>VRMN01000002.1:0-2407698 GCA_008690995.1 Porphyridium purpureum | reverse complement strand
GGCGGCAGCGGCGCGTCGCAAGCAGGCCTCCTTCCAGGCTGCTGCGCGCACCGGCGACGCTGCTGGCGTGTCGTTCCAGGCGGTCATTCTGGACACGTACGGCCGGCGCGAACAGTGCGGAGCCGCGTTTCTGGAGACTCTGGTGGCGGCGTACATGCGGCACCGTGGAGTCAGCAAGATGCTGGCGAGCACGGCGCTCCACCGGTCGCTGTCGCTCGCGGTGTACCGCTCGGTGGCGGCGGCGGTGCTTCTACGGCACCCGGGCCCGACTCTGCCAGTTGCCTCGCAGCACTGGCTGGAGACGGGCAGGCGCCTCTTTGTAGGCGAGGTACTCTCGGAATCGGAAGCAGAGTCGCACTGACTTTGCTGATACATAGGTACAGAGCTTAGGCCCTTTAGATTTATAATGTAAAACGATTTCAGAGTAACCCTAGAGTAACCTCAGTAGTGTTCTGTAGTCTTCGGTGGTGTTCTGTCGTCTGGAGTAGTGTTCTGTGCGATCATCCGTGCTCACTCGTGCTCACTCGTGCTCACTCGTGCTCACTCGTGCTCACTCGTGCTCACTCATGCTCATTCTCACGTGTGCTC
Source organism: Porphyridium purpureum (assembly GCA_008690995.1). Taxonomy (NCBI): domain Eukaryota; phylum Rhodophyta; class Bangiophyceae; order Porphyridiales; family Porphyridiaceae; genus Porphyridium; species Porphyridium purpureum. Next base: position 2,407,110 of record VRMN01000002.1, on the reverse strand, counting down.
AAGCGCACCCGCGCTCATCCCTTGCGCAGCTGTCGCGTCTGGATTTGCGCACACTGCCTTAACCAATACGGTAGCAAGTGCATAAATTTTATTGCTTCCCTGCGGTTCCTTACTCCGTGGCCTTGCGCCACCACTAACCCATCGCGAGCTTGTCCTCGCACAGCCTGCCTGACTCATTAGAAAACGAAGCGCCCAAATCGCACTGTGCCAGTGCGTCTCCATATTCGGCGGCCTTGCGTGGCCACTCGATCGCTGAGCGCTTGTCCTCTGGCGCACCGCCCCGCCCGCTGTCACAGCAAAAGCTCAAAAGAAACGGCGCCCGCGTATCGCCATGATCCGCGACTTTGCGGAACTCCTCGACCGCTGCGCTTCCGTTCTTGGCAGATCACCATCCCCACCTTTGTAAAGAAAGCCCAAGTAAAACTGCGCCACTGCAAGCCCCTGTTCCGCGGCCTTGTGCCACCACTCGACCGCCGCGTGACCGTCCTCGCGCACCCTGCCCCAACCCTCGCTATAGACATGGCCCGGCCTGACCTACGCGTACGCGTCTCCAAACAGCGCCATCTCTCGTAACCACATCAGCGATTCCGCAAGGCCGTCGTCGTCCTCGACAATCTGACCACGTTGCTGGCCGTCTGCAGCGTCGCGGTGCGCTTGCTCGGCGGCGGCGGCGCCGTCGCATTGTTCGGCCGAATCTCGCGCCTCCTCGCGGTGCGCCTGCTCCGTTACAGTGGCGCGTTGTGTGACATCTCGCACCTGCTCATGGCGCGCGTGCTCCGCGGCAACGGTGCGTTATCCGGCAAGCTCTTGCGCCTCTTCCTAGCGGCGCGCTTGCACGGCGGCGGCTGCACCCTCGCGTCGTGCAACATCTTTTCGCATCTCATTGCGTCGCGCATGCTCCACAGCACTGGCCCGTTGTGCGGCGAATCCCGTGCCTCCTTGTGGCGCGCTTGCTCGGCGGCGGCTGCGCCATCGCGTTGTGCAACATCACCTCGCACCTCCTCGCGCCGCACATGCTCCGCGGCACATTGTCCGGCGAATTTTGCGCCTCCTTTCGGCACGCTTGCTCGGCGGCGGCGGCGCAGTACGCCGCAAATCTTGCTTCTCCTTCTCGCCGCTCGCATGCTCCGTGAAAGTGGCTTCTCCTTCACCCTGCTGCGCTGCAGCGAGGTCCATTTCGCACTTCGCGATCCCACTCTACTTCCCAAGACAATCTCATTTCTCCTTGCCGGCCCACGCCCCAACGCGCCCCAACGCGCCCCACCGCTCGACTGCGCCTGTGCCTGCGCCCTTCCGACTGCGCCTGCGCGCCCGCCCGCGCCCGTCTGCGCCCGCCTGCGTCTTAACCGTTCGCGCTCCACGTCTCTCACCCCGCCGCCCGCACCACCCGCTGATCGCGCAACAGGCACTTTGTCCTGAGTCCAGCTTGATGCGCATTTTATGACATTTCAATGGTAATTTGCTATGCTCGGGTATCATATCAAAATGATACTGTTTTACTATGCTTATTCACCGCGAATTCGGGATGCCTATGTAATGCATTACCACCCATTTTGGGGGTCGTCTTTCTATGCTAAATCTTTCAGCCTAAAACAATGCCATTCACCTATAAAAAAGGCAACTATGGACACGAACCGCTATGGTAAATTATTTTCATATTAAAACGATACCGTGGTACTATGCAGAACGCAACGTTGGACTATGGACAATCTACTCTTCTTTTCCCCTGTGCAACTGTACAGTATCGTTGTTGTACTCACTTATAGTAAATCAACACCATTTTATTATGGTACCCTTATTGACTCGACCCAACGTGCGGATCACGTACCCACTTTACGGCTCGCGTACCCACCTTGCGGCTCGCGTCCCCACCTTGCGGATCACGTACCCACCCTGCAAATCACGTGCCCACTATGTTTCGCGTGACTGTACACATGCTGCGGCTGGCATGCCCATCATAAGCGGATACCGCGTCCCCAGTATGAAGATACTGTACCTCTAGGGTAGAAGTTCTGCTGGCACCCGTGATTTGAGGGGTTCAGCATATGCGGATGCCGGACCCATGGCTGCGGATCATGTACCCACCATTGCGAATGGCGTACCCGCTGCAAAGGTACTTACAGTCATATATCTCAGCCATACAAGCATCGTTTCACATACAAAGCATATCGTTGTGAGCGCGTGAGCACGGGCTATCATTCAATATCCATTTTGAATGACAAATTTGTAGCATACTTGAGTAAACAATTTTTTAATGTTTTTTAACATCAACCTACCATATGGCTTCCGTGTGTCATTTCTCAGCTGCTGCGCGCCCCAACCTCGCGCCTTGCTCCAAGTGCTGGCTCGTGCCGTGCGAGACGCCAACCAAAATCTTGCCCAGTCGTTACCCGCCGACGCGCGCGACGCCACCGCCCGACACCACTCGCGTACCTCCGCGCGCCCGTGCCCACGCCCCACCGCGCCCCACCGCCCGACTGCGCCTGCGCCCGCACCCGCCCGTGTCTTCCGCTGGCGCCCGCCCGCGCCCGCCCGCGCCTGAACTCGTCTGCGCCCCCATTGCCCTCACCCCGCCGCCCGCACCACCCGCTGATCGCGCAACAGGCACTTCGTCCTCAGTCCAGCTTGATGCGCATTTTATGACATTTCAGTGCCAATTTTCCATGCTCGGTACCATAGCAAACTAATACTGTTTTACTATGCTTATTCACAGCCAATTCGGGATGCCCATGTAATGCATTACCACCCATTTTTGGGGGTCGTCTTTCTATGCTAAATTTTTCGTACTAAAACAATGCCATTTACATATGAAAAAGTCAACTTTGGACACGAACCTCTATAGTAAAATTTTTCTATATTAAAACGATACCATTTTACTATACAAATCGCAACTTTGGACTTTGGACAATCTGCCCTACTTTTTTTTCCACCTGTATAACGCACCATCGCCCACACACCTCCGCCCTTGCGTCAATCTCGTCCCTTTGGCCGTCACCATCATCATAATACTATGGCATTCTCGTATGCTCTAGTAAGATATCCAAACAGTGTCGTTTTTATATGCTTCCTCGTTCTCCATTAGGGATGGCAATACAATGCATTACACCGCAATGTTTGGGTCGTTTTTACATGCTTAGTTTCTCATAGCGAATAAATTATCCTTTATAGTACACACTTTTCTTACTAAAACAGAGGCATTGTACTATGCAAAAATCACTAAAACCTCGCTGTTTCTTATATCAAAACAACCACGTTTTACTATATAAAACGAGGTTTCAAGCGAGTGCGAGTGCAAACGCCCTATGTAACCCTAGGACCAGTGTACTCACTGCACCCTCAACACGAAGTGAGGAACCCTACGCTACGCCCCACCCTACCTCAAAAACGCCTGTAACCTATACATACTGTACTGCTGGATCAAGTGTAATCGCTGTACCTGTATGCGCAGAGAAACCCTACCCTAGGATCTGCCCCACCGTACCTCAAAAACGCCTGTAACCCTAGCGACCCGCCGCTGCCGCGTTATCGCGCACGGTGTCTCCGTCCCGGGCTACTTTGCCCAAGCGTTCCCGGGCGGCTGCAGAAGTGCCTAGAGTGACGGCGGAAGCAGCGCAGCAAGAGTCTGCAGTAGACAGAGGCGTTGAGCACGCGCAGCAGAACAGTGCGGGTCTGAGCACTGCCGCCTGTCTGTTGAATGACGCTGTGCAGCATGCACCGGTCGCCGGAACTTCTGACGCCGGCGACTCGAGTCGTTCCGAAAGCTCGGACGAGGCGCTGCGCTGCCCGTTTCCGGCCTGCTTGTTCCGAGCGGCGCGCGAGGCCAGCATGGTGCGCCACGCAAACCGCGCCACCGCGGCGCGCATCACGCGGTCTCGACAGACGCGCTTGCCGAGGCAGGACTCGCTGCAGACCCGTGTGGAGCATGGCATGCGCTCAGCGGCTCTGCGCACTCTCGGGACCAGCACCGCGCACGCTGCATGCAGTGCAAGACGGCCCACGCCCACCGTTCCGCAGTGGGCCGTGCCAGCGGCCAAGAGTTTGCCGCTCCCGCACTTCCGGAGGTCCACGCTGTGACTCCGGCTCCCTCGGCGGCTTCGCCCTTCGGGGCTCATGAGTGAGACACTTTCTGACTCGTGGGAAGGGCCCGGTCCGCGCGGCGCAAGTCTTCTAGCCTCAAGTGAGGAAAGCGACGCGGAATGGGCTCCCGCACGCCCCCGCGCTCGTCGAGCGTCTGGGCGAGGCCGGCTACAAAGTCGGCCGGGTGGACCAGTGGAACTGCGTGAGCGTGCTGGTCCTGCGCGAGAGAGTGCGGTGGTGGATGCGCACATCTCCAGCTCTAGGGTGCTGGCAGCCACGCACGCGCCAGTGGCATCTCCGCACAGTGTCGCAGACTCGGCAGACGGTCGCGCCACACGTCGGTCCGCACGACGACCGCGCCAGCGTGCGGGGCCTGCCGCACACATAGCGGTCAGGGATGCCGTGCTTGGCCACAGCGCATCTGTTCGCAGCTCTGCTCGCATGCTCCGTCCGGCGGGCTTTGACATTTCGCGACGCAGCGTGGCTCGGATGGCGCAGCTCGAAGCGCCGCACGCATGTCCGGCCGCCGAGTGCATGCGACGCTACCAGAGTGCGGCTCAGCTGGGCAAGCACTGGCGTGCGGCACATCCGACGGAGCCAGCGAGTGCCGAGCTTCTGTCCAGCCTGCACTTGAGGCGAAACGCGTGCGGATGGGCGGTGCGCGACGTGCAGCCCCAAGACGCGTGCCAGTGTCCAGCGTGCCGAGCGCTGTGGAACGCGTGCCCCGTGGCAGGCTGTGAGGCCTCGTGGGCCGAGCCAGCTGGGCTGCTGCGGCACTTGGCGGGCAGTAATCACTCGGCTGAAACACTTGCCGCAGTGCCACCGGACGCGCTCAGAGCGGTTGGGCTGGCACGCCGGGCGTGCGGCGCGATGTGCTTGCTGCCTGCGCTGTCCGTGCGCCACCAGCGCAGTCGATGCCGGGATCCTGCGCGTTGTGCTGTGGCATTTGAAGGGCACGGCGGTCGCGCAGTCTGCATAGCGAGCGGGCGCAAGCGGAGCATGCGACGACACCGCAGTGGCTCCGACACGGCCGCAGACACGCATGTGTCGACGGCGCGTCACGCCGCTGCGCATCCGCCGTCGCCGCTGCTCGACGCCCCCATACTCACCATTCTTCAAACGGTAGATTGGGTGCTGGGGCTGCGCGTGCGCACGTGGAAGCGCGTACCGGCAAAGTTTGCGCCGGACGTTGCGCTCGAGTTCAGCAGCATGCTCACGGAGCTGGCCGAAGCCGCGTCCGAGGCCGCACAAGTCCGCGCGCTCGGAAAGCTGTGGGTGTTTCCGACTTTGGTGCTGTGCCTGCCCATGGAGCGCCAGAGCACGCGCGCGCGGGCAAGATACCTGGCGACGCGGCTCAAGATGTGGCGCTCCGATGCGCTCGAGCCACTGCTCGACTCGGTGCCTGTGGTGGACGGTCAACACCTCAGACCCATACCACCAGAGGCCGTGGAGCACCGCATCGTGCAGCATGTGCGCGCCAACCACATTGGCGCCGCGGCGCGACTGGTCGAGTCGGCGGGTGTGCACGACGTCACGGACTCGGTGCTGGCGCGCTTGCGCGAGCTGCATCCAGAGGCAGGGGCTCGCAGCGGCAGCCACGACGCAGCGCTCGTCGCACCAGTCGAGTCGGTCAGTATCGACCAGCTGCAGTGCATGCGCGTGCCGTGGGACGCGCAGGCGGTGCGCAAGTCCATTCTGGCCATTCCGCACACCAGCGGGTGCGGACCGTCGCGGTGGTCCATAGGCGTGCTGCAGCAGGTCATCCGCACGCCCGTGGCGGGTGACACGGCGCTCGGGGCCGTGGCTCTCGCGTTCAAGCGCATCGCCAGTGTTGGTCTGCATCCGCAAGCTGGCGCGCTGTGGAGCCACGCACGCCTCATCCCGCTCAAGAAGAAGGACGGCGGCGTCCGACCGATTGCAGTGGGCGAGCTGCTGCGGCGCGTGCTGGGCAAGCTGGTGCTGGCACACCTGGGCAGCGACGCAGCCGAGTCGCTCCGGCCCGACCAGTACGGCGTGGGACGCCCGGCCGGGCTCGAAGGCGCGGTGCTGGGGACGCGCCCGCGATGCAGAGTCCAGGCACAGCCGTGCTGCTCGTCGACATTGCGAACGCGTTCAACTGCGTCGACCGGCCCACGCTGATGCGCATCGTGCAGGGCCGTTTCCCCGCGCTGTGGCCGCTGGTGCGCTCAACGTACGCGCATCCGGCTCCGCTGCGAGTGGGCGCCCATGTGCTGGCCAGCGCGTGCGGCGTGCAGCAGGGCGACCCGCTGGGGCCCTTGCTGTTCTCGCTGGTGCTGCACAAGGTGCTGGCAGACACCGAGTCGCCGGGCTTGTCGTCGTTCTGGTACTTGGACGACGGCAGCATTGTGGGGCCGCTCGCGCAGCTGGAAGGCTTCCTGGACGCCTTTTCGAGCGACGCGGCCGTGCACGGCATGTGCGTGAACCGCACCAAGACGCAGCTGGTACTGCCTCCCGGAATGCACACGGCAGTCGTGCCCGCGGGACTCGCCGACCTGCCGCGTCTGGCGTGGGACCAAGCGCAGCTGCTCGGTGTGCCGCTCGACTTTACCGGCAGTGGCGAGTCGCTCGTGCCGATCACCAACGCGAGCGCGCAGGTGCTCCAGCTGGCGGAGCAGGTGGCCAAGCTCAGCCACCCCGAAGAGGCGTTCTACCTCCTGCGGGGCAGCGTCGGGCCAAAGCGCCTGATGCACCTGGCGCGCACCATGCCTCCGCCCGTCGTGACTCGCATCTTTGCCGAGTTTGACCGCGCGTGGCGCAGCATTGTCGCGCGCGCGCTGGGTGTGATGGCACACGAGGTCGGCGAGCCGTGCAAGGCCGAGTGGCGGCTGCCGTGCTCGCTTGGCGGCTTGGGACTGACCGCAGTGGCAGACATTGCGCCGTTTGCGTTTGCCGCCGGCAGTCGTGCTGCCGCGCGCGTGGTGGACAACCCGCCCGCACGCGTGTACCCTCCGTCGCTCGCGCAGTGGTGGCGAAGGTTTGACGGAGACGCACACGCCGTGGCGCAGTGGCGCCTGGAGCCAGACGAAGATGTGGAAGCCCTGCTGGACTCGCAGGCACGTGGGAGCCGTCGCTTTTATCGACAATGGTGCTCAGATTGGTCCCACGCGCCGGCCCCGTCCGACCCAGACTTTCACCGACGTCGCAGCGTCAGCTCGCCGCACGCGCTGGCGTGGCTCGGGATGCCGTCTGCCACGCAGCTGGCCGGCACGCACGGAAGCGCGCCGCCGAGTGCAGCTGCATGGCGCGTGGCTGTGCGACACATGCTGGCCTGTCTGTGAGCCACGCAGCGCGGCGTCCGTGTCCGGCGCTATCGGGCAGCTCGGATGCCGTCTGCGGGGCGCGCTGGACCAGCACGGTCACCACGCGCTCGCCTCGGGCCGTCGCGGTACGGTCGGCACGCACTGGTGGTCGACGCCGTGGTTGCCTTTGCGCGCGCGCTGGTTTGCCGGTGGAGCGCGAGGTGCGCTCTTCCCGGCGCGGCTGACTTGCGCCGGCCGGGCGACCTGCGCGTGGACAGCACGTGGGTCGATGTGGGCGGTGGTGGTGCCCGACCGCACCGGCACCAGGCGGTCCGACGGAGCGGCACTGGCGGCAGCGGCGCGTCGCAAGCAGGCCTCCTTCCAGGCTGCTGCGCGCACCGGCGACGCTGCTGGCGTGTCGTTCCAGGCGGTCATTCTGGACACGTACGGCCGGCGCGAACAGTGCGGAGCCGCGTTTCTGGAGACTCTGGTGGCGGCGTACATGCGGCACCGTGGAGTCAGCAAGATGCTGGCGAGCACGGCGCTCCACCGGTCGCTGTCGCTCGCGGTGTACCGCTCGGTGGCGGCGGCGGTGCTTCTACGGCACCCGGGCCCGACTCTGCCAGTTGCCTCGCAGCACTGGCTGGAGACGGGCAGGCGCCTCTTTGTAGGCGAGGTACTCTCGGAATCGGAAGCAGAGTCGCACTGACTTTGCTGATACATAGGTACAGAGCTTAGGCCCTTTAGATTTATAATGTAAAACGATTTCAGAGTAACCCTAGAGTAACCTCAGTAGTGTTCTGTAGTCTTCGGTGGTGTTCTGTCGTCTGGAGTAGTGTTCTGTGCGATCATCCGTGCTCACTCGTGCTCACTCGTGCTCACTCGTGCTCACTCGTGCTCACTCATGCTCATTCTCACGTGTGCTCAAGCGCACCCGCGCTCATCCCTTGCGCAGCTGTCGCGTCTGGATTTGCGCACACTGCCTTAACCAATACGGTAGCAAGTGCATAAATTTTATTGCTTCCCTGCGGTTCCTTACTCCGTGGCCTTGCGCCACCACTAACCCATCGCGAGCTTGTCCTCGCACAGCCTGCCTGACTCATTAGAAAACGAAGCGCCCAAATCGCACTGTGCCAGTGCGTCTCCATATTCGGCGGCCTTGCGTGGCCACTCGATCGCTGAGCGCTTGTCCTCTGGCGCACCGCCCCGCCCGCTGTCACAGCAAAAGCTCAAAAGAAACGGCGCCCGCGTATCGCCATGATCCGCGACTTTGCGGAACTCCTCGACCGCTGCGCTTCCGTTCTTGGCAGATCACCATCCCCACCTTTGTAAAGAAAGCCCAAGTAAAACTGCGCCACTGCAAGCCCCTGTTCCGCGGCCTTGTGCCACCACTCGACCGCCGCGTGACCGTCCTCGCGCACCCTGCCCCAACCCTCGCTATAGACATGGCCCGGCCTGACCTACGCGTACGCGTCTCCAAACAGCGCCATCTCTCGTAACCACATCAGCGATTCCGCAAGGCCGTCGTCGTCCTCGACAATCTGACCACGTTGCTGGCCGTCTGCAGCGTCGCGGTGCGCTTGCTCGGCGGCGGCGGCGCCGTCGCATTGTTCGGCCGAATCTCGCGCCTCCTCGCGGTGCGCCTGCTCCGTTACAGTGGCGCGTTGTGTGACATCTCGCACCTGCTCATGGCGCGCGTGCTCCGCGGCAACGGTGCGTTATCCGGCAAGCTCTTGCGCCTCTTCCTAGCGGCGCGCTTGCACGGCGGCGGCTGCACCCTCGCGTCGTGCAACATCTTTTCGCATCTCATTGCGTCGCGCATGCTCCACAGCACTGGCCCGTTGTGCGGCGAATCCCGTGCCTCCTTGTGGCGCGCTTGCTCGGCGGCGGCTGCGCCATCGCGTTGTGCAACATCACCTCGCACCTCCTCGCGCCGCACATGCTCCGCGGCACATTGTCCGGCGAATTTTGCGCCTCCTTTCGGCACGCTTGCTCGGCGGCGGCGGCGCAGTACGCCGCAAATCTTGCTTCTCCTTCTCGCCGCTCGCATGCTCCGTGAAAGTGGCTTCTCCTTCACCCTGCTGCGCTGCAGCGAGGTCCATTTCGCACTTCGCGATCCCACTCTACTTCCCAAGACAATCTCATTTCTCCTTGCCGGCCCACGCCCCAACGCGCCCCAACGCGCCCCACCGCTCGACTGCGCCTGCGCCCGCGCCCGACTGCGCCCGCCCGCGCCCGCGCGCCCGCCCGCGCCCAACCGTTCGCGCTCCACGTCTCTCACCCCGCCGCCCGCACCACCCGCTGATCGCGCAACAGGCACTTTGTCCTGAGTCCAGCTTGATGCGCATTTTATGACATTTCAATGGTAATTTGCTATGCTCGGGTATCATATCAAAATGATACTGTTTTACTATGCTTATTCACCGCGAATTCGGGATGCCTATGTAATGCATTACCACCCATTTTGGGGGTCGTCTTTCTATGCTAAATCTTTCAGCCTAAAACAATGCCATTCACCTATAAAAAAGGCAACTATGGACACGAACCGCTATGGTAAATTATTTTCATATTAAAACGATACCGTGGTACTATGCAGAACGCAACGTTGGACTATGGACAATCTACTCTTCTTTTCCCCTGTGCAACTGTACAGTATCGTTGTTGTACTCACTTATAGTAAATCAACACCATTTTATTATGGTACCCTTATTGACTCGACCCAACGTGCGGATCACGTACCCACTTTACGGCTCGCGTACCCACCTTGCGGCTCGCGTCCCCACCTTGCGGATCACGTACCCACCCTGCAAATCACGTGCCCACTATGTTTCGCGTGACTGTACACATGCTGCGGCTGGCATGCCCATCATAAGCGGATACCGCGTCCCCAGTATGAAGATACTGTACCTCTAGGGTAGAAGTTCTGCTGGCACCCGTGATTTGAGGGGTTCAGCATATGCGGATGCCGGACCCATGGCTGCGGATCATGTACCCACCATTGCGAATGGCGTACCCGCTGCAAAGGTACTTACAGTCATATATCTCAGCCATACAAGCATCGTTTCACATACAAAGCATATCGTTGTGAGCGCGTGAGCACGGGCTATCATTCAATATCCATTTTGAATGACAAATTTGTAGCATACTTGAGTAAACAATTTTTTAATGTTTTTTAACATCAACCTACCATATGGCTTCCGTGTGTCATTTCTCAGCTGCTGCGCGCCCCAACCTCGCGCCTTGCTCCAAGTGCTGGCTCGTGCCGTGCGAGACGCCAACCAAAATCTTGCCCAGTCGTTACCCGCCGACGCGCGCGACGCCACCGCCCGACACCACTCGCGTACCTCCGCGCGCCCGTGCCCACGCCCCACGCGCCCCACCGCCCGACTGCCCGCGCCCGCACCCGCCGTGCCCGCCGGCCGCCGCGCCCGCCCGCGCCCAACCGTTCGCGCTCCACGTCTCTCACCCCGCCGCCCGCACCACCCGCTGATCGCGCAACAGGCACTTCGTCCTCAGTCCAGCTTGATGCGCATTTTATGACATTTCAGTGCCAATTTTCCATGCTCGGTACCATAGCAAACTAATACTGTTTTACTATGCTTATTCACAGCCAATTCGGGATGCCCATGTAATGCATTACCACCCATTTTTGGGGGTCGTCTTTCTATGCTAAATTTTTCGTACTAAAACAATGCCATTTACATATGAAAAAGTCAACTTTGGACACGAACCTCTATAGTAAAATTTTTCTATATTAAAACGATACCATTTTACTATACAAATCGCAACTTTGGACTTTGGACAATCTGCCCTACTTTTTTTTCCACCTGTATAACGCACCATCGCCCACACACCTCCGCCCTTGCGTCAATCTCGTCCCTTTGGCCGTCACCATCATCATAATACTATGGCATTCTCGTATGCTCTAGTAAGATATCCAAACAGTGTCGTTTTTATATGCTTCCTCGTTCTCCATTAGGGATGGCAATACAATGCATTACACCGCAATGTTTGGGTCGTTTTTACATGCTTAGTTTCTCATAGCGAATAAATTATCCTTTATAGTACACACTTTTCTTACTAAAACAGAGGCATTGTACTATGCAAAAATCACTAAAACCTCGCTGTTTCTTATATCAAAACAACCACGTTTTACTATATAAAACGAGGTTTCAAGCGAGTGCGAGTGCAAACGCCCTATGTAACCCTAGGACCAGTGTACTCACTGCACCCTCAACACGAAGTGAGGAACCCTACGCTACGCCCCACCCTACCTCAAAAACGCCTGTAACCCTAGAGTAACCCTAACCCTAGAGTAACCCTGGCTGGAGACGGGCAGGCGCCTCTTTGTAGGCGAGGTACTCTCGGAATCGGAAGCAGAGTCGCACTGACTTTGCTGATACATAGGTAAAGTACTTAGGCCCTCTAGATTTATAATGTAAAACGATTTCAGAGTAACCCTAACCCTAGAGTAACCACAGATGCCTGATGCATCACGCTCTGCAGCATCTCCTGCAAGAGGCGATTTCCCTCCTGCAGCTGCACAATCATCATTTCTTGTCCTCCGATACGAGCATGAAGCTGGTTGAAAGCTTCAATCCACGACGCGCCGCCCTGCAGGCCCTGCACGTCCATTCCCTCAGAATCCATCTTCGCCGATGCGATGATACCACTTTAAATTCTCGCACGCTTGATGATGACAAGCGCACGAACCCGGATGACACAACCCTTCTCAGATGACCGAACCCCAGCAACACGACGCACACAGCACAGAGAACACAACCACACGACGCACACAACACAGACGACGAATACCCGGGGCGTGGAAAATCCAACGTATAGGGCCTCTACTATTGCCTTTCGCGTCGGCACAGACAGCACCGGTCTCGACAGGGGCAGGGTGTCGTAACGGACAAAGCCGCCGTCTGCCTTCAGTGCTCCAAGAGCACCGAAACCCCCCAGACACGATGTGCTGCTGGCTCTGCTACACAGGCTCAGCAAAAGGCCCCACGTCTTCCGACGACCACGCCCAGGCACCCGACACCAAAGAACAACTCTTCCTTTATTCTCTGTGTCGTACTCCCTTGCCTCTTCTTCTTCCGCTCTAAAGAAAATCCGGGGAACCGCACAGGCCCGCGCCCATTATATACCCCGCCGTCCTTGCTGTCCTTGACGCGGAAGGGAGAAATTATTTCTCCCAAAAGGCTGGGCTTTCCTCCGTTCGTTCCACGGAACGAAGCCACAGCCAGCCACGTCAGCAAGCGGCTCAATGGGTGCCGGCCGGCCGCCAAGCGGCTCCTGCTTCCCTCGGACACGCGACTCCGGCTCCTCGGGGCGAAAGACAACAATGCACAAAACCAGAGGTACAGGGTAAAAAACCACGCGGGCGAAAAAGCCCCTGTACCTCAAACAATTCCGAGACGCCGTACCTCCGGGTGTACACCCAGGGCGTCTCTCGGACCGGAACACTTTTAATCCATGGTGTTCTGTGGTCTCCAGTAGTGTCCAGCGGCTTTTCGTAGTGTTCTGTGGTCTTCTGTAGTGTTCTGTGGTCTCCTGTAGTGTTCTGTGGTCTCCAGTAGTGTCCAGCGGCTTTTCGTAGTGTTCTGTGGTCTTCTGTAGTGTTCTGTGGTCTCCTGTAGTGTTCTGTGGTCTCCAGTAGTGTCCAGCGGCTTTTCGTAGTGTTCTGTGGTCTTCTGTAGTGTTCTGTGGTCTCCTGTAGTGTTCTGTGGTCTCCTGTAGTGTTCTGTGGTCTCCAGTAGTGTCCAGCGGCTTTTCGTAGTGTTCTGTGGTCTCCTATAGTGTTCTGTGGTCTTCGGTAGTGTTCAGTACATTCCCCGCGCTCACAATTCTCACACTTTGCCTTCGAAAAGTTGTGCATGACACATGGCAAGTCCGTGTCTTTCAAGGGTATGTCTTGAGTCTGCTGCAAAGCGCTGGCTCAAGTTTTCTTGGCTACGTTGTATTTTATTTTCGTAACATGCTTTCAGCAGTAGCTCGAAGTTTCGCGAGAAGCGGCGCCAGAGCTGATCGCACACATATAACAGTGTGGCATGCGCGTAGCGACGCGATCGCCGCAGCCATGATCTTTTCACCAGCCCGTCACCGCCACGATTTCCGCACCACCCCATCGGCGCCCCATTTTTCGCGCCAGCCCTCGGCTGCCGTTTGTCTGCGCAACTCCAGAGCCGACGTCCCACCAACAATCGCGGCAGCCCATTCACGAGCGCACACGTGCAAGATCGCGCCAGCGCCATTGCGATCTGGCAAGACACAGCATAACGAAACTGGCACTGTTGCACCGGTCACGCCGAGATGCGGATTCAGGCTACGTCGCCTACGTTCTCCGGCTGCGCGCGGTCTTAGTGCGCAGGCTTGGCGTCGACGCGCATCGCGACATTCAACCACTGCCCACGTTCTTTGCGTCGTGTGCGCCCCGCGGACAACGAACGAGCAAGATCGACGCACAACGCCGCCTCTTTTTCACCAATGCACTCACGCTAAAGCTTGGCGCTTAACGGCACGCAAGCCACAGTGCACAGCGAGCCCATATCTCGCGAAAAGGAAAGGTGTTGCCACAGTTTGCTGGTCCACAACGCGCACAGGGCGTAGCGAGCCCGTACCGCGCAGCCATCAAAAGTGTCGCCCAGCCCGGCGGCCAAAAATGCAATCCATCTCTTTCTGCCTTGAAAGGTGCGCGCACCGCAACATCCAACGTTAGCCCACGCTCTTTGCAAGCCGCGCACCGCGCCCGATGAACGCACCAGCTTGTTGTGCGCAGCCGCCTCGTGTGCAACAGTACGCGTGCCCTGAAGCTTACTGCCTGACGGGACGCAACGAACAGCGAGCCCACACAGCGAGCCCACACAGCGAGCCCAGCACAGCGAGCTCAGTACAGCGAGCCCAGCACAGCGAGCCCAGCACAGCGAGCCCAGCACAGCGAGCCCAGCATCGTTCGATCATCAAAGGTGTTGTCATAGCCCGGCCGCCCAAAACGCAACCCACCTCTGTCGCTTGAGAATCGCGCAAGCGAGCAGTCGCTCGTAACGAGACGGCAGCAATGAAAACATCATCCATGGCACGCTTCGTGGCATTCAATCACGCACTCCATTCTCACGCCAGCGCATGCATACTGCGCCCTCACGCAACACATCCATGCCCAAACCAGTGCCCGGCTTACCACTCAAAAGCATCCCGCTCACATTCGCCAGCATCCTTGCCTTGACGCATTCGAGCATGTTGGTTAGGTTCAGCTCGCAAGTGCACAATGCACACAGCTGTTGAAACGGATCGCGCGCCTGTGCGCCGTCCTCGTGCCGCTCGTGTGAAGCACTGCCCAGTGCCTATCCAACATTCTCACGCACGCCGCGCCACTTCTGCCCGGCTACCACCGCCGCGCCACTCGCGCACTGCCGCCCGCCCGTGCCCGCACCCCACCGCGCGCCCGCGAACAGCGCCGCGCCCGCCGCGCCCGCGCGCCCACCGCGCCCGCGCGCCGCCGCCACGCGCCGCCCGCGCCCGCCGCGCCCACCGCGCTCGCCCGCGCCCGCCCGCGCTCGACAACCATCCGGATCCAACCTTCTTCCCCTTCGCGTCGACCTCCCCTCCTTCGCCGCCGGCATGATCATAATTATAGCCTATCCTTCTATGCTTATTTAAATCATCAAACAGTGTCATTCTCATATAGTCCCGTGTCCTTCACATGGGATGACGCTGCAATGCATTACAATTTGTGATGTCTATGCAATACAAATTACTTTGCTGAGGATGACATTGAAATGGGCACAAAGCCTCTAAATACGTGCGTTTGAATAGTAAAATCAGCTCTAGTAAAGTAATTTTTTTTCATAGTAACCGAATTTCATTTAGCAAAACGCACCTGTTTTGCGGACGCGCTTACATTAACTTTAGGGTTCCGCAGCGTACCCCCACAACAGCGGCATTCCATAGTAAAGTAACCTTGTTTTATGATTTTAAGTCACGTTACCCTACCGTTCAAGGCTAAAATTTCTCGCTGCAGGTATTTTTCGCCTATATAACCCTAAGACCCTACAGTAGTGTACAGTGTGGATCGTGAACTGTACTAGAGATGAGGTAAGCTAACCCAACCCGCAAAACCTCCTTTAACCCTAGAGTAACCCAGAAAGTACGCATTTCCTTTAAATTCTCGCACGCTTGATGATGACAAGCGCACGAACCCGGATGACACAACCCTTCTCAGATGACCGAACCCCAGCAACACGACGCACACAACACAGACGACGAATACCCGGGGCGTGGAAAATCCAACGTATAGGGCCTCTACTATTGCCTTTCGCGTCGGCACAGACAGCACCGGTCTCGACAGGGGCAGGGTGTCGTAACGGACAAAGCCGCCGTCTGCCTTCAGTGCTCTAAGAGCACCGAAACCCCCCAGACACGATGTGCTGCTGGCTCTGCTACACAGGCTCAGCAAAAGGCCCCACGCCTTCCGACGACCACGCCCAGGCACCCGACACCAAAGAACCAACTCCTCTTTTATTCTCTGTGTCCTTCTCCCTTGCCTCTACTTCTTCCGCTCTAAAGAAAATCCGGGGAACCGCACGGGCCCGCGCCCATTATATACCCCGCCGTCCTTGCTGTCCTTGACGCGGAAGGGAGAAATTATTTCTCCCAAAGGCTGGGCTTTCCTCCGTTCGTTCCACAGAACGAAGCCACAGCCAGCCACGTCAGCAAGCGGCTCAATGGGTGCTGGCCGGCCGCCAAGCGGCTCCTGCTTCCCTCGGACACGCGACTCCGGCTCCTCGGGGCGAAAGACAACAATGCACAAACCAGAGGTACAGGGTAAAAAACCACGTGGGCGAAAAAGCCCCTGTACCTCAAACAATTCCGAGACGCCGTACCTCCGGGTGTACACCCAGGGCGTCTCTCGGACCGGAACACTTTTAATCCATGCTCCTCCTTCCGATCTGAGGGACGCGTAACATAGTCCAACACCTGATATGACCTTCCGGAAACAAAGGTTTTGTCATCAAGTCGGACACGTTTTCCCCCGTCCTCACATATTCCAATCTCACCAGCTTTTGCTTCTCGCAAACTTGGTGTATCCACGCCAAGTCCGTGGCTCTGGTCACTGCCATGTGATGCAACTTTGGCGAGTAGCCCATCTTGACCGCACGGAGAACAACTTGACTATCACAAAGCAGGGTCAACGCATAATCACCCTCCTGCACGCTTCGAAGAAACGACAATGCCGGAAACAGAGACAACTGCACCGCTTCTTCCAGAGCGGCCATCTCAGACTCAGAGGTCGAAGAGCTCACAAAGCGTTGCCTTCTGGAGCTCCAGTCGACCAGATACTTGTTTCCACCCGCGACCAAGTACGTCACTCGTCCAGACGTCGACTTGCGCGTTTCCGGACATCCAGCGAAGTCGGCATCAGCATAGCCCAAGACGCTTACGTCACCGACCTTCAATGACGTCATCCGCAAATACTCAAGTGGTTCACGAGGAACCTTCAAGTATTGCATGACGCGAACCAGGAGTCTCTCAGCTGCGACGTTCCAGCTATCCACGTACCGAGCCACCACTCCAACTGCGTACGAGATATCCGGTCTGACCGTCCTGGCCAACCACAGCAGCCGCCCAACATGCTCGCGTATTTTCAGATGTCCATGTTCGACTTGAACATCCAATACAGCGTCAGCATTCATCTTCTCACCTGGTGATTTCACCGCTCGCAGCACCTGCCCAAGTTCTTCTTCGAATTCCTTCACCACCAAAGCTTGGTAGTGATCATGATCCAACGAAAGCCGTGCCGCCGACTCCGAGATCGTGAGACCTAGGAACCTCAACGGGGTACCTTCCGAGAGGACTTCTGGCTCCTTCTCAATGAGGAACTCTGACCTCAACTCTCGAAATATCTCACCCCGATCCTTCTCGGCACACGCGAGCAGGCCATCATCGACATACAAGGCCAAGAGTGCAACAGATGCACTTCCCGCCATCTTTTTCACGTATACGTTCTTCTCACCGTGAATCAAGTCCCACCCGAACTTTTGAAGTCTTCTGCGGGCATCCTGGGAAAAGTCAGACCCGCTTCTTGGCAAGCCATAAAGCGCCCTTCTCAAGCGAACGACAAGTCCATCACCTCCTCCTGGAACGTGACGGGGCAACATGGCAAACGTCGGTGGTCCTGATAAGTCAGCGTGTAAGTACGCCGACGTCACATCGAACGACACGATTTTCAATCCCAGGATCGCGGCCAAAGCTATCAACATTCTGATTGCAGACAGGCCCGCGGGCACCTCATAGTCAAACACATCCTGAGTGACCTTCCCTGAGGCATCCCAAATCCTATTTCCACCAGCAACAAGCCGACACTTGACCTTGCGAAACTCCTCCGGAAGCTCAGCGAACTTCAATCCGAATATAAAGTGTGTCCGCACAAATCGTGCGCCTGGGACCTTGAGAGCTTCTTCCCTTGAAATAGGTTGCTCATCCCATACCTTGAATCGGATCATCAAGTCCACTTCTTTTTGCATGGCTTCTCTTCCAGCCGAAGAAGCCAGAGCTTGGCTCGTCTGCAACAAAGTTGTCAAGTTCAATTGCGGTGTTTCTGGAGCAACTCCTGCGCGTTGCCTCCAATTTTCCTCCGAGAGGCCCATATTATGAGCCCGGGCTCGCACATCCTTTCCGTTTCTTGAATCGCGGAACACTGCCTTGTATTCTTGCAGAGTTCTTTCCCACTTCCCCCAGCCAAAGAGCCGTAAGCCATCCATGATGGCCTGATCCTCTTCCCGGCTCCAAGATACCCTGGGTTTTCGTTTCCCCCTTCTTCCAACAGGTAGGGGAACATCCTCCTCCAAGTTCCCGGATTCACGCGCCTCGGCCGTATTCGTAGGCAACACCATAGTCTCTTGACTATCCGGTTCTTCCTGCCTAGAGTGAAAGTCGATTTCACCCTCACGTGCCGAGACCTCCTCGTCATCCCTTGTTTCCAAAGTCCGCATTGGAAACACTTCAGGGAACGCCTTGAAGTCCTGAGTGCGAGTCAGCCTCGGTGCCGCACTCGTCCACTCCTCCTGAGGAAGGACCCAGATTGCCAGCGGATGCTCCGCAACTCCAACAAGGACTCCAATCTTTCCTCTGGGTGCATACTTGTTCTCAGGTTGATCATTCTTGAACACCACCTTGCATCCAAATGGTACTGCTACCTTCCCCCGCTTCCATCTCTCACCGTACCTCATTTCATACGGAGACTTCCCAGACCTCTTGTCTGGGTGCAGCCGATTGAACATGAAGACGAAATGCTGAGCGGCATGCAAAAACCACCGCTTTCCCAGCCCAGACTGCAGGAGATTTGCTCGTACCCCCTGATTCAAAGTATGATGGAAACGTTCCTGTTCAGCGTGGCTATTTGGTCTATGTGGGACGCCAATCTCATGCTTCACGAGATTCTCCCGTACCAAATTGCTCACATTTCCCCTGAACTCGTTTCCATCATCTGTCCTCAGTACCTTTGGCCATCCTCGCCCGGCTTGCACGCTTGTCCAAGCTTCAGCAACCGCCGTATGCGTTTTGGCTCTCAATCCTGCCAGTGTGGCCCACCTCGTCGCTCTATCGATGTGCGTCAGTATGTACTTCGCCCCATCGATGGCTTCCACGTTACGTCCGGGCTCCACCAGGTCGATCCCAACTTCGTCATTGAGCGACAAAGTGGACAAGTCCTTCTCCAGCCTTCTTGCTGGTTGGCTCTTGATCTTGGCCACAACACACGTCTCACAATCATCCCGCATCGGCATGTGAGTCAACGCATGTTCCATCCCGGCCATCTTTCCTTCGACCCCTTCACTGGCACTCTCCTCTTCTCCATCGTACGCTTGATTTCCGCTTGACTCGGAAAGAGCGTCCACGACATTCACCATCGCACAATCTTCCACATTTTCAAGTCCCAAGTCCATCGAACCCCTCTGCCAATCAATCCTCGGGTTCACGCGACTCAGCCAGTCCCACCCGAGAATTGCATCCATTTGCAGAGGCCCGACATAAAACTTGACCGGCCCTTTCCAGAACCCAAGATCAACATGCTGCAACACCGGGCCATGCACTAAGACACTTTGCCCACCCGCAAGCTTGACCATTCCGTTCTCGCGCCCTTCAAATCTGCCGACAAAGCGAGATCCAAGAAAATTGTGCGATGCTCCGCTGTCCACCAGAAATTGGACAGACTCGCCATCTAAAGTTCCACGCTTGTAGAGCAACCTCGACGCCGCATCAGCGCGCCAGACCTCACCTACAAAGCCCATCCCGGGAGGTTCCGTTCCCCTCGAGTGCACCTCCCAACTTCTCCCTCGAGGTTTTAGTTTTCCGGGCCTCCCGCCAAGTGCCCATTCCGCTTTGGGCAATTGGGTTTGATGTGGCCGCGCTGCCCGCAATGGTAGCATCTGACTTTGCCCATGTCCGCATGCTTGCGCTTCTCCGGCTGGCGTTTCTCCACGACGCCCAAATCCATTGGCGCCGTCCCGGCATACGACGAGCTGTTCCGGTAGTTTGGACTCGAGGCGCCATGAAAAGCCTCCCTCATGTCTCCTCCAAACCTACCAACCTGCTCCGCAGCCAACGCCGCCCTCAGCGACTCTTCCAGCGTCTTCGTGTCCTGACGCGCCACCTCAAGGCGAAGCTTCTCCTTCAGGCCGAGAGTGAAGATGGTGTTGAGCTCGGCATCTGTCACACTATCCACGGACAGAGCCACCATCCTCAGGCGCTGCTCAAACTCAGCAACAGTCATCTTGCCCTGCTTCAGCTGATACAAGTTCGTTCGAGCAGTCAGGTATGCCTGCGGCGGCTCAAATGCCGTCCGCACGAAGCTCGCGAACGCATTCCAACCGGACTCGGCCAATGCCATCCTCTGTTCCTCAGGGCGAGCTGCCCACAACAGCGCGGCATCCTTCTCAAAGAAGCGCGACGCTACGATCACCTTCTGCGACTCCAGCGCTCCAGCTGGCATGCACATGTCCAAGTCTTGCTTCATCCTCGACAACCACTCGTTCACAACGAGTTTGTCGCGCTGTCCGTCGTATTTTCTCAAGCTGCGTCCAATCAGCGATGCAACGGTCCTTTCCGTTTCGCCGGGACCAGCTGACACAGATGCCTGATGCATCACATTCTGCAGCATCTCCTGCAAGAGGCGATTTCCCTCCTGCAGCTGCACAATCATCATTTCTTGTCCTCCGATACGAGCATGAAGCTGGTTGAAAGCTTCAATCCACGACGCGCCGCCCTGCAGGCCCTGCACGTCCATTCCCTCAGAATCCATCTTCGCCGATGCGATGATACCACTTTAAATTCTCGCACGCTTGATGATGACAAGCGCACGAACCCGGATGACACAACCCTTCTCAGATGACCGAACCCCAGCAACACGACGCACACAGCACAGAGAACACAACCACACGACGCACACAACACAGACGACGAATACCCGGGGCGTGGAAAATCCAGCGTATAGGGCCTCTACTATTGCCTTTCGCGTCGGCACAGACAGCACCGGTCTCGACAGGGGCAGGGTGTCGTAACGGACAAAGCCGCCGTCTGCCTTCAGTGCTCCAAGAGCACCGAAACCCCCCAGACACGATGTGCTGCTGGCTCTGCTACACAGGCTCAGCAAAAGGCCCCACGCCTTCCGACGACCACGCCCAGGCACCCGACACCAAAGAACAACTCTTCCTTTTATTCTCTGTGTCCTTCTCCCTTGCCTCTCCTTCTTCCGCTCTAAAGAAAATCCGGGGAACCGCACAGGCCCGCGCCCATTATATACCCCGCCGTCCTTGCTGTCCTTGACGCGGAAGGGAGAAATTATTTCTCCCAAAGGCTGGGCTTTCCTCCGTTCGTTCCACAGAACGAAGCCACAGCCAGCCACGTCAGCAAGCGGCTCAATGGGTGCTGGCCGGCCGCCAAGCGGCTCCTGCTTCCCTCGGACACGCGACTCCGGCTCCTCGGGGCGAAAGACAACAATGCACAAACCAGAGGTACAGGGTAAAAAACCACGTGGGCGAAAAAGCCCCTGTACCTCAAACAATTCCGAGACGCCGTACCTCCGGGTGTACACCCAGGGCGTCTCTCGGACCGGAACACTTTTAATCCATGATTTCACTATACTGTAGTACGCTGACTGCACTGCGAACTGCACTGTGGACCACACATCCTTCCCAAAACGCACTAACCCAATACTACAGTCTGAAGCAGCTGTACTAGAGTCCGAAGCAACTGTACTATGGTATGGCCGAACCGCAGGGCCCACCCTACCTGAAAAACGCCTCTAACCCTAGACGCTGTCGGACAAGGCCTATGGGCATACAAGATGCTCTGCAGCCAAGGTGTGGCTGTTTCCAAGGTGGCGGTGTTACAGGACAACACGGCCACATTAGCACTCATCAATGCCGGCCGAGGCACGACCAAGCGCTCGAGGCATATTGACATACGCCACTTCTTTGTACGTGACTTGGTGGAGAAAGGGCTCGTGGTGCTAGAGCACTGTAGAACCGAAGACATGCTGGCGGACGCTCTTACGAAGCCGCTACAAGGTTCGAAGTTTGTGAAGATGCGAGATAATTTGTTGGGAATCGATGCGCCTGCGAAGTTGATCCGTGCGGTTGACCACGACTGCGACCACAAAAGGAGTGTGTGAGCAAACCGAGAAGTTGTGCGTCTGTGTGCGGGTTGACGTTACGGTTTGTGGGCGGGTGTATACGGCGGATGCGCAGGTTGTGGTTGCTCGTGTGGCGGGCGTAACGTTCATGTACGGGCAGCGGGGGCGCGTATAAAAGCGGCGGCGAGGGCGCGTGCCTAGGGAGCGGGAACAACGTGTCTCCGTAAGGAGTGCTGTAGTTTGTTTGCCCACCGCGTGTTTGGCAAGGTAAGTAAAGTACGCCGTTGTCGTGCCGACCTAGAGTAACTCAATGCCTTGTAATACCACCAGTCGGGGGTTTATTCTACACCTTCTGTAGTGTTCTGTGGTCTCCTGTAGTGTTCTGTGGTCTCCAGTAGTGTTCTGTGGTCTCCAGTAGTGTCCAGCGGCTTTTCGTAGTGTTCTGTGGTCTTCTGTAGTGTTCTGTGGTCTCCTGTAGTGTTCTGTGGTCTCCAGTAGTGTCCAGCGGCTTTTCGTAGTGTTCTGTGGTCTTCTGTTGATGTACGTGCAAATGGTTAATGGTTGAATGGTTATCCGGGTCAACGACTTGGACTGTTTGGACTGTTTAATGTGTTCGGTCGGGTGCGAGCCTGCGTGCTAGCACGAGCCATGGGCACGTATGTTTGCGACGTTTCTAGAAGTCCACACTGACGTTTCCTTGTCGCTTTGCATCTCCGCGCCGCCGCCACAGTGCAGCTACAGGGGTATAAAATGCTGCAGGGCCAAGGAGTAGGGTGGAAATTTTGAGTGTAGCGTTTGGGTAGGCGAATATGTTTTTGACGCGAGTGGTATTACAAAGTAAACCGTTTCTTGACTTTGCAGGGTTTACGCCGGGGGCGTACTTCAACACAAAAACATTCAACGCTTCCTCCGCTTCGTCAAGAGTACGAGCGGAAGTAGGATCTCCGGTCAAGGGTACGGGGGGACAAGGCCGACGGCGCTGACAGGAAGTTCGAGCGGCGTGCGGCAGACAAAATGGCCAAGAAGATTGGCGAAAAGGGAGTAACGGAGGGACTCCCGCTACTGAGGTATGATGCGACCGAGATGCGGCCGGCCGAGGAAGTCACGGAATGGCTCCGTGCGCTTGGAGGCTACACAGCTGTTGAATTTGGGTTGCTCGGAGCGATTTTCGACCTCAATAATGCGAGGTACCCAGAGGGCCCGGCCCTACCGGACGCAGAGGAGCCCGACAACTGGAGAGACAAGGAAATCGCCAAATCACAGTTGAGCACCGCGCTCAAATGGAGCGCGGATATGGAGCTCGCGAGGTCCAGAATCTATGCGATTATGCGCGGACAGCTGTCTACGTCTTCCGTTGCGGCTCTTTCTGCTCGCCCGCAGTTTGAGATGCTTGAAAGATCTCGCAACGATCCTCTCCAGCTGAAAAATCTAATCGTCGTGGTGCACCTGACACCGAATGGCGCATCCGTGGATCGTTGCCGTACATTTGCACGTGAGCGGTTTCAAGCTATAGAAATTGGAGCAGATTCTCTGGATGATTTCAAAACCAGGTTTGCGGCCGCAGCGATGGTTCTCGCCCTTGTAGGCGAGGAGATGAGTGCAGCGCGTCAGGCGGAAGAGTTCTTCCATAAGTTGGAGCGGTCGCGCTTCGCAGAGGCAATTCGCCAAGCCCACAATGCCGAGCGACAATTTGCAAGCGTTCAGGACGTGGTTTTGTACGTCTCCGCGTACAAGTATGCGCCTGGTTATGTGTCCGTTTCAGTTGCGCAATCCAATGAAGCCCAGTTAGCCATCGAGGCGGCCACTGTAAGTGGTGAAGCGATAGCTGCGGTTGCAAAAGCTGATGTAGGCGGTTCCAAGGGGAAGTGTCATTTTTGTGGTATCCCGGGACACCTGGAGAAGAACTGCTGGAAGAAGAAGAGGGCACTGGAAAGGAACCAGACCAGGGACGCTCACACACGAACCATGGAAGAAAAACTTGGCGAGTGCCAGCGTCAACTTCAGGAACTTAAGCTGGAGCTCAAGAAAGAGCGCACGGTCGAGTGAGGAAGCGGCCCGTTGCGACACGTGTATGTCCACCGGGCGACAAACAGGGAAGCGGCCACAGTGGGCCTTGATACAATGGCTTCGGAGCATATCTTTTCGAGTGGTGAGGCGGTTACGAACGTGCGCAAGACGGACCGGAAGGTCGTGCTGCACGGAATTGACGCCGGATCAAGTGGAATATTTATTGACGAGATTGCCGACACCAAATTTGGCGAAGTGTACTACTCGCAGAAAGTGGCCGGGAACATCTTGTCATTCGCCAAGCTGAGGAACGAAGACAAGGGCACCAAGTATGACATGGCCGGGGACGTGTTTGTTGTTCTGGATGTTGACAACAAGGAAGTGCGTTTCAGACAGGACCAGGGGCTGTATGTGGCGGATATCTGTTGCGTAAGTGGTAAGATAAACGCATACGCAGCTCCTTGCAATGGCCTGACGCACGATCTTGACAACATTCCCGCACACAAATGCTTCTCCACTGACAGCCGCCACAACTCCATGGAGCGTTCAGCTTTACCGTTACCTAGTGGCGGCAAACCTTCGCCCTTCACAAAGCAAGAGATAGCCCGGGCAGAACAAGCGCGCGACTTACAACGTCGCTTGGGATTCCCTTCGTTCGACGTGCTGAAAAAAGTGCTTAGGCGCGGGGATGTTGAAAATTGTAATTTGGCCGCGCGGGATGCAGAGAGAGCCGAACAATTGTTTGGCCCAAGCGAAGCCGCGATCAAAGGAAAGGCAACTGGACACAAGCCTACGGAAGTTGGCTACGTCCCGATAAGAAATGAGGAGGTCTACCAAGAGATGCATTCGGATATCCACTTTCTCTGCGGACAAGCCTTCTTGATTTCTGTCGTGAAACCAATGCACTTCATTCTGACAACAGCGATCAGAGCAAAGACGTCATGGGAGCTGCGCCGGGCACTGCAAGAACAAATTGCCAGTTTGCGAGGTCACAACGTGGTGATCAGGGTCATCAAGTCGGACCCGGAATCGGGGATTGTTGCTATCGTTGATGACATGAAAAGGTCCGGCATATTACCAAATGTCACGGGAGCGAAAGAGGCCGTACCAGCAGTGGAGCGTGCCAATCGAACGCTGAAGGACATAGCGAGGGCTGTCATCCATGGCCTACCCTTTGCATTGCCGACCAGCTTGGTTCCAGCGCTAATGAAGTATGTAACTCACCGGGCCAACATCGTACCAAGCAGCACAGGTTGGCGAGATGACGAGACTCCGTGGACCAGAATGACCGGGCGAAAAGTTAGCAGCACAGCCGATGTGAGTCTCGGTTTTGGCGATTACGTTCTCATCATGAATGCCAAGGTGGACAACACGATGACACCACGCGCCACCGGCTGTATAGCTCTATACCCGGTAGGCAATGTTGAAGGAACGTGGGCTTTTCTAAACCTCGCGTCGCAGAAAGAGTTGCGCAGACAACGGTGGAGGAAAACTGTCATTACACAAGAGGTTGTTGCCGCTGTTAACGCCATGCGTGGCACTGCGCGCCTTGAACTCGCGACAGAAGATCATGAGCATGAGGCAGAAAAACATGACACCGCCGGACGGGAGGCAGGCAAGCCAGCTGGGGCAGCAGCGACTCGAACAGCTAGTGGGTTGACCTTGTCAGCCGGAGCGTTTAGCGAGACACGTGCAGCGCGTTCTGCGAATGAACATGAAGAAACTCTGGAGAATTCGCGCACGTCAGCAGTAGTAGAATCATCACAACCGAACCGTAATCCAGGAGCGGGAGAAAACGCAGAGGAAAATCCGGGAGTGCGGGTCGAAGCAATCGAGAAAAGAATTGAGGAATTATCTCGAAAAGAGGCCATTCTGCAGGAACAGATCCACGCGCTTGACAAACGTGCTGCTGCCTACCAGGTCAGCGACGATCACGACGTCTTAGGCGAAGGTCAGGCTGTTCAAGTCGGCGTGGTCGAAGGGGCACCTGCAGAGTGGGATCTCGCAGATTGCACAATGACAACGAAAAACGTACTGGACGGACATGGTGAACAGGCTGGACCGGCTTCTGTCGGCGGACTTAGCACCAAAAGAACGGCAGCGGATCAAGGCGGAAGTGACGGGTGCAATACATACGCAGGGGAAGCAAAAAGGCGTAGAATTAGGCTAGCTCTAATTACAGAGTTTGTCCAAGCGCACTGTTTGAAAGCGCCGACCGTCTCATGGTTGAGAGCAGTCCAGGAGTATGGCGAGCCTGCACTTGAATCGGTCATGAGCGAGCTCGTGCAGTTGGGGTCCAATGGTCACGACGTGTTTGAGCCTGTGACAAGGAGACTCAGTGAAGACGAGTTGCGCAATGTTTTGCCCGTGCATTTGTTTGTGACGGAGAAACGTGATCCACAAACCGGAGAGCTTGTGCGCTTGAAAGCTCGACTGGTTGCTGGGGGTGATCGACAGGATCCGGAGTTGTACCCAAATACGTCGTCCCCAACAGTCGCTACTGAGTCGTTGTTTGCGCTTGCTGCCATGTCAGCAACACAAGGGAGAAAGGTTGCCAGTGTAGATTTTCCAGGTGCGTATTTGAATGCAGTGATGCCAAGCGGTGATCCACCCGTTTTCGTTCGGTTCGCAAAGGCGCTGGCGAAGTGTATGACGACCGCTGATCCGACACTCCAGAGCCATTTGTCTGCTTCAGGTACATTAGTCTGTCGCTTGAAGAAAGCATTATATGGTTGCCGGACGAGCGCAAAGTTATGGTATGACCATCTATGTCGAAGCCTCGCGGCGTTGGGATACCAAAGAAGCATGGTAGACTATTGCGTGTTCAGAAGCGATGAAGACGACACCTGGTTAGCTTTACACGTGGACGACATGAAGATTATGGCTGTAAACGACGCCGCGATCGTCAAACTGGTAAAGGGACTCGAGCCGGAGTACGGAGTGCTCACGATGCGCAGCGGCAGTGTGATTGAATATTTACAAATGGTTTTTGACTATAACCAACCTGGTCAAGTTACCGTCAGGATGCCCGCATACGCGGACAAGATCATTGAGCAGGCCGAGCCATTTGTGCTGGGTAAGGTCGGTGGCAAAACCCCCGCATTGGACGACCTGTTTCAGGTTCAAGACTCGCCATTGCTGGCTGCTTCCTCCGCGAGAGCCTTCCACACGACAGCCTGTCAACTTCTTTATCTCAGCAAGAGGGCGAGACCAGATCTGCTGGTCGCGGCATCATTCTTGACGGGTCGAGTACAAGCCCCAACCGAACAAGACAGAGAAAAGCTGCGCAGGGTTGTGCAGTACTTGCAAGGAACGCGCGAGCTGGGGCTCACACTTGGGTGCGTCGGAGCGCCGCGCGTGCACTGTTTCATTGACGCGTCCTTTGGTGTGCACAGCGACATGAAGAGCCACTCTGGCTGCATGGTCAGCCTGGGCCGCGGAACGGTGTACGGGAAGAGCAGCCGTCAGAGTCTCGCGTCCAAGAGCTCAACAGAGGCAGAGCTAGTCGCCATCAGTGACTGCATAGGTCAAGCTCTCTGGATCGAGAGGTTGCTGCGAGGGCTCGGTGTGGAGTGCCTCAGCACCCTGTTGTACCAAGATAACGAGGCCACCATGAAATTAGTTCGTAACGGGCGTCCCAACTCGTCGCGGACCCGACACATTGCTCTGAGGCACTTCTTCGTCAGCGACAGAGTTGCATGCGGCGAGATAGAGATGACGTACTGCCCCACGGAGCAGATGGTGGCGGACGCTCACACCAAGCCCCTGCAAGGAAAAGCTTTCCGCTCACTTCGTGAACGCATGTTGGGCGTTGAGGTTGCGAATCTAGCGCAGGCTAACACGGACCGACGGGAGTGTGTTGATGTACGTGCAAATGGTTAATGGTTGAATGGTTATCCGGGTCAACGACTTGGACTGTTTGGACTGTTTAATGTGTTCGGTCGGGTGCGAGCCTGCGTGCTAGCACGAGCCATGGGCACGTATGTTTGCGACGTTTCTAGAAGTCCACACTGACGTTTCCTTGTCGCTTTGCATCTCCGCGCCGCCGCCACAGTGCAGCTACAGGGGTATAAAATGCTGCAGGGCCAAGGAGTAGGGTGGAAATTTTGAGTGTAGCGTTTGGGTAGGCGAATATGTTTTTGACGCGAGTGGTATTACAAAGTAAACCGTTTCTTGACTTTGCAGGGTTTACGCCGGGGGCGTACTTCAACATCTTCTGTAGTGTTCTGTGGTCTCCTGTAGTGTTCTGTGGTCTCCAGTAGTGTCCAGCGGCTTTTCGTAGTGTTCTGTGGTCTTCTGTAGTGTTCTGTGGTCTCCTGTAGTGTTCTGTGGTCTCCAGTAGTGTCCAGCGGCTTTTCGTAGTGTTCTGTGGTCTTCTGTAGTGTTCTGTGGTCTCCTGTAGTGTTCTGTGGTCTCCAGTAGTGTCCAGCGGCTTTTCGTAGTGTTCTGTGGTCTTCTGTAGTGTTCTGTGGTCTCCTGTAGTGTTCTGTGGTCTCCTGTAGTGTTCTGTGGTCTCCAGTAGTGTCCAGCGGCTTTTCGTAGTGTTCTGTGGTCTCCTATAGTGTTCGTGGAATTTTAGGGTTCCGCCCCGAGAGACGCCGTAGGGTTTTGAGTACAAAACCCTAGAAAGTTCTATGATGAAAGATTGTTCGAGAAGCGTGATGATCTCGGACCTGCGAAATGTTTGTCATTGTCGTTTTGTGTGACCTTGTGCAAAGGTCAAAGGCCGGCCGAAGCTTCTGGATTCGTTCTTGACGCGCCCTCCCGGCCATTTTCCGGATACGTGGCCGGCTGTGGTTGCGAGTTGTGGAACGAATCAAAACCTGTGGTGGAAATTCGTCCTGTTGGAGAAATTTGTTCTCCCGTCCTTGCTGGAAAGAGCAAGGACGAAGGGTATAAAAGGACGAAGGGGCAAGCTGGTTCCCAGGAATTTCCAGGTCAAGGTAGAAGAAGAGGTAAGGGCAAATAGAATAAAAAGAGAATTGGTTAGTTGGATTGAGGCAGTCGTTGGAAGACTTGGGTTGGATTTGCGGGAGAGGCACGCTAGCGTGTTGTGCGAGCGGATATCGGTCTGGAGTGTTTTTAAAAAGGCAGCTGGGGTTTAAACGTACCTTCCATCACCCTTCACTTGTCAAGACCGGTCCACTCCCTCTCGTAGTCCCCTATAAGTTGAATTTTCTGTCCTCTCTTCCTTTCTAGCCACTTTTCTCTGATTGTCCTGCTTGTCCTTCCGTTCGTTTCGGTGTGTCGGTTCGTCGTCGGTTTGTCAGTTTCCGGGGTGTGGCGGTTTCCAGTTCCTGTTATCGGTGAAGCGGTCCGGTTTTGTTGATTCGGTTACAAAGCAGAAAGGGAGAAATTCCAAGTGGTATCATCGCCCGGTTGTTTGGAGAGAATGGAAAGCCATGAAATGGAAATGAATGTCCCGCAGGAGAATGCGGCATGGATTGAGGCAGCTAATCAGCTGCATGCGCGCATTGCGGGACAGGAGATGATGATGGCACAAGTGCAGGAAGCGAATCGTAACCTCCATGAAATGATGCAAGTTTTGTTGCGCCAGCAGACCGTGGCGTCTGGGTCTGGTGACAACGATCGTGCCATGGCCGCGTTAATTGGGCGCAGTTTGAGAAAGTTTGATGGTCAGCGTGACAAGCTCGTTGTCAATGAATGGCTGATGCGAATGAAGAGCGACCTGGATATCTGCATGCCCGCAGATGCTTTGGACTCGCAGAAAGTGATTGTTGCAAGTCGCTTTTTCGAGAGGGACGCAGCGCTGCTTTGGGCAGCTCGTCCGGAGGAGCAGAGAAAGGGCCTTGCAGAGGCCGGATGGGATGCGTTCGCAAACTTCGTGCGCACAGCGTTTGAGCCGCCGCAGGCGCATTTGACAGCGCGCACCAATCTGTATCAGTTGAAGCAAGGGAAAATGACGGTCGCAGAATTTGAGCAGAATCTCAGGATGACAGCGTTGTCAGTTGAAGATGTGACAGATGCAGAACTGAACACCATCTTCACGCTGGGCTTGAAGGAGAAACTGCGTATTGAGGTGGCCCGTCAGGACACAAGGACCTTGGAAGAATCACTGAAAGTTGCGTTGGCAGCTGAGCAGGTTGCAAAGTTCGGAGGAGATATGAGTCAAGTGATCAAGAACTCGTCATCGACTCATAGCAGGGCGTTCTCGTCGCATTCTGGTAGCGCACCAATGGATTTGGGAGCCATGGACAAGCGGAAGTCTGGCAAGACCAAAGTGAAGTGTTACCATTGTGGAGAACGTGGACACATTAAGCCCAAATGCCCTAAATTGAAGGAGCGCTTGGCAGGTGGTCCGCCAGAGCCGGAAAACTAAGACCTCGAGAGCCAAGACAGGAGGAGATCTCGAGGGGAATGGAGCCTCCTGTAATGGGTGTTGTGGAAGGTGTTGCGCACGAGGGTGCGAGGTCAAGGCTCTTCTACAAACATGGGAAAGTGAGTGGTTCAAAAATCGACTTCTTGATTGACAGTGGAGCGTCGCATAATTTCCTGGGGTCCCGATTCTTGGACGCAAGCGTAAAGTCCAGTTGCGATGAATGCATGGTCGAGCTTGCGGGAGGACAGAGAATGAAGGTGCACGGCCCCATTGTGCTTGCGGTGGACCTCGGTTTCTGGATAGGGAACGTCGAGTTTTATATCGGTCCCATTCGTATGGATGCCATCTTAGGGTGGAAATGGCTCAAGATGGTGAATCCTAAGATTGATTGGCAGAAGGGACTGATGGAAACGAGGCCCGAGGGGAAGGAAATATGCACGTTGGAAAATGTTGAAGAAGTGGTTCCCGAGCTTGACGGGAAAAATCAGAGCGTGGCTGCTTCGGAACACGAGTTGACTCACATGCCTATGCAAAGAGACTGTGAGACGTGTGTCGTGGCGAAGATAAAGCGACGCCCGGCCCGAAGGCTGGAGAAAGATGTCAGTGCATTGTCATTCAATGATGAAGTCGGAATTGACTTGGTGGAGCCTGGGCGAAATGTGAAGTCGGTAGATGGTTCAAAGTTTATTTTGACGCATATCGACAGAGCCACAGGATGGGTGACATTGGCGGGGCTACGTGCGAAAACCCACACGGCGGTTGCGGACGCTTGGAAAAGTGTGCAAGCCGGGAGAGGATGGCCGAAGGTTTTGCGAACGGATGATGGGAATGAGTTCAAGGGAGATGTGGGGAGACTGGTGCGTGAACACCTCATAAAGCACGAGGTGGGGATTCCGTACAGGCCAAACAGTCATGCTGAACAGGAGCGGTTTCACCACACGCTGAATCAGGGAATCCGTGCGAATCTTGTGCAGGCCGGACTCGGGAAGCGTTGGTTCATGCACGCCGCGCAGCATTTTGCGTTCATGACGAATAGACTTCACGTGGGCAGGAAGTCTGGAAAGACGCCGTTTGAATTACGACGTGGTGAAAAATGGTCGCCGAGAAATCTTAGTTTGCCATTCGGGTGCAAGGTGGTCTACAAAGATGATCAGCCTGACAATAAGTATGCACCGCGAGGAAAAGTTGGCATTCTCGTCGGCGTTGGAGAGCATCCGATGGCAATTTTGGTGCTTCCTCGGGATGACTGGACGAGTGAGACCCCAAAAGTAATTCGCACTCAGGATTTTAAGGCATTTACCCATGAGTTCCCTTTAAAGGGAATTGAACGAGAGATGGTGAGCCTGAGCCAGCAGGAAGAGTTGCCAGAAGTGGACGAACCATCCGCGGTTGAAGCGGTGCAGGACTTGGATCGTCGTATCGATGCTCTCAGAGCTCGAGAAGCGGAGCTTGAGAAAGAGATCGAGGCATTGAAAGTGAGAGTGGTTGACGAGGAACGGGCAGCAGGCACGGGTGGTCCAGTGACGATCCCACAGTTGAACTTAACGACTTTGCTGAAAACTGGAGCGGCGTTAGCGTCTGAGCAAGGACGAGCCGCGATGGAAAAAGAAGTCAAATCCATGCTGAGATTTGGGGTATGGGATGAGAATCCCTTGACGCTGGAGGAGGCCCGGAGGCAACCTGGTGCTCGTTTCGTACGCACACATTTCATTTTCGGTCTGAAATTTGCTGAGATGCCGGAAGAATTTCGCAAGGTGAAGTGCCGCTTGGTGGCCGGGGGAAACAGGATATGGGGGTCCGATGGAGCTGCGACGAATGACATTTTTGATTATGAGACGCCTGCTGGTTTGTCAGCTATCCGAATGATAATAGCTGTGGCTGCAATTCTGGGCCTTCAGATTGTTAGTTTCGACATCAGCTCGGCATACCTCCATGCGGACCTGTCTGGGCCACCTACGTTTGCATACTTACCGCGTGAAATTTGTGATTCAAAAGACACAGTAGTCAGGCTGAGAAAGGCGCTGTATGGCTTGCCCAGGAGCGGCTCGGATTTCTCACAAGATGCTCGGAGGAGATTGCAAAAGTTCCAGTGGAAGCTCGTGCATGGTGAAAAGAATGTGTACGTCCGGAGAAATGCTGCAAGTTCGTCAGTTGCGTTGTTGGCTCTGTACGTGGATGATGGTCTATTAGCCTGTCGAGAGGAGGAACGCCCAGGAATCATCGAAGAATTGAAACAAGAGTTTCTCATAGAAAAAGCACCAGAACTATTGACGGAAGGAGGATCCTTGAGATTCCTGGGGACGAGCATTTCCCTCAAAAATGGGAGCGTGAGTTTGGCGAATCAAGAGTATCAAGATGTGGTCATTCGGGAATTTGAGCAGGATATTAGACGCGTATTGCGTGCCGTGAAGTCACCATCTGAGAAGCTAGATGGCGAGGAAGTTCTGAATTATCAAGTCATCTGGAAGACTTTGAAAGTAAGAGAACACGTCGGGAGGCTGATGTGGCTCGCCAGAACGGTTCGACCTGATATTGCGTATGCAGTCGGTATGATTGCCCGGTACGTTGACAAGTGGAATGTGGCAGCAGAAAGGCTGCTCGTACGAGTCGTGCAGTATTTGAAAACACCTCGGGAAGCATTGGAGTATCACGTGTTGGGGAATCTCAAGGAAGGCATCAGAGGGGTGAACATTCTTGGATACACGGATGCTGACTTTGCTGGTTGTCCAGAGAGTCGTGTGTCGACTTCTGGAAGAGCAACGTACTTAGTTGCTGGAGATTACAAGTACCTAGTGGATTGGTCTTCGAGAAAGCAGCGTTTCGTGAGCTCGTCGACTTCAGAGTCGGAGTTGGCTGCCCTAGAGGAAACTGTGCAACTCTCGTTGTTTCCTGCATTGTCTTTCTTGCGAAGTATACGTGACGGAGAGTTCTCGGTGATTTTGATGTGTGACAATCAAGCTGTGATGCGAGCAATAGAGATGGGGTACTCGCCAAAGTTGCATCATATGGCGATAACCCGAGCAACAGATTTGGCCTGGTTGCATCAGGTGTGCGAAAAGCAGAAACTTGTGAAACTGGCATTTGTGAAGACGGACGAAAATGTGGCGGACTTAATGACCAAGGCCTTATTTCCGGAGGGCCACATTAAGTGCTGGGAGAAGTTACGCGTCCCTCAGACCGGAAGGAGGAGCGTGGAATTTTAGGGTTCCGCCCCGAGAGACGCCGTAGGGTTTTGAGTACAAAACCCTAGAAAGTTCTATGATGAAAGATTGTTCGAGAAGCGTGATGATCTCGGACCTGCGAAATGTTTGTCATTGTCGTTTTGTGTGACCTTGTGCAAAGGTCAAAGGCCGGCCGAAGCTTCTGGATTCGTTCTTGACGCGCCTTCCCGGCCATTTTTCGGATACGTGGCCGGCTGTGGTTGCGAGTTGTGGAACGAATCAAAACCTGTGGTGGAAATTCGTCCTGTTGGAGAAATTTGTTCTCCCGTCCTTGCTGGAAAGAGCAAGGACGAAGGGTATAAAAGGACGAAGGGGCAAGCTGGTTCCCAGGAATTTCCAGGTCAAGGTAGAAGAAGAGGTAAGGGCAAATAGAATAAAAAGAGAATTGGTTAGTTGGATTGAGGCAGTCGTTGGAAGACTTGGGTTGGATTTGCGGGAGAGGCACGCTAGCGTGTTGTGCGAGCGGATATCGGTCTGGAGTGTTTTTAAAAAGGCAGCTGGGGTTTAAACGTACCTTCCATCACCCTTCACTTGTCAAGACCGGTCCACTCCCTCTCGTAGTCCCCTATAAGTTGAATTTTCTGTCCTCTCTTCCTTTCTAGCCACTTTTCTCTGATTGTCCTGCTTGTCCTTCCGTTCGTTTCGGTGTGTCGGTTCGTCGTCGGTTTGTCAGTTTCCGGGGTGTGGCGGTTTCCAGTTCCTGTTATCGGTGAAGCGATCCGGTTTTGTTGATTCGGTTACAAAGCAGAAAGGGAGAAATTCCAAGGTGTTCTGTGGTCTTCGGTAGTGTCCAGCGGCTTTTCGTAGTGTTCTGTGGTCTCCTATAGTGTTCTGTGGTCTTCGGTAGTGTTCAGTACATTCCCCGCGCTCACAATTCTCACACTTTGCCTTCGAAAAGTTGTGCATGACACATGGCAAGTCCGTGTCTTTCAAGGGTATGTCTTGAGTCTGCTGCAAAGCGCTGGCTCAAGTTTTCTTGGCTACGTTGTATTTTATTTTCGTAACATGCTTTCAGCAGTAGCTCGAAGTTTCGCGAGAAGCGGCGCCAGAGCTGATCGCACACATATAACAGTGTGGCATGCGCGTAGCGACGCGATCGCCGCAGCCATGATCTTTTCACCAGCCCGTCACCGCCACGATTTCCGCACCACCCCATCGGCGCCCCATTTTTCGCGCCAGCCCTCGGCTGCCGTTTGTCTGCGCAACTCCAGAGCCGACGTCCCACCAACAATCGCGGCAGCCCATTCACGAGCGCACACGTGCAAGATCGCGCCAGCGCCATTGCGATCTGGCAAGACACAGCATAACGAAACTGGCACTGTTGCACCGGTCACGCCGAGATGCGGATTCAGGCTACGTCGCCTACGTTCTCCGGCTGCGCGCGGTCTTAGTGCGCAGGCTTGGCGTCGACGCGCATCGCGACATTCAACCACTGCCCACGTTCTTTGCGTCGTGTGCGCCCCGCGGACAACGAACGAGCAAGATCGACGCACAACGCCGCCTCTTTTTCACCAATGCACTCACGCTAAAGCTTGGCGCTTAACGGCACGCAAGCCACAGTGCACAGCGAGCCCATATCTCGCGAAAAGGAAAGGTGTTGCCACAGTTTGCTGGTCCACAACGCGCACAGGGCGTAGCGAGCCCGTACCGCGCAGCCATCAAAAGTGTCGCCCAGCCCGGCGGCCAAAAATGCAATCCATCTCTTTCTGCCTTGAAAGGTGCGCGCACCGCAACATCCAACGTTAGCCCACGCTCTTTGCAAGCCGCGCACCGCGCCCGATGAACGCACCAGCTTGTTGTGCGCAGCCGCCTCGTGTGCAACAGTACGCGTGCCCTGAAGCTCACTGCCTGACGGGACGCAACGAACAGCGAGCCCACACAGCGAGCCCACACAGCGAGCCCAGCACAGCGAGCTCAGTACAGCGAGCCCAGCACAGCGAGCCCAGCACAGCGAGCCCAGCACAGCGAGCCCAGCACAGCGAGCCCAGCATCGTTCGATCATCAAAGGTGTTGTCATAGCCCGGCCGCCCAAAACGCAACCCACCTCTGTCGCTTGAGAATCGCGCAAGCGAGCAGTCGCTCGTAACGAGACGGCAGCAATGAAAACATCATCCATGGCACGCTTCGTGGCATTCAATCACGCACTCCATTCTCACGCCAGCGCATGCATACTGCGCCCTCACGCAACACATCCATGCCCAAACCAGTGCCCGGCTTACCACTCAAAAGCATCCCGCTCACATTCGCCAGCATCCTTGCCTTGACGCATTCGAGCATGTTGGTTAGGTTCAGCTCGCAAGTGCGCAATGCACACAGCTGTTGAAACGGATCGCGCGCCTGTGCGCCGTCCTCGTGCCGCTCGTGTGAAGCACTGCCCAGTGCCTATCCAACATTCTCACGCACGCCGCGCCACTTCTGCCCGGCTACCACCGCCGCGCCACTCGCGCACTGCCGCCCGCCCGTGCCCGCACCCCACCGCGCCCGCGCCGAACAGCGCCCGCCGCCGCGCCCGCCGCGCCCGCGCCGCCTGCGCCCGCCCGCCGCGCCCACTGCGCCGCCCGCCCGCGCGCCCACCGCGCTCGCCCGCGCCCGCCCGCGCTCGACAACCATCCGGATCCAACCTTCTTCCCCTTCGCGTCGACCTCCCCTCCTTCGCCGCCGGCATGATCATAATTATAGCCTATCCTTCTATGCTTATTTAAATCATCAAACAGTGTCATTCTCATATAGTCCCGTGTCCTTCACATGGGATGACGCTGCAATGCATTACAATTTGTGATGTCTATGCAATACAAATTACTTTGCTGAGGATGACATTGAAATGGGCACAAAGCCTCTAAATACGTGCGTTTGAATAGTAAAATCAGCTCTAGTAAAGTAATTTTTTTTCATAGTAACCGAATTTCATTTAGCAAAACGCACCTGTTTTGCGGACGCGCTTACATTAACTTTAGGGTTCCGCAGCGTACCCCCACAACAGCGGCATTCCATAGTAAAGTAACCTTGTTTTATGATTTTAAGTCACGTTACCCTACCGTTCAAGGCTAAAATTTCTCGCTGCAGGTATTTTTCGCCTATATAACCCTGTGTAGCAGAGCCAGCAGCACATCGCGTCTGGGGGGTTTCGGTGCTCTTAGAGCACTGAAGGCAGACGGCGGCTTTGTCCGTTACGACACCCTGCCCCTGTCGAGACCGGTGCTGTCTGTGCCGACGCGAAGGGCAATAGTAGAGGCCCTATACGTTGGATTTTCCACGCCCCGGGTATTCGTCGTCTGTGTTGTGTGCGTCGTGTGGTTGTGTTCTCTGTGCTGTGTGCGTCGTGTTGCTGGGGTTCGGTCATCTGCGAAAGGTTGTGTCATCCGGGTTCGTGCGCTTGTCATCATCAAGCGTGCGAGAATTTAAAGAATTGTACTTTTCCACGCTACTGTATCGCACGCCGCCAAAACGGGCACAATTTCGCACAACGGCCAAGGTGCGCGGTTTCCGGGGGCGTTTGCACATGCGACACGGCGCAGTGCGGCACGAAATCATAAAGCACACGTGGATTCGCGGCTTGCCGCGATATTAAAAAAGCCGCACGCGGGAAATTAGAGGGGAGAGGCGGGGCTGGGGGAGAAAGAAAGAAACGTGCGGTGCGGACGGATGCAGTGGGACATGGAGCAGCATGCGCGATGGCCCCGATTATGACCATGGAGGGGCACTCAGACGGGGTGACCGCGGTGCACTTTTCGCCCGACGGCAAGTTCATCGCGTCCGGCGGCGGCGACAACACCGTCAGGGTGTGGGACGCGCACACCGGCGCGTGCGTGCGCACCATGGAGGGGCACTCAGACGGGGTGCTCGCGGTGCACTTTTCGCCCGACGGCAAGTTCATCGCGTCCGGCAACGGCGACACCACCGTCAGGGTGTGGGACACGCACACCGGCGCGTGCGTGCGCACCATGGAGGGGCACTCTAAGTGGGTGACCGCGGTGCACTTTTCGCCCGACGGCAAGTTCATCGCGTCCGGCAGCTGGGACAAAACCGTCAGGGTGTGGGACGCGCACACCGGCGCGTGCGTGCGCACCATGGAGGGGCACTCTGATTGGGTGCGCGCGGTGCACTTTTCGCCCGACGGCAAGTTCATCGCGTCCGGCAGCTGGGACAAAACCGTCAGGGTGTGGGACGCGCACACCGGCGCGTGCGTGCGCACCATGGAGGGGCACTCAAACGGGGTGCGCGCGGTGCACTTTTCGCCCGACGGCAAGTTCATCGCGTCCGGCAGCGGCGACAACACCGTCAGGGTGTGGGACGCGCACACCGGCGCGTGCGTGCGCACCATGGAGGGGCGCTCAAATATGGTGCGCGCGGTGCACTTTTCGCCCGACGGCAAGTTCATCGCGTCCGGCAGCGGCGACAACACCGTCAAGGTGTGGGACGCGCACACCGGCGAGTGCGTGCGCACCATGGAGGGGCACTCAAATATGGTGCGCGCGGTGCACTTTTCGCCCGACGGCAAGTTCATCGCGTCCGGCAGCGGCGACAACACCGTCAGGGTGTGGGACGCGCACACCGGCGCGTGCGTGCGCACCATGGAGGGGCACTCAGACGGGGTGTGCGCGGTGCACTTTTCGCCCGACGGCAAGTTCATCGCGTCCGGCAGCTGGGACAACACCGTCAGGGTGTGGGACGCGCACACCGGCGCGTGCGTGCGCACCATGGAGGGGCACTCAAGTAGGGTGACCGCGGTGCACTTTTCGCCCGACGGCAAGTTCATCGCGTCCGGCAGCGGCGACAACACCGTCAGGGTGTGGGACGCGCACACCGGCGCGTGCGTGCGCACCATGGAGGGGCACTCAAACGGGGTGCTCGCGGTGCACTTTTCGCCCGACGGCAAGTTCATCGCGTCCGGCAGCGGCGACAACACCGTCAGGGTGTGGGACGCGCACACCGGCGCGTGCGTGCGCACCATGGAGGGGCGCTCAAATATGGTGCGCGCGGTGCACTTTTCGCCCGACGGCAAGTTCATCGCGTCCGGCAGCGGCGACAACACCGTCAAGGTGTGGGACGCGCACACCGGCGAGTGCGTGCGCACCATGGAGGGGCACTCAAATATGGTGCGCGCGGTGCACTTTTCGCCCGACGGCAAGTTCATCGCGTCCGGCAGCGGCGACAACACCGTCAGGGTGTGGGACGCGCACACCGGCGCGTGCGTGCGCACCATGGAGGGGCGCTCAGGTGGGGTGTCCGCGGTGCACTTTTCGCCCGACGGCAAGTTCATCGCGTCCGGCAACGGCGACACCACCGTCAGGGTGTGGGACGCGCACACCGGCGCGTGCGTGCGCACCATGGAGGGGCACTCTAAGTGGGTGACCGCGGTGCACTTTTCGCCCGACGGCAAGTTCATCGCGTCCGGCAGCGACGACAACACCTTCAGGGTGTGGGACGCGCACACCGGCGCGTGCGTGCGCACCATGTACGGGCACTCTAAGAGGATGACCGCGGTGTTCTCTTTGCGGTTCTCTATGGCGGTGCTCGCGGTGCACTTTTCGCCCGACGGCAAGTTCATCGCGTCCGGCGGCGGCGACAACACCGTCAGGGTGTGGGACGCGCACACCGGCGCGTGCGTGCGCACCATGGAGGGGCACTCAGACGGGGTGCGCGCGGTGCACTTTTCGCCCGACGGCAAGTTCATCGCGTCCGGCAGCGGCGACAACACCGTCAGGGTGTGGGACGCGCACACCGGCGCGTGCGTGCGCACCATGGAGGGGCACTCTAAGTGGGTGACCGCGGTGCACTTTTCGCCCGACGGCAAGTTCATCGCGTCCGGCAGCTGGGACAAAACCGTCAGGGTGTGGGACGCGCACACCGGCGCGTGCGTGCGCACCATGGAGGGGCACTCTAATTGGGTGACCGCGGTGCACTTTTCGCCCGACGGCAAGTTCATCGCGTCCGGCAGCGACGACAACACCTTCAGGGTGTGGGACGCGCACACCGGCGCGTGCGTGCGCACCATGGAGGGGCACTCAGACGGGGTGCGCGCGGTGCACTTTTCGCCCGACGGCAAGTTCATCGCGTCCGGCAGCGGCGACAACACCGTCAGGGTGTGGGACGCGCACACCGGCGCGTGCGTGCGCACCATGGAGGGGCACTCTGATTGGGTGACCGCGGTGCACTTTTCGCCCGACGGCAAGTTCATCACGTCCGGCAGCGGCGACAACACCGTCAGGGTGTGGGACGCGCACACCGGCGCGTGCGTGCGCACCATGGAGGGGCACTCAGACGGGGTGCGCGCGGTGCACTTTTCGCCCGACGGCAAGTTCATCGCGTCCGGCAGCGGCGACAACACCGTCAGGGTGTGGGACGCGCACGAGGCACTCGGGCATTTCGCAAATATGAGGCTGTCGACCTTGGTGCTGGATCGAATGTGGCAGCTCGCGGCAGGGGGGCATTGAGCTAATACCTTTTTTGTTCGCGCTTCGTTGCGCTGGCGCACGTCGTCGGAGACTTCGCTGCTCGAGAAGTAGTTGAAGCTGGCCGACGCGGACGGAAGCAGAGGGGTGGACGTGCAGAAAGCGGTCGCATTTTTGGTCAAGTCAGGACTGCGAAGCCGCTTACTGAATGAGATCTGGGGCCTTGCGACCAGCCAAGGGGAGTTTTCGTCGCTGAATGTGGAGCGATTTAAGACTGTGTCGCGGCTATTGGCGATGGTTCAGAAGGGAATGAAGCCAGATCTGGTCGAGGCGGCGGGCGGCAGCATAGAACTGACGGCGGGCATCAAGGCTGAGGCCGCGCCGCTTGTGTCACAGTCCGCGGGTCCGTTCGTGCGGCCGCCACGCGACGAGTTGGAGATCGTGCTTGCAGAAACATCCCTTGACGATCTGACGTGAGCTGGTGGCTCGATTGCTGGAGGAGGTCTTGGAGGTTGACGCCGCAGCGGTGAAGACAGTGAGAGAGCTCAAAGTGAATGGCGAGGCACTGAACGACACAAGGGAGTTTCAAGAGCTTGTGCAACCCTCATTCCCAGACATGAGGAAGATTGAAAAGTGGGTAGCGGAGAGGAAATTGGGCGAACATACTAGGAGTTCGTGGTGGATGTCTTGGATGGCGACTCGGTGCGTGCTAAAGGTGGGTACGCGTTGCTGGGGATTTATGCGGTTTTGAATTTGGAGGAGTATTTGTAGTTCCGCGCTCAACCGAGCCGGCGAACAAAGATGAGGGCGATTGTGCGGCGGTTCCCGGAGCTGGGTACGTGGCCGGTGGGACTGTACGCGCAGGACTGGGACTCGATGCAGATCTCTCAGGATAAGTATCCTTAATATTGTACAGTTTCTTGATCGCAGAATCCATGCCTCGGCAGACGCGCTGACACGTTTGTGAGAAGCATAGCTGCGGAGCACTCGCAGCACTTGGTCGATTTGTAGATTCTGCGTGTGTTCAGCGACGAGCTAATTGGTTTTCTTTGCCTTCCGTCGCCATATGCCCAAGGTGTCTGGACGACGGTTCGTTGACAGGGGTAACGTGCACCGCGAGTGTTCAATCTTTGCGACGTGCCACGGAGAGCTCACCTCAGACATCTCTTCTCACGGGTGCGGCCCGACCGGCGCCTCCGACAAAGCCGATGCATGAGAAACAGAAGTCTGCGCGTCCTCAACGAGGGCGCCACCATGCGGCGGAATCCTGACGGGGTCCTGGAGGAGATCTCGTGCAAGCGAGAGGCGCAGAGTTGCACTTGAGCCCCACTGCGCGTTCGTGAAACGCTCGCCGGGTCAAGTTTTAAAGTATGTGTCACGAGAAGAGGATAAGAGGAGTTGGCATATGCTCTATGCAGGAAGCACAGCGCTCCGTCTCATGCTCACATGCCCTTGTGTCCGCAAACGTCTACCAAGTCGATCATGCGAGCTTGGAAACAAATGCAGCATGGTTCAAGTCAGCCGATAAAAAAATAGTCTGCGCGAAGCTTGGCTGTCCTCGAGTCGATCCCAGCACTCAATCAATCAAATGCTCAATGCGATGGCGGTACGAGGTCAGATGGAAGTGATTCACTTGCTCCTCTAGTGCCGATGTGTCGTGAAATGAGTCAACACATGTCACCTGAATAACTACACAAAAGTCGCAGTAACCTTTGACTCTTGCTCTGAACGAAACCTTGCCGTCTTCTCTTGTCCTGCTCATTAGCAGAGCTGCACCTCGCGCGCTCACCACCCGACGACTCTCGCGCGCCGCTTGCGCACGTGCGATCCTTCCGAGGCGTCGCGTTCTGTACGTCAATCTCACCAATTCCAAATGTCTACGCCATTTCCCAGAACTAGTCACAGTGCTCGCGTTTCTACGCCTGCTGCTGCTCGTCTTGCGTCCGCTCCAGCAGTGCACTCACGTACTGTGGCGCTTTCTCGCACAGCCACGCTGCCAGTCCAAATGTGCCGGCCAGGTGTTCCCAGAACAGCGCCCTTGCCACAAGCCCGGTACAGGCGCGACTCTGGCGCTGGCGACAGCTACCTGCAACGGGTTCAGATCTGGTCGCGACGCCTCGGAAGTTGGTGTCGCGGCCACGGCCTCACCTTCACACATCGAGCTGAAAGGGAATTTCTGCTAGAGTGATAATGGGATGTTTGGCTTCTTCCTGGGTTTGTGGAAGCTGGTTCGAGAACAACAGACCCGTCGTGGCG
Source organism: Porphyridium purpureum (assembly GCA_008690995.1). Taxonomy (NCBI): domain Eukaryota; phylum Rhodophyta; class Bangiophyceae; order Porphyridiales; family Porphyridiaceae; genus Porphyridium; species Porphyridium purpureum. The sequence continues at coordinate 2,364,928 of VRMN01000002.1, read as the reverse complement.
CAACGGGTGAACGGCGAGAACGAACCGTGGGACGCGGCGGTTCGTGTTTCTCAACGCAAACAGCGGCTTCCAAGGTCTCCCGTCTGCGGTCCGCTCGATATGCCACAGCTCCTTCCGTCTTGTCTGCTGCTGCCATGTCGGAGTGTTGTCGCGTTGCGTCGCGACTCGGTGGCGATGCTGATCCGTGGCCCATGACTGGCGACTGTTGACCGTGAGTGTGGACATGAAGCTGTGGTTTGCAACATGGATGATGTCGTTCACGGACGGGTGGGTTACGCGAGGTAGAACTTGGAACGGACGTTCGGCCACACGATGGGACACTTGAGAACGCCGGGCCCGAGCTAAACTCGTCAGCGGAGCAGAGACGATCGAGAACGAGCGTCCGTAAAGGACATGCACCAGAAGAAAGAATATCGGTGGACTAAATGAGATTTGTGAACCACACGCGAGGCAAACACAAACTCGTGTTGTGCTGTTGCAGCGGTTGGGTACGTGCAAGTCGTTGTTTGTGCGCGTTTCCCCGGAGAAATCAAGCCGTGTCGTCCGCACTGACCGTAACAGCGTCCACGACAATGTGGCTGCGTGTCGGTCAGTGTCATGGGAAAAGGACGAAACCATTGGGCTCCTCAAAGCATGTCGTACAAAGCTTCTGGCGAGAAAGACGAATGCTGGGGCTGTTTCAGGTTCGAACACGCAATTGTGCAGGCGCCGATGACCGGTTCGTAAAGCTTGGCGCTGGCGCTGGCTGTCGGTGGAACTGGAGCACGGGACTCGTTGACGTATGCGATGCCATTGAGGAACTGACGAGAGCCGCACTTTGCCGCGTTCGGCTGCATAAGCAGTCGTCTATTTCATCTTATGATTTTCTGCCACCAACTCTCCACGGCAAGTACTGACGACAAGTGCACGAAGCGCCTCGCTAAGTAGGCAAAAGAAGGCGACATGACTCGGGCGAATGCACACGCGCAAGGTTTGTGTGCGCCACATGGAAAGAACGAGAGTGCGCTGTCTCTGCATTCAAGGTGCTGAAGGAGGTAGGTATCTTGCCATTTGTTTAGAAACTGAATACGAGATCCAGTCACCTGCACGATTGGCTGCGCTGCTGCCGCAAGAAGTCGGCACTATTCGTGTTCCCGTGATGGTAAAAGGTAAAGAGGACTATGCACACGGCGCTGCAGCTGATTATTTTTTTAGATGCGGCGCGGGTGCACGATCAGAACTGCAATTTCCACAACGTGCGCAGCGGTAATCGGCAGGTAGTATACCTTGCAACGGTCAACGCAGCGCCTGCAGAACCCACCGCGAGCTGCTACGGGTGTTGCAGGCCAAGCAGCGCGCGGCGTCATCCATCGCCGGCTGCGAAAAAAGGAGCGTGTGAATGTCGATGTGCTGCCGCTTGGAAAAGCGGCAAATGCGATCGCGCCACTGCGGGACCGAGCCGAAACTACCCGGGTTAGTGCGGCAGTTCTTCTGCATCTGATGTGCGGCCAAGCACCGTGCGCTGCGCGTGGAATGTCCGCAAGGACATATGCACTGGAAGCTGCCAAGCCGACGCTGGAACCGTCGATCGAGGTACGTACTAGTCGAGCAATCACGAAACGGATAAGGCCGCAGAACCAACGGTCGCGATAGTCTTGTCACGAGCCTCTCAGGCCGGTGCGTCAACAGGACAGCCGGGTAAGGCCTTTCCCGTCAGACGTTGCGGTGCCCAAGGCTGCATGAATGAGAGTTGGAGGCAGTAGTTCGCAAGAATGCCCATGTCGCGGGCTCAACTCGACATTCCGGTAAGTGCAGCCACCGCGCCGTCCGCGATATACTCTGACAGAAGAACTGGTGCGGGAGCATGCACGTCGGCAAGGCGACACTAGCGCGGCGTGCAAGCACGAGGGTGACCGGACCCCTCTCACCAAAAACGCATACTGCACGCGCTTCGCGTCAAGGTGAAGCAGATGCAAGCAAGAGACGGATTCTCCGCAATACCACAGAAAGAGCTGGTATGAAAACGTGACGGCATGCTGTATCTTGTCGCGTTGTTGAATCCTTGAACGAGTGAGACCAGGTCCATTCCGTCACTCTGCGGCCTGGACCCGCACCAGCTCTCAGTGCGATGCCACGCACGCACTGGTCAAGCTTTGCAATTCTCTCGCGCGACAGTTCGCGGACCAACGCCAAGCACATTGGAACTACAGGCGCCAGTGAGCATCGCTCGCCCACGAATGCTTTCCAGGAAGACCTTGCCGGTGATCGCAAGTGCGCATGTTCCTCCGCGCCTCGTCTGAAACGGTGCACAATGGAATTTTCCGGCCCTGCGCGCAAAGCTGCGTGTCTGCCGACGTTCCACTTTGACCCGCGTACGCACCCCCGCACTATAGGCTTTCGTGACAGCCACACCAGCGACCGGACGCCGGCTCCGTCCACGTCGCATGTCCAGTGCGCACGTCTCTTTCGGCCACGTACGTCTCTGGACCTCGGAACCAAGCACATCTTGTCCATGTACCAGAGTGTATGCTTTACCAGTCGCACAATCCTGTGTTGTCCGCCTACCCCTCCTCCTCGTTTGACTCGATCTCGTGTGTCAAAGTCTCCGCATCACCACGCGCAAACAGGCAAGAGGCCCGAGCACGACCGGACCCAGTCAATTTCCCTTGCTTGGCTCAAACAGACGCGCACCTCCGCGACGAGAAAGGACTTCACTGCTCACCGAGCACGCTCGTGCCTCATCGTCCTCCGTTCGACAATCAAACCGAACAGAGCCTTTGTCGACACTTACACAGCGACCAGGTTGAGACGGTCATGCAAATCAAGCCAGTGGCACAACATGAGCGAACAAGCGACTGGGCGTCATCTCGCACAACCAGCTTGGCATTGAGGACTCGCTGAAGTGTTGCCTCAGTGCCGGGGCATCGCAATCGCAGGACACGGGTGAATGCGGAACACAAGCAAGACTTTGGTCTTCTCGCATGCTCGATCGTGAGAGCAAAACGGCCACACCCACGCACTGGTGGCGTTGCACAGCGAGAAATTCAGGACTGGTCAGCGCTCGGCTCGTCATGTTTGGGATTCATACGCGAACAAGATCGCGATTGTATATTTTATTTCGCTGCTCAGCACTAGTATCTTAATCTTTTCAACGCTTTCTGCGCCCTTGCGTTTCCCTGTTCCGCGGCCTTGCGCAGCCACTGGACCGCCGCGAGTGTGTCCTGCGGCAGCCCGCCCGACCCGTTCTCGTAACAACAGGCCAAAGCACACTGCGCGTTTGCTTGTCCCTGTTGCGCGGCCTTGCGCCACCACTCGACCGCCGCGCGCTTGTCCTGCATCAGACCGCCCTCTCCGTTCTCGTAACAATAGCCCAAAATATACTGCGCTTCTGCGAGTCCCTGATCCGCGGCCGTGCGCCACCACTCGACTGCCACGCGCGCGTCCTGCGGTAGACCGCCCTCCCCGCTGCTGTAACAATAGCCCAAACTACACTGCGCCTCTGCGAGTCCCTGATCCGCGGCCTTGTGCCACCACTCGACTGCCACGCGCGAGTCCCGCGGTAGACCGCCCTCCCCGCTGCTGTAATAATAGCCCAAAATGCACTGCGCCTCTGCGAGACCCTGTGCCGCGGCCTTGCGGAACCACTCGACCGCCGCGCGCTTGTCCTGCTGCAGCCCGCCCAGCCCTTTCTCGTGACAATAGCCCAAACCACACTGCGCCGTTACACTTGCCTGATCCGCGGCCTTGCGCCACCACTCGACCGCCGCGCGCGTGTCCTGCGGCAGGCCGCCCTCCCCGTTCTCGTAGCAAGTGCCCAAGTTGCACTGCGCCTGTGCGTCTCCCTGAGCCGCGGCCTTGCGGTACCACTCGACCGCAGAGCGCTTGTCCTGCGGCAGGCCGCCCAAAGCCTTGTGATAGAAATAGCCCACCCTGCCCTGCGAGAAGGCGTTTTCCACTTGCGCGGCCTTGCGGTACCAAATCAGCGCTTCCGCGAAGTTCTTTTCGTCTTCTGCGGCCTGGCCACGTCGCTGCCAGTCTGCGGCGTCGCGGCGCGCCTGCTCCGCAGCGGCGGCGGCGCGTTGTGCGGCAAGTTCCCGCGCCTCCTTTCACGCCGCGCTTTCGCGGCGGCAGCGCGCCGTGCGGCTAGCTCTCGCGCCTCCTTCTCGCGCCGCGCTTGCTCCGCGGCGGCGGCCTCCTCTTCACGCTTCCGCGCAGCAGCAGCTTCCGCTTCGCGCCGCGCGGCAAGATCTCGCGCCTCCTTCTCGAGGCGCTCGTGTTCCTCTGCAGCTGCCCGACGAACGGCGGCTGCGTGCTCCAGAGCCTGACGATCGCGCTCCGCTTTCTTCTTGTCCTCCTCGAACCGCCTCTTTGCGGCCTCGTTCTGTTGCCGTCTCAGCGCTGTTTGCTCTTCAGTCTCCACCGCCTTGAGCCATTCGGACCCCGCCGGGCTGCCGAGTTTTGCGGCCTTGGCATACCACTCCTTCGCCAAGCTTAGATTCTGCGGCACCCCCCGCCCAGAGTGGTGGCAGCGGCCATACTCAATCATGGCGTCAGTGCGTCCTTTCTCAGCAGCTGCGCGCACCCAACCGGCGCCATGTTCCAAGTGCTGGCTCATCCCGTGCGAGCCGTCGAGCAAAATCTTGCCCAGCCGGAACTGGCCTTCCGCGGCGCCTGCTTCTGCTGCTAACTTGAAATACTCATACGCGTACGCCATGTTTCCTGCTACTTCCCATTCTTCTGCGTATCGGAGCTTATCATCGGCACTCAGCTCTGGCGCCTGCACAGGACGAGATCCACTTGGCCCCGCCGCGCTACCTCCAGTGCTTGATGACGGGCCTACTGGCCCACCAGATACCGTGACATGCGAAAGTTTTCCTGTCAACGCATCAAACTTTGCTGTGCTCAAGCCGGATGTGGACGCCGCATATTGGGCGGTCTGTGACTTTGCAGCCGCAGTAGCGCCCTCCGCACCCATACTGCCATAAAACTCCAGCCAGATATCCGGAACAGTCGGGCGCTTCTTGGGCGTAGTCTGCAGACACGCGCTTGCTATTTCCACAACCCAGGCCGGCCATTGCTTCGCGTACTCCGACTTGTTCAATCTGTCCCACGGCACACCTCGCTTCGGATCTTCAAGAATCTTTAAAATTTGGTATTCTGAGAATTCACTTTCGAACATCGCCTCGCCGAGCAGCATTTCGAACAACATGACTCCGTACGACCACACGTCGCAAGAGCGGTTGTACTGGTCACCACGAATAATCTCGGGTGCCATATAGCCCCTTGTACCAAGCTTTGTGTTTGCAAATGAGCAGGTGTTCTTCACGGTAGCCAACCCGAAATCGCTAATCTTCGGCGTCCAGTCTTCCATCAGGAGAATGTTCTGGGGCTTGATGTCTCGATGGAGAACCTTGCTTGCATGAAGATACTTCAAGCCATCCAAAACCCCACGAAAAATAATCAACAATGTAGCTTTCGGAAGCAAGTTCATCTTCCTATCGGCAAACATGTACTTTTCAAGCGAACCCTTCGGGGCGTATTCGAGCACAATGAGTGGCATTTCATCTTCATGGTCGTCAACGTCATCCAATGGGTAAAAACCTCCATGCGTCCGAATAATGTTCTCGTGTGAAACTCGCCACATCATTCCTAGCTCGTTCTTAAACTCCCGCATCGCTTTGTCGCCTGATGAATTCACTTGCTTGACAGCAACGGTCTCCCCCCTGCACGTGCCCCGGAAAACTGTCCCAAAGCCACCGGTGCCGAGTATGACAAACTTTCGCTTCTTACCTTTCACGTGCTCTTCCTTTTCGACATCAGCAACGTCTATAAACCACGGCTCGATGAGCTGCGGCTGCATAGAATCACCACTGCCGGCAATGCCTGCACCAACGCACGTAGTCGGAACATCCGCTGATATGCTGTGCATTTGGAGAACGGCGATCCTCTCCGGAAGAGCCCGTAGTTCACGCTCGAGCATTGATCTATCCCTCACTCTGTCCGCATCTCGTGCTTGCATCATCTCCAGATGATTTTGCTCTAGCTTGCGCAGCAACTCCTGCTGATTCTGCTCTTGGTCGTGCGCGATTTTGGAAGTGATGATGTTCGATAATTGCGACTCGAGTTCGGTTAGCCGATCGCCGCACGCCTGGAACTCGCCGAGGTAGTTCTTCGCCCGCAGAGCGCGAAGCACTTTTTCATGCGCTTTTTCGGCACTTGAAAACTTCTTCACGAGCGAGCAGGCGGACTGAAGCCCAGACTCCAGGTCGCTGAGGCACTCAAGCAGACTTTTGTGCGTCAAGTCGTGTCTCTTATTCACGAGCTTCTCACCATCGGGGCCAAAGTATTCAACCAGCATGTTTTTGATGGACACGGCGCGCTTGGCGAGCAGCATGCATGAGTCCTTGTTCGCCTTTGCCGCCTGCGCATACTCTATAATAATCTTGGTAACCTTGAAAGCGACCGCAACGTACGGAAGTGCAGGCCCAACATCGTCGGCGATTGCGCCAGCCACTTTCATACCTTCACCCCATGGCACTCTCTTGGCCGTCGCCATTCCTCCCTGTGTTGCTTGATTACCTCACCGGATTTACAACACCAAAATACACTCGCTTGTAATCCACCGTGAGCACCGGACGCACGCGATCCACGACTTCGTGGCCCGAGCCAAGGACGAAAGCCGAGTTTAAGATGCCGACCCGCACAAGCGCCCCTTCGTTTTCCCGTTCGCCCCTACCCACTCTTCAAGCCGGTGGACCGAGCAAGGCGGACGCAGCTTTTAAGCCTTTTGTGCGTATCCCGACGTGTCTGTCTATCGACCCAACCTAGCCCACGCAAAAGGACTAGCAGTTCTGTGCCGAGAGCGACACCTCACAACTCCACAGCGTCCTGCGCGGCAAACGGAGCGCCGTCCGAATAAACAGCGGCGCGTCTCACTAGGCAACTGCTCGCTTTCTGATATGCAATCGCGCGATAATTGTATTCCATCCTTTTATTTTTCTCTCCTGCAAAGCACGCCAAAACGGCGCGCTTTCTGCACGCGCAACACATGCCTGTTTTTCGATGCCGCCGCGAGTTTCGACGGGACTTGGGCTGAGTTTATCACTCAGCAGCGCGGATTCGCGATTTTCGCGGACGCGTGGAGTACAGCTTGGCAGGCTGTGGCCGTCACGTGGAAGGAGCACGCGCGGGTGTGCTTGAACGGCGCCGTTTTGATAGACCGCGAGCGGCGCGCTGAATTTAAAGAAATGGAAGTACAGTCCAGCCGTTGGGAATGGAGTACACTCCGCCAGACGGGCGCTGTACCTCAGATCTTAATTAAAGCGCGCACTCGCGTTGTTTAACAATGTGCGCTGACGTGTCGAGGTCACGTGCACGGCACCTGCGACGTGTGAAGCGGGGAGGCGCGAGGCATGCAGCGCGGCGTATCAACTCCCCTCTCTCGGTTTGCACGGCGTCGCAACCCGTCCGGCCTGCCGTGCTGTTGCTCTCCGGGACGTGCAAACTCGCACACGCAGCACACATTGCCTTCACCTTTCTCTGCCGGGCTCGGCGCCGCAATGGTATCAAGCGCCGCTCCCCACTATGGGACGCGTGGGATGCCGGTCGAGGAAGCAAGGTGATTCAGGATAAAAACAGTCTTTCCTCACAGATCATAATGGCGCTCACCTTGGGTAACATCATCCCCACCGTTCGCTCGGGCATGCCTGTTCAACAGGGACCGTTGCGTACACGTGTTACCGGCAGCAGAAGGGGCTCCCGCCGTGCGGCGCGAACGGCGCAGGGTCCAGCTGACAGTGCGCGGATAGCGCGAGCGGGACAGCTCGTGCACGGTGGTCACCGACTCCCGCGCAAAGCAGAAACCGCCTGTCGCGCAAGGTCCTCATTGGCCAACCCGGGGATCACTCGGTGCGGCTTGGTTCGCTACTTGGAAGTGGCTTTTCGAAAACACAGATACGTGCGTCCAAAGCTTTTTAAAGCCTTTCGTAGACACATGCCTCGAAGCAAAGTCTGGTCCTTCACGGACGCGTCGATGGACACTTTCAAAAGCCGCCAGCGGTTGATCGCGGCCGCGAGTAGAAGCCAATACCTTTCCACCCGCTCGGAGCCAAGGCGTCAATCCCCTTCGCGCCCAGCGCAGCCTCGACACGCACAACCAGCTCCTTCAAGCCTTGCATCGGCGCGGTCTGCTCGCTCGCCATCTCCACAAATCGTACAGCATCCGCGGTCACGCGCGTCTGTCCCAATTCAACGAGTTGCTCGAGCGCACGAAGCTTCATGGCAAACTCCTCCAAGCCACAATAGATTCGCCCCGTATCCTGTATTTGTAACGTGCCGCTGCCGGCGAGCGCAAAAGGATCCTCCCGTCCGAAAACAGCGAGGTCGATTGTCCCACGTCATTGTCTAGCACGGCCCTGCTCACCTGCTGCGCGCCACCGCGACCTTGCGCACACGATATGCTTTTCGTTTCGTCCGAGACATCATACGCTTTGTAGCAGTCTCCATTACGATCACGGTATCGGCAACATCAAAGAACGCACCGCAGTTGCCCACCACCCAAAGGCTCGAGATCCCGAGCGATTCGAAACGAACATGGATACGGTCCAGAAAGGGTGTGATTGGCTCCTTGTGCTTGCCTAAAAGCGCCAACATGACCGCATCTCGATACATAAAGTTGCTCGCGCACGCGTTCTCGTCGAAGATAAAGAGGTCACAACCAATTTCCAGCGCCTCGGCGGTACTCGCCGCTTGGCTCGTACTGCCAGATCCGTCGGCAGTCGAAAAGTCATTTGTGGCACGCCCGAAAGGCAGGTTTGAAATGAACGGCGACATGTCGAGCGACGTCACCGCGAGACCATCTTCAGCGCGCATTTTGGATGCAAAAGCCAGGCATGAGACAATCTCACTTCCGTCACTGGGCACACGGCCATAAACGCCTAGCTCAATCGCCTGCAACAGCATCAATTTTCCGTGAACGCCACCTGCGACAATAAGATGCACTCCCTTTCGAATGCTCATGCCGGTCAGCGTCTTGCCGCTCGGCTGCGTCATGCTGATGCGCAGCGCGTCTGGTGAGGAAAAGGAGAGTGCAGACGCTGAAGGCATCGGAAGCTCACTCGCACCATGTAGTCGCGGCAAGATGGCGCTATCTGGAACGAAAGCCACGAGGCCAGCCGATTCCAGCATGCCTCGCAAGGCGGCTTGATCTTCCGCACAGATCACATGCTCATGCGCGGCCTGCGCGCTGTGCTGACGCCTGGTCTGATGGTCATTCTGCTTCTCCAAGCTAAGCCACAAAAAGCTTTGCTGAACAAGACGCGGTACAGTCTCGCACAGGATCATGTGCGCCTTTCTTCCTTCAATCGTACGACCCGATGCCGGCAGGCCGAGCTCAAAGCGTGCCTCCAACATCCACTCTGACGAATCATCGGCGCGCAAAAGCTACGGGGACGACCGCTCTAGAATCCACGTGCCCGGATGCGCCATCCGTATATTGCGACCCTTTCACGCGGCTCAGCAAGCACCGAGCGTGCTTGGCGCTTTGCCATACCTGCTAAAGAGTTGAGCTCGCTCTATATCTTGATGCACTATTATATTGCAGTGTCGTTCCAGAAAGTCACAAAGAGGGACACGGCGCACGTGGGACGCCAGTGGCTATACGTGTATCACGAGCTTTCCTCTCGTGCACTTGACAACCATGCCGCTTGATGCAGCGTACGCGTCGCTTTGACCGTGCGCGATGGCGAGCTCAATACGCGGCGCGCCGCTCAGAGCAAACATGTACCAACGCGATCCAAGCTGCTCGTACGCTCCGTACGCAGCACTATCATTGCACTGAAGCAGTCGAAGTAGATCGGCCGCTAAGCCTCGCGCGTCACTGCCCATAGTGTCCATTCGTGTATCGTAAACATAGCCGCCAGCAGAAGAATCTTCGCACGGCTTGAATCTAGCACCACCAGCGACACTAGCGCCACGACGACCGCCGCCGCGCCGGCCTCTGCCCCCACGCCAGCTCAAAACAAGCGCCCTGCTTTCTGAGAGACGCAAGCGCCCAGCCCAGGTCGCCACTTACGAGGCGGCATCAACATGCGCGGGCGCTCGACAGAGCATCAGCGCGTCAGTGACATGGCGAGCAAACATGTCCAGCCGTCGCTACAATGGGGCGTCGCGAGACCACAAATTAGTGGGGCGCGTAAATGCTTCAGCATGGCGCCGTTGACGTGCGCGTTCTTGGCATCTACGCACGACGCAACGTTCAGACGCGGTACACATTGCTTCACGTGTCGCGCGGCGTGCTGTTGCACCCCCAGGTGTTCGTGAGGTGGAGTGCGATGACGCAGACACGGGAGCATGAGCGCGAGCTGCTGCTCAACCGCATTGACGGCGCAAAGCAGGTGCCTTTGGTACTTGTCGCGCAGCGCTTTGTGCCGCACAAGCGGGCATCTGAGTGTGTCGAGCGATTTTCCGTGCGGTTGCGCCAATCGCTTCGGACCTATTCGATGACGGGACGCAGCAGCACGAAGCGTGCGTGCACAGCGTTGGTCGGCACGCAATGTCCGCCGCGCGCGCGCGCGCCCGCGCATTCACACCAGCGGCAAGAATCACGACGCAGCACTTTTTGACGATCCTGCTGCATGATCGCAAAATGATGTCCTTTCTCTGAAGTAGGATTATGACCGGGGGCATGAGCGTTGACGAATGTCATGGTACGTGTCGTCACCTTACCGAGAGACATTGACTTCCTGATGCCAAGGCTGTCTTTACACGTCAAAACCTATTCATCTCTACCTCTGAGTCTAGACAGGCGCCGCTCCAAGGACATGGGCGCCACTTTTATATCTCAGCCACGCGCCCCCGGACCGAGGTGGGCTGGGGCTCACACAGCGCGCGCACGTGGTGGTCCGCTGCGCATACCGGTCGTTGCTTTGACGCCCCCATTGGCGACGACCCCTCGGGCCATCGCGGGCTCAAGCATGGCGCCCCATGGGTCATCGTCGAGCTCGTCGCGAGGATTTGAAAGTTCTCTTTACATCCTCGACAGCAAAAGACAATAGTTCGACGGTGGGTTCGTGAGACCGTATACGCCAATGCAGCCCGGCATCGCGTTCAACGAGAGCTAGAAGCTGCAGCATGCTTCCAAAAAGGATATGCTTGCGATCGCAAAAGTTTTGCAGGAGCTTGTCGAAATGAAACGAGAGCTGTTGTCCAGGATTTTCTCGCTCAAAGGTTGACTCGACCGCCTTCATTTTTTTCAATACACCGGCGACATCCAGCTCACGCTTGGCAGCATCATGGAAGATTTTCCATGTTCCGCTCTCTTTGTTTGCTCTCATACAAAGGCGATAAGAAAATATGCATTCTGTGCTCTCGTATCGAACGGCTGCAAACCACATGTTGCGTTCATCCTTATAGGCCGGGTGTTGAGCTACGCGAATCGATGCGGCACGGTCATTCCCTTGTCCAAGCACATGCTCTTGAAGAGGACACCGTGACAGCAATTCCAAGATCTGGGCATAATGCATTGGGCGACAAATGTCGCCAGGGTGGTAAAGTTTCAGGATGCGCTGTACTTTGTCGACTCTCATTTTCGAGGCGCGCAAATTCGCCAATTGCCGGTCTCAAAGCAGTTCATCGTGTGTCGTCGATATGCTCCATCTCTGACACTGCCGCATCGTATTGCTTCCCGCAGAGCCTAGCAGCGCCGGAAAACGAATTCGGGCACTCTGCGGCATAGTAATTTGTTTGGTCTGTGATGTGATGGTACTTCCAGGTGCGTGCCATTGACGATTTCCGCTACGGATCTGCATCTGCGGAGCCCGCACGCTATCGCGGGTCGCCTGAGCCGCTCGGCATTTTCGCATAAAAAAATAAAAACATAACGATTTGATAGGACGGCAGGCGATTGCGCGCGAGTGGATCCCGCGATCATCGTACTGGCTGGCTGGGTGCTTGACGAAAGAGGGCGGAAGCTGTCTTGTCTCGAAAGCACCCCAATCAATTTGATCACACGATGGTAATGCCTCGCGGGTAATTTGCATCGATGCCTGCGGCGCCTCAATGTAGCACACACTGTCGGCGGCTGTTCATCATTTTCGCTGTCTTCGTATTCCAGATGATTGGCTTTGGGAATCACAATTCTAAATGGTTTCTAGTGTCTCCTGGACGTGAATCGATTAATATATCTGGTCAGTGATTCGCAGTAGGACCACATCCCGTTCTCGATTGGCCTGACGCGCCATCAAACACTTGTACGTCCACAATGGTGGCTGGGAGTCCTGATCCAGGAACGCGAACACATTGGATCCGGAAGTGGAGGCACTATTCGCACGGTAGTAATTTCTCGAACACTTTGTCGAACCGTTCATTGTTCGAGATTTGAGACCGGCCTATCTGGGAGGATCTCTTCTACGCTGGTCCGCTAAAGGCTCCAATAGCCAACGTGCATCGACGCAGTCTTCGCCAACGAGCATTCGGCAAGAAATTTCGGCGCACGGCCGACAGCGGGCGTCCAGGTCGACTTCAAGGCCAACGGCTTCAGTTGTTGGCGCCGCGAGTCGTCAGATCAAGAGAGTAGGACGCCCGCAGTTCACCCTTCCAGGAATAAGGGCCCGCTCTTTAACGATGGGCCAATCCATACTGCCCCTATCTCTCCCGCCATCACGGTGCTCGTGGTCGCCGCCATCCGCCGCCACTTGACTCTTCAATTTCGTACTCGGTGGCTAGAACAGACGCGGTCTTTCTGTCGGAAAGCGCGCACGTGTACACTGAGTACACATCAAAACTCGCCAACGACTTTGCATCTGACAAGGCCCTAGGGAACGCTGTCACCTTTCGCCAAAATTGGCGACCTACATAGAGAGCACACACGCGAAAGGTGCGGCGAATTGGCGAAGAGCAGCGAAGAAGTTGATGGTGTCGATACTATACAGTTGGCTTCTTGCAGAGTTGAAACTGGAGTTATATCAATCCTCTGCCTTGCGGGAGCCTGGCGGTGGACACAGCACGGGTCAGTGCCCTTGTTGTGCACCGGGAACGGATCGGGACGCTCGTTCCCGCATCCTACGCTCACAAGAAACGAAATCATATTCCAAATACCCTGGTGTTCGGACACTTTCAAGGCGCTTTTTTTCATCTCGTCTCTCAAGTCTCAGCAGCTATGGGTGATTCAACTTTTACGACAACGAATGTTGCTACCAGCTCAAGCGATGGCGTTTTCCTGGCGCCAAGATGTGAGATTCGACGGGAGCTGACCCGCTTGTCAGTGCTCATGAACGACACGGGGTTTGCGGCGGTCGACAACAGTGATTCGACAGGGGGCGCGCCGCTTCTGGTTGCACAAAGATTTGTGCATAGTCTGGGCGTGCACAAGGTCTCGCTCTGGAACTCGACGTGCGACGCTCCAAGGCCTTTGAGAGAAATTCGCTGGATATCAACGGGAGGTACCGAACCTCAGACAATCTTCTCTCCCCAAAACTTCGTACCGGACGATGCGTCGTGTTTTGTATTCATGACGGACGGTCAAGTGCGGAGCACGGAAGAATTGGCCCGCCATGCTTCAGTGACAGCGCATTTGCCATCTCTGCTCATAATTTTCGCTTCCGGTGATCGCCACCTCTCTCGCATGTCTCACTTTAATGTCTCTGTTGTCATGGCTCATTTCACGGCGGCATTCACGGCGGCCGTGCTAATTGTTGACGCCGAGTGTTCGCGGTTGATTGCCGTCAAGGGAGACTGGCTTGGCGATCATCTGCCTCAGCCACCGCCACTCACGGACACGCTCGTTCTGCAAGATTGTCCAATTGTTTCGGCCAACGACCTGCTCGATTATCCATCACGAGTCTACGAGCCGGTGGATGCCGGCACAATTTACCTCGCTGATGGGTCCCTCCTTGACCTGCAAGCTCTGATGAGAGCCCGAGATCCCTTTGAATCTCTCTCGCAGATTTCGCAGGCGGATATCGAGAATATAACCCGGGCCTATTTTGTTGTCGGAAGACTCGAAGAATGGCGTATTCTGCTGAGCCACAGCCTTGTCTCTCTGGATCAGATGGTTGCGACGCAAATGCAAGCCAGTAACGATGATTCGTCTACCGGCGTTCATGGATTGCTCCGGCGTCTGCGCCTGGCGGCCAATGACAGTGAGCGCGAGAGCTTGTCCGCGCAGATTCGCCAGGCAGTTGCGACTAGTACGTCCCAAGAAAGGCAAGCCAGGGAACAAACCAGCCGCAGCGTCCGACGTCCTCGAGCTGTCGTCAATGATGCTCTGGATTCAACGATGTCTCTCTCGATGTTCGGAATGAGCGCGACAAGTTTGGGTCGGCTAAGTAATCGGGCAGCGCTTGCTGGAACCATCGACCCCAACGCGATCGCTGAGCTCGCCAGTTTGGATGCGTCGGGCGCTCCTCGTGAGGAAGATATGATTCTGTATGAAAATGGACCGGTCGCCTTGTGCTGTAAAGCCATGTCGGACACGGAGCACAATACGAATGACTTTGCGCTCAATCAGGCGCTCCGCGTCGGCCAGTCCCCCGCAAACGCGGTTATCGAGCCACTGTTAGTGGCGCTCGAGTTTGCAGATGGAATTGAGCGCAGTGACACTTCGCCTCTGACGCGCGAGCCTTTGTCGGTGTGTCTCCCTATTGTGTCACTGGCGAATGAGCACAATCGACGAGCGGTGTTCGAGCGCTTGTGCTTAGTGTTCATGCACGGACTGTCGATGCAGCATGTGTGGCTTATCGCTCTCTCGAGCATCCTCCGTACCTTGGAGACGCAGGAATGGGCAGCTGCCGGCACGACTCCTACCGGGAGACTGCTTGAATGGTTTGCGGCGCAGATTATGGAGCATGTCATTCTTCCCGAGGGATCACGGCTCTCGCCAGACGCCAGTCGCCCGATCAACGAAGCGCTCGTTGCCATTCTGCGAAGTGAGGTCCTAACCGTGCACTCGTCGGTCGAGGAGGCGTCCGTGATCTTGCGGCTCATCTACCGCTTCTCGACGCGCGCTGCATTCTCCAATGCGACACTTCGACAATCGATGCTCGCCCGAATTGCGGTGGCAGTGCCTCAAATGCATAGGAACTGGCTTCAGAACAACAGGGCTGACGTTTGGGCCGATCAGGGCGCAACCTCCCTGAGCGCTCTCCTGTCGTCGATTTGCGACACCCGGGTCGACGCTCGAGGGGCTCATATCTCCATCGCTGGAACCAGCCGACTCGTTGCCTCGCTTGAACCGCTTTTGCCGCGTCACGCTCATAAGGCCGTGGTCACATTTGCGAACTCGTTGGCGATCTCCATGGATGATCTCGTGGTGCCCGGCTTATCGCTGGTCGTCAGGGCAACCTTGGACTGCATCACGTCTCCTGACATCAGCTCGCACGAAGCCGTTCAGCTGGTTCGCGGTTACACCAACGATGTCGCGGCCGAGATGAATGCCGACAAGGCTGGCATAGTGACATCTGAGCAGGCCCTCGACACAATTCGTCGTTCTCCGCCGTGGGCGCAGGTGCCCGTCGAGCCTATGCCGCCCGTGAAGAGAACTTTCGAATCCTCGCGACAATTTCGACGATGACCCATAGGGACGCCACGCTTGAGCCCGTGATGACCCGAGAGGTCGTCGCCAATGGCGGTGCCAAAGCGACGACCGGTACGCGTAGCGGACCACCACTTGCGCGTGCTGTGCAAGCCTCGGCCCGCCTCGGTCCAGGGGCGCGAGGCTGAGATATGAAAGAGGTGCCCGTATCCTTGTCGTGGTGCTTGTCTAGACTGGGAGGTGGCGATAAATAGGTTTTGACGTATAAAGGCGGCTTTGAAATCAGAAAGTCATCATCTCTCGGTAAGGCGACGACATGCACCATAGCATTCGTCTGCACTCATAGCCCCGATCATAATCCTGTTTCACACCGCCTGCGAAACCGTTCGGGCTTTCAACAATGTGTTTCTGTGCATCGGATGGAACTGTGGGTAAAATTGTTGAAGATCGAGCACGATGGCCGTGAGAGAGGCCATGTACAGCAAGTGACAATCAATTAAAAACACCCGCTAGTCGTTACCTTTTATAACAAAACATGGTAAATTTAGTACAAACTCGTTGAAGTAGAGATTTTACGCGCGAAGGGAAAGTGACAAACGATTAAAAACAGAGCAAGTTCAGAGAGTTTACCGCAGCAGTGAAGAGTAAAAGCGAGTTCTGAAAGCGCCACGTCCTTCCTTGGCCCAAGACCTTTCCAACGAGTCCCTTTGACACACTGTCACGCGAGCCTGTGACGCAGGAGCCCTCCATTTTCGCCAGGGCGTCCTAATCTGCCGTTCGCAGCTCTTTCACGCTATAAAACTGCTGGAATTCACCGTAAACGTGGCCTATTACATGTCTCCGAACATGGTCAATTGAATCCAAGTCTCGCGGGAGCGCAGGACTATCTCTAGCTTCCACATATTTGCTTTTCAATCGGTATCAGGTTTGCTCTGCCTTGAGGCAAGCTACATAGAGCAACATAAACATGAAGCAACTGAGCTTTTTTACGGCTCTCATATTCACCCGAAATCTGTCCAACATGTTCACGCTTCTTGCGCTCCTCTCAATAGGGATACGATGGTCGCATGCGAAGGAGAAGTCTAAATTTTCGGGTGCGGTTGGCACTCCCAAGTTATCAAGCTGTGTGCACCGAACGTACAGATGAAATGGTTGACTGGGATAAGCTCTGACCCTCCCTAAGAGAAGAGGACACCATCAGAACCCTCCAATTCGAGCCTTTTAGGTCCGTAAATAACACTTGCAAGTTTTTCTCTGTTTTCAGCAGTAAAAACAACTCATTCATTTTGTGTGTGTCCATGACAGTTCTCCAAAGCTGGTATGGTCGTCTTCGTCTCGCACGTGCGCTTATTTCTGGTTCCAAGTCTGGTGCGTTGCGCTGAAATTGGCTCGGCACATGCTGATTACAGTTCTGTGCGAACCAAAAACGCTGCAAAAGAAGGCCTTGCTTTGGGACATTTTCAAGCTTTGGGTGCGGTTTGGATGTTATTCTTGCGTCATTCTGATCGGGTCTCCATTTGCTTTCCGTTTTGAGGCTATTCAAATACCTTTGTACTAATGGAACGGAGCAAAATCTCGATAGTCAATTCGTGATCACCCGCATCATGCATTCCTCCGTAACCACGCCACCAATCATGCTGGGCTCTTGTCCACTGAAAAACGTTGCTGTGCTCCTGATGAAATCGCGCCGAGCGCTCCTGTCCATGCTCTATGACCCCTGGAATGTGTGTTTGACTGCACTGTTTTTAATCGTTTGGACGCTCGCACGGTCACCGAAAGGTCGACCTTCTTCAATTTTATTCTAAAATTACCTATTTTCATAGAAAATATGCAAAACAGCGGGTGTTTTTAATTGATTGTCACTTACTGTACAGTCATCAGTGTACTCATAAGCTCACTGTCGATCACTGCGGCTCGGCCGGATCGCACGAGCGATAGCCGTGTTTGAATTGTTATATAGCTAGAGATTGCACAAGGCGCAAACAGTGCCGAGGTCCCTGATCTTTTCGGCTGAGAATCAACATGCGAAAACTGTAATTTTGAAACGTGATAAAGTAGTTCGAGTGGACAGAACACGAGCGGGGAGAGAAGAATTCCCAATAAAAACGCCTCCAGTTCCTCCTTCCTCTTTCCTACCCTCCAGGTACAGTTTGAAGTGTATCTGATCTTGCTGCCAATAACCGTCACGCAGCACTTCTTCCTTTTTTCAAAGGTTCTTCTTCTTCACTATTTACGGTTGCTCTCTTTTACATCTACAATCTAGCCGTCCTACTTCACGCTTTATATATTGCCAACTTCGCTCGAGGAAAAAAACCCACAAGTTTTGAAAAACCTCTGCTGGTCGGCCAGTTCATGACCCCTTAACCGGTCGTGCAACAAAAGAATCTATAAAAATCTTTGTAAAAAGCAGTGCGCCGCCCGTTCAGGAGTCGCGTTGGCCAGAGGGCGCCGCGTCCTCTTTTTTATCGGTACTTGGCGTCGCGCCCTCTTTCTTGTCAGCACTTGGCGCCGCTCGTCTTGAGCAACCTTCTGCTTTGGAAGTGCATGCGACTGAGCACAAGAACCGCCGTTGATATGACACTGTGTGAACTTCGCGCAAATGGGTCGAGCCGAACAGACACGAAAGAACCTGCTGATGAGGAACAGAGCGCGCCAGAACTTGCTGACGTGAAAGATGGCGCACAGTAGCATTGTGGTCCGCGAATACTCGGTTGTGCGACCGTTCAGGGGGTCGTGATGGGAACGGACGCAAAGTGTTTGCGCCTGAGGGGCCGTTTTCTCGAGCATGCCGTCATGGACAGAAAAATATATAAAGGACGTTCGACGAGTGTTTGGATAGAATGAGCTAAAATAAAAGAGGGCACCATTGACGAAGAAATAAGAGCCTGCAAGGTGTTGAGAAACTGCATGACGGTCATTTGGCAGCAAGGAAGAAGAGGTGAGTACTGTGCGTGTAAAGTCGAAGGCTTGGAGAGGTGCTCCAAGGGATCGGCCGAGAAAAATCGATGCTACGACCGAAAGGGGTGCGGGTGCGCACGGCGAAACGCGCAACCCGTGGGCCACAAGTGTGGCGGACTCTTCGAGGCGCGTAGACCATTCTGCACCAGCTCCCTATTGCTCCCAACAAACGACAAACCTTTACCTCACGACGCCAAAGAGTCTCTACCTCCGCTACTTTTCCGGCCGAGCCCCGGCCGCCCGTTAAAAGGTACTTGTGCAGCGCCGCCGGCTAAGTGAATTCAGGAATCCGCGGTTCAGAGGGACCTCATCGTTCCCACGGAAGGACCGTGCTGCGCGATACACACAGAGGAGCGGGAGGACGTTTTCTACAACAGACATGAAGCTTTGAGATGATTGCGAATGAATCCCGCTCCGACATGGTACTGAGGCTGATGGATCATGTTGGTGGTGCTCGCGGCCGCCTGATGGCGAGGCACTACGGATTGTCACCGACCGGCTCGTTCATTGCAGGTACCACTGCGGTCCCTCTGTACAAGAAGATGTCCAAGGAATATCAGCAAACGGGCAGTGTCGAGTATCTGAGCGATTGGGAGTTACGTCAAGTTTTGTGCATCGCGTCGTACAAAGGTTGGTCGGGCGCTCCGGACCATCGGCAGGCAACAGGCATGCGGAAACGCTGGATACATATAGCCATGCTCGTGCCGAGCTTGCGCGACTCAATCGCTCGGCATGCTTGTGTCGATGTAGCCGCTGAGCCACAACCTCTTCCGCTCCTGCGCCGCGTTGAGCTAGAGCTTGGCGATTCCTCTCCCGATATGCTCGGAGACGCCTTGGAAGCCGTCTGGATTCCTCAAGACGATCTGCGATTGATCGAGACGCTGACTCGTGTTCACCAGCTACGCGAAGCCGACCGAATTGCAGCTTTGCGCCGTCGACGAAGGCCCGACGGTACTGATGTCGATGAGGTCAGCGCTGACGCCCAAGCCAAGCGCGGTGCTGGCGCAGGTGGAAATCGCTCGACGCGACTTGGCGTGGAGCGCTTCCAGCGCAGCATGACGTGGTATCTACGACACCGAGCAGCTACTCGACCCGATGGCTACATCACGGTCCAGGCTCTCTTGGATGCCCTTGACTTCCCGGCGGCGACTACAGACAGTGTGCTCCAAGCGGCAGCGGCAGACGAGAAGACGCGCTTTTCCGTGATCGAGGAGGACGGCGTGCTTTTGGTTCGCGCCAATCAGGGACACACGATTACGTCTGTGGACCCCGAGCAGCTTTTGACGCCCATCTACGATCCCGATGATGTGCCCGTGTGTGCACACGGCACGTATGATGACTCTTTGTTGAATATTCTGCGCAGTGGTGGCCTCAATCGAATGCAGCGACATGCAATTCAAATGGACGTTGGCTTGCCCGACGACCCGGAGGTTCGTAGCGGAATTCGTCGTGGTGTCGATGTAGTAATCTACATAGACGTCGCGCGCGCCATTCGCCACGGTCTTCGATTCTACCGATCGCAGAACAATGTCATTTGTTGCCCGGGACCGATTCCCGTTGATTGCTTTATCCGGATGATTCGTTTGAGCAACGGAGCGTGCGTGAATCTCGATGAAATCCGTCGAAACGCTGGCATATAAACTTTGCTCTCACACTTGTTTCGGTCAAATAAAGCCTAGAGCCTCCTCCTTTCTAGCATCCTGAAAAAGAGAGCAGGAGAGCATGACTACTACTTATCCTAGATGCTGAAACAATGAAATGTTAAGCGCAGTCGAGATGTTGAGGGATTCCACAAAAGGCGACCGCGAGGACTTGTCAGCAGACAGCTGCTCTGAAAGACCAGGAGAAATCTTGGCGAGATTGGTACACTTTCCCATCACGAGAGGTCGCAGTCCAAAGCCTTCATTGCCGCCGACCAAAATAATTTCTTGAGGTGTCGGATTTCATATGAGAATCATACCGTTCTATGATACGTTTACCCTTGCAAACTGGTCCTGCCAATGCAAAAGTGGCATATGACACTTCTGCACGAAAAGGAACTTCATATGCTGAGCGATTGCAATGTACGCTTTTAAGACGAAAACGTACATTTAGAAGTCGTGACACCTTAGCCACGAGACACGTTCACCTCATCACTCTTTATCTTACCTTGTAACTACCATTTCTCCTTATTGCCTGCAAAACCCAAAAATCAAAGACACAGCCTGTATTTCACAATGTTTATAAACTTTTACAGAGGTCTCAGTTCTTGTGAAAGAAGTTTGACTCGCTCACGAAAGGGAACATCGCACGTGACAATACAAAGTAGGCGACTCCCATCTCAGGATGCGCGCACGAGCGCGCGCGTGACGCGCGCACATACGCGAGCGGCAAGCGGCGTGGCAGGGAGGGCAAGTGGTAAGACCGGGAATGCGAGCGGCGGGGCGGGCGAGTCGCAGAGCGAAGCGGCGCCCATGACAGAGCGTCCTTCGGCAGGGCGACGGCGAGCGATTACGGCGGGTGACCGGGGGAAAGTGATGCCCTTCTGGTTCGAGTCGATGGCGACCATTTCAGCCTTGATGTGGTCGCCAACCGCAGCCGCTTCGAGAGACTTCGCGGACGGCGCATTCTGCTCGCGCGCAAAATCAACTTGGTTTCGCGTACGTGGTACGAAAGCGGTGACCGGTCGGCGCGTGCCGGTTAGCTCGTCAATCCTACCCGCAGGCTGGCATTGAACATCGGCAGGCGAGCGAGTCCCAGAGATGCGGGTAAGCGCGGAACGGCGTTTGCAGCTGCCTTGTGCCAAGGAAATGGAGGGCGGTTGAAAACCAGCTGGGCGAAGCTGTAGCCGCTTCGAAAGTCAAGGTGAATCCTGTCCGCCGAGTGGACTTGCAGCTTATACTTGAGCTGTTCGGTGCTGCTCCGTGGACGTATAACCACGGCGTCGTGTTTCTAAACAGTCTGAAGGCAGACGCAGATCGGCGAATTGGTGGAAACACTGTGAGCTGGGTGTAGTATATGCGGTTTTGGGTGGTGAACAAAGGCAGTGATTACGTCGCTGCCAACCCGTGGTTGAGATCCATCCCATTCGGCATTCGGGATGGCGCGTGCGCGGATGCAATTGCGGCGTATTAAGCTTACCTCACCAATACGGCAGCGGGAAATGTATCGCATTTCATGCTTGGTTTTCGGTCGCGAAAGGCTCATTACAGTGGGTCGATTTATATTCGCAAACAGTGAGTTGGGTAGCATGCGGACTGCATTGTCCTGTCGGCGCTTTGTTCCGCACCCATGCGTTTGTGAACAG
The DNA here is from genome assembly GCA_008690995.1 of Porphyridium purpureum. NCBI lineage: Eukaryota > Rhodophyta > Bangiophyceae > Porphyridiales > Porphyridiaceae > Porphyridium > Porphyridium purpureum. The sequence continues at coordinate 2,343,176 of VRMN01000002.1, read as the reverse complement.
GTCAAGGTGTCGGAGTGTCGCGTGGGCTTATGAACATGGACTGTCGCCGGCAGCGAACACCGACGAACAAGTTGTTTCTGTGCAAACCACACAGGTACACATTGCGCAGCCTGAAGGCAGAACCACTGCCGCAGCAACAGCAGGAAAAGCAGCAACAGGAGCAACAGCAGCAGTAGCAGCACACGGCCGAAAACCAAGGCCGATGTGATGCGCAAGTGCGTGTCGTTGCACTAAACCCGGGCGTCCAAACATTTCAAACGCGTTTCGACCCGGATCGGAGCCGCGCAATTTCCGTAGGAGTCGGCGACATCGGTCGCATTTTCCGACTCTGCAAGAGCCTGGACGATTTGATGTCCAAGGTTGCGTCTGCGCAGAACGCGCACCGGCGCTATGCGCTGCGCCGAGCCGCACGCCGCGCACACGAATGCACACGCAACTTAGTGGATGAGGTCCACAAGCAACCCGGCGCATATCTTGTGCGCGAGTATGACCTCACCCTGTTGCTTACGTTCGCAGTGCCCAATATGGTCCGCCGTCGTGACCGCCAGATTCGTTACAAGGCTGAGCGTCTTATGGTTTCCAGGGGTCCCTTTTCTTTCCAAAGATGAATTGCATTTAATGTTGTGAAGGAATCATCGGGGAGTTGTCTAAACTTCGGCTCTACCCGACGACCCGTTTACTCGTAATTTCTTACTCTTCTTCCTTGCGTCTTCTCCGGTGGGGAAGCTAACCACGCGACGACCGTCGGGTGGGGTTGCTTTTATATACCCCGCCAGCCTGTCGTGCGCCTCTGCAGCGCAGGGCGACGAGGTGGGTCTTACCGTCCAGCCACAGGCCCTGTACGACCCGACCGTTGCGAAGACGGCTCCGAAACCGCCATATGTACGCGCATAGGCCCGCGCAGCACTGGACCGTTATGTCACCACTTCGAAACGGTCCGACTATTCTACAGTAATGCAATAAAAACCGGGTCGAAATTGGTGCTTGTCAATGAGGCGTGTACCTCAGAGACTTGCAGCGCGTGTGGAACGATAAACGCGAACTTGGGCGGCGCCAAGACTTTCAAGTGTTGCTCCAGCGCGTGCGGAGCCGTCATGGATCGCGACATCAACGGTACAAAGAACATTTTACTGCGCAATCACAAGGCGCTGGGGATTCCGGTCCCCAGCATTGGAGCCTGACCCTGCCGGTGCACGGTGTCTTGGGACACCGCCGAACTTGATCTTCGGATCAGGCGAATACAAGAGGGACATCCCAATATCTCCATTGAAGATGCAAACATAAAGTCCATGCTTGCCACACAGCTCACATTTTCTTCAGAAACGTCCCGATAGAAAAAAGCGGGATCAAACTTGCCGCTCATGCTTGTCACACTGTGGGCACCCCATGTACCAATCTCTCCGTCGAACCTTGATTCCGCGAACATGCAGCTCAGATTGGTGACGGTGCGCGGCAGGTCGGCGGAAACGCTTTGGCGTGAGCTCATGCCATAGAAAGCCCCATTCAACGTGGTCAGACCAAGCTCGCCCCACAAAGACACAGCAGTTAAGCCGTCATCGAATCTGATTCCACCCACACTTCCCGAGATCACGACTTGACAGCTCCCATGACGCCGGTATGTGTGCACGAATTTCCCCATGCTCATGTGCGCCGTCACCGTTCCGTCGCCACAGTCGACCACAATGTCCACAGGCGAAGCAGAGAATTCCAAAGACAACTCAGACACATCCTTGTACTCGAGCACCATCTTCTGCTGGGTTTCTTCAGACTCTACGTCATTCCGGCAGGGCTGCAACGCACACTTGGGGAACCCACTTTGACACGACGCGGGGACGGCGGACCGTGCAAGCGTCCCTTCAGCGTCCGGAACCAGAGCTTGCGTCCCAGCCGCCAAGCACTGTTCACTCTGCTCGACCAACTGGCAGAGCTCCTGAGCAACCGCAGTGTACAACGAAGACCATGTCGCAAGCAGCGCGATGGCCACAGCCCAAGCCAATGGAAACATCCGCGCCATTTCAGTCGCGTACTTTGCCATTCGACCAAAATCAGCAGCCGCGCGCCCGTCGCGAAATGTTCCTGGAAGGCGTAGGAAATTTTCCAATGGATGCTTTCAGCCGCGACTTCTCACGGGCGCTCTTCTGCGCCGCTAACTCTGCCGTCGTGCTCCTCGTGTTCCGCCGCACCGCTGCACGCAATCTGATTTTCTTGATGAAGGCCCGGCAAGCTTGCTCGCCGCCCAGCTGCCCTCTGTTGAACTCGCCTGCGCTAGTGCGCACAGCGCAACTATCTGTCTGTCCAAGACGGGAAAGGGATGCACGCATGAAGCCACCACGGTCAAAGAATGCGTCGCGCAACATGTGCATCTCGCGCACATCGGTAACGCTCATTCTTCGAGAGCATAGCCAAAGTTACCCGAAACAAGGAACGGTGCGGGCAGCGCCAGCATCACCGCCGACACGTGTTCGGATTCGTTCGTGCGCGCGCACACGCCAGCAGCAGCACGCCGCGCGCACTCGGCCAATCGTCCACTCGTCCAATGAGCAGCCGTCGCGCGTCGAGATCGAGCGCTTGTATCGAACCGCGGCGCGTTTGTACACCTTGCGGCACGCCCTGCGCCGACGGGTTTGTGTTTGGGAAAGCGCTGTGCTTTGGATACCCGACGCTTCTCGCGCTCTCACGCAGATTCGTACGCGCGTACAGCGCTAACTCGGTTCCGCGCTGCACGCGGTGGCGCATTCTGTCGTTTGTGGTGAGCGGATGGGAAATGAGCGCGCAACATGCGAGCGCTGATGGCATGGGCCTCCCAGCCACGACGAGCATGTGGTCCGTGGCGACGAGCCGCACAGCGCCTGCGCGAGTCGAATGCGTTTGGTACGGCACGCTCGCTCGCCTCGCGCGCAAGCCACGCTCTGCATCGCGCAAGGCCGGCGAAAGAAGATGGCGCGGGGTCGCTTGCAGCCGTGTCACGCGCGACGGTGGCTACCGAGGATGCACGCGTGGGCACCTCGGCATGGCAGCTTGACCCAAGGCGCTCGCATTTGCTGAGGGACACAGGCCGCGCCGGCAATCGGGATACCGACGCACTCAACCAGACAATCAAGCTGGCGCTGCGCGTGGCAATGGACAGCGGCCAGGAGAGTGATGCCACTATACACGCACGACGCGCTCGTACGCGCAAAGAGCTTATGCGAATGCTGGGAAAGAGCCGCACACCCTTTGATGCAGTCACTTTGGAAGCGTCACTCGATTTAGCCCGACGCGCGCCAGATCTGACACCGCGCGCCAAGCTTGCCTTCGTGGTTCGCATGGTGCAGCAGGCGCGAAAGCATCGCGTGCAGTTGGACTCAAGAGTTCTCATGCAGTGCCTTATACTGGCGAAGCCCTGCCGAAAAGTCAACGTGGTGGTTGCAACGAGTCGTGTCATGCTGCAGCAGCAGAAGCAGGCGCTACAAAAGCTCAGGGACCATTTGAATGAGAGCGCGCCAGCCGGCGCGAACATGCACAATGCTTCCGTCGAGCTACTTGCCGGGCGCGATGTGCTCGACGCCGTGGTATTCGATGCACTTCTTCGCTTCTTTTTACGTCATCAGCAAACGGCGGTGGCGGCCGAGCTGTGGAGCGAGTTGTGGATACCCGGACTCGCTGCGAGCAACACTGCGCAGCTGGACGCAAGCATACTCGAAAGTGGGGCGTGGGTCTGTGCCAAGACGGGCAACGCTACGGAGGCCGCACGAGTGGCAGAGCTGTACCAGAAGCTAGGCATCAAACCAGACGCACGGGTGCTCCACCTTCTCGTGTCAGCTTGCGTTCGTGCGGCACAGTTTGGCATCGCGCGCGAATACATGCAATGGATCTGCAGCCTAGGCTACACTTTACACGAATGCGAACTGCGCCAGTATGTGCGCGCAGGCTTGTCAGCAAACAAGGCGGATGAGCCACTCGACGAGTTGCTACTGACGCTGGCCGACGAAGTTTTGACCGATCGCGACGTAGTCTTGTGCTCGGATGAGAGAAATCGGGTTCGGTTCTTGCGTTTCTTTTTCAATACGTTGCACACGTGCGTGTCAGACGGCCGGCTCCCAGTACATATTAAGCGTCCATTGTTTGCGCCTCGTGATGCCTTCCAATGCGCGCAGTACTTATTCGCACGCTGGAAAACTACAGATAGCGGCATATCGAGCTGCATGGTGTACCTGGCTTCGCGGGCAGGCTGTCTCTCCATGGCCATGCGAGTCGCGCTTGCCAGCCACGAGCAAGCACCGCCTTTGCACGGAAACGCGTCAAAGATACCGCACGGCATGCTGCATGCGTTTGCGTACGAGGCCTTGGTAGAGCAGTGCCTGAAGCAGGATCGCATGGGTCTTGCACTGGATCTTATTTTTGACCAGGAGGACGAGAACTTACTGAATGCGCGCCGCACCGCTCATATGATGACACCGTACCTCAAGACACTTGGTCGCTTGGGGCGGCTGGATTTATGTCACAAACTTTTCAGGACGTATGAGCAGTGGTGCGATATTCTTGTGCGGCCTGCAGGGGTCTATATGAAATTGCTAAGCAAGGCCGGGTACCACGCCAAAGCCTTGACGCTCTTTCGAAAGCTTCATGCGATATATGGCAGCAGCGACTTGAAAGCGACGCGCAGGCTTTTTCGCGTGCTCAGCAGTGTGGTGCTACAGGCTAGCAGCAGGACGCGCTACGGTGGCTCCCAGCTGTCTGTTGACGTGATCGAGGATATGGTCCGAGTGATGAAGAAGTATGTCAGGCAACTAGACAGAAGCCCCACCGAAGCGTGCGAGAATCCTGGTGAAGTGAGCCCAAAAAAATGCAGGTCCCGCCTGCGTGATCTGAATCGTGAACAGCGCGCGGCAATGCAGCGCAAGCGTTCCAAGGGTATGATCCAAAAAAATCTTGCGCGCATTGATGCTCGACTGAAATGGCGTGATTGGAAAGATCGCCTTGCAACAGGAAAGATGTAGAGTATGTGTGAATGCTTTTTTTACTTTACATTCCCGGTACCAGCCGCTGGAAGCCGCCGAACAAGCCTGTGTCTCGATCGGTGGGTGCATCTGTTGGAACACGAGTTCATATCTGTGTGTCCGTTCGAGCCTTCAGCGGCTCGCGGACTCAGACGCGATCGGCATCGTTGCATTCGATTCCGCAAAAATTCACTTGCTTCGAATGCTGCTGCTGTGCACGCCTCTCATGAGCTCCAGTTATGCGTGCTCTCGACATTGTAGCAACATGCTAAACGAGACAAACCATGGAAACGGTAACGCCATACTGTTCATTCCCCCTTCTTTACCTGTGTCACCAAACAGACCTGCCTTCCGCGTGCTCTGGTCTCTGACGATTCCATGATCTGCAAAGATGGGTGGGTCATGATAAAGCTGCCAAGCCTTCTTGCCAATGCGCTCGAATGATTGGCTCTAGAACGCGTCACGCCGCAGTGACACGCAGCTAACCATTTAGCGGTCAGGCATGCTGAGTGGCTGACTCAAGTTTCATTGCCGACACGAGACTTCCCCTCCTGCTGCGCCGGGAAGGAGCAGAGTATGGTGGCGGAACGCGCAGGGCGCTTGACCGGTGCCCTGGCTCGAAACTTGCGAATCCAGAGCGCTCGGACGAATGACTTTCTTGTGCCGGTTGACGGGGCGTGTCTGGCGCTTCCCTGCAATCGGGTACAGGCGGAGGGGAAGAGTGCGCGCGTGTGGAAAAAGCTAGCGCCACCTCAAGGAATGGTTGGGCGCCATGCGAGTTCGATTTCGACCGATTTTGACAATGATGAATCCTGCCTTTTCGAGCCCCTTCCAAAGCGTGATGCGAGACGTAGCTTGAAACGTCCCCCGGCCACGCAAGAGCTCAACGATGCGTTGAAGGATGCTCTGGAAAAGCAAATGGGCATCGTAGGCGTGAGGCGCATACTCGCAGAGACCCACGCCGTGCGATTCGACCGATGGACGCTTGATTTTCTTCTGCGTCTCGCCAGGAGCGCGCCAGACGTTGATGCGCGGCAGCGATTCGAATTCGCGATAAGTATGATTCAAAAGACCCGCAAACAGGGCGTCGCGCTTGATTCCTTCTCGCTCGCACAATTTCTTCCGATCGCAAGGGCGCGCCGAAGCGTGAACGCAGTCTTGGCACTCAAGAATCTGATTCAAACGCGAGGGCATGCGTTATCTGACTTTGTTTGCATGGGCCTTATTCGTCACTTTGGAATTTGCAATCGCGCGGAGCTGGTGGAGAAAGCCATCCTCGAGATGACGCGCCTTCATGACGTGCCAGATGCGAAAATCTTTGCGAGCGTTTTGACTGATCTTTTACGGAATGACAATTCATCGGGCGCCCAGAAGGTGTGGACGATGTTGCATGGGGAACCTTTAAGCTCTCGCGTCAAGCCAGACGCTGACTTGCTCCAATGCGGGCTGTTGGTCTGTTCCCGGCTTAAGAATAGTTTGGATCGGGCGCACGAGGCGCGATGGATCATTGCAAAGTACCGCGAGCACGAAATTGTCCCAACAAGTGATGCGGTAAATGCGCTGGCGGCAATATTGATCAGCGCGGGCGAGTTCGAGGAAGCGCGCTCTGTCATGTATTGGACGATTGACTTGTGCTACACTCTGCACGCGAATCGCATTTCCCAGTACGTTCAGGAGTGTTTGCGGCTCTCTCGCGGTCCGGAGCTGCTGCCACTTGCAGATATTCTCACGCAGACCACGCGCCTGGGACCTGACAAGCGCGATCGGAGGGAAGCACTCGACCAATACTTGTGTGCGTTGGACACCAGCGCCTCTGCCGCATTGCTAGATCCCAAGGCACCGGACAGGTGCGCAAAGCGTGTCGAGGTCTTCTGGGGTCTCAGTCATCCAACCAGGTGGAAACAGTAAGGGGAAGAAGAATGGGGAATTGCGTGCAAATCAATATGATCTCTGTCGGGCCGGAATTGCCCACGGGACACATTTTCTAGTGGGCGCGCGCGACGGCATCGCTGCATTGGGCCAGGGCATGGCGGTGTGCGCGGTGTGGTTGAGGTCTACAGGCAAAGCGAACAAAGTCAGCCGTTGTGAAAGTGATCAAGCGGTGCCCAAAGCCGTGGGGTTGGCGACAGTCGCTGACTTGTACGCGTGGTATGAGGTGAAGAGCGACGCGGACGCCGCACGGCAGTTTAGCCATCAGCGTGGAAGGAGGAAACTTGGTCGATGTTGCATCGTACATTAAGTTTACTCGAAGCAAACAAGTCTCTCATGATTGAGACCCTATTTGAACAGTGAGATGTGCACAGGTATAGCTGGCATCTCTCATGTGCCCAACAAAGGAAAGAAACGAAAAACAATCAAGGAAAAGTCAAATGTTCGCTGAATTCCATTTTTTTTTGTGGGGGTGCCACATTACAGTGCGCCACGAAACGGACCTGCTTCGTGTTATGTTTCTGACATCCCGGGTACATTGCGTCGCCCGCCTTCCGCTGGATTGGATTGGCATGCGCAAGGATAGTTGTGCCAGTCTCGGCTCGCGAATGCAATGCTCACGCGAACACCCGTCTGTCGCATGGTCGCAAATCGCATGGACAATGCATCTTATAGTGCACCTCGTGCCGAGATGTTTCAAATGTGGCGTCCTTTCACGCATGCGTCGAGTCGGCAAAGCAGGTCGCGTCGCGTGTTTACGGCCGCAGCAGCCATGCATGTGCTGATTGCGGAGCATCGATGAATTCTAAACGCGCCTGCACACATTTCACTAGCGATTGCGGCGAGAGCGTGACTTTTTTTTCTTGCTGTCGCTGGCGTTCTCGCGTGAACCAAGCCGATCATGGACGCTGCCTCCGGCCCGTGTTGATGCGCTCTCGCGCTGACCGTCATGTTCGCGCTCGAATCTGGACCGCTTGTTCGATTGCTTGCGTTCTCGGTCGAAATCAGAATCACGGCCATCTCGAGGCCTTCGCTCAGAATGGCTGTCACTGGCGCCGTTCTCCTTGGTTAAGACGTCGCCTCGCGAAGTGCGGCCAGCACGCTGCCGCGCGATCCGAGCACGCAAATCCTCCTTTCCTGCGTCTCGAGCGTCAGTGCGATTGCAGCCCAAGCTGGCTCCGTTAGATGCAGTCTGCTTTTCGACCGAGTCCGAGTGGAATGAGTCTCTCGCATCATCACGGTCTGCACGCGAACTGGACGCAAGTGGACTGCGTTTGCCCGCGCTCTCGTTGTCTTCAAGGTGTCGCCAGGATCGACGAGGAGACCTCGAGCGCTCCGATGTGCCACGGCTCCTGTACTCACTATGACTTTCGTCGCCTCCACTGCCACGACTGCTGCGACTTGCACCACTTCGACTGCCACCATTCCCGCCTCTGTGATAATCTTCAGACTTTAATGAAGCATCCGACCCTTTCAATCCCTTGGTGGGCACCGGCACCATGCTCGCATCGCCGCCGTTCGGGTTTGGCTGCTGATGTTGCTGTTGCTGCTGCTGCTGCTGCTGCTGCTGTTGAAGCTGCTGCTGCCTCTGCATTTGTTGCATCATTGCCATCATCATTTGCGGATTCATGTTCATCATGGGAAAGCCCATCGGCGGCATCGGCATACCCCCGCGGGGTGGCATGGGCATTCCTGGCATCCCGGGCATAAATGGAGGCATTCCCGGCTGCATCATTCCCGATGGAGGTACAAAGCCCGTCGGCATCACGGGGAATGAAGGTTGATGCTGTGGTCGAGACTGCGGAAGCGGTGGCGCTCGGACACCGCCCGGCGTCTGCCCGATGTTCGTTGTGCCTGCATTCGCTGCTTCCGGAGGAGCAGCCTCTCCGACAAGCCCCGCCCGGATCACACCTGGCTCTGGTCCAGAGCCAGACCCTATGTGCACACTAGGAGTGTTGGTCTTTTCACGAGTCGCGCTACTCTCGTGCAGCAGCTGTGGCTGTTGCTGCGGCTGCTTCTGCTGGTCAAGGTGTTCCGGTTGGGTTTGCCGATGCTGCTGTATTTCATCATTAGCAACAACACTAGTGTTCACGTTATTTTCATAGGCAATTTCATGATTAGCGTTACTGTTTGCGCCTGGGTTGGTGCCGTCACTTACTTGCTGCGCATCACCCGTCTCTTCAGCTTGTTCAGGCGTTCCAGGTGCCTCGGCAGGCAACCCCGCCGCGAGACGGGCTTGCTGTTGCTTCTTGGCTAGCCGAGCCTTGCGAAGCGCGGCAGTCTGACGCGTAAACTCGTCCTCATTGGGCTTGAGCGCTACGAACTCACCCGAGCTCGTCTGCAACCCGACACCCACTGCAGGTGCTTCGACAGCAGCCAGCATGCTGGACGGAATGCCGGTTGGGCGGCGCACGCGGATCTTGTCAAAGGCCTTGTCCCCATTCGTTGGGCACTGGTCAATCCAGTGGCCGCCCTTCTGGCAGCGGTGGCACAAGTACATGGGCCCGGGCTGCGGCGGGCGGTCGGCAGGAATGTTCGCGCCGCCACGACCGCCCATACCCACGAACCCGCCGCGCATGCCGCCGCGCAGAGGCGCATATGTGCTCCGATCATAGCCCTGCCCTGCGCTACCTATCAATGAGTCGATGCGCGACCCTTCTTCTTCATTTGGGTCGGCGCCAGTGTCGCCGGAAGCACTGTTCTGCAATGCATTAGCAGCAGCAGGCGCAGCGCCATGAAACGCCGACATCGATGCTGGCGGTCCCGTTCCGTGTCCAGCCGCCGCAGCGGCGGCGGCCATCGCGGCGAGTGCACCAGACGTGTGCTGGGACCCCGTGATGGCCGCCTCGGCAAATCGCTCGTTCTTCTTCGCCATGAGTTGCTGGGACAGGATGCCGCCCGGGCGAAGGCCCGGCACGCGGCTCACGACGACCGACGCATTGCGAGGAATGAGCTGTGCCTCGTCTGAGTACTCCTCGCCCGTCTGCGCGTCCCTGATCTGGAGATCAAAGCCCTCCCCGAACGCCAGCCGCTTCTGCTCAAAGATGGCCAGCTTGAGATCGCCGGTCCGGATCGCCTCGCCTCCAAACTGGACCGTGTCGTAGTCCTTTGCCGACTTGAACTTGAAGTGCACCGCGCCCGCCATCGCGCGCTTACCCTACCGCACCAGAAACCAACCCTGCTCGCGCGATGTGCGCCTCGTCGACCCGCGCCCGATCCCCACATACACACACGCAAGCCCCGCGCGTGCACAAACACACCAACACTCCGGTTCCACCCACCGTTCCCCACCTCCTGCGCGTGCACACCCTTTATGCCGATGCGCTTTCGTGCTTATGCGCTTATGTGCTTTCCACAACATGCATATGCTCGTGAGCGTGAGCGTGTATGCCCCCTCACCTCATGCATACGCAGCACGCCAAACCTCTGTCTCTCTCTCCCCTTCTCTCCCCCTCTCTCGCTGATCCCTTTCCCCTTCCGCTCCCTTCTCCCCCTCCCTCCCGATTAGAACGCACGCGCGTTCCTAATTCCACCACGTGTACCCCCGCACACCCACCCAAACGGGGTCGTTTGTATAGTGTACAGTGCGCGGCAGATTTTGGCTCTCGCGGGACGCTGGCACTCGCGCTGTACCCTACGCGCGCACGCGCTGTACCCCTCGGGGAAGCGGTTGGGAGCGCGTCGGAGGGAGGGGGACCAGCAGCAGGGTGTGGGAGAGAGTGGGTTCGTGCAGCGGCGCAAGGAGGAGGAGGCTACGTTGGGGGGAGAAACAAGAGGCAAGGTTGGGCATTGGAGTTGCGCTTGGTGCAGAACGACGTCGGCGTCTCTGGGACTGCCGCAGGAGCGCGCGCGGGCACGCACGAAGCAACGATGCGAGCGGCAAGCGGCGTGTGCGTCTGCGTTAGCGTGCTCAACAGCGGCGGCCTACGTCTGTAGTCGCGCTCGGCGCTGTTGTGGCCGGAATAGCTGGACGCGAAGGTGAAAGAGACGTGGAATCTCGAGCGCCGGTTTGAAAGCCTTCGCACAAGGCGCTCCGTTCATTTGGGCGTGCGGAGAAAGCGGCGCTGCGACAGGCAAACGCTTGCACAGCGGGCGCTAGAGATGCCGCTCGTGCAAATTAGGAGCCCGCAAGAAGTGCAACTATTACACATGGCTGAGAGCGCAGCAGCGTTGCGCGCGCCTCCGGCCACCGCGCCCACGTCCGGTGGCGTAGCTGGGCCGCGGACACCGCCAAGGGCAGAACCGCACGACGCGACCGCGGTGGCAGCGCTCTCGGTCGAGGAAAGGGAGGAGGAGGACGAGCAGGACGACGACAACGAGCTGCAGCTTGAAGTTGCGCTCGGCGGCATGGAGCTGTCTAGCGCTCATGGGAAAACACACACCGTGCGTAACGACTCGCATTCGAGTCCGCTTTCAGTAAGTTATTCATCACCGGTACGGGTGGAGCAGTGTGAAGTGCCCGTATCTGGTTCAGCATCGCAGGTCATCCATGTATTTGAGAGCTCGAGCCCACCGCGCGGCGGAAGCTGGTGCTGGTCGCACGCGGAGCGGGAAAGCATGTTTTTCGGTGGCCGGGCTCACTCCATGTCCTCTCCTAATTCGGTGAGAATCAGCGGTGCTGGTAGTTGCGGTGATTTGGGCTACTCCATGCCGCCCCGACAGCACGATGAAGACTCTCACGGTGAACTGTCTCGCTCGCAATCTCGGCTTTGGCATCATGATGGCGGTGATGGATCGACAAAACACCCAACAATACCCCAACAGCTGGCACAAACCCCGATGAAGCGGCTCACGGCGGCAGTAAGCGTGGTGAAAAAGAACGTTGAAGATGCGAAAAGTTCAGAACTGAGCGTGCCAAGCACGCCGAGGGAGAGTTTGGAGCCATGGACAAGTGAGGCTCGTACCAATGACGAACGGGAAGGTCTGAATTTTAGCTCAGGCGCGTCGGGCATGGTTTCGACATTACAGTCGGGCAAAGCGCCTGAGCTGCGTTCAGAGACGCCCGAAGCGATATCAGCGATGAGCGCCGCTCGCTCCTTTTCCGGAAAAGTCAAAAACGACGAGGTGGGTGGCGGCGTGGTAATGAACTCAAGTCATGCACCGCTGCAGATTGTACAGGTCACATCCGTAGAGAGTCCTGGTTTCCCAGGGACACCCCTCTCGCGCCCGGCACAGGTGTCGGCGCGGATGCGCTCGACTCGAGATATTGCAGACGCTTCCGCTATGATAACTGTGATTCCACCGTCGACTAGGACAGAGCCAAATCATCCCTCTCGCGCCGTCGTCTCCGAGGACCCCAGTGTCAATAACCTCGTGAGCATGAACAGCAGCGTCACCACGGTGGTTACACATGATGTGGTTCCCGTGACTGACGAGAGCGTCAGGACCGGAATGAACACCGAGCCGCGGCTGGACAAGAACTTTGAGATGGAGGGGTACAGCTTTATTTTTGAGCGCGTGACGGGTCGTCCGGTGCTGCAAGTGCGCGCGCCGTTGCGTAGGGGCAACACGGACGGAGATGAAATATTTTCGCTTGAGCAGTCCTTTCGCAAAGTCCAGAGCCGACTCTCTCGCTCGACAACGCTGAAGAACGCACAAAGTGGCAGTAAGCGTTCCAGTGCTGGGAAAACACACGTTTCGGCAGACTCCAGTTCTGGAGTTGCGGCAACCTTGCCAGATGACGGCTTGACCGCGCCGGTCGGAAACCAGGGGAAGCAAAGAGCACACCAACAGCAACCGTCCGTAACACCGCATCAGCAAGCGCAAACGCAAGCACAAGACCAGCACCTTTTAGTTCGACAACGGAGAATAAGCCTAGCGTGCCAAAATTCGGCAAGGACGCCGACGCATGATGCCATCAGACGTGGAGATAGAAGCATCCCAAGGAGCCCCCTTGGACTCCGGGAACAGAGTGGGGCAAGCCGGTTGGTCCATCACCTGACCTTAGGCAGCAGTGCTGATCAAGATCCATCGCTGAGCGACAAGATGCCAGCAAGTGGCGGTGCTCAAGGTGAGCAGGGCATGAGAAATCAGGATCATGACTCGGTTCATAAGGCAACGTCTTCAATTGAGGCGTGCCACGAAGATGCTAGCGCAGAGCGCCTTTTGCACGAAGGCATGTCTTGCGTGCTTCCGGATCATGTGTTGAGCGCAGCAACCATCTACGAACTGAAGAATCATGCAGCGCAGGAAAGAGACGGTCTGGCGCGTGACCATGTGCTCGCTGAACTGGACCGCCACCAGGCCAAGAATGTGCGTCTGCGCAACAACGCCCCAGACGCGCGTGCTCATCGACTGATTTCGTATCCGCACGAGCCGCTTGACCACTTTCTCGGCGATGATGAAGATGAGGATGATGAGGTTGGAGCACGACCGGATCAAATCGAGTCCATGGCCCATCCGCGCTCAGACTCTTCCCTCCGAACGCTCAAGCGCGCAAAGTCAGCGCGGTCGCCAGCAGGACTGACTTCTTCGCTCCAGCGGGTGAGGTCAGATGATCAGAGCTCAGCGTCATGCCGTCAGATCGGCTGCTGCACTGACAGTAGTTCGTTTCTTGCACGTCTGGAGTCCAGTGATGTCCTGCATGTGCCTGGCTCAGCTGGAAAGTCCAAAAGCCCGTCGTCAAGGGCACGCAAAAGTGACGCTGGTGAGATGCAGACCGACTTCCAGCTCCCGGCCCGAGGTACGGCCGAAACCGGATTGACAACACCTCCATGTGGCGTGAGGGTCCCCGCGTCATCTGCCGCTGCTGCGGCCACGGCCTCGACTTCATCATCGTCTACACCACTTGTGGTGAGGACGGCCTCATCATCTCCTGTGGCGCGTCCTCATCACATCAACTTTTCGTCGGACATGCTCCGTCTGCCGGTGAGTGTTACGGTGGACGACCACACCCCACCATTACGAGGCTCGCGCGACAAGCTGAATACAGATAGGCTGCGTCAGACGCGCTCGACCATGGCGAGCCAGTCGACAACCGCGTTGGATGCACTCGAAGAGCGGCAGCGCGAAAAGGAGCGTATACGGAAGCAGCAGCAGCAACTTCAACAAGAGCAGGATGGCACACCGGTAACGGCCTTGTCTGGGTCAACAACGGCAGGTACTTTGATGGCGACACAACGCAGTAATAGCAGCGGCGGGAGCGGGTCGCGCGGGAGTGTAGACGTGGGCCGTAGTGGTGCTGACGGTAGCAGCAGCGAACTGCTACAGCGACTACCCACCGCAGTGCGCTCCCCTTACTCAGGAGAAACAATTACATTCTTCGACTGGGACGACACTCTGCTACCGTCCTCGTATCTGAAGAACGCCGGCGTGGTTGTTGGCAATCCGGGCGCTGACCTACAGCAGTTGTCCGGTACGCTGAAGCGGCGGCTTCTCGACATTGAGCGCCTAGCGATCCGGTTGTTTGATGAGGCCGCGCGCTTTGGCGTCGTGCTGCTTATCACCAACTCGACGTCCGCGTGGCTGAATCTGAGTCTCACCAAGTTTATGCCGAACCTCAAGCATTATCTTGAGATGCACCGCATTCCGTTCGTGAGCGCGCGGCGCAAGTTTGTGCAGCGCTTCCCAGACTCGCCCACGCGCTGGAAGGTGGAGGCCTTTTTGGAAGAGATGCGCAAGCACGATGACAAGAAGCGACACATGAACATCATCGTACTGGGCGACAGCATGTCGGATCTGTTTGCCGGTCATGTTGCCTGTCGAAAAGTGCCCAACTCGGACATCAAAGTCGTCAAGCTTCTGGACTACCCAAATCTGGACCAGCTTGCGAACGAGCTGAAATTTCTGCTCGTCAACATGCGGCCTCTCATTTTGCACCGCGGGTCGGTGGATGTGAGCATTGAGTTTGAGGACTAGCTGCAACGCCACTTGGCTGTCTGGCGGCTGTATCACTAGCAACATGACACCAGCGGACCAGGCTCGTTGTCATTGCCCCGCGTGCGCGCTCCGTGGGCAACCAACCGCGCCTTCTTCACAGCCGGCACTGCAATAAACTTCCAAACCCCTGAATCATGCCACGGCTGTACTTTGCCCTGTGCTCGCACTGTACACACTGTACACACTGTACTTTGTTGTGCCTCACGGCCTTGTGCGATCGATCCCAGAGCGCGTGCGCCTTCGCGCCAAAAACACACGCACCAGCCGCGTCTAGTGGGTTGAGCTCGGTCGGCCTCGGTTGCGGCAGGCGCAGCAACGTTGCTTCTCATTTGCTCTGCTTCGCTCGTGCGCTGGCTGGCCCGCACTCCTAGCGTCGCGAAGGGGCACCGGTGGCGCGTGCGACGTCAATGCATGCAGACGCGGGCTTTTTTTTTAACCTTTGCCAAGTTCTGCCTGTCGGCTTGCCAAAAGAAACCAGCGTGATCGATAAGGTGCCAGTGCATTGTTCAAGCAACGGTTTCGAAAACTCAGAGAAGGTGTGAGTGGTGCAACATGGACGAAGGAAGCGGGGCGCCACGGCGCTCAGTGCTAGACGACTTGCTCAGCGGCGACCAGGACTTCGCGCGAGTGCGCCAGGCTGAGCAGCGGAACCGCCGTCGCCAGGGCCAGAATGAAATTGATGTGCCCCAGTTCCACGGCCGCCCGGGTGATTTTTTGGACGCAACTAGGCCGAACTCTGGGACGTATCCGTATACAAACGACAATGGTCACGGCGTACGAGCTGGTGCTGACGAGAAGGACGCGCCATATTCGTCGAACTATTCACTTCTGACACAAGACGCGGTCTTCCAGCCTGACGAAGCATGCGAAGACATTGCGTCTCTTTACCGAGCGCTGTGGAACGAACAGTACGCGCCCGAGCTGCTACCCTTTGCCACGGACGTGACGCACGATATGCACGAGCTTCTCGAGTACCAGGAACAGTTGCTGGATGACGAGCTACACGAAACAGATGGTGCCGGTCAGCGTGACGCCGAGGCCGTGTCCTTTGCGCAATTGTCACGATTACTGCGGCGCACTGAACTGGAGCGGCTGCGCTATGTGTTGCGCGCGTACCACCGAGTGCGGCTTCGCAAGATTGAGCGCACCGCACCGTTTCTGCTAAGCTCGGCGGGCGCTCACACGCTTGCGACACGACTATCAGAGCCGGAACGCGACTTTGCCACGAGCTATCTTACGCTTCTCGAGCAGCATCTGACGTCTTCATTTCTGCAGCTTTTGCCTGAACGACTCCGAGCACTCGATGACAAGGACGACACGGTGGCCATGATTGCGCCGCCACACATTGACGCGTATGTCTTTTGCCGCGTGCTGGAGCCGCCGCCGGGGGGCGTGCTGCGCCTGAATAATGATGCCGGTGGAAGAGAAGAAATACAAGAGCTGCGAATGAGCACGAACGAAATTATCTGCATGCGCTACCGCAGCGCTGCACCGCTTGTGCTCGCAAAGCAGTTGCAGCTTATCTTTTAGAAAGCGATAATGAACCAAGACGGAAAAAAAAAGAAAGCCAAACGAAAGAGGAGACCATAGAATAGGCAACTCATGCCCAGTCACCGCCCTGTCGGAGAAGCCGCGTACGATGAGCATGCCGTAATTCGATATCCTCGCGGCCAGTGGCAACTCGGAACAACATCGCAAGTTGCTCGGCTGACAGCTGCCCATCATTATTGCTGAGCCCTACATAACGCACGTATGCCAACCGCGCTGTTGTTCCGTCCATTGCATCCTCGTACTCTTCTTCGACATGGAGCCGCACGGGGAGTGCCTGTTGCGGAGTGGCAAGTGCCAACTCAACCAGCCGCGGGCGAACATTCACGTCCTCGATCTTTCCACGCTTGGTCTTGCGCTTCACAAAGCACTCTTCGAGAGCCTCCACCTGCACAACTGCAGCGGCCCAGTCCAGAGGGTCAGAAGTCGCCTCCAAGCACACCACGTACTCGGCGTGCTGCAAGAGTGACGCAAGCGTCACTTTCTTACCGCGTGCCTCGACCTCACGACAGTCGAGAATATCGAGACCTTCCGGAAGCTGCGCAGCGAGTGCAGTTCGAAACTGTGAGACGTCCATACGCTCGCTGAGCTCAAAGTCCATGAGTTCTGCCTCACTGCTCATGCCAAGTGGAAGAGCATACGCATTGGCGATCTTCGGGTGCGGGTGAATCTGGTTGCTGTATCCCAGAGGAATTTGCGCTCGTAGCGTAGCCCGATCCATCAGCCGCCACAGGTCCAAGTTTGAAATCATGGTCATGGGCCCCGTCTTCGCGTACAGGATGCGAACCTTTTGGGCTGGCACAAATTCTTCCACAATACCGTCCACGGTTGCCTTTGTGCGCAGTGGCGGAATTTCATTCGGTGGTTCAATGACAACATTGTTACCAAGTTCGTCACCGCATACGCCGCACTGCGAGCAAACATCAAATGAGCAATCGGGTGTCAAAGCTGCGTCAAGTGCATGCATCAGTTCGTCCCGTAGCCATCCCTTATCCAATCCGCAGTCAATGTGGTCCCACGGCAAAGGCCTGTCCAGCGGAGACATGGAAGACACGTCATTCTGGTCCACGTGCGTATTCTTGGGCAGCAGCGTGCTGCGGTCGAGCTGCTTGTTGCGTGCCTCATCAAACCATCCACGCGCGCCACGCACGGCCTCCCGTTGCGTGTCCATCACATTCCACTCACCGGCCTCGGCCTTGCGGAAGTTCCAGCTCAGACCAGCCGCTTCAATGGCGCGCTTCCAGCTCTCGAATGCGTTGCCCACATTCATCCACCAGTCATCCATGCTCGCACCTTGCTCCCATGCCGCGCGAATCACAGCACCCAAGCGTCTGTCGCCACGCCCGACAAAGTCTTCCATGCACGAGATTCGCACGTCCGTGAAATTGAGCTTGACGTCTCGCGCAGAGCCACGAATGGCTGACTTGATCATGGCATGCTTGCGCTGAAATTCGCGTGTCGACACGCTATGCCACTGGAACGGAGTTTGCGCTTTGGGCGTAAAGTTGGAAATAGTTACGTTGAGCGCAAGCCGCGGGCGGCCCTTTTCTTTGCACTCGCGCTGCAGCCACTTGATGGTGTCTGCGATCCCAATGACGTCCTCGTCGGTCTCGCCAGGCAACCCGACCATGAAATACAGCTTCACCTGACTCCACCCCTGGGCATACGCCGTCCGCACGCCGCGCAGCAAGTCCTCATTCGTGAGTCCCTTATTTATCACGTCGCGCATGCGCTGCGTGCCGGCCTCCGGTGCAAACGTCATGCCCGACTTGCGTTGTCCATTCGACATGATGAGGGCAATGTTTTCGTCGAAGCGGTCCACGCGCTGCGAAGGCAGCGACAGCGTAACGTGGTGCTGCGCCAGCTCATTCTTTAGACTCACGCCGACGCTCGGCAGTGACAGCCAATCGGAGCATGACAGCGAAAGCAAGGAGAATTCGCGATATCCAGCTTGCGTCACGCCAGCAACCACGGCGTTGCGAACAGCCTCCGGTTCCACGTCGCGCGCCGGGCGATTGATCATACCCGGTGCGCAGAAGCGGCAGCCGCGCGTGCAGCCGCGCCGAATCTCGACCGTGTGACGGTCATGCACGGTTTCAATGTACGGCACAAGGGCGAGGGCGCGCTCTGGTTGTGGAGCACAGGTTTGGCGTTGCGGGCGTGCGGGCACATCGTCACGCAACGGACGCACAGCACCAGAGCCGTCTGGCGCCGGCGCATAGAATCGCGGCACGTACACTCCTGGTACTCGCTGCGCCAAAGCCAGCAGCAGCGTCTCTCGCGACGCTGTAGGATCGCGCTTGAGCTCGGCTTGCACCACGCGGCCCACTTCAGGGAGCGTCTCCTCGCCATCACCGAGCGAAAAAAAGTCGAAAAAGTCCGCAAAGGGTTCCGGGTTGCCCGTGATCGTCTGGCCGCCGGCAAAGACCAGAGGGTAAAGTAGCCCTTCCACGCCATTGCTTTCCGCCGCGTCACGCTCGCGCCAGCCAAATGGAATGCCAGCCAGGTGCAGCAATTCCAGACAGTTTGTCGCGCCCATTTCGTAGTGCACAGGGATAGCCAGGAGATCGAAATCCCGCAATGGTCGTTTGGACTCCACTGCGAAAAGCTCTTTACCCTGTTCCTTGAGAGCAGCGGCCATGTCTGCACCCGGCAGGTATGAACGGTCACACAGCAGGCCAGGTACATCATTCACGCAACTGTACAGAATCACGTGACCGGTGTTTGACATGCCCACCTCGTACAACTCTGGATAAGCCAGACAAAAGCGCACGTCTGAGCCATCCCATGGCTTGTGCACAGCGCCAAACTCATTCCCAAGATATCGTGCGGGCTTGTTAATACGCGCTAGCACACCGGGCGTGAGCAGCGCGCGCAGTTCGCGCCACGCGTGCTCATCGGTAAACGCGCGGGGCACAGTTGAGCCCGACGCGTCCGCAGACGAAACCGCCGCTGCCGCCGCCGCATCCGCAGCAGCCGAGGCGAGCACAATGGAGCGCGCGCCGCCGCATTGGCGCGCAAGCGTGGAGGCTACTGGCGATCGCGCCCAGGGACACGCACGCTGGACCCATTGGCTGCTTCCGCACAAAGGCGCCGCCGGCGCAGCTGCGTCACGCCATCCCGAACGACCAAGCCCACCGAGCGTTGGCGCTGGTGCAAAGAACAATGCCATGGCGCCCGCTCTGATCCACGCGACGCGTCCACCGGCAGCACACCCACCTTGTGGAACGCAACCGACGCCGCTCCGGAGATATCGTTCACCTTTCTGAGCGCGCGGGGACACCGCGTGAGTACAGCCTGTGGAAAGGCTGAGCGACTGGTTGGCGGGTAAGAATTGGATGGCGGCGCTGGGGAGAGAGCGGGACTGAAGCGGAGGAAAGACAGCGGACGTCTGTGCTGCAGAGGAGAAACGCTGAAGGCCTCCCTGAGGCAAGAAGGGAACGATGCGGAGGAGCAGACGCTGTGGCGTGGAATCGCTGTCAAGTCGTGTACACGAGGCCTTCAGAGATGAGGCGTACGTGGACACGATGCGGCCGTCGCCTCGGCGGAGCAGGAGCAAGTCAGCATGCTGCGCTGGCGTAAAAACATGTCAGAAAGCTTTGGATATGAGGTGAGTCCCACGGATGAGTCATCGCACCCAAAAAAAGTGGCAGAGTGACGCAGATGAAGTCGCAGGAATGACGAAGAATCTCAGCGTATGCCGTGAAGGAAGCGAGAATCGCAGAAACCTGGAAATTGATGAATATTGCGTAATAGGAGGCTGCGAATAATAGGCTGCGCAATTGCGACGAATTCGCAGCGGCCGCGACCGGGAGGAAATCTTCGCGTGAGTTTGACGCAGATCTTCGGGTATTCAAAGGCGCACGCGCTTCACGCGATCAGATTGAAATATGTAGACAGTCAGGGTTTAGTTGATGAGTACAGAGAAAGTTTTTTGGCGAGAAAAGCTCAAGAGTCCGCGCACGGAAGTGTGTCCGACTTGGACAGCGATTCGCAAATTTCTAACCGGCTTGGAGAGGCAATGTTTTCTTTTGTTTCTTCTGCCCACTTACGGGTCCCCAACAATGCACCGAATCGTCGTGGTACTGGACTCTCGCGCGTGTGCAAACACTCTTATTCTATGCCACCGACTCATTTTTGACGAAGAAGTTCCCTTGTTCTTCTGCTCCCCACAACTGTCGTGTATGGGGAGGCGACAGCGAATTTGGCTTTGAGCTGCCGACCAAAACACAAATAATTAATTGTCTCGAAAGCCCTGAACCTTTCATTTATCTGAACAGCTTGCCCGCTGCAAGGCGGCCGAGCTTTTATACTTTATAGCAACGCACCCTTTGAGTAACTGCGATGACCAGTTACTATAAGGGTCCGGCTGTTATCGGGCAGTTTCTGTACGACGGTAACTTTTGCTACGCCTTAGCAGGGCTGTCATTTCCACAATACGCACTGCACAAGATATTTAAATACCGAGCGTCTGGCATTCCGCGGCCGCTCAGGCTCTGTCTAATCCCTTACCGAAAGAGTTCTTGGCGCAGCAAATTCATTTTCACCCAGCATGACAGCTTAAAACCCAGAAGCATTTCCTGCTGAATAGAAGGAGAACGCAGTGCGCGCTGACGGGAGCGGTCGCTGTCAAACGAACTACCGGTATCGCCGCTCTTGCTCCTCCAGGCAGCGGAAGACCTCCCAACCAAACACCGGTTCACTCACTGTACGACTTCAACATTGAAAGAATCCTGAGCCCGTGAAGTAACGGTTCAACCACAAAACAGTCGGCTACCTTTGCTCCCAGACACGACGCACGGCAGGTTTTCGAACGCGCTCATGATCAGGCGCACACGTCCGTCGATCTCTGTTCCTCTCAGCGAATCTGCGCGCTGGCTTTCCGCAACCCGATTCCTCATCAGCACTAAACCGTCCGTCGCCTTCATTGGGTTTACGAGACACATCGCTTCAGAGGAAGCCGTGGGGGGGATGGAGCGGGGCGCTGCGGGCATCGGGGACGAGTAGTGGCGCGAGCTGTGCGTGCATGGGGTCGTTGCCATGGTGGGTGACGGAGGACATGTCCGCGCTGCTGTCGGCAGAGCAGCGGACGGCGCGCTAGCGCGTGCGTGCGATGGAAGTCCAGATCCAGCCCGACGCGTGACGACATGACGCGCGCGAATGCAGCAGTAGATTCGGGAGACGAAGGGCGTGGTTATGGACGCACCTGGTGGTGTGGAGAGTGCCGGTGCGCGTCGTAAGCACGTGAGCGTGGTCTCAGAAACAGGTACGCCCGCCTCAGGAGAGGCAATGGCCGGCGCGGGAAGTTGGGATCCGTTGATGATACACGCATCTTTTCAATCCCAGTTGAGTATGTTGCAGACCAATGCGTATGCTGTTGTGCTCCTTGATATACAATCAGGATCTGCACGCGAATCGGACTTCCCGCCAACGCTGCCACTGGGTTTTGACGCTGCGCATCGGACCGAGCTCCGTGCGCCTGCACCCACGGAGCCCACCTCTGCGTCGGCGTCTTAGCTCGACTTAGCATCATCAGACGAAGTCTACGATTGGCATGATCATGCTAGGCACGGCAGATGACTTTGCGCTGCAAGCGACAGGACCTCATGGGAGCAATTCTGCGTCGATTTCCTCGCTCGACTTTGGTGATGGTATGAAACCTGTGAGTGATTTGACCACGATGGACGCAAAGCCGCCCTCAGTATCTTCTGCAACATACATATTAGACACGCGGCTCTGTGGCAATGCCACCATCAGAAGAGCTGGGATAGGCAATGGCGAAATGGGGAACTCTACAGACAATGCAGGAGGCGGCTTTCCCGGCGCCCTATCCATGGCAGTCGTCCCGCAGCATTCGTAAACCCGGGATGCCAGGGCTGATGATGAATCCGAGTTCTTTTGACATCGTAGACCAGTACGACGCTGCGGGTGCTGCATTTCATCCTTCGTCAGCAAGCTAGATGGTGCGACAATTAGAACAGGTGAAGAGCAGGACGACAACGACCCCGGAAATTTGAATTTCCAAGACCATCGGGGCGCTGCGGGCGTGGTTGAGGTACAGGAACCACCAGACCGCGCCGATGCAACCTTGCACAGCCCTCTTTGGAGGTTGATGTGTTGGAGGATCAAGGATCTGTCGTGGTCAGCAGCAGTGCGTCTTTCGCTGCGAACGACAGCGACGATGAGAATTGTGAAGAGTCGTTAACCATTTAATCTTGACATGGGTGAGCACAGGCGGAACTTAGGCACGACTCCAGTGGACAGAAAATTTGTCATTTACTCGCGACTCGGGTTTGGCTGCCTCGGCGGAAACGACCAGTAGCAGCGGAATGTAGCGTCCGGTCGCTGAAGGGACACCGCTAGAATGTGTTGGCGGTGTGCACACTAAAGTGCTCGTTCATTTTCGCTCCAATCAACCTTGACCAAGATCGGTCAACCGAAGACAACTACAAGCTTGAGGACGAGTTGGGCATGGTGGATCACCGGTTGGACCAGCGTCAGAAGCGTAGTCGAGCACGGGACTGTGCCGCATGGCTTTTCTTGGCAAAGCAGCAGAGAGCCGTTAGACGATCTACAAATGAAGCAGTCGTAGGTACCGCGCGAACCGTCTACTGCGCCTACGGGATCGGCTTAAAAGGAAGCGAGGGACGTCAAGTCCATACCTCCTTCGCTCACAGATGCAGCTGACGATGATCATGCGAAGGACGCTGGATCGAACATAGCTTTATGGGCGGAGCCGCGAAGACGTCATGGCTCCGTGATCTGCCCGCCGTCACCACTCGCTTTTCAACCTGAAATGAAAGGTACCAATGTTTATTCGCTGGACAAGATCTCACTGACACTGACTGACTTAACTGGAGACCAAATTCAGGCCGATAAAAGGTTTGCGCATGAATGCAAAGGTCGACTCGGCGCTCCTGCCGGTACAAAATGTAGCAGCTGCAACAGGAGCAGCGAATTATGCTTGCTTGTCAGAGCAGTCCTGCACAGACTAGGCGCGAATGGCGGAACGAGAAAGACGAACGTGAAATGAAAGAGAGTCAAACAGGCGGGTCTATTTAATGCGGACGCTAGATTGAGCGCAGCAAGTACCAATCCACTAGAGCCTGCAGCCACTAGCACCGAAACACCAAGCGCACATCAAGACGCGCCTTTCCATAACCACTTGCCAGAGTGCACAGACTGTGCACAGCAGCGACATCATACCGCAGTCACTGGGTGCGCTGCTCAAATTGTGCTAGTCGCAATATCCGCGCGAGACGCCTTTGTGTGCAATGTTCGCATGAATCAGACCGGCAGCCGGAACGAGCAAATTGCAACTCTGAAAGATGAAGTCTTTGTGCTTCGTGGCACGCGCAATCATCTTTTGCTGCGCCTTCAAACGCAGGAACAGCACTAGTTTTCATGCCTAAAAAGGCGACAATATTGATGTTTGCATGAGGACGCACAATATCTGAACACACATTCGTTTCCAGTCTTCAGGATTGAGAGCTTGCATTCCGCTGAGGTCTATGGCTCCAGTTCCAAGATCTCATCAAGTCCAGGTTCTTCGTGGCCCGGGCGTGACCAAGTTCGGACGCTATGGTCCAACAGCGAAGCGTCTCATCGTAATTTCCTTGCTGCTCCGCTGCCCATCCTTTCGCAAACCAATCTTCAGGTTCTCCGGTATTGGAATCTCGATGGAGATCCACGGCTGCCGCGGACTGCTGAACTGCTGATGCAGCTGCGCTTCTGGATTGCTCCAATGCCACCGCATGCATGAGCTCACGTCCAGACGCATCTCCAGCTTGAGCGGCACGACTATACCAATACCCGGCCTGCTCTAGATCTCTGTCAACGCCGTGTCCGTTGTGAAAGCACTCACCGGCGTGGCGCATGGCGAGGACGTGCCCTTGATTCGCCGCAGATTGAAACCAGAAGATTGCGAGCGCCTCATCTGCGCACTGTCCATGAGTTCCGTGGCGTAAAATTTTGCCCAGTTTGAACTGTGCACGTGAATTCCCAAGCTCAGCCGCTGCTTTGAACAATTCAAACGCGTCAGCAAAAGATCCATTCCTTTCTTGTCCTTCCGCTCTCCTGAACAGTTCGAGTGGATCACGGAACGGGGCTGCGGGAGAAGCTCGTTGATGCGTCCGATCAACCACAGTATCACTCACGGTCCGCGCTGGAGCGACGACGGGCGCGATGGGCTTACTCTGAAGGACTGAAACAAGCCGCATCGCGCGCCGATCAACGGGGAGCGCCGAAACCTCCGAGCTTGCTAAAACGCACGATGAACGGCACACGGGGCACGTGATCGCATTGCTCTCTGTTTGCTGGGCATGTTGCGCGAGCGAAGCCACGCATTCGCAGCAGAACGAGTGGAAGCAAGGCAAAAAGCGGGCGTCACGGAGCATGTCAATACAAATTGCGCAGCAGACCTCATCTTGCAGCGAAACAACGTCCATCGCAAACACAATATTTCGAAC
Organism: Porphyridium purpureum; assembly: GCA_008690995.1. NCBI lineage: Eukaryota > Rhodophyta > Bangiophyceae > Porphyridiales > Porphyridiaceae > Porphyridium > Porphyridium purpureum. Next base: position 2,318,374 of record VRMN01000002.1, on the reverse strand, counting down.
GCGAAGGCCCCAGCAGGTTGCTCTGCTATGCTCAGCACAGACGCTTTCTGTTGCACTTTGAACGGCACCACCGAGACGCCTTCCTGCTACCTATCTGAATGATTTGCCCACACTGCCGAAACATCCGCACGCCGAAACGTCTTAAGTATTCATTCCGGCACCAGCAACAGCGCACTGCATTTCGCGAAATACCCACCGGCCACATCGGCGTGGGTCAGTTTTTATCAATGGAAATGTCCGGCTTTTCACCGATGTCGTGATTTGTTCCGCGCAGAAAATAGGACGTCCACTCTTTCGCGACGAAAGTGGAATACCTTTGTGCTTTGTCACTCGTCCCGAATAATCAGAAACCGCTTGCGCGTGCGTGTGGGGCGTTTTTTTATGAGTCGCTTTGTGAATCCCTGACTGTACACCTTCAGAAAGTGGTGATTTGATACACACTCATTCGACATGATGCGTACGTTCTCTGTCACGGAAATGATCCGGGTCTCTCGCGTGTGTTGTTGCCCATGCGCTACGTAAGGTCGCCGATAAAGCGAATGATACGGCACGGAAACCGATTCAGATCGCAGGGAGCCGTGATTGCAGAAGAATATACATGTCGTATTCGAACGCCGTATCAGCCATGGCATTCGATATCGCCACGGATACTCCTGCAGGAAACCCGTTTTGAGCATGCCATTAAATTCTGACGGATTTAGGGGTATTCACTGCTGGACAGATCAGATCATCAATCCCTAAGGACTCCAGAGCCAAGCCGCCAAATTATCTCGGCGGCCTCAGAAAGTTGCTGAAATGCTTCTTCTTCTTATTCAGTCGACTCTCTCTCTTCAACTGCAAAGTTGTATACGCCCGCCGAGGCAGGACGGGCTATTGCACCGAGGATGACAGAAAGGCCCTCATGGTGAGCAAGTGGCTACCTTGAAGGTAGCTGTATCTCTTCAGGCACAGCGAAGACTCATTCAGTTATCAATTAAGTGACAGAAGCTCCTTATCCTCATCATTCATACGCATACCAAAAAGGACAAAAGGACGCGTAGGGGGTACCCAAATAGGTTGCAATGGCTCTTACGCTCTGTCCAGCTCCAAAAGGCCCTGAAAGCGACCTTCTTTCTTATCCGAGAAACTACGATTGCGTCGCATGGCGTCCTAGCGGAGCTCTTCACGAAATACGACGAATCCACCTCATTTAAATTGCCGACGCCCGCAAAATAAAGCTCTCCCGCACTGCCTGTTCTCCGTCCTAAGCCACGAATCTCTTGCAGCCCAGCATCTCCGAACCACGCCGTTATACGTTCCCAGTGAAAGGTCGAATTTTTAATATGAAGTGACCTCTTCTTTTGTGTCCGGAAAGTTGACCGTCCCCACGAATTTTCACTTGCAACTTCATGGTTCACTCTTATGACCCAAAATGATGGGCTTAAAACAGACGACTCACACTCGTAACAGACTTTTCTTCAAACTGACGACCACCCCATCTTCTTCCACTGATCGACACACAAACACAAGCAGTTCTCTGTCGATTCTTTCCGCTAGCTCGTGCGCACGACGGCTGTCACGTGCGCATTTACTGCTCTCTCTCGAGCAGGCGCGCCGATCTCATGCGTGGCTCTGGCGACCGTCATTTTCGTGCGGAACTGGTGGGCACGCGCCCGACGCGTGTGTGCCTCTTTGCTCGTCATCTTCCAAGCCACTGTGGCCAACGTGGTCACCACTCCGCCTTCCGCGCACACATGCAGTTGACACGGCTTGAACGCGCGCCCGCCTCCTCGTCCAGCCGCTTGCGCACAATCTAAATTTAGAATCTCGGCGGGTACAGTGCAAGATCGCTCCTCGACTTTGCGCGCCCTTCGCGGGTTATGAAGTGCGCGTGCCGAAGGAGGCAAGAGCGTGGTTGTTGCGTCGGGGATTTGCGTGAGGATCTCTAGGTAAAAGTGGTTGCATCGGCGGCGGCATTTGATCAGGCTCAACCCCCTGCCATTGCACCTGCTGATCTGCGTCGCGCGGCGCTTCTCTCACTGTTCTCAGGGGTTGGGCAGCGGGCTCAGCAGAATCATGCCCGTGCGCTCCGTACTTGCGGCGGCATCGGCGGTCGCTGCCGCAGCGGGCATTGCGCTTTTTTTTCGCCGTGTGAGTAGGGCGCGATCACATAACGCATCCGCAGCGCACAAGGAGATTGAGCAGCTGAAGAACGGGTGTGTCGACGACCCGCATGAGTTTGTGTCGAGGCGATTTGTCCGCCGCGCATTCTTCTCGTCACTCTCGGAGGACGCATGGTGTGCTCAAGAACCCACGTTGCGCCACGTGCTTGAGGCGCTTGATCGGAGCTCAGTGGGTGACGAAGATGACGGCCGGATACGGAAGCAGCGGAATGCAACTGTCAAGCTGTGGAAATTGTACGCCATTCTGTGGGATGTCTGTATGGCGGACGACCCCCTGGTTGCGACCATGGTCGGTGACTATCGCTTCAATGCGTTTGTTGCGGATGTGAGTCGAAAAGGACGGGATGCCTACATAGACGCGCTGCGCGAACTGCTGCATCTCTTGTCCACTGAAATTGATGCCAGGGATTTGCAGCACATTCCACAGCAATCCGTCAACTATGCTTTCCTGGCACGCATGGTTCGCCTCGAACTGCTGGCCAAGCGCTCCTTTGACCGCTATGAACTGGCGACCAACCATCTGTTTGGCCCGCATCTGATGCTCATACAGAGCGCATCATTCCATCCCTGGCGCAGTGAAGGCGACGCGAACGCCTTTCTTCGGCGCTTACGCGCATTTCCGACACAGGCCGAGCAGATCATCGCGGCGTGCCGCGCGGGCATTGCAAACACCGTCGTGCTTCCCTTGCGCTCGGTCGAGCAGATCATTCAGCAGTGTCAAGGAATGCAGGTCCGTGCGCGGGGAAGTGTGCATGATGTTTCTGTTTTCCGCACCGCCGCGCCTCACTTTGAGCGCCTAGGTGTCGATATTGAAGCGCTCGAATCCACGCTTCTGGTGGACGTATGCCCCGCTTATGCACGGCTCGCATCGTTTTTCGAGTTTGAGTACCTGCCCCACGCGCAAGGCAAGAAAAATCAAAGTCCGCTGAATTACTCCACCGCGACAGGCCAAGACGGCAGCAAGAGCACAAGTACGTACGCATCGGCCCTCGCTTACTTCTCTTCGCTTTCCGGCGCTTCGCCGAATCGGAACGCCAGCGCCCGATCCGATGCAGGTCAAGAGGCACTGGATCCAGCCGAGGTGCACGCGCTTGGCTACAAGGAAGTCGCACGCATCAATGAGGAAATCAAGCTTGCGATTGAAGAACTTTCGCAAGAACGCGACTTTGCCGGCAAGATTGCGCGCGACGCGTCGTTGATCGAGGTGATTGGTTACCTGGACGCCAAGCCGGCCCTTTTCCCACGGGATGCGCAGCAAATCATTTCGACTTACGAACACATATTAGAAAACGCGCGCGCAAAAATGGTGGATGAATTTTTCTTTCCATCTGCTGCGGAGCACGAGCTTATTGTGAAGCCGATTGAACCGTTTCGGGAAGATTCGGCACCGCCTGCGCACTACTTCCCGGGTGATGATTATGTTCACGAGGACGACAAGACCAGCAGTGACATCAGCGAAAACAGCAACCAACAAGCCGAATTGGATCATGGTTCGGCGTTATCAACCCTATCGCCCGGGAAGGCTGTGCTCCGGCGAAGCAATAGCAGCAGACATTCAAAGATCAACCATGCAGCCATTTTTTATGCAAACACGTCTAAGCCTGGAACGCGGCCGTTGTACATGATGCCCGTGGTGGCTCTGCACGAAGGCATTCCCGGCCATCACACGCAAATGGCCTACATCAAGAGTTGTGGCGGTGAAATTGGCAAAGAGGTGTATGACGCGAATGAAAGGCGCGCCGCCACCGAGGTGTACTCTGAACTGTTCCTGCCTCGCGTCCGACGGCAATCTCAGGGCTTCACGCTCGGGTTTCTAGAAGGCTGGGGTTTGTACGCCGAGTACCTAGGAGAGGAGATGGGCATGTACTCTACGCCACTGGAACGGCTTGGCCGCTTGTTGGCGGAAATCTGGCGAGCTGCACGTCTGGTAACCGACACGGGCATCCACCATTTTGGCTGGTCGCGCAAGCAAGCTGCTCGCTTTTTGCGCGATGTGGCCGTGCTCCCGGAAGCTGAGATTGATGCAGAGCTCGACCGATACTTGATCTTACCTGGCCAGGCGTGCGCCAACAAGCTAGGTGAGCTGAAGTTTCGCTCGCTAAAGGACAAGGCACAGCAGCAACTCGGGCCGGCATTTTCGTGGTGCGAGTTTCACCACGTGGTCCTGCGCCACGGCGCCGTTCCGCTGGACATCTTGGAGCAAAATGTCGACGCGTGGTTGGCTAGTCAAATAGAGAAACCAACTCTGGTCTCCTGATAGCACTTGAGGTTTGTGCGCAGTATGCAAGGATATGGCAACGCATCAGTTTTTCTTCTCGATAATGATGGACGAAGGTCGGTTGCGAGTCGTTTCATTGCGAATGCAGGTTGGTCGCAGCGTTCTGCTGCACCAACTTTGAGATGACGCCTCTCTTTCTCTTGCGATTGAGAGCGCAACCCGTTTTGCTGGAAGTCTGCTGCGCCACAGCAAATCTGGAATCATAGTTCGGGGTATCGCACTTTTACCATTGCAACTCCGTCTCCAAAGCCCAGAACAATATGCGATCTTACAAATGCTATCTAATGCACACACGTGCAGGCGCACCATATACTGTTCGTCCGCGCGCGCCACCCGAAGAGCATTATATTGCGAGTCAGCGGTCCAAATCGAGCTCGCTCAACTCACATCTCACCAACTCGCGAGCATCGCGCACAGACGCCGCAGAGTACGCGGCACGTGCCGTGCCCGGCTCTTTTTCTACCTCGGATGCCGGTAGGTCCGAGCCCTTCATGCTGGCCGAGCCACCATCACCACCCTCCTCCTCATCAATGCGTCGACCGATGCGCTCATTTCCAGTCACGACAGGTGCCCTATGCTGCGCCAAGCAGTGCTCCATAAGCTTCAGTACGTACTCCTGCAGCCGTAGAAAAGCTGTCGCGACGCTGGTCGTGTGCTTCAAACGTGCATACTCAATGACAAAGACTGCATCACGGTAGCGAACTGCGCGATCTTGATGACCACGCCGAATCTGCCGTGCTGCTGTCTGGGGCGCAAAATGATTCTTCTGTGCGTCTGACAACGCTTGCAATAGAGCACTGTCTGCGAGAGAGCAAAAGTTCTGCGCATCAAGCTGCGCGCTCTGCAGGAGTCGAATCAGCATGTCCTTGTCTGCGTCCGAAAGCCCCACACTCCCCTCAAAGAGCACGCCCAGAGTCTCCTGAAGCCGCACGACGCCAGCATGGGTACCAACGCGAGTGTTCGGCATCTGGGAGAGCCAGGCGCGTCCGTCGCGCTGGGCTAGCACCTCGTGAGCCAGCTTGAGCGCCTCCCCTTCGCATCCTGTGAAAGCAAAAGGCGTCACGTGCGAAAAGAGAGCCGCATCCGGCTTGCACAGCCACCAACGGCGCACAGTGCCGTCGGCATGCGCACTGACCAGCAATCGTCGTTCGTACACATATAACAGATCGACCACCTCGTAGCTCGCGTGAAGTTTTCGTGCATCGGTAAAATTCAGCAACACGCGCACGTGTACTAGCTCGCGCACCGGTGCAAGTACCAGGCGACAGAGCATCAACTCTCCACGCTCGCCTCCAACCAGCACATTGTGCGCAGCGACCGCATCGATTCCGCCCGAGTGGTTGGGGTCCGCTATGCTTCGCACACATGACAAGGAAAAGGGGAAACGGCTGCGCGATACACATACACCTGACTCGCAGTCCGTCACGACGAGCACATCCTGAAATGGTCGCGAACAGATCGTGACTGCGAATCGGCCGTCAGCAAGCACCTGCGTCTCATGCACACTGCGCTCATGCACGCCTACGTCCAGCTCCTCAGCTGTGATGTCCGAGCACATCGGCCAAAGCCTGGTCAGGCTGCCATCAGACAGCCCGAGGTAGACCGTAAGCCGCTTCCGGTCAGCTTCGTCTCTAGCTGATGCGTCGTCTCCACACAATTCTGATGCGTCGTCTCCACGCAATTCTGATGCGTCGTCTCCTTCTTCGGCTTGCTTCGATGCGCGACTACTGTCTATGATGGTATATGCACACGTGATGCTCGGCGCACCTAAATCCTCAGCGAAAATCATCGCGGGCACATCCTCCCGCGTGACCAGGCATTGCGCCTTGTTCCGCACGAGAAGATCTTGCGCGTCGAGCACCCATACCGCACCGCGAGCGCTCAAGCATACCAGTTCACTGTGTTCCACCACTAGCTGGACGCTCACAATCGTCTCGCTGCGGTGCTCGGCGAGACGCGAAAAGCGAAGCAGGTCACCCATGCGCCCGCTATGCAAGCTGTACATGCAAAGGAGTCCGTCCTCTGAGCAAGCCACGACTTGCATGCGGGCAGCATCCACACAGCCATGCGTAGCACGCAAATATCGCATCTGCAGCTGCTCTGTGCTGCTACGCCATGGCAACACGCTACCCGTCACGGCCAGCGCAAAATGGGTCTCGTCGGGTGGCAAAAGCATGCGCACGTCCAAGATTTTGCGCCCATCCCGAGATGAAAAGGCCTCGATGGAAGACTCCGAGAGCAGTACCAGATCATCGGTGGCTGGTATCAGGCCTGCACTGATGATGCGTCCGCCGTTTACTTTGAGCATTTTCAAAGCAATCGAACTGGGCGTCGCAAACTCGGAAAAGGCATTCATGTTGGGCTCCGCAGCACCGAAAGCATCTGCATTCTCACGGCCAAGCTGGATTTGGGCCTGTGCTTGTGCGTGTTTTGATGCCTTGCTACTGCTGGTGATGCCCATGCTGCCAGCGCTGCCACCTGGAGAGTGCACGTGATGTGTGAGGAAATAGCCCGGAACCCGGAAGGCCGCGCATATCTTCGCGTAGTCATCGTCCACAGATGAAGCAAACTTGTCCCGAAGCTGCTTCAGTATGCGCATGTCCATGCTCGTCTGTGCACATGCCGGAACAGGTGGCGGTGGCGAAGGCAGACCAGTCATGCTGGTCCACGTGTCGGTCGCCGACGCGAACGGATTCGACAAAGATGCACCTGCCTGATGATTGCCTCCTCCAAACAGATACGCGAATAAATTTCCACCACTAGGTTTTGGTGCTTGAGTTGATCTACTATGTGCAGTCTCTTTGTGCTTCTGTCTCCGTCCGGGTAGAACTGTTTCGGCGGCTGGCGAACTCAATGTTCGGGTCGGGATTGACCTGTGCGAAGCAGCGACATCGAGCTGTTGGTCGAATGGTCCGGCCTCGACGTCATGCTCATCTGGCGCAAAAGTTTCAGAATCGGCTGGCTCGTGCTGCGAAGATGACGTCGGCGTGTTACTAGCGTCCTTTCCAGCGAAGGCAGCAATCACCTCGCCACCATTCTCATCCTCTTGGGGTAATGGTACAGGTGGCGCGTCCCGCGCAGAAGCTGCGTGGCGAAGCGACAAGGTAAGACGCGAGTCGCCAAAGTTTTCCATTTCGGTGGACGAAAATTTGCGCAGCCCGCGGAGCTGCGGCGATGCTTCACACTGCTGCTGAAGAGCCCGACTTTGCCCCGGGGCTGGTGTGGACACAGAGCCCGATAGTTCCGGCTGCGGAGCCGAAACCACATCGAGCGATAGTCGCGGTCCATTTGCGCTCACACTCGCTACATCTGGGGTCCTACTTGAAACCTTGTCCTGCATCTTGACTGGCACAGTCTACCGCGGCGCAATGCTCCTCCCGGCTCGTGCGCTCCCCGTGCAGCAAAGCATCGGACACTGCCATCGACTCGATACGCCGCGCTCCCCGCAAACGCGTGGCCGTGCGCGCGGGCCCGATGCAGCGCGCCGCGTCTCGTCACGTCCACGCCGCGGCTCCACGCACACACGCTCGCCTTCTTCCCACTCGCCTTCTTCCCACTCGCCTTGAAGTGCCAAAAAAAGAAACCCTAGATGATTTGGGGGTACAGTGAAAATGACTCGGGTTCAGCGAAACTGAACCTCCAGTAAGGTACACTTGAGGAGTAGGGTACAGTGCGCAGGAGATTTTGTGTCGCAGGTGCAAGGGAAGAGCGGCTGGATGTCGAGTTGTGCGTGCGCGCGCGACGTTTCTTGGCGTGGGCATGACGGCGCTGGCGTTCGTGGGTGGCGCAGTGCCCGCGCACGCGGAGCTGCGAGATGCGCGCGTGTCGCGACGGCTTTGCACGTCCATAGCGGTCTCTGCGCAGTGGAGAAACATCAAGGCGTTTGGTCGTGCGTCGCTCCGAACGACGCGTCGCGTGGAGAAGGATGATGCGGTCGCGGCAGCCGGGCTGAGAATGGCTGCACATGATGCCAAGTGGAAGGTGGTGGTCTGTGTCGCGGTTGTGGCAGCCACGCTGGGCGCCGGGAGCATCAGTGCGCTCGCGATCTCGGGAGGTGGCAAGGAGTATGCGAGCGGGGACTGGAGCGGCAAGGATTTCACCGGTGGGAGCTTTGTGGGAAAGGATTGGTCCGGTTCGATCTGTGTGGGAACAATTTTCAAAAATAGCGACTTGCGTGGCGCGCGCTTCTTCAAGGCCAATTTGAGGGACGCCGACTTTAACGGCGCCAAAATGGCCGGCGCGTCACTTGAGGGCGCCCAGCTGAAAGGTGCTTCGTTCAACGGCGCCGACCTGTCAAGTGCGTACTTTTCAGACTCGATGCTAGAGGCAGAATCATTCACCGGCGCGGATCTGTCCGAGGCGCTCTTCCCGCAGACGCTGCTTTCAAGGCTCTGTGCCCGGCCTGACGTATCTGGCACCAACAAGCAAACGGGCGTCGACACGCGCGAAAGCATCATGTGCCCTGATTAGCGCGAGCAGACGCCCATGTGAAGATTTCCATTTTAGACATTGGTTGAGATAGTTGCAGGATCTTTATTGTATGATGCGTCTTGATGTGTCTCGGCGCGGAGACTTTTGTCCAGATGCCGTCGCACCGAGCACTGGGAAGTCACGATCATATTACTTTTTCTTTTAATTTTTTTTCTTTAATTCGGGGACTGAAATATAAAGCAAGAACAGAAGGAAGCAAACTAACCAGCAGCAAGGCTGGCATCCAGCTTTGCCCTAATACCTTCTCCACACGGCACCAAGGACGCAGTGCGGCGTCCCAGCAAAGGGCCGCGCTCACTGCGGGTGAACGCATTCAGGCACGCACGCCCAGGCAATCCCGCACGTCAAGCACTTCCTGCGGATAGACTGTGCTCAAAGAAAGAGAGCGACCGAAGGGAAATACTACATCGCCAAGATCGCATCCGCCTCTTCAACGCTCTTCTGGTACACCTTGCTCTTCTTCATATACTTTTGAATGTTATCCTTGTACGAGACAATGTCCTGTTCCTTCAGCCAGCTGTACGACGTGGGCCTATATCCAAGCCACCTGACGAGCACGAACGCACTTGCCTCGCGCGCGGCGCGTTCCTTTGCAAACTTTACCGGCATACCACTGCTTTCGGTGATTTTGAGCGCCGGCCAAAACGCAGAAGTGCTGCTGTGGGCTTTGGAAAGGCGCGCCAGGACCACTTCCCTTCCCTCGTGCTCCAAAGCCGGGTCTGTCGCGAACTTCTTGCTCTTGACGGGTGTCTTCCTCGGCGATTTCTTCATCTTCGCCACGCCGCCCTTGACCGGGTTCGACGGAGCCGACACGCCCTCTGTGCTCTTGGTTTTGACCATGCTGAACTCCTTCCGGACACCGCACTCGAAACTGTCGAACCGGTCGCTCCGGAAATCCGCCCGCTAATCGCTCACAAGCTCGTACGCTCCCACTCCTTTTCCCCCGTTCCCTATCGCCCTACCACCCTCTTTTCATCTACCAGAAAAGGACGCACTCGAGTGCGTGAGCGCACAAAAAAGCGCGCGCAAATGGCGCGTGGGTGAAAGACGCATGTGACGTTCGCCCCGCGCGTTTGGAAAATCCGGTCAAAGTTGGGTGGGGTTGGTGCATTTGCAGGTTGCACGGAAGTGGATATTCCCGGTTACAAAGGCACGCAGGTGAGACAAACACACGCCAGATGGGCTATCCATGACTGACTTACAATAAACGCAGGGCTCTGCGCGCTAAGGGGCGTGGGAGACGGAGGAGCAAAGAGGAGCCCAGGTCGCGTACTCCCAGCAAGATCACGACAGTGATGAAAGCCCGCACAGGCCAAGACAGTTAGGGCACCCGGGTACAGGACCGTGTAGCGGCTTCAGGTTGAGTCAAGCAAAGAAATTAAGAGACCAAAAAGGAAACTTGGAAAGCTCGTCTAAATCTTCTCTGCTTTAAAGTTCGAGCACCACTTTCAGACGCAGAACATCTCTCACTGAATGATAGGGTACGGATAATGGATACAGTGTTATGCTGTGTGCGCGAGCTAGGTACACCGTATCCAGCCAACACTAGTCAGAGACGTGACAGCATGGGAGAATCGTACAAGCATGACATCTCAGAAACGTCTGCGGCGGCTGCGATAGTTTAAGTTAGGCGAAGAGTGTTTGTCGTGAGTGGAAATAGAGGTTGGAGCGTCGACAAGCGGGTGAAGAGTGGGTCGCCGAGAAAACCTACCAGGTGCGTTCGAGTCACGGCTCTATAACATACAGAGGTACCAGCCGGACACATGCAGGAGCCGTGAAGTGTGTCTGTCTGAGGATGGAAGCGTGGAGCCTGGACGGGCCACATGGTTTCCAAAGACGTGGCTTGAGCGGTCAGAACACGTTCCAGATGTTTTGTCGCGACATTCTTTGCGGCGGCGGATGCGTGGTCTGGGGCGCAATTTTTCCGAGAGAAAAGGTATATCTTCGTTTCATTGAGGGGACATTTTCAGCTCCCAAATCTATTCCCATGCTGCAGGATGACGGTTTGGTCGAGTGCTACCGTCAAGTGTCCGACCTGAATATGGGGTTTTAAGCAGATAACTTGGCGGTGCACACACGTCGCGTTTTGAAATGCTCCGCAAAAGGTGAGAATATGCAGCTTTCACACGGGCCAGCATGCTCGCCAAATTTTGACATCATCGAGAACTTGTACGAAATAGTAGTGCGCAAGGTTTGTGAGGGTGTTTAGGCTCGAAAATGCCATCATACGTGGACGGGAGACTTTGGACCAGGTTGTGGCAACCAAGTTGTACGGGTCTCTGACGAAACACATTTTCAGCTACGCGTACCTTCGAGGCGCATACGAGCACGGAAATCGCAACCGACTCCAATTCCCTTTGCGCCGAGTAATGGCCAGACACGTGCCGTGTCCCCTATCCGTTTTGACCTCCCGCATCTTCCCCTTTCATCGGACCTTTATCCTTTTTATAGTAAAACAGATCATTTTACAACTAAACCATGGTAACATGCATTGTACCCTATCCGTTTTGGTCGCGCCTCGCTAGCAGCGGGAAGTGGTGGTCACGCGCACAGTGCGTTGTTGTGTGTTGTGCAGAGCACGTGAGCGCGTCGTGCATGCACGCCGTGATCGTTTTCCGGTCAGGTTTGGAGCGCACGGGTGCGTGGTCGACCCAGTCGATGCATCATGCTGTGCAATGTATGCTGGGAGACGCTCGGCGAGCAGGCAGTGTGCATGACACCGTGCCAGCATGTGTGCTGTAGGTTGGATGTCACAGCCATGTTCCGTCCAAACAACAAAATCGAGCGCGACAGGAAGACATGAATGCATGGGCACAGCCTGAGCTGACTTGTGATCGTTTGTTCACCACTTGATTTTGATTCTTGCTGTCAAATGCAAAGGTCGGGCATGCGCGACCACCAAACTAACGGCGGTGCTCGCGTGCCCCGTGTGCAGCCGCATTCTGCAAAAGGATGGTGTGCGCGAGATGCAGTGCAGCCCGTCTCCAGGCTTGATCAAAGAGCGCGCGCGTGCATGCTTCGGCTTCGAGCCAGAAGAGCTGGCAAGCGTCTTTATGGCCGGCTTGCAGTTTTGGACAAAGCAAAAGGAGTACGAAGTCAAGTCCCGAAGCGTCAAGATCTCGCAGCAAGATTCACAGCTCGAGTCCAAGGCCGAGGAAATCAAGTCACTCAAGCAGGCACTTGCGCAAGAGCAGCTAAAATGCAAAGATGCTGGCGCTGAGTTGCAGAATGTCCTTGTCACACTTCGCGAGCTCGAGGGCGCGTACCATGAAAAATCGGCCAAGGCGCGCAAACTGCAGCAGGAGCTCGCGGCTTTACGCGATCGTCAGGCTGCACTGCCTCCGCAGCGTCAGAACTGCAAAGAGGTGGAGCATCACGGAAGGGCTGGCGGACCGCGTTGTCGCTCGCCATCGAGGCTCAGTGCTGACCCAGTCACCACACTGCCATATCGTCCATGGACCGCCGGGTACTCACCCCGCAAGACCAGAAAGGGTACGTTGGAGTTTCGTCGCCCGTTCCGAGCTGTTGGTGCTGATGTTTTTCGGTTGCTTGAATTCGAACTTTTTGCTCCGCGTGCATCGCGTAAGCCCTTTCCAATCGCCGCGCTGTTACTGATCCAATCTGCGCACTTCTTTTGGAGCGCCCTGACGGACTTGCTTTCTTGCGTACAGAACCAGGCACTTTCTCACCACCACAAGAGCGTCACCTTGCGGGACCAGCGTCGACCTTTCCACAGTGGGACTTCCATTTCGACGAAGAGCCCTTTGACCTCTCGACAGCAAAGGAGCACGCCCGCGCGCAGGATCCTCACGCGACGCCGGTGCGCGTGCGTGCACCGCCGCCTGGCGGACGCGCCGGTGCGAATGCAGTCGCTAACATGCAACCCCCCGGCAGCCCGCACGCGTCGCACGGCGACTTCTGCCTGTTCAAGTAATTGTATCACTTGCATCCGTGATTGAGGACGGAATGGACTTGGTCTTGGTGCGCGAGCGCTCCACAAACCATGTGTAGAAGAAACGAACCACGCGATTACGTGGTTCCATGAGTGGCACGTCCAGCCGCGTGTATCGTCCGTCCAGCGAAATAAAGTCGCTGATCGCACTGAGCGTCAGCCCCCACAGTGGCGGAGGCGGCGACGCGGGTGGCCTATTGTGGGCACCCGAACCAGCGCTTCCGCGTGCAGGGTAAGCTACGTCCACAGCATATTCCCAGACATTGACGGCTGGGAACGCAACTTCGTCGAGTTTCAAGTAGGCAAACAGGAACCGTGGCAGGAGCTTCCTGAGCCACGGAAAAAAATGAATGCCCGTATGGATGACGCCGTGCCGGTCCACAAGCTCAGTTTTCGAGAATATGTCGAGCGGGACCCAGAATGCAGACTGGATTTCGGCCTCGTTCAAATGCAACTGCACAGGCTCCGCACGCACCTGCAGAAAGACAAACGTGCAGTAGGCCAAATTATCGGACGCTGGAGGAAGCTTATTGGAGCGCCCGGTACGCTTCGGCACGCGGCGGTCATTCAGACGGCCGCAGCATTGCCAGTTTGCGCGAAGGTCAAGGCCCACCTCTTCCAATGTCTCACGAATAGCCGTGTCTAAATCGGTTTCGCCCCCATCGCGTTTACCGCCAGGCAGCGCTAAGTGGCCGCTCCAAGGATCATCGCTGCGAGCTGCACGCTGGATAAAAAGCACCTCCAGGTCTTGCAGTCGCGCGCGCTCTAATTGCCTGAGAGAGCCCGGTCCCGAAACAACCAATGAAGGATTCGGGATTGCGTTTTGAATCGGGTTTGGGTTTGAGGCGGGCTGCATCGTTTCGCTCCTGCTGCTGCTGCTGCTGCTGCTGCTGGGCTTATCTTTTGCGTCAGACCAGCACGCGCCGTGAGCTGGCCGCAAAATCAGCGCCACCGACGCGCGCGACGTTTTCCTGGTCGGGCTCATGTGTCCGCCGGTCGCCTCGGAACTGCGCGGCGTTGCGCGCATTAACGCGTCGAATAGCGCACGGCAGTTCCCGCCGCCACCCACGCCCGCACCCGCGCTCGCGCGTGTCGCCATTGCAGCGTTTGTAGCGCACTCAGCCCCAGTAGCAGCAGCATCTGCATCCAAGACGAGCACGACGCCGTGCGGTGAACGCGGCGGTACTTTGAGCGCACGAGGTCAACGCTGTCTGCACGCGCGAGTTGTGTGCAAGTGGGAGACGCTCCAATGGAACGGACGACGATCACGCGAGCAGGCGTCGCACTCGCTCGCGTGCGTGCAGATGGGCCTGCAGACGCACTCCTCGCCGCCGGTGACCATCCGGGTCTTGGACAAGGCGGTGATTCAGAGGATCGCTGCCGGCGAAGTTATGGGAAGCCTGGCGGCCGTCGTGTGTGAGCTGGTGGAGAACGCCATTGACGCCGGTGCGTCGCGAATCGTGGTGGAAGTCCATCAAGAAGAAGATGGAGGCTTGAGCGTGAGTGTTCATGACAATGGAGCCGGCATGTGCGAGCAGGATGTGCCGCGCTGTGCGGAGTGTAACGCGACGAGCAAGCTGCGCACCGTTCAAGAACTGGCGGAGGGCGTGAGTACGCTTGGGTTTCGAGGTCAGGCGCTGTGGGCAGCAGCCGAGGTGTGTGAACAACTCACTGTGGCGTCGCGGTGCGCCGACGCACAGGTCGCCACGATGGCCTCGTTTCGTGGGGACGGAAGCTGCATACCAGAATCCATCCGTGGCGTTGCTCGTACGGTCGGAACCACGGTTCGTCTCTCTAGGCTTCGTCCACAGCTGTGGAATGGGCAAAGACGGCCGACTGCAGCAGTCGCACAGGCGCAGCTATTGGTTAAGGATACGGCCGTCATCTACCCACACGTTGCGTTTGAATTTCACATGCGCAGTGCCAAGTCGCCGCGCATTTGGAAGGTAGGCGCAGTTCATTCATCAAGAGAAAGATGCGCCGAACGGTGGGATTTACTGCATGCGAGTTCGCTTCTGTCCCTCGTCCGAAAATTCAACCTTGGTGGGGACGAACGAAGCCAAGATTTCGTTGGTCACGTGCGCGTGGTCATGGCACCGCCAGACCGTATGCAGATGTCCTCTGCTCGTCACATGCTCGTTGCCATCAACGGGCGCGTTGTTCTTGTCCCTACCGTGCTCCGGCGGCTGGTGCAGGAAGCGATGAAGAGAAACGTAGCAACCGGCAAGTTTCCAGCCATTCTTGTGCAGCTCGATGTGCCATCAAGATGGGTCAATTGGAATTTACACCCGAGCAAGCACACATTTGGGCTCCTCCTTGAGCCTGAACTGGAAGCGTCCTTTTACTCGGCTGTGCGGGAGGCTGTAAGCGAGTGTGCTGGGGCTCATGTGGCCCCCGCAGAACCTAGCCAGCTTATAGACACGCTGATTCGCCGCAAGGAGCAAGTGCGAGGAAGCTCCTCGGCCGAAACTCCTGCGAGAAGATGGACACTCCAGGGCGTCTTGTTCAATACCTACCTTGTCGCTGAAACGAACGGACTGGAAGCAAACTCGGTAGTTCTGATTGAACAGCATGTCGCGCATGAACGCGTTTTGTTCGAAAACTTCAAGCAGTGTCTCGGACTGGATGCCAAGGCAACACGTGGAGCGGCGCTTCCGTTCCCGGTACGCGTGGAAAATGTGCTGCTCCCTTCAGCTCCAGAAAGACTGGCGCAGCTTTTGCAGTTCGGGTTCAACTTTGCCAATTATGATGAGCTCATACAGGAAGCCGCCTTGCAGCAGCTTGAAGGCATGCGCTCGGCCCTTTATGACCTGGAGCTCACGAGCGTGCCCTTCCCGGATTTAGAATCACAGGATGGCGACACGCTGAGGCGCTTGATCATGATTGGCGCTTCAGATCTGGGATCTTTCGAGTCGGTCCTAGCAGATCTTGCTTGCCGAGCGGCCATTCGAAACGGGCAGCCACCACGGGTGTGTGCCGCGCCGCCAAGCTTTACTGACGAAGCGCGCGAAAAGGTCCGCTATGAATGGTACCAGTCGCTGCTCGACGACTTGAGCGAGTGTATACTCTGGCGGACATGCCCGCACGGCCGCCCTGTTGCGTACGAAATTGCTGAAACAGAACTCGCACGCTTGTTCAATCGAAATTATTCGCCGCTCACGAATGGGACAGAGACCGAGCGCTCGGCTCTTCTCGGCTCGCGTGGCAAGGATTGCGATGTGTGACCGTGACGTCGTGGAGATTTCGCGGTTTTCGCGCTGCTTTCGGTCTATAAATGGAATGACACTTTTCTAAAGCAAAATTCAGTGCTGACCTTCGGAACGGCTGAGGATGTGGCGTTGGTCCACATTGTGCTTGCCACGCCGTTTTTCGCGGTAACGCTCAAGGGCATGTCCGCCCTGCGCGCCGAGGGCGCGCGTGGC
The DNA here is from genome assembly GCA_008690995.1 of Porphyridium purpureum. Lineage (NCBI taxonomy): Eukaryota > Rhodophyta > Bangiophyceae > Porphyridiales > Porphyridiaceae > Porphyridium > Porphyridium purpureum. The sequence continues at coordinate 2,302,069 of VRMN01000002.1, read as the reverse complement.
CACGTCTTTGAATCTCTCGCGAGAACGCCGCCGCGCCGAGATTGTTTCTATCTTGACAGACAACCCGACAAGGAGCGGTGCCGTCAATCCAGCAGATGCTGAGAGGGTTGGAACTGGTTACGAAACGCTGTTCGGCATGCCCACACATGAAGATCCATGCTGGCGGGCGCAGGACATGGCCACGACTTGGGCTGAAAACATCCAAGAGCGAGCGCGCGCGCGCGCGTGGTGCAGGCGCGGGACAAGGCAATGTTCACGGCACGGCTTGATTTCTCCGAATTGCTCGCCTTGGTCATGGCGTTCGTGCGACCACAAGCCACGCCAATGCAGGCGCGTGCCGCATCAGCAGCGACGAGTTGTCATCACCAGCTCAACCCCAACGCGTGCTTTATTCTAAAATAGGTGTGTTTACCCATAAAGCACGAAAAGCGTCCACGTGTTCGCAACGCAGTAACCGGAAGCTCGGTGGTTGGACGGCGATCCTGCCCGATGTTGGCGGACGTGCACGCCGCACTGCTGAGTGGGATTCGACGGTGCGTTGGATGGTGCACGCCCCAGCCAACAGCGCCAGTGTGGCCGCTCACGGGTTGGCCACATCTTCGGCACCTGCTAATCGAATGATGCGTGCATGCGTATGCGTGTCCGCTTATCCTTTTGCGCGCCTGTGCGTTCGACAGACCTTTGCGCCGGAGGCTTTCTTTTTTTGGACTTGCGCTGCAGCTGCGGTGCGCAGGATGAAGTGGGTCCCAAGCGCACGTGGCGTGCACTATATATTCAATGCAAGCCGTGTGCGTCTTCACATTAACACCCAGCTCTGACCCAGGGTGCTTTCGCTTGGCACTTGCGCGAGCGACAAGCAAGAAAGCAGGAGCGATTGACGCATTCAGCAGAAACACACAGACATCTCAGGATAAGATAGAGTCAGGACTCCGCTCACCATGGGGCGCAAGAAACTTATTGTGCTTGTGCCGGACGCAATGGTGGAACAAGACACCGAGTACAATTACGGGAGCGGGGAGACCTGGCAGAGCCCCAGTTCTTTGATTGCGCTGCAGACGCAGGTGCTTAGGTGGAGCCAAGCGCTGTCGGCCAAGTCACCAACTTCGCTCTCCGCGCTTCCGGCAGAATCAACCGACACCGGAGCGTTCGTGACGTCGCCGCGGTCTTCACTTCGACGCTCGAACTCGCGGCGCGTCGTGCAGAGACAAGGCCGCACTCGCACGCGCGATGCATCCAACGCACACAGTCGTGCGCGTGCGTTTGCGCCGTCGCCGCGGTCATCACACGCGAGCGAACAGTGTCCTGGTGAACTCGGCCACGACGCAAAAGGTGGAGTTGTTGAGCTTGACCGGCACCGGAGAAGGTCACGATCGCGCGGCCCGGTGCGCCGGGGGCGGCAACTACATACTCACTCGCATCACTATCGCAGTTCGGCTCCTTCACCACGTGGGCGCGGCTGCACCGCGGGGCGCGCAAAGACGCCACGCGGCGGACAAAATCCACGGACCCCGCGTACACCTCGAACGCCGCGCCGCCGCTTGTCAAACGTGACGCTCGGCGGGATGAACTTGCGACTTGACGAGGTGCCGTGCCGAAGCAAAGCCGAGGCGATTGGGAGCAATGATGTCAATAGTGTGCTAGTGCAGTCGCCGCGCGGCTGCTTTGCGATCCAGGCGTGCTCGCCGAAAGGCAGTCAGCACCCCGACGTGAGAGAGCATCGCCACCTGAATATCAGCAAAGGGTTTTCGCGCACGGCGTTTCCGTGCTCGCCGGTTGCCGATGGTTCGTCCACGCCATGCGCTCATGCGCTGTGGAGCGCGCATCCCATGTCGCCCAGACGCATGTCGCTGCGTGCCGCCGTGGAAACTCTATCGGAAGTAACCTCGATAGACGCACTGGAACTGAAGGCCAAGTCGGTGTCTTTTGCACGTGAGAAAAACCGGCACTGATGCACGAGTTGGCAAGGGTGCTGCGTTCCTGACACAACGTCATGGACGCGCAAAGTCTGTGACTCGTTCGATTAAACACTAACTTTGATTTTTGTTAGACCGCGTGTTGCACGGGAGACGCATTGAAATGCGATACATACCGCAGGCCGCCGCAAGCCGCACACTTATATGAAGCGACGGCCAAAGTGCAGCGGCGCACGGACCATGTCGCGCCCCAATGCCCCATCCCAGTCTCCCCCCCATGCGTCCCGCACAAAAACGCCTCAAGTGGGTGTACAGTGAATGCTGTCGAGTGGGTACAGCTAAACTCAATGTAAGCAGTTGGTCGGACGGTACAGTGGTAGGTTCACTTCTGCGCCCGACTCATAAAACAGGCGTGTTTTAGTAGGCGCGTGCCAACGGCTGCGCGACAGGCTTTTTGCGTGCGCGGAGAATTAGACGCGCGCGTGCAACGCGACTCTTTGGCGTGGCAGCAGAAGTAGGTGGGGGTCGTGCGCAAAGGATGCCTACCATGCTGGTCGGCTGGTCCGCGCGCGCGGCGCGCCCGGCGTGCCTGGTGGCCTGCCAGGCGGCTCGGCAGGTGAACCGCGCGGCCGCATTGGCGGCCGCCGTGCGTCCGGAAGTGCAGCAGCGGCGTGCCGGACCGGCGCGTCGCGCTCCCGCACGCGGCTTCGCCAGCGGCGCAGCCACGCGAGCAACAGCCCGCGCTGAGTGATGATGAAAGGAGAGGCAGTGGAAGCAGTCTGGATGCGCACGCGGACGCTCCAATTGAGCATCGCGTCGAGCACGACTCGGCGCTCAGGCGCGTCGTGCGCAGCTTGCCCACGCCAAGGGAGCTGCACGCTGCTATGGATTTGTATGTTGTGGGCCAGGACGCCGCCAAGCGCACGCTCGCTGTCACTCTGTATACCCACTACAAACGCGTCTTGCAATTTGAGAATGCCAAGACCATGCGGCACCTGAAAATGCAAGGTTGGGGTGATGTATCAGTCAGAAGTGATGCGGACGGACTCCACTATGGCGCCGAAAGCATGAGCAGCAGTAACCGCACAGCTGCCAACACTATTACTGCCATTGGCGACAGCAGTAGCAGTAATAGCAGCAGCAGCAGCAGCAGCAGCAGCAGCAGCAGCAGCAGCAGCAGCAGTCACATCCATCACCAGGTCAATACTGAGCACGCTTCGCTGAACATCATTCGGCACAGCCCAGAAGCAGGCGGCGTGTTTCTCAACACGGGTGTGATCAATCGTGGCAGCGGCGGCAATAGACAGTCAATGAATGTCTCTGGCCCTACTCCGGGCGCTTACGGAATTCACCTGAGCCAGCAGAGCCCTGTGAATCAGGTGCACCTGCCGCACGTTCAGCTCAAAGGCTCGCAAATGACCCGTTTCCAGGCGGCCGTGAGCGCGCTGCACCAGAGCCACTACAATCCGGGCTTTGACATTGAAGGCTACCTGGAGAGTCGGGCAAAGGCAAGACGGGATGGATCGCTGTCGTCGACGTCGGGCAGTCCGGAATCTGATGTGGAGTTGGAAAAATCGTGCGTGCTGATGATTGGCCCAACGGGGTGTGGTAAGACACTACTTGCGCGCAGTCTGGCGCGCGAGCTAGGCGTCCCTTTTGCAATGGCGGATGCGACGTCGATCACGCAGGCCGGCTACGTAGGTGAGGACGTCGAGTCCATTCTTCACAAGCTTCTCATCGCGGCGAACCACGATGTGGCGGCCGCGGAGCGCGGCGTGGTGTATATTGATGAAATTGACAAGATAGCCCGCAAGGCGGAGAACGTGTCGATCACTCGAGACGTGTCTGGCGAGGGCGTACAGCAGGCGCTGCTGAAAATGCTCGAAGGATCGGTGGTCAACGTACCGGAAAAGGGCGGTCGAAAAAACCCGCGCGGCGAGTTTGTGCAAGTTGACACTTCTAATATCTTGTTCATTTGCGGAGGTTCGTTTCATGGCCTCGAGCAAGTGATCGCAAACCGCGTGCGCAGCTCCAGTCGGTTCCGGCACATCGAGCATGAGGACGACTTTTGGCGCCAGCTGAGAAAGGACAAGCTCAGTATTTTGGATTTTGCTATCACGTCAGATTTTCTGGCGTTCGGCATGATCCCGGAACTGCTTGGTCGCCTGCACGTGCACACGACGCTGCAACCGCTCAGTCTGGACCAGCTGGTGCATGTGCTCACAAAGCCCAAGAACGCGCTTATGAAACAGTTCGCGTCCTTGCTCGCCATGGACAATGCACAGCTCGAGGTGTCGGAGCGCGCGCTTCGCTGGATGGCCGCAAAGGCTGCAGTCGAGTCGGGTGGCGCGCGTGGGCTGCGAAAAATTGTCGAGTCTGTGTTTCAAGATGTGATGTATCAGATCCCTGGCCGCCGCAACGGCAGCGCGGCACCCGTCAAAGTGGAGGTAGATGCTCTAGATGAAACGCATCCGGACTTCATGGTGCGCGGCGCAACAGCTGTCATCTCAAACTTAGGGATGAGCGAACACCAAGCTTACGACGAACAAGAAGTCTCCACCGCTTGTGACGGGTGGTCGAATCCAACCTCATGCATCAGCTGAACGGTCCCCGTAACGTAAGAGTCGCGTGTTCGAGTTAGTTTGCTCTTGTATTTTTTTTTTTCTTCTTCTTTCAATAATGCTGAGACTTTGACTTGTAGCTGGGATGCGCTTAAGACCAGACGCTGGTGTATGGGTTCCAGTAGCCCAAGCTTCACGTCAAAAGCTCAAGATCACTTCATGCCCAACCACGGCGTCGCAGATTCGTCTGCGGGTGCAACGAGATTGCGAGCGAGCTGAACATGATTGGCCTGGTAGCGCTTGTGCATTTTCTTGAACCGGACGCGGCGCATCCCACGAAGGTGCCGACTCTCAAACACCTCAAACACGCCAGGATTGTCGATCCAGTTGACACACGTTGAAAGCATGTCCTCCGCGTGCTGGCTCTTGAAGTACGCCTCGTAGAGCTCTGCCTCGAGCGCGAGCATGTGCGAACCCTGGAGCGCCTGCTCGAGCGCCGCGGCGCCATCGCTTTCGCACACTGCAAACTCGGCCATGAGTGCATCGCGTATGTTACACGCCGACTCAACTAACTCCACAAAGCAGTTATCATTGTCCTGGCCCACAAAGCTAAGCTCCAGCTCGTCGATTGCTCCGATAATCTTGTACACTGCTGACGAACGCGCGGCGCGCTTGGGGCCGCTCAAGTCAAACATCAGTCCGGCGCCAGCATCTTCTAGGCGGCCAAACACAATGCGTTCGCGCATCTCCATCGCCTCCACAATCACTACGCGCGTGGTCGCCCACCACTCAAAGAAAGTGGCCGCTGCCTTTAGGTTGCCATCCACCAGCCGCGAGCCCAGACTGTGCAGAATCAAAAAAAGGTCTTGCAGGTCCTTGCGGATTCCATTGTTCGTGAATGCGAAAAGGTCGAGCGCGGTGCGCGCACCCACTGGCGTAAAGTCAATCTTTCGATCATTTGGCACGGGACAAATTCGCATCATGGAAGAGGTGCCGTCCTTCTGCCCCGCTGCCACGGCTTGCCTCCACGTACTCTTTGGAACATGGCCGCCGCTCTTGGCGCGACGGTCAAAAAGACCGTCCGTGTCTGTCTTGGCCGTGAGAGCATTAGAAACGTTCTTGGTGAAGGTACGCACTTTTCCCGGGTTCGCGCTGCCGTCACTCTTCCTGCCTACTCCCATCAAGTTTCGACTGAATGTTCTCGCACGCGACTCGGCGCGCTTGCGGCTTTCATCTCCTTCGCCGTCGTCAAAGCTCCTCTCCCTCTGGTCCTTCGCGCCCGTGAATGCCTTTGACAAAAGCTCACCTCCGCGGCTCCTTGTCCGGTCGCGTCGCACGTTGCTATCCCCGCGTGACTCCATCGCCTTTTGTTTGGACACGCCTCGCGACCCGGCGGCGCCGTTATTGGCTGTGTCAAGCGTAAAGCGCATGTACGAGTCGCGTACACTGGGTCGCTCCTTCATGCCGGGCTCTCCTTTGAGATCAACTTCGGTAAAGGCTGCATAATCAGGATGCGACGGAGGGCGGATCACCGGCTTGTTTGGGCCAGTTCCACCTTGCGCTTTGTTCCCCGTAGCGGCGCGCTCCGTTTGCGAACGAGGGCCGACCATGTCGATGCTCATAGACCCGTCATTACCGTCACTGATACGAACTGACTTTCGTACCGTCATCCCCGCATTCGGATTCGAAATGCCGTTCACAACATCATTCAAAGACTTCTTGCTGAGCTCGGTCGACTGGAATTCATGCACGCTGCCGCTCATCTGCATTAGCTCGCCAAAGCTTCCGACGCTGCCGTCCTTGCTGATGATACGCGTAGCCACGTCCTTCCGCGACGGCAGCTTATTCCGAAACATGCGCTCTTGATCTTCCAGCTCTTCGCGCTTCGCTCGCTCCAAGTCGGCATCGCTGTCATCCAAAAGTCCGGCCGAAGGATCGAACGAAGGCATCAGCAGCCGGTCTAGCGCTTCCTTATTGTACAGCTCTTGGCGACCCGCTCCCTGCTTGTCTTCACCCCAGAGTCCCAACACCTCGACTACCTCATCCACGCCGATGTTTGCCTCGAGCTGTTGTTCCGCAAGACGCAACCGCGCCTGCTTCTCCTCAAACCACTCTGAATCTTCTTCATGTCCCTGGAAGTCTGCCACCTCGGCCTCCGTGGACGCTTCTACGTCGACTTCGTCGACACTTTCAACCACAGTGCCTGCCGAACCAGAAGGTTGAAGCGCGGCTGCCACCGGGGCTGTTCTTCGCGGTGCGCTGACGGGAGCCTTGACCTCTGCAGACGAAATAGATGGCACTTTTCCCAGCGTGCCCGAAGACTGATTCTCGGATCCCACTGACCGAGTGGTCCTCAGCTCTCCCGAAGCGCCCTCAGAGTCGGCCGAGACCGCAGTCACGGTCTTGACGGCCTTTTTGGTACTCTTCTTCTTCCTAGGCTTGGCTGTCGTCGCAGTCGCAGAGGAGACCGCAGCGACGCCCGCCGCTTCAGCGACCGACTTGGCTTGCAACTTTGTGGATTCCTTTTTCGGAGCTTCTGTGTCTGTCCTTTGTCGCTCGGCGCGCACGTTCGACGCGGGCGTCGGTCTTGGCTGTTTCGCGGACCCGGCTGTGTCGGGTGCCGTTGTCGGCTTTGAAGTTCTCGTAGCCTTCGTGGAATCGCCGGGTGCAGCCTGAGGCTCTGCCGCTTTGTCCACTGGTGAATGATTCAAGGATGTCTTCTTGACCTCATGCACCAGCTGCTCGACGTACGTATCACGCTTTTCTTTTTCCTTGAGCGCATTTTCCCATATAGAGAGCTTGGCACTGACCGGTGCCGCCACTGTCGCCGCTGCAACAGATGTCTCTGGTGAATTGGCTCGCACAGCTTGCCCCGATGAGGCGGCTAGGGAAACTGAGCCCACAGCCGACTCGACCTCAACCGAGCGCTCGCGAGAGAGCCCGTCAGCAGGTTTCGAGCCAGAGCCTCGAGCGGCTTGCTTGACTTCCCTCATCGCACGTTCCTTTTCGAGATCACGTTCTTCCTTTTCTTTCATTGTCTTTTCCCACAATGATTTTGTGGCGTTCACGGACGGCAAGCGTGGCTCCGCTTCGGCATCTTTCTGCGGCGTCCGGTCGATGTCCATTGCTCCCGAGCCGAGCTTTGGAAACGATGCGAGGGATTGAGAAGACGCTGAGTCCTTTTCCCACGCTTTCCGCATCCTTGCCGCGGTCAAGCCCGAGCCATGGCCGGAACCGGAGCCCGAGCCAGAATCCGAACCGTTTCGGGCGAATGGCTTCGGTGCATTTCCGGGCGGCGCCGCGGCCTGGTCAAACATGGAGGCGCGCGCGGCTACCGCGCCGCCCTTCCCCGCCGCAGCCACCGGCGCGGGTGCCTGGTCCGCCTGAAACTTGGCCAGGCGCTCTTGAATCGAACTCATGGTCCGCGGTCGTGCTGCTGCCACGTCACGCGCGCGTTTGTCTCCCTCTCAATGACCCAAGCAATCTACACATACACACACGTTCCCCCGCCACCGTCTACGCATGAGTGAGTGAGTGCGTGCATATGTGCGTGCATGCATGCGTTCATTCATGCGCGTATCACACAACCGGACCAAGGAAGCTCTCTTCTTTGTCTTCTTCTCTCCCTCGCTTTCTCTCCCGGTCTCGTGTCACACTTCAACCGGCTCAAACGCAAACCTGCGGGCTAGGGTTTCCCTCTCGGAATCACGCCGTATGAAAACGCACGCAATTAATCAGGATGATCATAAACTAGCCCTGTTTCAGCATACGCGGCAGAAGCCCGCGTACAGTGAGGGGTACTGTGAAGATGGTGGGTGTTTTTCTGTCAGCGGGAGGGCGCGTGAGCGAGCGACCAAACACTAAAAAACAGAAACGGATCCCGCGGAGAAGGGGAGAAAGAGAGAGAGAGAGAGAGTTGCGTGTGGCTGGCGATTGCGGTGCGTGGTGAGTGGGTCTAGACGCGCGCGCGAGCGTTCACGGGAATTCGTGGATTGCGTGGAGTGCCGGTTTGAGAAGATCCTGCGGCTGCGGGCGGTCGTACGCGAGGTGCACGCGGCGAGCCGCAAAACGGCGCGACAAACAAGTGCGGCGTGCTGTGCAAGGGGTGCTCGGCGCGCACCGGCCGCCGTGACGCGAACAAAGCGCGTGCGCATTGCCTGCTGCTCGCGCTGCACGGGTCTCGGACGGGCCGGGCGTATCGCGGCATACCGAGTCGGTCGGAGGCGCAGCTGGGACCTGGCGAGGCCGATGTACAGCGACGGCGCGCGTTCGGGTCGGGGGCAAATTTGGGTCGAACGTTCCTATCACGCGCGCACGCCGATTTGAACTGCGAGCATGGCGAATGAAAAGGTAATCAGCCCTCGGCGCGGCACCGGCCGTCCTGTCGGTCCAGCCAGCGAGAAGCCTCCGCTCATCAAAATCAAGAAAAAGTCCAAAGGGCCGTGGGGAGAAACGCAGTACTGGCGGCTCTCAGATCTATGTGGTGGAGAGAAGGACGAAGAAAATGTATATGTCGAGCGAGATATTTTTGGACGGCAGATGCGCCCGACCAAGTAGCGCGCACCATTTGTATCCTGCGAGCACGGCTTCAAATCAAGGGACCCGCAGCAAAGGCTTCCATTGCCCTGTTCCAGAAGACACGCGCCGATCCGCAACAGACTGGACCTGCTGGCTGGGCATGCGCCGTGGACACGAGACGCTCGAATCGCACATGTTGTCCCACGCGCTCGCTTGGATCCCGATTTGCCTTCTGTTATCTTCTTCATGGCCGCACAGATCGACTGGGGAGTGGGCCCGGGTCTCCTTTTCCTATTGCGTGTGTTGGTTCAACTCCTCCAACTCCTAGCCACCCGCATGCTGCCGACTCTTGTGTTCCTTGGTGTTTGGCTTTTAATTTACTGACTTTACTTGCGCTGCGTTGCGTTGCCGTCCGTTTTTTTCCTTGAACGGCAATGGCTGGACGAAAGAACTGAATTTATTGAAGACGTATCATGTATCGACGGCGTGGCTCTTCTGCACCAAACTGGATGACATGTGCGTGCATGAATCCACGCGAGTACGCGCACATGTTCATCCAGTGCATCCAGTGCATCCATGGTCACAAGCCAGACACATTCATCCGCGCGTCTCGCCGCGCGCCTTGGACGCCGCGCACATCCTCCCGCACAACGCCCCGACCAACTGTCACGCACCCGCACAAAACACGCCACGTGCCAACACTCCGCTGCGGTACAGCGCACCGGCTGAGAGTAACCGTAACCGATAAACCGCGCATCCAGCCGCAGGTACAGTTTGCGCGCGTCTTCGCAGCGCGCGCGCACATCATTTTTCGGGGCCGTTTAATCAGAATGTTGGCGGGTGCGAACCGCGTCAGGAAACTGGAGCAGGCGCTAGCAGGCGGGGAGGCGCAGCGGAGCAGCGGCGCGAGGGGGAGGGAGAGGGAGGCGTGGGTGTTGTTGCTGTCGTCGTAGCGCCGCCGGCACGAAGAGTGTGGCACACGCAAAAGGCTGATTCCGACGGGGGCTGGCGTCGCGCGCGCTCGGCGGGTCCAGATCTGTGCGTCGAGCAGACGGGAATGCGGGCGCGGCGGCGTGTGTAGCTGGCGGGTGCGTGAAGGACAGTGGGTGTGGGTGTGAGCACGCGCGTGGCCTCGGTGCGCGAGTCTGCGTCGTCTCCTCCATCTTCTTCGACGTGTGGGGGAGTGGTGCTCGCGCGGGAGGGAGCTTTGCGTGTGGGTTTTAGCGTGGGTGCATGACTGCCCCGGACGCCGCGTCCCGATCGATCCAGATTTGAGGGCTTGGCCATATCGGTTAGCGTCGCGCGTGGTCAGATATGAGCGAGAGCTCCCCGGCGTGTACAAGAGGGACTGGGTTATCGTCGTCGATATCGAATTGGGGCGGGAAAAGCAGAATTCCGGTCGTCGCCGCCTCATCGCCGTTACGCGCCACCACCACGGCGTTTGCGCTGCATAGTTCAAAAGTCTTTCTTCCCTGCCTGCTTGCACGGGCGTGTCCAAAAGCAGTTCCACGCGCCACCAGACCACGTCCCGGCCTCCAGAGAGGCTATCGCGCGCCATTCGGACTGGGCGTGGTGTCGGGCACCGGCGTGGTGAAAGCGTCGCCGTTTGACGCGTTACGCGAGCTGGTGTTCCCCAAGGGCGGGCACAGGAACGTGCACGCGCTTGTTGGAGGCTCAAGTGGGGGCCGCGACGACGAAGACAGTGAAAGTGCGGCGAAGCGACTGCTGCACTCGACACCTGCGAGCCAGTTGGGAACAAGAAAGGCAGACACACAACCCTTTGCACCACCGGGTACTCAAGAATCCCGAAGTGAGGGGAAAAAAACGAAGCGATCACCGCCGCGTGTCACTCTGAAACGCGCGGTCAAGCTTCTGCGCACAGACGAGGGACTGATTTTTTCTTCGAGCGAGAGCGAGGCGGGCGCAGTGGGATCGGGCCTGAGGAGACGCCGGGCGTTCATGGATAAGACCGAAGAGCTCGTTGCGAAGCCGCGGCGTTATGACGCCACGGGCGCTGGGCCTGCGGGCCCTGAGAGCGCAAACCGGCTGATGCGTCGCGAACGTGGGGGTAAAGTGTCGGTGGCTCGCGTGTACGCTGACGTGAATGATGACCGCCCAGAAGAGTACTGGGACTATGACAATCTGACGGTGCAGTGGGGCAACCAGGACAAGTACGAGCTCGTGAAAAAAGTCGGACGCGGGAAGTACAGTGACGTGTTCGAAGGCGTGAACATCGAGACAAACGATAAGGTGATTATCAAGATTCTCAAGCCCGTGAAGAAGAAGAAAATCAAGCGCGAAATCAAAATTCTGCGCAATTTGCTGGGAGGTACGAACATTATTCAGCTTCTGGACGTGTGCCGCGACCCGCAGTCCAAGGTCCCGAGCTTGATTTTTGAGCACGTCAACAACACAGACTTTAAAGTTCTGTATCCCAAGCTGACGCTTTACGACGTCGCGTACTACGTCTACGAGGTGCTCAAGGCGCTAGATTATGCGCACTCCAATGGGATTATGCATCGCGATGTCAAGCCCCACAACGTCATGATCGATCACCAAAAACGAAAGGTACGGTTGATCGACTGGGGACTGGCTGAGTTTTATCATCAAAATAAGGAATACAATGTGCGTGTGGCGTCGCGGTACTTTAAGGGACCCGAGCTGCTGGTAGACTTGCAGGACTATGACTACTCGCTCGATATTTGGAGCCTCGGCTGCATGATGGCCGGCATGATCTTTCGGCGCGAGCCATTTTTCCATGGGCAGGACAACCAGGATCAGCTCGTCAAGATCGCGCGCGTGCTGGGCACGACGGATTTGCGCATGTACCTGAAGAAGTACGGCCTCGTGCTGGACGAGAATCTCAACTCTATGATTGGCACGCACAGCCGTAAGTCCTGGGACAAGTTTATCCACGTGGATAATAGCCATCTGGTATCGCCAGAGGCGCTGAATCTACTCGACCGAATGCTGCGATATGACCACGAAGAGCGTGTCACTGCTAGTGAGGCCTTGGGGCACCCGTTTTTTGACGGAGTGCGCGACGAAGCCGAGCGGAACCGATTGAGCCAACAGACTGGCAGCGCGGGCCCCATGAATGACGTGATGAGCACAGGATCGAACTGATAAAGCCAACTTGGTGGTAGAGGGGTGCTAACATTTTCATGAATGTGATGACTGATTCACTCCCACAGGAAAAGAACAAATAAAATTTAGAGGGAAGAATGCTCCTTCTTTGCGTCGAGCGGCGCTGCGACCAAGTGGGCGCGTCCAGTGCGATCTCTGCGTTCACTTTATGGGCGCGGGCTGGCACCTAAACACAACATTTGCGGTTTACTCGCCAGAGTGGAGCTTCTGTTTCTGTTTGTGCGGTGAAGCCGCGGATGAACTGCCAGACTCGCTTAAGGATTCCTCATCAAGTTGCGAAATACGTATGCCCGGGCTATCCTTCATCTTTGTGTCAACCTTGTTGTCGCTCATTTCTTGTGAGTCCTCTGTTCGCGTCCGCTGTGCCGCCGGTCCTTGTTTCACGTGTTCCGCCAGGACCTTTTCCATTTCATCTGTGTAGTCTGCATACATTTTCATTGCGCCGATCATGAGCTTCTCTGTCTCCTTTTGTTGGGCCTGTGCGGCTTTCTTCCTTACGAGCGCCTCGGCCTCCTTGATTTTCTTGTCGAGAAAGTGGATGGCGATGGTCCTCTTTCCGTGCGCCTCTTGCAGTTCCTGCAGGTATCGCTCGATTTTCAACTTGCTGCGATACTGCGACCGCTCGAGCGCGACATGATCCTTCCAAAGATCCCGCAGCGCGCCAAAGACGCCTTTGCGCCAGATGTACTTCAGATATTCTTTCACTCGCGTCATCCCAGTCGCGCGCGGTTTCTTCGTCGGCAAGCGTTCCCGGTCGAGCGCGATGCACGTCCACTGTACTTGTCTAGGCACACAACGGCGCGGAGCACGCGACGAGCGCGCACGCAGAGTCTTTTCGTGAGGGCACACTCGGTGAGTCAAGGTCTCGAGGGAGCAGGCTAGCACGTGCGCTCAACATGTCCAATCTTATCATATACAGCTCCTCGGCGGGAGGCTCGCAAATCACGCACCACACGTTGTAAGTTTGAGCGAGAGCGAATCGGTGTTTCACTCAAAGCATGCGTATCGTCAAGTTTGCGCATGTGACCGCGCGGCATCGAGAATTGAGAGCAGTTCTGACATTGTGCGGTTGAATGTTTATACCCTCTGTGTTGTCTCTGCGGGTGGCTGACTGTCTTTTTTCTTTCCTGTCTTTCCTTGCTCGTTGATGCCGGCGTGATGTTGTGGACCGATGGCTTGAATATGCTTGTGAATCATAGGTGGCTGGAGCAGCGCGTGAACGCTCTGGCGGGCGAGTGCAGCATTGTCTATGTAGACACAGACCCGAGTGTCGACAAGAAGAAGATTTGGGCGATCTCGGGCAAGAAGGGCGTCTACCCTCTCCTCTTCAAAGGCGACACGTTCATCGGCGACTTTGAGCAGTGCAAGGAGCTCAACGAATGCGAGTTGCTGCAAAACAAGCTGAAAGACTGACGCGGCCGGTGATGACTCTTGCGGATTACCTCCAGAACGCAATCCGTGCACATCCATCTTAAGTTCTTTCTTCAGCTCTGGCACTTTCGCGGCAAAGTCGGCCTTCCGAGCAAAGGCATCGTCGAAAGGGGTTCAGTTCATATCTAGTCAAACAGGGCTGTTTTACTATAAACTTTGCATGAACAGGCGGAGGGAAAAGGAAAAGCGAAAAGGGAACGCGGTCGGAAACTTTTTGCGTCAGAGAGCGAAATCCTTAGTGGTCTGTTTCGCACGCGCAACGGCGCTGAAGGACGTTGCGCCGGTCTGCGTTGGATGCCGCGCGACCATTTGCATGCACAGGCTGTGTCTGCGTGTGACCCGGTCGCTCGCTTGCGAGTGCATGGCACGTGCTGTGCGCGTCCTGAGCGCTGGCTGGCTCGGCTCGCAGTGCGCTGCCGAGCAGCTGCAATATGGCGTCCTCGCGTGAGCTGGCGCACGAGCGCGATGAATCTTTCGGGGCTGATGGGCGTCATGATCTCGTGGAAGAACCAGATCTTTGCGTAAACGTGGCCACGGCATGCTCCATGGACACCGTGAAGCACTATTTGCTTGTGCAGCCGCTGGTGGCGCGGGATGTAAGCATCAGCGCGTTGCCATGCGGAAAGTACGCCGGCAGAGCTGCAAAGGCGCCGGATCTTGAATGTACCGGTGATGACGCCGTTTTGGGCGCTTTGGCGTCGTGGGAAGTGGACCATCTTGCGGATACACTCTTGCGGGTTGCCAAGCATTCGGGCAACGAGTCTTTGGTTCAGGGCAATGATGATGACAATTGCGACGACATTGATGCTTTTGCAATGCACTGCTCGGAACAATTTGGCAATGTTTTGGCTCTGATGAAGCAGCGGGCTCCAGCATTGTTTCACAAATCCCATGACGCACCTAGCGCCGATGCCCACGCCGAGGACTCCATATCGCCGACACCTCGTACATTGAGCAGCGAACAAGGGCAACCCGGTTCTCGGTTGCAGGCACAAGCAGAGTCGACATCGCGGCGCACAAAACGAGCATTTGTGATGGCCGACATGGACGAAGAGTCTGGCAAGGCGTACCAAAGGTCGAAAAAGGCCTACTCTGAAAGTGCGTCACAGGCGCGCACGCGGCACCAGGAACAGTTTGCGCGCTTTTTGCATGACATGCTCGAGCTTGCGGAGCATGCTGCAGCAGAAGGGCACACCATGGAGCGCGCTGCCTGCGAGGTTGCCTCGCCAATTAACGTGCGCCGCCTTGAAGCGTACTTGGACACTGGGCTTGGCGCATCCGCAAATAGCGACACGGCGCTTATTTTGAACAACCTGGATGCACTGCGACGGTTGTGCATTGTGCTTGAAACGCGCGCACGACGCTGCGCAGGCGAAATCATGACATGGAGTGGCAGTCTGGACAAGGATACCACGCAGAACGAGCGTGTGTCATCATCGCCGATCGCTTTGCACGACGTATGCGAGTTAGGCTTACAATGCATTGAGCTTGTACTGAGCTTGCTGAAGTTCGAGCATCTGAACGTACAGGAAGGAAATTGGCAACCGCATGAGCAGCTTCAGCAGGCATCTTTGTCCATAGTCTCCGAGGAGGTGATAGACGGCTGTCTTGATGCTCTGCGAACGCTGTTGCGTAGCTACGTTTTTCCTGCTCTCAATGGCTGGTCTCAGAGCAAAGGTGAGCCTAGCTTGGCGCAGAGTACACCGAGCTCCAAAACGAAGATGGGAGTCTCTGCACGTCGCAATGGTGACAAGGACGCAAGTGAGGACAGCGAAAACGATGCCGACTTTTTGGTTGGCTCGCGCAAGGCAAGTCGATCCAAAAGAGAAAGGATCACTCCCTCCAAGTCACCCAAGGCGCTGGTTCGACGAACCACTCCATCAGCGTCGGGCTCAGCGACGGTAGCTGGACTGTTAAGCCGCGCGTGTCGCGTTTTTGAGTCCTTGGTCAGTGTTCTCGATAGGGCTACGGTCACGTGCTTCGATGAAGATGGTTTGAAGGGTAGCGCTGGCGCGAGCCGGAACAATTCTGGATCCTGCTTGGCGGAGCCGCAGATTGTCAGCGTGGTGTCATTGGCGATCGCGTCACTCGGTGTCCAAGATGCTGCTGCTCTGCAAAGTTCCGGCGTGCGCCTTGTGCTTGCGGCATTTGACGCTCGTGCATCGATGCAGTCGGCGATCGTGGAGGATGTGGTGGACTCGATCACGCTGATACCGCCTGAGCATGTTTCATTTATGAATGGCGCGACTCCAGTCACCCCTAGAAATCCAAAGGTACCGTCAAGGCAGCGTGATGTTCAGATACGCGTGTACTGTGTGACGAGCGAGTTTCCAAAGAGCCCAGATTTAGAATCTCACGATATGGACGTCTTCGTGCGCGCGCACTCGGCGCTCTTCCTTTGTACAGCATGCTTCAGTGCTCAGTCTGCGGCGTGGAGCTTTGAGCGCTTGCTTTCGCGCCTTTTCGAGCAGTATAATCACGGCCATACGGACAAGACAAATATCGTGACCAACGGAGTTAACAATCGCGCCCACTCGGACGTGGACTACAAACATCTATTACAGCTGCTCATTGAGGACGCAGGGCGGTTGTACGTCCTGAGGATTGATAATGAAAGTGCTCATGACAGTTGTGCAAGCGAAAGGAGTGGTTCAGATCCGACAAAATGGAGGCGAGGGGCGCAGCATGCTCTGCAAGCAGGATACGCAATTATTTTTCAGCACTTGCGCTTGAGTAGAACGAATCTGTCTTACTCTGTGGCATTGCGCGGTGCTCTGCTCGATCTGCTCTGCGCCTTGGCGCACGCCGTTCTGGGTATGGGTTCGTCAGCTTCCATGAAAGCCTTGACGGTAGCACATGGTAGTGAATCAAAGCTGGACAACGAGCAGCTGGAGGTCAAAGTAAGAAATTCAATTGTGGAGCCCGTAGCCTCGTACTTGACAGAATCGTCGTCGACGCTCCGATGCAAAGCGGTGCGCGTCCTAGGTAGCGTGGCGCTGCTTCTGTCACATTTGGTTCCGTCACCTGCACCGATGACGATTAGAGACACTGCAGCAGTTGAAATGACGCAGCGTGAGCACGTTGCAAATGCGCTGCAGCTGAGCTGCTTGGATGTGGCGGTGCAAGTGCGCGAGTCCGCGCTCGACTGGCTCGCTCAACTTTGTCTCAACAAGATCGACCAGGCGGATGCAGATGACGGTCGCAACGCCGCCAGGATTGCGCGTTTGTGTAGTGTCGTAGAAGGGCGTTTATTGGACACGGCGCTGAGTGTGCGCAAGCGCGCGCTTCTTATCGCTGACTCTCTGTATGATCTCCTTGCATCACATCGCACAACGCCGGCCGACACTTGCGACGAGGCCGACGTCCAGAATGAGGTGCAGAGGGAAAAGTGGATCGGTGAGTTGGGCGCGAGAGTAATGGGACGACTGGTAGATCCTGAACCAAGCGTACAAACGGGCGCAGCCAAGTTGGTGAGGAAGATGCTTCTCGAGCATAATGACGCAAGACAGGAACGCAGCGAAGGCGGCAGCGCATACAGCAGCCACGTAAGTATTGGTGCTGTGACGCTTGCGCGGCTGCTGTCCATGGCCCGCGCATTTGGCGCTGCGTTTATTGTTCGCATGTTCCGTACGCTGGTCACGCCGGATATTGTCCAGATGTACCACTCCGTCTTCGCCGAGCTTGTTACCGCGATTGTTTTGAGCCTGGACGTCGATGATATGGCCCAAGGTGGTCTTAAGGGAAGCAAAGCTCGGGATGATCCGATGATGCCCGACCATGCATCGCATAGCTACCAGGAGCGTGCAACGCGGATGGCGATTCTACAGGTCGTGGTCGAGATCGAGCCAGCGCTGTGCAGCGGGTATTTACATGTTCTCTCCCTGCTGCTGAAGCCGCCACCGCGCGATGCTGGGTCACTGCTTCTGCTTTGCGCCACACTCGACGTGCTCGCCGCACTCATTGTTCCGTGCGTGGGCCCAATCGGACAAGACGTGCTCACCCAACTCGAGGTAGACACTGAGCGCATTCTGTGTCAGAATGCCGCGCCGCACGTTGCAGCACCTGCCTGCCGGCTCTTATTCGGCGTGCTCAAGCGTCAGGCATTAGCTTCTGGCTCTGGTGGCGTCGACATTCACGGAGAGGTTCCAAGCGCGCTTGCGAAACAGTTCTACGAGTTCCTCGCGTCTGCCTCTCACGAAAAAGCTGTACAACATGCTGCGCAGCGACGCAACGTGTGTGTTGCTGTTCATCGCCTGGGCCTGTTGTGCCAGCACTTCGCCTTCCCTCCAGCATTTGAGGCAGACTGCCTCCAGGTGCTTATGCAGTGGTGCACAAGCGCTTCTGCGTACTGTGGACGTGCAACCTCATCGGCTCAGATCCCAATAGAATCGGGCCAAGGGTGTGTCTCTGATCATGATTTGAATCCGCTGGATCAGCGACAACATGCGCAGCTTGTGCACGAGGCAAGCATGCGTGGGCTGGTCGCGTTTTTGCGTCGCCACAAGCGTGAGATACCACAGTGTACCGAATTGATTTCAAATTGCTTGAAATGCGCTGTTCCAATGTGTCGCGCGCGGATGTTGCACGAATTCCATGCTTTGCTTCACGAGGTGCATGATGCTGCACACTTTTATTGTATCGCAGGCAACAGCGCATGTCGCGGCTTGAATGGGATTGTTGGTGCGCGACATGGAAATTCGCCTGAAACTGGGAAGCGCAAGGACTCGTCATCCTCATTTTCATGGAAGGAAGAGGATGCAGATGCTGGCTTTGTGGCCGGCGCAGCGCAGTGTCTGCTGCCTAAGCTTGTTCAGTGTGCACTGGATGACGACCCTCACGTGCGGTATTCTGCAGTGCTTGTGTTTAGCCTTATTGCCAAACAGGGCCTTGTGTTGCCCGTCGCTATTCTTCCCACGCTGATCGCGCTGGGCAACGACCGTGCAAATAACAGCGCCAGCGTGATGATAGGCGCGACGGGTGTCACCGAGGCTACGCATGCGGGTGTGCACTCCGCGAACTTGATGAACTCTCACAAAACAGCTGACCTGGCGATAGGAGTAGTGGCGGAGCTGGCCCAGCGTCACCCTCATATGATGGGCGCGTGTGTGTTTGAAGGTTTCCTGAAATCTTTTGCGCTCGCAGCCAAGAGTGAATTTATGAATAACGCTGACCGGTCAGCAGATGGCACCAATTCTTATGATGCTCTGGCCGTGGATCCGCGCACAGGCCGAGCGGCCTTCTCGCGGGTCTACGTATTGTTGGACAAGGCTCATCGCGCAGCCTTTCTGGGTTCAATGGTATCCTTGCTAAACCCGAGCAAGACCAAGGAGCGCGCTCATGTGCTTGGTTCGATTGAAGCCAAGCTCGCCAAGCAGTTTGAGCTGCCCCAAGCGCTACTCTACGTCACTGCCACGCTCGGAACGCTTGACTATGGCGGCGCAGGCGGCGCCAACATCATGCTCGGTGCCGGACCGACGCACAAATCTGCGGCGGGAAATGCGGCCACTGAGGCTCGAATTCGAAACGCCAGAGACGAAGTCAATATTGTTCTGCGAGCGGCGACCCACATTATGGCCAACTCTGGCCAGCTCGTGCTCCGGCAAGTCAAGCAGCGCCTCTCAACCAGTCATATAGAAGAAGCTGACGACGAGGACGAGGATAAAAGGCAAACCAAGAATGCCGCTTTGGCAAGCGAGACCATTCCTCTGTGCTTGCTCCTCCGTCTGAAGCACTTTTTGAAGTATGTGCGCTGGAGCACCGACGCGGTAAGTACGCTTGCTGGCCCTGACGAGGATACTGTTGAAGGCCACACGAAACAGCAGCAGCCAGCAGAAGACGCTGCTCACACACCGCCTTTTGTGCTGAGCGATATTCCGGTGCAGAGCGTACACACGAAGCGTGATCGGCTGCTCCCGCCTGTATCTCACGAAGTTGTGATGCAGCAATTTGCTCTGCTGCGGGCTATGGCCAAGAAGGACAAGGTGGACGACGAGCACCTAGATCGCTTACCTCCAGCGATAAGGAGCCGCCGAGGGACGCGTGTGAGCAAGAAGGAAAAAACGCCTGTCCGAGGTTTCAAGGCTAGGGGCCCGGATGAGGGTGACGGAAAGGATGAAGATGTGCTCGAAAATGTCAGGGATGTTGCGTTCCCTCCTGTCGCGCGCGCGCGCCGCGCCGTGCGTAAGCGCATCCAATTCAGTGAGGATCTGAGCAGTCAGGATGGTGAGAGCGACGACTCGGCTCGCTCAGACGCGGATTTTACTGTGTAATCTGGGTTCGAAGTGTGGATGCAGATCCTGTAGCGCCCAGGGCACGGGCGAAGATGGAAAAAGTCAGAGCTGTGCGTCTGAACTCCGCGGCTTTTCCAAAGGGTCGATGGACGGCTCTTGAGATTTTGTGCATTATTCGGTGCCACCCGAGAAGAGAGGCTAGCTGTGTATCGCGTGCACTTGTGTAAGAAGTAAGGATTGAAGATAGTGAATTCCGTCGCAATGCCACGTGTAAAAATAATTTTCGTGATGTCGCTTTCTCATATCTTTGTGGCAGAGGGTGCGGATGAGTTGCAGTTTTCACCAACGAGAACAATTGATTGGTAATTCACGGACTGTCTTTGACTATACAAGCGGTCTGTATCTTGATCCAATAGTGTCTTCACATGCCGCCAGGGCACGACACAGATTCATCGCTCATGACATGCGCTACGTTCGCGGCTCGTGCCCGCAAGATTGCTCAGGCGTGCCTGTGGGCAAGGTCCACACGGAATCGAAAGTCCAGCTATGGTGTCTGGGCGGTTCTTCCTTCTTTTTTGCGATTCCGAACTGACGCGCATGCGAGAGCGTCACGTTCAAGCTGCGCACACTTTTTTGAATGTGTGATGGCTTTCTGCTGTTTCTGATACCCTTTTTCTTTTCAGCTTGGTGGGGTCTTCGCCGTTCGGCACGTTCTGCAAAGCAACGCCGACATCCTCGTCGCGCTCAACGCACAGCTCCTCACAAAGCACCGAAGGCTTCTTATTCATCGATTCGCAGAAAGTCTCGACAATATCCGTAGCTTGCCTGCGGCGCTTCTTCCACAGCGCCTTGGCCTTGAACAACTTGACGCCCACAGCCTGCATCTGCTCGGCCGAAATCAGATTCGCAGGGTCGCCCAATTTATCGAGTTTGGCATGCATGTCATGCGCGTCAGCCTCGAGCTTCAGCAGCTCCTGCCGCGCTTCCTGCTCAGTCATCTGCGACTTGAGCGCCGCGTTCACCCTGTGCTGCTCCTCGGAGCTTTTCACGAGCGCCTTGAGCTCGGCGTCCTTGGCCTTGATCTGCTCGTCAATGGCGTGCATCTCCTCTGGCGACGGCAGCTCGATGGCCTGCTGCGCGGCCAGATAAATCTTCGCCTTGCCGTACTCCTTCACCATGACGGCGCCGTCCTCCACGAGCGCCGCGAGCGCGGTCTCCACGCCCTTCTTCTTCACGCCGTCCTTCTGCAGCGCGTCCACCACATTCTGCACGCTGAACGGGCGGTTCTGCGCCTCCATGTACTTTGCCACCACCGTCGTCGCGTCGTCCGCCTTCTTCCCCGCCGCGGCGGCGGCCTTCTTCGGCGCCATCCCACACACACACACCTCGCGCCCTGTCCTCCGTGCCTCCTCCTTCCCTTCCCCCGCTTCTTCCCCCACCTCTTCACCCCCCCAGCTCTTCGTCCCCTCTCGGCCACTCCAAACTGAGCGCGCGTACCGCGTCCATCGCACGTGGCGCAAGCACGCGCTGTTTCGGAAAGTTTGGGGCGCGACCTCGCGTGTTGCGAGAGGCGAGCGCTCGGGCTGCTTGGTCTGCAGGTGCTTGGCTCCATCATTCGGAGTGGGTGGGTCTGAGAGCCTGGCAGCCATGCCCAACGGCGCTGATAAAGCTGATGCGCGCGCTGCATGTGCGGAGCGCGGGTTGGTGTGTCCGCGACGGACGCCTCCGTTTATTGGATACACAGGACAGACGTGTTCATTGGACCGGTGCGCCGAGAGCGCCAGGTGAAAATATAGAAGAGTTCGCTCGCAGCTGCGAGGCGCAAGATAAGCCGCTTTGATTTTCGAGATCTGCAGGTGCTGGGTTTTTCGCCAAATTCTAGACCACAAGGATGCCTGCGTCGATCCGAGGATCCACAGTCAGAAACACCTACAAGCTCTGAACGAATAACACCAATAGTAACCTCCTCCTCCTCTTCTCTTTTTATTCCTTTCCATGCAAACGTGATGCATGTGCTTGCACCTTCGCATGACGACGAGCATGTGCAGGTCTCGTGTTAGACAACACAAGGCGGCCTAACGTACAGGCACCTACCGGGATCCCTGCATGGACTGCCACAGATTTGCTTCGTCGTCCAAGTCGACGCGAGCATCGACGCCAGCACTGCCAGCAGAAGATGTCGCAGGGGTGCCTTGCTTCTTCTTTGTACTACGCGCCGGTGCTGTACTCTTCTTCTGTCCGGTTTCCGGTTTCACAGTGACTTTCGGCGCATTCGACCCCGTTCCAGAACCCGCTCCTGCAGTGCTCGGCGACGTCTGCGGCCTTTTCGGGTTTCTGTCTACACCGCGCGACGACACTTTCGTTCTAGTCGAAGCGCTTCCGGACCCGACTGCGCTCGGCTCCGTTTCAGCTCCGACCGCCTTCTTTGCTCCGGCACCCGCCGTGGACTCGTTCTTCTTCTCACCCTTTTCCTTTTTCTTCGTCCTCCCAGATCCGTCCTGGGCAGGCGCAGCGATTTGCTTCGCAACAGCGGCACCGGCCAAGTCACTCTTACGTTCTCCGTCTGCTGGTCCGGCCGAAGAATCATCCTGCAGAGCGGACAGAAAGGTTTGCATTATTCCGGGTGCCACTTTTGCGCTCTCCGCCACGGGAGCGCTCTTGCCTTGAACTCGATCGCGCTCAAGCTGTGTCTGTTGAGGATTGAGCATCGCCATCAAGGTACTGGCAGCAGCTTCATCGGCATGTGTATCTCTTGGCACAGGCGGCGACGAGGACAGCGGCAAGGCCGCCGCCGGCGGCGCCTGATGGGGCGGGGGCGGATTAAGACTCATACGCTCCAACTCGGAAGCCGTCATGGTCACAGCCGAGGGCGGCATTACCATGCCCGTCATCATCGCATTCGGGCCACCGACATAGGGTACCACACGTGGTGCCGAAGGCACGGTCGACGGTGGAGCACGGTGTCCTGCCAGCATACTCGATTCAATAGATTCAATCGACGGCACCGTGCCCGGGACGTAAAACTGTGGGTGCGGTGGCATCATCCCGCCCGGCGGTGGTGCCGAGATCCCGCCTGTCATGAACATCGAGGGCATCGGCAGTTGTCCTGGATCCACAAACGGTGAAACTTCCGCCGGTGTCGTCCGCCTATCGGCCGTGCTGCGAGCAGCCGCAGTCGAGCTTGCTCCACTGGCCTGACGGGCACGGGCACGGCTGGCCTCTTGTCGCAATCGCGCGATCGAATCACGAACCGCTGCGAGATACGTATTCCGCTCCTTAAAGTCCTCATCCGGGTCGAGCTCAATGCGGACACGCAGCTCATCCTCGAGCGATTTGGTGATGGGTGCGATACGAATGAGCGATGATTCGGCAACCGCAGCCCCGCGGCAAGGCGCGCAACGGCCGTGCAGGTCGTTGCCGCCCAAAAATGCCTCGTCAAATACAACTTCAACGTTCGAGTCGTTTCGACCGCCGGACGCGGAACCAGCCGTCACGCCACGCACGCCAATCACGGTGCCGCGCAGTCCGAGAGGTACAGCGTACCCGCTGGACAGGCGATTCACCACCCGGTCGCCGACCTGAACCGACGGTGCGCGACCCAGCATGGCAAGGATCTCCGCGTCAGACTCGTTACCAAAGAGCACGCGCTTCGACGTAACCGTCAGCTCCTGGCTGCGCTGATCGGGTGTGAGGCGAAGCTTGTACGTTTTGGCCTCAAGCTGGTCCTGGATGTTCTGCACGTGCGTCTTCCACATTTGCACATTCTTTTCCAGAAGCCGCACGCCGTGCCGTGACACCACATCACTGGAAGCTGCAACCATAGGCAGCTTACTCACGCCTAGTCTGGCTAACCATCCTTTGACACCCTTGAGCACGGCCGTTGCAACCTTCTCGTCTGGTGAGATGAGGCGCCAGTCCATGTTCGCTGGTGCTCCACTGCCCGAGGTGTCCTCTGTGGCTTCTACAGCTCGAACGAGCTCATCAAAGTGCGTGATGTATTCCTTGAGCGCGTACACGACCGGCGGGAGGCACATGATTTGATTGTTCACCATTTTGCAGTACCCCGGTACCACAAGATTCTTGCCTACAAAGCGAACGCCCAGGCCCACGTCCAAGTCCTCTCCCACACGCGGCGGCGGCCATGACACCACTGCGGAGCCCAGAAGCCGTGACACGAGCTTGGGGGACACGCCAAGCGTGCGGGCCACCGCAGCCACAGTCTGCGCAGACCGTGGATTACACTCAGCTGCAACAACCTGGCGCGCAAAGCTAAACTCACGCGCTAGAAACTGGGGCACGTCAAAGTGCAGTCTCAGCATTGCTTCGTCAGCGGTCGCGAGATTTTTGCGCCCGTGATGAGCCTTACCCGGCTTGTCCGACTTTTCGGACTCGGCCATGATTTCGCCGCGACATCCGTAAAAGGGGCCGTTGCTCAAACATAGCACGTAATCGCCTGGAAGGACGCCTCGTGTATCCAGTACGCTCATCTGTCGTGCTCTCGACCCGTTCGCAAGGGCAGACACCGCCGGCGTCTGCGGAGGCGGCTTCTTGGCCACAAGCTGCACGGGCAATTTCGTGACCGCTCCAGCCGCCGAAACAGGTTCAAACGAGCGGGCCTCGCGCGTCGCCGGGTCACGTGAATTTGCAAATACAACGTCAACCGTCACCAAAGGCGGGCCGAACGACAGCCCGCGCTGGGTCATAAATGCGTCCGCAAGCTGCATCGACAGCGTGTCAAACTCTTCTCCGCGATGATTCGTGGCACCACCCTGCTTAAGGGCGCTCTTCGCCTTGAAGCCCGCCCCACCGGAGTCAAGTCTTGTATCTTCCGACTCGGCAAGCGACGGAATCATTCGAACTGTGTCGGCTCCATCCTTGCCCGTGGGCTCGAGCACGTACTCGCGGTCATAGTCACGAACGCTGATCACTTTTGCCAGAGCACGCCATGGGTAACTGGCGACAACAATCTCACCGGGCGCAATGCCATGCGCGACGGCTGCCTCGGCACTGTGTTCCCATGCAAAAAGACCATTTTGAACACTGGGTCCGTTGCCCGCGCCTTTCATCCCACCGTTTGTAGTACTGTCCATGATGTCCATGCCGCCACCGTTCAGCGCTTGCGGAGGAGCGTCATAGTCTGGTGCATGCCACGCGTCATCACCCAGCTGGATAACTACACTCTCGCCCCGGCTGGGCATCCCGAACAGGTTGATCTGCGCGAAAGCCTTGCGACTCGTGAATGGGCGCCGCTTCAGAGATGGGTGGTCCGAAAAACACACGGCGTCGAGTTGATGCACGGGCACGTAACCTTCAGCCAGTCGGCCGCCAAAACACACGCGGCCAACACCAGCGCCCGATGAAGCGCTTGCTGTAGGTAGGACAAAGTCGCGCTCTTTGCAGCGATTGACTTGGATAGGAGGGAGCACGTTTGCGAACGCCGATGTAACCGCAATGACGGACGGGTCAAGCCCACCAGCATTCGACGAGACACGGCAACACAGTTTCGCGACACCCATCATATTACGCGCGCGCTCAGCTTCGGTCAATCCTGCGTGGGCATCGATGCCTTCGGTGGCTTGTACAAGCCGCTGCTCATCGATGAAGGGCAAGAGAACCACGGCCTCCCATGTGTTCTTTTTACCGTTCATATCAATGGCGAACGATGCCGGAAAAAAATCGGCCAGCGGCGAGCTTGGGTCCGTAATGAGATTCTGATAGGGCTTGGGCAAGCACCACGCCGACGCTGCTGGAAGTACAGACAGCAGTTGCTGGAGGGGTAAGAACGGCGGGCCCTCCGGAAAGCTAATCTGCTTCGCGAGGGAGGCTAGACCGACCAAGTCCGACGCCCACGGCGCATAGTGATACGGGTAAAACCAGCGCCACGAGATGACACCCTCAAAGTAGTAGGACAGCACCCACTGGATTCCCTCGATGAACGAACGCTTGAGCGCAGTGATCTGTGCCTGTCCCGTCTCGCTGTCGCTATCAAAATCGAGCTTCGATTTGTAATACTCGCGCTTTCGTGTCTGAAAGCCGTCATCTCGCGCCGATGCCTCGGTGGCTTCGGCTAATTCGCTCGCAAGCTGCTCCTCGTTCCACAACAGCGGACGCTGCGTGTCTGCGTCCATGTCCGCGCGCGCTGCGGATGCATTGTCAATATCCGCGTCGTCCGTGATACTTCCTGTCACGCTGTTCATTTCGAGCTCGTCGTCTTCGTCGTCTTCGTCCTCATTCTCGAACGGGTTGAGTTTCTTGGACGGCGCAACGGATAAAGGAAGGAAGCCCCACATCGCATCGTGTTGCGCGCTATGCTTTTGGTCGTCTAATGTCAAAGGTTGACCACCGCGACCACCAAATCCTCCACGCGCACCGCGCCCTTTGCCTCCGCCGCGTTGGCCACTGCGACCGGCAATCACCTTGGCTTCCAGCAGGCCGAGCCGGGTCACAAAAATCTCGAACATATCCCAGTTGATCGTGCCGCAGTCCGTTAGGTATGTTCCAAAGCGCGGAAGCAGGTGCTTGTAGAGCCGCATGATTACACCCAAAGCGCCCTCTTTGATGTCGAGCGACGGAATGTGTGGCAAAAAATCGTTACCAACGAGGAAGCACATGAACACGAAATCGTCCACCACACGCTCGAGCTCGACGTCTGGCATCTGCGCGCGCACATCACCAAACTCAAGCCAAAGATATTCGCGCAGCAGCCCGATGGAAAGGAACTGAAACTCGCCGTAAACCAGCGACTGGATAGGCGACTCGATGACAAGCTTGCGTGACGTCTTGCGCGGCGGCTTGAACTCGACCTTTTCGCGCAGCAGCACGAAGTTTGGCTCATGTGTGACCAGGGAAAGCATGATGAGGTCGGCGTCGAGTCCGTACAGGCAGTGTGCGGTATTGGCGTCTAGCTCTCCCGCTGCCTTGCAGTGCCGAATATACTCCATGATCTTGTGTTCACCTTCACCGGGCGCCTCGGCGCCGGACAAGATCACCTCGATGCGCGCCCACGCGCGATCCTCGCTGACTTTCTTGGCGACAAAGTAACGGAGTGCCTCAGTGAGCTCGGTCATAAACTTTGTGCCCGGCGTGATGCAGTTCGAGTCGAAGATTTCTGCGGTCTGCTGCGCATCCGGCTCGATTTCACCAATTTTGATGAGCCTCGCAAACTCCTCGGCGCGCTCCTGCGCGGAGCGGAAGCGGCGGGAGCGCTGTTGGTTCATCTTTGCGCGAGGCGCGACACCATCGATTGCCATGTACAGCACCTTGCGCGGCGTGGTCAGAGCAAACAGCATTTCTAGGTACCGAAACACGGCCAGAAAAATATCGTGCTGCTCGAGTTTCCTTCCCGTGGCGGCCTCGGGCCGCGCGCAGTTGTGGATGATCCCGTTCATATCGAGATACAGATTATCAATCACAGGCGTTGCCTCGCCGTTCTTGATGTCGCGCGTGATGAGCGGATACCGCTCCGCTATCCAGCGGTAAAACTTGGGCACGCCCATATTGCGTTGCCAATGTGAGACCGCAGTGCAGTGCAAGCAAGCTCCGCTCAAGCCGCGAGCCCGTTCCTACGCGCGGGCACGGCCGTTCGTTACGGCGCGGAGAGTCGCAATTTCCGCGCGGCGCAGCGTTACGAGCGCTTTCCTCCTACTCCGACGTCGCTGCGGCGCCTTGTCCCTCGATAGCTATGTCACGCAGCCACGGTCACGCAAACATCCGCGCGACGCGACACAAATCGGACGCCCCGCTGCGCACGCGTGCGCGCGCTTTTCGGTTTATCAGTTTCGGTTCCCCATTTTTAATATAAAAAAGGGAATAAATATCGACAAGATTCGGCGCCTTTATTAACATGTACAGCGCGGGGGGTTCAGTGGTGTTGTGAAGGAAATCTGTTGCGACCGTGAGCCGGAGGTGGGAATGTGCTGCTGCTACTCGACGAGATGGTGTTCGATGGCAAGCGCGAGCAGCTCCGAGCGCTCCAGGTAGCCGCGCGTGTCGATTTGGTGCTTGCGCAGCACTGTGAGCAGCTGCTTGTTGGTGACTGTGTCGCGGTGCAGAGGCGCCGCAGGCGCAAACTTGTGGTTGTCCACCATGCGCGTCACCGCGGCCACGTCCGCGCCGCGCACGCGCTCCACGCTCTTGCCGTCCTTGAACGCGTCAAACGTGGGCATCGCAGAGATTTCGAATTCTTTTGCCAATCCCGACAGAGCGTCGACGTCGACCTTGGCGAACACCACGTCCGGCGTGCTCTGCGCCATCTTCTCCAACGCCGGCGCCACTGCCTTGCACGGCCCGCACCACGTTGCAAACCAATCTACGACCAACAGCTTTTCCGACGACTGCTTCAGCAGCTCTCGGAACTCTTCGTCCGACTTGACGTGAATGACTCCCATGCTGCTGTCTCCTGTTCGAGCCTTCTCGACAAGCGCTCCTCTTGTCGTCCTCTTTTTTTTTTTTCCTTTCTCACCTCCCGCTCACTGCGCGCTCTACTTGCGTCCACCTCGTCCTCTCGCGCGCGCAGTTGTGCTTTTATACGTGTGTGTCTGTGGGGTGACTGTGGCCGTTCCCTCGTCGAGCAGGCCGGCTCAATACCTCGGTCCCTTCCGCTACTCCGCGTTTCTCTGTCCAGCGTCGCACCCGTCGAATTTCGGCGCAGAAATCCGGGCGAGAAAAACCCTAATTGTGTCGAGGCGCGTTCCGCGGAACGCGTGCTGGCGGGGAAAGCCGCGTTGTCACAGCGTCACGTGGAGCTGATCGACCGACCATGGCCGACCGGGCGGGCAGAGATCTAGAACTAGCCTCTGGTCGTATGATAAGAATCAACCCATACGCCATGGGAAAAAGACTATTGATTTATCGAACCAAGCATCACGACCCGCGTGAGATCGGCCGGTACGGTATTAGTGTCTCATACAATCATGCACGCTCGCGGCCCAAGGCGCAGAACGAGGCAGTGCGCGTGCGCGCGCGAGGCCGTAGCTCAGAACTTGTTCTTCTTGACCATGTCCTCGATTCCGGGCTTATTGGCACCTCGCACCTGCGCGACCTCCTTTCCATTCTTGAAGCAAATAAAGGTGGGCATCGCGGAGATTCCATTTTTCTGCGCCAGCGCGCTGAGCTCGTCGACGTCGACCTTGGCAAAGACGACGTCCGTGTGCTCATTTGACATGGCCTCGATCACCGGCGCGATCACCTTACACGGGCCGCACCACACCGCGAAAAAGTCGACCATGACGAGCTTTTCGGCAGACTGGGCCATCAGCTGCTCCCACTGCGCTTCGGACTCGACCACGATGACGCCCATTCTGCCCTGCTAGATCGCTTCACCCACCGTCTGCGCCGCCTTCTCCACACGTACTGCCTTCTCCCAAACCCCTCGCGCTCAGCCCCACAGCCTCCCTTTCCACCCAAAGATTCCGTTTCGCACACGCGCCAGCGCCCCGCCGGTTTCCAGCCCGCGCCAGCTGTACCGTCAGCTGTACCTCCAAGTACAGCTTTCGGTACAGTGCAGCACTGTACCTCTGCGCGTCCATTCGCGGCATGCGTGGAACGCTCTCTCGCGCCGCGACAGGAGCAACGTCACGCCGTCCGCAGTGCGGCGCGTTCCCCGCTCCACGATGAAGATTGCCGAGGCCGCGCGTTCCGAGCAGCTTCGTGCGGCGGTCAGCTGCGCATCCGCGCGCGGCGTGTGTTGGACGCCTTCCTGGCGTTCACCGAGCGACAGCCGCACCCACGCCGCATTCCCGGCTCGCGGTTCGCGGCTTACACGTAACCGGTTGAGCCGGTAAGTACTGATCTGTAAAGCTGGCGCAATCTGATAGACGCAATAAGCATTTCTGATGGTTTATCGAGTCGAATAAGGTGTAGGGTTTCGCGGCCGCGGTGGAGGGAGGGAAAAGGTAGGAGGTTCGAGGTTTGTGGGGAGGTGGATAGAGAGAGTAAGGGAGAGGTGGGGAAGGCGGTGGAGGACAGCAAGGGCCGACGTGGTTGTGAGGGTGATGATGGGGTTTGGGCAGCAACGTGAGAATGCGGGGGTTATGTCGGCGTCTGTAGGATGGGTGTTGGCGCCCGTGGCGCCGTGCGGAACGCGCCACGCGGCGAGTTTCCATGCCAGCGGGTGGCACGGCGCGGCTGGCGCGCGCCTGCCGCAAACAGTGGCGCTGCGCGGACGCGCTGGCGTGCTTCGGCAGCGCCGGCAAGTGGATCACGTGTGAACTGTCGGCGCGGTCTTGGGCGGGGCACCAGGCGCCAGAACACGTGCGTGATGAGTGCCGCCGCGCCGCTCGCGCAGACCGCGGAGCTGGTGGCGTCGGGCCTCTCGAGTTTCGCGCCCACGGCCGTCGGGCTCGGCATTCTGGCATTCATCATCGTCGTGCACGAGGCTGGCCACTTTTTCGCCGCGCGGCTGCAAGGCATCCGCGTCAAGGATTTTTCGGTTGGCTTTGGACCCAAGCTGCTCGCGTACAAGCCACCGAACCAGGAGACCCAATTCACCCTTCGCCTTTTTCCTTTGGGAGGCTTTGTGGCGTTTCCCGAAGCGTCCGAGATCGACGAGGTAACAGGGGAGGAGGTCAAGCTCGATGACCCGAATCTGCTGCAAAACCGGCCCGTGCGTGACCGCGCCATTGTGGTCTCGGCCGGAGTGCTTGCTAACCTCGCCCTCGCATACGTCACCATCTTTGGCGGTGTCACGCTCAACGGCGTCCCGAGCTTTGAGTACCAGCCGGGCGTGGTTATCTCTCAGCTTGCCGATCCTTCTGGGCCAGGCGCGCGCGCCGGACTTTTGAAGAACGACGTCGTGCTTTCCATCAATGGCCTTCCTATCGATCGCGCTCAGGACAGCGCGTCGGTTGCGGCCAACCGAATCCGCACCAGCCGAACGGACTTGCTGTCCATGACAGTTCGGCGCGGGGAAAATACGTTTGATCTCCAAGTGCAGCCGCGGCGCACGCCTGACGGTGACGCGAAAATAGGCCTCCAGCTGTCTTCGAACGCTGTCGTGACCAAGAGGCTACCCAACTCGGTGCTCAGCGCGCTAAGCATGACAAACTCGGAGTTTTCGCGGCTAGGAACCCAGACTTGGACGGGGCTGTCGCGCATTGCGAGCAGCACATTCAACTTTGGTGGTGCGAACAACGCCAGCGGCGGTGGTGTGAGTAGCGTGTCTGGACCCATTGGGGTTGTTTCGATGGGTGCTGAAATTGCAAGAACAGACGCGTCCGCACTGTTCTACTTTTGCGCCGTCATTTCGCTCAATCTCGCGATCATCAACGCGCTCCCGCTCCCGGCGCTTGACGGTGGGCAGATGGCATTTATCCTTGCCGAAGGCCTTTCTGGTCGCCCAGTGCCTCAGAAGGTGCAGAACACAATTAACCAGACCGCGCTGCTCGTGTTTCTGTTGCTGTCCGGCAGTTTGATCTTTGGAGACATTGAAAAGCTCGGAGGCTCCAGTTCGATTCCCATCGAGGGCATGCAAGGGCCGAAATAATTGTTCTGACACAAGCGTGAAAACCGAAACTAAAGGAGCCCAACCCCTGTAATCGATCCGTCCCTGTGTAGCCGGCAGTCTGTTGTCCTTAGCCCTTCTTTTCCACTGCCTTGTTGAAATCGGGGTCTGGAAAGTAAACATGTGAATGTGCGTGAGGAGCCAATCGAGCTCGCCTGTCAACCATTTGCAGCAGCAAGAGGGGCGTCACGTGAACGCGTGTTTCCGTGTGTTCAGTTCCTGTCATCAGGCGCCGCTCTTTCCAAGACGATGGTGGCGACGGCGGCGGGATCCGCAGCGGAAGCAGCAGCCGCAGCAGCCGCGGCATCAACAGCGCGTGTGCGTCGGTGGTGGGTGGGATACCTTGTCCTGTGGGCGTGTATCGTGTGGGTGTTATGGCGCGAGACGCAGTTCTGGGTCCCGCGCAGCGTGGCGCACGCACTGCAGCACCTTCCAAAGCCGAGTTGGACGGTGCTGATGGTGTACTTGACCTATCTGCTGTGGTTGGTTGTTCTTGGCGTCCTGTTGCCCGGGTATAGCCAGAAAGGAGCGCGGCTCGCGGACGGCTCGCGGCTCACGTACAAGTGCAACGGCTTGCTCATTCACCTTGTGACCAGTGCCGCCTTTGTCATGGCTGGCAGGACTGGCGTGCTGGACGTGACCTTTGTGGCGCGTCATTTTTGGACCTTCTTCGCCACGGTATCTTTGTTTAGCTTGGCGTTTGCGATCTACTTGTTCGTTATCGGACAGGCGTACAAGCGACGAAACTGGTTTGTTCAGCACGGCCTCGTGCACGACTTTGTGATTGGAACTGAGCTAAACCCGCACGTCCTGGGGCTGGACGTCAAATTCTTTGCGTACCGCCCGGCGCTCAACGGCTGGCAGCTGGTGAATCTGTCGTTCCTTTTCCTGCAGTATGCGGAGCACGGCGAAATCACTGCTCGCATGGCTGCGTACCAGCTGCTCACGGGTTGGTATGTGTTTGATTACTTTTTGAACGAACGCAAGATGGTATTCACGTGGGACATTATCGCGGAAAATTTTGGGCTCATGTTGGTTTGGGGCGACCTTGCATTTACCACGTTTTGTTTCTCGCTGCAAAACCTGTTCCTGCTGAACAACCTGAGGGCGTGGCCGCTCATCGAAATGGGCGCCACGCTGTGCACGGCCGTGCTTGGGTACACGCTTTTCCGCGGCGCGAATTCGCAGAAGCACGCGTTCAAGGAAGACCCGGAGCGGCCAATCTGGGGCAAACCGCCCGTCTTGATTGGCGGCAAGCTGCTTGCGAGTGGGTACTGGGGATGGGCACGCAAGATCAACTTTCTGGGCGACCTCCTGCTGGCGATTTCGTACAGCTTGCCTTGCGGCATGACAAACGCATGGGCGTACTTT
This sequence comes from Porphyridium purpureum, assembly GCA_008690995.1. Taxonomy (NCBI): domain Eukaryota; phylum Rhodophyta; class Bangiophyceae; order Porphyridiales; family Porphyridiaceae; genus Porphyridium; species Porphyridium purpureum. The sequence goes on along the minus strand of VRMN01000002.1, from coordinate 2,269,398 downwards.
TACTTTATCTATCTCTTGCTGCTGCTGCTGCACCGCGAAATGCGCGACCACGAGAAGTGCTCGGCCAAGTATGGCGCGCTGTGGGAGCAATACTGTCAGGCCGTGCCTGCCCGACTCCTTCCTTTCGTGTACTGAGCGAGCCAACCCTCAGATGATGATTTTCTAGTAAAACGGGTCTGTTTGACTATGCTTTTAAGAGCGCAATCCGTCCCACAACCGCCAAGAGCGCACGCCGAGCTCGAACGAAGCGGTGGGGCGTGGGTGGGTGTCTGGGTGTGGTGTTGCCGTGAGCACCAAGCGACGACCGACGCAGCTCGACTCTCCGGCGTGCAACACTGCAAGGCTGACGGCATGGCGAGCTACCTGAAATATGTAAGGCCCGCGGAACTGCTGGCGGAGGCAAAGTGGCGTGGCCTGTGGGGCACCGTCCGTGCGATTAAGATGGGCAAGTTTGGCTCGCACAAGTACATGGTGGGCGAGGACGAGTTCGGGAACCGCTACTTTGAAAACCCACACGAGACCTGGGGGCGCCACCGGTGGGTTGAATACGCGGGGCAGCGTCATATTACGTTTGACGCGGTGCAGGTCCCGCCGCGCTGGCACGCTTGGATCAGTTACGTGAGTGACGAGCCCGGAAACACGGCGAGCACGCCGGACCCGACGTATCAGGGCGCCGTCACGGCCAACCTGACCGGAACTGAGAACAGGTACATCTCGCCATACAGCCCGCTGTCGAAGATGTTCCACGGCCGCGCGCCTGACAAGATAAGCGCGTGGAATCCCGCGCAGAGACGTTCACCGCCGGGCTTGGAGCAAGTCGCTAATCCCGCCAAACAGGATGTACTTGACCTCAAGTGAGACATTGGCCTTTCTTGAAATATAATTTACACGCAATGAACGAGACACCATTCTCAACACGAAACAACCAGACAAAACCAAAAGGCTTCAAGCGTCATCCTCGTCCAGCAGCTTGACCCAGCCGTTCACCTCTCCGCACGCCGCAGAAATACACTCTTGCAACATCTCGTCGGACACAACGGCACCGCCATATTTTGAAACCTTGCACAGGGCGCCTGTTTCGTCGACTTGTACGCACAGCGCCGCATCACTTACACGCTCCTCCTCCCCTGTGGGGTCCATGAGAAGCTTGTCTCCGATCACGACAAACGAGCACGGCATGATGCGCGCTTTGGAACGTAGAGGAATCCGCACCTGCCGCTCTGCAGACGCACGCATTAGTGGCTGTCCGATTCCTGGCGGATGCGGGATTGGGGTGTCGTCGTCGTTGTGCGGTGCGTGAAGTGGCGTGAGCTCGGGCAGACGCGCTCTTTGCAGCGCCGCAAGAGCGGCTAGTCCGGTCGCATCGAGCAGGTTCCCATCGTAGTTGATGACGTGCACGTCGACGCGCACACTCCATGCCAGCACGTCCTTGATGATCACGAGCTGTTCCAGGTCCACCGTCGAGCAAAGCATCTCTGATACCTGCCGCGCAACCACGGCAGCATCCAAGGCGTGCGACGAACCCCGCAACACGTATGGCGAGCAAATGGGACCCATGTCCAGTACGCATTCGCAGCTCGCCACGCCTGCTGCCACACCGCTGGCCGATACAAGCGCAAGCATCATCGTGTTACCCGCTTTCAGTAGGACCGAGCCTAGCGATTGGTGCACGCCGTCGCCGTCGCCGCTGCTGTCAGCGCGAGACAAGCTCCATTTCCGCCGCAGAGACGTTTGAACGGTTCGATCTAGAGCGCGGCCGTCGCTCCGCAAATCTCGCGACAAAAACGCGGCATAGTATTGCTCGGGGAAGACGCGCCTCAACATTTTCCCTCGTTCGCGCTCATTCATGTCGATCGCGCCCGAGCCCTGCAAGAGAGTAGACTCGCCGGCAGACCTGTCAAGGTGAAAGGGAAGGGCTATTTGCTACAAGAAATGTAGAGTCCAGAGGCATGGAGATCAGCGAATGACGCAGTGGCGCACGAGGCATTTCTGGGAGTCCAGCCATAGGGACATTTCGGAAAACAAAGATGGCACTTGACCGCTTCGTTCGGCTGCCTTTCGCAGGAGGCGAACGCAAGTCGAGAGCTGCGGAGTGATAGCATGTGGAAGCGAGCTTTGACCAGCGTTCTCAGCAACTCAACGAAATGCCGCAGTAATACACTAAACGGTATCTCATCCCTTCCCGTTCTCTCCTTTCCCTGGTGGCTCACGCCCCGGAGCCAACAGAAGGCACCCGCGACATGGTCACAATTAGCCGGGTTCCACAAAGCCGGGCAGACTGCGGAGCGCGGCAGCAAATGCTAGTGTGTGATGGTCGTTGGTGTGCCTACGGCCGACCTCGTATATGGCTTGTCACACGCGGGAAGCAGTGTAGACTGGGCGGCGAACGAGCCTGACACTTTCGCAACGACCGTTGATGAATAGGACGCCACGATCACGAGTGACACCACGTCGAACTCCTGGACCTGGATCAAGGATCATCCAGTCATCAGGCTTTGGCGGAACGTAGGATTGAGTGCACACGTCTTTGAACGCTTCACATCTATTCGTTTCTGAACTGCTACCAAAGAGACGAGCTTGTATCGCTAGCGTATGCCTAGTTCTGTGCTGCGCTCGAGCCGCCGGTGCAAGGCACTGAATTGTTTGCCTGTACGGTGGATCCGGCGACCCGGGATTGCCGGAGACCTCCTATTGATTCGAGCGCGTCGGGGACCCTGCCCGGAATGAGCCAGGTACCCGCAATACCGGCGCAGCCTCGGCGCGTGCCAGGCGTCATGATCCGCTGGTCGGTATGGATTGCCACAGGCGTCTTGTTTCTCCTTCTGTTGTGGCGCATCTGGCGCACCAGCTCGCGTGACGTGCGCCTTATGGTATCCGTGACCAACACGCGCGAGTCCGGTTTCACATTTAATGTCCATGTCCAAGATATAGCCGACAAGGCTTCAACAGCTACTGGAGTCGCAGTGCGGAATGACGGTCAGCAGCAGCCGCAGCAGCAACAAGAACAACAACAAAAACGGCAAAAGCGACAGGAGCACAACCACGAAGAAGAACGAGGACGGAGAGGTTCAGAAATACCACCGGTGACGCACCAGCTACCGCCAAACGAATCGTGGAGCAAGGCACGAGAAGACTTGTCACAAAGACGCAGAGAGCACAAACGCACGAAAAGGAACATTCTCGTGAGAGATTTGCTGACTGCTGCACAGCGCGATCGGGTGGATGCGTACTCGAAGAGCAGAGGCAAAACGTGCGTCCGAATCGACGATCCATGGACGGAAGCCAAGTCGAACCAACCCGGCATGGTCCCAATTCCAGAGTCTTGGTGCTCCGAGTGCGCACAGCAGGAAGCGCAGCAGAAGATATATTTATTTGTCATGGGCGTTCCATTCTCTGGCACGAGTGCCATGCACCGAGTGATGCTCAGCTCCCCGAATGCTACGCATCTTTGCGAGCTATTGAGCCCATCCAAGTCTAATTGCGAAGGGCTCAAGATGGTGATCCCGAAAGCGCTCTTTCCGAGGCGCTGGGAGTCTGGCGTATTTCCAGAAGACTTTCGCACCGATGTGCTGGATCAGTATGCGTCTCGATGGTGGAACAATGACTCTTGCTTCCGCATCGACAAGTCGCCGCCTTTCTTAGGCAAGGTGGAGCAAATGGTGGAGCAGCTCGTCGACCGCGACGGCCTTCGCGTGGCGTTTCTATTCTTGACGCATTCGCGGTGTAGCAAGGACTTGATGAATCGCATGCGCACGCTTGCGTTTGGATACCAGTATTTGCTGGACCGCAATATCCCCGTGGTGCATGTCAAGTATCAGGACCTAGTCAAAAACCTGAGCGCGGAAGTGGACAAGATCAACCGCTGGGCCGGCTGTCTTGGTGCAAATGCGACACGCCCGGTGTACGCACATTCCGAGAAGGAGGCCACCATGTTTAATATGTTCAAAACTCAGATTGTGGCCGATTTTGTGAGCAACGTGAACTGGACGGAAAAGTACCGCAATATTCCCATGCAGGAAGAGGAACTCGAATCGTACGCGTATTTTGGTTACGATGTGTGAATTGCAAATCAAAAAAGGGTGCGGCTTTACAACTGATCGGGTCCGCATGGAACGACACGTGGTGTCGTCAATCCGCAATTCCCTCTCAGAACGGCCACCAGCTGCTTCCGCGAACCTGCTGAAGGCGCTCCTCCACGGCGTCCCATTTTTTCTTCACTTCGGCAATCTCCTCTTCTGTGAGGCGCCTCTCCCGCGCAATCTTACTGTGCATGCTTTCCTGCAAATTGTCGACTGACGCGCGGTCCGCGGGCTCCCAATCATCCTGCGCAAACAAGTCGTCTAGCATTTGCTTCTTTTCGTCCATCTTGGCCACCCGCTCGTCGAGCGTCTTTCGAATGACCTTCATCTCCACATCTATCGAATCCTTCATGCTCTTCAGTGCCTTCTTGTCGTTAATGTGCTGCAGCGTTTCCCAAAAAATATCCTCCTTTTGAATACTGACATCGTGGCTGGTCCGCCAACCCATTTTTTCCTGGATATCCACCAGGATGCCCGGCAAACCCACGGTCGCGACGCCTCCGGCGCCGGCCATAGCGAGCCGGGTCAGCAGCAGCCTCGCGCCGACTGCGTACACGAGCCCGGCCTTGCCGGCGGTACCCGCAGACGAGCCCATGCCCGTGAGCATACCCATGGTGAACCCGACGCCGGACGGAATGTTGTGCTTGACCATGTGCGCCAGCCGATCGGCAGCGAGCTCTGCGTCCCGCCCGGTCACCGTGCCGTCGCCATCCAGATCTGCAAGCCGCACGTAGTCTCGCTCAATTGCGCGCCAGTTGATGTGCACGTATCCTGTGTACGACAAGCCCTGCATGATGACAAACACTGTGCCGATCCCAAACGCCGCCAGCTTGCCAATACGCTTGAGCGCAAACCCGGCGGCAAACCCGCCCAGACTGCCGATACTCAGCTGCCCGATGGCCGGGCCAATGTCCTCCTGCGAGAAATGAATGTTCCCCTGCAGCTTTTTGAGCGCCTCGAGCACGTAATTCGCCTCCTCCTCTGCTGTCTCTTGCGCGAAGCGAGCCGGGTCCTGTTTAAACTGCTTGAAGCCGTGCTCGACCTTTGCGGCGGGCGGGACCTTCTTCGCGGCGTCCTGCGCGGTCGCGGCGCCTTTCTCTGCCTCTGGCGCGTCGTCGGACGCCGGCTGTTTGCTAAACCACCCCATTTCCGCGCAGAACTCTGCGTGCCGTCCACGCACGCCCTTACCCACACCGTGCGTGCGTCTCTATCTGCGTCTGCGATTCTCTCTGTGTGTTTGTGTGTGTCCACACACGCGCGCCTGTGTGTCCCACTCCCGCTGTCGCCACCCCCGCGCACCAACCACACACGTCTCAATCCGGGAATCGCCAACAACCCAATACCCACCTGTAAACCATTAAGCCAATAAACCGATACGGCAGGCGAGGGAAAGACGTACAGTCTCACTGTACATCTACAAATGTTGGACGAAGTACAGGGCGCAATGTCAGCTGACGTGGTGCACCTTGTCGCGTGGAAGCACACCGCGCTCACCCACGCGAGTGAGGAGGAGTGCAAGGCGCACCGAGTTTCGTATGTAGAAAATCCCAAAAACGCGCGTGGAGACACCGGAGCGATTTTTCGGCGCGGATTGACAGCCGTATGCGGCTTATTTTTGGGTTCAACTCCGGAGGCGGCTTGCACATGCCACACATCTTGCGCTTCGTATGTAAAAGGCCTGCTTTTCGGCGTGTGGGCGCAGTGGAGTGCTGGCGTGGACTTTTGGACTCTTCTCACGTCGCCACGCACAGTCGAGGAAAAAGAAGGAAGGCCGGAGGGCGAATGCGGCGCCGTATAGGAGATTGATTGTGTTTCAGGGAGGGAAAGACGGTGGAGTCCTTGATGGGAGGCGGTGATATTTGTAGATAAGATTGAAGGGAAGGCTCTTTGTTTGGTGTGTTGCGGCGTGTGTGTGTGTGTGAAGGTGCGAAGGAAAGCAGGGGAGGGCGCTTGTGACGAAGTGAAGGGAAGGGGAGATAGAGATAGAAGTGTAGGTGGGAGTTGTGCTGCGCCGCGTGCGAAAGGGAGGAAGGGGAGCAGGGAGGGGAATGTGTTTGGCGGGTTCGTGAAAGACGCTTGGGTGGTGCAACGGGTTGGGTGGGGGTCGGTTCGACACCCGTCGGAAAGGGCCGGAGCTCCCGTCGACACGATGGAGAGCCCGGCGGAAGAAATCATGTTCGACATGGAGGGCGTGGGCGAGTACAGCGAGCTCGTGCTGCGCGAGGATGCGAGCAGTGGCGATGTCGACGCGCTGAACATGGTGGGCATTCCACTGCCGACGCCCCGCGTGGCGTCGAGCGGGATGTCCAAGGCGAGCATACCTGGCGCGCAAGGTCTTGGCGTGTCGTCGTCCACCATGCGCGCGGGCGGCAGCGAGGAAGATGAGCTTATCTCCGCTTACATTACGTGCTCCGACACTTTCAATACGGGTATGACGGCGCCGCCGTCGAGTGAAGAGGAGCAGCAGCAAGGGCAACAGCAGAAGAACGTGCGGGCAGCGACGGGCGAGCAAGCAGCGGGCACGTCCGTGTTCCCACCTTCAGCGCACATGTTTCCATCGGCGACCGGAAGCAAACCAGGCGTGGCGAGGCATCAAGCAGCTGCCAAGCCAGACAGCAGCTCGGATTTAAGCAGTTTTGCGCGCGGACAGTCTGCGGGCAAGGACACTGCGGGCGAAAAAAGCAAGTTGGGGAAACGCACTCGTGCTGCAGATCCTCTCGCGGGTCACGCGTTGGACATAACCTCGCGGCAAAAACAACGGGGAGAGGCGGTCCTCTGGCAGGAGCAGCCGCATATACGCCACCAACAAAGTCATCAGCGGCAGCAGCAGCAGCAGCAGCAGCAGCAGCAGCAGCAGCAGCAACCACGCACGCCGCAAGTGCTGCCTCCGCAGAAAATGGCCAGGGTTTCTCCAGCGCTGGTCAGGGCGCCAAACCCGGCAGTCGGCAGTGCGACGCGTGACGCCGATTCCATGATGTCGGGCGACAACCAGTCGTCTGCCTTGGGCGAAGGGGCCAAGCAGGCGCGCTGGAAGCCTACCGTGGAGCAGAAGAGCTACTTGCTCGGCGAATTTGAGAAGAATTCGTACCCATCGGTCGAGGAGAAGGAAGCGATGGCCGACCACCTGAATGTTCCGCGACCACGTGTTAGCAAGTGGTTCCAGCACCGTCGCGAGTCTCTTGTGCGACTCGGTCAGTTTAAAGGCGAGTCGCAGCCGCAGCGCCGCACGCCGGCTGAGCTCGCGCATCTGGAGGCCAGTTTTGCAAACAATCCGTACTCGAGCCGCGACGAGATGGCTCATCTGCAGGAGGTCATTGGAACGCTCAGTGAGACGCAGATCAGGCTGTGGTTCAAGCACAAGCGTCGCGCGATGAGCAAGTCTGGCCAGAAGGGCAGCACTGCGTCCACCTATGGTTCTGCGCGAGGCGGAAGTAGCGTGGCGGGCAGCCCGGCTCCGAGTCCAATTCTCGCACAAGGCAGCGAGCGACCGTCGCCGAACGCTTCGCCGCCACTGCGCGGCGCAGGTCAAGCTCAGGATCTGCAGCCGCAGTTGCAAGTGCATCTGAATAAGCAGAAGCAAGCGCAACAGTTGCCGTCGTATCCCCCGCCGCTTCCAATGGAGCTATCGCAAAAGCAAGCGCATTCCCCTCACGATCAGCATCGCCAGCAGTCGCGCATGCCGCAAGCGCAGTATGGGGTTCCCATGTTTCATTTCCATTCTGATCAGCTGATGGCGTTGCAAGGCGCGTTCATCGCCAATCCTTCGATGGATGTGGCGAGCGAGCGCAGACTCGCGCACTTTTTCCGCATGGATCCGGTTCAGGTGAGTCAGTGGATGACACAAGAGCGTGCCGTGCGCTCAGGAAGCATGGTTGGGTTCGTGCCGACAGGGCATGCACCGGCAGGTACATTTACCACCTCAAGTGTCCTTCCGACGGCGCAGAATGGGAAGCCCACGCAGTCTGGAAGCCCGAACCTGTCTCACTTGGAATCTGCTTCCATGTATGCGAACCGAAATATGCAGCAGCACGCGCATACGCCAGTGTCGCAGCAACCTGGGTTTTCATATGCAGTATATGGCGGCCGGGCAATCCCCGTGTCGGAACAGAATCTGTCGAACATTGCTTCGTCTGTGTTTGAAGAGTTTGACATGAGTGTGCATCCTACGGGCGTTGACGCCCGAAGCTTTGCACCAATGTCGCCCGTAACACCGGCTATCATGCAACAGATTGAGCGATGCATGGGGCCAAGCCAGACGAAGACCGGCCCAGTAGACGCGCCGGTCAAACGCTCCGGCCCAACGCATGTGTCAGTGTCCAAGCATGTGAACACGCAGCAGCAGAGGCATCACAAGCAGCATCGTGCGCAGAATGCGATACATCCGAGAATGATGTCCGCGACCCCGGTGACCGAGTCTGAAGTACAGGGCTCCGGCTCCGGCTCCGGCTCCGGCTCGGGATCCGGCTCTGGCTCCGGCTCTGGCCCCGGCTCTGGTTTGGGGTCTGGGTCGAACGAATCGCAGAGCCACATGCCCAAGAACTCGGTCTCGCGCCCACCCCATTACCATCATCATCGCACAGGAGGTGAGCACGTGCTCCAAGATCCACTTCACACCACGGACGCGCCTTTCACGCTGCGACAGGATCGCTTTGGAAGTGCTGTGATTCCGCAAGATTTTCTGATGCAGATGAAAGATAACTGCCTGGAGTCGCCGCTGATGAAGTTTGCGAGGGACAGCACCGATTCTCCCAGCTCGGCGTGAGCGACAGCAGGGGTGGCTGGCCGGCTGCGCCGAGTGGATCTTATATTAAATTAACACGCAAACATTGTAAGGAAAGTGACTTGCGAATTTCATGCGGCATTGTTGCGCGTGTCGCTGGGCGTGCGGCAGTCCAGCGTTTGCTCACCGCCCACCACGCCACGGGAGACCGCAACATCCCACCCACCACCACCCACACACAAAAGCCCCGGACTGTACTCGCGCTGTTCGCACTGAACCCTGCTCGAAATTGTCACGCGCCTCACGGTACAGTGATCGTAGGTACAGCGCCATCCACGCCGATGCGGAACACCCCTAAAATAGCCGCAGCGCGTGTGCGTGCGCGTGTTTTGAAAACACCAAGGCTGCGAGCAAGCATAAGCCAGCGTGCCCGTTTTGTGATTTCGCATGCGTGAAACCGCTCGCACGCGCGGCTGGAGTTGGTGCGGGCGCGCGTGTATAACAAAACGAGCGGTTTCTAGTAGACGCACTGGGCGCACTGGATGAGAGGCGCTGTGGTTGGTGATGAAGGAAAGGGTGTGTTGAAGTAGGGGTGAGGGGAACGAGGGGGAAGGCGATAGCGGCGGGAAGTGCGGGTTTATGATGGGGATGGGGAAGAACGGTGCGGTCGTCGGCGCGGCCGCGGCGCTGTGCATGCTGGTTGGAACGGTGGGGGTCGCGCTCGCGCAGGACGCAAACTCGATGTGGGTCATCACCGCAGAGCCGGCGCCGTACTCGTTCCCGCCGCCATCGCACGTGACCATGTACTTTGGCGTGTCGTACGCAGACATCGACTACACGCCAGAGCGGAACACCGTGATCGAAACGTGCGTGCTCGGAGAGGGACTGGCGGGGCTGGAGACGCCGCCGTTGGATGGCGTGCTCTACTTTAACGATTCGGTGCTGTCCTCAAACACGTGGCTGATCGACTATTACTCGACGATCCCAACGAATGATCAAGGAGACTACGCGGCCGCCATCACAGAATACATTCAAGTCCCAGGCGACTTTGGAGAGTGCATACGGTCGTCGGGTGCGTTCCCCCCGGAGTACAATCTCTTTTCGCTCGTCATCACTCCGACACTTTTGGATATCGGCGGCACGGATGGCTCGGTACAAAACTGGATTATCGCATGTGTGGTGGGTGGCATTATTATTGCCATTCTTGTCGGTGGCCTTATTCTCATTTTGAAGAATAGGAAGAGAACATGGAGCCCAGAGGAGTTCAAGACCGAGGCCGAGTACGAATCAGACTAGGTTTCCACAAATAAGTCCTTCTTCTGTACGCGGGGTTTTGGCGGCGCGGGAAGAAAGAAAGATATTCTGCTTGATTGACTTGGCGTTTGGCATGATTTTGTCGTACTGCTCTCATTGACTGGTTTACTCATTGCCGTGAATGCTTCCCCTCCTTTGACAATTTTTTTTTTTTTTTTAAATAGGAGGCGCGCGCGCGCATGTACGAGTGTGAATGTGTATCGTGCTCGCTGTGGAATTTCTGCTGCAGGTAATTTTCCGGGTTCGCTTTTTTTTTGTCTCTGCCATTCGTGTGGCATCGCTTCAGATTGGGTGTATTTTCGTGTGCCTGGTCTCGGAGCACAAGAGTGACAAACTTAGGTAGCGGATTTTGCCGTTCGCATGATGTAGAAACCATGCGAGTGCCGATGCTCGACAAGGAGCTTTCATTCTCATTTATAAACAATATCGACACGCAAGACGCGAACTCGACCTTTTCCAAAGCACTCCCTACCCGTACGCCGTGTGGCCAGCAATCCCGTTTGGCGACTCGGTAGCAAAGGAGTCTGGTGCCGCTGCGGGTGCATCCGGATCCGGCTTGGACTCATCCTCGACCTGGTACGCGTCGATTTGGACGCTCAGAATACCCTCCGACTCTGCACAGCGCCGCAAATTGAACACGGCCACGCCAATGCGTTCCCAAAAAGCGGCGTCAACAACATCGTGAGCAAGCGTTTCCGATAAGAGCTTCTGCGTTTCAGCCACACACGGGGCTTCGTCCGCACGTTCTGCGATCGGTCTTTCGGTTTCAGTTTCCGGCCCGCGCATCGCTAAAGCCGCAATTTCAAGTTTCCCTGTTTCGAGGCCAACTGGACACACAGGATGATACACACACACTCACACGAATCCCTCAAGCATTTAATGGATCCATTATCCAATACCAAAAAAACCTGTACATAGAAAACAACAAAAGGACCAGAAGGCCGACCAAAGCCCGCCGTTAGGAAGAACACCCGGCTCCCTTCCGTCTTCCGCGCTACGAAAGACATAAACCACCGCGCCTGGGCTTGCGCTTGGTTATATCTTTTCCAGCTTGGACGAAACGACCTGAGGATTGTTTCGAAACAACAGCTCCTGTCCCATGGACCGGTAGTCAAACTGGCAATCGTGCTCATCCGAGTGCCGATGCGAGCTGCAGTAAACGTAGCCACACCGGCACTTGAAGCCCGTGAGGCCGACCTTTTTCCTGCACGAAAAGCATCGGCCCGGGTTTTTTTGCACGACGGTTGCAGTTTGTTCTGGCGCGCTCTCCACACGAGTCTCCTCCGTTGCGCCGTCCGCTTGCATGTGCGGAATGTCGCCACTGCCCCTTTTCAAAAGTATCTCGTCTCCCTGTCCTGGAGACTCCTTGAGCGCCTCAAGCTCCTCTTCGCGCGGCCGCTTGTTCGTGAGGCGCTGCGCTGGGATATTCTCAGATTCACGGCGTAATAAGGGTGCCTCGTCTTTCAATTGGGGCGCGCTGGCGGCCGGCGGGGAAGCCGAAGCCAACGCCGCCGCCGGTTCCAGGCGATCTATGCCCTTCTGTCCGTCTTGGGAGGGACCCGACGCGGCCTTTGGCGCGGCCGCGGCCTGCGACGGGAGTTTCTGTTCGTGTGCGAGATAACACTTGCTGCACATTCCCAGGGTGGCCATATTTCCGTAAAAGCCGCAGCTCGTGACGCAGAGCCTCTGCATCTCCGCATTTGCCACGTCAGGGTCACTCTCGGGCGCCCTGCGCGGCACGCTGCCATTATCCTGCTTCTGCGACATTCCTGCGCGCGCACGCGATCGCCGCGCCGACTGACAGCTACGCTACACGCCTCCCTTGCAGGCCGTGCCGCACGTCCACTCCGCGCGCGCGGTCCCTCACCCTCGCCACCCCACGCGCCAACCCCCGCCAGGCCGCAATCCAGCCACACCCAGCGAAACCTTCCCCCTCGCACAGCGTCACCGCCTCGCGCCACCTCTAAGTACCGCCTCCACGCACGCACGCACGCGGCGCTCTCTGCGCACGCAAGCGCGTCACAGCCTGCGTCGCCTCACCGCTTCCTCCACCGTCCGCGCGCGCGCGCCGCGCAAATCCACCGCACACCAGCGCTACCCCTTGCAACCCACCCTCCCCTTCCACCAACCGGCCCTCGCATCCACACCACACCACCACACCACACCACCACCACCACCACTCTCCCCCTCCCTCTCCCTCCACACCCCAACTATCCCGACCCCCACCGCAAGTAACCCCCACCCAGCTCCGTCACCTTGCAGTCGTCCCCTGTCGCCTCTGTTGTGTCCCTTTCCGACCCGGCTTGCTTTGTGCTACTGCCGCTGCCGCTGCTGCTGCGTCTGCGTGTACTGCGAGCGCATGTGTCGTGCGTGCACACAAAACACCGCATGCGCACGTGCGTTCCTCCCGCGTCCCAAACAGATTTCGACGCGCTCTTTGAAAAAAACCCTCAAAAACCAAAACCTCCAAAAGACGCACCTTTTTGTACGAAAGTAGGCCTGGATGAAACTAACGTGAGCACAGCGTTGAGCCATCGCAGAAACAACACGCGTGACGTGAATGACAAAACGGCGATGGCTGCATAGGGACAACACGGGCGTGGAGAAAAGGATGGCCGTGTGGTGTGGGGAGAGTACAGTGGATGGGTACAGCGGCGCGGCCACAAATAGCGTGCGAGTGGTGGCGGTTGGTCTGAGGGGAGGGCGCGTGCGGTGGGCGCAGTTGGGAGCAGGCCCGTTGGCGTGAATGGAGAGGCGGCCGAGCGTGTCGGGCGCCGGCTTGGCGCGCGCGGCGCGGCGTGTGCGCGGCGAGTGCGCGGGTTCGTGACAGGCGGCTGCGCGGTGCTTGCATGGGCAGCATTGCTGCTACTGTGGCGCCTGCTGGGCGAGGCGTTCAGGCTGCCGCCGGCGTCGTCGGCCATGTGCTAGCGCGCGGCACCCCAGCCGTGCAAATTGCTGCGGCTGGTCAGATTCTCGGTGCACGCGCCCGCATAGCGTGGACGGAAGCGCCTCCTGTTTGTGCGTCGCACTGGTCACGAATCTGAAGGTACGGTTTCAGTTTAGTCAATGTGGAAGTCAAAGAACAGAAAAAAGGGGAAGCGGCACAAGCACGGATCTCACGTTGCGACCAGACGCGGCACCAGCCAGAGCTAATAGCCACCGCGATATCCTCCGCGGAACCCGCCGCCGCCACGGTACCCGCCGCTGCCGCGGCCTCGACCCCGCCCGCGGCCCCGCCCGCGCACGTTGAAGCCCGGGATGTTGGTGCGCTTGGGCGTCACCTTGATCTGGCGGTTGCGGAACAAAGAGTCGTTCAGGATCACCGCGTTTTGTACTGCGTCCTCCTCGCTAAATTCAATGTACGCAAACCCCTTCGCCTGCCCCGTGTACTTGTCCGTGCCAATCGTGACGCGGTTGATCGTGCCGCAATCGGCAAAATGCCGCTGAAGCTCCTCGGGCGTCGAGCCCCAGTCCACGTTCCCGACGTACACTGAGCGCGCATCTACATCCGGGGCGACAGCAGCGCCAGCGCTGGGCCCCAATGCCAGCGCCGCTGCACCCGCTCCACTTGCCGCGCCACCCGATACACCCCCCACACCGCCGGTATTTTGGATCTTGCTCAATCTCTCTTGCTCCTCCTCCATTTCCTGCAACCGCCGCTTCATTGCCGTCAATTCTCTTTCGCCAATCACACTCGCGGCGCCATTCTTGCTCGGCGCGTCGTGCGCATCTTTCGCAGGCGCGCCCGCAGCACGCTGCGCGTCTGTCTCGTCTTCATATTTTTCTCCTGCCTCGTTCCCTTTTGCGTGATTCCCCACTGCTTCCGCAGCCGCCTCGGCGCCGACGCCATTCTCATCCGTCCCATCCACCATCCCAGCCGCCGCGCCCTCGCAATGCGACCACACACGCGCAGACCAAGACAGAGCGACAACTGGAGGGAACGAAACGCACAGGGAGCACCGATGCACTCACGCACTACGTTGTCCACGCGGCACCGCCAACCCGCAGGCGAGACTTGATGCGCTTCGAGTCTTCCCAAGGCGCTGCGCCGCCGCATCGAAGCCTTTGCTGCACCTTTTGGCGCCCCGCAGGTTTTTCTCCGTCTTTTCTCGCTGTGGTCGTTCGAGGTACAGTCCGTGCAGACAAACACTGTACACCGCGCGGTCACAAATCTCGCGTTGTCGCCAGTGTGAGAACTCACCGGATCACACACCTTTGAGCAAGTGCCCGACGTTTCCCAACCCGGACTCATTTCCCTGCCCATGAGAAACCGCGGCCACGCGCTCTGCGCCCGGCTGCATCCGCGAAGTGGGTGTCGACGGACAGCTGCTCCACGCTCTTTGCTGCTCCTCTCCGACAATCGCAGCCAAGCGGCGCGATGGTGACACAAGCGTGTTATCGGTTACCGAGTAGCCGTTTAGCCGGTGGACCGTGAACCGATTTGTCGCGCGCTCATGGCGGTTTGTGGGATGTACAGTGTGCTGTACTTCCGTGCAGGTTCAGCGGAAAAAACGCAAAACCGCGCAGCCTTGCGTGCAGAGATGCTGAAGGAGAGGGAGAAAGGTGCGTGGGTAGGTCGGTGGATGTCCTGGTGACGCGGTGATCCGCTGGTCGGTGGTGCGGGCGCGCGTCCGAGAGTCCGATCGCATCGGGTCGGAGCCATGGCGACGGCGGGGGTGAAGAAGTTTGTCCCCAAGAGCGCGCTCCTCGCGGCGCGCGCCGCGGGCGACGACGCCGCAGCGCAAGAGCAACCGCGCGAGCCGAGCGCCGCGGCGGGGAAGCAGAAGAAGAGCCCGTATCCGATGGGCTTGTCCAAGCTGGATGTGATGGTTGCCGTGACGTTTGTCGCGCTGGCTGTGTGCACGCCGCTCGTCTTCTTCGCGGGAAACCGCGTCGTCGCGCTCAAGACGGAACGCAGCCGCGTGCCGCAGTTTGTGACTTCGGCGCTCAAGGCGGACTGGGCAAATACGTCGTCGCGCGACGCAGACCTTTACATGTACGAAGACGTGCTTGGCAACCACTCCCTTGCCGCGTCGATCTTTGCCGACACCACGCTGCACGACACGACCTTTGTGGTGCACAAGTACAAAGCCGGGCGCTCACTTGTCGAGACGAGCGTGCGGAATACGTCGATCGTGGGGATGGGCCTCTCGTCCAAGCTCGAGCTAGCGCGCTCCTCGCTAGACGGCGTAAGCATCGAGTCCATCTCAGTGCTCAAAGGGTTCCGAAGCACGCGCTCACACCTGCACAACGTGGTGCTCAAAAACCCGGTTGTGTACGATAAGCCCATTGTTTCGCAGAGCTTGTGGCGCGAGTCGGTGCACCAGGGTGCCGTGACGATGAAGCACCTTTACGTCATGACAAGCCTGTTCTATGATCTTGTCTTTGAAGAGTCGCTCGACGTGCAAAGCGCTGTGATGAGCGATTCGGTGCTACGCAGGCTCGTTGTGCTCGGTGCGTTGAAAGCCACCAAGGGGCATGTTTCGTCTTGTCTGATCAGTAGTGCAGAGTTCAACGACGTCCACCTTACAAGTACGAGCATCGATGCGACCAATCTGGTCAATACCTCATTGAGTGGCTTAACTGCACTCACCGACGTATCCATCAGGGGCTCTCAACTCGTCGGTCTGGAGTTGGTGAGTGACTTTGCCGTGCAGGGCCTCACACTCAAGGCGAGCACGATAGATTGGCTCAGCTTAAGCGGTACGTCAATCATTCAAGGACTGCATGCGCTTAAATGCAAGATCAGCAACGTGCTCGTGGAGGGAAACTCGCTCATCCGTGACGCTTCGTTCTCAGGTCTCTCTGTGAGCGCGATCCGCTTCGACCTGCCGGTCAGTTTTGCCGGCGTGCGCGCCAAAAAGTCGACTTTCACCGACATTCTTTTCGCCTCTGGTGCATCCTTTGTCAAGCTGGTGGTAAAGGGCGTTTCCCTTTCGGCATCCGAAGCACGTGGCAATGTACAGCTCCAAGGTGCTCAGCTTGTTTCGCTCGCGCTCGACTCTATGAAAGCGCAAGGTCATGTGAACCTGAGCTATGCACATGTGGACCGCGCCACATTCACAGTGCTGGATCTGCGCGGCGGTGTGGACATGAAGGCGACGCGTTGGAGCAAAAGTGAATTGAAAGACGTGGTGCTGGCCGGAGACGTGAACGCGCGTGACTCGGTGTGGAAAAATGTAGTGTTGAGCAATATCCGTAGTGTGAGCCGCGGTAGCGACACGGCCGAATTTTCAGGAGCTTTGCTGCGCAAGTCGTCATTCTTGAACAGTTCGTTTGCGCACGAAGTCAACTTTGCGCGCGCAGATTTGCGAGCAATCGTCTTTGAGAGCATCCATTTCCTTGACGACGTCGACTTTGAGGACGCCGTGCTGCACAATGTTGTGTTTCGCAATGTCACGTTTGGCAGTCATGCCAAGTTTGACTCGGCAAAGCTCAAGTCGTGCGTATTTGAAGGCTGCGTGTTTAAAACAAAAGTGAAGGCGCGTCACGTCGATCTATCGAAGGACACAAAGTTCATCGACTGCTCATTTCCGGGCAAAAGCACGTTTGCAACCTACTCTTACTAAATGTTTGCTCTCTAGAACGTATCAACTCGAACGAGTTCCTGACAAAAGTGTGGCAGATCAGTTTGATTTGAAACCTCGGCGCTTCCCAGTTTTCCGACCAGAGCGCCCACCGCGGCCCATGCCACCACCTACGTCAGGAGCCGCAAAGACTTGCTCGCCATGGCCGTCCCGTGTTTCTAGTTGCGGTCCTGAATCGCTCCCTCGTCCTGCTCCGCCAGACTCTGTCTGCGATTTAAGCATGAATCTTTGTCGCAGGTCTGGCTTTGGCGGAGCGGACGCTGGTTGCGACGGTTTTCCGAGTTCGTCGCCTTTCGATGCAGAGCTGTCGCGCACACGATCTCGTTCCCAACCGCGCTCGTGCTTATGCCCTCGCTCGCCTCCAAACCCAACTTTGTCTGTTTCGTCTCTCTTTGCCGTCACAAAGCGTCGCTCGTGGATGTCTCCAGATTGCAAGACTCCCGCAGAGGCGCCTCCATCTTGACTTGGTCGAACTTCATGCTTCGCGGATTCGGGATGTTCCGACACGGTTTTCACTCTGCCGCCTTCCAATTTCCGCGCCTTGCCGATGCGGTCGAGCTTTGCGTCGCTCGCCTCCGTTTCGCGCTGCCGTTTCACGCCCAGCCCAACTGAAACACCTTTCTCCTTCGATTGCTCATGCGCTTGCGCACTCGAACCAATCACGTCCGGGGCTCTCGTTTGTGGCCGAGCACTTTGCTCCTGCACGACTTGAGTCACGCCTCGCTCCCCCTTATTCTTGGTCAACTTTTCTCGAAGGTCCAAAGCCCTGGCTTCGGGTGCTCGTATCGATGCCGCAGCCAGTTTCACGTCCGTCCGAGGCGCCGCTGGCTGCTTTGGTTTGGCTGCCTCTTTCGAACTTTCATCCTCCTCCCCTAGAGCAGTCGATTGCTGGCGTTCATTTTGTGTCCCTGCTAGATCTTGAACGTCCGCCAAAATGTCTGCTGTGACTTCTAGTGCAGATCCCGTTCCATCGACCACGCTGTCCACCTGCATAGGGCCTGGGCCATTCATCTCCTCGTGTTCAAGTCCTGGCTCGGTCCGAGAGCGCTGATCCTCGAGCAGCCTCGCATTCACTACGGCCTGGCTCAACTTTGAGGCGTCCTCGTCCGTACACGCGTCCCAGCCCTCGCGAGCCTCTAGAGCACTACTCAGTCCATTTAGATAGCTGAGCGAAATGGTCTTGGTGCTATCCTTCGCCTTTAGCACCTCTACCCCCTCGCGCACCTTTTGCACGTGTCCTTGTAACACGGGAAAGACCGTCACCACTCGGCTTAGTACGTGCAGCGCGTTACGCTTGACCGTGTCGTCTGCATCACTCAGGTTCGCCAAGATCCCATCAAGCAATTGACCGTGCAGTGACGCTAATTGGGCAGAGAAGTGGGCGAAAATCCCACTCGAATCATTGAGGGCGGTTCTCGTGCCGAGCTCGTATGCAAACGTACGTTCCAGCTGGGACCCTGCGAGCGCGCGCTTTTTGCGGCGAACGTCATCCAAATAGAGAAGTAGGCGATGCAAGAAAATACCCATGCGTGAGCTTTCACTTTCAGTGCAGCACCAAATCGTCTGACTGCACGTGGCGCAGAACGCCGCAAGAATGCTCATGGTGCTGAACGCGACAGTTCTTGTACTGTTTGCCGACGGCAGCCTATCCAATTGCTCCAGAAAAGCGGCGCAGAAAAGCGCGTCTGCCACGGATACTCGCACACGAGGCAGTACACACCTCTCGAGCATGCACCGTGCTGTAATACGCACAGCACTTTCACCATGCGGATTGCTCTCCGCTCCATCCACAACGACGTAGAAAGTCTTGCTGCTCCGCTCGAGCATGCGCGCCGTCGTGTTTACGCGCTCTACATGGTCTCGCTGCTCTGCTTCCATGCCTGCCTGAAGCGCCATCCAGTCGGCCAGTCCCGATATCCCAGCTGATTCCGACCCTGGTGTTCCTTTGCCTTTTTCCTTGTCAGCGGATAAAGAGTCGATATGAGCCTTAACATTCTCGAGCTCGGCATCATACGCTGTACGCGGGAGCTCCACGTCTGTTAGCGTGAGGAGCCAGAACGTCAGGTATAACTCGGGGCGTATCCAGTTCCACACACGTTGTGGAACCACGCCATCTAAAATAGCGGCCGCTGCGCCGTCACACACCAAGGATTCATACACACCAAGGTATCGCACGTGACTCCGTAGCATGGCAAAAGCATAGACTGGCGGAATGGCGTACTCCAGCACCAAGGCCTTGAGGCCGTTCAACCCACGAATACAGCTTGTTTCCTCCGTGTCGCCTTGCGCTCGACCGTTTGATGGCATTTGCGCGCTGTCCAAACCGGTCAAACAATGCTCCACGAAAAGACACAGCGTTTCGACACACTTGTCCAACAGAAAGTTTGTCCTTGGAAGCGTCAACAATGAGCCACTGCATCCCATGCCATCGTCCATGTCGTCGTACTGCAAGGTGTCAACTTTGGAACTCATCTCTCCGCACCGTTGCGCAAGCATGATGGCAAGACTATCAGCCAACGCAGGGCTACTGTACGCGGCACGTACAAGGCGCTCCCGCGCAATACGCGATTCCGTACTCACGACAGGAATTCCCTTTTCCTCACGCACCACAAACATGCGCGACGTGGGAAGCATGGCGAGCGCGTGGATTCCACGCGAACCCAGCTCGTCCGATACGGCGGTGCCACACATACGAAGAAGCACTTCGCGGAGCAGCAGCAAGGCCGGAGTGCCCATGGCAGCACCGACACTGCTCGTGCCACGGTCCAGCACGTAATGAAGCACCGCTGGAACATCCAAGCTCGCCGGAAAGTGACTGAGCAGCAACGCTAAAAACTCAATCAGGTAGGCAAATTTGGAATTGAGTGTGCCGTCGGGGCGCACCGCTAATTCTGCTTCACCGTGAGCGCGGCGTCGATTAGTGCTGCGTTCATGAGTACCGCTCATGAAGAGCATTTCTAGTTGGTCGAGACAAAAGTACAACAGCTGGTCAAACTCTAGAATGGACAGCGTGGCCATGGCCTTAGCAAGTGGGGCAACCATGTTGCCATACGACATGACCTGGCGGAGCAGAACAGATGGCACGCATAGGCCGCCATACTGACAGCACACCGCGAGCTTGGTAGAAAGCTCTGCGACTGCGTTGCTCGAAAACCGCCGCAAGTGGAATCGCACCTCATTCGTCGCACTTGCTCGCGCCACCA
Organism: Porphyridium purpureum; assembly: GCA_008690995.1. Classification (NCBI taxonomy): domain Eukaryota; phylum Rhodophyta; class Bangiophyceae; order Porphyridiales; family Porphyridiaceae; genus Porphyridium; species Porphyridium purpureum. The sequence goes on along the minus strand of VRMN01000002.1, from coordinate 2,249,495 downwards.
TGCACTTGGTATGCACGTATCGCATGACAAACAGTGCGTCCGCGTAAACTCGAGCGCGCTCTGCAAAGTCAAGCCCGGCGCACTCACTCATCTGGCGCCACATGCACGCGTCGAGCAATCCCGCGTCTCCAAACAGAACTGATTGTACCGGTAGCAAAATACGGGATACTAGGAATGCAACAGTGCTCGCACGAGGCGTTGACTCTGCAAGCAACCCAGTCCCGTCGGGACTCGTACCGGACACGCTGCTCGTTTCGCCTACGCCCAAGGTAGCCAATTGGAACACAAAACGTATGTTGTACGACGCGTGAACGCCCAGCGCTAGCAATAGGTCGCGGATTCCTCCCGACATGCCATCTTCATTCTTCATTGCCAAGTCAAGCTCTTCAAAAGTTCCGAGCTGTTTCATCTTTCTCTGGTCACCCTGAATGCTTTCGCTGCCTGCAGGGACGGTCAGTGCGGCAACCTCCTCCTGGACGCTGTACTGGGCGCCGTGCTTGTTCTCGAAACGGCGCCGCGATGGCGAGAACAGTGGAAGCAAAACTGCTTGGCATAGATGTATCATGGCGTCCGCAACACCCGCATGCGAAGCAACATCATAAAGTACGTGAACCGGTGACGCAGCATTTGACCCTGTCATCGGTCCCACGCCGCTCTCATGCACAGAGCACATGCGTCGCTGCACGGCCAGCGCAAGCGTCCACTCACCGAGCCGTAAGAAAGATTCTAAGAGCAACAGCTTTTGGCCATTAGCGTCATATGGTTCCGTCTGAGCCGCACAAGGATGGCCCGAATCAAAGTTGCGGAGCGCAGAACGAATCGCAGACAAACGATTACTCCTCTGCCGGGCCGGATCCGTGTCTTCAGCGGGCGATGCGTTCTTTCTGGGCCCCAGTCTACCTCCCACAGCGCTTGCACCTCCGCCTCCTAAGGACCGCTCGTTTTCCATTTCGTGCTCTGCCTTCTTCGCCTTCTGCCAAAAGTCAATATTCTGTGCCGCTAGCGCTTTGTCTGAAGGTTCGCAATAGGCCCATATGAGTTTGAGCGACACTTTCTTTTCCAAGATCAACGTCGCCACCAGCAACAGAAGAGACAGCGGGGCGCGTGGGACTGGCTGGATGGCGTTGTCTAGAGGGTCGATACGTTGGTCACATGTCCGCGAGTAGCCGCGCAGTTTTGTACCTAATACGTAAGCGACGTTTGCCTCATCAAAGCAGTCAAGCACGGCGCGCTCGATCCTTTTGCTCTTGCAAATGCGGACGAGGTCAGCTGACGGGCAGAGCCGCACCGCATCGTCGGTGCAATTCAGACTGCTCGTTTTGAATGTGATATTCTGCTTTTCCATCACTGCCCGAGTAATGTCCCGCTCTATGCGCAGCTGAATGCAAAGCAGTGCGTGGTCTGCGACCCGATTCGGCGCAAGCTGAAACGTGCCAATGCAAGCGCGCGTGCGAGATTCGAACCGCCGAAGCGCGCGAGAAATCTCATCCTCGCTTCTTGACCCCGTGTCACATTCCTCCGTGGTTGGAACACTGTTGTCCTTGCGCGGAAGTATGTGGTCATTTAGGTGCCAGAACAGCTGGGTGAAGCCATCGGGCTCCTCCCGGGCCAAGTTGTGCACGGGAGGTTTCTCAACCACACACTTGCGCTTGTACCTCGCCATTTTAAAATAGTAGTCCTTGTCGACGATCTGCAAGGCTGCCAGTGCCTGGTCTGGGAGCCGAACGATCAAATCTCTAGCCTTCAACCACGTTTGCGCCACCAAGGCCTCACCGAGCGAGCGCAGAACTTGCGCACACCTTTGATCTTGACATGGACGGTCTCCATCTGGCGCCAAGTGGAGAGCTTGGGGTGATTGCTCAGACGGATGGCTGTGTGCGTTTTGTGCGATGTTCAGGACGCTAGGGACAAAAATATCCCTCGCTGCGCACTCGAACGCCCAGCCGACCTGACTGTTTCTCAACTCATCGCGCTCTTCTTCCCGTAGCTCAGCCGACAAATGCATCATCCGGGGCGAGGTCGACAGCACCGCTGTGGTTGCATCCCTAATCGAGCGAATCCGCTCAATCGCACCGTCCAGCACAGGTTTTACGAGCGCCCAATCCGGTTCTTCGGCACCATTTCCGAGCGCGAGGAGCGCAGTATTAACACACTCTGTCATCACGCGTTGCATTTGCAACACCGCCGTGTGTTCCGGCAGAGTCTGCATCCTGCCAAGCTTGCGGCGCCTCACTTTCTCACGCTGTCTGTCTGTCTCTTTCTCTCTCTCTCTCTCTCTGATCCTCGCCCGTCTTGTGTCTTCGTGGCAATCAAGCGCGCGCTATCGAGCAGTCGTGTTCGTCGTCGTCACGTCAATCGCGCCAAGGTTGTGGCGGGCGGACCGAGATGCAGGCGCGTGCAGACTCGCGACGCGAAGAGAGAGATGTTGGCGCGGAAACATCTGACGCTGGTGCTCGGGCAGCGGCTGGTCATGGCGGTGCTCAAGTAGGTGGCAAAAGCTTTGCAGAATCGTTCGAGTTCCTGCGCGGGACCGACACGTACGTGGCAGCCGAACGGGAGAGCCTGGAACAGCAGGTTCAGGAAAATGTGGATGGGAACGGGAGTGCGGTGAAGGAAGGTGCGTCTGCCTCCGGAATGTCACATGGTGAACTCGCGCTCGTAGAAGCAAAAGCAGCGCGCGATAAGGCGAAAACGGCACTCGTTATTCATCCCGCGCAGCGAAGAAACCCGGTGCTGAAATGGGTGCGCCATGTGCTGAAACAGGTGATGCCAGGATTTGAAGCAGACTTTCTGTGCGGTGCGCACTCATGCGTGTTCTTTCTATCGCTACAGTTCCACCTACTCAACAAAGGATACATATACGAGCGGCTCAAGAAGCTCGCGCCCACCGATTACAAACTGCGCGTGCTTTTGGTGCTGGCCGATATCCCAGACCCGGTCCAGTCGCTCACTGAGCTCACAAAGCTGTGCATTTTGGCCAATTTGACGCTGATTTGCGCGTCGACCTACGGCGAGGCGGCGCGCTACCTAGAAACGTTTAGAGCGCTCGACGAGAAGAACCCGACAGCCATCATCCCGCACAGCGAGCCTGATTATCTCTCAACACTGAGCGCTGCGCTTACATCCGTTCGGCCGGTAAACAAGAGCAACGCGCTGATGCTCGCGTCGCGATTCGGGACGCTCGCGGCCATTGTGAAGGCTTCTGAACGCGACCTGCGCAGCCAGCCAGGAATGGGCGCTGTGAAAGCCAAGCGGCTTTTCGAGGCATTCAACGCACCCCTCAAGAAACGGCAAGCAAAGAGTGTCGGAAAAGCCCACTCAGTGGCGAAGTAGGCTAATCAGTGTTTTCTGTCTCGCCTCAATATGTATTTAAACTCAAAGATTTCTGTGCGGCCTTCTCGAAGAGCCTTTCCCTCGTACTTGCTAATTGGCCGCCAGTCTGGACGCTCGTGAACCATCTGCTCTTCAAAGTGTGAGTCGAATTGGCTGAGCAAATCACGGATGCTCGCGGCGTAGTGGGCATCGTCTGTTGCAACGTTGAGCTGGCCGCCCAAAACGAGAGCGTCGGCCAGCAATTCAATAAAATACGGCCGTAAAAGTCGGCGATCGTGCGCTTCAGGGAATGGATCGGGAAAGTACACATGCACGGCGTCGACCGAGCTGGGCTCGATGCAGAACGCCACCATGGTCATAGCATCCATCCTCAGCACACGTACATTCGTGAGGTGCGCTGCGCGCGCATGCAGCTTCTGCACAATGGCCGCGACGCTGGGCTTGTGCACTTCAATGCCCAATATGTTGGCGCCTGAATGCCGCTCCGCCAACGCCAGCATCACTTCGCCTGACCCTGATCCGATTTCAATGTGCAGCGGTCGACCTGCTTGTTCGTGTCCCCAAGACAGGCGACGCACCGGAGAGCGCGCTCCTTCAACAGAGCGTACCTCAACAGCAACAGTGTAATGCGGATATAGCTGCTGCAACACGCGTCGTTGTGCCTTGGACGTATCTCTCGCGCTCTGCCTTCGGTAGCTGCGCAGCCCGGCTGCCTTTCGTCGGCGCGCATTCTGCGTCGCGGCGTCCTGGCCTTTGGCAGGGACGTCGTGAGTCATGTTCAGAGGCGCTGCAAACGCGGCACGTGCCACTTTGCGACGCCACACATCCGCCATGGCGCATAGCTCAGTCGCATTCATGACGCCACAGGGTGTGGAAGAACAAATCGTGCCGACACTCGAGATTTTCTTTCCAGGATTTATCTGGCTGGGCAAATGGGAACACAGGCAGACGAGCGCGTCCGTAGAGTTTGACAGTCATTGCTCTGGCGTGCATGATGAAATGGGCAGCACGGAGCGACTGCGGCGCGTGCTGATTGCCAACCGCGGCGAGATAGTGCTGCGTTTTGCGCGCGCCGCGCGCGCGCTGCGGATGGAAAGTGTGTCGATCTTTTCGCAGTTTGACCGTGACGCGCCGCACACGCGTGGCACCGACTTTTCCGTCTTCCTGGGCGGTTCAGACCCGCGTGAGTCGTACTTGAATGTGGAGCGTGTTGTCGACGCGGCAGCGCGCGCAAAGGCAGACGCAGTTGCCCCTGGATATGGCTTTCTGAGCGAGAATCCGCTGCTGGCCAGTGCGCTGCACGAGCGCGGCATCGTGTTCGTAGGACCGCCGGCGCACGCCATTGAGGCCATGGGCGACAAAATTGAGTCCAAACGCATCGCCAAGGCGGCTGGTATGAACATGATTCCTGGCTTTGTTGGGCAAGTCGAAAATGCCGTGCACGCCAAGCAGATTGCTAACGACATTGGGTATCCGGTAATGATCAAGGCGTCGGCAGGCGGGGGCGGCAAAGGTATGCGCGTGGCGTACTCTGATGCAGAATGCGTCAAGGCTTTCAACACATGCAAGTCGGAGGCATTAAGCTTTTTCGGCAATGACGCGTTGCTGGTCGAAAAGTTCATCGAAAAGCCAAGACACATTGAAATTCAGTTGCTGGCAGACAAGCACAATAATGTCCTCTACTTTCCTGAGCGCGAATGTTCCATGCAACGCCGCAACCAGAAAGTGATCGAGGAGGCGCCGTCTCCGTTTGGAACACCCGAGCTGCGCCGAGCCATGGGCTCCCAGGCGGTAGCGCTTGCGCGAAAAGTCGGATACGAAAGCGCCGGCACGGTAGAGTTTCTGGTATCTGGCGTGGATGCCAGCTTTTATTTTCTGGAGATGAACACACGCCTCCAGGTAGAACACCCCATCACCGAAGCCATATCTGGAGTTGATCTGGCTCAATGGATGATTCGGATTGCGCAGGGCGAGAAGCTAGACCTCGACCAGGAGACTCTTGTGAGCGAGATTCATGGTCATGCTTTTGAAGCGCGCCTGTACGCCGAGAATCCGGCGCGTCATTTTATTCCATGCACTGGAACGCTTCATGCGTACAAGGAGCCGGTGCTCTTGCCACCTCCGACATTGACCGCAAATGGTACCCCGGATTCAGCAGCAGCAGCAGCAGCAGCAGCCGCGGCCAGAAAGCTGGACACGGCGCTCGGATTCTCGAGCTCGGGCGTGCGCGTAGACTCTGGGGTGACTGATGGAAGCCACATCGGCATTTTTTATGACCCCATGCTCGCCAAGCTTGTTGTGCACGCACCGACGCGCGACGCAGCATTGCGCTCTCTCGGGGATGCACTTGACCGATATATTGTGCAGGGCGTGCAAACTAACCTTGCGTTTTTACGCGCGCTGACACGGCTGGAGCAGGTGATCACTGGTGACATGACCACAAAACTCTTCGAGCAAGAATGGCCGGACGGCTTCAAGGGTGTGCGGCTGTCACCAGCTGAAATCTCGGAACTCATGGCGCTCGTGGCCGTACACTTTTTCCGCAAGGCGCCTTCAGAGAAGGAGGTTGTTATTGATATTGTGGATTTTGAAGGGCAGGTGCACCGCACGACATTTTCGCAGGCCAAACAAGCTCAATTTACCCGGCGTACCACGACTAATTTTGACATTTGTGGCGAGCAGGACCAGGAGCACGCCATCCAAGTGCAAGAGTACAAGGAAGTGTCCATCGGTGCGCGCTCTAGCCTGGTTTCCGGGCAGGTCAATGGTGTATCAGCATGCTTCCAGCGAATCGGTGCGGATTATTACGGTGCTGGTGGCACGCTGAGTCTCCTGAGCAAGGGTGCTGAGCTGAAAGCGATGGTTCGCACACCGTTTGTCCTTTCGCTTGAACCGATCATGGCCAATCGGCCTGACCGCACAGTGGAAGCGACCGAGGATACCTCCATTCGTGCGTCCATGACTGGGTGTGTGCGCGGCATTTTCGTGAGCGAAGGCGACGTTGTACGTGAAGGGCAAGACGTGTTGTGCCTGGAGGCGATGAAAATGCAGACCATGTTGACTGCGCCGCGCACATTGAAAGTTTTGAAAGTGGCGTGCAGTGTAGACCAAGATGTACAGCTCGACCAGGAACTCGTCGTCTTTGAACCACCCGAGTAGACCATCCTCGAAGAGCCATAAATTCTAGCGCATGCGCTTTCCAGCAAAGCGGCGCACCTCGAGCCCAAATAGCTTCCTTAAAATTGGCACTGTGAAGTTGTCGCGGGCGAGACTCTGGTAGCCCAGAGATGTCCAAAAGCGCCCCGGCGTCTCGGCGGTCTCCAAATAATGCAGATAAAGCGCTGCGTGCCCCTGACTCTGAGCAATTTCCTCACACGCCTGCACGAGCGCGCGTCCAACACCTCCGCGACGCACCGTGGCATCGACGGCCAAATTCTGCATGTACGGAAGCTTTTGATCGTGTCGCTTGCTCTTTTTTTGGCCGCTTTCTCGTGATGCGTCTACAGGCCCTGAGGAAAAGCCTGGTTCGAGCGGTGACCGAAACGCCTCTGCGAGCGGGAAGGGGTACGAAAGTACCGCGTCATCCTCATCGATGGTTGTCAACTCTATGGTACCTGCCAGCGTGGTCTGCGCCTCGCGCCACTCAGCGACAAGGACTTTCCGTTGATGCGTTTGAAAAAGCTGGCGCAATAAAATGCCTATATAATATTCAAGGACAGCGATACGAAAGAAATACGCCCTGACAAAGCCGGAAAACATAGGGCTCACCACTTCAAAGCTTGCCACAAGCAACTCGCTGACGCGCAGCAGGTCCTTGAATTCCGCAGTACGCACCACAAGCTCACCGCGACATGAATGCCCTTGCGTTGTTGCGGAGCTTGGCCGATGTTCTTGCCCACGCGCAGAGCCATGGGTCCGTGCCTCACATCTTCGCGGCCAGGCTATGTTACGAGCACGCCGTGTTGAGCGCGAGCCGCAGCATCGCGCCGAGTTCACGGGTCGCGCGCCGCTCGGTGCAGTGGCGATGAACGCAACGCGTAGTCGCCGTCGATCAAGATCCCAGATTGTCGCCATCTTCCTTTATGCGACGCCACCTCAGCCCCTTACCGCCTCTCCATTGCTTGCGCTTCAGCTTCCACGCAGACCATGTCGCTTGTTAGCGCAGTCGAAATGGCCGGGAGTCGGTGTAAGCCCGCTCGACGCACGCGCGCGCGCTTGCGCGGCCTCCGCAAGACTTGGCGAGTCTGCGGGGAGCTTGTCTGCCCGCTCGCTCCAGTGCCAAACTGTGGACTGGCCCTTGCGCGGAAATTCCGTCAGCGCGAGCGCACGCACCGTCTCCCCTCCAACCGACTGGCGAGCAGGTGTCCAGCCAGTTTGCTTTCGCGCCTCCGAAGGGCATTATTTTACTGGTGGAGTGGCCAGACGTTCGTACTGCGACTCTACAGAACCGTAGTGCACGACGCGGATGTCCAAGGGCACGCCGTGTTGGCTAATCTTGCGCACCGCGCGCGCCATGGCGGTCACGATCCACTCTATCTTATTCTCGAAGACGCCACCACCGACTTTGGTCAAGAGAATCCGAGGACGTGGTTTTCCCTGTGCCAGCGCCGTGATCGTCTGCTTGACGCCCACGAGGAGAGTCGCTTCGTACGCTCCGTCGAGCACAACTCGTGCCAAGCGGCACCAACGGTCCGCTTCTACGCTGGAATATCCAATGCTGAGCGCAGAAGCATAGGCCTGTGTCACACGATTTGCATGCTTCGCGGCAGGCTCGGCCCCGCTTCCCGTCAGTATTTTGCCCCCCACGGTTCCAAGGTGACTGCTGGTATATGTGGCTTTGTCATGTGTAACCTGCGTGTTCTCTTGCACGCCAATGCGCAGAAGGCTTTTCAAGCGCGCCTCCAATCCATCGGTACCGGCGAGCAACGCATTGAGCTCGTCGAGCCTGGAAGAGTCTGACTCGACATACCCGTTGACAGTATCCCACAGTGCTCGACCACTTTTCTCGATCACCGCTTGTTCAATGTCGGCAAGGCAATTGATTTGGCACTGTGCCGTCTGCCCGCGCTGCGCGCCCGGCCTTCCAAATGGGGTGGGTATCAAGTAGTTCCGGTAGGCGGTGCCCGCGGCGCACGCAATCGCACATGCAGGGCCCTGCGTGCGATCAAATTCATATCCCTGGATGCCATTTTCTGGCGTGACCCGCGGGCTCGGAAACTCGAGCAGATTGAACTGACTCGCGGCCTGCACCACGGCGCCGTCATTTTCCGCCTGGGCGTGCATGGCCCGAGCTTCCCCCACCACGTTGCACACGGATGTGGAGCGCCGTGCGCCCTCCGCGCCGCCGAGCGCAAGCGTACGAACAAGCGGGTCGTGGAGCAGGGCACTCACATCTTGGTGGAGCTCAGCCACAGATGGCACGTACGCGGTTCCCGCAGCCAGGACGGCGCCGTGTCTCCCTATGATTTCACAAGTCTCTGCCGCAAACCCGGCGGGCGTGGTGGACGCGACGAATCGAGCATTGCGGAGCAAGTGCGCTCGAAACGCGTCGTAGCCGATTTGCTCCGAGACGCCGAACGCGCGCTCCACAAACTCGCTCATCCTTCCCGCATCTCTCTCCCGCTCCCGTACCGCACAGTATCTGCTGTGAATTCTGCTGCTCTCCTCTTCGTCTTCCTGATCATGCAGAGAAGGCCGTCAACATTCCTTACCTGCAATATGTTGCCCAAAGTGGCGAATAGAATGAGCCGCTGACGAAACTCGGACGAGAATGAGCCGCTGACAAAGGTCAGGAAAGATTGAGCCACCGGCTAAATTCTGGCAGGACTGAGCCGCCGGCGACCTGGACTTAATTAATATAGGTCGACGGAGTAGCACTATAAAAGGAACAAAGACCTGGCGACTAGCGCCTGGCACCCTTGCTCGGTTTTGAAGCAAGGCTAGAATAAGAGGTGAGGAAAATACAAAAGGAAGAAGATTGTTCCGATCTAGCCGTCCGAGCTTTCGGTCCCTCTCAGACAATACTTGCCCAGACCCGTTCAAGATCATGGCAGAATCGGCTGCAGCATCGGCCGGAGCTTCCATTAATTGGAGTCCGACCTCTGAGTCTTCGCAAATCCCTCAGGAAGCAATAACACAGGGTTATGAGCCCGGCGGGGTGATCCCACTAGTACCGCTGACCGCGACAAACTACGACTCATTTTGTCGCACCATCAATCTGAACCTTCCTTCATTCCTGGGGAAGTTTGCGAACGACGCAAAGATGTGCATAAAAGCTGGGCGTCAGCTGGTTCCGACCGGTACAGATGACTCAAGCATGCTTGCCTTCATTGTGACTAAGCATTTCGGTCGCCGATTGCACCATGCGATTATGCTGGCTCTAAATACCGACACGAAGTACGCCGACAACATCAAAAGTCATGCGATCATTGCAAACACGCAGAACGGATATGAACTGATGGGCGTCTTGCAGCGAGTACAGCAAGGTCATTCAAAATCTGACACAGAATGCGGCATAAGCAATATAACACGGCTGCAGTGCCGTGGGATGCATGACATGCAAGACTTTCTGACAAAGATGGCAACAGAAGTGAGCCGCGCTAATATAGACCCGACCAGTCCAACGAATGAGCCACTGTTGAAAGGATTCCTGAAGCCAAAGATAGAGCACATCCCGGATGCTATGCTAACGTACAAGCTTTCAGTTGCGACTGGCGATACATACGTGGAAATCGTCGAAAAATTAATGTACGAAGCAGAAGGTTACCGCAAACATGACAATGGCTACGCCGGCTCAGAAAACCGTGACATGCCTGAACTCAAAAATAAGACGAATCTTTGCAAATTTTGCGCAAAGAATTACTCATACATTCCAGTCAATGGAAGGCGCTGCAGACCAGGCAAATGTAAGCGTAATCCAGACAGCCCATCATATATTCCACCCGAGGAAAGGCGCAAATATGCTGAAGCGAAAAAATCGCAGAAGTCGACGAATGAATACGCAGATGCAAGTGAACACGATCAAGATGCAATGAACATGTGGGCCGAAATAGTGAACAATGAAGATCAAGCATGAGGGTACAGCGTACAGTGCAAGGATTCGTATATCATAGATAGCGGTGCGAGCCGTTCGATAGCAAGTGATCCGATCCTACTAGGAAAACCAATATCCATAGCAAAATCATATGGAAATCTTGGGACGATATCCGGCACTGTGCGCCCTAAACGACTGACCAAAGTACAATCAGGCTTTGGAATACTTGAGGTATACACTGTTGACCATGCACCCTCTCTCATTTCTATGGGGGAGTTGGTGAAAAATGGCTGGAATTTCATATGGAAAGCCAACTCCTACGGACATCCAGTTCTGGTCAGAAAGGAAAACCAAATCATACTTGACGTGGAAAGCAACTGCCCAGTACTGAAAATTCACAAATCACTACTGGCCGAGAATCACGAGCTGACGCACATGCCCATGACTGAGCAATGCATCACATGTACTGCTGCGAAGATCAAGAAGACCCCAGCGAAAAGGAACACCATCACCAGAATCAGGGGTGAAAGGTTTGGGGACTACATCAGCTTGGACCTACTAGTATTAGGCGAGCAGGGCATCGGAGGTCTTAATTACCTCCTCACATTTCTTGACGGTCACTCCAAATGGATAGACGTGGAAGGTCTAACAAGCAAGCATGCTGACGATGTCTTGAACAGTTTCAAAGACATAATGCGGAGGAATGGGATGAGAGAATGGCCAAAGATTATCCGCACGGACGGTGGAACGGAATTCGCCGGAAGCTTTACAGACGCACTAAGAGATAATCTCGTCAACCACAGTGTTAGTCTACCCGAAAGACACAACACAAACTCCACTCACGAGAGCATGCATGCCACCTTAAATCCAGGCATCCGCTGCCTCCTCTTCCATGCCGGACTCCCACCCGCCTTCGCGGTTTACGCGGCTAAGTCCTTTTCCTTCGCAAGTAATAGATTCCACACAACCAAAGCCCATGGTGTATCTCCGTTCAAAAGTAGGTACCACATGGATCCTCCCTACATCCCTCACATTTTTGGCACAGGAGTAGTATATTTGAATGATTTGGCTCGGAAACATGAACCGAGGGGGAAGATCGGACTGATATTGGGGCAAAACGACACGGGATACCTGATTTTGGACTATGCCAGTCTCAAAAACTGGGCAGACAACGACAGAAGCGGAACGGTACGGACCGTGAAAACAAGAGATGTGAGAGTGTTGAAAGGAAATTTCCCAGCGCGCAGCCTAGGATTAATGCGAACGGAGGGTAACGTATTGTACAAGGAACGATTCAGCGAGAGCGCATGGCAGATATGCTTGACATGTAACTTCATCGTAAGCGGGCACGCCCTCACTTGCCCAGCATGTATCGGTCACAAAGCCAAGCATAATCGAGACCAAGGGTGTGCTTTGTCTCGATGCAAATGCCAAGATGACCAGGAAAGCCGACCGCGAGACACCCCCATCAATAGAGAAGGGGCATTTTATGAGCCTATGAACGAAGCCGCTCATGAATTCACCCGAATTAAGTCAGCAATATGGGAGCCACAAGGCTCCATTGACCATATTTCTAACACTGATCAAGATCCAGACGAAGCAAACGGTCAACAGAGCTTAGTGGACCGACACAGGGAAGCGCTACTCGAAAACACAATACGGGCTCTTGATGATGGACCGACCATCGTCCATGACAATGAGGATACCTGTGGCGATGAAGAATGGACGATACGTAACTCTGACGACGATGGACCCCAGCTGCTGACTAGTTCCGACTCAACAAGCAAGAAAGAAGTATCATTTCAACATGAAGACAACACGCAACACCGTGAAGAAACTGCACCCGACGACCCACTTGAAACGGTGCGCAGATCAGCAAGGATAAAACGAGCCCCTCGTCAATTTGGCTTGTTAACAAAGCCAGTCAAAAGCATCAAAGATTGGCCATACGATTGGAAAGCGGCTATTGCAAATGAATTGTCAGCTCACGCGAAGGCCGGAACTTTCGACATCCAGGAGATAATTGAGCATGACGATATTACAGAACGTGATGCCCAAGTTGTCAGGTTCAGGTTTATTTACGGTTTGAAAAATTGGGAGCTTGGGCCAGCGAGGGCGACGCCAAAAGCACGCCTAGTAGCACAGGGTTGCAATTTGCGGTCGGTAGAAGGTGCTCAGCTGATTCTATCAAATGAGGAAATCCCATACGAAGTACCGGCATCATTACAGGCTTTGCGAGTGACGCTGAACTTCGCACTTTCCCATGGTCACGAGATTTGGATATCGGACATTGATTACGCTTACTTGCATGCCCCTCTGTTAGGGCCGGCCGTGTACATGAGAGTCCCGCAAGATATGGTCAAGGTCGGACCCGCGAAGATTGCTCCGGTTGTGCGACTCAGAAAAGCTCTCTACGGTTTACCACGATCGGGCGGAGATTACAATCAATACGCCAGAGAGCAGCTGAAGCAACTAGGTTGGACGCCGACCAATGCGGATCGAAATTTGTATGTGAGGAGATCAGGAGACGAAACTTATATGCTCGCGTTATATGTCGATGACATCTTGCTTGCCGCTCCGCAATTACATCAAACCAAATTGCAGAACGAATTGAAAGAAACTTTTACGATACAAAAAGGATTCCAAAAGGTTGATGACAAGGGAACAAGGTATATGGGCATGAACTTCGTGCGAACGAATGATCAAATTGTCGTGAGCCTGCCAGAATACACAAAACATGTGGTGGACGAATTTAAGCTTCTGCGTAACACTGGTGAAAGTTTGAAGTGGGCGAATACTCCGTACCTTAACAAGATGAACAAAAAGGACCTGCGCCTCGATGAGGCCGGCGAATACGAAGAGAAAGCTGCGAAATTTATCGGCATGCTTCTGTGGTTAGCCCGTACTGCGAGACCTGATGTCATAACGGCGGTGGCGCTACTGTCGCGACACACGCACTCGTGGTCGAAATATGCAGACGCAATGCTTACAAGAATAATCGAATATATTGACAGAACTGCAACAGAAGGGTTGACCATCAAGAAGCTGGGTAAGTGGAGAGCAATGCGGGCGTATTCTGACGCAGACCATGCGGGCTGCTTATTCACTTCAAAGTCAACAACAGGATATTGTTGTTTTCTTGAGGACGGCAATGGAAAAAGAAGCATAATAGACTGGAGTTCGTCGAAGCAAGGTGCAGTGTTTGATTCAACCGCGGCATCAGAAATTTATGCACTCAGCGTTACCCTGAAAGCGGCCGTGTTGCCGATCTCTATGATGCTAGATGAAGTCGGCAAACCTCTGCCAGTGACTGTATACTGTGACAATGAAGCGGCGATCAAAGACACACAACACGGGTACTCCAAGAAGCTGCGATACATGCACAAGATCGCAAGGGTATCACTCTGTTTCTTACATGACTTATTCTTCAATAAGGAGCTTGGCCTGTGCCTCGAATATGTTCACACATCGGAAAATGTGGCAGACATTTTCACAAAGCAGCTTGCTGCTGCGGAATTTACCAAGCATCGTTCGCAACTTTGAGGGGGCGCTGCAATATGTTGCCCAAAGTGGCGAATAGAATGAGCCGCTGACGAAACTCGGACGAGAATGAGCCGCTGACAAAGGTCAGGAAAGATTGAGCCACCGGCTAAATTCTGGCAGGACTGAGCCGCCGGCGACCTGGACTTAATTAATATAGGTCGACGGAGTAGCACTATAAAAGGAACAAAGACCTGGCGACTAGCGCCTGGCACCCTTGCTCGGTTTTGAAGCAAGGCTAGAATAAGAGGTGAGGAAAATACAAAAGGAAGAAGATTGTTCCGATCTAGCCGTCCGAGCTTTCGGTCCCTCTCAGACAATACTTGCCCAGACCCGTTCAAGATCATGGCAGAATCGGCTGCAGCATCGGCCGGAGCTTCCATTAATTGGAGTCCGACCTCTGAGTCTTCGCAAATCCCTCAGGAAGCAATAACACAGCTTACTATTGTAAAAACCTCCATCACCCTGGCATTCGGTCCGAAATGATTTCAGAGCTCCGCAGCTCGCGTAGACTCGAGCTGAGTTGCTGTTATCGGTTCACTTAATACGGGTCTCAGACGAGCCGCTTGAACCGATAGTGAACTCATGTTACGGTACAGTAATAACTGTACCTTACCTTTTCATATCCGCCGTGCTCGATCCTCCACGACGGTCTGCGGCCAGTCGTCACTTTTCTGCGATTCGCGCCATATATCGGATACCGGTTCATCGGTTAACCGGCTAAGCGGCGCGGCAGCGGGATGTGGCGACTGTACATAGCTCGTGGAGGGTGTACAGTGCTGCTTTCGCAGCGCCAGTGGCGCGGCGCCAGCGGCGTCGACGTGGGAGGTCGCGTGGATGAAAAGAGGGGCGATGTGGCGCACGCGTAACGTTGCTGCGGAAGAGGTGTGAGGTCGGGATCCCTGCCATTCTTTTTACAACTGCGCCGCTGTGTGGGAGAGGACGCGCACCTCGTGACACGCAACAGTAATAGCGCGCGCGCGCGCGCGCCAGCGACGGACAGCTTTCTCGTGTCTTCTTTGTTCTCGTTTGGGTTTGAGTTTCGAACAGGACACGAAAGCACACGCAACTGCCATCTCTGGCTGTCACTCTCAGAGTAGGTCGTGCTGACTGACCCGCACAGATTGAAACTAGGAGGAAAGACTGGAAACAAGCAGGTCGCAGTCGAACGTAAACGGCTGGGCGAGAAAGGACAAGTGGCAAACAAGCAGTAGACAAGTGGCAGACAAGGCAGATTGAGGACTCGTGCGGCTACTGACGACGACATCCCGGGCTGTTGCGAGCCGCGCAAACGGGCTTGGCGACTGGCGTGGCGCAAAAGGAGGGTGGGGCGTTCTCGGGGTGATGGACGGGAAGGACGTGCTTGTGAACAGTGAGGCGGTGCTTTTGCCAACGTTGAGTGCGTACCTGCGCAAGAAATTGGTCAGAGAGGCCCCGTCGGCGCAGCGAACCGCGTTTCATGCGCTGCGACCACCCCCAATCTCGGTCGAGGACTATCTGAAGCGCATCCTCAAGTACAACGCGACATGCTCGCAAGCTAATTTTGTGGCCGCTGTGGTGTACATGGAGCGGTCAGGCGTGCCGATCACTGTCTACACGGTGCACCGCCTTCTCATCTCGGCCGTCCTTATCTCAAACAAGTTTTATGAGGACCGCTTTTACAACAACAAGTTCTTCGCCAAGATGGGCGGTCTCCTGCTTGAGGAGCTGAACTTTTTGGAGCGCGAGATGTTGGAGCTCCTCAAGTACAACTTGCTGATTTCGGAGCAGCAGTTCGAGTTTCAGCAGGCCGAGATTATGGCGACGATTTTGTGCAGCGACGCGCCAGATGCGGCAGACGGACGGCGTGCGCTCCTTGAAGCAGGCGTAGATGTTGTGGAGCTCGTGCGCTTGCGCAACCGGCTCCACACCTGCATTGAAGGCGAGCAAGCAGATCTCGGAGCGATGTTAGTGCAATGCGCACAGTAGCACGGCTTGAATTCCTTGACCGTTTTCATCCACGTGGCCCAGGTGCGAGGCCCGTACGAGACACCCCTCATATTAGAAACAGCAAACTCGCGTCCCAACTGGACCCGTTCGGGTCTTCCGGGGCCGTGCTCAACAATAACTAAAAGGCATCTAAGTGTAGAACTCGACCAGGCGACGCAGGAGCCGAAAAGAAATGGAGCATTCTGAACATGAGTAGATCGAGCTGATGTAAAAGACCAACGGGCATCTCCTGGCATCGCTGTCCGAACGCAGCGGGCACGCACAGCTGCGCACGTCGATGCAAGGCGAGCTGTGTTCGAGAGCCTCACTGCCACGCGTGCCATGCAGCTACCGATCCGGCACTGTACCTCCAGGTACAGCGCACAGGATCGCGGAATGGAACGTGGCTTGCGAGTATTTGTGGCAAATTCGGCTACTTTACTAGCAAGTTCGCACTGGGGCGGTTTATTCTTTGAGTTGCCGCGAGATCTTCGGAGCGGTTGGAAGAGAGGGGAGAGGGAGAGAGGGACGGAGACAGCAGGAGGCCGCGCGCAGACGTTGCAAGTTCAATTCTGGGGTGGCAGTCGGGAGGCCAGCGCGCACGTGGGGGTGTTCTCATCGCGACAGTGTGTTGGGGCTGCAGAAGTGTGCTGGAGTCGCTGAGGGAGAACGCGGGGGGAAAGGTGCTCCAGGCGCATTGCGTGACGTGGTACGTGCACAGTTCAACGCCCTGTGTCTCGAGTTGCGGGTGGGTTCGTTCTGCTGCAGAGGCTTGGCTTGGCTCTGCGCGTCTGCTGGTGCGGTTGCCGAACACGCTGGGGAGGTGTTTTCTTAAGCGTCGAGGCGCTCATCTGATTCGCTTCTGCTGTGGGACTTGTAGCAAGGCGGGGCTGTCGTCATTGCTGTCCTGTCTCTTTTCTCACGCTGCTTCACAGCCACGCTCATTTCCCAGAACCCGCGCGCAGTGACACGGCGTGCGGGCTCTCTACCTGGGAGTTCATCAAGGAGCAGTGTCAGCGGACGGTCCTCCATACGCACAGAAAACGCAGGCGCCGTACCAATTCTGTGCAGTGGCAGAGCAACTTGAACACAAGACGAACGGAATTCAGCGGCTGATGCGCCGCGCGTGCGTGGAGATTCGCGTACATTGCCTTCATTGGAGATTCCACAGTGCCGCGCTTTCTTTCTGTTTTTGCTCTTGACCTTGGCGTGATTCGCTTTCTTCTGGGCCGCCCACCGGCTTTCACGTCTTTGTCTGAACTTTCGACAGAGAAGGGTGTGCGCGACTGGCGAGAAGGAGGGTCCACAAATGGGTCGACTGTACAAGGCGTATTTGAGCGGAAACAAGGTTTACATGTGTGTCACGTGCCACTCGCATTTGGCGTGCCATGAGGACATCATGAGTAAGTCCTTCCAGGGCAGAAAGGGCAAGGCGTACCTTTTCACCAGCGTTGTGAATGTGTCCATGGGTCCTAAAGAGAACCGCACGCTTATCACGGGACTGCACACGGTCGCAGACATCTATTGCAACGTGTGCGAGAGCGTGCTTGGCTGGAAGTACCTCGAAGCATTCGAAGATTCCCAAAAGTACAAGGAAAACAAGTTCATCATTGAAAAGGCGATGATTGTGAAGGAGAATACCTTGCTGTGACATTGACGCGCGCTTGGTTATTTCGTGAGTGGCTGCGCCGTATGCATGCGTGCCTCCTTTTTTGGATTCCATTGTTCTTTTGTTTCCTCTTTTTTTGCTTTGCCAGTGTGTGGCCGCTGGAGAGCACTTGGCCCTGTGAAAGTCTTGTGGAAATGTGAACACTCTTTGCGAACGCATGTGCCACCGATTTGTGTGAAAAATTGAAGTCCAAATGATGATATGAAGCTCTGCATCACTGCAGGGCTCCCCCCGTTGTCCTTCGGAGCTGGTCCGGAGAAAAGAAGAAAATCGCCCTGCAAAAACGAATAAACATGGAATAACGTATTTAATGACATTCACGACCACTAGCATCACTTGTCCTCCGTGCCGACCGTCTTCTCTGCGGCGGCCGCGGGCGGTGTCTCTGTGCCAGGCAGACCCATGTGCGCGGGCATCCCTTCCAAGCCATGAACCACCGCTTCACCGCCATGGATGACGGCCTCGCCGGCCGCCTTGACTCCTCCATACACGGTCTCCCCGGCCGTCTTCACGGCCGAGCCCACCACTTCGAGCTCCTTCTCCGCAAATTCGGAGTGCGCTTTTTCCACGGCCGGATGGCCAGCTGCGCCGCGTCCTGCCACCATCTTGCGCGTACGCTTGACTCAATACCTCCACCCTTTTCCTCGGTCTTCCCTTTCTCTTCGTCTCTCGGCCGGCGATAAAAGGGTCTACCTCAGAGGCATCGATGCACTGCAACGAGCCTTCATCTGCTCAACTGATAGTTTGGCTCACGCTTTGCAAGCAAGACACAGTTCACGGTCTGACTTGCAGCGCCAGAGCAAACGCCTGCGCACCGGATATTTTATCGTTGCGCAAAACATGCGCGAGCCGTTACGCGCGTTCATACTGAAACATGCCAGTTTTTATATAGACCGACACTGTGCTTCGGGAGCGTTGTCGTGAGCCGCGCGGCATAACCCCCATTCACGGGTGAGCCGTGACTGCGCCTCCTGGTGCGTGCGTGGCAGCGGCGATCGGCGCACCACGAGGAGCCGCGCTTTGCGGGGCACTGGAACTGGGGATAGGCACACGGAGCTCGTTTGTCGCGCCGCGGGATGCCGTGGATGCGCGAGCGCTGATGTTCAGCTCCCGATTGAGCCACGAAATCACGCGTTGGTCGTTCGCGCTGTTCCTTTGAAGGTGCCTGATCTCGGATTGCGCCTGCGCGAGCTGTTCGCGTAGAGACGCGAGCTCGGCCGCGTGCAAATCATGTCCGGCAATGGCTGCATCGGCGCGTTTTCTTAGCTCGGCAAGCTCGGCGTCGCGCGCCCGGGCCTCCTGGTCAGCGCTTGCAAGAATCGATTCTTGCGAGGCGTGCGAGGCCTCAAGCTCTGTCACGCGTATTTGCAGCTCATTGTTCAGTGCGCTCAGCTCGTCGTGGTCGTGCTTGCGATCCTGCACCTGGGCCATCGCATCGGCCAATCGCGACGCCAATTGCACATTCTCAGCTCGCATCTCGTCGCGTTCCCGCTCGGCCTGATCAACTCGCGCACGCAAGGCTTCCACCAGGTTTGTGCGCTCCTGCACAGCCCCTTCTAATGAAGCTGTCCGTTGCTTCTCCGCCTCGAGATCCACGGTGGCCGCTCGGCTCAACGCCAGCGTCGACTCGAGCACCTGCTGTGATTCCTTGAGGGTCGCGACCATCGCCATCAGTTCGTCTCTCTCCTTGCTCAACGCAGTGTGTTCTGACTCTGCTTGTGCCATGTGTTGACGATGAATGCGGGACTGTTCCTCCACACTTCGTAGCTCTTGCTTTGCGCAACGCAGTTCGTCACCGAGCTGCGCATTCTGCTCCTGGAACTGCTCGATTTTCTGAAACGCCAGCTCCAACTTTCGGCCGAGGTACCGGCGCATATAGTGGTCGTCTGCGCGAACCAGTGGGATGGTGATGTGATTGATAGCCTTGAACTCGCCGAGTTCGATAATTAAGAGCTGCGCATGCGCGTCAACGTCGTCGTTTCCTTGTCGCTCATGTTGATCAGCCGAGAGAAGGATGGCACGATACGACGAGTCTGGATCTGCCGCGAGGTGTAGTAGCCGGGCCACGTGCAAGTGAAGCGCATTGTACCGCACTCGCAGCGCCTGTTTTGCCTTGAAGTCATGGTACAGGGCGGCCGTACATTCCCAAAAGAGCAGCGCGGCCTGGGCAGAATACTTTGCAGGATACGCCTGTCCCACAGTGGCGTCTTCTGCAGAGAGCACGTACATGCACAATACGTCGCGCGCCGTGTCGCGGAGCAGCACACAGCGCAGCTCGGCCATTGTCATTCCTGACACCTCGGACACCGACACCACAGGCGCCACCGCGGCGCCGTCCTGACGATACGCGCTCAGCTGCACATCGCACACCAGCTGCTCCGCACGATCATCCAGAAGCACTGCGCGCTCCATGGCACCCACGGTAAACCACACTGTCCTCTCTCTCACGCACACCATCCACCACCAACCTGCCCACGTGTTATTCGCTTCTTCCCGCGCACGCCACCTGCACGTTCCGGCACAGACCATGTGCTGTACCCTACTCACCACAACAGTACTCCCAACGATGGCCGTTTCAAATGCGGCGTTTGAAAATTTGAACATTTGCGCGTGACGCGCTGTGCTCACGGCTGGATCGCACGGATTCTGGCTCCGCACGCATGTCTTGCGTTTGCCAGTGGACGGATAAAGGCAGCAGACCTTCAACACGCCTTGACGCTCGCGAGCTGAGTGTCTGGGACCAGGGAACCAGGCACGCAGTCGGCTTGCTTGTTTGGGGCCACAGAAGCAAGTCAGCCAGACAAGCAGTGTCCTGCTTCAATCACGGTCGGACGCAGAAGACTCGCGTGACAAGAGGTTCCCACGGAACGAACGTGAGGCGCTTCTCGGCCGGACCGCTCAAGCTGGCGAAGAGCTGCTGCATCGTTGTGATTGCGAGAGGAACAAGAGGTATCCGCGGCGTGAAGAAGGACGCGGCGCCGTGAACTGTGAGGTTGGGTGAGATGGAACTGTTTCGCCAGTGGTGGAGAAAAGATGAGGAGCCAGCAGCCCCGCTGTACGGTTCGAATGCCGGAAGCGGGGCGTTTCCGCCCGGTAGTCAGGGCCCCGGTAAAAATATGAACAGCAGCAACGGAAGCTCTGCAGAGTCTGCATTCACTGTTGATGCCAAGGTGCAGTCGTACCGGTGGGACGGGCCGTCCGGTGTATCTGGTGCATCCTCCAACTCTCTGGACGACAAGGAGAATGTGCAGAGCACCACTGAGCAGCAGCAGCAGCAGCACAAAGCGGGCGCATTTCAGAACGTACCACGTGACAGCATGGTTGACTTTCTTTCCAATATTGGACCAGGCCCCGCAACTCCGGTAAAGAGCAAGACCCCCAAGAAACTAACCATGCCAGGCATTGGAACGCCCGGCGCGGGCACTCCATCGGACTCGCTGAAAAAGAGCAAGTCGCAGGGGTCGCGCAGCGCGCGGCGCGGCAAGCCGGATCGTCATGTGATCGGTGCGCCGCAGATGCTCGAGCATGCAGTGCACGTGCGACACGACACAGAGTCTGAAACTGGCTTTGAAGGTCTTCCGCCCGCGATGGAGAGCCAGCTGAGCAATCGGCAGAAGAACACCAAGGCCGACGGTTCCAAGCAGTCAGAACAGGACGCGCTGGTGGAACTCTTGATGCGCGGCTCGGCTGATGTTTCGGTAGAGCAAGAGGTTGAGCCGGACACCCCGGTGTACGTAGACGACGACCCGCAGAGCAAGTACGACATCGTCGAAAAGATTGGAGAAGGTGCTTCTGGTGCAGTGTACTTGGTGGAGGGCGCAGACAAGACAGACCCATCTGGCACGAAGCGCAAAATCTACGCACTCAAGAAAGTGCGCCCGACCACAGACCAAGAACGCATCATGCTCGAGGCCGAGGTAGAGGTGATGCATACGCTCAGGCATCGCAACCTGGTCCGGTGCCATGAGACCTTCCGCTTTGATGGCTCCTGGTGGATCACCATGGAGTACATGTCAGGTGGGTGTCTGACGGACGTGCTCGACTTTGCGCGCGTGCGGCGGCTGCGGCTCAAGGAATGCCACATTGCGTACATTTTAAAGGAGGTGATCCAGGGCCTGCAGTACATGCACCTGCAGCGGCGCATTCACCGTGACATCAAGTCAGACAATGTGCTGGTAGACACTGACTCGGCACAGATCAAGATTGCGGACTTTGGCTTTGCCGCGCAGCTCACCGAGCAAGAGAACAAGCGCGTCAGTTTTGTAGGCACTCCGTACTGGATGGCGCCCGAACTTGTGCGTCGATGCGCGTACGACCACAAGGTCGATATTTGGGCGCTGGGCATTCTCGGCATTGAGTGCGCCGAGTGGGAGCCTCCGAACCTGAGCTGCTCGCCAGCTGAGGCTCTGACACTGATCCAGACCAGCCCGCCTCCCAAGCTGCGCCGACCGGAAAAATGGTCGCCCGAGTTCCGCGACTTTCTGGCGCGCTGTCTTGTTCTCGTACCGCTTAAGCGTGCCACCACTGCCGAGCTCATGGCGCACCCATTTATTGCGACGGCCAGCCCCCGAAAGGAGCTTGTGCCCATCTTTCGCGTCGCCAAGCTGATGGGCCAAAAGGGCTCCGGGTGAGCCGGTCTGCCGGTCTCCACATAAACTGTATTCTGCATTGACGTAGACGGAGAGGTCCATGTGCGCCAGTCCGTGTCTTGTTTGGAGGGCATCTGATTGCTAACCAAACACCAGGATTGACAGGCCCGATTTGGAGGAGTCGGGTTGGCTCGTGGCCGTCGAGAGCGCGACATCATGGCGCCTGCTGAGAGTGCCAAAAAACCGGCGCTGTCTCCATGTATTGACACGAGTTGCGCATGTGCATGCTTCAAGGAATAAAAAAAAGAGCGGGAACTCCCCCCCTTCCCCGCGAGCGTGCACTGCACGGTTTTTATTTGGAATCGTTGGTGCTTTCGTACGCCGCCACGTATGGCGGGCTCATAATTGATGCCTCGGATGCAAGACGCTGCCCGTGCGCCAGGGCACCGGGGCGGTAAACGACCTGGGAACCTCCATCAAGACTGGACCTACGCGGCTCGCGGCCGCACGCGCCATATGGGCAACCTCATGCCCGGACCGCACGTATGCAGAAAGCGCGGCGTGCTGCTGCAGTGCCACCAGCACTGGCTGTTCGGTTTGCTTTCCCACACACGTGACGACCACAAGCAGCGACGCGCCGCCTTCTCTACTTTGTTGCATAATAAAGAGAAGCGCATCCATCCATGCACCGGGACGCAGCTGGGAAGCTGGGACAAACACTGCATTCACGCGCCCAAGGCGGTGGCTCGCCGAGCACATGAAGCTCGCGAGCATCTCGGACGGATACCGAAACACGCTGAGCTGCACGGGAGCACCGCCTCTGGAATAGATATTTGGATCTACATGAACGCCATCCTCCGCGCGGTCAAAATTGTCGCACGGGTCAGAGACGATTCCCAAGTGCAACTCACAGCGCAGCTCTTGCATGACGCCCAGCCACGCGTTGCCCAGCTCGCCGTCGACCAGCGCGGACGAGTACCAGCTGGCCGCGCCGCTTGCCCCGCCCCGCACGCCTGGGCCTTCGAACAGCACCTCCTGCGCTCCCGCTGCGCCGCTGCGCGCGCGCTTTGCCCTCGCGTGCTCCGACGGAAACGCGCATCCCGTCACGGTCACCGCCACGTCGTCATCGCACATCGCCAGTGTCATCGCGCGCGAATCCAGCGCCGGCGCGGCGCCGCCAAACGCCTTGCGCTTGGCTCCTAGCACCATACCCACTGCCGCGCGCGGTGAAATCTCTGCGTACCCACCTGCGAATCTCCGCTCATCCAAGCCTCACTCCCTTGCTCTCTGTGTCTCTGTGTCTCTGTCTGCCCACATCTCTTCGCACAGCGGCTGACAATGTGAGCGCGCACCACCTCATTCTCTCACGCGCAAGGTTTCTTGCCCCTTCTCTTGCTTGTCAGCACGCGTTCTGAAACTTGCAAGTGACGCACGTTACGCGGTACAGTGCGGGTCGCCAACAAGGTACAGCGCGCTCCCTTCTGTTCCCGTGTTTACACGTGCTTGCTTGCACGCGCGCTTGCACGCGCATTTCAGCAGTACCTCCATGTGCGGGTGTCCTGCACCTGTCGGCTGTACGTGCCGCTTGTTCCATGTGGAACAGCGCTGGAAAATCCAAGTTGCGCGTGTCGCACGGTACCGAGCGGCGTCGTCCACTCCGCGCATTCCTTTGCAATGCGGAACGCGCCACGTTTGGAAAATGGGTGTACACCTGTATATGGCAATGACAATAATCGCGCGTGCGTATGTGGCATTACGAGCCGGAAAGATGCAAAACACGCGAAGATTGAATGCCGCAAAAAAGGGATCATGCCCTGACTTCCCCGCCCTCCCCGTCCCTCCTCCGTCTTATTCGCCGAATCACCCTTCCACGCACGCACGTGTGCATAGTAAAAGACGTCTGTTTTACAGGGCGGCGGCTTGGCGGTGCGGAAGATTTAACAGCGCGCGGTGTGACGCGCCCGACCCGACGAGCAGCACGCGTTTTGCTATGCACACGCGTCTGCAAGGGAGAAACTGCCAAACGATCGAAAAACATCCGCCTCGGACGTCACGATTCGCGACCAAAGAGGTGAGTGAGAAAGGAGAGCATAGCGAAAGAGCGACAGAGCGGAAGAGAGGAAAGGGTGGAGCGCGACGCAAGCAGACAGGGAGGTCGAGGACGAGCTCGCAAGCGTGCCGTGCTGCTAACGGGAAGCGCGTGTGAGCGTGGAAGCCCACGCGGGGGGGACGCGCCGCAACCGCGGGGGAAGGGAAAGGCGGGGGAGGGGAAAGGCGACTCGCAGCGTAGAGCGATTGGACGTGCCTTTTGGGGGTATTTGTGAGTCATGGCGGACGTGTCGGTGCCGCGTGGGATGGTGGGGGGAGGCAGCGGGGACGGCATTGAGGTGCAGAAGGTTGCGCGCACGTTCTCGTTGCCCATCCCGCAAGCCGCGGAGGAGCTGGGCGTTTGTGTCACCATTTTGAAGCGCTGGTGTCGCGAGTGGAACATCTCGCGGTGGCCGTTCCGCCGGTACAAGAGCCTGGACCACCTCATGGCCAGGCTGCACAGCAAGACGAACGAATTGTCTCAAGCGGAGATTCAGCTGCAGGCGCAGCTCATTGAGAACCGCAAGCAGGAGCTCACCGACAAGCTTTTGCAGACGATTCTGCGCGCCGACGCCGCCACGGCTGCGCGCGGCTCGAGCGTCAAACCCGTCGCGCCGCGACTTCTTGCCAGCCCTGAATTCCGGCAGAGCGTGGAAGATGCGGTTGCCGCGCAAGAGGGGCGAGTAGCGTCATCATCCGCTCCGGTGCATCAGGCCGAGGCAAGTCCTTTTCAGCAGCCTTATCCACAGCAGCAGCAGCAGCCGCATCCTCATTTGGGCACCATGCATTTGCAGGAGCAACAGGAACAGCAGCAGCAGCAGCGCCAATACCAACAGCAGCACAACCACAACAACCACCATTTGAATCTGATGGTGCAACACCACCAGCAACAGCTCAGCATGGTGCAGCAAATGCAGCAACTTCAGCAGGAAATTCAGCAACAGATGCACCATAGTTCGCCCGGTCAGTCGCTTCAACAGGGTCAAGGTATGGAGGGGCCGTCGGCGATGCTATCATCCACGGAAAAGGGCGACACCACGCAGCCGCGCCACTCCGCGCGCGGAACGACATCAGCAGATGTGCCGATCGCTAATGCGTACACGCACCCGCGCAGTGTCTCTCCTTCGTTCCCGGTCTTTGGAGACTCTGAGCTTGAGTATGCGGGATTGGGTAGTGGAGCGCCGTCGGGCACGTCCAAGTATGTACATCGGGATGCATACGGTCGCGCGGCGGCGCAATTTGTGAGTGGGAATCCAGGGGATGTGTTTGACGCGCCAGTTCGGAGCGCGGGACCGCGGATTCGCTCACATCATCAACATCGACCTCAGCAGCATCCTCCACACGCGTACAAGCAGTCCGCGTCACCGTCGCCACAACTTCACCACCATCAGCAAGCGTACAGCCTGACGGGCATGCCGCTGCAGCCATCGAGTGGTGCCGGGTACATGGAGAGCCCGAGCGGCATGGCAGGGATGAACGCGGGCTGGTTATATAGCGAGATGCCCATGATGGGACTGGGTATCCTCTCGCCGCCTAGCATGTCTTGGGCTCCTAATCCGTCGGCAAACAGTATGCTCAACATGCCGGGTTCGTCTTCGACGGGCGGACTGCCACCAGTCGATTCTCATCAGCAGGGTTATGCAAGGCATAATGGAAAGCCAGAGACGTCAAGGATGCACTCGGCCATGCTGGCATCAAGGTATGCCGACTATTCACCCTGCACAGAGTTTGGGTCGCCATCTATTAACAATCCTCAGACCAGTCCGTCGGCATGGACGCGACAGTCGTCGGGCGTGTCACCCATGTTTCGGGATGTTAGCGTCCGTGACCACGCTCATGCCTTTGCCGTGCCCAGTCACCAACAAGTTATGGACATGGACATTTCGGAAAAGCAAAAGGCAGGCGTCAGTGCTGTTGGGCATACAGCAAATGCTGAGGCCCCGGCGGTCCCTGTTGGTGAGTCGCGCGCCACGAAGATTGGCGAAGTGAAGGAGGACAAACCGACTTCATCTTCAAAACCAACCAACGAATCGATGAAGCAAAAAGCAGAGTCGTCTGGACCCACTCGGATTGGTCAGCAGCATCAGCAGGGGCTGGGGCGGCTGGAAGAGCATAGTGAGGAGCAGCGGGTCGCGCAGCAGCAACCGCAAGCTCAGCAACACAAAGAATCCCAGCCATCGTCTGCTGTGGCGACAAAGACGACTCAGGTTGAGGCAGCCACTAAGCAGCAAGTGTCGCACAGTGTGCATGACAAGCAGGCGCACCGTCCCAAAGAAGAAGAAAAGGTCAAGCTCAAGAAGCAACACCAGCATGGGCATTCCCAGCAGCACCAGCAGCAGCAGCAGGATTCGAAGCCGTCATCGCCGCAAGAGCAGCCGTCTTCCGATCCCGAATCGAAGAACTCGCGTGCGGGCTCGGGTGAGGCCTGCGGTGGTAGCGGTGGCAGCGGCAATGGAAGTGCCGGAAGCAACGCCGAAGCCGCGCCGAATGACCCCTTTGGTGCGTTCAGTGCAAATGGAAGTGGAAACGGAAGCACCCGCGATGGCAGTGCTGGGGGTGGCAGTGCGGGAGACGGCAGCTCAGGGCCCATAACCTCGGATGGCTCGGATGAGTTTGGCAAGACCGGCAAGAAGCGTGACAATGAAACGACTCAGCAGCAGCGCCAGGGCATGGGCTTCAACGCAGCACAAGAGCAGCATCCCAACAACCGGCGCGTTCGCAAGCGAGCGCGCACGCAGTCGGCAACGGCCTCGCCGCCACATTCGCCGGATGATACGCATTTCAATCTCATATGCAGTTCAGTTGGAGCAGTCATTTTCAGCACTGACTTTTTTTTCCGCGTCATCAGTTGTGCTGGCCCTGACACGATTCCGGCGCTTCACGGAATGCCCCCACGTGTCGGAGAGTCATTGTTAGACGTGCTGCAAGTGTCTCCGTCCACGATAGGTCCCGATGGCAACACGACAGGGGCGAACTCTGCGACGAATGCCACAGCCAAGGACACAGGTGCGCTTGGGCTGAATCATGCGTCGGATGAGTCGCGTAGTACGCGGCACTCGGATCAAAACAGTGAGAACAATAGTGCCGCGGTACAGAACATGCTGAATATGTACATGGACGCGCGCGCTGGGCGGAATGTGGACCACATCTACAACCACAACAACAAGCAGTACCTGCAGCTTCTGCGGCCTCTTCGAGCGAGCAGTGGCGAGCTGATTGGAACATCGAATCTCTGCTTGGACATTACTTCAAGCAGCTTGTCATCCATCATGCACTAGTCGGCCGAGTCGCCACCAGACGTGCGGGCGTGCGCATGGCTACAAAATCTTTGTTAAAGTGTATTGTATTTGTACATCAACGCATTTAGTATGCGCTGTTTCACGTGTGCGTGTAAGACCATCCGCCAGCCACAGCGCCGACTCGGCGCCGCAAACCTTCACGCGCACCGAGTCTGCCGCGGATGATGGAACCAGACCCCACCACGATCACGAGCAAGCCCAACCAATTCAGCTTCTGCCGCGAGCTGCCGTTCTGGTACCCCGGCAGATGTCCCACCAAGCTTGCGCAGTCTAACGCACGTGCGATCAAATTGGATAGGGGACGGTCCTGTCGCAAGCGTAGTGTCAAAATGGACCTTCTCCGCGATCTTATGAAGCTCTTTTTAGCCATGGACTGCACGAATGCGAAAGGCCCGAGGTCGCTTCGCAAGCGGCAGCGACCTTTGTCCGCACTTTTAGACGGCTCAGGCGCTCAGATCAAATCCACGCGCCGCGGCTAAGCAGGCTCGCCTTGAGAGCCACACTTTTACATGTGGCCAAAGCTTGCGAACGAACGTTTTTCCAAGGGTCGACCGCTGCTGCAAGACGCTGTTGACGGAGGAAAAAGCCCACTTGCTTGTAGAATACAAATGCATCCACAGAGGCATCGTGTTCGACCACGAATTTCGTGTTCTCGCCCTCTGAGCTCGCCGTGCGGTCGGGCTGCATCAAAAGCGAGAGCTGCTGCTGCTCTATGATGCGGTTCACTGCTATGATGACATTCACCTTGCGACACGGCTTGGGCAGCCTCACGATGCTCTTCACATATTTCGCCACTGAATCGGCATGTTTCGTTCGCGTGCGCGCTGGAGCATGCGCACCCCGAATGCGAGCCTAGCGTGCGGCGACCAATGTACACGGCTGACCAGCGTCAGCGACAAGTCCAATGTCTTGTTGTCGAAAGGCGTTTTGGTGAAATTCAGTATCTCTGCCATCTGATTATGAACGTGAGTGGGATCCAAGACGCTATCGCGAGCATTGCTGCCCAGCGCCGGTTGCAACTATTTGTTAAGCACCTCAGTGCCTGGATTGACGCCAACTCCTGCTGTCGTTGGACCACTATCGCCCGGCACAGGCGTTCAGCTTGCGCTCGGATCGCCGGCATCTGACCTTTTGCTGGAAAATGTAGTCATGGCCATGATTACCAATAGCCTCCGTTGACGGGATTCGATGGACATTGGCGAAAAGAACCAGGTATCACCGGCAAATCCAGCGTTCTGCTTCATGCCAGTAGCACGTGCCGAGTGCGCGAGACAATCCCTGCACGCGTGCAGGTGTTGACGGATCCAGTGATTTCCAAGCAAGGTAATGATCATCTTCCGCGACAGCAACCACATTAGTTCCATGTTTGCGAGTCGCCTCGGACGCGGCATTCAGATGCGGCGGGAGCGATCTGTCCCAGCGGGATCCGAGACATTTGAGTGCCGAATCCATTCCCTCCTGTCCCTTTCCAGCTCCGAAGAAAATA
Source organism: Porphyridium purpureum (assembly GCA_008690995.1). Taxonomy (NCBI): domain Eukaryota; phylum Rhodophyta; class Bangiophyceae; order Porphyridiales; family Porphyridiaceae; genus Porphyridium; species Porphyridium purpureum. The sequence continues at coordinate 2,220,490 of VRMN01000002.1, read as the reverse complement.
CTGAAACTCGATCTTCGGGGCGGCTTGTCACAGCTTTACTGGAGACGGGCACTTGGCGGAGAAGCCGTGCCGAGTTCCTGCCGGTAGCGACATAAAGTTTTTTTCTTTCTGATTCTGATGCTGCACTGCCCTCGCACGAGGAGCTTGAAGATGGCTCTCCTGCGCCGCGTGCTGTGCAGAGTTCAATTGCCCGGCACGTGCGTCACCAGATGCCATGCTTGGCGCTGCTCTTCGAGCCGTGCTGCCTCGTATGTCCTACCAGTTTGTTCCTCTCGCTCCGGAAAGTTGCGAAGTCGCGCAAGCGACTCGTTCATTTCCATGTAAAACTGGACGTACTTTGCTAACGGATCACGTACGCTGGTGACCTCGTGCTCTCCAGACGCCTCATGAGATCCCACGCTGTGTGACTTGCTGTCTTCACGGGAAGCCTTCGCTGTGGCATGGGCGACGATCACACTTGACGAAAACATCATGAGACAAATAATGCAAATGAGCGAGAGTACGCCATACGGACCAGCCGTATTCTTGCATTGTAAATCTAGTTACCGCACGTTTCTTCCGGTGCCCGATTCCGTTATTTTTTTTATCTTTTTTACAGTCGACCCTTCTTCCTGCTCCAAGAGCCCTTCGAGCCGTTATCATCTTGTGCTCCATGCGACCGGCTCCCCATGATCCAACCGATTGTGCTCCGGAAACCCACTTCCTACCCACTGCTTTTCTCGTACCCCAACTTCACATTCAAAGCGTACGAACACATCTTACGCCTCTGCATATACACACCGCTTGCGCTGGAGGGCCAAACGCGTACATCATCATTGGTGCCATGTCTGGCCAAACAGCTCACCACCTCAAGTTATGTTGTTTTCCGCTGACCATCATGGCAGGGTTATATTTTCCGCTTCTCTTCACCATCCAACCCAGCCGTTGAAGCTTCCACCTCACAATGAAGGCTCACGCCGGCTCTGCACGACAAACTGTCTTGGTCTTCCGCCCATTATCAAGAAAGCGCCGCGTTTTTGCTCACTCCTCCCGCAAGTTGACGAATAGAAATCGCTCGATTCAAAGCACGTTTCGGGCGACCAGCGTGGATTGATGCTTGCGTGACGCGATGTGACTTCGGATATTATTTTATTTCAATTTTAGACGAAAATACATACGAATCGTTTCGAAACCGCTCATGCTGCAGGAAACAAATACAAAGCGTGATGAAAATGGGAGCAACCGATGAGCGCATTCCTCTTTGCTGTGCGTAATTCATGATTTTTTGATAGAATGATCGGCTGTATTCACCATCAATCAATTAACGGCATTCGTGGGGCAGAGTGGGCGATCAAGCGAGCGGCTTGCTCCGTCACGCGCAATTGCTCGAGCATGGCCATCTTTAGGGAACACACACTAAATCATCATCTCACCACATTTTCTACTACTTTGCTCTGTAATCTAGAGGAGGGAAGCACTACGTTAGCCTCGCGGTATTCATTACTGTGGTGTAAAAGCTACGGTATTTTCCGGGATGCCGCAGAAGTAAAGAGTCTTTCCTGGATCAAATCCGCCTTCTGGCCACAATTGAAAAACAGTTCTCAACAGAAACAAAATATCTATTCAAAAGGTTTCGATCTAGCAAACTGTGGCGCGCCATACTTGATCTCTTGAGCTCGTAAAGCGCGTATAAAAGCCGACGTGGGGGCAAACACACCGGCATGATTTTCTGGGCGACGCGGCACTTTCTGTGGAAACGCAGAAACCGGGAAGAGACTTTCGCTGTGTGGATTTAAAGAGAGTCGAGCGAAGAAGAAACAGGAATCATGACTGTGAGCACTGGCTTGAACGTTAATACATTCAATATCATCAAGAGGATCTTCTTGGAAATCATTCCGGCGATCATGCTGGTCTCGTTTGCCAGGATTGTTACGGATGTTACGGAATGGATGATTCGACGAAATGGACAAAAGAAACCCACTTTGACCGACCATTGGGTTAGTATTTTTGTGGGACTCGGACTGTTTACCGTCAATGGCAAGCTAGTTTGGCACAACTTATTGATTCTGGTGGTGGCAGGAGGTTTGATTGCAATTCAAGTTGTGATTCAAGATGGATACAATTCCGTTCCGGCGTTTGAGCCAGTGACTTACAATTATACAAGGTTTGCAAATCTGGCGACGGATTTGGACCAGACGGCCTATTTGAAGTATCTGCTGGTTACTCCGCCTTTCATTGAACCGAACATGAATAGACTTGCGGCTAATGTATCTGTCTGGTACGAGTGTGAGAATGCGGGCGAGTCTGTGCAATACATTTCGAATGTTCGAGTTGTGAACGAGACACTCACCGCGGACAAGGATCGACGAGTAACTCTGGGTCCTACGTTGCGATTTGACGATTCAAACTCTGAGACTTGCAAGGATGATGCAAGATGCCGTAACCTGAATCTTGCCGCGATCATGAGCGTATCGGGCATTCGTAGAGACGAGCTGCAGGCCATCCAATTTGACGCCACAAGCGTGCTCACAACAGAGGGCGAATCTGAGGATGTCCGGTGCCTAATTGCCAATCGCCAACTGGACACGTGTGTAGTGAATATTATCTGTATGAACAGCAATGTGATTTACAGGGTGGTCCCGGCTTTTAAGCTTAGTGCCAGTGGCAATAGGACCGAAGATGTATACTGCAGCCAGTTTGCAATCAACGCCATGACGGACGGCGATTACCTTGTGCAGCACAGAGCCTTGTACACGAAGCATGACTTTCAAGGAAATTGGACAACGCTGCTATCTCTGGCTGCCTACTCTGGAAAGTACTCGGGCAGGCTCACCCCGGACCAAATTAAGATGCATATTTGCGGAGCCGAAGATTTCCAGAGGGCGATCGCTCTTTACAACACATGGGGAAACGATTCGATTCGCTTGGATACGGATGAGATCCTCGAAGGTTCAGAACTGATTGGAACTGTCGCGACTTTTGAAGTCTGGGCGCTGACGCTAAACCTGATAATTGTGGCTGTTGGGCTCATCTCTTGCATTTTTGTGCTGCTCAAAACGATTCGAACGCACAAGCATGCGGAAGCGTTGGATGAGCTGCCTGTTGAAATTCGGGACGAACCTTCGTCTTCCGCATCAAGCTAGAGTGGTGCTCCTTTTCTCCTGTCCCTTTCGTCAGTAGCCACGTGTTTCGTCGCAAACCCTGCTATTACCTTGCGCTTGAAGCCCACGAATCGCCACGAAACCGCGAATGAATGTGCGAAACAAACGCAATGACGTGATGAAGCGTGAGCAGCAACCATCGTGAGTGGGTTTACCTTTAGATGTCCGCAAGAAATGAATGAATGAATGAATGAATGATGATGATGATGATGATGATGATGATGATGATGATGATGATGATGATGGAATGATAGGATGAATTCACAGTTTGTGATTTCCAGTCGAAGGTCTTGTTGATTTACCTCGGACCATCTGTTTACCTGGTTGCGGTGTTCACACAAGCACCGCTCACACATGGGCGTCGCGTGTTCAGTTCTCGTCCGTATCATCACCATCCACCAGATGACCACCTAAGTACAGTGGCCGTCTCTTACACTGTACCGCGCCCCAAAAAAACGCTTGTGCCGTTGTGTCCTCTAAAACGAGTCGGTTTACTTATCAACCACGCGTGACTAGAACAAGACGAAAAACAAAGACAAAAAACGGACGTGCCAACCGGTTTATTGGCGAGTGTGAGCGAGTGAGTTTGTAAGAGGGGAAGGACAGAGAGAGAGAGAGAGAGAAAGAGAGAGAGAGAGTATTGAGGGGTGGTGACGGGAGAGGAGCGGACGGTACGTGGCGCGTGGGGCGAACAGGGGAGTGCAGAGGTGTGGTTGTGTGCGGGGTTTCTTGTTGACATGGCGGACGAGATCGCGTCCAAAATGGACGCGTTCAAGCTGAATGCCGAGGCCGTGCAGCGCGACTTTGTGCTCAAGCCGCGCGTCGATTACCGCACCGTCGCCGCCGTGAACGGCCCGTTGGTGATTCTGGATAAGGTGAAGAACCCCATGTACGCGGAGATTGTCAACATCACGCTGGGCGATGGCTCCGTCCGCAAGGGCCAGGTGCTCGAGGTCAACGGCGACAAGGCGATCGTGCAGGTGTTTGAAGGCACCACGGGGATCGACAACAAGCGCACGCACTGCGAATTCACGGGCGAGATTCTCAAGATGCCAGTGTCCAGGGACATGCTTGGGAGGATCTTCAACGGCTCTGGAAAGCCCATTGACGGTGGCCCGCCAGTGGTGCCCGAGGCGTACCTGGACATCCAGGGCATGCCAATCAACCCGCAGAAGCGCACGTACCCCGAGGAAATGGTGCAGACGGGCATTTCGACGATCGATGTGATGAACTCGATCGCGCGCGGGCAGAAGATCCCACTGTTTTCAGGGGCTGGTCTGCCGCATAACGAAGTTGCGGCACAGATCTGCCGTCAGGCCGGCCTGGTGCAGATCCCAGGTCAGCCCGAGCGCTCTGATGAATTTGCGATTGTGTTTGCCGCCATGGGTGTCAACATGGAGAATGCGCGCTTCTTTCGACAGGACTTTGAGGAAAATGGCGCCATGGAAAAGGTCACGCTTTTCCTGAACCTGGCCAACGACCCGACAATCGAGCGTATTATCACGCCGCGCCTGGCCCTCACGACGGCGGAGTACTTGGCATACGAGTGCGGTATGCACGTGCTTGTGATTCTCACCGATATGACGTCGTACGCCGACGCGCTTCGCGAAGTTTCAGCCGCAAGAGAGGAGGTGCCCGGCCGCCGCGGTTACCCCGGATACATGTACACGGATTTGAGTACGATTTACGAGCGCGCTGGCCGCATCGAAGGCCGGCCGGGCTCTATCACTCAGCTTCCGATCCTGTCGATGCCCAACGATGACATTACGCATCCGGTTCCGGATCTGACCGGGTACATCACCGAAGGCCAGATCTACTTGGACCGACAGCTGCATAACCGACAAATCTACCCGCCAATCAACGTGCTTCCGTCCCTGTCGCGTTTGATGAAGTCGGCCATCGGCGAAGGCATGACGCGTAAGGACCACGGTGACGTATCGAACCAGCTGTATGCCGGGTACGCCATTGGCAAGGACGTGCTTGCCATGAAGGCCGTGGTGGGCGAGGAGGCGCTCTCGTCCGAGGATATGCTATTCCTTGAGTTTCACGACAAGTTTGAGAAGAAGTTTGTGCAGCAGGGTCCGTCAGATAACCGCGACATTTTCTACTCGCTGGACCTGGCGTGGTCGCTGCTGCGCGTGTTCCCGCCGACGCTGCTAAAACGAATTCCGGAGAAGATCATCAAGGAATTCTACCACCGCCGCGGCGCCGAGAAGGAGGAATCGAAGCCAGGTGCGCTTGGTGCGTAAGTATGACGAGCTGGTCTGCGTTGTTGCCTTTTCTCTTTTACAAACGCGCGCTGGGGCCACGAAAGGAGGTTCAACGTGCGCCTTGCTTCCGTTTGATTTGATGTGTTCTGTTCTCACGAGGGATTTTAAGTAAAGCTCTGAGCAGGACCATGTCAATGCACCGCACGAAAGCCAGGTCCGCGCGGCGCAGCACAGGTGGGTGCGATGTCCGAGCCGGCGCCACGCCACGCACGCTTTTCGTCCCAACTCGCACCCAAGCACTTGTCAGCACTGTACTACAAGTACAGTGAATCCTCGACAGTACGCACTGTACCTCCAACGGCCTGTGTCGTGATCTTTTCCCCGGTTGGTCTGTGTGCCCAGCTGAGTGGGGCGGGCGGGGCGAGCCGAGAGCGCGAACGTCGGTGGAAAGCGTGCTTGCGTGGCGCAGGGCAACGGGACGTGTGGCCACCCGAGAAGGTTAAACTGCCCACTGTGCTGCTCGAGCAGTAGCGCGCTCCTCTTTTTTGCGCGCCGCACGAAGGAGACGTGGTGCGGGAACAAAGTAAAAAACAGACACGCGTCGAACAGCTCGCGCACTGAAATCCGATCTGGGCTGAAAATAAGACGCACGCAGAGACACAACGCGCGCCATGGGGAGCGATGAGGTCAAGCCGTCAGAGACGGCTAGCCAGGTGGGCGACCGCTCCATTGATTTTAAGCAGATCCAGAAGAAGGTCGGTCCCATTGCGGTCATGATTGGCGAGATTTTGATGAAAGGCGTGGACTTGATTTCGTGGGTGGTCGACGAGTATGGCGACGACGTGATGCACTTTGTGGAAAAGTACCACGTGGACGAGCTCGGGCCGGCCTTGTGGGGCCTGGCCATGACGTTCTTTGGCGGGGTGTACATGGTGCTGATCTCGGCAATCGAGGCGGCGAATATATTTGGCATGCACAGGGTGGTCGCATCACTCCAGGGTCTGTGGAAGCAGATCAAGGTGGCCAAGGTGGCGTACGAAAAGGATAATTTGGTGGATGAAAACAAGGACGGCGTAGCAGACGTGTCGCTAATGGATAAGTCACAGCTCGCGGCGCGTAAAGCCATGGTCATTCTCAAGGCGGTGGACCCAAATCAGCTCGCAGAGGCGTTGGAAGGGCTAACGCAGGCCTGGATCGCGGTGATTGCCACGTTGCGCGTCAAGTTTGCGCAAGCCATCACGCTGGGTACCTCGATTGGAAACAATCTTGACCAGTTTGTATCTCCATTCATCATGCGCGTTGTGAATCCGCACGTACCGCGCGAGTATGCCAAATGGGTGCCCGTGAGTCTCAAATACACGTTCCGCTACATGGGCGTCGCGCTCGCGTTTAAGCTTATGCGGTACGTGTCGGCGGTGTTTGTAGGTCTCAAGGGCTCTGAGATTTTCTTCTTTGGTCTCAGTACTTTCCTCGTGCGCCACAACTACCTGGAGAAGGAGTTTGCGACCAAGGGTAACCCGCTGATCACGGCGGGTTTTACCGCGCTGGGTCTGTTCGGAGCGTACGTGCAGATTGCCAGAAACTTTTCCATTCCATTCCCGTTCAATGTGCTATGCTTGCCGCTCACAATCGCTGAAAAGGTGCTCATGTTTTGCGTCGGCAGCAAGGGTCTGCCTGGCGATCCGGGCGTTGCCGGAGCCGAATGAGGAGGAGAATTCAGAGACCTCTGGCTCTCACCTTTTTTTCTTTTCGAGATTAAATGGGGTGCTCAACGTTTATGGTATAGCCCAACTTTGTTCCAGCTCGCAATAGTCCATGACACGTGTCGTGCGACGTTCCATGCCGACTGCACGGCTCCCTTCTTCACAGTTGGAGAGAATTTGTCTCGCAACTAAATCATCGCAACAGCCGCACACACCAAAAATATGGCTTTGACAAGTGCAAAGCCAGCACGGCTACAATCACTTTCATCTACGCCCTTGAGCACAACGCTTTGAGCTGTATGCGACGAATCTCCGTCGTTCGACATGACCGGCGCAATAGCCTGAAGCGCCTGACCTAAGCTCTTTTTGTCGGCAAAAATCCCGCCCCTCGGACAGCCCCGCCCTCAGACTCCAGCACGTAGACCACAAACTGCTGGTGCGAGGACTATATTCCGAGCAACCTACGCAATGCGTTCTCCCGACCTTCAGACGCCGTAGATTTGCTCGCTTGCATCAAACATCCTTACCGTCGCGAACATTGCCGGACGAGCGAACGAGGAATTGGAAGGCGTCATGGTACACGAGCTCGCCTTCGTTCCGGTTTTCTCCTCTTGACCACAGACGAGCTCTATATGCCGGTCCGCACGAGGCGTCATGGCGCTCGTACGAACCCTCTTTGGCTTTCGAATGTGTTTGAAAGCGCCATCACGCGTATGAGTTGTTCATGATTCCGCAAAGGCACCGCAGCCCTTGCTCGACACCGAGCGCGTCTCCTACCGCTAGCTTCACCCTTCTTGGTGCAGGAAGTGCCAAGGTCGACTCCACGTTCTTCTTCGTGCATCGGGCCCTGTCCGGCCGCAAACGAATGCCGACGCGTAACCACCACAGAAACCTACAGCCGCACGCCTCCCTTCCCAATCTCTGTATACGTCGCTCGCTTCGGAGCAGGTTTCCCAATGCTCATCGAGCGAGGTCGCGTGTGCACAGAACTGGACTCTCAAACGCTTTGCGCCATGGAGCGAGAAGTGCTGAAGCTCAACATGGTCCATTCTTTGCTAGGTTGACCAAGCAAAATTTTTTGTCTTGGTCTCACGGTGCCTGCCGAGCAGAAACTTCAAGGAGAGGTTGAAGCCTGTGATTCGGTGCTCTTTTCCAAGCTCCGGTGGGAATGACCATGACCGCATTTAAAATGCGACAGGGCGCGTCTCTTGTAATCCAAAATATGAAGGCTTTCATCGAGTAGTTTCCCTGTCGTCAAAGTTGAGCGACTTCTACAGCCAACAAGCGACTCATCCGTGAGCGTGAGTCGAGTCTGCCAAAATAAGCAGCAGAAAGAAAGCCACACAGAACCAGCCGGCAAGCGACACGATTCGAGTTCGGAAGACCCACGTCGCGCCAGCTGCACCGAGAAAATCAACGGATTTGCGATGCGTACATTCAGTGATATGGTCCCCGCGTGCATAGCTCGCGTCGTAAATGTTGAGTATGCGCCCGTCCTCGTGGTCAAGCAGTAGCGCAAATATTCATATCCTGCACATCCCTGAGTCTCGAACGGCTTTACGTGGCGCGGAACATTCATTCTGCTCCTTGTGCTGATCTCTGTGCGGGAAGTGATCTTGAGGACATCAACTTGTCCGCCACGTGATGTCAATAACATGGCTACGTTTTCAGACTTTGTGAAAGGGGTGATGGAACGAACACTTCATCCTTTACTACTCGCCCAGAGCTCAATCACCTTTTCCACAACCGACCGAACGCAATCGAACCCAATTCATGCGCGTCCGCCACAACTTACCCACCGTGCACGGATAACCTGTGGGACGTCTAAATTACGTCCGGTCATTCTCCACGACAGCACTCATTTCTGTGCATTTTACCACGATGTGGCTGCCGTGGGAACTGGCGGGCGCGTTCGTGGTCGCATCTCGCGGACCAGAGTAGTTCTAGATGACGCTTAGCAACGCTGCAAAAATCCAGGCAGACGGTGCTCGGCCGCGGACAAAGCGCCCGGGCACAAACAAACACACGCCAACACAGAACAAAGCACCGCAACCAGCGCGCGCGCGCGGCCTAAATCACGTTCTGGGCTTTTCCTTCTTCATCTTCCAAAGAGCAATCAGAGCGACCCCGCTCACTTTGACAGCCTTGAATCTCACGCCGGGAATATCACCGACTGAATGTCCTTTTCGCCCAAATCCTGAGATTAAAACCTCGTCGTTCTCCTCGATAAAGTTGAGGCAACCATCTCTGGGTACGAACGCCGCAATCTTCTTTCCGTTCTTGATCAGCTGCACCCGCACACTCTTGCGGATGGCAGAGTTCGGCTGCTTGGCCTCAATACCGATACGCTCGAGAACGATCCCCTTGGCGTGGGACGCCCCTCCGAACGGGTTCGCCTTGAGCCCCGTCAGCGAATGCGCGCGTGCATATCGCTTGTTGGCCCACTTTTGCTCTCGTCGATGGTTCCTCAGCTTTCGCGCCGAGCGAATCCCGCGCGGCTTCCCGGAACCCATTGCCCCTTACCCCCGCACGCTCCTTCCACCAGCTTCCGCCTCCGCTCCCTCCCCGTTTCACCCCTCACAATCCCCTCTTGCTCTCCTTCGCCGCGCTAACCTTCTCACCAAACTTGGCTACCTACACCCAAACCTCAGTTTCTTCCGCTTCTTCTTCTCCACCGGCGGCGACCAAACCGGAACTGGAAACCCTTGATGTAACCGGTGCGCGTGGTTAGATCAAGGTTTCAAGGTTCTGCTTAGAGGGCTTATCGAATGTACAGTAAACCCAGTGCCTATCCTCAAGCTGTACCCCGCCTCATTTTTTACCATCGAGCGGCACAGCGAGTACAGCGAAAGTACTGTGCATTAGGGTACGAAAACGGCATGACAAAACGAGGGAAGGTTGCTGGGACATCGATGGGACACGGAAGAACGCATGGCGGGAGGCTGGACTTGCCAGTTGTTCGCTCGCCGTCTACGCGCTGTGCCGGCATCTCGTTCAGATATGGCTCAGGTGTAATGCCTGGAGAAAGGGGCACAGTGAATGAGGAATGTTCGGCACCTGTCTCGCAAGCTGGAATGATAGCAGCGGCGAGTGCTGCCGTGCGCAACGCAAACCAGGGTCGCGCTTGTGGCAGACTCTGAGCAGTTCGGTCAGGCATCCGCCATCAACTCGTCACGGTTCGTGGAACGGAGCACATGCCAAATGCACTCGCGCACCAGCCGTCAGGATTATTGCAAAATGGCACAAGGACATGCTTGAGCATCTTAAACCACGGAATCCCGTGACCTCAACCGTCGTATGGCTCATGTTGATGAACTTGGAAGACACGTAGAAAGCTCACACTCTCCGTTCCGGCATGTCTCCGGCCTTCATTGCGCCATAGGCCGCCAAATGCTTTTCCTCGTCCTGACAGCTAGTGATCCAGACGGCTCTAATGATTGCACCGTCACCAACTGCTCCACGAGTAGGAATCGAAAAATCCAACTCGCTGTCGTCATTCTCGCTCGTGCCACGGACGAAGTTGATCTCCATCCAGACAGACAAATACCTCTTCGGTCCGACACGCAAAGACTCAAACAAAACGTCGCTCCTGAGGACAACCGTCTTTCGGCATTGAGTCGCTCTACTTAGGTGCCCTTCGACACCGACTTATTCTACTGTCGTACAATCGTGCTTGCCCGGCGCGCCATATTTACTGCCGAAAGCTTGGTGGGAATCTGGCGTTGACAATCACGTTTTGGTGCGAAACATCAAAAAGGGACAGGCTGATCTACAGGACGATACACACGTCTGTATTTTGGAACGAGCGAGTGAGTTTCCGGTGCGGCACCATGGCGGCAATCACCGCGCGCGACTTGAAAATCCAGACCGACGTCGTGCGTCGGCTGTGCAAAGAGCTCGACTCGTACAAAAGTGAGCTTCACGCACACGAGGAAAAAGTCAAGCAGCTAAGTGCCGAGGGCGAGGACGAGGCGCGCTTGCGACAGTGGGTAAGTTTCCTTGGGCTTTCTTTTCTCGCTCGTGTGGGGTTTTGCGTCAAGGGCGGAACTGAATATGTGCTTGAGCATGGATATTAACGTCGTTGGCTTTTGTTGTGCTTCATTCTCGAGATTTTCGGATATTCTCTCGCCGTCGTTTTAATTTATAGAGTAATGTGATCGAGGAGACACGCAATATGATCCCGTGCACAGAGGCGCGGCTCTCGGAGGCGGTTTCAAAACTTGAGGATACGCTGGCACTGGCACGAACGTCAAGCAGCAGCGAGGTGCAGAAGCAAATCGCTGACACAGAAAGGATCCTGGAGACAGCCAAGTAAGCCATGCGCGCGGCAAGCACGCGAGGTCGCAGCCTTCCTGCGGAGGGTGCTGTTTACCAGCGGAGGGTCCTTGATTGGTTCGTCGCGGAAAGAAGCAAGAGCTCGATTGGGTGTGACTGAGAGGAGTCCCACATTGTAGCAATCTCGCGAACTCGTCAATTTTCAAACAGAACGGGACCTATGCTAAGGAAATGTGACAGCCTCCGTCTCTACGCAAGCTACCTGTGTTGTGGGACATTTGGACCACGTGCGCTCTCAGCTCCGAGTCGTTGCGCGGTGGTGCACTCTATGCAACAACCGCGCCCGTGACACGCCTCGCTGCCAGCGCGCTAAGGAACACTGTCATTTTCGACTAAACATTATTGCGTATGGTCAATGCCTTGCTGCAGTCTGCGCGCTCGCGCGTGCGACCTGGGTGCTTATCTCCGTGACCGCCTCCAAGTCTGGGAAATATGTCACCAGATGTCTCAGCTCGGCGTCCACATTTGCGCACCAGAGTGCCGCTGCTGGCAACTCTTTCCATTGCCGTCGATTCCTCCGCGACCGGCCCGCGCGCCCAATGCCCCACGACGGAAGCCGAATTTCTTTTCCATTCTCATTGCTGCCGAGTAGAATCTCTGATATCAAGTTTGGCGCGACGGTCGCACCCACTCACCCACGACCACCCGTGCCTGCTGCGATTCGAGCAACGCCACGGCGCTGTTGCAAACGCTGCCCGTAGAAAGTGACGAATTTCTCGAGCGAAGTGCGTTTGTGGACAATGCGGCTTGTTGCACGAGAGGTAGAATTGACGCTGCGTGCAGACTGCATAGGGGAGCCTTCGACCGATGACGACGTGACCGTGGTAGTGCGGCCGCGCGGAAATTCAGGTCTGTCTCGGGCGGGTGCGGACGGCGCATCTAGCTTTTCGGTCTGTGGCAAGGCTATCGGTCGTCGGAACTCCAGACGCCTTGAGGAACCGGACGCGACACAGCCGACCTTGGCGGCAGCCAAATTCGAGTCTGCGATACAAGACACACAGATAGGGGCCATCGTCGGGACGGTGACAGGCTAATTTACATAAACGACCCTTCTATTCGTTCTTTGCACTTGGCGAGGAAGGCCGCTCTGTCGGACGAAGACTGGAACAGGATTCCAGCAGACGCACCAGCTCGGTGGTCTCGAGCACACGCTGATTGCGGGCTCCGTTCTGGTTCTCGTCACCGACACATCGGGGGAGACAGCCTGCGCGCGCTATAATAGAATCGTCTCTGCAGTGCGCTCCATAAAGATTCCTCGCGGCGCGCTCTTTCAGCAGCGTGTGCTCGTGACGCGCCTCACTTCTGGACCGCTTCCGCATAATACTTTGTCTAATCAACTGCTCGCGCTTGCTCGACGACAGGCTCCACTCTGCGCGCACGCGCGGGCGACCCCTGCTCGGAGGCAGCACGGCGCCTGTGGTGCAGATCTCCATGCTTCCCTCAGAATCTGGTACAGAACTCTCACTGACCTCCATCCAAACTATATCCTTTTCCTTTCCCACTTCCAACCCACGGCGCACGTTTGCTGTGTTCCTTCTTCTGTCGTGCCAACCTGCGTGCGAGTCGCAGCCCTACTTCTCCACCACGCCTGATCATATACCTCTCCACCGCGACCCAGCGACCATGGACATGGGCAGCCTCACCGGGCATCTAATTACGCGGGCTCCAATGCAGCACGAAAAGCAGCCGCGTCATGCGCAGGCACGTGAAGATCTCGCCCACATTTTCACGCACGGATGCGAGTTGCAAATCCGCACCGCCACGTCCCCTGGCCGTAGAAACGCGTTGCCTGAGGTCACTGTCTGTACCTCAGGGAGCATGTGCACCGGGTAGGGTACAGCGCACTCATCTGAGTACCGAGGTGTAAACCACTTCGAGGCAAGGTCCCGCGACGTGGGCGCCAAGAGGAGCGATGCAGGTGTGGCGCGGCACACGAGAACCCGGCACACGCTGCAATCTCCGCGCCTCAATGTGAGCGACGCGTTTCGACGCGCGACACCTTCACACCGGTAGTCCTGCGCTCGCCAAACCTCGTTCGCACCGGTCGTCGCCCCACTTTGCGCTTTGCCGATGTGCCGGCGCAGTGCGATGTCTGCACGGGCACGAGAAACCATGCAAAGCGTGACCATGCGCGCAAATGTATGCAAGCACCCGCCTCTACACGCAAAAACGGACCTAAACATGATCTGCATAGAGTATTGATGAAGCCCGCTGGTTTGCCAAAGCAGACGCAGGAGGCCGCCATGGCAAAGGAGTATCGTGCTGCTTGCATGTACACAAACTCAAAATGTCGCCTGGCACTTCATCCAGTGCTGCAGGCGGTCACGCTCGGTGAACAGCATCACATGTGCTACAGTAGTCCACGCTGCCATTAGCAGAAGGCCGCGTGCGTGTCGCAGTTGCTCGCGGCGGACAAGAGACACTTCCTGCCCTCCTAGCCAGTCTTCTCCTGCCTTTAGGAACTATCTGCACCGGTTGAATCAATGAGCAGGGAACTTCGTGATCTTTTAATCTTATTTGCGGACACGAATTATGCGCTCAATCTCGAGCAAGACGAGTCCAAACGCGGAACGTTGTGAGCCCCGAAGCATGCAAGTATCACGAAGATTAATGCACTCATTCAAACAGTAAAAAATAAAAAAAAATTAGAATGCGTTCTATCCGGCCGCGGGCGCTGCATTTGACGTGTTTGCCAATACTAGTGCACTAGCGAGATCCGCTGACGGAGCAGCTCCATCACTCGAGCCAGCACGCCGCGCTGCGGACATGGCAGACAAAGAATTGGCGAGTGCGGCCAATGCGACTGCGTTTCTTGGATCGTCGCTCGCGCGCTTGAGTAAATCGCCCACTTCAATACCAGCAAACGAGTCGCACGTCTCGTTCAGCACACTCATCGAGCTGGCCATCTCTTGCATAAACATGCTCGGCCCACCATTCGTCGATCCACCGCTTCCGCCACCACCGGATGCCATGAACACAATCTTCCCCGTGTTATTCAGCGGCTCTGCCAATTTCTCGGCGACCAAAGGCATCACCTCGATCTGCTTGATACGCATCGCTGCGTCGCCGTACATGCTGTACACCTCAGCCTCCTTCACGAGCCTCTCCATGTCCACAAGCATCTTGGCGCGCAGCGCTTGAGCCTCGGCCTCACCAATCGTCGTAATCTTGTCGGCCTCGGCTTTAGCTTCGATTTCCATCTTCTGCCTGAATGCCATGGCCTTGAGCTGCTCTACGTTGACCTGTGCCTCGGCATCCAGGCGGCGTTGCTCGGCCTCGGCAATGATCACTTGCTGACGCTGACGAGCCTCCTCGGTCTTCTCCGCAAGCCTCACGCGCGCCTCTCCGCGCTTCACTTCCTCATTTAGCTTGTTCCTCGTCATGAACAGCCCGGCATCCGACTCGGCAGCCTGAGTGTGCGCGATATTGACCTGGAGTTTTGCCTTGAGCCTTTCGTCCTCTGCACGCGAAAGCGCCTCAGACTCATGCAACGCCTTGCCCTCTGTCGCGCGGCGCTTGACCAGCTCGGTCTGTGTGACACCAAGGCTCTGAATGTAATGCTCCTCGTCAGAAATGCTCGCCAGCGTGTAGCTCACGAGATCTAACCCCATGTTACGAAAGTCTGGCTGTGCCTGCTTGCGCACCTGCTCCGCAAAGGCCTGACGGTCACGATAGATCTCCTCAACCGAGAGATTACCCAGAATCGCACGCTGGTGTCCCTCCAGCGTAGACCCTACCGCATACTCAATGTCTGCGTCGCTGGCGCCGATAAAGTGCTGCGCCGCGAGGCGAATCGAGTTGGCGTCCTGCATGAGCTGGCCATGCTCGTTCTCCACATATCCACTGATTTTGACTTGACAAACGCCCTGCACGGTCACAATCACGCCATTCACTGTGCTTGCGTTGCGCGAGTCCACCTTGATTGTGCGCAGCTCCAACGAAAGCTCGTCAAAGCGCGAAAAAATCCATGGCACAAACACGCGACCACCGATTTGGATGCGCGACTCACGCTTGGCACTAGGCCCACCACCCGAAATGATCAAAGCAGTGTCCGGTGCGCGCAGCACAATGTTGCCCATCGCGATGCTCGGGAATTCTTTGTCGCAGTAGTTTCGGTCTGCCCTCGACCCTTGTCCTGGTCTTGTCTGGTCCGTGCGGCCTCCGTATGCTTTTGCTGTGACCTGCTCACAACCCCTAGTTCTTGCCTGTGACCTGATAGCACAAGCTCTAGACTCCTTGATTACATTTTCTGCTTCAAGTAAGCATCTTCTGAGCTTGGTTATCGCCGCGCGCGACGCGCGGTCTTATAGCCGCCATTCTGCATGGCGACACGCCTGGAGCGCGCTGCACAACTTTTTTCTCGGCGAAAACTGTGCGCTGCCCGCGACCAGCGGAGGATGCCAACAACACTGTCCGGGTACTCTCTGTCAACGCCTTGTGGAACCAAACGAAGCGAGATGCAGCCCTACGCACGTTCCGCGCTCCACTTGTCAGGTTCCGGTGCGTGCTGGAACGCGCTTTGTCCGTTCACGCGCGCGAGCAGATTCGAATTCGGAAATTCTGCGAGAAATCCCGATCGCGTGAGCTGGAGCGTGCAGAAGCGAGAAGGAGAGAAGGAGAGAAGGAAAGAGCGAAGGAGGGACTCACCGATCGACAAATTCAGAAGGAGGCGTAGAAGTGCAGCAAAGCGGTAGAATTACGACGAGTCGCTCGCGCGTGACTGCACCACTTGGTTGTCCTACGCAGCAGACACAGACATCCCTGCATCCCGATGCCGCGAGCTCCCTCTTCCCCCTCCCTGCACGCGAGACACAGTGAGAAAGACAGAGCGAGAGAGAGACAGCGCGAGAGCAAGAGTCCACCAGCAAGCGCAGGCCAGCAACGCGTCGATGCTGCATGCCGCACATCGTGCGCACCACACGCGCTCTTGCTTTCGCTCTCGCGCGCCGTGATTGGTTCTCCCGACCGTCAGCGCGCGCCTCGCCAGTGTGTTCACGGTACAGTGCTGCGGTACACGCGTGGCCGCGCAGTATTGCGTGTTCACTGACGGAGGCGAGCAGCGGGCGGTGGCTGGAAGGCGGTTTCGGTGTGCGCACACGCGCGGCGCGCTATCAAAACGCGCGCGTTTGCCTATGAAAGTGTGCGTGATATATCTGGCTGGGTTTGGAGTGGACACGGACGATGGCGTGTGAGTCGCGTGCGTGTGACGACGAGAAGAAGATGATGGTGACGGTGTGGCGTTGCATACGGAGTGGTGGCGACTGGTTGGCAAGGGAAAGAGAGAGAGAGAGAGAGCCACACACACACACACACACGCACACGCATTGACGCGCGTGGTGACGGCGGGCAGGTAGGATGCCGCTGGTGATGGGAGATGCGCTGCTCAAGTGGCAGAAGTATGGCCACTTTGGCAAGCAGCGCGGGGGCACGTACGTCGCGCTCGCCGCAGGCGTGCTGGCCGCGGGCATTGCAGCAAAGCAGATGCTCCCGGCGCGCGCGAGCAGCGTGCCAGTGGGCGCCGTCGCGAATGAGGCGCCGGACATGCTCGCGCTTGGCGCGCCACGCAGCGGCGGCGCCGCCGCCGCGCAGAAGAAGGCGGAGGAGCAGGCGGGCGGGAGCAAGAATCTCGCCGTCGACGCAGAATTCGCACGCACCCTCTTCCGCTTCGTCAAGATTTGTATTCCAGGCGTCCTCAGCAAGGAGTTCCGCATGGCAGTCGCCGTCGCGGCGCTGCTTGTCTGCCGAAGCTACTTGGACGTTTGGACCAGCGACAATGGCGGAGAGGTGGTCAAGGCCATTGTGGGCAAAAACAGACAGGGGTTCTTGAGACACGCCGTGCGCGACCTGCTGTGCATGATGTTTCCCATTGCCCTGGTGAACAACTTGCTCAAGTACTCCATCTCGCGACTCAAGACGATGATGCGAAAGCGACTCAGTCTGCACTTCCACGAAATGTACCTGAGCTCGAACACGTTTTATCGCATCTCCAACCTTGACAAGCGCATGAGAAACGTCGACCAGCTGCTGACCACAGATATTGACCGCTTCACCAGCTCCATGGCCGACCTGTACTCCAACTTGTCCAAACCCATTTTGGACATCCTGCTCTTCTCGTACCGGTTGAGCAAGACGCTGGGCATGGGCGGCCCGATTCTGATGATTGGATACTTTATGGCAATGTCCGGCGTGCTCCGTAGCATCCAGCCGCCATTCGGTCGCCTTGCTGCAGATGAGCAGCGCCTCGAAGGTGAGTACCGCCTGCACCATTCGCGCCTCATTGTGCACAGCGAGGAAATCGCGTTCTACCGAGGTGGCGGCCGCGAGAAGATGTTCATCAACGAAGCATTCTCCCGCGTCGTGAGACACTTGCACAAAATCTTTGCTCATCGCCTGTTCATCGGTATCGCGGACTCGATTCTCATCAAGTATGTCGCCACTGTCGTCGGGTACTGCATTGTATCCATCCCAGTCTTCTTCGCGGACTCCATTTCGCTCTCGTCGCTGTGGCCAGCATCATGGAGCTGGGGTCCGGGGGCAGGCATCGCACACGCTGCTCCCAAGGTGAAGAAGGAGGAGAGCGCCTCTGATATCGCAGGTGTGTACACGCGCAATTCGCGGCTGCTCATCTCGCTCGCTGGTGCCATCGGACGCCTGGTGCTTGCAGCCAAGGAAGTCACAAAACTGACAGGGTACTGCAGCCGGGTCGCGGACCTGCAGATGGTGCTGGACGAAGTCGTCGAAGCCGAGCGGCTCGCGAACAACAGTAGCACGTCGCCACGCACGCCGGCCGGCCTTGGTGCCAGGCGCGCAAGCCGGCGGCTCATTGAGCCTATTGATGGTTCGTCGTCGTCGTCGTCGTTGCAGCCGTCGGATGCCGAACACCCAAGCGACAAGGAGGACGAGCACCAGCAGATGGGCCGTCGCGCAGAGAGCATTGACGACACTTACCGCAGCAGTTCAGACGATGACCGTACGCCGTCGCGCGCCGCAAGCGCAGAGGCGGCAAAGGCGCGCGCAAAGCGTCACGAGCTCAGGCTCAAACTTGCGATCAAGAGCAAGACCAAGAACGTCAACCGTGATCTGTCATGGAGCGAAGGGCTGAGCAGCGCTAATAGTGCAAGCACCAACGAGCTCATTATGCAGCGCAAGGTGGAGCGTGCCATGGTGCCCGGCAGCCTGGTTATTGGCGGTGATCATCTGGTCAAGTTTGTGGACGTGCACATTGTGTCTCCCGATCGTATCCTGCTGTGCCGCAGTCTGAACATGGAAATCCACCGCGGCACCAATGTGCTCATCACTGGACCAAACGGCTGTGGCAAGAGCAGCACGTTCCGCGTGCTCGCGGGAATCTGGCCGCTCTACTATGGTACATTGATTCGCCCCCGCAGTGATCGCCTGTTCTACGTGCCGCAACGCCCATACCTCGCACTCGGCACGCTGCGCGACCAAATCATCTATCCATTGCAATGGGAGCAGGCACAGACAAAGCACCTCGCCACAGACGCTACAATGTGGCGTCTTCTCGAAGAGGTGCATTTGCTGGAGGTCGCCCGCCGCAAGGGAGGTCTTGACGTGGAGCTGGACTGGTCCGAGGTTCTGTCCGGAGGCGAGAAGCAGCGTCTCGCGATGGCGCGTCTCTTCTTCCACCGCCCGGCATTCGCCGTGCTCGACGAGTGCACATCCGCCGTCAGTCTAGACGTCGAAGGGTTTTTGTATACCCGCGCCAAAGATCTGGGAATTTCTCTCATTACCGTGTCGCACCGGCCCAGCCTTTGGCGCTTCCACGAGATGCTGCTCAAGTTTGACGGCCAGGGCGGGTACGAATACCGCCGCATCCAGCCGTCGGACGTGCCGGGCCTCACCTTCTCGGTGGGCGAGGCGGAAACGCAGTCCTTATCCCCAGACCACTCAGAGGAGCAAATTATCCAGAGCGCTCCGGTGTGACGTAGGCAGATGAAAGACTTGGCAATGTCACGATCAGTCTGTGATGAGGGGGGAGTGAATGTAAGATTGAAGTATTGCCTTGAGGACGCCGTAAATATGCTGTGGATAAAACGAGTTCATGTGTGAATATTGAGCTTTTCTACACTATCCAGCTCCCTTGCTATGGTTTCCCCTTTCCTTTTTTTTCTTTTTTTCTTTTTTTTTTTAACCCGCGGCCCTTGTTTTTCTTTTGTCAGAGGTGCCCGCGAGTCTATCCTCAGGTCTACCGGACCCATGGGCTGTCAAGGCCGATCGGGCGCAGCAATCGCATCAGCGCACTGTTTGCGAGACGCCCAAGCTGGACTTGCGGCTCGTCAGCGCGGACAGGTAGAACGGTGTGCGCAGCTAATGGTCCACTCGATGCCTTTTCCAGCGCCTCGGAACCCAGTACATTAGCCGCGTGTAGACCGCTCACATAAGCACGTTCCTGGCACAGCCCCTTTGCGCCGTGCTCCAGCTCCTGCATCCGCACCCAATCTCCAGCACATACGAGGTTTGCAATGCCAGGCACCCGGATGGTTGGCCTTGATGGGTACGAGCCCGGTGAGAAATGGCTCACGGCGCCTGGGAATCGCTGCACGTGAGAAAAAACGACGCGAGCCTGCGCAAATTCAGGCACTGCGGGTGGCAGCAGCTCCTCCATCAAAATGCGCACAATTTCAGAATCGCTCAGCGGCAAGATTCCGCCGGCATTGTAAAAATCGCATGCCAGCACTGAGCCCTGCACATTGTGCGGTGCCCACAGCTCAGTGACGTTTTGAAACTGGTCTAGCATAAAAAAAGTTCCTCCAGCGCCGTTCAGAGCGTCCATACGCGAAAGCACGTTTGCCGGCGCCCTTGTAGCCACCGTCCGATCGAGCCACAGCCGAACGGCGCAGCAATCAATCGCACCAAGGCTTGCCGCGCGGTTTAGCGACTTGGCGCTTTGAGCTAGATTTGGGCTGCCGCGCATGATGGCGTTGAGCCCCTTCGCCCCCACGGCAAGCACAACACCGTCAGCCGCTATGCTGTTGGCGCCACGAATAACGTTTCCATTATCGACGCTGGAAGCGCTGCGGTTTGGTGCGTACCGAATTTCTGTGACACGTCGACGCCCACGCTCGTCCACATCCACGTCGATGCCAGTCACGAATGTGGCCGGCATGAGCTCGAAGCGACCGGTGGCGCGCAGCTTATCATACAGAGGCGCAAACAGGTTTTGAGCAATCGTTCGCGTGGAGCGTATCCAGCGCACATCAAAACTCTCTTGGTGCGCGAGCGCGTAAAAGTACAAGAGCTCCATACAAACGGCGGCGGAAAGCTCCTCAGGTGGCTTGAACAGGCCTACAAGCAGAGTTGGCGCGAGAAAGTCGGACACGAGCCGCTTGGACACACCAAAGCGCAAAAACAGCTCGTGCGCAGTCATGCGATCGTACTTTTCGAAAGTTTGCTCATCGCGCGTAAAGTCGAGCATAGCGTACAGGAGTCCCAGCATGCTCACGCGATCTGCCACGGGTAGCCGCTCAAAATTCGTGAGCGTGGCGGCAACTTGTCCCAGCGGCGACGGTAATTTGGGAAATTGCGAATTTCCAAACACTGGCGCAGTAGCCTCGAGCCCCTCGGGCCCGTAAAAGCACGACGGCGTGCACTCTGTGAACACCTGTTCCTGATCCAGGCCCAGCTCATCAACCAGCGCATTGATGTTTGGGTAATCCTTCCAGAACCCGCGCGTGCCTGCCTCAAACGGAAGGCCGTCGGGCGTTTGCATATCGTACTGGCCGGCGGGGTCACTGAGCCCGTCAACCAAAGTCACAAAGCAGTCCGGGCGCGTCTCGACGAGCGCCTTGGCTGCGCCCCATCCTGCCCACCCCGCTCCAACGACCACGACCTGTCTGCGTACCTTTGACTCAGGCTGCACGCCCCCTCCTGGCCTATCTTCTGGCTCAGCTGCGCTGAGACCCATGCACGTCACGCGGAACCCGCGCGACCTCACCATCCCTCGTGGCCGCGCGCACTTTCTCACAGCCTGCCGCGCACACAAACGGTCGTCCACATAGTTGCGCGCGCCGCACGATCTGCTGCTTGCAGAATGCCTCGCATCCAACGCACAACTCGCCACGAACAACGCCATCCTCACTGACCTGCTGCTCCTCTTTCCACCAACCTTCTCGTTCCCGAGCCATTTGCGCCTCGAGCTACAAACACGCAAGACCCAAACTGAACCTCAACTGAACCTCAACTGAACCTCATGCGTGTACACTATCGTGGAATATAGTCATCCCTCTCTGCCTGCCTGATGACGTGATGAGGAGTCATCAAATACTTAATGATGACAACTCTCCGTTGGTTGGTGACCGTAATGGTTAACCACAGTAGTATATCATTAGAGTGTGAGAGACGGCCGACGAGTCGGCGCTCTGTCTCCTTTTGAGGCAAGAGCTAGGTTGTGTTAAGGAGTAAAGTCGTCTTGTTGTGGACCTCTTGCTTCAGCTAGCCACCAGTAGTTTACTATTGGTACACGTTTGGTATACGCGTGCTTCACGAAGACGCTATCATCAAAGGGTTATGAGCCCAGCCTTTGCGCTGCGGTGTTTCCCTCATCTTTCTTCTTCTTGCTTGCTTGACTAACCACCTATTGTGGTAGTGTTTCTATCATTCGGTCATTCCCCAACTCTACCCTCGATCACGCTTTGGAAAAGCGACTGTGGCAGCGCGACAGCCAAGACGCTGATCGGCGCCGCGAACATCGAGAAGGAAAAAAGAGGCGCTCGAAGCGCAACTGGTGAGCGCGACGCGCCCAGTGTTTGGTCATGGAATATGACATGGATAGGGCTGCGGGTGCTAGTACCCCAGCAACACCGTCGCCGGCACGCGGTGGTGCAAACGCCTCGGCAACCCGCCTTGGCGCGGCAGCAAGTGCGCGGCGCGAGTCCGCGCGCGAGGAAACGAAACGAGAGATGGCGGCGATGCTGAATGCGGCATACGCCCAAATGCATCGCCAACTCTCGGAGGAATTCGGCGCCAAGATGGCGACCGAACTGAATACCCGGACGGCGATTGTTCAGAGTGAGCTCGCCGAGCTGCGGAGCGAGAACGTTCGTCTGAGGGCGCTTCGCGATGGATCCGGTGGAAGTGGCGCTTTGCCGAGCTGCATGCGCCCTGCGGCCATGCTGTACTATGGCGGCGAGCGATCCACTGCGGCCATTATGACCTGGACGGCAGCAGCGCGTTCGCGGGTGTACAACCCGGCGCGCTCGGATTGGCGGTCGCAGGGCCGTCTTTGGACGGAAACCGAGGAAGAGGAAGCAGTGTCGACGCTTTCGACTCACCTCTTCGGATTGGCGCAACTCTGGTACCAGGCATTACAACCTGATCAGAGACCCACCTCGGTAGAAGAGTTTCTGCTCGCGCTTCAGCGGCGCTTCGAGCCAAAAGAAACAGAAAATGACGTGCGGGATGAACTGCAAAAGATGAAGCAGGGTGCAATGAGTGTCCAAGATTTTGAAGCTGCATTTAGTGAAGTTTGTCTGCGTATACCAAATTTGGTAGACAAAGATAAACTTCACTATTTTACAGAATCTCTTGACACTTCTATTGCCACTCACGTAGCGCTTCACTTCCCTCCCACCTATGACGACGCTTTGCGTTTGGCTTTAGTTGCCGACAAAGTCATATTTAAGCGTGGTCGAGACCAGCAGCCCATCACAGCACGCACGTACCCGTCAGCCATGCAGCCTGCATACCACCCCCAGATGAACTATAACCAGCATGGTCCGGTGCCAATGGACTTGGGTACCGCCAGCGGCAGCAGCGCACGGGTGCACGGATGTCATGACTCGCTCTCTCCGCCGTACCCCTCCACGCACTGTACAGCACTGCCCCGCACTGTACCATAACAATCCTTGTCCGTACCGGGCAGCGGTTATTCTTAGGTTCTTAAACAGTCTAACGGTTAGCGTAGGGTAGAGAAGGGTATTTAAGACCGCCGTCGCGGCGATCTAGCAAGAGTAAAAGAGAGGGCCGATGGGGCCAGCAGGATTGGGGTATAGGTTCTCCGTGCGGCCGGGCTAGCGGAGGAGGGGAGTGAGTGGGCCATTCAGGACCATATCACGGCACAAAACTAGTTTTGCCGTAGGCCTGGGGCTTGGCGAGCGGCGTGCAGCTGGTCTGGGACCAGGGCGCGGGGTTTTGGGTGGGGACGTAGTCGTGACAATCTTGCCCTGATCAGGCGTTTTTGTCGTCTTCGTCTTCGGTGTCGTTTTCCATCCGAGTATCATCGGGTGTGAATCGTGGCTCTTAATCGATATAAGCAAGACCGGCCGGGCCGTGAGCGGCTGCGAAACCGTCCGGGACGTGAGCAGCTTTCAAATCGACAAAGAAAAAAACTAGCAGAGCAAGACCGGCAGGGCCGTGAGCGACCGTGAGTGTTATCCGTTCGACCCCAGTCACCTAGAACGGTTCGGTTAGTCCGAAACCGGTAAGCCGCTAAACCGGTAGACCGTTTAACCGTTTCTAGAAGCTTCTAGAGGTTCCAGAACCTTCTAGACGCGCGCAGAAATGCCAATGATTTGCATTGTCATTTCTCTTGGCGCCTTGCTGTCCCTGGCGGAAGTAAGGGTATAAAAAGGCGACGCGCCTGCCCGGACTAGCCGGTCAGGTCTTGCTCGGAGAAAGAAGAGGTAAGAAGCAGAGTAAAAAGGCACAGCATTGGTAACATTTGGTATCATCGCTGGTTACCTGGGGTTGCTCTAAGGTTCTCTTAGAGTTTCTCTGGGGTTGCCTGGGTGGGAGAGTCTGCGGGTAAGGGGGTTCGAGTAAGTCGATCCGGAGGGTGCGACGGGTGGAAGCGGGTCTCAGTCTTGGCTGTACGATAGGCCTAGGCCTTGACGGCGGACTCGCTCTCTGCTTTACCACGTATTAGTAGGCAAGAGCCGTAACGGTCAGCCTTCACTAGGATTCATCCTAGTGTCGCACGACCACCTTTGCGAAGGTAGGCGCCGAACACCTCCATACAAGATCGCATCTATAATTGTCAATCCCTACGGATCCGAGAGCCGAGTTGCCAAGCTATCTCGGCAGAGTAAAAGGCACAGCATTGGTAACATTTGGTATCATCGCTGGTTACCTGGGGTTGCTCTAAGGTTCTCTTAGAGTTTCTCTGGGGTTGCCTGGGTGGGAGAGTCTGCGGGTAAGGGGGTTCGAGTAAGTCGATCCGGAGGGTGCGACGGGCGGAAGCGGGTCTCAGTCTTGGCTGTACGATAGGCCTAGGCCTTGACGGCGGACTCGCTCTCTGCCTTAGCACGTATTAGTAGGCAAGAGCCGTAACGGTCAGCCTTCACTAGGATTCATCCTAGTGTCGCACGACCACCTTTGCGAAGGTAGGCGCCGAACACTTCCATATAAGATCGCATCTATAATCCCCGCCCCAGTGCAAAGGCCCGGGCCGCTCCCCATCCAGCGCAACAGAGGAGGATTGCTGTGTGCTTTCTTGTGTGTGCGTGAGCGGATTGCTGTACGTGTGTGTGAGTGAGAGGACTGCTTCGTGTGTCGGTTTGTGTTCGTGAGGGCAATCGAAGCCCGTTCGTGTTGCGCGCAGCTGTTCGAGAGTGTGAGCAGCGGAGACTCGCGGTTTGTGTCGTTGTCGTCGTTGAGTGTGCTTGTTTCCAGAAAGCATGGAGATTGATTCGGAGACGCTGGGACCACGTGGCCCGAAGGAGGCCCGTCTGATGAGGTTCGACGGGAAGAGGGACCTTCTGGTTGTGAAGACGTGGTTGTTCCAGGCGAGAAAGAAGATCTTGGGCCGGCTGTTGGAGAGCATCCACCCGGACGATTTGGAGAAACGTCTGCTTGCGGAGAGGCGTGCTGTGGACCTGGCATCAGACTATTTCGAGGGAGAGGCGCTTCATTGGTGGGTTCTAAACTGCGAACGCTACCCGCAGGAGATCCCCACGACGTGGAATGATTTTGCTGCCCTCGTGAGTGCTCGGTTCACGCCGCAGGATTCGATCAGGCGTGCAAGGGACAAGTTGACGCGTCTTTCGCAGAAAGGCCCGGCCCATGCGTATGTGGCGGCTTTTCAGGACGCGGCACTTGTGATTCCGGACTTGTCGGACGCAGAAATGATGGACCGCTTTGTGAGGGGTCTGAAGCCCGAGGTCCGCCTGGAAGTTTACAAGCGAGGAGTGAGTACGTTTGCGGAGGCTGCGCAGGTGGCGGTGGTCGTGGATGACGCCATTCATGCGACCCGCGGCGTGCGTGATTCAAGTGTGAGGACGCCATTTTTCGGTCGTGCAGCGCAGGAAGGACCTGTCCCGATGGAGCTCGGGAACGTGCAGGGTCAGAGGCGTGTTCGAAGCGAGCTCAAATGCTGGAATTGTGGAGAGCCGGGGCACATCGCCAGGACGTGTCCCGAGGCAAGGAAGACTATCCAGCAGCTGGAGGGAGACTCGCTGGAGTCAAAAAACGAGGAGCTCGAGTAGAAAGGTTCCTCGGACAGTCAGAGGGAAAGGAGGCTCGCAGGCGTTACGAGACCTCTAGGGGCGGCAATGGAGACCGCTGTGGTGGCCTTGGTAAGCCAAGGTCTGGCTGTCCGACGCCTTGTGGGCGAAACTCGAGCGCAAATCAGCCCGTGATCAAGGAACTTGGAGGAATGGGAGCTGCCATGCTTCTTCGAGTTCGAGGAAAAGTGCACAAGTCCGACGGAGAGGCCACGTTTTTGATTGACAGTGGCGCGACGGACAACTTCATGAGCGTGGACTTTGTGCTGAAATCCGACGGCCTGAAGCATAAGGCGTCGTGGAAGAGAGATCATGTGACCCTAGCGGATGGGTCCGTATTGGAAACAGCCGGAGAAGTTTCCAATGTCAAGTTTACACTGAGTGATGGGTACTCGGGGGCCGCTAACTTTGCCATTTGCCGGATTGCGGGACAAGACGCAATCTTGGGCATGGAGTGGCTGAAGCGGGAGAACCCAGTGATTGATTGGCAGTCTGGCATGTTGGCCTACGGAGAAAAAAAGGCCTGGAGCATGACGCAGATGCTGGTGCCACGGAAAGAGCTCCGTCGGCTGTTGAAGAGTTGGGAGGTAGAAGAGTGCTACCTCGGCGTGCTGAAAGGAAGGGAGGAGCCCTGTTCAGTGGAGCGAAAAGACGCTGACTCTGTGAGAAAGATGCTCAATGATTTCGAAAATCTGTTCGAGGAGCCGCGAGGGCTGCCTGAGAGCCGAACAGTGGAGCATGTGATCAGGCTGAAAGATGAGAAGCCTGTGAGAGTGGGCAGGGTCTACCGACTGAGCCCTGCGGAGTTGAAAGTCCTCCGAGAGACTTTGGATGACTTGCTGGACAAAGGATTCGTCCAGCCAAGTCAGAGCCCGTTTGGAGCACCCGTGCTGTTCGTGAAGAAGAAAGACGGCAGCATGAGGATGTGCGTTGATTATCGGGCGTTGAACGACGCAACTGTGAAGGACCGGTATCCGTTGCCGAACATGGATGAGTTGCTGGATCGACTGGGCGCAGCTCACTGTTTCTCAAAGTTGGATTTGGCATCGGGATACCACCAGTTGCGTGTTCGGAGAGAGGACGTGCCGAAGACCGCGTTCCAGACCAGGTACGGACAGTTCGAGTTCCGCGTGATGCCGTTTGGTCTTTGCAACGCGCCGGCAACATTTCAGAGGGCCATGAACGAGCTGTTTGCAGATCTGCTGGACAAGACCGTCATTGTCTACTTGGACGATATTTTGGTCTTTACCAAGGATAGGCAGTCGCACGGCGAGGTCCTGAAGGAAGTGTTGTCGCGCTTGCAAAAGGCGGGGTATCGGTTGAAGCGCAAGAAGTGCAGCTTCTTCGTTTCTGAAGTCGAATACCTGGGGAACATTGTCGGCAACGGTTGCGTGAAGATGGATCCACGGAAGGTGGAAGCTTTGAAAGATTGGCCAGTGCCAAAGACGGTGACGGAGTTGAGATCCTTTTTGGGAATGACAAACTGGTTTCGCAGGTTTGTCAAAGGATACTCTACCGTCGTGGCGCCGCTGACTTCGCTGTTGCAGAACGCAAAGTCGAAGAAGCAGCTGATCGAACTGGGAGATGAAGGCAAGAACGCCTTCAAGAAGATTGTCGGGATGTTGACGGAAGCGCCGGTGTTGGCCTTGCCAGACCCTGAAAAGCCATTCGAGGTGTACACAGACCGCTCCGAAGTCGCGGTGGGGGGATGGCTGGCACAGGAAGGCAGACCGGTCGCGTTTACGTCAAGGAAGCTGCTGGACCGAGAGACCAGGTACAGCAGCTATGAAGGTGAGCTCATGGCCGTCATTCACTGTCTGCGAGAGTTTCGACCTTATCTGTACGGGGCAAAGTTTGTGCTTCATACGGATCATGAGGCGTTGAAACATTTGATGACGCAGAAGGAGCTGAATGACCGGCAAGCACGGTGGTTGGACTTTTTGGCCGAGTTTGACATCACGATCGACTACGTGAAGGGCAAGTCGAACGTGGTAGCCGATGCTTTGTCGAGGAAGCCAGAGTTACACGCGCTAGAGTACCAAGTTCGGTGTGATGAATTTGGTGCGGGTTTCCAGGCATTCGTGGGTTCGTACTCGAGTGACCCAGACTTTGGTGCTTTGATGGGGGATTTACCGACCCACCAAGGCTTTCGAACCGAAGCTGGGCTCTTGTACTTGAGGAATCGCGTTTGCGTGCCGAGGAAGTTCAGAGAGCGTGTCATGCAGCTCCACCACGATATCCCGACAGCAGGGCACCGTGGAGCGGACACGACGTATGCGTCTTTGATAACTCGCTTCTACTGGCCAAAGATGAAGCGAGACGTGAGCCGTTTTGTGAAGACTTGTCACGCATGCCAAGTGACAAAGTCTGAGAATCGGTCGTTTGGAAAGCTGAAGCCCTTGTCGATCCCAGAAGGACCTTGGGTCGACATTTCGATGGACTTTGTGACGGAGCTGCCTCGGAGCGAAGGCAGCTGTGATGCAATCATGACTGTGGTGGATCGCTATTCGAAGATGGCGCTGTTCATCCCAACGCGCAAGGACTTGACAGCAAAACGTTGTGCTGACTTGTTCGTGAAGCACGTCGTGAGCCGTTTCGGATACCCCAAGTCAATTGTATCGGACCGAGATCCGCTGTTTACGTCCACGTTTTGGCAGCAGTTGAGCAAGCGGGTGGGCATGAAGTTGGCTATGTCTACCGCCAACCACCCGCAGACTGATGGCCAAACTGAGCGAGTGAACCGGGTGATTCGGGAAATGCTCAAGTTGATGGCGACGAATAGTGGCTGGGTGCGAGACTTGCCGTTGTATGAGTTTGCGTACAACTCTGCACCAAGCAGTGCCACTGGATTCGCGCCGTTCAAAGTGGTGTATGGAAGGGATCCTTGGTTTCCACCGAGTGAAGGGTGGACGCCTGCGCGCGACGGACAGACAAAGGACATGGCGGAGCACTGGTTTCGCCTGTGCAAAGTCCATGAAGAAGTCCGCGACAATTTGATCGAAGCCCAGGGGAGAATGCAGAAGTTCTTCGATCGAAGCAAGGATGCCCGGGAGTTTCAAGTTGGTGATCAAGTGTTGATCACGGCGCCGCAATTGCGGCCGAACAAGAGTGATTTGGCGGCACCAAAGTTTCTTGGTCCGGTGCCTGTCATTGAGAAGGTAAGCTCGCATGCTTACCGAGTGATTTTGCCTGAGGGTGTGGCTTGTCATGATGTTTTTCCGATCCAACATCTGAAGCCATACTATGGACGCGAAGACTACATGGCAGGGGAAAATGATGAAGAAGTACCCGACGACCTGCCAGCGTCCGATTCTGAGCCAGACTTGTTGAAAATTATCGAAGAGTCTGACTCTGAATGACTTGGGAATCGTGAGAAGTTTGCTAGGCAGAGGTTTTCTCCCGGAGCGCGGGTTCCTCGAGCCAAGAATGCAACTTAGTTTGGAGTCTCGCCGAGACGTCGAGCCAAGAGGGGGGGAGATGTTATCCGTTCGACCCCAGTCACCTAGAACGGTTCGGTTAGTCCGAAACCGGTAAGCCGCTAAACCGGTAGACCGTTTAACCGTTTCTAGAAGCTTCTAGAGGTTCCAGAACCTTCTAGACGCGCGCAGAAATGCCAATGATTTGCATTGTCATTTCTCTTGGCGCCTTGCTGTCCCTGGCGGAAGTAAGGGTATAAAAAGGCGACGCGCCTGCCCGGACTAGCCGGTCAGGTCTTGCTCGGAGAAAGAAGAGGTAAGAAGCAGAGTAAAAAGGCACAGCATTGGTAACAGTGAGACGGCCTGGCCGTGAGCGGGTTTTCTTTTTGGCTCGGGTGAAGTCTGGGACTTTGACCCGAGCATCTTTCACTA
The DNA here is from genome assembly GCA_008690995.1 of Porphyridium purpureum. Taxonomy (NCBI): domain Eukaryota; phylum Rhodophyta; class Bangiophyceae; order Porphyridiales; family Porphyridiaceae; genus Porphyridium; species Porphyridium purpureum. Next base: position 2,190,795 of record VRMN01000002.1, on the reverse strand, counting down.
ATCTTTCTGCAAGATCGGCCTGGCCGTGAGCGGATTACCATCAGTGCCTGGGGCACTAGGTGGATTTAAAAACCACAAAAAGGTCAATCGTCGGGTCTAGTCAGCGTTGAAACCGCCCTTTTATACGATGAACGACAGTGAAGAAACGGTGCACGCATCGGCTTCCTCCAGAGCGGCGCGACCAACTGCAGCATCAGTTTCGAAGGAAGCCGAGGATCTGCGGGATCAGATGGCCTCGATGAAAGAGCAATTGGAGGAGTTAAAGACGGACATGCCTACCACGATGCGTGAGGCAATGCAGGATGCGCTGAGTGCGTGGTCGCAGTCGAAGGACAATGTGTCAGTCCCGAACCAGCCTATAGTCGATCATGCATTAATGTCCAACGTCGTCCCAGTCAAGGATCTGTTCGAGCAGACTCGATTTGAGCGCGTTGTGCGCGATGCGATGCGAGGCAATGAGATTCGTGGACCGAGAGATCTCCGATTCATGAATACATATCGAAAATGGATGAACTGCACGCACCGATTCCCAGAGGAATGGGCGCGCGATTGCGTTGTCTTCGCGTTTTCCGGGCCAGCAGAGCATATGATCAACGATGCATTTATGAATGGTGAGCTGAAGCGAAGCGCGACGTCCGAGGATATGTGGTGCTGGGCACAGGAGCGTTTCTGGTCGGAGTCCATCGTTTCTTCGATCCGCAGCGAGTATCGCAGTCGGAGACTGCAGCGCAACGAGAATCTGTCGGCTTTCCATCGTGACTTGCGAGAGATCGGGGCAGCGCTGGGGATGACAGAAGCTGACCTGAAGGTGGACTTCGTCGAAGGTTTACCGAAAAGGTATCAACCGATGGCTAGGCTCCACTCCAAGCAAGAGCAGTATGAAGGTCTTCTCCACGAGATGCTGAAGGAGCACGGCGAGCGCTTGACGTTCAGTGACTTCCGCTTCCGGTCGCCGAGTGTTGCATCGATTCGCCAGAACAACGAGAGCCCATCGCTTCCAGAACACGGTGGAGATTACCAGGAAGGCCTGCTACCGCGACATAATGAAGCCATTTCCCCCGCGTCGGACTGGACAGTCATTGCGGAGCATGTCGCGCAAATCCTGGAGAAGCGCCAGGATTCCAGCGTGTGTTATCGATGCAAGCAACCAGGGCATTGGGCACGCGAGTGTCAGGAGACAGCTCCGGTTCAGGCGAGTGGACACCATCGGGTTGGAAGGAGTGGTCCTCTAGGATCTGAGTGACTCGCTGGAAAGCAAAAAGGATCAGCGGATGCAGGGGCGCATCCGGCACAGGCGATGAGCATCGAGGCCGTTCCGAGCTTGTCAAAGTGCGACACACCGGCTGATCCATCCGATTTACTACCGGTGTCATGGGAGTACGGGACTGTGAAGATATTCGACAAGGCAGTCCTTTGTTCAGTGCGTGGGAGTATCGACCGCCGACCCTTTGTTGCAATCCGCGTCCTCGATTCTTCCGGACTGTGGCTTCCGATAATAGCGCTAGTGGACACGGGAGCCACGGGGTACTCGTACACGTCGCGGACGGTCGCCGAAAGATGGGGTGCCACGATGGAGCCTACTGGTACGCGCGTGGACCACGCGCAGGGAGGAAACATGGGCCCGGCATGGGAGACACTCGTCGAGGTAAGGCTGGGACAACTTCGAACGAAGCTTCGATGCATCGTCGTCGAAGAATTGGCGGAAGACCTGATCATTGGCATGGAATTCTGGCACCGTCACTCGCATTCGCTCAACTTCAAGAACCGAATCGTCGAGATGCGGAACGGCGAACATATTCCGTGCTTCACAAATAAGACGAAGGAAAGGTCGTTCATCCGAAGCGTTACGGATACAAAGATTCCGGGACTCGGACAATGTGAAATTCTCATCGAGCTTCCAGAAGGTGTTGTGGACACACATCAGAGAACGTGGACTATACAGAACAAGTCGAAGGAGCCAGTCTGCATCCGCGCTGGGCAAAAGCTGGCGAGTATTCGAGTGACCGAATCGCAAATGGGACGAGAGACTCTCGATCTCATCAATGCGCTTGACCTCGGTCATATCCTCGACTCCGGCACTCGGGAGAAGATTCGTGGGGTTCTCAAAAAGCGGTGGCGAGTGTTCCGAGCAGAAGCCGGAAGGGCCCGCTCTGTCGAGCACGTTATCCGGGTGGAGCCGGGCGCGACCTTTCCCGCGGCGAAATTGCGACGACGGTCGGAGGCAGAGCGCGAAGCCGAAGAAACAATGGTACGCAAGCTCCTTGATCATCATGTCTTGGAACCGTGCAATGGCCCGTTTGCCTCGGCAAACGTCTTGATCCGGAAACCGACGGGTGCGTGGCGATTAACTACGGATTTCAGGAACCTGAACGCCATTACGGTGAAGGACAAGTACCCGATCCCACTCGTGCATGAATGCCTCGATTGGGCTGGTCGATATTCGTTGTTCAGTACTCTCGATTTGACTGACGGGTTCTTTCAGATCCCGCTGCACGCTGATTCCCGAGACTTGACCGCGATGATTACCCCACTGGGGCTTTTCCGATACTGCGTCATTGGTCAAGGCATGTCGAATAGCCCAGCAACATTCCAACGATTGATGAACACGGTCCTCGGTGACCTGCGCTGGAAACACGCACTCATTTACATCGATGACCTCATCGTAGGTTCATCGTCTGGAGAGGATCACATTCAAATACTGGATCAAATTCTGGAACGCTTCGAAAAAGAAGGTCTCACATTTTCTTTGAAGAAGTGCTCCTTCATGTGCACCAAAATCGAATTTCTTGGTCACCAAGTGCAAAATGGTAAGATTCGCCCGAAAGAGCGAAACATCGAGGTCATCCGACAATGGACCGAACCGAGAAATCCGACAGAAGTTCAGCGGTTTCTAGGCGTTGTGGGCTGGTTTCGTGACTTCGTTCCGAACTTCGAGCGCGTCGCAGCTCCGTTGCGTGCGTCTCTCGAAGGTCTCGCCATGTCCGCAAAAAAACATTCGAAGAAGCAGGTCGTTGAATGCAGCGATTGGGCCAATCGGTTTGGCGCTGGGCAGAAGCTAGCATTCGAGGCCCTTAAGTCGGCGCTGACGGACCCAACGGTGGTTTTGTATCAGCCATCTGCGGGAGCAGAGTGGGTCCTTGATACAGATGCCTCGTTGACGGGACTCGGAGCAGCGCTGTATCAGCGCGTTTCGAGCGAGTATCGACCGGTGTGCTTTCTATCGCGGTCATTGACTGCCGCGGAGAAGAACTACGCCGTGACAGAACTAGAGTGCCTTGCGGTTGTGTGGGCGGTACGTAAGTGTCGGCATTATCTATACGGTGAGTCGATTATAGTCCGCTCTGATCACGAGCCGCTCCGATGGTTGTTGAATCTGCGGGAGCCGAGGGGCCGTCTAGCAAGGTGGGCATTGGCTTTGGCAGATTATTCGTTCGTTATTGAGTACGTGAAGGGTGCGTCGAATAAGGTACCTGACGCACTCTCGCGTATGAATCTCGACGAACAAGAAAGCAGGAGTTCTCGTGGCGACCGCGTGGCGTACCTCGTCACAGCTGTGAGTGAAGACAGCAACACGGCACACGAACTACCAACTGACGAAGAGCTGAAGGCAGCGTACCCGAGAGATGAGCTCATCGCCAAAGAAATGGAGAACCTCGCTCGAAGCACACCACAGTACAGCGACCCGGAATACTTCTGGAACGAGGCGGGCATTCTGATGGCGGCAACAAAAAAGCCTCGGCGTGTGGTTCCGGATGCGTTCGTGAGTCGTGTTCTGGGATACTATCATTCAACGGGTGCAGGCGGGCATATGGGCGCGGCTAAGACGATCTCAAGGATCGCGGATGCGTCATGGTACTGGCCGGGTTGGACCTCGGATGTCAGCGAATTCATCCAATCATGTCGGTTTTGCTCAAGGCGAAAGGGTCTGCGAAGGCAGCAGGTAGTCATCGGCAGACGTCGGCCAACGCGACGCTTCGAGCTTGTTGCAGTCGATCTCCTCACGATTTCCCCGAAGACACCTCGCGGATATACCAAGGTCTTGGTGGTCGCTGATCTGTTCACTCGTTTTACCGTCGCAGCACCGGTGGTCGACGAGTCAGCTCGATCTGCGGTGGAAGCTTTTCTGCACGTATGGGTCGCACCGTTTGGGCCCCCCGAGAACCTTCTTAGTGACAACGGACCTGCATTTCGATCCGAGTTTTTGTCACGAGTCAGCCAGCTTCTCGGCATCAAGAAGGTCTTTACTATGGCACATAATCCAAAAGCAAACGGAGTCGTGGAACGCTATAACCGAACGCTGTGCGGCTTGTTATCCGGCATGATGGCAGATCACGACGCGTCTATCGGGTGGGATCTGTGGCTTCCGTTATCCGTGCACGCTTATAATTCGTCGCGACATTCATCGACTGGCGTGAGTCCATACGAAGCTATGTTTGGACGTACTGCGAATGACTATTCTCAGCCAGCGATCGACGCCGAGCTGGAAACGGACAGCCTCGAGGAATTTGGCTATCAGCTACGCGGTAGGATTCGGATGATGCATCAAGTAGCGTTGCGCGCATCGGATAAAAGCCACGACAAGGATGCGAGGCGCAGTGCCGAAAAGGTCACAAAGCAAGGCCAGCGCCTCTCGGAGGGCGACGCGGTAATGCTCTGGCGTGGGGTGAGTACACTTCAAGGTCGTAAACTCGAGAGCCCGTGGGTCGGTCCGTATATACTCGAAGTCATCGATGGCGCCCGCGCTACGATCCGCAATGCCTTCGAGACATTCTTCGTGCATCTTGACAGGCTGAAGCGTGTTGATCAATCTGTAGAACTCAGGGATGACTTCAACGCGGATGGAGAGCGTCGCGACAGTGTCCTCTCTGAGATAGCAAGTTTGCAGAAACAGCGCCTCATCGATGGCTCCACCGAGTTTCTCGTCGCGTGGTACGGGGCCAAGCGCTCTGAATGGACTTGGGAGAAGTCCGAGGACTTGCCGGAAACATTGGTTGCCGAGTTTCTCGAGTCTGCGCAAAATCCCGCTGATGTCCTTCGATCACGGTCTGGTCGTCGGTTCCAATAAGCGCACGCGAGTCTTTCCTCGTGAGTTTGAACGCGGACTTCGAGTCTCTCAAATCCAGCGCGGTTGCGCCTTGAATGTACACAGTGTGCGACAGCGAATCCCACATTCATTTCGTCGAAGCGCCGATGCGCAGTCGAAAACAAGTCGAACAGCAGAGAACGACAGTTCTCGCATCGCGCAGGGAGGCGTCGTGGAGCCGAAACGAGCGTTCGCGCATTGCCCTCGATGTCGAGATGGAGGCTGCACCGATTTGTGTCACCTACGTCAACTCAAACGCAGAGAAAGAGTGCGCGCATCGAGTTTGCCTCGACGATGAAACTTTCGACTACAAAAGAAGGTGCATTTCGAGTTCTCCTTGAGTTCACCGGCAGACCCGGCTAAACATTGGCATGTGCGTTGTGTCAGCCTAGAAAGTGAACGATGTGAAAGCGTTTTCTCGTTGCTTTCATCTTTGCGAAGGTAATCGCATTCACAATTTCCGGCCGGGAAATCCGCAAAAGTCGCACTCCGCGCGCGAGCGAATGCGCGAACCGCTCTTCGAGTTCCTAGGGCCAGTGTTTGTCATTTCCTTGGATGATGTCCCGGAGAGCTTCACGAGTCGTCTGGCGTTTGTTCGCCCGCGCAATAAGTGTTCGCAGTGTTCGAGGCCTTCGACATCTTCGTGATGCTCTGGCTCGGGTGTTCACCTGGTGTTCAGTACTTGAGGTACAGTATTGTACCTACTGCGTCCGTTTCGCGCTCGATCCGAAGCATTACTCGTCCTTTTCCTCGTCTTTCGATCTCGTTTTTTCAGACAGTCGTTGCACATTTTCGCGTGTAACTTTGCACGGTTCCGGTTTTACGGTTTTCTCCGACAGACTGTCCAAGTTCCTCTGCCGCGCACTAGCGCAAGCGGCTTAGGGGTTAGTGGGGATGTGTCATGACTCGCTCTCTCCGCCGTACCCCTCCACGCACTGTACAGCACTGCCCCGCACTGTACCATAACAATCCTTGTCCGTACCGGGCAGCGGTTATTCTTAGGTTCTTAAACAGTCTAACGGTTAGCGTAGGGTAGAGAAGGGTATTTAAGACCGCCGTCGCGGCGATCTAGCAAGAGTAAAAGAGAGGGCCGATGGGGCCAGCAGGATTGGGGTATAGGTTCTCCGTGCGGCCGGGCTAGCGGAGGAGGGGAGTGAGTGGGCCATTCAGGACCATATCACGGCACGGACGAGGATACAACGACTTCCAGCGGGATCGCTCGAACGAGTATCAACAGCAACAGCATGACCAATGGTCACCAGCTGGACCGCAGCGGAACCTGCGTGCGAATCATGCAGAGCGGTACGCGCAGAGCCGCGCGGACGGACGAGACGGCGGCTGGCGAGAGCCGAGCACGCATGGTTGGAACCGTGGTGGCGGCCAGAACGACGCGCGTGGGCGCGGACAGAAGCGTGGCGCACCGCAACGAGGCGGTGCCAGTAGACCACGACCGCGACAGACGCCGAAGTCGCAACAAGATGGCAAGAAGAGTAATCAGCGTGGGCGCTATTACTGCCATCGGTGCTCCGTGTGGGGGCCAGCGACGCACAACTGTGCAGACAGGCGCGATGATCGCGATGCCAATCTCGGCGGAGCCGAGTTGATGACCGCCAGTGCGGGCAAAGGGTTGCTCAAGGTGAATGCTTGGGTGAACGGCCGGGCGATGAAAGCAGTCATCGATACCGGCGCAACGCACACCTTTCTGAGCGAGAGCGCATGCGCGATGGTGCGAGTGCGCACAAATAGCACCGCGAATGCCTTGACCATTCGATTGGCAGACGGCACGCAGTGCATGTCTCGCGGGCGCGCGACAGTGAATCTGGCGGTGCTGGATTCAGCAGAGAAGCAGCAGGACGTGATTGTGTACAATGGCCACAATGACCTCGTGATCGGTCTCGATTGGCTTCGAACCAACCGCTTCGAAATGATCATCGGCGGTCACAGTCTTGGCACAGCCGAGGCTGAGCATGTAGAGCAGGACCATTGCGTTCTGCACATGCCGTCGCGCGACACGTGCGGAATATGCAGCGCGGCAAAGCTGCGGCGCGCGCGTGCTGTGAGGCGAGACGACTCGGTTGGCAAAGAGCGCGGACGAGCGCGCGAGTTCAACGACGTGGTGTCGATTGACATTGTGGATCCCGGACTGGCAGCCGTGGATGGCAGCAGGTGGCTGCTCACTCACCTCGACGAAGCCACTGGGTGGTTCTCAGCAATTGGGCTGGCGGACAAGTCCGCCGCTGAGTGCATTCGCGGGTTGACGGAGCTGCAGCGCGGACGTGGTGATTGGCCACGAGTGTTGCGGTGTGACGAGGGCCGCGAGTTCATGGGCGAATTCGACGGATTCATCGCGGAAAAGGGCGTGAAGAAAGTCACTGGTGTACCTTACCGGGCGAACACGCACGCGACGCATGAACGCAAGCATGCAGACTTGAACGGAGCAGTGCGAGCACTGCTGATGCAGTCTGGCTTGCCGACCGCGTGGTATCCGTTCGCCGCCGCCTACTTTTGCCTGGCCAGAAACCTCGCCTGGCGCGGCGCAAAGCAGGAGCAGACCAGCTTCGAGCAACGGCTCGGTCTGACATGGCACAAGCCCATCCCTGCATTCGGGAGCGGCATTCTCATATACGATGAGAGCCGCGGCAAATTTGAGCCGAAAGGCGTGCCTGCAATCGTCGTTGGGTTCACGGCACCGAGGCCGAATGACCCGCGGCAGCCCATAAACCTGCTCGCCCTGCCCATTGCCGACTTGCGGCCATCTGCGATCAGGAAGGTCGGCGAATGGAAGCCACTTCCCGACAAGTGGCCATTGCGACGTTTGGCACTGCGGCCTCCGGATGAGGCCATTGCGACGGGTGATCAATGGTCGCGAGCACGCGACAATGCACCGGACCGTGCATTCTGCACACAGTGCAAGAAAATAGTCGGTGGGAGCACCGAATGCGAGAAATGCATTTTGGGTCCGGCGCCCAGCCGACGTCACACTGGTGACGGCGCATGCAGGCAAATGCACTGCCAGTGCTACCGAGACGAGCACGGAAAGCTCGCGTCACGAGCACAGTATCGGCGCATTGAGCTGCCGTGGAGTCCGGCCGAGGACATTGCCATATCCGAAGGCATTGCCCGTTTTGGTGAGGACTGGCTTGCCATCGCGGGTAGGCCAGCATTCTTCATGCGCGGCCGCAAACCAGCCGGCTTACGCGCGCGCGCAGCGGAACTGGGTGTGCTTCCAGTGCACGCAGCAGCAGCGAGCGACGCGACGCGGAACGACGCGACGCGAGCAGAGAGTAGCAGCGACGCAATGTATACAAGCGCGGCGACAGGGGGACCAGAGGACGAAGCGGCAGGTCTGGGGGTGGCAGAAGTTGTGGCCACAGCGGTGGCGATGGCCACGCCCGCCGGCCGCCATGCATTAGCATCCGAGCTTCGTGCGCTCACCAGCACCGGCGCTCTGCCTTTCCGCCGCACGATGGACAAGGCAGTGGCGGCGCGCGTTCCGAACGCGCAATTCGTTAAGTTGAAGCTCCTCTTCAACAAGAAGAATTCAGAAATGCCTTCGTCGTTCCACAAGACGAAGTGCCGCATCGTCGCGCAAGGATGCGTCGTGCTGGACGCCGATGGGCGTCGCGCGCGCGAAGAACCGTACCCTTTTGATCGCCCACCAGGTTTGCTGGCGATCCGCGCCTCGATGAGCATGGCGCTCATGCTCCATGGACCATCCGCCGACGGCGCCTTCTTCGACGTAACGTGTGCCTACCCCAGTGCACCATTGGGCGGCCGTCCGACATTCGGATATCTGCGCGACCTGGTCCCGGTCGTGAAGGGTCTAGTCAGCGAAGCCGACTACAGAAAGATGGCCGCATGCAGCGAGCCTGTCGTGGAGCTACCGCAGGCTCTGTACGGAATGAAAAGGAGCGGCAGCGACTTCAGCCACGACGCTCGCGAGCGTGTCCGGCGGCTTGGATGGCAAGAATCCAACGCGGACAAGAACCAGTACTGGCGCCGCGACGCGAACGGCAGCATGCTCACGCTGAGCATGTACGTCGACGATGGCGCACTCTTCGGCAATGCGGATGCGGTACGAGTGGCGGTCAAACAACTGAAGACCGTCTTCAGAATCGACCAGAAGGTCGAATACATTGCAGACTCGGCGCGTACGCGCCCTATCAAGTATCTCGGCATGCACATCTATCGCGACGGCGGCCGATGGATACTGGATTCGGGGGTGTACGCCACCCATGTGGCGAACGGCCACACCGCGGACAACTTGCGCGTGCGCAGCACGCCACTCAGCGAGCGGGTCGACGACAATGGACCCGGCGGGCGCGCGTGCCCGACAAACAAGCGAACAGTGATTGGCCAACTGCTGTGGCTCAGCCGAACCACGCGAGCAGACATCGCTTATGCCACGGCGCATGTGGCGCGTTATGTCGACCGGTGGGGGCCAAGCGCGGATCGCGCGCTCGACGAGATCGTCGGGTATCTGAAGAAGCATGCGGACGTCTGTCTGCAATACGACATACCCGCGACAGGCAGTCGCGACGTTCGGTTGCACGCGTGGGCTGATGCCGACTTCTCGGCACCGTCATCCACGAGCGGCGCCGTGCTCTTCATATCGAATGGCAGATGCCGACACCTTGTAGACTGGACCAGTCGGCGCCAGCGGCGCGTCAGCACCTCGACGACCGAGGCTGAGTTGGTAGCGCTGCACGACGCAGCGCAAGGCAGCGTGTTCCCAGTGGCGACACTGGCGGAAGAACTTTTGAGGCGCTGGCCTCCGACCGTTGTGCGGTGCGACAACGAGTCGACTTTGCGCGCGGTGGAGCGCGGCCACAGTGACCGGCTACTGCATGCGCCAAAGATGCAGCGCATCTCTCTGAGATGGTTGCACGAGATAGCAGCGGACGGACTCGTCAGGTTCGTCTATGTCGCTACGCGCGACAACATCGCTGACGGCTTGACGAAGCCGATTGCCACCGACGTGTTTCGCGGCCATGCAGCCGCGTGGGGCCTGTACGGTGCAAGCTTATCCCTTGGCATCGCCCAGCGTATGACGCATGCTCGCTCCGCCGCAAACCGTGGCAACGCCTTCGCGATGCTCATGCAGCCCGACGACTGCGACGATGACGCTGGCATGCGCGGCTATGCGTACAGCCATGATGATGAGAAGATGTCGTGTGACAGTGATCCGTACACCCGCTGGCACCTTGTCGAGCGAGTGTGATTCGTTCCTTTGCAGCCAGCGCAGAAGTGATGAGGGGGTGCGTGGAATATAGTCATCCCTCTCTGCCTGCCTGATGACGTGATGAGGAGTCATCAAATACTTAATGATGACAACTCTCCGTTGGTTGGTGACCGTAATGGTTAACCACAGTAGTATATCATTAGAGTGTGAGAGACGGCCGACGAGTCGGCGCTCTGTCTCCTTTTGAGGCAAGAGCTAGGTTGTGTTAAGGAGTAAAGTCGTCTTGTTGTGGACCTCTTGCTTCAGCTAGCCACCAGTAGTTTACTATTGGTACACGTTTGGTATACGCGTGCTTCACGAAGACGCTATCATCAAAGGGTTATGAGCCCAGCCTTTGCGCTGCGGTGTTTCCCTCATCTTTCTTCTTCTTGCTTGCTTGACTAACCACCTATTGTGGTAGTGTTTCTATCATTCGGTCATTCCCCAACTCTACCCTCGATCACGCTTTGGAAAAGCGACTGTGGCAGCGCGACAGCCAAGACGCTGATCGGCGCCGCGAACATCGAGAAGGAAAAAAGAGGCGCTCGAAGCGCAACTGGTGAGCGCGACGCGCCCAGTGTTTGGTCATGGAATATGACATGGATAGGGCTGCGGGTGCTAGTACCCCAGCAACACCGTCGCCGGCACGCGGTGGTGCAAACGCCTCGGCAACCCGCCTTGGCGCGGCAGCAAGTGCGCGGCGCGAGTCCGCGCGCGAGGAAACGAAACGAGAGATGGCGGCGATGCTGAATGCGGCATACGCCCAAATGCATCGCCAACTCTCGGAGGAATTCGGCGCCAAGATGGCGACCGAACTGAATACCCGGACGGCGATTGTTCAGAGTGAGCTCGCCGAGCTGCGGAGCGAGAACGTTCGTCTGAGGGCGCTTCGCGATGGATCCGGTGGAAGTGGCGCTTTGCCGAGCTGCATGCGCCCTGCGGCCATGCTGTACTATGGCGGCGAGCGATCCACTGCGGCCATTATGACCTGGACGGCAGCAGCGCGTTCGCGGGTGTACAACCCGGCGCGCTCGGATTGGCGGTCGCAGGGCCGTCTTTGGACGGAAACCGAGGAAGAGGAAGCAGTGTCGACGCTTTCGACTCACCTCTTCGGATTGGCGCAACTCTGGTACCAGGCATTACAACCTGATCAGAGACCCACCTCGGTAGAAGAGTTTCTGCTCGCGCTTCAGCGGCGCTTCGAGCCAAAAGAAACAGAAAATGACGTGCGGGATGAACTGCAAAAGATGAAGCAGGGTGCAATGAGTGTCCAAGATTTTGAAGCTGCATTTAGTGAAGTTTGTCTGCGTATACCAAATTTGGTAGACAAAGATAAACTTCACTATTTTACAGAATCTCTTGACACTTCTATTGCCACTCACGTAGCGCTTCACTTCCCTCCCACCTATGACGACGCTTTGCGTTTGGCTTTAGTTGCCGACAAAGTCATATTTAAGCGTGGTCGAGACCAGCAGCCCATCACAGCACGAACGTACCCGTCAGCCATGCAGCCTGCATACCACCCCCAGATGAACTATAACCAGCATGGTCCGGTGCCAATGGACTTGGGTACCGCCAGCGGCAGCAGCGCACGGGTGCACGGACGAGGATACAACGACTTCCAGCGGGATCGCTCGAACGAGTATCAACAGCAACAGCATGACCAATGGTCACCAGCTGGACCGCAGCGGAACCTGCGTGCGAATCATGCAGAGCGGTACGCGCAGAGCCGCGCGGACGGACGAGACGGCGGCTGGCGAGAGCCGAGCACGCATGGTTGGAACCGTGGTGGCGGCCAGAACGACGCGCGTGGGCGCGGACAGAAGCGTGGCGCACCGCAACGAGGCGGTGCCAGTAGACCACGACCGCGACAGACGCCGAAGTCGCAACAAGATGGCAAGAAGAGTAATCAGCGTGGGCGCTATTACTGCCATCGGTGCTCCGTGTGGGGGCCAGCGACGCACAACTGTGCAGACAGGCGCGATGATCGCGATGCCAATCTCGGCGGAGCCGAGTTGATGACCGCCAGTGCGGGCAAAGGGTTGCTCAAGGTGAATGCTTGGGTGAACGGCCGGGCGATGAAAGCAGTCATCGATACCGGCGCAACGCACACCTTTCTGAGCGAGAGCGCATGCGCGATGGTGCGAGTGCGCACAAATAGCACCGCGAATGCCTTGACCATTCGATTGGCAGACGGCACGCAGTGCATGTCTCGCGGGCGCGCGACAGTGAATCTGGCGGTGCTGGATTCAGCAGAGAAGCAGCAGGACGTGATTGTGTACAATGGCCACAATGACCTCGTGATCGGTCTCGATTGGCTTCGAACCAACCGCTTCGAAATGATCATCGGCGGTCACAGTCTTGGCACAGCCGAGGCTGAGCATGTAGAGCAGGACCATTGCGTTCTGCACATGCCGTCGCGCGACACGTGCGGAATATGCAGCGCGGCAAAGCTGCGGCGCGCGCGTGCTGTGAGGCGAGACGACTCGGTTGGCAAAGAGCGCGGACGAGCGCGCGAGTTCAACGACGTGGTGTCGATTGACATTGTGGATCCCGGACTGGCAGCCGTGGATGGCAGCAGGTGGCTGCTCACTCACCTCGACGAAGCCACTGGGTGGTTCTCAGCAATTGGGCTGGCGGACAAGTCCGCCGCTGAGTGCATTCGCGGGTTGACGGAGCTGCAGCGCGGACGTGGTGATTGGCCACGAGTGTTGCGGTGTGACGAGGGCCGCGAGTTCATGGGCGAATTCGACGGATTCATCGCGGAAAAGGGCGTGAAGAAAGTCACTGGTGTACCTTACCGGGCGAACACGCACGCGACGCATGAACGCAAGCATGCAGACTTGAACGGAGCAGTGCGAGCACTGCTGATGCAGTCTGGCTTGCCGACCGCGTGGTATCCGTTCGCCGCCGCCTACTTTTGCCTGGCCAGAAACCTCGCCTGGCGCGGCGCAAAGCAGGAGCAGACCAGCTTCGAGCAACGGCTCGGTCTGACATGGCACAAGCCCATCCCTGCATTCGGGAGCGGCATTCTCATATACGATGAGAGCCGCGGCAAATTTGAGCCGAAAGGCGTGCCTGCAATCGTCGTTGGGTTCACGGCACCGAGGCCGAATGACCCGCGGCAGCCCATAAACCTGCTCGCCCTGCCCATTGCCGACTTGCGGCCATCTGCGATCAGGAAGGTCGGCGAATGGAAGCCACTTCCCGACAAGTGGCCATTGCGACGTTTGGCACTGCGGCCTCCGGATGAGGCCATTGCGACGGGTGATCAATGGTCGCGAGCACGCGACAATGCACCGGACCGTGCATTCTGCACACAGTGCAAGAAAATAGTCGGTGGGAGCACCGAATGCGAGAAATGCATTTTGGGTCCGGCGCCCAGCCGACGTCACACTGGTGACGGCGCATGCAGGCAAATGCACTGCCAGTGCTACCGAGACGAGCACGGAAAGCTCGCGTCACGAGCACAGTATCGGCGCATTGAGCTGCCGTGGAGTCCGGCCGAGGACATTGCCATATCCGAAGGCATTGCCCGTTTTGGTGAGGACTGGCTTGCCATCGCGGGTAGGCCAGCATTCTTCATGCGCGGCCGCAAACCAGCCGGCTTACGCGCGCGCGCAGCGGAACTGGGTGTGCTTCCAGTGCACGCAGCAGCAGCGAGCGACGCGACGCGGAACGACGCGACGCGAGCAGAGAGTAGCAGCGACGCAATGTATACAAGCGCGGCGACAGGGGGACCAGAGGACGAAGCGGCAGGTCTGGGGGTGGCAGAAGTTGTGGCCACAGCGGTGGCGATGGCCACGCCCGCCGGCCGCCATGCATTAGCATCCGAGCTTCGTGCGCTCACCAGCACCGGCGCTCTGCCTTTCCGCCGCACGATGGACAAGGCAGTGGCGGCGCGCGTTCCGAACGCGCAATTCGTTAAGTTGAAGCTCCTCTTCAACAAGAAGAATTCAGAAATGCCTTCGTCGTTCCACAAGACGAAGTGCCGCATCGTCGCGCAAGGATGCGTCGTGCTGGACGCCGATGGGCGTCGCGCGCGCGAAGAACCGTACCCTTTTGATCGCCCACCAGGTTTGCTGGCGATCCGCGCCTCGATGAGCATGGCGCTCATGCTCCATGGACCATCCGCCGACGGCGCCTTCTTCGACGTAACGTGTGCCTACCCCAGTGCACCATTGGGCGGCCGTCCGACATTCGGATATCTGCGCGACCTGGTCCCGGTCGTGAAGGGTCTAGTCAGCGAAGCCGACTACAGAAAGATGGCCGCATGCAGCGAGCCTGTCGTGGAGCTACCGCAGGCTCTGTACGGAATGAAAAGGAGCGGCAGCGACTTCAGCCACGACGCTCGCGAGCGTGTCCGGCGGCTTGGATGGCAAGAATCCAACGCGGACAAGAACCAGTACTGGCGCCGCGACGCGAACGGCAGCATGCTCACGCTGAGCATGTACGTCGACGATGGCGCACTCTTCGGCAATGCGGATGCGGTACGAGTGGCGGTCAAACAACTGAAGACCGTCTTCAGAATCGACCAGAAGGTCGAATACATTGCAGACTCGGCGCGTACGCGCCCTATCAAGTATCTCGGCATGCACATCTATCGCGACGGCGGCCGATGGATACTGGATTCGGGGGTGTACGCCACCCATGTGGCGAACGGCCACACCGCGGACAACTTGCGCGTGCGCAGCACGCCACTCAGCGAGCGGGTCGACGACAATGGACCCGGCGGGCGCGCGTGCCCGACAAACAAGCGAACAGTGATTGGCCAACTGCTGTGGCTCAGCCGAACCACGCGAGCAGACATCGCTTATGCCACGGCGCATGTGGCGCGTTATGTCGACCGGTGGGGGCCAAGCGCGGATCGCGCGCTCGACGAGATCGTCGGGTATCTGAAGAAGCATGCGGACGTCTGTCTGCAATACGACATACCCGCGACAGGCAGTCGCGACGTTCGGTTGCACGCGTGGGCTGATGCCGACTTCTCGGCACCGTCATCCACGAGCGGCGCCGTGCTCTTCATATCGAATGGCAGATGCCGACACCTTGTAGACTGGACCAGTCGGCGCCAGCGGCGCGTCAGCACCTCGACGACCGAGGCTGAGTTGGTAGCGCTGCACGACGCAGCGCAAGGCAGCGTGTTCCCAGTGGCGACACTGGCGGAAGAACTTTTGAGGCGCTGGCCTCCGACCGTTGTGCGGTGCGACAACGAGTCGACTTTGCGCGCGGTGGAGCGCGGCCACAGTGACCGGCTACTGCATGCGCCAAAGATGCAGCGCATCTCTCTGAGATGGTTGCACGAGATAGCAGCGGACGGACTCGTCAGGTTCGTCTATGTCGCTACGCGCGACAACATCGCTGACGGCTTGACGAAGCCGATTGCCACCGACGTGTTTCGCGGCCATGCAGCCGCGTGGGGCCTGTACGGTGCAAGCTTATCCCTTGGCATCGCCCAGCGTATGACGCATGCTCGCTCCGCCGCAAACCGTGGCAACGCCTTCGCGATGCTCATGCAGCCCGACGACTGCGACGATGACGCTGGCATGCGCGGCTATGCGTACAGCCATGATGATGAGAAGATGTCGTGTGACAGTGATCCGTACACCCGCTGGCACCTTGTCGAGCGAGTGTGATTCGTTCCTTTGCAGCCAGCGCAGAAGTGATGAGGGGGTGCGTGGAATATAGTCATCCCTCTCTGCCTGCCTGATGACGTGATGAGGAGTCATCAAATACTTAATGATGACAACTCTCCGTTGGTTGGTGACCGTAATGGTTAACCACAGTAGTATATCATTAGAGTGTGAGAGACGGCCGACGAGTCGGCGCTCTGTCTCCTTTTGAGGCAAGAGCTAGGTTGTGTTAAGGAGTAAAGTCGTCTTGTTGTGGACCTCTTGCTTCAGCTAGCCACCAGTAGTTTACTATTGGTACACGTTTGGTATACGCGTGCTTCACGAAGACGCTATCATCAAAGGGTTATGAGCCCAGCCTTTGCGCTGCGGTGTTTCCCTCATCTTTCTTCTTCTTGCTTGCTTGACTAACCACCTATTGTGGTAGTGTTTCTATCATTCGGTCATTCCCCAACTCTACCCTCGATCACGCTTTGGAAAAGCGACTGTGGCAGCGCGACAGCCAAGACGCTGATCGGCGCCGCGAACATCGAGAAGGAAAAAAGAGGCGCTCGAAGCGCAACTGGTGAGCGCGACGCGCCCAGTGTTTGGTCATGGAATATGACATGGATAGGGCTGCGGGTGCTAGTACCCCAGCAACACCGTCGCCGGCACGCGGTGGTGCAAACGCCTCGGCAACCCGCCTTGGCGCGGCAGCAAGTGCGCGGCGCGAGTCCGCGCGCGAGGAAACGAAACGAGAGATGGCGGCGATGCTGAATGCGGCATACGCCCAAATGCATCGCCAACTCTCGGAGGAATTCGGCGCCAAGATGGCGACCGAACTGAATACCCGGACGGCGATTGTTCAGAGTGAGCTCGCCGAGCTGCGGAGCGAGAACGTTCGTCTGAGGGCGCTTCGCGATGGATCCGGTGGAAGTGGCGCTTTGCCGAGCTGCATGCGCCCTGCGGCCATGCTGTACTATGGCGGCGAGCGATCCACTGCGGCCATTATGACCTGGACGGCAGCAGCGCGTTCGCGGGTGTACAACCCGGCGCGCTCGGATTGGCGGTCGCAGGGCCGTCTTTGGACGGAAACCGAGGAAGAGGAAGCAGTGTCGACGCTTTCGACTCACCTCTTCGGATTGGCGCAACTCTGGTACCAGGCATTACAACCTGATCAGAGACCCACCTCGGTAGAAGAGTTTCTGCTCGCGCTTCAGCGGCGCTTCGAGCCAAAAGAAACAGAAAATGACGTGCGGGATGAACTGCAAAAGATGAAGCAGGGTGCAATGAGTGTCCAAGATTTTGAAGCTGCATTTAGTGAAGTTTGTCTGCGTATACCAAATTTGGTAGACAAAGATAAACTTCACTATTTTACAGAATCTCTTGACACTTCTATTGCCACTCACGTAGCGCTTCACTTCCCTCCCACCTATGACGACGCTTTGCGTTTGGCTTTAGTTGCCGACAAAGTCATATTTAAGCGTGGTCGAGACCAGCAGCCCATCACAGCACGAACGTACCCGTCAGCCATGCAGCCTGCATACCACCCCCAGATGAACTATAACCAGCATGGTCCGGTGCCAATGGACTTGGGTACCGCCAGCGGCAGCAGCGCACGGGTGCACGGACGAGGATACAACGACTTCCAGCGGGATCGCTCGAACGAGTATCAACAGCAACAGCATGACCAATGGTCACCAGCTGGACCGCAGCGGAACCTGCGTGCGAATCATGCAGAGCGGTACGCGCAGAGCCGCGCGGACGGACGAGACGGCGGCTGGCGAGAGCCGAGCACGCATGGTTGGAACCGTGGTGGCGGCCAGAACGACGCGCGTGGGCGCGGACAGAAGCGTGGCGCACCGCAACGAGGCGGTGCCAGTAGACCACGACCGCGACAGACGCCGAAGTCGCAACAAGATGGCAAGAAGAGTAATCAGCGTGGGCGCTATTACTGCCATCGGTGCTCCGTGTGGGGGCCAGCGACGCACAACTGTGCAGACAGGCGCGATGATCGCGATGCCAATCTCGGCGGAGCCGAGTTGATGACCGCCAGTGCGGGCAAAGGGTTGCTCAAGGTGAATGCTTGGGTGAACGGCCGGGCGATGAAAGCAGTCATCGATACCGGCGCAACGCACACCTTTCTGAGCGAGAGCGCATGCGCGATGGTGCGAGTGCGCACAAATAGCACCGCGAATGCCTTGACCATTCGATT
The DNA here is from genome assembly GCA_008690995.1 of Porphyridium purpureum. NCBI lineage: Eukaryota > Rhodophyta > Bangiophyceae > Porphyridiales > Porphyridiaceae > Porphyridium > Porphyridium purpureum. The sequence continues at coordinate 2,172,667 of VRMN01000002.1, read as the reverse complement.
GGCAGACGGCACGCAGTGCATGTCTCGCGGGCGCGCGACAGTGAATCTGGCGGTGCTGGATTCAGCAGAGAAGCAGCAGGACGTGATTGTGTACAATGGCCACAATGACCTCGTGATCGGTCTCGATTGGCTTCGAACCAACCGCTTCGAAATGATCATCGGCGGTCACAGTCTTGGCACAGCCGAGGCTGAGCATGTAGAGCAGGACCATTGCGTTCTGCACATGCCGTCGCGCGACACGTGCGGAATATGCAGCGCGGCAAAGCTGCGGCGCGCGCGTGCTGTGAGGCGAGACGACTCGGTTGGCAAAGAGCGCGGACGAGCGCGCGAGTTCAACGACGTGGTGTCGATTGACATTGTGGATCCCGGACTGGCAGCCGTGGATGGCAGCAGGTGGCTGCTCACTCACCTCGACGAAGCCACTGGGTGGTTCTCAGCAATTGGGCTGGCGGACAAGTCCGCCGCTGAGTGCATTCGCGGGTTGACGGAGCTGCAGCGCGGACGTGGTGATTGGCCACGAGTGTTGCGGTGTGACGAGGGCCGCGAGTTCATGGGCGAATTCGACGGATTCATCGCGGAAAAGGGCGTGAAGAAAGTCACTGGTGTACCTTACCGGGCGAACACGCACGCGACGCATGAACGCAAGCATGCAGACTTGAACGGAGCAGTGCGAGCACTGCTGATGCAGTCTGGCTTGCCGACCGCGTGGTATCCGTTCGCCGCCGCCTACTTTTGCCTGGCCAGAAACCTCGCCTGGCGCGGCGCAAAGCAGGAGCAGACCAGCTTCGAGCAACGGCTCGGTCTGACATGGCACAAGCCCATCCCTGCATTCGGGAGCGGCATTCTCATATACGATGAGAGCCGCGGCAAATTTGAGCCGAAAGGCGTGCCTGCAATCGTCGTTGGGTTCACGGCACCGAGGCCGAATGACCCGCGGCAGCCCATAAACCTGCTCGCCCTGCCCATTGCCGACTTGCGGCCATCTGCGATCAGGAAGGTCGGCGAATGGAAGCCACTTCCCGACAAGTGGCCATTGCGACGTTTGGCACTGCGGCCTCCGGATGAGGCCATTGCGACGGGTGATCAATGGTCGCGAGCACGCGACAATGCACCGGACCGTGCATTCTGCACACAGTGCAAGAAAATAGTCGGTGGGAGCACCGAATGCGAGAAATGCATTTTGGGTCCGGCGCCCAGCCGACGTCACACTGGTGACGGCGCATGCAGGCAAATGCACTGCCAGTGCTACCGAGACGAGCACGGAAAGCTCGCGTCACGAGCACAGTATCGGCGCATTGAGCTGCCGTGGAGTCCGGCCGAGGACATTGCCATATCCGAAGGCATTGCCCGTTTTGGTGAGGACTGGCTTGCCATCGCGGGTAGGCCAGCATTCTTCATGCGCGGCCGCAAACCAGCCGGCTTACGCGCGCGCGCAGCGGAACTGGGTGTGCTTCCAGTGCACGCAGCAGCAGCGAGCGACGCGACGCGGAACGACGCGACGCGAGCAGAGAGTAGCAGCGACGCAATGTATACAAGCGCGGCGACAGGGGGACCAGAGGACGAAGCGGCAGGTCTGGGGGTGGCAGAAGTTGTGGCCACAGCGGTGGCGATGGCCACGCCCGCCGGCCGCCATGCATTAGCATCCGAGCTTCGTGCGCTCACCAGCACCGGCGCTCTGCCTTTCCGCCGCACGATGGACAAGGCAGTGGCGGCGCGCGTTCCGAACGCGCAATTCGTTAAGTTGAAGCTCCTCTTCAACAAGAAGAATTCAGAAATGCCTTCGTCGTTCCACAAGACGAAGTGCCGCATCGTCGCGCAAGGATGCGTCGTGCTGGACGCCGATGGGCGTCGCGCGCGCGAAGAACCGTATCCTTTTGATCGCCCACCAGGTTTGCTGGCGATCCGCGCCTCGATGAGCATGGCGCTCATGCTCCATGGACCATCCGCCGACGGCGCCTTCTTCGACGTAACGTGTGCCTACCCCAGTGCACCATTGGGCGGCCGTCCGACATTCGGATATCTGCGCGACCTGGTCCCGGTCGTGAAGGGTCTAGTCAGCGAAGCCGACTACAGAAAGATGGCCGCATGCAGCGAGCCTGTCGTGGAGCTACCGCAGGCTCTGTACGGAATGAAAAGGAGCGGCAGCGACTTCAGCCACGACGCTCGCGAGCGTGTCCGGCGGCTTGGATGGCAAGAATCCAACGCGGACAAGAACCAGTACTGGCGCCGCGACGCGAACGGCAGCATGCTCACGCTGAGCATGTACGTCGACGATGGCGCACTCTTCGGCAATGCGGATGCGGTACGAGTGGCGGTCAAACAACTGAAGACCGTCTTCAGAATCGACCAGAAGGTCGAATACATTGCAGACTCGGCGCGTACGCGCCCTATCAAGTATCTCGGCATGCACATCTATCGCGACGGCGGCCGATGGATACTGGATTCGGGGGTGTACGCCACCCATGTGGCGAACGGCCACACCGCGGACAACTTGCGCGTGCGCAGCACGCCACTCAGCGAGCGGGTCGACGACAATGGACCCGGCGGGCGCGCGTGCCCGACAAACAAGCGAACAGTGATTGGCCAACTGCTGTGGCTCAGCCGAACCACGCGAGCAGACATCGCTTATGCCACGGCGCATGTGGCGCGTTATGTCGACCGGTGGGGGCCAAGCGCGGATCGCGCGCTCGACGAGATCGTCGGGTATCTGAAGAAGCATGCGGACGTCTGTCTGCAATACGACATACCCGCGACAGGCAGTCGCGACGTTCGGTTGCACGCGTGGGCTGATGCCGACTTCTCGGCACCGTCATCCACGAGCGGCGCCGTGCTCTTCATATCGAATGGCAGATGCCGACACCTTGTAGACTGGACCAGTCGGCGCCAGCGGCGCGTCAGCACCTCGACGACCGAGGCTGAGTTGGTAGCGCTGCACGACGCAGCGCAAGGCAGCGTGTTCCCAGTGGCGACACTGGCGGAAGAACTTTTGAGGCGCTGGCCTCCGACCGTTGTGCGGTGCGACAACGAGTCGACTTTGCGCGCGGTGGAGCGCGGCCACAGTGACCGGCTACTGCATGCGCCAAAGATGCAGCGCATCTCTCTGAGATGGTTGCACGAGATAGCAGCGGACGGACTCGTCAGGTTCGTCTATGTCGCTACGCGCGACAACATCGCTGACGGCTTGACGAAGCCGATTGCCACCGACGTGTTTCGCGGCCATGCAGCCGCGTGGGGCCTGTACGGTGCAAGCTTATCCCTTGGCATCGCCCAGCGTATGACGCATGCTCGCTCCGCCGCAAACCGTGGCAACGCCTTCGCGATGCTCATGCAGCCCGACGACTGCGACGATGACGCTGGCATGCGCGGCTATGCGTACAGCCATGATGATGAGAAGATGTCGTGTGACAGTGATCCGTACACCCGCTGGCACCTTGTCGAGCGAGTGTGATTCGTTCCTTTGCAGCCAGCGCAGAAGTGATGAGGGGGTGCGTGGAATATAGTCATCCCTCTCTGCCTGCCTGATGACGTGATGAGGAGTCATCAAATACTTAATGATGACAACTCTCCGTTGGTTGGTGACCGTAATGGTTAACCACAGTAGTATATCATTAGAGTGTGAGAGACGGCCGACGAGTCGGCGCTCTGTCTCCTTTTGAGGCAAGAGCTAGGTTGTGTTAAGGAGTAAAGTCGTCTTGTTGTGGACCTCTTGCTTCAGCTAGCCACCAGTAGTTTACTATTGGTACACGTTTGGTATACGCGTGCTTCACGAAGACGCTATCATCAAAGACTATGCGTTTTGTCGCGTCCGGCCACGCATAAACCGGTATCAATACCGGTTCAAACCGGATGTGTTCCAGTTCACTTGGGAGCGACCGGTTTGAACCGAACCGAATCAGACTAGACTGGACCGAACCGATTGGCGTGCGACGCTGGCCTGCGTGTGCGTGAGATTGTACGCGTGCGCCGATGCGGAGACCGCCGCACTAGCTGGCCGCTCCACCGTTCCATCGAACCGAGCGTGCACAGTCCTGTCCTTGTGTGCACAAGGGAAGCATCGGAGAGTCATTCGCGCGTTTGCGCGCACCGCGTGCGGGCGCAGCGCGCCGTCCCGCGGCTCCCACCGGCACACCCGTGCCGCGCCCGCTCGGCTGGCGGATCCCGTTCTTTAACGTTATAAAAGTACAGTTGGTATGGAAGTCGAAGTACAGTGTTGCGCGAGATCTTTTGCGGCGCGCGGTGTTCAGTTGTTCGGCCGGCGCGCTGTGCGTGAGAAGGAGCTGCGCGAGTCGTGGAGCGTGTGCGGGAGCAGCGTGTGAGTGTGTGTGAGAGAGTAAGAAAGAGTTGACGCGACGCGGAGCAACAGAGACATGGCGTTTGTATCTGCGTGTGGAATCAACGCCGCGGCGCTGTCTGCGCGCCAGAGCACCCTGTGCTCCAAGCCGGCCGCCGTGCGCCGCGCCAGCGCGACGCTCGTCATGCAGGACAAGAAGGGCGGCGGCTTGTTTGGCAACTTCCCGGGCATGGGAGGCGGCGACAGCAAGCCGGCCGGCGGCGGCGGGAACCCGTTCGGCGGAATGGGCAATATCATGGAAGCAATGAAGACCGCAAAGCTTTTCACAGAGGAGACAAAGGTCATGCAGGACGAGCTCAAGAATCGCGAGCTCGAGGTCACCAGCAAGGACGGCATGGTCAAGATGGTGATCACGGGGCAGCAGGTGCCCGTGCGCTGTGACATCAGCGACGAACTGCTCCAGAAGGGCGCCGACGCAGTGTCCGCGTCCGTCACGGAGGCCATGCTTGAGGCATACGCACAGAGCAAGGCCTTGATGCAAAAAGAGTTCCAGCAGATCGCTCAAAAGTACAACCTGCCCGCGGGAATGGCCGAAGGCGGAATGCCACAGTGAGTCTCTCAGCTTACAGATCAGCTTATGCGGAACATGGCGGCAGCTCCAACGTCATGAGTCCAGATTTACGGGCACTAGGACGCACACACGCGCGCGCGACATCGTATGGAATACTAAAAAAATGCAAGCAGTATGTCAGATCACGACACATTCACACTATTGCTGAAAGAATCACTCTGTACAAATTTACATTCTGCGCGCGGCAAAAGAAGGAGCCGGCGCGTGAGGCTGAGGCTGTCCACCAAAGCCCGACGTGGGTTGCTGTGCGAGCCCACCAAAACCGGAATTTCCGCCCGCTTGGCCAGCTCCAATGCCGTTCAAAGATCCAAACGCCGTTGACTGTCCAAACTGTGCAGCAGACTGGCCGAAACCTGATTGAGCGGTTCCGAAACCAGATGGGGCACCAAACCCAGACGAGGCGCCAAAGGGCGCAGCCTGCTGGGCGGCGCCGAATCCAGACGGCGTACCAAACGCTGGAGCTTGTTGTGCTGATGTTCCAAAGCCCTGCGTACCAAATCCTGTAGAGCCCTGTTGTGCCACAGCGCCAAATCCAGACGGCTGCCCGAATCCACCGCCAGTACTTGCACCATTCGCAAGCGCACCAAAGCCGCTCGTACCAGCAGAGCCACTAGCCGATCCAAATCCACCGCCGGGAAGCCTGACTGTACCACTCATTGCGCCAGAGCCAAACGCGGTCGTGTTCTGTGGCCCTAGACTTCCAAGCGGCGAACTCGAACCAAACGCGCTTGGCGCGCTGCCCAACGGAGACGCTGATCCAAAAGCCGTGCTGCCAGATTTGGCATTGCCAAAACCTGTACCTTTGGCCGAAGACATCTGTGTGGTGGCTCCAAACGCTGAAGGTTGTCCAAAACCGCTGCCAAGTTGAGCACTTTGCCCGAACAAAGAGCCAGTGTTCGACGTAGAGGAGCTCGGAAAAGCGGCACCAGGCGTACCTGCCGCAGTAGAGCCAAACGCGGGCGTGTTCCCGGGGGCCGAAGACGCGCCGAGTGCACTTGCATTCCCAAAGCCGACCCCGGTCCCCGAAGACGGAGTCGAGGATGTCGGCCCCGAGAGACCCCCACTAGACTGACCTGCAAATCCTATGGCTGACTTTCCAAACGCTGGTGCAGACGATCCAAATGCTGGTGCAGACGATCCAAACGCTGGTGCAGACGATCCAAACGCTGCAGAAGTTGATCCAAACGCCGGCGCAGTCGATCCAAACGCCGGCGCAGTCGATCCGAACGCTGCTGCGGTTGACCCAAACGCCGGTGGCGACGATCCAAACGCCGGCGCTGTCGATCCAAACGGCGGTCCTGGTGTCTCTGCGTTGCCGCTCGCCGCAGAATCACCAAGAGAAAGTGCGTCCGCTATCCCACCTAGACCACTCAACCCCCCGGCTAGACTTCCGCTGCGTGCAGACGCTGCCCCAAAGCTCGAGAATGATGGCTTTTCCTGTGGCGAAGCTCCAAAAGGCGAGGAGCCTTTGTCCTGATCCTGTTTCACATCCGCTGCATTGATGTCAACACGAGATGGCTGTGCAAACGATGCATTGGAAGATTCACTCTGCGCGGTACCGAAACTAAAGCTCGACACCAATTCTGGTTTTCCATCCTTTGAGGCCGCGAAAGATGAAGCAGTAAATGAAGGTGCCGTTCGCGAATCTGAGAAAAGGTTGCCACCACTTACAGAGCCAGAAGCCGACTCTTGTCTGGCCCCAGAAATGTTGCCGAAACCAGGCCATGCTTGCGGCTTTTGCATCTGCTGTGCTGCAGACTTTGGCTTGTCATACACCGAGTCGTCCGGCGGCAGACCTCCTGCACTTGGCCGAGCTTGCGGCTTTTGCATCTGCTGCGCTGCAGACTTTGGCTTGTCATACACCGAGTCGTCCGGCGGTAGACCTCCTGCGCTCGGCCGAGCTTGCGGCTTTTGCATCTGCTGCGCTGCAGGCTTTGGCTTGTCATACACCGAGTCATCTGGCGGTAGACCTCCCGTATTCGGTCGAGCTTGCGGCTTTTGCATCTGCTGCGCTGCAGACTTTGGCTTGTCATACACCGAGTCGTCCGGCGGTAGACCTCCTGCGCTCGGCCGAGCTTGCGGCTTTTGCATCTGCTGCGCTGCAGGCTTTGGCTTGTCATACACCGAGTCATCTGGCGGTAGACCTCCCGTATTCGGTCGAGCTTGTGGCTTTTGCATCTGCTGTGCTGCAGACTTTGGCTTGTCATACACCGAGTCATCTGGCGGCAGACCTCCCGTATTCGGTCGAGCTTGCGGCCTTTGCATGTGCTGAGGCGCTGCCGTCTTCAACGCGGACTGCTGTAATTTCGCACCGTTCGGGTCAGACTTCGCAGCATGAAATCCTGAATCCTTAACCGCTGACCCTTCAAATCCCCGATGCCACGACTCTCGATAAAGACTATCATCTTCTGGTGCGTGCGAACTACGTGCATCGGCACGCGCATCAAAGCCGAATGCGCTGGGTGTGTCGGCAGCCGACAAGCCTCCATGATCGTGTGTTTTGCCTCGGCTGTCCTGATGTACCGGTTCCTGCGCGAACTGACGCGCATCTGAAAATTGTTTGGGCGGCACTGGCGCGCGTACCGGCTGCTGCGGCGGTTCAAATACTCTTGATTTCATACTAGTCAGAGTCGTCGCCTTGCCGTCTTTCTCCTTTGATGAAGGCGCCTTCGCAATTGGGGCAGCTGGTGACGGGAAAAGTGCTTCGTATCTTGCATCTGCGCGAATGGCGTGATGCTCCTTTCGACATGAAAGCGTCTTTAGAGCCCGCAGTGTTCCTTCGCTCACCTGCGAGCGCTGCGAGTATGGGGTCCCGCTCGTGCTTGACGCGTACGATGCGTGCGATGATTTCGTCGTCGACCTTCCGGTCGCGCCTGCTGCACTTGCCGCGGAATACTTATAAGCGCTAGGGCGATCTCTAAGCCCTGACGCCCTAACTCCCGTTGATGGACTGGTCTTGTGCGCGTGCGGCGGCAATGGCGTCATCATCACATGAGAGGAATAAGATGAGCGCGACGCAGACGGTGACGCCAAAAGTGATTCTCCTGCTCTTCGGCGCACGGCAAGATTCTGAAGGTGAGATGAAGATGGGGTACTAGTCATATCCTCATTCCCTGGGCGCCGCAAAAGTTGCTCGGACGATCCATTCCCCTCGTAATAAAGAACATCATTCTCAATACTCTCAAGCAACGAGCTTATCTGTTTCAGGCGCATACCCTGCGCACTCATTGTGGAGTAGATCTGACGATACACATCACTCGAAACGGACCTCAATGGCGTGGCACGGCTCTGCGTCTGGGCATGCGCCTCGCCAATTTGCTCTGACTCCTGCATAGCTTTTGCATCGCGATCTATTTGCGCGTTCAGTCCCGCCAGCATTTCACGCACAAGCCCCATTTTTTCCTCCAACGCGCGCACACTTCGAGCAGCCCGCGAATTTCCAAATTTGTGCTCATAAATATCAATGTCCGCAGCTTCTTCGCTTGCATGTTCCACCGCCGCCGCTGCCAGCCGCGCGCGCTCCTGATTGCGCTTCATCTCAAACAGCGTTTGCTGGTACTGTCCATTGGCTTTACCTAGCCAATCGACGTGATCATGGACCTGATCAAAACGGAGTCGCTGCATGCGCATAGTCTCCTTGAGTTTGCGAGACAAACTTCCAGCATCGTCGCGTACAAGCTTGCAAAAGTGGGAAAGTTCTATGTCCCTTGTCTCCACAGTCTGGATCGTGTCTGCCACAAGCTGCGCAGTCTGGTTCATCTCCTCCCGTATTTCATCCATGAGCACCTGAACCTGACCTTGGATGTCGTCCGCACGCGGCGGCACGGGCCGTGCGGGCGGACCCGTTTCAGGCTTCAGTGACTGCGCGTCTGTCACTCCGGTCGCATCAGAAGCGTTCGCCGCCTGCGATGATGTCGACGATTTCTCAGCCGATGATGGTTCAAGCACGGGCGTCTCAAGAGAAGTAGGGCCGCTCTGATGGGATTTAGGCGCACTTTCGCTCGGCGCACGTGCTCCAAGCGCGCGGGCTTCGGCCGCGCGAGCGACGGCGTCGCGCCTGTCGTTTTTGGATGCGCTCGATGGGACCGCAAAGGGAGCAACATTGCTGACGCCCTGTCTGGTCTCTTTTGCCTGCGCCTCGTCTCGAGCGGGAAACGATGCAATCGCGGGCGCATCGAAGGATGCGGGCGGCACCTTGGCCCCAATCGAATCACTAGTTATTTCCACACTCGTCGTGGCAACGCGCTGCGGAGCAAACAATCCCGATTGAGTCTCACGACCTAATGCAGATGCATCAACGCGGCTCCGGCCTCCACCTTCTTCACGACCGGCTCCGCTCGACGGGTCCTTGCCCAGAGCCAGTCCACCTTCCAAGACAGCTTTCAGCTCGTTCAGCGCGTCAGCGTGTTCCTGCTCATTTGCCGTCGACCCTGAGCTCCTCGAGGCACTATCTGTCAGGTTGTCGCTTTCTGCTGGACTTGTAAATGAGCGTCCAGCCTTTTCGTCGTCGTCGTCGTCGTCCCCGTCCACGCTATCAGATTTTTCGTCGACAGAACTATCGTCGGGAAGGAGCGCCGATGCTGCGCTTGCGAGCGCCTGGGTTTGCCCCTTATCCCCACTCAGCTGTATCTCTGGAGTAGCGCTGACACTGCGCAGTAAGTCTGACCAAGCGATCGCCACGGGCACCGCAGGTGGTCCCAAGAGACCACACCGGACGTCGCGCCGGTCATCAGCAACGCAAAAGGGAACCACGACCGAGGCTGTGGACAAAACCAGAACGCGAGGCATAGGCGGCAGATCCGACGCACCCGACGCAGCATCGCGGTGCAGGACCGGATCCATACGCGTGAGGTCCAGCGCAAGGCCCACAGGATATGTGTCCTCAGTACCATGGCCCTGAATAGCCATCGGAAGACTCGCCTGACTACCCTCTTGGAGAAGATAGTTGAGCCATGTGCTTTGGTCCGCATCGAAGTGCAGTACTTCCAGATCGGTGCACTGCGACGACGCGACGACAGCGCACGACATGTCCGGAATACAGCGGACAAACATATGCGGTGCTAGATCTGTCTCATCAAACTGTTCGTCCTCCTGCTCATCCATCTCCACCATACTCGGGCACAGCATGCCGAGCGACGTTCGCTGCCAGGTCTGCATATCTACAACTACAAAGTTGCTCATCGCATCCTCTAAATTGTAGTAGATGACCAGAAGATGAACAGGTGACAGCAATCCGCAGTGTATGATGATTGTCCCTTCACCTTCATCGCAAGCTGGCGCAGGGACCCGCCTAGTATCGTCCGCACTGAGATGGGACACACTCGCGCCACTTGCCGATGACGACAGAGCATCAATGTCATAGAATAGGACGGACGCGCTGCTCGTGGCGACGCAAACACGATGCGGGCCGACCACGCTGGCATGGCTTCCAAAATCTGCATCGTTCTTTGCACGGTGTACCTCAAGCGCGTCATCTTGCCGGGTCACGCTCCGTATTTCAACTGCTCCAGACGTGAGAACCCACATAACGTCTGCTGGGCACCGAGACGGGCGGTCTGCAAAAGTCGCCCGGACACTGGCGGGCACGAATGTAAATCTTGATATCCTGACTTCAGGTGCGCGTGGTCTGAGAGTGACTGCGGGTGCTGGCATCGTCGCGCGGTTGGACGGATCGTCTATGTAAGCGTGAATGTGTGCCATGTCGTAAATCAGTACCTGATCTGCACGTGTTGCACGTGGGTGGTCACTTGTTCCGACCGCCAACATTGCCGTGAAGCCGTCCGTGTCATCGTCCGCATCACCGCGACGCCCTTCCGCGAACATACACGCCTGCACCACATCTGCGCTGGATACGTGTACTGAGCACACATAGTTCGCCTCTCCGAGCACCAACCGCTTCACTGTGTCTGCTTGTGGCAACGCGGCGTCTGGCTTGAGTTCCCTGTGCGTTTCGGCCTCCTTTTCAAAGTCGCGCAGGCGCATGACCGCGAGAGCACATGCTGAAGGATCGCCCACAAACAAGTACCCCGCTCGCGAGTCCGCCGCAATCAGGTCGTCCTGAACGCGCGGAACCACAAGCTCCGGCGCGTCGTCGGCGCGCGTTTGTCCATCCGCGCACAGTCGCAAATGGCCCTCCTTCACAAACCGGATGAAGTCCACCTCCTCTGGATCGAGCGAAGCGACCGCCATCGCTCCCCCGTCCTCTGCCTGCACGCCTCTCACACCTCCCTGCTTCCCTTCCGGTCGCCTTCCCTTGCTTTCGCCCGCTCTTCTTCATCGCCAGCCTTGCCGCGTGGCGACATGCGAAAGAAAAAAATAAAAGACAAAATTCCTACATCATATTAAACTACGGAGTTTTGATAGAGAAAATATAGAAATTGGTTCAGAAATTGCCGCGGCTTGGATGGCTAGCTTGCGAGCGGGTCGCAGCTGGCGGCACGTGTGTGGCGTGGTTGGGCAGGCGATGTTGGCCACGCACGCGCTGCCGGCGACGGCGACGGCGCTGGCGGCCGTGCTGGCATCGATGGCGGCGCTGGGTGTGCTCATTGTGCTGGTTCTGTATGCTGTGGGGTATGCGGATGAGAAGGGTGTGTTGAGCTCGCCCGCGCGACGTCAGAGCCAGCAAACGCATGCCGCTCGTGATGCGCAGGTATCCGCAGGTGCGCCGGCAGATCAAGCGATCACGGAGCTCCAGCAGGCTCCGCGCTGGAGCCGTTTGGACACCATGTCGGTGGCTCGAGCCCGTGGATACCAAAGCGCGGCCTTTAGTAGCGTAGATAGGAATGTTGACGCCGGTTCATTCGAACAAGGAAAGGAACGAGCAGGGGTGCTTGCGTCGCCGCCGCCTGCATTCACATCCCCGGTACGTTTGTCAGGCAGCTCGGATCAGACACAGATTCAGAATAGACGTGAACAGCCTATGACGCCTTTCCGTGCAGCAATCGATGTCCCGTCCGAACTCGTCACGTTGCAGCGTGTACCGTTTAGAAGTCCGCCGAGGACGCGCGGAAAAAGCAGTGTGCCTCGGACACCACGTGAAAGTTTGGAGAACACAGAGCAAACGACTGGGTCTCGTTTGCCCAGGCCGGACAAATCACTCAGAACATCCATCTCAAAGGCTCAGCGGATACCCAAGCAGCCGGTGTCCATTCTTCGCAAACCCAGGACCAAGCCGAGCGTGGAAGGCAAAAGCCATGTACAATTGAAAAGCTGTGGCGTGGCAGCCGACTTGTCGCCGAACAACTGTGACGAGTCTGGCACCAACGAACCAGTCTATCTCGCTGGTGATCACGACCATTTTGCTGCTGCGACGGCGGTCGTGGAGAAGAATGTTCCTTTAAAGCCATATGTTCCAATGACGCCAAGCAAGCGTGGGTCGCCCGATGCTGCCCAAGCTGGATCTACACGACAGGACCAGATGCTACAGCTACCATACTTGCAGGGAATCAAATTGAATGTTGATGAGCTTTGGGCTCAAAAGAGGCAGCGAGTTGGTGCCCATTCCAAAGCAAGAAGGGTGACTTTAACGCCTGGAAAGCTAGGCATCGAGCACTGATGACTGTTTCGCAACCAATACCGTTGTTCGGTTTCCATCTTTCGTAGGATCATTTGGCATGCACATACTCGGAAAAGAAAAACGTCATTTGATAAATGGAATACGGGTCGGCGTTTTGAGCTTGTAGATGGCATATGCCTCGCCGAACATCTGCTCAAGGTAGTATTCTTCGTACGGAATGCGTATCTTGAAGAAGCGCCACGCGAGTACGGCAAATAGCAGGCAACAAACGGGATTGGCGAGCATGATCTGCGTGCCCATGCTCCACCAGAACCAGCCCAAGTAAGCTGGATGACGGCACCACGCGTACGGGCCATCTGTGACGAGCACGTGCTCTGGACGCCTCTCCTCTTTGATGCGGTGGGTGAAAGACACTCGCGCATGCGCCATCGCGAACTTGCGGAATGTGTCTGCGCCGAGCGTCACGCACGTGCCCACAAGCAGGCACGGCATGCTGAGCCATCGCTTCCACTCGTGCAGCCACCACCACTCGAGTCCAAACTCGACGAAGCCAATGCCTAGCGCCAACAGGTAAGGCAGAGTGATAAGAGTCGACGACCAACTCAGCTCGCTCTTATTGTACAGAATTACCATCACCACCTCGGCTACATGGTAGTACACCACCACGACCAGCCACACGCACAGCTCCCACACGATCGTTCCCATGCTTGCGTCGCTGCGCGCGCCGAGATCACAGCGAGTGCGGAAATCTGCGTGTTACCACGTCGCGCACGGAGCCGACGACCGCGAGGCCGACAAACGCCGTCCCAGGTGATGTATACCGTTTCGCGCTTGGTGCGATACGAGGAAATCATCAAGCGATCGCGCTTTGTCGCGTTTGCGGCACCCGTGCGGAGCCGCCAGGACGCTCTGGAGCTGGTGGATGAGTTGCGTGACCCCGCGGCGTCTCACAACTGCTTCGCATACCGTTGTGGAGCGTTTGCCCGCACGGCAGCCGGCTCGGCGTCAGCCGCAGCTACCACTCTGCAAGTCAAGGCGGAGGATGACGGCGAGCCGTCAGGTACCGCGGGGCGACCAATTCTGAGCGCCATTGAAAGCAACGAGCTGGACGGAGTTCTGGTGCTCGTGGTGCGCTACTTTGGCGGCATCAAATTGGGCGCTGGTGGTCTGGTGCGAGCTTACGGAGGCGTGGCGCAAAAGTGCCTCAAGCTGGCCGACCGTGTCGAGATTGTGGAATACTCACGCTGCAGCATCTCTGCACCGTTCGAGTGTCTGGGCACCGTCTTTGACCTGGTGAATGCGTACGCGGAGCAGAAAGAAGAGGCCGAGTACTCGACGACTGGCGTGTCGATGCAGTTCACGCTGCAAGAAAGCAAGATTCGACTTCTTGAGGACGAGCTCCAAACTGCCACGCGAGGCAGCGGCTCGCTGCACCGGTTGCACGATTAGATCACTACAAAGATTCGGCTTTGTGCGTGTGCGCGTACGAGCGCTGTCTAGTGTGCTATGGCCATGCACGAGCGGCTGCGTGCGCTCGCGGCCGAGGCTCGCGAGCTTTGGGTGCCGTCATCAGAAACCGTCGAGCGGCGTAGCTGCATCGGGCTCGATCCGCATTCATTCTTCCGCGACTTTGTTGCACGCTCTGTGCCGGTCGTGCTGGAAGACGGCATGGATGAGTGGGCGGCGCGAGCCAACTGGACGTCCTGGACGGGGCTGCGGTCTGCGGTTGGTGATTCGACTCGCGTCAGCGTCAATTACACGCCTGCCGGGCTAGGTGACCATGTTGAGCACGGAGTCTTTGTCAAGCCCGAGCGGCGAGTCATGGAGTTTGCGGAATTCTGCCGGCAGCTTTGCGAGAAGGACTACTCGGCGGGAGTGCCGTATCTTAGTGAGCAGAACGATTCACTGCGACTTGAACTGCCAGCGCTGATGGCGGACGTGATCGAGCCACGCTTTGCCCCCGCGGCTTTTGGCGCGGAAGCCGACGCAGTCAATTTGTGGATTGGCGACGAAGCGTCCACGACGGTAGCGCATCGTGACTATTACGAAAATCTGTACTTCATGGTTTCTGGAAGCAAGCAGTTTACGCTGCTTGCCCCGACCGACCTCGCGCTACTGGAGCGCAAATGGGTGCAACAGGCGCAGTACGAGTACGACGCTGCCACGAGCGAGTGGCGCACGTGCTTCGAACCAGAAAGCCCGCGCATTCCGTGGATCACGAGCGACATCACCGACGCGGCCGCGCTGCGCGTGCTGGCGCCCGAGGCTCCTGCCGTGCGCATCACGCTGCGCGCCGGCGAGATGCTGTATCTGCCGTGCAACTGGGTCCATGCCGTGCAGCATGTGGCGTCCAGCGCGCCGACCGTGGCCGTCAACTACTGGTACAGCCGACCGGACTACTTCATCTCGCCCGTTCATGTGCTGACGGACTTTGTGCAACAACTTGCGCTCTCACCGGACGTCGCGCCAGGCGGCCAAAGCGTCTACTGAAACGAGTCATTTCTGATAGGGTACAGCTGCGCTGCGTACTGTAAAATGTGGTTGCATGGAACGTGCGAGACGAGCGCAAGCGCACACGCAACGCGCGGATGAGATTGGCAAGAGGGGGGTTTGTGCCGCACATCGCGTCGTCCATTGGAAGATCTCGCGCTCGGCGATTGACTCGGCTGCTGCGACCGTACGGTAATTCGCAGTGTGAGACATGGCGTTTGTGCTCCCGGCTGTCGACGCGCGGCCTGCGCGGCGCGCAGGTCAAAATGCGCTCGCCGGCAAAATGACCCTGGCTGTGCTGGCGCAGCCTCGGCGCCCGATCCAGGCAGGGGCGGCGCCGGTGGCGCTGTCGTTTGGACGTCAGCGTGTTGCGAGCGCGCGATCCGGCTGGCGTGATCGCGTGCCGACCGGCGTCAAAAGCAGGCCGTGCACGCGCATGCAGGCGTCGTCTGCGTCGGCGCAATCTGCCGGCTTGCCGTTTGACGACTCACTGTCTGGCCCAAATGGAGAGACGCGCTTCGAGCCGAGCCGCTGGACTGAAGGTTTGCGGGGGGATATCAAGCGTCGCTTGCCTTGGTACTGGTCCGATTGGAAGGATGGCATGGTACCCAAGACCATTCCAGCAGTGCTGTTCATGTACTTTGCGTGCCTCGCTCCCGTTGTGGCTTTCGGGGGACTCACGTCGGTGCTCACCAATGGCGCCATGGGCGTTGTCGAGTTTCTGCTGTCCGCGGGTCTTAACGGAGTCGTGTATGCCATTTTCTCCGGACAGCCGCTGACCATCATTGGGCCCACGGGTCTCACGCTAGCCTTCACGACCGCGCTGTATGGATATTGCACACGCGCAGGCGTCAATTTCCTCGGCACGTATGCGTGGGTGGGCATCTGGACCTCATTCATCCTGTTCATTCTTAGCATCGCAAACGTGTCGGACCTGATCCGGTACTGCACGCGCTTTACAGATGATGTATTCAATGCGCTTATTGCGCTCAATTTCCTGTACGAAGCGACGCGGTCGCTGCTAGGCGGTTTCGCAAATGCCGGTATTGACAAGACGAAGCCTTTCATGGCCATGACGTTGGCACTCGGCACCTTTATCCTTGGCCGCACGCTCGCAGAGTTTCGCCGCTCGCGCTACCTGCGCCGCTCAATTCGCACGTTCCTGTCGGACTTTGGTCCCATCACGGCCATTGCAACCATGTCCGCGCTTGCGCAGCTGCCCAGCATTTCGTCCATCCAGCTAGAGTCGCTGCAAGTTCCGGCCAAGTTTGCATTGGCCAATGGACGCAAGCTGCTTGTGCCCATCTTCGCCGTGCCGATGCATGTGCGCCTCATCGCGTTTGTGCCGGCGCTTCTACTCACGTGTTTATTCTACCTCGACCAAAACATCTCGGTGCGTGTGGTCAACCAGCCGGCACATAAGCTGAAGAAGGGCGTTGGGTATCACTTGGACTTGCTAATGCTTGCCATATGCACCTTGGTGAGCTCATTGTTTGGGTTGCCCTGGATGTGCGCGGCAACCGTACAGTCCTTGAACCACGTGCGCTCTATTGCCAACTACGGGCGCGAGGGCAGCGCCGCTGTGGACTCGGACAAGGACGGTGAGTCGTCGGACGCCGATGACAGCTACAAGGAGGTCGTGACCAGTGTTGTTGAGTCGCGCGTGTCTGGCGCTGCGGTGCATGGATTGATTGCGGCGTCACTGATGTTTCTTCCACTGTTGCGCAAGATCCCTATTGCAGTCATCTCGGGACTGTTTCTCTACCTGGGGCGCAACATGATGACGGGTAACCAGTTTTTCCAGCGCATTCGTCTCATGTTTGTTGACCCGAAGCTTTACCCGAGCGACTCTCCCATGCGCAAGGTGAAGCCGCTCACAGTCTTCCTCTACACACTCATTCAGACTGCGTGCCTTGCGCTGCTGTTCGTGCTCAAGGTCATCCCAGCCACCAGCATCTTTTTCCCGACCGTGATTGGCACGCTGATGCTGATCCGCAGGAGCATTGTGGGCCAGGTGTTTTCCTCGGATGAGCTGCTGGTGCTGGACGGCGACATTGCCGGCGACGAAGGCGGCGACGATTACGGAAGGCCATTGGACCCTCAACTTGGCTAGAACCTTTTACACGCCGCCTGCCGGACCCGCAGCGCCCGCATTCAGCGCGTCCCGCCTCCCGCCTCCCTCACGCACGAAACGGCGCAGCGCAAGTGCCGCGTCCACGCTCATCATTAATTAATGATGCGGAGTATTAAAAAACCCATTTTCAGGGAGAAACGCGAGCGATACCGCGCGAACCGATGATGCCGCGGTTAGATTGAGGGTTCTCTCCAATGCTCGACCCTTATTCTAACCCGTGTGTGTTTCTGTGCCTGATAGCCCCGACACACTGTACCGCGAGTGGCGCGTGGTTGCGCCGTACACGGCCATCGCCGATGAAACCACAAAGTTCTACGAGAAACACAGCGTTTTACTATGACATTGTGTGCACAACTCGTAAGACTTGAAGGGTTTGGTAGAGCTAGAGTGGTGAGAGAGACTGAGACCGAAGCGTGGAAACGACGGACAGAAGGGAGTCGGAAGCGAGGCACTCGATTGAGGAAGGAAAGACGCGCGCACCATGGTGGTAAAGACCGAGCTGTGCCAGTTTAGCGGCTACCGCATCTACCCGGGCCATGGCTCGCGCCTGATTCGGGTCGATGGCAAGACGCACATCTTTTTGAACGCCAAGTCCCGCGCGTCGTTCCTCATGCGAAGGAAGGCCGCGAACCTTAACTGGACGGTGCTGTATCGCCGCCTGCATAAGAAGGGCGTCACAGAGGATAACTCGAAGAAGCGCGTCCGCGCGCGCAAGGCCACCGCCCCGAAGCCCATCGAGGGCGCCTCGTTGGAGCAGATCAAGGCCAAGCGCTCACAGAAGCCAGAGGTAAGAAAGGCCGCGAGAGACGCCGCGCTCAAAGAAATCAAGGCGAGGAACGCGGGTAAGAAGAAGTAAACGCAGGAACGTATTATGCAACCGTACAAGACAGGTGTTGAGCGTCGATCCACGACTTGATTCGTTTATTCTTCGCGAAGCGCGGTCACGTGGTTCACAACGAGTCAAAGTTACACACGCAGACCAAAGCGCTCGCTGCGAGTCGTGGCTCAATCTTCCTCCAACTCCCGAGCATCCTGGAGCATTTGGTTCTCGCCCACAAGCTCGAGGCTGCGTTGGCGGTCCTCCCGTAGCTCAAGCTCACTTTTCTTCACCTGCTGCACCGAGATGAGCGGCCTGACTTCCGACGGGTCAACTGCCACTTTGCGCAGCTTCATCCGCGCGCTCACCTGTAAATATGTCGCTACGCCCACCATGGGAGCGACGCCCTTCGTGCCGGCTTTCGGCTCCTCCCCGAGCTCTGCCTCGATGATATAGTCCTGCATGAGCGTGAGGTCCTCATTTCGCTTACGTATAAAAATGGAAAAGTCGCGCAGATGCTTGTAGCGCAGCATGCCCTCAGTCGTTCGCAGCGACGCAACTTCCTCCGCGGTCTGCTCGTCCAGCTCGACATCAGGCGTGAAGTACTGCATTACTTGCTCCTGCGTCCTTGTCTGCGTGGCCATGGTGCGGCCTAGTGTGACGATGTGCTTGAAGATTTCGGGCGAAACGGTCTGCGCAAGATCCGCAACAGGGTTCTTTTCAAAATGCATATGCACATAGTTGCGAGGCCAGGCGTAAATACTGGGGAGCACGTCCACCTCGCTGACCACCGTCAGGCCGCGACGTTTTTGCTCCTGTGCAAACCGATGTGCGGCTGCGTTCTTCTTGGCGAACGTGCTTTCAACACGTTTGATATACTCGGCTTGCGACAGTTCATCCAGTCTCTTAGTTGGCAGCATTGGGCCCGGTGGCTTGGTGGCTGTCTTTGACAGCGGCTTCAGCTTGGTGAGCACGGCTCCGCTCAATGAAGAGGCCTCCTTCCTAAGTTTTTCCGCAAGGTCGCCTGGGGCTCTTCTCTGTGGGAGGTCCTCAAACTCATCATAGTCGACCTTTCGCATCCAGGATTCGCGCTTGACGCGCTTCTTTGCGCCACTCAGGCCGAGCTCATCCTCTGCCTTCTCGAGCAAGCGTCTTTGCTGCGCAGTGAGATTTGCCGGTTCCGTGAATCCGTTGAGAAAGACGGCGTCACCAAGCGTGATCCAGCCTGTGCCGAGCAAGTCGTCAGGGATAATGGTGCGCGCCGCTTTCCGGTCGATGGGCGTGCATCGCGCCGGGCGCAGCATCTCGCTCCGATCGGCGGCCCACAGCAGCAGGACCGGATCCATTGGTGGCACCGGCAGCTCCTGCGTCGTGCGCAGCTGGCAGGGCACATCAACAATGCGCGGCCGCTTTGCCGGGTTTACCGGTGGTTGTTGCGGCGGCATCCCCACGGCGTGGCCGGCTCCGGGCGCTCCGGCCGCCGCGCCAGCCTCGGACATCGACTGAGACGCGCTTCCATCCGCGGAATGCGGCCGCTTCCGACCATCCATTGCGCTGCACAGAGACCCACAACAACGCCACCACGTCCTACTCCCCACCAGCTTCCGCAACTGCCGCCACAAGACCAACGCAAGCCCGAACTGGAGTACAGCAACAGGTACAGTTTCGCTCGTGGATCGCGTCTGTTAAAACAGTCCGTTTTAATATAAAAATGATTTTTAATGTTCTGTTTCACCTTTTAATTATAGTTAATTATTGGACGCGTGCCGGGTTTGTTCGTCGGAGTGGTGTGCACCGGCGTGTGCAGGACAAGGACGGAAGCAGCAGAGCAGACGACGTGCGTGCGTGTGTGGATGACGGGCGCGAGTGCGGCAAGGCGGGGTGCGGCTGTGCGCGCGTTAATGTTTGTGCGTGAAGGTTGTGTCTGCAGTTGGCGACATGGCGGAGAGCGACAGTGAGGCAGGCAGTGATAGGCAGCGCTCCGCGCTGGCTGACGACGTCGGCGACGAGGAGGTCCAAGTCGTGGCGCTAGATGCGCTGCGGAAGAAAATCGCGGCGCAGCAGGGCCGCGCAGATGGCGGGGTCGTCGTGGCTGCGATTAATGAGCGCGAGCAGATGCGCCTGAAACTCAACGAGCTGACCCGGTTTGAGCGCGACTGGCCGTGGGACGAGGCCATGGTCATGGCACATGCGACGCACGATACTGTGACGCTTGGCGACGCGCACGCTGCCGGAGAGGATGCCGATGACACTGCCGCAGACGAGGTCCAGTGGGAGGCCTTGTTGAATGATGACTTGAAGCGAGAAGCAGCCTTTGTGCAGGTGGCGCGTGAGGCCGCAGAGCGCGCGCTTGGTCGGTTGCCGCAGCACGCGCGGCGACCGGCCGACTACTTTGCCGAAATGATCAAGTCGGACGTGCATATGTCGAAAGTCAGGGAGGAGCTGCTCAGAGAACAACAACAAATTTCGGACGCGCAGAAGAGGCGCAAGGACCGAGAGGCTGCGCGCGGCAAGACGGCTCGTGGCCAGCAGCGCGAGAAGGAGCAAATGAAGCGCGAGGCAGCGAACAAGATGATCAAACAGGTGGAGCAAGTCAGCAAGGAGCGGGCCAAGAAGGCGCTGCTGAAGAAGCGTGGGTTTGATGTCGACGATGTCGACGACGAGCATGGCGAGGGCCACGGAGAAAGTGACATTGAAGACGACTTTCCGACCGATCTGCTCGATGTTGAGGAAATTGATGCCAGCAAGTTCAAGGTGCATCATGCCGCAGCGGGGCACGCAAAGACCGACAAGAAGGCTCGAGGCGGTAAAGCGTCACCGACGGGGGGGAAAATGAGTCGAGCGGCGCGTGACGCCAAGCATGGATACGGGGGTCCGAAACGCGGCGCAAAGCGCAACGACGCGAAGAGCTTCAACGAAAAGGACGATGGATTTCGCGGCGAGCGCGGTCAAGACAGGAGACTGGCGGGTGCGGTGGGCAAGAAGAGTTGGAGTAAAGGATCGGGCGGGAAACCGAAGCGCCTGGGTAAAAGCCGGCGGCAAGCAAGCAGGTAAGATGTCAATCAATTACAGGATACAGAAAAATTCTACTTCTACTTCTGAGCTGAGTCGCGACCATGTTAGTGCTGGCTGTGGGGTTGCGGTCGCAGTCTGTGGTGGATCCGCTTCCTTGCAGACACCTTGGTGAGAGATGCGGGAAGGTTGAGGTTCATAAATAGCCTGTAGCACGCCAAGTAGATCATCGACGAAGGCATTTTCTGCAACGACCTTGGTACCATGCCGCGAAGCATGAGCCGCGGGTTTTGAATGACGCTACGCATGGCTGAGCGCAAAGGTTCGCCATCGGCCATAACGCGGGTCTTGACCACGTCGAGCGGGTTGGTCGAGACCGATGCCAAAAGGCCGGCGATCGCAGACGGCGACAAATGTACTCTCTGTAGCTGCATCTCAATCTGACGTGTACGCAGGTGCTCGTAGGTCACGTATAACACAACTGCGTACGGAACATCCCTGATTATCTGCGCTCCAAAGCCACGGTAGATGCCGCGCAACCCCTCCCGGCGCCAGCTCTGCGTCACAGCGCTTAGCAGCGTCGCGCTCGGGTCAACCTGCATTTTCTGCTTGATTCGCTCTGCCGGCACGCGCGCCAGTGCGGCCACCGCGTTGCCCGCGGCCGCCGAGATGGCCACGCGACTCCAATCCTGCGCCTTGTCCGACTGATTGCCAGGCAGATGCGCGCGCGTGAGCTCGTAGACGGTCATGTAAAGCGCCTGCGCGGGAACAGACGAGAGGATCGACGGCAGTAGGCCATGGTAGATCGTGAACGGGCGCTTGCGCACAACGTCTAGCACCACACGCCACGGTGGCACGTCGAGTCCTCCAACACGGCCTCCGACGCTCGCACTCGACTGCAACAGGGTCTTGAACGTGTCGATCGGGAACAAAACGACGCGGCTGACGGCAACCGCGAGCATTGCGCTGATGGCAACGCGCACTGGATCAGCGCGCGGCGCGCGCTTTGCGACCTCAGTGCCGGTGCACATCTGCTTCTCTTCCTGCTTCGTTTGCGCCTCCTCGATTCAAGTCGACCTGTGCTGCAACAAACTCTACGACCATTTCGACCCATTCCAAATTTGGGACGCCGCGGGGTGCGACTTTATCGCGGGTCGCAAAGGTGCCTGTAGCTTTGTGTCGGGGAAGAATGGAGGCGGCAGGAGTGGATGGGTTTCCAAACAGCTTGGGTCAGCATCGACGTACGGTTATACTCCAGTGAGGGCTTGCAAGGTACATCGTGCTAGCATGAGTTGGTGACTGAGAGTGCGTGCGATGGTTGAGGTGGTTGCGAAACATAGCAGAATAGAGTCGGTTTTTCTTGGGTGACGGGGGTGTGAGCCTCTCACCCCGCGTTGTCGCTTTCTATGAGATAGGAAAATCCCCTTGTCCTCCCATAATATCCAGTGACAATCTGCGGAAGGTACAGAAAAGACGATGCCCCTCTTTACAATTCCGCCACGGCATTACAAACCAAGTTTTGGTTCCATCTTACCGCTTTGCACTCTTTCCGCTGCCGCTTCGGCTGCCATTTTCACTGCCGCTGCTATGCACTTCTTCGAGAATGTGACCAATTTGAGGCACGAGCCACTCGCGGCACTCAGCGGCGGTGGCCGCCGGGTTCAAAATTTGCCAGTGGAGCATGCGCTCGAGCACAAGCCCGATCCCCGGGCCTCGTGGTATGTCTGGGAAATCAATCATCAGCTGCTTACCAGAGAAGAAAGGGCGCAGCTCCCAAATGTCGCCGAGCTCGAGCGCAGTGACTGCGCGCTCAAACTCGGCGTACTGTGTCGCAAATCGCGCCTGGTCGACCGCTAGTGCGCTAGGGTCACAGTGGATGCCGTTCGCGTACGTATGGGCGGCGCAAGCAGGGTTTAGCTCTGTAATGAGCGCCGTCTTGATCGCCGTGCGCCACCAGGTGCCGGCCTCGCGCAGAATGAGCGCCGTGCGAAGCCGAAACGTATCGGCGTCGGGCGGGGATTCCGAGTTCAGATCGCGAACCAAGGCCTTGACCTCCAACGACGCCTCGTGAATCACATGAATTGTGTCCACGTCCTTTGCGCGAATGCGCAGCTGTGTCTGTAGTACATATTTGAGCACCGGCGTCTCCTTTCTCTTCTCGTTGATATACTTGAGGCCGGCCAACGGCGCTGTAAGCGCGGCGTAGCGCACTATGCGCAGATCATCACGGCTCAGCTCACTGCGCGCATTTGGAGCGTAGTGATGGAACAATGAGTCTAGGTTGATCAAGCATCCCAGACAGGCGTAGGCGAGATCCTCCGGCTCAGGACCAAGCAAGCGCGATTTATCCGGGGGCGTCTGGAACGCCACATTAAAGAGGCTAAGCTCGCACATGAGCCCGAGCGCCTGTATGGGTTTCTGCGCCGCGGACATGATCAAGTCAACTTCCTTGCCAACGCGCTCGCGCGATACCTTGCTCAACAGCGCCTGATGCACGCGCGGGTCACTCATGGCCGCGTACAAGTCTGGATCGACGCTAAAGTTGAGCCTGCTGGTGAAACGGATGGCGCGCAGCGCACGCAGAGGGTCATCAAGCAGTGTGGTAAGCGGGTGCAAGGGAGTTCGAATGATGCGCTTTTCGAGATCCGAGATGCCCAGCCCTGTGAAGTCTTCCACCGTATCATTGTTGATGTTGTAGAACAGCGCGTTAATCGTTAGATCACGTCGCATCGCATCCTCGAACGGCGTGCCAATTTCGATCTCCGGAATCCGGCTATCGTGGGTGTACTTCTCCGTGCGCAGGTTGACAAAATCAATCCACAAACCAAACATGAGCATACGCGCCGTTTCCAGGTGCTTAGACTGATCTGGATTGCGTTGGATCACAGCTATGCGGTGTCGCTCCTCCTCGTGCTTCTGGAGATATTCATTCGCGAGCTCGGCAAACTCACGCCCCAGCATTGTATCCAGTGCAATGTCAATGTCGACATGCTCCATTTGGCTGCCAAACAGCTTATCTCGCACCCACCCGCCGGCCACGCGGAGCGTTACATCCAGATTATTTTTCTCCACCACCTCGCGCAAGGCGCAGAACAGCTTCTGCTCCAGCTCAGTGAGGCACATGTTCTGAAGTTTTGTGGCGTCGCCCAGCGTAACGGGCGGCGTGTCTTGCGTGGTCGCCATACTCGGCGTACGAGCTTTGGCCCAAGAGTTAACCCACTGGTCTGCGTTCCAGCCCGGCGTGCTCCTATTGGGCGCACCGCTGTACTTTGACCCGCTCTTGTTATTGTTATTGTCGCTGCTGCCGCCGCTGCTGCTACTACTCGTGGCTGTGTTGCTGTTTGAAAGAGCGACGTATGAAGCCTCGCGCTGGAATCCCGCGGCGGGCGAGTCGAGCACAGACGAGTGACGCGGAGATACCGAGCGCGGCTGGATGCGTCCCGATGACCACACGTGCAACAGGCTCGCCCTTACTTGCCGCCTCCGCCGGAGCCCCAGTTCGCGCGCAGAGATCACTCCAGAAGATTTGCTCCTGGAAAGCTCGCACGGATGCGCTCGAGTCTGGACGAATGCCCGCGTACACGCCACGCACCTGCTCCGTAAGTGGTCGCACCCGCGAAAAAGCTGGCGCTCGCCTTGCCACGACCGCACCAGGCCACTTGACGCCACAACGCGCCCACTCGCACAACCCGCTCGAACCGTACAAAACGCCAGCGGAACTGCAACCTTTACGCGGCGCGCGGCGCCCCGCATATCTAGCGGCGCCTGAGCGTTCCCCGTTCGATCAACCTTCCGCTCGTTCGCGAGCTCCCCCTTGCAATCGCCGCAATGACGCACACCGCGCACGCACCGCCCGCGACCAACCACACCCTTGTCGGCACCAGCCGCTCCGCGCGGCGCCCAACGCTCGAGCGGGCGGGCAGGCGCAGTCCGGTCGCGCGCAGACTCCCCAGCTCCCACCACACCCCGCGAGACTTGCTCACACGCCGCGTCGCCCGCCATCCACCACCGCACAGTCCCCACACCACGTCCCCCGCGTTGGCACTCTTCCCGAACCGCAATTCCTCTTGCCCCCTCTCCCTTCCTCCTTCCCCGCTCCTCCACCTTCCAAACCGTCCGTCACTCGCCAAACCAATAACCCAATAAACCATATTAGCCATTTAGCCATTTAGCCATTTAGCCATTTAGCCATTTAGCCATTTAGCCATTTAGCCATTTAGCCATTGAACCAATGGGCAAGTCACGTGAAGGGGAGCAGGAACCCTAGCCAAAGTCGCGGTTTGCGGCGCGGTTCAGCACACGTGTGCGTGCGGTGGCGAGCGGGCGCTTGTGGGATGGATGGGTGTCCAGTTGAGCGGTACAGCTGTGTTGAAGAATCAACCGCAGGTGCGAATCGGATGAGACCGGAACCCCCGGATGGTGGGTGTACAGTGGATGGAGGCGTGTTGAGTTGAGGGATGAGGTGGGGGGGAAGAGAAGCGAGAGGGGGAAGGACAGCGAGAGGGGGAAGGAGGACGTGGCGGGGAGCAGGAACGCACGGCACGATGGGCGCGGGATGGATGTACGCGGGGATGCTGCTTGTGCCGGCCGTGGGTGTGCTGCTGCGAGCATGCATCGAGGCAGGAGATGCGTACATGGTCGGCGTCGTGGCGCGCGCGCTGCTGCTTGCCGTCGCCGGTATGGTGCTCACCGCGCGCATGGTGCCCGCGGCGCAGGCGCTCATGGAAAAGGCACAGATGTTTGGCTACGATATTAACAAGAAGGGCACGCCGCAGGGCGCCGTGAAAGTGCCCGAGGCGCTCGGGATCGTCCCAGCAACAATCTTCATCGTGATCCTGTGCCTGCTGCACTCGCACGCGCTCCGCGCCGCACACGCGCCCGCGTGGGTGCACAGTTTCCTGCCTCTGGATGCAGGAAGGAGCTCGCTTCTGCCTCACGACGACTCAAACCTGTCTTCCGTTGTCTTGTACACCTCCGCGTTGGCATCAGTGACCTTTATGACCCTGCTGGGCTTTGCCGACGACGTTTTGGATCTGCGCTGGCGTTACAAGATGGTCTTGCCGCTCTTTGGCTGCATGCCACTGCTTGCAAACTACTCGGGCTCGACGTCGATCGTGATTCCAGTCCCGCTCAGATCGCTTCTCTTTGACAAGACGCTGCTGGATATCGGCCTGCTGTACTTCATCTACATGGCTTTGCTGTCCATCTTTTGCACCAACGCCATCAATATTTATGCAGGCATCAATGGGCTCGAGGCCGGTCAGTCCTTCGTGATCGGCTGTTTCATACTGATCCACAATGCGATGCAGCTCAATCCACACCGGCACGTGGAGGATCTCGCGCTGCTTCGCAGTAACAACATGTTCTCCGTGGAGATCATGCTGCCCTTTGTCATGGTCACGCTAGGCCTGCTGAGACATAACTGGTTCCCGAGCCGCGTTTTCGTGGGTGATACATTTTGCTACTTTGCTGGAATGACATTTGCCATGGGCGCAATCCTGGGCCACTACGCTGAAATCTTGCTTCTTTTCTTTATTCCGCAGCTCATCAACTTTGTTTATTCGCTGCCGCAACTCATCGGCATCGTGCCTTGTCCCCGACATCGCCTGCCAAAGTACAATGTGGAAACGAAGAAGCTCGAACCAATCAAGTCGCATTTGAACCTTGTCAACTTGACGCTTCTTTGCACTGGCCCGCTGACGGAAAAACGGTTATGCGAAGTGCTGATGCTTTTCCAAGTCGCGTGCTGCTCAGCCGGTCTGGCAATGCGCTACCTGGTGATCAAGTACTTATTGTAGTTATATAAATGTGTATAAACAGCTCGACAGCCATCGGGAGACAAGCACAGGAGGCACACCAAAAGACACCAAATAACCGAGAAATAAGGATAACTGTCTGCAAAACCCAATGGTCAGCATATCATACCTCAGCTTCACACTATGAGCAACCTTTCGTTGGAAACAGTCTGGCGAAATGCATGCAGTACGTTGCGGTGTGCGGCTTTCTCAGCTGACAAGAAATAAGTACACAAAAAACAAATCAACATATCTTGATTCTGTCCGCCTGTCGCGATTCTCATCTTTGAAAGCTGCGCACCACAAAGTGCCTTCAAGTCACCAGCAAGCCAGAATTTCAAGAGTAACCACACCAACATACCTGACTTCTTTTGCCACTGATCTCCCTCCCTAACCGATATTAGGCCTCCAGGTGACACTGAGAAAAAGTTTCGTAAAGCAACAATGAATCAGCCACAGACACAAGCACACGCATTGACTCAAGTATTAGTCTCCATACCCGCGGTCGCTGGCATCGACGGATTCCTTGAAGCCAGCCGGATCATACTCCGGAGTCTGGGCAGGAAAACAAGCAGGGTGCGCGCAGCTGGCATCGGATAGAATCAGAAGCAGAACTGACATAAGAATATAGTTTCCCCAAGGCATTGGTTTTAAAATGCAGTCGGAGTGGTGTATTCTGTTTTCATCCTGTATCACATACGCCGCCTGCCGCGCAGCACCAATGTGGTGATTGAAACGTTCTATTCACGTACCGTGCTCTTGTCCTTGCACCAAAAGATGGGCACCCAAGGAAATCTTGATTCGTACATGTCACTACCATGTGAGAAAGGCGACCACGATTCGGAGAAGATTTGGGTTAGTCTCATCTGGATGAAATGCATCATACGACGCCGTCATACTTTCCGGGTGTGCTCAGACGCGTGAGCAAGCCTCTGATCCGCGCGTTGGCCGGCCGACACACCAGCAGTGCTCAGACAAGGCTGAAACTTATAAAAATGATGTGATTGAGTCTCCGCAGCGCGACAATGACGTCGCGACTAGGTGAATGAACATTGATCATATTATCATCACTGACACTGCCTGTATCGCGGCATCCCGGCCGGAACCCATCGGCGCTGCTCTCACGTGCGTCACACACAACTAACACTCACGAGTCGTTCTCAGCAACAAACCTTTTCTCCGCCCGATCATCCACGCCCCACGCGCCGCCGCAACGACTCGCTCAATACTATATCAAGATGCTAGCACTAGCGCTAGCGCTTCCTGCGTGCGAGCGCTCTTCCTGTTCACATCGTGCGGTGCAGATTCGAGATCCTGTCTCTGTCGCTCGCTTCTTCCTCCCGTCTCTGTCTGGCCTCGCTCGCCGCCGCGCGCAGCCGCCACGACCTGAGACACTGTACTTCTACTGTACTTATTTTCACTGTACCTCTGACGTGAAACAGGAAATCGAGTCACGTCGCGCCAAGTGGAAGTGGCGAGACGGAGCTCGACGCCGCGGAAGATGGAGATGGGTACGATCGCGGACGCATCCAGCCGACGCGTACGGCGGCAGGTGCCATGGATCTGCATTATTCTTGGGGCAGTCGGAATTCTCATGTTTGAGCATGTGGCGGCTGGTGCGGGGAGCGGCGGCGATGATGGATCGGCGTCGTTCTTCGATGCCAAAGCGCAGAACGCCGCGATTCACAACTTGCAACGGTACCTGCGCTTGGACACAGCGCAGCCCACGCCAGCGTATGCGTCTGCATTGACGCTGCTGACCGAGCTGTGCTTCGGGGTGCCGAAAATGAAGACCCACGCACACTCGTTTGTGCGCGGGAAGCCCGTGCTCGTGTGCTCCATCACAGGGACCGACCGTGACGCACCGTCCATCATGCTCAACAGCCATACGGATGTAGTGCCAGCGGGCAACCTGAGTAACTGGGATTTTCCGCCGTTTGGGGCGGCGCGTGTGCCCGCAGTCATGCTGTCCAACGCGCAGTCCAGTGACGATCACATTGTTGCGCGTGGCGTACAGGACATGAAGTCCGTCGGCATTCAGTACCTAGAGGCGCTCAAGCTACTTCTTAGGCAGCAGCCGAACCGCACATTTCGGCGCTCGATCCACGTCGTGTGGGTTCCGGACGAAGAAATTGGGGGCGTCGACGGCATGGGTAGGCTGGTCGACAGTAGTCTGTTCACTGCTTTAAACGTAGGCGTCGAGCTAGACGAAGGCTTGGCGTCGCCCACAGAGGAGTTTGAGCTGTGTTGGGCAGAACGGCGTCCGTTTTGGACCCGCATCACGGTGAGCGACGCGCCCGGGCACGGCGCCATGGTGCCAGCGTCGACCGCGACGCTCACACTCGTTCAGATCCTGGCACACGTAGCCACGTACAGACAGGAGATTGTCGAGCAGGTGAACAGCGGCGCAAAGGAGCTGGGCGAGGTCGTCTCGGTAAATATCAACCATGTGCATGCCGGTTCGGCCGACGCCATCAATGTGATTCCGTCGCACGCAGAGGCGATTCTTGACATTCGGATACCGCCGTTTGTCAGCGCCGCGCAAGTAGATGAGCTGATTGCGTCGTGGATGCCTTGCACCAACTGCGGTATCCACGTATCTTTTGTGCATCGCGTAGAGGAGGGCGATGAAACAAGCCTGGACGAGAATGAAAACCCATGGGCGGGCGTTTTCGCTCGGGCGACGTCCGACCTCAAGCTCCACAAGATGATCTTTCCGGCGTCTACTGACGGCCGCTTTGTTCGGGCGAAAAAGATTCCAGTGTTTGGATTCAGTCCGATGAACAACTCACCCGTGTTGCTCCACAAATTTAACGAGCACTTGGGCACAAAGGTCTTCCTGGAGGGCATACGCATCTACGCTCGCATCATTGAGGCGCTGGCAAACGCGCCTCCACTCCCGCATGAGTTGTCGCCAGAACAAGCGGAAGGAGAAGCGGAACTGTGAAAGTCGGTATCGGCACGAGGGTCAACGCGTCGAGCGCGAAAGCTATGCGGTTGTCCTGCAAATCATCGGCAGGCGTCCATACATGGTAGACAGACTCAGGAAAAAGTCGCGCGTAACCCCTTAACCCAGAAGCTCGCCAAGAATCTACAAAAAGAAACCTTACCTTATAAGCACAAAATAACTGTTTACTTGAGCGACACTATTCATCGTCCATGTCTTGAGAGACTGTGCTGATCATACTTTGACGGCGTTCTGCGTCGCGTTGCTTCTTGCTCTTCAGCAGCGTGATCGCGCCAAACTTGAACATCTTATCTTCTGAAGCGCCGCTGGTCGTCGAGTTGCTCTTTTTGCTGTTGTTTTGCTTACCAGTCCGGCCGCTGGGCTCGCGCTTCATTTGCGTGCTGCTCTGTGTGCTGCTGCTGCGATTGCTATGGTTTGTTTGCTTGGCGGCGTCGTTCAGGCTGAGCGCTCCGACTGAGACGGGTGTGGTGCCACTACCTCCCTGGGCCGCTTGTTGCGCTTCGAGTTCGTTGTCTTCAAGCTCCAGCGCCTCGACAATGTCATCAATGGCCATGCTCGTCATCTTGCTCTTTCTTGCCTCGCTGCCTAGGTTGGCGCGTCCAATATCGAGGACAGCGTGCGACAGGTCACAGGATTGGATCCATTCGTGTTTCAGACATTGATCGATCGTGAACCGCCGCTTCGGATCGAGCGTGAGCATACCTCGGATCAAGTCCATGCATGCCGGAGAGATGTGGCTCCAGTATTCTTCCGGAAAACTAAACTCGCCCTTCTTGACGCGTCGCAGTACCTCTTTGATATTGCTGCCATCGAACGGCAGCTCGCCCGAAATAATGTTATACAAAAGAACGCCGAGCGACCATACGTCGACGCCGGGTCCGTACGCCTCGCCACGAACCACCTCAGGGGCAACAAAAAACGGCGTGCCATACATACCGCGCGTGCACTTGTCGCCAAATTGGTTCTCGAGCACGAAATCCGCGAGGCCAAAGTCGGCAACTTTAACTTCAAATGGCCACGTCGTGCTTTTACACAGCACATTCTCCGGCTTGAGGTCGCGGTGCACCATGTCCTGGTCGTGCATCGCTTTGATGCCCATGAACACGTCGTGCATGATCTGGGACGCGCGGTGCTCCGATAAGGAACCTTCTGTGCTCAAAATGTCGTACAGCATGCCGCCCTTCATGTACTCCATCACAATGAACAGGTTGTCCTTGGTGTTAAACACGTCGTATGTCTGTACCACGTACTGGTCCAGAATGCGCTTCTGGACGAAATTGAGCTCGCACTCGACCGACTGCATGAGCTCCTTGTCCTTCTTGTTCTTCTTCATGATCTTGATCGCGACGTGGTCGCCCGACACCTTGTCGTACCCGAGCCGGACCTCTGCAAAGCTGCCGGTGCCAATAATGCCCGTGACGCCGTAATGCGCGCCAATCTTGCGCACAGATGCGCGCGACACGGCATCGACCCACATCATTTTCTCGACCTCGTTGTTGGCCACCAGCCGCAGCTCCTTATTGTCGCCGAGCACGATAACAAAGTCTGTCGAGCCGTCCTCGACGTGCTTGACGCGCGCGTCGATAAGCGAGACGGTCCAGCTGGGCGGCGAGCCGCGCCGCCGGTGGTTGTGCAGCGCGCTGTCGCGCAGCCGAAAGTGGCGCTTCTTGCGCCCTTTAAACCGCTTTCCTTCCTTCTCGAGCTCGCCCTCCATGCTGATCGGCTCGCCGTACCGCAGGTTTGTTGCCTTGGCCGCGGCGCCTGGCGGCCCACGCGCCGGCACGCGCGCCGCAGCCACGTCCGCGGCGTGCTCACCCAACGCCGCCGCCCACCGGCGACACCGACGCCACGTGCGCGCTCCCCATCATGCTCTGCGGCCCGCGCGCGTCTCCCCTCACCCGCCCGCCGCCGCCACGCCCGCACACTGCTCGCCGCGAGGCCCCAACCCCCACCCTTCCTCACGCCCCCAGCTCCCTCACGTTCTTCTCGCCTCACCCGCACTGCGCACACGCCCGCAACACCCACAACTGAACCCCCCCAGTAACCCCCACGCGCTCTTAACTCAGACGCGCTCAATTCGGCACCAACGCGGAGGGTGTACAGCGGCGCTGGTGTCAAGCCGCGCGGTTTGTCCCGCGTGACGCAAGTCGCTTGATTTCAACCGTGTCGGACTGTTTTTTCGTTCGTTTCTTGTCCCCCTTTCTCTTTTCTCTTGGCTTTGCCGCGCTGAATTCGAGCGCGTCATACACGCGCGTTTGGTGTTTTGCTATCAAGATGATCATGGCGGCGTCGATTGATTTTTGATGTGGGTGCGAGTGATTCAGGTGCGTCCATGCGTGTGTGAGAGGGTTACGTCACTGTACACTACACATGGGAGAGAGCTGTACATTAGATGCAATGCGCCATTCATGGTACAGGGGTGGTGGTGGTGGTGGTGGGAATGGCGGAATGAATGCACGCCGCTTTGTCAACGTGGCGTGGTGGAGCGATGGGGGTGGAAGGACAACGCGGTTAATGATGAGTCGGTTGTCGCGGAAGATGTTGGCGGCGTGACACCACGTGGTGGCATGCGCGCTCGCGGCAATCGCGACGCGCACGTGTGGACGCAGAAATGTGGTGGGTTGTGCGTTGGACAGCGGCGCGCGAAGGGCGGTCGGTGCTGTTGGTGTGCCTGTTGTGCTGTTGGCGCAATGAGCAACCGCCTCGATTTCGCGTCGTCCGAGAAGTGACCTGCGTCACGCGTGCAACGCAGATACCGCGAGCGAAAACAAGCGGTCAATAAGGACATGCGCGGAGCTGAAAGCACAAACAAATTCCGCATTTGTGCCCACACTCACACACGTGCGGTAGAAAAACGCGGTTGGATAGGAGGGATGGACGTGGGTTGTCTTCGAAAACGCTTCACAGGTGATACTCCAGCACAGGTAGGGAAACGGCGTGTGCGACCGGGTTGAATTAGTGCTGCGGTGGAAGAACGTCACATGGTGGCACATCGTGCGCGCGCGCACAGACCGGATACGTGGGCGTCAATCAGTTAAACTGTGCGCGGCTTTGTGATCGCGGTGGCAGCCCGCGCGGAATACCGCACCGTGAAATATAAAATCCATCTGCGGCTTGTCCACCGCAAGTTTGGCTTCTCAGATTTGCGTCCGAATCTTAAAATCTGTGTAAGTGCCATAGGATGCCTACAAAGTAGCTGCAGGTCCTTCGTGAGTTTACTGCCGTCGCCTGTCGCATGCTGGGAACACTTAACCCACGGTGGTGCCTCGAAGCGTCACTGGACGAGGTCGTGCAGGGCGAGAAGGGCTGGACTGAAAGAAGTTTGTCAAGATGCCTTGGACGACGGGAATATCCAGCAGCTCGGGGAAGAGGACTTTGTCCATGACCGAAGACACAGGCAGCGCCCTTGACCCGACGGTTCTTGGCTGCGTGCAAGACGTACAAGAACCGGAAGGAACGATCATGGATAGCGTCGAGCTTGAAGAAGCCCTGGCCACGCTGACAGACGATTTGTTCGGAGGATGTCTTGAGGGTATTTTCTGCATGTCTTATGACGTGAATGATCGTACGCAGCATCAATGTTCCAGCCTCGGTGGGTCAGCGCTCATGCTTCCGGCCCAGAGCGAATCGAGCGAAAATCCAATGGCTGGTAGGATAGGCAACTCCAAACGTGCTGCGGTTGGGCCAGATCGCGAATGGTCCAAGGTCAGTGTGGAGGAAACGAGTTCACAACTGTCCGAAACCGAAGAGTTCGAGCCGCGTTTTCTCATCCAAGCGTTGGTCAGTGAATCGAACCCGCAGGGCTTGGCACAGATGACGGTACATCAGTCGGCTGCATCGGGGAAGAACCATGTGCGAAGGAGGAGAGCGAAGCATTCGTAGCTGAGCATCGTGACCGATGAATACCGCAAGACGCGTGGGAGCACTGCTTTGAATGACAGTCCGGCGTGCACGTGATGGTTTGCTCGGGCGCATGCTATAAGTCAAATCAACGCCGGAACAGTGTAACGCGGGCTCACTGTGTGTTGTGTCAACAAGAGGTCTTTTTCAAGGCGAAGAACCATACGTGGTGATGCTCGGCTTGTGGATCCCTCCAGGTGTTGCGAATACATGGGCGTCAACCATCTCCGTGAGTCGCGCGGCAGTATAACTTTCTACTCCTTTCACACTTAACTAGAATGTACAAAGAAACTAAAGATCCTGACGGGCGACCGTGGTGACGCGTGCGTTACGTGGGTCGTCAAGCAGTGGCATTATGGATGTTCGGATCGCTTCCTTTTCGCGCCCACACATCGGCGCAATTCTGCCGAAGCAGGCAGTCGTTGACTGCTTATTACATGTAACTGAGATTGAGAAGCCGTCTCAACTTTGCCCTTGCACCAATGGCTGGCCATCCACTAAAATCACGGACGTGGATAGATATTGCGCGACTCACTCTATCGCGCTGCGACCCTCCCGGTCTTTTCGAACTGGTCGCGAGGACCCCATGCACGAAAGACTGGCAAAATCACGTACATGTGCCTGGGAAAAAAGGATGCTCACGGTCAATGTTCCGGTGTCGCGCTCGACCGGTCAGGCCATCGCGAGACTGAAGCGCGTAGAAGTGTCTCATGTATCGTCTCGCGGGCGTATTTTGTCGAGGGAATGGGTGAATGGGGCTTGTTGTTGCGGTTGCCCACGCCAGCAAGTTTCGCATGATTGAGATCAAGTTGTAAGACGAATGGTGCACTTTGCTTCCTCCTGCTCCTACGCCAGCACACACCCGACGTGGGTCGCTGTCTTCATCCCCAAATATGGAAGAGGACCGGGAAGAAGAAGCAAACGACGGCTTTCGCCGAACACTTGCAGGTGTCGTTGCTTCGGTGAGCGACCAGCAGACTTTCGGGAAGTACATGATGTGGTAAGACGACAGACAGTACATGAGAAAACACAGTGTGTGTTTGAGTATCAAAGATCGGGTGTTATCTTGCCATGCACCGCCGGAATCGTGTCGCATCCGTCACACTGCGTGGGCATGACGAATTCACATTTACAGGCCGCATGCCCTAGCACAGTGGACTTGGTTGAGCGGGCTATGTTGATGGAATGTGTTCAGAGCGAGATACTCGGAGTCTGTGAAACGCTAGTGGACCGTGCAAGACAGGATGGTAAGGATTCGACGCCAGCTGAGCATACGCCCACCGTCGTCTCGATAACTGCTTCGAGGTGAACACATGCAGAGTAACGAGCTCAATGAGACTCTTGGTGCCGCGACGGGTCATTGGTTCCATCCAGGCAGAAGCGTCGCATCAGAGCCGCACAAGAACAGCAGTTCGGTTCAACCCGAGGTCGCTCCTTGCCGGGGCGCCTTTCATGTGTGGTTCGCTCAAAAAGCTGCCGCCACTGGAGGCTCGCAGCTTTGGCATATTAGCTGTCTTCCCTTCTTCGAGTGACTCGAGCAGAAATCCAATCCAGCTCCGCCGACGCGCTTGCCAAGGAGCAGTAGATCTCACGAGCCACTGTTCTGATGTCGGCGAGGAATCAAGTGCGTCATTTTCCGAGACCGACAAGTTTGACATCGTTGTCCATTTGTCAGCCAAGAGTCCTGCCGTTTGCCCACCCAGCTCACGAAAGAGGGCATGCCGACCGGGAGTAGGTATTTGCGGACCGACTGCTTGTACCCCTTCAAAGGTTACGAGTCTTTGCGCTGTTGCCGAAGTGTCCTATTGCATGCCACCGGCGTTTTGCAGTTGAGAGAGAGATGAAAGGACGCGGATAATGCGAGCATCTCGGCATATACATTCCCAAAATTTCGGGCTCGTCGTCAAGCATGATACCTGAGCGAATCGGAATTTGCTCAACTCTGCTTCCTTTATAAGAAAAATAGATGATGCATGAAGTGAGAAAAACAACCAAAGGCCACGTGACAGGTAGCCATCAAGTGGTGTCCTTGGAAGTTTGGTGTTGTGTCTGTCTTGCGTTCGCCGGAAGCCCGCTACTACTTTCCCGGAGGTCCGGCGCGAGTCCCTGGTTTGTCATGGCAACATTTTTCTCTGACACCGTGTTGCCCGTCGAGTTCGCGCGGCTCAAATTGCGTGACCCAGAGCGCGAGTGCTGTCGCGAACCTTCCAGGGACGAGTTTCCGGAAAACTCGTACCCGGCGATGCCCCCGCTACTTGCACCAGCCGCCGCACTTTTACGCGAACGCTGGCTCTTGCTTGGTGTAAACATGGACCACAAGCCATTGCTGCGGCTGCTGACATTGTTCCCACCTACCTCGCGCTCGTCCTCAATCCAAAACCCGAGCTCAT
This sequence comes from Porphyridium purpureum, assembly GCA_008690995.1. Taxonomy (NCBI): domain Eukaryota; phylum Rhodophyta; class Bangiophyceae; order Porphyridiales; family Porphyridiaceae; genus Porphyridium; species Porphyridium purpureum. The sequence continues at coordinate 2,136,723 of VRMN01000002.1, read as the reverse complement.
CCTTGTCGATACCTTCAAAGTCCTTGGCGTCGTCTGCAGTAGGCTCCGGGCTCATGACCAAGTTGTCCACGTGGTCTGGCTTGTCGTACAGGGAGGACCAATTTAAATCCTTGAAGAAAGGATGCGATTTCACTTCGTTCATCCCAGCGCTACCCATACCCAGCCGTGTTTTGGGGTTTCGGTCCAACAGACCGCGAATCAGGCTGACCACCTCGCTGGAAAGGTGGCGCGGGAATTTGAGCGGCGCTGATTCGATACGGTCGTACACCTCATCGCGATTGGACGCATAAAACGGCGTCCGTCCGCAAAGAATTTCGTACAACAGAATACCAAGCGCCCAGAGGTCCACCGACTGGCCATACTGCTTGCCCACGAGCATCTCTGGTGCCACATACTCGCGGGTGCCGCAAAAGGTACGCGCGCCTTGTACTTTGATGCCAGACTGATCTTGCAACAAGTCGCCCTCCGGTGTGGTTACAATTTTGCTCAGCCCAAAGTCCGCCACCCGGACGTGGCCCTGCGCATCGAGCAACACATTTTCAAGTTTAAGGTCACGGTAGATCACGCCCAAGGAGTGCACGTGCTCCAGCGCAAGCAAAATTTCTGCGACCACGCGCCGTGCGCGCCGTTCCGGCAGCGGCCGCCCTCGTGCCTTGAGATAGTCAAACAAATCATGACCGGCGCAGTATTCTGTCACCAGGTAGAGCCGCTTGTCACTTTGAAACGCGTAAAACAGATTGAGAATGAACGGGTGCTCGCACGCAAGCTCCAGTACGAGCCGCTCGTCGAGCGCGTGCCTATATGCGTCGTTCGTTTCATACACGACGCTTTTTTCAATCACCTTCAGCGCCAGCTCCTCGTTGGTCAGCTTGTCGCGCACCAAAAAAACCTTCCCGCTCGCACCCTTGCCCAGGGCCGCCTGAATCTCAAAGTCACTCAGTCCTACCGTGCGCTGGCTTTTTGAAGAATTGAGCACACGCATCCAGCGGTCAAAGTCTACCGCCGCGGGCTTGAGCTCGTATGTGATCGCCTCCTCGTTTGCCGTACACTTGATCATCAGTACGCCCTTCTTGTCCACGCTCTTGATCACTGCGTCTTGCAAAGGGATGAGTGTGATATCTTCTGCTGATACTTTCCCAGAGGAAAACTGCTCATCGCTCAGCAGCGTGTTCACCTTTGAGCCCCGCGGTGTGCGGAAGGCGCTTCCGGTAGCGTTGCTTGCCGCACCATCACCCGCCCGGGATGACCGCGGAGAACTCGTTTTCACTCCCTCAGGAAGCTGGTAGAACAGAATCGTGCTGCCGCGTAGCTCTGCCCAAACCGTGCGCATCGGTTTCTGCAAAGGCATCTTGGTTCGTTTGCGCATTTGCAAACTGGCGGCAAACGATATCGGAAGTCTTCTCACCAGTGACAATGCGTCATCTTTCGACTTTTGCCCGCGCGGAGCGCCATCATTGTTCCCCATAGAAGTACAGAATTTTGCTTGCCGACGGCAGCCCGCCAAGCACTCGAATCAAACAATCGACAAATCGATCCGAGCGCGCGCACCCGGGCGACGCTCCCGACCGCTCCGCCTTTGTGCGGCGACGGATGCGTGGAGCTCTCCCGGAACGGACCTCGCCCTCCGTTCCCCGTGGTGCCGGAGCACACCTGCGCACCAAGCGCGCCACCCTCGCCTTGAATCCTCGCGCAGCGCTTCAAACAGTGCGAGCGCAGACGCCACGTCACGTGCGCGTGTCCGTGACGTTCGCCGCGACGCCCTGCTTGCGCAAGTCAGCGTGTCTGCAGGCAACGCAGTCGAGACAGAGACACGCGCGCGCGCGCTCAGTCCAGTCCAGCTCGCTCGCTCGCTCCTCGCTGCCGAGTCGCGTCGTCACGCAGCGTGTTACGGTGCTTCGTTACGTCTGGCGGCCGGGCCAGCAAAACATGGCGCCGAAACGCATCAGGCAATCAGCCACTGTACCGACGCCTGTCCACACGGCTCTATCAAAACACGATGCTTTTATATAAATACGGCACGGGGGTACACTCACTTCAGACGATGGTGCGATTTGGAAATGTGCGCTGGCTCAGTGGTTGCGTGGGGTTGCGCGGAGGACGTGCCACGCACTCGCGACGCTGCCGGGTAGCGGCTCGAGTTCCTCGGTCGCGTCTGCGTCTACGCTTGATCATATAGTCAGGTCAATCACATCAATGCCGGCCTCCGTCCCTTCCTTGTTCGCCTCCTCCGCCTCCTTTACGCACGCACTGGGCCTTCCTTGGCACCGCGACGCAGGAAAAGACACTCGCTCATGCACCACTTGAACGTCATCGTCTATGTACTCGAGAACGGAAAGCTTGCATGTTGTGATGGCATCTGGGGTGACAATTGACACGCGCGGAGGCTCGGCTTGCTCTTGTCTCTCACGGCGCCGGGCCGCTAAAGCACGAAGAAATGCGCTTTGCGCCGCAACAACCGCTGCTTCGTCCTCGTCCGCGGTACATGTAACTCCACCACGGACAGCACATGTCCACTGCTCATCCGACTCTTGCAGACTTTCAGTGTCCTGGTGACGGCGGCGCTTGCCAGCCGGGCAGCTTTCGGGTACACTTTCGCTGTCCTGCAGACATGACTCCGCCAGAACACGGTCAGCATGCTCGCCTTGGCAGACACCGCTCACAACCACAAGCCGAGTCTGCCGTTTGGCCGGATTAGTAGGGCACGCGGAAGGATGATGCTTGGCCGTGATCCTGGCCGATCTAGACGCGGATTCTTCCGGCACTTTGCCGGCATTTTCCTGCTTGAGCGGCTGCTTCTTCACACTTGGCGTTTTGGCCGGCTCGCTGATTTTCACATACACGCCACCGCACGAGCGAATATGGTTGTGCGGCGCGCACGTCGAGTCGCCGCAACGATTGTAGTTGTGATGCGGGCTACCGTCGTGCTTCCAAAGCCTACCATCGACGCGGTACGCGCGACAGTCCTTCTCGCTGGGCGCGCGGTTCATGCTCCGCTTGATCACCTTGCCACACCTGTCGCACTTCCACACATGTGTGAGGTAAAAGTCGACCTCATTGGTAAACGAATGGTACACAGTGAGGTGGTAACCCTTCTTTGGGCGCCATGGGTCGCGCGCGTCGTTGCTGGCGTTGATGCGAGCGACGTGCATCTGAAAGAACGGGCCGTGGCCGTCGCGGTCGATGGGGTCGGACAACCGGCGCCGCGCGGCTGGCGCGGTGGTAAACTCGAGCGCGTGCACCATTTCATGCAGCAGCGTCTCCTGCAGGTCCGAGCTTGGCCGGAACTTGATGAGCGGCTCGCTGATGACGATCTCGACGGCGCCGGCGGCGTCGCGCTTGCACAGGCCTGCGCAGCGCGTCATGGACGCGCGCGACCACCGCACGCGCACGCCGCCTGCAGCGCGCCGCCAAAGTACACCTCATCGTACACCACAAACAGCTCATGCAGCTCCGGCAGAACCACAATCGCGCCGCCGTCCTCCCGCTCCATCCCCACTCCCCCACCACTACTCCACAACCCTCACCCCGCTTCCACACCGCGCCACTCGCAAATTCAAAACCGCGTGTCCACTGTAAATGTACAGTTCGTGTACAGTGGCAATGCGGCACGAAATGCGGCGAACGTGTGCTGCATTTTGTAAGCGCGAGATGCCGGGCGCAGCGCGTGCGTTCCTGTGGAGGTGCGAGTTTGAGTTTCTGTCTGTCGGTATCTCTCTGTGTCTATCTCTGAGCGTGGGCGTGTGGGGGTAGGGGTCGCCGCTCGATGTACGCGTCGCGCGCGCTGGAAAACGGGAGGTTCGGAGACGCACCGAAACGCACAGCGCCATGAGTTTGCTGCAGCGCCTGGGCTCGTCCTCGAGGAAGAGCACCAAGCCCGTGTTTGTGGGCACGGCCTTGTCCACGCCGCTGCCGCCGGGCACGACAGTGGCCGCCTGCGCACGGGCGCGCGATTGAAGCGCCGCGGGCTCGCGCCCAAGGCGCACGCACAGCAAGCGCAGCAAGCGCCGCCCTCGCGGCTGGCGAGCGCCGATGATCACGCGGCCGTGGCGGCGCAGGCTGGAAGGCTTGACGTTCCTCCCGGGTTGTTCCGTGTGCAAGAAGGCGAGCCCGCGGGCCACAAGGCGCTCGAGGAAGACACGTCGCACGCTTCGAGTACAGCTCGGTCCACCACCACCGCAGACGCGCCGGCGGAGCCGCGAGGAAACAGCTCCAAACGGCAGAATCCGACTGAACTTTTTCTGCGCTCCGAAAGCTGTGACGGGGTTGGGGAAGAAAGCCCGCGTGAAAGCAGGCCCTTCGCAGAGCGTGCAGGTAGTGAACCCAAAACACCCGACCGGCCGACACAGCTAAGAAGTGCCAAGAAATTCGGCAGCGCGGAGCCAGGCGCTTTTTTTGGTAGCAGTAGAGACGCGAGCGATTTTGGTGGCGGAGGCACGTCTAGCGTAAAGCGTGGTGAACGAGGCAGCTTTGCTCGTACTTCCGGCCGTTTTAGCAGCAGTGACCGTATGAATGGCAGTTCTCTGCGAACGAAAGGTGCACGGCGGCAGCACCTCGACTCTGTCAATGGAATATCGAACCCCGAGTTGCAGACACCGCATGAAGAAAAGGTACTGCAAGGTGTCAGTATGCGAAAGTCCGGTCGCCTGGGGTCATCCACCAGTGCTCTTCCTTCTGATGACACGGCGGTACGACCACTCGCGTCACCGCCGTTGCGCGAACGACAGCGGGTGCGGAAAGCGTTCGGCAAGATACGCGGCGTATCTGATCTCGGGCCGGACAGCGCTGCTGCGGTCGGTGAGTTTACGAGCTTTGACAGTATTCCAGGTTTCCAAAGTCAGGGAAATGCAAGCACTGAGTATGCTTCGCAGGGCGGATTGCAGCAGCCAAGCCTACACAAGGAGAGCAGCGCACTGGGTGCGAGCAAGTTCTCATTCCGTAAGTTTGCATCGAGCCCGCGGCAGCGGCAGCCTTCCTTTCAGTCGACAGAAAGCTCCTTTGTACCGCCCAACTCACGGCGCGGCACCCAGTCCCCTAGGCTGGATAATGGCCGCCCTGCCGTGGAATTCGACCCACGGCGAGCAAGCAGTGGGAGTCTCACTAGCGGGCGGTTCAAAAAATATTTCGAGGTGTACGGAAACACCCGCGGGAACCGTACGCGCTTAAGCGTACAAGAGCGGCTCCAAATGTGGGACGCGGAGATGCAAAACTTTGAGCACTCTTCGGCGCCGGAGATCGTGCTCGTCGAGAGGAATTATGTCTCGGAAGAACCCCTAGGAACCTCCTGGAATGCGCGCGACTTTGATGACAGGCTCGAAACGTCCCAGGCTCTGCAACGTCCGACGTTTGACTCTGCGAATGACCTTGACATGCTTGCAGTCAACAGGGCTGCGACGCGAAACCTGCTCAGCGCGAGTCGCCATCACTCGCTACGACGGTCGTCCGCAGACCATGCAGACTCGTCGTTGAACGAGCTGGGCACGTATGGGCGCTCGATATCAACGACATCATCCAGTTCTGGGGTGCGCGTTTCGTTCCGTCACAGTGTGAAGATCACCGAATTTGATAAGGACGAGTCTGGCCTTTCCGTGCTAGGAAATGAAGAGGGCTATATTGATGCCGATAATCCAGAGCGCGCGTACGTTCTGGCAAAGGAGGTTCCTAGCTCATGCACCTCGTCAACGGCGTCGGCAAACTTGCTCGTGTAGGGGTGCTTGACCTTCGCGTGCCAGAGCAAGAGGTGCGACGTAGGCAATGCCATTCTTTCTTTGATGTATTAAGATTAATTTTACAAGCGAACGACAGGAAATTTTTTCATAACATGTAGTAAATGCACGGCAAGCTGTTTCGATACTTTTGGGACAGCTTTCCATTCTCTGTGTTGTCTTTCAAAGATTGGTCGGTCGCTTGCCGAGCAGGCGCTTACGAAGAACCCTGCCTGGTGAAGGTCCTTGTGCGCCTTCGGGGTGCCGCTGGTGATCAGGGGTCTTTCTTTTTCTAGTCGCTCCCTCGGCTTTGGGACGAGCTTGCAACACGTTTTCTTTCGTCTCGTTCGGCACCCTACCAACCTCCAATGACGACTGAGCGTCCTCATAAGAAAAGCGCCGGAAAAGCTTGGCAGCCTTGCGGTGCGGCATGATTTCCGCGTTCTCCTTGTCATTGACTTTGACGATGTCGAGGGCTCTATCGACGCTTTTCAGCTTGGACTCGAGCTCGGCGACCTCTGCGTTGACATTTGAAATGAGCTGGATTGTTCTTTCGACTTGCTCGGACACCATCAAGTGCTTGGATTTTGAGACAGTGACGCTCGAGTATTCTGGACCATTTCTATCAGTAGCGCGGTCCGGTTCTTTCAAGCTGCTAAGAAGCCTCTCAAGCTCATCGTTTGCGCGTTCGAGTTGCTCGTGACACACGCTCGCCACTCCGCGTGGAAGCGTCTCACGGTAATGTTCCACCTGGCTCCGGAGCTCCGTCAGCTCTGAAACTGTGTCTGCGAGCCGCCGCTCTAGCTGCGCGTCCTCGGCTTCAACCAGTACGCCCGCTCGCTTATTTGCACCGACTCTGCGCTCTATGGCCGCATCCATGATCTCCAAAGCCGGGTAGAACACGCAGCGCATTGCGTCCCGCATCTGTTCCACATTCAGCTCCTCGGCCTTGGGCGCTTCAGAACCCCTCGAAGCGTCCGCATCCTGTATCTGCTGCTCGACTGCATCGTCAATCGCACGCTCAAGTATCTGAAACAGACGAGTCCGTGCCCGGCTGACCCTGACGTCTGATGCTGTCGCCATGGTCCCTGCGCACTCTCAACTGCTTCCTGACGCCCGCTCGTAGCTTGCGCACATATAGAAAACGTGTTCGCGTGCACGCGTCTGCGTATGTCCGTATGTGAATGTGCGTCTCGGCCCGTCTTTCTCTCACTCGTCCGTCCTTGGCGGGCACCTCACAGCTATGTCTTGTCGCCAACCATCAACCCAGACTCTCACTCCCGACATTTCCAGCTTTCGAACACTTTTCAAACATTTGAAATTGGCATCAACAAAAATTCAGATGCGCGAATAGTTAAAACATATCTTATTTAATATTATCCTATTAAAATAATGTTCGGTGGCGATTAAAAAATCGGTTGGACAAAGTGACGCATGCGCTTGCCGAACGGATCTGGAGCAAGTGGCGACTGGGCGGCTCTCATCATGTGAAAGGGCGGGGGAGGAACGACACGGGCGGTGGTGTTTGCGCTGGTCACGCGACATGCGCCCCGCGCGGCGCACGCTCGGCGCCACGACGCGCAGGTTCAGCCAGCTTTTGCTCGAGGACGCGGAGCAGCTTCTGTATGACGCGCGCGCCTGGTGCACCGTGCACTCGGCTGAGCACGGTGGTGGAGCGCCCAAAGCTGAAGCGGGCCAGCCTTCGATAACTCCTCTGCGTGGACGTGTTCGAATGGGCTCCAAGAATTTGTTTTTCGAGCCAGATGACTGGGCAGAGCCGATCGTGCGTGTGGCGTACGCGGACATGCAGCACTTTGCTGCCAGTGCTTGCGCCCATTGTGCAGCATTGTATTCTGCACGAGCCGCACAACTCAGTTCTCCCCACAGCGGTACAAACGGACGTCGCCAGTCTGGCTCGGAACGGGAATCCACCAAGAGCGCCGGCCCAGCCGCATTTTCTGTGACTTCGGTGCAAGCTTGGAGTGTGACTTTTGTGGCGTCCCGGACGCTCAAGATGAAAGAAGGTGGATACGATCACCCCTACCGACGGAGCAATGTATCTATTCGTGTCTGCTTGCACTTTGCGGGCGAGCAAGGCCGGAATACAGACACAGGCGTCTCGTTTCACCTGTTTGCCAAGCTGCATGCATGCTGGGCCGCCAATGACGCATCAAAGGTTGCGCGGCTCGTGAATGAACACCGGCAGCGTATTCGATTTGATTTGACGCTGCTACAGAATCCGGCACTCGAATTCACGCGCTTCGAGGAAGCTGTTGATGCCGAGTTTACGCTTTCGCGCATCCCGGGCCTTTTGCGCATCACAAACATGTTTATTTATTTTGTGCCCATTCAGGGTTCCAAAGAGCTTGATCCACTGGGAACGTGTGTCCCCGTTGACAGCCTTGTACAGGTACGTGGAATGCAGTACGGGATCTTTGACATCGCGCTCGAAATTCGCTTTCAATCAAAGCTTGCACGATTGGCAACCAACTCGGCGAGTGCAAGCGCGATGGCGTTTGCCGATGCTTCAGAAGTGGGCGGTGTGATGCTTCAGTTGGGCGGAACCATGTCACTCATGCTTCTTTTCGACGACGCTCTGCTCCGCAACACTGCCGCTCTCGCGCTTTCTCTCAGCGGCGGCTCGCCCGACCAACGTGACACGCCTCAGCAGACGCCAAATTTGCTTCACATTAGCGATGCTGCGACGCTTCAGCATATTTGGCTCGAAGGGCGTCTTTCCAACTATGACTACCTGCTTAGTCTGAACTTGCTCGCGGACCGAAGCTTTGCAAATCTTGCCCAGTATCCTGTGTTTCCATGGGTATTGTCTGATTATGAGTCTGAGGAACTGAATCTTGACGATCCCAAGGTGTATCGGGACTTGTCACTCAGCACGCCGGCGCTCGATGCCGCGCGGCTGGCACAGTTCCGTGCGCGCTTTGAGGCCATGCGTGACATGAGTGAAGACGGCAACGAGCTGCTCTTCTTGTGTGGCACGCACTTTTCATCAGCGGCTTATGTGCTCTATTTTTTCGTGCGAGCCGTACCGGACGCGATGTTGCGACTGCAAAGCGGGAATTTTGATGACGCCGACCGTCTTTTCCACAGCATAGCCGCAAGTTGGCGCTCTGTGTGCAGCTCGCAGACAGATCTCAAAGAGCTCACGCCAGAGTTTTTCGCCCTGCATGAAAGGGAACTGCCGCTAGATGCTTGCGCGCTTGCGCGCTCGAGTGCAGTCGACTCTGACACGTTTAGTACGCACAGCCCGCATGGAGAGCCCGGTGACTTTTTGCGAAACGTGGATTCGCTGGATCTCGGTTGCAGGCAGGATGGCCGGCGGCTTGACAATGTAACCCTTCCGCCATGGGCGCGAGGCTCGCCGAGCCGCTTTGTGAAAGTGAACAGGGCGGCGCTCGAGTCTGACTTTGTGACACAGCATCTGCACGCTTGGATAGACTTGGTCTTTGGAATACACTCTCGCTCCCTCGAAAAAGGCACTCTGTATTTCACGGACGCTCTCGAAGCTTTGGTGACCAGCTCAGCAGCTCAAGACAACGGCAGTCCAACGAGGCTTGAGCGTGCCGGTTTCTCCGAGCTTTTGGTCCAAAAGGCATTGCTTGAATTTGGGAAAACACCCAAGCAACTCTTTGAGCGGCCGCACGCAAGACGCTTTGTGGTACTCAAGCTGGAGCAGCAGCGCCTGTGGCGTGACAATACGCTTCTGGCCGAGAACGGATTGACATCTGGCATGGGGTCGGGAAGCATTCACTCGGAAAGTAGAGACCGCAGCGTCGATTTGTCAAGCGACCAGCGAGGAGGCATCTGGGAATGTAAACAGGATGACCTTTTATTGGCTCCGCATGGTTCCGCTTGGGCATGCGCTGCTTTGGATGCGGCATCGGGCTTGCTGTGCACAGGATGGGACGATGGTCGCTTGTGCGTACAACAGGTGCAGTGCAGCATCAGGGCTGGCAGTGCATCCGGCCTCGCGCACACTGACCCGCTGCAGTTGGCGCGCACTCGTCAGCTATGCAGCCACACTATCGTGGCCATGTGTTTTGGTGGATTTCAGGATGTCTCAGGGCTGCCCATCATGTATGCTATGTGCAGCGTTGGAGAGATTTTCGCATTTTCGATTCCCAACGCGACCGTGCGCGTGTTATGCACGACCACCAGCTCCGATTGGGGCTCTTCAGTTCGACCGTGCATTGCGGTCTGCATGGTATTTGAGAAGATGGAGCTGCTAGTGACCGGTGGTTCAGATGCACTTCGCTGTTGGGTGTTTGCTCGCGATACTCTCGTTGGGCTAGATTCCGGCGTTGGACTCGCGCATCACGAAGACCAACCGGGTCGGGCTGGGTTACCTTGGTCGCTGGCCGCCGCGTATTGCGAGCTGGACTTGGGCGAAGGCATTCCACTCGCGTTGCACTGCGCCAGGCGCCTGAATGAGCTCTTGGTGGTGGCAGTCACTTCGGATCACAAGCTTTTTCTTTGGGTGATTGCTGACGACGTGCATCACACGGTCTCCATCTCGCTCGTGCCCCGTCTTACCTGCGAGTTGACGCTCGCCAGCATGCGGACGCGTTGCACGTCTGATGAGGTCAAAGTAATCTTTGATGCTTCTGGCGACTTTGTGCTCTGTTGGAACGGTGGCGAGGAGATTGTATGGGTAGAGTCACGAACGGGAAGCGTGTGTGCTCGCCTGCAACATGAAGCTGTGATCAAGGGAGTGTGCTGCGGGAATGATGGGGCGCGGGTGCTTTTCGTGGATCAGCATAAATTTGTGCACGAGTGGATTTGGCAGCTGGACGGTGAAGATCCCAATGGTGCTCGCACTGAGACTGTCTCGCCCATCCAGCGCAGAGACCGAGACGGCCAGTCGATTTGCTTGGGTCGACTCGCTGGCGACTTTAGCGACGAACAGCAAGACGGCGACATGAATCACTTTCTCGGCCAATTGCCGCCCGGTGCGCTCGTGTCGCTCACAAAGGATGGCCAAGTGCGGCAGTATACTCTTGGGTATTAGTTGATCAAGTCAAGACATACGGGTTGTTTACAACACGCTGTTCTTCTTCAGTCTGTGCAATTACAATTAGCAACAGGAGTCGTTGGTTGCACCCTTTGTCCTGCGACCGAGACGGCCATGCGGTCAATCGCGGCGTAGAATGAGTTTCGCGGAGGGTTAACATTTGTGAGCTCACACATCCAGCAGAAGCCGTGCTGGTTGACGCGGTACAGCGAGATGCCGTCAACGACCCGAGTGGTGTTGGAGAGACGCGGCGCCCCTGTGAGACGCCATCTCAGCTGCACGCTCATGTCCATGTCGTCGAAAAACAGATTAAGAATCTCTACACGCGGCTCGCGGAACATGAGCCGCATGTGAGCGCGAAGCGCCCAGAAGAATGCCCAGTACTTATTCTTGCCATGGAGGTCCGCCGTCAGATGCTCACGGAGAATGACATCTTCGGTGAACATGTCCAAATTAGGCGCGCGCTCCAGCAGGCACGGATAGTCGTCGCGAAGCGTCTCGATGAGCTTGCCCACATTGGCATTAAAGTCCGGTCCTCGATTATGGTGGTTCTTCTTTTTTGATGCAGGTACACCACCACCCACGCCACCACCCCCCAGTGATGTCATGAGAGGCTTCACGGTCGCCATTGCGATGGAGCATTTCCGGCCTGATGACGCGTGGCTCCTGACGCTGCCGCCGGGCGGCACGGAATCCAAGTGCGTATGTCGTTTATCCCAGCCGCTGTACGTTCTCACCGTCCGAGACGCCAGCGCGGCGCTCGGCGCGCCCCGGCTGCGCGCGGTCTTGCTGAGCTCGTGACACCGTGCGCAAGACGAGCTCGCCGCCGCGGCCGCAGCCACTGCGGCCACCGCGCTTTGCCGGGCTCCCCATGGCAGAGCCAGCGTCTGCGACAGTGTGACTGCCTGGAACGCCGCCATCGGCGCATGCGCGTGTGCCATCGTCTGCCTGTCTTGCCGCGCGCGTTCTTCCGTCCTTCTTCCCCATCACCTTTCCTACCGACCACCAAGAGATTCCACTCAAGAACTACCGGCTAATTCACTGTACACACTGTACACACTGTACACACTGTACACACTGTCCAAAGTGTACCTACTGTACTCGCTGTACTTTCGTTTGAGCCGTGAAAATCTAACTGTACTTTGATCGAGGTACACTGGATTAAACTGCGGATTAAATTCAATGTTAAAAAAGTCATGAACTGTACTTTTCGGGTTCGCCTTCGTTTCGCGTCTGGGCTTGCGCTGTGCGAGAGGCGTGTGGGTGGAGATTTGTGCGCGATCGGGCCGAGGCAATGCCGGAGAAGCGCGGGACAGTGCTTGTAGGCGCGCAGGCAGCGCTCGGCGCGCTGCACATTGTGTGGCTGGTGCTGTTGAGTAACGCGTCCACGCAGCTGCCGCTCAGCTGGCTCGGCGGCCTGCGGCTGTTGGGTGTGCCCTTGGCGCGATGGATGCTTGCGCTCGAGCTGTTTCTTGCGCTCGTCAACGGATTCGCATGGGGCGTCCCGCTCGCAATTCGCTGGCTCGTGAAAGTGTCTGGCACGTCTCATACCAAGCTGGACGATGAGCTTGTCGCTTTCGCCAAGTCGGTCACCGTGGACGCACACGGCGTGCAATTCGCCGCATTGGTGTGCGGCGCCGCGTATATCGCGTCGCTGCCGCTCGAGCTTGAAGTCCAGCACGCTCTGCTTGCAAATCGGTGGAAGATTGCTGTCGTGTTGCTCGTGGGCCTCTCCGTTTTGAGCGCCGCGTGGACGCTGCTCCAAATTCTCGCTCGCGGCTGGTTTCGCTCATCCGAATACGCCGAGGACCCGGCAAACGCCGCCAAGCTCGACTCGGCACTCACCATCGCGCGGCCGCTCTTCTTTGTATGTGGCGCGCTGCTGCTAGCAGAGAACGCGGGAGTACAGCTTGAGTCCCTCATGACGTCACTCGGCGTCGGTGGAATCACGATTGCACTGGGTACACAGACGGTATTGCAAGACGCCGCAGCGGCTGTTGTGATTTTTCTGGACAAGCCTTTCCGTGTGGGTGACTTTGTGGTTATTGGAAGCGCCAAGGGTGGGACTGTGCAAAGCATTGGGTACCGGACGACGACGATCCGAGCCTCGGATGGCGAGCTGCTGATTTTCTCAAACAAGGATGTCAGCAATGCCCGCATCAGCAAGTTTGACGCAGGCATGTCCCGTAAGAAAACAAGCACCTTCTATCTTTCGAAGAACATCCCGGTGGAGGCGCTGCGTACAGTTCCAGAGCTCCTGCGGAGTGCCGTTGCGTCTGCTAAGCTCGATGTCGACGTCGAATTCATAGCCGCGTACTTTAAGGACACCGCGCTCGACAGTCATGACTTTGAGCTTCTGTATATTGTCAAGAAGGGCTCATATCTGGACTTTCTAAGCGCACAAAGTGCGATCCATCTATCTGTGCTAGATTGCTTGCATACCAATGGCCTCCCGCTCGCAAGTCGTCAAGTACTATTAGAGCCACACGCTGCACCAGGGCTTCCGCTTTCTGAGCTTCAGGCATAGAGCCGCGGATAACGGTGCCCTTGGAGCTCGTTACGAAGTTGTGAGTTGCCGAAACTAGAGATCACGAAAACTTCTCCATTCAAACTCCTTTCTACTAGAAATCCAATGGCGACGTTGCTGTCCTCTCCAGGAGGTCAGACCAGGTAGAGTGAATCTCGAAGAATACGACGCAGGGATGGCCGTGAGGAGCGCTCAATCACAAGCCGCGCTTACGATGCTGCCACTCCGTACGCGCCGCGCGTGCGTCTTGATAGTCGCGCTATGTACCGTGTTCGTGTGGACGAATGGCGCTGCGCAAGGCGAAGCAGCCGGACGCGCGCGCAAGGTGAGCGAGATTCCCAACCCATACACAGACCCGGCCAGTTGCGGCCGGCCGGACGGCGTGGCTCACTCGTGGGTGTGCGACCCCGATCAGATTTTGTCCCGCGACGAACAGGACACGGTTGACGGCGTCGCGGGAATGATTGCGCAGGGCCTTGTTCCGTACAAGAAGTTAACGTGTGGGAATCAGCTCGTGGGCGTACAGGTCGCAGTGGCAATCATTGCCAAAATGGATTTCGGCACTGGTAGCGCGTCCGCCAGCAAGCTCCCTGAATACCTGCTTGCGCGCCATGCGGAAGCGTTTGCCAAGCAATTACACGACGCATGGGGCGTGGGGGACGCGCAGTGCAACTTTGGCGCACTGGTGTTTATTAGTGTGGTAGACCGCCGCGTGCATATTTCCACAGGAAAGGGTGTGCTGCAGTACTTGCCAGACAAGGCAGTTGACGCGATCATTGCCGAAGCGCGTCCGTACCTACGACACGAGGACTATGGTCGCGCTGCAGAGGATATTGTCCACAATATTGGGCGTATTGTTTCTGGCAAGGAGCTACGTAGCTCCGGTGTGGCTGGCTGGCTTGAAAGTTTGAAGGAGTGGCTCATTCCTGGCGCGTTTGTGGCGCTTTTCGGTGGAATGACGTACTTTTCGAATCGGCAAACGCAGAGGCGGACTCAAGAGTACAGTCGTGTGGTGACGCAGCTCACGCGAATTGAGGAGGATCGCGCACGCGCTCGCGCGAATGAGTACCAGCAAAGAAGCTGTCCTATCTGTCTGGACGACTTTCCACAAGACACGTCTGCCGAGCGCGTACCGGACGAAAGATCGTCTGACACGGACGGTGGGACTCGAAATGAAGGGATTACCTTTCCAAAGTCCGATGCAACGATGCCTTTATCCCCAAACATACACGCCGATGAGAGCGCTGGCGCAGGCGGTAGCACGAGCGCGGTTGTGACCGAAAGAGTTGTGCGGCGCAAAAGGACTGGTTCGCATTCGGCCTCTAGCGACGCGAAGGACGACGACAGCCGTTCAAGCAGCGATGCTGCGGGAAGGGTCACGCCTGCAGTTGCGCCTGCACCAGCAGAAGGGACAGCAGGAATGGCAGAGGGCTCGAATCGCCCAAACGCTCCGTCTGATGTGGTGCTCATGAGGTGCGGGCACAAGTATCATCGTTCATGTATCACGAGCTGGGCACAGCGCGGCTCCAATTTGGACTGTCCGGTGTGTCGCACTCCTCTTGGTGGGCCAGATGATTCAAGTCGCCCGGACGACAATGACGACGCCCTGCCGCCGGGCGTCGACGATGCTGACTATCCTGGTGGCGGGCTCGGAGGCACAGGCAGTGCCAGCTCCTTCGGGAATGGCTGCGTGAACCCCATGATGCGCGCGAACCAGCAGCGAGCATGGGACCGCGAGATGCGTTTCCGACTCTTTCGCTTGCATCACCGGTATCCGCAGTTTATCTCACCGTCAATGTATCACCGCTGGAATCGCGGCTGGGGTGCACCGAACACAACGTTTGTGCAGGACGCCAGCTTTCGGGCACTCAATCCGCAGCTGCGCGCACAGGCGCGTGGCATGGGCCGCAGTGGCACCAGCGTAAGATTTGGCGGCGGCTCTAGCCGCGGTGGTGGCGGTCGCGGTGGCGGTTGGTGAGTGTGTCAGCTCCCTCAAGTTAAAATTCCGGCTCTTGTCTGCCTTTGACGTCGTGTCGCGACGGAAGTCATTCTCGACTGCTTGTGGACATGTACATCGTGGCTTTCGCAGTAAGTGGCTCGCATTCGGACATCGCTCTCGCTGGCGGGAATGGCACGAGCCATCTTTTCCCTTCCTCCTAGTATCCTTTTTAATTGTTGATGATTGGGAGTACGTGTATGTCAACAGAAGCACGCACGTTCATCGACGCTCTGAAATGATGGAGGATGACGGCATCTGAGGAAGACAGTGGCGTTGCCGATCAGAAAAAGACAGCGTTGGAAGAGGCTCGCGGATGGCGAGCTTTGAATGCGGCCTTG
The DNA here is from genome assembly GCA_008690995.1 of Porphyridium purpureum. Lineage (NCBI taxonomy): Eukaryota > Rhodophyta > Bangiophyceae > Porphyridiales > Porphyridiaceae > Porphyridium > Porphyridium purpureum. The sequence continues at coordinate 2,121,128 of VRMN01000002.1, read as the reverse complement.
ATTGCACGAACAAATCGAACGCAAGATGACGACAAGCGTGTCAGCCAGAGTACGAGGACCGTGCGTCCTGCAGCTGACTGCTTGTTCAAGTTTGACTATGTTTTCTGTATGAAATCGTCCTTGCATTTATTACGACGTGCTTGGGATAAGCGCAAACTCGAATGTGTCTCATGACTGTAATAACCCTGTCACTCCAGCCGGGCGAAAGTGTAAAAATGATCTTTCGTTGGATGTAGACACGGGAATGCTTGACCACTGCCGATGATCTCAGGTTAGGTCGGGTCTTACATGTTATGTAAACGAAGCAGACCCACGCCGTGCTAGATAGGAGAGAAACTTTTATCAATCGTATCTTGTGTCAAGCCAAAGCAAATCCGCTCGCGCCGGCAGACACGCATCCGTAAATGTAGATTCGCAAGCCTGACCATCATTGGCCGGCGAGCGGAGCCCATTCATCCAGTTTGTCGATCATGGAAGACCGCGGTTACCGAATGACGACAAAAGAACTGATCATGTCATCATTCTCATACAACAAGCGTCAAACGCCTCTAAATCGTTCTTCCGTGCACGTCTACGGCGCGTGCAACGACCCTTACGCCAAAGCCTCGCCTCCAAAGGTCGCGCGCATTGCTTGGACCGCAGCTGTCACACGAAGCCGTGGTCGCAAGCCGCGCCAAGTATAGCTCGCGTCCTCGCCATGTCTACTACGTCTAGTTGCTGCTGCCACGCATTCTAAAGCCGCCAACCCGAATTCTTTTTCCCGAGTGCCGAAGACGCCGACGGCGGCCTGGCGGACACATTGACCAGCTGCTCGGGTACACATTGGAGCTTGAGTTCTGTGACGGGGTTTCGGGGTGATTCACGGGTGGGCTGCAGGCATGGGCAAGAAGCGGGTGGCGTCTGCGCCGCCTCAACAGCACTCGACGTCGCTCGCGGACGACCTGCAGAGTGGGGCGCCCGCGTCCGTTCTCCCGCACGCTGCCAGGAGGGGTCAGCCGGTCGTCGGCATTGCGGCAAGTCGTAAGGCGAAGCGCGCGCGCAAAAGCATTCCTGTGATGTCCTTGCGTGAGACGTCTGCGGATGCAGAAAACGAGGATGAGGTGCCCATGGACAGCCTGATGATGCAGAAAGTCTTGCAGCAGGCGCGCGAACAGCGCGAGGAAGTCGATGCGGAGAACAGACACCGCGCGTTGGTGCAGCAGATCTCGACCGCACATGATGTTGACTTGGTTGACTCGGATGCTGACGCTTTGTCCGTGGAGGACGACAGTGACGACGAAGACAGTGACGACGCGCCGCAATTGGTCGTGGCGTCACGAAAATCGAAAGCGAAGAAGCGCGTGAACTCGGACGGCTTCAGAGATGATGGTGATGACGCGGACGAGGCCAGTGATGTTTACGATTATCTCGACATTGATCAGATGGATGAGCAGGACGAGGCGGCGCTGGCATTGTTCAACCAGAACCTCTATCCTGACCTGGTGCCGGCGGCGGGAAGCAAACCGAGAACAACACTGGCAGACATCATTCTTGCCAAGATCCAAGAGAAAGAAGCAGCGCAGCGTGCTGCAATGATGCACCTCGATCACGGAGAAGCACAAGACCCGCATGGTATGCATTCTGGCGAACGCGGTGGAAGTACGCTGGACCCCAAGGTCGTCGAGGTCTTTACGCGCGTCGGCGACGTGCTGAAACGGTACCGCTCAGGCAAAATTCCAAAGGCGTTCAAGATTATTCCGACCCTCAGTAACTGGGAAGAAATTATGTGGCTCACACGACCGGACGAATGGTCGCCTCACGCTGTGCTGTATGCGACGCGGCTGTTCGCAAGCAACCTGAAGCCACCAGACGCACAGCTTTTCTTCAACCAAGTATTACTGCATCGTGTGCGAGATGATATCGAGGAGAATCGCAAGCTGAACGTGCACCTGTATGGAGCTTTAAAAAAGGCGCTGTTCAAGCCACAGGCGTTTTTCAAAGGCGTATTGTTTGAGCTGTGCGAGCCGTCGAGTATGTGCACGCTGCGCGAAGCCGTGATAGTAGGCTCCGTCGTGTCCAAGGTATCCATCCCCATGCTACACTCAGCCGCAGCACTTTTGCGCATCGCAGAATTGCCCTACTCGGGCGCCAACTCTGTATTTATTCGTGTGCTTCTGGACAAGAAATACACGCTGCCGTACAAGGTGGTAGATGCTCTCGTGGATCATTTTTGCCGGCTGGAGTCGTTTGGTTCTGCGAACGTGCAGACGCGTGGCGGCCGTTCGGAGCAACAGCTATCGTTGCCCGTTCTTTGGCACCAGTCGCTCCTCACGTTTGCGCAGCGTTACAAGACTGAGCTAACACACGAGCAGAAGCAGCGCCTCAAACGGCTTGTTCGCGCGCAATTCCACCACCAAATAACACCTGAAATCCGGCGCGAGCTGTTCTCGTCGCGCGCACGTGGCGAGTCTGTCGATCCGGACGCCAGCACCATAGCTCAAAGAATCCAGGAAGCCGCGCTCTAGGTCTGACATGGTGTACGGAGATACTCACGTACATTCAAAAGACGGAAGGATAAAAGGTCAATGTTTTTGCACTTTTCGTAACATCTACTTTCTTCGTCGCCGACCGCTTCTCCTAGGGGCACGTCATGCACGTCAATGAGGCAATACGGCGTGTGCATCTTGTTCGGCGAAAGCCGTGCGCAGCTTGTTTGCAGCATCCAAGTAGTCCTGATTGTCAAAGTACCCCCGACCCGACGCAGAAGTCTTGTCCTTGAACATCTGCAGTTCTGTCCGCGGAACGATCGGCGCAGTGCTCTTCGGGTTCACCTTCAGTTTCTTGAAGGACACTGATATGCCAACCTCCGATTGACGGACCTTGATAATGAGCCGCACCGTCAGTCCCTTGGCCTGCACGCACACGTCATGAACCGAAGGCGCCAGAGTCATCAATGCGTTTTCAAACTTTTTCAAGCAGTCGTCCAGCTCGAGCGCGGATAGAATAGTCATTAAGGCACCGCGATTCCCACCTACGCTAACTATACCATACATGCTCTGCTTGGCACGCGATGCCACCCGAGACTTGCCAGAGGAACTGTTCGTGTCCAGCGAAGACATACTTGTCAATGATGCTGTCTTCAACTCAAGCTCCGCTTCTCGCAGCGCTACGCTATCTTCCGGCTTTTGCTTGGTGCGCGGCAGTTTCGCGCCGCCTTCGCTCACCTTTGCGAGTTGCGTATAGTCTACTTTCTGCTTGCGGTCAAAATGGATCGCCGTCTGAACAGGTTTGGTGCTTGGCTTGGCAGACGCGGCAGACGCAGGGCTGGAGGCCGGTCGCATGGACGCGAGCGAAAGCTCAGCATTCCCAGCTAAACTTGGCGCTGGGTCCGATAGCCGCTCCACGCCCTGGCCGCCTCGCTCAGTCATCTTTCGGTCAAGGTCTGTGACAAAACGCATGAGCATTCTGATCTCGAGATCAAAGTCCACGCCTTTGAGCGAACAGCTGTAAGAGCCTGTGAGCATGAGCTCAAGTAGCAGCTGCAAAAACTCGTCCTCACGCTTCTCTGTAGCGTCCAGGGTCGACTTGAAATAGAGCACCGTCGCCTGCAACCAGTCCGGGTGCGCCTTGGACACGGCCCGAAACTCAGCGAGCGTGAAAACCTCCACAAAGGCCTCAGTCAGCGACAGAGACTCAGTCTGACGCCGATGCCGCGCAAGCACGTACGCAGCCTGCAGGTCACGAAGTGCAGCGACAATCTTACTTTCCTCGAGGTCGAGCCCGCCGGCTGTTTCCTCAAAATCCGAGTCTTCGTCATCCGAAGCATCGTCAAAGCGTGCAGACGGTCGTGATGGCTGGAGCCGCTCCGGTGCTGGTGGGGGCTCTTGAAGTTGTCGTGGATATGGCCCAGAACCATCAGATCCGAACCCGGAATCATGCCCAGAGCCTCGTAAAGGCGCAGGCGATTGATCTGAAGCAGGAGATTCACTTGGTTGGGCCTCGACCGCAAACGATTTGAACGCAGCGCGTTGCGATTGCGAGAGCAGCACCTGGCGAGAAATCACCTCTTTCATGGACGGGATATCAAAGTTCTCGTCCTCGGCACCCGAGTCCGTGGCAGACAGATCCGAGCCGGTCTTAAAAATTGAGGACGACGCGAGTGACGGCGGCTTTCGTGCGCGAGGCGCCGGAGCGCCTGGGCGCGGAGGCCGCGGGCGGTCAGCTGGTGGTCGCTGCGCCTCCATGCGAGGCCTGTCTGGCTGCGGGTTTTCATGTGTATGGAATGGCGTAAAGATAGCGCCCTGCGCGGCAGGCTGCTGCGACGGAGGCAGTATTTGCCCTTGGCCGGCGGTCGGTCTCCTCGACGCACGCATGGTCGCAGCCAAATTTTGACTTGACTCGCGCCGCACGCGCTCCTTTGCTGTAATGTTTGCTGCTTCTTCTGCGCGTTTCCGTGCGGCCGCATCATTCTCGCTTTTCGGCCGCGGCTTCTTTTGGGCTGCCGCGTCTTCAGGAGCGCTGAACAAGCCTTCCAGGCGAAAAAGGGAGATCGTTTTCACGTCCAGCTTGGGCTTGTGTGGTGCATCGTCGCCCATATAATTTTCCAGGAACCATGGGTGCTGCTTGACTGACTCCAGGGACAAGCGCGACTTGGGGTCTTTTTCCAGCAGCCCACAAATCAGTGCCTTGGCGAGTGGCTCGACCTTAACACCCGGTGGGAACTCAACGGGTGCGGTTTGAATGTGCAGAAAGAGTTCTGCTGGATCTTCGCCATCGAACGGCAGGCAGCCTGTGAGCATGGCGTAGAGAATGATACCGCAAGCCCACGCGTCCACTTTGGAGCCTTCGTACCCACCACGCTCACGAACAATTTCCGGTGCGATGTACGAGGGCGTGCCGCACATTGTCGTGAGCAGTTCCTGGCCCGTGAGCACGCCAGAAATGCCGGAAAGCCCAAAGTCTGTCACTTTGAGTTCGCCTTTCTCGTTCAGCAGCAGATTTTCCGGTTTGAGGTCGCGGTGGAAGACTCCTCGGCGGTGGCAGTAGTGCACAGCGTCAATGAGGTCATGGAAGTATCTTCTCGCGACGTCCTCCTTCAGGCCTCCGTACTCTGCCTGTTGTGCGATCACATCGAACAGCTCGCCGCCCGACACGAGCTCCATGACCAGATACAACTTTGTCTGCGACGCGAGCACCTCATACAGGCTGACCACATTCGGGTGCGACAACGCCTTCATGATAGCGATCTCGCGCTTGACCTGCAGCGACATGCCGTGCTTGAGCATCCACGCCTTGTCCATGATCTTCACTGCATACTGCACGCCCGTATCATTATGCACCGCCAGCTTCACCTTGCCAAAGTTCCCCGTGCCCAGCGTCCTCAGCAGCAGGTACGGCCCGATTCGCGTCGTCATCTTGCCTGCTGCCCGCAATCATGCACGCCCTTCCCCTCCCCCGAAACACCTTTGCGGCGTTTCCCCCCTTCCTCGCGCGCTCTCTCTCTCTCTCTCTGTCTCTCTCTCCATCCTTACTAGCCTGCCCTCGTCACCCAAATGCTTTTTCGAGTTGGCTGTCTTGTAGAAAAAGGGAAAAAATCATAAAACGGACTTAATTGAGTAGTAAAAAGTACATTGATGGTGTACCTCCTCAGTGAGTTGAGGGAGTTGGGCATGACGAGAGTCGAGGAGGACGGAAGGTGGCGCGGGAATGGAACGAGTCGATGTGGACGCGCAGGCGCTGGTGTTCGAGCATGTGATTCCGCGGCTGTGCCTACCTGTTCAGCTGAAGGCGGCGGGCGTATGCAGGCACTGGCGCGCGTGCGTTCGTGAGCATGTGCTCCTGAGCGCGCGCGGCGCGCGTCGCGCCAACGGCTCGATGACGTGCGCCACGCGCTGCGCGCGCCGCGTGGCTGCACGCGCTGCGCTTCCATGGGCGCGCAGTGGGACGATCCCGAAAAGTGGTGGTGCTACTGGCGCATGCGCATGCGCGACGGACCGCACAACCGCTGGGCCGATCCGGACAGCGAGGACTTTGCGTTCCGCCCAAAGATGCCCGTCGAATGTTCCGCGCTCATTCGAGGAGCACTGGCCATGAAAGAGGAAGGCACCCAGCACGATCAGAGCGAGCGTGCTGGAGCGGAAACTGCCCTGGCACAGACTCCTTCTCAAGAAGCGGCGTGGGCCGAATTTCTTCATGCGTGCAAACTCTCGCAAACTCTAGGACCGTACGTGGCAAGCGCTGAAGACTCGCGGCTGATCATGTACGGCAACGAAACAGACAGTGCATGGAATGCGTGCTGCTTCTCTGTGGACGAACGCTTTGTTCAATTTTGGCAGACGAATCGCGAGTGCAACGCCAAGGCGGTCGCGATCATGTTTCTCGAGGCTCTGGGTGCGCACCCCGAGTTGGTCAAGCGCACGTGCGTGCACAGGAAGGCTGTGGACATTCCCGATTTTGAAGGGCACGAGGTGGAATATTTCGAGACACGTCGCATACATATGCTCTTTGGGTATGCGCACGAGCGCGTGCTTGCCTTTCTGGGTGGCGGCTTCTTGATTATATCGGCCGGCAGCGAGGCGCTCAATCCCGTGCCTCTATTTGTGGTCAATTTGCGCGCTGAGGAGCAGCTTGTAGTAGGCTTCATGAGCCACTTGTATCACACATGAACTAGGCATATGTCCTTCGCAATAATTTCGCCTTTTTAGTACAGCGTCGGTCCTCGCGGCCGCATTTCGCCGTGCTCGGTGACTGGCGAGTGTCGAAAGGTAATGGAACACCGAGCATCGCTCAGAAAATCTTCGGCGCGGATTTCGTGAGTGAAGCGATACCGCACCACCTTGTCCATCACTTGCAGGCTCCGCCGACGTAGATGCACGCGGACCGTTTGCAGGGCGGCAGGTAGCTCGGGCGGAATTGACTTGAGCTGGAGTCGACCTGTGGTCGCGTCTTGCTCGCGCTCTCGTTCATACGTCATAACGCAGTCGCCGCCCAGCGACAAGTTGACAATGGGGCCCTTGCTCATGAACCGGTCGTCAACATGTGCGCCGAGGAAATGCCCGCCGTGCCGAGCGTCGTACCAGATCGCATTGGCTTCATTTGGCGTCCAGTCTGTACGAGCAGGCGTGGCAAGCGCAGCTACGCTCTTGAACCGCGCCATAATATTCTGAAGCACCTCCGGCAGTTCGCGTGTGGCCTCGTATGTTTTTCGCGTGTACAGGTCGCAATCGACGCCCCACTTGCATCCCATGTGCCTGCCGTTGAACGAGGATTCGCGCAGGTCACTTGATCGAACGTATTCAAGAATGGTAGCCTCCTCATGCTCTGTGACAAACTCGTCCACCACGCTGACGCCGAGCGCGGCGCCCATTGCGATACGCGCAGCTGCGTCGGCACGCGCTTGCTCGTCCTGCTGGTCTGCGATAGAAGCATTCAGATGCAGCGTGCGGCCATTATCAACACAAAGCGCAGTCCATGCCGCAGCCTGCGTGCGCGAGTGCTGCTGCGCGCGCCACTTGCGCTGCGACTCGCAGACCTGCGAGCCGAGGTGGTCGTCGACCATCTTGGCGGGCATGGATGTTGCGCACGCGGGGCAACGCGTCAGCGCCCCCACCGAACGCGTCGACGCAGATTCCACGCCTCCTCGTCGACGACTGCGCGAGCCCGGCGCCTGCCCCGCTGCTGCACCCAACCGCTGCGCGTTGCGTAACGTTCTTGCGTGCCCGCACCACGCTGTCCACTTCCAGCCACCGCGTGCGTTTCAGCACCCGCCGCGCCCTTCCTCCGCGGCGGCGCGTGCGTCTGTCGCGCAGACAGTCCATCGCACAGCTCATCCCACGTCCGCTGCCGCTTAGCCATCGCCGCCAACCCCAGCCGTCCTCTGTCTCTCCCCCTCCTCCCAGCCCACTCTCGCGCGCTTTTTTCCTTTCTTTCCCGCAAAACCCATCACCCCACTGAACAGCGGAAATGCAACCGAAGTTGTATTTTGGTTTGGCCGTGCCCTCAGAGGGCCAAAAAATCGGAACCACCGCGTACCGTGCCCGTCAGAACCGAAATACGGCGTCATTTCATGCCGTATTGCAAAAATTTTGCGCAACCTTCGGTTGCGCATAGAGTTGCATTCTCACCCCGAAATTTGTTACCGTTTGGCTACGAAGAAATGCAACCGGGTTGCACAAAACACTTCGCATGAAGTACTGAAGCTCGGAACTGCGTGAGCGAGTGACCGCCTTGGAGGCTGCGCGTCAAGCCTGCCGTGGCCGCGCGAGGTCGACGCCGCTATATCGCACCGAGCAGATGAAGGCAACACGCTCCGAAACGGAGAAGCGGACGCTGGCTCTGCGCCTGCGCCTGGACAGGCAGTGCGCGAGAGACTTGATCTGGCTGCTCGCTTCGATGGAAGCACTAACGCGGGAGCCGCGCAAGCCGGCTGTAATTTCGCGGCGGCGCGTTCACAGGCGCATATGAAGCGGGCTCAAGGACCAATGGTTTGTTCAGACTGCGCCGAAGTAGAGGAGATTCGCAACGTAGTGCGCTGTCTAAGGGACCGGCAGGCACACGGAACTGCGGTGCATTGCTGCAGCCAGCATGCTAAAGTCCGCACTGGGCAGCTGCTTCTGAAGCTCGAATTCGCAGAGTACGGCCGCGCGGACGGGGCGATCAGCTTGAGCAGCTCGAGCAGCTCAAACAGCTGCGTGCCAATTGACATCTGCTGGAACCTGTTCTGTGCAACCACGTGAAAGCGCTCGGGAAAGGATCACTTTGATGCGGAATGAAACGAAGAATGTGCGCAGCGTGCTTTCTGAAAGTCGATCGCAAGGCGGCTTCCGTCCAAGAACACTGAGTACAATGCCCCAACCGTCACGAACAGGCGCGGTCGAAGCTGTGCATATCCAATGCTCTGACTCGCTGGCTCGGAGGCCAGCTGTCGCGAGGTGCGCAGTCTCTGTAATTTAAGTCACTGCTCATGGAGCTGGACACGTCCGGGTTCGAGAATTATGAGAAAGCCACGAGCCGCTTGCGAGCGCAGACTGTTGGGGTGCGCGTACAAGCAAATGCGATCAAGGAGGAGCTTCATACCGCTGCTGCGGAATTCAATCGGCTGCGCCATGGAACGCAATGCAGTGGAAGGTCAGCTATCCACGGCGCAGGCTCAGCAGAATTGTCAGTGAAAAATTGTTGCTCGATGGTATTTAATATCCGAAAGGCGGAGACAGGAGCACTGGCAATGGATAGAGAAGAGGCCAACGACGATATTGGATCCTTTCGTGCGGGATGACAGTGTTGCGAGTGGTGGTGGCAGCGAGCGAAAGGAGCATGGAGCTGGCGGCGGAGCAGCGTTGCTAGGTCACCGGAGTACTCAAGCCGAGCGACGACAGTACGCCGCTACCAACTGAGAAAGTGGCCAGGACGTCACGGAGTGTATTTCTGTTGCTCATGCGCTGCCCATGGTGCTCTCACTCTTGAGCCGAAGACTGTTCAGCGATCGATGTGCCTTTGCCGAATGCCGCTCTATCAACCAGGATCTAAGGAATCCATCGATCCGGACGCACTGGGCACTTGCGTGTCATGCAGTTGCGGTACTAGGATGCCTGTGTGCCGCCTTTGGAGTGTTTAAGAGTGTGCAGTGCGGATACGGGTGTCGTGCTCCGCATTGCACCGACAATGCCAGACGACTTCGAATGGTGCGTGGAACGCGGCTCCGTATGTAGAAAAAAATGCAGTAGGCGCACTTGAACTGAAAGAGGGTCACGTTTTGTGACAATATGAGCGGACATCGTCGTTTCATCATAGCGCACGGGCAGAATGTGGTATGTCGTCGAGAGCGAGATGACAGTGTGAGCAGCAGGCGCTAGCCAACAATGCGCGGATGCGTTGGATATTTGGCTGGGATATTGATAGGTGCTTCTGGGCCTTCTTTATGTGCTGCGCTTTGGGATGGGCAAGCTCGCGCCGCAGAATGGTCCCTGCCTTCATTTTCACCGTTGCTGCTGGATTGCTTTTCTGCAGACGAGCCCAGCAGCAGTTTTCAACACATGCGAGCAACATGGACCCGTTGAGAAATGCACAACGTCATAAAGTCCAGGCTTTTCTGTTTTGCTGCGCACCGTGCCTACCGGCTCGGCGAGCTGCTTTATTTTTGTCGATGATTTCTGTCTGCGAAGCTGCCTGACCTCACGCTCTTCAAGTTTTGTTACACGCAATCGTGGAAGCATGATGCTGTTTCGGGTGTCTTCTTTTTCTTCCAGACCACATTCCTTGTGCAAAACTTAGATTTGAAGCTTCTTTGTCCACATGCGGTAAGGTTATTCGTTGGTTTGCTGCGGTTGGAACTACTACAGCAGTACCGGCAATCAGGCATTGACGTCCTTATCGCGCGGCATCGCTGAGAACCAGCACAGAAGTGCTCAAAGCCGCTTCAAGCTGCTTCTCCTCCCGCCAATGCGCACCTGCTCGCTGCCTTGCGTCTTGAACTTCGCGTCATGTTTTGCCGGTTTATTGGTTCAAATTCTATGGAATCTACCGGTTTAACAGCTCTCGCTTTTTACTATGTTTTACTATGGGTTGCGGTACGGGTTGCATAAAAACCGAATACGTGCACTGTACCTCCCTGTACACCCTTTCCTTAGCCGTTACCCTAGAGTGCTAAATTGAACCCTAATCCTGAAAGCGCATCACTGTACCCCACGCACTGTTCTGCGTGTTCTGTACGTTCTGTATAAAGTACAGTAGGAGCGGGAGCGGTCAAGGTGTGGAGCCAGTGGAGACGTCCTTATGACTGAAAACAGGCGCGGTTTATAGGAATTCGGATTGAGTGTTGTGGGAGACTAACAGGGGAGAGAAAAGAGAAAAGATGTTGGCTGGGGAGTAAGGAGTCACAGGGTGACTAACGACCTAGGTTGGGGTTGGTGGTGCGGGGGGTTGGGGAGGGCGCGTGGCGATGGAGCATGAGGAGGATGTCGAGGCAAATGCGGGCAAGGATGCGTGCTGCTGTCCCGGCTGCGGGCCGCGGAAGGCGCGCAAGAAGGGCAAGAACAAGCACGCGTCGCAGAGCGACATGCAGGACGAGCCGCATGGCCCCGGCACAAAGTGCTACAAGTTTCGCCAGCAGGAGCTCTGGGCACTCACGCCCATTCTGTCGCCAAAGTTCGTCATCGCAATGTATCTCGTGATGGCGTGCGTCTGCATTCCCATTGGCGCCGTCATTCTCGCGCGCAATGGGACGCTCGCTTCGACAGCACAGGTGCGGTACGACAATATCCCAGAGTGCGACGTCGGCGACGTCTTCTCCCAGACAAAAACATGCACCGTCGAAATCACAATCGAGGAGGACATCGAGCCTCCGGCGTACTTTTACTATCGCATGTCCAATTACTTCCAGAACGTACGCACCTACACGCGCTCACGGTCGTCGCCGCAGCTCGCAGGCCAGTGGCCGCTGACTACCGGGCAGCTCGATACGTGCGAACCGATTCTGGATAATAGCACCACAGGTACGCCGATTCCGTGCGGCCTTACCGCGTGGAGTGTGTTCAACGACACGTTCGTGCTGTGCGAGGATCGCGAATGTAACAATCCGGTTCCGACCACGCAGGAAGGTATTGAGTGGCCGACAGATAGCTCCACCAAATTCAAGGCAGGTCCGACAGCAGATAGTGACCCGCCCGGGCCGTGGACAGATGCCGACAATGATTTGATCACATCGACGCCTTTCATGGTGTGGATGCGACTGGCCGCGTTCTCGGAATTCAACAAGCTCAACTTAATTGTGCAAAACCAGACCCTCACCAGGGGCACGTACTATGTGCAGATCACGAACAATTATCCGGTCAGCTCGTTTGACGGCACCAAGTCAATTATTATCTTTCAGGTCGCGTGGTATGGCAGTGCCAACTCGTTCCTCGGCATCGCTTACGTGACGGTGGGCGCTTTGTGTGTAGTACTTGCGGTCCTATTCCTTCTGCGCGTTTTGTTCAACCCCCGTCGCGCCGCGTACGATGATCCTACGGTTGTGCTCGAGCGCATCAACGACCTGAAAATGGGCCGGACTGACGACACCACGGAGCATACGTAAGCTTGCCGTCAATGCGACGTCCGACTGACTAGCCCAAACTTCCAGTAAAGAAAAGTGATGCCGAGACAGAGAATGGAGAAGGACCCGCCCGCGCACGCGTCTGATTCGGATGTCTGGAAGGCGTACGCGCCCGTTGCACCACAATCCGTCCGGCAACGGCTGTGCTCTGCGGGGTATGCGCATCCGGTCGAACTTTGCAGCGCGTTGCGCGATGGCGGGGACAAAAGTTGCATTGCGGAGCTCGCCGGTTCTCTACACCTTTCACGCGACGAGCTGCGAGGCGTGCTGCAGCAGCTGTATGCGTCGACGCAGCGGTGTGAGGGCGCTTGGGAAATACTCTGGGACGAACAATCAAGCTATCCGATACCGATCCATGGTCAAAGACAGTCGAACAGGTGTGAGCATGCTTGTGGTGAACAGGACGCCAACGGATTGGTCCTGCACGCGCGGAAAGGCGCCATGACCGCTGTCCTGGGGCCGTCTTCGAGTGGCAAGACGCTATTCAGCATGCAAGTCGCCCGTTCTGTGTGCGCCGCGTCCGGAAGCACGGCGCAGCTGCATTGGTTTTCAGCCGCCAGCGAACCGCTATTCGACATCCGAGCGCGATTTTCGGAGCTTTGCGGGAATCAGGGAACACCCGACTGGACGCTGACAAGTATTCTGGATGTGGGCACACTTCTCGCGCAGCTGGACGCGCTGCAAAGCAGACTGCGAACAAACGCAGAGTCTCTCTTGGCAACAGGCAGTAGCGGAAACAATGCAGGTCTAGTGCCTCACATTCTTGTGATTGACGCGCTAGGCCCGCATTTACTCGGCGAGTTTCGCGGCAGCGCCGCATCCAGACAGCTGTTGCGTCAGATCGTGGCGTTAACACAGCAGAAGATCTGCGACATTCTGGACATACCGGGTGTGTGGATGCATGCTCTAGTTATTGCCCCGTGCTCCAAGCATGCACGCACCGCGCGCTGGGATGCTGCCCAAAGCCTGGGCAACGCGGCCCGCGATGAGACCTTGTCTATTCTGATGGACTGCGCAGACCAGATAGTGTGGCTTGAGCAGTCGTCGTGCAACGAAAATTATCACGCCGGTTCAAGCTTTGAACCGCCGCTGTTTCAAATGTACCTTGAGATCAAGGCGCAGCCAGCGTCCACAGATGCGGTACTTTTGCAAGCCGGTCGGCATGGCTTTGGAAGCGCTTCCGAGGAGCAGGGGGAAAGGAACGCACGGCAGCCGGCGTTCAATTGCGAAACGGACAGCACTGCCACCAGTTAAAAGCATGTACTATTCACTATCGATGCGGACGAGGATCCGTCAGAGCGGAACCCAAAACACTACTAAGAGGTCAACTAAAAAGAAAAAAGGGCCGGAACGCCAGAATACGCAAAATTTGCCGCAGCTGAAATCCAAAGACGCGCGGACTCTAAGGGATCGGTGCATAGCCGTCCGGATTGTGGTAGAACGCCTTCCATGCCAGCAACAACACGCCCGCAGCAGCTAGCACAATGGCCACCGTGATAAGCGTGCGAATCATGAATGTATGCGAGCCCTTGCTTCCGGACTGATACTCACCCTGAAACGAATCGCTGCCGCTGCCCTTGGCCTGCTCAACGGCGCAGCGATTACCTTTCATATCGGCAAAGCCAATGCGCGTGTTTGCGCGGTCGTACACCGTGATGTACTTGTCGGCCATGATGGTGTTTCCGAAAATCACACCTATGCTGCCAAATGGCTGGATGTCAGGCATCGCGAAAAGGCCGACGCAGTAGCCCACATTCCCTTGCGAGTCTGGCTTCAGGCTGTCCTTTGGCTCGAGGAACGCGCCGTTCATGTTGACGAGCGGCGTGCCCATCATGTACACCTCCGGCGGCACCTTGAGTGAGTATGAGGAGTGCTTTCCTTTCGCCAAGTCGAAGGAAATGGGTGGCAGCTCGATAACTTCCTCGTATGTCAGCCCAAACACGCAACAGAAGGGGCAAAACCAGGACTCGGTCTGGGTCGAGCCAGAACTCGATCCGGACCCTGATCCAGAGGTTGAGCCGCCAGAGCCCGTCCCGGACGCGGGCGAGTGCCCAGGCGATGAGGCGAGCCGCTCTTTGCATAGCCCGCGCACAGCTTTGCACAAGCGCGGATCCGAAACAATTTCGTGCTTGATTGTGTCAAAAACGCGCTGCGTCATAAGGAGCAGCGTCGTGCCGCTGTCCACAATACCATACTGGAGATCGTGCGGAAAGACGTGCTTCTTCCAGCCAATGTGCATGGTGTTCGTCAGCTTGACCGTGTAAAAGGTGCGTGGGGTGCTGAGGTTGAGCGGCACCCAGTCGATGCTCAGATGGTGTTGCGTGATGGTCGGGTCCAGCCCACCCAGCGTCAGTGTCCCTCCGCCGCGATGTTCCAAGCACATGCTGAACACGTCGTCCTTGATCACCCCCTGATCAAGCAGATCGTCAAAGAATGGGTGTGTGCATGTGGGCTGGCATGACATGTCTTTGAAGGCAAGCCCAACCAGCCCGTCAATCGGCACTACTGGTGCCGGAGACAAGGCAGTCGCGACGCCAAAGCGCGACGTCGTGCGCAGGTCTGGAGCGGCCTCGATCACGTCGTCGACCAGGAAACCTCGAAAGAAGCTACCGTCGCCGTACGATAGGCTGAAGCTGCACGTGCCGTTATTTTCGGCGTCCATGTTGCAGCGGTTGCAACGCTTATCAGTGCACGGCACAACGCGACCAGTTTTCGACATGTTCAAAGAGTACTTGCGCGTGCGCGCATCGCCACAGATCTTGTTGACGCATTCTGCACCCGGCACCGCCAGCACCGAAGAGCCCGTGTCCACATTGGTGTTAATGGGCTGCGATGGTGTGCCCAGCATGAGCGTGATGAAGTATGCACCCAGTGGCATGATGCTCCCATAGAGACGAGCCTGCACCTCGTGAGCCTTGGCCTGCATCCTGAGCGACGTCCAATGATGCATCAACGACACGTGGTTGTCCAGATCGACGTCGGGTGCAAGCAAGTGCGGCTGCTCAGTACGGAACATGGACTTGAGCGCCGCGGCGCGGTGCCCATTATGCTCACGGTATTGGATGGCGTGCGATACCACCCTTGCACCCGCCACGCGGCCACCACCGCCCACGCGCTGCGTGTCGGTGCCGATGAAAGAATTCGCGGCCACCGCCGCGACTGCAAGCACAACACAAACAAACAGGGCGCCGATCGCCGCGCCCGCGCGGCCCAGCCTTTCCAGCGCCATCGCGACTCAGATCGGACAGCAACCGCCTCGTGCTCGTCCCTCCTGCAGCTTTTTCCTCCACTTGCTCTTGCACGGCGATGCTGCGCGTGCGTGTACGTGTGTATGTGTGTCTTTGCTCTCACGTGGCCGACCCGTGCCGTGACCACGCGATTGGGAAACAGAAAGACTGAGAGAGGGAGAGAGAGGACGCGACGCACACGTCGGAACCCCTCAAACCCGCCTTCAACCGAGCCGCCGGCGCGTGTGCAGAGTAACGTGTACGTCAATGCACGGCGGTCAACACCCCACAGAACCCGGCCCGCACGACGCATCGCCAAAAACCGCGATGGTCCGCCTCACGCGCACTGTACACTATCGTGAGGCGGCGCGTGCGGTACAGTAAATCGTGTGGTTTATGCGCCACGTGCGCGCGTGGAAGCACGCCGTGCGGCCGCGCGCCGCACACGTAACGCGGCGCGCATACGGAATCCGCGCTTCATGTTCAAACGCTGCCATTTGAGAAGAACAGCCAAACTGAACACCGCGTTATTTGACGGGCGGTTGGGCGGCAGTGTCGTGTCTACGTCGCCAGCGAGGCCGTGAGTTCGTCTTCTGAAGCGACGCGCCGTGTCAGCGGTATTAATCTTTCCCACATATCCACACACACTTCGCATTGGGTCGGCGCGTTCATGTCTATGCATGCAGAACAAGTTGCGCGTATGTGGGTCGACACTACTACAATGTGCAGCGCACAGCGCAGATCACGCCAGGCCTGCACTTGCGCAGCCAGTATGTGTGGCATGTCGCACACATTCACGCGGGATGTTCGCATGGCGCGCTCGACGCAGGCGGGCAGTGTCCGCACCATGTCCACGCACAACGCCGAGAACGAAACGAGGCAGCGACCTACATCGCCCGCCACCTACAACACGTGGCGCATCATCATCATTATGATTCTGAATATCAGTACGGTCATAAACGTAGTGAAGATGTAGGCACGTCACCATGCGCCGTCGCCGTCGTCGCCGCGGCCGCCGCCAGTAAGGAGCCACGCCGCGACGTCATCGCGTCGTCGACGCGTGCCGCCCGCAGACTTGTGCGACACGCCGCGGTACCGCTGCGGTACAGCGCTCACTGTGGATTCTTGCGCTTGCACGAAAAATCGGAATCGCGAGATACGCTGCTGAGCGCGCCCGCGATTCGCTGCGTGTGCGGGTGGGGCGTGAATCTGTGTGAACGATGTGCAACTGCGCGTGGAGCGAGCAATCCGATACGCGCGCGGATGCACCCGCACCGCGATCGCGCCATGTGTGACGTGACTCGCGCGACGCGGTTGCACACAGTCGCCGACGTGGCGCGCCGCGTGGCCTGTGCGACGTGACAGTGTTCTTGGACGCGGCTCGAGCTATTTAAGCAGACCTTCGTCCGGCCCAACGCACGGCAAGCTGGGCCAGGTGGAACGGCGTGGAGGTTTGAAAGTAGCAAGCTGAGTGCCGCGCCTGTTGCTGCTGGTGCTGGTGCTGGTGCTGGTGCTGGTGCTGGTCGGTTTCCACGCAATGGCGTCGTCGTATTCGGTCCTGCGCGCCTCCGCGCTGCTTCGCGCGACGCGTGGTGTGGCCTCGTCAACCACAGTCTCTGGGAGGATCCGCACGTCCGCGCTCCGTGCCGCGGCCGCGACCAGCAGCCACACGATCCGTGCGCGCAGTAGCTCCAGCGGCAGCAACAGATATATCACGTCCACGCCGCCGCGTGGCCAGCAACTCGACGTGCAGGAAAAGTTTGCCGACGCGCTGCCGATTTTTGAGACAATGGCGGGAACAGGCCGGCACACGCCGCAGATGGCGTGCTTCCAGTGCGAGCAGACTTTCCACGGCACGGGCTGCGTGGTCGAAGGCGTGTGCGGAAAGACCGCCGAAGTCGCAAAGCAACAGGACGTCGCGCTGCATTTGGTCAAGGCGCTTGCACAGTACGCCGTCGCTCTCAAGGAGCTGGGCGCTGATCAGCCGCTTACCGCCGAGGAAACGCGCTTCGTCCTCGAGGCAACCTTTGCGACACTCACCAATGTCAACTTCGACCCAGCGCGGTGGAACGAATACATCGAGCGCGCCTTGGAAATGCGCACACAGCTGGCAAAGCGACTCCAGGCACAGGCTGAGGCAGCAAAGAAGCCCGTTCCGCAGCTCGGAGGCGCGGCTGTGTGGACGCCAGGTGCCGACTTTGAACAGGCGGCCAACGAGGTGGGTCTTTTCCAGCGTGGTCTGAAAACGGCAGACCCAGATGTCTTCAGTTTGGTGGAGCTGCTCACGTACGGACTCAAGGGACTGATTGCATACGCAGAGCACGCCGCGGTGCTGGAAAAGACAGATCCAAGCGTTTTCGACAAGATGTACGAAATGCTCGGTTACTTGGGCGCCGAACAATTTGATATGGGCACACTGCTGAATTATTGTCTGAAAGCAGGTGAGGTCAATTTGCGCGTCATGGAGTTGCTGAGTGACGGTGCGTCGGCTCGGTACGGCGCGCCAGTTCCTACAAAGCTGCGTACAACCGCGGTGAAGGGCAAATGCGTGTTGGTGTCTGGTCATGACCTCCGCGACCTCGAGGCCGTCTTGGAAGCAACAAAGGACAAGGGCATCAACGTGTACACACACGGCGAGCTGCTTCCGGCGCACGGCTATCCGGGCTTGAAAAAGTATCCCCATCTGGTGGGCAACTATGGCGGCGCATGGATGCTGCAGAAGATTGAGTTTGCGGCGTTTCCAGGACCGATTCTTGTAACCACAAACTGCATCTTGGAGCCGCGCAAGAGCTACCGCGACCGTATCTACTCTGTCAATGCTGTAGGATACAACGGCGTCCGCCACTTGGAAGACCGCAACTTTGCACCTCTCGTGCAGCA
Source organism: Porphyridium purpureum (assembly GCA_008690995.1). Classification (NCBI taxonomy): domain Eukaryota; phylum Rhodophyta; class Bangiophyceae; order Porphyridiales; family Porphyridiaceae; genus Porphyridium; species Porphyridium purpureum. Next base: position 2,102,954 of record VRMN01000002.1, on the reverse strand, counting down.
GGCGCTTGAAATGGACGGTTTTGTAGCGGACGAGAAGGAGCAGTACACAACGACTGGGTTCGGCCACAACGCTGTTTTGGGCATTGCGGATAAGGTGATTTCAGCTGTCAAGGAGGGCAAAATTCGTCACTTCTTCTTGATTGGCGGCTGTGACGGCTCCGAAGGCGAGCGCAACTATTACGCTGAACTTGCCGGAGCAGTACCGGAGGATTGTGTCATTCTCACGCTCGCGTGCGGAAAGTATCGCTTTAACAAGAGAGAGTTTGGCGTCGTGCCCGGCACGGCAATCCCGCGGCTTCTTGACGTCGGCCAGTGCAACGATGCGCACTCGGCAATTCAAATTGCGGCGGCGCTTGCCGGTGCTTTCAAGACGGACGTGAACGGTCTGCCCCTGTCATTTGCACTCAGCTACCTGGAGCAAAAGGCCACGATTATTCTGCTGTCCCTGTTGCACCTGGGTGTTCAAAACATCAGGCTCGGGCCGCGCTTGCCGGCCTTCTTGACCCCCAATGTGCTTAACCTCCTTGTTGAAAAGTACAATCTCATGCCTGTCGGCGACGTGAAGCAGGATCTTGCCGCCATGCTGGAGGGCAAGTGAAGCCGGGTACATGGCATGCGTATTTAGTCTGCAGAATAACACCACCAGGAAAGCGCGACCAAGACTTTGCGGGAGGGCTTGCGGGCGCCAGAACCGCCTAGTCAACGAAGCGTGTATGACTCGTATACAAGAATCATCTCTCTTTTTTATTTTAAAAACTTTTCTGTTCTTATGGAAGCCATGCATTGTGAGAGCAGTTGTCACTAAGAAACGACACATTCGTTCGGAAACGCATATCTGCCGAAGCGCAGCTGTCCCGATAAGGTATCTTCTGCGTGCCAATGCGCGCCATGCGTGCGCTACTCCGACGTACAAGATCTTTGCTTCAAGAGCAAAGACAGTACCAAATTTAAGAACTAATCTTCCCACAACAAGGATGCACGGAATGTCATGATCTCAGGCCGGACGTAATCCACTCAATGCTAGCGTCTGAGTGTCTCGGCACTTCTCCCTCCCGCTCCCAGCAGGTTCCGATGCAATCATCCCGAACAGTCAATGTACCAGGAACGCTCCGGAAGTCTCCTTTTTCCGTTGCTTTTGCGACCGCGTCCGACGCGCGAAAGGGACACTTGGATTGTCGTGCAAATCGCGCGTCCGAGAAAAGATTATCCCAGTTGGCCACCTGCACGCATGCACCTGTGCATTTCCTTCACTGTGGCGTGTTCTGCTTCACTGGCCAGCATGCCTCACTACATACCTGCATGCAGTCATGTCGCTTTTTCATGCGCGTCGCGCCGGTCCCGCAGCTCACGGCGCAATATTTTGCCAGACGCGGCGCGCGGGATCTTGTCTGTGAACTCTACAAAGTGGATCTGTTTGTACGTTGCCACTTTACCAACCACAAAGTGCTGGATGTCTCGTTCTGACACAGATGCTTCGGTACCCGGCTTGAGTACAACATATGCCTTGGGCAGCTCGCCGGCTGCACCATCCCTATCCGGCACCCCAATGACCGCGGCGTCGGCAATAGCTGGATGTGTCAAAAGAATCCCTTCGAGTTCGGCTGGCACCACCTGAAACCCTTTGTACTTGATCAGCTCCTTGATCCTGTCCACGATATAGATGAAGCCGTCTGCATCAAAGTGAGCCACGTCGCCCGTATGCAACCAGCCTTGCCCATCAATGGTGGCAGCCGTCGCCTCGGGCGCATTGAGGTAGCCTTTCATGACCTGTGGACCGCGTACCCAGAGCTCGCCGTCGGTGTCCGAGCCACAGGGCGCTCCTGTGGTTGGGTCTACGATCATACATTCAGTGCTTGGAATCGTGACGCCGGACGAGCCTGGCTTGTTCCGGAAGCCAATGGCCGAGTGCGAGACGGGAGACATTTCCGTCATTCCGTAGCCCTGGAGGACCAAGCAACCCAGGCGTGAGGCACAGTCCTGCGTCAGCTGCGCCGAAAGCGGCGCCGCGCCGGAGAATATCACCTTGAGCGATGACAGATCGTACTTTTCAACGAGCGGATGCTTTGCCAGCGCAAGAATGATGGGTGGCACAGCATAGAACCAGCTCACTTTGCGCTCCTGGATCACTGTGAGTACCTGCTCCAGTTCAAAGCGTGGAAGTGTCACAATTGACACGCTTCGGGCGAGGAGAGCGTTCATGACCACCTGCAGTCCGTAGATGTGGAAAAAGGGGAGCACAGCGAGGGCCACATCGCCAGGCTCGTGCGGCACCACTTGGGCAACCTGCACGAGGTTTGCTATGCAATTACCATGCGAAAGCATTACGCCCTTGTTCATACCCGTCGTGCCAGACGAGAAGGGCAGCACCACGATATCGTCACAAGAAACGGGGGCCTGCGCTTCCAGCGGCGCGCTGTCTTGGATCAGCTGCTCGACGGACCGACCATGGTCACTCATTTCTATGGTCAGGACATTGTCAGGGCGGACATGCGTGCCCTCGATGGCGTCCAGCACAACATGCCGCACCGCGCTCGACACGACCAGTACCGTCGCTCCAGAGTCCAGCAGCTGCGTCCGCATTTCGGAGGCGGTATGCGCTGGACTGATGGTCGTCACCACGCCACCTGCCCACGCAGCCGCGTGGAAAACGAGGGCGTACCATGGGCTATTGGGCGCGACCAGCGCCAGCGTAGGGCGAGGCTTGGAATCAAAGCGGACCCCAGAGTCTGGGCAGCCGGCGAAGACTTGCTGCAGCCCGCCCGCAAGCCGTTTCACGTCATGCACCAGCTCCGCATGGCTCCACTCGCGCCCCGTGATCCCGTCCAGCATGCAGCTCGCGTCGTCCCGCGCAGCAGCGCACGGGGCGAACAGCACATACTCGGTCAGTGAAACATTCTGCGGAATGTCCACATCTGGCAACGGTGACCGGAACAGCATCTGTGCGTTTCGTGTCTATTTTCAATTCGCGAGCGCACTGCGAATCATCTCTTCACTCGGAGACCTCTCTGTAAATTGGCGCCGCTGCAGGCCGTTTTCCGCAGAGCGAGTTCCACTCCTCTTCTTCCTCTTCAGGACACGCACACACACTCTCGAGCACACACACACAGACCACTTGCTGCTCACGCAGCGTATCGCGGGCTCAGCTGGATCGCGCAGCAACGGAGCTCGCGCTCGCAAGAATGAAACCCTAATTATCACTGTACCTATTACTAACTGTACACGCTCGTTCAGCAACAGAACCCACCGCTGTACTTCATGTGCTGTGAAAACGGGGCGTTTTGCGTAGACCGTTTTCTCCGACACGCGTGCGGTTCTTCGATGTCTATGAGAATGGGTGTGTTTTATGATTTCGTGCGGTTTTGGCACGCGGTTGGCGGCGTTGGGGAGGAGGGGATGAAGAGGATAGAGAGAGAGAGAGAGAGGAAGGAGAGGAAGGGGGGGGGAAAGGTGTGTCGTCATCAGGGCGAGATGGCGGTGGCGATGGGGAGGGCCGGGAGGCTCCCGCTTCGGGGAGAGCATGCGCGATCGGTGCTTGGATCCGTGCTGCGTCGCGGATTCGCAGACAACGCCATGCCGGAGAAGGTGATCCCGGTGTCGTCGTTGTCGGCGGGCGGCCTGCTCAGTTTCTTCAAGGGCGTGGTGAGCGATAAGCTGCGCTCGCCGCTGCCGCCAGACTACAAAGTCGACCCGTCGCTCCTGCAGGCCCAGGTGCCGACGCTCGTCACCTCGCTGCCAAACGGGTTGCGCGTCGCCACCGAGACATCCAAGGTGGGCACCGCCACGGTGGGCGTGTGGATTGACGCGGGCACGCGATTCGAAAAGCCCGAGCTCAACGGAGCGGCACATTTCCTCGAGCATCTCATCTTCAAGGGAACCTCGAAGCGCACACAGCGCGCGCTGGAGCAGGAGGTCGAGAACCTCGGCGCGCATCTGAACGCGTACACGTCGCGCGAACAGACAGTGTACTACGCGCGCGCGCTCAAGGAGGACGTGCCACAGGTCACCGAGCTCCTGTCGGATATTCTGCAAAACTCCTTGATTGCACCCGATGCGATCGAGCGCGAGCGCTCCGTCATCTTGCGCGAAATGCAGGAGATCGACACCCTGCCAGACGAGGTGCTTTTTGATTACTTGCACAGTTCAGCTTACCAAGGGACACCGCTTGGTCAGACGATCTTGGGTCCTGAGGCCAATATCAAGTCGCTCACGCGCGAGAGTCTCGCGGCATACGTGAGCGAGCACTACAAACCTCACCGCATGGTGCTGGTCGGCGCGGGCGACATTGAGCACGCCGAGCTCGTCAAGCTTGCGGAGAAGCATTTTGGCTCATTGAAGGCTGATCCGGGTGCGCGGAGCGCGGCTGAGCTGTGCGCAGAGAAACCGGCGTTTCTCACGGGTTCAGATGTCAAGATCCAGAACGACTTTATGGATGAGGCCCATGTGGCGATCGCGTATGAGACGTGCGGCTGGGCGCACCCGGACGCACCAGCGTTCATGGTGCTGCAGGCACTGCTCGGCACTTGGGACCGCACAGCGGGCACGGGGGATGTGACATCTAACAAGCTGGCACAGGGTATGGCAGCGACATCGGGCTGCATGCGCTACATGGCTTTCAACACGACGTACACAGACACAGGCCTTTGGGGTGTGTACGCTGTGGCCAAGCCAGAAGATCTAGATGACGTGGCGCATGAGATCGTGACAACTGTGACGAACCTGTGCTTCAAGTGCGACGAGGCAGCCCTTGATGCGGCTAAGCGCATGCTCAAAACCAACTTGGTGTTGCAGCTTGAGAATACGAGCAGCATTGCGGAGGATATCGGCCGCCAAATGCTTGTGTACGGCCGACGCATCCCGCTTGCCGAGATGTTTGCGCGCATCGACGCCGTGGACGCGGCGGCCGTGAGCCGCATTGGCCACAAGTACTTTTACGACCGCGAAATGGGCGTCGCGTCGATGGGGGCCGTCAACGCAATGTGTGACTATAACTATTTGCGCAGGAGAACGTACTCGCTCTGGTATTAATATGAGGTATGCGTCTCCGTGCGGCTGCAGCGTTCGCCGCGAGGCTGCCGCCGGTCCACGGTCTGTCTAGTAAAGATTGTGTCTCGTGATATTCCGTGAGACCGCTCGTATTTTTTGGTGTTTCAATTGCGCACGCAGTCTCTCTTCGTTCTCTTCGAATTCTCCTTCTCCCCTTAAGGATCTCGACCAACCGGGAAAGGTCTCGTTCTGCAATGGACCTACGGCATGCGAAGCAATATACCCCAAGTTCGCAGCGGGGGCGCTCTGCGGTCCCACAGCGGGCTTCACGAGGCCCGTTTTGCGCTTGGCGAGCTAGACAAGACCAAAGAGCACTTTTCGGAGCCGGTAGGGCGTCATGCGGCTAAAACCTGACGGCAGATGAACGCTGCCTGTGTCATCCAATGTGACCAACACAGCAGGCTTCAAAGTGTTTTGAGACGGCAAAGCGCCCATTGGACCCGAGCAGTGGTCGCGAGCACTTTGCCCAAGCGCGAAAAATCGCACAGCAAGGGCGGCGACAGTGACGCAGATTTCGTGTCGCGCGTGTCATCGATCGGACGAAGCGAAGGGAGCCGCAAAGCGGTGCAAAAACGACAACTGTCATATCGGTGTTGGCTCTCGTTTAAGATGTCACAGGAGTGGAAACGCGCTCGTGTGCGCAGTAGGCAGGCAACATTGGCTCTAATTGTGCCAAAGCAGATTCCGTAGACGACAAATCGTTTCGGTCTGTTGCTGCCGGCACCGACTTTACGAGGATCGCACTCGTGGCTAGCATGAAAGCTTACGCGACCGTGCCCAAGTTTACATTTAGCTGTTGTAACTAGGCTGAGTCGGTCACCACGGTCCGACGCGCCGCTTGAATCCCATTGACACCCACCACGCTAGCGTATGATGCCGGGATTCGCCAGTTCTACTCGGCCTGATACAGTGATTTGGGGGAAGCAAAGGCTAATCTACTCATTTTCAAACTTGTCCCAGCGAAGGTTTCAGGCGAGCAGGAATTTTCGCTGGTCTACGGTCTTCCAAATCCGCAGGTCTCCGTGGCGGCGTTTGAGCAGAGCAAATGCACTAACAAGGACATCCGCGAAGGCGCATTGATTTCGGGAGATTCGGAGCGCATCCGCATTTCCCTAGACCGATCGATCGTAATGCTGGTTTTGTGGTGATTAATCTAGACGTCGGTGCACACTTGGATCTTGGTGAACAAAACGTGCATTGGGTGTAGCTCACGGAACAAGACATCAGTGCTCTACTCATCCGCTTAGACCTAGCGACCTCGCTTGAAAGCAAGACCGCGCCTGCTTGCGTCAAGGCTGCGGTCGAGTTTTTATGCGCAAGCGAGATGAAAACTCTCTATATCTCTTCTTTAGACGGCAGGATTCTGTGGTGCACGCACATACAGACCTACCTGCAAGCTCTCGAGCGTGTCGTACCGTTTTGCTGCGGGGTCTAGAAGCGCGGGATCGTTTGAAAGTTGCATTTGACGCGGGAATGTCCGTGCTGAATACTTTCGTGTCTGAATATATATATAATGTTGTGTCGCACACTTACCTTTGACTTGCTTCCGACCTGGAGGTCACTTTGATGACACTTGGATGAAACTATCTGCTGAAGCCTGAAGGCGACGGATGACGGGTTTCAGATCAAATGGGTGCCGTAGGTTTTGCACTGGCCAGTCCGCCAGCTCGCGCGCACGAGCCGAGGCCCGTGCAGCGGTCGCATGCGTCAAGGCGACGTCACTGTCTAGTCTCGCGTCCCGCGCACGAGCAGGAGCTGGTTGTGTCTCGCGCGGTGGATGTCCCTAGGAATCCGATCGGCGTGCACGCGCTCGTTTTCGCGGGCGACTTCTCCGGCCGCGCGGGCTGCGACGCAGCCGTAAGCGGCGCGCAGCGCACTGGGTACGATCTTCTGGAGGTGCCTCTCATGGACAATGCCAACATGCAGTTTGACATGCTCGCGAGCATGACACAACGCGCCGGGCTCCAGGTGTCATGCTCGCTTGGGTTGAGTGATCAAGACGATATTTCGTCATCGGACGCTGACACAGTGCATCGCGGACAAGTGCGCCTGCTGAATGCCGTCGATCGTGCTGCCCAGCTGGGAGCAGACACATTAACTGGATGCGTCTATTCAAAACTGGGGCGATACACCCAGCCTCGCTCACAGAAGGGAATGGAGAACTGCATTTGCGTCCTGCAGCGCGTTGCCGAAAAGTGCCGCGCCAATGGCATGCGCCTCGGAATCGAGCCGTGCAATCGGTACGAGACCAATGTGGTCAACACGGTCCACGATGCGTTGGAGCTCATCGACAAGGTAGATCCTGCAAGCAAAGACGCACAAAGCAACGTCTTTGTGCATGGAGACATCTACCACATGCGCATTGAAGAGATGGACATTGGCGCGGCAATCCAGCAGGCCAGTAACGCGGGGCGTCTCGGATATATTCATCTGGGTGCCTCACATAGAGGAAAGCTCGGAACAGGCGTGGGTGCCGCTATGGATCTGAACGTTCTTTTTGCTGCATTGGCGGCTGTCGGGTACTCTGGGCCATTGGTGTTTGAGAGCTTCAGTCGACGTATTGTACAAGCAGATCTAAGCTCTGTTCTGTGCATTTGGCGCGAGATGTGGCGCGACTCGGACGAGCTTGCAAGTGGTGCTCACGATCTAATAACGCAAATGTGGAGCTCTGCTGTGCGCTTGCAGCACAGTATTCGAGAGGTGCCTCCAACCATGACCACCGACGCGGGAATTTGAGATCATCCGCGTGATCATGGAGCTGGCCATCAGATGCGCAAGTTTGAGAAAATGTCGTACATCGATTCGTGGCAGACTTGCAACGCAGTCGGTCTTCCAATGCTATACTAGAACAAGATAGAGACTATCACCTTGGCCGAGAGAAGATTGGGCGTCAATGCGAGTGGTTTGTGGCAGCAGGCGCAAAGCTGAAAAATCCTTCACGTTCCGCTATTTTTGTTATGCCCCGGGTCAGCGCGTGCTTGGTCCACAAGCACACGGGCTATGTGCGCCCTGTGAAGTCTGGAAGGACCTTCGCGCTGATTTGAGACACACAACCTTTGCTTGAATGGTGATTAGTGTACTGATATAGTTAAAGCATCACGAATTGCGCGATGATTTCCCTCGCTGCCCACCATGGGTACCGTATACCCCTCCGCCTCCGTGCGAAGCGTCGCCAAAACTGCCACCGTTACCGCCCCTTTTCCCTTGGCCGTGCATGTCCTTGTCCTTGTATTCTTCGTACGGCACATTCGGGAATAAGGTGCTTCTGAACGCTTCTGCCTCGCGCAGAGGTTCTGGATCACGTTTTGCCGGCGGGAGGCGCCATACAGTCTGCCGCTCATCGGCGCCCGCCCGCTGACTCATGAGCCGCAACACCTGAATGCCGCGCGCTTCGATCATGTCCATTGAGCGATTCCGAGGCGAGCGCTCGCACACAAGCATGGCGCGCACACCGTCCTGTTTCATATAATTGCACAGCGACTCGCACACCGCCTCATGCTGTGGCACGCCCGGGGTCTTGGCGACGTGAATGAGCACATACGAGATGAGGACGTAATCGATCCTGCAGTCTTGCCAACCGCACGCCTCGTGCAAATTGGCGTCGTTGATGTCCCAAGTGCGGAACGGAAACCCGAGCATCTCGGAATAAGTCTTCCATCCAGGTTGCAAATCCAAGTTGCGGTACTCGATCTGAATGTGAGGAAAGTGTCGCGCAAAGAACTTTTGGAAAGCAAGCAGCTCGAACGCTGGACCGCCGCCAATGCTCGCAACACGAACTGGCTGCCGCACAGACAGATCCACTGCTTCTTCGTCACTTTGCTCCAGCTCGGCAAAGACGCCAGCGACCTGTGCGCGCTCCAGCATGGTCCATGTCTCTGTGAAGCGCTGAAACGATTTGAGGCGCAGGTACTGCGCCTGCAAACCGAGATGACCGTATTCATCAATCGACCACGTCACGCCTTCGTTCTTCATGGAGTTTTTATCGGCGTACATCCGTCGCCCCTCCTCGAGCACCGATTCGCGCGAGTGCCGCGACGATGATTCCACCTTGTCGATTTCGGACAGGTTCCAAGCCAGGAGCGGCTCATTTGCCTTGACGAGTTCCAACAGAAGATCCGCGCCTTCCTTGGACGTCTGAAAGGCCCACTTTTTGGTGCGGTCCTGATAGTACACGTACTTGGCTCCTCCCGCTTGCTCATACACCATTTCCTGCGAGTCCAGTGCGCGCCCTCGATGAGAATTTGCGGCGCCATGCTGGGGGCGGCCGTGCATTGCAGCACCTCCATTTCTGTACCCATCCTCACCACCTCCGCCGTTGCCATAATGGTGACTGGCATGACGTCCAGACCCCCTGCCCCCACGCCAGCGCTGGCTGTTGTACTGATTCGACATTGGATGTGCGAGATGCACGCGCGGTACGGCGCGAGACCGCTTGCAAGCGCGCAACTGCGTGGAGTCGGTCACTTGCACTCGCTGCACAAGCGCCGTGTCGCAGTCTCGCACCTTATTCGGCACAGGACAGCGCGGAAAAAATCTGCCGACTCCTGTAAAAGCGCGCTCATTTAATGGGAAAAAGTAATTGGGGACGTGACAGGTTCAAGCGCAGGAGAGACATACGCAGAGGTTTGATCGGGAACGTTGTGCTGGTGTGGAGAGCAGGCGCGAGAAAAAGGTTAGGCATGACGGGGACGCACACGGCGCACTCGGCGGCGGCCGTGACCAAGGAAGGGCATGTGTCGCGCACGGGCGTGCGCGGCGACGCCAAGAAGGACGGCGACGGTGGGCGCGGCACATGGGGGAACGCCATGCAGCAGGATGGCCCTGCCGCGATAGATCAGAACGACCCGAACTACGTGGATCCGGAGGACTCGCAGACAGCTGCGGCTGCTGTCGAGAAGAGCGCAAATGGTGAGGCAGCCGCCGCAGCAAAGTAACGGAGCAGCGCGCCCCAGCGATACCGCTCGGACGGCTTTCGTTGCGGTTGATGGCGATCGGAGAAGGAAATCACAGTATAACGAAACCAAACGAGTTATAAAAATGATAGTTGTCAGAAATGCAGGGCAATTCGCCCCCCTCTTCTGTTGCGACAGTGAGACAATTTCAAAAGCCATGCGCATCGACACTCTTGTGATTTCCACGAATTTGATGTCCTGCCGCAGATGCTTGAATCGCTCAACGAGACCACATGAGCCAGAGCCAGAGCCAAGTCGATCAAATGCTCCCGTCTTCTTCATCTATGATGGCATAGTAGCACTTGAGCGCGAGAATCCCTGTGCCACTCAGCATGACGCAGTCTCCAAAAAACGTAAGCCTGGCACGTCGAAAGATTAGACACAAGGGACAGAATCGGCCGAGACGGGGCCAACGCGCGTCATCGCATGAGTATGTTTGAAGAAACCAGAGTTGTAAACCGACGTCAGAATACAAATCCAGATAGAAACGTTCACAGGAACCGTACAGTCAGCGTGTCTGCCGCAACAACGACGCCTGAATCGAGCAACAGGAAGAAGGAAAAAACTCAACGACGAGGCAGGTCCCCCCCACTGAGAAAATATCGGACGCACGCCGTTTCGCAAATGTATGGGTGTGCGCGCCATTTTCAGCGAGCTTCGAACTTACGTTTTCTCCGTGCGCTTCTTAGCCTTCATTCTGTCGAGACCGCGGAACTCGTACAGCGGCTTTTCGAATGGAAGACGCGCGTGCTTGCACGCTGCAACACTCGAGCCACACAGCGTGCGAGACGGACTGGCGCGCAGCACATCAGCCACATACAAGCCCGGCGCCGCGTTCCCCGCCAACCCCGATGCGGATGTTACTCCGCGCAACATTCCCGCGTGCGCGCGGGAGCGCACCGCATACCACATCCGACCTGCCATTCCCCCGCGAGCAACCTTGCGCTTTCCCGTCGCACACCACCGAATCCAACCGCACCACTAGCCTCTCCCCCCCGCCCCCAACTTTTCAACCCTAGCACGAACAAGGTACAGTGAATATTAAGTGTACTTGGTCACTGTACATATTAGGGTTATTTAGGGTTTTGGCGTTTTGAGTTAGCGTCGAGCCGAGAACGAGCAAGGAGGGTTGATTGAGACGGAGGGAGGGAGGGAGGGAGGTTTGGGTTGAGGTGGTGGTTGTGGTGATGGCGTTTGTGGTGGGTTCAGGACACGTCAGTGGCGAGGCACGCTGTGGATCTCGTGCCGCGGCTGTACGTGGGGGATGGAAGGATGCGGCAGTGGCGGTGTACGCGCGTCGAGCGCGCGCGCACGCGAGGTGTGTGCGCGTCAGCATGGAGGTGAGCGGGCTGGAGCAGCAGGAAAAGGAAGAGCTGGTGAGCCCGCAGCGGGCGCAGGACTGTGCGCCCGTGCCCCTGTCGTTTGAAGCCGCCGTGGAGCAGATGCGCGACGCGGTGCAGCGCGCGCTGGACCAAGGCTACACGCGACTGCTCGTCGAGGTGGATACCACCGTGGGCGATGAGACATACACCGCGCTCAAGAACTCAATCCCGCTCGTCAAGGCCGCCGCGCAGCTCTTGTCAGAAGGCCAGGTCGACTTTGGAAATACAGCAGAGGCGCAACCGGGATCGGCCGCGAGCTCTTCTGCCTCGTCTGCGAATCGCGAACGCTCCGTCTCGCAGAAGGGCGGAAACCTGTTTGAGGTGGCGTCGGGGGCCGAAGGAGAATCCGAACCAGCCGTGCGTGCGCGCATCGTTCGCGTGGTGCTACCAGACTCAGGCGCTGCGGCGCTTTTGCTGAGAGACTGGGAAAAGGAAGGGCAGGACATGTCGAGCTTGCGCATCGTTGGGTTCGAGAACATGCTTCCGGCCGAGGACGACGAGGCGTTTATCATTGCCGTACCGCGAGCCTCCGAAGTAGAACAGCTTGAGCGCTTCGTCAATGAGGCCGCGCCAATGTTTTCAAGCAAGGCGCGGCCCACGATTATCATCAACCCAGACTTCGTGGACATGGGCGTGACTGGCCTCGGGCTCGCTGCGCGCCAGCTGCGCTCGCGGTTTCTTTCCACACTGGAGTCTGCATTTTATCTCAAGTCATTGCCTTGGGGGATCCTCATTCGAGCGTACCCAAGGCTATGGGCGGTCTACCAGGACGACCCGACCGTCGAGTCGCAATTCCGCCTCATCGCGGCTCAACAGACGCGTCCGTCAAGCGACGAGCTCGAAGAATTTCTGGACGCGGCCAATCCCGAGCTCGCCGAGAAGGGCGGCGGTGGCTTGTTTTCAAAGCTGGGCAAGTTTTTACAAATGTACATGAAAGGATAGATTAAAGCTGGAGAGTCGTTGTGGAGCAAAGCACCGACTCCTCATTTCTCCTTACTTTCTTTTTCCGCTTCTTCCATTTTTTTCCCGAAATATTCATTCTCCGTCGTCCCACGTTAAACCGAGCAAGAAAGCTTCCCGATCTGCGACGGCCGGTTTCGATACATGCTTCTCTGCTCCGCGTATTCCTTGCGATAGACCTTCCCGGTGCTTTGGCCGCTCGCGTGCCGGGCTTTCAGGGTGCTTTTTTTCTTGGGGTCCATAGTCAGGCTCCAGCAGAAAAGCTTCCAGGCGTACATTCTGCGTTGCGGCCCGCCGAACGGTGCTCCGTAAAGGCAAGAATACCCCCGGCGTCTCCGTCGGGTGGTGCACATCAAGGGTTGTCACTCTCGTTGTACCTTCTATCGTATTGGCGCGGCGCCTTCCGCCATGGTCCGAGTCAGGACCAGCCCGGTTACAGTCTTTCTGCGCCACACGGATGGGCGCAGACATTATATCAGGTACGGATGCAATCGGCGGATTTCTCACCTTTTCAGCTTGAGCAGCCGATGCATCACCAGACGTGCGCAATCTTGCCAAGTCCGCATTGAGTGCGTTTCGAGGGTCAGAATTACAAGTTCTGGGCGCCCCTGCAGCGGCATGTGCCTCTGGTATCTGTTTCAATACTTGCGATTTTTCAAGAGCTTGCTTATCCTCCTCTTCTTCAATGCACTTGACGCCCTTGCTGCGTTTGCCGGCAGCGAAAATGCCCAGTCGGTCCCGCGATTGCTCTTGCCTGTGAGAAGTGCGGTACGTTGGCGTAGGATGCGCCGGTTCCCCCACAACCCCAGGCCCGTCTCCTCCACGATCGGCTACTCCTAGCTCGTGACCTTGTTGTTCCCGTTCGAGATGCGCACGTGTCCGTTGCAGTTCTCCATCATGATCCATATCGCCGTGCTCGCCATGCTCGCCACGCGCGCGTCGCCGGGCACGTCGCAGTGACCGGACAAGTGCACTTTGCGGGGCTTTCCGTTCTGGTCCCGTCTCGTTCTTTCCTGTCCCCGAACGGTGCGCCAGCGTTGCTTGCTGAATCTCCCACATTGCCAGCTCGTAACGCCCGTGCGACTGCGCACTGCGCGACGCCAACGCATTCGTGAGCGTATCATGCATCGCTGGCTGCATGCGCACGCTTCCTGATGCCGTACTCGACGCATGGTGCGGTACATTTGGTCCTGACGGTGCGCCTTTTTCCATGCTTCAACGATCTTTCCCCCTTGGCTCAAAGTCAAGCATCGCTGCTCGCTCGTCGCTCAGAAAGAAAACACGGGCTCGGCTCCCCGAGGGGGCAAAGTCACTGAATACGCAACATGCCGCGGTGCGCGCTACTCAGCTCGAGCCGGGCGCTTTTCTTGTGCTTGCTTGGAGGGCACAGGTACCATGGCGTAATCTTCAGTGACCTGCTCGTCGTATTTCCACGCTTGCGCTTCGTCGGCAACTCCGCGTCGCATCGGAACGTGTTTCGGAACATTGGTGCTATGGCCCGCGGCCGCCGCAGCGCCTGGCACGAATGAGCGCCGCCGTCGCTCGTCCATTTCATCACCGATTGCCTTTTCCATCTCGCCGCGCTCGCGGCGGACATCAAAGTACCCGCCTTTCATGTGCGTTAGCCCGTAGTGCCCCAGAACCACCAGAAGAACAAATGGTGCCCCAAAGTAGAAGCCTGGGTTCTGTCGTGCGCGCACGGCGAGCTTTCTCAGCCGCACGTCACGCTGAGCCCCATCGTCCAACATCCTGACTTGCCTTCCACTTGCCCAACTTGGCCTTTCACAGCCCGGCACAACTGCCCTGCCCGGCGTGAAGGCCAGTGACACAGGACGTTGATCCGACGTTCCTGGTTCTGCTTGCGCTGCGCCGTATACTATCTACTTCTCCCTCTCTCCCAGCCGTGCGCGTCGCGTGTAGAATCAGACCCAAAGCGGAGCAGCTCGATGTCTGTCTCTGTTTGCAGCCCGCGCAAATGCGCCGAGTGGAAGGATCCGTCCCACAACAAACTCAATTCAGCTCTCGGAGGGCGGAGCCATTCGCTGGAACGCTTACCCAGACGGGTAGGCTGCGGCTCCGATGTGCGGCGTAAAGCGCGTACGTAGGTAATCTTGCACCGACCTGATATTCGACAATGGCCCTTAGAAAGAGGAAGGTGGAACAATTCGCAAACAAGTGCTGTGGTTAGATGTTGCGCCACTGCTTGGTTGAACGTGGCTCTACGTGGTAGCTGCAGGTTTGTGATGATGATGATGATAATGCGCGCGTTCGAGATGAGTTCAACCGCGCGGGGCGGCGGGGCGTGATATCATCTGAAATACCAAGCTCCGACGAGGAGCGCGCACTCCTATTTCAGGACACAAAATGTGTTGGCTTGAAATGAAACCATGCAAGGTGGACAACATAACCCGAGTGTGCTCCAAGCTGAGAACACGCAGTGCGTGCATAGAAAGAGTATTGGCCAGCGGTACAGAAGGACGTCAAGAATAGAACCTTTCGCAGCCGCGGTTCCGGTTCTTCCGTGCAGCGGCAATCCGCTGGTTGGCACGCATAGCTGAGCACACACATGGTGTACTTGAAATTTCGTTACAGTAAGGCATCACATACTAACGACAACTGTCGCATTGATTGCACAATCTTTGTGCATCTCTTATTTTCTCCGACGCTACGGTCCACGGATACGTGAGCCACGGACTACTGAAGCAACTCGCTTCCACACCTGCCGTGCGACCTTGTTCGCACGATGGCTCTCTTCCGTTTGACGCAGCTCGAAATCATCCTGAACGCCGTATCTACTTTGACGCGGGTGCTTTCAAGCTGATGCGGTGCTCAACTCGCAACCGAGCTCGGGAACCGGCAGGCACAAACACGAACGTGCTCAGCAACGGGTGACCAAGAGGCACTGTCCAGAGCTTGCTCACGTTGAATCTTTCGACTCGCTCCGAGTGCGAGGTCCAAGTGCCCAGTGTCGCACGCTCATTGCGCTTGCTCAGCGCGGCGTAGACACTTGCCTCATCAACACGCCTCCTTGCCTCGCCGCATTGTCAGACACACGCATCTACCCGTCTGTCCGTCAGTCCGTCCATCCCACGTGCCAATCATTAATTTTCTGATATTAATTAAGTGTGTGTTTAACATAAAAAATGGCACTGAACCTGCGGGACAAAAGTTGTCGCTTCTTAGTAAAACAGGCTCTTTTTGCTATGAGCGATGGCCGTTGGGCGTTTTCGTGACGTTCTTACCTTTTGGGGTGTACAGTGCGACTGATGTTTCAACGCTCGTCACGCGGCAGGCAGGAGCGGACAGGAAGGAGGAGGGCATGTGGTGAGAGGTGAGGACGTGCGATGGCGGCGAGGAAGATGGTGGGCGCAGCGGTGCTGGCGCTGGCCGCGTGCGCGGTGGTGGCGGGTATGTGCGGCGCGCATGAGATGATCGCGTGGAGCGCCGATGGACGCGCGGCGCCGCTGCTGCCGTCCGCGGCGTGCGTCGGGCACGACCAACGCCCGTCCGATCCCACGTGCGAGTATTCGGACGGATCTCGTTTGGATGAGACCGTGCTTTTGCGCGTCGCGCGCGGAGATCTTCTCGCAAGTGATGCGACCCAGCACGAGCCGGGGCCTTCGCGAGGGCGCCCCGCAATCACGGTCGTCGTCGTGCAAGACGCGCCGCTCGATGTCAAGCAGGTCGAGCGCGCTCTCAAAATCGCGTCGCACAAGCTGGACCAAGAGCCAGCGTGGCTTCGCGCCTCGTTTACTAGCAGCGGCTCCTCGGACCAGAAGATTATCCAGGAGCTGGAGCGCGCCACCGGCGCGACCTCGGTGACGGCGTGCGTGCTAGCCTCGTTGGAAAGGACGCTAGACACAATGGAGCGCACGGCCGGGCGCACGGACAATGCTCATAGCACAGAACTTGTGGTGGTCTTTCTGGGAGACGAGAATCTCGCTGAAGAATTGTACGCTCCCCGCGATCCGGTCCGCGGCTTGAACGGTTTCGAGGCGGTTGCCGACGCGGCGTATCGGCTTGCACGGCTCGTGGACAATAAGGTCGTGCTGGTGTGGACCGAAAATGTGCCACAGCTGGGTTCGCGCGCGCTGCTTGAACAGGTGCGCCGTGAGGATCAGCCGGAAGAAGGTGATGATGACGCCTTTGCGCCGCCGCGCGCAAATGAACCGGAGCTACTCGCAGACAATAGCGATGACGGTGAGCAGGTCGGCACGAAGAAAAATAACTCACAGCAATTTTCATTCACTCAGAAGGGTGACTTGCCGCCACCGCCCATTTCCCCGGCCGGCTTTATGGGCCTGCTTGTCATGCTTCTTCTCGTGACGATCTTCTACTTTGGCTTCTCGTGTCTTTTCGCCATTCAGACACCGTACGCGTTTGCATCACCGGATGGCGATGCCGCAGCCAAGAAGAATCAGTAGGCTTATGAGATGCGACTCTGAACGCCGTGATCGAGTCGTGGTTCAAGTTGGCAACTGGGGCATGTCACAGTCGGAAGCGAATTTAAAGACACCTATATTCTTGGCGAGACAATATTTTCCCTGATAATTCATTCGATTACGGCAACTGGCAGCCATCAAGCGTCCACAATCTCGGTCTTCAAACCGAGACGCTGACCTGTATGTTGTCAAGCCTATGCACAGTACTCAAAAGCATGAGTGAAGCTATCCCCACATGGCTGCCATTTGGCCACGCCTTTTCATCCAGTTTCAATTTAGCACCCGCGAGTGTTCATATTGCTGCGGTGCTCACTCGGCACACTTTGCAAGCAGCTCGTCAATCAGTGGTAGCGCACCAGACAGACTCGGGCACTTGCGCTGCGCCTCGCATACACGCTTGGCAAAGTCGGCCCACATGTGAGCATCAGCTATGCGCCCGCTCTTGTGCATGGTGCTTGCGTTGCTCCAGCAAAACGCCACTAACCACTGCAGTTCTCGCTTTGGGTATACGAATGTGGCGCTGGTGGCCAGCTCAAAGGCTAGTTCTACAAATTCCGCCGCAGAAGAAACTTGTCTTCCGCAAGCAGCGCTGCTTCCCTCCCGGAGCGCGGCCGTAAGCGCCGCCGCTTCGGCTTCGACGTTGATCCCTTCGCCACTCTGCGAGTTCTCGGCAGCGAGCTTCGCGCGCTGCAGCCGAACTTGGATCGCACATCGTAAGAGCACAATGCATATTTCCTCGCAAAAGACACGAAAACCGGGCGGCGTGCTTGGAGTTCGTGCAATGTCTAGGCATCGTGCGCCCAAGTTCTCCATCATGGCCACGTGCTGGTGCTGCTCCCCCTCGTGAGAGAAATTGCCCTGCGCCTTTTCCACCATGTTTTCAACGCGCACTTTCAGCTCGTCCGCGTCAAAAAGGCGCAGGTGGCACGCACATTCCAGAAACATGATGTGCTTCTCAGCTGGATCCTGGTCGGAAGTTCTTGCGGTTGCACATGTGCCCTCGCGGAGGCGTTGCAAGGTTCCAAGAAGACGGCGTGCATCGCGCAGCTTGTTAAGCGCCTCGACGAGCTGCTCGGCACGCGCTGCATTATTTTCCAAAGTCGCACAAACTGACAGGATTCGCGCGAGCATTTGAGCCTCCAGGCTCGGATCTGATCCTGTCTGGTAAGCGCCGTAAGCATAGGACAGGTCGAAAAAAGCTGAACGCAACGAGGATCGGCTCAGGTCCGTCCGGGGCTGAAAGCCTTCACACGCATCGCCATCATCTTCACCGGCTACGCGCGGTGCATCACAAAAGATAGCTGCATTCCATGCAATATTCGTCAACAGTACCAATGAAGTACGTGCACTTCCACTTGCGGGTGCCTGTGCTTCGCGACTTTGCTGCATTTCTTGGTCTGGGACCGCAAAGCACTGCTCAGGAGGATACGTGGCGAGCACTTTAAGTCCGGCATCCAGCATGGCCTTCAACTGCAGTAACAGCGCGCGCGCGCGAGGTGGGTCATCGATGATCTGTGCTTCGCTTTGCGGGTCACGCCCGGTACAGCGAGGCGCAGGCGACGACGAGCCGGGCTCGTGCTCAAGTTGCGACGCATCCTCCTTCTCTTCATGTGGCGAGATGCCAAGCTGTTCGTCGATCGACAACACACCAGCGAGCAGCACAATACCGAGTAGCTGGGCGCGCTGCAGTACTGAAAGGTCACCGTTCTCATGACCGGCAGGAAGGCTCGTCAATGCTGCTAGCGCAGGCTCATCATGGTCAAATTCAAAGCGCGTAAGAAGTGCGATAAAACAGTCGATGGCGACGCGATCAAGGCCAAGCAGCTTGGCGTCGCGCGCGGCGTCGCACAAAACACTCACGCTAAAGCCATCGCACATACTTAGGCACTTGAGCTCCTGCAGTGCTTCAGTGGTGTGGATGCTTTGAATGCTAAGCCTGCGTGAGTCCAAGCCCCTTTCGCGCGCATGGTCCTCATCAGCGGACGCAGTCGCGAGCGCACCGGCGAACAAGAGCGTGCGAAACACACACGCGACCGCCAGAAAGCTGCGCGGACTTAGGGCTTTAGCGCGACGAGCATGCGCTAGCGCCAGTTGAATCAGCCCACCGCCGAAGTCACTGCGTAGTGTGGCCATGCTTACTCTGTCCGTGAGGTCCATCGGACTTGCATGTCCCGCACGGACTGCAGGCGTCTGCGGCTCTACATCAGCATCTGCGGGAGACGCACTGTCCGAACCCGTTCGCACAGGAGCAAGATTCATCAAGTTGTGAAGCGCAAGAATGCAATGGTGCACGAGAAAACAATGTTCCTCGACGCCAAGGGAGATGAGCGTCCCGTCAGACCCTTTGGACGCTGCGACAGTGGGCGCGAGAAATGCGATGAAGCGAAAGGCACTGTGCAGTGTAAGTGCGATGCCGAGATGGTCCTGCTTCTCATGCAAAGCGCGGCTCGCCTGCAGCATCACGCCGATCCATTCGCGCGCGAGGGACAGAGCTGCTGCGTTGCTTTCATTGTCGACAGAAGCCACGCGTCCGACGAGGTCGTCCTCGTACTGTTCAAAGCATGCAATGGCCGGCTCGACTGCACCCGCGGATGCAAAAAGCGCTTCAGTCATACGCATGGCGATTTTGTGCCTCCTCTCCCAGTTGCCGCGCACACATGCGTCTGAATCGAGCAGGCGCTGCGCGCACATGACGGTGAGCGTGTGCAACGAGTGCTCGCTGAGCAGGTGCAGCACGGTACACGCTAGCTCAAATGGACAAGCTTCACATTCCACGAGTGAAAGTGCGCGCGCACTCAATGCATCTGTGTCTTCCTGCTGCAAAATGCTGACTTTGAGTTTGAGGTACATAACCACTGGCGAAGGGCGAGCCGGCTCCAGCTGCTCAGCTGCGCGTAGGTACTCCCGGGCGTCATCGAGTCGCGCGAGCTCGATACAGCACACTGCCATCACCGTCAGCGTGCGCAACTGCCGCGCATGGTCCATGCGAGGGTTTGCAACGTGGCCGCGCGAGTCCACCGATCGCTGCAGCCACACTAGCGCCTCACGGTGACGTTGCTGCTGGTGAAAGTAAAGCCCAATGTTGAACTCGGAGCTGGCCACGAGTTCGCGCTCATCGCTTAAATGCACAAGCACTTGCTTCGCACGATCAAAAGCCTGCAGAGCGTCGGGAACGTTATCCATGGATATGGAGCACTGCGCGCTCAGCACGAAAAAGTCAAAGACGGCCTGCGCTGCGGCTTGCGTGCCCGTATCTGTGTCTCCGCTGTTCTGCGCCAGCATGCCATAAATATCGTCCAGGAGCTCTTCGCAACGCTTAAGACATGCTTGCGTCATGTCCGCCTTGTTCAACCACGCAAAATAACATGTTCCTGCCTGCGCGTAGAAGGACGCCACACTCGCTGCGTCCAAGTCAAAGTTGGCGCTGACCCAACCCAACAACGACATGGCCATGAAGATGCAGTCGGCGGCGACGTGCTTCAGCTGACACAACTCCAAGACACGGACCTTGGGCGCCCATGTCTGCACGGCGCGCTCGTTTGAGTGTTCAGATGCAAAGGAAACCACCAGCTTCAACTTTGGCCCCACGAAATGCAGGTCGAGCACAGCGTTCCATAGTCCCACACCTGCACAGTGAGCGTTTAAGATTGCAAAGCACAAAGACAAAATGAACAATTCAAGCAAAGACTGCGCTGGTCAGGGACACCGGTCAGACACACACGCACGGAGCACCGAAACGCCGATGCATGACACTTCAAAGCTCAGCTGTCAACCATACCTGCCTGCAGCAGTCGTTCAGCCAGTGTGCGGGAGCTGAGAGTACGAATATGGTGCACCAGCCGCACGGCGCGGCGGCTTGTATTTTCGTCGAGCGTCTCCAGGCGATCCAGGGCCTCAATCTCCTTCACCACGAGCTCGAGCTCGCCCAGAGCGGCTTCCGAATCGCCCACGCTTGCCGCCATTGAGCATGAGCTGCCGCTTTGATGCCGGGCGACGCGGCGACCAATGTCGCTCGACGTGCACACGGTCACTTGAGCACGCGCGTATCCCATTTTCGTTTGTCTGACAAAACGACTGCGTTTTTATAAGAAGTCGTTCGATTCACCACAGGGGGACGAGCGCGACGGCAAACGATCGGGCAAGAGGGAAACACGTGGTGGTGCTTGGCGATTTAGATTGTGCGAGGATTCAAAGCAAGGAGAGCATGGCGGGAACTGGGCGCGGGCGGCGCGTTCGCAAGCAGATCAGCATGTGCGTGGATGGCTCGCTCAAGACGCTGCGCGTGCTTTTCCAGTACGGGTACGTGCCGCTGATCATCTACTATGGCCTCAAGTCGACGCCGGACGGCTCTGTGCTCAACCTGCTTCTTCCACCGATGGCACCGCCACCAGGAGCGATGTGATCTGTCGTCCTTCTTCGACACGGAACGAGGCGAGTTTACGCGGAGGAGCGAGGATCGGCGATGGCTGCAATGACGGCGTGAGACTGCGCGGTCTCACGGTACGTTTGCGAGGAACGTGTGTGATGCGTAATTTTGCAGCGCAATGTACAAGTACGACAGTAGAAAATAAAAATGGGAAGACTCCAGAAAGGTGAATGTAGACCGCCGCAGTTGGCTCTACGCGAGAGTCGTGCGCAGCAAGCAGAATTCACGATGTCCGGTCTGCACTGATCGTCCCCCACACGTCAGAGTTCTTGACTGCAGCGGCCAGAGTTGTGTACGAGCAAGCCAATGCGATACTGTCATGTGCAGTGACAATTAGCACACCCGCCCGGGTGCACATATACCGGTTGACCGCTCGCGCGCTGCGCAACGGTCGCATTCACAAACTATCAGCGAGAAGGTCAGTCCTTGTAAACTGCTGCGTGGACGATGAGCAGCGTTTCTCGGGGGCGATGAATTCTGTGAAAGCCTGTTCGGGAGAACTACGCGTGTTCCTAGCGATTTTGCGAGCATGTAGACCTTTGTCGGCTAGGCGAGGAGACGGAGCCGAGCGCAGAGCGCCAGACTCTTCATAGTCTCGTGGGCACAAAGGTACTGCCTGATCCAAGCGCACGAGGCATACGAAGCCTCCGCGGCGTGACAGCAGGCCGGCAGCTCCATACACACATCGCAGCAGCGCCGGCGGCGACGCCATGAACGTTTTCGCCCTTTGCCACGCACAGAACCGCTTGAACCCGCGCAAAACCTCCAGGCTCCAACCACTGTACCTACTCGCTGAACCGCCACGCCATGAGGCAAGTGTTCCGTGAGTGTTCAGTGGGTGTTCAGTGGGTGTTCAGTGGGTGTTCAGTGGGTGTTCAGTGGGTGTTCAGTGGGTGTTCAGTGGGTGTTCAGTGGGTGTTCAGTGGGTGTTCATTTTTTTGTTGGAGCGCAAGTAATCTGGCGGCCGCGCACGCGCTTCGTGGGTTTTTTTTTTTTCGTGTGTGGAGGTAAAGAACAGAGAGAGAGAGAGAAGGGGTGGGAAGGAATGGGTAGTGGTGGGTTGGGTGGGGTCGGAGTCGAGTGGAGCAATGGCTGGCTTTGTGGGATGGAGCGCGGCGCCGGCGCCAACGCCGGTGTCTGGAAGGGGAGCAGGACGGAGTTGTGAAGTGCGACGCGTGCCCGGCGCTGCGGTGGTGCGCGGGACGCGCGCGCGCCGCATGGGCGTGTGCGTCGCCGCGAAGAAGAAGAAGGGCATGATTCAGGAGGACGAGTCGAATGCATTCGATGTCATGGCCGGCATTGCGGCCGCCGCGAGTGGGCAGGACTTGCTCGCCGCCGCGCTGGGACACGTGGACCAGGAGCACACTGAAGGCTCGGCAGAGCCGACGGCCTCGGCCGGGGCAGACGATGCCAAGGCGGCAAAGAAAGCCGCGAAGAAGAAAAAGTCAAAGAAGGCTGGCATTCTGGACGACGACGCAAACGCAGTGGACGTGTTTGCTGGGATTCAGAGCGCGGAGGAAGGAAAGGACCTGTTGAGAGACGCGCTCGGTGGCCACGGCGAAGAAAAGGACGAAGGGCACAGCTCGGCGGACGCTGTACAGACACAAGCAAAACAGCAGAAGAATAAGGCGAAAAAGCTCAAGAACAAGAAGGGCGGCAGCGTGATTGAGGATAATTCGAATGCCGTGGATATGATATCAAATGTAGACGATATTTTAGGCGGCGGGGAGACCACGCACGTCCAGACGAAGCGCTCTGTACGCGGGCAGCAGACAGAGGCAGAGAATGCACAGAAGGCTGGAACATTCAGTGTAAGCGCCGTGGATAGTGAAAGCGAAACCGAGCGTGACGACGACAGCGACGGAAATTTCGTGGACGACGACGAGCCCGTGGCGGACCTGGACGAGGATGCCGAGCAGGAGTTCTCCTCTTTTGTTGAGGAGGTAGAAGACTTTACGTTTGCTGGGCGGCGGAAAAAGGCCAAGGCGACGGTCACGGCAGCGAACCAAAAGGCTTCGTTTGGCTCTGGCGGAGAAAAGTTCACCCAGATACAGTTTGTGGATGTGGGAATGAGCTTTAACGGAAATGACGTGCTCAAGTCGGTAACCTGGGACGTGAAGACGGGAGAGCGCGTGGGGCTGGTGGGCAAGAATGGGTGCGGCAAGTCGACGCAGCTCAAGATGATCGCTGGCGAGCTGGAACCGAGTTCTGGAGCGGTGGTGCGAAGCTCAGATCGCACGCGCATGGCTGTGTTGCGACAGGAGTTTGTCGAGGAGCTCGATAACTGTCGAACGCTGGGCGAGGAGCTTCTCGTAGGTTGCTCGGAGGAGCAGGCGGCGGTGCGTGCATATGAGGAGGCAGAGCAGGCGGTCGAGATGGCGGGCGACGACCTGGAGAAAATGGAGACCTTGCTTAACGCATTGGAGGACGCGCGCGTGCGCTGCGACGAGCTCGATGCTTGGAATCTGCAGCCGCGTATCGACCGGCTGCTCCCTGGGCTCGGCTTTAACCCAGACGACCTGCACAAGTTGGTGGGTGCGTTTTCTGGCGGCTGGAAGGTGCGCATCGGACTGGGCAAAGTCCTGCTCAAGAATCCGGACATTTTGCTTCTGGACGAGCCGACCAATCATCTGGACCTCGAGTCGGTCGAGTGGATTGAAAATTATCTGATGCAATCAGAGCTGCCCATGGTGATTGTGAGTCACGATCGCGAGTTCATGGATCGTCTGTGCAACAAGATTGTGGAGATTGAAGCCGGCGAGGCGTTTAGCTACAAGGGCAACTACTCCCGCTTCCTAGCGCTCAAGAAGGAACTGCGTTCAGCGTGGGAGCGCGCATACGAGCGCCAGCAAGAGTTTATTAAGGAGCAGACTCGCTTCATCAAGACGAACCGACGCAACCCGGCGCGCTCTGCACAGGTGCGTGCCCGCGAGAAGGTTTTGGAGCGCATGGAGCGCAACGAAGAGCTGGTGCGACAACCGCCCAAGCAGACGAAACCGCTGGTGTTCCGATTCCCACCAGCTCCGCGCTCCGCGCGCGAGCCGGTAGTGCTGCACGATGTGACGCACGGCTACAACGGCCGCACCCTGTTCAGAGATGCAAACCTGGCACTGGAGCGCGGCGATAAAGTCGCAATTGTGGGACCCAATGGTGCAGGCAAGTCGACCCTGTTGCGACTGATCATGGGCATCGAGGAGCCAGAGCGTGGCGAGGTGGACTGCACAAAGCTCGTGAACGCAGTGGTGGCATATTTTGAGCAAAATCAGGCTGATGCTCTTGACTTGGACAAGACGGTGATTGAGACCGTGCAAGCAGCTGCCCCTGCCGACACGCGGTACGAGGAACTGCGTGCTTTGCTGGGCAAGTTTCTATTTAAAGGTGACGAAGTGAACAACAAGGTTGCGTCGCTGTCTGGTGGCGAAAAGGCGCGGCTCGCCCTGTGCAAACTGATGCTGCAGCCGGCCAATGTGCTTATACTGGACGAGCCGACGAATCATTTGGACATCCCGGCGAAGGAGATGCTCGAAGAGGCCGTGCAGCACTTTGACGGCACTTTAGTGGTGGTTAGTCACGACCGCTACTTTGTCTCGCAGGTGGCTCGTCAAATTGTCGCCGTCGAGGACGAAGAGCTCGTTCTTTACGACGGCGACTATAAGCACTATATCGAGCAAAATGAAAAAGTACGCGCCATGCTGGAAGCGCGCGTCATCCGGGGCGTTACCGATATCACGAAGGCGCCAGAAGTAGACATTCAGGCCGTCGCACCACCGGACGAGAAGAAGCGCAAGAAGAATTTCGGCGGCTCCGCCGTCAAGAGCGGGAAGACAAAAATTATGAACGCCAAGCGCTGGTCCAACTTGTAGGGGGCCCGTGCGTAGTCCGGAATGGCTGTTGGCTCCGATGACGGTCGCCGCGTTTCGCATTCGTCGATGCCGTTTTCTCTCACTGTCCTTCTCTTCCCTAGTCGGACGCTGAGCCTTGGCTCCAGCCAGAAGTTGCTCTCCTGGAACCTCGGATGCCAATAGTAGATGAGCTCGTATCGCTGCGCGTTTACCAAGCTCAGACAAAAATCGCCCCAGCCGCGAGACAACGCTTTGGATCAAAACGCGGGCGCGCATGAATCAGCGCGTCCACAACTAGTTTCGTTTCCTTCTATCTATATTATAAAGCTCTTCTTGGGCATGTCTGTCACGTACGCTACGAGACTGGGCAGCGCCATCCCATGTCACCGTCCCTGTATAAGCGCTGAAGGTATGTGCGCCGGTTGAACAACTCTTCATGAAAGAGACGATCCAGACACATGTGCTCATTGAACGCCCGCCGCACGGGCTCCGATTCGATGATGTCATCCGGGAGCTTATACTGGCCCTTTCGCAGATTACCTTCACCCGGAATAGGCGGATGAATCATGAATACACGGTTGAGTTGCCGAAAATCGTTTTCGAGCTTGTCCGAGTGGAAGACATAGTCGTAGCGCCCAACGTATGCACCAATCTCGCTTCGCCACCGGATTCTCTCTTTGTGAATTTCAGAACAGTTGGCCTTATATGCCCAGGCCCCTGACAAGCCATAGTGATAAGCGTAGTTGTTATTCTTCCCCTGTAAGCCGATAAAGTCGACCAGGTCCTGAACACTTAACTCGGTCGCAGACTCGTGCTTGTGAGCCTCAAAGAAATAGGACACTACCTGCGAAAACGGGTCGCGGAGGCTAGTGATGAGAAATATGTCATCGTTCCCGCGCAGCTTGGTAAAGTATTCAACATGCTCGGCGCTCAATTGCATGTGCCAGCCCCAGTACTTCACCTCCCGAGCTAGTTGCAGCCGTTCGGCTGAAGGTATGCTCGTGTGCGGAAACTCCGTGACGTTCTTATCCAGTTTGTCGCCTACTCGGTAGCCTTGCAATTCGTAATAGTCCTTAAGCCGATGATAGATTGTCGTGCTGCCCTGCTTCATGGGCTTGTTGTACACCACCGCGGTGTTATTATTAAGCATCGGATTCGTCCCACCACCAAACAGATACTGACACAGAAGCGGCCTCACGCTGCCGCTCTTTAAACACGCACTCAAGCGACATGGATCCTGCTTCCTCGTATTCCGGAAGGTCGATGGATGTCCCACGGCACCTGCAACCTTGTTTTGCTGTTCCGGTGGGGACGGCGAGCGTTTTTCGGCGGATGTTGGCGGTAAAAGTGGCATTGGCGCCGACGTCGGCGTCCCAGGCGCCAATTCGACTGAATTCAGTGGCGTAGGTGTTACAATGGGTGAATTCTGCGGCACAGAAACGGGCGCTCTTGGAGTAGATGTTTGCTCCACACTGCTGCCCACGGTGGCCAGATCCAGACTCGTGCTCGCACGAGCACTATCATTTGCAATCCCACTGGCGCTGGCCAAGGCGCCATCGCTTTGTGCATCGCATCCCCAATCAATGTTCCCGCGATACAGGTGCTCCAAGAATTTGCGCCGGCGCGAGAGCTCCTCGTACATGATTTTATCCAGGCACATGTTGGCATCAATCACCGCGCGGACGCGCGCCGAGTGAATGAGCTCGTCTGAGAGCTTATATTGTCCCGGGCGCAGATTTTCGGATCCTTCAATGGGCGGGTCGACGGCAAACGCGCGATTGAACAGGTCAAAGTCATCCGACAGCTCGTTTGTGGAGAACAAAAAGTCGTACCGCTTCACGTACTGGGCAACCTCAGCGCGCTTTGCCGTCAAGTCCAGCTGCTGGCAGTCGGCTGTATACGCCCACGACCCTGGACTACCATAATGGTACGCATAGTTGTTGTTCCTGCCTTGCCTCATGATGAAGCCGATCAAGTCCTCAACGCTGATTTGCTCGGCCGGTACGTTCTTCTTGGTCTCAAAAAAGTAGGACACGACCTGCGATGGCGGATCCCGTAGGCTGCTGATGATGAAGTTATCGTCATTACCACGCAAGCGGTACAGAATGGACAAATCCGTGTTGCTTAGCTCAATATGCCAACCCCAGAATTTGACTTTTCGGGCCAGCTCGACGGCCAGGCGTTGCGCGCTGGGACTACTGATGGCGCGCGTCACATCCTTGTCCAGTTTGGCGTCCAAAGGTGGCCGATTTCCCGCTTCGTATCCGTACGCTTCGTACCAGGCCATCATCAGTCCGTAGATTGTCGTGCTGCTCTGCTTGAGGGGCTTGTTGTAAATTACCACCGTTTCATTATTCAAAATCGGGTTCGGCCCGGCGCCATAGAGAAAGCGGCAGAGCAGCGGCCGCACGTTGCCACTCTCCTCGCAAGCACGGAGCTTGCAAGAGTCACGTGGACTGCGCCGCGCTGTTTCAGCAGCTATGATGGAAGGGTGTGCAACCAATGACCGCGTTGCTTCTTGCCCTTCTCCTTCCTTGCTTGTTTCGCTCGCGGGCATGGTTTCTTGTTCTCGAACGCCGTCCTGCTCCGGCCGTGCACCATCATTCGCCGGCGCCGGCTCAGCCGTGCTGGCCCCATCCATGGTTTTGGGGTGCTCTCCTGGAGTCTCTTTCTCCGCATGCTCTAAAGTATCCTTCATGTCATTTTTTGCGTCCGGCGTTTGACCGTCGGATGGCGATGCTTCTCGTGATTCGGACGCCAAAGACGATGCATCTGCCGCAGAGTCTTGAACAGACGCATCTTTCGCAGGCGCGGGGGAGCCGCTGTCTATCGGGCTCGTACTCATGGTGTCTTTGCTGTCATCATCAGGCGATGATTCCAGAGAAGCCCGCAGTTCCGGTCCGTCGTCTTCTGTTCGACTGTCTTTCACATCAAGCTCTGCACGGGGCGACCTAGCGTCCGGCTGCACTGTTGGCTCTGAGGGCGACTCCGCGTGCTCAACTTCTTCGACCGTGACGTCAGTTGGCTTGGCGTGGTGATCTTGGACGTCCGGCTCTTCCCGTTCTGCTCTTCCGCTTTCGATCACTTCCCCTGGCGTGCTCTTTTCGACTAAACCATCTGCCTCGGTCTGTGAAGTGGTTGCTTGGACTGACATGGCGACCTGTTTGTGCGTCTCCGCACGCATGTCTCTGTCCTGCGCAGACCCGACCGTGGACGTGATTACCATGTACGCGGCCGGGTCGGTGGTGGGTGGAAATGTGGACACAAACGTGGCAACACCCGCGACGATTGACAGAAGCACGAACATGACCACGATATACCGTTGGCGCTCCGGCGCCATACTCTTCAAACACGGAAGCCCCGTGTCCGTCTCTTGTTTCTCGACGTCCATATTTCCCCTGCCGCAACCCGCCGGACACCCGCGGGTCACGGCTGCCGAAGCCCGCGAGTAGCTCGACAGAACCGGGGCACTGGAGCTCGACACTTCTCCTTTCGCCTGCCTGAATCCGCCAGAACCACAGATGCTCTGCAGCGGGATGCACCGGCAGTCGCGTGTACCCGCGACCGCACGCGGTGGCCAGTCTTCGTGGCCACGAAGCGCCGTGCTTACCTCAGACCCCAATATCGACGCGCTTCTCGAACCACCCCACCCCACCGCAAACCCGTCGTTCCCCCCCTCTCTGTTCTCCCCCCAATCCTTCTCCTGCTCTCTCTCTCCCTCTTCATTCCGTCTCGCCCTCACGTTCTTCATGTTGTTTCTACAGTTCCTCCTTATCCCACGCACGCTCACCATACACACCCACCAACCCGAATAAACCGCTTCAGTCCTTCTATCAACCGCGTGTCATGTTCTGCGGTGCGGCGTGCGCCATCAACTCTCACACACACACACACACATACACACAAACCCCGCGTGTGTCGTTCGCGTACAGTGCACGCACAAGCTGCGATCCGGGACAAAGGCATCAGACAAAAACACAAGCGCGCCGCGTCATCGCGCTGCATTGCAAAACCGCCTTGTTGGCCACGCGCATGTACAGCGCGCGGTCTGCGCACGCGCCGCGTCAATCACCGTGCTCGCTTGCTCGGCGCGCTCCGCCAGTGTGCAGCCCACGCCGCGCGTCGTTCGCGTCAGGGCGAGACATGTCGCCGAGGCGTCTTCCCCAGCGGCGCAGTGTCCCTGCCGCCGACGAGCGGGATGGATCACGCTCGGCGTCGAGCGCCATGCGCGGCTCACACCTTGCTGCAGCCTCGCGCAAGATTGGCGCCGACTAAAATAGACACGCGCCGCCAACTGTCACACCACTCAGTTAGAATGCTTATCGGCTATCGGTTTCCGGCCACCGGTTAGCGGCTGGCCCGTTAAGCTGTGGGACGCATTTTAACCGCTCAGACAGGAGAGAACCCGGACGGCGTCGATCGCGCCATCGCTGCGGCGCGTGTGTTCGGTTTGAGCGTGGAGGTACACTGTACACGCGCTGTACTTTGTCATGGCGCGAAACGCGGCGCACAGCTCGCGGACGGAAGGGGCTGGGCGCGCGCGTGCGGATTCCGGTTCCGAAGCGTTCGCGCTCAACACGCGAACACACACACACAAGCGCGCGCACAAGAGTTATCCGTACTGCGTGGACATGCGTGAGCATATGAAGCGCACAAGTGGAGCGTTTGTCGCTGGGTTGTCTTCCTTGGTCACACGACGCGGGCAGGGAACGGCGACCGGTCCACGTGCAAGCTGTGTGCTTGCCAAGCGCAGTGCGAGGGCATTGACAACACAGCAGAGTGCTGCGAAAACAGCAAAGACGCGCTTCGTCGACATGATCCAGACGGCGTACACTGGTTTTGTCACAAACGTGACCGCGCTGGATAGGGAGTCCAGAGCGTATGTGACGCTGCGCTGCGCGACGGCAGCGGCCGCAGACGCAGATGGGGCGAACGGTGCAGCTCCGCCGCAGCCCAAAGAGTGTGACGGAAACTTCCAGATGATGTACGTTGAAGCTCTTGAAATGCTCGACAACGGGCTGAAGCCAGTCTGCGTGCCATGCCGAAAGACACGACAGCTGCCGCTCAGCGAGCTACCTTCCGCAGATCAGTTTTACCTGATGGGCTGGGCCGCAGTTTCGGCAGCGATCAGTCCCGTACAGACTACAAAAGCTTGCTCATTTCCTCTGCTTTCCGAAGACGCGGCCTACTTTCGCAAGTTGTTTCCAAGCCACGTGACCGAGGCGGGCGTCACAGACACCGCAGAGAAGCGCGCCGATCAGCAGCAAGCTGGAGGAGCGTACGAGTTCGTGGCGCCCTCGCGCGGTGAATTTGCGACCTTTTTGCAATCCATTTCGGACTCAAAGGCCCTTCTAGACGGCTTGGCCCAAGGCAAGGACGCCTGGATGACAGAGCTCTTCAAAGCCCTGGACGCTTGCCCTGCACGCGCTCACGTGGATGATTTCATGCGAGGCGTCTTCGACGCGTGTGGGAAGATTTCAGACCAAGCAAGCAGTGAGACGCCCGCGTGTGCGTTCCAGCCAGGGCTGGCTCCGCTTGCTAGAGCGTACGCAGACCGTCTGGGCGTGCCTTATAATGTGATGGCCGACGGTGAGGTGTGGTTCCACTTTTCCAATTGCATTGATCTGCTGGGACGCATGTATTTGCACTGTGGGGAGCGCGTGCTCAAGAGCAAGCACCAGCACTTTTTGCGCTGGATCACATGGGCGTCGATGCTGTTGTCTCGCTCGGCGGCACGTTTACCCGAGTGCCAGGTATTCCGGTCGGACCCGGCTGCGATCATCCCAAGCAAGTCCAAAGTGTCCGACGTGGGCTACGACTTGACGGTGATCAAAGTGGCCAAGCAGCTGCGCAGCAACGTGACGCTGTACGACACGGGCATCCGCATCCGCATGAAGCACGGGATCTACTGCGAGGTGGCGCCGCGCAGCTCGCTGTCCAAAAGCGGGTACATGCTGGCGAACAGCGTGGGCATCATCGACGCGTCGTACAACGGCAACCTGTTCGTCGCGCTCGTCAAGGTCGACCCGGACGCGCCCGAGCTGCCGCTGCCCTTCCGCTGCTGCCAGCTCATTTTCAGATACCAGGTGCACGCGCAGATCTGCGAGGTGCCGCACATGTTTGACGACACCGCGCGCGGACACGGCGGCTTTGGCAGCACGGGCCACGACTAGTGGACCGACCGCCACTGTACCGCAGCTCGCTTATACTGTACTAAGGGGTACTGTTCTATGTACAGTTCGGTGCGTGGTAGGTACAGTGAATGCGGCGAAGCTTTGTGGTTTGAGGGGAGCAGGCGGCAGCAGGGCGACAGAGAACGCGGCGAGCGAGTGATATGCGCAGACGACTGGATGGTGGCGACGGGATGCTTGACGACGTGCACGCGTGGCTGGTGGAATACGCGCGGCGTGGCGATGTAGAGTCTGTGCTTGCGTGTATAGGAGCGCTGTCCGACGAGTATCGGCAGCGCGGGCTGGATGCGGTGTCTGCGTTTGCGCAATGTCGCAGCACACCGTACGCGATGTACGAGGCGTTGAGAAATGGGCACGCGCAGATGGTGGATGTGCTTCTGCGCCATGGTGCAGAGGTAGATGCGTGGGGGAATACGATGAACAGCGGCAGCACCGCGTTGATGGAAGCGGCAGAGCGCGGGCATGAGCGGACGCTGCACGTGCTCATGGCGCATGGCGCGCGCATTGATGCACTGGATGCGCGCGGTGTCTCGGCGCTTGCGCGAGCGGCAAGGAGCGGACACCCCGGCTGCGTAGCCGCGCTCTTGCAGAACGGTGCGGATCCAGACGTGTGCACGAATGATGGGTACACACCGCT
Organism: Porphyridium purpureum; assembly: GCA_008690995.1. Classification (NCBI taxonomy): domain Eukaryota; phylum Rhodophyta; class Bangiophyceae; order Porphyridiales; family Porphyridiaceae; genus Porphyridium; species Porphyridium purpureum. The sequence continues at coordinate 2,071,079 of VRMN01000002.1, read as the reverse complement.
GGCGAGCGCCGTATACCACGGGCACCTCGAGTGTGTGCGCGTGTTATTGGCCTACGGAGCATCACCACACGTCACGCAGTTTGACGGCTCCACGCCACTCCACACGGCCGCTGAGCGCGGACATCTCGCCTGTTTGCGTATGCTGTTGGCGTCTGGTCACCTTCTGGACGAACAACGGAATGACGGATGCAGTGCGCTGCACTGCGCAGTGCAGGAAGGTCTTGAGGATTGTGCGGCGGTTTTGCTCGAGCATGGTGCGGCTTTTGAGACAAGGGATGCAGAAGGCTCCTCGGTGCTCATGGCGGCCGCAGCGTACGCGTCCGAGTCGACTTTGCGCCTCCTGCTTGAATGCGGCGCGGACGCCAAGGACGCAGACCACACAAGGTTTTCTGCGCTCATGTGCGCAGCAGAGTACGGGAAGACAAAGCACTTGCGGATTCTTCTGGAGCACGGCGCAGACATAAATGCGTGTGCAGACCAAGGCAGCACAGCGCTGCTCGAGGCCGTATGGGCTGGTGAGGACGATTGTGTGGGCTTTCTGCTCAAAAACGGCGCCAATGTGAATGCGCGCATGGATGAGGGCTTTAGCGCGCTGCACCTGCTGGTCAGTTCAGAGCTCTCGATTGATTGCGAGCGAAGGAAATGCATCGCGCAGTTGGTCATTGGTCACGGGCTCCCCATCGACTGCGTAGACTCCGCCGGCGAGACTGCATTGCATCGAGTGGCGAAACTGAAGAGCCGCAAATATTTCTTTTGCGATGGTGACGATGACTCGGGCGAAGAAGACGACGTATGTGACGCCGCGTCTCGATCAGTATCATGCGTGTCGAAACCCTTGTTTGAGTTTCTGGTGCTTTTGGGTGCTGATCCAAACAGTAAGTCCGGGTCAGGTGAAGAGCTTACTGCGTTGCAGATTTTCGTGCACGTCCACACAGATGATGCCGAAGAGTTCTTGGTGCTTTTCGCAAGCCGCTTGCCTAATGAGCAGCAATCGCTCTTGCTCGGTGTCAATTCGAGCGAAGGCTCTCAGTGACTGCTAGAGGCTTGATCAGGTTGCACCGAAGGAGCACCGGAGGCCATGACCACGTATGGCTCTGTCCGTTTATCGCATGACTTTAAGAGAAGCAAACAAAAAGATGGCTTGAACGCGTTCGTCTCGATGACTTCACGAGAATAAAGAGGAGGGTTGCAAGAAATCTTCGGCTTGAGAAAGCAACGTTTGCGCATCGTTTAGACGCCGTGGCCAGTGCCTTATCGGGGCTGGAATTTTTGCTTTGCCTCAAAATGAAACGAACAGTATGCATTTCGAATTTACGCAACACGCACGCAGAGCGCTGCATGCATTGTCTCACTCAAGGCTCCGCGCAGCACCATCTACAGTGTTACGCAGCAGCATGGCAATCGTCATGGGTCCCACACCACCAGGGACCGGCGTGATCAGGCTTGCCTTTTCGTAGCACGAGGCGTAGTCCACGTCGCCCACAAGACGGTATCCGCTCTTCTTTGACGCGTCTTCCACAGCGTTTATACCAACATCAATCACCACTGCTCCCGGTTTAATCCAATCTCCAGGAACAAACTGTGCACGGCCAACGGCGGCGACCAAAATGTCCGCATCTCGTACTTTCGCGGCGAGGTCTTGCGTCTTTGAATGGCAAATAGTCACCGTTGCATCCATTTGGTTGAGGAGCATCGCCGCGGGGAGACCGACGATGTTACTTCGCCCCAGAACAACTGCGTTCTTTCCCGCCACAGCAACATTTTTGCGCTTGAGCATCTCAATGCATCCTTTTGGAGTGCAAGGCACGAAGCGTGGCTCTTCGCGGCCCCCGCCAGCCATGCAAAGACGTCCCATATTCAGCGGGTGAAAGCCATCCACGTCCTTTTCGTAAGAGATCTTGTCCAGTACCACCTCACTGTCAATATGGCTTGGAAGCGGAAGCTGCACCAAAATTCCGTGAACGTCTGCTCGCACGTTCAGCTGCTCGATCAGTACCTCGAGATCGTGCTGCGTGGTGGCCTCGGGCAAATCGTACCCAAATGAGGCAATACCGACCCTCTCGCAAGCTTTCCGCTTTGCACGAACGTATGTTTGCGAATCCTTGCGCTCACCAACGATGATCACTGCCAGACCGGGCACCAACCCATTGGTCTCCTTCATGTGCGTCACCTCGGCGGCGAGCTCGTCTTCTACTTGCCTTGCCATCGCCTTGCCATCGATAATTTTAGGATCCACGTCGGTCTCTACAGCCGACGCCGACGCCGACGCCCACAGCACGCCTACGGGCAGACTGTTCAGACGCATGCTGCGTTTCTGCGAGGTCGGCATCATCGCACGCACTCCGGCATTCCTCACATTCCGTTGCTGGTCACACCGCGCCGACGCGGGCGACGCCGGCGACGCTCCAGGCACGCCTAGCGCGCGCGGTCGCCATCTCGCAGAATGCGCCCCGACAAACATCATGTGAAGTACCTCTGAACTTCTCTTCCTCCTTGGCCATGCTGCTCCGCCGCCGCAACCCGCGCAACCGCACGCGCTTGCGCCGAACTTTACGCCAATGAACCACTAAACCATTAACCCGTTAATCCAATAAGTCAATAAACCATTTAGGCTTGACGTCCAATCCCACGAGGAGCCGATAAGCCGCTCCACCTTGTTTGGCTACACTGGTGGTGATCGCCGTGAGATGTTCGGTAGTTTGCGAGAGCATGGTCGGCTCCGCGGCATTCCAGGTAGCGCAAAGCGCGCACGGATCGCATTTGCATACGTTTAGGACAAACAAAATCCAGGTATGTCGGGTGCAGTCGACGTGGGCACCGAACCGCGCTCGGTCGAGAAAGTGGGGTCTCTGTGTGATGAATGGGCGCGTCGTTACAGCTTCCTCGGCGGCGCCTTCATCGTCCACGTCCTCCTTGTCGCTGATTGAAAAATTGGTACCTGCTGATGCAGTTCGGGAGATTGAGGAGCCCGCAGCTAGGGAGATGCTTGCCTCTCTGAAGCAGGTTACGCTCACGCTGCCACGAACAGCGCAGCAGGTGGAAACGACGTTCATCGATCAAGGTGCTGAGCTCGTTCAGCCGCTACCACCAGTGCTACTGATTCCCGGATTCGATTCATCCATCCTGGAGTACCGCAGATTGGTCCCGCTTTTGGTCGAAGCAGGCTTTCGCGTGCTTGCGGTCGATCTGGTGGGTCTCGGCTTCACGAGCCGAGAGCCTGGGCTAGACTTTGGGCCGCTCGGGCGGAGGGAGCACCTCGAGGCATTTGTGAAACAGTATGTCAAGCAGCCAGTCATTGCATGCGGGGCGAGTCTCGGCGGCGCGGCGGCGATCGACTTTGCAGTGAATTGTGCCGAGTGGGTGCGAGCCATGGTGCTGATTGACGCCCAGGGCTTCATTGAAGGCGCGCCCAAGTTATTCTGGCCGCTTGACCAGCTCGGGATTGCGGTTCTCAAGACCAAGCCGCTGCGCAACATGGCGAACCAAATGTCCTACACAGACAAGACACGATTTGCGACCGAGGACGCGCTGCGTATCGGTCGACTGCACTGCTTTGCGCGCAACTGGGAGCTGGCAAGCGTGGAATTCCTGCGCAGTGGAGGATACAGGGTCAGCTCGCTGATTGGACAGGTCAAACAGCCCGTGCTGATTCTGTGGGGCGAGGACGACCAGATTTTGGAGCTCAAGTACGTGGACCAATTCAAGCAGGCTCTCACGCAGGCCGAGTCGCTGCGCGTCCACATTCTGCCGGAATGTGGCCATGTCCCGCACCTTGAGAAGCCGCAACTGACCGCGCGCTACTTCTCGCAGTTCTTCGACTAGCGGCTTGACAGTCCTATCAAAACAGGCCGCGTTTGCTATAAACTTGTGTTGTGTCGCCGTGAAAATTGTGTGCGGTGCGGCCGCGTGTGGCAAAGTTGAAGGAAGAGGAAGAGGAGAAGGAGGAGAGGAGTAGTTGTGTGGAGAGGGGAAGCAAGATGCCGCAGGGCGACTACATTGATGAGCACCGCAAGAAGTATGGGCGGCGGTTTGACTATGAGGAGAAGGAGCGGAAGAAAGAGGCGCGCTCGGTGCGCGTCGTGGCGAGCAAGGCGCACTCGCTGACGGGAATCAAGGCCAAGTTGTACAACAAGCAAAGGTTCAAGGAGAAGGCAATTATGAAGAAGAAGATCAACATGCATCAGCAGCGCAACAAGAAGAACAAGGATGCCGACGCGTCAGCGGACAAGGATGTCAAGAAGGGCGCAGTGCCAGGCTATTTGCTCGACCGAGAGGAGGTGACGCGCTCCAAGGTGCTGTCCAACACGGTCAAGCAGAAGCGGAAAGAGAAGGCCGGGAAGTGGGACGTGCCGCTGCCCAAGGTGCGTGCGGTCGCAGAGGATGAGATGTTCAAGGTCATGAAGTCGGGCAAGCGCAAGAACAAGGAATGGAAACGCGTGGTCACCAAGGCCACTTTCGTGGGTGACAACTTTACACGCAAGCCACCAAAGTACGAGCGTTTCATTCGGCCCATGGGACTGAGGGTTAAAAAGGCAAATGTGACGCACCCAGAGCTGCAAACAACATTCTGCCTGGATATCTTGGGCGTCAAGAAGAACCCACAAGGACAAACGTACACTCAACTGGGCGTCATTACCAAGGGCACGGTAATTGAGGTCAATGTCAGCGATCTCGGTCTCGTCACGAATTCTGGCAAAGTCGTTTGGAGCAAATACGCTCAGGTCATGAACAACGTGGAAAACGACGGCTGTGTCAATGCAAGGTTATTAGTTTGAAAAATGCATTCTTTTATTTCAGCTGGCTTCGAGTCGGTATATGTAGCCGAACCACTTTGAAATGCCAGCAAACTCATCCACCATCGCTTTTGATCACTTATGCGGAGATAAGAAGTCGCCAAGCTTCAAGGAAAGCGCTGACAGTTCACTACGCAATGCACAAGCCGAGCTCAGCGGGTACTCAAAGTAAGCAAGGCCCGAGCACGCGGATGTTCGATAGTGCGTGCCTGCCTCCGCCACTATGTCGCTGAGGCGCGTGAGCTCCGCTGATAGAGGCGACTTGATGTATCCAGGCTGTATGTTCAACCCAGTCTCCAGCATTAGGTAAAGCCAATCGACCCAGTCCATCCGCGCGTGCGCGTATGCCAGCGCCTCAAGCTCGGTCTCGTTGATATCCTGTGTACGAGCGGTCTGTGCGTCGTCTCGCTCATACTGCCGGGCTTCCAGAAGAGATTTGAAAAAGACATCGCCGACGCGGTGGAAGATCTCGAGCGCATGTAACGGCTTGACAAGCGTCTGGCTGCTACCCGCGTCTGGCCGCGACGCCGACATGCGTAGCAGCAGGTTTCGCTGCATACGCTCGATGCGAAGGGGATGCAGAAGCTTTTGAAAGAGGCCAAATCGGAACGACCGCGCGATGTCCAACGCACTGACCGACTGGAAGCCAAAGCATGCACTGGCGCCGGCGTCACAGCTCCCAAACTCTTGCACCAGGAAAGGTGCGAATCGAGACATGCTCTTCACCCCCAAGAAGCCGTCGACTGGGTTCAGCACGCGAAGCAAGAGCTCCACAGCGGCGCGCTCAGTCACCGCGTCAACTGCAGCCTTTGGCTCCTTGCCAGATTGTGCGCGAAACCGCACAGATTCGACTCCACCAATGAGCTTCACCACGTAATCGAGGCTCCGCAACACACTCTTGTGTATTGTCATGAAGTCTGTTGTGACATCCGTATACCGCTCATTCATGACACTGGCGCGTTCTAGAAGATGCGCGAGAAGCTTCTCGGCCAACTCTAACTGGTTTTCTGCAAACGCAACAAGGTCATCGCTGAGATCAAATGTGCTCGAGAAGGGATCCTCACCCATCACCGAAGGATCGTCTTCATCGGTCATGAAAAGTAAGCCGCTTTCAACGGTGTGACGCGCGAAATCCTCCAGCTCTTGCCGGGTGCCAGTATCCGGGTGCGCATAGCCGTACTTGATGGCCGCAATATCATAGTCGCCAATGACTGTCATGAAATACTCAGTTTGGCGTGCAGGGTCGGCTTGCACATGCAACGCAATGTAGTCCATCACACTCGTACAAATGCCATGCTCGGCCACGTACGAGGCGTTCGACAGCTGGGCCCATGGTGTGTTTGCTGAAGCCCGAAAGTTGTGACGTAGGCCTAACGTGTGGCCAACTTCGTGCATTACCACCGCCTTCAGCGCGGCATGCATGAACTCATCAAACTTTTCGACAGCTCGCATCCTGTATTCAGAGAGAAAGACTGAGCCGTTGGATTCTAGTAGCGACCGCACCATCTCTTGGTGTGCATGATGCCTGGCGAGAGATCCCAAGTGCCGCACAAAATGAATATCCAGTTCTGAATCATCAACGGCACGAAAAGTCTGCACTTGCCGCGCTCGCTCTGGTTTCATTCCTGACAGTGGTAAAGTCTGCGCTTGAGCTTTGCCATTCATTTCCGAGAGTGATGCAAATCCATAATCCTGTGGCCATTCTGATCCGTCACCAGAGTTTCTGCGCGCATTGGGTACAGAACTTGCGCCTCCAAACGCATGCCGAATCCGTGATGAAATGAAGTCGAAGGTAGAGTGGCCATCGGACGCTGCCGCGCGATCCGTATCATCAACATCCGCAATCCAATCGTCCATGCCAAGGAATGTCTCGAACTCGGAATACCACGCGCGAATCCAACTGTGAGTAAAGACAATATCGGCCTGCAAAATTTCGCCAGTACGCGGATCGCTGTCAGACGGACCGAGTGCAAATGTCTCATAGAGGGACGGAGCCCACGAAATGGAACTGTATTTGACATCTCCCGGATGATAGTCTTGCGGCCAATCTGCGTCACCCGGAGAAACCGCGCGAATGATTTTCTCCACTTCCTCGTGGTCCGACAATCCAGCGGCCTCAAGAGCCTTGTTCCACGCCTCAATACCGGCCTTTACCGTCGCACGATACGCCTCCGGGACCGTTGGGTCTATGTAATACACAATTTCTGATCTACCGTTTGCCGATCGGAGATTCCAGCGGTGGATAATATCCTTTCTCCGATGCCTGACCGTCGGTGTATCAAGCATGAAGTAGCTCTGTGTGAAATACCCGATGCGTGAGTCGGCTGGGCGTGCTTTCATTAGCTTTCCACTATCGGGCAACTGAATAAGCGAGAATTGCAGGCGCGCGTACGCTTGAGAACCAGAGCCAGACTGGTCGGACACCGTGACGTCATACTGCATGTTCAGATTGCGCTCAAACACGAGCACATCCACAAAATCTGGCGACATCATCCGCAGGTGCGGGAAGACAAGAAAGCCGTACGCCATGTACTCGTCGGAATCAATGATGTAGCCATCAAATCCTTCGGCCTGTGCCGTGCCAAATTTGACGAGCGCCCCTCGCGCAACGCCCTCTTTGTACGCCTCCTCAAGCTCCGAGCCTTGCGAAGCCACGCGCACATTGAACGATGGCTGGTACAATTCTAACGCCGTTTCATCCTCGCTCAAGCGAAATGCAAACCAATTGTTCTCGTACTCGGAGCCGGGCATATGTAGGAGCGTAGACTGTGCATCTGCACGCGTGAATATAACAGTGACGATGAAGGGCACATTCAAAAACGAACGCGGCACTCCAAGTTTAACACTTGTTCCCATTCCTAGTGCACCGGGCTTTGGTTTCAGTACATAGATCATCCCCTCCGTTACCGTAAATCCAGACAGCGGGATACCTCGAGGAGACGCGCCGCCGCCGAGACCACCTATCCCTGCGATGTCATACTCGTTACCCTCATCGCCAACACCTCCTGGACCACTCGCAATGCCTGGCCCCGGGGTCGAATAAGCAGGCCGCTTCCCACTCGCATGCGTGACAACCACAATCAGTCCTATTGCTAGCACCAAAGCGACCCAAAAGATTGGCTGCCGAATCCAGCGCGAAAGCCAGTTGCGAACCCGGACAAACAGATCGATGACACGACTGCTACTTCCCGCACGGGATGAGTACTCGCCCACGGGCATAGCCGTGCTATGCACGGCGGCCTGATCAGGGAACGACGGCGCCGCGTCAGGAAACTTCTGCATCCCTGCCTCGCGACGTGTGTATCCGTCAGATTCACGGCCACCATTTCTGCTCCCCCCAGAAGCCCCTCCTTCGGCAATGAAAGTGGACGACGAAGGTGCGTAAGAGACTGTGTGCCCATGCGTTGCGGCCTTCTCATCCAACGCCGCGGCCGTTGTACTGCTCACCAGCCCGCCCCACGCCGCGTCCTCATCACTCCCTGAATCCCCGGCCTGCAACAATGGCGGACGGTCCTCGGCGCCACCATGACCATCGCTGCGGCCGCCGCCGCCGACCGGTTTGTACATGATTGATTAGGCGCTCCGTCAGACATGCAGTTGCTTCTGGCGCGCCTTCTGCTCAACCTTCACACCAAACACCCGAACCCCCAATGCCAGCGCCTGTACATACTAAAATACATACGTTTGCTTATGAACTGCGTGACGCTTTTCAATTGAAGGACGCGAGCAACAAGCAGACATTTAGGCCAAGCTCTGAAAGCGTGAGTAGCACACGTTTGGCCCAAACTCGTCGTACTCTGCCTTGGACACAAACAGCGGGCGTCCGCTCTCCATCCATTGCTGCGTAAAGAACATGCTGCCCTCCAGTGCGGCTAATTGCGGATCTGGGGCTCGGAGGACCTGCAGCTTGATCTCTGCAGGAACAAGAGGTCGCATGTCAGCGAGCAATCGCTTGACGAATCCAGGGAAAAGCGAGTTTCCCCCAACAACTTGGACATTTCCGTATAGTAGTGCGCGCAATCTCATCGCCTCGTCTGGCGGCAGGTGCGCGCTGCACGCCTCGACCGCCTGGCACACCAGTTCTGCGACGCCTGCTTGGCCGAGTCCAATGTCGCTTGGGCTGAACAACAGCTCTGGAATAAAAATCTTCTCATTCGTCAGAGCGAGGGTCTGTGCAGTCGGGTCGAGTGTAGGGACATTCGCCGGGTCGATCACGAAGCCTAAAGGGTCCTTGTAGCCAGTGGTCGCATCTGGGAGCATGTAGTCTGGGGTGGGCGTATACCTTCTGGACCTCGGCTTCTTGTTTTCGAGCGCAATCTCGGCAAGATAATGCGGGCTCACACGACAAACGCGCTCTTTGATGGCATTTACAACCGCGGTATCGCGCATCATATTGTACGCACGAAAGCTGATGATTTCCTTGAGTTGATTTGTGAGCGCCTTGCCTCCTAAATCCAGCCGTCGCACCGCTCGCCATATGACGCGCCCATCGATGACAGGCACTGCATGACTGAAAGAAAACCCAGTGTCCAGCACCACACATGCGTGGCTGCTCGTCGACGCTGCAAAGGCCGGCATAGCCTGCGACGTGAGTTGCACGTACCTTTGAAAGCCCAAATACTCAAACACAAGTTCGCTCTCGGCATGAATCATATGCCCCGGGTTGAAGCACGGCGCCGTGGTGATGATGGCGTTTCTGTGCGTGCCTTGTGCGTCCACTGCCTGCTCATTGTTCAACAAATGTGACCAGATGTCGAGCTCGAGTCCCCAACTGCACACGTATCCGCGCTGGTGGGGACGAGAAAACGACATCTCGGAGAAGTCACGGCACGAGCGTAGTTCCGAGCCATACATCACGTTGCCTGCACGCCGCGGCACGCCCGGTACCTCGACGCGCGGCCGGCATGCTGCGTTTGGGATCCGTACCGCCGCGCCCACAGCTTCGCGGATGTCCTCCGCCGAGAAATGATCGCTGGGAACTCGCGCACACTTGATGTCACCGGCGCCATTGTCCAGAAACACAATGGACGACGACAGCGACGCGCTGTCACACGGCGTTGCGGCTGGCGAAGCAGCCAGCGAATCTCGGGAGGGCGCCATGTACAAGAGCGAAGCCTTAATGTGATGGTCGCTTGCTGAGAAATCTATTTCTCTTGGACAAGATACATTTAGAATGACGGCACGAGTTATCAAAGTTTTATTGTGTCCCGCCGCTGCCGGCCCCCGCGGGAGCGTTACCACCCATTTGCACAAGGTGTGAGTACTGCTGTTCCTGCCTGAGCACGTACACCTCGTGTCGCAACTGCTGGTTCTCGCGAACGAGCTCCGCAACCTGATCGTTCAACATGCTGAGCAGGCCGAGCACGTCCATTTTCCCGGTGGGGCTCGCGCCAACTATGCCCGCAGTCAAGTCTGGTCGCGAGACCGAATGTGACGCATGTGTATCCTGCAAGTTCGTGTCAGCATCCTTCACTTCAAAGCGGGATCGACGCTCACCACTCGACGGACGGCTCGCGTCCTTGCTCGCCCCTGTCAGTTCCGACACGGCCTTTTGAAGCGTGGTGGTCGTTGTTGAGGTCGCGGTGGTCAATTCTGAATCACCTCCGACCGGTACATCCTTCACGACAAAGCGCTTTCGACCATGCACCGAGATATCGGGCGTGTTCGGCTGCGACGAGAAGTACTCTTGATCCACCACGGTCTTCACTGCAAAGCGACTTTTACGAGCAGGCTCCACGGCTACGCTTTTGCTTTCCGCTACCATGTGCATCGGTATGCCATGCAAATATGTCTCTTCCTTCGGACCCGACACAGCGCTACCCACATTCGCATAAATTGCTTGTTTACGTTCCATCGATTGCGGCTTTGTTCTCCCTGCGACCACAAGATTTGGGTTCAATGGATCTGAGGGCCCGCCAGATTTTGAATGTGATGGTGTGATTGACGCAGTCACCAAGGGCGATGGTTTCGACACGGGCGCAGATGCTTTCGTTTCCAAAGCGCGCAAATTGCCGTCTGAATTGGCAAACACCTCTCGGCCTTCTGCTGCAGCGTTGTGCAGCGATGTGCCGCTTTCGGAATGACTCAGATTATTCAGGTTCATTTCCGACACGAAAAAGCGGCCTTTTCGAATTGATCTCGACGCAGCTCCACTCCTTGAACTGTCTTCTCCATCCGTCACCGCGGAATCCTTCGCATTGACATTATTCACGTTGAATGAAAGTTGCTCTGGCACATGCGGAGGAATCGCCGCGGGCGTCCCTCCTGGTCCCAGTGGCGGCAGCGAAGGAGTCACGACCACAACAGGATGAATCGAAGCTAAAGCGTGAGCAGGTGCAGGTTCTGGACCTGGTGCCGCAGATGGTGCTGTCGCTGCGGTTCCGCCAGCGATGTTCAGGTTGCCAGGTGCAGAAGCGCGCACATCAGAGCCACTCCTGTCCGTCGGTACCGCGCCGCCACCTCCCGCATCTTGTGAGTTTATCCGTTGAACCTGCCTCAACCCAGCTGTGGCCGTCGCCGTTGCGGTTACAGACGAGCCAAAACTGCTGTCCGCGTCATTGGGTGTCCTTCCCTCTGAAGCTGACTGCTCACCGCTGGCCTGGCCGTCTTCGTCTGCCTCGTTCGCATCATTCTCGTCGTCAAAGTCCCAGCCCTGGCCTTTCATCTGCAGATCCCAAATCCCGCTTTTTTGGCCCTGTGCGACTTTTTGCAGTTGCTGGTACAACCCACGTTGCGTACCGGCTCGTGAGCCTAACGGGGGCATTTGCTTGATAAGCTCCGGCAGATTTGCTGGCTTGCGCACGTTCTTGAAATATTTGTGTCTCAGCATCTGTGCTGCAGTCGGTCGCTTCTTCGGATCCTTTTGCAGGCAGAACTCCAACATTTCTCTGAAACCCTTGGAGTACTTCTGCGCCGCATGGGGCTCCAGGGACGGCGGCGGGTTCTGCAGAGTCAGCAGCAACACTTTCATGGGTGGGTAATTCATGTACGGCGCACTGCCCTGCGCAATTTCAATGGCCGTGATCCCGAATGACCAAATGTCTGCCTTGTAGTCGTAGCCGTGCACCTGCTCCATGACTTCGGGCGCCATCCAGCACGGCGTGCCCACAAACGTTTGCCGCACTTTGCGCTCCAAGCCGCCTTCCACCATCCATCCCATCACACCATAATCGCTGAGCATCACGTTGCCCTTGCTATCTAGCAAGATATTGCCCGCCTTGATGTCGCGGTGCATTTGGCCCTGGCTGTGAAAGTACTCCAGGCCGCGCAAGGCCTCGTGCAAAATGTATTGCGCGAGGTTCTCGTCCAGGCCCTTGTGGAACATATTCTTGACGAGGGAGAGCACGGAGCCTCCTGTGAGCAACGGCATGACGACCCACAAGTCATGGCCGTGCACAAACGAGACCGAGTACGGGAGCACGTTTGGGTGAGACGAGAGGGACATGACCTGTATTTCCTTTCCGATTTCCTCGAGCGATGCCTGGAACACCTCGAGATCATACACCTTGATGGCGACCTCCTCCTTGGTGGCATCGCACCACGCGCGGTACACCGTGGCGGTACTGCCCTGTCCAATCTGCTCGCGCAGCTCGTAATGCAGCGCGTCAGACGGGTACATCTTCCGCTGGTTCGGCGACGGCGACGCCATCCCATCCCCCCCTTCCTTTTCCACCCCACCCGACCTCCACATCCTCCCATCCACCCCCACTTTTTCTCTCCCCCCCCCCCTCACCGCTTACTCTCACAACCACAGCTATTCCTGACGCTCGCATTCTCCGTTCTTTCCTTTCTTTCTTTGCTTCTGCCGGTCAACGCGTCCAAACGTCAACTTCGCATTAATCACGCCTGTTTTGCTACAAAGTGCACACCACCTGATGGCACACACACACAACGTCCTATGCGCGCGCGCCTCCCTCGTTCGTTCTGTTCGAATTGCGCTGCAAAATCAGAGAAAAGGACAGTGCAGGTACGGTGGGTACGGTGGGTACGGTGGGTACAGGATGCTTGCGAGCGAGGTACAGCGGGACGTTCGCGTGGCGCAATGAAACGAGGGGGCGGAGCACGGGTTGGTGGGGACGATGCGCTACGAGGAGCCGGATGGCGTGGCCGGTGCGGCGCGCGTCATGCGGTCGAGGCTCAGGCCCAGCAGCTGCAGACTGGACCAGTGGAAGATGTACAGAAGATTGAACACCACGGGGTGCACAATCGCGTCCAGCGGAAACGTGTACCCGGCGTGGTACTCGTCCAGCGCGTCCCACACGTAGATGAGCGACCGCTGGAATCGAGCCTGCTTGCGGTCCCCGACCACACGCTTGTGCAGCTCGTGCCCCAGAGCTACGGAACGAATGAGGACCAGCGCACGGTGCTGCTGGTCCGTGTCCGCGCCTTGCAGCACATCCTCCTCATCGTCTGCCGCGCCGCCGTTCCGTCGCGCTCGGCTCGACCGCAGCGCAACGTCGCTGGGGTCGCCATCCAGAAACACCGCAAACGACCCCTGCAAGTGCTCGCGCACAGCTCTCCTCTCTTCGGCGCTAAGTTGCACAGCTCGGAGTAGAAATTCCGGGCGCAGCATCATTCCTAGAACAAGTTCGTCAAATCCAGGTTGACGCGCTTGCTTGCTTTCGGCAGGCGAGCCATTCGAAGCGGCATCGTTGTCTTGAACCAGCGCGAGCAGGTGGTCGTTAAAAGAGTATGAAGTGCTCGCAATCATCTCGCACATCCGCAGCCGTGCGTCGCGGTCGATGCGACAATATTGCGCGTGATCGAGAAGGGCAATGCGAAAGTGGCGTGCCTTCGGGGCCCCCGCCGCGTCGCTTGTGGGCGCTTCGCGCTCATGTGCGCTGTCCTGTACGGCAAAAACATTGGCTGCATGCAGATCAGCGTGGAATAAGCCAGCCCGGAACAGCATCACAGACAGGCACTCTGCCAGTGCGTCAGAGACTTGCCTACGTTCCTCGGGGCTCATGTCGGCCACAGCATCGTCGATACGGCGGCCGGGGATGCGCTCCATCGTCAGCACGCGATCCGTGCTGTACGCCGGGTACATTCGCGGGACGGTGACCTGATTGGCCGCGTATTTTTCGAAAAAGGGTCGAACAGCGTCGGCGTTGCTGCGTTCTGCCACAAAGTCGAGTTCGGTGAGCAGGTCGCGTTCAAGTCCATCAAGCGTCTTGATCAGAAATCGTAGCACTTTTCTATCCACGTCTCGCCAGAACCCAGCGCACCACAACACCGCGTGCAACATGCGCAAGTCCGAAACCATTTGCTCCTTGATGCGGAAGTGCTGCACCTTGACGACCACGTCCGCGGCATCAGTCGCCCCTACCGACTCTGTGTCTTGATGTCCCTCGTCCGATCGAAGCACCGCGCGATGCGTCTGTGCAATGGACGCGCAGGCCAATGGTGTGGTATCGACGCGGCTGAACAGCTCGCCGAGTGGGCGCTGCAGCTCACGCTCGATGGCCATTTTGGCGTGCTGCCAGCTCGAGCATGCCGCCGAATCTGTCAAAGGTAGCAGCGCGTCCATGTACTCACCGCGCAGCGAGCCCGGCATCGAGCTGATCGCCTGGGCGAGCTTCACGTACAGCCCACCAAGCCGCGAGCACGCGCGCGCACAGTGCGCGGCCGTCTCAGCGTGCCACTGCGCCACGCGCGGTTCGTCGAGATCCGCTTCTACCCGGCGGAACCGGAGCAAGCGCCATGATAGTTGTGCTGCAGTGCGCAGCACAAACACGCGCCGGTAGGCGAGCTCCAACGGCACCGGCCAGTCCATCCGCACCGATGCCGGGTCGCGATCGCGGTACAGCACTGCGGCCGTTGACGCGAGCGAGACCGCCGCAGCGCCCGTCACCCAAACACGTATCCGCTGCTGTGTTGCGGAGCCCATCGTTGGGCGCGTATCCAGCGCCGCGCGCGCGAGGAAAGGCCACTCAATTTTTCCCTGCAAGAAGTTTATTTATCGCATCCCGTGCTCTTGCCGTTCCTGGAACCCCATTCACCAACGAGCTGCTGTTATTTTGCCTTAGCGTACACTTAATACTTCTCTTTCCTTTCCCACGAGTCTGGGCCGATGCCCCTGCCATCGCCCAAGTAGCGGTGCTGCGGCATGCGCGCAAAGCCATTGTCGTTCTTCAACTTGTACTCCATTTCCGCGGTGATGCCGCGAAACAGAATGTACGGAAAGACGACCAACGCGACCGTGATGCCCGCGATCGACTGCAAATTCCACTTGAAATAGTGCCGGCCAAAGTTGAGCCTCCTGTCCATCCAGTCCTCGATGTACGGATTCGTCTTGACGCGGAACTTGCCCATGGCGAGTCCGAATCCGCGTCCTTGCGACTGCGCGCGCAACTCCACAGCACTGCCGTTCCACGCCAAAGCCTCTCCTCGCGCAGACACACGCGTGCAAGCCGGCTCGAGCTCCGACCCCCTTCAATCCCCACCCCACTTCACCCTCTCTACCTCGGCACAACCCAGCACCAACACCCCCAACACCACCCACCAGCCTAGCTCCTCCACACCCACCTCCCCGGTTCCCCCCAGCGCGTTTCCGCTTCCTCATTCACTGTACACACTGTACCCAGTCTACTCACTGTACGCACTGTACTTGGTCTGAACCGAGCACGGAACGTACAGTGGCAGAACACCCGAGGAAGTACAGTAGTGACGAACGGACCGACGGACTGTACCCTTTGCGAGTCGAGTGGTGCTGACGAGACAGCGGCTGGCTGCTAGTAAAGAGCGGTGATTTCAGTAGGAGCGCGGCTACTGATGAGACAAGGAAGAACGGAGCGAACGGACGTGTTGCGCTGTGCGGGGGCGAGTGGCGAGGGTGGGGTTTCTGGTTGCGCAAGGACAGCGCGCAGTGGCAGGATGTCGGTGTACGCGGCGGCGTCGGAAGCAAACCGCTTCACAGCGGAGGAGCTCGAGGAGTTTCTGGGCGTCGAACGCGCGCAATTCGAGAAGGAGATCAGGGCCGCCTTCGATGAGCATGATACAGACAACGACGGAAAGGTCACCGCCGACCAGGTCAGGGTGTTGCTGCAGGATATGGATTTCGGGTTCTCCGAGAAGACAGTGGCGTCTATGATGGAAGGGATCGCAGGAGACGACGGTTTCGCCTTCCGTAACTTTCTCACCCTGGTGTACGACGTGCTCGGCGTCGAGATCGCAATGGCCAAGGGAAACACCTCGCTGCAGCGCTCGCACACGCAGGGTGCGAGGAGGGGCAAGGCAGTCGCAGACATGCTGCAATGTATGCCACTCATAGACCGGGTCATGAAAACGCTGGGCAGCGAGGAGGGAAAGATCCCGCTCTCGCTGATAGTAGACTACCTGAACCGCATTCCAGAGCTCAAGAAGCATGACGCCGCTCTGCGCGCCTCAATCAAAACAATTCGGAACGCCGGCGAGTCAGTAGATGAGCATACCTTTTCCGAGCTGCTCATAGACATTGCCTGCGAGGACGTCGCTGTTTCCGTACAAACTATCCTGGAGAGTCTGTTGAAGTTCCACCAAGAGCCACAGTAACTCTTCCTTCTCTGCATCCATTGACTCGCTTGTTCCATGACGAAAACTTAGCTCTAGCATCGCGCCTCTGTTCACTGCGGTCATCTTTATCTTACTCTCTCTTATCGAACAAGGCCACAAGGCACTGCCCGTGCGCCGCGTCCGTCCAACGAACTGATCCAAAGCCGCGTTCTTCAGCGCCCGCGCATCAACTACAAGGGATGACACCGATATCGAATGCAGCTCTTGCACAGTGTTTTCCGCACCGCCAACACGATACGCGCAACCCGCGGCGCATTCTACGCAAGTCCGTGCGAATTGAGGTACTTTGGGCGCCCTTTGTGGCGATTCCGTGTACCTCTTTGACCTCCTATCGACATCAGGCCAACAAAACCGTACCAGCTGCGGACGCGCTGCTGTGTGCAGGCGCCTCGTGCTGTCCTGTGCAGGCAAATCATACTTTCTGCAATCAGACCCTTCCTTCTCGGGAATGCTAGGAGCTGGCTCGGCTGCAGCCACCGCCGTGCCCTTTCCTGACTCACACCAGTCCCGGCCTGTTGTTCCTCCTCGCGTGAGGTTGGTGCGACAAGCTATCAGATACCGCTGGCTCTCACCTTGCGCGACCGCGCGCTTTCCACAATTGCGCATCACGGCGGCCGCCCAGCATCTTTATACACCGTGCGCATCCTTCCTCACCTAGTCTCTCCTCTGCAGTGCCTCCCACATGGCCGCCAAAGTTGCTCTTCTCTCGCTCAGCCCGCACAGACGCTCAACGGCCGCAACGAATTTTGCCGTCCCGTCACCGGCGGTGAAGCGGTTGGGAAGCAAACGAGTTGGGTTTGGGGAGGGACGATACAAGACGCAGGCACACGCAGACGTACAGACACGTAGACAGACAGAGAGAGTGTGTGTGTGCGTGTGTATCGATAGGCATAGGTCAAGGCTGGCCGTGCACCGATGCAGTACGCCTTTGTTTCGGGCTTGGCTGCGTGGCGCTTGGGGACTTTGAGCACATCGCGGATTGCTCCGATCTACGTGACGAGTATGGAATCTAGTGCACGAGGCCGCCAGGCTCGGACCGGCCGAGGGCCGTCGCAGAAGCGACAGACCAGTGGGGACGCGCGAAATGGAGCGCCAAGCGGCTCCCTTCCGCATCGAGGTGTGCGCCGCCCACCCTCGAGCTCCTCGTTTGGTGACGACACGCCGCCGCGACGACGCGTGCGGACGGACGAAACGTTGGAAGCTTCTATTTCAGCCAGCATGAAGTCTTTGCCGTCCAAAGAACTCCATATCCCGGAAGGTGACGGAATCAAGTTCGAGTCGCTCCCTATTCACCCGCTCACGATGCGTGCGATTAAAGAGGTGTTCAAGTACGAGACGTGTTCGCCCGTACAGGAGCGCACGCTCCCCATCATTCTGAAGGGCAAGGATGTGCTGGCCAAGGCAAGGACCGGGACAGGAAAGACAATTGCCTTCATGTTGCCGGTGATTGAGACGCTCGTAGAGCACCCGCGTATCGGACCGGACAGGGTGAGCATCCGCGCGCTTATCCTGTCCCCTACTCGAGAGTTGGCGTATCAGATCGAGGCCGAGGCGAAGAAATTGCTGACTTTCCATAATCTCACCACCGCTTGCTTTGTCGGCGGTGTGGGCATTAACAAGGACATCGCTCGGCTCAAGTCACGTGTGGATATCTTGGTGGCAACTCCAGGAAGAATGGAGGACCACATCAAAAACACAGATGGCTTCAAAAATCGCCTGGGTGGTGTCCATTATCTTGTTCTGGATGAAGGCGACCATCTTATGGACCAGGGCTTCAAGCCTGCGATTGATCGTATTATTTTGTGTCTCCCGAAAGTCCGGCGTTCCTTGTGCTTCAGCGCCACCGTGCCCCAGGGGCTATCCGAGGTTCTTGGTTCCGCTCTGAGGTACGACCATGTCACGGTTGACTGCACGGAGGGCGACGGCTTGGGCGATACGCACGACGCAACCAAAGTGCGTCAGGGCGTGGCAACAGTTGATCTTGAGAACGTCAATGTTTCCGTGTGCACTGTGATTGCAGCTGAGATGATGAACAACCCTGAAGAGTATAAGATTATTGTATTCCTGCCGACTGCTCGCCAAGCTCAATTTTTTGCCGAGCTGCTGAATGCATGGTTGTCGGCGCCGACGTCGCCCGTCGGAAGAAACCATCCCGAGGTACTGGAGATCCACAGCCGGAAGAGTATGTCGAACCGCACCAAGACGTCCGACCAGTTCCGCAGTGCGAAACGTGCTGTACTGGTGTCCTCTGACGTGTCGGCGCGCGGCGTGGACTATCCAGATGTGTCATTCGTGCTGCAGGTCGGTGCGCCGTCTAGCCGCGAGCAGTATGTGCATCGCCTGGGCCGCACAGGCCGTGCGGGTAAGGCAGGCCGTGGATTGCTCATGCTGCATGACTTTGAACGCTTCTTTTTCGATAACGTCAAGTCCTTACCTATGGACAAGACTGTGGGGGATGAAGTCCCACAGGCTCTAGCGCGCTTTCCAGAGGCTTTGGCTACCGTCCCAGACGCCTTGGACCGCGTGGAGCAGCAAACCAAGGAACAGACCTATCAGGCATGGTTGGGCTTCTACAATTCGTCCTTGAAATCACTTCGATGGGATAAAGAGGATCTCGTCTTAAAGGCGGCCGAAATGGCGAGCCTGCAGCTTGGTCTTGATGAACCGCCTGCTCTCATGGCCAAGACCGTCGGCATGATGGGGCTCAAAGGTGTTCCGGGTCTGCGCATTGCAGGTAGGAACGAGAGCTTTGGTGGCGGGAGTGCTCGTGGCAGAGGCAACAACAGTGGGCAGGGCGGACGTGGCGGTGGTGGTGGTGGCGGAGGGCGTGGCAGGAGCCAACATGGTGGGCGAAACTGAACGCGCAAGAAGCCTCTGACAGGGAATGGGGAAGGAGAGCCAAAAAGGAGAGAGATGGGATTCTCTTTTTGTGGTTTGAAGCCGGGATGCGGTTTGCGTGGATGCAGTTAATAACTTTCATGCTATGTTTGGCGCACATGTATGCATGTTTGCCTTGACTTAACTTTCTTTGTGTGTGTGAGTGTGTGTGTGTGTGTGTGTGTCTTTCTTTTCTGTTGTACGCTAGATGCAGCTTTGTCCGGCAAATGGCACATGGATCCATCCGCTCTTTGGGTGGCCAAAGCTACACGGTTATTTCAACCGCCTTGTTACTGACTTTAAGTAACACATGTATGAAGGAAAGTCTTCTGTAGCTTATTCCCCGTGTGTGTCTGCATCATCTATCACGTTACTCCTTCAGCACGGCTGTGGCGCGAATCATTCCCAGCGCAACATGTTGTGCTCCTTGCGCTCGGACTGGACGCCAGACGCGTGCATGAAACGAAGTGCTCTTTGTGGAAAAAGAGCACGCTCACGCACATCTGTGCGGGGCGCATGTCCAACGTGGTCACGGCAAGTTTCTCACCTGCACTGGTAGCCGCACGCTCGTCGTGTCGGGTATCAAAGTAGGCCGCGAGAAGCGAAGGGCTTGGCTCTTCAGAAGACCAATGAAAACAGCAGAGTAGATGTTTTACGTGAGGAAAGTGTGCACAGTGAGAACCCTGTTGCTCGGGAGTGAACAGACGCAATCTCACGGTTCCCATGAGCTGGCGCTCTTGTCGGGAGACTTGCCAGCCAGAGGTCCGGAGGCGGATCGTGTGCTCTTACGAAAAGCGCGTACCTTGAACAGTTCGCGCTTTGTCTCAGAAGCACAGAGACCACGTCCTGCAAGCGTACGGATTCGCGTTTTCGGGAATCGCTCGCAAGCATGGAGTCGTGCATCTGCCTCCCGAGTGTCTCAGCGATAGGATACTCAATCACGCAGAAGTGGAATCGAATACAGATGCTGCAAGAACCAGGCAAAGTGCAGGAAACGTGAGGCTGAGGAGTTCAAGCGCCGTGCCGGGCAATATTCTGCATTGAAGACGGCAGTGGAACTGGTTGGGTGCCGAAAGGTCAAGCGCTAGCTTTCTGAACTGAAGAACCTAGCCACGTTGGCCAGGGAGCGCGGCCGTAGTCTAGGACACAGGTAATTCAATGCATTGTTTTACGGGAGGCCTGGAGTGAGTAAGCCTGCCGTGACAAGAATTTACGGCTCCGTCCTCTTCGAACTCGGAATTTGGTGAGTGAGAAAAATTCGAGGAAATAAAGGGGGCGAAATCGGAACATGGTAGCGTGGCGGCTTTCAGAGAAGCTCTGGGCAAAGTGCGAGCCGATAGCGAATCTCCCATCCAAGTCGGAGCTAGAGTCGAAACAGATAGGCTGGGAAACCGTGAATGGATTCCAGGAACCGCAACGACGATTGCACCGAACGAGAGTGCTGTGTACACTCAGTTCGAGGATACGAAAGTTAGACGCTGGATGTAAAACTGACATCAGATGCTGTTTGAACGAATTTGAAGTCCGCACAAACGCGCGATTAAATTGGCGCCTCTCTGCCTATCGCGTCTGCAATCAGATCGATCATTTCACTCATTGGAGTGGACCTGGCCTTTGAGGCTAGTTCGTAAATCGCATCCACGTTGAGGCCAGGACCACCGGACCAGGCAACAAGGGCATCAGTGCGCTTTCTGCGACGCTCCTGCAGGCTTCGCGCGTGGCGAAGCAGTGCACGTGTATCTGCGAAGAGCTGGTCCAAGAGCGTGCTTGAGTTCCTGAACACACTAGGCACTATAGACTCGGACGCGCTGACGGTACTACTTCCAGGATGTTTCGCGCTTCGTCCGTCATCCGTGAGGCTCTGAGAGCAAAGGTCGGCATATCGCACAATGTTTGAAAGCAGCAAGAGGATGTCCGTCAGCTCGCTTCCCACTAAGGTATTTGGCTGACCCGAAAGTGAACCAAGCATGTTGCGCAGAGCCCGCACTTCAAGTGCAATCACGGCAGCCAGTGGTCTGTCCTCGAGAAGAGCCTGGAGCAGAACAGCTCGTAATTCACCATCGTGGCCAAGAAAGCGAGCAAAGCTGGCTACGAAGGGACTCGACGAGTACAACGCGGTAAGCCCGACAAATCGTTGCTGACGGTTGGGGTCCTGATCGTGATCCGCGTGGCCCAGAAAGCGCGAAGAAATGCTCTTGGTGCCCGCGGCGTCTTCCTGGTAAGAAAGGTATGCCGCTCGGCGTTTTAAGAAAAGTTCATACTTTCTGGTCCAGGCATTCAAATGCACAACGACTGCAGCAGAATTCCCCTTCTTCCATTTCTCATTCGAGTAAATTGTTGCGTCGAGCCACCAATACCTGGGTGAGGCCACACTGATTCGTCGGATAAGGCGCGGATCAGGCAACAAGCCGGGAGTCACCAGGCGCAAACTGGAACCTGGGAGGAATTCGTTGGATGTGTCGTCAAGCTCAATCTGCACGGGAACATGGCAGGGTAGCCGCGAATCGACATCGTACACCTCAAGGCCACGGGGTTCAGCTGCGAGCACGTATAAGTGTCGTAAAGCCTGCAGGTGGAACTGATTATCTGTAGAACTCAGCGGAAAGCGGTAGTAAATGCTGCACAAAAGGTACGCGGCTGCTTGCTTAGAGTTCTGGAAGGCGTACTCGCCATTGCCAAGAAACAGAAATCCCATTGCTGTATGAGTAGCTTGGTGACTACCATATGTCTTCGAGCCACCACCATGGACGCGCAGCGCGCGCAAGAGCCTCAAGCATTCCAAGTTGCCTGTGCCAGACATCACAATACCAAGCGTCAAAACTAGAGAATCTAGACACATCTGATAGGCTGCTGGCTCACTGCTGCGCGGCGTTTGCTGCCGCCTCTGCAGCGCCGCAATAAAACGCTCAGCCATGGCGCGCAAAAAAGTGTACACATGCACATTGGCACTGCCAGCATACTTGAGTCCCAAGGCAATCGCCGCTCCTGTGTACGCAAATGCACGTGCTCGTAAAGCGCAACTAGAATCCTTTCCTTGCGCTCCTGGTTGAGTCAAGCTAGACGGTGGCGTATCAAGATCCAAAAAGCGGTCCATGTCATACGCGTCAGCTTTCGGCTGCTGTTCAGGTTCCGCCGGAAGCAAAAACGCCGGAAGGTCCCCGATCAGCCATTGTCCAGTTGGCTCTATCGCAGCCCAATGATTCAAGCGACGTACAAGAGCGCGGAGCAACACGTGGTCTGGCCGCATGCGGTCGAGCTCCCACTCCGAACGAGGTAGGGGTACGAGCTCGGAGATCGTGGGGTCCTCACACTGCATCGTCATTAAGGCCAGCGCCATCAAAGCTGCGGGGCTTGTCGCATCGATAAAGATCGAGCCGCTATCATAAACTGGTTGCGACTCGGCTGGGTCGTAAGCACTTTGATACTTTGATGGCGCGAAGGGGTCCCGCTCGCCTGCATAAGTTGGAGCCGAACGCGATCCTTCTTCTGAAAAAGTACTGGAGGACTGCTGCTCCAGTCTGGCGAGTGCGGCGTAATTGCCACCTTCAATAAGAAGGCGAAATCGTTTTTTGAGCTGACACTGCTTTAGTGCTTCTGGCTCCGCCCCGGCACCCAAGCAAATGAGTCCAATACCGATCGCGGCACACAGCGCCACACACTCGCGATTGGCAACGCGCTGTGTGTCAAGGCGAGCACAGAGTTCGGCTAGCAAGCCTTCAACCATGAGGCGGTTGCAAGTCTCCTGGAAGAGCATTCCGGCGGCTACACAAGCGGCGGCCTGCATCAAGCTTGACACTGCCCAATCCGGCTGCGCAAACCCACCAGCATTAAATGAGAATAGGTGCAAGCACATCATTTTCGAAGTGACTGCGTCCATGCTGCCGCGCTTGTGCGAAGCCACGCCGAGCATCAACGCAATCGTCGTCAGCTCGTGTTGTTGTGTGAGATATTGATACCAGTCAGTGCGCTTGAGCGCTGGTAGGTGCCCCGTCAGGCCAAGAGCCAGCAGGACGCCTGCGTGCGCAGCCGCGCGACGCCGATCGGATCGTGGGTTCGGGCGATTGGTCATAATCCACGACCGAGATACCATGGCGTCCTTTCTCGGATCCGCAGAGCCGAGACACAGTCCCGCAGCTGCACCATTATGAAACTCAACCCACTCAAGGAAATTTGGAGGCAGTGGACTCTGATCGAGTGCTATCAGCGCGCCCCCTCCAGTCCCATCCCCAGCGATTCCAGTCCAGCCACCACTGCTTCTGCTGCCTCCCGGCACAAGCCCGGAAAGACATAGCTCTGGCACATGAAGCGGTTCGACTAGTTCCAGTGTGCGAGAAACGCTCGAACCGAGCAACATTGCACCGCGACCTACAGGATATGCCAGATGGCGTCGTAGAAGGAGCAAGAGGCGATTTTGGTTCTCAAATGTCACTTCGTCGTCCGCAACGGCAGCCGCCGACGCTACTGGCTTATGAAACACCACCGGTCGGCTGCTGTCGAGCATGCTCGCGACCTCTGCCAATCGATGATCTGCTGCAAACCGTGCCGCGCCGTTGTGCAAGCCGGGTTGAACGGTACTAGAACTGTAAAGTGTGTGAAGTTTCAGCATGCCATGGCCAGGAAGCATTGGAGTTGCCGTTCTAGCTCCCGTTCCGACGGCAGCATGGTGTGCGCTCCCCGAAGCTGAGCTCTGCAGAAAATCCTCGCGTTGAATCAAAACGTACGCTTGCTCTGGCAGGGGTCGATGACTTTCCGATTTGGCGAAACCGGAACAGGAGTTTCTCATTTCGACAGAGGCATTCCCATTCGCGTTGTCTTGTTCCCGGAATTGCCACAGAGCATCCTTGATGGGAAGCATAATGGACAGATCAAGCGCGTGAATCGCTTCCAGACTAAAGCCGTGCTCGTATAGTGCGAGAAGCATGCTGCGTGGACCCTCCCGTGCGTATGCGTCGGCCACGCGGCACAGGCGGTATGTCAGGTGAGTGGTAGAATACCGCATCCCGTCGGGGATATACTCTGGGTCGGAACGAAAGGATGTGTTTTGCGTCGCACACACGTTCGGAAACACATAATCCCGCCTCGCCCGCCCTGTAAAGCACGCAAGAAGGTGTGCAGTACTGTCTGGTACATTCACAGTGGCCGCAGCGGCACCTGGACGTCTATCTTGCTTCTCTGGATTCCACGGACAGGGTATGGGAGCGTGTGTCTCGTAGTGTATGAGAAACACATTTTCATCGAGTACGTAAGCGTACCACGAGCATACTGCGTGCCACTGCGAGCGCTCGTGAGACCGCAGGCGCGAGATCCGACTCTGCTCATAGTGCAGATGCAAAGCATATAGCACGGTGAATGCATCCGCGCGACATACGTCGACGGTATACGCAGGGACGTGGTCAGGAACACTTCCTGGTTCAACAGCAATGCGTCGCGCTTCAATCCCAGGAGCGCTCCTGACGGCTTGCAAAGCATGCGCAAATCGCGGCAAGTTTCGAGTCTCAGCAGGAAGGAAGAATAGAACACATAACGAGAGAATTTTCCATTCAGAGAAGCGACTCTCCACGTCAGCGCTGTCATCGAGCCCATATTTTAGCCGGCGGGTAAGAAAGTCGCCCCACAACTGCGTCATGGCGTCCGTCGGTAAACAAAGGCCGAGCGTATGCACGAGGTCACGGATGGCATCTGTGTGCGGCATGAGGCGCGCCATATTAATCCGCAACGCCCGCTCATCCGAGCAAATCAGTGTTATTCGAGACCGCACAGGATTTCTGAACCCTGTGAAGACTGGAATACGCTGCTCTCCTTCGCGGTTCTCAAATGGGAGGTGCAACAAATGATTCACCCCAGGGACAACGCACGAGCCACCAATGTAAAGGTCCAGCGCCCCCGACTTGCGCAAAACCAGCATATCAAGGGCGTCGTGTCGTGATGCAACAATAGAGGCAACAGCGACGAACTCATCATCACTGTCCTGCAACCGACTGCGTTCGAAAAAGGCCATGTCGCGGTCAGAAGTACACACGATTTCGTAAACAGATACGACACCTCCTATCAAGCACGCAAAAAGCGCCTCGCCTTTAAACGAATGAGAAAAGCACACGGACGGTGGCGAAGCTGATTCGCCACGCTGTGGCTCTGGGAGGTGATCCGCGGCTTCAAAGACCCGGAACACACGCAGCGAGCACGCGCTGCGACCTTCCGAAAGAAAGTGCATTTGCCAGATGCCAACCGTGCCGAGAGTACGATTCCATGTCACCATGAGATTCAGCCTCAAGTCGAGCAGCAGCACTTCCTGAAAACCGGCTAGGCCAACGACCAGGCTCGGCCGTTCAAGCGGGTGCGGAAGCAGGAGATGTAACTTGCTCTTCAGCTTTTTCGGGGCGCACGACGTTGCACGAAGTTCCGCGTCACATTCAAGGACCACGCCACGGGGTGCTGCGAAAATGGCCGATACACGAGTAACACGGGTGATTTCCAGGGTTGGATCTGCCACGGCGGTACCAGGATCTACAGAAAAGTCCAGTGACTCCACATCAATAGAGTACAACTCGCCTGATTCATCAAGCACGACGAGTTCCGTTCCGAATGATGCGATCACGGCACTGGATGCAGGTGCCAAGAAATCACTTCCGTTGGCAAAGCGCGTTGCGACCACACTCTGGCACAATCCGGTGGACGCATCATGCGACCGGAAATCACGCTCCCGGCGGAGCGCGTGCGCGGTCCGTTGCGTTTGGCCACTGTATCCTGGATCCTGACTTGGTGCACGCTCGGACGCAGATGACTGTGGAGCAAGAGCCGCATGCTGAAAGTCTTTCCGTGACACAGGTGGATGATCGTGAGACTCATGCGCGGAACACGACTTGAGAAACGGATACGGCAATTTGCCACTGAGAAGCCTGGCGCGCGTCCAGCGTCCAGCACGCCAGTGCATTACCCCGGCGCACGAATTGCTATTTTCGTTCCTTGCTTGCGCGCCGCGCCGATCTTGATGCTCCACATCCGCATGTACGCGGCACCGCATCTCAGCGCACGCCTCACGTCCTTCATGCTCAAAGTACACCAGACGAGACGCTCCATCCATCTGCCATCGCTCCGAACCTTGCTCTGCTGCTGAACGCCACATGACCCTTCTACAATCTACATCCAGCGCCATCCGACTCCTTCACCCCGTACGCACGCGTGCGCGCGCGCGCGCTCAGGCGCCAGCCGCGATGCTCGCGCTCTCGTAAGTCGACGCAGAGATACACACTTCCGAAAGCAAGTGCGACCGATCGGTGCTCCGTGTAACTGTGCCCGCCGCGTGGTCCGAGGCTCATGTGAAGAGGGGCATCTCGAAGTCGTACTGGAGTGACGCGAATCCATGTGGTTGGAGAAGCCAAGGAGAGCGGCCCCTCGCGATCTCTGCAACAAAAGAAGGAACACCAGCGCCCAGCGAGGGACCGGGACGTGATGGTGCAGATGGTGGCGAATGCGACGATCCGGCCGAACAGCATGCGGCTGTAGACGGCCTGATGTGGACGGCTCGCGCCGCGGGTATCGCGTGCGTCCCCATGGAGATGGACTCCCAACTGCACTGCGCGCCCATTTGTGCCGCTGGGCGCAGGCGAGCGCACTTTCTTTCATATGATGTTTGACGGGGCCCAGAGCCGCGCGGCGACGTGCCGGCGTGGTGTGCCTGGACAGGACGGATTCCAGTACGGATTCGTTGGCAAAACGCATGCATTCGCTCTGTCCTGTGCCGTATCGCAAAGCACGCACGAAGACGCGTGTAAAAGGTGCAGAAGCTACAGGTCGCGTTCCCCGTGCGCTAGCACGACGTCATCGTTCTGCCCAACTCGGAGGTGTCCGACAGGATCTGCCTTCAGGCCGCGCATTAGACGGCGTACTGGGTGCCCACAAGCGCATGTACTCATGGCTGCAATTCAACACGCGCGAGCGAGACTGCAAGCCATTGCTGGTTAAAGATGAGTACAGGCGCACGCGCACGCCCTCCATCACCTACAAAACCAGCGCAACCCATCTGTACAACGCCGAGGTCTGGCAGTGCCGCGCGTGCGGTGCAATCCTGTACGGTTACATGAACGTGAGTATGAAATGCAGTGCGCCGCCCATGATGTACTGTCGCGGCGACCCGGTTTGGGAGGCAACATGACCGTCGTGCCACAGCTCCGGGACCCAAGCAACGACGCGACGCCAAATGTTTCCGCCACTCTTCTCCGTGTGTTCAGTAGGAAGTACAGCTGCAATGGCGCCAAATATTGCGCGCGAGAAACCGAAAGAGAAACCGAAAAAACCGAAACGGCGGGGGAAAGCGCGAAAACGCGGAACTGGCGCACGCGGGATGACCGTGCGGCGCGAGAGTTTGGGCTGTGAGGGGATTGGCGCGGCGCGCGGGAAGGATGGCTGAAGGCTGGCGGCTGAGCAGCGGCGCTGGATGCGCGTGACGCGGAGGGAGGAGAGGAGCGCGTGTGTGTGTGCGGGAGAGGGGACGAGTAGCGAGAAGCGCGGGGGGTGCGTGCTTGGGTACGTGGTTTGGACGCCGTGCGTGGCGCGTGGTGCCGGGCGTGCGAGTCGTGGGTCGCGGTGCTGGCAGTGTTGGGTGGAGACGGGTTGCGACGGTGCGTGGGTGAAAGGGGTTGGACGGCGCGCGTGATGGATAGTGCTGGTGCTGCCGCCGCTGGTGCTGCTGCTGCTGGCGGCGGCGGTGGGGTGACCTGGGATGGGTTGTTTGCTGAGAGCGCGTTTGCTGTGGGCGAGCGCACGCAGGAGCGCATGAGTGCTTGGGCCGCGCGCGGGCACGAAGTCGAACTGGACGAGGGTCGCGCGGCTCATGAGCAGGAGCAGTATGACGGTGCCGGCACGCAACTCAACTCTTGTGCGACGTCAAGTGAGACCACGTTCAAGGGGCTTCTGCAAAGGATACGCGAAGAAGAACCAAGCAGCACGGGTGAGGAGCATGCGTCTAGCGCATCCTCGTCGCGCGAGAGCGGACGCAGCTGTATGGAGGGGCGCAGTAGACACAAGCAAGAAATGAATGCAGGTCCAGAAAAGGATTGGAACACGCAAAGGGCTCAAGTCGACACTGGACACGAGAGGCTAGCAATCGAGGTTGTGCGCAAGCGCGCGCGCTTTGATTCGGAACGGAGCGCGGCAGATTGCAGGGTAGTTCACGGAGAGGTCGAGTCACAAGCGTCAACGGGTCTTAGCGGTGTACTTAAGGGTGGTTCACAATCCTCTTTTTCCGTGGGACATAGCGCAGCCGCGTCTGGCGCTGCGCAGGTCGCAGCTCCGTGTGTGCGCAGGAGGAATGATGAAAGCTCGATGGAGACTGATGCCAAGTCAACCTCTGCTTGCCGTGCGTCTTCACAACTGGTCAACCAACAGCGTTTCTTCGGACAGGTTCTGAAATACAAAACCTGGACACGGAGCGAGCTGCAGCGGTACCTTGATGGTCTGCGAATGTACGGCAAACAGATTAGCCGGCTTGCGACTTTCATTGGCACGCGCTCAAAAGAGCAAGTGCGTAGTCGGTACGACCGGGCGCGCAAGCACATCCTCAAAGCGCTGAGGGAAAGCGGGTACAAAGACATCAATGGATTTTTGGAAACGCAGCTCAACCAAGCGATAATTGAATTCGAAATGAAAACGCTATCAACCCTGGAAGAAAGCGATTCTGTTGCGAACAGGATTTGCGCACCACCGGTAAGTCTCAAGAGGAAGCGCGTCGGAGTGGATGCAACGAGCTCGGAAGCGGAACTAAATATTGAAGAGGAAGAAGCGAAGCAGCAGAAAAAAGCCATTCAATGCCCGGAGCAGCGTATGAAGAAAGACTGCGAGAGTCGTGAGCAGTCCCTGCAGCCCTCAACGCGCATTCTGGTTTCTGCCAGTCGACCGCAGATGGAGCACAAGGAGACGAGGCAACGACTAGATTCGCATACCATTCAGCATAGCGATGCGTCCAAGCATACTATGGCCGCTGAGATGCTCAGTGTACAGGTTCTGCCCTTCAGTGAAATCGATGCGTCCCTTCTGCGTCCCGTTAAGCAGAATCCAAAGCTGCTTGTGCGGGTTAAAGGCACGCACACCATTTCTGGGTTGGAGGTGCACCTCGAGTCAAAATGGAAAGAGGTATTGGTGTCCTCTGGCAAGCGGCTGCATATCGTCCAACTTGATCCTTCGAAAGAGTGCGGATTCAGTCGCGTAACCGGAACCGTTCACTCGGCTTTTGTCCATCAAGGCCAGCCACGCATGTTCAGATTGCTGTACCGCTTCGAATCGCCACCGCCCGAGCCATTGAAGGGCAATGCGGGCGAGTTTGTGGTCTTTTTGGAGAATGGTGAAGGCGAGAATACGACTTTTGCACGTGAAGCCAGCCGTGTTGACTTTCTCGACTCTGCCTTTGCAGCAGCCCCTGCACGGGCGCAAGATTCACAACGACAGCAGCGCGAGCGCCTGATGCGGCGAGATCATGTGCAGGACCTTGGACATAGTACCACGTCTCGTGCGGGTCTTCTCTTATTTGAACAGGAGCACGCAAATTTGGAAGCTCCAGCAGAATTCGATCCACAACATCATCAAACCGAAGGAGAAGCTCGCGAAGACATGCCGGCTTTTTCATCGGACTTGTGGCTCGCGGTGGGTGCGAATCGGAATGAAGGTAGCACGACAAACTCCTTCCTTGATGCGGTGTTGCAGCGTTCAGTTGCCCGCAGTAGCGATCGGATTGCGGGTCCGGGCAGTGAAGCAGGCATGCCATCAAACCTGGTGCACGACCATGACCATAGACAGACAGATTTCATGCAAACGCAATTCAACAGCTCCTTCTGGCTGGCGAGCCCTGGCGACTGTGCTCGAGGAGCATCCCCAAGAGGCGACAGTTTGTTCTTGCGTAGTCCAAGCGATGCAGCCGTCGCGTCCCATCCCACAAGCTTATTTCCGAATTGAGGCTTCCGCTAAGGACTCAAATTTATTGTACAAACAAAAGAGAAGACAGACACCCCAACAATTAACTAAATCGTGTCGATTCTGTCGCGCCCCCATACCTGTCGCTCGACGAGAGGGCGCGACTCCAGAGCTACATGATCTCACGGAATTATCGATTGCACCCGATCCGGGAACCTGCGCAATCATGCCAGTTAGAGCGTGCTGCTCAATGTTCGCCGAATGTCAATGGTTGACTCGGACTCGCGGAACATAAGCGCCTGAATAACATACACGCGGTTCTTCTCAGAAAGTCGCAGCATTTCGTGCAAACTTATACCTAGCTCATTGTCGGCCGGATAAACCAAATCAAGAATACCCACCCACACATCCCAAAAATCAGCAAGCACGAGCCCTTCGTCAGCCATCAGCTTCTTCTTCTCCGAGTAGAAGTGAAACGAATCAGCGGCGCTCACGTAGCCGTCCATGTCCACATCAAGTAGCAAAAAGAAATACTCGACGCATGCATCCACTTTGTAATCGCTCGTCGCGGCCCAAAAGCGCGCAAAGTCCGGAAGCCTCATCCCGTCCTGCGTGCGCGGCACGTGGCATGCGTACAGGGCCTTCACACCGCGAGGTGTCAACAGCGAGCGCTCGCGGCAAAATTCAATCATGGCGTCCAAGCGCAGCACGCAACGATTCGAGTCGTCACTGGCGGCCTCTCCCCGTGCCTCAATTGTGCATCCAGACGCGTTCTCAAACGTTGAACGCACCGAGCAGAAACGATCCGGTCGAAGTTGCGCTGCAGAGCCTTCGTACATGCCACTCTCAGCGCCAAGCAGCCGCGCGCAAAAGTTCGCCTTCTTCAGGTCCATCTTTGTGATCGGAATGCCTCGGTGCGCCAAGCCTCGCAGTCCAAACACCAAGAAGCTCACCACGGCATCCACCACGTGCTTTCCTTCGCCAATACGCGAGCGCAAGTTCCTCACGAGCCCTTCTGCAATTACACGAAAACCGTGCATGGCAAGGCCGATTGTGTTCTTGCCATTCACATCATTCTCTGCTCGGCTGCTGTGCATCAGAATTTCTACGAGCCTCCCCTCCCCATTCTGGGACTGGAGTTTCTCCAACCAAAACTTCATAAATACGTGGGTCGGCACACGGTCGTCGCCGTGTTTGACATTGTCGCCGACGCCATTGCTGCTGCTGTCGGCGGTGGTACCATATTCTCGTGCGGCTTCGAAAAGCAGAGGTGCTACACAGACCGGCAGTCCGCAAAGCGTGGCAATTGGTGTAAACTGAGCACGCTTCACTGCACCGCCGCTGCGGGCAAAAATCTTTTCCAGGGCCGGCTTTTCCATCCTGTTCCGCACTACCCCTCCGATGCCGCCAGACGGCGCGACAACTGTCCGACGCAGGGTTGACAAAGGAGGAATCTTTCCTGACGCCCTCAAGTCGTCTACCGCGCGCCCAGAACATCCGTGCTCGTCCGAGCCTGCGTGAGGATTCCGCGCCGCATGCGCAGCCGCCGCAGCCGCTTCTGCGGTCGAGGGCGTCCTGGCGTGACGACTTCCTCCTGGCTGGTGATGTTTCCCTCCACCAGAGGATGCGGGCGATGCGCCTGCCCTTATTGCTGCCGCAGTAGCCTCCGCTGCGGCAGCATCTTGCGCACCTTTTCGAAGCCGCCGGTGCACCAAATCACGCGCAGCAACCACCGAGTGCTTCCCGAAAGGCTCCTCCATGAAACGGTCCGCGCCGTGTCGGAGACACGTACTCGCTACCTCGGCCATTCTTCCTGCGCCGACCAAGACAATAGGCATCGTCGCGCACAACCGCTTCAGCTCCTTCACGGACGCGAGCTCATTACCCTCGCGCAACTGGATGACCGCCAACGCATACTGCGAAACGTCCGTCTTGTCGTACAGGATATCGGTGACTCCTGTGCACTCAAATCCGCCTTCTGATTCCAGAAGCTTGGTGATGGAGTAGTAGTCACTTAATCGGAAGTTGATCAGCAGCGCCCTGTACCGCACATTCCCACTTGCGTCGACCTGCTGATGCACGTTCAGAAAGCCAAGACTGCTTGACGAATCGTCAGGAGACAAGGACACGGGCGTGATTGACCTGGAACTGGACGGAGACAGCACGTTTCGCTGATTCTGGCCGTCCACAGGAGCTATACCAGCGGAAGACGCTTCTGCCGCCGCCACGGCAGATGCAGAGAGGCTTTGGGACAGCGCTGGCGAATCCACGTCCATTCGCTTGCTGTTGTGATGGACGCTTTCTCCTGGCGGCGACTTGGGCTTAACCCACTCGATGGAGCTGGCCTTCCTTCTAAATGCCGACGGCAGTGGCATTTGCTCCCGCAAGTAGTATGCGTAAAGTTTGATACCCACGCCTACATCAAAAGCAGAGAGGCCGACGCACTGCAGCAGCGGCGTGATATCGAGTCTGCCGGCAAGCTTGTTGCCTGTCAGCCGCAGCGAGCGCAGTAGCTTGCAGTTCTGCAACGGACTGAGATCGAGCGATGTGTCAATCTGGTTGCAGTCCAAGTACATGGAGCGCAAAGACTCGCATGAGGATAAGGGCTCAAGGTCAATGTTGCTCAGCTTGTTGTTGTGGATCCACAGCCGCTCGAGCTTGGTGCAGTGGCGCAGCGGCTCGAGGTCCAGCTCCGTCAATCGGTTGCCGTTCAACATCAGGGCGGTGAGATTTCGGCAGCGCGACAGCGGGGTCAGATTGATGGTTTCGAGCGCGTTGGCTACGAGTGATACTTCCTTGAGCTCGCAAACTGGCATTTCAAACAACGGGACCAAATCTACGGACACCAAACCAAGCCCCGAGATCACCAGCGTGGTCTGCGAGGGCTCGACCGTCTGCACGTGCGTATTGCCGGACGCGTCCTCGCACTTCAAAATCGCGCCAGCACTGCCCATGGCATCCGTGACCGAGTCTTTCTTCGCCTCGAGCTGCCCAACCTGCGAGGACGCGTCGTCAATGTACAAGTCGACGGCCTGACCATCTGGGGAGCCCAGTTTGCTGGCTCTGGATATCGACAGGTCGCCTGCTGGCGATGCAGCGTGATGGTGTGTCTCGAGCGCCATCTGCGAGAGCATCTGCACGCTGTCTGTCTTGAACATGCGTTTCTTGTTCGGGAACGGCTGCTCGTCGTTCGTGATGGGGCTGCCCCGCGACAGGCCATGCGTGAGGGACTCGGCACTGGGCGACTTCTTCAGCCGCGGGTTATCGGCCAGGTCATCGATGCTACCATTACCGACCGCAAGCGACGCCAGCGAGAAGCCGCCGTCGATGACGCCAGACGGCAACGAAGATCCAAAGTCCGCGCCTCCCATCGAATCGTCGCTGTCCGCGTCGTCATGACTGTCACTGTCGTCTTGTGCGGGACGAGCTCCGGTCTTGCCTGAGCGCGCCAGCGCCGAGCCTGTTTGCGATGCCGAGCTGCTCTTCGCAGCTGCGCTTCGTGCGACACGCGCCAAGTTGCTGATACTGTCCGAGGTTCTCGGGATGGACGTTTTGCGCTGAGTCTGCTCAAGTTGTGGCTGTGACAGGTCGGCGTTCCGCTGCTTGTCGACCTCCATCGCCATGTGCGGCGAGAGCGGCGCCGCCGGAAGGCCCGCGGTCACGCGCGCGACGTGCTGCTCGGCGAGCGCCACCAGGCTTCCGAGCGAGTCATTTCTACTTTCATGCAGCCCGCGCACGACGGCGGGGGCCTTCATCCTGGCGGCGTCATGCGGCGCCTGCAGCTGCGTCTGTGTGTGTGTGTGCGTGTGCGTCTGTGCTTGCGTATGCCCGCTCATGGTCATCTCTATACACGGCTCCCCGCTCTCCCACCTCCCCTCCCTCTCCTTCCCCGCTCTCCCCCAACCCTCTTCCAGCGGCGTCGCTGCCAGTCGTCACGCCTACCTCTGCGCTGATTCCATAGAGCCCCGCACCGTCAACCCCTTCCCCTCCCTTCTCACCCTCTCTCTCCCTGTCAACTTCTGCTCCACCCTTACACTTCACCCACACCACACTCTCCACCTACCCGCCTACACACTCTCTCACACACCCACACCTTAAATCTCGCCCTCTCACCCTCTCTCTCTCTCGTTCTCTCTCTGTCTGTTGTTCTCTCTCTGTCTCACACTCTCGCCGTGCTCGCTTCCACTAATCCCGCAACCTTTCTCCCCCTCGCTCTCTCGCGCCTGTCCGTCTCTCTTTCTCTCGCTCTCACCCACACACGTCGCAGCGCGGTGCCTTTTGCGTTTGCCACACAAACCGGTGCCCCTAACTAGCGAGCCAGTTACACACAACAAACGCCCGCGCTGCACCCCACAGCCAGTTGTTCCCCCCCCCCGTGCTGCCGTCACAATCTTCCCAAAATCTCCTCTGTCGCGCGATACGCAGCACGTAAGCGTCCGCGCGGCGTGGCTAAACAATCACAGAATCACCCGCCGTGGTACAGTGCGCGCGTGTGGCGTAGAGTGTGCGCTGGCTCTCCGCCGCTTGGCGCGCGCGCGACGGCAGCTCGCCGGTTTCGGGCGCGACATTCCACCTGGACCTGTACCTGTCTGTCCATCTCTCAGTCCCTCTCGTGCTGTCTCTCGCTGTCTCGCGCTGTCCCTCGGTGTTTCTCACAGTCTCGTGCTGGCTCTCGCTGTCTTGTGAGGGCCTCCATGTCATTCTGCAGGACTGCGCTGTATGATTCAACCCGCTTCATACACAGAGTTGGGTTCGTCCTCGTCGCGAGCAAGGTTGGTTCACACACAGCCATATACAGGTACAGACAGGCACAGACAGGCACACAAAGGAACAGGCAGGCAGAGACACACGGCGGATGCTGAAGGTTGGGATCGGGATGAATCGGGGCACGACAGCCCCGGTGAAGATAGAGCGGTCGCCCGTGTAGATATCAGCGCGAAGACTCCATTCACCGCCGCGCTGCGCTACCGTGCGCAACACCCTCCGCACCAATGCCACCAACACCCGCGCGGTTCCGCGCGCGAGTTCACCCGCGGCCAGGACATTTGGACGCATGCGCGGGCCGACGCCCTTTCCCTTTTTTTTTTAAACCTTCTTTTTTAAAGTTACTCCTGGCGCTGCATGCAAAAGACGTTCAAGTTCGCGGGCAGGTGCGGCCGGTGGGGGTTCGTGAGAGCTCGCGCGCGATTCGTCCGTGCTGCACGCGCGCGCTCGGTTCCTCTTCTCGTCTCGGTCCCTCGGTCTGTCTGTTTGCGCTGGTGGTGCAGAGTCTGCCAAATTGCGGCTCGTCATACTCCAGCGCTGGCAGGTGGTGTGTCGCAGAGAGTGCATGTGGAACGAATCGCTCGCGCATCCAGAGGTACCCATGTGCATGTTTGTGCACATAGTACATGTTCACGCCCTCGAATCGTACGGCCGCGCGGCCCGTTTGTGCTACGGTCGGGTGCATGTCGCTCATGCGCGTGCGCGACGACGCGCATCGTATCGCGTCTTTGCGCAGCAGCGACAAAATGACGCGCCATCGCACGCACAGGCTGAGGCAAAAAAGCTTCCGCTTGGTGCGGAATTGTACAGAGACGGTTCCGATCTCGAACGCGGATTGAAGGGACAAGCGCCGCTACGCGAAGAACACGCGCATTTGCACGAGAGTGTGCGACAGCACCCGGTGTTGCGCCTCATCCGACAGCGCGCAGCGTCAAATTCAATGCCTGGCGCTCGTACAGACCCGTTTAAACTGGCACTCGCGATTGAAGGCGGCGGAATGCGCGGCTGCTTGAGCGCCGGCATGGCCGCAGCAATCGAGCATCTCGGCTACCACAACGCGTTTGACGCCGTGTACGGCGCCTCAGCGGGCTCCATTATTGGCGCCTACTTTGTTTCGCAGCAGGTGCCGCGCTTCGGCTGCGGGATCTACTACGATGTGCTGTGCAACGGCCGCGAGTTCATAGACTTGACAAGGCTTTTGCTCGGGAAAGTTTTGGGCGAAAAAAATGTCAAGCCGGTGCTGCATCTTGACCTGCTGCTCGATGAGGTCATGCAGAAAGTGAAGCCGCTCAATTGGGATACATTCTGGGAGAAACATCAGCACCAGCCGCTGAAACCGGTCGCAACGTGCGCCAACACGGGCCAGTCTCGTGTTCTGGACGAGTTCCAGTCACTGAGCGAACTGTTGGACGCTCTTCGCGCCTCGGCTCGAGTGCCTGGCATTGCTGGCCCACCAGTCAAGATACGCGGTGACACATATGTGGATGCATTACTGTCTGAACCGCTTCCCTTTCGCTCCGCAATTCAGGACGGCTGCACGCACGTGCTTGTGTTGCGAACGCGTCCGGAAAAGTGCACGGTGGCGGTGCAGGCCGGTCTCTACGAGAAATTTGTTGCATCTCCTGCGTTTCGCAGCGGCGCTTTCCATCACATGGCCGAATTCATCAAGCGCGGTGGGCAGCTGCCGCTCTACGCGCAGGAGCTGGCATTTTTGGACAAGAAGCGCGACGAGAAAGACGGCAGCGGGCCGCCGTACATCACATTCTTGGCGCCTCCGAAAGGCAGCGAAGAGGTGAATCAGCTGGAAGTGCGGCGGTCCAGAGTGCTGGCGGCCACCAAGCTCGGCTTTGCCGTGGCGTACGAGACGCTTTCAGAGCTGGCTCAGGTCGGGATGGGCGCGCGCGCCGCGGACATAGTGTTTGCGGGAGAGGAGAACAAGGTCATGATGCGGCGCGCTGTGCGTGACGTACCCCGAAGGAAGCGGAAGGCGAGCAAGGCCCCGGCTTCGAACATTGAGAGCAATCGTTCGTCTGCCACGCCTTCTCAGGCAGGCGAGATGGCGTCACTTGACCAGGATGCGAGCTGAATACAGTACAGTGACACTGTACCGCTATCTAGCGCACGCCTGTCTGGCAGAATAATGTCGCTCAGATGCGAGAGCGGCAGGAGACAAAGAGGGAGAGGCAGACACACACACACGCACGCACGCACACACACGCACGCACGCACGCACACACACGCACGCACGCACGCACACACACGCACGCACGCACACATCGAGGAGCACGCATCCACGCGCGCACACTACGTGCAGTGGTGCAGGAACGAGTCGGGGATGGATGCGAAAGTCCAACATACGTGGCGGCGCAAGGTAATGAAGTGGATTCTGCACGGTGTGACGAGCCGGAGTGAGGTGGAGCGTATCGCACGCAGGTACATGCTCTCGCTCGGCGAGGCAGATGATGCACGGCTCGGCGCCGGTGGAGTGGTGGGAGAAACAGAGCCCTTGCTGCGGATGGAACGTGAACAGGCTGACGATACCAACAGTTTGGCAGACTCGGCGGCCTTGCATGCTGACGCCAGCCGGAAGCGGGAGGTGGTCAACGCGCAAATGGAATTCGTCCTGTCACTGCGCCAGTCAACGCAGTTGCAGTCGGTCTCCGAACTGCTGGGACTCATTGTCAAGAAGCGACAGCTAGATTCAGGCGCACCTGCGGCCAGTTCGACGGCTGGCGAAAACGATTTGAAGTTTGTGAGTCTTGACTTGGAGTCACCAGAGGTCCGTGAGCGAGTCGCTCAAGTCGAGCGAATGATTTGCGATACTAAGAACATTCGCTCGCGCCCTGAACTCTTGAGGAGACTGATTGTCGGTGCTCTCTGTGTGGGCCACAGCTCGCAGCAACTAGCTCGTTTGCAGAACCTGAAGTTCAACGCGCAGTGTGCCGCACACGAGCATATGCTACAGAACGTGTGGGACGTGCTTACGGACCGGCGTACACGCCAGGGCGGTCGAATCAGTGCGGCATGGAATGAGATTGGGTTTCAAGGCAAGGATCCAGCCACCGATTTCCGAGGCGGCGGCGTCCTAGCTCTCATGCAGCTTTACGCCTTTTCCACCCAGCACACGCTTGTAGCGCAGAGATACCTTCTGGAACCCGCCGCAGAGATTGCGCGATATCCGTTTGCATGCTGCTCAATTGCGCTCACTGGTACACTGCTCGACTGGTTGTACATGGGCTACTTGGATCGACTGCTTCTGCGGCACGAACCGGCTTCCCACTGGGCCGCGCTATGCGATCTGCATGCTCGCACATGGAACATGTTCCACCGGCGGTACCTGGCTGCTCAGCCGAAGACAGTGATGGATTTTCCCCCGGTTTACAAGCAGGTGATGCACGAGCTTGAGCGTTCCTTGAAGATTTCCGGAGAGTTGCCAGAGGACTCGCTGCTTGCAGTACCTCAGCACCAACAATCAGCTGCTCTTCGGCAAAGTGAAACCTTGGGGTCCGCTGTGGCGCCGAGCTCCCTGCACCGACGACGAGCTCCCTCAAAGCCCTAACTCAGCGAGGATTCTTTTAATTTTTTTTTATTTTTTTATTTTTTTATTTTTTTGTTTTGTTTTGCTTTCTCCTTTCAACTATGCGAGCGGGAATCACCACAGTAAATCGTCTGCGGTCCGCTGCGATGGTTTCTGGTCGGTATTGTCGCCCATGGGCTCTGATGGCGCGTCACCAACGTCGATCAAACTCCCATCGCGGGCAGGTGGATGCTGGGCCTTGGACTTTTTGGCCTTTGATTTTTTGGCAACCACAGATGCGGACTTTTCAGAAGAGCTTCCCTTCTGCACCACTGGCTCTGGCAACAGGATGTCGGTCTGTTCCTCTGGAATCAATTCAATAGGGGAGGCTATATCGTGATCGTTCCACTCGGACCTTTCTCGGGCCTGAAACATTGCAGCTCGAGTCCCTCCTGGACCTACAAAAGACGGAGCATGCTGTGTGCCGCTGCCGCCACCGCCGCTCAAATCGATCAGCAGACCTTCACTAGGACTTGAAACGGTTCCTTTGCTCGCTCCGGAACCCGAGCCCAGATAAAAGGGACTTTGCTGCTCGGCTCTCGTCCCCTTTCCTGAGGTCAGCAAGACCGGTGCCTTGCCGTTCGCGTGCCGTGCCGCCAAACGTGTGGACTCAAGCACAGCCGCGGGAGCACCTTCTGGGCCCCAGAACGCTTCAGGGTCAGCGGGCGTGTACGTAAGCTCTGTGGGTTCCTGCGCAAACGACGTTTCCGATTGAGTGCCTGTCTCTGGGTCATTCGTGTATAGCAGCTGCTTTCCCTCTTCATCCTCAATGACAGCAAGGGGCTCGTCCAGATTGAGCCCGTCTGGGGCGGGAATGCGCCCTTGCATGCTCGAATCGACAGGCCGAAACTCACCCACAAACAGCTCTTCCAGCTCTGCAAATGAAGCTGTATCCCGCGCGTGCTGCAAGAGCGCCAGGCATAGGTTGGCACGCTCTTGCACTTCTGCGTGACTGCTATGAAGCAGCTTCTTCAGCAACTGACTCACAAGCGACAGCAAGTGTTCGAGACGAGCCGACGACGGGGCACCCTCTACAGCAGCAACGGCTGCGGAGGATGAAGATGACAACGACAAGGCAACGATGAGTTTCATGGTTGCTGAAATGAGAAACGCCTGCACGCGCATTCCGCACTGCAGCAGACGCGAATTAGATGTGTTAGTCTGACTATCCGCTGCCAACAAGGTGGCGATAAGCTCATAGAGAAAGTCTTCCGACAGAAGAGCTCCATGTGCACCCAAGACCCACAGGGACGAAGCCACTACAGCCTCAGAATGTGATATGAATCCCGCCTTCACCATCGATGGGTCTGTACCATGGAACTGGTTCTGAGCGTCTACGCCCTCCCGATGGCCGCTCACGACGGGTGACGCAGCTGCAAGGGCAGATGCCTTCGACATCTCGTCCCCAACAAAGTCAGAGAGTACTTCGCAAGCAATTTGGAGAGCCGACTCCCTTGCGACATTGACGCGTGCGCATATTTCCTCCAGTTGCTTTGCAATCGTGCCCATGGTGCGATGCGACAGCCGCCCGGCGCCCATGCGGATCAGTCCCTTCAAAACGTCGGAAATGTACCAATCAAAATCTTCCGCCGAGGAAAGAAGAGGATAGTACATTTTGCTCCCGGTGCTGCTCCCGCCATCATCCTCCGGTCGTTGCTTTACGCACTGTCCGATTTCTAACAATCGGTCACAAACAAGATCGCGAAATCGGTGCTCTTGGTCAAAGAATGAAACCATTCCGGCCTCGGCGCCAGTGGACAAAGACGACGACCACGACAGATTTTGCGTGGCAGGTGCCCCTTGGCCGTGTCCGAACTCGTCTGGACCTGACTTCCGCAAACTTCCTTCGTCACCGCCGCCTTCGCTGCCGCCTCCAGGCACCGCAACTACGCCGTCAAACTCGGATATTTTCGCGAGAAGCGCGGTTGCAATGTCACGCGCATTGACTGGGGTGAGAAAGACGCGCGTGAGCTGCAGCGCGATCATTCGGATGCCAAGATCTGTGTCGTTAATGCAGTCCAGGATGAGCTGCTGGTGCTTTTTCACGGCGCTTGCGTGCTGAGCAGAGATATGCAGAAGCAGCTCCAAACCGAGATACTTGAGGTTTTGGTCGCGGTCTTCCAGAAAGTCGGCGATCCGATCAATCGTCGGATCCACAACCTCTGTGCACGCCGCCATGTTGCGTGCAACCGCGCGGCAACATTCATACTGCAGACTTTTAGCAGACGTGCTGCTTAGCAAGTCAGAAAGAGGCTTCACAAGCTTTTTCGCGAGACGCGGTTCGACCGCGGCAAGCATGCCCATCAGCTTGACCAGTTTGATGCGCATCCAATTGTTATGTTCCAGTCCAAAGAGTTCATACAAATAGGGCGCAAGCGGCAGCACGAGTTGTGGGTCGTCGCCAGCCATTTCGCACAGCACGCTGACGGCACACGAGAGGACAGCCGGATTTGAATCAGCAATGGCGTCCCGTAGCCGCGGCAAGTATACCGCCTGGGCTTCCGGGCATACCCGGCCCAGCTTGTATGCGCACACCAGTGCCTTTTTCCGGATGACTGGTCTGGAAGAGCTCAACAGCGTGAGGATATCATTGGAGCACTCGCGACCCATTTCCTCAGTCACGATTTTGCTGAGCGTGCAAAGCGCAAGCGAACAGTCCAGCTGCCGCCCGTTGGTGAGATCCTTTTTGAACTGGTTGATTGTGAGCAGCAGAACGTCTGTATACGGTGAGAAGAGCTGCCCGGCGGCCAGATACCCGATGCGCTTGCTCGTGTACTCGGCGCGCGACATGACCTCCACCACGCAGAACGCCGCGCCCGCCGCTGGGTG
The DNA here is from genome assembly GCA_008690995.1 of Porphyridium purpureum. Taxonomy (NCBI): domain Eukaryota; phylum Rhodophyta; class Bangiophyceae; order Porphyridiales; family Porphyridiaceae; genus Porphyridium; species Porphyridium purpureum. The sequence continues at coordinate 2,029,787 of VRMN01000002.1, read as the reverse complement.
CCCAAACATCTGCAGGTAAGTGAGCTTCAGCACCGCGTTTGCCTTGACGTCCGGCTCGCTGGAGCGGCACTCGTCCTGGATCTCCACGAGCTTCTTCTCGACGAACGCCTGCTCATCGCGGCGATGTGCGCGAATCGACTTGACCAGATCCTGGAGCGACTGCCGGAAGATGCTTGTCGCCGCGCTGCTCAGCGCAGACATTGGCGCCGCCATGACGACCTCGCCGCTTCCTGTTCCCGGGACCCCCCTTGCCTGCACAGGCTCTTGTGGTGAGCGCTTCGCCGCGCTGGTGTCGCACGCGAGTCGGCTTGTTTGCTTCTGAGGAAAAGTACGCTGCGGGTGTACAGCTGAGAGAAACCGTTTAGTCGTTTAAACCAAGAGGAACCGATCCTCCTTGGGAGGGGTCAGGTACTCGGTGGTGCCATTCACCCATTTGAACTCGCGCTGCGCCATGCGATTGCGCTTGGCGGCAAGTCGGTAGACTTCTGCGTGCATGCTGACAATCTCCTTAAATTCGGGAGAATTTTCTTCCGGGTTCTTGGGATAGCCGCCACCCATGCAGATCGCCACGGGCACGGCGCGCGGCGGTGTGCCCAGCCGCTTGGAGCGGAACCGGTCCATGTCCAGCGCATAGTCCAACACGTAGCGGGTGCGCTCGAGCACTCCCGCACTGCTGATGTTTAGGCGGCCGATGCGGTCGACATACGCGATGTCCACGCCGGCCTGGAATAACACCAGTTCTGGCTCTGACGCGAGCCACGCAGCGTCGAGCGCCTTTGCCAGGATGGTCAAGTATTGTTCGTCGAAGCAGCCGTCCGGTATCACGACGTCCATATCACTGACAGGCTGTTCACCAAATATGTTCGATGCGCAGTGCAATGACAGCGTGAAAATGTCGCGCACGTTTAGGTGTCGGAAAATTAAGCTCGTACCTTCGCCCGGGTGAACGTCGGTGTCCACGATCAGAATCTTGCGGAAGCCATGTCTCTGCTGCGCGACAATGGCAGCTACTGCCAAGTCATTAAATATACAGAAGCCCGCCGGGCTCGCATACCCGGCATGATGAGTCCCACCGGCAAGGTGGCCTGACACGAACGCTGTGCTGCGAGCGGCGAGAACACGCACTGCGTCCAGTGTCCCGCCCACGGTGCTCATCGATCTTAAGACATGCTGCTCTGACCACGGAAAGCCGCTTTTGGTTATCTCATCCTCAGTAAACTGCCCGCGGATATACCTGCCCACGTAGTCGGGGCAGTGGGCCATACTTAGCTCGCCCATCGTGGCCAGCGAGGACGGCGTAAAAGTTGCGTGGAAGGGTGTCATGTACTTTGGATCCTGCAGCTTCCTGCGAACCATGCCATACTTTTTCATGGGGAAACGCTGGTATCGCTCAGGCAATTCGACCTGGTACTCATCATTGTAGAAAAAGTACGCAGGATACGGCCGCGTCCCTGGTGCTCCTGTGAATTTCCGCGGTGGCTCCCTCTTTTTCTTCATCGCTTCCTTCTTCAAATGCTCTGCGACTTCCTCCGTCGTCAACGGCTTCCCCTTCGGAGGCCCCTCTTCGTACATATTCTTTTCGAACTCGCGACGCAGCAGCTCCAACGGCGGCAAGATCCGCCTTACCTTTTTCGAGCGCTCGCGGCGCGGGATGACAAACGAGGTCCATTTCGAAGAGCTTCCCAGAGCCCATGACAAGGACGCTCCAGATACAAACCCGCAGCGGCCGTATGATTGCGCAAGCATCTTCAAACCCTGCTGCTTCTGCTGCCACTCGACGCGTACGTGAGCGCTCGCCCTTCTTGCTTTGGACGGAATCCTTCTTGGGTACACTATGAAGGTACACTCTCATGTCTGGAGCGAATATTTAAACCATATTTAATGCATATTTTAATCTTTATTTATGTTTTGCATTTTCGCGCGAAGGAGAACGCGGCGTGTTGGCGCGCACGCGTCGGGACATGGTACCGTGGGCTTGTTGCGATCGCAACGTGAACGCCCCGCGAGGGACAGAGAGAGAGAAAGGATATATAACGGAGCAGTAGGCCGTGATGTGGCATGTGAGGGCGGAGAAAAGTCGACGATACATCAACTCGCAGAGCACGACAAGAAGGAAAGCAGAAGCCTGCATTGCGGCATTGGAAGAAAGGACAGCGCGTTCAATCTAGGAACCAGGTACTCGCTGCGATCGTGTGACGATTTGTGTGCCGTGGACCGGTAGACACACGGAAGGAGAGAAGGCACGCCGGTTTGGACTGGAAGTGAGGATGGTGGCGTCTGCAATTGAGGGAGAAAGGCAGCACGCAGCAGTAGATCTGCACAGGCCAGCATTGGGCAGCGACAGTTTAGCAAAAGATCTGCCGGTGTTGCCAAGTCTGGGGGCACTTCTGGCCGCTGCTGGGAAAGATAATGGGGAGCGGCGTGACAAGGCGGCGTCTGTATTGCCACCCGGAGAATTGGGTGAGAGAGGAGCAGCGGCATTGACAAAGAGTGCCGTCTCGCGCACGTTGCAAGGAATCTCAAAGCCGCCCCGGGCTTCGCTGCTGCATCAAGTACTCTCAAAAAGGCAGCGGACGGCCCCCTTATCCCTTGCGGTACCTGAACATCAGCTATCCAGCCAGAATGCTCCGAATCGAAGAATTGTCCTTCCTAGGGCTTCCGCCAGACCTCCGCACCCGTTGAGTCTGGATCGCGTGCGCCGCCTAGAACCGGCCGAGTTGTTTGAAATGGCCACTGGAACCCGCGGCTGGTCGCGCATTCTGCTCTAGCGCCAAACAATCAAGTAGACGAATAAAAAACACACACTTACAGACACACACACACGAGTCCAAGCGCAATTCATCCATTCCACCACCAAAGGGCACTTGTGCAGCTCGGCAACGTTGGGCACGAGTCTCGCATGCGAAATCAGGCACTGCGTCGGGCACCATGAGTGACCGTGGGAACTCGCCAAAAGACAAAGTGGGCGATGCCGACGATGAGAACGAGGACGGCTCGAGAGGGGGCGACGGCGTGGACGACTCCGTCGCATTGGCGGCGGAGCTAGAAAAGGTGGGTTTCAATGAGACACGCGTCCAGCATTCGCCACAGGCGCCACCGGAGAAGGCGGAAAAGCCGCGACAAGATGCCGCGATCGATGCGCTTGCTCAGGAGTTGTATGAAGGAAAGTACAAGAACATCCTTGTGATTGCGGGCGCAGGTGTCAGCACGGCCGCTGGAGTGCCCGACTTTCGGTCCCCGAAAACAGGCCTGTATGCGAACCTGGGCAGGTTCAAGCTCGAAAGCCCGACGGACGTGTTCGACATCTCGTACTTTCGGACGAATCCGGAGCCCTTTTATGTACTATCCAGAGATTTGTACAGGGACGACCTGCAACCGACGTGCGCGCATCGCTTCTTGCAGTTGCTGGACCGTCAGGGCCTGCTCCTTCGGCTGTACACCCAGAATATCGACGGACTGGACAGAAAGGCTGGAATTCGAGACGACAAGATTGTGGAGGCGCACGGCAGCTATGCGAGCGCTTCGTGTATTGCGTGCCGCGAGCCGTGCGGGATGGACATGGTTCTCGAGCACATGCGCTCGGAGCCTATCCGCATCCCTAAGTGTGGCGTGTGCTCTGCGTTTATCAAGCCAGACATCACCTTTTTCGGCGAGTCGCTCCCTGATCGCTTTTACGAGTTGCTGCCAAACGACGTGGAGCGTGCGGACTTTGTGTTTGTGATGGGAACCTCGCTGAAGGTCATGCCGGTGGCCGGCATCGTATCTCTGATCGACAAGAATATTAAGCGCGTGCTCATCAACCGGGAGATGGTCGGCGACTTTGACCACCGGCGCGACACGATCTTCCTGGGCGACATTGAAACCACCACGTCCGCGCTGCACGACGCCTACAGCTCACTTCTCGCAGCCGACTCAGCGCCCAGCGCTACCATTGCACCGTAAAGCCGCTGCCCGCTTCAATTTATGATTCCCTCCACTGTACCCACCTGCGGTTTTCGAGCTACCTGGTGCAGATCGGTTTATCGGCTAACCGGAAACCGATAAGAACGGTGGTCTCGTCAGCGCGACTGGTTGGAGCTGCGAGTGCCAGTCACGCGCGGCAAGAGCGTGACACACCAGCCGCACATGAAGCTCAACGCAGGGCAAGACCGTTCTGGCCGTTGTCGGTCGGTGACGAGTGCCCCTTGGAAGAGCTGCATGTCTTCAGCGTGGTTGTGCCATTCGTGCTTCTTCCGGCTGGCGGCTGTCGACAAACGGCGCGGCGCGAGATTCGCGAACGATAACAGCAACCCTAACAGCGGAAGATAAGACATACTGTACCCCGCGCTGTACATTACCTTTGTGCGCAGCTTGCTGGCACGCGTGTGTGCGGTTTTTCATAAGCAGCGCTCAGTAATAATGGAGGAGTGATTGATAAGAGGGGAGGGGGGAAGAGGCGGGGGAAGAGGGGAAGAGGAAGCAGGAAGAAGGGTGGTGATTGGGGTGGGTAGAGGGTGCGGTTGTGGATGTGCTGGTGCGGGAGGGAAGAATGTTTCTGACGCGCTCGGAGTATGATCGCGGGGTGAACACGTTCTCGCCGGAAGGGCGGTTGTTCCAGGTGGAGTACGCGATTGAGGCGATCAAGTTGGGCTCCACGGCAATTGGGATCAAGACCGAGCAGGGCGTCGTGCTGGCCGTGGAGAAGAGACTCACGTCGCCGCTGCTGGAGCCGCGCTCCGTCGAGAAGCTGGTCGTCATCGACTCGCAGATCGGATGCGCCATGAGCGGCCTCACCGCGGATGCGCGCACGCTCATCGACCACGCGCGCGTCGAGACACAGAGCCATCGGTTCACGTACGACGAGCCCATGCAGATCGACAGCTGTGCTCAAGCCATTTGCGATCTCGCGCTACAGTTTGGTGAGGACGGCAAAGAGGAGGACGCCATGTCGCGCCCGTTTGGCGTCGCCTTGCTCATCGCGGGAATCGACGTGGGTGGCAAGCCGTCGCTCATCCACACAGATCCATCCGGCACCTATGTCAAGTGGGACGCGAAGGCCATCGGCGCAGGCTCGGAAGGCGCCCAAACTGCGCTGCAAGAAGCGTTCAGCAAAACTCTCACGCTCCAGGAGGCCGAGGTCCTTGCGTTGCGCACGCTCAAACAAGTGATGGAGGAAAAGCTGAACAAGACAAACGTCGAAATCGGTGCCGCGCTGGTTGAAACAGGCGAGTTTCGAGTCTACAGCAGTGAGGAGCTTGAAGCGTGCATCGAGCGGCTGTAGCAACAATGCACGGGTGCTGCTCGATAAAAGCTTTTAGTGCCCTTTTCGCGCAAGGTGCAGCGACCTATCATGCTGTCGAGCTGCTGTGTGCCTACTTGCTGATTAATGCGGTTCATGTCTTATAAACATTTACATCATCATACGTGCTGCCTAGTCAAGCGGTGCCACTCTCGTAGTGCTTCATACACAAGCTTGCGTTCGTGCCTCCAAACCCAAATGAGTTGCTTAGCGCGACACGCAGCGCTACAGTTCGCGCGGCGCCGGCCACGATTTCGAATGGGTACACCACGTCGGACTCTTCAAAATTGAGCGTCGGAGGAACCTGCTTCGTGTGGAGTGCCATGCACGTGAAGGCAGCCTCCACTGCACCAGCGGCACCAAGTAGATGGCCTACTGCCCCCTTCGTCGACGATACATAGAGCGGCGACCCAGACTGTTCACGCGCTTGCTTCTTCTCGTCGCTACCGTAGAATACATGCGCAATCGCAGAACCTTCGATTTCGTCGCCCAGTGGTGTGGATGTGGCATGCGCATTTACATACCCGACGTCGCCGCAAGACACGCCGCCTTCGCGCATGGCAGCGAGCATGGCTTGTCGTGCCCCTACGCCTTGTGGGCTTGGTGCCGTAATGTGGTACGCGTCCCCACTCATTCCATACCCTACGAGCTCGCAGTAGATGCGCGCACCGCGAGCTTTTGCGCTGTCGAGCTCCTCTAGCACGAGGATGCCTGCGCCTTCACCCATCACAAACCCTTCACGTTTAACATCAAAGGGTCGCGACGCTAGCCCGCACATGGCCGCGTCGTTGAAGCTGGACGCCAGCGCACGGATCTTTGTAAACCCGGCGATTGACACGGCGTTAATGGCGGCTTCTGAGCCACCGGCCAGCATGATGTCGGCGTCGCCATACTTGACCATCCGAAACGAATCCCCAATTGCGTGGGCGCCTGCCGCGCATGCTGTGGAAGCTGCGTGATTCGGACCCTGCAAGCCGAACTCGATTGCGACATGCCCGGCAGCTAGATTCGGCAGAACGCGAGGCACAAAGTACGGCGTCACCTTTCTGTAACCCCTAGGTGCCGACTCGATCAGCCTGCTTGCGTCGAGAATTTCCGGAATCGACGACATGCCGACGCCGACTGCGACACCCGCGCGGGTAGGCTCACGCCGCATCTCGTCCAGGCATTGTGCGTCGGCGACGGCGTCGCGCGCCGCGCAAAGTGCGAAGCGGATGAAGTCAGGCGTGTCCCGCTGTATGCTCTTGAACGCGGAGCAGTCCGCGCGCTCCTTCACGTGCGCCGCAATGCGCACGGGCAAGTGCGAGCATTCGAACGAATCGATTGGACGCACGCCGTGCCGTAGCTCGGCTAAGGAGCGCCATACAGTGGACAAGTCATTCCCAAGCGGGGTGACTAGCCCGATACCCGTCACCACGACACGTCGACCCATTCAACGCAACTCTGGATTCTGCCTCCTCCAAAAAACCAAAAAAGAATTGTCGATGGTGAGACCGAAATGGTTTGGGGGCATCGCTTTACTTTTGGGTCTTTTTTTTCTTCCCTGCTTTCTGTTGTACATTCTGCAGGCCCGGCGCTTGCACGCGCACATCGCTCATGATCGTCATGATTGCGTCATTTTCCGAAATCCCGCGTAACGCGTCACGTTCAGCCACTGAGCATGATGGCGGGGCACTTGTCAAGGCCTTCTCCGCTGCGTGTAGGAATACAGAATGAGCCTGCTTGTATGCTTTGCCGCGCTTCAGCGTGCCCGGAAGCAGCTTAACTTTGTAGCGATACGAGGACAGAGCGCTGTACGGCGCGCACACAGGCAGAGCAAACTCAATGATGTCATCCTGAACGGGCACGCTGGTGAACAGATCCAGCGATGACAGCGCATCTAGCTCAGCCGGGGATAGCTCATAAATCCCCTCATCCTGCATGAGCTGCTTTACCTGACGAGCCTCGGCCTTCCGCTCTTTAAACGTCATTTTGACGTCGACGCCGCGTTGGCCGTTGCTGCCCTTTTCGGTACTGACGTCTGCCTGGCTGCTCATGTCACCAGCCGTCGCGCGCGATTCACCAGCGGCGACAGTCTGTTTTTTCTCTTTCTGTTCGTCCGCGGCGCGCTCCTCCTTCAATTTCATGGCTCCCAGCATTTGCAAGGCCAACTCGCGTTCTTCCTCTGTCTGTTCTGCATACTTTTTCTTCATCTTCTTCACTTTGGACCTCTTGCCGCGCGGAATGTTCTGCTGCTTCAGAGAAGGCGGCGAGGATGTGCCGTCGCCGCCGCTGGCGGCCGCAGGGGTGGCTCGAGAACCATCCCCGGATGCCATTTCCTCCTCTTCTGCGCCTGTTGTCCCCTCCACACCCGGAGCAGGAGTATGACTTGAATCACCCTTGTTCATCTTTTTCGCATCCTTCCTTTCTTTCACGGAAATGTGTTTCTTCGCTACTGCGGAAACTTGTTCCGTTCTTTCGGGCTGACCACTAACCGTGTCGACAAAGCTGACGTCCGCATCTGCCTTTGCCGCACCGATTTTATTCGTGCGTTCCTTCAAACCAGCTGAAAGCATGACGTCGTCATCATCATCGACATCGAAATCTTCCGACACTTGCGTCGCCGACAAAAGGGCTTTTGCCATTGCAGCACCATCGCCTCTGGCAGATGAATCTTCATATCTGATTGTCCGCTCATTTAAATGATTCGCAGCACAAGAAGGATCCACCCGAAACAGTACACCGAAACCCATGACCAGCTGCATGGGTGGCAAAAAATTCTTCCGGCCGCGGATCATGAAACTGCCTGTTGTCAAGTATTCGCCGCTCGGAGCAGTTTTGCTAACCTGGTTCGCATACACCCACCACGCGGAAGTGACCACTTTGGCACTCCACGCGGACGAACGGCACATTGCAAACGTGCCAGCTTGCGATAGTGTAAGGGGAGGAATGGGTTCGAAGCTTCCAGCAATCTTGCGGTTCTTAACCAGGACCGAGGCAGCGCCAAATATGTCCGCGTGAACGTATACGTCGTCCTGTTCTAAGTAGCGGCGTACCAGAATCTCGTTCTGCTGAGCGTCACGTCCAGCTATCACCAGAAAATTCTCACTCGATATGAACCAACTAAATTTTTCAAACCAGTAGGTCTTGCGTATTTCCCGCACCCCGCCCTTTGAATTAGCATTTACGCGTCGCACCTCCTCACGCGCTTTTTGCTCGGCAGCCTTGAGAGCTTTTCCGCTCGCCTTTATGGCGGTCTGCTCTTTGCTCGCCGCCGACTTGCGCCCCGCGTGATAGTGGGCTGCGTTTGCGTACGCGCCTTGATCCAGCGAAATTTCAACCAGCTCGGCCGAGCGTGTCGCAGCGCCATTTACCTCCGCATTGCTACCGTCGCCAGGGTCATCATCGTTTCCTCCGCCGTCATCGACATCGACGTCAGCATCATACAGCCCGTCCGGCTCAGAAAGCATGAGTACCACCGAGTTGCGCTCAAATTTCAGTTCGTGGACGATTTGCAAGAGCGGATGGCCGGCCTTCTGCAACTGCTTCACGTTTGTGCGGAGATCATCCCAATCCATGCCACTGGCGAGCCCTTGTCGCAGCAGCAAAAGTACTGCGTCAATGTCCTCGGCGTTCAGTTCAATAAGATGCGCTTTGGCCTCGTTTACGCTTTGCTGCTCGTTCAGATCGCTCAGCCGAGCATCCAGCTCGGCGCGAAGCTTGTCCACTTTTTTAATCACGGCGGCCTCCTTTTTCTGACGCACCTCAACATCCTTCATCGACTCAAGCTTGGCGAAGTACTCATCCAGAGCGGCGTCGAACGTTGAAAATGTTGTGCACGCGTTATTTTGGAACTGCTTCAACTTGAAGGGGCCAAAGTTCTCGTACACATCGCCATTCTTCTGCGACAAGAAAATATGGCCCTCGACGGGCATGTCTGGCACGGGTTCTCCGCGCAGAAGCCTCTGCAGCTTGGAGAAAGACTTCGCAAGAGCCTCAAACGTCGCGTCTGCTGCGTCTTTCTGCTGCAGTTCGTGCATCTTAATCGTCAGGGGCAAATCAGATTCACACAGCGCGTGGTCCACCAGTTCAGGTCCAAGCTCTAGCGCCGTCGCCAGGTACTTCCGCGCCTGAATCTTGGCGTCTGGGGCCGCATCCGCGACCTGTTTCGCATACGAAGCGGTCATCTCAGTCCGCACTTCTTGTCTCGCGGCTTGCACGGGATACGCTTCCTTGACCGCTACTTTACCGGCCGCCTCACTTTCGTAGTTCCTCAGAAGCGACAAGATCTTATAATTCTCATCCGTAAGAATGACGTTGCCGCCCGCATAAAACTCAAGGATCAAGTGCGCGACCACTGAGCCAGAGGCGACGAATGTCAGATCTAGAACACGATCAGAACCGAGCTGTCTGATTTCGTGTAGTCGTCTTGTCCGAATATGCTTGCGCAATTTGAGTGCAAAGCCCGATGGCACTACCGACTTGTCCCGGCTAAATTGCGTCGTATGGATGCGCGCTCCGCTTTCGATCAGCAACAGTACCTTGTTCCATCCTTCAGCGTCGACCTCTTTTTTCTCCTTCTCCCCAGTGCTCGGCGCGGACTCGTCCTGCGGTACATCACTCTCCTTCACGTACCGCGGCGGCACGGCCAGTTTCAGCAAGTACGTCCTTGTGTTGACATCATACACGTTCGCGACCAGCGCGCCTTTCAAACGCTCATTCAGCACGTGCGCTTGCACCTGCATGTCAAGCGCGCTCATGCGTGTCTTCCCCATTTTGCCGAATCACCACACACACACACACACACACACACACACACGCGCGCGCACACACAACCCAGTCGCTCTGATCCTCTGCCTTCGTCGTCCACCACGGAGCTGCTAAATTGTTTCTCGCGTTCATATCCTTGGTGGCCTGTGGGGACAAGGTCACGTGTGAGTGGGATGGAGATTGTGCGAAGCAGAGAGGACCCGGCGTCGATCGCGCTGGCTCTAGCGCTGGAACCACAAAGCCAGAGGATCAGGATTGTGCGCGAGCTCGAGGCCATTGTGTTGGACGCGTTTGGTACGTGACCGACGGAGCGGGTTTGTGCATGTCATGCATATTCGTGGCCGCGTGCTTTGGAGAGTGACGCGCAGAATGCACTGACCAGGCCAAATTCATTCCACTCGCGGGTTGGAAGCGTTTCGTTTACGCGACAATTTGTTTAGAGACATTGTTTACGTGCGGGTCCGTAGACCTCTCCATCGTTCGGGAAGGAAGGCGCTTAAGATACGTGACGCAGCCGCTTCAGTACGTCCGCTTTCTTGCGATTGTGACACTTGTGCACCGCCACGTGCTAAGCGGAGAAAGCATAGCACTTCGATCAGTATTCTATGAGCTCGAGGACCTTTTCCCCAACCAGGTTGCTTGTGATCGTGTCGTCATGTCGCTAGCAAGGCGTTTGCAAGTAGATCGTACAACCATGAACATTGTACCGGCATCGGATGGAGTTTTCGCGGGGCTTATAGATGTTCGATTTGGAACGGCTGTTGCGGGTGTCTCCGGGCAGCTGCTGCAGGGGAGCGCTGCGAACGCTGAAGGGCATAAGATCCCGGGCAAGTTGAACTCGATAAGCCAAATGCGATTCGTGGTCTCTGAGGCTGCGCAGTTTATTCTTCTGATTGAAAAGCACGGTGTCTTTATGGCGCTCGTTGAGAGTGGATTTTTTGATGCCTGCCCTTGCGTCCTTGTGTGCGGGCGTGGGTACCCGTCGCATGCGACAAGGGTTTTCGTCAGTCACGTACAGAAGGCTACTGGGTGCGTTTTTTGAGTGGAGGTCTTGTTAGACGCTCGTTGGCGCGATCTGTGTGTCTTTTTCACCGAACAAAAGTGCTCACCAGGCAATGTATCCGTCGTTTTCCATTTTCCAGCTTAATGGCTTACGGGTTGTGCGACTTTAACCCTGACGGCCTTCTCATTGCTTCCCATTACGAGTGCGGAGGTTATATTAGCCCCGAGTTTGGAAAGGCACCGGTCGCAGTGCGGTTCCTGGGTCTGCGAGCCGACCACGTAAAAGTGCTTAGCATTCCCCGCTACAAATTCAAGCCGCTTCGCCAAGCCGCGGCAAAGAAAGCACTCAATATGATCTCATCAGACTTTGCTCTCGGTGGCGAACCTATGTCTGAGGAACTTTTGTTTATGCAGGAGTTTGGATGTTTGCAGATCGAGTCTCTTTTTGACGACGGAACCGAGTGGTTTTGCTTTGACTTTCTTGCGCGTGTTGTGATTCGTCGAATGAGCAGCGGTTTCTCGCTCACAAGTGGACTATAGGACTCCATCTGGTCCATGTGCGAACGTTTCTACGAATCGCTGGGTTGCAATGAAGGGCGGGCAGCAGTGCTCAAGGGGGACCACGGCTTGATAAAGTCATGGTTGCGGACTAAAGGCAACAAGCTTGTGGGCAGTTGATGAATTGCGCATTCCTCTTGCATGACAAATGAGTTCTTTCTTTAAATATGGGTCTTCTCAGCTTTCGTGTGCGCGGCTGGCTATTGGCTCTAAGCTCAAGCAACCGAGCTGCTCTCCTGAACTGTGCTCGAACAAGCGCCGGAACACGCGATAGTTTTCACACCACGCGGCAACCTCGTGGCGGTACTCAAATGAAAGCCGAATGTATGTCCCACCAGCCAAAACAAGCCAGACATCACCGTCACAGAAGTCGAAATGCGCGATCTCCAGCCCTGCTTCTGCCTCTTTGGAACTCGACGGAATGTATGCTATTTCATTAGAAACGTAGAAAAGCTCGCTTTTCAGTGCCAAATCGTCACCAGGGCACAACGTGCGGACTACCCAGGAAGGCTGATTGAAAGCCAAGCCGACGCCAAGAACGGTCGCATGATCCAGAGCTATAAATTTGAGCGACCGGAAGGCCGCATCGCAAGAGAAGCGGTTTTTCATGACTCCAAGGAACTCGGGGACGGCTTGTAGCTCTTGCAGATTCGCACAACCAGCCAGCAGATGTGAGCGGCGATAAGAAGGTGTCATATACCAGGCCCAAGACTTCGACAACATCGGCGGGTCCACGTCTATCTCGGCGAATGATAAGCGGTTAGCCGACGACCGAGTGAGGGCAAGAATGCCACGGTCATTGTCAAAGCTGAAGGCAACCAAAAATAAGCTTGACTCTTCATCCTCGTCAAAGCCAAAGCAGCTGATCTCTGACCTGAAATTCTCACTGTTTGCCCGAGCTCGCGAAAATCCACTATCTGCGAGCTCGATGAGTAGCTGTCCTTTGTCCCGAACGACGCGAAACACGTGCCACGTGATATTCCGAGAATGATCTGCACTGTTGTAGATGACCATGAGATCACCTCGTCGGCTGAATGCGATTGACGGTATTCTGTTCTGCCAAGCAAAGGGGAAACGCTGTGACGAGCGACTGGACGGATGAAGAACCAGAATGTGTTGATCGCGCAGCACCAGCGCAAAACAGTCGCCATGCACGCAACACACATCGTCCACAACGCCGCCCACTGCGGCGATTTCATGCAGCGCGAATGCGCAATTTAAAATGAGACGCTGGCTAGCTCGCTCATAAATGGAAATTTCCATTTCTTCTCGAACGATCAGTGCAAAGTTCTCGCTGCAGGTCACGCGTGAGATGCTCTCGCTTGCAATCGACAGTTGGTCTCCGGCCAATGTCGTGAAACACATCATGGCCTCTAATGGAGGAGAAAAAGGTGTAGATTGTTCGTATCTCAGGCCGCTTCGCCAACGATCACTCCAAAGCCGGCGTGCATGCAACTGCAGCATTCGAAGCGTTACCCACGTAGGCACCGTACAGGCCTCCACAACCTGCACGCGCGGGCGTACGTGCCTCAGACACCACAGCTTTTTCTTCGTCTCGACAAAACCATGCGGGACTAGACCGAACTCTTGGCTGAGCAGCAGCGCGTTCCATCGGGAGCAGACCAGCCGCAGCTGCTTGATCGCCATCAAATAGGCGCGCGTGTGGCGTGAACCGTAGCGCACACGCGCTGAGCGGGTCCCGGCACGCACCACATGTGACGACAACACGTTGTCTAGAATCTGGCGCAGTTGCTCGTCCGGCAGCTCCAGCCACATCTGTCCGCACCCTGCCAAGTCCATGCCGGCATCCCTGGCTGTACGACTCTTGGAGTGTTCAGTCTTGATGTGAGCCAACTTGCGCTATTGGTTGGATTAATAGCTCGCCCGTCTGGCACTGAGCGTCGGAGTGAATATTGAGGGAAGGATCGTCCCGCACGCTTCCCTACGCACGGCAGGGTTCTGCAACCAAGCCGTGCCCAATGCCAAGCTCCCGTAAGACGATGAGAGGTCCTGAGTTCCCGTTCAAACTGCACAAGAACGTATCCTTTCAGGGTTTGTCAAACAACCAGCTTTCGCTTCCTTGCGTGCTACTCCTTGCGCCGCACCGGTTCTCTTGTCTTCATACTCAGTTTTGTCGGCAAGTAGACACATAGCTGAAGCTGACAAAGCCAGCAAGTCTTAGCTTGTCTGAAACGGGATGGAAGTCGCAGTTGTTCTCTTCAGCGAATGGGACTCAAGCTTCTTTCCCGGCCACGTCCATGCGTGGTCGGAGTCGCTCCTCATTTCTGACAGAATGGGTCGCTGAAGTACAGTAAGTACAGTGCTCCTTCGACAGGCGGAACGCAGTAACAACCAACGGACTCTGTTCGTATGCGAGGAGAGCGCAAGAGGAGATTGACGGAGCGACGGAAGGAGAGATTATCGGAGCATACGCCTGACTCGCGCACTGCATTGTGCGGAAAGAAGGGCGCTCAAGCCGGACCTGTGAGACTTGCAGAGAACGAGCCGTCCTGATAGTAAACGTACGTGAATTCGTGTTGCACGATGGTGCAGGATTTCGGCAGCAAGATCAAGTTGGGCAAGGGCAAGCCGCTGCCCTACGGCGTGTCTGAGCATGGTACCGGTGTGAATTTCGCGATCTACGCGCGTGAAAAGTCAGACATGGCGCTGGTTTTGTATGAGCCGGCGCAAGCTACGTCGTCTGCGTCGACAGGCTCGAAGAAGCAGACGAAAGTGGTGCTCAGGCTGGACCCGCATGTGAATCGAACAGGACATGTGTGGCACGTGCACGTGTATCCGTATCTGGAGGGCTTTGAGTACATGTGGAAAGTGGGCAAAGATGAGGACATTAATCCCAAGTGGGGCACAAACCTGGCGCTTGATCCATACGCCCTTGTTCTCAAGACGCCCATGGGCCCGAAGAGTTTCAACAACCACGATTTGATTCCATTCCGGCCTCGCGCAGTGATTCCGCGACGGCGATTCCTGGATTTTGATTGGAAAGGCGTGTCAAGTCCGAAAATTCCACTCAAGGACATTGTCGTGTATGAGATGCACGTGCGCGGTTTCACCATGTCGGGTATGAGCAAGACGCGGGCACCCGGCACCTACCTGGGAATTGTGGAAAAAATTCCGTACTTGAAAGCGCTGGGCGTGAATTGTGTTGAGCTACTTCCTGTGTTTGAATTCAACGAGTGCGAATGGAACCTCAAGAACCCGGTCTCGGGCAAGAAGCTGGCGCAGTACTGGGGCTATTCGACTGTGCACTTTTTCTCCCCCATGAATCGGTACGCCCTTGAAGCGGGCGACCTCACCGCGGCGGACGAGTTTCGCATCATGGTACGGGAATTACATCGCGCGGGCATGGAAGTCTGGCTGGATGTTGTGTTTAACCACACGGCAGAATTTGGCGACGGTGGCTTGCCGCCGGGCTTCTTTGGTATGAAGGCACTAGGTCTGGACACATACTACATGAGAGACGCGAAAGGCAAGTACATGGATTTCACGGGCTGTGGAAACACGGTTAACTGCAATAACCCAGTCACGGCGGAGTGGGTGCATAACTGCTTGCGCTACTGGGTACACGAAATGGGCGTGGATGGCTTTCGGTTCGACCTTGCCGCGGCCATGTGCCGAGATCCGAAAGGTAACCCTATGTCTGACCCGCCAGTGATTCAGCGGATTTCCAAGGATCCAACCATGCGAGATGTCAAGCTCGTAGCGGAGGCCTGGGACTGCGCCGGATTGTACCTGGTTGGTAATTTTCCACATTATGGAGTGTGGGCGGAATGGAATGGCAAGTATCGAGACTCGGCCCGCTCGTTTATTCGTGGCGTTGGACATGCGAAGAAGGATTTTGCGACTAGACTCTGTGGGAGCAAGGATCTGTACGGCGCTGGCCGCCGCGCGTACCACTCGATTAATTTTGTGACGGCACATGATGGCTTTTCAATGATGGACTTGGTTTCGTACAATGAAAAGCACAATGAGCAGAACGGTGAGAATAATCGCGACGGCGAGGCTCACAATGGGAGCTGGAACTGTGGCGTAGAAGGACACACAAGTGACTTCGCGATTCGCAGCTTGCGCATGCGCCAAGTGAAGAACTTTTTCGTCGCGCTAATGGTTTCTGCCGGCACGCCCATGGTCCTGATGGGCGATGAATATGGCCACACAAAGAATGGCAATAACAATGGCTGGTGCCAAGATAGCGACCTGAGCTATTTTCAGTGGAAGAAACTGGCGGAGGAAGAAGGAGCCAAGGAGCTCTTGCGATTCACGACATCGATCATCAGGTTCCGGCGCAAGAACAAGTTTTTGATGCGAGATCATTTTATTGAGAGCAGCGACATTCAGTGGCACGGTGCGCAGCCTTTCAATCCGAACTGGGACTCTGAGTACAATTTCATGGCATGTACGCTGATTGACCACGAGCACGGTGAAGATATCTATGTAGCCTTTAACGCGGGTAACCACCAGTACGACGTCACCATTCCGGATCGCGGTGGGCGAGGCCGGTGGTACCGTATCGTAGACACGAACTTGCCGTTCCCGAAGGACTTTAACGCGGACAAGTCAGTACCTGCTCCCAGCTCGTACAATATGGCACCGTATTCGAGTCTGATCCTGAAGGCTTCACGTGAAGGCGGGGAAATCGTTGCTGGGAACAAGTTTATGAGTTCGTATAGCCTGGCCAGCTTCCAGAGGAAGCAGTCTGCTTTCGGCTTGGCATTGCCCAGCCTACCAAGTGTCGCATCCTTTAGCGATTTGGCTGATCTCGCGCCGCAGCAGCTTGTTGGGGAAACGACCGTAACCGCAGAAGTGCTCAAGTCGAGTCCGTCCTGTATTGATTTGGCCTTCCCGCCGCCACCCACGCTGCACAGGACTTTGAGTCGATGGGACTTGAGCAAGGAGCCGTGAGATTGATAGGAATGGAAATCAGGCGTCAAGTCGGTAAGTATTTTTTACCAATTAAATCATGTGTTCGGGGACGCGGCAAAAGAACACCCTGCCTATGGAGTGGCAGCGTCGTATGAGACGAAGGTTGCAAATTTATCTTTGGCCCCGACTGCCGCACTTTGACAGCCACCCGACTTCTTCTGTTATGCTTTCGAAATGCCAAATTGATGGCTCGGGTTAGGTGTTGCAGCAACAGTTTTTCGTCACGAGCCCTGGCCAAGTGGTGCGCTCGCGTCAGCAGTGCTTCATGCTGCGTCGCCCGTCGGCCCTTCTCTACGCCGTCGATAATAGAACGAGCCCCAGCGCGAAGCAAAACAGACCTACCCAAGGACTTTTCCGCTCGCCCACTCTCGCAAACTTCCAGAACAAACCCATGAACCCTTCGCGATTGTTGTCGAGCAGCGACGGGTACATCCGCCGCACGTACGTGCACGTGCAGATCATCAGCATCAACAGCACCAACAAACTTTGAAAGTTGAACAGCGCAGACATCTTTGCGCACGGTGCCAACCCTGCGGTTGCTCTCGCCACCTAACCTGTGCAGGCGTCGGTCGCGCGACGAGCTCTCTTCCGCATCACTTGTCAATCGCCTGCGCGCGTCCTCGAGCGCGCGCTAGGCCCTTTCTTGGTTCGCGTGTGCTGTTTTTAACAAATTACATAGGAATGCTTATCTGAACGTACAATAAAAAAGAGCCTTGCCGTGACATTAAAGAAATTCCAAATTAATTTCAGAAATTACCAACGCTTGTCCTTTCAGACCAAGTTTTCGTTGTCTGCATCGTCTTGCTCGGGCAGACCCGCATTGGACGGAGCGGCGTCGGCAGGCGCAGAAGGCGATTGCTCTGCTTGAGAACTGGCTGTGACACCAACCTCGGGCACCTTGCCGGCGGAAGTCCCGTCACTGGTCGCACCCTGCGACTGAAGCGTCTGCAACGACTGTTGCAAGTCGTCAAGCTGGTGCTGCATCTTGTTCACTTGGATGGCATTGGATGAGCGCCCAGGATTGGAAAGAGGAGAAGATCAGCAGCTCGTCTCTGTCAGTTAGTTTCCCGTTATATCGTACATACTCTGAATAGATACCTCTTGAACGGAGCGGTGTCAACACAACGTACGTCCTTGCTGCATACGCTCGGAATTCTCGCGGAACGTCTTGTCCAAACGTTCCAGCAATGTATTGATCTGTACATATCATCCGCGCGCGTACGTGTATACCCATATCGTACAAGTCAATCGCAGCATGTTAGTATCAGCTTCAACGACTCACGCGCAACGCTCATGTATCCTCACGAGCAGAGCGCAATGGCAGGGAAGAAAATATCGTTCACGTACATCCACGGTGTGCGCGTCATCCGCGGCGGCGCTTTCACCTGCAATCGCAGTCGCATTGTTGCTGCCGTCCATCTGCGCGGCCATCGTTTTCGTGTGAATCGCACAAATCTCTCACACTCTGACTCTCTCAGCGCTTGACCGCACAAGTCCGAAAGTTTGAAAACGATCAAGGGCTTGTCGCAACGCACTCGCGTCGTCGAGCAAGGGCTTGGATGTGCACAGGACCCGCTGACTCTTGCCTACGTCCTTGTTTTCCCGGCCGGATCGGCCACTATGGTGCGTTCAGAGCCTCTTGCGCAGATGTTTCGGGAGGGAGTTAGGGCGGTAAAGGCGCGAATGGTGGACGGAAGAACTGACCCATTTGTTCAACCATGTTTGGGAGAAATGATTGACTGACTCGCTGCCAACGATAACATGGTCGCAATGACTGCTTCGGGATGGGATAGGCTACTGCAATGGACGGATTGGTGGGCGCGTCATTGGTCCTATTCAGTCTCTTTGTGTTTGTATATTACACAATCTGGATTTTTGTGCTGGTACGTGAATTGTTTTCTGTGGCTGCACCAATCACGAAATTTCGGAAGACCCCGTTTCCCGCGATTGTACGAAGTTCAATGACTGACGACCTCTCTTTCTCTCTTTTCTATTTCGACTTGTTTCCTGTTTCTGGCCTGCGTGTGCGAAAGCCACTGCTGGTGCCGGACCATGGATTACAACGAGCATTCCCTCCAGTATCTGTCGCTGTGGCTTTACCGGTTATCGGAATTATCGGCGTACTGGCAGGCGGCGGCGCCCTACTTATGGCTGCAAACAGAAAAAAGCAAGCCGCATCGATCAAACTACATGCGCGCTGACCGAACGACGGTGCGCGTGCACGTGCTCGAATGCGTAGAGTTCGATATTAAAGCCTTCTCCACGTCGGCTGCTGGTTCGGATACGGAAGCTTTTGCGTATCCGGGTCGTTTGGACCCTTTCCATCTGAATTCCAAGCGGCCTCTTTGGCCTCATGAAGTTTCTCCATGTACTTGAAACTTCCTTCGCGGTTGCGTTTGTTCAGTTTGAGGCGGTGCCGCCATTCGGTCATCACCTTGGCGGGCGTGTGCGTACGCGGGTCCAGATGAAGATTGGGCGGCAAGTCCGGTCTCTTTAACTCCACCAAGGGAACAACCTCGGGCGCCAGCGCGCGCTCGACAAACGCCGCGTAATCCGCGACACACTTGAGCATTGGAAACACGTTGGACGGAATCGGGGTCCCGAATTCCTTCACAAAAAAGCGCGACACCTGCAATCGTTCCGCCACGGTTTTCAGCGGTTGTGCGGCCCAATCCGGATCCATTCGCTTGTCGCCCCCGATCGCCGACGTTGACTCTACAATCTCCATCACCTCGGAGGATGTCATCCCAATCTTTTCCGGCGGCGTGAGCACGGAGCGCGTCACATTGACCTGCTTCAGAAAGTCACGGATAGAATCTGAGCCGCCCGTCCCGGTTCCCGCATTCTGCACGGCAGCGCACAGCCCGCGCCGTGCAACCGTGACACCGCATAGCCATCGCATGCTTGCGCACAACCTTTTTTGGCGACTTCCCCTCTCCCACGCGCCCGACTTTCAGGTTGAAATTTAGTTGAGAACCGAGACAGGAAACTAAAACATTCAAGTGTAAAAGTGCGGCGGCCATGTCCTTGGAGCGCTGGCGGTTCCGATTCCCAGTGGGCCGCAATCATGCGCGACGTTCGGACCCGCTCGACCCTGTGCTTTCAGAGGGCATTCAGTCATCACTGCCAAGCTGTGCAAAATGGGCAAGATGATGTCTGCAATCCGAGGGGCACGTGCGGCACTGGACAGGCAAGTCCTTGGTGCGGAGACTAGGATTGCGTCTTTCGCATAGACTCGCGGCGGGTTAATCGAACATGCCAGTCATTCCGAAGGAAAGCCGAAACTACGCTTTGAAGAGCCCGCTACGAGCCCTTGGGCGGTATGTTTGAACTCGGCATGCCCTTCACAACTACAGGTGCAGCATCATGGTCGCGAGCGCCAAGAGGATATGAATGGTCACATTCACACGCACGCCGAGGCACGGGCCCGCATGAGCGTGCTTGTTCATTTGAATACATTTGTGGCAATGAAAAGATTGAGCGTGCTTGCCACGCGCGCATTCATCGGCCAACGCTTCTGCAGGGACGACATACCTTGGGAACTGTTCAGCTTGGATATATCGTACATGCAGATCCATGACCATAACCAAGAAAAAAATAATTTGGCAGCCAGCACGTGTGCAAGCGACACCACGGCTACGTGCTGCACTTTGCAGCCCAGCATAATGGGCCCAGCACCAGCAAAAAGAGTTGAGAAGCACCTTCGCAGGATGCTTCTCTTCCTCAAGATGATATGCCGTACGGGAATCGAACCCATGGCTGGACGACTTTCGGAAGACCGGTGAAGGCCTACTTGGCAACGTCCCATGTTCAAGGTTGGCTTGCTACCACTACACCAACGGCACCTGTTCTTGAGATGGAAGAAGAGGCGAAAATTAATATATATATATCTTGTATTCAAATGTGTTTTCCGCACAAACGTCCCAGAACGACGCAGCCAGGGGGGTGAACGTTAGTTGTGATTAAATGGGATGGATTTACTAGAAGAATGCGCCTTGGCTAGCAACCTGTAATCGTAATAAAGCGGCGAGCCTTTTGGTCTCACACGTGAGAACCGAACGGAGCGAGGTACTGAGCCGCGATGAAAATCATGCGACGGTGCTGTTTTAGTATGAAGGAGCTGGTATTGGGTGGGCGCGTGCGGGTTCAGCAAGGGGCGGTAAAAGAGGGATGGTGGTGGTGAGGGAAGAGGGGTTAGGAGCGGGGAGAGAAGAGGGCGGAAGGGGAAGCGCGGAAGAAGGGCGGGGGGAAGGGAGGGAAGAGGGTGGTTGCGAGAATGTTGCGATCTGCGGCGTCGGGAGTGTCGCGCGCGGCCGCGACAAGGTGGTCGTCCGCGCCGGTGTCTCAGGTGTGGCGTAGCTTTGGCGTGCAGCCGAGCAAGCCGGCAAATCAGGAGGCCGCCGCGAAACCCGCGGCAAAGGCGTCCGCCGTCCAGGTGGCGACGGGGAAGATTTCGCAGGTGATTGGTGCCGTTGTCGATGTCAAGTTTGACGGGGAGCTCCCCAAGATTCTGAACGCGTTGGAGGTGCAGGATCACGAGGTGCGCCTCGTGCTCGAGGTCGCGCAGCATCTTGGAGACAACACGGTGCGATGCATTGCCATGGAGGCCACGGAGGGGCTTGTGCGCGGACAAAAGGTCTTCAACACGGGAGGGCCGATCATGATCCCCGTGGGGCGCCAGACGCTCGGACGCATCATCAACGTGATTGGCGAGCCGATCGACGAGCGCGGCCCGATCAAAACGGATAAGTACTACCCGATCCATCGCGACGCGCCGCTGTACGTGGACCAGGACACATCGGCTAGCATCTTGTCCACTGGGATCAAGGTCGTGGATCTTCTCGCACCGTACGCGCGCGGTGGTAAGATCGGTCTGTTCGGAGGTGCCGGCGTGGGCAAGACCGTGTTCATCATGGAGCTGATCAACAACATTGCCAAGAAGCACGGTGGTTTCTCTGTGTTCTGCGGCGTGGGTGAGCGAACCCGTGAAGGAAACGATTTGTACCACGAAATGCAGCAGACGGGTGTGATCAAGTTGGACAGCGACCAGTCGAAAGCTGCGTTGGTGTACGGTCAGATGAACGAGCCTCCCGGTGCGCGCGCGCGCGTGGGGCTGACAGGCCTGGCCATTGCTGAATACTTCCGTGACGAGGAGGGACAGGACGTGCTTCTGTTTGTGGATAACATTTTCCGATTCACCCAGGCGAACGCCGAAGTGTCTGCTTTGCTTGGTCGTATTCCGTCAGCTGTGGGATACCAGCCCACGCTGGCAACGGACGTTGGCGGTCTGCAGGAGCGCATTACGACGACAAACAAGGGCTCGATTACGTCGGTGCAAGCCATTTACGTGCCGGCCGATGATCTTACAGATCCGGCGCCAGCCACCACCTTTGCGCATCTTGACGCCACCACGGTGCTTTCGCGCCAGATTGCCGAGTTGGGTATCTACCCGGCTGTGGATCCGCTCGATTCAACCTCGCGAATGCTTTCGCCGTTCATCATCGGGGACGAGCATTACGCATGTGCGCGCAATGTGCAACGCATTCTTCAGGACTACAAGAACCTTCAGGATATTATTGCCATTTTGGGAATGGACGAGCTGTCCGAGACCGATAAGCTGACGGTCGCTCGCGCCCGCAAGGTACAGAGATTCCTCAGTCAGCCATTCCACGTCGCCGAGGTGTTCACGGGCTTTGATGGTCGCTTTGTTGATCTCAAGGACACAATTGCTGGCTTCCAGGGACTTGCTCGCGGCGACTTTGACGGACTGCCAGAAAAGTGCTTCTACATGGTTGGAGATATCAGCGAAGCAGCGGAAAATGCGCGCAAGATGGCTGCCGAGATGGCCGAAAACGCGTAAAGGGGAAGAGCGAGGTTGGCGCGACGATATCGATACGGCGTCAGCCCCGTTCCTCTCGTTCATTTTTTGTGTGTTCGCCATGCTACTGAGGTTGGCACGCGTGATGTATTTAAGCTCGCTTTCAAATCAGACAAGTAGAGTTCCTTTATTCTCGCTGGTAAAGTTTGCCTCTCTTTCTCAAAACTGAATGCCGTGACGTCACTTCCCAGGTTTGCTGCGCGACATTGATGTCTGGATAAAGAGATCCAGCGACTAGAAGTGTGTCTGCCCGCGAGGAATCCATAGCGATGTTTGCACCGACGCATTTCAGGCTTTCACCCAAAAGAAAAGCGGAACAAAGCAAACAGACTAGAGACACAAGACACTCACACACACAAAAGGGATCAAGTTCTTGTTCTCATTCGATGGGTTCCGAAACATCGACACGCTCCGGTGCTGAGACGGCCCGCATCATATAGCACTTTTCTTGGCTATCTACTCAGACCGCTTGTCTGAAAGAATCACGAAACAAAGATCAAGTATCAAGAGCGCCTCCGCTTGGATGGTAAAGTTGCATCGGCAGCCGCCTCGAGCTGGTGCTTCGATCCAGTTGCACCAGACGAGGTCAAACACTTTGGGTGGCAGATGCTGAGCTCCGCGGAATCACTCAAACGCACGGCATCCTGGAGCATCCAGGCCTCCCTTTCATCATTCCACTCTGTGTCAAATTTTTCTCCGCAGACCACGCAGGCTTCGTCTCCGTCGCCAACCTCCAGCTGCTCCAGCTCATTTCGGGCCTCCCCAACAGCCGTAAGCTGCTGAGATGCCACGGATTGTTGCTGAGAGCCGGCATCCCCAGTGCCACGCGCCTGCTGGTTGAAAATGGCCGCAACATCAGCGTCTGACATACTGACCTCCTTCAGATTCAGCTGCCAGTCATCTACACGCGCGAACCACGGACGCGAAGCCGCAGCCGAATTTTTTCTCTCCTTCTTCATCTTGTTGTACTGGAAAAGCCAGTCCAAGTGTGCGCGTAGCATCTCTTTGCTCGCAAAGCGAGCTCCGTCAGGTTTCGAAACGTGGCTCAATTTGTCGTACAAAGCGTATACTGCGCCGTCAGGCGATGTGCTTTTCAAGGCTCCAAAGCTCGTGCACGCACTTTGCTTGGGCGGCTTGGAGACTGCAGCAGCACTGGCCTTCTTGCCCTTGTGGCTCGTCGGCTCTGTGCCGTCCATGCCAGCATGCATGGCTTGTTGTTGTTGCTGCGGCTGGTGCTGCAGAGGAACAGGCGCTGCCATGACCGCAGCAGCAGGATGATGATGACCAATTTGCATCTGCTGTGGTAAGGCAAAATACCCTGGCGCGACCATTGGCAGAGGTGCATTGGATGCGACCGCCGGCTGCGGCTGGCCACTCAAAACCTGCGCCAGCAGAGCTGCCAGAGCTTGTTTCTTGGCAGGGTTGTTTTCCAGATTTATTAGAGCCTCAATGGACGCTTGGCACGACGTGCGCTTCTCGTCCGGAATGGGCATGCCATGCTGGGTGTAGCGATTGAGCTCCTCCAGCTTACGCCGCACATCCTGCTCAAGAAGTATGGCCACCTGGCTGCTTCCCATATGCTGCACCGCGCCTGCGCCAGAGCTGACTACCATATTGTCGATTTGGTCCAGTTGTGCCTGCAGCGCCTGCACGCTCTGTGCGCCAAAGTACGGAACCCACGTGCCCAACAATCTCCGCAGCTTGACTCGAATCTCCACCGACGATGCTTTGTAAGCCTCGCAAAGAATGATTCCTATGCGAGGCGCAAACAAGTCCAGGTATGGCGAGCGCACGTTCTTCACAACCGAGTCGAGCAAGTAAACGAGCGGCAATTTGCGATCGCCATGGTGCCGCAAGATACTGGATTCAATCGCGTAGCAAATCGCGGGCGCGTCCTTTTTGTTCTCGTGCGCGACGCGCGTGAGCGCGTTGATGATATCTTTTGAGTTGAATGTCAGCGTATTCAGGAACGCGTCATACTCCAAGACGAGCCCGTGGTCCCACGCCGGCACCTGGGACAAATCCGGCGGCGCCATGCGCGCGGACAGACGTTGCAATCCGTCCGCGGCGTGCCGCAAAAGAACGCAACCTGAGCAAGAGAAGCGGGGCAGCGGAGAGAAGCAATCAGCGGTTGTCCGTCCCACGTTTCCCTTCCCGCGCTGTTCCCTCTTGGGCGACACACAACTTTCGCGCCCGCTCCGCACGCATGCGCACGTGCGTGCGCCCGTCTTGACTGCCTCTGCCGAAAGGGTACAGTGAGCTGTACAGTGTGATGAGGCGAACGCTCGGAGGACGCGAGTCGCATGTCGCTGCGCGCCGACTGGAGACAATGCGTGCGCGCTCGCGCGTGCATCGGTCTGTGAACTCATCTGTTCCGAGGGCCTGCGTCTCCCGCCAGCACGTTGGGAGAAAGCCCGGGACTTTCCGGATGCCCGACGGGCGCTCAGCCACCGGAAAAGGTCAAGTGCTCAATTACGGACTGTTTATTGCGTAACCTTTTCAGGACAAACTATTATTCGCGGAACATTTGCGCGAGCTTGCTCGAATGCGAGTCATCACTCTACTTGCAAGAAGTCGCGCACTTCTAGACATTGTTACCATCTCTGTACCAGGGCTGGGTGCAGTTACATTTTCACACATGGACATGCGAGTTGAGCGCAGCACACGAATTGGTTCACCGTGTCCATGACCTACCGCCATCTTCTCGCGATCCTCAAGCCACGAGGCGCATGTGGGTCAGAATCGAGCCATTGAAGACAGAAATTGTGAGGAACAGCACGCTGAACGCCACTGCAAGCGGGCTCACGTTCGACATCAGCGCAGCAAACGAGCTGAGCATTCCCGTCCTCTTCATCTCGTCGCTCTGGTCGACGCGCGTGACGACGCGGTTCTTCAATGTAAATTTGGTGCGCGTGTGGAAGAAGAGCTGCGCGCCCGTCACGAGTGCGGCGCCAAGCGCCGGGCTGATCCAAGCTGCGGAGAAGAATCCAGCGAGCGAGGCGGCCGCGCACAGCGCCGAGCGGTTCTGCTGGTTTTCAATTTCAGCCTTTGTGATGCGGAAAGCGTTGCGCGCGCCCTCCATTTCGAGCGACTCGTCCATTTTCGAGGCGCAGAACACGGCCGCGCCTGGCAGCGCAAACAGCAGGGACGCAATGAGAATCTTTTCGTGTGGGAGCGCGCCCGGCGCCGCCAGGATGCGTTTCGTGAGCTGCACGCCGGCCATTACAAACATGAAATACAGCGGCGCCTTCTCCGCCAGAGTCGCGGCGTGAGGCCCGGTCTGCGGCGGCGCAACCACGTGAGTCTTCTTCTCGGTCCTGGCCTGCAGGCGCTTCCTATTCAACGACATGACGATGGTGCGGCGCGCCGCCGCGGTGCGCAAGGGCGCGGCCTGCGCGCCGCGCGCCGTGCGAGCCGCGCCGCACGCCCAGCCTGCCGGTGCGCTTACAAACAACGCTGCCATCTTTCCTGTGCCTCGAGCTTGCCCTCTCTGCTGCGTCTGAACGTCGGGCGCTGGTGTCTACTTGCACTTCCGTCGCACTTGGCACCACGACTCTTCCCGTCTCCCGCCCACGCGACTGAGCCTTGAGCCTGCAAATATAGTCGGTTGACGAGCGAATGTTGCGATGACACTCAGCAACATCCTTCACAACACCAAACCAAAAACCCCCTCAAACGCTCGAAACCACGCACGCACACACTCAAGAACGCGCCATGTCGCGCAAGATTCATAAGCAACCGGCGCCATTTTGGCAGAAACAAAATCTGCGCGCGCACGTCATTGCGTGCGTTATTGTGATAGCGGTGGTGATTGTGGTGGGATTTTTCGTTCGTTTCCGATCCGATCGCGGTCGCGTTCCAAGACGACACGCCATGCACGCGGAACACCAAACGAACACACGCGAACATAACAGCGCGGCGCGTTTTTCTGATTTTACCGTGGGAAGCTGACGGTAAGCGCTCCTTCTTCCACGCAGCACGGTGAGATCTGTGGGTGTACAGCGCGCGGTACGGCCGCGCTTGACACCGCCACAGGGCTGGAGGTTGTGTGTGTGTGCGTGCCTGGGGCGACAGATTGGCGCGCGGCTAAACGGTTACGGCCAGCAACCGGTAACTGATAAGCCGCTTGGCTTGCGATTGGCGACGACGCGCAGCCGGCTGCCTGAACGCCAACAGGCCGTCGGCACGTATTTACACAACCACACGGCGACCATGCGAGCGCCTGTTGCACAAACTTGCACGCTGAACCTTGGCGCTTAATCCAATCACACGCCGTTTGTCTTGCGCAGTTCCCAGTTCGCAGTTCCCAGTTCCCAGTTCCCAGGTCCCAGTTCCCAGTTCACACATTTGGCGAGTGGCGCTGTCACGCGCGCGCAGCACGTGCGCGATGCCAATGCACCGCAGTAAACTTATCAACGCTGTACCTCCTGCGCGCGTGCAAACGAGCGCGCTCCCCCACCACGGCCGCACACACCAACCGCTCAACAGAACACCCACCGAGAAATGTATCACTCAGTTTGGGTGTTTCCTTCCGTTGGCGGCCAGACCGGAGCGCTCGAGCTCGCCTGTTGGTGCGGTGCGGCAGCCGCCCACACCGGAGAGAGCGACACCGCCCGATTCGTGTCTACTAGTAAAGCGGCCAATGGCGATCATTTTGTGTGTTCAGGGCGGGAGGAGAGGGGATTTGCTTTTCGTAGTGACGTTGTTTCTGTTGTGCGTGCGCGTCTCTACATAGTAAAGAAGAGCGACGTCTCCTCTGTCCGGACTTGCGGTCGGAGCGCAAGGAAGGCTTGAGAAATTAAAGTGGAGTATGGGTTGGGGGGAAGGTTGGGAAGAGAGGTGAGGAGAGGAGGTGGGGGTTTGAGAGTTTGAGGATTTGTGGGAAGAGTTCTGAGAGGGAGGCGTGGGAAGGAAAAGGCGGGATAGGGAGAGATGCCTGAGCGTAGTTCGGTGGGAGCGCTGGGCTCCACGGTGCAGGCGGTGGTGGGATCGCATGCCGCGGACAAGCGCGTCGCGGAGGACGCGACGCTGCGCCCGGTGCCCAGCTCGTTCCGCAAGGAGATGACCCCGCAGGGACGCTCCGCGTGGATGGTCGTCATTGGCGCGGTGGGGATCACTTTCGCCGGAGTCGCGGCGGGAAAGCTGCCCGTGTGGAGCATCTTGCTCGGGTTTGCGGTGCTGGGCGAAGGCGCGGCGGTTGTGCTGGACGTCCTGGCGAGCTGGCGCCGCGCGGCAGCCGCCAAGCGCCGCAAGGCTGCGCCGGCGCAGCAAAGAAGCACCGATGGCAAGTACACGTGGCAGCAGGTCGCGCAGCACTGCACTGAGGAGTCGGCGTGGATCGCCGTGCGCGGAAAGGTGTACGACGTGACCGACTTTGTGGACAGCCACCCGGGAGGCCGCGAGTTGCTCCTGCTGTGCTGCGGCCGCGACGCAACAGACTTGTTCGTGTCCTATCACCCATTCACCAAGAAGCCCGAGCAGGTGCTCAAGAAGTTCTTGATTGGCGATATGGTCACCTACGAACATCCTGTCTACCCGGTGGACTCGGGCTTCTACGAGACCATGTGCAAGCGCGTGAAGGAGCACCTGGACGAGCAGAATATCGACCACAAGAACGTCATCACGTCGTTTGCCAAGATGATGCCCGCGTACGTGATGGGCGCCTTTGCGTTTGTCGCTGCGTACCTGCGTCCAGACCTTCCGCTGGCGTGGCGCGCGGTGTGCGCCATTCTGTTCGGCATTGGCTGCCAGGGCATTCCACTCACTGGCTGGATGCACGACTCGTCGCACGCGTCGATTGGCCACAGTGAGTGGTGGTGGTACTTGATCGGGCGCATCTCGCTTGACTGGATCGCCGGTTCGTCCATGGTATCCTGGCGCAACCAGCACGTGATTGGCCACCACGTGTACACAAACGTGATGGGCGCCGACCCGGACTTGCCCATGACCAAGGAGGGCGACCCCCGCCGTATTGCGCCGTCGCAGTTTTGGGCCTCGGTGTACAAGTACCAGTACGTCTACATGCCTGTGCTGTACGGTGTGCTGGGCCTGAAGAGCAGATATCAGGATGTGTTTGAGATTTTCTCGGCGCACACCAATGGTCCTATTCGCGTCAACCCAATCTCAGTCCAGGATAATGTCCGCCAGTTTGCCTCCAAGAGTTTCTGGGCATTCTTCCGCTTCGTTGTACCACACGTCTTTTTCCAGCTGCCGTGGAAGGAGCACATCCTTCTCTTCTTGTGCAGCGAGTTTGTGACCGGCTACTGGCTGGCCTATAATTTCCAGGTGTCGCATGTCACGACGGTGGCAGACTGGTACGAGAGCCACGTGGACCAGCGCGACAGCGAGCCGGTGCACACGCTTGTGGAGAAGGAGTGGGCACACACGCAGCTCTACACGACAATCGATTACGGCCATAATAACTTTCTGGCAACCTACTTGTCTGGCGGTCTGAATTATCAGACCATTCACCATCTGCTGCCGACTGTGTCGCAGCATTTGTACCCGCAGCTTACGCCGATCGTCATGGATGAATGCAAGAAGCGCGGGCTGCCGTACAACGTGTTTCGCACATACCGGGAAGCGATCTCTGCGCACATTGAGCACCTGAAAATCATGGGCCAAGAAGGGCGCAAGCCGGAGCTCAAGTTGGAATAGATGATCAGCAGCTTCAGGCTGTTATGGCAGTTTGTTGTATTGTTGGTCTTTCAGCTGACGTACTAAAGTTTTGATCGCACTTTTTCGTGGTATGGTATTTGCCGGGGTTCGATGTGCCGATCCTCTGCCGTATCTTCATGCTGACCCACGATTCATCGAGCTATTCTACTTCCCAACAGGTGAGCGCCTCCGCGGAATCCAAAACGTACTCATTTCGCTCTGCGCTTGCACGCCGTACACCACCATGCACGGCAGCGCCACAATCAACTGGAATCCTCCCCCGGCCTTTAAAGCGCCGCGCCTTCGATCGATTCACCAGTCCAAATCAAACCGGAAGAAGAAAGCAGGCAAAAGGGCTGGTCTGCCAAACTCGTCCAGACACGGCACCGTCTGGGGTGTGCGTCTAGGCGCCGGTACGGCTTGGTGAGAGGTTTTCAGCCCTGCAATGTGGTCAGGCTCAACCTCGTTGCCATGCTGGAGAAAGATAGAGCGCACAAGCTTCCCCCTCAGCCGGAGTATCGGGAAGGCACGTCATTCAGCGCCATGCGTGATGCGTCAACTGTCCGGAGAACCCCATCTATGCCTAACGGTACGTAATCGGGCCGTAAAAGACCTTGCATTACCATTTGCAAAGTTTGGTCTGCCCAATGGCCCGGCACACAGGCCCCGGCCGTGCAAGCGGTCAAGACCAGCCCCACGCGGTCAAGAACATCAATGTTGAAGAATGAAGGTGCGTGCGTAAGTGTCGAATCCAAAACGCGACCAGGAGAAGGGAGAGGCGGGTCAACCACGAATCGGCCGCCCAGGGTTCCAAAATGATGGAAGTATTCGTTCATAACTCTGCGCTTTTCCAAGAGGTCCTGCAAGAGCAGTGAACTTCGACTCCCAGCCTCCGGAGCCCAGGTCGGGCCCTTCTGGAATGATAACAGTACATTTTGGACCAGCAACTGCACGTGCAAATTCATTTGCTCGCAGAGCTGGCGCACTTGAATACCTGTAAAGATTCCGGCTGGCGTCATTTCTGTCACCGCGGGGACGATCGGCGCACTGTTCGAATGTGCTTCGTCCGCTTTTGGAAAGGCCGGCGCCTTTGGACGCAGCAGCACCGGCTGGGACAAAACAGGCGCATGCATCCCAGATCGCTTCGGCCGCCCTCGTCGCGCACGAGCTGGAAACGTCTGTACTTCCTGTGAAGGCGTCACCGAAACGCTTGGCGTCGCATGCGCCTGTTGCACAAGCGCACTGACAGGATGGGTTTCAAAGAGCGCCTGGTTCGAATCCGCACCGGTGTCGGCCAGCAGCAGTCGCAGCTCCTCCTCATCCACCGTAAAATTCGCATTCTCGTCGAGGTCTTTCATAGCCTTCTCCAGGTCGGTGCGTGGATCAAAGTCAATGTCGTCCTCTTCGTCGTCAAAATTGTCTTCGCTCCATATCAGAAATGCAGCGTCACCTGTGCTTTTTTTTCCGTGCTCCACTCTGCGCCTCTTTTTCACGCCATGATGTGTACTCTTGTCGCCTTCTTGCATTTCCGCCGTTGAGCTTGCAAAGCGCTCCGGTGCCTGACTTTCTTCCTTTTCGTCGAGCACTTCAACGACTTCGTACTCGTCGCAATCATCCAGCTGCAGCAACTTCAATTCCTTCCCAGTCACCTTCACATGCGCGTTCTCGTTGAGGCCTCTCGCTGCCTTTGCAAGGTCCTTGCGCGGATCAAAATCGCTGTCGTCCTCATCATCATCCAAAGTCTCATCAAACCATTGCGGACGACCGCGACTGCAGCTCCTCAACTCTCGAGGAATGGCTCTGTTTCCCATTTCTGTGACTTGTTTTGCGTCGGGCACGCCATCCCGAGCGTTCGCAGGCGAGTTGGGCAGGTGCCGTAAAAGTCCTCCATTATCGTTATCATCGACTACTTCGACGAGCTCGTACGCTTCGCCGCGACCCTCTTCGTCCTCAACTCCCTCACGACGAACGAGGTCAAGGTTTTCCAAGGCGCCACCACCCTCCACTCTACTTTGTGTGGCATTCGCAAACGCGACATCCACGATGCCGGAGCGCAACGCATCGCTGTCATCTTTCTCTTTTCCTCGCTGAACACGCACGTCAGCATGCGTTTCACTCTCGCCTTGGCTCCCATCACGAGCACCTGGACCTTCGTGAGAGGCGTCACGGTCTTCCATCCGCTCATTCTTAGAACGGGTGTGAGCGCTCCGCAGCATGCTTCCTTAGCATGCACCACCGCCACACGCCGTGTGTAAACATTCAGAAAGACCGCGCACCGTCACACTACTTGCGGCAGAGCGTTTCTCAAGCGCATGCCGTGCGAGTCTCGTCTCACCAAAAGTCCTCGAGCTCAGCTCCGTGTTCCCTTCGCACACAATAAAAATAAAACAGACACCAGCAGCCTGCGAGCGCAGCTAACTTGTACAGCGTCATGCCACGCAGCGCACGACACATGCGCGCGTGCGCGATTCCATTCCCGTGCCGCGTCTCTCAGGCGCCACCTCTCTCTCTTCTCTTGCGCGCGCGACAACCAAAAAAAAGTCGGCGCGGTGGTTCAACTGTACTTTTTCTACGATGGCGGAGTACAGTTACTCGCAAAGGTACAGTGATTAGTACAGTGCGAGTGTGTTTGTCATCTGGTTAGTATTGAATGATGACAGAGATGTCACTGGAATATGCATTGCCGTGAAGGAGCAGGAGATTGGAAACTGCTGCTGGTGGGCAACGTGGAGGCCAAAGACATTGTATGTTTCAAGGCCGTCAACAAGTGAGTGGGCATTAGAACGGCATTGCAGCGCGATGTTATTGTTTGCTGCGCCCGTCGTGCACCAGGCTGTCGTGCGCTGTTCTGGCGAGTCGCATCATGGTGCTGTATTTGCCGCAGCGGCATCGGCGGCGGCAACTTGCACCGTTCCGCGTCATGACTGGTGCCGCTTCCGCAGATGGAAGGCCGGCTTTCGATTCGGAAGGCCAGTGTCGCGGCTGGTGATGTCTATCGCCCGCGCGGGAAATGATTCAGCGCATGATAACGGTCCGCGCGCCGCGACGGCGTCAGGTTCGTTGAATGGAATGCTGCCGACAACGCGACAAGTCGGTAACCAGCAACACGTCCGTGAAACATTTGACGAGCAGCTCATCAGATTAGATCCAGATGCATTGGGAATCACGCAAAAGAAGGAGGAGCTACAGAGCGTTAACTTCATGCAGTCACGCGGCACGCTGCGCAGGCTGATTTCACA
Source organism: Porphyridium purpureum (assembly GCA_008690995.1). Lineage (NCBI taxonomy): Eukaryota > Rhodophyta > Bangiophyceae > Porphyridiales > Porphyridiaceae > Porphyridium > Porphyridium purpureum. Next base: position 1,997,485 of record VRMN01000002.1, on the reverse strand, counting down.
TGTTCTGCGGTTATGCCGGAAACACGCAGTGAGTTTTGTACCGGTGTACATGGCCCTGCTCGTGATTTGCTTGAGCAAGGTGTGTAATCTCCTCAAACCGCTCGTCTTCAAGCTCGCGCTGGACACGTTGGCCGTCGGCGGCCCTCGACTTTCTCTCAGCCCTACCGTCACTCGCTCAGCGTCTGGGCTAATGGCTGCCTACGGACTGCTAAGAATGCTGGGCGGTATGCTTCACGAGGCAAGGAATGTATTCATGGCAAAATTCATTAATCGCGCGGGGCGTCTCTTCGCGCGAGACAATTTTGAACATGTGCTCGCGCTCGAGCCGGAATTTCACCTTGCTCGCAAAGCAGGCGATCTGGTCGAGCTAATCAACGACGGGGCCGACTCTTTTGCGTCGCTGTGTCGTCTCATCGTGTTATCCTTTTTTCCAACCGTGCTTGAGTTTATCCTTGTATGTGGCGTGTTGCTGGCTCGCTTTGGACCGTATCTCGTCACGCTGACTGTGGTCACGTTTGGTCTCTTCCTGGGGTTCACGTTCTTCGTGAACAACGCGCTTGGCATTACGCGGAAGATCATGCAGGGTATCAAGCGCGAAATGCGAGGCCGTATGACCGACAGCGTCTTTGGCATAGAGTTTGTGCAGCAGTTTGCCAACGAGACGCTCGAGTCCAAAAGGCTCGATGCCTGTCTGTCTGAATATGAACGGAACGCTGTCAAGAACGAGTACCAGTACTCGATGCTCAATGCCGGCCAGTCGGCCGTATTCGCGATGGGCTTCACCGCGGTGCTCGTACTTATCACGCGGCGGATTGGCGCGGGTGCGCTAACTGTGGGTGATTTGCTCATGGTCACAGGTCTGATGGAACAGCTCTGGGTGCCACTCAACTTTCTGGGCTGGCAGTATCGAGAGCTCAAGCAGGCGCTCATTAGCGCAGAAAACGTGCTGGAGATCCTGGATCGACCGGCGCGCATTCGCGATGCGCCGGACGCAAAGCCCCTTCAGGTCGGCGGCGCAGAGATTGTTTTTGACAACGTTTGTTTTTCCTACGACGAGGTAGCAAGTGATGGCGAGGATGGCGTTGACGCAGATGATATCGAGGCGCACGAGGAAAGCCGCGGCCCAGCGGGCTCTAGACTTTTGAAGAATCTTTCCTTTCGAATTCCGGCTGGCTCGACAGTGGCAATTGTGGGGGCAAGTGGTTCTGGGAAGTCCAGTGTGATCAAACTGTTGCAGCGCATGTACCAAGCAGACTCGGGCTCAATCAAGATCGATGGACAAGACATTTCAAATGTGACGTTGCACTCGCTGCGCACGTCAATGGGTGTCATTCCGCAAGACTCGACACTATTCAACGACACGATTTTTTACAACATCGCATACGGGTGCCCAGAACGCGCCACGCCCGCGGAAATTGAGCGCGTGGCCAAGTTGGCGCGTATTCACGATACGATTGCCGCCATGCCTATGGGCTACCAGACTCATGTAGGGAACAAGGGTATCCGGTTAAGCGGCGGTGAGCGGCAGCGTGTGTCCATCGCGCGCTGCCTGCTCAGAAACCCGAAGATCTTGATCTGCGACGAAGCGACGAGCGCTCTGGATTCCGAGACCGAGCGCGAGATCACGGAAGCGCTGAAGCGCATGGAACACAATCGGACGAGCGTGCTCATCGCCCACCGCCTCAGCACGATTCGGCATGCGGACCGCATTCTGGTGATGAAGTCCGGGCAAATTGTAGAGGCAGGCACCTATGCGGAGCTCAAGCAGAACCCGAGCGGGGTTTTCAACAGGATGCTTCAGGAACAAGAGGTCACCAGCAAGAAGCCTCTTCCAGAAGAGGACAGGATTTCCCGTAAAGTGTAGTTCTACCATAAATCATTGAGCGATGCACGCGCGGACACGTCGTCCCGGCACCGAAGGAGAGCACCTTGGCCCGGTGTGCGAATTACCTCAAGTTGGCCCAGCCCAACCAAGTCGCGGATGTGAAACGTCGCGTCGAGCTTGGAGCCCGCTACGCGGCGTCTTTCGAGACTGCTGACAAGCACCTGGCCAAAAGACGAATTACGAACCATCTTGAAAAGCTGCTTTCTGCCTGCACGAATCCACTGCAGCATCGCACTCAGGCCCGGAACAGAAAACCAGTATTCATCCATGACATGTCGCATGATGAGCAAACCTATCCTCACCAGACGGTGCACAACTTCCTCGTTTGTTAGCGAAGTTGAGGCCCACAATGCGTGGTCCGTACGGCTCTTTTCTACAGCCTCTAAAAGTTCGGCACCGGTTGTGGACAGCGGCTGCATCGGCGCGTGACCAATATACTTGAAGAACAGCCTCGTGCACATTTTGTCTTTCTGGAGATGTTCAACGATTTTGGAGGTGTGCGCACGCTCCACACGCTGCATAGAGAGCTGCTCCAGATCCTCCCGCAGAACGACCATAGTATCAAACTCCGAACGCCCGAAGAGAGCCATTTCCACCACAATGTTTTTCTTCTTCAGCTCAACAAGATGTGCGTCCAGCAGCACGTGATCGGCCACAAGCGCATAGAGCTGCGTCCTTAGTACCACGGGCACCACGTCAGCCAGTTCCTTCAACTCATTTCTTGGCACCGCAGCACGTAGGACCCAAACGGCCAGCTCTGTATCGGTCGGTAAGGCAGGTAACACCTCTTCTAGAAAAGCGTGGTCGAGGTCAAACTCGTCCGTGTTTTCCTCCTTGTCTTCGCTCGCTTGAGCTGCGCGAGCCGCACTACCGGTTCGGCCGCGTATGTGCCTTAAGCTTTGCAGTCCGCGGCGCTTTCGCACACTTTCGCGCGCCTGCGTGGAGGCACGTTTCCGCGACATCCCGGCGGCGAGTGTATTTGTCCATAGCACTCCGTCCTCGCTCATGCCGGGTTTGCGATAGCTGGCTTCTCCTATGCTGGGCTTCTCCGCTTGTCTCCGCTCGCCATGTCCTTGCAGGCCGGCATTTCCGTCTCAACCATCAGCTCGGTTAATTCGTGAAGCTGCAAGGACATGCCAGCGAGCAGCTCGTGTTTTGACAAAGTGCCGCTGATAGTTGTGAAGAGAATGCTTCTGCGCGCCTCGCTGGGAGTAGCGGCACACTTTACAAATCTTTGCGCGCGGAGGCCGCTCCCTACGAGACGAAGACTTGAATCAAGATATTGATCTTTGGTGCATCATGGCATCGGGAAGGGATTTAGCTCGCCAGAGCTTTCGGTTGCACAATGATTCGTAGCTTGAGAAGCAGACGCAACACGCGCAGCGCCCGCGTATGGTATAGCCGTGAAAGGGCCATAGAATGGGCGAGTCAACGGGCCAGAAGAACTAGAGGAGCCGCGAACGGGCAAAAAAACAGCATCTGTTGACGCAGGAAAACAGGTCCGGTGGAAACGAAGGTTCTCATCTGTTCGTGTACTGGCTTGTCGAACGATCAATACAGGCGGAGCGCTGATGCAAATCTTTCTCCGTGCACCATTTCTCATGCCCCTGGGCAGCGTAGTCAGCGCTTTTGAGCCGCTCTTGCGCGACATTGCTGGGTCCGATGAAAAATACGGTCAACGACAAATGAAGTCACGGACTTATATAGCCCTCTCAAGCTCACCTAATTCGTGATGAGGCGGTAAGGTATTGAGCATGCGTCATGGAAGCAGTCACTCACAGACCGCGCTGGGCAGGCCGAGCAGCGCGGCAACGAGTCGCACCCTTTTTTGTCGAAGCAAAGTATTCGTTTAAAGAGTAAAGTTTGGACGAACTCTGAGAGGCGTCTTGCCGTAGACCATGCGTTCACAAAGCGCACGCTCGGCTTTCAGAGACTCACAGGTGCTGCGCATTCATCCTCGTTGCACTCAGATGTTCGGCGATCCTTTGCAATCTAGCTGCACGGTCTCGAAGCAATGCTAGCTCCCATTTTCATTGCGTATGGCCATGCACTGTTTCCGGCCACCCATGTAATGTTCAAGCTACGGCAGGCTACTCACGACTGAAGATTCTTTTCAACATTCAGGTTGTCGACATGAGCGACAGAAAGTCCATGTCAGGCTTCCAAAAAGCATCAGCGCCTGCTGCTTGCACAGTGTCGCTTGCGCCTGCGGTGAGTTGCGCACAAGAGGCATGTTGCGTGCTCTCACGCGCAAGCACGAGGACAAGAACATGCACTTGCAGAAGAAGGGATCAAAACCCCGTGGAGGAAGACAGGTTCCGCGTTGTCACGTATGCGATCACGAAAGAATGTTTCTCAGCAGCGCGCTCAAATTCTGAGTAACGCGGAGATAAATGGGCGGTATCCATTTGTACTATGACGTACATTCCACAAATCAGCAACAATCGCCGTGGCAGCCTGCACCTTCCGCTCGAACTCACGGATTTTGCGCAATGCTATCTGTAGGGATGGGCGACCGATCTGCATGTCGCGCTAGGGGCAACGTGCGACGTGGAACGAATTTTGCGCACTGGAGCAATTGCTTGTAAGGGATTTCCGCTGACAGACCACATGAGAAACAAACGCCCTCATGGCACGTACGCACACCGAGCTACCTGAAGCGCCTCAGTCCTGCTGATGTTGCAGGGCTCGTCGTCCCTATCAGCCCTTTGGAAACACAGCGGACCTTCGATACTCCCCGGCCAAGATGTCTACACGCAGGGCGCTGTGCGTAAATTCCGCGTCGATATAGTCCCCAAACAGCCAAAAATCAGCAATCCAGGCTCGCGCGGTGTCGCAGATGAGGGCTTTCTCAAACACGCGATGGAGTGCGTGTGTTGGCCCGAGCGAAGTGCGACCAGCTCTGTGCAAAAGGGCACGGCATCGATCTGCACGCTCAGCAAGAGATAATAGTACACGCCGCACACCGAAAGCAGTGCTTCTGCATGTGCCATGCATTTTCGGGACTCAGCGGCTTTCCTTGATGTGTGCGACGATGGCTCGCCGCAACCTGCTAAACATTGATATTATTGTACCACGTCGGGCTTGAACACCGCACGTAGCCCGTGATTCAAGTCCAAGTGCGAAATCAATTGAGCGTCTAGCGCTTGCACAAATGGCTTCGCTTCATGCGCGAACCTGCCAAAGTGTCGCCGCACTCGGGAAATCATTTCAAACGCCGCACACGCCGCGCTCCGGTGAGGACGTGTCGTCCTTCTGTCCTTGACCAGAGACGCCGAATCATTACATCGCTGGTTTCAACTCACACAATCGCGACCCTTCAAGCACGTGCGACCCCTTTCCTGCTCGGCACGATTTCCAGGCGCCCCTTCGGCCTGGTAAAAACGTAGGTCAAAAGCCGCGAGACGTGCACGCGACGAGTCTCACCTTCTCCAGGGCTCGAGGGGCGGCAAGGACGGATACCAAGACGTTGCCGCGGTGTTGGACTGGGACGTGCGCGCTGCGTTGGGTTAGTCAAGGATGTACTTGGTGCACCGAACGAATTACCGAGGGCGCTATGTGACGAGCCGCCGTCGGGACGCAGACCTGCGAGGAGCGATTTGGTGCCAGGCCACGAAAGGAAGTGCCGGCTGCTGCCTTTCCTTCGGCGCATGGCGATGGCACGTGCCGGCGAATGTGCTGCGAGAGTATTGCGATGACGAGTGGTTTGTCTGGATGATAGACTTGCATGACGGGCGGAATCCATACCACTATTTTTGCAAGTTTGCTCTGGTGCCAAGCAAGATGACTGCGCAGGGCCATTCAGTCGTAGAGTGTCTAGAGAAGGGCTGGGTGATTGTAGGAAAAGTGGACGCATCGAGCCCTGACATGTACGCAACCCTTTGGAAATTGGTTGAGACCTACAGGGATAGGCCAGGTTGCAAAACTCATTTGCACGTTGGGGTGGTCATGGACGAAATCGACACTCGCAAGTGCCGTCGATAGGGCACCAGAAACAGAACAAAGATTGCTTGGGTACGAGCTTATATGGCCAGTTGCTGTCTACACTCGAAAATTACGGAAACTTGGACGCTGTCAATGTGCTTTCATTGTTCGCTCTACAAGCGTGGCCAGGCCAACCGAATCCGATCTTGTGCGTCATGCGGTCGAAAACGGTGAGGTACTTTTGCATGAGAACGTTTCCAAAAATGATGCTGCTGTGTCCCAAGTCTTGCGCCTGGACACCAAAGCATGTATACTTTTTGCCATTGAGTGTCACTGGGACCATGTAGATCTCTGGTTCTAATTTGAGCACATGTCCGTCAGCAAGTTTGAATTCGAGCGTAGGAAAACCGCCAAAGGAAGAACGCTCCTGCTCGTAGCAGCCCATCGGATACAACCACTTTTCAGTTGTATTGCAAGCATTGACAACGCTGCAGTATTTAGAGGTAAAGGCTTTCTCGATTGGGCGCCACAGGCTGGTCGGCACTACGATTAGCGTGGTGCCGCTGTCCACCAAAATCCGATTCGTTGGAGTGTGACTCATGTCGATAATCACATCGCCCACTTTGATGCCGTTGCAGCGGCCGATCGAAAACACATCCGCGGACGTGTCGTACGGAATCCAGTGCACCGGCTCTTCACGAAGATTTACCATCGACCGGTCGAGGCCACCGATACTTAGCACGCCGCCGTCAGCCGCAAGGCACATGGCAAATACGTTGTCAATTTTTGATTGTTCAACAAATTCTGCGAACGGGGCTCTGTGGCAATTCGGGTAGCACACGTGATCGGCAGGCGCGAGTCCGAAAATGCCGGTGACGTTTTCGCGTGCAAAGTTGGTGGTCTGTGATTGAATGCCTCCGTAGTACACGGGTGCTTGCAGGCTCCCAATTTTCAGAGCGCCTCGTAGCACATGTCCATCGAGACTGGAACCGTCAGCGTACCGGACGTTGAAAGCACATTGCGACACGTTCTGCTTTGCACAACAGCCTCGAAATTCGCCACAACCTCCGCACTTGCTCGAGATTCGGCACCTGTCGGTCTTGCCCTGGCACACATCGGCGTTGCACTGTACAGAGCTCTCAGTGGTGCTTGACAAGGATGATTGCATGAATGGCACAGCCAGGGCAGCCGAGCCAGTATCCACATGCACGTGCACCTGGAGGCCATCAACCTCGACTTGCATATAAAAGACGCCGAGCCGGAAGCCTCCGTGCAATTGCGATACGATCGAAATCGCTTTGTGACTGCCATCTAATCGCCGGATCATCAAGCTTTCCGGCATCGCCAGGCGTCCAAGGTGAGTACCGCCGTGCACGGCATATCTCTTGACGAGCGGCAGTTTAATCACGGCTGAAGAGCCGGATGACAGCACGAGGCGTTGGAGGAATACCTGCAGTACCAGCGCTGCGCACACCAACGCCAGTGGCGCCTTTCGGCGGCGCGCGCACGCCATCTTCCCATGTGTTTCTCCGGGAAGACGCGACGTGAGGCACAGTTCTAGTGACGGCACTTGCGACGTCAAAAGTTATCGGTTTAAACCAGATGAACCGATAGGGATACATGTGCCGTGTGTCGGCGCCGGAAGTAGAGCGCAGGAAGAGGAGAGCGAAGAGCGTGATGGCAAGCGGATCATCGTCGTCTGCTGCCGGTGCTGCCGGTGCTGCCGGTGCTGCTGGTGCTCCTGCGGCAGCGGTGCCTGTGGCTGAGCCTGGGGTTGCGCCTGATACGGGAGAGAAAGCGGGGCCCGCAGCAGTAGACGCGTCACGGTGGGTAGTGATCTATCCGGCGTACCTAGACAAGAGAAAAACACAGGCCGAGGGGCGGAAAGTGGGCTCGGATATCGCCGTGATTTCTCCGCATGCGATCGAGATCTTCAAGATCTGCAGTGAACTCGGCATTGTGGCTAAACTTGAGCTGAACAAGACATACTCGCGCGACTTTTTCTCACGTGGCCGTGTTCGCGTCAAGTTGTACAAGGATGACGGAGCAAACAAGGAGCCACTGATGCCCAACATAGAAAGCAGGAAGAGCTTGTACCGCCATATCGCCCTCGCGTTCGCGGACTTTCGCGCACGAAACGGTAGTTTGGAGAAGCACGGAGACCCGATGTCGCTCGTCAGCCTCGGGGTGACGAAGACGGCCGACGGGAAAGCGGCAGGCTCGTCAGCCGCAGCGAACAAGAAGAAGGGGAAAAAGAGATAAGCTCAGAAATGAGGCGATGAGCGATTACCTGGATTCGTGAAGAAAGCAGTGTCCGCTTTTCCCCTACAATATCATTTCTTCTTTCTTTCCACATCTTTTGGCCTCACAGACTATCGAAGACGCTTCGTGTGCTCTTTCACGTTCTGGCTTGATTTACACTTCCATCCTGGACACCAGGGCCCATCATACCGGCCGGGACGGCAGAGTCTACAGCATTGGGCTCCATTCCGTACTTCGAACCGCCCTCACGATACTCCCATCCTGCACCCGGCGCCAAGAATCCCATGCCAGCGGGTTTTAGTGGATCAACGTGTGGCGTGTACCTCAACCGCACATAGTTTGGCGGCGGATCTTCATACCACCCGTACCCACGAATCGCGCGGACGTACGCGTCTGTCCACCCGAGCGGCAAACCTTCCCGATCATTTCGTTCCTCTTCTTCCGTCTGAATGTACGTGTAAAATTCCAGGTGGCACAGAGTGCATCTCACCGGAATCTTGCGATCGGCAAGTAGAAGAGGCTTTGATGTGTTTTCAACTACACATCGGTCACTGAGGCACCGCGCACAAGGAGCTTCGTTGAACTTTCGCATTTTCCTCTTCTTAACTGCTTTTGCCCCGGCAGATACCGTTGCAGCTCTGGAAGTACGGGAATCCGCACGAGACGATACCGTGCCGGTATCCTTTATCTTCTTTCCGGATGATGCTGATGATCCCGCCACTCGGTGCATGGTACTCTTCTTGTCTGTCATGGACACATTTCGCGACATCTCCATGAATGCCTGTAGCTCCCTGATTCCAGGAACTAAATTGGGGTTCTCTGTGAGCAAAGGCTTGTTTTTCACAATCTTGGCGGTCTCTGCTTCAGAATAGGGCTTAATTTGATCTATTTCGAGCCACGCGCTCTGCCTCGGATGCTCGAAAAACACACAGAAATACTCGAGCTCACCGGTTTTTCTGCTCTTTCTCGTATACCCAGCCTTGCTAGCTGCCACCACTTGTGCCGGCCACCATGGAAAGTCGCCGCATTTGGCAAAAACGTAAGTATTTTCTTGCAAGCCAACGGATACCGCTCGCGACGAGGCGACTTCCTCCACTTTGCTTTTCAAGTTGGCTTTCTTGGCGACCTTACGCGGCGCAAGGTCCTGGTCGTCATCGCACGGAGAGTCATCTTCTACCATGTGCTCTCCTGCGACTCTCACGACAACTTTCAAAATCCGTTTTCTTGTCGACGCAACTTTGACTTCCTCAGACATAGCTTGCGCATTTTCATCATTCACGGTATGTGACACTTCGGCAAGCGCCCGCTCCAAGTTGTTCTTTGTCGCGGCGACGGCCTTCGCGGACCTCTTTGAAGACGCTACGTCAACGCTTCGACTGCCATTCTTTTTGGTTGTGAACCCTGCCTTGACTCTGCTTTGCAACCGCGACTTCGCAGCTCTCGCCAACTCCACGGCAGCCTGCTCAGCCTCAAGGGCTTCGTCGTTCTCCAAACCTTGTTCCAGTGCTTCGTGCCCGGACCATGTGGTGGTGTCTGGCAAAGATGGGTCCTTCTCGGCTTTTGATGAAGGCCGCGCTTCATGTCTCAATGTGGTCCGCACATTCTTCAGTTTAGGGATGCGGATCGAGTCCGCGCTCTCCGGATCGGAATGCGTTCCGCCCATGTCATTCTCACCGGAACGCGCACACCTTGCCACCTCTTCCAGGCCGCGAGACGTGAGTCAAGTTTGCGAAAAGTTCGCACGCTCCTTCATCCTGAGAGAAACCGTTTGCATTTTGTATCTGCAAACATGTACATTTTAGTAGGCGTTCGATATAAACCGATAAGCCGATCCGCGTGCTTGGATTTCGGCAGCTTGGCGTTCATGGCAGACGCGGAGCAGGCTGGTCGTGGGCACTTGGGCTTCATGACGAAATGTTTTTCTGCTGTCGTGTGCGAAAGATGATATTAGTAGCCATCCGCAAACGTTCGGAAAGAGCTTTCAGTCGCGCTCAAGTCGCACAAGCGAAACATGACAAAAAGCAACGCCTTCCTTGATCACATTGTGGACATCGTTGAGCATCGTGGAACGAGCGCACGATGAGCTAGCGACTGACCTACCAGGTACTTGAGGCGCCACCACCAGTGCTTGATGTGTATTGTCTTCTCGCCTTGCTTATGGAGACGCGGATGCAGTCGAGAGCGCTTCGCTCGAAAGCACAGAATGTGAAGCGTCGTTTCATCATGGCGAGAAGGAATCTCAGGTCACGCAGTGAAAAGATCCATGTCTTCTTCTATGGACATGGAATAATTTGAGCGCAAGATCTTCTGGCTTGAGCCTGTAGTCGCTCAGAGCGACAATTTTCTGTGCAGGCCACATCACGGTCATGTCGCGGGACATATATTCAGGGCAGGGGTAATGGTGCGCGAGTTCCAGTGCAACAGCAGTACTGCCAGTTGATGGATTATCAAGCGGGCGCGAATGAAGCCATTAAGAATCAAGACACTGCATATGAGTGGCATGCGCACCAAATGGGTGGACTGTTACGTTGGAAAGACTTGCTGGTTTGGTCTCGCCTTCCTGTGCAGCACGAAAGGATGATCTCTGGGCTAATATTCTGGAACAGCTCTCAACCGTCGCGTTTGGAAATTGTGACACCCACTGCACGTTGTGAATCTTCCTTGCCAGCTCATGCTGGACGCTCTCGACAGCGGTATTTGCAATTACGGAAGTTTTGATCTTGTGAGCGTGAGAGTTGTGTCAATGATCAGCTTCTAGGAATGCAAAGCCTGCACGATCTCACGCCAACGGCGCAAGCACGAGCCACCGGCCATTGCACCAAGCATTGACATGAAAAGCAACCCAACAGAAGAGAGCCGCGCGATCTTTCCGTATTCCGAGCGAGTTCAAGAAGAAAGGCCCTTGCGGTTCAACTTGTGAATTAAATGTGGGTTTGCTAGCACCTCGTGATTTAAGGTTATATCATCGCTGTGACTTAGGCGCAAGCAGAATGCTTCGACCTCGTCAAATGTGCTCACACGATTCACTTCAGACAACAGTGGTGCAGTCTTGTTGCTCGCCGTTCGCCGGCTCTCGAGGAAGCCACAATAGTACCTAAAGTGCTTCCGCATGGACTCTACAACACGAATTTCTGGAAGGCCGTACGTATTGCAAAACCAGTCCCGTGCCCGGTGGGTGTGTCGCAGCATAGTTGAAGCAATCATGGCAACAGAAAGAGCCCCTGCAGACATCTCGGTATCTCCATTCCACGCGGCATGCAGCTCTGCAAACAGCCACGGCCGTCCAAGACATCCGCGTCCAATGATAACGCCCGCGCAGCCCGTCTGTTCCATCATTTGGTGCATGTCATGCGCAGTCCATATGTCACCATTCCCAAGCACCGGGATTGTCAGCGCCTCCTGTAGCGTTCGGATTTTGGACCAGTCTGCCTCACCGCTGTACATCTGGTCAGCGTACCGAGCGTGCAGCCCGACCATTGCAATGCCTGCGTCTTCACATGCCCTGCCACAATCGAGGAACGTGTCGCCAAGCTCGGCACTCAGTCCAAGCCGAAATTTCGCAGTGATGGGAACATTTCGGGGTGCATCAGCGCGACTTGCCTCTTGCACGACGGCATTCACAATGTCTCGCAATTTCTGAGGGTCTGCTGGTATTGCCGCGCCACCGCCTTTGGAAGTGATCTTCTTCATTGGGCAGCCAAAGTTCAGATCAATGGAGTCAACACGTGTGTGTTCATCCTCAATCAGCCTTCGCACAGCCCGACGAAGCAATTCCGGTTCCGTGCCATACAATTGAATACTTCGCGGGGATTCGGACTCGTGGAAAGCGCCAATCATGGCTGTTTTCTCCGCGTTGCCGCCCTCGTCCACCAGGCCCGACGCCAGCACCATTTCGGAAACAAACAGGCCATCATTGTGTGCGAATTCGCGGCACAGAGAGCGAAAGGGCCAGTTTGTTATCCCGGCCATGGGCGCCAAGACCACAGGCGTGCGCAATTGCAGCTTTCCACCCAGCGAGATGGCGGCTTTGTCGTCACTTTTCTCAACGCTGGCTTGCGCGGATGTGCAAGAACGCCGGTTTGTGCGTGCGGATCCCGGCTGCGTTCTTATCCACCACTCGGAATGACCACGGTGACCATTGATGCCGTTCTGCCCGACAAAGGACACGGAAGTCCACTCCAACGGCAGCATCGTGAATGCCGACGCCACAGGACAGGCCGAGCGACCTATGTTGCAAAAGCCACCAAGACAAGTTCTCCCGTAACCAAACTGAGGTTAACGAAATCGTTAGTAAATTTATGTTCATCAGGCAAATGTTACATATCTGACGTCTGGAAACGATGTCTAGCGTCACGCCGGACATCTGCTCGGATTTTTCTCGCAAAGAGCCGCTGCTCAAACCCATTTCCACGGACGACGCCATCCCAATTGGGGCCCGGCAGGATTCCGAACCGATTGTTCATGGCCGCTTCTCGCCATGCCGTTCTCTTCTGCCGCCCAGCTTCGCTATTCTGATGAGCGCTGTCCAGTGCGGCCATCGGGTCGTGAAACTCAATTTCAATTTCGCTCTTGCGCTCCTTTTCGGCTCTGTTCGCTGACGTCCCCGATACACGCACCGACCCACCTGCAGCTGCCTCCTCCACTGCCACCACTACCGCAGCGTCGATGTCTTCGTACACAGCTTCCACTGACTCATGCCGATCATCGCTGTGCGGTAATGGACCTATCGCTTGGCTTTGATATACTACGTGCATGTCCTGCTCAAGCTGTCCATCGCGCTTCCAACCTTTCTCGCCCGCGTTCACACCATCCTTTGAACTGCGCGGCTCGACGTGTCTGCTAGAGATCCCCCGGTCGCGCGCAAGTTTCTCGACGCCGAGCGCTGGCGCGTCCTCGTCCTCGTCATCTATCACGCGGACCGACCCTGTTCTGCGTCGTCGCTTCTTGCCATGCATCTCGCGCGCTTGTCCAGTCGCTGCCGACGCCGGCGGAACGTCGTGAGGGAGATCTCGGACGCAGAGGGATTGCGTGGTCGTTGTAGAGGAGAATATCGTTGGTATGGTGTGCTTCCATCACGCGGTCCCGGTATTGCGGGCGTCTGCACGAAATGTATTGGCGGTGTCATCGACAGGCGCAGCGAGGGCGCGCCGCGCGATATGCGGGACGGCTATCCACATGAAGTTGCAGACCGGCATTGTGGGGCTACCCAATGTTGGCAAGTCGACGCTGTTCAATGCGATTGTGGAGAATGGCAATGCTCAGGCCGCCAACTTTCCGTTTTGTACCATCGAGCCCAACGTCGGCGTTGTCGCTGTGCCGGACCCGCGCTTGGAGAAGCTCAAGCTGATCAACAAGTCGGTCAAAGTGACGCCTGCCGTAATTGACTTTGTCGATATTGCGGGTCTGGTTGAGGGCGCGTCAAAGGGCGAAGGGCTCGGTAACAAGTTTTTGCAGAACATTCGTGAGTGCGACGCGATTGTCCACGTAGTGCGGTGCTTTGAAGACGAAAATGTCATCCACGTTTCTGGTTCGGTGGACCCACTGCGCGACATCGAGGTCATTAACCTCGAGCTCGCGCTCGCAGATTACGCGCAGGTGGAGAAGCGCCTCGACAAGGCCAGGAAGGGACGCGCAAAGCCCGCCGATTACTCACAAGATGAGGTGAATGCTCTCGAGAAACTGCTAAAAGCGCTTGATGAGGCGATTCCTGCCCGCCTCGTGGAGCTCACAGAAGAGGAGCTCGAGAAAATCAAGCCACTGGGCCTGCTGACATTAAAGCCGGTCATTTTCGCGGCCAATGTGTCCGACAGTGATTTGGCCGAAGGCAATGAGTTTGTGGAGCGAGTACGTGCGTTTGCCACCAAGGAAGGCTCGTCTGTCGTGGTGGTCTCCGCGCAAGTGGAAGCTGAACTGATCTCTCTGGAACCAGAAGAGCGCGCCGAGTTTTTGGAGGCGCTTGGTGTGACGGAAGCAAATTCCGGTCTGAGGAACCTGATTCGTGCCGCTTACGAGCTCCTCCAGCTGCAGACCTACTTTACGTCAGGTCCGACTGAGACACGAGCTTGGACTATTCGTCGCGGAATGAAGGCGCCACAAGCTGCCGGCGTGATTCACTCAGATTTTGAGCGCGGGTTCATTCGCGCTGAGACCATTGGATGCGAGGACCTCATAGCGGCAGGCTCCGAAAAGGATGCCAAGGAAAAGGGTCTCCTCCGCTCAGAAGGCAAGGACTACGTAGTGAGGGAGGGCGACGTGATGCTCTTCAGATTTAACGTGTAGAGCGCGAGCGCAGGCGGATAACAGAAATAGAAAGAAGAAAGACGAAGGCGACGTTTACTAAACTTTGGCATGCTGCGCCTCCACTTCAAAATACGGGCCTTCAAACCATACCGCATCATCGTACGGCTCGAAGTCCGCGTCCTTGCCACCGGTACTTTTGGCCATTACGAGTCCCGTCAAAAGTCCTGAACCAATCGCGATTGCGACAGTACAAGCGACTGCGAGTATCTGACGTGCGCACTGTGCCACAACGCCGTACTGAAGAAACGGAGCATGTGGGTCCAGCACCACAAACACCACACTCCCAAGCCCACCTAGCATGCCTGGCAAGCCGTGCAAGTTGCCCACTCCGCAGGTGTCGTACACATGGCAGCTTTTCTCCAGCTTGGGCGTCAAGTAGACGTATCCATAGACAGAAACCACTCCTGCGAGCACGCCGAGCGCAAGCGCGCCACCAGGCGTCATGCCGAGGCGGGCCGACGAGCCGACCGCGACGCCACCCGCTAGGGTCGAGTTGGCAAGGTGGACGGGGTCAAGCTTCCCGTGGCACTTTTTCACGCTCATGTAGAATGCGGCGGCAGTGCTTCCAAGCAGTGCGAGCACGGTGTGCAGCACGCACCTGCTCGTGTACGCCGGCACCGCAGATTCGGTTGCACTCACAAAGCTAGGCCAGAATACCCACAGCAGCGTGGTACCAATCAGTGCGAACACATCAGACACCGCGCTCGGTTGCGCGTTACTGGAGCTCGACGCGTGCCTTGGGGCACCGAGGGCAAACGACGCAGCCAGCCCAAACAAAGCACCAAACAGGTGAATGGTCATACTCCCGCCCACGTCCTCGGCGCCAAGGATGCCAAGCACAAACACAGCCTTGTTGATGGCATAGAAGACTGCCTGTCCGATCGCCATAATTACCAGCTGCACAGGAGACGCCCGGCCTAGCACCGCGCCATAAGAAATCAGGAGCGTGGCAGCGGCGAACTCGCCATCAATCATGGTCGACATGCCTATTGGTAAAGGGAGAACAGCATCCTCCTCCTGCACACCAGTAAACAAGCTATGCACGAATCGGGCGCCGAGCTCTGCAAAGACGTTCATTTGAATAGCAAGCACCGAGAGCAACAGGGTCAGTCCGACTGCTCCCAGTCCATACTTTTTCAAGAACGTCATCAGGAAGCCGAAGCCCAGAAGCAGCATGACCATGATATCGCGGAAAATGATGTATTCGGCCGGCGAGTAGTCGTCGCGCGAGTACGTCGATCCGCCGAGGAAGAGAAGCAGCAGAATGGCCTGGACCGCTCCGATCAAAGTGGTCAAAGTCGGCGCCGCAACATGCGCAAAGTCACGCTGTCCGGTGGAACTTGGCATGAGCCGCGTCGTTTCCTCCGCCATCGAAATGAGCACGATTTCGGACACCCGCCTTGGGCACTGCTCGGCACAAAACCTTTCCGAGGCACGAGGGCAATAGAGAAACAGGAAGGCGATCCCGGCGGCCGTCAGGGATATATGGCTCGAGTGCACCACCGCCCCAGCTACCTTTGTCGTCGACTAGTGGCGCAAGCAAGCACGCAAAAGAGACGATCGGGCGGCTTCGATGCCAGTCCAGCGCTTCGCCATGCCATGTCATGCCATGCCATACCGTGCCTCACGCACCCACTCAACAAACCAATAACGCCTGAAGTGCGCGCGCGTCTGCCAATTGTGCGGCGGCAAGTAATAAGCCGCTGGTGTTTAGATAGGAAAACCGTTACATCCGTTACTTTCTCACTGGACAATCTCCGTAAGCAGCACAGGGCGGTTGTCCTGCATACTTTTCTGCGCTGCGAGCGCGAGTCGCAGTGCCTGCTTCGCGTCATTGACGGACGGGAGACTCTGCCATGATGCGGCTAACGGGTCGTCGAACGCGGCAAGCAGGCATGACACAAACGTGCGGGTCTCGAGACGGTACGCGTCCAGGTACCTCTGCATGAAGGGCTGGATGCCTCCAGCAGAGCTGGTGACCGGCTCGACCGCTCCGGATTCGCTCGGGATGCTTTCGACCACAACCGGGTCGGTGGGGATGTTGTTCAGTCGGGCAACCCCGCGTTGGCCGAGCACTTCGACGCGCTGGTCGTAGCATGAGCCCAGCCGGCCAACCTGCATGGAAACGACTGCGCCGGTGCCCTCCATGGTCAGTATCAGTACCACGGTGTCCACGTCGCCGGCCTGTTCGAAATCTGCGCGCGTATGAGCGTGCTCGGACTGAATGGAGCCCGATGCGTACACGGACCGCACCTCTGTGCCCAGCAGGAAACGCAAAATGTCGAAATCATGGCATACCATGTCTATTGCTATGCCGCCAGACGTGAGAAGGTACTGCAGCGGCGGTGGGGAGGGGTCCCTCGAGATCAGTGACGCGTAGTGGATCTTACCCAGGGATCCACTGGCGATCCGATCTCGGACTGCGCGCCATGCAGCGTCAAATCTGCGCTGATGGCCCATCACGAGCTGAATACCCGACTCTGCGACCAGGCGTTCGATTTCGTTACACTCCGCGACGCTCATGGCGAGCGGCTTTTCGCAAAAGACGTGAACTTTCATCCGGGCGGCGAGCCGTATGATCTCCATCTTCTGCGTCGTGGGCGTGCAAATCCAGACCGCGTCGGGCCTGTGTTGTGGATGCAGCATCATTTCGGACACATCGTGCGTCGAATGCTCGACCGCATACAGCGCGGCGAGCTCGCTCGCCACTGTGACATTTGCGTCCACAATCCAGCTCACGCACACCCGCGGCTTGATGTCCATGTCCAGCCCATCGCACAGCGTCTGGAGGTGCACGCGGCCCATCCGCCCGACGCCAATCACACCCACATGGAGACGCCTCATGGCTGCTTCAACACGTGACCGCGGCCCCCAACCCATCTCCACGTCCCTTGCGGCGCCGCGCCTCGGCAAGTCGCAGCACTTCAACTGAACACGCCATGCAGACCGGCCACTGTACACCCTCCTCAACCGCAAGTCGGTTAACGGTCTAACGGCCAAACCATGACGAGGAAACCGGAAACCGATAAGAAGCTGGGCTGCGACCGTGTGTTGGCTGCAATGGGTTGGTGGTCGGTCACATGGGCGAGAAGAGCGAGGAGAAACTGTGCGATCGTACCTGCAGTATCCCGCACATGGAGCTCGCCGCAGATCCGGTTGCCCGCTGCAGTACTTGTCAGTACGGAATGAGTGTCACCTTCAAGACGAGAGACGTTCACAATTCGGCGCGAAAATCTGGTTTTGTGATTGGCTGTTTTATATCGTGCGGAGCGACATGATGCGACGCGCGCGTCCTCCATTCACCACACGCGCACACGCTCGCGTCCAACTTTGCATCTCGTCCAAGCCGCAAACGCATCGGAGAAAGATCCACACAGTCGTCATTCGGAAAGGATGAAATGCGGTTCACCGCATTAAACGGTTTAACGGTTTATTCGTTTCGCACAGATTGTTTGCGATGCGTTGAAGGAGAGGACAGAGCGGACTCGGAAGAACGAGGGAGAGAAGCGTTGGGCGGGTGTGTGTGTGTGTGTGTGTGTGTGTGTTTGGGAGACGGTAGGGATGGCGAAGGAACCCGTGTTGGGAGTGCAAGGTCGCGCAGGAGACGATGTGAGCAGCGCGTCATCGGCGCCGGCGCCGCAAACCGATATTGCACCGGAGAAGGAGGCGAAAATCGCGGCCAAGAAGAAGTCGGACTTTGTGTTGCGGACAGGTCTGTCGTTTGTGATGATGGCGTTTGTGCTGGGCGTGATTTGGTGTGGGCATGTGGCGGTGTGTATCTTTGTGGTGATGTGCGAGTTCTTCATTTTCAAGGAGATCCTGGACCTGAGTTACGCCGCGGCTAAAGAGCAGCCGGGCCGCAAGGTCCCGCACTTCCGGCTGACCAACTGGGGATTCTTCGCCACGGCCATCTTTTTCATTTACGGCAAGTCCGTCATGGCACACTTTGCGGACGGCAACGCATTTTTCATGGAGACGCCCGTCGCGGCATACATGATGCGCCACCACACTTTTCTCGCTTTCTGCATGTACGTGATGTGCTTCCTGGGATTTGTCATGTCGCTTGAGACTGGGAGCTATATGTTTCAGTTCGGTGCGTTTGCGCGCACCCATATTACGATCTTCATTGTTGTGTTGCAGGCCAACTTTATGATTCTGAACATCAAGTCGGGCATGATCTGGTTCCTCTTGCCCTTCATTCTCGTCATCGTGAACGATTCGTTCGCCTACTTTGTGGGCCGAGCGATCGGCAAAACACCGCTTGTCACACTGAGCCCCAAAAAGACGGTGGAAGGGTTTATCGGAGGCGCAGTGTTCACGCTACTCGCCGCGGTCTTTTTCGCGTGGTTGCTGAGCAAGTTTGAGTTCATGTACTGCCCAAAACCAGATTTTACCGACTGCGGCCTCTTTTGCCGCGCCACGTGCGATAAGCCGTCTTTGTTTGTTTCTCAGCCCGTCGCGCTACCACCAAACGTCTTGCGCATCTTTTCTGACCTGTTTGGTCCAAAGTTTAGCATCCGCCTGGCGCCCGTACAGCTGCACGCGCTCGCCCTGTCGCTGTTTGCGTCGATCGTTGCTCCATTCGGTGGGTTCTTTGCGAGCGGGCTCAAGCGCGCGTTCGGAGTCAAGGACTTTGCCAATCTGATCCCAGGGCATGGAGGCATGACGGACCGCATGGACTGCCAGTTTCTCATGGCCATGTTCACGTACGTCTATACCATCAACTTTGTGCACGAGATGTCGCCCGATGTAGCCAAGATCCTTTCTCTTCTGATTGATCTGTCTGTGAGCGAGCAGCAGGAGCTGCTGGTCGCGCTGCTCGAAATTTTGAAGAGGAAGGGAGTGGATGTGGCATCGGTGGTCACGGAACAATTAAGCACCGCAGCTGAAGCAGCCGTAGATGCGTTGGACTAAGGTGCGTATTTGCGTCGCCAAGTTTCACACTTTGCTGCTTTCGCTGCATGCGCACGGGTCGTTTACATTTGTCTGCTCCGCCCCAGTTTGCGGTGAAAAGCCGTTGAAGAAGTTGCGTGGCGTCGCTTTGTGGACGTGTCCAGTTGATTCACTGTATTTACTGGTTACACACATGAGGAGCCATTGCAAGTCGGAACGGGAACCTTTTGCATCCTCTGCTTACACATTGCTATACACGTTCACTCACCCTTTCTCTCTTCCTCCATCTCTCTCTATTTCACATTAAAGCTTACCTTCAATTCGAGCCTACTTGCTCAGCCTTTGCGAGCGCCTCACATATCCGGATGTTGTCGCCGACGTGTTCCCGCGAGACGCAGGCTGTCGCGCAGAGCTGACCGTCGCCGTCGCAGTGAGCGCCGCTGGTGATGTACAATCACCGTTCTCCTTGTCAGCGTCTGTCGCGACAAAAGCTTCAGTCTTGCGCTTCTTCGGAGGCGATAGAGCATCAAAAATATCGCCCTCACTGGTGGTGCGTACTATTGGCGGCCAAGCGCTCACTTCGCGCCGCTTTCGGTCCCGTTCTTGCGAAGCGCCGGATGATGTCTTTTCTTTGAATAGCTCTGCTCCGCTACTGCTCACGGGCACATGACCCGATTCCGTGCCCGTGAATGCGGCATTGTCGGCAGTCAGCACGGTTCTACCGCCTTCGTCCACAAGCCGACGGCGCACAGAAACCTGATCAGAGGTTACTGTCCCCAGCGGAGCGCGACTCGGCTGACGTTGACTTGCATTCTGGCCGTGCAAACGCCGCGCCGCGGACAGAAAAACATCTTTGGTGCTTTTCCCATCTCCATACCACTGCGCGTGCTGCTGTGAGGTCCCTGTGCCACGCGGACTCATCGCGCTCGAGTCCATCGCCGTGGTACCCATCTCTGCATTGCGATCCCTGTACATCGGGTGCGGGAACGCAACTCGGCCTTTGTATTCGGTGAGGTCCCATTTGCGCCCACTGCATTTTTCCTTCAGAATATCTAGCCCAAGCGCCGCAATGCTGTGCAATACAGCGGTGTGCTGCTGCTGTTGAGGTACAACACTACGCCTGTCCATGGCGTCGCGGTACATGAACACGGATTGAAGAATCTGCACCAGGTATGCCGCTAGGTCACGCTTATCCAAAACCATATCAAAAAACATGGACAAAAAGGCGCGCGGCTCGCGTGCATGAGCCAAATCGCTCATTTCCTCTTCCTGCTCAAAGTCCGGATGATGTGCGATGAACCATACTAGATACTTCAGAACATTCTCTGGTTCCAGCTCCAAATGACGTTGCTGATCACTACTACGCGCGCATGCACGACGTACCGACTCGGAGACTTTACGTACAACGTCGACACCAAACGCCCTTGCCAGCTCGTACGCATCTCGATCGGGTTCGACAGCCATGAACACAAACGAGCACATCATGTACGTCGGTAGATTTTTGCGCAAGATCCCACGGTACACTTTGCGAGCAAACGTCGTGCGCACGCGTGCGCTAGCGTCCTGAGCGACAAGCATGACGCGAAGCGCGCCATGTGGTGAAATCACATTTTGTAAAGAGCGCACGTACATGACGCGCAAAACACAATGCGCTGCTGTTAGCCGAATATCGGCCAAAGAATCGTCATCCAGCCGCGCCTCCTCATTCTCTGCACCAGGGAATATTCGACACACGTCACCATCCTGCTCCAGAACAGAGCACAGACAAAATACCAATTTTGAGGCATGCGTTCGAATATCTTGGGCATCAGGGTGCGACTTGTCCAGCTTCTCCCGTTCAAACAGATCCCGCGCGTGGCACGTTACGAACCTCACCAGAAACTTCATGACGACTCGCACCGTGTTGGGTCGCCAGAGCACAAAGGCACGGTCTTCTTCCGCCTTACCATTATCGATGCGCTTGCCGTCCTTATTTGTCTTCTGGACCGATTCGGACGCAGAAACAGAAGGTGGAGCGACTAACCAAGGGTTCCACCCTTCTTCTGGCTCACTCTGCATAATCTCCATGAACCTGGAGAAAAGGTCCCAGCTGCAGTGCTCTCGAAACGCCAAAGGCGCCTGCTTGGCAATCTCGCACAATGCAATGATCGGCGGTGTGCTTGTATCTGCGTGCGGATCGTACAGGTTTGGCATGGCGCGTTCAACAAGCCCACCTATCAGCGAGGTCCAGATATTAAGCTTCTGGTCGTCGCCTATGAGATTTGCGAGCGCGCGTGCCGCCGTCTTGCTCCATTCTTCACTGCTTTGCATGAGACTCAATGCAAAGTCGCGAAGGCGCGTGCTAAAGGAAGGTTTCAGGCTCAGCTCACCTCCACAGCTTGAGAGAATTTGAATCAGCAGGCGCTGCAGGCCCTGCACGTCGTCTGCACTATCCTTGCGTCCGTGTGAGACGACGAGGTCCAGGAAGTGCTCGAAAGAAGCCGAAACGTTGCCGCCACCAAAACTAGTGGGAAATTGTATTGCTGCCAACGTCAGGAAGCGAGGCAAAGTATCCCATGCCCTATCAGGGAGCAAAACTTCACGGCCCTGCTTTCTTCTTGTCTCCTTGGGCCCTGTCCCCTCCAACTTGGAAGTAAGGGCTCGCAATGCCAGCTCCACGTGATCGCACGTAAAGCAACCTGGAATAAGTTTTGGGACAAGACACTCACCGACAAACCGCCCGACATCCGTGTCGACCCCGCCAAGACGCTCGATGAGGTCCTTGGTAACAGCCGCAGCCCTTTCCGAAGACAAAGAGCTTTCTAGAAATTCGCCAAGCCGGGCAAAGACTCGCATATCCTTCACTGATGCAAGCTGACGAAGATACTGCTCTGCTGCTGCATTTTCTCTTTGCGATTCCCGACCACTGGCGCCTTTCCGTGACACCGCAGCACCGGTGCCTCCGGCACCACTGGTACTGATCTTGACGCATTCCGGAAAGCAGTGCGCAAGTCGCTGGATCGCCTTACCAAGGGCAGAAGTCGCATTCGTCGTTGACGCTGCGGAAAGGTCCTGCGCCTTTCCACGCATGTCCTGCCGAGCTTGGACAAACTTGCGCGCCAAACCTATCGCATTGGCACGACTGCGCAGAAGCTTTTCCAAGACCTGCAAGGCATCATCGCTGAGCAATGAAAGAATGATCGCGAAATTGCCTAGACGCTGCGGTACACCGAGCTGACTTGTACTGACGCTACGACCCGTGTCTACAAAGCCGCTACAAAGCGCATTTGAAATGCTTGCGACGGCAGCAGGATCATCTGAACTCAAGACCGATACACGCAAAAGCAACGCCGACGGAACCCACGCGAATTTCACATGCATCGTGCTCGAGGCCATGCTTTCAAGGTACGAGGCAAAGTCGTCTACCGCGGACTTGTTAGACTCTTGCGGCACTTGCGGCACTTGCTCCTTGTCATGAGCATCGTCGAGACGGGCAAAGGGAGCGTATAAATCCTTATTGGAGCGTATGAAGAGCTCTATAAACTGGCGCACCGTCTCTGCTCGTATTTCGGGACGTCGATCAGCAATCCTTGTCGCGACATCGCTTTCCAAAACATGTTCCATCTTGCGGGCGGCCTTGAACACTGCAGTAACGGCTTCCAGTCTTACCGAAGCATCCGCATCATACAGTCGCTTTGTGATTGCCGCTTTAAGCTCGTCTATCATCGCCGCGGGCAGCGATGCGGCCGACTGCAGCAAACCGAACGAAAGCATTTTTCTTCGGATGGCCGGGTCCGGATCCAAAAAATGCTTCAGAAAAGAGTGAAACAATCTTGGACAGGCTTCAGCAACGTTCGCCTCTTTCATGGTAAGCAAGGCACCGATGCGATTGATGGTCTGAGTACGCATATCAACATCTTGGACGTGCAGATCGCGCTCCAGCTCTGGAACCAGCTCTGTCAAGTAGCCTGTGGAAACACTGACGAGTCCGGCCAGCACAGCGTCGAGCCCATCAACAAGCTCACTGTCTACGGCGCTGCCATCGAGCACAGACTTGAGAAATGAGGAGACTGGTGCAACGAGCAGCGTCTCGTGCTTTTCAAACACGTGCAAGGCGAGCTTTAGCGCAGGTGACTTCAGCTGATCTCCCGAAGCTGCGAATTCGGCCAACGGTGCCAAGAGCGCCTCTAGCACTGTCTCGGAGAGTGAACCGCTCAGCTCTACGATGAACGAGCTCAGCAATTCGCCCATGTTTGTAAATATTTTGTATGAATGGTCGGCACTCGCGGCCTGGTACATGCATCGAACGAGGCTGCATATGATATCCTCAGTATCCATAACAAGCACAAACACGCGAAGCGCCGCAAGCTTGGCCAGCAAATCGCAATACGTCTTGAAAAACGGACTCGCTGTGTTTTCGAGATGCGCGAGTTGGCGGACAAAGAGCTCGAAAATGTTGTGCTCAGAGCGTTTGCTGTACGGCGCGTCCGGTGCAAAAATGCGCAGAATTTCGGCCAGGCAGCACGCCGTGAGGAGCCGTACTTCGTTTTCAGGGTGCTTGATGAGCGCCTCGGAGCCGACTGCTCTGGCTGCTCTTCGCACAGATGCGTCTGAACTCCCCTGTGAAACGCGACAAAGCGCTTGGTGCGCCGCACGCAAGCGAAGAATCTTTTCACTTGCATCGCAAGACTCGGTCAAATCCAAAGGCACCAGCTCGGCCGCGTCGCGCTGACTGGGGCCGGCGCCACCTGCCGCGCGATGTGCCTCTGGGGTGGATGAAAATGGAGCGTGACCTTTTGAAAGTTCGGGTACCGCTTCGCTCCGTCTCGGTGCCTTTCCTTTCTGTCGCTTCGGGGGCGAACTCGGCGGCGATGGGCTTTCTTTTCGTTTTGTCGCATTTGAGTCCAGCAGCACGCCATGATGCACCTCTTCGCTCGCCTCCCGCACCGGCTGTTCCACCCGGCTGTCCGCCGCATGCACCGCGCACGGTCTTGCATGCTGGGCGGTTTCTTGCTCCTCCGCGCCGTCCTGCGGCGGCGCCGAGTTGTGCGCGGCGGCGCGCTTCGCTCGCGTCACGCGCGTGGACAACGCGGCGTCCAGGGTCATTTGCGCGTCCCCTCCGCGGGCGACTCGCGCGCTTCGTGCGTCCCCCGCAGGTGCACCACGCGTGCGCGTCGCGCCCCGCGCCATTCTCCCTCCTTCCCCGCTAGCAGCGCCAAGCACATAAAAACCCAAACCCAAGCCAACTCAAAACGATTCAAACCCCGCCCCTTGTCACCAAAAAAATACTACGCCACTTTCTCCTTTTCTTTTCTTCAGCCAAGCGCGCGCGTGTTCGTACAAAAGCGAGTCATTTGATCACAAAATCGACACGAGCTGGCCACACCGCGCGCGGCTTGCACCGCAGCGCGTGAAAACGCCGCAAAATTTGGCGCGCTGGATAGAGTATAGTGCATGCTCATAAGGTTCAGTGACTGGTTCTACGGTACAGTGCGCGGTGGATAGTGTCCAGTGCATGGTGGTTGAGGTTCAGTTCGCTGATTGTCGTTTCTCTAAAAAACACAAGCGGCGCGCGCGTCAGTTTTCGGGTCTAGGCGTTTTGGCATAACAAACCGGTCCAGCCCGACAAGGACGAAACGGGAAAATAATAAACGGCGAAACGGCGTTATGTGGGTAGTACACAAGTAACGCGGCGTCAAATCGACCGTTTTGAACGATATTGCGGTGGGTGAGGAGGGCAGGCGAAGGGAACGAGAACGTTGAGAGGTCGGTGGAGCGTGTGGGAGCAGGCGGAATGGCGCTGTATGGGAAGGGCGCCGTGCCCCGGGATCGCCCGCAGACGCGGATTGCGCCCTCGATTCTGTCGGCGGACTTTGCGCGCCTGGCAGAGGAGTGCGCGCGCATGGTATCGTGTGGCGCCGATTGGCTGCATGTCGATGCGATGGACGGACACTTCGTACCCAACCTCACGCTCGGCCCGCCCATTGTCAAGTCCCTGCGAGCACACACAAACGCGTACCTCGACTGCCATTGTATGCTGTCCGACCCGTCGTTCTGGGCAGAAGAGTTTGCGAAAGCAGGCACTGACGGTTACACATTTCATCTCGAGGTGTTTGCGCCAGACGGAATCATCGACGCTGAGAGCGAGGCAAAGACGCGCGAGCTGTGTCAAAAGGTCAAGGCGCTTGGAATGCGGCCTGGCATCGCCCTCAAGCCCGCGACGCCATGGACTAGCGTGAAACCGCTGGTCGAGTCGAACGACTGTGATTTTGTGCTGGTGATGACCGTGGAGCCTGGCTTTGGTGGCCAAAAGTTCCAGGCCGAGCAAATGGCAAAGGTGAAAGCGCTACGGCAGGCGTTCCCGAATCTCGACATTCAAGTGGACGGCGGGCTTGCTCCGTCCACAGTGGACATGGCCGCGCAGGCCGGCGCAAACGTCATTGTGGCTGGTAGCGCGGTGTTTGGGTCTGAGAAACCTGAAGAAGTGATTCGCCAATTGCGAGCGAGCGTCGACCAGTGCGCCACAGAATCTGCATAAAGCGCTGCGCGCGGCGTGCGTCTCGGTGGACCACCGATTCTTTCCCGGGCGCGTGCGTTTGTTTGTGGATACGCGGGGTTGCGGCGGTGCCTTGGAATGTGGGTGCGCTCAGCCTCTTTTGCGGTATTGAGCGCCCGGTGCGAATGAGACTGATTTCTATAGATGCTCGGGATGAGCCATGTGCTGGTTGACACTGCCGCCATCATGATCCACACCACGTGACACCCGAACAGCGACTGGATAAGGTCCCGTCTCGTGACGCTACTCTATGCTCCGGAAACGGATCTATCTGCTGAAAAACTCCGTCGCAGCGCACACGTCGGATTGAACAAGAGCCCGTTTGAATGGCGGCACGCGCTGCTTGAACGTGCCGAAAACGATGTCGCACGGGTACTGGCAAGAGCGCGCGTGTCGTGCCGAGTCTTGCAAACACACGGCGCGCGACCGCCGGGGTCATATCTAGGGTTAACCCTTGAAGAATCTCGGCGGTCACTTGGCCGGCTCTCAAAAACACACCAGCGTCACCGGATGGCGAGTGTACCGTCGCTCGATCTAATAAAACGGCATTCTTCCTGAATGGTACAGTGCGATGGCCACCCCCACGGCCGCCGTGACAAGCGCGGACGCAAACCCCCAAAAAATCGAAAAACTCGGACGCGACTCGCCGTCGTCATGAAATTGGTGCGTTTGGTGATACAGAAGTGCGATGCGTGCGTAGTTTTGGGTGGAAAGGGAAGGGGGTAGTGGGGAGATAAGTGAGCGACGGCGAGGAGGGTGAGAGGGGGAAAAAGGGGGGAAGGTGTAGCGGCAGAAGGAAGGGAAGGGGGCAGGAGTAGTGCTAGCTTGCTTGAGGTTTGGTTTGAAGAGAAGGAGGAGAACAGAATGGCGTTTGTGAGCCTTAATGCAGTGGTGGCGCGCCCCGGCGCGTCCGTGAACGCGGCGGCGTGCCCCGTGCGAGCTCCGGCGGCGCGCCAGGCCGCGGCGCGAAGCGTGGTCATGCAGATGGACTTTGACGATTCGGATGGAGGATCGGGGCGCCAGTACAGCGACAGGCGGCCACCGCGTGATAACAGTCTGCAGGTCTACGTGGGCAACGTGTCCTGGAGCACAACCGACGAGGCGCTCGGCCGCGCGTTCTCGAACGTGGGCGAGATTGTGGACGCTCGTATCATCAAGGACAAGATGACCGGCAGGTCGCGTGGGTTTGGCTTCGTCACCTTTGCGAACGACGAGGCGTGCGACCGTGCGGTGCAGATGCTCAACGGCGAGCGACTGGACGGCCGCGAAATTCGCGTAGACCGCGCTGACAGGAACCGCCAGGCGTCCCGTCCTCCGCCGCGCCGCAGCTTTGACGACTATGACAACGGCTCCGATGACCTTATGTAAGTGAAATCGCAAGCTGGCTAGCTCTTGCCCCCTTCCCTCCGTTTTTGTATGGTATGGACTGAGCGGCCGAGTATGTGCGTGTGTCGCGAGGGGCGTGCGCGCAGAGCAAAGGCGCGGGATGCCTTTGCGCTGGCGTTATTTGGATGCATGGTTTTGGAATTGATGAATGGGGTACGTATCTGTGGCTGACTGCAGCAGTGCAAGGGTGCCGTGGACACAGAACGATGTTGTGTTTCACCTGGAAGAGTAATTGTGTGGGAGGGTTGTTGTAAATAAAATTGCAGAGGCCGTTCTCATGGAAGCTCGCACGACGTGTCCGCCGGCGCCTGGCGCGCCAGACAACCACTTGCGCGTGTGCCCGCGTGCGCCCCCGCGCGCCGAGTCCAGCGACGTGTATGAGACGCGTGTAAAGCAGTACCTCCAACAGTACTGCTGCGCGTGCGCGGGTTTCGAGTTGGACTTTGCGGCTGTCCTCCGCAGCAGCAAGGCGGAGATAAACGGCGACGCACAAGCCACTTGCAGACTTGCTCGGCGCCGGGGCAAGGGGCAAGTATGTTTGGCAGTGGGAGCGGTGCCTCACGAATGAACCGCGGAAACGGGAGCGAGCACCTGCCGGACGCGGCTCAGCAGCCGCGCGCGCAAGGGCGCGCGGGCATGTTCGATCCGTCGCGCACCCCGACGGGTGCCCGCGCGGGAGGGTCCGACGTGAATGCACGGACGGAAGAGGCCATGGTGATCAGCGCTCCCGTGGATCTGGTCAGGGAGCAGTCCGTGAGGTGCGCAGCGGGAGAAGTGCCGGAGCAGCTCACTCCGCCCGCGTCGCCGGCGAACCCTTTCGCCATGAACATGAACCCGCTCACGATGTCGGGTTCCATGCCGGTGAGTGCGCCTTTCCGGATGGAGCCTATTGTGCCCATGAACTACCAACAGCAGCTGCTGCAGCAGCAACAAATGCATGCACAGGCTCCAGTGCAGCCAGCGCCGTCGCCCATGCAGATGCAAATGCAAGTGCAAATGCAGCACATGCATCCGCAACACTATTATCCGCAAATGCAGTCGCCGCCGCCGCCGCTGCTGCCACATGCGCAACATGCACAACATCATTTCGCATCGCCTCACGCGACGTCAGAACATGCGTACGACGAATCATTGAGCGAACAGAGGCCGGATCGCGTATCGAACGACGCAGCTGCAGGACCGCAAGCGGTCTCGAGCAGGGACATGCGCGAGCAGGCGCCAGGTGTCATGCAGATGGGCAGCATATCGGGCGCTCAACAGCAGGCGCCGTCGCGGAGCCGTATTATCAAGACGCAGCAGTCGCTCAGCTCCGCGTTGGCGGATGAAGCCACGAGTCAGCAGAAGAAGGCCAAATCTCTCAAAGCCAAGAAAGAAGTGAAACGCAGCGACGATCTACAGGAGCAGGATCAGCAAGCCGAGCAGGACCAGGACGAGAAGGCTTCCGTGAAGAAACTGAAGCAGGAGACGCCGGGCTCAGAACAGAATTTGCAGGAGCACGAGAGGCTCCGAAGGGAAGAAGGGCTGAGTCAAAAGTTACACAAACAAGACATGCAGTGGCAGCAGCAACTGGAAGAAAAGAAAAGGCTGGTTCAAAAGCCCTTGCAGCCATCTCGAAAGCAGCAGGAAGGTCTTTTGACGTCTGACACCCAGACAGAAGCGCAGGCGCTGGTACAGGCATACACGCAGCCGCAGCGCGACTCTGGAGTCGCACCAAATCCAAAAACCGTTTCAGATCCCGACGCAGCGATCGTGGCTCAATATCAAGGCCACGAACCACAGTATACATCGCCAGCGACGCAGCAACCCTCTTCATGGGAGCTGCGCACACCGTTCAACGAGAAGTCGATCGCGTTTGACGACCGTGCGATGCTTCTGGCAGAGTTCATGGCCGAGTACGTCAAGTCACCAAATGTTGAGCTCGAGATTAAGCTTGGCATGTTGTTTCCGACGGACGTTCGCCCGAATGCGCAGCCTGCGCGCTTTGACCCGCCTGTGTTCTGCGAAACCGTGCTTAATCAGCACGCGCTGGTAAGATTCGAGTCGAGTTTGGAGCAAGACGCGTTCAGGCGGATCAACGAATACCTCAACAAGCAAGTCGAAAGGCTGCGAAATCATCCGGATGAAAATTGCCGCATCCACTACCAGCGCCGGCATGAGAGTGTTGTCATGTGTCCGAACAGGGTGCGAGTGCTACGGGAGAAGAAAAAACTACCGAATGGAACGTATGAGTTCAAGATATTAGGCGCTCAAAGGAAGGAGAAGCTCATGCATTTGAACTTTAGTTCTCCGAAGCACAAGTATGACTTCCGTGTGTCGGCATCATCGGAGGAGGTCACGAGTGTCCCGGAAGGGAAGCTCGAGAAGCTCGCGGAACTCATTCGCGACCGGCACCGCGTCTCGTACAAATATTACAATTTTAGCTTGGACATCACTGCGGTGAGTGCACTTGAGATTAATCGACAAACCGGCATGCGCCAGGAGCTTCCAAATACGTACGAGGTAGAGGTAGAAATTTTGCCCGGGGCGCGCCTGTTCGAAGCATGCAACGAGTTCCGCAGCGGACAGACGGATCGCCTGTACAACTTGGCGTTCAACTTGTTGCATGTTGTGCGAACAACGCTCGATTTCTTGAGCCTCGCCGGCGAACCATAAGGCGACGTTGCTTGGCTCTGCTTGAATTATTTTTTTCTGGGGTGCTAAACGACAGACAAGCCAAGGCAAACGAGGTACTAGCTTTGCGACCGGAGTGTGTGATGTTCCGATGAACACGGGGGCAAGGGGGCTGGACGAGGTCGGAAGGCTGCCTACGTGTAGCGACCTTGCGCAAATGAAGGCCACGGAAAGGAAGGCACTGCGAGATTTGAGAATTCTCAACGAGTAAACTCCAAAACTGGATTAGCGCACTTTACTCTTTCTCTTTTCACTCGGGACGCAACTATTTCAGGAACTGTTAATATAGCAGAATCGGCTCTTCCTCTGCAAGTCATCTGAGGGGACTCGGTGTGTGAGCGCGGTTCCTGGTGTCGCCCTTTATATTGAGGGGAATGCAACAAAGCTACGAACGCCATTAGAACACATCCGCGCTCCACGATCACGTGCTCTCGTGCCTTTGCGTGCAAGAAAAGCTCTGCCATTTCAGACGGAAACATACACAAGACAGACGGATGGCTCATCACCAATCAATGTTGCACGTATCCTCGCACTCCGATTCGTTCTTTTCTTCGAGCAGCCGCTCGCGCTCTCGAATGATATCTGCAAGCTCTCCCCTCCCTGTGATTCGTAACCTGTTTTCCGCCCAGATATCGTAAGCTCGCTCGGCCATCCAGCCTACCACAGGGTTCTGCATAAGGTGATAGACCCACAGAAGCCCAATCGCGGCGTACGTCTCACGGAAGACATCGATACCGGTGATGATCGTACCGTCGCGCTTGATGGCGTGCAGGCGACCCATGGCTTGTTCGTAAGAAACGTTGTGATGTTCGGATGCGTCATACTCTATGCTTGAAATGTCCACAAACTTGATGTTTCCACGACCCGTGTCCCTCTTCATCAAAAAGTTCGCCTCGGCCGTGCACAGTGAGCACGCGCCATCGTACAACAGCTCGATGGACCACTTGTCGCAATCCACGTCGCGGTACGATAGTTGCGAGCGCTCAATGCCGCGCGCCAGCTCCTTCACATCCAGCTGCTGCTTCTGCACGTCCAGCTCGGGCTTACTCGTGGTCGTCATCATGAGCCGGGCACGCGACACCCTCGGAACGGCTACGGCCGCTCCTCCGCGCGCACGCGCGACATCCACGCCGCGCGCAGCTCGCGCCTGCGCCGCGCCCGCCCCCACAAGTCCACTCCCTACAAATCCCGCTTCACACGCCATCATCCTCTCTGCGCGCGTCGCCCTCTCACCCGTACCTCCTTTAGGCCGTTCCTCTCCCTTCTCTCGCGCGCTTCCCTCCTTCACTTTCCCACCCTTCTTATCGCAACACTCTTCACCGTCCGCCACCGCACCACCACTCTTCCTCTTTCCACAACTCCCCCACCGCGCGCTGCTCTTATCCTTCCTCCGTTCCGTTGTTACCCCTCCACGTTCCCTTACCGCTCCACTCTCCACCTCCCGCCGCTTCCTGTCTGCGCCTCGCTTCCGCCTCGCTCCTACCGCGCCCTTTTTATAAGCGAACCCGCTCAACAGACCGCTCGAAAAAGCCTTCACACCGCAAAACAGTGCGATTGGACAGAGCGGCGACTTTTGTGGAGGGGTTTCGGCCGGCCCTGCGTGCGCAGCACCGCAATTATACGCGCCGCGCTGGCCCTCCCTCCGCGCGCGGACCTTGCGGAACGAACGCGGAACACACTTGCAACCGCGCGATGCGTGTATCAAAACGGCGCGATTTGATACACGAACACAGAACCCCCCTCTCCACTTGTGGCTGACATGAACAAACAAAGATCAAGCGATGACAGATCTCGAGGTCGGGGGTGTGCTGCTGCGGCTGCGGCTGCGGCTGCGGCGGCTGCTCGTAAGAGAAGCGCTGTTAATTAATTCACATAGAGAGAGCTCGCTTAAAGCGCGTGATGATATAAAATGGTAATGGCGGATATGGCGATATGCGTTGACGTACGTCAGCCAGGTTGGTGGGTAAGGTACAGTGTTCTCGATAACGGGTGAGGTATCGCGGTTGTTCAACTGCAAAAGTGAACGGAGAAATGGCGTGAGCAAGGAAAGAAACCAAGGACGAATGAGGCAATGACTTGCGCGCGTGTGCGAGAAGAGCGGAGTATTTACCGTTGGAGTATAATCCTAAGTGTGCAGAAACAGAAAGAGAGAAACGGCAGGTGGATAGAGAAGAAAAGGAGGGGATGGCGAGTAGCTGCGACGTACCCAAGACGATGCAGAAACCCAGACAGCGCTGCCCAGCAGTGCACGCGCGGAGGACAAGGAGACTCCGCATCACTGTAGACCTGGGATTTGAACGAGCCTTACGCGCTGAAGCTTGAGATTCTGAACACTTCTTGAGCTTTGAGGGCGCCGCGGCAAGACGGGATCGTTCCGTCTCGCCCATGGCTGTGACATTTGAATCTTGAACGTGTGAACGCTGATCTTTCAAAGAACATTGTCAACATGAGCTGTGTTGATGGAAGCAACAGTTCCTTCATTTGCTGCACGTTGATGAAAGACCTCGTCGATTTGCATGCTTCGCGCTGTCTGGGGGGTTCCCGCACCGTCTTCGGTACGCCCAGCTACTCACATCACCTCCTTTTACCTTTCTCTGACCGATATTCCCAAGCTGACCTTCCTCTCGTCACTCAGGAAGCACGCATGCTGCCCAGGCCCTGCCCGGGCCCTGCCCGGGGTCCTGTCCAGACCAAAGCAGAATATGGCTTCCCCTTCTCCGCAGTGATCGATCATACCAATGCCGGCCTCCACTCTTGCCCGGGCAATGCAAGCGGTGCTTTTATAACCGGCGCCAGACCATTCACACCAGTCTGTCCATCCTGTCAATGATCGTGCAGCGCCGCGCTGTCGCCCTGCTGCTTCTTTCCATTCCACAAACCAGCTCGTCCTCTGCCTCAGGCTCCCAGTCAGCCCTTACCCGCCTGCTCCCAGCCAGGCACCAGCCAAGCGCGTCCAGCTGGCGCCCGGTTCTGCTAAAAGTACAGTCCGTTCCAACTGTACCCACACCCTGCAGAGGTACACCTTGCTGCATGTTCCAAGCGCGTCATGCACGCTTACTGCGCGCACACCGCGCCGTTTCCCATAAAAACGGGCTGTTTTGATATATGATTTCCGCGCGCGGCTGTTTCTTGGTGCGCGGGGCGAGCACGCGTTTCTGGAACCGTGTACGGATACGCGCCGCAGCTGCGGCTAATGGCTCTGGCAAAGCGCTGGAACGGGCACGGTGGCAGTTGGCAAAGGCCGTTGGAGCAAAGCGCGCCGCGTCATTTGCCGTGGAGCGCATCGCCGCATTCCGCACGCGGTCCGGTGGAAAGTGCGGCCGCGGCCACGGCCATACGCAAGCCTGCACAGCGCTGTGCACAGCGAGGAGCACGTCGAGGCAT
This sequence comes from Porphyridium purpureum, assembly GCA_008690995.1. Lineage (NCBI taxonomy): Eukaryota > Rhodophyta > Bangiophyceae > Porphyridiales > Porphyridiaceae > Porphyridium > Porphyridium purpureum. The sequence continues at coordinate 1,964,246 of VRMN01000002.1, read as the reverse complement.
TCGGCGGCTCGCGCATATTACGATTGAGCGGGACGGAAGAAGTATGGAGGCGTTGCGAAAGAAGCAGAGGGAGACGCGGAGAGCGGAACGATTTTGTTCGAAAATTATGGTGAGGCACGAGAGTATGGCGGGATTCGTGCACACGGGAGGCATCGCGATTCGTGCGCACGGCGCACCGGCGTTTGCGGCGGAGCGAATCGCGGCCGGCTCGTCGGCGTGCGCACAGCAACCGTGCACACATAACGTTGTCGTCATGAGAGGGGTAGTTGTAGATAGAGATCGAACGCAGGCATCAGTGCGCACACGAACGCTGCAAGATTCGCGCCGGCGGACATCATTAACGTCGTCATCACGGCGCAAAGCACCAGCACAGACACCGAGCAGCGCTGTGAAAGAGGAACTACGGTCCTTGCCATCATTCACGTCATCAGCGCCCCTTTTGACGAAATTCGCCACCGAAAGGGACGAGCTCCGTGAACTGACCTTGCAGGCGGCGATGCAAGAGTATCTGTCCAACCAGCGCGTGCAGACATTGAGCAAACAGCTCTTAGAAAATCCAGTCGTGGGACATGGCGCTCAAGATACGGCATCGGAAGCGCGAAACACACTGGTTGTTTCGCATATGCGATTGGTTGTACGCATGGCTAGAAAATGTGCATCTTACTTCCGGCTGCCTCTCATGGACCTGGTTCAGGAAGGGTGTTTGGGCCTTATGCACGCGGCGCGCAAGTTTGACCCGAGCCGGGGCACGAGCTTTGCTGCATACGCCTCGCCGTGGATCATGCACTACATGCGTAGGGCAGAACAAAACCAGGCCGGCATGATTCGGCTACCTGTGCATGTGTTTGAGAAGCGCTCAGCCATTCAACAGACTGCCAAGACCCTTGCGCTGGAACTGGGCAGGTCGCCCACGGTGTCTGAGATCGCCCAGCGCCTAGAGACGCCGCTCGAAGAGTCGCTGATTCGAAGCACGTTGGAAAACAGCTTTGACGTGAGGAGTTTGGACTCGCCTCTGGTGTTCCACTTGGAAACAAGCGACTCTGGCTTGTCGTCGGCCTCGTCCAGTGTGAGCGCTGCGAGTACTGTGCGAATCTCAGAGGCAGACATGCCAGATATGCGTGTTCTCGAGCAAGAGCGCAGCGAGCTGCTGAGTCGTTTCCTTCGTGAGCAACTCACTTCTAAAGAGCACGCTGTGCTGTGCATGCGCTACGGTCTGGACGGGCACGAGCACCCCCGATCCGTGACCGAGGTTGCCGAGGCATTTGGCGTCTCGCTGTCGGCCGTCACACAGACGCTGACGCGCGCTACGCGCAAGCTCCAGGCGTGTCGTGACTCACTCCAAACAACCATCGGGTAAACGACTCCATCATCGCTTATCGGTCCGGCAGGCTTTCGTAAAAATCACAGAATGAGATCTCCTCCTCATTTTCCACTTGAACCGCATGGCGAAACTTGCCAGATATTCTTTCCAGCCCCCGCCATGTCGCAGATGTTCACGCGTCGAGGCCGAGGAAGGCGGCAGTGTATGGGCGCTCGCGACTGTGTGTTTGCTTGTGTGTCCCCGTCCCTGCACAAGAGCATCGAACATGGCGGGGCGACTGCTGTCGAAGCACGTCCGGCTGCGTCTGGCTCCAAGTGCGCCCGTATGCTTGGCCATGCACAGCTCGCGCACGTTGTGTGTCCAGGTGCGTGCCGACACGACGGCAACGAGAAACGCCGTAGCGGAAACTGCAGCGGCAGACTTGGCCGAAGAGGAGCTCCGAGGAGGTAATATACTGCGCCTCCGGACCAGGCGGCGCATTGAACGAGAGAATGCAGACGCATTGCTTGGAGGAGGCGCTCAACGACTCGAGAAGCACCACGCCAGTGGACGCCTGTCTGCGCGCGAGCGGCTCTTGCTCTTGCTCGATCAAGACACATTTCATGAAATGGACCGACTCAAGGAGTCGCGCAATAATAACGGCCATAGCCGTAGTGCCGCGAAGCAGAAGAAGAATGGCATGGGTGACGGGGTGGTCACCGGGCGTGGTCTCATCGACGGGCGCACGGTCTTTGTGTACTCGCAGGATTTTACGGTGCAGGGTGGAAGTCTGGGCGAGGCGCACGCCGAGAAGATTTGTAAAGTGATGGATCTTGCAGCACATGCAAAGGCTCCGGTCATTGGCATCTCTGATTCGGGTGGCGCTCGCATTTCCGAGTCAGTCGCCGCGCTCTCCGCGTATTCTTCTATATTTAAGCGTATTGTCAAGATGTCCGGCTATGTGCCTCAGATTTCAGTTGTCATGGGCCCTGCGGCAGGCGGCGCAGTGTACGCACCGGCGCTGACCGACTTTGTTTTCATGGTTCGCGAAACGTCGCACATGTTTCTGACCGGCCCAGACGTGGTCGAGCAAGTCACGCGCGAAAAGGTATCATTCGAGTCCCTGGGCGGGGCCGATGTTCACGCCAGTAAGTCTGGCGTGGCGCATTATGTTGGTACAGATGATATTGACGTGCTCCGTCGCGTACGCGAGCTGTGCTCCTTCTTGCCCTCACACGCGTTCGACGTTTCCCCGCCAACGACTGATCATATCACGTGCGAGGACGACATTGCACGGCGCGATGAGTCGCTTGACTGGGTTGTCCCAGATGACTCAAAAGAGCCGTACGACATGCGTTACATCATTGAGCGTGTCGTGGATGGCGGCCACTTTTTCGAAATCCATCGCTCACACGCACAAAATCTGCTCGTCGGTTTTGCGCGACTTGGAGGTAGGAGCGTGGGCATCGTCGCAAACCAGCCCACGCACATGGCCGGCGTGTTAGATATCAACGCCTCGATGAAAGGAGCTCGATTCGTACGATTTTGTGACGCGTTCAATGTGCCGCTGGTCACGTTTGTTGACGTACCCGGATTCCTACCAGGTACAGGGCAAGAGCACAACGGAATTATTAGACACGGTGCCAAGCTCTTGTTCGCGTTTGCAGACGCTACGGTCCCCAAAATCAATGTGATCACACGCAAGGCATTCGGCGGTGCATACTGTGTGCTTGCATCCAAAGAATTCTTCGACTATAATTACGCGTGGCCCACTGCCGAGATCGCGGTCATGGGCGCCGCGGGTGCGGTGCGCATTCTCAACCATAAAGAGATCAGCGCCGCTGCTTCTCCGGAAGATGCGAAGGCTCTGCTCCAGCGACTGGAGAACGAGTATGCAGAGGAGTTTGTCAACCCATTGATCGCTGCGCACCGGGGATACGTGGACGCGATCATCCAACCTGCAGACACTCGGCGGCTAATTATTCATGATTTAGAGTGCGCCGGGGACGCATCCACGCGCGAGTCAGTGTGGCCGCGAAAGCACGATAACCTGCCCATCTAAGTATGTTCTCCACGCGTTCCCCTTGGTACTACAGTCTGGCAAACTGGTCGTGATTGACTTTGATTATCAGCTTGCCTTGATTGGCACCACTGAAAAGCATGTTGAGCGCCTCTGGAGCTCGATCGAGTCCGTGGATCGTATGCTCTCGCACATGAATGAGTCCTTGGTCGATCCAAGCGCTCAGGTCGCGCCGTGCTCGCTCGTACTCGGACTCAAAATCAAACACCACGAAGCCTTCCATCCTCGCGCGCCGCTTGAGCAACATCATGTACTGTGAAGGGGCATCCTTCGGCTCCATTTTCGTGTTGTTGTACGTTGAAATGGCGCCGCAAATGACTGCCACGCGATTCAGACTGCGCAATGCTGCATTTAGCGTGATGCCGCCCACGTTGTCAAAGAAAATATCGACGCCATCTGGACAGTACTGCTTGATCGCTTCGTGCAACTGCCGCTCAGATAAGCCTTTGTAATCAATGCACGCGCTTGCTCCCAACTCGCGCACCACCATTTCACACTTTGTCTTGCCTCCAGCGATTCCAATCACACGCTTGCATCCGACCACTTTGGCTGCGAGCTCACACACCGTGCCGCCCACTGCACCAGCCGCGGCCGAAACCAGGACGGTATCTGTAGACACTGGTTTTCCGACCCCAAACAGGCCAAAGTACGCGGTCGAACCTGTAATACCGAGCACGCTCAGCGCCAGCGTGCTTCTGTCAGGCATACTTTTAGGAAGCTGTCGAACAAGGCTTACCTTTCCGGCGGGCAAGACCGCGTACGCTTGCATTCCAAGCATGCCTTCGACCACATCTCCCACTTGCAGCGAGGGACATTCATCGTCTCCACCGACCGCCACAGAGGATTTACAAACATCGACCACCCGCCCGACGCCGTGCGCACGCATCACGCTGCCTAGCTGCACGGGCGGAATGTAAGAGTTCATATCTGGCGACATCCAGCCGCGCATGGCCGGCTCAACGCCTACATACTCGACGCGCACCAGGACATACACGCCTCCACGCGGAGCAACCGGTGGCCACGACACCGCGCACACTTCGCGGCGCAAAGTCTGGTTGTCGACCAAGCCGTGCGGGCGCTCCGCAAGCACAATGCGCTCTTGCTTCGACAAAAAGGTCATGCCACCGACGTTTATTCGTCTAAAACCCCTTCTTCCGCGTCCGATGCGTGCGCAAAGTTGCGTCACGCGCAATCTGCGACTTGAAAAAGACTGCCACGATCGTAAATACGCAAATAAAGGCAAGCGCAAAGCCGAGCTCCTGTTGCATGGCCATTGAGAACAGCCACTGTGCGCCAGGATGCGTCGCGCTATCCGGAACTCGCGCCGAGGCAGGAGAGCGTCGGTTGGCAGCTTTTAGTGTCCGGCGCTGGTCGGCCGATGCGCTACCCGTGCGGACGTCCTCTTGCTCTTCGGCATGTTCGGCGTTCTCCTTGTCATTCAAGAGACCCGCGACTGTGCGGCCACCGCCGTGGGAGGCTCCATTCAAGCGGTCCTTCGCGAGCTCTAGAAAAAGGCGGATGCCACCCGACCAGCTGGAAACTGTATTCACATACTCACTCGCGTTGATTGGGTTGAACATGCGGTGACAATCGTCTTCATGCGCGGCACCGTCTCCAAAGACCTCAACGGTCAGCACAAACGGCACACGCAGGATTTCGAAAAAATAGTCTGACGTTGTCCCGTATGCATTGTACCGAAACAGCGTGTGGCAGCTGCCGACCTCAAGCGCCAACTCGGATGAGCGTGCGACTTGCTGAGCGGCATCACGGATCGGCGCCAGGCGATGCAGTGCTGGCGGGGCCTTGGTATAGTCGTACGGTAGCATCAAGGCGCGGTCGCCGCTGTGCAGCGAAAGAAAAACCTGAGGCTTGAGCCGTCTTGCAAGACGAATCAACGCGCGCGTTTCTGGTTCGGACTCTGCAAATGGTCCCGGGTTCTCTTCTTTTGAGTTTGTGGACTCGTCGTGCCTACCCCAAAGAAAGTCAAAGTTGCGATTCAAATCGACTTGTCGAGCATTGCCGCGTGAGCATAGGTTTCCGTTTTCCACGTCGCGCATGCCGTACTCATTAAGAACTGGCACCAGAACTACTGCCACGTCTGCCAACAAGGAGCGCCACATGCGCGTCATGTCCGGATCGAGTCCAAATGCAGTGCCGCTGCTGTGTTCGCACACAGTTGCGGCGATCTGCATGACAATTTCTGATGTGATGAGCTCGCGCCCGTGCGTTCCCGCAACCAGCATGGAAAGCATTTTACCGTTCAGCGCGCGTGGCTCCTTCGCCGACTCCGTGATGAGCAAGACAGGAAGCCTTTTGAACATATCGGCGCCGTTCCGGCTTTCGCTTTGATTCGTCAAGGACTCGCTGTCGAGCCTGCTTTTCGGGTCCTCCTCAAACCTGAGTTCCACCCACGCACATGTGTCGTTGAGCTCCCTGTAGAACTTCATCTGCGCGTCATATGTGCTGTACAGCGTCCAGTCTGGCTTGGCAAACGAAAGAGACACTGCGGTCATCAGCTCCTTGTTTGTAGCCTGATGCATTCCCGCCGCCGCTTCGAGCAGGATTTGGGTTGCGATCACTGCACGTACCGAACGGTTAATGGACAAGGCCGCCAGCACGAGCATGAGCGCATGCCCAAGTAGGGAAGGCAGCCTTGCGGGCCACGAAGATTCGTGACCCATCGTCCTTTCTACTTAGCGGCGATTAATGTTACCACTACCAAACCGAAACGGCTGCTTGCTGCCTTCCTGCAACTGCTTCTTCCTCTGAATCAATGCGCTATACAAGGACGTCGCCCAATACTCCAAGTTGGGCAAGTCGTACTTCTGCGCCACAAACGCACCCACCACGGCGCCTACGAGGAACGCAAATGTTACCGCCCCGAAAGGGAATCGCGCCTTGCCCGTCATACCGCGTGCTCGTGGGCACACACACAATCGAAGGCGGGATGAAGGCAGGACCTTTTCAACCTCAACCAACCGTGTAACAAAGGCCGTCTTCGCCACGTTGATCAAAGGCACTTTCGCTTCGTTACCCACAAGAGTTTGGCTGAACGGCAAGAAGCTGAACGAGGTTTGTGCGTCTCTGTGTGTGTGTGTGTGTGTGTGTGTGTGTGTGTGTGTGTGTGTGTGTGTGTGTGCGCGTGCGTGTGTGTGTAGGAGAAAGACGTTGTATGAGCTCGTCGTCGGACTTGCGCATGCGACAACCGTCGCCCAGTCAGGCATCTTTGGGAGCGGCGCCAGTGGTCGGGAATAGCGCACACAGTGGGAGCGGCATGTCGGCGCAGCAGCACCACACGCCACAACATACGACGCACCGTTCGAACCGGAACTTGCTGTTCGGCGGGAATGCAGGAGCCGGCGCCGGCGGCGGGAGTGCGAGCAAGTACCCGCAGCCGCCGAACTATAATCACAGCACGCAGGAAATGGAAGGGCTGGAGCGCGACAATAATGCGCAGGTCGATAACCTGAATGACAAGGTCAGTGTCATGAAGGACGTAGCTATCCAGATTAGCGATGAGGTGGACTATCAGAACCGCATGCTGGATAAGATGAGTCTCACCTTCGACTCGGCGCAAGGTTTGCTGGGCGGTACCATGGAGAGGCTCAATGATATGATCAACTCGGGTAACGGTGGCAAGCATATGTGGTACCTCATTGCATTTCTCGTCTTCTTCTTTGTGGCGCTTTATCTTTTGTTCAGGCACTGACCTGGCAATGTTGCGTGAACTACATGCTCGCATAACGAGCTCGTACCATTTTGTTCGCCTCCGCAGAATACCCGTTAGTTTTGAGGCTGCGAAAAGGGTCGTGGCTATTCTTTCTTTCGCCCCTTCGTCCCTCTCGTTTTGTCGTAGAAACTTCAGACATGTAAGGAAGACGACCATGCTTGCTCCGCCTGACCTCCTTGCTTTTGTCCAGTTGTTTACCAAGAACATCACATAAATATTGAGGCCTAGCTACCACCGACCCGGCCAGAACCCTTCTGCTTCGCCATGTTGGGGCTCACATCCACGCCGCCGCCGTACGGCGGCGGATGCTGAGCATTTGAGTTCTGCGCAGATGCCTTTCCTCCGCCTCCCTTGCGTTTCGGCCCCGCGTCAAACAGTCGTTTCACCCACGAACCGCTTCGGCCCTTTTCGCCAACAACTCCACGAGGCACGTGCGACGGGCCATAATCCGACTCCCCATCGTTCCGGCTGTTCCGCCGCGAGTTGCGAGCGCTTAGTGAGCCAATATAGCCGTGTTCATGCGCTTGCGACCCACCGAGCCCCAGGGACGTGCGCAAGTTGCGCATACTGGACGGCCGCATCAGCCCGTGCCCTTTGTCCCTACTGTCTGTCTGCGAACCGAACGAAGCAAATTCTGCTCGGCCCGCGTGATTGCTGCTCGTGCTAGAGTTGTTCAGCCGCGCGTCGCGCAAACTGCTCCCAGAGCCACCTTCGGGAGACATCAGCTTCGAATTACCTGCCCGTTTCGAAGAGGACGCGTCCGGCACCGGCGGAACACCAAAACTGGTTCCCGCGGAATGGTTTAATCGGCCGCTGCCACTCCGTGAGCCTCCACCGGACAAGGGCTGCTCGGGAACCTTCATATTATCATCCATCTTGAAAAAGCCTGAACGATTCAAAACGTTCGAAATCCGCGAGCTTCCAAAGGTCTGAGGCGAGCCTATCTTTTTCAGGGAGCTACTTCTGGCGTCCCGTTGGACGCTGTTGGTTGGCGGGCGTTTAGGTGATGCCAGATCCGCTATCACTTCGCTTGTGACGTGTTGCACTTCGGTGCCTGCGTCCACGTCGTACCCGGCCTTTTCAGATGCCTGCCTGGAGTTTGACGTATCAAAACGGCTCATCATCTTACGCGTAAACGCAGTAGATGACGGGATGCGGCCCATGTCCTGTAGACTGGCCGATTTTTTCATGGACTTGGGCCGATCCTTGCTCTTCATGGACTCAATCGCAGCTTGAATGCGCTCATAGCATGCGAGAGCCGAGGGACGTGATTTGGCCTCCTTACGAAGCATTTCGGCAAGGATCGACTTGCACGCGACAGACACTGAATGAAATTGTGCCTCCGGAAACTCGAGCGGTTGCGTCATGACGGCGCGAAATCGTTCGTCCTTGGACGCGTTATGCGCGCTTGCAAAAGGAAATCGCCGACTTAGTAGCACATAGAACATGACGCCGGCGCACCACACGTCCACGGGCTCCGGCACAACGCGCATGCGTGCCTGCGCCAACTCGGGCGACACGTACTCGCGAGAAGCGCCTAGCATTTTGATGGCCGACCCGTCCTTCTTTTCGCGGAGGTGAGCGATTCCAAAATCGATCACCTTGACCTGCTCGAGCAGCAAGTCTGCGAACACGACGTTTTCGAGCTTGATATCGCAGTGCACGACGCCGACTTCGTGCATGTACCGTAAACTATCCATGACTTGGCTCATGATGTTCAGCACGCGCATCTCACTAAACTTTGTTCCAGAGCGCATTACTTCGTACAGGTCCATCCCGCGTAGACACTCGAGCACGATGTACGCCCCATCGCTGTCTGTAAAGGCGTTCACAAAGCCAACTATGTTCGGATGTGTCACTTTCTTCAAAATCCGCACCTCCTGCTTGATTGCTTGCACGTCTGCTTCGCTCCGAATCTTGTCCTTGGGAATCATCTTGAGTGCTACGAGCAAGGGCGTGCTCGACGCGACACTCGCTGCCGAGGCAGGCGCTCCGTCCGCATCCTTGCTTGCTGATTCCGTGGCGTCTGTTTGTGCCGCTCCCATGGAAGTAGAAGAAGTATCAGCCGCATTGGCGGCCGCACCAGCATCGTGCATAGCCGTTACCGGAGTATACTTGGCCATGAACACCTCCCCTTGCCCGCCTTCGGACAGCTTGCGGATGATCGTGTATCCATGCTGCGCGAGCGTCTCCGTCTGACGCACCGTCAGTGGCATAATCCCAACTCGCGCTCGTTCCCGTGCCGCCCTTCTTCTTCCCCACCCTCAATCACGCACGCTCCCTTGCAGTCGCCCCCCGCACCCTTCCTACCTTTACGACTCACCCGAACGCTTCAGCGCGTCGCTCGACCCCAACTCGTTTCTTCCAACCTCCAAACTACCCCGACCCTCCCCCCCACAGTACCGCGCGCCTGCGTCAGACTCAGTCCTTTCATCAGCTACCCCAACACCCAACGCGCGCAGCCCCTTCCACGGCCTTCTACCGCCCTCCCACTGTCCCTCTTCCCTTCTCCGTCCTTCTCCCTCTCTCTCTCTGTCTCTCTCTGCCTCCCTCTCACACCCCAATCTTCGTCCTCTTTCAACTGCTCAGAGGTACAGTCATCCTCCTCTTCACATCACCTTTGCGGCGCTTCCTAGTAAATCGACCATTATTTATCAGGAACTGACACAGATGAGCGTTTCAAACATTGCGGTACAGTGATGCTGATCAGTAGGGTACAGTAGACGGATGGGTGAAGCGCGCACTCGCAAGGGCTGCGGCATCGAAGCGGTATACAGCTCCTTCTTTCGGCTCGTGCCATGCAGAAGTAGAGCATAGGTCGGCCGGTTGGGTTTGCTTTCGGTATACAGCTTGCCTGTGGCGAGCCTGTCGCTTGATGTTTTGAAAGTACTCATCTTTTTCTTGATTGGTGTGCCCAAGAGGAAGCGGTTATTGCGACGCGGCGCTGGATGTGGACTCGAAGATTCGGTCGGCATTTGCGGACTCAAAGCCGTCGCGGCGCATGTGGCGCTTCAAGTCGCACTTGCGCAGGTCTTTGTAAGCTGGAAGCGCAAGTCGCTCGGCAAATTCGACGTATGCGCCGGGGATGAGGCACTCGTCCGCTTCGTCTGCAAATCGGAAAGGCACCTCCGCTGCCATCGTTGCGCACTGTCGCAAAAGCCCATCTGGAGATACCTTCACAATCCCGCCGCCGCTGCGGTTGAACACGAGCGCAGCTCCTTGCGACACGTCACTGAGCGCGTCACTGATTTTCTCGCACGTATCCAGATGATCAGGCAGTGAATGCACGGACACAGTGAAATGGTTCAGCTGGTTGCCTTGCGTCAACACCCACCCAGCGTACTCGGACTCGGACGACAACCGATCGTAATGCGCTCGCGTCACTGCGGGCCACGGTAAGACTGGCGTCTGCTCATCGCCACCGAAGAACTCGACCATCTCATCCACGCTCTGTGGCGCAAACAGAGCACCGCCTGGCTTGTACCGGTCGTCCACTTGCGCCACGTACTCATGAATGATGCGCTGCGCGTCATTCGTAAGCTCGTGAAACCGCAGCTCGCTCACAAACACGCGAGGGAGGGGATCATAGAGCGTGTCTGCGCTCTCGGGTGCACTGTACCAGAACGCGTCGAGCTTTTTCTGCTCAAAGCTGAGCCCATCGCGTCGGGTGTAGCCCAGCGACTCGAGCACGCGTTCAATGGACGATATCCCGAGCGGTGCTGTGCCCAGCGTACGGAACGCAACGTGATCGTTCTCAAGTGGTAGTGCTCTTCCAGACTCATCCACAAGCCTCGACCGCACTTGCGCCATTTGTGGCGTGCGTCGCTCGTACTGCCGCAGAAGTCGGTCGAAAACGGCGCGCGCGTTGGCCACATTGCGCGACGTGGCAGCATCGCTATCTTGTGCCGTACACATGGTGCACGTGCGCTGCCGGCGAAACACTGTGCGGACGCATGGAAGCGCGGACGCCCACAGCGGAATGAAGCACGCTGCGCTTGTGGTCCTGTGCCTTACCGCTGCCATACTATCCGCGAACGGTCTTGCCACCGCGGAGTCCGCACCGGGTGAACAACCGCCTGCACGGCCACTGCGCGGTGCGCAAGCCAACCTCCTTAGTCGCGCTAGCCCGAGCCCGCCCAACGGCGAAGGTGCAAATACGATATCGGCATTGTCGCGCAAGCGCATACGCGTGCCGTCTCGGGGTGCCGGGCAAGAGGAAATCAGGGACTTTGCAAGCTCGCGAGAACCGCGTGACGAGCTCAGGGCGACTGCTCACTGTCCGGCAGAACGATCCTACTTGGGGCCTAAGCCGCTGGATCATGTGACGATTACAGTGAACGGGTGCGGGCCGCGCCGGATGGAACACAAAGAGAGATTCGGTTTACGGCCATGTTGCAATCGACGTGACGTTTGCTACGCTACCTGTGCGTTATCTTTCGCATTCTGCGACGCGATGTTCGCAGAGTGCATGGATGAAGTGTGCGCCATGCCGCATATTGCGGAGCAAACTGAGCAGTGCCGCGCTACGGCCGCACAACTTCGCGGTCCATTGGGGATGACGGGTGCATCTCACCACGCGCAGGCATCCGTCGCCACGTGCGACTGCTTTGAGACCGCAGACGCCGCGCGTGCTGCATTCAGCACAGTCATAAGAAACGTGGCGGTCGAATATGGGACCCTCAGCCGGGCACATTCAGAACTTATTGTCAGCACATTGGAGCTGGAGCCAGACCAGCACTACGCCGTGGCGCTTTATAAGGCGCTCATCGAGTTCGGGGCGCCGCCCTTGATTGAAGCCACGGGAAGCCTGCCCGTGGATTTCAGCACGCAGTCTGGGCCGTCCTTGGACCGCGGGAAGTTGGACGAGATTATCGCCAAACAAATTCGACGTGGTGTTGCGGCACACAGCATGCCCAAGCAAGCACGTCAGTCCGGAGACAAGCCCAGAAGTCCTGTGAGGAGGCTGAATGAAAGGGCCGCGCCCGTTTCAGAATTGAAAGCTCGCGCAAGACGCCAATTGAGAATACATGACGAACTCTAAATTCCAAGTTCAAGGCGGAAAGACAAGCCAATGCTTGTGCTGCTTTTCGCCATCTCAAGCGCTTACATTTGTATGTCGAGTGCCGCGCACGCGCAAGGTGCAAGCTTCTCTCTCCTCTGCATGGTGGGATATTATACAAAGTAGATGTTATCGGCGCGCGTTTTCGCGTCTGGGCAGGTTTCGGTGATAATTGAAAGCGTTCGGAAATGCAGCAGTGCACTGCAGAAAATGCCGATCAATGAACCCATGGCGACGTCTGCAGGGAAGTGGCGATTATCGACAATGCGCGTGCACGCAACCCACGTCGCATAGACGAGTGGTACAAGCGCGATACACTGCAGCGCATTTGCGACCATGTTGCGCCGCATCGCGAAGCGCGTGCTGATGTGTATCAAGTAGACGCACACCCACGTTCCGAAAAAAAAGCCGAACGACGAATGACCTGATGGAAACGACTTGCGCCCGTCCCGCAAAGACTGCTGAAACAGGCAATCAGCATCCGAGGTGATGACTCGCGGAGAGAATTCCTTGATGGGTAGCGCATCCGGGCCGAAGCAGCGGCTCGCAAAGTCTGGTCGCATCCACCCTACTGTGGCCTTGGAGGCTTCTGTCGTTGCCACCGAGAGCATGCCTGCCGTTAAGTAGGAGGATACTTGTCTCAGCCCGAGTAGAAACGCGTGCGCCACGCTCCTGCCGCGCGGGCGGAGCAGCACTTCGACAGTGGGAATCAGGGCAACGAGCGCGAAAGCAAGTGTGTACATCTCTGCCACATGAACCTGCTCTGGCTCTGCTTTGGCTGCAAACCGTGTCACGTCCATCATCATCAGCGGCCGAACCACCGGATCCCGCACGGTGGTAGCCACGTACACCAGCACAACCATCGCGACACCCAGCGTCAACGCATCCAACTCGCCAACCATCCGGAGCGCGCGTGCCACCCGCGATCCGCCGCCCGCAGGTCGCGCCCAGCATATCTCGCAGTAAGTGAGGCCGTGCGCGCCTGCGGACCCGCGCTCCTCCATTCCTCGAGGAGTCGCCCCACTCATGTTGCAGAACCTCACGAAATGTTAACCGGCCACATAGTCTTCTTGGCCGACACATGGCTCCAATACCGCAGCGTGGGCGACGTGCGAGAGGCGACAGGGAACATGGGGCGAATGGTGGCTGCTCTAATAAGTATGCTGCGAGGATACCTGCAACGGAACGGACCGGCACCGTTGTTACTGCTGGCGGTCGCGGCGGCGGCGCTTGCCTACACGATTCGCGCCGCGCGGCAGAAGCGACGGGCGCCGCCAGGAGGCGGAAGCGACGCGGGCTCGGCGCGCGCGCTGATTGACGTGCCGTCAGCCGCCACAGTAGGAGCAAGCAGTAGCGCCGCGACGCCGCCCACCTTATCGTCGCGAGCGCGCGGTACGAGTGCCGCGGCAAGCGCAGGCGGGGTTGTTGGCGCCGCGCCAGCCTCCAGCGTGGTAGGCAAGAAGGGTGGCAAAGTGGTCAACGGGGGCAAGGGCTTGATCAAGCTTCCGCACGTGCAAAGTATAACCGTAGGCTGCTGTCTGGATGACGCGTCGCTTTTCGTGTACGACCGCGCCGCTCACAGTTGCGAGCTGAACAGCGAAGCAGCCGAGGCGATTGAAAAATTGGCCGGGACGTTTAATTTGTACATGATTGTGCGAGTGGACACCGACCAGGACGAGCAATTGGTGCGACTAGCGTTCGAGAAAGTCGGACTGTTCACCACGGGCGCCGCAAAGCACAAGCTCTTATTCTGCGAGACGCTCATGGGCCGCGCGTCGATTGCGCGGCAGATCGAACCCGAGCTGCACATGGACTCGTCCACAATAGTCACTGAGAGCCTGTTCCGCTTCATCCGGTACGCCGCGGTGTTCGGCCCGAATCACGAACAAGACATTGGCCACGCGTCTGCAAGTGCGTCCAACCTGTTCCGCTATCCGACCTTCCATGATCTTCTTACTTTATAAACCTTGGACCCGTTTATATCTGCTCCAACCTCACCACACCTCATAACCACAAGACGAATCTCCCCCCCAACGTTTTTCATAGTAAAACGAACCATTTACTTAGAAACTTTCGAAGGGGGTTGATGTGGTTGGTGTGCAGATCGAGGGCAGAAGGGAATCAGGAACAGCAAGGCAAGCAAGCGGGAAGGGGGCTTGTTCAACCGGAGAACTGGGCGCGTGATCGTGGTGTCCGGCGGCTGGTAGCTTGTGCTTGGTTGCTGATTGCGGGTTGTGCTGGAATAGGCGTGTCGCCTTTTGCGGAGAGCTGTGGACAGACTTGAGGGGCGAGAATGGTGAGCGCATTCGTGGCAAGTGCGTCGGGCGCGTCGGCGCCGTCGCTGAAGGGAGGAAATGCGTCACAGTGGCGCACATCGTTTGGCGCCCCGCGCGCCCTTGGGTGCGCGGCACGGCGCTCACGCGCTGCGGCCGCCGGCACCGTCCGTATGAACGTCGCAAACACTGAGACGCTCGCGAATGTGACAAACAAGGACGCGAAAAAGGTGCTGAACATTGGCATCATTGGCGCCGGAAGAATTGGCCAGGTGCACGCTGATACGATTACGTTCAGGACTAAGGGTGCCAAACTGGTTGGCGTCGCCTCGGGTACCAAGCAGCTTGCCGACCGCTGCAGTCTGGAGCACGGCTGTCAGCCTTACTATGAATACCATGACCTCTTGGAGAATCCAGAGGTCGACGCGGTGTGCATTTGCTCCGCAAGCAATCAGCACACGGAACAGATCATCGAGGCAGCCAAGTACGGTAAGCACATTTTCTGCGAAAAACCAATTGACACGAATCTGGAAGTCGTGGACAAGGCTCTCGTAGCTGTCAAGGAGGCCGGCGTCAAGTTACAGGTGGGTTTCAATCGCCGCTTTGACCAGAACTATCGGCGTATCAAGCAGGCCGTTGACAATGGCGAGATCGGCACGCCGCACATGATTCACATCACGTCTCGCGACCCAAGTCCGCCACCAATTGAGTACGTCAAGAATTCTGGCGGGATTTGGCTGGACTGCTCGATCCACGATTTTGACATGGCGCGCTTCCTGATCGGCTCGGAGGTGGAAGAGGTGTATGCGCTGGGTGCGTGCAACATCAACCCAGACTTTGCCCAGTACGGCGACATTGATACCTCGCTTGTCACGCTCAAGTTTGCCAACGGAGTGATTGGCACGATCGACAATAGCAGACAGGCGGTGTTTGGATATGATCAGCGCTGCGAAGTGTTTGGCTCGGGTGGTTCGTGCGAAATTAACAACAATTACGCAAACTCGGCCGTCATCTCGACTGGCAAGAAGATTGAACGTGACTTGCCGCTGCACTTTTTCATGGACAGATACACTGAATCGTTCGTCACGGAAATGAACGATTTCATCAACGTCTGCCTGTACGATGCGCCCATTCCCTGCACGGGTATTGATGGTCGCGCACCGGTGGTCATTGCTCTTGCGGCAAAGAAGAGCTACCAGGAAGGCCGTCCAGTGAAGCTCAGTGAAGTCGATGTCCCAATGCCTGCGGCCATTAAGGGCTGGAATGGACAGATGTAGACGACACGGTACTTGTTTGACGGTCCTCATTTTGAGAAGCGAGTCAGACCAGCTTGGTGTGTTGTGCTTTAGTTTTCTTGGGTGGAGTGCGCCTTTGGGTAGGGGAAGCATCCTTCTTCTTCCTTCATCTCCATGATCTCCACACTCATTGTTATTGAAATAAACGACGCGCGGGGGCGTCGGCGTCCATCATTTATTGCATGATAGAGCTTTACGCGTGCGATGAAACGGAACCACGCCCGCTCGAGTCAAGACCGTTCCTGACCCAGAGTATAAGTATAGTCACGGCTTGGGCTCGTGCAACTGTTGCGCTACGCGTCCGTCACGTCGTCTTTCAGCAGTGCCGAGAGATCTCGTCGTGACAAACTCATGCACCGCAAGCTGCGCAGCGCATCCTCTTCACAGCATTCGCTGTCCATGCAATTGATTTGGATCGTGCTATGCGTCATACCAAAGCGGTCAAAAAGAGTTTTCTCCAAACGTTTCAGCAGCTCATGCTCGACCTTTTCGTCGCACGAGATGTGCACGCTTAGCGCTGGCTGTCCTACGGTGAGGCTCCAAATGTGCAGGTCCTGTACGTCTAGGACACCCGGCACCGCCAGCAATGCTTCTTGCACTTCCACGAGATCCAGACCCGGTGGCGTACCCTCCATAAGCACATTGAGCGTGTCACGCACAAGACCCCATGTTGTTCCGAGCACAATCACCGAGAAAAGAACGGTGCATAATGGATCCGCAATGCTCCATTCAGGCTTCACCCAGATCACAACGGCCGCAAGAACCACGCCGACGTTTTGCAGCAGGTCGCCCAGCACATGCAAGTACGCTGCTTGTACATTGACGCTCTGCGACTCCGCGGCGTGCTTGTGCTCGCCCTGTTGACGCGTCTCACATTCGCCTCGCTCCGGATCCACGAGCTCATGCTCGGAACCGTGGGTGTGTTCATGACCATCTGCGTGACTATGATTGTGCTCATGCGCATGTTCATGTCCGTGAGAATGATCGTGACCGTGAGCATGGCTGTGGCCGTGATGGCCATGGCTGTGGCCGAGCACAAATCCGAGTGTCAAATTCACCGCCAACCCGATCAAGCCAAGCACCAGCATGAGCCTGCCGTCGACATCACTGGGATGAAACATGCGATATATTCCGAAGAACAGAAGCACAGCTGTCAGCGACCAGATAAACATCACACTGACGAGCGCGCCGATAATCTCTGCGCGAGCGTAGCCGTAGCTCATGTTTGCGTCACCAGGCAGCCGTCCAATGGACACGGCCACGAGCGACAACAAGAAACCCGCGAGGTCAGACATAAGATGAGCGGCGTCGGACATAATTGCGAGGGAGTGCGCGAAGTACCCGCCAACAAGCTCGACGAGCATGAAGAGCAGGCACAGCACAGACGCAGAAATCAGCTTACGCTGCTCCGGCGACCAGCCGCCTTCATACCCTTCGCTCCTCTTCCTCGGCACCTTGTTGCGAAGCCCGCGCGCTGCTCCATGACCCTCCAGCAGTGGCGATGACTCTGCTGCCATTTCACTTCCTCGCCCGCTTGGCAACAAACATACACTGACACACCGTCTCACACCCTGACTCGACCGCTCCCGCTCGTCGTCTCGTTCCATTTCTCTCTCCCGCCCCGCCACTCGCCGCCTGCCGTGAGCCGCTGTCCATTCGGTTTATCAGCTTATCAGCTTAGCTTGTCAGCCAATCAGCCTATCAGCCTATCAGCTTATCAGCTTGTCATGACCGACGAGCCAATACGCCGATAACCCGATAAGCCGAATCCGAAAACGGCGAGGAAACCGGTTGAACCGAAACGCAGCTAGAAGAGTGGCAGTGCGATGTGCGGGGGAGTGTGATGGGACATGTGTGGGGCAGTGTGGGGAGAAGACGAACCGCGACACAATGGCGCTGAGCGTGCGGTGGAGATGGATGCGAGACGTGGTGCTTCGTGGCGAGCAATGGCGAGCATGCGCGGCCATGCAGAGACACGCCGCGCGGCGGTTGTGCACCGCCGGAGGGGACGATATGATGGCCGCGCTCGAGAAGGCGGAGCGCGAGACGGCGGGCGCGGCAGCGCGGTTGGCCGCGAGAGAAGAGGCAAGAGCAGCTGCTGACGCTGCAGAAGTGTCCTCGCAAACGGCGCAGCAGCAGCAGCAGTACGCAG
This sequence comes from Porphyridium purpureum, assembly GCA_008690995.1. NCBI lineage: Eukaryota > Rhodophyta > Bangiophyceae > Porphyridiales > Porphyridiaceae > Porphyridium > Porphyridium purpureum. Next base: position 1,946,357 of record VRMN01000002.1, on the reverse strand, counting down.
AGGAGCAAGCTGGCGATAAAAGGGAGGCTTTGCCGCAGCAACAGCCATCGCAGGATGTGGCGGCAGTTGTGGCGCCTAGGGCCGCAGGATCGCCCGAGCAGCCCACATACGATGAGGCGCTCGCGATTGCGCAAAGTGTGACGGGGATTCGCACTCTTGACAAGTCCGGCGTGGCAAAGTCTCGCGTAAAGCCGGGCTCACGGGGTAACCACCATCGACAAGGTCAATCGTGGAAGCAGGTCCTGGGCGTGACTGCAAAGTGGAAAAGGAAGAAGTTTGAGTTTGATTCCAAAAAATCATACGGCTTACTGGACGCAATATACATTATGAAGAAGTCCAAGTGGTCCAAGATGAATGAGAGTGTGAGGCTCGCGCTCAAACTCGGCATTGATCCGCGCAATTCGAGTCACAACGTGCGTATTCTCGCGAGACTGCCGCATGGCATCGGGCGTTCCATCAAGGTGGCGGTTTTCTGTGACGATGGCGATGAACTGTTGAAGCAGAGCGCGCTCGAGGCTGGTGCTCACAAGGTCGGCGGCTCGTCACTGATCCAGGAGGTCAAGGATGGGAACATTGATTTTGATTTCGCATTGAGTACGCCGAGCTTCTTTCGCAGGCTTGCTGAGGTCGGGCGCATCTTGGGACCGCGCCAACTCATGCCGACTGTCAAACTTGGTTCTGTAACGAATGATATTCCAGAGGCGGTCAAGGAGGCCACCCGAGGCTCACAGCAGTTGCGGAATGATAAGAAGGGCAACTTGAACTTTGTGGTAGGCAAGATCAGTTTTGACGACCGTGCTCTGGCAGAAAACATACAGGCGGCGTACGATGCGCTGATTAGCGTCAAGCCGACCGCGCTCAAGGGAAAGTATATCATGAAAATCACTGTTTCGACTGACATGGGGCCTGGAGTCCTGTTGGACATGAGACTGCTTCAGCGCTCTTCGTGGGACTCGGACGTGGTGGGTCGAGTCCAGCCACTGGAAAAGCCTTTGGAGAGGAAACATCCAAGGTCGAAGAACTTGAGGCAGAGCGGTGATGCGGAAGAAAAGGCTGCATCTACGGCGGCGGCCAGAAGCGGGCCGGCCGCTGCTTGGCAGACGGCATAGTCGATAGGAAATCTCTTATAAAAACGAAAGGCAACGTTGCTCCAGTCCATGCATTCTTCTATTCTTCACCACAAAGAATCAGCTAGGTCTTCATGTGTGATCAGAAGCCCTAGGCTTGTACGCAATGAACGCCGCATGGCGAGGCGACACGCCGTGCTTGGCGACAAAGGTAAAGCCGGCCTCCGATATGGCACGTGGCAAGTCAAGAGTAAGGTAGTCGTCAAGATACGGCTCCGTGCTGCGGAACAGGCCACGGAAAAACGGATTGCTGAGCAAGCGACCCGCTGCAGGGGCATCTGGATCAATCTCCAAGATGGCGAGCAATGCATCTTCCTCCATAAGCTCAAACGCTGCTTCCAAAATTTGGCCGAGCGCGCCACGCGGTAACTCATGTGCCACTAGAGACATGACCACGGCATCTACGTCACGCCTCTGCACAACACGCGGCATGTCCTCAGCGGCCGCATGCACAAAGCTTACGCGCTCTGTCAGCCCATCATGCTCGAGCAGCGCTGAGGCCACTGCAAGCATGTGCTCTGAGAGGTCGAGCGCAACAATATCGGCGTTGGAAAACGTGCGCAACAAGTGGCGTGTCGAAAGACCCGTTGACGCACCAACATCGACGACGCAGCGCGCGTCGTCAACTTCATCTTCGAGGTACATGCATATGGTACTGCAGAAGTTGAACCGCATCTGCTCGTCCCCGAGCAAGCTCGGGTTCTCTTCATCAAAGAGAGTCGAGTGAACTGTGAGCGTCGCCACGTCTGCGTCCATTGCTGCAGACCAGCACCGATTCCCGGCCTGGTACGCGTGGAATGATACGTTGTAGTACTGCGGGAGTCGCCTTAATGTGTCCGACTGAACGAGGCGCTCCAGATGCTGCTCCGGTGCCAAGCGCTCGACGTATGCCTTGTGCTCTGCCCAGTCTGCCCCAATCGAGCTTCCGCGCGTGCGCATCATCTCAGTGGCAGAGCTTTGTGCCCGCTGAAGCAGCGGCTTGAGCTGCAGCACTCGGTTGACTGCTGCAGCGACCGGGCCGAGCGTCGGAACCGGTTCATCTATTGCACGCTTGGACAGCGGAGACGCAGAACATAGGGGCGGCCTCCGTGCCCGTTGCCAGGACGCCGATGAGGCTGTCACGACAGGTGTCGGCGCGGGCACGCGTATCCACGCCATGTGAGCCATGATCCGATCCGCTCACTTGACGAAAACGAAAACTTTACGATAGACACTCAAAACATTAGGGAGATAATGATGGCGAATGATTCTTGGTGATAACTTGATCGAGCGAACGACGTAGTTCATCCGACCTCGTCCGCTTTATCTTTACTTGTACGCAAAGCGCCACTCAGCGAGGCAAGATAATCACTGAACCCTCGCCCGCGATCTCGCTGCCTAACTTCAGCAAGCGCGGGCGCGCTGGCACCAGGCAAGACGATAATACCGCGAGCTCACATTCCGGATCAAGACCAGAACTGCGCCTGAGCTTGCTCGGCGATCCAGACGCTTCACCGCTTGGAGCGTGGTGGCCTGGAGGGCCGCTTGCTGTTCCAAGGAGGACGAAAGCACAAAGCCACATCCAAAGCCGTGTCCGCGCACGAAGCTATAGTCGCCGCTCGTGATGAAACCAATCACTTGGCGGGTCGGCGCACTTGTAGCACTGGCGTCGTCAATCAGCATGCATCCTTTCAAGAAGCGCACACTAGTATCCTTCTTCGGCGTCAGAAGATTGCCTCTTGCGTCCTTTTCTTGGTCTTCGGATGTTGGCTTTGCCTTCAGCTGCTTTGTTTCCTTTTTCAGCTCGTTCTGACACTTGGCGCGAGCGCGTCGAGACATGCTTCTTCCCTTCGACTCCTCAAGCGCTGGCGCCATGTTGCCATTCGCAATGAAAGACTCCAGGTCGCGAGCAGTCGCGGCATACACAATGCATCCGCTGCGTGGCACTCCACGACTCAGGGGAGTAATATGCTGCCACACGAAGCACTGCGCAGAGTTTGGCATCTTTGGGTCAGTCGCTCGGTCGCGACTCATGTAGTAAGGCCATCCACGCGATGCAGAGAAAATAGAGTCAGTCGCTGCCGGAGCTTCCGGGGAGGGCGAGAGAGAAGCGGCTGGTGCACAGGCTGACTTGCATTCCTCGGTTCTCGTCTGCTCGCTCTCACTTTGTACCAGTATGTCAAAGTCTGGGCCAAAGGGGGCGACGGTCCGCAAGCGAGCATAATTGATCCGCTTCCCGCGGGGACGTCTCGCGTACTTGGCTCGACTCTCTTCAATGCTTTTGAATAGCTCTGCCCGACCCGAGAGGCTGTCTGGGTAGTCGTCCGGAAAGTACGGTTTTCCTCCCTCGCGGTGTAGCTGCCGCATTTCGCGCAACCCGACCGCGCGCGCGCCAGCGTAGATAAACGCAAGCCAAAATGGCATAGCCCACTGTGCGGGAAGAATGATGTCCCACCCACTGCCGAACCCTCTCGACAACATGCTTTCGCGCGCGAGCAGCAGCACTTGGACACTGTTTGACGTTTTGCTCTGACTGTCATCCTGAGCCTGTGCACGCAAAGTGTGATAAAACGCATAACTTCCGCGCTTCGACATTTCCTGAGCATCCGCTAGATTCCAAAGCGATGTATCTTGATGGCTATCCACGACGCAAACTTTCTCGTGCACCTGTGCGAGCAGCGCATTCACCGCATCTGGATCAGATCGCGTACTGTTAGGCTGTGCACGTTTGGGAGGAAAGAACTCGCGAGGATCGACTACGGATAATTGGAAGGCCAGGCCTGCTGGAAGTGTGGCAACACTACGGAGCGGTTCTAGCTGCTTCCACAACCTTCCGTTTTCCGCCAATGCACCATTCGAGCTTGCGCGGCACGGCCGCACGACCTTGTGCAAAGTCCTGTGGGCGTCAGCGCCGACCAGCGAGAATCTCAAAAAGTTCGACTCGAGCTTCTGAACCGATACGCGGACGCTGCTGTTACTGGCAACTCGACGCTGTTTACGAGTAGGACCTGCCTGAACTGACGAGGACGCCAACTCGAGCTTCTCGACCTGTTCTCGGTGCGCTCTGATGGCCTCGCGCAATTGCATGAAAAGTTCGAGCGATGCTGCGGGGTGGACCCAAATCCACATTTTTTGCGCCATAGGATGATACAGAATGTCTACTGGAGCTACGACTTGCCGCAAAGCCGAGTTTAGACGATAAAGCACGGCGCCGCGCACCACACGCTTTCCTTCGGCCGATGGACTCGCCTGAATGCGGGCGAGGTCGCGTGCATTCATGACCATGGCCAGCACGCGTGTTAATGCGTGCCACGCCTCCTGCTGTGGACTGCTTTTGTGGTGCTCTGACGGAATGTGTTCTGCTGAGCGTGCGTTAGCTGGAAGGCGTGCGCGCAGCTCGATCACCTCCAAGTACGATGCGTCGTGGATGACTGTACCGTGCGACATGGCACGGTATGCCGAACGCTCGCCGCGATCAACCGGACACCACGCAAGTTTGAGCCCACCACCAAACGGACTGACCATCTTCATGCGCTTGGCGTGCCAGATGTGAGTCTCAAGCCAGGAGCGCTTGCGCTGCGCGGGCGAGTTCTTGGCGGCCAGCATCCACGCGGCCCTTCTGCGGTGCTTCCTGCAGCGCCACTTGCCCTGCGGCCGCGTGCCGTGTTTGTCGGAGTCCAGCTTCATCCGCCGCAGCTCGGACGCTGCGTTTGCTCGCAGCCGCCACGGCATGCGGCGCGACGAGTGCGACATGGTCCGCCGGCGCAGGTGCCACGGCAACGTCTGGAACAAGCGCACATGTCCAGACCCGCCTGTCCGCGAATGACACGCAGTTCTCAGATTCTCGAGCTCGCGCAGGCGCGCGCGCGCGAACGCCTCGACGTCCAACGATCTGCCTTCCATCCACACTGCCTCTCTCCCTCCTGCCTCGGGCCTCATCCACAAGCACACGAACGCCCGCGCACGAAAACCTCGACTAGCCCGGATGAACCGATTCACGGCCATGTTCATGTCACGCTTTTTTGGCGTTATTTCACTATACCATCTTTGCCGGTTCCAAACTCGGCTTACCCTAAGGAGTCGCCACCGCGCAAAGCCGGTTCGCGCGCGCGCGCGACTGGACCGGTAAACCGTTGATGCGACCCGATGTCAGAGCGTGCGTGCATCAGCCGCAGTCGGATGTGGCGGCTGCGTTGCGCGTGCGCGCAAGCACAGCTCACCTGTTCTGGAGCAGCTCTTCAAGCATGCGTCATTGCGGAGCGCGGCACTGCTGTGCGGCGGCACACACGCGCCCCACCGCCACAAGCTCCATCACGCTCGAACGCCGCGCAGCGTTGGTGAACGAGAACGAACCCACTTGCGCATGCACTCGCCACCAACTTGCTGTGACCTTGTTGAACCGTTTGTCTGTTTGTGGAACGAACAGTAACCAGAGTGTCAAGCCGAACCGAATGCATAGGGATTAACCGGCGTCAAAACAGGACTGACCCAACTGAACACCCTCGTATTGCCCCTTTTCTTCCATGTCTCGGCTCGTGTACTTCCAAGCGGACTCGTGGGCTTAGCCCAGTAGAATAATAAATCGACTCGGAGTTTTGTTTTGCAGCGAGAGAAACGAGTTTTTTTGTCCTAAGGGAAAGATGATTGTTGTGTGTTATTAGGCGCTGTTTTATTTGGGGAGGGAGAAGACAGGTTGGGCAGGTGGGGGGAAAGGTGAAGGTGAGGAGGGAGGGAGAGAGAGGGAGAGGGAAGGTGGGGGGAAGGCTCGGTGCTGGAGGGGAGGTAACGTGTGGCGCGGAAAAAATGGGGTTGTTTGGTAAGAAGGCGCAAGCGCAGCCGATGCAGCCGCCGCCGCCGCCGCCGCCGGAGCCGCTGACCGTGAAGGAGCAGGTGAAGGAGCAGAAGCGGAATATTGACAAGGCAATGCGCGAGCTGGACCGCGAGCGGATGAAGCTGGAGCAGCAGGATAAGGTCCTGCAGGGGCAGATTCGCAAGGCCGCGAAGGAGAATCAGGTCGACTCGGCGAGGATGATGGCAAAGGACTTGGCCATGAATCGGCAGCAGGTGAAGCGCCTGTACCAGATGCGCACGCAGCTGCAGAGCGTGAGCATGCAAATGAGCACGGTGCAGAGCTCTGCCACCATGCAGCAGGTCATGGGCAGTGCCGTAACGTCCATGGCCGCGCTCAATTCGCAGATGGACCTGCCCAGCATGTCCAAGGTCGTCATGGAGTACGAAAAGCAGACTGGCAAGATGGCCATGACACAGGAGATGATGCAGGACGCCATGGAAGACGCCATGGGCAATGATGAAATCGACCAGGACACAGAGGCCATTGTCGACGCTGTCATGGACGAGCTGGGCATCGAGGCCATGGGCAAGCTGGGCACCACGGCCGGCGGCTTTGGCGCGGGCGCCGACATCGCCACGGGCACTGCAAACGCCAACCCGGATTCGGAACTGGAGAAGCGAATGGCCGATCTTCGTCGCTAGCCTGAGGGGTTTCTCTCATGTAGCTCCAGCGCGTGTCAATATCGGCCTTGCCAGGTTCATGCTGCGATTGGAAACGGCCTTTCCAGCCAAGTAAACATCGAATTCTAATGCTACGTGCCGCGAGGCGAGTACTGCGAAACAACAGATGGGCTGCGCTAGCTCTGCGGCATCAACCCCCGAGCTCCCACACCACTGCACCACCCACGCACTGGCCCGCAGTCTGCGCGGCATCCCGTGCGCGTTCCATCGGCCTGCCACTGTACCCCTTCGCGCGGATGCGTACAGTTCATTGCGACGCGGAAGGTACAGCGGCCATCGAGCGAGTGTTCGCGTGCTGCTGGGTTCTCGCCGCGCGGCGGTGGCGCGCGTCCTATGCAAATGCGCGGATTTGATATGCTTGTGCGCTGTGAGATCGCGCAGGGCGCGCGGGTGTAGGGCTGGATGGTGTGGCGTGGCGGGCCGGGGTGGGTAGAAGCGGGTGTGCGTGCAGCAGGCGTGGGTGGTCGCGTGCACGGAGTCGGCGGGATGGCGGCGGGCGTAGCACAGGTGGTCGACGCGAGCGGCAGCGTGCTGTTCGGGTGGTTGGATGGCCGCGATGCGGGGCCGGAGCTCGTGCGTGTCGTGGGCATTCTCGGCCCGCAGGGCTCGGGCAAGTCCACGCTGCTGAACGCGCTGTTCGGCACGCAATTCGCAGTGGCCTCCGGGCGCGCGGCCGTGGGCGCCGCGACGACCAAGGGCGTGTGTGCGCAGATGCAGGGCAGCACGCTCATGATGCTGGATGTGGAGGGCGCGGACGCGCGCGAGCGCGGCCCGCAGGGAAAGGCGTTTGCCGCGCGCTGCGCCGCGTTTGCAGCGAGAATGTGCGATGCGCTCGTGCTCAATATGTGGTTCAACGAGCTGGGAAGAGGGACGGACACAGTGGGCTTCTCGCTGCTCAAGGCCGTTTTCGCCTCTTTCGAAGACGGCGCCGCGCCCACCATGATCCGCGTCGTGCTTCGCGACGCGGATTCCGTGCTGGCGGACGAAGGCGCCAAAAACGAGGTGATCGCCTCCGTCTTGGCTGACGCACGTGATTTGTGGGACGCCGCGGGCAGGGGCGCCATGCCATTGGAGAATGCGTTCCAAATATCCGTCACGCTTTTACCGCACATGAAGTACCAAAAGGATGCATTCAGCGGTGCGGTGGCTGCGCTAGGAAACGAGCTACAGGCCTCGATGAATAGCGATGAGTATTCCAAGGGTTTGTCTGCGGACCAGCTCGAGCTTATTACGGGCGAAACGTGGGACAGCGTGGCGCAGATTGGCGCAACGAGTGCCGGCGCCGGCGGGAGCCGCTTACTGCCGCCGAATGCGGACATTGCCATTCGCATAGAGCATGCTTTCACAGTGGGCTTGGACCTTGTTAACGCGGAAGCGCAGCAGATGCTGGATCTGCTGGACCAAGGCGAAAAGGTGCAGAGCCTGGGCGCGGCGTCGAGCCAGCTCGTGCTGGACGCACTTGACGCATTCGATGCGCAAGTTGGGGCGAAATCAGAGGATATTGGCGCGGCCAAGGAACGGCGTACGCAATTGGAGCAGGTGGCGGACGACATTCTGCAGGGCGTGTTCATTCGCCAGCTGCAGATTCTGCGCGAAAATGCGATGAGCGCGTACAAGGCGGCATCATCTGACGAAATCCCGACAGACTATGCCATGCTGAGCGCGACATCAATGTTCAAGCGCGAGGCCGAGGCTTCTATTCGCCCGGGCAGCAGTTGGTCGTACGACTCAGAGCTCATGGACTTGCATGAGCTGCTGACCGAAATCTCGAACCAGAAGAAGCGCTTCCTGGCCAACCGCATCGAGAGCTCGCAGGCGCAGCAGAGCGCGATGTATGTGCTGCAAATGCAGCAGGCCCAAATGAATCAGATTCAGCAGCAAGCGATGGGCGGCATCAGCGGGCAATGGAACGCGCAGGCCATGTACCGCCCCCCAGACACCAATTTCAATGTGACGCTCGGGTACCAGCCCGGAAGAACCACGATCAATTTGGGCATGGTACCGGAAGAGGGCGCCGCGGGCGGTGGCAGTGGGTTCACGGCGGGCCTGGGTCCGTTGAACATGGGTGTGAACCTAAATGTTACCATCTAGATCTAGCTTTCTCAGATGCTCATGATACACGTGATTTGATTCCATTTTGCACCAGAGAAACATACCACGCAAGACAGACGGTTCCGTCTTGTCCGCCTCCTCAACTAGTCTTCTATTGCGCTGAGGAGCGGGTCACTGGGTACTACCGGGATTAGCAATGCATCGTCCGAGGCCAGTGCTCGCAATGTAGAGTCTGACTCCAATTGAATCATGATGTCGTGCGCGCGTTGCTGCAAGGCCTCCAGCGAGGAAGGCGCAGGCGAGAAGCCAGACAACTCGACGACACGCGCGCGAATCCAGTTGACGAGGCGCACTTTGCCGTAGAAATCAAGCGCGAGCCTACGCGCGACCGTTTCGAGATCAAATCCGTACTGCTCTCGTGCGCGCTGCAGGCAACTCTGCGCAGAAATGTCCACGTGCGCATCAAAAAGGCCAGGACATGCGTCATCAAGCTGGAGCCCCTCCTCTTCGTCGCCATCGTCTAAACCATCACCTCCTTCTTCTTTTGTATAATCTTCATCTGAACTGCCATCTCGCTGCGCGCCATTGCTTGCAGCCGGCCCTCCACCCTGCTCCTGAAGCCTCAGCAGCATCTCGATCATCGCCGGCGACGTGTCGCCCTGAAGCGTGTCCCGTGCGAACGCGAGTCTTGCTTCATACTGCGAGGGCGAAAGCGGCAAGACCGGACTTGCAGGCGTACGCTCCGGCTGCTTCGTATCTTGCCCATACGTTCCATTCCCTGTGCTTGGACGTTTATCCATCGTTCATCCCGTCTCCATTGCCAGACGAATGGAATCGCCTCGTGATGCAAACATGCTGAGGGCGAAAGCAACCGTGTGAAGTAGGAGATCGTGACGAATGGAGGAAGAGATCCGCCGGATTGGGGACGACACGAAGTATGAAAGCAGCGCTGCGCGGGTTGAAGCGTACCTGGCGCTAGTGGACGCGGTGCTGCTCGGCGCGGCACCGTCGAGCGCAGAGTCGCGCGTGCAGGATCTTCTTCGGCTCGTGCGTTACGTGACGGAGGAAACCGTGGTGCTTGTGGTCGCGCGCGGTGTGGTCCTGCAGCTCCTCGAAAGGATCCGTGATGCAAGGGGTTCCGAACAGAAAGACGCAACCAAAGCAGCAGCTTCCAGTTCGACCAATGAAGCGCCACAATCACGAGCAACCCTCGACGACGCAAGTCGAGTGGCGGTGCTCGAAGGCTTGCTGCAGGTGTTGAGAAGCCGGATGGTCTCGTTCGAGGACGCAGTCAAGCTGGCATCTGAACAGCTGGCAGAGATCTACGAGAGACAGGAGTATTGGATACGCGCGGCCGAGGTGCTGGGGGGTATTCCATACGAAGCCAACCTGCCAGCCATGGACGATGTGTATCGCGTCAGAGCGTACGTTAAAATGGCACAGCTCTATCTCGAGGCGGATGACGCGATTCGCGCTGAGACGTACCTTAATCGGGCGTCAGGGTTGATCGGTGAAGATTGTGACCCAGGCGCTGCGTCGAGGCTGGGCTACCGCGTGTGTTACGCGCGCATCCTGGACGCAAAGCGCAAGTTTATGGAGGCGAGTTCGAGATATTATGAGCTTTCAAGAATGGATCGCGACGTGTACGGCGTTTCTGAACAAGACGAAATCGCAGCACTGGGCTTTGCAGTGGTCTGCAGCGTCCTTGCGCCGGCAGGACCGCGTCGATCGCGCCTACTGAGTGTCCTGTACAGCGACGCGCGCACGCGCGCTCTACCCTCGTTCGACATCCTTCAGGCACTCTGCTTCATGCGGCTAGTGCGTCCTGCGCAGGTTGAGAGCTTTGCGGCTCTACTCAAGCCGCACCAGCTTGCCACAACATCTGAAGGCTCAACAATTCTTGAAAGAGCTGTTTTGGAACATAACGTTCTGGTTGTGTCGCAGATGTACAAGAACATCTCCATTGAACAGCTCGGTCAGCTGCTTGGTGTGTCGGCCGAGTCAGCAGAGATGACAGCGTCTAAAATGATGAACGAGAAGCGCCTGTCGGGTTCGATTGATCAGGTCGATGGCCTGATCGTATTTTCAGGACAGCAGCAGCTCGCCGTCGTTAGCAAGTCAGTGTCCGTGGACGCAACGGCTGCGGTAGGGAGTGGTGGTGGGGGCAGCGGCGATATGGAGATCGATGCGCAGGCTCTGAGCAATGAAGTCCGAGCTGCTGCGGGCGCGAATGCACGCGGTGGCGGCGCGCCGGGTCCCGAAATCGACGTACTGGCTGGTGGAAAGGGTCTTCGGCGTGAGGATCTTGAGCTGCTAGAATGGGACCAGCGCATGATCAGCATGTGCACGGAACTCGACAAGATTGCCACGCTCATCATGCAACGTCACCCAAAATACAGTGCTGAAATGTAAGTTCGAATCCAAGCGAGCGCCAGTGTTCCGGATGTAAAGCAAAAGACAACAGGAATGGAAAAGTAATGTACTGCAATGGAATCATATAGGAACGGTCGACTTGTCATTGCTTCTCACGGCCGACTAGGACTGCACATCACCGGCTCCCAGAGCGATATCTTCGCCAACCAAAGCAAATAACTCCTTATCCTTCTCGGCGGCCCTCAAATTTCCACTGATCGGATGCACATTCCATGGAAGCATGCTAACGTGGAGCTCAGTATCCTGCCATGCGTAATATGCGAGTGCAAGCGTATTACTTTTTTCTGGACCTTCCTCCAGTAGGCGTTCCATCACGTAGAAATCATTTTGCGGGCCCACGTCAGACATCCACCGTGCAATCAATGTTCCGTTCACGTACACGAGCACGCTGAGCGTCGGTCCGCCGGAGAGCTGCACACGCAAAGGCATACGGAGGCTCGTACCGTCACCTCCCGCACCAGTGCTACTGCCGCTGCTGCTACTCACGCTGCTTAGACGCTGCGGAGTTTTGAACGAGCATCGCAACCATCGCAGTCCTTCAGATGCACGCACTGCAATTTGAGAGAGAGGGTCTTGCTTAAGCGCGCTCCACCCATTCGTGTCGGCCAAGCTCAATGCCGCAAAATCGGCTTCCCTCGGAATACCACCAATGTTGAATGGGTTGCTGACGTCAGCCGTTGAAACGCCATAGATAGACCAACGCTCGTTCTGCACTCCCGATGCGCTGAGCTTAGCAGACAAAAGGCCACGCTTGTTGCGGACATCGTTCAGCAGGAAGGCCTGGCGGTTCTGCCCAAAGGAGTGCACGAGGATGATCACGTCCTGCGAGCACATGCCATTCGCATCTGGCTCGGACAAGTTGGACGCCACTTGGTCTGTGATGTCATAGTTCTTCTTGCCAGACCACCAGAAATCTTGAAAGTGCATCGCGCCTGCTGAAATGGCGTTGTGGCTGTAGGTGAGTTGTCCCCCCAGCGCGTGGCCATTCACCCAAACTGTACCTACGTGACGCACGTTGAGCGTCAAATACACGCGCGACGACTGCCACATCTTCTTCACTGCCGGCACTTCAAACTGGAGACGGTACGCCACGTGGCCGTGCGAAAACAGGTGATCTAGCGGATCGCGCTGTGTTTCCAAGTCTATCGATTTCCACGTGACGTCCTTCGTAAAATCAATTCCACGCACGCAGGCGTCGCTCAGCTGCATCGAGCGAGGAAGACCGTCCCAGTCAAACGATTTCGGAGCATCGTGCACTGAAATTCCAGGGAAAGCATCATCGGAAACGGTTCCAAGCCCTGGGCTGGTGTCTTGCAGCAGCGTCGCGCGCGTATCTGAACGCTTCCACTCAACTTTCAGCTTCCCAGCCTTTAAGTCCGGCATTGAGATTTCATGAGCGCCGTACGCAATCACTGTGGGTGGTAGCACCGAGTTGGACGCATAGCGCAAATCTTTGCCAAAGCTACAGAACAGCGTGTCAGCATGTACCTCGGACACAGCCATCATACGGAGCAGCAGCACTGGCTCGGACGCGTCTTCGATGCTGCTATCTAGCAGCGTGACAAAGCACTCCCGCCAAAAGGCGATCGAAACGAACCAATGCTCTTCTGTATCTCGAGACATGCGCATTTGAACCGGGCAGTCCGGTGCCTCTGGGGGCGCAAACTCGGCCAGCGGAAGCTCCTCCAAAGGCGCGCTCAAAAGCGGAAGCGTGGATGCCGCGTCGCTCGAACTCACAGAAACAGAGCCGCTGGTACCGTCCTCGCACTGCCACTTCAGCGTGTACTTGGCGCTGCGGCTCGAAGGCACACGAAATACAAACCGACCTACGGAGCCGCGTTCCGGAATTTTGAGTCCCCACAGTGGAGCCCCGTGGTACGAGCTGCACTTGAACAAAATCGGGATCGAGCACACGTGAAGAAACAGCGCGCCCCTGATGCGCAAGTTCGCCACGGCGATGAACGATTGCCGCGGGCGCACCATACAGGGAACAACGATGCCTGCCACTGCTAGAGAGAAAGGCGTGCTTGCGTCGTCGGCTGGTGCAGAAGTCGAGCCCAGGTATTCGAGATTTCGCATGAAGAGAAAGCGAGGTAGGTCCTTATCTGCCTGCCCAGCGCGCGGTACCGCTTTACGTACTGTCACCAGCATGGTTGGGAGGGAGCACGAGATGTGCTCATCGCGAGCGGCGACCGCTTTCGGGACCAGCACCGATTCGGCGATGCCGTCAGCGGTGAACGTCTGTAGGAAAAGTGCAGACTGGCGCAAGCGGCGGCCGCGCTCGCACAACATGCCAAACTCGCGCACAAACGCAGTGTAGTCGTACGAGGTATACACCTCGGCGTCACCGGACGTGCCCCAATTGGTGCCGCCATACGCCATGTAGAACGAAACAACAGACACGCCTTGGCCTACGAGGCTGTTCATCAGGGTAGCTGACTGGTCGCCGCCAAAGAATTCGTACAAGTCGTCATAATCGCGGCGCTTGCCCCACTGGTTGATCCATCCCACCTGCGTTTCCGCAAGCACGACTGGCCCGTTCGACGCCGCGCCGCCCATGGCGTGGAACTTGGACTCAAAGTGATCAATGTGACCAGTGAAATCCTTGGCAGTCCAGCCGAGCACTTTCGGGGGCACGTGCACCGGTTCGTCCTTGAAGCAGCCCAGCGTGTTGAGAAGCTTTAGGTCGCGCCCACCAAGACCTGTACCACCAATGCCGAAGAATTGCAGGAACGCCGCGAAGCCGCCAAACTGAAACGCGATGATCACAAACGCAGACTGATCGTCTGCCGTGTCGCGCATACTGGGGAACAGAAAGTACAAGTCGACGCCGTACATGTCGCCGCGGTAGCGTTTCTGGTCGGTCTTGGTGACATAGAGAGTGCTCTTGTTGCGCAAGTACTTGCCGCTTGACCATGAGCCGGCCGGTGAGTCGTCGTTGTGGAAAATCGGGCTCTTGATGCCGTACTCCCGCGCGGCGCGCGCCAGCGAGCGCATTTCTTCGTCCAGACCGAACAGCTCACGCAGCTCGTTCTCGATCTGGAAGGCAATGACGCAGCCGTCTGGCTTGACGATGCGCTCGTGTGCTGCAAAGATCGGCACGATGTGCGAGTAGAACTGCTTTGAAAAGTGTGCGAATTGTTCGTCCCACATCTTATAAAAGTGAAAGCGCATGTGTCGGATCCGAATGTCGCGCTTGGCCAACAGCCAGGTGGGAAACCCGCCGGCTTGCGTTTCTGCGCAAATATACGGGCCCGGCGCGGCGATCACAAAGAGCTGGAGCTCCTCGCAGAGCGTGAGCAAGTAGTCGATGTCGCGATTGCCATCGAAGATGTACGAGTTCTCTGCCGGCGAATGATACCCCCAATTGATGTAGAAGCGAAGGCAATTGAGGCCCATGGCTTTGAGCGCCGCCAGCAGCGGTCGCCAGCGCTCACGGTCTGGCACACGCCAATAGTGGAACTCGCCCGACACGAGCACGAGCGGCTCGCCGTCCACGTAGAACGCGTGGCGCGAGAAGTTCACCTTGTTCCCATACTTCTGATACTCGAACGCCGTTGGCTCGCTCGACCGTTCCAAACGATCCGGATCCAGATCCTCCATCCTACCTCACGACCTCACCTCTACCCTTTCACTCCCTATCCCTCTCTCTCTATCTCAATTCTCATGCCCACCGGAATTCCCTCCTCCCTTTCTTCCCACCCAACCGATTCCCGCAGCTGTACATCGCACAAGGACCAAGCGCTCACTCAGTTCCTATCCAAACGCACACGTTTACATGGACGGCAGCAGCCGCTGAGTCCAGAGTGGTTGAGCCAACTGTACCATATTGCCAACCCACAGAACCTCGCGGTATTTTTAACTGTACTTACGCGATAGGAACAAGCCGCGCGGGCAAGGGCGGTGAAGGGAACGGCAGAAGTTACTAGTAAATCGTGCGGCGTTTATAGGAACGTGGCGAGAGGCGATGGGTTGTTGTGGTTGGGTGTGGGGTCCGAGGGAGAGAGATAGAGAGAGGACTGGCGTGTTGTGAGAGCGGCGAGGTGGTGGGAGAGGGAAGGTGGGGGAGGAGGAGGGAACGGGTGGGTGTGCGCGATGATCAATAGAGAGCTCGATGCGGATCTGAAGACGGCCATGGTCACCGGCGCGTCGGGCGTGCTGGGACAGGCCACCGTGCGCATGTTCTTGGAGGAAGGGTTTCGCGTCGTCGTGCATGACGCGTCCGTCGAGGCGCTCAACGATTTTGTCTCCAAGCTCGGCTCACTGGCAACCAGAGAAAATATCTACCCGATCTGCTTCGACCCCACCAATCAGGACAGCGTCAGCACCGCCTGCGAGCGCATCCAACGAGACTTTGCGCCCGTGTACATCCTCGTGAACAACTGCGGTATTCTGTCCAACACGCTGTCTTCCGAAACCTCTCTGGAGGACTGGCATGACCTCTTTGCGCACAATGTCGACTCGACGTTCCTGATGTGCAAGGAACTCCTGCCGTACATGAAGGAGCGCAAGTGGGGTCGCATCATTAATACCTGCTCACTGGCGGGCAAGACGGGCGGCGTCACGACAGGCATTGGGTACGCCGCCAGCAAGGGCGCAGTGCACACTATGACGTTTGCGCTGGCGCGCGAGAGTGCCAAGGACGGTGTCACGGTGAACGGGATCGCACCGGCATACATTCGGACGCCCACTGTCGAGCTCTACCCGGAAGAAATGGTTTCAATGCTGTTGAAGTATATACCCGTGGGCCGCTTTTGCGAACCCGAAGAGTTCAGCCACGCCGTCAAGTTTCTTGTGTCCCCGCTCGCCGGATTTATCACGGGATCCATCCTCGACCTCAACGGCGGACTGCTAGTCGGGTAGCAAGAGCGCCGCTGTTTTAGATTGTCACGCCATTAACCTTACCTATGTAATAAATAGTCGCCCCTTCACCACTGCGTCCGCGCGTCCGTACTTGCGTCATCATGAAAGTTGTAGGGGCGTGCAAATCTGGTAAAGCGCTCTTTAATTCGTTACACGTTCTCTCATCTTCCCTGCCCTGCACCAGGACAGACCGGCCGGCTTCTGCAGAGCGAGAATCCATGCTTCTGATCAGCATCTAGTCCAAGTCATCCTGATCCATGTTGGGCCCGCCGTGCTCCTTCTTTTTGCTGATGCCGCTCACAATGTCGTCGATGCGCAAAAGCATAGCAGCGGCCTCGACGGCCGTCTTCAAGGTCTGCACTTTGACCTCCAGCGGCTCCCATACGCCCAGCGTAACCATGTCTGTCACCACGCCCTTGTTTCCGTCGATGCCCCAGCTCGTGTTCGCACCGTCCGCGTGCTTGGCGCGTAATTGTGTGAGCACGCGAATCACGTTTGCACCACAGTTTTCGGCAAGCGTGCGCGGAATCACCTCGAGCGCTTCGCCAACCGCGGCATAGGGCGCTTGGCTGGTGCCCTGAATCGTCTTGGCTTTTGCGGCCAATACCTGACTGACGGTCATTTCAATCGCGCCGCCGCCGGGCACCAGTTTTGGGTTCAGCATAACGTTGCGCGCTACACACATGGCATCCATGAGGTTGCGCTCAATCTCGTTCAGCACGTCCTTGCTGCCGCCGCGCAGCACAATCGAGCACGCTTTGGGCGCCGCACACTGCACAATGTACGTAAAGTACTCGTCGCCAATCTTTCGTACCTCGAAGAGACCTGCGCTGCCGACATCGCTCTCTTTGAGCTCCTCCGGGCGATTCACAATCACTGCGCCGGTTGCGCGCGCAATGCGATTATTGTCTGTCTTGCGCAGTCGCCTGATGCACGCCACGCCGGCCTTTTGGAGGAGATGGAGCGCGAGGTCTGAGATGCCCTTCTCGGTGATGACCAGATCTGGCTTGTGCTTGAGCAGATCCGCGACTGCCTTTTCCACAAACTCTTCCTCTAGCCTGAGCAATCGACCCCAGTCTGCCTCGCTGGTAATTTCCACATTGGTCTGGCTGTCGCCCTTGCGATATTCAAGCGGCGAGTCGAGCAGGATGATGCGCGGGTTCTCAATCTTGCGCTTCATGTTGCCCAGGCACACGTCCTTGTTGATGATCACGCCGTCAAGCACCTCAGAGTCCGAGATCTCACCACCGGGAATCTTTTCAACCTTCGCGTAGTTCTTAAAGTCAATCGAAATGCGGTCGTTTGTCTTGACCATCACTGTCTTCACTGCCTGCAACGCAAGGTGCACCATGAGTTTGGCCCACCGGTTCATGAACTTTGTGCCTAGGCACGAGGCGATCACCTTGCCGACCTCTTCGGCGTTGTCCTGATCGATCACGAGCGCGGCGCTTTCCGCCGCGTTGACGGCGTCATCCAGCGCGCGAAAGTACGCGCCCACGATGACGGTCGGGTGAATATTTCGTTCCAGGAACGGCTCCGCGAGGGCGAGCAGCTCGCCCGCCAGCACGGCGACCGACGTAGTACCGTCGCCCACGCCCTCGTCCTGCGTCTTGGACAGCTCGATGATCGATTTGGCCGCCGGATGCTGCACGTCGATTTCACGCAGGATCGCATTTCCATCATTTGTGAGTACGACCGATCCCTGCGCGTCCAGAATCATCTTGAGCATTGCGCGCGGGCCCAGCGTCGTCCTGATAATATCGCCCACCGCCTTGGCCGCCGCAATATTCGTCAGCTGCGCGCGGCGCCCCTGCTCGCGCTTTGCATTTGGGTTCAGCACCACAATCGGTGCGTTGCTCATCGTGACGTGTTGCGCTGAGGATCAGCACCCAACGATATCTCCAAAGCCTGCTCGTCCGTCCGCCACACCAACCAACCAACCCACCCACACCCGCGATCACTCAACCACCAGCCGCCGCGCTCGTCACTCTTCCTCCCCACGAGCCGGCACGACACCAAACCGCTCGCCCTCCTCTCCTCGTCGCGCCCCGCGCCGCGCGCCGTTTTGATTCGCATAAGGATGCGATCGATCCCTAGCGTAAGTGTACACAACTGCGCATGTCCAGGTGTACGTCACTGTACATCTATTACTGTACCTCCTCATGCGCTCCTTCGCGGCCCTTGCTCGTGCAGCCACCGCGCGCAGGTTGTGAGTTGGGTCTGGGTGTGTGGTCTGACCAAGACGAAAAGCAGAATGGATAGCCATCCCTAAAGCCCATATTGCACCATGCGCTGCTCAAGCATGGTTTCATTCGCTCCAGAGTGAGAGCTAAGCGGATAAATGCGAAGAAGCGGGGGCGCTTCAAGATCACAGCCGGACGATGACGAGACAGAAAAAAAAAGGTCTGCTTTACATGTTGCGTCTCTCCGCAGTCAGAAAGAACTGTTATGTGAGTGCGTGCCATCTGTCCGTGATACGTAGTGTCGCCGGTCGTCTTGTCGTGCTGACAACCACCATTTACACGTAGATGATCGCGCGCGCGTTCGAAATGCTCAGCGTCACGTCGCACTCGGCCTCAAACTCCTCGATGCGCTTCTCGAACTCTTGCAGCTTCGCATCGATGCTGATGGGATCAATCAGCTTGGACTCGTTGTTCTCCAGGAAAGGTCCAGTGATGCGCTCATAGTCCTCTTTGTTCAGCTGCGACTCGCGCTTCGCGTACGTCGCCTCTAGCAGCTTCATCATCTTGGCCTCCATCTCCGTGTTCTTGCTCTCGACCTGTCGCAGCTTGCGTGCGTACTTCTCGCGCAGATTGCGCACCATCTCGCGCTCCAGCTCGATCTGCGCCTTGCGCTCAATCACCTCGGCTACCGTGTACGTGGTGCCGGCCACCTCAACCGACGTGGTCGCGTTCGAGAGCACCACTGCGCACTTGAGCTTGCGCTTCAGCTCCAACAGGTCCATCAGCGACTGCCAGTCGGCCTTGGTCTCCTTCTGGAACTGCTCCAGGCTCTTGTTCTGCATCGACTGCTCCAGCTTGGCGCCGGTCTGAATACACACGGGCTCAAACTCCTGGACCTGCTTCTCGACGCGCTTTCCAATCATCTTCATCTGCACGAGCGCACGCGCCACCGTGTACTCGGTCTTGCCCGTGTCCGCCATGGCCAATCTTCTCTTCGTTCCTACCTGCTGCCTCCTCCCCTTCCTGTGCTCCTGCCGCTCACGCTTGGACTTCTGGACGAGGCAGATTAGACACAGACCGCCACCGCGCCCGCCCTTCGCGCTTATATGCACACTTGCACGCAGGCCAGCCTTGCTGCTCACGCGCTGGATCACGTCTGGCGTCGAGATCTTGGCTGCGTTGTAACCTCGCTGGCGCCATCTCACGAGGCGTGCCAAATCGCAACATCTTCTGAATTGGTGGGGGATTGCCTTGTCATGCGCATCGGGGATAGTTTTGGCAAGTAGCAATTAAGGATCGTGTACATAACCTGTATTGAAACGTCTGATAATCAAATTACATACATTTTGTATCTCCTTAAACTTGAGGACGCGTTTGTACAACCGTCACGTTTCCCGCGCTGTCAACACATCCTTCGATATCTTGTGGTACTTGGCCACCCATCGCCTTCTCCACGTCGACACCACACCGCAATAGCTTGCTCACTAGCTCATCCACGAACGCGTCGTCCGTAAACAGACGATTCTGAGCATAATCGACTGCGCAGGACTTTATACAGCCGACACCCACAGAGTCGTACAACCCAGCACCTGCAAACTTCTCCAAGTCCTCGCCATTGCTGTCTGAGCGAGCCATCAGTGTGCCAGGCGTGGCAAAATATCCGATCAACTTGGACGGGTAGGAAAGAATCTTCACGCCGCCTCCGCTTTTGCTGGCCGAGAACGCCAGCGCACGTCCAGGGTAGCTCCCCACGAGCGTCTCTCCCATACCAACCACGACTTCTCCAAACACAGTGTCAGCATCTCCACTCAACGGATCTTTCGTGTGGAGCACAAAAGCGTAGGCCACGTCGCTGACCACGGGCTGCAGAAGCACAGCCATGTAAAGATCCGCGTCCGCAATTTTTTGAGCACGGCGTGAAAGTGTGGCACGGTATGTGTACTTTGACGCCCAAACGGCAAGCACCCCTCGATACAAGGTCTCGACGGCCGCCGCCATGCCGCCTGGTAACGACGCAACCAAGTCTTCTGGAACCAACTGAGCTGCAACTTTTGCGAGAGCCACATTCACAGGCGCCGACATGTTTGTCGGATCTGCCTCAAGCTCATCACGCACCTGCTGAAGCGCTTCCTCCGTCACCTTCTCTCCATTCGGGAGCACCACCTGCTTGACCCCGAGAAGCTTGGCATTCAGCTCGGCCGTGCCAAAGGGCAGAGCGTACGATTTGGGGACTTGCAACCAGTCTGGGAGCTTCGAACGAATCTCTTGAAGCGAGAATGATTTTCCACCGACCAGCCCAGCCACCATGGATCCCAGCTCCAAAAGAGGTTCCTCCTGGAGCGCCTTATCCAGCGCAAGGGGCTTTGCAATCGATACTTTCTCTGCGCCCGACGCTTTCGCATGAGACGAAGAATCGGCACCAGGTCCATTTCCAGCCGCAATTCCGGCAGTCGCTCCCGAAATCTGAACTTCCGAGCTGGCTGAATTGACCGAAACGGAAAAGAGCGCACCATTGCCACTCGACGACGCCTCCAGCAACGGATCACGTAGCTTGTGCAGCGTATCTCCGTCGCAACACACGAGAACGACGCCCTGATTGCGCGCGCGGATCGCAACATGGGATAAAATATCAACCGAGCCACCTGACACGATCGCCTCGACGCCCAGCGGGATATCACAATTCCCGTCCACCCCGTCAGCAATGACAATCACGGGGGCTTTGGAAAAGTCTTCGCCCTGAATGTTGGCGAGATCCGAGACCATTTTCAATGCACAGGCGCTGCTGGTGCGGCCAGCATTGTCGCCCATACTCACCACATTCCACGGACCCACGCCGGCAGTGTCTCGAAGCACGGGCGTGAGATATCGCAGAATTGAAGAGAGCACAAAGCTCGGCTGCGCGCGCACGACTTCCTCGGTAAAGTTGAGTACGTAACTGTCCGGGATGCCAGACACTTTAGCAAGCTGAACCGTCTTGTCGCGGAAAAGGGTGTCCAATTCCGACGCGTCCTTTGCTAGCAGCAGTGAAATCTTGTCGGCAAGTGCCAGCGCCTTGAGCGCCCAGCGCGGCGACGACCGGTCGCCGCTATTTTTCACCAGCTGGCTCCATTCGTTTGCCGCTATCCACAGCTCCCGCCCGAGACTTTCTGGGCTGCTGGAGTCGATCCAGCACAGCGCAGACTGACGCAGAACCATGTCAGCAATATCGATCAACGGGTCCCTTGGCAGCTCGCTAAAGTTTGTACGCTCGGTTGTGTGCTTGAATGCGGCGACAAGCGCGGCGTCAAGGAGTAAGATGTCGCGCTCTGCGTTCGGGCAATGCTTCAATGGGCCGTCGCAGATCCGGAACCTCACATCTGCAATCTTCCCAGGCACCCACCACTCGTCATAATTGGCCATGATGTCGTACAACATACCTTGGGTTTCGCCATCAAGCGCCCATTTCGCCGACTCGGTTGCAAAGCCCAAGTCAGCGCCGCCGTGAACAGTCTGTAAAATCCACAGGTAGTGCTTCATATCATTGATGAGCTGTGGCAAGTGGAACGGCTCATGCGTGATCTTATTTGGCCAGCTAGCCAAATCCTCACGCGTCAGTTTTCCTTTGACCCATAGTGTGTGCCAAAAGTCGCCCATGTTGCCCGAGTGCAGAAATGCAAGGTATGCCTTGCAAATGTGAATGTCGTCGCGCGTGGTATGTTGGTGCAATTTCTGGTGCCACTGCTCGATGAACTTGTCGTCAATGCCGGGCCTATGCCCCTCCTTAATGCCGTTCCGACGCATAATGTGTAAAATCTCGATACGAATCGCCTCTGCCTGGCCACCCCCGCGAGACAGGTAGCTCATGGCGACGCGCGCGAGGTACTTTGTGCGCGGATGCTGCCCAGTATGAGCTGCGACCTGCGTAACGCGCTTTGACAAGGTATCTAGGAGGTGGCCCATATCCTTGGACTGATAGTTGTGCTTGGAGTACCATCGAAGCTGGCGCATGTTATGGTATCGCAGCACGACAAAGACCCACGCCATATCATTTAGCGACGAGGCCGCCGGTCCGCCGCACAGATCGATGATGAGCCCAAATCGCGACGGCATGCTCCAGCTTTCGCCGGCCTCGCCTTCGAGGATGCGCGTGGCTGTGTCACCGCCAGCGGCTGCGTCAGCCACCTTTGGATCGCCCGTATGTATCTTGTGGTCGTTTCCACCTGGCCCGGAGAACCAGCGTTCGTGTCCGTCGCTCTTTTTCAGAAAGATGCAGAACAGCACTGCCACGACGTCTTCTGTGGCGGCGCCCTGCACGACGAGCAGCATTTCCTGCGCGTTTTGCAGTTTGATCCTAGCCGCGCACGCGTCATGCTCGTGTACATCTGCCGCGGGGCACGAGACGGTGATTCCCGAGCCCAGCAAGGGTGCTGGTGTCCGCCACTCCTGCGCGCCCGTGGACTTGGTGAGCGTGCCCCAATGCATCCACGCCTCATCCTCGCTCTCTACCTTGACCCGGATCTCCACATTCGGCAGCTCGTCCTCCAGTCCTCCCTGCGGCCAGATCCGCTGCGCATTCACAAACACCTTGCCGACATCGCGCCCATCCCACACCAAACCCTGCTCATACGCCACCACCAATTCCGGCGCGCGCGAGGCAGCCTCCTTCGTCAAGCCGCCAGCTCCTGCTGCAACTGCCACAGTTCCATACTCGAAGAACCTCATCTTCTCGCCTCGCGTTCCTGCTCCACTCCTCCCCCAACACACCCCTACTCTTCCTCTTTCCTCTCTTACTGCCTTTGTCGCTTCCAGTCTTGCCTTCTTCTATATCGCACACGTCACGCGCACTCGGTCATCCAGCGCACCACACATATCTCGATCTCCATAGCTTACTATCGCAACTGTACATCCTCACAGTACTCGAGCGGTTTCGAAAGGACACACATCGTGCCATCGTTGTCTGTCCATCTGAGCGTTTGTCCGGTCGCCTATCCATATGCGGTATCCTGACGGTTCTTACCGCGAAGAGTTCCAGTAACAGCTGGTGCACACGTGCCAGGATCGAAGGATACACAATGTGCCACGCGGCAGAATAAAATACAGGTGTCTCAATCTGGCGCTCTGGGGAATTGGATATTGAATTGTTGGACTTTGAGCGGCTCGCAGCAATCGAGTCGAACTAGCTGGAGATACAAAGGGCCGCGGAAGTCATTGAGCAAACGGCATCAGCGCCACCACCTGCTACAAGTCCCGGCCTCTGCTCGTGGCTACAGCGCCAAGGCACGCATGAGGCATGACATGACGGCGCATAAGTCCGCGAGTGAAACCTCGCTGCCCGGCTGGTGGAGCGGCGGACGGCCGGCGCGCGCTCACAAAAACAGTACGATCTGGGCGTGCCGCACCAGCGCGAGTAACTCGCCCTGCAGCAAAAGCAGGCACAACCACCGGCTGAGACGAGGCACGTATCAGACAGCAGTAAGAGCAATGTCCGCATGCGCACGGGGCTGAGAACCAAGGTTATCTTTCCGGGCGCCCATGCATTGTGAGGCTGGACCTGGGCATGGAGATGCTCGAGTCCAGGGACCTTGCTAGAGTGTGAGTGTGCTCGGAACACATTCTCCAGACTTGTGCGCCCACCCTAAACAAGGTTTTCTTATAAAATAACCTGACTTTATCATAAAGCAACGAAACGGCTTGCTCGTCAGGCAGAAGCCGGACGGAGAAGACGAAGCGTGGTCCGAGGCCGGACCAAACGCAGAACGTGAAGATATGGAAGGGCTCGTTGGAGGAGAAAATACGGACGGTGCAAGCCGCTGCGTGTCTGGGACAACGGGCCGCAAGACGCTGCCGCGGATTTTTGCGCAAGAGCTGCGCGGGATGATGTACGGCTTTGGTGACGCAGTGCGGCCGAGTAAAGCGGCCGTCGACATGATGGAAGAGATCCTGCTGGATCATTTGTTCAACTTGGTCTCCAAAACTACAGAAGTAGCGCACATTCGCAAGAGAGATCGACCGGATATCACAGACGTCAAGTTTGTCATTCGCCGTGACCGGCGCAGGACGCAGCGCGTACGCTACCTGCTGCAAATGAAAGCCAGCATCGACGGCGCCACGAGCATGAAGGAGCTTGCCATGGTAGCTGGTGAAGAGGTGCCGGGCGCTCCGCCGAAGGTCTAGGGCGTAGGCGTTGAGGCTCGACGCTCCGCTCGCATAAACGGAAGCGTGCTCCTCCGCGGCGTTTCGGATCTCGCTCGGTCTCCAGGAGTCCAGTCACGCTGGTTTCGACCATTATGAGCTGGGTGTGCTTCTTGCTACTCCACGGACGCTGATGCGTAAATCACTAGGCTTTGACCAGATCTTCATGAGTGTCTGCCGCACCTTACACCTCGAGCCTTCGTGTCTGGATAGGTAACGGGGCGGGCGGGCGTGCGAGGGCGGATGCGCAGGTTGTTTTTTTAACAAGAATATTCAGGTTTGTACATGCAGCACACGTTCCTATTCTGCACAATGAATCTATAAGCATATGTCGAGGCGCTGTGGAGCAAGCGCTTCGTCATCAGGGAGCCGAGCGACAGAGTCTTCCTATACTCGCAACGTAGAGCAAATCAGACCACTAGTAGAGCTGATTGTTTGACTCTGGCTCGCGCTTAATGAAGCGTCCGCCGACTCGAGGCCGCGCGGACGCGATTCTAGACCTACGAATGTATTTGGGCAAGTGCTCAGTGCGCTCGCGTCGCAATCGTCTCTTCTCACTGCACCTTCGCTTGGTAGCCGCGCGGGCGGCCTTGCATGAGGCGTAGCGCGCCACATCTGCGTGTATATTATGATGGGCCATGATTCTTTCCCAGTACGAGTCCGGCATCTGCAGTGCAGGAAGCATCCATTCGCCGTTTGCTGGATCGCTTCTTGAATAAAGCCGGACACAATGCTTGTCGGTAAGCACAGGAGAACGCGTCATGTCGGTGCAGACACTCACAACTTGGTCACTCGCCATGCATGCCTTGTCGCACTCGTCAGGCTCGTGAGCACCAAATGACGGGTCAAGAAGCAGCTCTAGCTCGCGCTGCTCCCGTCGGACTTGATTGGCAAAGCTTACCTTTGGCGGAGCCAATATGTCGAAAAGTGAGGGGCTTGCCGCCCAAGAGCCGTCGAATTCCTGCGCTTCGTCTTCATGCGGCATCGCAAGGAGCAGGCGGAATTCTGGGACGACTTGTTCCATGGATACTGGCCGTGCAAGTCTCGTGGAGACACTCTGTGCGTGGGCTCTGACTCACGAGAGACGCTCAACTTGCGCACCGGCTTGCTTCAGCAGCTGTTCTGCATGCACGGGACGGAGAGAATTGAGCGGTCGCTGCCGACTCGTGGCGGCTTGTCCTGTTGCCCGAATGCGTTCTTCTGCGCCCCCTAGCGTGCGCTTGGCGTGTGTGTCTTGCCCGCTTTGTTTGCTCTTGAGTGTTTTCGGCGTCTGATCTCGCTCCGCCGTTTTCCCGCGTCGCACATGTCTCTCTCGCCTGCCGACGCAGCCAGGTCGCTTGCCCGCTGCTCGATATTTTAAGTTCGCTCATTCATACGTTCAGACCAAGTTGGCTCTTGGAATCAATCCGCGCGCGACCAGCCTGTCCGCCCGCCCGCCAACGCGTCAGTTGCGATTCGGCTGTTCTTTTGCTGGCGAGCACGCGCGTGTTTGCCTATCGGGCAAACCGTTTCAAAATCATGAGGCGGGGCCGTGCAACACCGATGAGACGTCCAGAAAAAATAGAAAGACGATTGCACGCCGTGACGCGATATTTTCTTCTGCTCTTTTGATTCCCGGAGGAGGTTGTGGGCGGACAGGATCGATAAGCTGGCTGCTGCCCGCATGCGACTAAGACGCCGTCATCGGTCGTGCGTTCATTCGCGTCAGTCATGAGCTGTTTTTGTCCAATTAGGACTGGCGTGACGCGTGCAAAAAATTGACAAACAGAATAAAACTTGCATGCCCCCTAAATCCTCCTGATTCACCGGAAAAAACAAAACCGGGCCTTAGACCCCAAATTACTTTTATTTACGGTTTCCATGCCAACTGATCGAAAAAAAATTAAACAATTAAGCCAGTAACCAAGAGGTGGAAGAGACGCACCAAAAGATCTTTGCTGGTGTTTGGTGAACGGCGCTAAAATCTCACACGCTCCGCCTTGTTACACAAAAACGCACGAGCGTGCACGCGAGCCATAAAAGATACAAAACACCCGCATCTGGGGCAGAGTGATGTCATTATGACGTGGCAATGCAACAACAAAAACAACAACGGGCGGCTTGCACGCTGACCGGGACTTTGTGCTGAGCAGGATGGAAGCACTGTACCTCGCCGAGCCGGCCAGCACGCGGATCGAGCGCGCGCCGTCGCGACTTGATGTGCGAGGGGGGGCGGGTGGCGCAGCGGTGCAGACGTGGACGGAAGAGTTTGGTGTGGCAGATGGAGGGAGAGTGTCTTGCCATGGGGAATACATGATCATGCGTGACAGGTAGGTGACGCACGGTCCGTCGCAGTGGCTACGTGCGCGGGCTGCGTGGCCAGCTGTAAACGCAGCGCGCGATGCGACGCCTTGGGAGATGGGCCACTGCCGGTTGGAGCGCGCGCGGGAGGGTCGGGCAGGCCCCAGCTTCGTGCACGGTGATGTTCGACGTCTGACAGACATGGGATATCGAGCGCCGCGCGCGCCTTGCTGGCAGACGACGGGATCATTCTTGGCCATCGTGCAATGTCGCCGCGCGTTGCACAAAGGCACGCGCAGTGCCGGCATTTGTTCCCTTATGGCCCTCGTGCCCACCTGTTCGTAGGACGCGTCTTCGTTGAATCGCACCACACACTTAACGTCAGCTACCGAGCGAGACGGCGAGCCAATCCTCTCATGCGCACGCACGTGACTTGTTTGTTCGCCGGTCATCAAGCCCGTGGCCATTCTGAACAAATCGGCCTTGTCAAACGCTGCTCAAACTGTGCAGGCGCGCACCGACCTGTACAAAAGGCCCACTTCTCATGTTCTGGTGCCTCGTCCTAGAGTGCCGGTCAGCCAGATTACCAAACCCCGGACAGACCCGTTCGCGTCTCTGCTGGAAGTCCAAGTTTTCCCCTCGCGCACCGACACTATCGTTTTCTGCCTCTCATACTGACTGGCGAAAAAATAGCAGCTCCTTTCTGGCGCGAACATAGAATGTTAGAAGAGAGTTCGATCCTTTGCTTCTCGACCGGTCCGCGAGCCGCCGTAACGTATGGGCCTCTCGCGCCTGCTTCGTGCGCTTACTGCGCGCATAACGCTAGGCCGTTCCTTCCTTTGGCTGGAGCGCCCAAGCGGATCCTCCGATGCCTGGGGGAAGATCGCAGATGACTTCTACGCCGACTGGAATGGCATGTTTCGGACGCTGTTCCTCAAGCCAAATGCTACGAGGATTGCGGCTTTCCAGCACACGATCGAGCATAGACAGACTATAATTGACCGCGCCATTGTCGGGGCGCGACATGGTGCCGATCGCGGCGCGGACTCAATAGTGGGCGAGCAGTCCGGGCCATTTGTATACTATGTCCGGGACTCACCCGCACAGGGCCAAGATCAGCCGCCCGTTTTTGTGCGAAGGCGGCAGGGTGAAGCGGTACCGCAAGCGCCTTGCGCAAACACAGGCAGCAGTGCCGATATAGATGGCGAGCAGGTCGTGCTGGATCTGCCTCTTGTGCAAGCGTCGAGCGAGGAAAAGTTTGTGCATCTACACGCGATGCAGGTGAGTCCAGATCACTCTCGACTTGCGTACATTGTCGACCTGAGCGGTGACGAGCAGTACTCGCTCTTCGTGCGCAGCATTGATGCCGCCGATGACCCGAAGCCTGTCTTTGTCGATCACGCTACAAGCGTGGCGTGGTTGAATGATAGCAAGGCCATCATGTATACCAGTGTAGGATGCGAAAGACCAGCAAGCTCGCTGCTGGCCGACACTGTATACTACAGACAAGATGTGCGGTCTCCACGGAATGTGCTTTTTCAGGAAAAGGATCCATCATTCTTCGTAGAGATGTCGCGCAGCCGGACAGGAGCCCACATCTTCATCTCGAGCTCATCAAAGACAAGCAGCGAGACGTGGATTGTGTCATCGGTAGGGGCAAACGGTGTTCAGGCTGGGGACACTAAAGAGCCACGCACCGGCATACCGCAGGCCAAGCTGGCACTCAAACGAGAGCCAGGCGTGCTCTACGTCGTACAGGACAAGAATGACAATGAGTTTGTGTTGCTGACCAATAGAGGCGGCGCTCACAACTTTGCCGTCTTTACGTGCTCCCACAGCACACTCCAAAGCGCAAACGAGTGGGTTCCATTCGTCGCCCATCGTCCAAACACCATCATCCTTGACATGGACGTTTTTCGAACGCATCTGGTTTTGTACTGCAGAGATATTCCCAGCATGAAACCGAGCGTCGAGGTGCTTCCCTGGAATGAGTCGGCTGTTACGAGAAGCAGTGCGTCCGATGCACCTTTTCAAATCGGCAAGAACACACCGAGTGGGAAGAATCATTCCCCAGGTCGGCGAAGGGACGGTGGCTTGCCAACGCCTGGTTGGCGCATTCCGCTGGCCGCCGTAGTGCCTCGCGAATATCCAATATCAGCTGTACAGGCGAGCGCGAACATGAATTTCGATGCCTCAAGCATCACATTTTCAATTGGATCGCCGGTCGGTCCGGACATTTTGTGCGAGCATGAATTCGAGTCCACACGTCCTCCGCGCGTGTTGCAAAAGCTGGAACCGCGCCTGCTTTCGCCTGATGTCGCCGCAAGCCTTGGCGATGTGACAAGTCGCTTGGTGTATACACAGGACGGTCAGCATCCGCCAGTTCCAATAACGCTGATTGAAAGTCGCAAAAACCGAAGCGCGAGCGATATTCTACTTCATGTTTACGGTGCTTATGGTGTTAGTTTAGATACGCGCTTCCGCGCAGAGTATTTGGCCTTCCTTGAGCAAGGCATCTCGCTTGGGTTTGCACATGTGCGGGGAGGCGGGGAGCTGGGCCCCGAGTGGCATCGCCAGGGTCGCGCAAGCTTGAAACAAAATTCCATTCGTGACCTTTTTCGCGTGCGGAATTACCTGGAATCCCGGCTCGGCTATCGGCGCTTCTTCGGAAAAGCTACGTCAGCAGGCGGATTGGCGCTAGCGGCTGCGATCAATGAGAGCCCCGCTTCGTTCGAGAAGGTTATTCTGCGAGTTCCGTTTGTGGACGTCACGCGCGCAAGTCTCGACCCTGCGGTCCCCCTTTCAGCGCATGAACGCGATGAGTGGGGCCACGCCAAGTCGGGCCTACATGCATTAAGCACCATTATGGATTACTGTCCCTCCCACAACATTTTCAAATTGCACAAAGCGGCGAGCGCATCCGTTGCCGGGGATCATGGAAGTGCCTCAGACTCTGCGAGTCTAACTCAAATCCCGCAAATGCTCGTGACAGCGGCACATAATGACAAGCGCGTGCCGGATTGGATGGTTGCCTCGTACATCATGAGGCTGACAGCTGAACTACGCGATACGCCATTTCGAGTTCAGACGCGATGGATCCTCTTTACTACCGATGAAATGGATGTGACTCACTTTGGCGGCGACAGCGACGGCGGTGCAAGAGAGGCAGCGATTGAACTCGCCTTCTTGTTAGAGCAGCGGTAAAGTCGTGACATGTACATGTACAAGTGCTACGGACAGAAAAAACAGACTAAATACAGATAAAAAATACAAACAAACCAGAATGTTGATAGCGCTGATCATGCTCGCGCGCGTGCATTCCGATTCTGCATAAAAAGTCGACTGCGACAGGGCTGTCTGTTTTAAGCCATCGAGGTGGCAAAGGCATGTACGAGGAATGCATGCTTTGCATGAGTACGAAAACCTGCGTAGGCACCGATGGTGAGGCAGCACTGTCTACTGGTCAAGCCGGTCATTTCATAAATGTGCGGCGCGTATTCTTTGAAGTACTGGTAGAATCGATCCCACGCCGTCTGATTCTGCTCCTCAAAGCAAGATCGGCTCGCAGTACGCCACTCACTTTGCACGAGCACTAGCACGTCTGCCACAGAGATCCAGCCAGGGCTCGTCTGTATCGATTCGACGCAGGCCGGGATCACAGCGTGCACGACCCAAATATGAAAACCAATCCTCTGGGGCAGCTCTGTCGCTTGGATGTGGATAAAACACGCGCCGCTTGGCACTCAACTGATACCCAAGGATGGTGTCTGGACGTACTTGATCGTGTCCACCCATGCATATCCTGCCAGGTGCGGGCAAAAAGCATTTTTGCAGATGTCTAATTTTCACCATCGAAGCGAGACACGCCTTGCAATACCGAACTCCGAAAGCTCTGAAATTTTTTCACATGATCAACATTCGATATCAGACAAAAACGTCTGACCCAAAACAGTGCTTGATAGTTGGCATACGGATAGAGCTCGCATTCGCGAACTCATGCTGGTCGAGAAAGTGGACAAGCTTCTCTCTCGGTTCCGAACTGGCGACAAACAACTCATCAACATCAAAGATTCCATCCCAGTCGTACTTAAAACGTGGCGTCCGGAGGCCATTGATGAAGCTGGTGGACTGAACTCGGTCAAATGGGGCTTCACAAGAATCTTTTGCAGAATTCACAGTGGTGACCTTGATCTGATGGATGAAGGTGCGAAGGAAGGCTTCGATGTAGCCGTCTGCCTCGTTCTGATAGACAGAAACGCGGTCTACACCATGCGCAAAGTAATGCACGAGCCACTCGATCATCCGCCATCGTACATTGCGCGCTGAAAGCACACAGCCATGTTACCGCGTCCAGGATTTGGCTAGCGTGCTCTTTTGAAGAAGTCTTCGGTTCGCTCCTGCGGAGAGCAGATCGGCTCATTCAAGCACAGGCCGACATCACGCAGGCTGAGTGCGCCGCTGCATCTTTTTCGTGGTTCGCCTGCAATACACAAAGACGCCAGGGAGGGGCTTGTCTGTCGCCCTTGTTTCGCGCTCACCTGATCCAAGCGTGTCGACTCCCAAACCTTATCAAGGTACAGCATGCCAACAAGCTGTTTTCTCCTGATGTGTATGGAAGAAGGGGTCTGGTAAGTGCCAACATTTGGGTCTTGCGTGGATTCCAGCAGCCACAACTCCTGAGATTCAAAACAGTGCGGGTGCGATTGTATTCATGCCCAGGCAGCTAGAGCACGCCCAGAAGATCGGTTGCATCCACTGGCTCATTGCGACTCGACTCGCCGCTGATACTGTCAACGGCTTCGCGCTCGACATCTATGCCCCGCAAGTGCTCGCCCGTCTTCGTCACAAAAATTAAATGTGCCCGCACCGATGATGTACAATGTCGAGAAGAACATGGCAACCGTACATGGGCGAAAAAGACATCGGCGGCTTCGGCATCATGCTTCTCATGTCCGATATTAAATTGCATTCGCTTTCCGCGATGAAAAAGCCTGCACTGCATTTTGCCAAAGTTTTGTGATCCTATTGGGGGGAAAATGGCTTTTCATCCTGCACATCGTGGTACACCAGACGTTGTGGGTTCTTTCGCTTCTACGAGATGTCGCGCTCGACCTGTACGGTCAAGTTGCCGATGAGACCACCCAGCACCTCATGAAAGTACGCCACGTACTCGTCCTCCACACCATTTGACGGAATTTGGATGTACAACATGCCTACCGTCTTGCCAGTGGCGGTACACCAAAACTGCGCGTCCGTAACTCGGAAGCTCATTTTCTCCCGAAGCTCCGCGAGGCGTTCTTTCACTTGCCGCGTCTCGGGCGGATTTTCACGCATCAACGTCAAAGACGTGCGGCGCAGCAACGGCAGCGTCACCATGACCATAATTAGAGCCATGACTATGGAAAGCAACGCGCTCACCCACGTACGCTGCAAGGCGTTTACTGCCATCCAGTTCAGGAGCGCATGGGAGGTGGCGTGCAGAAGGTCACCAGCCGAATGCAAGAATAATCCTTCCGTCACATCGTCAAACGCAAACCTCGGCAGTGTCATGATACCCCCTGCTGGTGCTGCTCCAGGCTCTCCTGAGACCAATCTTGTCGTTGGCTCCCTCTGCGAACTCTTCTGAAGCCTGCGCACATGCCGCATGGGGAAGAACATCACAGTTCCGATCACGCTAACGACAAAGTGCAAGAGAGTGGCGTCTGGTACGTGGTTCCGCTTCCCTGCCGCAAGCAGGCCGGCTCCAAATGCGACCTGCAGCGCACTCACGATGCGCAGCAAGGCCGTGAAGATGAGAATCATCACCAGGGTGAACCCCGCCAGCACCATCATCCGGTCATACCCAAACGTGTACTGCGCGCACGCTCTGGAGCCATGAAGAGCAGAGAACCTGAGCGCCATGCAAGCAAAGATGAGACCGACGGTGTCCAGCATCTGGAGCCCTGCGAGGTAGATGCTGTACGAATGTGCGACGCGCACGCCCACAAAGAGGTCTTGCACGGTGCTCACCGCATGAAGGACGAGGATCAAAAGCGCGCGCTTATACGGAGCCCCGCGCGTCGGTACCACTGCCATACCGTCGTCTAGCGCATGCGCGCCGTCATGCGCGCAGCTCATCAACTCGCACCAACTGGGCCGTCAACCAGTCGCGCACAGGTCATGCGCACGCCACAGTACCTCTCAAAGGCAACTGTACTTCTTATCGCATTGAACTGTACTTCCATTTCACACGGTCTGAATTTAAACTATGAACGCGCGAATTGAGAACAAAAATCTATCGCCATCTGAGCTGGCGCGCGTATTTCAAGTGGACACATGCCTTGAAAGCGCTAGCAAGGTGGCAACGCAGCCAAGATCTCGACGCCACACGTGATCCAGCGCGTGAGCAGCAAGGCTGGCCTGCGTGCAAGTGTGCATATAAGCGCGAAGGGCGGGCGCGGCGGCGGTCTGTGTCTAATCTGCCTCGTCCAGAAGTCCAAGCGCGAGCGGCAGGAGCACAGGAAGGGGAGGAGGCAGCAGGTAGGAACGAAGAGAAGATTGGCCATGGCGGACACGGGCAAGACCGAGTACACGGTGGCGCGTGCGCTCGTGCAGATGAAGATGATTGGAAAGCGCGTCGAGAAGCAGGTCCAGGAGTTTGAGCCCGTGTGTATTCAGACCGGTGCCAAGCTGGAGCAGTCGATGCAGAACAAGAGCCTGGAGCAGTTCCAGAAGGAGACCAAGGCCGACTGGCAGTCACTGATGGACCTGTTGGAGCTAAAGCGCAAGCTCAAGTGCGCAGTGGTGCTCTCGAACGCGACCACGTCGGTTGAGGTGGCCGGCACCACGTACACGGTAGCCGAGGTGATTGAGCGCAAGGCGCAGATCGAGCTGGAGCGCGAGATGGTGCGCAATCTGCGCGAGAAGTATGCACGCAAGCTGCGACAGGTCGAGAGCAAGAACACGGAGATGGAGGCCAAGATGATGAAGCTGCTGGAGGCGACGTACGCGAAGCGCGAGTCGCAGCTGAACAAAGAGGACTATGAGCGCATCACTGGACCTTTCCTGGAGAACAACGAGTCCAAGCTGATTGATCCCATCAGCATCGATGCGAAGCTGCAAGAGTTCGAGAAGCGCATCGAGGAGTTTGAGGCCGAGTGCGACGTGACGCTGAGCATTTCGAACGCGCGCGCGATCATCTACGTGTAAATGGTGGTTGTCAGCACGACAAGACGACCGGCCACACTACGTATCACGGACAGATGGCACGCACTCACATAACAGTTCTTCATGACCACTAACCTGGCCTCGGTCGGGTTGGTACGGATGGTGACCTACTCAATAAAAGTATCACGATTTGTCACAAAATACGGGTCCGACCTGCCACAATTCGTGAGAGAAGCTAGCAGCCAATCCTGCTTTGCAACTTCCTCTCCAGTCTTCGTGTCTTCCCTAGGCCACAATTATTCTCTGCTTCCGTTTCTGTCAACTTCTTCCCAACTTTTCCCAACCGGAGGTTGGTGTTTCGTTCTTGTGTGGTTGCGTCGTGGTCGCAGCTCTCCCCCATGGGCCGGTCGCGGGATATCTGTGACCTGCACTAACCGACTGTGTAGCACCGCGTGACTTTGCTCATTTGAAAAGGGCTCAGCCGTTCGACTGGGATCCAGGTGATCCGTTCGTCAAGTAAGCCGTCCATGGTACGACTAGCTGGACTGCTGGCCATCTTTGGACTCTAGGAAAGGTCGAGAGGCGTTGGGAGAGACGATTGGAAAGGAAATCTACACCATACGATGCGCGGTTCGCGAGCAGATCTTGCACAATGCAGGGGCATGTGTCTAACGCTGAATCGTCGCACCGGGTGCTGGAGAGAAAGGATTGGTTCGATGAGAAGCAAAAGGTAACAGATGAGGTGCTGAAAGCGTTCAAGTTCAAACACTTGTGTTCCTTGTTCAAGACATTCACCGAGAAGAGCACCGAGGAGAAGAAGGCTGAGATGAGGGATATCTTTCTGCACCTGAAGAGCATGTGGCAAGAAAAAGAGCCAAGCCCGGGGAGAACACACGTGCCTCACCCAGACGAAACGGAGATTCTAGCGGGAATGGTGCCTGCGTGTCTCGCTTATCCAATCTTGAGGCTGTTGGTACCGGGTCTCGATAGCCTGAGATCCAAATATGGCATACAAGCAAAAGCGCTCAGCCAAATTTACATCAACACAATGGGCCTGAAGGGCGCGTCTGCCGATGAAAGCTGGCAGCAGTTGCTGCATTTCACAGATGAGCGTGCGGCCGGTGAAGCAGCAGGCATGTTGAGCGAAGTTGTATTCAAGTTTCTGAAGGAGCGTAACCACAACATCCTCCTTGAAGAAAGCGACACCAAAAGGCAATACAGGGAACATCGGATACGGGTTTGGGAGGTCGACCAGGCGCTGGACGCCCTGGCGCACGCATACAAGGGAGCCGGGGCAGGTGCCCAGGCGCGGTCAGCCCTTGGAAATCTCATTGCTCGGTGCACACCGGACGAGAATCGCTGGCTTGTGCGGCTGATTCTGAAAGAGATGCGCCTACGTACCTCCGAGATGACGATTTTGAAATGGTACTTTCCGGGTGCCGAGGTCGAATACAACTCTCACCATGACCTCAAGATTCTGTGTGAGAAGTCTGAGGAGGAAATGCAAAAAATGTATCGCACAGATGGTGCGTACCAGGACGCAAGGCGGTCGCGAGTGATTCTGAACAAGCCATTTGGTGTTGAGCTTTCCGCTCGCGGCAATTCCGACTTTTTCGAAGCACAATTCAAGGATATGCTAAAGGGCAGCGCAAACGCAGGCGTCGTCATCGAACCCAAATATGACGGCCAGCGGTTGCAGGTGCACAAGAACGGAAAGCATGTACAACTCTTTTCGCGAAATTTGGTCGATGAAAACTCGAACTACGCAAAGTGGCTAGCGGGTCCGATCAACGCACAAGTTGAGGCCATGTCCTGTGTTCTGGACGGTGAAGTTGTTTTATGGAATCACGAGACTGACCAGCTTTCGAAAGAATCAGTCAGCATGAGAGGTGTTGGTCGTATGGGAAGCGCTGAACCATTTGAACGACTACGCTCGTTTGCCATAAACAATGATCCACCAAGCCATGGGGGCACAGTGGGCAGGCAGAGTCTGAAGTTTATGGTCTTTGACGTGCTTTACTTGGATGGTGCTGTTGTTAATGACCGCAGCACACGAAGGACATACGCGTTAGACACCTGGCAGGTCGCGTGGAAGCCTCGCCACGAGCGGAAGCGCATTCTTGAAAGTATCGTGAAAACTGATGCTTCGCGTCCAGACGACATAATCTCGATCGCACCGTACGAGGCTGTGACATCCGCTGACGAGGTCAGAGAAAAGCTGCACGAGTACGTGGTAGACCTCGGCCATGAGGGGTTGGTCATGAAAAACATGAGCGCTGAATACGCAGTCAACAAAAGGTCACCAATAGTGTCGCTGAAGCTCAAGCCCGATTACTTTGGCGGCGGTATCACGGATATTGACGCAGTAATCATCGGTGGGAGCTACGGAACAGGCGAGCGGCGGTCGAAGATGTTGTCGCATTTCCATCTTGCGCTGCTGCAAGAGCATGCCGTGAATGATGATCAGGAGCTGCTATTCGTACCAATTGGCAGGGTTGGTACGGGCTACTCGGACGAAGAAGCTGGAAAGCTCAACCTTGCATTCGTCCATAATGCCGTGGACTCGAAAGAGACTGGACGGTCATGGAGGCCGCCGTACCTGATTGTTCCTGGAGGCATGTCACTGAAGCATCCAGATGTCTGGATTCGGGACCCGAGACGCTCCAGGATTCTGACTGTCAAGGCGTACAATCTCTCGAGGGACTCAGATGGCGGCTTTTCCGGTGAATTGCGATTCCCACGTGTCACAAACATTCGGGATCCACACGACAAGGCCATTCAGGATATCGACACAATAAGCGACCTCTTGCACAGAGCAAGGACCACATCAATACAGGGGCCGGTGCGACCTTTGAACCCTAGTGGTTTGAAGAGGAAAAAGCGGCGAGTGAGTGCCGCGCTCGATGCAAAGAGCGGTTTCGTACAAGGACCTCCCGGACGAGCTTGTCAGGAGCGGAAAAGTGATATCTTCAAGGATCTCAAGTTTTGCTGGCTTGGGCACGCAAACAAGGAAGAAGAAGTGCAGTGCCTCGTGGAGGAACATGGCGGCATTATGCTGCCTTCAATCAATGCACGCAGCGCCGCTGAGGCAACTTGCTTTCTTGCCTCTTCAGCCAACAATCCAGATGTCCAAGACTGGGTGAGAACTTACGCCCAGGCAGCGCAAGGCACAGATCGTCGTGCTGTAAAAATTGTCGAGAGGCAAGGGGGCAAGAAAGACATTGTGCTGCTCTCGTGGGTGGAGAGATGTATTCGCGAGCACAGCCGATTGCAGCAGCGTCGTCATGAGCTGGTCGCCATGAGCGCAGGGACGGAACAAAGAATCAACTACGTGTACGACCAATTCGGGGATTCGTATCGGCTTGATCCCACCCAAACGCTAGAAGAATTTGTGGCAATTCTGTGGGCTCGCGTAGAACGAAATCGCGAGCGTTTCTCACGGACTGGCATCACGCCGGAAATGCTTCCCGCCGTAGTCAACGAAGAGTATGAGAAGATCAGGCATGACCCTGAGCTCGTCCACTTTCTATCGATCATTGAGGTTCAGGCAAACATAAGAATTGATGAAGACGACGACAGCGTTCATGCTTGAAAATGGCCTTTCCTGACATGAGAGGTAGCATCGTGCCATGCCACAGTCGCATTTCGCAATTACCGCACGTCAGAAGTGTAGCCCTCATGGTCTCTTCCAGAGCAGACTGAGACCGCTCTCGTCCTCGGAAAAGGTAAGCCCTAGGGCTCGAAGATCCTCTTCAGCCCCGCTTGATCTTCTTCTGGCCCAGTTCTTCTCGTATTGATCCAGAATACCCGCGAAGCATAGTGCAACAGCAAACATGCAGGGCGCCATGGCCGCGAGCAGCGGGTCTGA
The DNA here is from genome assembly GCA_008690995.1 of Porphyridium purpureum. Taxonomy (NCBI): domain Eukaryota; phylum Rhodophyta; class Bangiophyceae; order Porphyridiales; family Porphyridiaceae; genus Porphyridium; species Porphyridium purpureum. The sequence continues at coordinate 1,908,723 of VRMN01000002.1, read as the reverse complement.
GTTGGGCCGCACGCGGACCGACTCACACCACTCGCAGCTTAGGCTCATTTCCAGCGCCACCCGCACAATGCCCATGACAACATCTCGCACGTGCTGTGCCAGCGCATCATCTGGTATCTGCGCCATCAGCCATTCGTGTGGTGACAAGCGTGCGCCCATTGCGCTACCTTCGGATATGCTCACGAGCTCGATCCTGCGCGCGCTCGCGTCATAATCCTCCTTGAGGGCGGATAAATCAATATCGAGCTGAATGGTGAGAACGTGTTTGAGGAGCCGATCGACGTCAATCAGTACATCAAAAGGCCCGTCATTCGGGCCTCGCACGTACACAATATCTTTGGTGCGCTGCGACGGGTCATAAGTAAAGACTCGTCCGAGCGAAGTGCGCTCCACCATGTAGGTCTGCGGGGGAATGCCCACGTACGCGAGTGCCGACGCAGCCGTCGACCAATCAACACTTTCCAGGAAGACGCTGTAAAACGACGCGATTCGAGCTGGATTAAAAATCCGATTCGCACGGAACGACACATTCCTTTGGAAGGCATTTAGCGCCATCCCATTTGTGCGCTGGTCGCACACCTTGACAAACTGCGCGAGTAGAATCTGCGCGTATTGCCTTCCCGCGGGACCTGAGGAGAAAGCCGCTTGCTCGACAAGTTTGCTCAGCGACGGATCCGCAGCCGTTATCTGGAGCAGTTCGTGCAGCAGGATGTCGAAACGTTCCAATAGGTCAATCAGCGAGTTCTGGCCTACACCCGCGAGCCCCGCCTCCCGTAGCTGATCGAGGCGAGATTCGTGCCGCTGGAATGCGTCGCGCACAGAGCATGCTTGTACAGTCTTGAAGTGCCGCGGCCCATTTGTGTGCGCGCACGTTTGCGCGCGATGCGTCGCACGGGCTGGGGCGGGGCCGGTGATCACCCATGCCAGCATGATAGCTGTGCCCGCAAAAGCCAGACTTTTCTTCTTTGGTTTAACATAAAATTTCTGTTCAGTCTTCGGCCGCCATGGCTCCCGCAGAAGTTTAATCGTCAGAAGGCGGCCAGCCGAGCGGCACGAACCACTCAAAGCACCAGCGCGCCAGCCTGATACTACAGATAAGCGAACCTAAGACAGATATAATTGCGGCGGCGAGCTTGAAAGGCCAGAATCGGTCTTGCTGGGCATCGTCCAGCTGCGCACGCGCCTTTGCCCGCAGGTTGTAAAAGCGCGAGACCTGCTCCTCGACTTGTAAATGAGGTTCGCGGTGCTTGGACAGATCGGTGATGCGGGTGCGCAGCCACGATGCGAGCGAATCGACAGTGCGGTTGCCGCGGTAGCGGAACAGCGGCTCTCCGGCATGAAATAGAATCACGGACGGAAACGCATGTGCGCCGAAACGCGAATTGAACGCGGCATTGTGGTATGCATCGATCGATAGAACGCACAGTTCCGGAAAGGATGCGGCAAGTAAAGCGTACGTCGACTCAAAAGCCTGCGAAAAGCGACACCATCCAGTTGCATGAAAGTTCACCAAAACAAACTCATGCGAATTGGAGCGAGCGGAACGTGCTGGCTTTCTCTCATCGCCCACCTCCAACACGGACGTGGACACTGGTGCCAACGCAGAGGATGCACGCAAAATGTCCAGTAAGCGTGATTCATTCACCACGCGCGCATAAAGCTGCGCAGGTTGCTCACCGCTTTCATAGTCAACATCGATGTGCGTTGCGGCTTGTTCGTCAAAGCGGGTCATTCTCGTCAGACTTGCACAGGCGCGATTCGCCGGCTCTGGCAGCTCTTCCTCAGCACTCACTGCGCAAATTTGCTCCTTGCCTCCTAATCCACACGAATCCGGCATGTCGTTTGTAGACCGCAAACCAGAACACCTCTCAGTTGCGCATGAATTGGGAACGTCCTGTTCGCCGAACACACACGTCATCCAAATAAAAAGCACAGCCAGCCATTCCACGGTGATCCAGGTCATACCTCTGTACATTTGCTTCAGCTTAGGCCTACCATGGCGCCTCGCACGCTGCGATTTGGACATCCTGGTCGTCTTCTTCGGACGGTCAAACACCTACCTTGCCAGTTTTCCACACCACCATGCTCCTCCCCCCGAACACCTCTGAACGAATGAATCCGTAAACCGGTTTCGGCTACGTCACGTCGTAAACGGTCTAACAGTTCATCGGTTAACGCGCTGTACATCGTGTACACATTGTCCAACCGAAGTACTGTTCGGCCGAATGCACGTGGGACAGAAAAGTAGGCTTGACGTGGGCGGTGGGTGTGGCTTGGGGGTTTGTGACGAGGCCGAAGGAAGGAGAACCGCGTTGTTGAGGGCTTGTGTGGGTGGTGAGGAGCGCGGCACGGCGCAGCACGATGTCGGCACGCACGTCCGAGAACGTGCTGCGGCGGTTCATGGACGCGCGCGTGCATTTGGGGCACAAGACGCGCGTGTGGAACCCGCGCATGGCGCCGTTTATTCTTGGCGTGCGCAATGGTATGCATATTATCAACTTGGACAAGACTGTTGTGCTCATGGCGGACGCGCTGCGCTTTGCGCGCGAGCTGACTGCAAGTGGTGGCAGAATATACTGGCTGGGTCCGCGCGAGGAAACACAGCATGACATGCTCGTCTCGATTGCGGAACGCACGCCAGGCGCGATCTTCCAAAGAAAGTCGAAGCGCTGGATAGGGGGTATGTTTACCAACGCCGCTCAAATGGGTACTCTTCAACGGTTTGGGAACAAGCTTCCGGACGCGCTCTTTGTGATGGACGCGAGAAAAAATCGCGTCGCAATCGCCGAGGCCAACGTCATGTCGATGCAGGTGATCGCCGTGCTGGATACGGACTGCGATCCGAAAGAGGTGCAGTACCCGATCCCCGGTAACGATGAGTCGTCCCTTGCACTCCATCTCTACATGTCAATGATGTCCCATGCCATGACTGAAGGACATCTCTTGTATCGCAAGACGAAGCAATCCAGAACACCCAGAGCTGTTGCTTCGAGCAGTGACAGTGTCCAGATCATGGTCCCGGAGGCGCATCTGGCCGGGGAAGAGACCACTCACGCAGAAAGACCGGTCGAGGCAGCAGAAACAACAATGAGTGAAACGAGTGAAATCAGTGCGTCAGGTTCAGCGTCTGTTGGCGAAGAACCCGGTGAAGACGCAGCAGGTCCTGGAGTGCCAGATATGGCAAGTCACGAGCACGCCAGAGCAGTTGAGCCTGGGGCTCCCCCTGCAACGCGCGACGATGCCGAGGGCGCCGATGCTGGCTCTGCTCTAGCAGAGAACAGAGTCGAAGAAGGGCCATCCACCGCTGTAGAGGATGTGCAGGCCGACGCGCACGATGAAGTGTCAAGAACGGACCATCCCAACGAAGTAGAGGGCGTCGAACGACATGCTGATCCAGGCAACCTCGACGCGGAGGCAATTGGCAGCGATGGCCAGGTCGTCGAGTCAGAAACGGGCGAACCGGGAGAAGAAGAAGCTGAAAGTGAACACCGCACCTGCAAGGATGAAGGTGGCGAACCACCATCACCTACTCCTTAAGCAGAGCCGCGCCAGAACATTGAACCTGAGCTAGAGTAGGGAACAGGGCAATGTGGTATGTAAAGTTTACCTGAAAGCCTCGTATTGACGTGGATGTGAGGAACATTCCAAGACCGATGTCTTGTAAGCCATCTCAAAAGGTTCGTGCATTTTGCGACCGCAAGAAGTGACTCGAGAAGGATCACAATCGCTCTGCACGGAAAGTTCCTCTATCCAATTTTTTGTTGTTGTCTTTGTTGTTCCGGATCACGGATCCCCATAACAGAGCTCCTCTCTCTTTCGTGCGGCCACTGTTCTTAAATCACTCGAACGAAACATCGAGCATAAAAAGGGAGGCCGGACACGACAGCAGAGCCACGTCGACGAGCGCAAGCAGCTGCTCAGGCAGCGCGTGAATTCGATCTTCACTTACGCGCGCCACGAGAGAGTTTTCGGCGGTGCACCTTCATGGGCATGACAGCCTTTGCCAGTTTCAGACGTTCCTCCAGTGTCGTGCGAGCCATTTCATAAACCACATAAAATATGGCGGTTGCCGGAATCACATAAAGGGAACGCACAAGCGCGCCTCGCATGAGTGCTTTGTAACCTTCCGCTCTGACGGTAGCAGAGAAGCACTTGCCAGCCGTGGCGTATAGCCTGGCTGCGCCAAGCTGCTGTGTCATCATGCGCGTGCGCACCACGTCTAAGGGCGTGGTGAGCAGGCTGCTCACTGCTGCGCTGGCTGCCCCAACGGCGAAGAGCTCGGATGCGTCGAGCTCGGCCTGTTTCCTGGTTTCAGCAGCTCGCAGTGCGCGGTTATAGATCACGAGCTGCAATGCGCGAAACGCAAAGTCACGCTTGACGTGAGTAAACCAGCCCTGGTACGTACTTGCCATACTGGCCTTGCCCATGTACGAGCCGGTTTGCAGTTTGACCTTCCACTGTTCGAACGGAACTACCCAGAAGGACACGAGAAAGTCGGCCACGCATGCCGCCGCAAAGGAGCGCAGGGGCCTGGTACTTCCGTTCGGCTCTGTAGCGTTTCCGTTCGATGCCTTACCCAGCACGCTGTGGTCGAGCAAGTCGTACAGCAAAAACGCCAAAACGCCGCCCGGGACGTGCGCCGCAATACCTTGCGGCAATCCACGAAACACCGGCACCGACTTTCTAAGCGCAGCCCGGAGTTTGCGCCCGCTGCTCGCCTGCAGCTGCAGGTTGCTCTTGAGTGTATCGAGCGGGAAGAGCAACACAATGGCCGCCAGGCGCGCCATCGACGCCGCCGCGATTTTGTACTTGCTGTCGTTCATGCGCTGCAAGGCTTCCTTGCGTATTTGAGCGAGATTTTGTCTGCTGAAGTTGAAGCTCAGTCGAGGTGCGGCTTTCTCTTCGTCGACCACCCCTGCTGACGGTAATTTCTTAGTCCGCCTGACACGCTTTGTGAGTGCGTAAATGCTGCGCGCTGTGCTGTTGAAAACAGTCACAAACTGTTGTTGTACAATACCGCCGGCGTCTTGGAATGCTTTGAGGACATGGTTGACCTTGGTGACCGCATGGTTCGCGATGTCGTCTGCTTCCGCGCTCCCGACAGTATTAACCACCACGACCACTCCGCCTCGGTCGTGCTTCTTTGCCAGCGCCGACGGCGCTGGGTGCCGCGAACTCTCTGCGACACCCACATCATTTTTCATCGCGCCGCTCTTGCCCGCCGCAGGCACGCGCTGCAGAGCCACATACCCCGCGGCGCACACGAATTCGTGCTTCCTTCTCATCATTCTCTCCGAACGGTCCATAGTGCTACGTGCAAAGACGACGCAATGTCGTTCAGTCACGATGTCCACTTTCGCCTTGCCAGCAAACGGACAGAACTAGGCCACTCACGCCCACACCTCTGTAACTTTATCTCTCTCTCGCCTCTTGCTTTCCCTCCTTGTCCATGTATCCTTGTTCTCTCGAATCTCTCGTTTCACTATGCCACATCGCCGCACGTTCACATCATCCACGCACATCCACCGCCAGCAACCCCACCAGCCTGCCGCTTTGCGCTCGGACCGCCGCGAGATGAAAACGCGCCCGCGCGCGAGCGGCGTTCTCTGCGCCAAACACCAGCTGTACCGTGCGCCCTCGCGTAACGGCAGACACAGTGTACACACACCTCTACAAACACACCCTCAAACCCACATGTATCGAGCCACCACTGTACCCCCAGTCATCTTCATTTCATCCCCCCCCCCAAAAACCCAACCACGAACCAACCACCAAAACACCCGGAACGGCATATATCTCCAACGTCAAACCCCGAATCGTCGCGTGTGTTTGTATCTTATTAAAACAATCTCATTTAGACAGAACTTGGTAAGGGTTCAATCACCGAACTTTTTCGATTCGACACACGATTTTGTTGTACATTCTGTGTGGTAAGAAACGACATGATCCAAGTTTTGTGGGTTGGAAAAGGGCATACCAAAGAAACACACTTACCCAAACAGGGCCAAAGTGGAGAGGCGATCGAGGGTGGACAGTACGATCGATCGGTGTTGTATGTCCATGAGTGTATTTGTATAGAGAGCGATATGAGAATGCATGCGTCATGCCAACGTCATGCGATTGTGCGGGGTTATCGACAGGATCGAGCGTCTCAGTACAGCTGCGCCACACGTGGAGATTCTCGGACGCCAGAACCGCGCTACGATGCAAGCGGCTTGGAGCGCGGGGCCAACGCGCACCACCAAGGGCGGCGCGTGTATGCAAATGGGTGTGTTTTGTGATTTGGCGATGGAACCCTGGCGGCTACGTGTGGGTGGTGATGCAGGCAGGCGTGGAAAAAAAAAAAAAAAAAAAAAAAAACGTCTGGCACTGGAGGTGTAGCGTGGATGAAGCGTGCGGTGGTGGTGCGCGCAGGCATGAAAAGAGGTGAGAGAGCAGACACAGGGAGAGGAAGGTGAGGGAGTAGAGAGAGGGAGGGAAAGGTGGTGGAGGTGGGAGGGAGTGGACGGACTGGTTGGATCTCGAGCCAGAAGGTCGAGGATGGCGGCGTCCAGCGAGCTGGTGGAGCACGAGTACGCGGGCGTCGAGCAGGTGGACGAGCACGTCGCGTACTGGAGCAAGCAGACCGATGGCACGCGCGTCATTGCAGAGGATCGCCATCTGGAAGGATGGCAGGACGCGCTCAGGTACCGCTACGCTCGCTACCTGGAAATGAAGAAGGCCATCGAGGACAATGAGGGCGGCCTGGACCAGTTTTCGATGGGCTACAAGAAGCTCGGCTTTAACAAGCAGGGCGACGGCGTCGTGTATCGCGAGTGGGCTCCGGCCGCAAAGGAAATGTACCTCACCGGAGACTTTAATGGCTGGAACAGGCGTTCGCACGGCATGAGCAAGGACGGGTTTGGCGTCTGGGAAATCTTTCTGCCAGAGGGCATTCCGCATTCGACGCGCGTCAAGACAGTCATCATCACACACGGCGGCATGAGCCTGGATCGCAACCCGGCGTACGGCACTTTTTTCATGCAAAACCCAGAAACCGTGCTCTACGACTGCGTGTACTGGAATCCGGCGCCTGAGTGGACGTACCAGTGGGAGCACCCCGCGCACGTCGAGATTCCAGACAGCATGCGCATTTACGAATGCCACGTCGGCATGGGCTCGAACGACCCAAAGGTCGGCAGCTATCGCGAGTTTGCCGACAATGTCGTACCACACATCGCCAGGACGGGCTACACGGCAGTGCAGTTCATGGCCATTATGGAGCATTCGTACTATGCCTCGTTTGGTTACCACGTGACAAACTTTTTCGGCGCGTCCAGCCGCTCGGGCACACCGGAGGACCTCAAGTATTTGGTTGACACCTGCCACAAGTACAAGTTGCAGGTGCTGATGGACGTGGTGCACTCGCACTCAAGTTCGAACGCGATGGACGGCCTCTCCATGTTTGACGGCACGGATCACCTGTACTTCCACGGCGGCGCGGCAGGCTACCACTCGATGTGGGACAGCCGCTGTTTTGACTATGGCAAGTGGGAAGTCATGCGCTTCCTGCTCAGCAACTTGCGTTTCTGGATCGAGGAGTACCACTTTGACGGCTTCCGCTTTGATGGCGTGACAAGCATGTTGTACAAGCATCACGGCATTGGGTACTGCTTCACGGGTGACTACAACGAGTACTTTGGTTACCATGTCGACGTTGAGGCATGCGTCTACATGATGCTAGCGAATGAGATGGTGCACACGCTGTATCCGAAGGTCGTCGTGACCATTGCGGAGGACGTTTCCGGTATGCCCACGCTGTGCCGCCCCGTCGAGGAAGGCGGGCTTGGCTTTGACTACCGCCTGGCTATGAGCATTCCAGACAAGTGGATTCAGATTTTGGAGACCAAGTCTGACTGGGACTGGGACATGGGCGACATTACGCATACGCTGACCAACCGCCGCTGGAACGAAAAGACGATTGGGTACTGCGAATCGCACGACCAGGCACTGGTGGGTGACAAGACACTGGCCATGTGGCTTATGAACGCCGAAATGTACTACAACATGGGCACGGAGAGGTGGCCCACGCCTGTGGTTGAGCGCGGTCTTGCGCTCCACAAGATGATGCGCCTCGTCACCTTCTGCCTGGGCGGCGAAGGCTACCTAACATTTATGGGTAACGAGTTTGGGCACCCAGAGTGGATTGACTTCCCGCGCGAAGGAAACGGGTGGAGCTACACCCACGCGCGCCGGCGCTGGGATTTGGCCTTCAGCAAGGACCACCGCTACAAGTTCCTGCTCGAATGGGAGCGCCTCATGTACGAAGCCGAGACCAAATATCCGTTCTGCCGTCCGAATATGCACCAGTGGGTCGTGCTTAACCGCAATGACGACAAGGTGATTGTGGTTGAACGCGGGAAGCGACTTTTGCTCGTGTTCAACTTTCATCCCTGCAAAAGCTATTCGGACTACCGCATCGGTACGTACTGGCCAGGCAAGTACAAGTGTGTCTTGGACTCGGATGCATGGAGTGTGGACGGACAGGGACGTGTGCACTGGGACGTCATTCATCAGACATCACCGCAGCCGTGGAACAATCGCCCTCACTCTCTGCAGTTATTCATGCCGGCGCGCACGTGCCAGATGTATTATTGCTTCCAGATGGAGGGAGAGGTGGCGGACGATGAGCCAGACATGGGTGTCCAAGTAGCTCCGGTGGGCGGACCGGAGAAACCGATTGGGACTGTTGACGAAACGCTCGCCACAGGCGCGAAGACTGGCACCACACCTGCCGCGGCACCGGCAGTCAACGGTGTGCATGAGCCAGCAAAATCAGAAACCGGAAAAGAAGCGAAATCAGTGGCTGGCGGAAAGGATGCCAAGGCATCTGCTGCGACAAAGGCACCGAAGAAGTGAAAGAGTGGCCCGGCCGACCAGAGCATGGACGTGACGAAAAGTACCTCTCAGAAATCCTTCAGTAAAGCTTGTGGTTCAAACGTGTCGTCATCTGTAGCGGCTCTTGTCGGAGGTCGCACAGAATGCGTGTTATGTGAGCAGCCAGACGACCCGATGCATGTACGAATAAACAAAGATATTGGACAATTGTCTCTTGCAGGCTCGAAGTGGATAGCATGCGCAAGGGTAGTTGTACTTGCAGTGTTTACTTTCGAGATGAAACCTCGTTTGCACATTAGACGCTTATAAGACACCGCGTCTACGTGACACCGGCCGAGCCAGCAAGACAGCTGGTAGGGTTTCCCCAACGTGTTACTCGATGTAGGGCGACTTTCCTGTCTTTCGGAGCGGAGAAAAGTCGCCAGACCACGCCTGTCCGGGCGCATCCGCGAACGGATTTTCCTTAAGCTCTCCTGCGGCGAGGTATTCCTTGTAAGACTTCACCAGCTCATTCACGGCCTTGAGTGCCTTCTTTTGGTCCTGCTGATCAGCGGCCTTGCGGAGGATGCCGGCCATTTCGTAGATGACCGCGGTGTTTCCAATCAGATCGGTCTGCACGAGCTTATCGGTCGGGTACGCGCCTGTGGCAAAAAGGGTGAAAGAGTTCTTGAGATCTTCCAGGGGCCCCTTCTTCCCGACGATGGACTCCACGGTATCCCAGTTCTTTGCGTTCACGGCGGCCACCAGCTTCTCGATCATGGGCGCGGCGTCGAAGATGCGGGAGCCATAAAGGTTACGTGCGCGGTACTTTGTCGCCGACGAAACAGCTCCGTCGGCAAGAGCCGGGGAGATTGGCGCAGCAGCGAGCGCGAGCGCGGCGGCGGCCGATCCCGCCAGACCCAGCACGGCGCGCCGGCTCAGCGCGGCGTCCTGTTCCGACATGCGCACGCATACCGCCCTCCGGTGCACGCTCGCTGACGCCGCCACGGGCACCACGCCATTCACAAACGCCATCCTGCAACCTCTACCTATCACAGACACACACTCTCTCCACACTCTCCAGATCCCCACCCACAAACAAACACACACACTCTCTCTCTCTCTCTCGCTTGCTCGCTTGTCGTTCCGTTCACCACCTCTCGCAACAAGTCTGCGCTCCCCCGCGACTCCAGAATCTCCCCCACACAATTTCCTATCAAAATAGGCCCAAATCACTAGCACCTTTATCGTTCCTGCCTCATCTACCACAACCCTCGATCTCGGCCACTCCCTTTCACTCTTGGAAGCACTGTACATTAACGCTGTACACCCTCATAGCAAACGTGGTCCGTCCATAAGGAACCACGTCGCATCCGACGAGCCGAACCGATAAGGAATCGGCTACGAAGATCCGCCTGAGCACAGTGCGTGGGTGCGGCGGACGAGCGATCAGAAGCAGGACATGAGTTGGCGCCAGCTGGACGACGGTGGCCGTTGCTCGCTCAGGCATGCGCTGCCTGGTCTCGCCGCGTTTGGGAAGACTCGTGCACGCGCGCATTTGCGGTTGCACGGTGGCGATCCCATGCGCACAAGTCTTGTCACATCGTCTTGCTGACTCGCACTGTGGCCGCGCCATTCCATCTGTCCGTCCGTCCGTCCGTCCATCCGTCCGATGTAGTTACTACTAAAGCGCGCTCATTCTAGAAGAAGCTAGGCGTGGCTGGCACATAGAAGACGAATCTAGAGTGGTCCTTTTTACCGGTTTCCCGGTTTATTGGTCTATCGGTTTACTCGGGAGACGCATGTGTAAGGGGAGGAGGGCAGATTCTCGGTTGCGATTGGATGGATGGGGCTGTACGGAGAAAGACTGCGAGAGCAAGAGTGCCAGCAAGGCCTGTGTTATGTGTGTCTGAGTGTGTTGATGGGTGCTGCGCACGCCGGCATGCGCGCGTCTGCTTTATGATTGCATAGCGCTGGGGTTGAGTTGGCGTTTTGCGCGACGAGGCAGCAAGGAGGACGGGTCAAGTTGCTCGCATTCAGGAACACGTGTTGGAAGCGATGTGGTTGGCGGCGCGCCTGCGCGATTCGCGCGTGTTTGCGCGCGTGCGCGAGTGGCGAAATGGTGTCCGAGGGCGGAGCGTGCAGCAACCGAGATGGTCGTCGATGTCCGCAAGTGCATATGCGGGTGCGCCTCGCCGTCGTTCACACGCATGGACGAGCTACAGCGCACACCTGGCGCCCGCGAATGTGCCCGCGCTCGCGTACCGTGCTTCTGCAGCACAAAGCTCACAGCAAGGACTCAGTGTGGCTCTGAATGGGCTGCGCCGCGAGTCTCGTGCTTTGCATACTTCGGCGTGCGCGAGGCAACAGCACGGCCAGGGCCCGTCTGAGCCTTGGGTCGCGCCAGAGGCAGTGCCTATTGGCGATTATTTGAAAAAGTATGGCAGAGATTTGACCGAGTTGGCCGCAAAGAACAAGCTGGACCCTGTGATCGGGCGCGAGGAGGAAATCCGTCGCACAATTCAGGTTTTGTCCCGCAGGACCAAGAACAACCCGGTCCTGATCGGCGAGCCCGGCGTTGGCAAGACCGCGGTGGCAGAAGGACTCGCACAGCGCATCCACGCCAAGGACGTACCTGAAAGTTTGCAGAACAAGCTCGTTGTCTCGCTCGATATGGGTAGTCTCGTCGCCGGCGCCAAGTTCCGCGGCGAATTCGAGGAGCGACTCAAGGGAGTACTGCGGGACGTCGACCAAGCACAGGGCAAAGTGATCTTGTTTATCGACGAACTGCACACGCTGGTTGGTGCCGGCGCGGCGGAGGGCTCTGTCGATGCGTCCAATATGCTCAAACCGGCGCTTGCACGAGGTGAGCTGCACTGCATTGGCGCGACAACGCTGAATGAGTACCGTAAGTACATTGAAAAGGACGCTGCGCTCGCGCGCCGCTTCCAGCCTGTGTACGTGGCTGAGCCTTCGGTAGAGTCCACCATCAACATTTTGCGAGGCCTCAAAGAGCGCTACGAGATCCACCATGGCGTGCGCATCACCGACCGCGCACTGGTCGCCGCTGCGGTGAACGCCCACCGGTACATGACGGAAAGGAAGCTGCCAGACTCGGCCATTGATCTTGTGGACGAAGCCGCATCTCGCCTGAAAATGCAGCAAGAAAGCAAACCGGAGTCAATCGACGATCTCGACCGAGCACTGATCTCGCTGCGAATCGAGGAGAATGCACTGAGCAAGGAAACGGATGCAGCGAGTCGGACCCGGCTGGACGAATGCAAGCGCGACATCAAACGTATCACTGAACAGCGCAGCGCACTGATGGAACGCTGGACGCAAGAGCGCAGCGCAATTTCAGAGACAAAGGGTCTGCGGAAAGACTTGGAAAAGGCGCGGCTGGAGCTTGAGACCCTGCGCCGCACGGGCAGTGATTTGCAACGTGCTGCTGAGCTTACGTATGGAATCATTCCTGACTTGGAGAAAAAGCTCGCGCGCGTAGCAGCGACGGATACGGCTGCGATAGGGGCCGGCCGGGAAGATGGAGCGGGTTCAACGCTGGTGCCAGACTCTGTATCGGAGCTTGATGTTCTGGGGGTGATCAGCAAGACGACGGGTATTCCGTTGCAGAACCTACAGCAGGGCGAAACTACCAAGCTTTTGACCATGGAAGACGCGTTGCGGCAGCGTGTGATCGGGCAGTACGAAGCGATCAGTGCAGTGAGCAACGCAGTGCGCCTGAACCGTGTAGGTTTGCACGGGACGTCGCGACCGATCGGTTCATTTCTATTTCTTGGCCCCACGGGTTGTGGGAAGACCCAGCTTGCCAAAACGTTGGCTCAGTTCTTGTTCGACGATGAGCGCGCGATGGTTCGCATTGATATGAGCGAATATTCAGAGCGGCACACAGTGTCGCGCCTGCTTGGCGCACCACCAGGCTATGTAGGTTACGACCAAGGCGGCCAACTGACCGAGTCGGTGCGGCGACGCCCGTATCAAATCGTGTTGCTGGATGAATTTGAAAAGGCACATCCAGTGGTCGCGACGACGCTCTTGCAGTTGCTAGACGACGGTAGGCTCACAGACGGACAAGGCCGTACGGTCGATTTTTCGCATACGATCGTGATTATGACAAGTAACCTGGGTGCGTCCTTCCTCGCACAGTTGCCCTCCGACACCGACTCGGATGCAGCCAAAGAAATCGTGATGGCTGAAGTTCGCGCGGCGTTGCCACCTGAATTTATCAACCGTCTGGACGATGTGGTGCTGTTCCATCGGCTGTCGCGCGAAGACATGCTTGGCGTGGTGCAAGTGCAGATCGCACAGCTCCGCCAACTGATCAAGCAGCGCGATCTTGCTCTGGATTTGTCGCCAGATGCCGAGGCATGGCTGGCCGAGAATGGGTATGACCCCATGTATGGCGCGCGGCCCCTCAACCGGCTCATCCAGCGCCATATTTTGCAGCCGCTGGCCAGCTGCCTGCTAAAGGGCGATATTCTCAACCACGAGACAGTTCATGTTGTCACTGAATCAAGTGAGTCAGGTGCGGGCGGTCTTCGAGTTGTTCCAAACCATTAAACGTTTTCCCCCGTCTGTCCCTTTCCGAAACGATGTCGCGAATTGCGCGGGTGCGACAAGGCCACGCGCACGGGTTCATGATCGAATAACAGGAAGGCTGGAGTCCAACTCGCGTAAGGCAGTAAACCTGAAGGATTTAGTCTCGCGCAGGACGCCCGCATGCAGCGGTCCCGCGTGGTAGACGTATGGCGGTACCTGCAAACCGCGGCGGCGAGCGCGCCGGCGGCCGTGCTGATGTTCGTGCAGGCGGCACTGCAGTCGCCGTGCGTGCAAGTTGCGGAGACGCATGCGCTCGTGCTGCACGTGGCAGGAATCATGAGCGCATACGCGCTTCTGCCTCTGCTGCTGTGCGTCTTTTACGTCGGTGACAACGGGGATGCTGGTGGCGCAGGTGCTAACACCACTGCTGCGGGCTTACAGATGCTATCACCTGTGTGGTCATTTTTGGTTCGCTCACTCCAGCTGAGCATGCTGGTGTCTGGCTTTTCGTCACTGCTCAACTCGCATCTACCACAACCTCTGGATTCGTTCCTCGTGAGGTACGTTCCTTCATTGGCACCCTCAAAAAGTCCGTTGCCTTCGCTACGCGGATGGACGCAGCTTGTGTACGCCTTCAATCTGTGCGTGGTTGCTGTTGCGTGCATCGTCATGTTGCTGGCCGAGCCCGTGTGCCTCGTGCTTGACATTGTGTACGGGAGTCGATTGGCGTCAAAGCGAATCTCGGAGAGCGAAGAACGGGCGTCAGCCGGTGACGCTGAGGCTGAGGCTGTTCTGTGGAAGCTTGGAATCCTGGTTCCTAGCACAATGGCGGCGTGCGCCACTGCAGGAATGATATACATGTTGTGGACGGCGTTTCATGCGCCTCGCACGGCGTCGGTTTTGGCAAGTTTGGTGTGTTTGGCGGTGCTGGGTACATTATGGTCTGAAGCGGGGATCATTTCTGAGTGTGCGGGCTTGTGTTTGTACATTTCCTTTGTAGTGCTCCGTGCATTTATGGACACACAGCCCTCTTCTTTCGACTTGTGCGACGGCGCAGGCCCGCCCGCTTTGGAGGAACAGCAGCAGCTGTTGGCGCTCATGGGCACGCACTTGAATTGGAGCGTTATAGTATGGCTGGTCTCTTCAGCGCTCACGATTTACACATGCCTTCGTGGCCCTGTCTTGCTCATGCGCGCCGCCGACGTCACGGAATCCCGGGTGCGAAGCGTCACACAGGCTTCAGTCAGCTTCAAGTGCATACGCGCAGTAACCATAATCTGGTCGTTGGCGTTCCGGTTCTTGCTCTTCCAGCGCCTGGCTCGCGTGTACGCGTGGCTCTGCATTGTCCCTTGCCTCACGTGTGCAGGTCTCTACATGGGATTGCAGCTTTTCACTGAGGGCATTGACGAAGACGGTGATTGAAATTGGGGCGAATGGTTAAAGTGGGTCGCAATCGAGATTACGGAGTGGAGGGGTGTTCGGGGCAGTTTCGGCGGTGGGGCAAAAGTTTCGCTGGCTACATGGCGTTCGTCGGGTGTGTGCCGAGTACGATCAGAGCGGGAGAGCGCAAGGCGTGTGTGCCGGATGGCGCTGTGCGGCTGAAGGATGCTGCGGAAGGCATTCGTGCGACGCGGCGCCGGCGTGTTTCGCAAGTGCACTGCCGCGCCGCCGGCTCGGATGTCGGCGCGGACCCGGATACGGGGACGGCGGACACGCCAAAGGTGAGCGCGAGGCCAGAGCGAAAGACAAATTGGGAAGACGAGAATGAGATCAACCAGTACGCGATAGGAGCCGAGGACCGTACGCCGTGGGGATACACGACGTGGGCGCTGGACGAGGCTGGACGGCCGTTGTTGCGCGTGTTGGTGCTAGGTGCAGGAGAGCAGGAGAACGCGCTAGTGTCGGAGGTCAAAAACACGCCTTGCGTGGGTGGTGTCTACTGCTGCGCGCCACCAGCGTCGGCGGGCGACGCGAGCGCAGTCACGGCGGCAAATCTGTCAAACGAGGCAGTGCTTGCGTGCGAGAGCAGTTTGGATAAAGTACAGCAGCTGGTGCAGTTTTTCCACATTGATGTTGTGATCGCGGGTCCGTCGGGTGCGTTCGGAGACGCGCTGGAGGCGCAGGTGCAGGACGTGTGCGAAAGGCAGGAGCGGGAGTTCATTCCGTCCAGCAAGGCCGCGCAGATCCTGTCTGGGGAGGCTGGACTGCAAAAGCTACTGGAAGAGCACATGCGGCTGACGATGCGCAAGGTCAAGTGGGAGATTGGCGAGCTGGAGGCGAAGAATCTGGTTGTGAAGAAGGGCCCCTTCTTCAACCGCCTGGCACGCATTCTGTCCGACAGCAAAGAAGACGACGCCACGGACAGCAGCGAGACCGCCGACAACTCCACATAGAGGCACGTTAGGACCGTGCTGGAACGGGTAGAGAGAAACAAACGAAGCGAAAGAGTGCACTCGCGTGAAGTGCTGAGTCCTGGCATTCCGCCATTCCAATCGAGGCCGCGCCTGTCCGAGCCTTCCGCACCGGCGCAATTTTCATCTTTCTTCCTCTTCTCCTTCTTCTTAGATTCGATGCAGTGTAGCCTGTTATGCCGGTGGCACAGACGCGGACGCGGCGCAGTAAAGCTCGTGGCGACACCGCTTCCCCCAACACACTGCCACGCATGCGCGCACAGATAGCCAGCCGCCGTGCGTCGCCGATCACGATGCGCGAGCTGCAATGACCGCGTGTACCTCGAGGTACAGCTGGCCGCGCCTTCACACCGCGCGGCGCTGACACACGCCGCTCCACCCGATGACAATGGAATGCGGCATGACGATGCGGCGTGGCGATACGGCACGATGCGGCTCATTCCACCGACTCGTGGCGATTTCGGCGCGGTCTATTCAACGTGCGCCCCGCGACAAACGATCGGACAACGTGACTGGAATGCGTGAGTGAATGCGCGCAGCGGTGCATGAGTTGGAGCAGACACTTGGATTTTTGAATGTCGCCCACAACCCTCTCCCCGGCGGCCGGGGGAGAAGCGGACGGAAGAGGAAGGACGGAGGGGTGGAGCGTTTATACAAACGGCCAGCGCGCAAATGACTTGCGCATGTGGAAACGGCGCGAGTAGGGAGTGAGGGTGGGAGTGGAAACGGAAGTGAGAGTAAGTGTGAGGAGTATGTTGGGGTGTATGGTGGAGGAGCGGCGTATGTGAGCGTGGGTGTGGGCAGATTTGGATAGGGAGAGAGAGAGAGAGAGAGAGAGAGAGAGAGAGGGAGGGATGGTTGAGCAGGGTGTGCCGCCGCGCGCGCTGGGGGCCGCGCAGAAGCGCGGGAGGAAGGGCTCGTGGTCCGAGGAGGAGGACGCGCGCTTGACCGAGCTGGTGCAGCGCATGGATACGCGCTGCTGGACCGCGATCGCCGCAGAGTTGTCGCCGCTCCGCACCGGAAAGCAGTGCCGCGAGCGCTGGATGAACCACCTCGACCCGAAGCTCAGAAAGGGCAACTGGACCCCCGAGGAGGACGAGCGCATCATCGAGCTCCACGCGATCTTCGGCAACAGCTGGGCAAACATCGCGCGCGCGCTGCCGGGCCGTTCCGACAATATCGTCAAAAACCACTGGCACGCAAGCGTCAAGAGGAAGCTGTGCGAGAAGGAAACCCAACCGAAGAGCACGCCCATGCCGGCGCCGGTCGCGGTGCCGGTGCCGCAGCCATCGCCTTGTATTCCAACGCCGGCACAGAGGAAGAAGAGAAAGACAGCCGCGCCGGGTAGCGGCGCGCAACGGCCGCCAGCAATACCAGTAGACAAGGCGGCCGCGGCGAGCGGCTCGTTCGTCGAGCCCGCGCAAAAAGCTCCCGGCGTGTCGGCGCCGGATGTGCTGGTCGCGGCCGCGCAAATGGTGCAGAAAGACCACGCTGTCAGGAATGTCGACCGCGCCGAGATTCCAGGCATCGACGTCCGGGACGCCGTGGCGCTGTGCGAACTGCACTGGAGCGTCGCATCAGATATACCGCGAGACATCGAGTTTGTGCTGTTCGAAAACCAGGAGCCTGTTCAGCTCCAGATGCATGCAGCGTCGGCCGGTCCAGCGCGCTCGCCACGGGGATTATCATTTGACTCGATGTGTCTCGCGCGCTCGAAATGCTCTGTCATGAGCCCTGCTCTCATCCAGACCGGCATGTCTGTGCCCCTGCATGAGCCACGTGCTCCCTAGAGAAGCATGTGGTTGCCCACGCGATTTTTGTTGTCGGTTCAGTTGTACGCTGTGCACCGACTTGGTACAAAGAGGGTCGGAGAGAACCTTCGTATATTTGATCGGGCCAAGGCGGTCCAGGAAAGGATGTGCGATGATCGATTCAATTTTCCTATTTGGTGTCCATCATTAACTCGTAGCGTAGTAATTATAGTCTAGTCCTTAGTTAGGCCCTTGCCTTAGTTGTAGCCTGCGAGACATGCAGCAGATAGAGTGTGTCTTGCGAATTCACTTTCATTTTTGTCTAAAACTTCTTTCCTTAATTTGTTGTCCCCTATCTTCGTCTGAAAGTAGAGAGTGACTGTGCAATGGTCTTGGTGCCTCACGAGTCTAACGAGCCCATTTTGCCCGGATACAAGGCCGCGCTTTTCGGCGGATTTGCCTTGACAAAATTGGTGATGAGTCGGCATGCTTCTTGTGCGATGGCCTCGTTGGACATGGCTTCGGTGACTGGCACATGCACATCCGCGTTCTTGTACATTGCCTCACGCTTTGCCAGGATTTCCGAGAGCTTCTGCGCCGGATCCTGTCCCTGTAGTAGAGGCCTGGTCGTATCGTCTGCAAGCCTCTGCACTAAAACATCCACCGGCACATCGAGCCAGCATACCAGGCCCGTTTGGAGAAACGACCAGTTCTTGGTATTCAGCACGATCCCTCCTCCGGTACTAATCACGGCATCTGTGTAAGACGCCATCTCTGCCAGAACCGCCGTTTCCAGCTCACGGAATGCTGCCTCACCACTATTTGCAAAGAGTTCCGTGATCGAGCTCTTGGTCAGCCTCTCAATCGTCACATCGGTGTCCAAAAAGCGGTACTTGAGTCGCTGCGCAAAGAGCTTACCGACTGAGCTCTTCCCCGAGCCCATCATACCCACAAAGTATACATTTGTTCTTCGCAACCGTTCGCTCAAATCTCTGAACGCCTTCTCATCTGCCTCCGATACCGGATGCCGAGTGTCATCCTCAGATGCACTGCTCATCGCGACGCGGACGCGCCGTCGCCGGCACGTCAACGCGCGAGCGCGTTGTGCGCCTACAATCCCATCGCACGCATCTACCTCTCCAGTGCGCACCAACCCATGACGCCTGCCGCGTAAACCGCCCAAGTGTACACCGAATGCCACCAACGCATCCATGCGATCCCCGTTCCTCTCTCTCTCTCTCTCCCTTTCTCTCCCTCTCTCAATAACTCGCGCTGCCCCAGGGGAATCTCCCCCGGTCTCCATTTCACGCGCCGCGCCGCCAACTTTTCGTGCTCGCATTACATTGTAATGACAGGGTCACAAAACATGCTGCTAATATACAATTGCATCTTCACAAATTACATAAAACGTGCTCCCAAATTGCACTGCGCCATTGCCATTTGTGCAGTCGACCGAATCGGAGGTCGGTGTACGAGCGCGGTGTTGGAGCACGCGAGACGGGGATTGGGGAGAGGGAGAAGAAGGGCTCGGGGGCATTACGGGAACGGATAGTGGGCGCACGGGGGGAAAGGAGCCCGGGTGGCAAAGCTTTGTGTGAGGGGAGGGCACTAGAACAATGGCGTTTCGCGTGAATACTGGCGCAAATGCGTCGGCGTTTGTGCCGAGCTTGGCGTCCGGCACTTCCAGTCAGGGGCAGGTCGTGACACGTGTGGGTTCCGCATCCGCGGCGAGTCAGGTGCTGCGCCGTGGAGGGATGTCGATGAATGTCGCGGCGTTGTCGAGCATGGCACACGCACCCACCTTTGAGTCTACCCTGGCCCCCATGAGCTTCTCGGTGCCCGCCGCAGGCGCGCGCGAGCCCACCTTGCTGCCGGCATTGACGCCAGAATTCACGGGCTTTGATCGCTTTGGCGACGCGTCTGCGGGCGCAAAGAAGGGCAAGGTGATTGTGTGGTTCAGATCGGATCTCCGCCTCCACGACCATCCAGCTCTCGCCAAGGCGGTCGAGGAGGCCGCCCAAATCGTGCCTGTTTACTGCTTTGATCCGCGCCAATTTGGCAAGACGTCCTTTGGCTTTGAGAAGACCGGTCGCCATCGCGCAAAGTTCCTCATTGAGAGCGTGCAGGATCTGCGCCGCGCGCTGCAGGCCAAGGGCTCGGATCTGGTGGTGCGCGAAGGCAGGCCCGAGCAAGTGCTCCCCGCGCTCGCGCGCGAGACAGGCTGCACGGCAGTGCATTTTCACCAGGAAGTGACGTATGAGGAGCAGGAAGTCGAAATGCACGTCGAGAAGGCGCTTGAGGAGGCCGGGATTCGCGCAGAGAGCCTCTGGGCAAACACATTGTACCACGAGAGCGACCTACCTTTCGCGATCAGCGATATGCCAGACGTGTACACTGACTTCCGCAATCAAGTGGAGCAGAAGGGCGTGCTTCGTGAGCCGCTGTCAGAGCCAGAAGCCGTTCCTTCGCTGCCGGCGCGCCTCGATGCCGGGCGCATTCCGTCCTTGGAGGACCTCGGCTTGTCGCAGCCTCCAGTCGAGTCGGCGGGAGGAAATGCGTTCACCACATCTGCCTCGTCGTTCATTGGTGGAGAAACCGAGGCGCTCAAGCGTCTGGCTCACTACCTAGGCGAGTGTCGCAACAGCGAGGCGTCGCACTACAACACGCACCTAGGCGCGGACTTTTCCTGCAAGATCAGCCCGTGGCTGGCGGTAGGTTGCGTGAGCCCGAGGCAAATTATCCAGGAGCTCAAGCGCGAGACCGGTGCCGCGAACATTATGAAGAGCAGCTCGTACTTTGAGTGTTGCTGGAGAGACTTTTTCCGCTTCATCACGAAGAAGTATGGCAGCGCGCGACTCCAGAAGAAATCCGTCTCGCACACTGTCCGAGCACCCGCTTTGGCATGAGAGAGCGCAGCCGCAGGCCGACTATGAGAGCAGACAAGATTTGCTTTTTTCCCCCTATAGTGCTGAACATATATTGTAGGCTCTATGTTCGTATATGATTTGGCTTGTTGATTGTGTGACGCACATTGTTCTGCCGTGCATGCAGCCGGATCTTCGCGCTCTGACGGAGCGTCCTCAGCATTTTCAAATTGTACCCCTTCACAGTACACCCCCGATTTCAACCCGAAAACGAAAACGAAAACGAAAATGGGGCGAATTCAAAATCACTAGCGAACCTTTGACCCCTTCCTCTGCCGCTGCGGACCAGGAAGAGGTGCGCCCAGAATTCGGATGCGTAATGTCCGGCTGCGCGGCAAGTTTCAGGTGGGACGCTGCACGGTATAAGTTGTTGCGCCAGTGCGGGCCTCGCAAATCATGGCAGGAAGCGGGGTGGTGTCGCAGAAGCACCAGTTCGCGGGCGCTCAGCGAAGGCTCGAAGGCGAGTTGCACGTGGACGGCTAGACAAGTTCGTGTCTTTGGCAATTTACGGGTTGGCGATAGACATGGCTACTGTGGAGGCAGATTATGACCGCCTGTGTGCAAAGTTGTGCAAGAGTAAGAAGCTGAAACTTACGCTGCGCCAGACGGAAGATGGCGAGGGGCAGCACACCTTCCTTCCGCGCGACCTAGTTGACACCCTGGTGAAGAAGCGCTACGTGAGCTCATACGACGACGCCAAGATCGTGGGCGCTGAGCTTGTCTTGCGTGGCCTCATCGCACGTCTGGACCCGAGTCCAGGCGATGAAAACCTGCTAGAGTTCGACTGCTCGCTAACGCCGTACCGATTTCTCACGATCGACCCAGTCAAGCAGCGCCGAAGCTTCCTTGGAGGCGGCAGCTTGTACCGCACGGCACCACTAGTTGCGTAAATTTCGGATGCGCTGTCTTCGCACCGCACAACGCTCTCGACGCGGAAACACAGACCATTTAAACCAGCCACTCTACTGCAATGAATGGCGCCGTGACCGACTACAGATCGTAAACGGCGCGTTCTAAAGCAAAACTGATAAACCGTCTACCCTCAAGTTTGGTTCAATGTTATGCGGGGGCACCTCGGAAAGAGGCAATGAGTATACCCAGCACGCCGGCAGAGTTCCGCGCCAGCGACGTGGTGCAATCCAACGCTGCTCTCGCGGCCCGCCTGTTTGACGAACACGATGCTACTGAGCATGGCGGTGAGAACGAGACCGGTTCAGCCTTGGAGGCCTGCGCGCAGCTGCGCAAGCGCGTGCTCGAGCTCGACTATGGGCTTGTGTATCCTCGTACAAGAAAGCCGGCGAGAACTACCCGGCAGTCCTTTGAGGGGAATGGCCATGCACTGGCATCATTGGCACAACCCCTAGTACCGGTAGCCTCTGAACGCTCAGTGCAAAGCAGAGAAACTACAGCGCCAGGACTCAACGAGACGAGACGCGACGTCAGAAAGATTGGACCGCTCATATCCGCTGAATTGCTCGAATCGGAAGCATTGAGCTCAGCCCTGGCGCTAGCAAATCGCAGGCCTAAGATAGAACACGCGCAGTGGAAGTTGTACCGTGTGGTCAGTGGGCACCTGGGGTGGGTGCGAAGCGTCGCAGTAGACGCAAGCAATGAATGGTTTGCGAGCGGCAGCGCAGACCGCACGATCAAGGTGTGGGATATGGCATGTGGGAAGCTCAAGTTAACATTGGCGGGGCATATCGGAACAGTTCGTGCTCTCGCGTGCTCGGAGCGTCACCCGTACTTGTTCTCCGCTGGTGACGACAAGATGGTCAAGTGCTGGGACCTTGAGACAAATCGAGTGGTAAGGCACTTTCACGGCCATCTGTCTGGTGTTTACTCTATGGCGCTGCACCCGAGCCTCGATGTACTGGCCACAGCGGGCAGGGACGCTGCGGTGCGTGTGTGGGACATCCGCACGCGAACCGAAATCCTGACTCTGGGAGGGCACCGCGAGCAGGTCAATGGCCTCATCGCACAGAGGGAAGAGCCTGAGCTTATTTCGGCATCAGCAGACGCGACCGTGCGGCTTTGGGATCTAGCTGCTGCAAAGACGCGTACAACTCTTACACATCATAGGAAAGGCGTTCGCGCGCTGGCGCGACACCCTGCGTTGTTCACTTTCGTGTCGAGCTCAGCAGATCAAACAAAGACTTGGAGTCTCCCGCGCGGCGAGCTCCTTCGCAATTTTGAAACGGGGGGCGAAATTATTAATGCGCTGGCTGTCAACGCGGACGGTGTGCTGGTTTCCGGTTCAGACAAGGGCCAGCTGCGCTTCTTTGACTACATGTCAGCCAAGCAATTTCAGGAGTGGCGCTGTCCCGCGCAGTCGGGTTCCTTGGACGCCGAAGCTTCTGTGTTTGCGACTGCATTTGATATGAGCGGCACGAGGCTGATCACCGGTGAGGGCGACAGCTCCATTAAGATGTTTCGTCAAGTTTAATGGCACTGAGTATAATGGATGTAACATTAGAGCTCTACGTCTCCGAGATCTTGCTCGTCCTTTTCTCCCGCGGGCGTCACGGGTACGCCCTTCCAGAACGCAACCATATCCTTGATTTTCGCCGCATAAGGTGTGGGCTCGGCAAAGTAGAACGCCGCATTTGAATGTACTTTGCCGTCGACCGTGATGTTCATGTATGACGCTTTGCCCTTCTTCGGGTCATCCTTTGAGAAATCACCCGGCGAAAAGAATTCTTCAAACAGCGCAGAGCGCGCAAAGTAGAATGTCCCGTCCAGAACCTCATAGTCGCTGCCGGAAGCCACCACCTGGCCGTTCCAAGTCGCCTCCATTGGCGGCTTGACTTGTCTTGTTGACGAGCGCGCGAACAGCGAACCCGCACGGCTGCCTAGCCCACTGCCAGCGCCGCTGCTCCGTTTCGGAGTAGTGGTACCGGAGCCCGCAAGATCTTCAAGCAATGATGCGTTCGAGCCCTTCTTGCTCCCCAATAGGTTCTTCATAAATGTCGTCATCGTGCTCGTATCTCCCGTGGGTTCTTCTAGCGCCCCGCGTCTTGTGCTGGTCAATAACAAGCCGTCTGCACTTCGTTCCCTTGCACGCGCCACCAGCTCCGACAGAACTTCCGCCGCCGCCTTTTGTAGCGTTACACCTTTGCTCTGTTCACTGCGAGCCTAGGTCCGCGTACATAGATATAAAAGCACGCACGCACAAAGCCCGCTCGCACAAAGCCCGCTCAACATCAGCGGCCTTTCTTGCGTACACCTAGAAGCTGTCTGGCGCTGTTGCTTTGGGCACGATCGGACGTCGCGCACGCAGTGGTGGTAACTGTGGTAGTCTCAGTTTAATTTCCCCTTCGCGTCTGCGTACGATGAGTCGCACGCGCCCTCCTTCCCCTCTCCTACATGCGATAAACCCGTCGCGCCACTCCTCCCACACTGTCGGTCGATGAATCTGGTTGCCGCTTCCATTGTGGCAGGCATCCACCTCTCCATGTGCCGTTTCTTCGGGTGAACCTGCTTCCCAAAAAATCCGCAGCTCATAACAGAAAAGGCGAAATTCAGAAGCAACATCGCTCGTTGAGCCGAAACGTGGTTCGACCCAGCGCGTCCTGTCGGCAGGATTGAATCCACCGTCACCCGTCAAGTCAGCAGGCTGTGTGTACGTGTGTGTGTGTGCGCATGGAATTCGCACGCGGAAATGGCTTTGCTGGTCGGCGGCGTCGTGAAGCGTCCGCCTTGGAGCGCATCGATTCACGTGCTGAGTAGGACGTGAAAAGCGCAAGGTGTCGAGCGCACGCGACGAGCGGGGAACGGAACGCTGTGATCACCCGCCACAACGCGGTGCCGCCGTAGGCAGTAATGTGGGCGGCTTGCAAGGGCGGGCACGCAAGCACCGCGCCGGGCGGACGCGAGAGTGGCCCGCGTGCGCATGCTCGGATGGGAGCGTACCTTTCCGAGGCTTCAGCGAGGAACGTAAAGTAGAAAAGCGATGGAGGCGGTGCTTTGCGCAGGCGGAAGCGGGTTTGCAACAATCACAGTTAGTTTTAGTAGTAAATGATGGACAATGTAGAAAACTTGCGGTACCGCAACCACCGCGCCTTACATGGGCATGGCGCTGTTGCGGCCGCGCTCCAGGTCGATGGTCTCCATCTTTCCCGTGGTGCGGCGGCGAACAAGCCCGTCGCTTGGCATGGTTGGGTCGACATGCGCGGCCGCCGCGCGACGACGTACAACAATGAACACCGCTATAACGCCGACCAGAGCGACCAAGCCGCCGACAGCTGCGGCAATGATCAGGACCATGCTTGTACCTCCACTAGGGGCCGCCGCTTGGTCTGGTGAGCTACCTGAAGGTGAGTCCGCCCCTGACTGCCCGTCAACTGTGGTCTCGTCCTGGCCGCTCGCCCCGTCAATCACCTGGTCCGACGGAACGGGCGCTGGAGCGGGCGCCTGGCTCTGTGCCGGGGCCTCAGTCTCAACCGGTGGCGATACAATTGGTTCGGGCCCCACTGGTGCCGGGTATTGTGCCAGCGCAGCTTGCGAAAGCTGAAGTCCACCAAGCACCATAGTGGAGCGGCGCAGGTTGTTCTTGGTGCTGCCCGCGATCACCAAGTTTCCATTTCTTGTTAGCTTTGCCATGGTCGGCGCGCTGTCAATGTCCGGCTGCTCGCCTGCGCTTGTATCCACCAGTGTCTGCGAGACAAAAACCTGTTCGCCAGACGGGTTGAACACCATAACAACGACAGAGCCATCGGCGTAGCGCTGTCCGGGAACACCGTCCACCAGCACGCCGTCAGACACGCCGAGCACGACCAGATTTCCAGACGATGTCATCATGCAGTGGGTCACCACGTCGCGGCCACCGTTCAGCGTGCCGGAATCCACACGGCTGTCTATGATCTTGCGCTCCATCGTTTCCGCGAGCGTCGAATCTGCATAGCGGCGAACGGAAAAGTCCTCCTTGGTGTACACGGCCTTGATAATGGTCGTACCGCACGTGTACACGCCGTTACGGCCAGAGGGGTCGACACCAAGCCCGACCAGGAACTCCTGCGAATATCCATCCTCCAGTTTGGACGACTCGAGCGCGAGCGTGTCTGCGTTGTACACGGCAACACCAATTTGCCCGATTTCAATGATCTGCGCAGTTCCTGATGTGAGATCGCTAAGCGGCTTATCATACTCCGCACCGATGTACAGCTTGCCATCCTTGAACGCGACCGACTTGAATTCGTCCGAGGGTTCAAAACCACTCTGCACAAACTGCGATGAGCCCGTGGCCACGTTGAACTTAATCACAAAGCCATCGCTACCACCGAACACCGGGTCGTTCGCCGTCAGTCCAGCGCGCGAGTATCCGACCATGTAGATGAAACCGCCGTCCGCGACCATGTCCACCACGGCGTCGTCTCCTCGACCTCCCCAATACCACATTTCCTCGCGTTCACCATCAAGCGACACGCGCATGAGGAACGCGTCCTTGTTGCCCGCGGATGTCTTGCCTCCTGCAGAACCCATGCCTCCCGCAATGTAAATCTTATTGTTCACAAAGAGCACAGCGTTCGCCACGTCGTCGATGACGGAGCCTGTTCGGAACGACCACTCGGTCGCCGTGCCATCAAGCATGCGCTTGTGCACGACAATATCGTCGCGCGTGTTCCTGTCGATCTGCGATGCAATCTGGTCGTCTTGTAGCAGCGGCTCCTTAATTCCATCCTTGGCACGTCCGGTCACGGTACCCACAATAATAGCGTACGTCTCGTCCGGCGACAGCTCCAGCGCGGTCGCGGCATAGTTGACATTGACGACTGGCTCGATATCATCTTCCCACTCAAAACTCAACGCCGTTGTGGGGAAATCGAGCGACTGCACCAATACCGCAGCGCCCACGAAGGTGGCCAGTACGGCAAGCGCCAGGCCCGGTCGAACCCTCCTCATCGTGCTTGTCTCGACTTTGCGCTTTCTCCTTTCTCCTCTCTGTTTCTTGAGCGGATCTTCTCTCTCTCTTCAATCTCTTCTTGCAACATGCGTCGAATCTTCTTCTGCCTTGTGTCTTGCGATACCCTTCTCGCCACGTGCCAACAGCGACCGAAGCCTGCGGTCCCCTTTTATGCCCGCCGCTGCGCTCGCTATCGATACCGACCACGTTTTCCACAGGATCGACAGAGCACCTGCAAGAGAGAGAGAGACACAGAAAGGTCCGGAAGTGCCTTCACCACGTCAGACTGGCACACACACGACACCACCAGCCGCCACAAAACCCACGCACCCACGTGGACTGCCGACAGTCACACCTAGTTACTCCTTTCCCTATCACACATACACACACGCATTCATCCTCATAGACAAACACACACGCACCATACTACAACCAGCTCCGTTTCCTAGGTATCTGCATCGCTCCTCTCACCGCGCGCTTGTTTTTCATGAAAAGGTGGCAATTAAATCAGAGCGGCTACTCACGCCGTTCTTTTTTTCCTCAATTCCACTGTACCTAATCTACTGTACACTATCACAATGGCCCTGTTTTGACAGGGTCCACCGGGACGCGCAAAGCAAGCTCCACGCTCGATCGATCACTATTGAAAATGGCCGCGCCAGCGTATGAGATGTGCGGGCTAGTTCCAAAAACAACCGGTTTTGATATGGAGGCGTTCAAAAGTTTGAATTCTTTAGGGGCTTTTTGTTCCGCCCGTGGTTTGCTTTCTTCGTTTGGTTTCACTGGCCGCGCGCAACCTTTCCGACAAAGACAGATCAGAGTAGGACACGGACAAGGCCGGTGCGTTACCTGTTGCAATGGAATTCCGGCAGGACATACGCGGGTCTGCTCGGATCAACACCACGCCAGCTAGCGTTCAGGTCGGCAGCATTCGCATGACTCCTGCGGCGCGCACGCAGCAAACATCCACGCGATATCACCACGTGAAGCCGGACGCGCGAGAGCGGTTTGGTGCAGCCATTTCGAAACCTACGTGGATGCGCGCCTGACGTCGCAAACTAGATACGCGCGCTAAACCCACTGACTTTTGTGCTTCCTCAAGATGTTTTCGTAATTCTTACTTAGCATGATTCTGCCCCGCCACGCGTACACGTTTGTGACGCGAGCGGCAGCCGAGAAGATGACTCCAGGCTTGCCCCAATCCAATCAAGTCGCTTCCGGGCCGGCCAGTAGAACGCAACTGCGTTGATGGGCCCCTTCGTCGACACCCAAGCATTGCACGCGCGCCGCAACTCGGTCTCACGCCGGGGTTTGATCGCCCATGACGTGTCACCGGTATGTCGTGCTCGTTGTCTCTTGCCTTGAATCATGGGCTACCCAAGAATTACGCCTTGTCCTCTGGTGCGAGAAACCTTAGACCGTCGTGTCCTTTGACCACAGCACGTCTCGGTCACCTGTGAGAATGTTCACATGACGCGAGACCATGAACAAATAGTCAGACAGTCGGTTCATAAACTTGTACCCGGCGCCGCAAAGGTCTCCTTGCTCCAGCAGCGGCACCATCTGACGCTGCGGTGCAGTGCACGCACGCAGAGCAAAGAACCATCATGGAGCCGAAAGAAAGGAAGAAGAAAAGGACCAGAACAAAATTTGGCAAGAGCAAGTTAGCGTCCACGTCGTTTTGGTTCCCATGGGATCTTCCCCGTTCAAACATCGTAGAGCTGTGCTACAAGAAAAACGTACCTCTGCTCGACGGCAAATGGTGCGGGCCATGTGGAGTGCCGACGCTGCAGCATGACCTCCAGGCACAATGAAAGTCGTCAGCTTGGGGAGATCTGCGTCCATGGCGTCCATCCATTTTTCAAGCAGCTCACTAACCGCGTCCTTGAAGCCGGTCCTGGCGATCGATTCTGCATCCGAGCTGGTCAGTGGCGTCGCCAAATGCGCCCCAAGGTCAAACAGTCGATTCTGAATGTACCGAATTTGCTTGAGACTGGATTCCAGTGACTCTTTCTGCGTGGGCGTGCGTGCGTTGCTGTCCAGCTCCGGAGCTAACAGCGACGCCGCGAGTCCAAGCGTCGAGTTGAGCTCATCCACGGTTCCACTGAGACATACACGTTGCAATAAATGGCACCGCGTGTGAACGTTCCGTTAGCGATCCCATATCGAATTTGAAAATCAAGCAGGATTCTGTTAGCAACTCCTCCACCCAGACAAACCACCCGCGCCATGTTTCCAGGCCGAACAGCGCTGCGCACAGGCGTGACTGAACGTCCCAGGGAACTAGCGACTCATTCTGGCAGTGGCATCGTCGCCGTCCACGCGCACTTCTACGCGAACGACCGAGAGACGGAGAGGGGAAAACACTGGATCAGAACCTGAAAAACGTACTAAGCGTCGACGTGCGGCTCATTCTTGGGCACGCGCAGCCCGTTGAACAAACTGGTCGTTCCATCATCGCCGGTGCGCGTGTAAATCTTCATCCTTGTTGGCCCAGTGCAGTCGCAGGCAGGCACGCTGTCACGGCTCAATCAAAACAATCTGCTGTTCAATCGCCGTCCTCCACTTCAAACTTCGTGCGGTCAAATCGCGCACTTCTGAGTCACGGCGCACATCCGAACGCGAGGAAAGTGAACCGTGGAGATCAGCGCATACAGTAAGGGTGAGACAAAGATAGAAGGAGGGAGGGGACGCAGTGCCTATGTATGTGCTGTTCATGAAGGTGCTTCTGCCGACTCCCGTGCTGGAGCAATGAAGCCCCGCAGCAGTGCGCGGATTGGGATAGGCCTGCTGGTGCTCTGTGCGATCGTATGGACCGCCCGCGATCAGCAGTCTGCGCGTTATCAAGGGACCAGAAGGAGAGCAGGCGCATGCCTCGCTTGCGTGTACGCGGCGCCCGCGTTGCACTTTGACCCTCAGCGGCCGGAGCGGCCCGAGCGGCCCGAGCGGCCCGAGCGACCAGAGAAACTGCAGCAGCCGGAGCAGCCGGAGCAGCATGACAAAGTGACAGGAGAGGAGGACGGCGCCGCGCCCATGCGCGATGTAGGAGCGCTGAGAAATGGGTCGATGCCGAGCGAAATTGATGAAAGCATGTTGCGTCCATCTGGCCATGCGGTTGTGTCGTCGGACGGGGGTGCGCAGCCGCGGGCCAACCAGAGCGAGAGCGACGAGTTCCGCCCAGGGCTTGTCGTCGATGAGGGCCGGCCCGTGAAGCACGAAGTGGATCCGGAGGCTCATGATCTCGCTGCGAATCTTGACGATCCTCAGAAGCAGGACCGATCTGAACGAGTCCGCGATGAAGGCGATTCGGTCGACATGCATAATGAGATTGAAGAGCGGCGCGACCAGCTTGCGCAGGCCGACTCGCAGGGGGAACAGGGCGGAGAAAACGACGACGTGGTCGAGGACGCAGTGCTTAGTGCCAGCGGCCCTTCTGGAAGCAGCAGAAAAGATAGCGTGGCGCGGCATCGCCGCCACCAGGCGAGCGAAGAATGGACTGCACCCGCGCTCAAAATTGCGGGGCTATCGATTCCGGCATGGACACTAGGTGTGCTGTGTGGCACCATTGGCTACTCGTTGTGTGGCCTAGGTATGAATCTGATCCGTCTCTCGCATCTAGTGTTCGAAAAGACGTCGGGGTCGAGCCATCATGCCTACAATAATTTGAGAGAAACCATGTTCAATCGCAAGGGAAGCAAGAACCGGTCGCGCTTTGCCTGGTTTCTCGGGTACGGTTTGAACTCGCTAGGAGGTTCAATGAACGTGCTTGGCTTGCGATTTGCCGCGCAGTCGCTCATGGCACCGCTCAGCTCCATGGCGCTAGTATCCAATCTTGTGTTCGCGACCACAATTTTGGGCGAGCGGCTGCAGCTGTCAAAGGATGCATTTCCCCTGGTGATGATCGCCACGGGCAATATTATGACCGTGTTCAGCGCTAATCATCGTGGCTACAAGCATATTTCTCTGCTCGAATTCCAGCGCCTGTTTATGCGGGCCCCGTTCCAAACTTATTTATACGTGGTCGCGGTGAGCGTCTTTTTGCTCACGCTTGCAAGACAACGCGCCATGGGAAAAGTCATACGCGCTGGTGGGCGTGAGCACGTGAGTCAAACGCTCGTGAATCGCGTGGGATTACTGCATGCGGCAGCAGGTTGCATACTGTGCGTTCACTCTGTATTTCTTTCGAAGGCTTGCATGCTGATTCTCGCGCAGGGCTCCCACCAGCTTTCCAACCCGGGCCTGTGGGGCTTGCTGTGCGGGTGGTGCTCATTGGGCCTATTTTGGGTGTACACGCTGAATGGATTGCTCGGCGAGTACGACGCGCTCTTCATTGTGCCCGTGATTGAGGTTATCTGGAGCCTTCAAAGCATGCTATGCGGTGGCATTTTCTTTGACGAATTTAGCAACTTGAGCCATGGCCGATCATTCGTCTTTGCACTGGGCGTGATTGTCAATGTGTCCGGTGTGGTGCTACTCAGCAAACGCCATGACAGAAAGGTAGGCACAGTGGTCAAAGGAGATAGTAAGCAAAGTGTATAAAGTCGAATAAGTTTGGGCCTTCACTTCTTGCATCCGCTGTTTCTGTTCCAGACACTGGATCCGAGCCCAGTGGGATGACTGCGCCGTGGTGCGCAATGGATCAGGCGATTAACGGAACGCGTCAATGTTGCTTGGGGCTGCGTGAGCGAGCACCTTGCCGTCGCTCACGAGCGCGCGTAATGCAAAAGTGTGTCACTTGAAAAGATGCTGAAGCCGTGGGCGCGTTCCCTTTCTAGATATTGTGCAGAGACGCTCACATTACAAGGCTTTGGTTTTCGGCCTGTCCTCTGCGCCTCAACAATTCTTGCCGGGCAAACGAGTGCATTTATTGTTCCTAATGGATGCTCTTTATCCTATGGTCCATTCAGCGAGCGAGACCAACGGCGGAGTTATGACGCATCTTTTTTTTTCTTTCTTTCTGATTAATACATAAGTTATCAACATGTTCCGAGTTCAAGCCTTTTCTTTCTTGTCCCTCGAGCGCATGGAGTCACAGCCTCAACGGAAGAGCTAAAATCGGAAAATAGTCACTGTCTCGTTGAACTTGACGTTGCGTCTGCGCTGCTCGGACAGCGACGTTGTCGAGCTTCCACCCTCGCTCTTCTGGTCCGAATCATAGTTAAAGTTAAAGATTTCGTTCTCCTCAGCGTTCATAAACTCGTTGTGTCTCTGATCATTCACCTGCTGCTTTGTAAACCGGAACTGCGCGCTCTCGTTCTTGACTATGGCGGCGTCGCCCATTCTGCTCTGTCGCTTGGCCATTGCTTCCCGCTCCTTGCAATTCGCAGATCCGGAGCTCGCGCAGCCCTGCTCCCAGAGCCTCAGCGCCTCCTCGCGCGTCAACGACGACTCGTTTTGGATAGTGTTCTCCAGCAGCGTCTCGTCCTCGACCACACCCAGGTAGTGCTCCGCCCAGTACTTTGCGTCTTCATAGTCGTTCTGCAGCTCCGTGAACCACCCGGAGAGTCGCTCCATCCTGTGAATATTAACCCGGCTCTTCGTGCTTCACGCGTGGCGTCCAACTGCCGTTGTGCTGTGCCTGCAACGACGCACCACCAAGCCAAGTCTCGCAACACCTTTTCCCCTTCCCCTTCTCGCACACACCCCTCCCGCATCCCACACGAACGTCCGGCTTTATTTACCCGCGCGTCGGACCCCCTCTTTGTGGACGCGGGTCCAGCGCTTCTTTCGGTCTGGATCGGAGCGTGTGTTTTGGCACGATTCTACTACAAAACCCGCACGCACGCGATGGACACGCGTCCACCACCCACCACGCAAAAGAAAAAGCCCCGCACACCCAAAAAACTAGCCGTCATAGGAGAAAAGGGGCCAACGGAACACGAAAAGAAGAGACACGCAGCACCGAGCACCACCTACCACCCAACAACCAGCCAGCACACAACACAAAGAGCTTCTATGTAAACACCCCGGAAATATGAGAAGGTCATCACAACTCTACCGCGCCCACATGCACAACGGCGTGGTGTGTTGTCACACCACTAGCAACAGCAGCTCCAGTTGTAGGCGACAACGAGTGGTTTTTGTTTTTTTGTTTGGTATTCAAAACGGCGTGGTCTGGTTATAAGGAGCGATAGTGAAGCGCTGTCGGTTGGTGCGCTCGAGGGGTGGGGTGGTTTTTATTTTTTTGAAGACGAGGTGCGTGTGTATTTTTTATACAGTGAGTCAACGGAACGGACACGTTGGCTGAATGGCCGAGGGAATGCGGCATGACACGGCGATCTCGTGATTCGGCGCGGTTCTGTAGGAAAAGGTGTGAGGATGGCAAAACCATGCGTGGCTTCGAGATGGACACGCGTTGCCCATGGCGGGAAAGCCGAAGGCCGAGGGCGGAAGACCACAGATCCAGCTGGCATGATGATACACAAGCTGCATGTGCAGGACACCAGACGTCGCGACAGTCGTGTGCGGCGCCGACACAGAGCCGTGGATGAAACGTAACCTGGCACTGATGCGTAAGACGCCCGTTCCGCCGGCACTTGGCCATGAGCCAGACTGATTGTCTGTCTGTGGACGCGTGCATGTGTGCGGAATCCGTTCACCCCTTCCGCACTGGCCCTCACGGTCTCGTGCCGAGACGTGGAAAAATGGAATGGGGCGAATCTGCCATCAGCCCTGCCTGTTCGATTCCGGACCTCAAGCGGACACGACCCACTGCAGGAATGCACGTATCAAAATTTTCCTCCATCGCCGTCCACCCTGCGAGCAACTGAGGCCGCACACCGAGAGGCTTCGCGATGTCCAACATATCTCAATTATCGTGGCAGATGTCGTGGTTCCGTTGTCAAGTAAGCATTGTCCCTCTGCCCGGCGAGTCCAGCGCACGCACCGAATTCAGGTCCCACAAAGCTTTCGTCTGCCGGGATCGCAAGGATGCACGTCCAGCTCGTGTCAAAGCCGCACAAAACACGGTCGCACATGCAGTCTCTTGGCCGCCACATTTGCCACGCGCAAGTCCTAGAATGCTATATTCCAACGCATCGCGCCTATGCCAAACTCGTCGCACTGTACTTTAGCCGCTAAAACGCTCTAGAGCGCGCACGTGGTAGTCCGGATTGAACGTGGGTGATGTGGTGCGCCGTCCAAGGAAGCAGCGATCGACATGGAAGGGTCCGGCGGCGCGGCAGACGGCAGTGCGGCGCCGCTCCTGCAGCAGCCGTTTCAGCACTTGAGGCGGCGCCCAGGCGGCGGCCAGGGCTCGGTGATTTCGGACTCGCGACGCACCAAAGCGCGCCGGCAAGATGTGGGCGTGCAGAACCGCCAGTTCACGCGACGCGGCACGACCGTGCTGCAGATGATCACGGGAGATGCACCCAAGGGCAAGCGTGCGAAGGAAGGTGTAGAGGTGGAGAAGAAGGAAAAGGGCCATGGGATTGACCACACCTCGAGGCATTCCTGGTTGTACCTCACCTTGAGCTCGCGCTCCGTCACGCCCGCAGCAAAGGTATATAGGATCTTTGTACTGGTACTGATCCTGTTATGTGGGCTCGCCTACATCTTTTCGACAAGCGAGGAGTTCCTCCAACGGTACCATCCTGTATTGTTCGTGTTCGAGGCCTTTTCGTCCACGATTTTTCTCGTCGAGTACATTGCGCGCATGGTCGTGATCACCGAGAAGACGAAATACGAGCATCCTTTGTGGGGCAGGCTCAGATATGCGATAGAATTTCGAGCCATCGTGGACTTGATCTCATGCTTGCCCTTTTTTATCGAGCGGCTTTTTCCCCTTTCGCTTCCCACGCTCACCGGCGTGCGAATTTTCAGGCTGTCGAGGATTTTCCGCACGGACGGATGGGCGCATTCATTCGGAGCAGTGCATCGTGTCCTGTTTTTCCATCGGCACATTCTCTTTATGTCGCTGATGCTGTGCGTGATGCTGGTTGTTTCGACAGGATTTTTATTGCACATCTTTCGCCCACCCCAGGGAGACGACGAGCAGTTTGCCTCGATGCTGGCCACCATGTATTTGTCCACACTCATGCTCACTGGTCAGGGCGGCCCGGAGGGCGAGGGCTTTCCTGCGTACACAAAAGTGGTCATCATTATCACGGCAACCTTCTCTGTCGCTATTTTTGCTGTGCCGAGCAGCATGCTTATCTTTGGGTTTGAAGCTGAAGCCGAGCGACAAGTCATAAAGGACCACAAACGTCGGCTGAAGCTTGCGAAGAATGGCGGAGTTGCAAGCGAGAGCTCACTCAGCGGGTACTCGACCTCGACTGATTGCGACGGCAATTCGACCAGCTCGAGTTCATCTGACTCCTGGGCCGACTATGAGGCGGTCATAGTGGGCGGCGATGATGAGGCAGGCAGCGTAGACTTGGAGTTGCAGGAGAGGCGGATCGCGGAGATGTCAGAGAACTTCTTTGCCAAGCTGGACGTAGACGGTTCAGGCACAGTAAGCAAAGACGAAGTCGTGCAGCTGCTCCGCACTCTCATTCAGGACAACGGCATGTCCGGAATGGTGAAGTCCCTGCGCAACAATCCTGCGACGGACGACATATCCGGCGCGCTGCAGCAAATCTCGCGAGATATTGCCGCACTGAAAGATCAAATGCAGGCGATCGAGTCCAAACTTGCACAGTGAATACAGCCGAGAATCATTTACCCGCCAAGGCATTTAAAGCTAGTCAGTCCTTTGCAGCTCATTGCGGCGGTGCTGTGAGATCTTGCACCATGTGCGGTCACGGTAGGTTCTTTCAACGAGGTGAAACTGACGCAGTACAGATAGGATGCCATTCCAAAAGCCAAAAAAGATTTCATTCTAGTCACACTCCTTCTACGACTCCCGAACCGCTCGGACACGAGTGCGCCGTGCACAGCACTTGCTGCCCACATTTCGCACTCGGCAAGATTCGAACTTGCGCGGGTTCCCCCATGTGATGAACTAGAAATTTGATGAAGCGTGGGGGCAGAAAAGTAGAATATATAAATGCAGAGCTACATCACAACTGCATATTTGAGGTTGAGATGCTCGAAAAGCGCGCGCGAGAATCGTGGTCACAGAGGTGTGTCCGCGTGTGGGTTGCATGAGGGACGAGGGCACGTGCCTGGTGCAGCGATGGACCTCGCGGACGAGGATGAGAAGCCGGAAAGGCAGCGGGAGATCGTAGAGCTCGAACTGTTCCACGCGAGCGAGGCGCGTCGCGAAGAAGCGCGGCTCAGCGATGAGGCAGCAAGAATGGCAGTGCGATTTCGCGCGCTGCCGTTCAATGCGCAGGCGCGCTTCACCGCGTTGGAGGTGTTGAACGCCGCGCTGGGGCTTCCATGCGCCTTGTTTTATCGCCAGAAATCGACGCTTGGAATGAAGTCCATCATCGTCCCGCCGGGCGACAATCAGAATCTGCCCGTTTCAAGCCCTCAACGTGACAGCCCGGAACATTCGCATCCGAGTACTTCTCAAACCGGGCTGCTTCAGGCCGCCCAGCCGGCCTGTCAGCTGGGCAGCATGTATCTCGCTGTAAAACAAGCTGCGGCTTCCTTTGAAGCGCAGCATGCAGAGTGCGCAGCCGGAACGTGCTTCCACGTGCACGTGAGCGTGGCGGTCTTTCTTCGCGAGCTACTGAACGAGTACGAGAGCCAGGTTGCCGCGCTTGAGCAGGACGTGCGGAATAATGTGGTTTCGTTTTACTCATTGATGATTGCGCTAGAGCAACCGGCCATCATCTTTGAGGCGTTGCAAGACGTGGTACGCGCGTGTGACCACGCCGGATCTGAGCGCACACCAAATTCCATGCTTGTGTTGTCCAAGCTTATACGACTACAGAGTAAGGCGCAGCCAGCTGTCAGCGAGCTGCTGAAGGAGCTGCTTGTTCAGTGTGCAGAGCCTCTTTTCGAACGAGTAGATCTATCGCTGCGAGCTGGTCTGGTACTACCAGACATTCACCGTGATTACTTCATTGAAGAATCAACGCAAAAGCTAGATGGAGGTACCGCGAGCGTATTTAGCTTGCGTAAGGAGGCCGTGCCTTTCTGTTTGATGCAGGGCTCGAGTGATGAACTCGCGCAGCTCCTGTTGCAGGCGACGCGCCACAGCTACATGATCGCTCGTCAAAGTGAGCTGTTTGCCGATGAGGTTCCGTCCTCGACGGAGCCACTGGTTGATCAGCTCCCAGCGAGTCTCGAACCAAGGCTGCTGATTTGCTCGGCGGCGCAGCGCGACGTTCATTTTGTGCTGGAGAATCGGATTCGCAACTGGCACGAGTATAACAGTGGGAAAGTGCTCCGCATGCTCCGGAAGAAGGTAGGAATCATGAGTGCGCTGCGCTGGATGAACTTGACCTATTTGATGTGCGACGGTAGCCGCGTGGCGAGCTTCCTCGACTCTTGTCATGAGGAGCTTTGCAAGGCCGGTCCTCTCGTGCAGTTGGAGCGTGTGCGCTCCGCGTTTGACTATTCGCATCGGGTGGAATGCGCAGACTTGGATGGCGAAAAGCTACAGAGGCTGTGGTTTTCACTTGGTGCGGTCCAGTGCGTGCTGGAGCCCGCCGCGCTCCTTGATCAGCTCGGCGAGATGTACGGAGGGCTCGAGGAGAAAAGCAAGTATACGGCGTTTACAAAACAGCGCACCGAAGCTAGTGGCTATGAGTGCCTTGGGCTCCGTTTCCAAGCCAGTGGGCCGCTCGAGCTCGTGCTTTCTGCGGCGAACATGGACAAATACCGTCTGCTGTTTCGCACCCTGCTTATGTTTAAGCGTGTGGAACGATGCCTGCTGCAGGCTTGGTTGACTCTCACTGACCGAAAGAGCCGCTCTCCAAATACCAGCGAGAACCTGCGCGCTGCTGTGCTGCTCCACCGCATGATCCAATGGATTCAGAACGTGCTGCAGTACGTGCTTGAGGATGTGATTGAACAGCAGTGGCGAACCTGCGAGATAGCGCTCCACGCGGCGCGCACGGTGGAGAAGGTGCAGGAGCTGGTGGGTGACTTTTTGAGCGTGTGCACGAAGCAGTGCCTGCTTCCGTTTCGCCGACTCATCGTGCTGCTAAGTTCACTGTGCGACTTGTGCATTGCGTTCAGCGCGTACTGCGGTCGTCTTCACAGAGAGCAGGACCCACGCAGCCGGCCGCCAGCGCCGTCCAGCGGCGCGCCGACCCTACCAGCCGTGCACGACTTTGAACGGAGCTTCGAGGCGTTCCTCATGCGGCTGGTGCACAGCCTGAACCAAACCTCGATTCTCGAAAGCGACCCGTGCATGCTGCAGCTGTACGTGCGCCTGGACTTCAACGGATACTACAGCGCGCGCGTCACCGGCAGCCACGCGGCCGTGGACATGGACGCGCTGTCCATATCGACGTCTTCCGCCACGCGCAGCGCCCTCTCACCGCCTGGATCCAGCTCCACTCTCAATGCCATGTAACATCGAACTGTACAGTCTCCATCGCCCTGTTTCTTTGTCTAGGGTTTTGCCGCTTCATACTAAAACGGCACCGTCTGTATAGTAAGTTTCCGAAACGGGCAAGCGCGGAGCGTCGTGTTAACGGTTTCCATTCAATTGCACACTTTGGTTCGAGCGGTGGCGGGGGGAAAACCGGCCGTGTGGCGGAGAGGGACACGCCCACTAACACACGGGCAGAGTAGCGGACCAGGAAGGTTGGGCGCGGGAAAGCGTGGTGTGGGCGAGCGTGGTGAGGCGCAAACGTGCAGCGTTGGAACGCGCGTTGGGCGGTGCGCGTGCTGCCGAGGGCTGCGGGATAAGTGGGCGTTGGAAGAGAAAGAGAAGAAGGGTGGAAAATATCCGCGGACTGTTACCTTGGGGGTTCAAGTGGGGATGGATCAGTTTGCAGGCCTCACCGAGAGGTATGAAAAGGAAGGATGGCTAATCAAGGAGTCCGAATTGACCTTTGGGAAAGTGCTGGGCCGCGGCGCGTCCGGGATTACGTATAATGGGGAGTACAAGGGAAAGAAGGTGGCCATCAAGGCATACTCGGTCGCAATTTTGCGCAATGACGCCGACGCCGTGAAGAACGAAATGAGCCTGATGGCCACGCTGCGGCACCCAAACATCGTGGGCTTCTGTGGGTTGTGCTTGAGCCGCGAACCACTGGCCGCCGCGCTCGTTACCGACTATGCTTCGAACGGCGAGCTGGGAGACGCGCTGTACGTGAAGAATTTGTTCAAGAAGCGCGGCGCGGAAATGCGGTTTGACGTGGCCATCGGGCTGGCCGAGGGGCTCAAGTACCTTGCGGAGAACAACATTGTGCACAGGGACATCAAGCCAGCGAACGTGCTGCTGGGCGACGATTTCAGCCCTCTGCTCACAGACTTTGGCTTTTCGCGGCTTGCCGACTCGTCCGGTAACATGACCGGAGAAACAGGATCGTACAAGTACATGGCGCCAGAAGTGACGAAGCACACAAAGTACTCGGTCAAGGCGGACGTGTACTCGTACGCAATCCTGATCAACGAAATCTTTTGCGAAGAGCGCCCCTTTGAGAGCCTGCTGCCGATCCAGGCGGCTGTGGCTGTAGTGAAAAAGGGTCAACGACCCAGCCAGAAGAAGCTTGGCGACGAGGAGCTCAAGAAACTGATCCAGGAGTGTTGGCAGGATGATCCAGATAGGCGGCCGCAATGGTCCTTGATTATTGACACCTTGAAGCAGCGCAAGGCCGTCGCCTTGGAAAAGGGCGACGGAAAGGCGAAAAACAAGAACATCATGTCTAAGCTGGGGTTCTAGAGAAAGAATGCTCTGCGCCGTGCCGCGCCGCGAGTGTCAACGCCTCGCTGTCGCCTTTGCTTCTGCGCCCCCACATGTGATAAATGTCCTTGTTGTATTAATCAGAACCAAGCGATTTAAAATTCTTAATCTACTCGCACCGCGCTAAAGATGCGGAGGACAAACAGGAACGAGCTGTAAAAGCCGACTGCGCCGCACAAAAGCGCAAAGCCAAAACTGACCAAAGCCATATACCCAAGGTATATGATTACAGACACAAAACTCATGCCCCGGAAGCCCGGCTGAGATATCAGGTAATACAGCGAGTACAGCAGCACGTAGATGCCGGAGGATGCCGAGGTACCAAACGCGTGCCACCACCACTTATAGTCCTCGTGTGACAGCGCAAGATAGGTGAAAACAATGCTCATTTCCGCGCACGTTAGGACGAGGATCACGAACACGAGAAACAGAAAACCAAACATGTAGTACACTTGATTCTGCCAAATCGAGTTCAGGATGAACACAAGTTCCATGAAGACGGTGCCAAACGGCAGCACGCCAGACAGAATGGCGTACGCCGCCTTTGGAATGTTGAACGGAGGCGGCGGAATTTGGCGCGGAATCTGATTCGTACGGACCGGGAAGTCCATTGGTTTTCGCTTGTAGCCCAGGTACGCGCCCAGGAAAACAAGAGGAACGCTGATACCAAACCACATGAAGAGAAGCAAAATGAGCGTCGGGAATGGCACCGCGCCTGACGATCCAGACGCCCACAAGAGCAAATTGAGCACGAAAAAGACACCAAATACAATGCCCGGGAAGAAGAATGCCGAGCCCATCGAAACGAGCCTGCGCGCCTCAGAGCCTTCCAGGCAAGCATACAGCCTCGCCGCGGAGTAGCCCGAGATGACTGACGCCAGCACAAAGAATGTCACCAACGCCGTCAAAAGCCCTCCGCGATTTGCGGGAGACAAGAAGCCAAGCACAGCAAAGATGAGTGTCACGCACGTGATCCAAAAGATCTGCACGCCGGCGCCATTCAGAATGGCGAGTAACGCTGGTTGTGCGGGTGCGCGGAACACGTCGCCATGGACCAGCTTCCAGCCCGTGACGTCTTCCGAATCCTCCTCGTCGTCCAGCTGATTGTATCGCACAAAATCGCGCAGCACGGTTCGGAGCAAGATCGTGCCTACTAGTGCCGTTAGGAAAATACCGATCATGAATGAATTGACAATCGAGAACCACTGGATCTGACGCAACTCCGGATTCGCGTTCATCAATGGGTCCCAACGCGTGGCCCACGCGAGCGGGCTCTCGGAGAACTCGACGTCGTAGCTGTACCACACTGTCGCGCCTTCCTCCACTTTCTGCGGAACCACGCCTGCCTTGACTGGACAAGAGGACGACACCTTGACTGGCGCGTTCAGATCCGTGATGGAGTGCGCAACGCTCCAGGGCTCGACCTCGAAGCCGACGACACGATACGCCGGCGTCATGCTACCCGAACTGCTGACAGACGGAATTGAGCTCCGATGGAAAAGCACTCTGAACTTGAGATGGTTGCTGATGTATGTTTCGTCGTCTGTGACAAATCCTAGAGGGTAACCAAAATGATACGCGACAGATCCGGCCTTGGTGCGTCCCTTCACAACGAGCGGCATGTTGTCCATGTTGAGGCGCACAGAATATAGATCGCGGATGCGCTTCTTCAGTCTTCGCACGCCCTTAGCGTCGAGCGTCTTATTGCACATGATTTTGCATGTCTCTGGGATCATCATGCGCAGGTCGTAGTCCGTGGGCTTGGCGCGCTCCCCGACCAGAAGCTGGCCGAGGTTCACCTTCTTGGATCGATACTTTTCCTCCGAGCCGCAGACCGGGAGCGTGTAGTAATCGTACGGAACCTGATTCTTCGGCGAGGTGAGCTTGTTTGCAAACACCTCGAGCGGCGATCCGGCCTCGTAGTCCACTGGCGAGATGCCAGGCAGGTACCACGCGAGCGCGATGCCCCGCCCTGGCGCTGCGCGCGGGCCGATCCACAGCATCAGCGCCGCGCACAGCAGCGCCCAGCTGCATACTCCACCACCTCGCTCTCCCATCATCTCCCCTCCCCCCAACCCCCCAAACGTCCCTATCTCCTCCTTACCCTCTTCACCGCCACACCATGTTCCCCCCCGCTGCCGCTCCTCCGCCTTCATCGTGTTCGTGTTGGACACGAACACGTCTGAAACTCGAACCCAGAATGAAAACCGTAAAAGCCCCTCGAAAACAGGCACGCGCGAAACAGAGAAAGGAAAAGGCTGAGAAAGTTATTGTCTTCCGCAAAGAAAAAATGCGCCGGCGTGTGATGTTCACGCGGCGCGAAGCAAGTCGGCAAGGGGAGGAGCTAAGGGAGGCGTGGATCGGTTGCGAGCAAGAAGTATCAGCGCCCTGGAAGATAAGTACGTGCGTGTGGAGCGGGTGCAGGAGCAGGAGTAGGAGCGTCCCGAAGGGCTTTTCCACAATTCGCGCGGGACTTTGCGGGGTGTGTCGGTGGGTAGGAGGCAACGACTCGCCGTCATGTATCTGATGAAAGACTCTGCGGGGAACTACACCCTGAAGAAGATCGAGCCGGATGGCAGGCCGACGCTGAGTGCGCATCCAGGTATGTTGCGTGTTACACGAACTGTGTTTGGTGCATGATTCGAGCGGTGCACAGCGTTGAACGTTTTAAGGGGCAGGTTTCTGACGGATGCATGTGCGGATGTTTCTCCTTTCGCTATTTTGACTCCTGTTCTATTGTCGGCTCTTGTGTTCCTCCTTTGCGTTTTCGTACAGCGCGTTTCTCACCAGACGATAAGATGAGCAGACAGCGAGTCGCTCTCAAAAAGCGCTTTGGTCTGCTCCCCACGCAGCAACCTGCACCGACATTGTAGTTGCAGAGGACTACCCGGAGGGCCGCAGGGGTATCACCTCGAACAATCGTTTCGTTGCATCCGCTTCATTGGCTCATATCCTGGTCATCCGATCGTCGAGAAGATTCCATGAAAAAGTGCGTGCCCCGGCTGCTCCTATTTTATTTCGACTTCGTCATCATTGCGTATCTTCCGGCAGACGAACACCGGACGTACTGAAGCGCTCGTTATCCGAGCGCCGAACACGAACACCGGCACGGTCAAAGTAGCGATTCTGCCTAAAGACGAATCCGGTTGCAATTTTCAAGAACGCAAATGGCACTTTCAAATATTTGTGGTATTGTCCGCGACCTGTTGTTGCGACCATTCGGGGTACAAGCCATGTGGCAACTGTCGCCGGCTCTTCGGCAAGAAAATTGAAAAAGAAACGGATCGCTGGTGTGCTTCCTGCCAATAAAAGGTCTGTCAGCACGAGCCCGGGTGAGATCAGATGGACTCCTATATTCTGAATATCGCTTCCTTTCAGTTCTGCATTGAGGCTCTTCATAAGCTGGGGCTGAGCACGTTTGGTGGCGCCGTATGCCGCGTAGCCGGCTGTAGGGGTCCCGAAGACGCCAGCACCGT
This sequence comes from Porphyridium purpureum, assembly GCA_008690995.1. Classification (NCBI taxonomy): domain Eukaryota; phylum Rhodophyta; class Bangiophyceae; order Porphyridiales; family Porphyridiaceae; genus Porphyridium; species Porphyridium purpureum. The sequence continues at coordinate 1,866,098 of VRMN01000002.1, read as the reverse complement.
CGACATTGAAAATATGGCCGCCAAACGGCTGCTCTCGCATGCACAAAATCGCTTGGCGGCAACAAAGCAAAGTGCCCTTTAAATTTGTGTCCACGACGAGGGCTACATCTTCGGCGCTTTGCTCGTACACAGCCACTCTGTTATACGCATTTGTGCCTGCATTGTTTACCCACATATCAACGGATCCTACGCCGCTCTGCTTCATCTCAGCCCAGAACGCCTCGATGGAAGCCTGTTCCCGGACATCAAGCTGCAGAGGTAAAACTGCGACGCCCTCGCGTGCGTCCCTCTGCACACTCTTCGCGGCAGCTTCGAGCACACCTACGTCGCGCGATCCCATCACCACGGAATGGCCTTGCTTCGCAAACTCACGCGCCAGTTCCAGGCCAAGGCCCTTGGACGCGCCGGTCACGACCACTGTCTTGCTCTTCATGTTGAGATCCCGGCACTTCCCGCGCAGTCTTGCGACGCGGCCTTCATTTTGCCTCGGCCTTACAGTCGCTGATGCCGAGTACGGCGGTCGCTCACGTCCTGTCCATGATCGCCGCCCATCGACCGATAAACCACCGACAAACATTGCCAACATTGCGCTTCAGCTCCGCTGGGGCGATGCTTCTAAAGAATCGGGCTGGTGCCGGGTGAGAGTCGACGCGCAGAAGCGGCAAAGAAAATCGCATCGATTGTTGGTCGGAAGGAGAACTCTGGGAGCATGGCAGAGCTACCCGCAGAGGACAACTCTGTCGAACCTTTTATTATCGGAGTGACAGGGGCAAGTGCATCGGGAAAGACAACGGTGTGCAACAAGATCATCCGCGGAATCGGAAGTCATCGATGTGTGGTCGTGTGTCTGGACTGGTTCTACAAGGGCATGCCACCTGGCACAGACCCGCTCGAATACAACTTTGACCACCCGAACGCGTTTGATTTTGACTTGCTCCAGGAGACGCTGCAGAACATGCGTAAGCGCCAAGACGTTCAAGTACCTGTTTACGACTTTACGACGCACAGGCAGAGCGGCTCACACGTCATCCAACCGGCGGATGTGATCATTGTGGAAGGCATTTTAAGCTTCTACTCTAATCAGGTGCGATCGCTCATGCACATGAAGGTTTTTGTGGACGAAGACTCGGACGTGTGTCTGTGTCGCAGAATCAAAAGGGACGTGCGTTCGCGCGGGCGTTCGATCGATTCGGTGATTCTGCAGTATGAAAAATTCGTCAAACCGGCGTACGATGAGTTTATTTTACCGACCAAGCGACACGCAGACATCATTGTGCCACGCGGGGGCGAGAACTTGATTGCAATCGACTTGATTGTGAAGCACATGGAGCTGAAAATGCGACAGCACGACCTGCGCAAGCTCTTTTCTAATCTCTACCTCATGAATGACAATTCGCAAATACGCGGGCTCCACACGAGCTTTCGCGACCGCACCGTGACCCGCGAAGAGTTTGTATTCAGTGCCGACCGCTTGATCCGTTTAGTCGTTGAATACGCGCTGTCACTGCTTCCGTTTCAAAGCAAGGCAGTCCAGACGCCCACAGGCCACACGTACTACGGCATTGAGTACGCCAAGAACATTCTGGGCGTCAGCATCATTCGCGGTGGCGAGGCCATGGAAAGCGCGTTGAACATGGTGTGTCAGGGTGTAGTGGTCAGCAAGTTATTGATTGAACATGGCCCGTCCAAGGTAGACCCCCACAGAAGAGTCGTGTTCGAGTCTCTGCCGTCAAATGTCGAGAGCTTTCATCTGCTTCTGATGGACCCTGTGCTTGACAGCGGCAGCACGGTGGCGTGCGCGATTGAATTTCTCAAGGAGAAGGGGTGCCGGGAAGAGAATATAATCTACTTGGGCCTCATTGCCAGTCCAGAGGCGCTCAAGAGCTTGTGTGGTCGCTTCCCATCCGTGCGATTCATCACCTCCAACATTGACGCACGATGTGGTCCGGACGGCTTTGTCGTGCCTGGTGTTGGTAAATTTGACAGCCGCTACTTCGGAACTACGTGAGGTAGCACGGCGTAGCAAGTAGAGGATTGAACAAAGAACCAATGGGATCTACGCCGGTGTCTGATGAGCAAATGGCGCTCCATGCAAGACTGCGACGTCATCTTAACCAATCACGCCTTTGTGTCTAGCTACTCCTGTCCAGGCATCCCCGGAAACTTGGGCAAGCCGTCGTTCTCAAAATCTACCCATGGCAGCTTGAACGCGTAGTTAAAGTGCATTTGTCGTCCCGGCACACCCGCGTACTCCTTGACTGTGCCTAGCGGGATGCTGAGCCACTTGGGCTCGGAGTCCTTGGTGCATGCAATCGAGCATCCACAATTCGCGCACCTGCCGCGCAAGTACGGGCTTCCCGGGATCGTGGCTACTTTTAGAATTTGGTCTGTGCCTTGGACAACGCAGTAATCGTCCAAGTTGAAAGCCGCAAACTCATAGTATGGTGCTCCCCCAAATCCGCGACACGCGGTGCAATGGCAGTATGCCGTGAACAACAAAGGCCCGGACACTTTCCACTGCACTTTTCCGCAGTAGCATTGCCCAGTCCATTCCTGCGTGTCGACTACGGGCGCGTCACCTGCCATTTTGCTACTGCCGATCTTCAAGTCCAAGCGCCTTTCTCCTCTCCTTGCTTTCGCTTTCCCAGTGTACCTCGCGTGACAACGTCGGACGCTCAAAATGTAGGGCGGCGAGCAGCGTGCCGATGCCCGAGTTGGTCCTGCGATGCATTCTTTGAGGCGGACGAGGTGTTTGAAATGCATCAAACCAAGGACGTTGCCGACTTTATTCATTCAGTTTTCTTGTCGACGTAGGCGCAATTTATATGCTGGTCAGTTGGCCATGGATGGCTGATTGGCATTAAGGGACGTAAGGGCTTTGTCCAAAACGGACACCAGCAAGTCGGGCCGCTCAAAGGACACTTCCGTACCCACGTCGTTCACGGTAACCACCTGGACCTTGGGGATGTGCTGCTTGTGGAACACAACGCGCTTGTCGCGATCTTCTCGGAAGGTATACTCCTTGGCAAGAAGACCGATGGGAGGGCGAACGCTCTGCATTCGCGTGTCAAGTTTGGCGCTTGTCGTCTTGTCCCCCGTGATGAAAACGGTCGGGATCGAAATCTGAGACATCAGCGGGCGAAAGTCACCGAACAAGTGACCTGAAATGAAAGAAAACACACCAAAGCGCACGTTTGGATCCTGTGCTCCTTCCAGCGCGAGATCGCACCATTCGTCCAAAACACGCTCGTCGCGAATAATATTCTTACGCGAAAAGCCTTCGATGTATCTGCGATTCGCGACAAGTTTCCAGAATGCATCGCCCGCAGGCGAATTCAAAATTCCGAAAACCAACTTTTTGCGCCACTCTGGCACCTCAGCGGTCAAGTATTTCTCACTGATCCCGCGTACAATAATAAAACTGTGCAGCAGATCGGGATGCTTTGCAACAAACGTCAGCGCCACTGCCTCCACGCTTCCTTGTCCCACTAACACTGCACGTTGCCCTGATTCGTCTCGGATCTTGCGCACATAAGTCTCGAGCTGGAGCACGTAATCATCGATGGAAAATGGCGCAGAGACCTTGCTTGGCTTCGGCTCCGAGTCGCCCGTACAAATCCAGTCGAATCGGTGCAGGTCGTAATTGGACAAATCCGATCCAGCCGAAACGGAGCACATAAATCGAAAGAATGGGTTCCAATAAGTGCGATTCACGCCCAGGCCTGTTGAGGTATGAATTAAGAGCAGCGGTGCCTTGCTCGGTGTTCCCGACGAGGACACGTGGCGGTACACGTCGCTCCCAAACGTCCACTTCCGGTTCTGGGTGTCCACACACTCCACACGACGAGACTCCTTCACCCAAGGCGACGCGACCTGCGCGCGATCGTCATCATTTCCCGCCACGCTCATCATCTGCACAGCCACGCGGCGGCGACCGAGCGCCGGCACAGCGACACATCGCACGTCGCGCTCTTTCACGACGAGCGCGTTGGCCGGGACACCCGCAAACGGCCGCGCACCACCGACAATAAAACACGGGAGCGTGGACATGATTGTTTGCGCGCGCAAACCCCAGAGTCCAAGATGAGAGAATGCCTCACAGCGCACAAAACAGAGTCGCTCGCTGTTGTGTCTAGGTGCGCGGCTGCTCCTGGGCGTCCGCTTCCGGCGCAGCCATTCGACCACCCCGCGAGCACGAAAATCTCGGCCGAAATTTTTCGTGCCTGCGGAAAATGTACAGCTAAACCGTACTTTGAACCGCCTTTTCTGGGGTTTTTTGAGCGCTTACAGTGCATTTACTGTACTAAATTAAGGTGAGGTACAGTGACAGCTGACCTTTTCACGAGAACCAGGTTTGGAACGGTGTCGACAGACGCGAGGAAGGTTTCAGGGGGCAGTGCGTCTGTACATGTAGATGTAGCCCGAGTCGAACGGCGTGTTCTCGGACACGGCGACCTTTTCATCGTTGAAGAGAACCCACTTGCCGTCACGGCGCAGGTGAGCGACGTAGTGGCCACAGCTGGTGTTGCTGCCCATGTGGCTCAGGAACCCGATCAGCTCGTACTTGCCAGCACCATCGATGACAGCGGCGCGGCCGGCAGCGTGCGACGATGCGCCAGACACGCCCGCGTTCTCGGGCCGTTCGACGTGTGACGAGATTTCTTTCACCGCGTCGTCCAAGTTATCGGCGTGATTGAACAACCAGTCTGCTGCGCGTTCAAGGTTATTCTGGCAGTGCGCCAGCGCCGCAGAGGCATGCGCTACCGTAAAGCCCATGTCTGAGAGCGAGGCCACATGTTCAGCAGATACTGCCGGGTGCTGCTCCGACACTGATACCGCAGAAGCTGGAGCAGAGGATCCCGTAAGTACAGTTGGTGGATCATTGAAGTCCGGATCATCCATGTGTTCAATCACCCAGTTCGTGCACGTCTCGACGTCTGCATTCTTGGTTGATAGCGCTGCACGCTTGCTCCCGTTTTCCGAAAATCCCATGCTCACGAGTTGAGCGACAATACTTGGATCTGGTTCAAGAGCTGCGGACGGTGCACCTGTCGGAACACCAGCTTTGCATGCTCCAGCAGGACCGTCACTCTCCTCCGGCAACAGTTCCTCACCAGGCTGGACACCTCCCCCAGAGCGCAGGTGTTCGAGATTGATCGTCCGCGGTGGTTCCACAGAAACATCCAGCTTTTTCGCTGTCCAGTCCTCAGCCACATAGTACCTACGCAAGTGAACGAGAAGGTACGGCGGAAAGCTTTTGAATCGCGTCTGCTTCGTTGCCAGGCCTTTCGATTTGGTCGCAGAGGAGTAAAAGTCCGCGATGGTTTCCTGCATTTCAAACTGTTCCACACATGCACTAAAAGGCACTTTAGGACGCGCATTGTCCTCGGTTTCTGCAGCTCCGTCTGAGTCTGTCAACCCTCTCGGCCTCTTGCGAGCCGCGACAGGGAAGTCGTTCACAGCCTTGTCGAGTGGAATTTGCAGACTGAGCACATTGTCCTTTCTCGTGTGATAACGAACCTTCGACGACTGATGGCACTGGAACCGGTCTTCGAGTTCAAAGGTAAAAAGCTGCTCAGTCCCATCAATACAAGCCATTTGTTCTCGCTGCTGAAAAGTGAATTCCGCGCGCACAACTTTTTCTAGGAAAAACTGTAAAAACTCAAGCGCATCCTGTTGCTCGGCGGTTCCAAATTGATTATGCAGCCCCACAAGCCTCTTGAACAAGTGCGGTCGAACCACATCCGCATTCAGTCGCGCGAGCTGCTTCTTGCTTACGACCGTACCAGACACGCCCGCCGCGGTACACGTGTCACAAAACCAGTCGCCTTCTGGAAGTGCGCTCATTTTCGGCTGAACGCACATCAGATGCGACGTCTTTGGGCATCCATCACAGCACAATAACTGCCCTGGTTCTCTGCAAACACCGCACACATCGTCGTGACCATCTGCATCCATGTCTGCATCAGACACTCCAGGCAGTCGGTATCGGTCGGTCCACATTGCCGACACAAGCTTCACAAACTGCAACACAAAATCGGTTTCTGGCGGCGGAGTGTAGTTTTGAAAGATTATAGGAGCGGCAATCATGTACTTTTCCGGAATTTCTACAGCGCAACACAGCAGCTGAACCACGGAATTCAGGTAGCACGAATTGCCCAGATTCACCAGGCCAATCAACCCAGCTCCAGAAACCGGAGCGAGGTCCTTGCCTGCCTCGGTGATACGTTGAAACTCAAATGACTTGTTGAGGTCGAGCTGGAGCTCCGTCATGCTCTTATCCGTTTTGGTCATCACGTACATGTTGATTCCCCAATGGTTCAAGTGCGCTTCGAGCGCCGCATCAGTGACCATGTCATCTTCGTCGGGTGCGTAGGAGTACACATCTGCACTTTTCGCAGTAATGGTGCCGAGCTTGACTGCAAGCGGATACAGTCCGCCAGTCCCCTCGTAATGCACAAGCGCGGCTCCGCACCCACCAGAGCCGTCCCAGTTTCGCCTTCCGCAGCCGATGAAGCCATCCGAGAGATTCAGCCACAAGTTTTCCTTATTCCCGCACTTCTCGCACGCCCATGACGCCGGATCCGGTGAAATTTTTCGTTCGCCAGCATCCAACTGAATCAGCGCTTCAGCATACTTTGTCGGCTTGCGCTCCTCCTGCCAGTCGCTGGGTGCAGAGCTCGCGTACATGTGACTGTGCGATTCTTCCAATCGCGCGAGGATGCCGTCCACCTGGGCATTTAAATGTACGTCAAGTGTTGGAAATGGAATCTGGAGCGCGCCCGCGGCGATGCCATGCGCATCCACACTAGAGGCGGAGTCCAAAATGACCAAGCTCAGGGTTTTCTTCTCCTCGTAGGATTCTTCCAGTGAAAGCTCGAGCATGAGCACATCTTGGTTGTGCGATTGCGCCTCCCCTGCACCACGCGAAGATTGCTGGGGTCCGCTCTCGGCTTTTCGGGCCTTTGGGACGCGGGTCCGTTTCTGCAAGAGGAAGAGACGCTGTCCGTGCTTCTCCTTTTCATGTTGCAAATGATCGGCAGAGTACGATCGCCAGCTGCGCAGCGACGTGTACAAGCCGGTCTCGCACAACGGTGTGTCAAAGCAAAACACACACTCAAACGGCACCGATGCTGTTGTCGGCAAAGGGGGCTCCGGGACAGTTCTCAGCTGCGCGGGATTCTCAGCCACAAAATGTACCACCGCTTCCGTCAAAACGGTCTCAGCATTTGCGTCCGCCATGACGACTCTAGCTCTGTTTTCCCCGCTTCCCCTCGCTTCTTTCTCCGTCGGACACGATTTGCAATTCTGCTTCGCGGGTCTACGAACAAGACAGGGAGGGGAGAGGGACTGAAGACGTGTTGGATTGTGTGCAGGGTTCGGGAGCGAGATTGTACCGTCTTTGTTTCGTGCTGGCCTTGATCAAGATGGCAGTATCTCACTCCGCGGGAAAGCGCTTTGCGCTAGGGCTGATCTTGTGGGTGTTGTGCATGGTGATGTGCTACTTTGCGCTTGTGGCCGTGTTTATCTTTCGCAAGGATGTGACAATGGACCATTACCAGTACAACGGATGGGCACGCGTGGCTTCAAGGATCACAGGAGGAATGTCGTTCTTTCTCTTTGTCTTTTTCTGCATGATGCCCCCATCCAGCCTGGCCTCGATTCTCGGCGCAGTACTCGCGCTGGCAGGGCAGCTCATGCATCTGGCGATCCTTTGGAGCGATCTGAACGTGTTCAATCCCAAAGTAGTCCCCACGGTAACTTCGCACCACCCACTGTGGAGTATCGTGCCTTATCAGGCGTACTATGCTGCAGCCGGGCTCGGTGTGCTGTGCTTTGTTATGCTACCTCTCGAGCGCGTATTCGGGCCACATCTCGGCACACGCAAGCCTTACTACAGCCCGCTGGCCACCGCATGCGCCGTTTACCTCGTGGTGCTATACTACATTTACTTCTTTGATCGGCTGATTGGACTCCGCATGCGTGGCATCGGTGAAGGACCGCTAAACCTGGACTTCCTGTCCGTCGGCTGTCTGATGCTCAACTCATTTGCCTTGCTCTGTTTGATTGCCTACTCGCGTCGCGTGTCTTCAACGCCAGTTTCAGCTGCAGGAGAACTTGCGAAGAAGTCACAATAAAGCCAGGACTTGTTGGTCGTAGGTCAGAGTAGATCGACGGAGAAATAGACGTTTGGAGTGTCTGAGCATTTTTACGGCGATGGGTGGTTCCTCTCTTTGTTTCAGTGGCTCATGGAGTGCCGCCGCAAATCAAGCCGGCTACGGCAGTCTCGTGAGGTCGCACGCGCCGCTCGGCCGTCGCTGCGATCTGAGCATGAGTTGTGGTGATCATTCGGTTCAGAGTGTCGCGTCGCGCCGAGCATTCGTGGCGCTGACGGTGGCAAGTTTCCTTGCCGCTATCCCGCAGGTCGTGCGCGCACAGGAAAGTACGGACGGAACGCTGACGGTGAAGGAATTCCTCAACATGATCAAGACGCCCGGAGCTATTGAGCGGGTGGAATTCAAAGGCACGCAGTACAATCGCGCATATGTATATGCTGGAGGGAAGAAGCTCCTGCTCGGTGAGGGATATCCTAAGGAAAGTCCCATAACGCCAGAATCTCCTCTCGCTGTACAGGCCAAGCTCCGTGACGCAAAGATCCCATTCAGTGTCGACTTTGGGCTGCCTCCGCGCGGTGGCAAGGTGCAGGCCCAGGCGCAGTAGAGACATGTTCGGGGCATTTACTTGTGTGCCTGCTGTCCAGGCTGGAGAATCTCGTCCGGTTTTCGTCGAACTCTCTTGATGTCTCCCTGTGTGAAGTTGCAAACAGCTCGGCGGAACTGGGTCGCCTTGGGTATGTCTGGTTGATTGTGCGTTCTTGGAGGTTACTTATTCATCAGTAGAGAAGGGAAAAAAGAAAAGAAATCAGGGAAGCGACGTCGCTGCTCCATTTTCTGGTCGAAATGGCTTCCGCTCATTTGCCTCCAACTCTATCTTTCTCAACATGCAAGTGTGAAGCCGAAGACCCGGTCTACTGGGGGCAAAAAATGCAGACATGAAGACCAGGTTTCCGATCGCCGACGCGTTTGGAGAGTTCACCTCATCCAAGTGCACATATCCCTGCATTTTCCGCAGACAGTACAGAAGTTGCATGGCACATTTGTCTCCCATATAAGCTGCTTACGAAGCGAATATTTAGAGTCGTTGGCACGGCAACGCAATATGTCGGAGAACTGTTGTCGACGCCCTGTCTACGAAACTCTGCTCGCTAACACGGTTCGGCTGGCCGATAAAAATACACTCACGCACGTGGTCAGAGGATTCGAAAGCAGCAGCTCGCCATGCAGGGTTCGCAGTGGAAGATGGCGGCTCGCGAATCTGAGCCATGAACAGCTGTTCGCGAAGCTTCCGGCACGACGAAAAGCCGTCGATATGGGGTCTCCGAAAGATTTGCACCTCGAAGATACATTTGTCGTCCGTCTTTGTTTCGCGCCTGGCGACTAGACAGAAAGCATTCGTCCGGGTAGTCGAACCGTTCATTACCGAAAAAGGGCGGTTCAAGCTCGCACTGCAAGGTACGCCCAATACAGACACAGCATTCAGTCCTAAAACATTAGGACTGCCAAGCTCTGATCCGGTAGATTCCAAAGAGGATGTGAGGCTTGACCTTTGGTGCAAGCCGGCTCGCCTCAACCTTACGAACACACAGCTCCAAGAGACTTGCCTTGGCTCAGGTGAAAGAGCTGGTCTTTGCGAACAACCGCATGTCCGACAGAGGACCTAAAATGCATCGCGAAAGTCCAACACGCAATACTGGATCGAGGCTGCCTGATTCAGAGGGTCGCTGATCATGTAGAGCAAGAAAACTCGTCGTTCCTGCCGGCAACAGCACCTGTCGTTCGGAGGCACACCAAAGTGTTTGTACACCATGAAGTTGGGCGCAAATTAGGAGCTTGTGGCGCGTGAGTGCACGACAAGCATTCAGGCTCGGACAGTCTAGTTTGACAAACACACGGAAGGCACGGGGTTTAGTCCCAGTCGGACCACTGGAGCAAGTCCTTCTTGTCAATGCAGCATTTGAAAGAAGAGGCTGTGCGGACATCCACAGCTTTCAAGTACTGAATGTAAGAAAATAAAGTCTGCATCGAGCCCGTGCTTAGATATTGCTCTGAGGGAAACGGAATCTATTACCGACAAGCTCGCCATCATGGGAGAAAAAATCGATTCTGAAAAGAAACTTTGCCAGCAAAGAGTCGGTAGTTTTGTCTTACTTCAGGAAGTACTTGAGCTCTGGTTCAGGAGGTTTCGGGCAGACTCGGAGAACCAGGAGAACCAGGAGAACCTAGCTCTTCACTCAGCTGCTCTTTTCTTCTGTGATTGTACTCGTGGCACCTCGTGTGTATTTCATTTGACACATGTCATCGGATGAACTTATTTCGAATGCCGCGGCACAACTCTGCGCCGCAGTCACACGTTCACGTGAAGCGGCTCGCGACTCGCGACAACCAATGAAAAAGTTGGACACCGCAACCAAGAGCTTTGTGCCATTGGACGGCGTGTCATGTATTATGGCCGTGGTACGGGAAACCTTCGCGAATGAGGTGTTTGCAGCGCTCAAGGATGAGAAGCAAGTGGACGAGGCAATGGTCTTGCTGCCACCCAGGTCATGGCATGTGACTCTGACAGGTCTCGAGCACACGATGGGAGACAATGAAGAACAACAAGCTCGTCATTTTCTAGCAGTAGAGCGGACTGCTGCTATCTTGTTTGCGGATGATAATCCCATCCGATTTGTCCCCGCCGAACACGTTTGTTCCAGTCCTACGGCTTCATTGGTGCTACTCAATACTTTAAGCGAACGAGATGAAGAGGCCTTGCGCCACCTTGAGCGAACGTGCCTGGGTGCAGAAAAGTCGTTCAAACCACAAGAGTGGCACATCACGCTGGGATATTTCCTCGATCGACACGCCGTGGAGGGCAATAGAGCCGCGCATGCGCGTGTGCTCGAAATTTTTCAATCGGCGCTTCGCAGTAAGACCGGTGAACCAGGCTGCTTGGAGTGCGGGTTGCCGCGAGTGTGTACATACACGTCCATGGCTGAATTTTATCCTATATTCCCACGTCAGGCTTGAAATCGACTACAGCTCTTCGTCCTCGTCTTCCAAGTCGGAAAGGGACCTTTCGACAAGGTGATCACCTACAGTGATATGCTCAGGCTTGATGAATGCCCCAAATGATCTGCCGCGACACTCAAAGATTCGCTTTCCATTCAGTGTACCATCGTTCTTGCCGACCGGTTCGTCATACTCCACACCGATCCACACACGATTTTCCCCGCCAGGAAGGCCAGGAACAGGACCGATGTACCTGACCACGCCGCGGCGGCCGCCCGGGCTCACTTCACAGCGCTGGCCTACCTTTGCAACAGCCAGTATCTGTTCCTCTCGTGCTTCCAACATTTCTGCGAGCTCGGGGTTCTGGCGGCGCATCATTTCCTTCTGCAAAGTCCAGGTAGGATCTTTCGCCATCTGCTCGCGCTTGTACTTACGGTACGTGTTATCTCGTTTTTCGTACGCCTCCTCAGAGAGCTCAAATTTCTCAACAAGCGCGGTGTTTTCAAGCCACCCCTTTGCGCTCACGGAAAACGGATTTGCGTCCTCGACGCGAAGCGTGCCATAATTCACTGCGCCGTGCATACAGAGCGGCGTGGCGCCTGGATCACTCGGCCCGATTCGGCCCAGGATCGTCTGGCCATCTGGCGAGACGAATGTCAGTGTCATATCGCTCTCCAGCGTGCCGGTCATCTGGTAGATCTTTTGCCGCACACGCGACACCGGGTCGCTTGCGTCAAAGCGCGTTTCAGGAAACGCCGTTTGCTTCAAGTTGGCATGGACCACGTTCAACACCATAGTCCCGCTTGCCACCTTTTGGCCATCGTTCGGCAATTCGACGTAAGCACGCAACTGCGACAGCTCCATCCTGTTTGTCTCTGCAGTTCCCACAACCCGCGCCCAACAAGTATGCCAACGGTACGGCGTGCGCCACTCGACAGTCACGAATCCGCAACTCGCTTGCTTCTATGCCTCCTCCGACTCCCGTCAGTTCTTCCGCTCTCCAGTCCAGCAGCACATGCGTCACGCACAGACTTCGCGGGCGCGCGTGAAAATCAAAATTCAAACATTCAAATTTTATGTCATTCTGGAATCGATTGATTTGTCATCGCCGAGATCCAATGTCATGATTGTAGCTAAAATGTCATGATGTCGTCTACGCGATGACAACGTCTGGCGCTCGCGGAAACAAGCGCAAGAGCTGCTCCAACCAGGTCCGACGTTTGTCCAGACGCAGTCATTCGATGTCAAGTCGCCCTGTATTCTCTGCCACCGAATCCTTACTCCCGGACGTCGCAAAGACTTTCTCGATTTTGTTGAAGAAGGAGTCCATGTCGGCGTCAGTGTGGCCAACGGCAGAAGCCACTGTGAGAAAAGAAGATGGATATGCCGGGTGGTGAGCACCAAACCCGCCATCAAAGCGCACGCCCGAGATCGCTGCCTGCTTTTCCGTGCGTGGCACCACACGAGCACCAGAAACGAGCCTGCGGAATAGTTGGGAACCCAGCTCGCACACGTCGGCGTGCCGTGTCTCGAACGTGCTGAGCGAGAGGGCAATGGATATGTCGTTTCGCGGAGACTCGAGAACGCGCTCGCCCACGCGTTCTGCAAAGTGCACGAGTCTTGCGTGCAGCTGCGCAAAAGTGCGTTCGCGCTCATCCAGCAATGACCTCCACCCGTTCTGTCCCAGTTGTAGCAGCGTCATGAGCAGGTCCAGGCTTGGCGATCCAGACGCTCGGCCTGGATACGTCTCGAGCACGCGTTGGACCAACTCGCGATGGGCAGAAGCCAAAATGGCCCCACCCACGGGAACCATGAAGTTCTTGTCTGTGCTTTGCACTGTTATGTCAACGCGACCGGTAGTGCTCGCGACGTCAATCTCATGCATCATGCGTCGAGACTGGACCCCGTACGCATTGTTAATCACATGAGGCACATTATTTTTGCGACAAAAACGTGCGATGGCCACCACATCGTCGGGTGCGCGCGGCGCAAAGCAGCTCGAACAACTAAGCACGCACAGAACGGTGTGGGCCCCTTCCCGCAACACTGTGTTTGATACTTCTTCCATATTTGTACAAACCTGGTCGCCCTGGAGCACACCATCAATCACAAGAGGCTCAAACCCGGCGGTCAAAATGGACTTGACACAACTCTTCTGGTCGATACGACAGAAAATCACCTTGGTCGCCCCGGGACGTTCGCCGCGCAGCGCCGACAAGACCAACGTAAGAGAAAGTCCTGTGGCCAGCGGAATGACCGCACCAAAGCGGGCGCTACGAAATCCAGCCAGTCTGAGCGCATGCTGAAGAAAACAAGAAAGCAGTCAATGGGCAGTGAGAGCATGGAAGAAACCCACGTCAGCGACTGGATGAGTATTAAAGCCTCGGTTACAGAGCGCGCCAAATGAGGCGTCGCCATAAGACTCTTAGAGCAAAGAAGATGTATGCTTACCAAAGCGAGGATTTTTGCCAGAACAGAGACCAGAGAGCTGCCGGCGGCTTTGGGCTGGACGGCGCCGATATCGCCAGACCTGCCGATTCCGTGCGCAAACCCGTAATGTCGTTCCCTCACCAAGTCACTAAACACGCGCCCTTCACGCTCGCCCATGCCGACATTCCCTACAAAAAGGTTGCTATCCATGGCAGCCACGTCTGTCAGGAACAGACGTAGCGTGAGCGCATCCCATCCCGTTTCTGGCAGCTGTCGGTTGGCGAGCAGCGTCCGAAACTTCTGCGTATGCGATCGCCGCGCATCGCATGCCTGCTGTACGTACCGCGGCTCTATCAGCGTACCCATGAGCCTGAAACATTCGTCGTCCATCGCGTAAGAACATGTTCATCGTCCAGCCGAAACCCGAACCCGCATCTGCGAATCCGAACATCGCGAAACCCTGAACCGTTTCTGAAATTCGGTTTCAATGACTGTTGAAACTTTTGTCACAACTGACCTGGGCAGAATAAGGAGGCTCTGACGGACTGGAACGATACGTAGAGCAAAGGCTTCGACCACAGACAGGACAAGAGATCCGCTCAGCATACAGTTCAAACACCAGAAAATACGTGAAAATATCACAATCTTTTCTGTCCTTGCAGTTTGCCTGTGGCAACGTCAAAGACATGCGAAACAGACACTACCATCTTGAGAGCCGGACTAGAGGACGCAACACATGTCGTGCTTATTTTTGGCTCAAGCACGAGTTATATTCTGACCAGGCTCGGGCAGATCGGGATGCTCGGTATCCGGACTGACGAACTTCTCGGAACGACTATGCTCTCACAGTCTGGACATGTCGTGCCCTGCTGATCTCACTGTCCATGCACACTGAGCAATGATGTGCAGACACATCGTGTCTGTATAATCCGCTTCCATCCAGCCGCTCCTGGCACATCCAGCCACATCCGAAGAGGCACCTCTCCAACATTCAACAATCCATGCTCGACGCCACTTGAATCACACGTTCGCAGTGTTCTGGCAAAATCAGCCCTTTTTATTAATAGAACGTTATTGGGGGACGGAAAAGACGAATCACGCGCGGCATCGTCGGAGGGGGAACAGAGAAGAAGAGGGACCGACAGACACGCAGCCAACCAACGGATTCGATGGCGTGGAGAATCGCATTGCGTGTTGCCGAAGATCACGGTCTCCCGCGGGGAGCGAGGCCCTTTTAGGAAGGTCGCCGAAATGTTTGTGGCGTGCGCCTGCGACCGCTGTGTGCTTGTGCGCCGTGACCTTGTGGACTATTCCCTCTGTAGGTTATCCCGCGCGTCAGGGGAAATGACTTGTCGAGGTGATCGACTCCGCGTACATGGTGCTTCACAATTCTCACGATGCGAACGGGCTCGGGTTCGGAAGCACATGGATGGCACCCGCGCTGGGCGTGTAGGTCCACTCAAAAGGTAGTTGTCAAGATCGGATAGTTCTGTGTGGAGATTGAAAAGCAGTGCATTCAGACAAAGCAGAATGTTGGAACCAAAATGGTGTATGGCTTCAAGGAGCGCGCTGGCGTCACGACGTGTCAGCGGAACCTGGGCAAGACGCGGAGTGGGACGGACTTTTTGTTTAGATACGGCGAAGGCTTAATCAAGAGGTCAACCTCATCAACTTTGGCAAGTCCGGGTGACAGGCCTCGACTAGGGTGCTCGATCAGAGAAAATCGCGGAAAGGATCGATGGGTGACCCGCTCTCCAGAATCACACAGCAACCGTTGGTGGTAAGGCCACAGCAAGGACTTTCTCTACGATTGATTGTGTCCGAGCAAAAGAGGGGAGACCGTCTGCTCCTGTGTGGGGGGAAAGCGGACACCTGTGTGGTGTAAGATTGTTTCCATCGTGCATGGACGTCTAACACACCCACCGGCTGCTTGAACGACAGAATTGACCCTGCGCGTGCCGCGCGGATGAACGAAGACGCGTGTTGTGGCGCCTGGAGTAAGGAGGGAAAAGCGGGTGCGGGGGGAAAACCGTCTCGAACTAGGTGGTTTGTGAGCCTCGACTGCGATCGCTCGGGTCGGACTTGACACGGTGTGATCTGGCAGAAATCCGTCCGTCGACCCTTGGAGCAGGGAGCTGATTCTTTGCTCGAACGCGTGCGTCGTGTTGTGGGCAGCGGCACCTCTGCCCCTAGTTGGCGCGCGTGCTTGTTCAAGTCGTGGTGCATTCTCAACTCGCTTTGAAGGGACACGTCCCACCAGCTTTTGCTCTTCTTTGCCAGAGGCTCCTTTGTGCCGACGTTCCGCAAGCCGTGGCGCGTGCTAGCGTGTAGCAAGTACAAGAATCGGGCGCGTTGCTCAAGTCGCCGGCGCAGCGCGAGACTCTTTCGATTACAAGAGGCTGCTCATCTACACGCGTCGAGCTTTGCTTCCTGCAGTTCTGGTGCAGCGTTCACGAGCGTTCGTGCTTCGTACGTGAGTTCGGGTCGTGGTGTTGGTGCGCTGCGCGACGGCTCGTCTCGAGCGCGCGTTTGTCGAGAACAGACAGACACGCGCACACACATACAGGGCATACCACATACACAGACACGCACAACCCTTCAGAAAGAGAGGCGCCGTGCATGTATGTATGTGTGTGTGTGTGTGTGTGTGATAGAACACGCGGCACACGGTGAGGATTGATATTCGGCGGCATCCTGTTTGGACGCGTGCCAATTGTGCTTGTGTGTGTGAGTGTCCGTCCCTATTGTGCTTTTTCCCGTGTGTGTTCTTGTGTGAGTGTGAGGCGCTCTGTCGCTGTGGACCGACGCAGTTCGGCGAGTCCGGCGCAGTATAAAAATCACGGCGGCCAGAGCTACGTAAAAAGGCGACCGCGCGTGGGACGAGGACGCGGGGACGTGCGACCGCAGATCTGCACAGGGATAAAAAGGATAACAGACTGCAAAGAGCGCTGGTGCTCTAGGGAGGGAGAGAAAGAGAGAGCACTGAGGGGGGTTTTGGGAAACGTTTGCAAGGGGCCAGGAGCACGCGCAGATCCGAACAGGAGAACGAGCCTGCATAGCGTGGCTGTGAGTCACGGGAGTAGGGTGGCTTTCGTGCACTGCGCATTGCTCTCGCCTGCTCTGTCGCGCAGTGTGCTGCATAGGGCTTTCTCCGCTCCGGAAAGCGACGCGGCAGTGCTGCTTGTTTCCGGTTAGGGCCTTTGCTCAAGAGCTCGATTCGGACGAACGAGGCGTGCCGCGACTTTTTGTGCTCGCGCGAGTCGGAGCATGCAGCATTCTGAGGAGCATGGCGTGAGCCAGGCTGCTGCTGACATGCCCGAAGTCGTCGTTTCGGCGGAAGAGAAGCAGAATGGCGCCGTTGCAGAGGCCCAGGAAGACCCGCATCCTCCGGAGCCCGAAACCGACTCGGAGCCCAAGCAGACGCGCGGGACAGAGTCGCCGCAGCTCAGTGCATGTACGACAAATTCGGGCGAATCGGGTTTTGCCGGAACCCAGGAGCGGCTTCTGTCGGCAAGCGCGCACAGTCAAGTGCAGCATCAGCATGATCAGGATGTGCATCGTCGTGCTGCAAAGTCGTATCTGTCAGCCCATCGCGTGTTTATTCGCAATGTACCGGATGGGCCAAATCCCGAGGAACAGTTGTACGCGATGCTGAGTCCCTTTGGACACGCCGCAGACATCTCGATTTTGTCAGTCGAAATGCCAGCGCCGCCGCATCCGACGCCTCCGGCGCCTCATCGTCCGCACCACCACTGCCAGCATTCGCACGCCGATCGCGGTCGCCCATCTGCGGAGCAGGACAGGGCCGGACCAAGTGTGGCGGACGATTGGGAGCGTACGTCTTCAACCTGTACGCCGGCGTCGTCGAGGCAGACAAGTAGCGTCGAAGATGAGCCAGCTGGTAGGGGAGCTGGAAGCGAGTCGGACGTTCCCGTATCGGCACTACGGCCGAGGACGCTCCAGCCACAGGCAGGGTCACAGAATGGCGCATTTCTGCATGCCAGGAGAGTGGTCAAGTTTGCCTATTGCTCATTTCCGACCGCCGAAATTGTGGACAAGGTTTGCGACGAGTTCTCATACTCGCGAGCCAAAGAGTGTGCTGCTTCTTCTTCCGCGGATGCAGTTCCTGAGAATGCGGACGCGACCACGGAGGAGGCCCTTGATGGCAAGCAGGTTGATGTCCAGCACACGCGCATCACGGTGCATCGCGTGCGCGCTCTGCCAGAACATTTCTTCGCCCTCGTTCGCGACTTCGAGAACGAAGAGTTCGAGTCGGATTTAGTGTCTAGCGCATCCGAGACAGCCGCGTCACTCTCCGGAAAGGTGTTTGTCGGACAGATCCCGAAACACGTAGATGAGCTGGGCATGGTGGACTTGTTCTGGCAGTTTGGCAAGTTGCTCGATGTGAAGGTGCTCCGGGCGCGTGGCATGTCGCGCGGGTGCGGCTTTGTGAGATACTCGAATGTGGGCGAGGCTCTGCAGGCCATTGATGAAATGATCGGCTCAGAAATTTTTGCCGACTTGAAGCAGCTGCCCCTGAATGTGCGCCTGGCTGACAACCTGGAGCAAAAGACAATGCGCAAGAAGATGCGCGAAAGCGAGCGCCGCGTCGGCCAGGCTCACAAAAAGTCGAGTAGCGGAGGTGGATTGAGTAATCTGATGTCTTCGGAAGCGGTGGGCATGGGCATGCGGTCGCGGTCGGTGCCGATGATCGACCCGTACGCTTCGCATGGTCTGCCGCACCATGCGGGTCCGTCCTCGCTTGAACGCGCGTCTGGCGCAGGCCAGCGAAACCATGGCAGTACAAGTGGGTCACCCAATAGTGGTGGTAGCCGCCGGGCTCCAGGGGAGCACGGCAGTGCTCAGCAGCGACAGCAGCTCGCCAGGGGAGTCTCTGTATCCGTTCCTCTGAACACCGCGTCGGGTTCTTTTCCACATTCTGGCGGCGCCGGGCCCTCATCTATGGCTGGTGCGGACAGTCATCAGATGACCGCGTTGCGCTACGAGATGTACAATCCGTACTATTCTGCGGGTCCAGGAAATAGCTATATTACCGGCCACGCAATCGTGTACGAGTCAGCGCCGACACAGTTCCACTCTGGGATGCTGCCCGGGAACTTCTTGTCGATGCATCATGGCTATTCGGTGGTGCCCGTCATGCAGGATGGGGCGATGTATTATTACCCACTGAGTACGGACGCCTACGGTCGCAGTGTAGCTGTGCCTCCGGGGTCGGGAGCTGCAGTGTCTATTCCGGTTCAAGGCCAGAGCCAGCAGATGGACGCGTCGCTTTTCCCTTACAATCACACGGCTGACCATGTCCAAGCCCACACCGTTGTGCAGTCACAAGCACATCTACAAGCTCAGGTCCATTCGGATACGCAGACTCAGCGTCAGGCCCAATCAATGCCGCAGACTTTCCCGCAGTGAGCTGAATGCCTGGCTGGGCACATTCTTGGTGGGCTGAGGGTTGACTGCGTCGGTGGTTGGAGTGACAATGGCGATGGGTGCGGTAGACGGGATGACCACATGCACCAAAGACTCTTTTTGGGGGGTTTTCTTTTTAATGCCGATGGTGGAAGTGTTTGTTTGTTAATGTTTGTTTTAGTGTTTGTTTGTATTGGAATCGAGATAAGCATAGCTTGGGTCTTCTCGAATAAAGTGTAGCACTTGATGGCCCATCAAACCAGCAGAACTTGGATGGCCCTCCGTGGCTTCAGACTTCCTCATTCTCGCTCGAGCCCTCACTCCACTCCCATGCACTGAGCGTCTCCATTTCTTGTGCCCGATCACCTCCGCGCGCCGCGGCGGCTCGTTTGCGGAGTGTTCGCAGCACCCAAATGAGACCGACAACGATCAGGGCGGCCGCGGCGATGCACCCGAAAATAATGCCAAACAGCTTGAGCAGCTGTGGGTGAGTCATAGACTTCATGGGGTCGGACGTTCCTGCCAGATCTCCCTCTTCCTCGTCATCGTTACCTTCCGCCTTGTCAACACCTGCCCATCGCGCACCATTGCCAGCACCCCCGGACGGATCGTTCGCGTACAGGTCGCCGTCAAAACCCCAGCCTGGATCACTTGCAACTTGCTCCATCAGGTAGGCACCCGAGGACGTGAAGCTAATCATGTGCGTCGCAGAGACAAATGCAGCAGAAGAATGCACCGCAAATGAGTTCGCAGAGAACGACCAGTCTTCCTTCGAGCGAGCACCCGCCAAGTGGCTCTGGCTGTCGTTGCTGACAAGTTTCGAGTCCGCAAGAACAACAGCCCGAAAATAAATTGGCGAGTCGAGAGGCAGAGGAGCAAAGAAATCGAATTCTAGCACCCTTTGCGGGAAGACACTTCCATCCGATCCGACAAATTGCAGCCGCTCATCGCTGTACAGAACATCGGTGGCTCCAGACTGCACCATCTTGGCCGACTTAGTGGTGCTCCACTGCAAATACGCAGCGTCGAGAGTGAAAAGACCGCCAGGTACAATTCTCAGCGTGAATTTAGCAGCACGTCCGTTCAGCATTTCTTCCATGTTACTTCCCACAACCCGTGCATAGGGCTGCAGAGCATCCAGGGCCGCGATCGAAAGTCGAATGTTACGCGGAATGTGGCCGTCGCCAGTGCCGCCCTTGACTAAAATTGCATCAGCCGTTCCTAGTGAACCCTCATCAGGGATCTTTTGATCGCCAGTCTCTACCAAGTAAGTCACGCAACGATGCAGAGCTGGATCGCGCGCCGTTTTCTTTGGCGCATATGTGCTGGACGATTCGACAGGATTGCACTGGATCTCGTCGCCTGTCCAGCTTGCGCCGTACGCCCAGTCTTCCATGCCCCCGTTCACTGGGTACACGGTGGAGCCCATGCTACCCAGGGTGTATTCACGCTCGTACGTGCCTGCTGGGCCAGCAGTCTGCTTCATGCGGGCGCCAATGGCGTCCATAAGCGCGTGATCGGGCGCCATCTCGCACGCCCCGGTTTCAGAGCAATGCCCATAGTCGCCCCATTCGTACCCGATGACATTTGTGCCGCCGTGGAAGGTAATCATGAGTTGAAACATGTGCGCTCGAAAGAGCTCGTTGATAGCGCGCGCCGCGAACGTCTGCATGCACGCCGACGTCTTTTGGTTAAAGGGAAAATCACGATTGGGATCAAAGGAGTGTCCGTTGTCCTGCACCTCTTCGCGATGATTCATCTCAAATCCCACGGCGTTTGCCATGGGCATGATGACCAAGACACGATGGTCGATGAGGTAGCGTATCCATCGCGATACTTCTGTGCTGTCCTCGCCTTCGCCAAGCGCATACATCTTGACCATCATCAGGATCAATTCCACACTGACGTGGGGCCCTACTCTCTCATTCCCGTGCAACTCGCCCGAAATCAGCATTTGGGGGCGTGTCTTATCCTGCGACCAAGTCGCGTGATTGGTCAACGTGACATAATACTGCTTGCACTCTACTGGCTCGGTCACGCCGTCACTGAACGAACTGCCCACAAACTCTTCACACTGTCCTGCGGTACCGATTCTAAACCGCGACTGCGCGTCATCCAGCTTGAGAATCGCGAGGTTCGCGGCGGACGTGTTGCGCAGCGTCTGCACTATTTCAGCGTACGTGCGATACCGGAATGCGGTATCATCCTTGGCACACGCTAAGCCAGCCGCGGCCGCTGCCAGCACCACTAAGGCCACACCAACTACTGCAGCAGCCGCGCGCGACGGACTCTTTCGCCCATATGCCCGAACGCCACCATCACGCGCACTGACCTGCATCACCAAACACACTCTTACGCGCAGCACGACTGCGCACGACGCCACACTCTCTCACACAGACTCTCCTTCTCCCTGGCCCCCCACGCACTCTGTCGCAACCTCTTTGATCATCTCACAAGTACAGTGGTGGTGTACACACGGTAAGCGTCCTGACTTGAACATTTCTTTTGCAGTGAGCGCATGGAAGCTCATGGACCACACACACGCTGCGTGGTATGTGAAATACAAACCGGCATGGTCCGTATTGACGGACTTCTTCACGCACAGATCAGAGCGAGCGAGCGATCCAGTGAACAAGCAACAGGGCCACTGGCGCGCGAGCCATCCGAAAGACACATGCATCTGCTTCCTATTTTTTGTTTCTTTGCGTCGCATACTTTCTTCCGCAGTCCAACGTTGAGATGAATGGTCGACAAGCATGAGCCGGTATCGGTACTGGTTGACGCGAACTGTGCTCCAGTGCGGTCGCATGAGACCGCTTTGAACCAAACCAACTCGAACGAGACCGCAGAAACCGTCGTTGCTGGTACACAGCGGCGCATTTCGCGTGCGACTGAGCGCTGTTTCAATTGCGGGCGCGGCAACACACACACACGCACACACACATACACGTGCTGGCTGACCGCTTCACCTTGGAGCAGGCCGTGCGTGCATCGCGTTGTCTCCAGGTGAGCGAGCTGCAAGTCATGGCCATATGTGAATGCAGCGAGTGATTCCCGACGTCGAGTGAATGAAGACGCGGAGAGATGCCGAGGTACACTGTCGGCGGGTGTACCTCATCATTTCAAGAGGTACAGTGTAGGGTAGGGTTGAAGCCGGGATTTTTGATCAGGGAGCGCAAGTGGAAATTGAAAAGGGAAGATGAGGGCGAAAGGGAAGCATTGGGATGCGGGAAGGGGGGTGAAGAGGTGTGTGAGGTGTTTTGGGGGGGGGGTAAAGAGGGAAGGGGAGGGGTGGGGAGGGGGCGTGAAGGATGAGTCAGGCATTGGACACCAACGCGATCCTGCATGTGGCAACATGGGGGGTGTCGTCGCTGGGGGAGATCGCAAAGGAGAGATTGGATAAGGACACTCTCGATGGCAGCTTTCAGGTCGCCGCGCGCTCGCACGCAAATGCAAAGGCGCTGTGGAACCACTGGGACGCGTCCATGAACCGGCTCGAAGAGCTCGCAAAGCTCCTCCCGCGGAAGAAGAAGCAGCTGCGCACGAGGCTCGCGCAGGACGAGGTCGATTACGACCCCGGCGAGCGCTTTCTGCAGATTGTCGGCCCGACGATGGAGAAGCTCGAGGACGTGTGCGACACCATTGCAAAGAAGAATGACTTAATCGAGGATGCCTTTAGCGACTTTGAAGATGCGGTCGATGCCCTCGCGGAGCTCATTGTGTACGCAAGCCGCGTGCCCAAGCCACTCGACATGAACGATCTCAAGACACAATGCCTGCCGCTGATTTCGGCAATTAACACAGTCGTCGAGTACAAGGACGACGTGAAGCCGCGAGATCCGTACCTGAATCACTACGTGTCCATCGCAGAGGCGGCATCGTCCCTCCTGTGGGTCATTTCGCCCACTCCGGTCAAGCACATGAATGACTTCAAGCGCATTGTTTCCATTTACACCGAGAACATCCTCGCAAGCTACATTGAGCTCGAGTGCGACCCCATCCACTCTGAGTATTCGCAGCACTTGAACGACTTTATGAACATCCTCGCCGAATACGTCATGCGCGAGCACGGAGCCGGGCTCAAGTGGAATTATACCAAGGGCGCCGTTCCGCTAGGCTACAAAGCAGCCACTGCGTTGTCTGTGCAGAACGCGCATGTGCTGGCAGACTTTGTGCTCATTCGTGAGGGTTCGCTGCAGAGTGTGATGTACTACTCGGAGCTTATTGGCGGCACGTTGTGGAAGCAAATGAAATCCATCGACGACGTTTTCAAGGAGGAATTCAAGCTCATATGCTTGGCTCAAACCAAGCAAAAGCCCAGCTCTCTGGCCGAGCTCAAGATGCTCTTCATGCCGACGATGCATGAGATCTCGGCGGTGATGAAAGTGGCGGATGAGACGCCGATGGATGACCGGTGCGACCAGCACGTGCGCATCGTCAGGGAAGCTGTGAGCGTTCTGACGTGGCCGGTGGTCGAAGACATTACGCCGTTGAATTATGTGGTCGACATTGACTCGAGTCTGCGGCCGTACTATGAAAAGTTTCAAATATACTACTCTTCGGCAGCGAACAATGGACATGTACATCTGCTGTGGCTGAATGCGGTGAAACGTCTGATGCGCGACCTGCGTTTCTATGTACATGTGCATGCGGAATATGCGCTCGAGTTTGGCGTTGGGCATACGACGGAAGAGGTTCCAGACGCACTGAAGAAGCGTGAGCTCGCGTACGAAGTAGCCACGCTGAAAAAGAAAAACGCGGACAAGGTCAAACATTTCAAGATTGGCGAAAAGAAAGGGAGCATGTTTGGCAAGTCTTTAGCCGTATAGTTGCTGAGACACGTGCGAAAGGGTGCCGCACAAGTACCGGGTGCGTGTGAAAGATGTCACTTTATCATATTAAAGCATAGCTTTTCTCATTTGCTTGCGTATAGCATCGTGTACATGCGCGCGACCGAGCCAAAGCCGCGCGCATCTCCCGCGCGAATCAAGTTACCAGCGTCACAGTTTAGCGGCGAGTCTGCCTCAGGATGGGAAAGAAGAACTATGATTGCGCGGCACGTTGACTGCAGCGTCCACGCTGGGCTCCAAGCCGTCTTGAGGATATCGAGGCAAATTTCGCCCGTCTTCGCATGCACGTTGGGATGAAAGATTTTCGTCGCAAAGCGGATGTTCGGTGGGCTCATAGGATAACTGGATGGAATCATAATGTCCAGCATAAAGTGTCCGTTTTCAAACGGCGTACCGGCAGGACCTTTAATCCGGCCGCGCCAGGACGTAAAGTTGTTTTCAGACGGCGTGAGTACAATATCCGGGTCCGAACACTGGCTGGCCTCCTTCTGGAGCTCGCGGTACTCTTTCATCAGCCGCCCGGACATCATCTTGTCTTCCCCGCACGTTCTCGCTTTCCTTTCCGTGCCCGCCTTCCCCTCTCCCTTCTTTCGCCCACAACGCTGTCTTCCACCCCTCGCTCCTAGTGCTGACCCAGCTGGCTAGGTGACATGTGTAGAAGACGGCTAACGACACGTCCATTGCACACGAATCAGATGGGGAGCGTGAAAGTCACCAAGCCACCGGAGATTAGGTGATAACGTGGCAATGGCGGCCGCATCGCCGCGCCATAACACTGGACAAGGCTTCGAGCACGTGGCTCCAGACAACACCGACATGTTGCATGTGTTGTGGGGTAACGGCTTGGCTCGATTGCGCGCCATCATTCGAGTCAGTTCGGCTGCGGCTACTGTCGCTGCCGGACGAGCAGACGCGGGCGAGAAGAAGCAGGTGTGTGTCGTAGCCGTGAACAAAGTGCCCTTGTACATGTCGGCTGCAGACGTGTGCCACTGGGTTGCGCCGTTTTATGATACGGTCCTGCATGTCAGGCTGCTGAGGGAGCTCGACGCGCAGAACCGCATGGTGCTGCTGGTGACGTTTGCAAATCTCACGCATGCGGGCAAGTTTGTCAGCGCCCTGGCCGGGAAGAGGTTCAACAGCTTTGCGGACGAGATTTGTAGAATTGCTTACGTGCAAGATATCACGCTGTCGGTCGAGCCAGTGCCCGAGGCCGAGGAGGACGAACAGGATAGCGCAAGGCTCGGAAGTTCTCCTGGAATGGCTTCCGGGTCCTCTTCGTGGCACAAGGCGCTGCCAAAATTCATGAAAGACTCGTCGTCCGTATCTGCGAACCCGCCGTCAAGTGAGACGCAGCACATCGACCTAAATCTAGCTTGGAAGCCGAAGGAAAAGGACATTTGTCCCGTGTGTCTGGAGCCTTTAAATGCTCTGCCTTCACATGCGCTCGTCACGAGCTTGTGTAGTCACCATATGCACGCTGTATGTCTGTCTCAGTGGAGCGACAATTGCTGCCCTGTTTGCCGTTTTGGACACGAGCCCAGTCCTGAATCAGAAACGTGTATGGAGTGCTCCCACAAGAGTAGTCTGTGGATGTGCCTTATTTGTGGCCACGTCGGCTGCGGACGAGCTGTTAATTGCCATGCTAAGAGCCATTTCCTCGAGACCGACCACACTTTTGCCATGGACATGCAGTCGGGCCGCGTCTGGGATTACGTTGGTGACGACTTTGTACAGCGTCTGATAGCAAACAAGACGGATGGCAAATTGGTTGAGCTGGCAAATGACCGTACCAATGCAGGAGCTACCTCTACGGCGAGTATCGATGTGTCCGCCTCGGGGTCGACTGACGCTGATGGATGGTCGCCCTTGCAGGCAGAACACATTGAATCAAAGAAGAACACGCTTTGGTTGGAGTACAGCAGCATGCAAGAAGCACAGCTACAAAGCCAGTGCACGTACTTTGATCAGCTCAGAGCGCGCGTGGTCGAGGAAGCGGCCGTCACGATCAGCTCGCTAGATCACGAGTTGGCGGAGGCTACTAGGCAGATTACGCTTTTGGACGAAAACGTTACAACTTTGCAGTCATCCTGTCGCACTGGGGATCACTTGGAGCGTCAGGTAGACGGAGCGCTGAAGAAGGCCGAAAAAGAAATGAGCAGTGTAGCGTCTTTACGCGAAACCATTGATTCGAATTGTGCACAGTATCAAGAAATGATTGAAATCCTGGGTGCGGAGCTGGAGTTGCAGACTAGGAAGCTGGCCGCTTTGGAGAGCCTGGTTGCTGATCTGTATGGACAGATTGGGCAAAGACAGGGGTCAGGAGAAATGCGGGAGGGCGCTGGTCCTGGTGCAATATCCCAAACGGATAATCCGCCTGCGTCACCCCTGGCAGAGCTCGCAGGTGGCCAGATTCTAGGCATTGCATCAAACCAGTCCCCTCGAACGCGTCGTAAGCTTGGAAAGAAACGCCGATGACAGAGGAATTCCAAGTACTGCCTCTGCCTGCCCGCTTCGAGCTGCTTACTTCTTCTTTTTCAAAGACGGCCCCTTGTCTCGTGCAGGCCTCGAAATCTTTTCAGAAGGAGACGATGCGGCGAGCTTGGTGCCTTGACTTCCCTTTCTGGACGCCGAGTTTGTACTTTTAGCGCCCTTAGGCTCAGATTCTTTCGATGATCCCATCAATCTGCGCAAGGGGGTGTCTCGCTTGCCCTTGGAGACCGGATCTTCCAGAGGCATTTGAGGTTGTTCATCATCTTCGTCCCGTTCATCCAGCTGCGTCTGGCGCCGTACCGTACGATTCGGACTACTCTGTGCTTCGGCAACTGCAACCTGTTCCTCCTCGTTCACAGGTGGGCGATGTTTCCTGGGCCGCCCGCGCCCAGCAGATACAACAACTGCGGGCTCGTCCTTTTCACTAGCTGCTTTTTCATGAGAAGCACCTGTGCTTGTGGCCTCGCGAGAAACAACCGTCTCTTTCTTTGTCGACAGCTTCTTCCACTGAGCAACCAGCGGATCCGTATGCTCTCGGATGAGAGCCCTGAATTCCTTTGCCAACTCGTCGAGATCCGAACCGCGCGCGTTGTATTGAATCGCGTTCTTGCAGATCTGTACCAAGCTCTTCTGAAATTCGAGCGGTGACTCTATCTTCCCACTCTCGAGCATGGTACGAAGTGTCCTAAGGTCCATGGGACTCTTGATTACTGAGTAATAATCAGGTGCATCGCGTTCCGAAACCGGCTCGCGAAACGGAATTGCAAGCTTGTGCGCTGCAAGTGTTTTGAGCACGCGGTAGCATTCGACTATACTATCAGATTGCTCGCGGACAGAGCTTGGAATTGATTCGAGAAGCGACGACTCTCGCTTACCACGCATCGTTGTCTTTCGATCTGAGGTCCCGGCATCTGTTGGAGAGACCAAGGGTAGCGGTGAAGGCGTCGGAGCCAAATTGTTTGCGCTGGCACTTCCGGACATCATGAGACGTTTGACTGTATGTGGAGTCAATATCTCATCGTCAGATCCGTCAAAAACTTCAATCTTGCGCTTCCTTCCCCGCGAAGATCGAGGCGGCTCAGATGTTTTATCAGGCTCCGCATTCGAACCCTCCACGACTTTCTCATGGGAAGCATCTACCTCGACCTTGTTCCGATTCCTAGCGGCACGGCGTGTCCCATGCTCATGCGAATTGATTAAAAGCTCTTCTTGCTTTGCTGAGCGCGGTGTTTCGTGGGCATCCTCCTGTCTAGTTCCCAAACTTGTTGGATGGTCCGAGCGGTCGAGACCCTCCTTCGCGTCACGAAATTCGTCACTTTGATTTCCTTTCAAACCTTCTTCTTTTTCGATCGTGCTTTCCTCCTTTCCATCGTCGTGATCATTATCTTCGCCGTCAGAGTCCCGTTCTTCGCCATCAGAGTCCCGTTCTTCGCCTCGCGCATTTTCTTCCACGCGCTCTGCCGTGCCATTGAAATCAGCTTCGACGCGACTGCCTTCCTCCTCTTCCGCCTGCTCTACCGTGAAGTCGTCCCGTTCATTCTGTGGCTTCCCTTCCACTCGGTCACATGCATCGATGGCCCACTGCATGATCTCATCCACGGGCCACGGTGCATTCGTCACTGCACCGTCTTTGTCCTTTGCTGCATCATTCTCAACATTCAGTCCATCCTCCTTCTCCCCCAGAAGCTCTAAGATTTGCATCCAGAGCTCCGGGTGCTCGCTGCATACCTTGCCTGCGCGAATGAGTGGCACCAGCGCGTCCAGCCGGTGCATACCGAGCTTCAACAGCCGCACACGGCGCTCCAGAACCGTCCGTTCGCGCCGCTCTTCTGCATACTCTAGCTCCTGCTCTTCATTCGGCACCTTGACGTCAGCCCCGGCCGACTTGCGCTCCCCGGTCGGCGTGCTCCCTTGCCGCCGCCCGGTGGCGCCGCTTCCGCTCTTTCTCGGCATCTCTTCGCGCTCAGCTTTGCGTTCCCGCTCGTCCTCACATGCGTTTGGGCACAGCTATGGACGAACATCAAGCAGTTTAGTAGAAGTACAGGTTTAGTGGGTTCTTGCGGGCGTGGCTTTAGTGACCGTGGGCGCGCGATTAATTCCGTTTATCCGCTTCCTCCTCGTCCTCCTCGTCCTCCTCGTCCTCATTCTCGTCGCCGTGGTCGTCGTCGCTCTCGTTATCGCTGGCAGTGTCGGTGTCTGTTTCGCTATCGCTGTCTTTGTCGCTGACATTGTCGTCGTCGCTGTCGTTATCGCTGGCATTGTCGGTGTCCGTTTCGCTATCGCTGTCTTTGTCGCTGACACTGTCGTTTTCAGTTTCGCTATCGCTGTCGCTGTCGCTGTCACTATCGCTGTCGGTTTCGTTGTCGCTATCACCGTCACGAACGTCCGTGGCCTCTGTATCTCCCCAGAGGTCCTCACCTTCATCCCAATCCAAGCCATCTTCTGTCGACAACTCCTCGCGATCTTGGCCGTCCGCATCTTCACTGAGTAGTGCGTCACGATACTCATTCTCAGCCTGATCGTCATCCAGTACCGCTCCTCCGGATTGCCCGTCGACACTTGCAGCTATACGCATAGTCGACGCTTCCTCGTCATCATCCCAGTTTTCGTACGAAAACACGTCGCTGTGCTTTGGGCTTTCTACAGTGTCTGCATCCTCGACATCCCCGCCCCAATCTTCATCCGATGACATTGCTGAAAAGTCAAGAATCTTTGGTCTCTCTGGAATGACGTGATAGAGGCTACCAAAAGCTTGTGGAGACAAGTCAACCTTTTGATCGGCAACAAAGCGAGGATCCTTCTCACACACTGTTGAGAACAGGTCCACGGAGAGCCCGAATGAAGGACAGACAAGTTTGGGGGGTTCCGGCTGATTACGCCGGCGTTTTTTGACCTCTGTCTCGTCGAAAGTGTACTTCCGATGTACGTACCCTGGAGGCTTTTCTATCGGCGCTATCCGTGGCGTATACACTTTCTTGCCTCTGCCTCGGCCTCTGCCTCGGCCTCGGCCCGACTTATGGCCTTGGCTCAATAAGCTTCCAGCGAAGTATTTGAGGCCTTTTGATTCAATGATGCCCTGCAACTTGGACTTCCGCACCAGTTCAAGCCAATTAGCGAATGTAGTTCTCATGCCGGTGTCGGACCAAAACTCAATTTTCACCAAGGCAGAATGCGCCTTTCCCGCTGTCCGGATATCTACAATTATATTGTCACAGATTGGCACAAAGGCGCGAAAGGTCTGATATATTCCGTTTTTCGACTTTTTCCGCACTGACTGAAACGTGAACTGCAATTGCTCTCCACCTCCTATCACACGAGACACACCAAGATTCTGCAGCACCGCTCCGGCCTTCATTCTGGGAACGATTTCCCCCACTCCAAGACGGGTTTCTGTGGCAGTCTCATCATCGTCCATGATCCTGGTAGGCGAAAGTGTAGCATACCGTGTAAATGTAGACCCGATCCATGCTTTAGCTCCGCACACTTTGTCCAGCTTGTCGGGGTCAGTTGATCCGAAGATGCAGTTCTGACGCCCTGGACCCAAGCGTCCAAGCGCTGCAGAGCAAAGGGCACTTCTACCAGCGATGTAAGATCTACGCAGTAGCATGTAATGAGCAGATCTCATGGCGAAAGATCTTGGCAAACAACGCCATCAGTCTCCTCCGACACACGCGCCGTCGATCAAGCCCATTCCAATCTTCCGCCCTCCGTCCCGCAACTCGAACGCCCGAAACCCCGACGAGAAAGTACAGTGCGTGTTCAGTGACTAGAGCAGTCAGCGATTGTCATCACCCAATGCCACTGCAGGCTTCAACGCGTTGCCATGTTCGATTGACTCCATCTCGTCATGCCGCTGACTCTATACGCAGAAGCCTCGGCACCCTGCTCATCTCCGCATGACGAGCGCTCCAAGTCGTTTTGTCCTCGCGTTCAATACCGCCAGCATTCGCCTGCTCTCCTTCGCTGCAAACAATGCCCCAAAAGACATTGAATCAGGTCTGGCGCTCGACAGCGCATCTTGCTCTCATGAACGCATGACATAAAGTGGCACGCACTGCTCTGTCCATGTCTGCCAACAACGCTGCACGCTCCATGGCCTGCTGTTCCCCAGCGCGCGCCTTCAAGCGCCGGGACAGACGGACGGACGTCGGTCCGACACAGCATGCTCCGAATTATTTAATTTTATGTCCAGTAGAATAGCCTCCTTTTTACTGAAGGATGTTTGTTAATTAATTTGATTTTATAACACTTGAGCGTCTGTATCTCCGCGTTTTCGAGGCATTCGGCCGCGGACGGCGAGAGAGGAGGAGGAAAAGTGTGTGAGAGGTCTTCCTGCCGGACGGACGGAAGTTGCTCCGCGACCGCAAAAGTCAAGCAACTGACGGCCCAAGCAATAAGTCGAACGGCCGGGGATTGTGGCAGTGGATGCAAGTGAGGAAAAAGAAGAGTGGTGCACGATGATGCTGTTTGTAGGTTTCGCGCCGCATTTGCCGGTATCGGTGCATGGCGCTCGTGCTTGCGCAGCCAGTAGGCTCACTCCCGTCCTTGCGGCCGCTGGAAGTAGGGTGCGGCGGCGCTTGGGTTTGATTAGCATGCAGATGGACGTTGGTCGCGGTACTGGTTCTGCAAAGGACATCAAGCCGGCGGATCGGAACGAATTGCTGCTCGCAGAAATGTGCTTCTCTGATCCAGACCTTCTTCCGAAAATTGTGCAAGATAACATCAACTCGCTGGACGAGGACTTCTACAACTTTGTGCAGAAGAAAATCGCAGACTCGGGTGACTTGGAGGAGCGCGAGACGCTCCGCATCTTGCTGGACGCAATCAATGACGTCATCAAGCAAATGTCCAAGGCGATCCCGCCTGAGATTCTCAAAGGATTGAGTATGGAGGAGGTGAGACAGGAGCAGAAGCGCCGTATTATGGAGCGATATGAACAGCAGTACCAGGACTTGGTCGAGATTGCAAAGGCCGAGAATTCGGTCGATACTGCCGTGGCGCAACTGTACGACACTTTTGATATGCAATTTTTGGAACTACTTGAAGAGAAGACAGAGACGAATGACGCTGAGGCCATCAAAGTGGCCGAGGCCATTCAGATGGCGATGAGGAATCGCATGGAGCGAGCGTCATTGCGCCTGCGGGACTGTTTAACGGCCGGGTCACCGGATAACATGTTTCAGACGCTTGAGACACTCTCTTCCGCCGGCGAAGTCGACGAGGCATTTGTGCTTCTTCTGGCTGGTAACTTGCAGCAGGCGCAGCAAGCAGGCAACGAAAATGCGGCGCGTGTGCTCAAAATGTTGCAAAACCGTGCCGAAGAGCTTCGTGACCAAGCATTGACTCCCGAGGTGGCACTTATTCGCCGACTGCTGCGAACGGAAGATCCTACAGCTAGGCAAAATATGCTGCGCCGCGCTCTGCAGAAGAAGAAGAAGATTGCTATTAGTCAAGATACCGAGTCTGCGGGCACGTCAATTGACGGAAAGCTTTTTGTACGTGCGCTTCGCAAGTTGATCGAAGAATTTGGAAATGTGGACGAAGCATTTGTGCAGAAGCTGTCAAGCCTGGGAGCCGAAGCTGAGGATGTGGCCAAGAAGCTATTCAACCTCGAGGACAAGACCCTCCGAGACATCCAGGACGACGCTTTCCATCGCCGCTCGGTGTCGGTTTTTGATCTCGAAGAAATGGAAGTGCAGGCAGAGCTTTCGGGAACCGAAGCGCCTTGGGTGAAAGGAACTCCGCCGGCCGGGTTTGACGAGGACGGTAAACGTCTTGTTTAAGGATAAACGTTTCAACTAGTTAGAAGTTTCGTCCATTGCAGCATGTTATCGAAGCACCGCTCTCTGATATGTCCTCGCAGAATGGGGCGATAAAAGAGATCGCAAGTGGCTACTAAGAAGCCCATGGTTATAAGCCACCGCACGGCAAGCGGGATTTTCGCCACTTGCGCTGGAAACGTGCGTGCCAATGTGTATTCGCAAAGACATGCAATGCCCTGTAGTGGAAAGTACAGGAGCCACTCGCCCCGGATTTCGCCCGTCATGTTGTATATGATCAATTCGTGAAACATGCCGGAAGCTAAGAAGGACATGAATACCGCAGCGGCTTGCGCGAGCTCGTATTTCCTCTTTTGAGCAATCGCAAAACTCTTGTCCTGACTCGAAGACGGTACCAGGAAGGACATCAAAGGAAGATATACACCGTCTCTTAGATTATTACTTGCCATCAAGTTCCATCGCCGTGACCAGAAGTCTTGCAAAGATACCGCGAGCCAAGGCTTGTCAAAGTTGCGGCCGCATGGCAAACCAGCGAGCAGAATGGACGCGATCGCACAGGTATCGAACATGAAAGTAGCGGCACTGAAAACAATGAGCGCGTAACATATCTTCAAAAGGACCGGAGGATAAATAGGATCTTCGAGCTTGGATGAGGCAAGAATGCAATACGTACCCAAAGGGAGCATCGTTACGGCCTGTCTCAAGTAAAACCAAGGCGACTGAATCTGCGTGAGCTTATCATTCAGATGTCTGCGCTCAATCTGGAAGTTCACAGGCAGGATCAGCACGAGGACGAAGCGAACGAAGAACTTGATCTCGTGCTCGTTTTTGTCTCTCGTATGAATCACATGAAACGCCGGCCCATATCCGAACACCGCGCCGAAAGTACGAAGCGGAAGCCACCAGCAAGCGACGGCCGTCACTGAAGCAACACCAGCTATGTGCGTCTCTGGATCAAAGATCGCAAGAGGAAGCGGTATGCCACATGCGCTGATCAGTGCCCATACCACCAGACATGGGCCTTTGCTATAGCCGCTCCTGAGGACTGCACAGTACGCGAGACTCTGCAGAATCAAGGCTGCTACCGCGAGCGCGCCGCCATCGAGCCATCCATACGCCATAAGCTTTTGCGGAAACGTTCTTGGCTGACTCGAAATTTGCCTCAGAATTGAGCAGGACCGTTGCGAGATCAGAAGCCCGTTGATCCGAAGGAATGGGCCTACCGGATGTGGAGGAGGCCATTCAGCGATTTAACGCGGACGAGTTGAGAGAACGATAACTGGAACTTTTAGCGGAAGCTTCTCGACATCTCAGCGCGGAGGGGCCAACTTGCACCAGTGATGGATTGGCAGACGATTATAACACTTCTCGCATCGTCACTTAACTTTAGTCTTCTCTTTGTGACTTCCGGGCTTACGAACGACGTAGTTCTTAGCGTCGACCCTCTGTTTGATAGGAAAGGATGCCTGCTTGTTCTAGCGTGGGGAGCGGCCTACCTATCGGTGGCGTGGAACTTTCGTGACGTACCATTCCTTTTTCTCGTCTTTGCGCTGGAAAAATGCGTATACTTCGTGCACTGGATCAGGTCTTTTCGATCCAAAGCAACCTGGGCGCCGCTCGTGAACAGAGACCCACTCGCCAAGCTGTTCTACAACACATACGGCGCCGGCGATTTCCTTTTTGGGGTCGCTTTCTTTGCCATCTTTGTTTCGGTACTGGTGGCACCGAAGTCTCAAGGCTGATGCTTGAAGAAGCGTAAACAATCGAATGCTTCAATGCGTGAACCGCGGTCGGATAGAAAGCATCGTTCATTTTCCAATGCACGAGAAACTGGAAAAATCTTCGAGACATTTAAAATTCACAGAGGCTCACACAACGCCCCGCGTTTGGACTCGTCTTGCTCGAGCTCGAGTACATAATTCGTGTCCTCGGATACGATTAAAAGACCATGACGGTATGTGCTCTTTGTTTCCACTGGTGCAGATAGTTCCTGAAGACACGAGAAGACTGGCTAGTCTGGCAGAATTTGTCCCTTGTCCGCCGCGAGCAATTGCGACGCGCATGCGGCCTTCTGCTAATGGCAGCGTGGACAACTGTGGCATACATGATACTGTTTGCCGGGCGTGGCTGCCTGCAGCACTGGATGAAGTGCCAGGCGACATTTTCAGCTCGCGCACATGCGAGCAGCATGATACTCGTTTGCCTTGATGGCCTCCTGCGTCTGCTTTAGCAAATCAGCGGGCTCCATCACCACTCTACGCAGATCATATTCGGACCCGCATATGCCTGGAGAGGCAGGTGCTTGCGCGCATTTCCGCACATGGTCAGGCTGTGCATGGTTTCTCGTGCCTGTGCAGAGATCGCACGGCGCCGGCAAAGCGGCAAGACGCAAAGCGGAGCGACGAGCTACGTGCACGAGGTTTGGCGAGAACGGGATTGACGGTGTGTGTGTGAGTCGCACGTCGAAACGCGCCGCTCACATTGAGGCGCCGAGATTGCGGTGGGTGCCGTGTGCTTCTGTCCCGCGTCAAACATGAATCGCTCCGCCTGGCGCTTACATCGCGGGACAATGGTTCAAAGCGGTTACACCTCGGTGCTCGATGCGTGTGCTGTACCCTACGGTTTGGTGCACATGCTCACAGGGGTACAGCCGTTGAGCTCAGGCGGCGCGTTTCTACGGCTAGGGGACGTGGCGGTGCGCACATGCAACTCGCCTCTGTGCGAGAATGCGGGCGAGATCTTAACGTGCCCGCGCATGACGCGGCTGCTTTTTGCGCTGCATTAGAGCCCGTGTAATTAGATGCCCGGTGAGGCTGCCCATGTTCATGGTCGCCGGATCGGTGTGGAGCGGTATATGATCAGGTGTGGTGGAGAAGTAGGGCTGCGACTCGCACGCAGGTTGGCACGAAAGAAGAAGGAACACAGCAAACGTGCGCCGCGGATTGGAAGGGGAAAAGGAATAGGATACAGTTTGGATGGAGGTCAGTGAAAGTTCTGTGCCAGATTCCGAGGGAAGCATGGAGATCTGCACCACAGGCGCGGTGCTGCCGCCGAGCAGGGGTCGCCCGCGTGTGCGCGCAGAGTGGAGCCTGTCGTCGAGCAAGCGCGAGCAGTTGATTAGACAAAGTATTATGCGGAAGCGGTCCAGAAGCGAGGCGCGTCACGAGCACACGCTTCTGAAAGAGCGCACCGCAAGGAATCTCTATGGAACGCACTGCACAGACGATTCTATTGTAGCGCGCGCAGGCAGTCTCCCCCGATGTGTCGGCGACGAGAACCAGAACAGAACCAGTAACCAACTTGTGCTCGAAACCCTGGAGCTGGTGCGTCTGCTGGAATCCTGTTCCAGTCTCCGTCCGACAGAGCGGCCTTCCTCTCCAAGTGTAAAGAACGAATAGAAGGGTCGTTTCTGTAAATCGGCCTCTTCCGGCACCGTTAATGGCGCCTTGTGTGTGTGTGTGGGTGCTGGATCGCTGGCTCGAATCTGGCAGCCGCCAAGATCGGCTACGCCGCGTCCCGTGTGTCTATGCTTCTCCAATTCTCACAGACACGAGAGCCTTGGCACAGACCGGAAACCCAGATGCGCCAGCCTCACCTGCCCGAGACACACCGAAACCCGCCGCACAACCGCACCAACATGATCGCGACGTCATCGGTCGAAGCCTTCCCCGTTCCGTCTGCACGCAGCTTCAATTCTACCCCTCGTGCAAGGCACTGCGTTGGCCACAAACGCAGGTCGCTCGAGAAAATCCCCACTTTCTACGAGCAGCATATTAAACGGCGCGGCGTAGCTCAAAGCGCAGCAAGCGCGGGTGGCGGTTAGTGGGTGGGTGCGACATTCGCCAAACTTTGATTTCGAAGATTCTACTTCGCAGCAATGAGCATGGAAACGAAATTCTGCTTCCATTATGTGGCAGTGGGCGTGCCGGCCGGTCGCGCAGAAGCCTACGACACTGGAACGAGTTGGCACAAGTAGCACTCTGGCGCGCAAATGTGGACGGGGCAGCAGGATATCCGGCCACAAACTTCCCAGAGCCTGGGGCGGTCACGGAGCTGTGCCCTGTTGGGGTCGTTGAGGAACCAAGCAGGGGTCACACGCGCATGCGCGCAGATTGCTGCCAGGCATTGACCATTCGCGATAATTTTTCGTCAAAGCAAGACAACGTCCGTCAGCGCGCTAGCAGCAAGGCGTGTCTTGAGCACGGATTATGAATAGAGAGCACCACTGTGTAACTACACGGAGCTGAGCACACACTTGGTCTAAAGTTCCCACGATACAGGTGGCTCGCATAGATATGGAGGCTTTCACAGCCCCTCAATGGGAGCCGCTTCTGCTTGAAACCGATGAGTTCGCGAGATTGCGGCAGTTTAGGACTCCTCTTAGTCACACCCAATCGAGATCTTGTTCCTGTTCATGACAAACCCATCAAGAATCCTCTTTTGGGTAAACAGCACCCTCCGCAGGAAGGCCGCAACCTCGCGTGCTTGCCATGCGCATGGCTTATTTGGCTCTCTCCAGGACATTTTCCGTCTCGACAATTTGCTTCTGCATCTCGCTGCTGCTTGACGTTTGTGCCAGTGCCAGCGTGTCCTCAAGTTTTGACACCGCCTCCGAGAGCCGTGCCTCTGTGCTCGGGATCATATTGCGTGTCTCCTCGATCACGTTACTCTATAAATTGAAACGGCGGCAAGAGAATCTCCGAAAATCCCGAGAATGAAGCACAACAAAAGCCAACAACGTTAATATCCATGCTCAAGCACATATTCAGTTCCGCCCTTGGCACAAAACCCCACACAATCTAGAAAAGAAAGCCAACGGAAACTTACCCACTGTCGCAAGCGCGCCTCGTCCTCGCCCTCGGCACTCAGCTGCTTGACTTTTTCCTCGTGTGCGTGAAGCTCACTTTTGTACGAGTCGAGCTCTTTGCACAGCCGACGCACGACGTCGGTCTGGATTTTCAAGTCGCGCGCGGTGATTGCCGCCATGGTGCCGCACCGGAAACTTACTCGCTCGTTCCGAAATACAGACGTGTGAACCGTCCTGTAGATCAGCCTGTCCCTTTTCGATGTTTCGCACCAAAAAGTGATTGTCAACGCCAGATTCCCACCAAGCTTTCGGCAGTAAGTATGGCGCGCCGGGCAAGCACGATTGTACGACAGTAGAATAAGTCGGTGTCGAACGGCATCTAAGTAGAGCTGCTCGGTGCTGAAAGAAGCTCGTTCTCAGGAGCGACGTTTAATTGAGTCTTTGCGTGTCGGACCGAAGAGGTATTTGTCTGTCTGGACGGAGATCAACTTCGTCCGTGGCACGAGCGAGAATGACCACAGCGAGTTGGATGACTTTTCGATTCCTAGTCATGGAGCAGTAGGTATCGGCGCAATCATTAGAGCCGTGTAGGTCAGAGCGAGGAAGAATTGTGGCAGCTTCTGGCGCTATGAAGACCGGAGACATGCTGGAAGAGGGAGTGATAGCTTTCTACTTGTCTCTTTATTTCATGAAGAGGTATGCAGCCATGCGACGCCAGAGGTCACGCGATTTCGTGGTTTTAAATGCTTAAGAATGTCCTTGTGGCATTCCGCAGAGATCCTGACGGTTGGTGCTCGAGATCATGTGGCACATGCTCGCTTTCGCACGACGTGCGTTGCTCTTTCATGGCTCAGGCTTCGCTGCTCTTCATCCGACCCACTTGTGCGCATCTGCAATCTGCCACATATTTGCGTGTACAATAGCCTCTCACGGAGCGCCTCTCGTTGTTCTCTCCTTCCTCCGATGACATCTGATCGTGAATACACCTTGGTTCCCGGAATAAATAGGGGCGGAATTTGCCCTTCCCTACGAAGAATGGGACGACGTCTGTGATGATGCATGCGGAGCGCTGTCTTCGTCTACGCCAAAACTCTACTCCAGGTTTACTTTGCGGAAAGTAGTCCACGGGTTGCCTACTTGTTGATGCCCAACAGTTCAACCTCAAAGAAAAGTGTCGAGTTCGGCGGGATCAATCCGCCTCCGACGTCCCTGGCTCCGTACCCAAGCGCGGGAGGAATAACAAGTCTGCGCTTCCCACCGACTTTCATATCCGCTACGCCAATATCCCATCCTTTGATCACCTGCCCAGCGCCGAGCTTGAATCGAAACGGCTTCCCCCGGTCGCGCGAACTGTCGATCTTTTTGCCGTTGAAGTCGTTCAGCCAAAGCGTGTAGTGCATTTTGAGCATATCGTTCGGCTTTGGCTGCGGCCCATCACCCACTTTATCCTCAAGCACCTTTAGCTGCTCTTCCTCGCCTGCAGGCGCGCCAGACGCGCCTGCCATCGCGACGATCGCGCCCAGAGACGCTAAAGCAGCGCGGCGCGATACGGCGGCCTCGCGTTTGACGGAACATACGACGGTATGCGGCGCGCTTGCTGCTCCTGCAGCAGCAGTAGAGACAGCGGGAGTCGCCGAGAACGCCATCAGCAGCGGGGAAACCAATTCGTGATGTCAAACGAGACAAAAGAACGCAATGAATGAGGCCGTGAGATCAGACCCGATTCGTATGAGCTTGGTGAAACGCAGCGCTCGCAATGGCTCGAGGAGACTCAGCACAGTTAAAAGAACACGAGCTTGAACAGGTCTTCCCGAACGCAACTCCGTCCCACGCCTTCCACCAGGAAATGAAATGATCAAATCTGGTGAACACTTCAACTTTATCTCCTTCCAAGGCATTTTTTCACGTATTTATTAACGTCAAACGTGAAAGTGAGACCGGCAGATTGTGTGATGATGTGGTCGCCGATATTGTGTGGCCACGCAGGGACCACGCGGATCCCGCACGTGTTACCCGGTGATTGATTGGCCCTAATTCGTATTGGTCGCACTTTCCTCGACTCTGCCTCAGCCCACTTTGCATATCTTAATACAAAATACACGTACATATTTATAATCAAACTGCCATTGTACACAAGCCGCATGATGTCGAGCGCATCGCCCAGCCACATGAGAACGGACAGCCAGCGCGCGTCATGCAGCCAAACACCTATCCAAGTTAATGCGCTGCATCAAACATGCTGTACTCCAGTTTCCTTCGTCCCGAATGCCCGTTCAGTCTCTTGCACGTAAAGCCCGCAAAGGAGACATCCAGATCGGTAATTACGTCGCTGAAAACAAGTCGCGAGCTCTTCCGCGAGGCAATCGAGCTACTCTCCGGCGAGATACGAGAAGCAACTGTGCAAAAGTCATTTTCCTCCTCAGAGTAGAGAGCTGCATTTTTAAGGGGCGACAAAAACTGACAGTTTGTCTGATCATGGTCCGGACCCGCGGCCTGCGAGTTCGATTCGAGAAAGTCTTCAAAGTAGCGCAGATCGATCTCACTCTCCAATTCCGGCACAAACGGAGGTTCGCTCAAGTGCAAAGTGTCCCAGTCGATGCCCGCAAAGAAAGGATGTGCTCGTATGCTCGCGGCATTCAAGCGCATCGCGCGCCGGCAGATCAACAATGACAGCAGGTCACATGCTTCATCACTCAAGCCCGCCGATTCTGGGATTTCGAAAAACTCCTCTAGACGCGCAATTTTGAAGCAGGTGCTCGCCACGTCTTGCGACGAAAATGGGGCGTAGCCAACCAGCATCTCGTACAAAATACATCCAAAACTGAACCAGTCTGCAGAAGTATCGTACTCACCCTCAAGCACCTCTGGAGCACAATAGTTTGGAGTGCCGAGGATTGTCATTTTCTGCTTGCGTGCCAATTGGCGCCACAGCGCCGCGCGCTCTGTTTGAGACAAATCCTGAACATCCGCAATTGAAGTCGGCCAGCTGTCTAGCGTCCCCCTGTCGTCATCTAGCCAAACGCTTTTAGAAAGTCCAAAATCGCAGACTTTGGCGTGCCCAGTGTTGCTGAACAAGATATTGTCCGGCTTGAGGTCACGATGGATGATGCCCATGTTGTGCAAAGCCTCAACTCCTAGTAGGATTTCTGCCCCGTAAAACTTGACCTCGCGCTCGGGCAAAACGTGCTCTCGAATAAGCATGGACATGAGGTCGCCGCCGGCCGAAAATTCAAGCACCAGGTACAAAAACTCGGCGTCCTGGAATGAAAAGCGCAACTGCTCGAGGAATGGTGATTCCGAGTACAACAGAACCTGCCGCTCAATCCACGCGCGCGCGGCGCGCGATTTGCCCCGGCAAAAGCTTGCCTTGGCCATTTTCTTTATCGCATAGAAGCGGTCATTTCGCAAACAACGAACCACAGAAACTTCAGCCGAAGAGCCTCGACCGACAACAAATATGTTCATGAAGTCTTGTGGCCCAATTGGTTTGCGCTGCTCGTAAAAGAGCTCACGCTCTTGTTCTCGGAATAAACACTCTAAGCGGAACCGGGCATTTTCGTCCGCCTCGAGCGAGAGCAGCATTCTGTGCTGCTGCAAGCGAAATCTGCGTTCGCGCTGCCAACGCCCGAGGTCTGCAAAATAGTTTTCTAACACGCGCTTGCTGAATTCGACCTTGGAACTTGATCGTCTGGTCAGCCCCGAGCCCACACATTCTGCGAGCATTGGGCCAGCTGCCAGGAACGAGCCGTGACGCGGCGCCGCGACTCCCGATTCATCACCCAAACTGGTGGTCTCATACGGCACCGCGTTCGGCTGGGTCGAGGCTCTCTCAACGTCCGGGATTTTGATTCTGTTCGTCAGCGACGGCCGTGACTGCATTGACGCGCCCCAGTAAGCCGCCTCGTCGTGTTCAATGTAGCTGCTGCTCTCTTGTTCGTCGTCACAATCGGGCGCCGGCTCATGCTCCTTGCCGTGGCCATCGCCCAGCGAGCGCGCGCGCGCGGCCACGTCGTATCTTGCACCGCCCGCCTTGGTGGGAATCGGCAAAGTTGCACTTGGCAGTGCGGCACCACACACCGAGCCACTATTCGCGGACGATACCGACGCACCGCCCGCGCCGCTCTCGGCGGAGCCGTCCGTGCTGTTCCTCCGCTCGCCTTCGAGCGTCCTGCCAGAATGCACGAGCCCCATTCTCTCCTCACGCCTCGCGCACGCTACACATCGACGGACCGTCTGTGTCGAAGAAGCGAGCCGGCCGGCATTCCCTCACTCTCACCGCCTTGCCGTGCTTCCTTCACTCCCTCCTCCTCTGCTGGTATCCCCATCCACTCCGACGCAATGCTTGCCCGCCCGTTTAAATACCCGCAATGCATCTCTCTCTCTCTTGTGGGTAAACGCCACAGAAAAAGAAGAAAACCGAGAAACAAGACGAAAATAAACGCAAGTGCAATGGCGGCGCTACTAGTATGTATGCATATGCTGGACATGCATGCATCCAACACTACACCAGCATGACCGAAAAAAACGGCTGGCGCTAGGAAATGAAAGGAATGGTCGAGTCGTCGCTTCGGCGGAGGGCACGAAGAACACACGAGATGGCGGGGTGACGCGGAGGGTGGAACACGATATGAGAAAGCGCGAGAGTTTGCATAGACCGCCGCGCTCGCTCCTCGCATTTTTGGTGCGGGTGAGTCAGTCCGTGCGGACCTGGAAGCATCGTCCGATTCCAACGTCCTTGATTTCTTCCACGGCCGACTGCACTTTTCGCGCGAGCTACCTAGCTAAATTTGACCCGCAAACACGCATCCACGCGCGCTGGTAGGAAGAGTGTTGGACGTTGGTGGAGTCAGATTCAGATACGAGGTTGTGTATCGCGTGGAGAGATCTAGCTGAACGCACGTCTCAGTATAGAGTGCGGGCGATTAGGGCTTTTAGGTGGTGACGTGCACCCTGCGCGTTTCCGCGACGTGACCAACAAGTACGCACCCGCCGCGTGTTCCGACAGCGGCGCACACATTTACGGGCGTGGAACGGAACACGGACAGCGGCGCTGCTGACGCAACCACGCGTTCGCTCTGTTCCGCTCCAAGTTCTACGACAGCGACAAGGAAACTGAAAACTGACCACAACAGGAGCAAACGCGATTTGTCCCTTTGGGCTAGCATGGCAAGGTAGCGCTGGCATAGGGTACGTTGTTGTAAGCTCCTCCAATCATGCATACCCTACAGACGAGGTGGGAAAGCTGCAAATGTCAGCGCTCTTCAGAATTTCTGAATCCCGGCGGATCTGCGCACGCAAAGACAAGGCTTGAAGTACAACGCCCCCCGTGTTCCCCAGCACAAGGCACGACATGAGTATGAGCCAGGGATTCACAAGTAGCGTCGCCTCGCTTCGCGGAGGAGCCGACTGAATCTGCATCGACTGCGGACGTTCGGCCCAGCCGGCCAGGCTGCGCGCCGGAGACATCACGGAACCCGTTTCAATCTCGCGCCGAGGCTGGCTGCGGCTTCCGGTTTCGTTGCTGCCGTTTGTTATCGGTTCAGCAAGTAGACGTCGGCGAGGGGCGGCAGCAATAACCCCGTCAAAGTCGATTGGTTGCCACTTGCGCTGAACAGTCATTTCCCTCGTCTTCCGTGGCGGGTCATCGTCCAGCAAATGCTTACGAGGAGCCGTTTCCACTGCTCTGCGAGTGTACATGTCTGCAACTCCTCCAATGACTGATAGGTCCTTTGCGTAAAATGATGCGTGGGCAGCGCTGCGCGGCAAGGCAGCCATGGGAGCAACCAGCGGTCCGAACTCTTCACTTCCGTAACCGTGAATCGTTTTGATCCCAAGAAGAGCTGCTATTCTGGAGGCTGCGTTTCTCCACGTGATACCACCAGAAGGCGATTCTGCCCCGTTCTCCGGCAATGGCGCGCTTCGGACCAGAGTCACCAGGAAGCCGCATACGCAAACGAAGACAATCGTACCTGCCCACGCAATCGAGGCGCGCGGGCGCGCGAAGCTTTTCGGCTTGCCGAGCATCATTGCAGATCCCCGCCCGGCCGTAGCTTTGCTCTGTTTATCCCTCTTTCCGCTGAAACACGCGAAGGGCCAATGCGTCTGTGCACAGCTGATGTAGCCGCTCCGGGCAACCGCGAGCACAGCACGAAGCTTTGTGTGTGTGGGTGTGGGTGTGTGCGTCATTTATACGGCTCACAGAAAACCAAGCGTGAAGAAGCGTGAAGGAGCGTCAACGAGGCGCCAATTGCGTTCAGACGACCGCCCGACCAACGCGCGCGCGATGTGTGCGACCAACCATCAGACCGAACCATACCCCATGCGGCACGCCGACAATGTGCCAATGGCCAATTGCCCGAAATGAGGCTCCATCTGCTTCGCAAACCTTCCATTGAAGTACAGCTGACATTTCTGTGTAGTGTACAGCCGCCATCATTGTCGTTTTGAGCTAAGCGTGACTTTTCTGCGTGGGTTCTGTTTGTTACGCGTTGGCACCCACAGGCGGATGTTTATGACCAAACGCGCTCGTTTGGTGATGCGAGTGCGGTGGTTGCGAGTGGTGTGTT
The DNA here is from genome assembly GCA_008690995.1 of Porphyridium purpureum. NCBI lineage: Eukaryota > Rhodophyta > Bangiophyceae > Porphyridiales > Porphyridiaceae > Porphyridium > Porphyridium purpureum. The sequence goes on along the minus strand of VRMN01000002.1, from coordinate 1,822,637 downwards.
TGAAGCCTATCACCACGCTGGCTTTTCGCCAGCGCGGGTGGAGGAGGCAGAGCGTCGAATGAACAGCGGATTGTAAGCGGGACGGCGTGGCGATCATGAAACGGGCCTTTTTTGATAGCACGCGCGCGCGGGTTCCACTCGGAGTGGCGGAAACGGTGTGCACTGAAGGGCGTCGTGTGGTGAACAAGAGCGGTTCGTGATACGGAGTGGCAAGCGGCGTTGGCACCAGCGACAGGAAAAAGGCACTCAGTTCACGTTTGATGAGGAAGAGAGAGAGAGCGGGATAGGAGACAGAAGAAAGGCGGTCGACCGCGCTCGCATGCACGCACGCACGTATGCGCCAAGACTCGCGCGGAAGGGGAGGAGGCGCAGCCGGACACGACGCAAGTGGGTTGCGCGGTGACCGTGGCGGGTGGGCGGCGCATCTGACACGTCGGACGAATCGGGGCGCGTGTCGCAGACTTGCTCAAAGTGTGGCGCGCGTGCGGCGCCCTCGTTTATGAGGTTGGAACTGGCGCGGCGCGCATACGTTCTGTTTGGCGTTGTTCCTCAGTTGTGACGGCGCCTTGTGTCTCGGGGGGACGTTGGCGTTCTGTTCAAGCACGGAAGGGCGCGTGGAGCCGTTCGCTTTTCTTTCGCCGCAGATCAGGCGCAGGGTTCCCGGCCCCACCCCGAACTCGCCTGGATGTCAGCGCTGAGTTTCCTGAACAAAAAGTCGTGGCACACGCGCACGCTAAGGAACAATGAGCGCGTCTGGCAAGCCGAGCAGCGGGATGCGCTCGAGGAAAAGCGCGTGGCAGAGCTACGCAAGCAAATCGAGCATGAGCGCCACGTTGAGGATTTGCAGAGAATCGGAGCCGAGGTAAGTAACGGCGCAAGCCGTACCGCAGCAGCATTTAAGAGCCGTACACAATTAGAATGGATGTATGAGTTTGGCAAGCAAGACGCACAGGACGGTGAGCGCGAAGAGCTTTTGCTGGGGAAACGCGCTGCCTCGTTTTCAGCGCGTGACAAGGCTCAGCAGCCCGCGATAGTGTCGCTGGATGCGGCAGCCAGCGGTGCGTCGTTGGGCCATGAGATCAGCCCGAACACTGCCGAACCTTTCGATCACGTTCGGCTCGTGGATGCAGCGACCAAAGTCCGAGAAGATCCCTTGTCTATGATGCAGGTAGAAGAGGACCGGCTCGTAATGACAAATGTAACCATGGGTACCATCCCACGTCCCAGTGAGTCGATCTCTGAATTTGACGCGTGCAACTCGGGGCTTGCCGAGGATACCGTGGACATATTTCCGCAGAACCTGAATCCGAGAAAACGCAAGCATGCTTCGACGTCATCTCGGCGCGCAAACGGTGACGTGCGCAGGGTGAGAAAGAGCCTCGATCCGCTCGGGCGCCGCCCGAGACCGAGCGAGTACTCGAGCGACAGCAGCGACAGTGAAAGTCTTCGCGACAATGCTCGCTTCTCGAGCTCGAGCTCGAGCGATGATACATCAGGAATGCGGGAGAGGAAGCGCCAGCGCAAGCGGAACGGCAGCACGAGCAAGAACCGCTCGAAAAAATCCTGCTCCTCCTCTTCGGGAAACCGCAGGAGCTCTCGGCGGCGCGAGAAAAAGTCGCGCAAGTGATTGAATGGTACCTGCCAAGTCCTGTTACACGCGGAAGGATATATTTGCGATAAAGAGATAGAGCGTGTGTTTGTGTGTGTGTGTGCCTGATATCCACCCCGAACAATAAGTACAACATGCTCCACTTCACACACGCAGTGCACGTTCGTGTAGAAATTACCGTTGTGAAGCAATCTGACTCCAGTGATGTGCGATTTGTTCCTCGGCTTCCACGCCATTTGCTTATGAGCGAGAACATGAGAGCAGTGCAGTGGACGAGTGACCACACATCGATGGCAACGTTCGTAGCGACTGCTGGAACTGCCGCGCTCTCTAAAACTCGGCGGGATGCCGCACGTGAGAGCGTTGACTCGCTAAATCGTTCAAGCAGCGGCACAAAGGGAAGGGACGCGAAGACAGCCAAGGGGGACAGCTGCGTATAATGAGAAAGCGAGACGAGATCGACATGGAGGCAGCTTCTGCTGTATGGAGCCTGAACGAAGACCGGTGCAGCTCGCTGCACGTGGGAACGTTCGATGACGACGACCGCAAGGCGCGCCGGTTTGTTGCAGTCTCGAATCTTTCGTCCAGCCAGGATAGCAGCGGGACGGAGCCTGAGGACAGAAATGACACAGTCTTGCTGGTGCAGCACGACACAGATTCTGGCGGAATCTCGGGGAGAGCGGTGGGTTCGAACCTGGGCTTTCAAGGCGCTTTCGCGGTACGCATCGAACGCGGTGTTCTCACCTCGCGCTGCCAGAATCTTGCGAACCCATCGCTGGAGGAGCAGGATCCCTGCGAACAGACACCGCGCAACCGCAGGACCGCGCAGCAGGTGTTTGAGCGGCGCAGCCAGCGAAAAGAAGGCCTGATGGTCCCTGGTGGCAAACGTCATCAATTTCTGAAGGCAAATAACCGCCAGTTGCTGGACATCTTTTCTCGCAAGTGATGCGTTGGCCATGGCTTTGCGACGCACGGCTTGGACTTTGTTGAAAAGACCGACTTCCGGAATGCACAGGCTTCGGCACTTGAATATATAGCTGATTGTATAAAGACTCTTTCACATCCGGGCTCCATTAGCTTGCTGCAACGTCACGGACACTTATAGAAAGTGAAGAATGAATGAAGTGTGGGACGACACGGAACTGATCGAAGCGTGGGACCACGCACTGGCATCATACGCATCAGCAGCTGATGAGCAAAAGCGTAGCAGACGTGCCGATAGCGATGCAGATGCACGTTCGGAGAAACAGGCAGACAAGATTCGAAGCACCCACCCAGCGGCCCCGGAAACCGGACGGGCGGAAGGTGCCTCTCACCAGGAAGCAAAGACAGAGTGTGGCGATGATTCACCCGCTCTTCTGATACCTGCGCCTCCGCCGCTGAATGGAATCACAGACTATGCGCAATTGCACGCACTTTTGATTTCATGGTACCAGACAGGTTATCAAGCGGGTTACTCGGCAGGGTATTACACGGGTTTGCATGTCGCAGCGACAGCTGCGGAGATCCCGTCGACCCAGACAATGACGACGGCCGCTCGCAAGGCGCCAATCGAGGAGCAGGAATTGACGGAGGACGGAAGGCGTGACGTTGAAACTCATGAAAAGGAAGAACGTTTCTGTGAGTGATAGTTGCACGTCCGGACACGCTGTCCAGAGGACGTCAAGAGTTTAATCAGACGACAATCATCAGACAGAACTTTCCGCGGCGTATCACACGCAGGACGGCATGAAAAGCTGCACCGCACGCGACACGGCTGCGCAACCGCGATGTCCTTTGACCGACCATCATAATGACCATGCGAACTCTTAGATCGACCAAGTAACGAAAAGCTCTTGCTTGCATGCGCGCCTTTCATCGAAAATATTCAGACACAACTTGAACTCTTTCACAATACAGAGTCCCCGGCCGTATCGGCCATGACAAGTACTGAAACTAACCAGCTTTACTTTGACGATCGCGAGGCACTCCCTGGGTCCTCAAGTCTGGCCCGTGCGCACCGGAGGGCATGCTGAGCTTGGAAAGCCACCAACTCAGCACGAAGCCACAGTACTCTTCTGACCATTTCCTGGACGCTTTCCATCCATTCCATGAAACAAGACCTTTCCCGCAGAAGAGAAGGAGTTCCAAACACGCGGCCGACATGATCGCAAGCGAACTAGGACCTTCCCGTCTTATTTGCAGCCGCATGTTCTTTCAAACTCGAATTTGCGTGGCGTAACAACCGCTGACGCCGTCTTCGCCTTCGCTGGCGAGCTGCTCTCCGAGACAGCCTCGAGTCCTCCATACTCATTAGACCTGCAGAGTTCAAAAAGCTGTCGTACTCTTCACGGGGCACACGAGCAGTCCAGCGACAAAAGTCCTCGTCCGTCAAAGAGATGGCGTTCGAAAGACCCGCGTCGGCAATACTAATGCCTAGTCTTTTGAGAAACAAGGTACGCGGCACGATCCGATCGCTGAGCGAGTAGGAGAAATACGCCGGAAAGATCAAGAGATCAAAAGAAGAAAGGCCCAGCCTGTTCTCAAGGTAGTCTACCTTTGGCGCAAGCACAGTCGTGACATCGTACGTTAATACAGCTGGATTTTTCGCGACGACGCGAGCCACATTTTGCACATTTCTGGATCGCAGAAATTCAACAACGGGAATGATCTGGGTTTCCACACTGAGCATCAACATGTTGGGAAAGCTTACTATCCCCCGACACAACTCTTCTTGCGACAAGCCAATGCCGCGGAGAACTTGGATAACAGGCTCCAGCTCCTGATCTGGATCTGCCAGGAAAATGGTCGGATATAATGGCGCCAAGCGACGGATTCCAGCTTGCGATATGCCCAGCTTCATTAAGTATTCATAAACGCGGGTCATCACGTCGACAGACTCTGGTAGAAGCAGTTGCGGTCCTATGCGAACAGCGTCTCTCACAGAAGGTAACTCCAATGCGCGCAGAAAGGTCAGACCCGGAATCACTTGCGTGTGTGGATCCAAAGTCAGAATCCACGGAGCCCGACGAACAATGGGGCGCAATTCGCGCCGACTCATTGAAAACTCTTCGCCACACAAAAGCTCTATCAAAGTGCACATGTCTTCCGGCTTCGCACAAAACAGGCTCGGGAAATCTTTTAGGAGGAATTGCAAATCCTCGTCGCGAAAATCGAGCGTTTTCAGCACGGCGAGCACAACTTTCATCTTGTCGACCGGCTCAAGCAAAAGCGCGGGACAATGCCGCAGTATTTGCGCCATTCCGGGGCGCTGCAGAGACAAGACGAGCCTAAAAAATTCAAGCACGGGTAAGATATGCTTTCTAACAGAAGCGCGAAGCAGTTGAGGCTCCCTCTCCAAGATGCGTGCGATCAAGGTTCCGCGAAACTCGTATTCGACCAAGCACTCGATGACATGACGCCACTCAGCGCCCACGCTCCCATACTCGTTCAGTCGCTCCCATATACGCATCTGCATCAGCGGCTGTTCCGCACATAGTCTCTCGAGAGCACCTTGCAGAGCTTCCCGCATTGAGTCATCGAGAGGTATTGGTTCAAGTAGCGGGAATGCTTGCGCAGCGCCAGACATCGACGATCTCCTACTAGTTGCTCTGGGCTGCGCGCTGTCTTGACGCCGCATGAACGATGACGAGCAGTCGTTTTCGTTCCCGGTCGTGGCTGCGCCTTGCATCCGGTCATGATAGTTGTTCTGCTCTGCCATAGAGGTCACTGAGAATCTTTTCCGCGCGTGGGCATCTCCACAGGATGTGCTGTTCATGCCCCCATCATATGCCGGCCCGACGACTGACGTGTATAAAACCCGCTTTCGGGCTATCGCTCTCGTTGTTTTCCCCGTCTTTCTGCACAAGACACGTGCCATCCAGAAAGGCACAATGCATTGTGTTCTAGCCGCTCCAGACCGGCACGATAAGGACGAGGAGTGAAAGCCCGCGAGCGCCTGACTGCCCCATTGGCGCGGCGGGGGCCTTGCTGGGCGATCGTGCTCCATAATCATTGCACACGTCCCTTGGTCCTGCGCGCCGCCTACACACACACTGGAGCTCCGCGTGTAAAATGTACATCGAGTACAGTGGAACGCCGAGATCAAAACCATGGCAAGACGTGAGTGCGCGTCGGGTGGCTCGGCTTTATTCAGAACTCATCGCTGCATGAGCGCTGCGAACGCATCATCCGCCCGCAAAGCAGCTTGCGAGCGGCCATTATACAACCATTTGCATCATTCATCCTGCACGAGGGACGCCAAGCCATCACGCTTAGCACGGTACGCGAGGAGTGTCTGGTACTCTTCCTCCTTCTTCTTGAGCTGTATACATTAAGTAACAAGGCATGAGAGAGCGGCAGTCATGGCATCCGAGATGCATCAAAGAACAGCAAAACGAAGAAATTACAGTTACGGCATTGGGGCATAAGACACGAACCAGAAAGAAACAAGGGATTCCAGTCAGCCACTGATCGCAGGAACACAAAACGAAAGGGACGCAGTCAAGGCCATTGCCATGCTAGCCGCGCAGCGCAATACATCGCTCTGCATCTCCGAGTAAAAGGGGTACCTCGCACGAAAGTCGCGACACGAGCACGCCAGCCATGTTGCCGAGACTCAACACCTTTACACAGCCGCTCAGAAAGGCATCTGTCAACGAGCATCCAATGGATCAAAATCTCCTGAAAGAAGTTACCTCAAACGTACGTAGCTGGATGCGCGCTGATGAATTTTGTTCTCGTAGAAATCCGACGTGTAAAACAAGTACTGAGCAACGGTGAGCCCGACGACCGAGAAGAACATCAGTCCGGCCGACGCGTTCACCGAATACATGCTAGACGATCAAAAACAGGGGCGCGCCGCAAGACGCTATCCTCGCGACGATTCTGTTTCCGCGTTTCCGGCGCCGCTTGCCGAGACAAAACCTCGCGCTCGGTGTGAATCGCCTTTGTTCCTTCCCCTTTCTCAGCCTCTCCTCCTGCTTCCTGAGTCGCCACAACGCGCCGCCTGTACTCATTAAAAACCAAGAACAGAAAGTTGTCTATGAACAAAACATAATAAAACCATGGCGTTTATAGAGAGAAATATTTTTTAAAGTCTTTTTTAAGAATTGCGTGTACTTAAAAGTTCAGTGCTTATCATAAATTTAGCATGAAAGATGGTTCATCATAGAAACCGTGGTGTTGTAGTAGAGCAGAGACGCTTCGTGGCAAAACAGTGGCAATGGATGAAACGCGTGTCTTTGTGAAAGTGAAAGGGGATGAAGAAGGGCGGGAAGGGGGAGAAGGAGAAAGGAAGGGCGTGGTGGTTGGGTTGGAGGGGCGCGCGAAGGGGCGACCACAGGGAGGCGCGCACTGGCTGCGGGTTGCAGTTGGGTTCGGGGAGGTTGCGTGATTTGGTGTGCTGCGGATCTTCCTGTTTGGACGCCGCGTGGGTGTGTTGAGATCGCTCCTCAAGAGCATACAACTGTTGCGTATCGCGAACAAGCAGGGTGACCGACATTACATCAGGGGACCGATCCCGTTGGATCGGCAAGTGTGTAGGGTTTCGAGGCCGTCAGCATGGGGGATGTGAAGTACAAGGATGAAGATACGTGGGGCTACACGTACGTGTCTCCGTTTGAAGGCATTCAGAAGGGACAGGTGCTGCAGGAATGCCGCGTCTTCAATGATCAAAAGTTGAACACGGCCAAGTGCGAAGAAGCACTGACCCGCCTGCTATACCTTGTGATGCAGGGAGAGAAGCTGACGATCGATGAAGGAGGCACGGTTTTTTTCGGAGTCACCAAGCTGTTTCAGAGCCAGGACCATTCGCTCCGGCGGCTGGTGTATCTGGCCATCAAGGAGCTTGCCGCGGCCGCGGAAGAAAGCGTGTTTATTGTGACAAACTGTCTGATGAAGGACATCAATAACAAGGAGGATATGCTGCGCGCCAATGCCACGCGCGTCCTGTGTCGCATCACAGACGGGCAGAGCATCCAAGCCATCGAGCGTTTTCTGAATCAGGAGATTGTGGACAAAAACCCTTACGTCGCGTCGGCCGCACTCACGTCTGGGCAGTACTTGCTCAGGGACAATAAGGGAGAAGTGCTTCGTCGCTGGGTCAACGAAATTGCGCAGGCCATGGAACACCCGAACAAGATGGTGCAGTATCACGCCCTATGCCTCATGTATATGATTCGGCAAAATGATAAGCTTTCCGTGACCAAAATGATCCAGCAGCTCGTGCGCAGCGGCCAGCGTACACCGTTGGCCACCGTCATGCTACTCCGTTTGGTAGGCAAGGCGTGCGGTGATGTGCCGGTCACGCCAGGCCAGCCTCGTGCATTGTTTGACTTTCTCGAGGCTTGCCTCAGGCACCGCAGCGATATGGTTGTGCATGAGGCGGCCAGGCAGATTGTGGCACTTCCCGAAGTCAACTCCATAGAGCTGCAGCCGGTGGTCAATGTCATGCAGCTTTTCTTAGTACAGGAGAAGGTAACGCTGCGCTTTTCGGCGATGCGGCTGCTGAATCGCATTGCCGCGACGCACCCGGCAGCGCTTGCGCCTGTGAATGGTGACATGGAGCAGCTGTTGCAGGATTCCAACCGTTCGATTGCAACGCTCGCCATCACCGTGCTCTTGCGCACGGGATCGGAAAGCTCGATCGAGCGATTGCTCAAGCAAATCCAGACCTTTTTGCCGGAGCTTGGCGACGAGTTCAAGACAAAGGTCGTGGACGCCATTCACCAGCTCTGCCTAAAGTTCCCGTCCAAGCTGTACGCACTGCTAAACTTCTTGGGCAGCACATTGCGCGAGGAAGGTGGCTTTGCGTTTAAGAAGACGATCGTGAATACTTATGTGTCGATTCTTTCGCGCATTCCGGAATCGAAAGAGATTGCACTTAGTCATCTGTGTGAGTTTATCGAGGACTGCGAGCACACCTCTTTGAGCGCTCGCGTGCTGTACCTGCTGGGCGAGCTCGGACCGACGATGCCGTACCCGGGAAAATATGTGCGTTATATTTTCAATCGCATTATCTTGGAGAACGCCATGGTTCGCGCGGCGGCGGTCAGCGCGCTTTGCTCGTTCGCAATGACTGACACCAGCCCAACGCTGCGTCGCTCGGTTGTGGTGCTCCTTCAGCAAAGTTTGGTGGATAATGACGATGAAGTGCGCGACCGCGCAGCATTCTACGTCAAAGCACTCGGTTTGGACGATGTGATGAGCGCCGTGCAGAACAAGGTGCCTGTGAGCGAAACGCCTATGAAGCCAGCAGTGCCGTATGATCTTTTGTTCAAGCTACCTTGCCCGGTGCAGAATCTCGAGGCAGACTTGATCAGGTACGTCAACTCGCAGGTGGCGGGCACCGCCGCCTCGCCTTTTGATTTAAACGCAGTGTCCAAGGCAGCACTACCGGGGCACTCGTACAAGACCGCGGGCAGCGGCGGTGGCAAATCTGCCGCAGGGTATGGCGGAGGTGCAGCAGAAGATGCCATGGATGCCGACCATTCTGCGTATGACGATAACACGGGGGCAGGTGATGGTACTGGAGGCGTGGCATCGTCGGCTGATCCGGCGGCAAAGGTTTGCGCCTCGGCGGAAATCGCGGCACTTGGATTTGTGAACCGGCCATTCAAGAGCTGCTTGCCTCCTATCGATTTAACTGAGGAGGACACAGAGTACGAGGTGCGCTGCGTGAAGCACGTCTACACCGAAGCAGTCATTCTTGAGTTTTCAATCGTCAACACGATGAACACGGTCTCACTGGCCAATGTGCGCGTGGAGGTAGATATTGCAGACGTCGAAGGTGTTGCCAAGGTGGCGTATGTCTCGGCTCCCATTGTGCGGTACGGCACCCCAGAATCTTGCTTCACGGTGTTGTTCTGTGAAGCACCTGGGGAGGTGTTCATGAATGGCGCCATGACGTGTGCCATGAAGTATGTACCCATGGAAACCGACCCGAACACGGGCGAGTTCTCGGCAGATGATGATTACGAGGACGAATATGCGGTGGATGATCTAGCAATAACAATCGGTGACTTGATGGCGGCGCCGGGAGAGCTGCCGAGCAACTTCAAGAATGCGTGGGAACAGCTTGGGGACGAGTTCGAGGTACAAGACGACCTTGCGCTTTCTGACTACAAGACGGTTGCCGAAGCAGTGGCAGCAGTGAGCTCGTTCTTGGCTATGACGCCGTGCGAGGGAACCGATCGTGTGAATGAACGCGCAAAACAGCACGTGCTTCTCTTGACAGGACTCATGGTCCCCAATCAGCAGGCCTTAGTGCGAGCTCAGTTCCAGCTTGTTCCGGAAGGCGGCGTGGATCTCCAATTGCTGATCCGGTCAGAAAGTGAGGCCGTGTCGAGCGTCATCGCATCTTGCATAGCTCCGTGATAAACCCTTGGTATTGTTTGCTGGCGCATTTATTGAGGTAAAAGGTTTCGCTTCGAGCATAGAAAACCAGCTAGCGTGCTGCTCCTGTGGTCTATGTTGCCAGGGCCTGCAGCCCCCCCTATTTGGCATGGTCAGACCCATGACAGAGCCCAACGCACGACTCAGACAGAAACAAAAATGCATGGCTCATAGCGCCAGAACGCATTGACTGATCGTCCACAGCCCTTGTCCTTTCCTTGTGATGTCTCCACGTTAAACACCTACTTCGAATACCGCGAGAATTTCGACCGGGTCAGCAACAGCGTTGTGCCCGAAGGCTCCAAAGCTCACCGTGCTAGTGTGAGAGGCAGGCTTACTTGTACCAAGCGTGCTGGGCACCAGGCGAGGAACTGCCTGGTTCTGGTCGGGGTATTCAGTCCACTTCACGTGCACGGCATGACGGAAATGGGCTTTTGCTTGCAATTCGGCACGTCCGTGAATGTTGGTGCGTTCTGCGTTGCGGGCGTCGCGAGCACGTCGCGCAACGACTCGGTGTCCGCTGGCGCTCAGAGGACATTGGCGAGACGAAAAGTAGTGCGGGCGGATCAGACTGTACGTCGAGAAACGCACCGCGGGATTCTGCAGAGCGCCAAACACGAAGCGACACGCATCAGCGCGACGTTGCGTTCGGATGCGTCCGCGACAGTTGAAAGCGCTGGCTGTGCTGTATGCTCCGACCTCGTCCAGGCGAAAACCTCTTTGCTGGATGAGCGATACAATGCGGTGCGCTTGACACGTGATCCTTGCTTGGAAGCGGCTGGGCGCGCGTGGGAATCATTCATGGCCAAGCCGGGACCGGAATTTGACGTGTGTTTTGATGTGCCTGCAGGGGAAAATTCGCTACACTTTTTGAAGCACAAGCTAGCAGATGCAACGGGCTCAGTGGATGACAACATAGTCCACCTCAGCGCACTCGCGGCGCAACGACTGCTAGACCTGCACGCCGCGTCGGGAGAAACATCGCAAAGGTTGGGAGTTTTGCCACAGCCCACGAGAAAAGGATATGTGGTGCGTCTAGCGCGCATTGATCGTGTCCAGTGCCCGCGTTTCCATGTTGACAATGTGCGTTTGCGAACCATTGCAACACTCGTTGGTGCTGGCACGGTAGTGGCGAACGAGCAATTTGTGAACCGCGACGCATTTCTGTCGTATCGAAATCAACCCTCCCCTGCAGCCGATGCCTATGACGCCCTTTTGTCGGAGCTATTCCATTCGTCAAGCCCAACTGGATCCGTAAAGCGCATCCAATGTGCGGAACCCACTATAGAGGCTCAGAGCAGCAGTCAAGCCAATGCAGCCGTGGCTTTTGCTGCCGCTGCTCCACGCGAAGCTCTGTTCCTGAAAGGCGTTCGCTGGAAGAATGACTCTGGGCAGTGGCCACACGCCGTCATCCACCGGTCACCAACGCAGGCAGAGAGCGCCTTGGAGCGCCACGGTGGTAGGCTGATTCTCCAAGTGGATGACGCACGCCATCAGCTCTGACGTCCTGCTCCAAAAAGTAGGCGAACGAAGAAGTACAGTTAAAAATTCGAAATTGTTCTGTGCACGAGATTGCGCGACAAACAGGGGGGGACAGCCGCACTTGGGAAGGTGGAAGGCGCGCGGCGGCAAGCAACGTCGAAGACGAATGGTGCGTCAAGCCCTTATCTTGTCCGTGACGACATGGCGTTTCAGATTGTGGATACAGCCCCGACGTGCCTGATTGACGGTCTGTCCTGGCGGCTGACAAACCGAGCCACATGTTGGTATCGTGGTCGACCACGCGGAGTGGAATCGGCTTCCACGCTCCCAGTGCGTCGTACGAGACAACGCTCCTCGTCGCTGCTGGTCCGGCAGGCAGCTCCCAAGAATAGTGGGCGTATTGAAGATAAGAAGGAGGAGCGGATACTGGAAAAGGTTTCAGCGGAAAACGGTGAGCCCCTCGCTGAAGGTGATGAACCTGCGGTGGATGAGGCCGAAGCAGAGCCCTCTCTGGTTGCGGCGATTTCGCTAGTGGCTGGCACGATGATAGGCGCTGGAGTTTTGGCGCTTCCAAGCGTGACTTGGAGAGCCGGGTTTGTACCCAGTACGGCGGCTCTAATTGGAGGTTGGATGTATATGACATGTGCTGCGTTGCTCGTCGCGGAGGCTTCCCTGTATACCATGCGCAAGTACGAGAGGCCATCTGTGTCCATGTTATCCATGACAGATCTGTTTCTGGGTTCCATTGGTGGTAAAATATCCTCCGCGTTTTACCTGTTCATCATGTTAGCGTTGCTTATCGCGTACATTGCTCAGGCTGGAGGCATCTTGGCAGAGGGCGTGCATGCGCCGTACTGGCAAGGCGCAAGTGCATTCACGCTTGGCGTTGGTGGTTTCCTATACGTGGCAAATCAAGACTTAGTCGAGAGCACAAACAATATCCTCGTCGGAGTTTTGGTGGCGACGTTCATCGCGCTCGTTTCGCTGGTGTCTCCGGGCGTGCATCCGGATTACTTGGCCGGGACAAACTGGGCCGCGGTTATCCCAGCACTGCCCACGATTCTTGTGGCACTGGTATATCACCAAATTGTACCGGTCATCTGCGCGCAGCTAAAAGGAGACGTGGTCAAGGTCCGATACGCGATCGTGCTTGGTACGCTTTTGCCCCTGAGCATGTTTATTGTCTGGAATGCAGTCATTTTGGGCACAGTCTCTCCAGATTTCTTGAGTCAGTTCCTGGTCTCCGGCGAGACATTGGACCCTCTCGCCCTGCTACGAAAAAGCGGCGACCAGGTTGGGATAGCGGTGTCCGTTTTTAGTGAGATCGCGATAGTGACCTCTTTTATCGGCTTTGTATTCGGGATCGCGGAGTTTTTGGAGGACATATCAAACAATGTCGCAAACGAAACGATACGCAGCGCGTTGTCTTCTCGGCCGGTTCAGTTTTCCGTACTGCTTCCCGCGATGGGCTTTGCAATCACATCGCCCAATCTGTTCTTCTCTGCCATTGACCTTACCGGAACATTTGGAATGACCGTCTTGTTTGGTATCATACCTGCGACCATGGTTGGCAAGCTGCGCCGCCAGCGCAAACGAGAAGAGGCAGAAGAAGCCTCGCTTAGCTTGGTCGGTAACCCAGGAACGATGCCCGAGCTTGTGCCGGGCGGGGAATTCACGCTGGCCTTTATGATTGCTGTTGCGGTATCCATTATGGCTAACGACATCTGGCATCGAATTTTCTGAAAGCCGGGATGCCCTTCATGCAAATCCGAACCACAACTAATCAACAATAATACAAAACGCGGGATGCTTTACTCCTCCGCGACGGGTTCTTCCATTGGTGCGATGGGTTCTTCCGTTGGTGCGATGGGTTCTTCCATTGGTGCGATGGGTTCTTCCACTGGTGGGGCAGCTTCTTCCATTAGTGGGACGGGTACCGCGCCGTTCTGACTCGTCGCATTCGCATGCGACTTCACCCAATCGTCAAGCGCTGAAAGCACGCTCTCGACCAGCGGGTCAGACGAGAGCTCGTCCATGACTTGCGCGTCACTGAGGTGGATCCATTTTCGGTCACGAACGTATTGCTCTGGCCACTCGATATCGAGTTCTGACTCGGCATCCATCACAAACAGTTGCACCGCCTTCTTGCTGTCCTTGCCCCTGAGAAACCAGCCCAGGTTGCCGATGATTCCTCCCTTGACGCCGCCGCGCTGCGCTGCGCATCGCTTTGAAACGTCTACGGGTGTCTCGCTTTCCTTCCCATCCGCTGACATGAAGGACCAGTCCTCGCTTCCCTTGCTGCTCGAAACAAGCAAAAGCTCTGGGTCAACCTTGTGCTCATCTACAAAGCGAATCGGCACGCATCCGTAAGCGATATCCGAAACAAATATGTCCACACCCTTGATTTGCACCGTCCATTCCTTGGTCCAGCCCGTGTTTCGAACCGGGTTCGCAACATCCTCTGACTTGGCGATTTGCTCGTCCTTGTCGATCATCAGAACCTGCGCCGTCAAGGTGCCCGCCTTGCCGATCAAAGAAGCCTCGGATTCGCGGTCGATCGTCTCGGGCTTGCGTAGGTAATACTTGCCATCACTGGCCATTTCCCACGTGTTCAACTCATCCTCCAAAAAGAACGTCATCATCTTCATGAGCTTCCGCTGAATCTTGGCGTCATCGATGGGCGTGATAACTTCCACGCGCGCCGTAAGGTTGCGGTTGCGCCAATCAGCCGACCCGATGAAATACTTCTCGCGACCGCCATTTAAAAAGTAAAAGATTCGCCGGTGCTGCAGGAAGCGCCCGATCCACGAAAAGACCCGAATGTTGTCCGATTTGCCCGGTAGGCCCGGTCGAATCGCGCACAGCCCACGGCAGATCAAATCGATCTGCACGCCAGCCTGCGAGGCTGCATAAAGGTGTGACACGCACTCAGTTTCAGTGAGCCCATTGATCTGCAGAATGATCCGCGCGGGTAGCCCCTTGCGGGCATTCTCGGCTTCGTTATCGATCAATTCAATGAAAGAGTCGAGCATGTTCACCGGCGCGACCAGGAGGCGGCGATACTGCCGCTTGCGGCTGAATCCCGTCAAAGCGTTGAAGAGGTCAAGCACATCCGCGCAAATGTCCTCGCGACACGTGAACAGTGCCAAGTCGGTATAAATTTTCGCCGTGGACGGATTGAAGTTACCCGTGGCGATCTGGCAGTACTGCCGAAAGCCATTCTCCTCCTGGCGCACGATGAGCATGATTTTTGAATGCGTCTTGAGCCCCACCAGACCGTACGATACATTGCAGCCGGCGTCCATGAGCTGCTTGGCATAAGTCGAATTCTGCACCTCGTCAAAGGAAGCCTTGAGCTCTACCAGAACGCTGACCTCCTTTCCGTTCTTCGCGGCGCGGATGAGACTGGCCACCAGCGGTGAGTCCGAGCCACCACGGTACAGAACACACTTGATCATGCGCACCTTGGGGCAGCGCGCGGCAGCGCGCAGAAAGAGCAACGACGACTCGTTAAAAGACATGGTCGGATAGTCCACCAGAAGGTCTTCTTTGCGGATTACGGAGAAAATCTTGCCCGGATCTTCATGCAGACGCTCCTCGAGCCCGACCAAACGCTTCGGCACCATGGGCACGTGCGGCGGGTACTGCAATTCCGCAACAGGCGAAAAGGAAACCGGGAAAAAGTCGGCCAGGCCCAGCAAATTGTTTGGGATTGTGTACACGTCCGTATCATCCAGGTAGAGCTCGCGCACAAGCAGGCTGCGAATGTCGGCAGGCATCTGCTTAGTGATTTCCAAGCGCGTCGCCGGAGCCGAACGTCGTCGGTGGACCTCTTCCCATACAAAGTCCAGCAGATTGTCAGACTCTCCAAACAAGGTGTCGTCAATAACGAGCTTCACGTTACGCGTCACGCGGAACGGATACGCCTTGAGCAGCTCCATGCCTTCGCAGATCTTGTCCACATTGGCGATGCAGATTTCCTCGATGGGCAGGTAGCACAGCCGATCAGATCCGACTGGCAGCACGCGCGGTTTCACATTCGGAATGCGGAAGTAGAGCCTGCGCGTGCGCGACGTTTCTGGATTCAGCACGACAATCACGAGGTAAATCCCGTGCGACTGGATCATTGGGAAAGGGTGCGTCTGGTCCACGGATAAGGGCGTGATCATAGGGTACAGTTTCTTGCGAAAGTATTCGTCCATGTCGGCCTTTTGCGTGTCGTCCAAGTCGCGGTACCGCAGAATTTTTACGCCGTGTTCCTGCAACTTGGGGAGAATATCACGCATGAGGCACTTGTACTGAATGTTCACAATGCTTGTCACCGCCTCGCTAAACTTTTCCTCAAACTCGGTCCGCGGCCGAATGGACGCCTTCATTTTGGACGTGTCCGGCGCGTCGTCCTCGTCGGCCTGCACCTTTGGAATATTCCCCAATCGCTTGGCAAAGTGCTCATCGAGATTGGAAGACACGATGCAGCAGAACTTGAACCGCTCGAGCAGCGGCGTGTCCTGATCGAGCGCGGCGGCCAGCACGCGCTGGTTGAAGCTCAGCTCGCCAAACTCCTGGGTGAAGATGAGCTTACTCTTCGCCAGCTCCATATTACTCATATGCTCGTACTCGACTTCCGGCGCGTAATGCGTGGTGGCGTCCAGCGGACACACCTTGTACTTATGCAGCTGCGCCTCGCGGGGCGGCAGCCCGCGCACCTGCCCCTCCATCCTCAGATTCCAAACCGACTGCGAGTCCGCGATCCGCACAGACCCCAAACCCATCCCCTCGTCCTCCTCACCGCCGGGAATATTCGGCCCCATACTCCCCCGCTCTTCTCTCTCTCTCTCTCTCTCTCTCTCTCTCTCTCTCCCGTCCCCCGACACACACACTCTCTCTCTCCGTTATCCCCGTCCTCCCCCTGGCCTTCAACTTTTCCCTTCCAAATTCCGGTGGTTCGTCTTAACGGTTCAATACTGATCCATGCTACCAACTGTACACATGCACCCGCCAGTAGTGTACAGCGTGCATCGAACGACGGAGGACAATATAGCAAATCAGCGCCATTTCTCATAGCGCCGAATCTGGAAAGATTCCCCCTTTTTCGGGCGGGTTTTAGAAGATCGGTGTACAGCGCTCGGTGAGATACGGTACAGTGCATTGAACGGAATGCTTTGCGTGCGCGAACGCGCTGCTGCGGTGTGGCAAGTGTGGTATTGGGGAATTAGGATGACGAGCAGACATCCAGGGCGACGGGACTTGCGCTTCCGTTCAGGCGCGCGGCCTGCTTCTGTCTGCCTCCGTGATCATGTCGCGGCTATGTGAAGGAAAAGTCACTGCCGTACAACGGCGGGGTGGCAACTGGGCTTTTGTTCATCTAGTGGTTGCTGAACCTCTTCCTCATTTTATTTTTTTTTTTGGGTTTTTGGCTTGAGAAGCCGGGAAGAGTTCTTCGGGTTGGGCTGTCGAGATCACTACGTCAATATACATCGCTCGATGGGTCAGCATACACGAAGATGCAACCCGGCAACTCGCGCCGTGTCTGCGCGTGCATCCCCAAACGCGGTTCTATTCCCACATTACAGCACTTGCAGTTCCTCGTGCCCGCGTCGTGTGCCAGTTCTCACATTCTCCTGCGGCTGTATCATCCGCCACTGCGCATCGCCGATCCTATTCGCCAATACAGCTCATTCTCTGCCTGGGCGGCCAGGCGGCGGCGTGTCGCGCCACTGAAAACGTCGCGCGAGCGGCACGCCGTGCCACCGGCATTGGCACTGCCGCTGCCCTTGCCACCACATGGCATGCCATTCGAGCTTACATTGCGAAGATTCAGTTCCTTGTCTCACGGTTTCGAACCTCTTGGCGCTCTCCCATGATCATCACCAGGTTTGTCGTCATCGCGCGAGCGTGCTGAGAGTCTGTTGGGACATCGAGGCGTGAAGAAGACATTGGGATGTGCGTGGTGATAGTTTGTGTGTGGACGTGAATGCTTATTGAAAAGTGAGGGGGAGCAGGGGAGCAGGCTCGACCGGAGCAGAGCAGGTGTTTCGTGCTCGTGCGTCCCTGTGCGAGCGTGACGAAAGGAGGGGGTGACAGAGGGAAGGGGCTCCGTGGAAAATGAAGTGGGGCAAGTATTTGAATGCGGTTGCCAACGAAGCGCCGGCATGGACTCAGTATTACATCAATTACAAGCGGTTAAAGTATGTGATCAGCGAAGTCGACAGGAAGAAAGGCGCGCGCGTCGACGCGGGCTTGCCTGACGATGATACGGAGCTCAAGTATAACCGCTTTGATATGAAGGGACTGGCGTGTCATGCCGGGTGGGAGTGGAAGCTTAGCCTCGTCTCGCAGATGACTGTGGAGAGTCTCGAGTTTCTCGAGATTCTCAACGAGGAACTGCTCAAGATAAATACGTTCTTCGAGCAAAAATCCGCAGAGTTCTTCGAGAAGCTCAAGGAGCAAAAGGCTCGCGGCGCGTTTGTCAAGCTGACGTACGAGCGGATGGAGGACCATCTGGACATGTTCCAAGAGTTTTGCTCCGTCAATTACACCACGGCGATCAAGTCGCTCAAGAAACACGACAAGGTACTGGATGCAGAGACGCAGTCTCTTTACACAGCAAACGTGCTCAACTACCAAAAGTTTCACACAAAAATTGGCCTGGTCGTGCAGCGCGCACGCAAAGAACTCCAGTCCAGCGTTGTAGTGCCTGCTGAATTGCTCGCCGGTGCCTCGGACGATGAGGATGATCAGGTTGACTTTGGCAAGCACCGGACACCGTCCATTCCGGCCGCGGTCGCGATTCAAGCATACCAACCTCGCCAATATCGCGATCTCAATAACGACGTCGCGCGCCCGCGGGATATGAAGAAGGAGGCATTGTGTGTCCCAGTGCGCCGTGTTGGTCAGGAATTGTTTGTTCTGACAATTCTAAACGAGGACTCAAAAGGCGTACCGACTCTGGTGAAAGTCGAGCTCGAGTCTGGCGAGACAGCGCAAGACGCCGCGATCCGCGGACTCTTGGAGGTGGCTGGCGTGCGTGCAACTGTCGAACGAAATATTGGAGAGTTCATGAGCACGTCAAGAAAGCTTACAGTGTACGACGCTTTTCTTTTGACCGTTGAGGAGGAGCTTGAAGATTGGTTATCTCGCTCGGAAGTTCATCGGAAGTGGATGCTTGTAGATGACGCTGTGGCCGAAGTAGAGGACACGTCCTCCATTCGGGTGCTACGGCGTGTATAGAGTACACGGACTGCTTCCCGCTTTTCGCTGTTTTACATATCCGCGCTTTCTTCAGTTTCAAGGCGTCAGGGCTCGGCTTGGAAGTACATCGTATAAGATTGAGCGAGACTGGGCTTTTTGACAAAATTTTCTGGTCATGCGACGGCGTGAAGGCCTCACTGAGGTCTTCAAAAGGCTACACGTATGCTTCGCGAGTGTAAAGACTCCTTTTTGCCGAGCATCGTCGTGGAGCGAGAGGAGGCCAAGTCTTCACGCTCGAGCGTGGCGTAAAATGGCGTCGAAATACATCTACGTTGTCGACGCATCACCGTCGGCTTGATAAGAGCTCTTGGGGTAGGCATAAAGCGTTGCTGAAGCCGCATCAACTCGACCTGATCACATCGATCACCAATCGAACGACTTCTGCTCTGAGCAGTGATACTTTCAAGTCACAATATTGCAATGGTATTGTAAACCCAAGCATCGTGCGCGGACACCACTGACAAAATAGAGTCGACAGAGTCAACGAATTCATCCTGTTAAGCATTCAGCATACTCTGGCGTCGGATGCGGTTTGTGGTTTCACATCGGCACCGCGCAGTCGTAAGGCAAACGAGAGTTCAAATTGTGAGCCCAGCGGCCGCGCGTCGAGTCACTTAAGTTATTCTGCCTGCACATCAAAAGAAGTCCTGCTTTGACAGCACTTCGAGTTCTTGACGGTACTGGTGTTCTACGCCACTTGCTGGCATGACGCGAATGCGTTTTTTGCATGGTGCGTACGGACTCCCATCAGAAGGATTGTCGCTTGAAAGCTTTCGATACCGGATGGCGAGCGAGCGCAGCATGAGGCCGCGACTGGTGTCGCTGACCTGGGCGCCTAATGACTGCTGCACAAACCGGGCGAGCCTCTCAATCATCGAGTCCGCGGCACCTGCGTGCACGAGGACCGCGAAAGAGCCTTCCATTCCGTTCTCGGCTGCAAGCACAATGGGGCACAGCCCGGTCACCGGGTCGGGCGACACAAGATCAGCCCCGGGAACGGACGCGACGATGCCCACCAACTCGTCAAACAAAGCGGCGTGCTGCTTGGACAATGAGTAGCTGAAGCCGGAAGGCATTTTTCCGGAGCACAGCCAGTGCAAGCACGAGCGGTTTCCCAAGTCGCCGAGTGGGAAACGAGCATTGACATTCATGCTGCTCGCGAGCCGGTCGCCTGGGCGCAGTGCATGATGCAGCGCCAAGAGCTCGCGAGTGCGCTCGGTCTGCAGAAACCAAACCGCGCAGAAGAGGCGCATTTCCCCGTATACGACATGCGGCATGCAGTCATACTCGGACGCGCCGAGCATGTGCACACCACCATGCTTCAGCACCGCGAGCGCGGAGCGGAGCATGTGTGGCTGCGGGTACTTGTCGTTTGCGCTATCGATGCTCACGCCTTGCACGTCTGTCAGCACGCGCTCTTGCCTTGCCATCGCCATCCCCATTTCCATCTCGCCTAGCTCTACACAAGCACAAAGAAGCGCACACGTCCACGCGCTCTCTCTCTCTCTCTCTCTCTCTCTGCACGGCGCACTGCGTCCGCCATTCCCTCCGTCTCTGCTCATCAATCGCGCGCAAAACTTGGCGTTTTCGGTTTCGTATATACAAATCCTATGAAAATGAGGTCGTTTTGTGATTTTCTTAGTGAACCCCTCTATTCGACGTCAGATGTACTTTTCATAGTAGGATCACATCGTTTCTTATAACCCAAAAAAGCACCACGAAACACACTTTTCTCAATATGACCGCCATTTGGAAAAGGGGACTAGGGTTTTTGGTTTTTGGTTTTTTTTTTTGGTTTTTTGAAATGGCGCATTTCGAAATTGGGGATTGGGAGCTGAGACGGTTGTCTAGGTGTTTGCGTGTTTGGATGTCTTGGTGTTGGTGACCGGCTCGCTTGCATCCTCGCGCGCAGCGTATGCGAGCAGCGGCAGGACCATGTACAAGCTGTACTACCACGACATCCTCTTTCGCGGGCAGTTTGTTCGGTGTCTCCTAGAGTTGGCAAATGAGCAGTATGAGCAGGTGCCCAGCGCCGAGTTGTACGCGCTCAAGGCACAGCCTCCGAGCCAGGCGTCTCAAGCGCTGTTTATGGCGCCGCCACTCTTGGAGGATGACGGCTTTTTCATCGCACAGACACCCGCGATCGTGTCTTACTTGGCACGCAAGTGCGGCATGATGCCAACGGACAATCACGACATTGCTACAGCGGATATGGTCGTGAATAACGGCAACGATCTCATTCGTGAACTGACCTGCGATTGTGGCGCGGCGATGTGGACCCAGGATGCGTTCGATGCATTCGTCTCCGATCGCTTCTTGCGCTGGCTGGCCATCTTTGAGTACACTGCTCGGCAAAAGGCCGCCGGCCGAACTGAGCCCTGCTACTACCTCGGGAACAAGGAGGGCCCCACCTATGCGGATAGCACTCTGTACGCAGTCTTTGCCACCATGCAGGCAGCTCTCCCGCAGCTGTCTCCAATACTGCGGCAACATATGCCAAGAGTCATGTCCCTGTGCGATCGACTCGGTACGAACCCAAACCTCGTGGCGCTCGCTCACCGCCAGGGCTCATTGCCTTACTGTGGTGGGCAGATCGAGCAGTCCCTGCGAGCCGTGCTCAACAATTCGAAGTACACCACCCACGCGAGCGCGGCATGAGTGGACCCCATAACCCCGCTGAGACCGACCTGCCGCGCGTTCGTGTTGTGAAATTGAATGGGTCAGGAAAATGCAAACAAACATTTCTGCGCTAGCGTTCGCGCGTGTTTGGAGGGAGAGAGATTCAGGTTTATTGCTTGAAACGACTGCAATGTCAGGTCTGCCCTGTGACCCAAAGAGACGATCATTCCTGCATCTGCGGCGAACAGAGACTAGACAACGCCACTCCAAAATACGCCAGTATAATATAAAGCGTCTTACGCTCTAATTCTGCGAGCAGAAAGAAGGCCCTCACATTATATGGGAGTGACGAAAGATCCAGAACGGTTTTCATGAAAGCCAGTTGCGGGCGTCACCGACTACCAAACTTTCTCGCAATGGTTGTATTTCTTCGTTTCTAGTCTGCAGGCCCAACTCGAGTTTACAATGCGCTGCCAGAAAGCAAGATGGGTGTCCTCAGCGAGGACCCGTGCGGCGTAACATCTGCTTCGATCTGTGCGCAGGTCACAGAGATAAGCTACCCGCAGAAGATGTGCATCCTCGTCAAAAAGCTGCGCCGTACGTACAGTTATGAACTGTACTTGAACTGAACGTCTGGACGCACTGAACACGCGCCGCGCCCCGCGGCCGGAGATAAAATCGGAGAATGAAAAATTAGAAATGTGCGCGAGCTCCGGGGTGGGAGACGACGAGTGGGAGAGCTGGCACGCTGTGGGTTCGTGGTGGTGGTGTTTGGCGTTGTGTCGAAGTCGGCAGTGACGTGCGGACAAGCAGGTGCCTGGAGGAGCACTCCAACGAAAGCGGTGGGAACGCAATGGAGGCATTTGTACCGGTGGTGAATGGTGGCGAGCTGCGCTTACAGCGGCGCCAGACAGTCGTGCGCGGCTCAAGAGCTGCGAAGCACGCCGTTCTGTGCGCGGCGTCCCCGCCCGTCGCTCCGGTTGCGGAAGGGCAGGGCAAAATTCTGCTCGACTGCGCGCGCGGAAATCAGGTGTCGAGGCCGCCTGTGTGGTTGATGAGGCAAGCCGGCAGGTACATGAGCGCGTTCCGCGAGTATAGCGATAAGTATCCGTTCAGGCAGAGGTCTGAGACCCCCGAGATTGCGATCGAGCTCTCGCTGCAGCCATGGCGCGCGTTCCAGACCGACGGGGTGATCATGTTTTCCGATATCTTGACGCCATTACCGGCAATCGGTATCGAGTTTGACATTGTCAAGGGCCGCGGACCGACATTTGAAAGCCCCTTGCGTTCACAGGCCGATGTTGATCGCGTGCTCTCCGTCTCGGATTTTGATCCGCACTCCAAGCTGCCCTTTGTGGCCGAAACGCTCTCTGCATTGCGCAGCGAGATCGGTGATGCGTGTACTTTGTTGGGCTTTGTGGGCTGCCCGTGGACATTGGCCGCATATGCAACTGAAGGCTCCAGCAAGAAGGAAATCCCAGCCACCAAGCGCATGATGTATTCTGAGCCGCAGATTCTCCACTCTCTGCTAGACAAGCTGGCTGACATGGTGGGAGAGTATGCATGCTTCCAAATAGAATCTGGTGCAGAGGTGCTCCAGTTTTTCGACAGCTGGGCGCATCACCTGACGCCCGCGCAGTACGCCGAGTTCTCGCTTCCGTACACTCTGCGCAGCATTGAAATTGCGCGCCGCAGGCACCTAGACACCCCGTTGATTTTCTTCGCAAACGGTGGTGCGGGCAAGCTTGAGCTCATTCAAAAGCTGGCACCCAGTGTGAACGTCGTGGGACTTGACTGGGCGACCGACATGGCTGACGCGCGCAAGACGTTTGGGAAGGACGCTGTGTTGCAGGGTAATATGGATCCGCTGGTGCTGCTCGGCTCGGACGACCACATCAAGCGGGAGGTGCAGCGTGTGTGTCGCGCTGCCGGCACCGGAAGGCATATTTTGAACGTGGGCCATGGCGTCGTGCAGGGCACTCCTGAGCGTGCCGTGGGATTGTTCTGCGAGCAGGCGCGCGCGTACTTGTACGAGGAAAGTGCGGCACCGGCCGCCGCGAGATAAGGGCTTTAAGATATATATAAATACAAGGACGCGCTTTCATCTGGATGTCGAGATTCCATCAAGTCAGATTCACACATGTGGCCAGAAAAAGTGGACGCGTGTCTGACGGCGCTCAGATTCGGTGCCGCTTCTCGGCGACGAGCATAAACATCCCGAGAATCACATTCACAGACACGCCGAACAAGATGCCAGAGCGCCATATCCGCGACAGCCGAATCGTTTGGTCGCGCGCGAGGATGATCATGATCACGCCAAACAGAAACCCAATCATGAAACCCCACACGAAATCAATCCAGGAGCCGCCCGGCTCCTCGAGCATGCCGTCTTCGAGCAAGAACGACTCGTCGTCCTCGGCCTGCATTAGCTCCAGCATGTACTGTAATCTATAGTTTGAAATGTCTTCGTCGCTCTGGCCGCCCAGTTCGCCCATTTCAACAACATGCATTCCGGGCGGGTGCGCAGGACTGGTCGAGTCGCTGTCGGTGCTGCCTGTCGTGGCGCAATGTCTCTCCGCCGCGCCCTGGACGTCTCGGTCGCGCAATATCTTTGCGTCAGCAACCTGCACATGAATGACCATGCCGTCCTTCACGCCGACCGAGTCGAGAAGCGCCGCCGCGTCGTTGAGCACGCGGCCCGCGGCAATGAGCCGCACATGGTGCGTATCTGGCCGCAGCTTCAACGCGTCGCACGCAAACACCTGCTTCCGCACATCATCCACTCGCGGCGCACTCTCCGCCGTCCCTACCTCTAGCTCATGCTTCTTGCTCTCGCCAACCACCAACGCATACACCTTCATGCTACCTCTTCCGCGCCCAACATCCCTCCCCACCTACCCACCTACCCACCCACCCACCCACCATCCGCACCCTTTCGACTCCTCTCCCCCCCATCCCTCCTTCCCGCACTACCTACCGCCTCTTTCCCCTTCACCATCACCACTGTACACCCCACCTTCCCTCTGTCCCTCTCCTCTCTCCCCTTCACATCACAAAACACACACGCACACACACACGCTGCCATGAAAGCACACGCGTATCATCGCGCGCCCCCTTTTTACCAGTCACGCTTCATCGCTTTTCACTGAACCGTTCGGTACAGTGTGACCACCAAAGGTTCAGTTCGTAGGCTGACGTGCTCCATATCAAAAAGGACCGCATTCTGAAGAGCCCATTTAAAACCGGGGGTATATCAACTTCGTTCGTATCGATTGGGGCGTGTGTGTGCGCCTTGTTGTTGCTTGGTTGTCTGGAGTTATATGATGATGACCCGTGGTTTGCTTCTAGAGAACAAAATCGAACGACTTACTAGTAGAAGAAGAAAGCTAGGAAGGAAGAAAGGAGGCGGGAAAGAGAAAAAGAGAGAGAGAGAGAGTGTGTGTATGTGAGGGATAGGTGAAGGTTTTGTGGGGGGGAAGGAAGAAGAGGAGTGGGAAGAGGTTTGGGTGGGAGTGGGGAGAGAGGGATTGGAAGGGAGCAGGAGCAAGGAGCAAGATGTCGACGCCGGCGAGGAGGCGGCTGATGCGCGACTTTAAGAAACTGCAGAATGACCCGCCGATAGGCGTCACGGGCGCGCCGTGCGATAATGATATCATGAAGTGGAACGCGATTATCTTCGGGCCAGATGATACTGCCTGGGAGGGAGGCACGTTCAAGCTCACCATGCAGTTCTCAGAGGAGTATCCCAATAAGCCCCCGGTCGTCAAGTTTGTCTCGCGGCTCTTCCACCCAAACGTCTACGCAGACGGCGGAATCTGTCTAGATATCTTGCAGAGCAACTGGAGCCCGATTTACGATATCACCGCTGTCCTCACTTCTATCCAGTCGCTGCTCTGTGATCCAAACCCAAACTCGCCGGCAAACTCGGAGGCGGCGCGCCTCTTCCAGGAGAACCGGAGAGAGTACAACAAGCGCGTGCAGGCCGTCGTCGAAGAATCCTGGCTCTCATAGCGCACGACCTCTTCTGTTTCTTGTATGGCCAGTCGAGTTCTCTGGGTCGATTTCTGTAGATACGTGAGCTGCGCATGCAGATGGCTGTCGATATGTTAAACATGATCTTTGCCTCGTTCTTCGCGCTCCCACTGCGTCGCGGTCACGACCAGCTGCGTACAGTTGCTGCACGGCTTTGCAGTATGAAGCTTGGAGGGCCACGTATAGTCTTCAGACGCAGAACAATCGGCTGCAGCGGGCTGTCGCGCGACGGCGGGAGACGGAAAGCCAGTGTATTCTCAGTCAGTACTTACGGAAGTGCATGACCCGTGGGAACCTCAGCCACGTGAATGAGCCAATGGCACCGCTATGGTCACTGTGGGTGTGAATGGCGTGTGCCTTTGCGAGTGAAAACATCTCCCGGGTCTGTGGTGTTACCAACTCCTCACGCGGAGCGTAGCGCTCCGGCATCTGGAGGTAGGGTTCGTACAATGAGAGGAAACCGCGGAAGGTAGTCGTGAGAATCTTGCGGATGGGCCCGGACCATACGCGCGGAGTGATGCCAGGCTCTTTTACCCTCAAAATTCCCAGAGGAAAGGAACTACACTCACGGCAGCCTTGCCGGAGCTTTGTTCCTGAAGCGGAAGCACGGGCGTTGGACGAGAATTGTAAAGCAAAGGTCTTTCGAATCGCATCCGCACATATTAACTATCAAAGTTCGTAGCCAATCGAGACTCCTGCTGACCCATATCACACTCAAAACCCAGCGCACGTGCACGCACGAATCCTTCGGCCGGACCAACAAAGGTAAGCACCGTTTAGACTTTCTCGGCGCTAATTGGACTCAAACTTCCGCGAGCGCGCTGACCATCTGCGATGATGCGAGCCAGTAGCTCATAGATGAGCAAGCTGCAGGTGACGGCAAAGGGTGCTATGACGAGCCCTCGCACACCGTGGCTACTGTACCCGAGCAGCAGCATCGCGGAGAACAGGCTTCGGTTCAAAAGCCCCTTGGAGAGCTTCATGTGCTCACCAATGCGCTTGTAAAACATGTCTATGTCGAGCTGCAGAGCGACATGCGGAAGCGTGACAACGAGTAGCAGCACCCATCCGTGATCGCGCATCAACAATTGTGGAGCAGAAAAAAGCAGTACCATCACCCAGGACGATGGCAGCATAGGAATAGCCGAACTCAAGCCGGCCACCAGCGCGGCGAGGAAAGGAAATTGCAGCCGGAAAGCGCTAAACATCATCCAGACATACGCCACGTTGATGAAAAAGAAGCGTGAAATGCCCCAAAACAGCGCCATGATAGCAATATGCGCATCGTGATCAAGACTCTTGTTCATCACACCATCTGGGAACGGAAGCAGCGCAGAAAGCGAAGAAACAACCGTGAGCTCGGTCTTCAAGAAGTAAAATGTCAAACCGAGAATGGAGACCACATCCGAAAAGCTCTCGAAGAGTTCGGATGCCGAGCTGAACATACTCGTCGCAAACGAGAATAGCTTCTGCAACAACGACAGCACCGTTGTCTGCGCGCGTTGCACCGTCTCGTCGGATGCCACCTCCCCTAGCTTGGTCCACAGGTCCATCACATCCTGCGAGCTCCTAGGCACACGCACACTTTCACCCAGCTGCTCCTTGTATTGGCCGGCCCTTGCCATCGTCTTGTTCTGTACAGAATGCCACAGTGACGTCCAATCAATCGCAGATGTTGCATTCTCGGGCCCAGACCCTCCCTCTAGTGCACCCAGGAGCAGCGCTGTGACGTTGACGTCGAGCTGTTCCGAAATGAAGGCCGTGTGCGTCTCAATCGTGCTGGCATGCAGCTTTGAGAGTCGAGCACCATGTTCCTGCACGAAATTCAGATGCTCTTGTAACATGTCAATGCTGCCGGAGCCCTGCAAAGACTCGTGGGCCCAGTCCTTTGCGGCCACGGCGCTATGCACAACATCTAGCGTTACGCCACCCAAAAAGGACGACGCGGTGGCCAATCCCACCACAAGCAGCGAACCCATGGCGAACAAAGACGCCGCCGTTGCGCGCTCGATGGCATTTAAAAGCAAAAGCAAGCGTAGAACGCCCAGCAGTAGTAACAAGACAACAACGATTCCAAATGCAAATGCAAGAAGCGAACCGGCCGCTGCTGGACGCATCAGCATCAGGAAGAGGAACGTGCACACTAGAATCAGAACCGTTGATCTCCTCGGCAAGCGAAACACCAGCTCCTGTGCAATAGCTGCTTCGCTATGCTTTTCATCGCCACTCTCGTCATCAGCATCGCCCCGACCGCCCAGTAAATTGATATACGCATACTCTCGGATGGGCAGCAGCGGACTCGCGAGAAGCGCCGCGACAATAAGTCCGAATACCACGGATTCGGTCAAACGCGCGTTTGCATACACTAGCAGCACCAGCCCTGTGCCCAGCGCTACGCCCAGCATAACGTCCAGCGCCTGCGAGCTACTAGGGGGTTGAGACAAATACGCGGACAGCCGCTGCAGGCGCGCCGTTGCCGCAGACGCGCCCGCGTCTGTCTCGCGGCGCTCAGATTCGGCAGCCTCAATTTCCTCGTTCAAACCAGAATCCTCCGGAACAGATTCACCACTCATTTTCTGATTTGATTGGATCCCCGTGCCTTTATGCTCCTTGTCGTGAGCCGACTGCGCAGCGCTGACCCAGCTCGTCTCCGAAAGCTGGCCCTCGGCGCCTGTCATCACCAGCTTTGACGAAGTTCCGATCGTCGCCGGCGTGGGTGTGCAGTGTCCTTCCTGGTTGCCCTTACTAAGCTGTTCGTCTCGACTTGAATTCTCAGACAACAGAACGGACTCGTGCGCCTGTACCATGTCCCTGTCGGACAGTTGGCGCTGTGGGGTCGCGTGCGGCTCATGCACGCCACTCCCGGTCTCCTCGTCGTTCTTGGCGGACGCTGCTTTCGCCAAGGTACTTTGCGTCGCCCCTAGGAACCTTTTCGACGTCTTTCTCGCGCTCGTCGCCGTCGGTTTCGGGAGCTGCGATGACGATGATGTTTTTTGATTCGGGTTTGGCGTTGAGTGAGGCTCCTTTGGCTCGCTGATCTTTCTCACAACCTCGGTGTCCTGTCTCAAAGCCGCGGGCTTGACCAACTGAGATGCTGACGCCGCCTTTACGCTGCGATTGGGTGTCGAGCGGGGCTTCTGTGGGGTGTGGGTATGCTTCTCGTTGCGCGCATCTTCGGCTTGCTGATCATCCGCTATCGAATCCTTTCTGGTCGGGGCAGAGTCTACGCCAATGATGCTCAGCATGCGCTTTGCCGCCTGCTCCGGCGTTTCAGACGAATCAAGCTCATCCTGTCCCTTCCAGTCAGACCTCGAATCGCTCTCTTGTGCGCGATCCTGTCCTTCGAACTGGGTGATCACGTCCTTCACACTCCGCGGCCGCTCCATACTTTCCCACCGCCCGAATAACCGCTGCGACCGATAGAAGATTTCTAGGCCCTTCGCCACTCCACCATCTCTT
This sequence comes from Porphyridium purpureum, assembly GCA_008690995.1. Classification (NCBI taxonomy): domain Eukaryota; phylum Rhodophyta; class Bangiophyceae; order Porphyridiales; family Porphyridiaceae; genus Porphyridium; species Porphyridium purpureum. Next base: position 1,793,812 of record VRMN01000002.1, on the reverse strand, counting down.
CACTTCAACACGGGCAACACAACTCTGTCCTACCGTCCAGTCCTCGCTACCCGTGCGCAAGTCCGCTCACCTCACTGCAAGCCACTTTACTTCTCGGTTTACCGGGTTCTACAGATTAAACGATGTGCAGACACTGGCGGTGATGCAGCTTGAGGTCGCGAGAGTTGGTGTGGAACTTTTGGTGGCACAGCACGCACTGCCACGTGCGAAACGGATGCTCATTGACACGCACACAAAAAGTAAACGGATGGTTCACTGCCGAGGCACTCCTTCGCTTGGCATCCTGTTCGCCGGTTTGCCTGCTGGCAACACGCTCACCCGCGCACTGCGAGCGGTATTCTTCACATTCCGCTGCAAAGCTCTTCTCGGCGACCAGAATGCGATGGCCGACAGGCTGGCTGCAGTCATGTGCCGATTGCTGCTCCAAAGCTTGGGCTGGTGTGAAAACATCGGTGCTCATACGGCTACAATCCAGCAGCACTTCTGCTACGTAGTGAGCGCGCTTGAAAAAATCCAATCGCAGCATTACCTTTGGCATTGTCTGCACTGCATGCGAGGATCCGACTTTTAGACACAGAGGTTTCTGCGCATCTTCCGTGACACACACTGGAGAATCCAGCGCAACTCCGGTCGTGCCGCACACCAGCGTAGCGCACCGTATGTAAGGAACTCGAAACCAGCTCATTCTGCGATCGCAAGCAACACACAACTTATCCAATGTCCACTGTGTATACAAAATTAAGTATCGGCGATGCGCGTCAATGTCTATGCCAAGTTCTCTTGCGACATGGAACATGAACTCATCCGTCTCGTGACGACAAACCATATCTGCAAGATGATCCTTTGGGGTCCTCGACAAATTGATTATGGCAAGCTGGCCGCGCACGCTGGGTTGGTTTCCGACAGCAACTTTCGGTCGCTTGCATAGTTGCGGAAATTCCCGTGATGGAAGCATTTGTAAACTCGACCCAAGTACGACGCACAAATCGGCTGCTTTAGACGCTTGTCGGGCAAACGTGAGGTGCTCGGCGTTGAGAGGATCATTAAAGTCGAGCACATCTGCATGGAGCGGGTCATTGATATTGGCGCAATCTGGATTGTCGCACCGGCGCGAGCCTCCTCGAACCTCCACCCCGACGCGCTCAATCTCAAAGTCACGAGGGTACGTCGCACCACAGTACCGGCAATACTCCAGCACAGTGTTCCCATGAATCTCCCGCAGGTGCTCAAAGTCAAGCCCGGAACGAACGTGCAAATTATCGACATTTTGCGAAATCACACGCGTCTTGCCCGGCGTTTGCTGCACCATCTTGGCCAGAACCATGTGCGTCAAAGTGGGCAAAGCCAGAGCCATGGACTCGGTTACCTCAGCAACGGGCACAGCCTCATCTTCATGCTTTGCCAAATCAGCCGCATTGACGCGCTTCCGTTTGCGGCGGCTCTCCAATGTCCACACGCCCGCAGGTCCTCGGAAGTCCTGAATGCCGCTGCTGGTCGAGATGCCGGCGCCCGTGTGAAAAACGACGCTCTGTGCCGAGGCAATTTGTTCCGCGAGCCACGCTGCTTTCCGCAACATCAGCGCGCGGTGCGGCTCCCTGCATTCCGTGAGGTTCAGCTGCCCTTTGAAGCCCGGGCTCAGGCGTGCGGCGTATCCGTCACTCATCGCGTCGTTGCCAATCTTTGGTCGACATGGAAAACGGCTCGCGCAGAATCACGCGCAGAACTGAACAGCACTGAACACGCTGCGGTGGTCGAAGCCGCGACTGACGATGCAGCGATTAGTGGATGTCGGGTGGTGTGGAGCAGCCCCCGCTCGAGCAGGACGATCCTTTCTCGAGCACATTTCGTGGTCTTGGAGGCCAGACCGCGCGGGTTTCGGTTCTGATGCGTATTTGAATCGTGCGTGTGCGTCAGAGGATCAGACCTGAAAGATACGAACATACATTCGACGCGGTAATGCAGCTTCGAAGGAGCTGGTGTATCGAATTTGACAGAGGAGTCAGCGAGAGAGCTTGTTCATCAACGTTGTTTCATCCCAGTTGCATGTCATCTTTACTCAATGAACTAAGCCGGCTCGATCTGGAAGACGTAACGAAACGCCTTCTCGGTGCTGGGAGCCTGGCGCATCTGCGTACCATCACCACTAGTTCGCACCGCGCAGTATCCGAGCTGCTCAAAGGCGTCTACCTCGAAAGGTTCCTTGTTTAGGAAGCGCAGCCCAGCTTGCTTTGCAATTGAGCACACGTCCCAACTGTCGTAGAATGCTGTGCTCCGCAGCACTACGTGTACTCGCGCACGGGGCTTTGCCAAACATGCCGTCTGACGGCTCGAAGCAAAGAACCCGCTCAGCATTTGGATGTTCGCCACGCGATCCTCTTTCAGGCTGCCGCCACCAACATGGGGAAAGTTGAAAACGCACACATCAAAACGTGAGGTCTCACGATCCGGGCCAATACCTCCTTGAGGCTCGTGGAGACAGGTCGCGTCAACTTCATACTTGATTTCAACGCCTGCCGACAGAAGCGCGTCACGGCGCGCCGCAAAGGCTGAGTACTTTTCATTTAGAGTAGCCTCAGATTCGAAGCAGGTCGCGACAATGTTCGAGCTCACGCCCAGTCCCGCAAGCAACGCAGCGGTGAACGAGAGGTCGGCCTCACCAAGCAGAAGAATTCGCTGCCGACTCGAATATGGTCCAAGAAATACTGGATTCGTATTCGAGAGCGCTATAAATGCCGCTTCCAGGTGGCGTGAACGTATTGCGACGTCAATCGCGCGGTCGTTCTTGCTAGTGCTCTTCTCCAGTCTCCCGGCAGCGACACGAGAATCACTCGACGTTTTCCCTCTGCCACGGTTTGGGCGACTCAAAGGCGCGGAACTTTGTCCGCGACCTCGGTCCCGATTTGCTCTGGAGTGGACATTACCCGTTGGCTTTCCTCCGCGGAGCTTCCGTGTCTTCGGCATTTTGAGTGTCCCTTACCAACGTGTCAAGTGCGTACGGACTACTCCAGTTTCGGCGACGCCGGTGCGAGCTCGGTCCGTGCACTTGCTTGGTCTGCGAGCAACAAGTCCGACAAGCACAAATCCCTCAGCTGCGAAACCGCAAGTCCTGCAACGATTGGCCACGCATAGGTGATCAGTACGTACACATCGGTATCTGCCGATCTGCGCGCGATCGCCAATCCGACGCCGTCCTGACCGCCGCCGCCGCAGCGCCCGAATAAAAGTTGCGGTTCCGCACCAGGCGACGCGTGCCACTGCGAGATTTCGTACTGATTCCCAAGCCACCGGACGCCTCTCCCGATCGCCGTGTCACGGTCGTCAAACACGCGTGCGTCCAAGATCGGCCGCACGTCCCGCTCGAACTTGAGCTCGGTTGGCTTCCCTGTGGATAGATTCTCCGTCTTCTCGAACAGAATACCCGCCGTGTTGAAAACCACGCACGCCTGCCAATCTGTCGTGTAGTTTTTCAGCGCTTCGACATCCATGCTGTGCCGCCGACTTCTCACCGGTAAAGGACTTGCGCCTTGGCCGGTTGGTTCTTCCTGTTCGAAAGTAGTAGGTCGTTCCCTGCTGTCGACGTTGGGTGTGGTTCCTGTCGTGTGTGCTGTCTCAGATTGGTTGACGGGCAGGAGGCGCGAGCGATTGAGCGCCACGCGATGGTGTCGCGAGGGATTGTTGGGGTTCGCGCACGCCTAGACGCGCGACGAAATCGGTCCAACCGCGTGTATGTGGAAGGGCGCGAGGTGTACTTGCGCGACGACTTGCCATGTCACGCGAGCGCGTGCGACGCGTGCGCTATGCTGCCGGAGTACGGCGCTGCGTTGGGCCGCATCTCGGCGTCGGCGGCCGTGTGCTTTGTTCCAGACGCGTCGGTACTCTTGTACCAAATGGATTTACTTGAGAGCGATGTGTCGCCGCTCATGGACGAACTGCTCCTTCTCCAGAGCGTGCTTAGCGCGGTTCTGACGCGCTCGGCCAAGATGTGGGTGCGTGCACGTGATTTGACAACGGGCGAAAAGAGCACGGCCCTGTCGGACGAGCAGATGGGCAGGTCTGGTTCCGCCGCTATGAAAACGAAAGCTCAAGCCGTAGAAAGGAATAGGAAGCAATTTGCGCTCTTTTCGAATGAGCATCACGTCCATACTTACTTGGATCGACTCCCGCACGAGTCTGACATTGAATATGACCGTAGACGGCTCACAGAGACCGTCAAGTTTCTCCGAACGCATTGGCAACCCTTCGGCCTCATCCCGATAATCCTAACGAATAGTGTGGCGTTTGAGCGTGAAGCTCCGGTCAAGTATGGCGGCGACGTGACGGTCATGTCGATACGCACCCTGGTAGACAAGTACTCAAAACAGTACTCGCGATTGGTCGAGCTGTGCGCATTAGGGAACGCAGAGGATGATGAGGCCCTTGAGGAGGAAGGCGGTGAGCTCGACGACGAGGAGCTATTATCCAAAAAACGCCGTACGCTTTTCGCAGAGCACATCTCGGAACTTGCAGCTTTACAAGGGCTTCAGTCGGGCCGCTATGTGGAAGGCACGTTTCGCTCTAGTCCTTATAACCTCCTTGAGGCGTCTGTGTCGGTCGCACTCCATAAGAAGTCAAATCTTGATGACCGGACCACCATCATGCTCATTGGAAAAAGCAGTCATAACCGCGCATTTGACGGCGACCGCGTGGTAATCGAGCTGCTTGATCGCAGCGAGTGGAAAACGGTTTCTGATCGTATTGTGGAGCAGGAGGCAGCACAGGACAAGGAAGGTGACGATGGTGATACGAACGGCATTTCACAGGATCAAGTTTGCAAGCTTGCCACGCCATCGGGCCGCGTGGTACGAATCAGCCAGCGAAATTGGCGGCCGTATAGTGGTTCGCTGCAACAATCCTCGTATTCCGGAGGAGACAGCGCTCTCTTTGTTCCGGCGGACCGAAAGATTCCTTTGGTTCGTATTCGGTCGGCGAGAATCCGAGATCTTTTCGGAAAGCGATTGATTGTAGTTGTCGATAGTTGGAGCCGGTTTAGCGCAAATCCTTCAGGTCATGTGGTGCAGGAGATTGGCAGCAGTGGCGATAAGGATGCGGAAACTGAAGTAATTCTCATGGAGAATAGCGTACCGCACCGCAAGTTCAGCAAGGCCGCACTGGACTGCTTGCCTGACGGAGAAAACTGGGCGGTGTCGGAGGAGCACATCCGCAAGCGCTGGGATTTAAGAAGCAAACCCGTCGCCAGTGTGGACCCGCCGGGGTGTACCGACATTGACGACGCTCTGCATTGCGTCAGTTTGCCTGATGGCGAGGGATATGAAGTGGGGATCCACATCGCCGATGTCACTGCGTTTGTGCAGCACGGAAGCGCTCTAGATATGGAAGCCGCTGAGCGCGGGACCACGGTTTACCTCGTTGACCGACGCATCGAAATGCTGCCCGCGATGCTAACATCCAACTTATGTTCTCTTGTTGGAGGAGTGGAGCGGCTCGCCTTCTCGGTGATTTTGGTGATGGATAAGGACGCCAACGTGTTATCAGCCGAGTTTGGGCGCTCTGTGATCAAATCACGGCGCGCAATGACGTACGAACAGGCACAGAACATGCTCGATGGAATTCGGTCTAAACGTGATCACGCTGACGAGTTGGGAAATTCTCTGTTGGGGCTCGCGTCGCTCGCTGAGAAACTTCGGCAAAGACGCACCGACGCCGGAGCTCTGTCGTTGGCGTCGCCTGAAGTCTCTTTTGAGTTAGAGGCTGAGACAAACGATGTGACGGATGTGAAGTTGTACAAAATCCGCGAGACAAATAAGATGGTCGAGGAGTTTATGTTGCTTGCAAACATTCAGGTGGCGGAAAAGATTCTGAAGCATTTCCCGAAATGCAGCCTGCTGCGACGCCACCCGAAACCGACAGATGAGATGTTTGAGCCGCTGTTGAAAACGGCGGCGGCTTACGGCATCGAGTTGGACGTGTCTAGCAGCAAGACACTGAATGAATCGCTCAATCGCGTCGAGCTCGCGTTTGGAAAGAAGGATCCGTACCTCTCGACGCTTCTCCGCATCTTGACCACGCGCTGCATGTCACAAGCGGTCTACTTCAGTTCTGGCGAGCTAGGATATTCGGACTACTTGCACTATGGCCTTGCAGCACCTGTGTACACACATTTCACCTCACCGATTCGGCGCTACGCGGATGTGATTGTCCATCGACAACTGCAGGCTTGCATCGGCTACTCGGCTCTACCAGAGGTGCTGTATGATTCCAAGCACATGCAGGGATTGGCCAATGTGATCAATGAGCGCCACCGCAGCGCACAATATGCATCGCGCGGATCAATCAACTTGCATACGCTGCTCCTCTTTCGCGACAAGGCGATGCGACAGCAAGGGCGCATTATGCGCGTGCAGAGTAATGGCCTGGTAGTTTTGATCCCCAAGTTTGGGCTGGAGGGCATTCTGTACTTGGACGAGAACCGCAAGCCGCACCTCGCAGAGGGCGGCCAGTCGGTCAAGTACGAGGACGGCAGTGAATTTAAAGTGATGCAAACGGTTGACGTGATTGTGTCAGTCGACACGGTTCCCGAGCGTAAGGACCGCGTCGTTTTCCAGTTCGCTTAGCCTAGAAACGACAAATCAATTATGGCGCTTTGCGCTGGGTTGTGATTTCTGCATGGTTTTGTTTCTCTCCCACACTTTCGGGGGTTGGATGGAGCTGCCTCATGCGGGTCCTATCGATGGAATAGCACAAAAAGATGCCTATTCTTGTGCGAAGTTTCTTGGATCTAACATTTATTCTGTAAGAAATTTTTGTTTAGGAACGCGAAAGTAGTCCTCTGACCGGCGTCATACATTACAATTCCTCATGGTCGTCTTCAAAGTCACCGCCAAACTCGTCACCGCCCTGCCCTGCGCCGTACAGGCTTGACACAATGGGTGCGACAATATCTTGTAGATCTTTGAGCTGCGTTTCAAAATCGTCGCCGTCCGCGTCCGCACCATTTTCCTCGAGCCAATCCTCAGCTTCCTTGAGAGCATTGACAATAGTTTCCTTATCGTCTTCTGAGATCTTGTCGGCGAGCTTGTCCTCGTCTTCGACTTGGCTTCGAACTGAGTAAATGTAGTTTTCGAGCGCGTTCTTCTGCTCAACCTTCTTCTTGAACGCAGCGTCCTCCTCGGCAAACTCCTCTGCCTCGCGAACCATGCGCTCGATTTCTTCTTCGGACAGGCGGCCCTTATCGTTCGTAATCGTGATCGCCTCCTTCTTGTTGCTTGCCTTGTCCTCTGCACTGACGGACATGATGCCGTTCGCGTCAATTTCAAAGGTCACCTCGATCTGAGGCGTACCGCGCGGTGCCGGTGGAATGCCGGTGAGGTCAAATTTGCCGAGCATATGGCAATCCTTGGTCATTGCGCGCTCGCCTTCAAATACCTGGATGGTGACGGTCTGCTGATTGTCCTGATATGTGGTGAATACCTGGCTCTTCTTGGTCGGAATGACGCTGTTCCTGTTGATGAGCTTTGTCATCACTCCTCCCACGGTTTCGATACCTAGCGAAAGCGGAGTCACATCAAGCAAAACAATGTCCTTTGTGCGGTCCCCACCGTTGTCCGACAGAATCCCTCCTTGCACCGCGGCACCAAACGCCACTGCCTCGTCGGGATTCACGCCCTTGTTGAGCTCCTTGCCGTTGAAGAATGTCTTGATAAGCTCCTGCACCTTTGGAATTCGTGTAGAACCGCCCACCATGACAATCTCGTCCACATCCTTCTTGTCCAGGCCAGAGTCCTTGAGCACTTGCTCGACAGGCTTGATGGTCTTCTTGAACAAGTCGGCGCACAGCTCCTCAAAGCGAGCGCGGGTAAGTGTCTCGGACAGGTCTTCACCATCGAATAGGTTCTCCACTTCGACACGCACCTGAGTCTGAGAAGACAGAGCACGCTTGGCCTTCTCGACCTCGCGGCGCAGCTTGCCCTTTGCACGGTTGTCCTTTGACATGTCCTTGCCCGTCTTCTTCTTGAAGAGCTTCATCATGTAGTCCATTACGCGCTGGTCAAAGTCCTCACCACCAAGGTGCGTGTCACCACTTGTCGCGAGCACCTCGAACACGCCCTGATCGATCGTCAGCAGCGATACGTCGAACGTTCCTCCGCCCAAATCGAAGACCAGAATATTCTTCTCGGCGCCCTTCTCGTCAAGACCGTACGCGATAGCTGCGGCGGTGGGCTCGTTAATGATGCGCATGACCGTGAGGCCAGCGATCACGCCAGCGTCCTTGGTCGCCTGGCGCTGAGCATCGTTGAAGTATGCTGGCACCGTCACCACGGCGTGCGTGACCTTCTCTCCCAGGTACTCCTCAGCAATCAGCTTCATCTTTCCAAGCACCATGGCTGAGATTTCTTCTGGCGAGAAGGTCTTGGTCTCGCCTTCCTTGATGTCCACCGAAATGTACGGCTTCCCGCCCTGGTTGACGATAGTGTACGGCAGCAGCTTTTTGTCGCGCTGCACGGTCGTATCCGTAAACTTGCGTCCGATGAGCCTCTTCACATCAAAGACCGTGTTTTGCGGGTTCATTGCGGCCTGGTTCTTGGCGGCGTCACCAATCAGACGCTCCTCTGGCGTGAACGCCACGTACGACGGCGTGATGCGGTTCCCCTGGTCATTTGCGATGATTTCCACCTGTCCATTCCTCATGACTCCCACGCACGAGTATGTGGTGCCCAGATCAATTCCAATCACTGTTCCGACCTTATCCTTCTCTTCCGCTGCAGCGTGCACTGCCGAGCACACCAATGCTGCGCAGACCAGCACGGTCGCCGCGGCGGGTACCACCCTCCCTTTCGCCATCCTTCCAGGCACCTCCACCATACCCCACGTCAACTCACACGCGTCCACGAATCTATGTCCACAACCTCTACGTCCGACACTCTCAGGTCTCTCTCGATCTGTATCTATGTGTCTCTCTCTCACCTTCTCTCTCTCTCTCTCTTCCCCTGCATCAAACCCACCACGCCATTCACCTTCTTATAGCCCCTTCGAAGGGTCGGCACACGCGCGGCGCCATTTTTTCGTGGTGCACCATCGCGTCTAATAAAATAGACCCAGTTTACTATACCGCGGTACAGCGCGGTACACAAATCCGAGTTCAATCAACTTTGCGCGGCGCAGCACTGCCCGCGCGCATGCGGCATGCGTTTGTCATCTCTATTATGAGATGACAAAAGAATGCGCATTCAATGCGGCTTACGACTGCCGGTGTGGCGCAGCAGACGCTGGAACAACAGGTGGTGGATGTGGCAGTGAGACTTGCGTGAACGTGTGTGTGTGTGACTTGGGGTTTGGCTTGGATGTGGCCTCGGTCTACTCGTGTCGAGTGAGCCGTCCTGCAGATTAACAGAGATTATGGCGTTTGTTGGGCACGCGGTATGGCCGCGATGTTCGCGCGTCGCGTCACGTCGTCCTGCCTTGTGTGCGCGACGTTTTGCGTACATGTGCTCTGGCCCCAGTGAAGGACCGCAGCATACGCGTGTCGTGTCGAGGAAGCAGGTGCTGCGTGGGCTACTCTTTGCGTGGGTGGTTGGGCTTGGTGGCTCGGCAAGGGAATCCCTGGCGGAGGAAGAGGAATCCAGCTTCCCGTGGAAGAAAGAGGATCTCTGCTTGACCTGTCAGGGCACAGGCACAGTCATGTGCGATTTCTGCCGAGGCAGCGGCGCTTTCCAGGTGCAGGACAGTGTGGTCGATTATGCGACGCCGTGCCCAAATTGCCAAGGCCGCGGATCGTTGGTGTGTACTTCATGCATTGGATTGGGCTTGAGCTCGAATTTGATCAAGGGCATTTTGAGGGATGGGCAGAACGATGGTCGCCTGAGAGTAAGGCCGAACGGTTCCATTGAAATTTTGCGAAGAAGCGCCTTTCCGTCCACGTACGAAGGGTAAAGCGCATAGGTGTAGGCTCCCTGACAACTCGGCAACACAAATTGAATTTAGTTTACTTGTGATGACAACAAAGCGAAGTCAATGTGGCTGCTGCTCGAGTAACATCTGTTTCTGGTTGATAATAGTATCAGCCATGCGGTCACCCATGTTTTCAATAATTTCATTCATGTTCTCAAGTGAGTGGGTCATCATCTCGTGCATCATGTTCAGATCATGGATGCGGTTTCGCAGCTGCTGCAACTTGGACAGCCCGTCGTTGTAGTCGTCCAGCAGCGCGCGCTGCACTGCGAGTGCCTCCATGGTTGGGTCATCCAACCCACGCAACCCATGCTCTTCGTTGATCAAATACTCGTTGCTCAAGTGCCGAGCGTTGCGGCGCGTGCGTGCACCCAGCGCACCGCTCCACGGCTTGCTCACGTCCGTGCTACCCAGTGGAACCGCTTGGGGCTCTTCGACTCGCTTCCGGGGATGCTCCGCGTTTTGTCGCTGAGCGGTGGAGGCGTCCAGCTCGAATCCAGCGTGACGCAATTCGCGCTCCAGACTAGTGTCCTCTTGGACGAGTTGGTCAACGTCCTTGCGCGTACCCCGCCGACTGCCGTCCAGAAACAACGAGCCGAAATCGCCATTATCATCTTCGACGTTGCTCTCATACTCAACGGCAAGCTTGCCCATGCTGTACGCTTTGGCCGCGCGTTTCGCAAAGTCCATTGAGCCATGGGAGCGACCATCTGATGCCTCTCCAGCAGCTGCAGAGTTTTGGTTTGACGCCCGGCCAAGAGCGGATTCCGCCTGTCTCTGGACATCAACACTGTCTGCAGAGGCGTGCTGAAGACCGATGTTGCTCTCCTGACTATTGCGAGAACCCCAGTCAAACATGTGCGAAAAGAAACCTGCAATGTCGCCCACGAATTCAGAGGCCGATGTCGCTTGCTTGTTGGAATGCGCGGCGATCTGCTTGAGCTCACTTTCGGAACGTGCATTCTCTGCCACCTCGGCAAACAACTCGGGGTCCGCATTCTGGTACCGCTGCTCGGACGAAGCCTGGCTGGCAAAATTAGCCATCATGTCATCGCCAAGCGTCGTCGAGTCCTTGTACTTTGAATAGTACTCCCGCAGCGCAGCGGCCGAAGTGTCCATCGGAATTGCATTCACCGAGAATGCATACAAGGCACATCCCAGAAAACCCAGAATCTTCACCGTCACAGACAAACCACGACGCCGCACACGTCCATACCCGGCCATCCTTCCTCGGACCCTTGTTCTTTGCTCTCCTACTTGCCACACTTCCAAGCGCACCACCAATCCTATCCACACTCCCTCATGCACTGGCACATAGACACATCCACAGGCACTAAATTCGCAGCAGCGCGTTATCTGTTGTATCTCTTCACCGACGCGATCCAAGCCCTGACGCCAGACATCTCCGCCACTACAGGGGTCATGCCATCGCACACATGATTTATACACCGACCCACGAACCTACCCATCCATGTATGCGTCCGTCCCGACAGACAGACATCCCCCCCTCAAGCCTGCACACAGCTCCCAATTGCACGCGCACGCACATCATCCACTTGGTCTCTTGCTACTTGCCGCTTTTGGCTGCGTTCATTGCAAACTCAATTGCGATTTCATAGCGCGCTGTACTCACGCTCATAGTACACTGTACCTCAACCTGCTCTTCATGTGAGCGCGCTTCTGGTCGGTTTGACTGTGGCCCGAACGTCATTCAGTCAAGTGCCAACCTCAAACAGCGATGGTTCCGCACGCTGCTTCTTGCCGCGTCCGGCATCGCATGCACGGACCGACGGTGTCTTCTCTTTCATAATTGACGCCGCCGATTCCCAGAAGACGCGCCTCTACAACGGGGCAGTGTTGTGCGGCGCTTCAATTTTCGCACGCTCTGCCACTTTCCCGAATGCGTTGGGCTACGAAACCTGGTTCCAACTTGATCGTGTTAGAAAAGACCGAGTTGAGCCGCCTAGATGGCCAAATCTGCAGAAGGCACGCCTCGTTCAAGCATTCTGGCATTCTCTTAGGGAGCTCGAGGAGAAATTAGGCTCCCACCACCACGAATCGGAGGCTCTTGTAAACGACAGCTTTGGATGTATCCTAGTGCTTCATCTGCAAGATGGCTCAGTCTCTTGTGCGTGGTGAAGGCTACTTCACGCATGGCGTTTGCAATCTGCGGACCCAGTTTCTTTCACCTTTTGACTTGCGCGTGGCGCGCAGTGCTCGATCAGTTGTGCAACGCGAACCAAGTCTACGTGAGAAGCAAGCATGCCCGTCATCAACTGGAGGAAATCGTAAACTGACTTGTTCCGTTCTGATATTTCGTCAACGTCAGTCGCTGCAGTATCCAAGTCGTCTGCAAGCCGAACGCAGATGTGCTGACGGCCACATTCCTTGAGCCGTTGTCGCTGTCGTCGCTCGGCACCTGCTCAAGCACGCTTCGACAGTGTCATCTCAGAGTACAGAGATGACATTATGTCCTGATCAAGACTTAAAGATGATATATTTTCATCTTTGAATGTAATCCTAGCAGAGGTGGTCATGCTTTCGAAATGGCGCGGAACGAAAAATGTGGCGTCTTCTGGATGGTGATGAGGAAGAGTTGGAGTACCGGCGTCGACTCGTCTTGTTTTGCGGCTGCGCCGGCTGTCTCTGGATCTGTCTTGACCATTTGCAGCGCTTGAAAAGAATACCTGCTTGGGTCGAGGTACGTCGTCACGGAAATGGTAATCAGCACCAGTTGCTCCTTTCCGGTACCGACAGCTTGGGTGAGTCGCTTGACAAATTGGACCTGTCTCTCGGCGGTGTTTGGTGTGAGCAAGTGATAGTACGAGGACAGAGAAGGAGCATGGCGTCGACAGAAAGTTCGAGCGGCCGGGAGTATAAGGCGCGGAGGTATGCGGATGCGCGTGCGCGGCTGGAGAGCGCACGCTTAGCTTTCCAGGAACGGCAGCAGGAGCGACGGGACGCATTGATTGCGGCCCTACGCAGCGCTGTGCGTTGGAGTGAGCATGCACCTACGCACGCGCAAGAGGAAAAGTCACTGCAGGATGAAGCGCATCCTGGCAGTGCAGATTCTGAGGAAATGAAAAGGCTAGCAAAGCCTCAACAAAAGCGCCAGCGAATGTGGGAGATGCCTCTCATGCTTCCGGACTGGATGGTGGATGCTCCAGACAACCTGCATGATATGTGGTACGTGCGGGCCCGCCCGGACGGGAAGCACGCGATTCTGATCGCAGAGCGAGCGAGTCGAGGCGTGGTTTTGATGAACAAGCACGGAAAGGTGATGCGCCGATACAGCGCGGCAAACGTGCCCCACGCGTTCCGCGAGATGCGAGACACCACCATTTTGGACTGCGTCGTACCATATGCGGGGCAGTACGAGGAGAGAAATCTGGTTTTTGTACTTGACGTCATGATGTGGAACGGCATGTCTCTCTACGACTGCACGGCTGAGTTTCGCATGCACTGGCTCGCGTCCAATCACGAGAGTTTGTACGACGACGATGCGTCTTCAGACGCTGATACTCTGCTCCCTGTATTTGTGCCATTCTATCCAGCAGATGCGGAACATATCCGGGCGTGCTATCACAACGACACGATATCGGCGGCGGTCCGCGATGACTGGAGCCGCGCGATTCCCTCCATGCTGGATCCGTCCATTCGATTTCATCAAGATGGACTCATGTTCTATGAAAAGGAATCGTACTACGTGTTAGGCCCGTCGCCGCTCGTGCTCCTGTGGAAGGACGTACATTCGTCTCCATACTACATTGAGACACTGCCGGAGCCGCCATTGGACCCGCAAGCCCCACCTGAATCGCTGCCGCTCATTATCACACTGTCTCTGGATCATGTAGGCATGCTAGTGACCGGCGATGTCCCCCCGCACGCGCTGGCCGCCGTGTCTGAGGTCAAAGCCACATCAGACGACATTTGTCGCGGTGAAGACACGGCATGTGACCAAGCTCATGAGAGTGATGGCGACCATAAACGGCCAGATCTCAAGCCAGGCAGGCTTTACAATTTCCGGCTCGTGAACGTGCGCGACTTCTGCGGTATGTATGACGAGCTGCATGCGGTTCTCGAGAAACATGACTCGCAGCCGAATTTCGCCCGCCGCGTGGCAGATACTTTTTCACGCATCCTTTTCCAGTGCCACGCACGTGTGTCGCCGCTCCAAATTGATCATTTGACGTAGAGCAATATTTGCCAAGAGGTTTACGCGTCATCAAAGTGGCACAGCTCTCGCGTGCGCTATTGCTTATCAAGCTCCGAAAAGAGCGCGTCAAGCATTGCGGCCTGTAGCGCCTGCTTACCTTCACCAGTTTGAGAGCTCAGCATAAGAATGGTTTCCGCATCCAAGCGCACGGCCTCCGCATACCCCTTCACGAGCGCTGCGCGCTCACTTGCTCGAATCTTGTCCACCTTTGTGGCGGCAACAAGAAATGGCAAATCGAGCTCGGCGAGCAGATCCATGGCTCCTATATCGGCATCTTGCGGTGGAACGCGGATATCGACCAGCAAAACAACCAACCGCAAGGCCTCGCGACTCGCGAGATAGTTCGCAATGAAGTCCGATGACTGCTTCTGAAGCGACTTGCTCATTTTGGCAAAGCCATAGCCGGGAAGGTCTACCATACTATACACGCGAGCTTTCAAGTCCTTGACCAAAAACAAGTTGATGTTCTGCGTGCGACCAGGAGTCTTGGACGTGCGAGCTGCGCTTTTGCGCTTGCACATCATGTTCAACAGCGATGACTTGCCAACATTCGACCGTCCTGCGAATGCTACTTCAGGTACCACTTCGGATGAGGAGGGCTTCGAAAGCACCACGGGCACGTGGTCTGCGAATGAGCCAATAAACTCGACGTCTGATCTCTGCATATTTTCTCGCGGATACACTTGGGCCGGTGCTGCAACTTCGCGCGCTACTTCTGTCGCGTCTTGCGAGGCGCCAATGATGTCGGCATCAGCTTGCTCACTGCGCTTAGATGGCCGTCTCTGTCGATTCAGGGGCCTAGAAGACCCTCCGACATCACCTCTACTTTTACTACTGCCCTTTCCCCCACTTCGCACGGCTTGAAGCCGCACCTTTTCGTTCGCACCCGAGCGTCCGCTTTTCATGGACAAGTAGGAAACCCTTGTCGACGCCGTGCCGGCTGCGAGTGAGGGACTGCGCACGCTAGTCTCGGAGAATGCGCGCTCAGCATCGTCCCTTTTGACTCGCAAGCACGCACGTGGGCAGAACACGGTCTGCGAAACAATAAACATGATGACCAATCTTCGAAGTCGTCCAGTGCAGCGCGTGGTCTTCCCTCACACGCCGGCGCAACCCAAGAGCGAGGCGTGAGAGATCAGAACAGCATAACTCTGCTCCTTCTCAAAGTTGATGCGGACTCGACGAGCTCGACACAGACCTAGTTTCCCTTGATCCTTTGCTGTCCAATTTGGATTTGATACGCCGCGTGTATGGCAAGATCTGGGAGGCAAATGTGACTTCGGTAGGTGTGGATGATTCACGTGGATATGCAGAAGGAACGCGGCTTCATTGCTCCCATGACAGTCAAGGCTCTTTCATCGTGCTCGAAACTTTATCGTACGTGCAGCAACAACGATTAGTTGCGTCGGAAAATTCTGGCTTACGCGAGACATGCCGATGACTCCCCTCAGAATTTAAGAAGAAAGAAAAATTAATTTCCTTGCTCTAACTTGAATCTGCGTCCGAGTCCGAGTTTGAATCTAGACTGCCATCCTGGCCGTCATCAGCACTATCGTCTTCAAACTCAAGCTGAGAACCTCCGTCCATTTCAGAATCCTCCTCGTTTGCATTCTGAACATAACCATTGCTTCCCTCACCGTCCGATCTCGACTTCTTGAGGGCCTTAGGACGTGCAGTGACCAACTGGCCAAGATCTTGCTTGCCAAGATGAATACGGCCAAGCTCGTCACCAAACACATCGTGTGAGATGTTCTTCTTGCTTTTCTGCTTATTTTCTTTGGACCGTCGAAGCGCAGAGCGGTACAGCTCGTCGCTGGCAAACTGAGAGCGGCGCGCTCGTAGAATCATGCTGGGTCCGGCATCGACGAGCCGAGACTTGGGCACCTTTGGTGCATCTGGATTCTTGAGTAATTCTACACGGAACTGGTTGATGGCAACCACAGCACTTGGACTTTGTGGCTGGTCCAACCCAGCTTGTTGCTCCTCTGGCAGCAGTGTGCAAACAATGACGCGGTCCAAACCAGTCAAATCCAAAGCCTCCATTTCCTCACCGCGCAAAAAGTCCAGCAGCAAGTTCTTGATCTTGGCTGTGAGCTGCGAACGCTCATAATCGTCGCCATTAAACACAATCATGGGCTTCGTGCCCGGTGCAAACTTTGCTGCGCCGCCGAACGCGTGAATGCCCTTGAGTTGCTCAACGCCAAACTCGACCATGTCGAGCACGGAAAAGTCAAACATTCTGCCCAAAACAAGATTGTGCGGTCTTTTCTTGCTATGCGAGCCCATTGCGAACAACGAACAGTCGTACTTTCGCGCGAGGGACTCAAGCAGCCCGTCTTTCCCGGACTCGAAAGGCAAGATATCATTTTTGCGTTGCAGCCTGCAGCAGAGCGGCGCCTTGAGCAATTGCAATTCTCTGAGCACATTGTTGATCACCTCGCTTCCACTCCGCCCCTTGAGAACGAGCACCTTCTTTGCATTTTCCTTGTGCTTGCCCGCACGCTCCTGCAGCACGCGCTTTCCTTTCCGAGTCACGCGCTTCGTCGCGTTCTGCCCTGTCTTTCCAAGCTTGCCTGCTTTTGACCTTACTGCGGGGGCCCGCTTCTTGCTGGGCTCGACCCGCTTCCCCATCGTCACCGCAAGTAGCAAACACTTTCACAACTTCAGCTTCCTCACCTTCTCTGCCGCTCCCACCCACGGACGCCGGCGGGAAACGTTCGCCTTCCTTTCGACTAATCGGTCTATACGGTCTATACGGTTTATACGGTTTATACGGTTTATACGGTTTATACGGTTTATACGGTTTATACGGTTTATACGGTTTATACGGTTTATACGGTTTATACGGTTTATACGGTTTATACGGTTTATACGGTTTATACGGTTTAATGGTTTCTTGTAAGACATTTGGTTTTCCTTTCGGGTTGAGCTCACAAAGATTGCGTGTGTGTGTGTGGGCATCTTGGAATTGGAGACGAGGTCGAGGCAGAATGCCGTACGCTACGTTATCACTGGAAGGCCAGTGTGCGCTTATCACCGGCGCATCGAGCGGGATCGGCAAAGCCGTCGCTTTCCGGTTGGTAGAAGAAGGCATTTCGCGTCTGGTGCTGATTGCGCGCAGAAAAGAACGGCTTGCCGTGATCCAGCAAGAGCTTCTGGCGCTGCGGAATGGCACAGGAAAAAGCGCAGGCCCGGGCGGCGGGGATGTGCGCGTGCACGTGATCGGTATGGATTTGGGAGCAAATATGGACGAGGTCGCACGCCTGCCCGATGTCCTTCCTGAGGAGTACCGCGACGTTGACATTGTCGTCAACAACGCAGGTCTGGCACTGGGCAAGGACGCGGTATATGATAACAGTGTTGCCAATGTTATCGGGATGGTGAATGTGAATGTGAGTGGTGCATTTGTTCTTGCGTCAGCTTTTCTGCAGCGCATGAAGCAGCGCAACACAGGTCATCTTGTGAACATTGGCTCGACTGCGGGTCATAATCCATACGCTGGCGGCTCAGTATACTGTGGGACCAAGGCGGCGCTACTTGCCTTCTCAGATGCTGCAAGGCACGACCTGGTGAATTCGGCCGTGCGTATTACGACTCTTTCACCCGGCGCTGTGCAGACCGAATTCAGTGTGGTGCGCTTCAACGGCGACCAGAGCAAGGCCGAAGCCGTGTACGACCGACTGGTGCCGATGAACGCAGACGACATCGCAGACCAGATTCACTACGTCGTCACGCGGCCCAAGCACGTACAGATTGCCACGCTGATCAGCGTCGCCACAGCTCAAGCCGACGCGTCGACCATCGCTCGCGGCGTTTCACTGGAGCCCGTTGCTAAGAATCAGTGAGAAAAAAGAAGAACTTTTTTGCTGCGGCTCCTCTCTGAAATATCAGACGGAGTACATCCGGGTCGAGAAACGCAGACGAAAGGCCGGAACACCGACCCACGTATCCCATTCTCGCGCTCGCATGCGACTGCTCGAGCCCACGCACCAGCCGACTCATCCCTTCCGTCAAAGTGCAGTAAAACTGTGCAACACACTGAACTTGTAGGTACAGTCTCTGCGCGCGCGCGCTTTTTCTTCACGAGATGAATGCGAAGCGCGCCATGTGGTTCGGCAGTTGAGCGTTGCCGTGATGGACGCGAGCAAACACGGCGGCGTGGCGAAAAGCGTGACGCGCACGCCGCGCGGGCGGCCGCGGAAATACATTCACTCGAGTGGCGCCAATGGAAAGGAAGGCGCCGCGGCTGCCAAAGAGTCCAGAGCGACTGGCGCAGCGCCGTGGCATGCCCACGACGGCGCGGAGATTCAAGCCGGTCCGTCATCGGGCAAGGCGGGATCACCAATGCATCCCGCGCAGGCTGCCAGCAAGAGCGACTCGCATGTGCAATTTGGAAAAGAAGCTCCTCACGACGGGCTCGTCAGCGGACACGAGCCTCTTTCGGCAGAAAACGAAACCGCAAAGAGGCGTGGGCGGCCCGCCAAGTATGTCTTTTCCAAGCCAGACGCCGAGCTGACCGAAAATGAAAAAATGCTCAAGGCGCAAGTGGAGAAGCGTCGCAAAAGACAGAACGATAAGTACAAGACTCGCGTACGCTGTCGCTCGGAAGGTGAGACAGATCCATCCGTACACCGCCCTCTCAATTCGCAAGTCAACAGAAACAGCGCACTCGCAGACATGCAGCTGGCGGTGTCTGCAAAGTCGCGCGACTTGCAGCAAACTCTAAAAATTGCCATGTACCCGAACTACCACGACACGACCCGGTACCTGCCGCTGAAAGCATTGATTTATGACGACATAGAGCGGCGATTTCGGGCATTACGGCCAGAGATACAGTTTGCTGCAATTTCATTCAGCGTTTTTCCTGCTTCGTTTGACCACCGCGCGGCACTCTTTTTGGCCAGCAGGGGCGAAAACTTTTGTGTGGGCGACAAAGAAGCAGAAGCCTTTGGCGCACTTGGGTTTTCAGCAAAGTATCGCGTGCTGATGGACGAGCACATTATTCTTCAAAGCCGCTCGCAAACGCTGCCCTTTAAACTACACGCCGTGGTGCAGGGCTTTCTGCGCGAGTGTGCGGATGACCAGGGACTGACACTCACGCTTTCAAACTTGTACGTGAAGTACTACACATGCCTGTTGCGAAGCATTGACGAAAGGAGCATACACAGTGATGCAGGCAAGCGCACAGCCGCAATGCGGCTGTACGACACTGAGCAAGAAAATATGACGCATAGCTTCGAGCTGGCCTGGAAGGATCTGGACCCCGGTACGGCGCGCGAATTTCTTGTCGCCGCGCTCCCCTGCATGCGCTTTTGCGTGGAGGCGCCACGGCGCGCTCATTGCATCTTGACTGCCTTGCAACTGCCCTTCTCCGAGCAGCAGCACGATCTGGATAATATTGTGCTGTTGGAGATTTCGCTGGCGGAGGCCATGGAGACACAATTGTATGATATTGGCACTGATGCCTCCAGCGCGGATACTTTGGAACCTGTGCGGCAATTGCTGCAGCATGTGTCCGATCAATTGCAAAACCGCGCCAGCTCGCTCTCGTATGATGATAGCTTGATCATAGTGAAGCGCGACTTACTGGAGATAGCCTTGGACCTTCGGCAGCGCCGCTTATCTCAGGCACATGTCCTCGTGCACAAGGTGCTTGACATGCTGGAGGTGAAAGGTCTCAAATTTACAACTTTCCGTGTCAATGCGCTTTCCAATCTGGTTTCGTTGCACCTTCTCAAAGACGACTACATCTCGGCCCAGATTGACGCCGATGAAATCATGCTTACGCTGAACGGCATGATGGACAATGGTGAAACGGACCCGAATACCGTATCTTTAGGTGTCCAGCACACTCCCATGTTCGTAGATGTGCTTGGCCTGATGGGCACATTGAACTTGAAGCTTGGAAATATAGAAAAGGCAGGCGAGGAGTTTACCGAGGCTCTGCGCATCCTATCCAAATTCGAGAACGACGCGTGGAAGACGGCGCCACTTTATCACGCATCCGATTTGGACATGTGGCTTCTGCGCGGGCAGGCGCAAGTGCAGCAGAGTCTCATGCGGCGATATCAAGAAAAAGAAAAAAGCTCCGGTGATTCAGCGGCGCAGCTAGAAAGCCGCCACGCAGCAGAAGCATTCAATCACACGATGACCCAATTGCGCCAGAACGGCCTGGCGCGCGGTTATGATATGGACTCGGTGCTCCGCTTGGAGGCTGACACATCACGGTGGCTCAGCGGGCGGCATATCGTCTAAGGGCTACAGTCAAAAGGTTGCATGTACCAAATCGATAAATATCAACCTGCAGGAACTTGCCTTTGATCTTTCTCCTGGTCTTGCTTGTACATACTGATGATGGCATCGCCGATCTTTTCCACTGCGTCCATGTCGCTGGTATAGAACTCGTGCCACGCTTTGTGCCGAGCCCCGGTCGCATCGCGATATGTGCCACTCGACAGCTCACAGTTCGGTATGCATTTTGCGGCAAAGTAATAGGCGACGGCAGCTATATCACGCTCGTCAAATCTCAGATGCACATCAGTGCCCGAGAAGCTATCATTCAGTATGCAATGCGCGACAAGCATGATCTGCTTCGAAATGAGATTGTTGGACGGGCTTTGGTTGCCATGCATGGAGCTTACTAGATCGTATAAATATTTGTACGGGTGCCGCACTTCCAGGTCAAAATTGAGCACGCGGAGAATGTCCCGCTCTGCTTTCAGCAAAGCCTGCTTCTCGTCGAAAAAACGCGGATCCGCGACCATGATTTCCTCGCCTTCTGGGAATTCGGCACATCTCGTGCGAAGCTTGAAGGTGCTCTGGATGACGTCCTGTGCACGCACAGCCTGTTCCTGGCACTTACATCCGAGGAACAGGCAGGCAGGCGCCACTTCCAATGGATGCACACTCGTCACTGACTCGAGCATGAAGAAGCGCTGCAGGAACTTGATCGAGACTCCGATCGCGACGGGCTCGACGCGAATCGCGACTCCCGCGTCCGCAATCAGCCTCGCTGCCGCCCGCACACGAGACGTCTCCTCCTCCGCCGACACGCCTGCGACACGGCTCGGAGTCAGGGCAATCTCCTCATCCGAGAACCTCCACCGCAGGTCTTGCTCCATGGCGCAGTCCATCATCCATCGCCACTGCGTACGGCCACTCATGCGCGCCGGGCCGACTCTCACGTGATTTGCGTTATTCCTGCATGAAACAGTGTTATTTTACGATTCCAATATTTTTGTGCGGCTAGTGAAATGGGGTGTGTGGATGATGGTCTGCTCTTCTCATACCAAGGCATACTCGGACGCCGTCAGCGCACACATCGCATACAAGTCGGAGCAAAGTGCGGGCGAAAGCACCGCAGGCGGCAACAACGCTTGGATTTCTTGCACAGAGAACGAAGCCAATTTTGCCAAAGACCCCGCGCGAGCCAGTAGGAGAGCGAGCACACTCGCGTGCGCGTGGCCAGCCAGGACGGAACGCAGCGCTTCGACCTGCTTCAGCTTCCCGCCCCCAATAACTCTCCGAAACACGCGCAGCGCCTCGATCGACTGCGGGCATCGTGCCAGCTCCGACGCATGTAGCGCACGGATAATGTCTACCAGAGTCGATGACGCTGACGAAGACTTGGCAGGGGCCATGCATTGCTGCTCGGTCAGGACACAACCCCGAACTGTGCCTGGATACGCACGTACCATTTCGCCCAAAATAGCTTGCACCGCCTGGCTGATTTGCTTGGTCTGGTCATCCATGACGCATACCACGACCACGCATCGCAGCTCGCTTTGCAGGTTGCGAATCCAAGCAAGCAGTTCGCTCGCTTGCGACCGCGTTTGCACCTCTTTGCACATCGCGGAGTGTCTTCGAATGAGCAGACCACAGGTTGCACTTACTAAAACATCCGGCTGCACACCAAGAGCCTCCCCGCCAATGTTGCCGCTGCAGTCCAGACCGCTTTGAGACGACGCCAGAAATTGGCCCAGTGGACTATTCATCAGTCGCGGCGCCAAGAGGATCACGGGACTGCACTCAAAGTCATAGCCTATATGCTCCTTGACCTCTTGCGCTTGTCGCTGCAAATGAATGTCCCACACCCGCGCGCCTCCAAGGATACCGCGTGCGCCAAAGCGCGAGTCACGCGAATTCAGGGCGTCCAGCACATCAGCCTCGACTTTCTCTCTGTGAGCTGCACTTGAAAGTCGCCCTTGGCCAGCCTGATCGGCAGGCGGCTTGCTCGCGGAAAGCAAGTGCAGAGATGGATGCGTGACACTTTGATGATTCTTGCTTGGTCCTGCGATGCCTGCGTCAGTAGAATGGTTCGCAAGTCGCTGTCTCAGCACAGGAAACAGTTCTAGTCTGCCCACAGGATCTGATGCGTCGGATTCTGAACTGGAGCTATCGTCATGCCAGGGAAGAGCACCGTTCTGTCCTGCAAGACCCGCGACCGACACATTCGCGTTCTCTTCTCCGCTTTCCATTTCCGTGCCAAGACGCTTCGCCTGAATCACTTTGCTCTGTCTTTGTTGCACATCCCGGTCCAAATTCATGTCAAGTCTGCGAGCTATATCCGCGAGCCGAGACGCTCCAGCCCGCTTTCGCTTTCGATTCATGGGCGTTGCAAAGTTCATCTCGTGCTGGTACTGCGTCAACATAGCGCGCCGGTAGATATCGAGCGACTGCGGACAGTCTGGAGAATCTGACTCTCGAATGCTGTTGCCATGACTCCTGCGAGCTGGTGTAGAGTCGGTATCATGCGGGACTGAATTCACCAGAAAGTGCTCCAGTGATCCAATGCAATCATCCACAGACGTGTAAGAGTCCTGGTCGCCTGTACGCGCCTGCTTCTTCAGCTGTGTGTCTGAATCCTCAGCTGCTTCTTCTTCAAAATAAAATGCTGCTGAACGCTTGTTGCGAGCGCGTTTCGCGGTACTGTCGACAGCAAAGCCAGTACTTCGTGTGTCTCTCTTCCTCCCCTTTCTCTGTGCCTGCGGATGCAATGCACGACTTGGCTGCTTCAAACTTTTGCATTTAACTGGACCTTCGTCTGACTCGCATTTTCTCCTGCGTTCTTGCAGCTTACCTTCCACTGCCGACACGTGATGCCTTTGAGCCTTATCCGCATTCTCTCCTTGTTCAGAATCATCATCGTCATCTTCATCATCTTTCAATATTGGTTTTCGCGGGTGAATCTGTCGTCCAGAAAGAATAGGCTGCTGTTGTTGCTCCCGCTGATGCTCCTCGCATTGAAGCTTCACCTGTTGGTCAGCTTTCTGAGCTTGACGGTGGCTGCGTTCACCAAGATTGCATGTGTCATCATCACTATAGGAATCAACGGAATCGTTCCCATTCAATTCATCAGCGATCTCCACGATGAGGTCCTGACTCAATTCTGCGTCTTCATGGCGAATCAGCCGCTTGCGCTTCATCTTGGGAGCTTCTCCTTTCACCACTCCCCCATTCGGGAAAGCGCCACAATCCTTAGCACCCCACTTGTGACACTGGCCGCAAAGCCACTCGCCTTCGGGGACGATACGTAATGGGGGTTTGGCGCACTCGAGGTGGAGCGCACCCGGACAGGCATCACAGCACACCAGCAGGCCGCCCAGACCGCATTCGCAACATAATGAGACATGTGAGTCGCTCGGACTGCTACGGTCCTTTAGTACCGCGTCTACATTTGTGCCAACTTGCGCGTCTTCATCTTCGAGTTCACCTGCTTCACTGGAGTGAGAAGCCATGAGATGTGAGCTTGCTTTTGCCGGGCCGCGCAAACGTGAATGTGCCGTCGGCGCATGCTTCATGATTTTACGCGGGCTTATTGACAATGGCCTCCCTGTTGGTTGCAACTTCCGAATTTGTTCAAGTGCTAAATCCTCGGAAGACTCGTCATCATCACTCGAAACGATAAGTAAGGGCGCCCGCCGATGCTTTCGCGATCCTTCCGCCACTGATTCTGGATTACCCATTTTAAGCATGCACCCGCGATCATTATAGGTACCAGCACGAGAAGAAGCAGCATCACCTCCGTCAGCAACAGAAGCACTAGCTCGCTCAGAGCGGCGGCTTTTCTCTGTGGCAAAGGTGGCGTGATGAGAATGCAATTTTAGGCCCGCTCGCCGTCGCGGCTTGGACGAAACAATGTCGGACACTCCGCATACCTCAAAGGAGGAACATGAATCGCTGTCACTTTCCCTCCCCCGGTCAATTTCACGCCTCTTTTCCCTATTCGCGAAAGCATGTGGACTCTTCGCCTGCTCTTGCTCAATCCCATTCTTGCAAAACAAAACAGATTCTCCGAGCCCAGTCTGACGAGACTTTGACTTCTCCTGAAGGACCACTTGTCCGTCGCCTTTCACAACGCAATCATCATTACCGGGAGACGCAGTGGGTGCCAAGTTTCTCGTCTTTCTGTGTTTTTCAGCCTCCAAATTTTGTCGCATCGCACCCTCATTTTTCCTTCTTCTCTTCGGTTCAGACCGAGGGATGTGCTTCGTCGGACCTCTTTCCTCAAACACGCAGTCGGCCGGCTGCAAAGTAGCCTGGCCCCCGGTCTGCTCTGCACCTTCAAGTTCATGCGGAAAGCTATGAGCTGCGCCTGCGAATGTGAGGGGAAAGTCAATTGCCATCTCCAAATCAACCTCACAGTTTGCATCTCGTGCTTGCACCGACGCCTTTTTCTCCCTGCTCTTTCGGGCAGGCAAGCAAGATGAGGAGGTAGGTAAAGAGGACTTGGAAAACGACGAAGCTGGAGAGGAGAATGCCGAACCAAAGACGACGCACGCATCGTCGTCCGTACCATCGCCCATCTCTTCAACATCTACTAGCTCTTCCCCATTTTGCTTGGGTGCGTTCTTCGATTGCATAACTTTCACTTTCGCGAGCAGTGCGTTGCGCGCGGCCACATACTGACCCACGGACACAGTCCCAAAAAACACATCCTCGCATGAACGCACCACTGCTTGCGCAACCATGTTTTTGACACTACTGGAAAGTGATACACATATGCGAAAAAAGCCTGTCCCAGCCAGTCCATTCAAGGCTCCGCCGTCAATGGGTTTCGTATTGACATCTTTTGAGAAAGACGAGATACTTGACCTTTTCTCGACGTGGTTCGCCCATTCCTTGAGGTCCATGCTGTTCAAAAAAGGCTCCAAGCTTCCCTTGTTTCGAGCGTATGCATTGTCACAAATAGCGGCTGCGCGCGCACGAGTACGTTCAGACAGCATGGAAAACAATGCGCCGCGTTCCTTTTCCTTCGACGCGTCCTGGCAGTCATTCCGATGGATCAACAAAGCATCCTCCCAAACGCTCTTTTTCCCTGCTTTGACTTTTGACTTTCCAAGAAATGAATCTCTCAGACCAGCTTCGGTTCCCACAGGAGCGCGCGGCTTTTCGACTTGAAACACGTGTCTCATCTCTCCTTTGAGACGACCAATGCACGGAGGGAGGAGCGTTGCGCATGGTTCATACAAGTTGAGATGACACTGGGGGTGTTTGACGTACGGCGGAATGTCTATGGTTGCGTCAACGAGCTGCTGCAGCGCCTTTTGTTCCGCACCGCCTGTTACAAGAGCCACCACATTCCCGCGCTTGGTGCGGCCTGTTCGGCCCATGCGTTGAATCCATCGCACCTGACTGCGGCTCACGTCGAACATAACAATCAGATCTACACTCCCAATGTCAAGGCCTTCCTCGCCAATGCAGGTTGCTATCAGCACATTGATTTCTCCTCGATGGAAGGCCTCGATGACTGCGCGCTGCTCCCGTTGCTTCATACCGCGCCGGGGCGCGTGCAGCCCGTTCGTCCTGTCATTCGCATTGCCCCTCTCACCGTCGTCATTCATCGCCCTGGCTTCCTGCTCGCGCTCTTTCTTAGACCCGGCGTTGGCCTGTCCTACGAACCCGGCAGCTCGGACAACTGGACGATGCTTAGCGAAGCGCGACTCGAGCTCGGCCACACTCTCCCTGAATTCGGTGAAGATGATCACATTACTGCTCTGTGAACCCTTTGGATCGCCACCGCCGCCGCTCGCGGCGGGCCTTGTCCCAGTTTGTGTTTTCCGCATGTGATCCAGCACAACGTGCTCACAGAGCAGCACCTTGGGGTGCACAGCTCCATCCCGGACCGCCGAATCGACAAAGCTGAGAAGCGCGCGAAATACCGGCGAGTTACAACATTCGATTCTCGCGCGTGAGGTCTGTGGTCCAGCATGTAGTCGGTGCAAGTTGGCCTGGATGGCACGAATGCCGTGAGTTTTCAGCGTGCGCATGAGCTGTGCCCACACCGTCAAGAACGCAAAGTCGCCCTCAATGGCGTACTTCTCGCGGCTGGTAGTTTCCGGAGGCAGCGTTTCCAGCCACCTTTGACGCACCGCCCGTATCATCCCCAACGAAGGAAGTGTATCGTATGCTTCCTTTCTTTCTTCGTCTGGAGCTCTGTTCATTTCTAGCTGCGCCAGCGGCATGGCAGCAGGCTCAAAGTTGCGCGCTCGAAGATCAGCCAGCTGCTGCTTGAGCACAGAAAAGCATTCGCGCACCGGGAAAAGCAGGATGCGCAGATTTGCAAGCCGCGTCAGAGCTGATTCGCCCAGAAGCGCACACTGAAGCACAGCACCGAGCAAGTGTCCCTGAAGCGTTACTACAACACTCTTCTTTTTGCGGGCGTGAACATATGGGGCAACGTCGGCGTCAGTTTCGGACTTGCAGCACACCCTGGTAATGCTTAAGTTGGTAACGAGCTCCTGCACCAGCTCTTTAGAGTTTCCAGGTGTCGCTGAAAGACCCACGACGCGAATCGTGTACTGAGTGCGGAGCATGAGCTCTTGCACGAGTTTGCATGCGGCGGTATTCCCACGCGCGCGGTGTGCTTCATCCACCACCACAAGCACGAACGCAGATGCATCGACTTTCCCAGCGAGCAAGTCATTCAGTGCAACTTGCGCGGTCGCGACGACCACTTTTACGGCACTTTGACTGCTGCCCGATGAGCGCCATGCCGCGGCGCGGTCCTTGGCTGGTGTCATGCCAGTCACTTCCTGCACAAACTCCGGGCTCAATCCCGTAGTGTCAAGAATTGATGCACGCTGCTGGGTAATCAGCGGTCGCGTCGGCGCAATGAACAGAGTGCGACCCCTCGGAAACCAATGGACCATGTTCAGGATTAGTACAGATGCAATGCGCGTCTTGCCAAGCCCGGTGGGAAGGCAGATCAGGCTGTTCGCGCCCAGCGCCGATGCCGCCAGGGAGCTCTGGTACGGTCGCAAATTCAAATTGGACGGCACGATCCAGTGTGCGTACAGCGAGGAAGGAGCAGCAGCGCCATTGGTGCCACACGTGTCTTGCACGGTCGCTTCCACCAAGGGATGATGCTTCGCATCGACACTGCGTGCACGTACAAAGACCACGTCTGGTGGCGGTGAGGAAGACACACCGGCAGCTGCTCCTTTGCCCCTTCCACGGACGAACGCATCGAGTGTCGTCTGCTTGAGTTCGTGCTCATGCTCATTCCCGTTCAAATTACCTTCTGCTACGGGTTCCAGGCTTTGAACAAGATAATGCTCTGTGACGAGATGGTGCTGGACGTTTGACTGTGTAAAGTCACCCGCAGAGGACGACCACGGCTGCGTAATTTCAATGACCTCACAGGGCTTTGCCAGGTGCAGCGCTGGCGACGATGACGATTTACCTGGAAGTCCGGCCAACAAATTTCCTTGCATGCTCGCACTCGCGTCAAGCCGTGCCAGTGGTGCGGAAGCGTTCCCCGTAAACTGCGCACACGCCAAGCGAGGACCTGAAGAAGGTGTGGCTGGACTCGGCTCTGTCGAAACGCAGAGTCCAACGGTCGCGTTGTACGACTGCGGCGGAAAATTGCAGACTGGGCCCGCGTTCAGGGTACCCCTTTCGATGCTCCTTGCGGACAGCGCCTGTGTAGGCATTGGTCCTTGTCTTTCTGGTTCGCGAAAGCAGCTTTCGGGCGGATAATGTCCGTCTGTGTGCGTTGCACCATGCAACTTTTGTTCCATATGCGCGCGCTCAATCCGTTCTACTACCTCCATGTCAATGTCCCAATCATCTTCGTCGAGCATGTCGGCGACGCACTCTATCGGTTGCGCGTCTTGGTTGCGCGTCATATTTAATCCCAGCGATTTCCGCTGGTGACCTTGATTCTGGAAACTTTGTGTGTTTGGCAGCGTGTGCGCATGATGTTGTCCGATCAGCGTCGAACTACCTCGCTCATGCGTACTCAACAAGGCTCCACCGCGATCTCTCGGCGGTACCTGAGCGATGCAATCAGTGTGGTGTTCCTGTCTTTCCTGCTGCGGCGGTTGTGCCTGATGTTTCTGATCTGTCAGAGGTTGTACAGGCCAGACCGACTCGGAGACCGGCATTTGTGGCCGAGCCAGGTACGTCCCTCCACCATTTCCGCTGTCCTCATCATCTGTTTCAATTTCAAAAAAGTCAGCGTCACTCGCCATACTCTGCGCAATATTCTTACACCCAGAGAGGAAGAGAGAGAGAGAGAGAGACATTCACGAACAAACAAGCATTACTGACGCGGGAACCTGGAAGCTCTTACGGCTGGACCTACGTTCTTTGCCCAGACATGCCCGGCATCCTCAGCACATTTCACCCACAACCGCCATCTTGCTCCGGGGCCCCCTGCGCCTGCACGTCCACCACGCCAGTTTGCGCCTGCGTTTCGCTTCTGCCGCGCTCGCGCGCTGGGCGCCCGCCAAACCGCCACACTGTACACACAGTACAGCACCGAGCCAGCCTCATCGCTGTACCGCTCTCAGTGTACCTCTCACACTGGACACCCACTGAACCTCCGGCGCACCCCCCTATGACCGGATTCCAGGCGGTGGTAGGAACCCAGATCGTGCCGCAAAGCGAGCTGAGTGCCTTTTTGGCGCTTGTTGGTGGGTGGGTTGGGTGGGGGTGGGGGTTCTCGTGCAGTTTGCATTTGAAGATGGTGCTACTGCTGTTATCTCCCGATGGAATGTGAGTCATTGAGCTGAGTTGGGAGGGCGGACGAGAGCTGGAGTGCTGCCATGGTCCCTTTTGCTCTGGCTGCTTTTGGTGATGACTTCTGGGCCGAGTGGATCGTTTTTTGCTGATCCTGCGGCGTCCATTTGTAGCCATCAGCAGAACCGGAGGGCAACGCTTCGAGAACGCAGGGTGTAGTAGGAGCGAATTTGTCAGCGTCAATGTGTGACCGCAGAAATATCTAGGAGGGAATGTGGTTTGCCTAGCACCTTGCGGAAGGGTTTAAAGGCGCGATAACATGAAGCGGGAGAGAGAGAAGCAGGTGGCTCACATCTTAATTGTGGGGCAGTGCAGTGGTTCACTTTGTGCGGGAAGAAAGGAAGAGAGGTAAGAGGGTGTTGGCGGGTGGTTCAGTGGAGCAAGGGAGTGATCATCATGGCGTTTTCGTCTTGCGGCTTTGTGCAGTTTGCGCCGGCTTCATCGGCGTTCGCGGCGCCAAAGAGCTTGGTGTCCACGGGCAGCGCCGGCGTCCGCGATGTGGCGGTCCCGAGGCGCCGCGTGGTGTCCATGGTGCTGTCGGTCGACGAGAACCCGAAGAGGAAGATCCGTGATGACAAGGACAACAGCACCCTGGATAGCACCATCGTGAGCACCATTGAGAGCATGGGACCGGCAAAGTACCTTGTGGTCCCCCCGCTCGTGGCGGTCGCAGTTGCTGCGATGCTTCACTTTGGCCCTCCTGCGGTGGAGTCAAGCCCAAACGCGCCGCCGACGAAGGTTGTCCAGGCCTCTTCGACACTTGCGCGCAAGCCCGAGTATGTTATGTCCGCTGAAGACGCGGCTCGCATTGAAGAGCAGACTCGTCTCGCGACGACTTTGGAGAAGGAGCTCGGTGTGCTCCAGAGCAAGGGTCGTGAGCTGAAGGTCGCTCTGGAAGCAAACCAGCAGGAGGTGGCGCTGACCACAAAGAAGATTGCCCTGGCTAAGGACATCGTGGCCGACACTCAGCAAAAGGTGCAAGACGAACAAGTACAACAGGCGAACCAGTGGGAGTGGCGCGAGGTCATGAACATGAGGACGGCGCTCTCTGTGGCTCTCGTCGTCACATTTTCCCTCACGTGGGTCGGCCTGACGCGCTTCTAAGTTGCCGCGCGAGCGTACCTGACGATGAAAATACCCAGAGAAAGTACAGAGACTGGTCGCGCGAAGGGAGAGCCGGCTTTTATATTCGGTCGGCAGGCTGACGCGCGGCGTGCAATGGTTGAGCGATCGACTCGGTGTACGTCGTATCCGAGTTGATGTGAATCCTCTATAAAACACTGTTATATTTACATCCGTGATTGATCTAGCTGAGGTGGATGAACTTGCCCGTCTCCACCCAAGGACGCTGCCGCATTCACAGCACATATCATCGTGCCAGCCATTTCGAACCACCTCTGCTCGTGAGTGGCGTTCACATCCACTCATCATCAGCTGGTCTGTTTCCGCGTGGAGGCCGAGCGCGCGAACGAGGTTGGTTGACGCCTCGAGGTACACTCGTTTCCTATTAAAACAAACGTGTTTACATACGATCCTTCAGATAGTTGCGAGAGATTGGGATGGGAAGAAGGCCACACAGACTGGGGCAGACGCGGAACAGACGGATCTAGTTGCTTGTGTGAAGATCGGACGGCGGCAGGCGTGATAAAGGCAGAGAGCGGGCGAGCGAGCGACCGAACGGCGGCAGAGTGCAGGAGGAGAAGGTAAATATCAGCGGATCGATTTGTTTGTGTTCTTGTGCGAACCTCAAAGATGCAGGCCTTTGTGACTGGGTTCTCTGCGTCCGGCGCGGCAGGAAGGGGAAATGACGGAGTCGCTGCAAAGTCTCACATTCGAGGCGCTCCGCACGTCACGCATGCACGGCGCGTCGCGCGAGTGGCGACCTTGAGCATGGGCGCGGATCGTGTGTTCTTCGTGGGAGGGAACTGGAAGTGCAACGGCAGCAAGTCCGAGATCAAGACGCTGGTCGAGTCGTTCAACAAGGACGCGCCAACCACCAGCGACGTGGAAGTGGTGGTGGGCGCACCGCTGCCGTACCTGGAGTATACGCGCGGACTGTTGCGCTCTGACTGGGGCGTGTCAGCGCAGAACTGCTGGATTGGAAAGGGTGGAGCGTACACGGGAGAGGTCACGGCAGACATGCTTGCAGATGTGGGCACTGACTGGGTAATTCTAGGCCATTCGGAGAGGAGAAACCTGCCGGAGCTCAAAGAATCGGACGCCACGATCGCAACCAAGACGGTGTATGCTATTTCCAAGGGCGTGTCGGTCATGTACTGCATCGGCGAATTGCTCGAGGAACGTGAGTCCGGGCAGACGATTGCGGTGTGTGAGAGGCAGCTCAAGGCGCTTGGCGACGTGATCGGTAGCGACTGGTCCAAGATTGTCATCGCATACGAGCCTGTGTGGGCGATCGGCACCGGCAAGGTTGCCACGCCCGAGCAGGCCGAGGAGGTCCATGAGGCTATTCGCAAGTGGCTCGCGGCCAATGTGTCCCAGCAAGTTGCCGATTCCACCCGCATCCTGTACGGTGGGTCAGTCAGCCCAGCCAACTGTGATGAGCTTGCGAAGAAGCCCAACATTGACGGATTCCTCGTGGGCGGCGCCTCGCTCAAGCCGGACTTTGTCAAGATCGTGGAGAGCTACAAGCAAAAGGTTTAAGAGGCTTGCACAAGCATGGCTGCCGCGCCCAGACGCTGATCGCAGTAACGGTCTGAGCGATCGCTGAGAATAGAGGTAGCCATGGATTTGTAGTCAGGAACGTGTAACTTGAGTGCCTGTGAGCGGGGAGGCGAGTTGGGAGCGCTGTAGTGAAGGTTGTAGGGTAGGTCCGCTGCATCTGGCGTGCCCTTTGCTCTCAGTAAAAGGAGACTTAAACCGTGAAAACTAGGAGAGGAAAGAGGAACAAGGCATCAACAAAAAATTGCAGTTGCCAGCCCCATTTCGCTTCCGGTGCCGTGCAAATTTCTCGATTGGACGATGCGATTTCGTCGCATCGCCAGTGGCGCTGCCGTGCTGAGCGTGCTCGGGGTTGCTGGTGGTGCCTACACGCTCAAGGCAGCGTTCCCGCCCTTGGAGGATGGGTGCGACTTTGAGGCGCTGTCGGGCGAGCCGCTAAGCGTGGGGATGTACGACTTCGTGACGCGGCAGCTCCCACTCCGCGCGGTATCTCGGCTCTGGGGCACGGTAAACGAGCTGCCGCTTCCTGTGCCGCTGCGCGCGCCGCTGTATAACAGCTGGTGTCGCACTTTTGACTGCGACGTCGACCAGGCCGAGAAGCCCCTTAAGGAGTATGCTAATTTGCAAGAGTTCTTCGGACGCGCGCTGAAGCCCGGCTTGCGTCCCACTGACACTGCACCAGATGCGGTGGTTTCGCCTTGCGACGGACGTGTGCTCACATGCGGGCCTGTGGGAGCATTCGGGAAACTGCACCAAGTGAAAGGATTCACGTACGATCTGCGCGACTTCCTTGGTGTCGAAGGGCCTCACGAGAAGCTCGCGCTGAGCGCGGTGAATGTGTACGACGAGTCTGACAAAAACCGCAAGGATGCCGCGCTGTCGAAGCAGCGTAGCTCCAACCAGCTCTTCCAGATGGTGCTCTATTTGGCACCGGGAGACTACCACAACTTCCATTCGCCTGTGGACGACTGGCAGCTCACGAAGGTGCGCCATGTGGTGGGCGAATTGCTTTCTGTGAACCCGGCTGTGGCTCGGCGTATCCCCAACTTGTTTGTGCTTAATGAGCGTATCGTTCTTCTGGGCGAATGGGGTGAAGAACGCAGACGCTTCTTTTCCATGACTGCTGTCGGTGCGACCAATGTCGGAAGCATTCGGATGTTCTTTCCGACAAAGTTTCCCATCAAGACCAACCGAGTCGGGGCGAAGAGGCACAAAATCCACGAGGAGAAATTTCTCGGCAAAGATGCGACGATCCGTTTCGATCGCGGCGATCTCGTTGGCGGATTCCGCCTTGGCTCAAGCATTGTGCTGGTTTTCGAGGCCCCGGAAGACTTCCACTTTTTGGTCAGACCAGGCGACCGTGTTCTGTGCGGGCAGAAAGTCGGCCAGTTCCACCACTAACGAAACTACTTCAAGATTCTCCACCACGAATTTTGCCTGATACCTCATAGATACCTGAAGACATGGTGGTCACAATTCTCCCGGTCGACCTCGATCCAGAGGCTGGCGTGAGACTTGGGGTGCTGTGTGCCAGCTGTATTATAAAGTCGGTTGTCTGAAGGGCGGGGCGGAAGAGCCGCAGCGATAGCCGGGATGAACGCCATGTGGCCGGCACGCGCAGCTGGCTTGTACGGAGTTTGCGTGAATGGCGGCGCCTTTGGTCTTTTCTACTACGACAAGCAGCAGGCCATCAACCAGGGGCCGCGCATTCCGGAGCGCACACTGTGCTTGACAGCGCTCGCAGGTGGTTGGATCGGTGGCCTGTGCGCCATGAATGTATTTCGTCATAAGACGGTCAAGAGCTCGTTCCAGGCCAAATTTTGGCTGTCGGTCGCTGCCAATGTCGCCGCTGTAGCAGCGATCGCTCATCCCGCCACCCGCGGGTCTATATTCAATGCGTTTCGCCACAGCAGAGCAGGACTCTCACCACCTGCTCGCCGCTTCCGACGGTACGGACGAGGCCGCCGATGAGACTACGATCGACGAAGGCCAGGGACCAGCTTGAATGTAGAGATCGACAAGGACTGAATGTAGAATGGGGGAGGGGCGTCCTAGGTGCGTGATGGCTCGAGCACGAGGCACGGTCGCAGCGCCTCATTTTACGATACGTGCTTTTCAATCTCTTTCTTCCTTTCCGTCTTGGCAAGGATCTTAAACTACTATCTCCGCTGATTGATACACTACTTTCTAACATTTCAGCACTCGCTCCCAGTCAATATCGGCTTGTCCCGGAACCAAACATAAGATTGAGCGAGATGGACACCTTGTACACCATCATCAGCACACCCGCAAGTGCAACAAAAATGCCGCGCCTCCAAGGAGGACTGTCGAGTGTGCTTCGAGCCAGCGCCACGGCGTCGAGGCGCTCAACTTCCTCAGTGGAAAGTCTCCACCCCAGGCAACCTAGCGTATCTTCACTCTGCGCGACCGAGCGGCAGCCCACAAGCGGAATAGTGTCGTGACAAATGCACCAATTGAGCGCCACCTGGGCCATGCTCTTGCCACGCTCAGTTGCGATCGCCCTGATCTCGGTGCGCAGAGCGGAGAGCTGCTCCCACGTCAAACCCGTCATTTTTGCCGGCCGGTTGCTTTCAAAACGTTCTGCGCTCATTTTATCAGTCAGTAGGCCTTGTCCAATGGGCGAGTAGGCAACGACGGTCACGTCGAGCTCCTTGCACGCCCTGACCGTGGCCTGGAGCGATACCGACCGATAATCGAGCAGACTGAACATTATCTGGTTGCACGAGATGGGCACTCCAAAGTGCTTGCCCGCGGCTACCGCGCGCCGCACCTGCTCGGCATTGCAATTGGACAGCCCCATCGATTTGAGCAAGCCCTTGCGCTTGCATATAGCTGCGGCCTCAACCCAGAACTCAATAGGACGTGGGTGCAAGGGCGAATGCAAGAAGTATACATCACAAGAATCCTGCTGAAGCCTGGCCAAGCTTCCACGCAACGCGCGCTCAAAGCTCGCGTGCGTCCAACGCCACAAAGTGGGCAAGAACTTGGTTGCCACAATCATTTCAGAGGCGCCTTCTTCGCTCTTTCTGCCGACTTTATCGTTCTCGGCGCGCTGACGCAAAATCCCGATGCGCTCCTCGCTCGTGCCGCCACCATATCCTTCAGCCGAGTCGAAGAAGGTCACATGATTCTCTACCAAATGGCGAACGATAGCTTCGGCTGTTGCATCCGAGATTCGGCCGCCGCTGATCAGCTTACTGTCGACCCACGTGGTTCCCCATTGCAAGGTTCCGATGCCCAGCGGTGTCCGCAGGAAAATGCCCGAACGTCCAAGCTGCACGACTTCTTCTTTACACGGAAGAGCACACATTCTTCTCGCCCTTCCTGCTCTTGCCTGCCCGACACACAAGCCATTCGCGGGCAGAACCCTGTTTCGTAGATTTCCGTGCAACTGTACTTTTTTATATTAAACTGTTTGGTTTACATGTAAAAGTGGAAAACCAGGTGGAAGAGCATGCGGGCGCCGAGGGGGAAAAGAAGCGTGGGCGCCTTTGGCGCGTGTGTTTGCGTTTGTGTGAGGTTCGGATATATACCATGGATGGACACAAGGGGCCTGTGAAGATCCTGAAGCGGCCGACGCCTGCTGGAACGGCTGCTCCGGCGTCTGGAGAGGATGTCGGCGCGAGCGCGGCGGTTGGGCCTGGTGAGGCGGCGGCAGGAACTGAGGCTGCCGTGCAGCTGCCGAGCAGTGTGTCGACGAGCGCAGCAGCGCAGGAAACCATGGCGCGTGTGCGCAGGTCGCTGAATGAATGCGTGGCGGAGGAGAAGGCCAAGTTGGAGGAGGCCTTCAAGGAGCGGATGCGCGAGTTGCTGCGAGTCATTTCGAACGGGATCAACGAGCAGCTTGGCGCGATTCTGCGAGATGCGATTGCGAACGAGGTACAGCAGATGGCAGAGGGACTTAAGCAGGTGGTCAACGATGCAGTGCAGCAACACTTGCATCGTATTGCGCCATTGTACATTGAGGAGTTGTTCTCTGCGCTCAGGCTGAAGATGATCGAGCTTGCGAAAGCGGACGCGGATGCGGACAGCGCCAGTGAGATCAGCCGGGAAAAACAACAGATTGTGCAAGCCACACGGCAATCTCTCGGCCGCGCTTTCGAAAAGGAACTTTTCCCGAGCATTGAGTCGTCGTCACAGGCCCTGCTGGCCCAGGTCGCAAATGCCATCAATCAGGACATGGAAACCATTTTTTCGGTGCCCCTGCAGTCGTACTTGCAGAGGCTCGCGGACAGTAATTTGTCCGTAGCCGAGTCGATTCAAAGTTTTGAAAAGAACCGCACGGCGCTCGTAGGGGCGCTGAATGCGGATGTAGGAGCCGCGGCGGCGGGTTCAGGCTCGTCCGGGAGCCAGCAAGGGAATAACATGTCCGGTGGATTTGGCAGCTCTCATGCGTCGACGTCGCCCGGGGCGCAGGCAGAGGCGGGCTTGCTTGCCAAGATTACGGATCTCATGGCTGCAGATCGCGTGCAGGATGCGGTGAATGAGGCGATGCGGGTCAAGGATGCAGCGAAGCGCCTCATGTGTGGTAACGCAGTCGCGGATTGCCTCGTTTCTCGTTCATACGGGGAGATGGGCGACGACGCCACACAGGATTTGTTCGAGTCATTCGACCTGGCGCCGCTGGCGTTTCTGATAAGGCACATGGCAGACCGCGTCCAGGTGGATACAAAGCTTAAAGACGTGCTGTTCTGGGCGCAGGAGATCATGTTGATTCTTGAAGACCGAGAAGATGACGAACTTCGCAAGGATGACAACTCGCAGGCGAGACACCAGCTTCTTGCCGCTCTTACTCATCTCCGGCAAAAGCTCACGGAACTGCCGCAGAACCCACAATTCCGGTCCATCGATCCCAGCGCGGACCGTGCGCGCAAGGCGCTAGTATATGTAGTCAACAACCAGATTCTCAAACACCCCGCATGAGACGAAAGAGCGCGCGTACCGCTGCCAAAGTAAACATCCTTCATCAAGCGCCGCGCCACGAGCGGTGGCAGCAATCGATTGTGCGGCTTCAGACATTCTTCTCGGCAGGATAGGGCAGAGAAACCAGGCTTCGCACCGGAGAGCTCGAAGCGAAGCTGCGTTTAAAAGAGAGTGGGTGCTTGCGATGGCGTCGCAGGTGAAAGTTGAAATGGTGCCAACACCGGCCCAAGGCACGGGGCCATCTGTGTACCCGCTTGCGCCAGACCCAACGCCCGACGAGTTCGAGGCGGCCGCGAAGAAGATCGCAGAGTCGTCCGGAATCAAGCCGGTGCATCGCGATAACCCGTGCCGCGCAAAGTCGGAGCGCAGCCAGCAGTGCAGCATTGCGCATCCGAAGACCAAGGCAGAAACATGCGCGCACCTTTTTGAGGACTACAAGGAGTGTTCTAAGACACTCCGGGAATTTGTCATGAAAGCGCGCCAAGAAATGGAGCCATAGCGTTGAGCAGCAAAGCATCTTTTCATTTCATAGATAAGTCATTGTCTCTCGGTCCGTGGGTTGCCATACAAGAACAAGCCAAGTGCCTATGATTACGCGCTAGTAGACGTCCAGCGCTGTTCGGCGCTTCATGGGAACACCACGCGCGCCCTGTGCCTTTTTCTTTTCGCGTGCAGTCGCTTCATGTAGAACGCCGGTGGGCTCACGCACAAATACACGGCGCTTGTGCTCCTCGTCCTCCGGCAGCTTGGACGTGTCGATGAAAACCCAGCGCGTGCGCAAGTACTTGCCACGCACCTTTTTGTTCAACGCTCTCCTTTCGCGATGCTCACGTTTGTAGTGATTCTTCGACTCGAGGTTCCGCCAGTACTCGTCTTCCTCAGCTTCGGCCTCGGCGAGCCACGCTGCTGGATTTTGTGTTTGATTCTCCTGCTTCCCGACCCGTTCTTGCTCTAACGCAGCCTCAGCGTCCTCTTTCCCGACGTTTGCCGCCGTCTTGTTACCGTCAGATGCTGCTGCTCCTGTGGCTGCGCCTGTATCTTCTCGATCCTTCTCGCGATTTCCTTCCTTCTCTTCCTTGTAAAAACCCACTACGGTACCCTTGACGCCGCGCCGCTCCAGTGCCTCCACCACGGTTTCGCCGACCTGATCGTCAAAAAGCTCAAAGTTTGGTCCAGAAGATCGCTCGCTAAACTCTTCGCGGTTCATGGGAACCATTTCGGGCCCCGGGGCGGGCAAGGTTTCCCAAAGGTCCTGTGCACGTGCAGCAGCATATATGTGAGCTTTTTTGGGCACGATCTCTTCCAGATCCGCTTTGATCTTATCCAGTAGAAGAATGCCCTTCACATTCGCGAGCGGAGCGTGAAAATGGTTTGCGAGCCGCACACTTGTCCAGTACTCAGGGTCCTTTTTGTGCAGCAGCTTCATTTCGAGCTTTGTGTTCGACGGTATCATATTCAACACGCGTATCTCCGCGCCCGGTGCAGCAGACTCTTGTTGCTTCGTGCGCGATGATCTGGGGCTAGATCTCTGCACCATCGCTTGAATCTCAAGCCGCTTCCTTTCTGCCGCCTGCGCCTGTCGGATCATCTGCGCGTTGAGCTCACGATTTCGTGGCAACTTGTCCATAAACCTGGCAGCCTTTTGCTTCACCCAGTCCGAACTCCATGTTTTGGGCTTCTTCTCTTTCGCTTGTTCCGTGCTCTCCACTTTCGCACAAAGGCCGCGCGACAGGACGAGCCGTCTGTTCATTTGGTGCGTCCCACTCACCTGCACACTCCACCCCACGCCGACCCCCGCGGACCCGTTCCATCGCGCGCGCAGCAATGACGCTTGAGCCGCACCGGTGCGGCAATACAGTTGCCCGCGCATTCCGCGCCAAATGTCCGATCCTCTCGTCGCCAACACTATCCCTCAAGCGTCAGCCTTCGACGGCCACCGATTCTCAGACGAGAAACTTTGCGTTTTGTACCACGCAGTAGGAGGGGAGGTCTTCTGCGCCTTGCAGAGCGGGGCGAAGGTCGGTGCGGGCAGCCATTCGCTTTAGACGCGACTTGTTGGCGACTTGCCGGCGAGCTGGTGGACTATCTCGTATTTCAACTGCATCATAGAGCCTCTGGACGCAGGGTCGCGGTGCGGAAATATCCAGCTGCTGGCGACTGCCGTCCAGTCGCATTTTTCTGACGCTCTGGAGGATTCCCTCGCCGATGCGCCGCTGAAAATAGTTGATACGGAATGCCAGATCTTCCCAGGACATGGACAGCTCGCATACAAGTTGGATCTGCAATCGAAACTTCAGGCATTCGGGGGGCAGGCTAATTATTCGATCATGCCTCAGCTCAGGTTCTTGCTTTTTGATCGACTAGCGGCGGCATCGTGTAAATGGGATAGTATACCAGTCAAAGAATGCGTAGACATAGCAGCCATCGATGTCCCCAAGAAACTTCAAAGGTCTGAACTTGGCGACTCTGGAAGCCACATCGGTCATGAGAGCAACACATGCGGGACAGAATTCAGTTATCGTGGTGATCTCTCGCGTCACGCAAGGGCGACTCACGAGGACGTGCTACAATATGTGTGCGAGGCGTGTGGGAGCCGACTTAAGCAGAGCTTGCATGTTGGGACTCACACGTGCGCTATCCACGAGAAACGGCGCGGCTTCGGAAACAGTAGGTGTGGCAAGACAGGCTCCCGGCGGTGAGCAAGTGGAGGCGGCACGTGCAGACCTTCCATCCAGACACTCTGAGTCAGTAGATGATGAAAAGTACAAGTTGCCTTGCGAAGCACGCTTACTCCCCCAAACGAACCTGCTCGAACTGATTATCACGGAAACCGAATACGTTCAAGAAAAGTGCCTGCACAGATGACCGCATTCTACTATGTGAAAAGGGTTCTCAACTCGGACAACTTTTCTGTGTTTTGCTTTGAGTTGCGAGAAGAGACACCACAGTAGCTGACAGGTTCGAGTCGCGCAAGACACCTCTCGCTGACGATGGCATGGCGACATCGACGTTTGGGTCGGTGCTTCGGATTCTGCTGGAAGAGGATGAACTGAATGAGTGGCTGGTGCAATGGCTGCATCCCCATGTTGGCGTCGGCGCAGCGTCGGGCGCCCCCGAAAGTGGCGACGCGACCAGTGCGGTGACTGATTTTGATGTCCACGACTCTTTTGGCGAGCGGCTGGCGCCGCAAGAGCTGGCGTGCTTGCCATACCTGCCGCTTTGGGAAGACATAGGAAGCGCTGTGGTTTGGGATAGCGATTTGACTCATCTCAACTCGTCCTCGTGCGGTGTTATTCTTCCCATGTGCGGTGAAGCGAACCGCAGTCGCTTCGTCAGGGCCGTCATGATGACAAACGCGTCGTTTATGCCTCTCGCAAAGGGAGTGTTCCTTTTTCCTGGTCATCGAATGGCTGCGTTCCGAACTCGCTACGGATTTGCCTACATTTCCGTAGGCTCGTGCAGCGACGGCTCGGTGCACATTAGCTTGGTACGAATATGGGACAACGCGAGGATGAAGGTCGAGACCTTCAACACTACGTGCATAGAGCCAAATGCAAAACTCCTCAGTTTTGCCGTAATAGAACGCGCTGGCATGTGTTCGCGTGACTGCGGTGAGGTAATTTGTTCATGCTGGCGGCCGGATTCCAGTCGCCGAACGGAATTTGAACTCTCCGCACCCTTTCTGTGGGCATCATTTACTCCAGTCTTGGAAGAGTCGTTGCGCGCAGTCCGGCTTGAAAGCCCCATCTTGCGGTGCCGGTCGGTCTGGGGGAATGGGCAGCTCGCGTTCAAGGTCGATATTCGCTCAAGAATTGAGGTTTCTAGAGGAGCAAGCTACCCGAACATGCCACAGATCAGATTCTTGTTTTTCGATCGACTGACGACAGCGTCTTCTGTGCGGCACAGTCGACTGATTCAGTGTACCAGTGGATCCGATTCGAGCACGGCCTCTAAGAAACGGAAGCGGAGCGCATGGACCGAGGTCAAATCAGAAGATCTGGACGTGTCTCCACTCAGTTCTGAACGTGATGGGCTTCTGTGTGCAATGTGTGAAAAGTCGTTTCGTCACAGGAGTGATCTTAAACGGCATTTCAGGACCATTCACCAGAACGAGCACAAGTTCGTTTGCGACGTGTGTGAGCGCCCATTCAAGCAGAAGTCTCACTTGCAGACGCATCAGCGCATTATCCATGAGAAGCGGCGTGACTTTGAATGCAGAACCTGTGGTCTTTCATTTTCGGTGGTTAGCAACCTGAATCGGCATTTGCGCAATATGCATCCCGAGGCTCCGGATGAGTAGACATTCAGACTTGGCGATACCTTTTCGAAAGAGCAGGCGTGTATTTAGTGCGCACCACTCTGGCCGCTAGCGCCGTCTGCCGCGAGGCCGCACCCGCAACTGCGTCCGCTCCGGCACACCGCACGAAGACCACTGACGAGGAGAGAGTGGCGGCATGTTTTGTGCCGCGACGTTGGTCGTCCACGTCACCAATTATCGCACCAGAGCGCGCATGAGCGTTCTGTGCGCGGGCACGAGCGTAAATTAGCTTCATGGTCAGCCAGATTTTCTCTTGTGGGTAATGGGCCAAGGCATGTACGCCATATGTGTAAAGAGTAAGGAATGAGAAGCGCGGCCAAAGGAAGCGGCAATGGTATTCGGAGGAGCGGCTGGACGCGAATGAAAAGTATCAGCGCATGACGCGGAGTGTTCGCGCTCGGCGAGCAAACCTGCTGAATCGTGGGCTGGAACACGCTGACACATGCGGAACTACGAGCGGACGCGGCGGCTCTCCAACACGCCACGGTGCACCCGAACGCTGCGACGCGTGAAACGAGGAATGAGTAAGGAATCGCGCTGCTGGCTTCCGAGAATGCTTCAGCTGTGGGGCGGAATATAGGATTCTTGTCACGTGCGCTTCTCCGACATTGGCGGGTGGGTGAGTCGTCTTGCGTGTCAAGCTCGTTGGCACAGCGTTGTCGTGCTGGCGCGGCGACACGTGGAATACCGCCTCCGCCAGCGTTACAACCGCGGTGCAGATTCCGTGCGCGAACCCGAAAAAAAGTTCGATGAAGCACAGCGTCGTTCACATACAAGTTAGAATGCCTTGTATTCACCACAAATGCTCCGCCACTCTGTGTCCCCTCCGCCGTCCTTCCCCGCCGCCATCGTCTACTAAAACAGCACAAATTAATGAGGCAAATCAATTTCGCTTTACGAAGAACGCTCTTAATTGTGGTGGTTTTTTTGTGGATGGGCCCAAACTGACAGAACGCTCGCCCCATCCCATTGTGGGAATTCTATTATTTGTGAGTTGTTTGTCCAGCGTCTTCCTACCAACGGTAGTTGTTTGGATGGGTGACGGTGATGTCACGCATTCCGCTGCTCTTGCGTCTCATGCGGTTAGCATCTCTCGGCAAGCAGCACGATGCACCATGGCAAACCACACGAGCGCGCTTGAGCAACCGGATATCTGTGAGTGTGGCCGCCTTTCGCAGACTTGCTCTGGCGCAGAAATAGCACGGAGCGAACGCGTGTCGAATCACCCGGGTTGCGGATATATAGCCCGCGCGTGTACGCAGCAAAACGCGGACAAGGCAGGGGAAAGCCGGCTGCTGATGAGACAGGCGCGAGCCTGGGGCAAGGAACGAGCGCGCACAGAGACTACGCCCGCAGACTTCTCGCAGCGCTTTCGAGGCGTGGCATGGTAGAGGATGACCGCGGGCACCGCCGCGTTTCGTTCTGTGCTTCGGATTCTGCTCGAGGAGGACACACTCAACGCGTGGCTCGTGCAATGGTTGCGCTTGTGCGACGCGTCAGATTCGTGCGCGCTCCCGGTGGCGACGCCGATTATCACGGAGGTCGAGACGGGAGCCCCATCAGCCGCCGCGTCCGCTGGCGTGAGCCCCTCCACGAGCGCGGGAAGCGTGTTTTCTTCCGATTTTGAGGTCCAACAAGCGTTCGATCGGCGCATGACCCCCCAGGAACAGGCCTGCTTACCATACTTGCCCAGGCAGCACGAGCTCAATGAAGCCATTATTTGGGATTTTGATCTACGACATCTCAACGAAATGACATTTGGAGCCATCATTCCAGTATTTCGTGATGCAAATCCAAGCCGATTTGTGAACGCTGTCAAGATGCTGAATACATCTATCAATCCGTTGCCGCCGGGCGTGTCTCTTCTTCCCGGGCACCGCGTCTCAGGGTTTCGAACACGCTACGGTACGGCATATATTTCGGTGGGCTCCTGTACTGACGGCTCGATTTACATCACTCTATCGCGGCTCTGGGACAACTACAAATGGAAGTTGGAGACGTTCCACACGCCGCGGATAGAGAAGGACGCGGTGCTATTCAGCTACGCCGTGATTGACCGTCCAGGGCTCTGCTCACAGAACTGCAGTCCCGAAAGCTGCGTTTGCTGGCGAATTGCATCCAGCCGAAGGACAGATAGTGAGCTTGCGAAACCAATCACATGGAACGACTTTGCCGGCTCGTCGAGAGACCACTTGGCGGCACCAATGCTGTACGGCTCTGATATGCATTGCCGCGCATTCTTTGGAAACGGTCAAGTAGCATTTTCACTTATCGTTCAGTCACTTTTTCGGGTGTCGTCTGGTGCTATGTACCCAAGTATGAGCCATATTAAGTTTCTTTTTCTCGATCGGTTGACGACAGCTTCGTCGGTACGGCACAGTCTTCCCATTGAACTGCTCGGCGGTTCTGGGTCGAATCCAGGTACACCGTTTCGCAAACGTCGCGTCGAGGAGCTAGAACATGATCGCGACGACGTACAATTTCTTGGAGCGGGACCGAGGCTCGAAGACGTGCAATCAAGGATGCTCATCTGCGACGAGTGCGGGAAGACGTTTTGTCGTCTAGGCGACCTGAGCCGCCACAGAAAAACCATCCACTTGGGCGTGCAGTCGTTTTCGTGTGAGATATGTCACAGGATCTTCAAGCAGCTTTCTCATCTACAGACGCACGTGCGCGTCATTCACGAGGGGCGACGCGACTTTGCGTGCAGTGTCTGTGGCGCCACGTTTTCAGTGGTCAGCAATTGGAAAAGGCATATGCGCACCGTCCACGATATGAGCGATCCTCTGGTCCCCTCGAAACCTGAATGTGCGGCGCGTGGGTGAGGTGCTGTTCTCACGGCGCGCTCTTGCTCAATCGGTTGGTCTCTGCACGACTCGCTGGAGAACAGGCACCGCGCGTTGAGCAGGAGTGCCGCGACGATTTGCGTGAGTCTGGGCGCATGACACTAGGTCATGGCACTTCGCGCGACAAATAGGCCGAAAGCGTGCAGGTCCAGGGACACGAGCACGGAGTGCGAGACGAGGAGGGTGACGCACCCGCACGAGTTTGGGAGTCCGATGCAACGAGGTCGCGGAGGGCCTTTTGGCATGCCGCACTGGGGGGTCGTCTTCCCGCGCGCGCTCTGAGCGCGGACGTTCCGAACTGCATGGAACTGCCGCAACATCCAAGGGTGCCGGACATGACGCTGGATGTTGTCACGTGCCTTGACTTGTTCACATGTGCGTCAACATGGCGCACGCGGAACCAGACGTCGCGGTCACTGTATTCGTTTGTCATCTTGAACCTCTTTCAGTGCCCGCTCCCTCAAGCACAAGTTTGTAGTAAAACAGGTCGTTCGTCTTCTAAAGTTGCCTACTTGCACGCGCCAATTCGGATGAAAGCGTGTACCCCC
Organism: Porphyridium purpureum; assembly: GCA_008690995.1. Taxonomy (NCBI): domain Eukaryota; phylum Rhodophyta; class Bangiophyceae; order Porphyridiales; family Porphyridiaceae; genus Porphyridium; species Porphyridium purpureum. The sequence goes on along the minus strand of VRMN01000002.1, from coordinate 1,749,292 downwards.
CCTTTGTCCTCATCAAATACTGTTCGAGTCCTTTCTGGTCTGCCTGATTCTTGATGATGCGGGTGCAGAATTATGAATTTGTTGTTTTGAGGTGCGCAGGGTGGGGGGGGAGAGAGGAGGGGTGGGGAAGTACTAAGGCCGTTGCTCTTTTTGTAAGGATGGATGATGGTGGCGATGCTTATACAGGTGGAGGGGGAGAAAAGTATGTTGCGTGGCTCGGCGGTGCGGGAGTTGTGAAAAGCCGCGTGGGGAAAGCATCGAGGGGAAGGGGAGAGGGAGGGAGGGGGGGTAGGTGGGCGAGTGGGCTATTCACGCTGACGCGGCGCGCCGTGCAGACACGGGACACGGTGACGCCAGTAGCCGCGGTAGGACGCGCAGTGTGGCGGTGGAACGGCGCGGCGTGTGACTTCTCTCTCCCTCCGCGCGCGGTGTGTTGGTGGGACATTCGGCGCTCGCGGCAGCGCGGTAACGCGGTAACACGGCGCGCGCTCATGAGAGGAGGCGCGGGCCGTGCGACAAGGTGGTTGCTTACGAGGTCGGCGCTGTAGAACAAGGTAGCGGTCGGGCATGGAAATTCCAATGTCAATTTTTCGCGCAGTGCTGCGCATCCTCCGCGAGGAGGCGCACGTGAGCGCGTGGCTGGTGGATTGGTTGCGCTCATCCGCGCTTCATGACGCAACCAGGGACGTGAGCTACGGAACTGGTCTTGGTACGGACTCGGTGAGCATGGTCGACTCTGCGGACGGTACCCTCTCCTCGGACATTGACGTACATAGTACATATGACCAGATTTCTCCCCAGGAGTTTCAGTGCTTGCCCTTTCTGCCGACTCAAGATGACCTCGACAAGGCTATTATTTGGGACTACGATATGCGGCACTTGAATGAAGTAACCTTTGGTGCCATGATTCCGATGGCTAGAGATAATTCAACGCGAGACAGTCGCTTCGTCAATGCAATCATGATGTTGAACACCTCCATGAACCCGATGCCAAAGGGTGTGTCTGTGCTTCCTGGTCACCGCCTGTCCGGGTTCCGCACCCGGTACGGATATGCATGCATCGCGGTGGGCTCATGTACCGATGGTTCGATGTATATTACGCTCTCGCGTCTGTGGGACAACTACAGATGGAAGTTGGAAACATTCCACACGGCGAGCATAGAGCACGACGCCACTCTCCTTAGCTACGCGGTGATTGAACGCCCGGGTCTGTGCACGCAAAAGTGTGGACCGGGACGCTGTATCTGCTGGCGCCCGGCTTGCTCTCGCAGAGAGGATGGAGAGCTTGCGAAGGCTCTGGATTGGAAAGATTTCGCCGTGTTTACGCGGGATGCTTTGGGAGCTTCGGCCTTGGACGTTTCAGAAATGCAGTGCCGAGCTTTCTTTGGCAATGGGCAGCTTGCCTTCAGGCTAGACTTGTTGAATTCGAAGACACAAGCCACTTTCGGAAGCCTCTACCCAAACATGAGCCATCTCAAGTTTCTGTTTCTTGATCGATTGACCACGGCGTCGTCCGTGTGGCACAGTCGACCCATCAAATTGGAAACCGGTACGAAATCGGAAAAGGACAATGCAGATCACAAGCGCAAGTTTTCAGACATCGAATCCGGTGGTGGATCCGCCGACGAATCTGGGTCTAGACCTAAGGCTGGTCTCAAGTCGGTTGCACATGCGTGTGGAACGTGCGGAAAAGCGCTGAGTCGTGCAAGCGATCTTAGACGCCATATTGAGACCATTCACAACCACATCCAGAACTTTGCCTGCAAGTCTTGTGGGAAAAGGTTTAAGCAAGGATCACATTTACACACACATGTACGCATTGTTCACGAGAAGCGGCGCGATTTCAAGTGTACCGTTTGCGCCACGACCTTCTCTGTCGTGAGCAATTGGAAACGGCATATGCGCGCAATTCACCCGAACCACGTATAGGTGTCGAAGCGCTTTTTCTTTCGGAGCCATAGTGCTTACGCTGAGCCGATGAGCCATGCCGTAGCGAAGAAGATTGCGCGCGAGTAGAACTCGGTCGCTGTAAAAGAAGGACGCGCTCTGGGAGAGCGCATTTTTTTGAAGTGCATGTGTCGATGTACATCGTATAGCGGTATATTCACGAGATTCGCGCAGACGCTAGGTGCAATGCCGACTGCGATGAGGCCAGCGACGCGGATGTAGTTCTGGAGCAGCGAACGAATCCTTCCGAGAGCAATTCGGTCAAAGCCGTGGAGTCATGCCGCAACACCGCGAGTCTGCCATGGCCTAGAACACTTTCAGCTGGAATTCCCGGAACGTGGCGCAGCTCAACTTTTTTGAGGTTTTGAATAGCGGACGCTAGCTCCATCTTTTCGGCGCAGTTGACTGATGAGAACGCTGACACGGTGCTGAAATCCTGACGAGTGGGAAGTAGGAGGCGAGCGGTTATTGATTGCTTGGGGGCCGCCATAACTTGGAGACGAAGGAATGCCCAGTTTTGAAATTCGCTTACGGGTTGAAAGCGCCTTGTCTGTCAGATTCGAGTGCGATTGGTTTGGGAAACAGGTCTGCCACGCAGAAGACCAACTCAAGTATAGGAGAGAAATGCGTCGCATGTCGATTGATCAGCTGTACGCGTGGCTGTCGTACAAGAATCAGAGCGTGGCGATTGGAGCTGGGACGAGGCTGGGCGCTCTGGCGATGGAAGGGCTTCTGCCGCTGAATCAGTAAAGGATGGTTTTCGTCAAGGAACGGCAGCGTAGCAAAGGCTGAAGCTTGCAGCATGGCGACGACACACATGCCACATCAAGGCTTGAGGAACGCGACGTGAGAATGTTCGACATTGAGAAGATATAATGGATTAGTTGAGCGTGCTCGATGGCTCGATGCTGAATGCACATTATCCGAGCTTTGCCAAGTTAGAGGCGCGCTTCAAAGTCCCCTTCCGCATGTCGGATCAAGCCGTACGCATCGAGACGTTGCTTGATGACGCGCCGCTGCCGTGCACGCCGTCATGCTCAGAGGGCAGGAACATGGTCAAGCAACATGTTGGCCAGGCGCACCGTAGGGTTTGTGGGTGATTTTGCTTGAACATACGGCGCTCGCGTGCCTCATCCGGGGTAAACCAGGGTCTTCGTGAGAGTTCGCGACTGGCAACCGCGTGCGAGTCGACTTTCCAGAAATGGAGTCCATCCGGCAGCGAGGTCTCAATGTGGCAATTATGCGCGACGCCATGTTCATGTGTTGGCGGTGCCCTAGTGTCGAAATCGAAGGAGGCAACGAAGACTGTGTGCGGCCCAACAAAGCGGAGAAATCGACTGCGGGGCTCGCAGAATATACGGTGAGCCAGAAACTCGCAGATATCAACATCGACTTGCTCGAGTGCTTCCGCGTTGGGACCGGTGATCCGGCTCAGCCGCCAAAATATATATACACGATGTACGGAGGGAGTGTCAGCCTCATGAATGACGAGTACAATGTGTCCGAAAATTGCGTCATGATAAGCCAGCCGTGCAGGACTCGAGGCATCGAGCGCATGCTAGCCTTGCCATTGTCAGCACAGTGGAAAAGATGTTCGAAGGCTGCTTTGCGTGTGCTCAAGGTTTCGAATGACAAGCGACTGAACAATTCAGCCCGGATTGCACGATATGCTGACACTATCGCTTGCACTCTGACATAAGCCTCTGGCACAACGCACAACCAGTTTCCTTTTAGACCAGCGTAATCTATCCTATTGTACCCCTTCGATACCTTTTACTGGCTCTGCACTGGCGAGCGCGCCTGTCCTTGAAGCTCTGCCGGCACAAATTGACAGGCGGATGCAAAGGTGCTTGTACGGAGCTTTTGGCGAAACAACAGACACTACCAAGCGAGAGGAAGTCAGGCATTGTCACTCGAAGCGAGAAGCCAGAGCCTTCTGTGCCCATTCCAAGTCTTCATGAAAACACGTGAAAGAGATATTCTTTTCATGAAAGAAATCTTCGTTTCCGAGTACCGGTGAGGAATGCAACGTCGATGTGCGAACAGAAGATTTGTGAAAGGGGTAGAGACACGTGCACGTGTCTGACAAATGACTCGATGGAATACAGCATGAAAGGGGGCGCCGACACACACTTGCCAAAGTGTGCACGCGAAGGATGGCCGCCAGCTTGATCGAGATGAAAGTGCATCACGTGCGACCATCTGCAGCGGGTAGACTAACGACAATGTAGACGTCGACGAAGAACTGGAGGAGGAATGAGAAGGGGACAACAAAGATTCTGACGATACACGCGGCTTCATGAAAGGCTTGGATGACGCGTCCAGCAGTTTCTTCACGCTTGGCACACCCGACGAGCCGCGCAAGCAGCTTTGAGCTGACTGATCATGTGCTTGGCGCGCTTTTTGGAAGTGCACGCAACGACTCGAACAGTCTCCTGGGGCCTGTGCGCGCAAGTCCTCCGAGCCTGTTCGGTGAGCATGACGACAAGTACGTGATAACGATCGAGGCCCCTGTCCGTCCGAGGAGAAAATTCAGCTGGAGGGGAACGGCAATGGTCCAACCATCCCAATGCAGGGCAAAATTTGTCGATGCTGACGCAGATGACACGCGAGATAGCATCGGTTGCGGACTCGCGCGTCAAGTTCTCAACTGGAGTTTTCCAAAGTATCAAGGCAGTCGGGCTTAAAATACGGGAAAAATTGTTTTTCTCGGAGGTGGATAAGTTGTGATGCGAAGAATTGGCCAACTTGAACAAATTACTCGTGCTGCGGACGGTCGTCCTGATGATTTTGCTTGCACTATAGTCTCTGATCGCCGTGTTTACATTCACGCTCTACACTGGGATGTTCTGCAACACATTGGACCCGACCGCCTTTTTCACTGCGCTGCCTTTGCTCAACAATATGGGAGTGCCGCTCATGATATCTACCTTTGTGACGAACTCGTCCATCGAAAGCTGCATTTCTGCGAAGCACTTGGAGCTTTCCGTGGACATGGATAACTTGCAAGAGTACACGCAGCACGCGAGTGAACATGTGAGTCACGAGGGCAAGACGCAAGGTATACATGAAAATCGAAAATGGCACGCTTACATGGGGTGAGGTGTGACGACGCTTCCATAGGTGGCAAGGCCATCGTGGGAGAAGTTTTCAGTGCGCGTCAAGGACAATATGAGCGGTCAAACACGGCGCGAGAGGAAGGCCGTAGCGTCTGCCAAAGGCCGCTACACATAAGCAGGTCAAAGAAAATTCGATGAAGTCGAACTACCTTTGCTCAAAAGCGTGAAGATGGTGCTTCGTCCCAGCGAGCTGGTCGCGGCAATTGGACGCGTGTGTCGAAACCATTTGCTGCTCGAGAATGATTTCGAAAGACTTTTCTCTTGTGTGAGCAACCCCACGGCTCACCACTTTGGCATTATTGCGGGAAGACGGTTTGGAACCGCGGACGAGTCCACACCAGGCGGTCTTTCCGCACCATTTTGATAAAGCGTTTCATGTCGAAGGTCGACCTGCTCGAGCTCTGTCGCTATCAAGCTGTTGTATATTGAACAAAGTTTGTCTTTGTCTTTCATTCTATTTACATGGAGGGCCACGGTCCTCGAATATGGCTCCACGCCTTTTGCCCTTCTTCTGGACATGCTGCTGTGCTAGCAGCTTTACTTCCAGGCCGTATGCTGACCATGTCAGGGCAAGCACCTACACGGGAGGACACGCTGAACACGCGCCATGATTTGCTCAGGCGGACGACTATGTGATGCCGTAGAATACGGCGTCGGTGTTCCACAGAGAGGATTTTAAGAGTGGATGTTGCCTTACGAAAACGCCAACCTTGACGTTCGGGTCAGGGACATTCACTCTCTCAACAAAAAGTGACCGCTCATCGAACCGAAACATGTGTCTTCGCGTGCACGCAAAACTGGAAGATATGGAGCTTATGGTTGAGGAAAGAGAGTAGCGCGGCAGCAGACGTGGATCGGATACGAAGAGGCTATGAACGTTGCATTTGTCAGCGGAGCGAGCGTCGGCTCGTACGCTTCGTGGCATGCGCTGCCAAACAAGGCTTGCAGGAATGCGGAGCAATTCCGCCCGATCGCTGCGGCGCGCGTGGCGCAAAGGATGAGCTCCACAGAAATTGTTGAACTCATGGACAGAGACAGGCGCCGATTCTTGCAGCAAAGTGCGATGGCTTTGATCGGGGTTACGGCGGCCTTTGGTGTGGAAGAAGCTCCAAGCTCCTCGGTGCGATGGGGGGCCGTGCTCGCGGCGGAAAATGGAGTCTCCAAAAAAAAGACATTCTATGATTTGCAGGCGACCAAGGACGGTAAAGTGCAGGATCTCGCGCAGTTTAAGGGCGGCGTTTCTCTGGTTGTCAATGTTGCGACGTACTGCGCGCTGACCACACAGTACGAAGGACTGGCGGAGATGTACGATCGTCTGGCGCCGCGCGGGCTCCACGTGCTAGCGTTCCCTTGCAACCAGTTTGGGAATCAGGAGCCGGGCTCAAACGAAGAGATATGCAAGTTTGCGCGTGAGCAGTACGGTGCCAAGTTTGTCATTTTTGATAAGGTCGATGTGAACGGAGACACAGCAGACCCGGTTTACAAGTTCCTGAAGACAAACAACCCGGATGATTCGAAGCGGATAGAGTGGAACTTTGCTAAATTTTTGATCGACAAGGACGGCCAGGTAGTGCGCAGATACAAGCCCGGAATTCTACCGCACTCCATTGAACGAGACATTGTCGCGCTGCTCGACAACGCGCCCCTTCCAATGAAAAGAAAACCGCAGCTCGGAGTGGTGTGATTTTTCTTGAAATTTCTCATCCGGGACAGGGCTCGGAAGGCGGAAAAGGGGAAGACGTCGACAGGAAAACACACATACACAGACACACACAAAAGGCAGGCGATAAAATTTTCAAAGTTACCTTGTTAGCGCGTAGTTGTCTGAATGTTACCTATCCATGTACAGGTCGATCGCACCTGAAAAGGCCGCCATGCCAGCACACGCCACGGCCATCTGCTGGATGCGTGCCTTGGCTCCTATTGACTGCTTTGGCGCGGATGCGAGCGTCGCCCCCGTCACACAGCCCGCAGCAACTGAGTTCCAGATATCGTGCCGGGCACGGTATGATTCGATCGCACACTCAGAGCTTGAGAAAACTGCGCCCCAGATCGCAAAACTCTTCGCGTAGCTGCCCATTGCGCGACCGGCAGACTTGAATCCGACACGAAAGCGCTGGACTGTGGTGCCCTTGGACTCGACTGCCTCGTCCACAGCCTGCGCGTAACCACCAAATAACAGCCCGAAAAACAGCCCGATACCTCCCCCTGCTACCGTCGATAGAAGTGCTTTGAACGCACATGACTCGCCGACCGCATTCAAAAATTTCGTCGCCTGCATCGCTCCCAGCGCACGCGCCTTTTCCTCGTCCGTCATGCCTTCAAAACCGCCGCCGGTGCCTGGCATCCCGCCAGGCATGCGTGGCGGGAAGCTTGGCGGCTGCATCGCGCCTGCAGCCAAGCTTTCAGTCGAAAGAGCGTCGCAGCCTACTTCGGTTCCGACTATGACTGCAACCCTTCGATCTTTGGCAGTGACTTGGACGAAACTAACCTTAGTTCCAATTACTTTTGCTGGCCGAATTCGTGCGAAGAGGGCTCGCCGACGATCCGGGAGGAGGATCACTCAGCGCGGTCAATTCTGGAGATTCCCAAATTAGAAGCACATTCTTTCATTCCATCTCGTACACAACATACAGACCGACTAAAGGACACGTGATTCTGATAAGTCAGTCAGGGACGAGGCTCCAATCTACCACAGCCCTTGCCCGGCAGCTACGATGCCTCACTTGGAGCGGCAACCAGTGGCCGCCGGCGACACCGCGGGCAAATGCCGCTCAAGGCTCACTCGCGCACGGACGCAGATGCCTCAAAGTCGACCGGGCGAAGCTTTGAAGGCTGACGCTTAGCCTCGTAAATAGGATTGGTGCTTTCCTCGCTGCGTCCAAAGATGCGATATGGCTGCGACTTCCACTGTTCCCAGAACCCGAGCTGGTTCTGGTTCTTGACCGGGTTCGCGTACATGCCATCGATACCGCCCAGACGCGCGGGCTTGCTGAGCCCCACGGCCGGATCACCAAACGCCTTCTTTCCAATGATGTATCCTGCGAGCCCCGCGGCCACCAGCGTCGCGGCAATCACCGGGTACGCCTCGGCCTTCATCCATGTCTTACGGAACGTGGCAAATCCTCCCGTCGTCGTCATCTTGTCCTTTTTCCCACACCGTCCACTCCCTCACCACCCCAATCCCAAATCCCCAGCCCCTCCCAAACAACCCCGGCGCACTTATACCCGCTCGTTTCCCGTACACTCTTCTAACACCCAATCTAACTGCTGGCCCTTCCACACTCACACGTAAAACCGCCACGCTGTTACCCTCCGCCTCCTGTCTCTTTATCTTTTCCCTCTTCCACCCCCCACCGCAACCACCCTTTTATTCCCGTCCCTCGCCCTTCTCCATTCTTCCAAATCAAAAGTTCTGTTCTGTCGCTTGCTCTCAACTTCAATACCGCACTGCCAGCTCATCATGATTCGGACGAACCAAACAAACCGCTTTGCCTCGGGCGCGCGTCCTGGTCCTACCGCGCAACGTAGAAAACGCAAAACATCTAATAAAAACGGGCTTCCTGTCTATGAACGCGACTCGCGCCGCCCGCCCACTGCGCGACACAAGCATGCGGCGGCACGGTTTATCGGTTCAATGCCGGAACCGGGAAGGGGCGAGCCGACGCTAGAATGGCGGTGGATGTGCGCTGTGCGTGTGGATCGGTCGCCGCACAACGGCCGGGAGAAAGCAAGCGTCCCGGGGTGTGTGTGGACCGTCGTTGAGCGTGGCCAGGAGTAGGGAAGCAGCGCAGGATGGAAAAGCTCGATGTGGGGGCATGCGTGCGGATGTGGGTCTGACAAGTGACGCGCGAGACTCCCGACAAAGGCCACTCACGGGCGGACCGAAAGTACAGTGAGTCAGTCCAGACGCTGTACCCGCTTTAAAGACAACTGAAGTACAGCGACACAGTACTTTTTGGGTTATTGGCCACTACCGTTTTTGAGGCGTCAGAGCGGCGATGTCGGTGCGAGTCACGTGGCAAAGAAGGATGGGGGAGCCGGTGCGGCGCCTGTAACGCGAAGAGGAGCAGCGGCCTCGTTTCTTCAATGTTGGTTGTCGCCCGTTTGTGTCTCTAGCGACTGCTGGCGCGGGCTTTGTTTTCAATTCATCGCAAACCTCTGCCCGGATTGTTGACTCTGTCATATGGCGATACACAATCCATTGACTGTCTGCTGAACCGAGCTGAACAGGAGTCAAGACGATTTATAGAGACACTCGAAACGCGAGAAAATGGATGTGCCCAGTGACTGTGTCTCCGAACGTGTTCCTTTTCTCGCGTCTGACGCCAAGTCGCACGCGCTGCAGGAACGGCACATTTATACGTGTTGATTGATGTGACATTCAAGGGATGGCTGCGCAACACAGGTCGTAGCTGAAAGTCGGCCTGGTTTGAGAAAGCGCATTCATTTACCGCGACAATGCATGTCGGGCTTGGCTTCGGATCGGGAAAGTTCACGATACGCTGCTTGGAGACGCCAATTCTTCGTTGATTCTGGGGTAGTCATGGATAAGCAGGTGGTAGTCATCGGAGGCGGCTCGGGCGGCGCCGTGCTGGCACACGAACTGACGAAGGCCGGGTTCAAGAACGTGACTCTTGTGGACAGAAAGGACTACTTTGAGGTCACGTACGCATCCAATCGCGTGCTGGTGGACCCGGCGTTGGGTGAGCGCCAGCGCATGCATTATGCCAAGCTGCTCAAGTGCAAATTCCAACATGGAGAGGTGGCAGAGCTCGAGGAGAAGAGCGTCAAGCTCAAGGACGGCTCCCGCGTGCCGTTCGATTTCGCGATCGTAGCCACAGGCGCCTCGTACAAGGACCTCGCTTACGCGAAAGGGTGGAAGACGACCACGATCGTTGAGCGCAAGGCCGAGGTCTCCGCCGAGCACGAACGTCTGCACGCAGCGAAGGAAGTCTTGATCATTGGCGGTGGCCCAACGGGAGTGGAGCTGGCGGGCGAAATTGCCTTCAAGTTTCCAGACAAGTCAGTCACTCTGGCTCATGGTACCGACCGCCTGCTTCCTGGGTTGAGCCCCAAGGCAAGCGCCGTTGCCCTGAAAAATTTGCAGGCGCTGAATGTGAACGTCTTGCTGAGCAAGCGCTTGAGCAAACAGGACGAGGCGTACAAGAAGGCAGACGTGGTGTACACATGCGTCGGTTACCTGCCGAACACCGAGCTCATGCAGGCCAGCTTTGCTTCAAAGCTCGACAAGGACGGGCGCATCACCGTGGACGACAAGTTGCGAATTTATGGCTACGAGCATCTCTTTGCCATTGGCGATTGTGCCAACGTCGCCGAAGGCAAGCAGGGGTACTCGGCGATGATGCAGGCGAAGACATGCACAAAGAACATGGTCGCCGTCGCGCGGGGCAAGCCGCTGAAGACGTACAAGACCCATCCTCCGGGAGGCATTGTGTCGACCGGGCCCAAGACTGGGGTTGCGCAGACGCCGCTGGGTATCACGTCCGTCCCCTTTTTCATCAACGTCAAGAACAAGGACTTGTTCATCGGCATGACCTACAAGAGCTTTGGTGTGGCGCGTTAGACCAATACCCAAACACAGACACGTGCTCAGCGAGAATCCCGCGATGGTTTTTTGAAAATTCGTTTGCAATGTGACACCTTTTCCATAATAAAGTGACCCTACGTAGAAGATCAGGTAATTTCTGAGTAATTTGTTTGCGCAGCTTTCACTCTATGTCTGTTTCCCGAGAAGCTGTTGCAGGACTAGCTGCTCCGAGCGCTGGGTCCGCGACGGTGCCGGCGTGCTGGGCCGGCGTGGTGTGTGCGGCAAGGCAACAAACGATGGGGTGCGGGCGTACGCAAAGCGCACTCTGCACACGGGCAGCCTTGAGCTTGGCCGGGATAGCGCTCTTATGTTTATGGAGTCCGGCGTTTGTGTCTGGCGAAGTCAGGCTGGTGCGCGTCTTCCATCGGCACGGCGCGCGCTCGCACTTGCGGAAAAGCGCCACCGATTTGGAGAATGAGACGCAGTCGATTCTGATGGACCAAGGCGCGGAACAGTTGCGCGCGCTGGGTCAGTACATGCGCGGGCTGTACGTGACCGGTGAGCTGGAAAGTGGCAGGTTCACAGTATACGACTTGCCGGACAAATACAACTATGACGACTATCGCTTTGTTTCGTCAAACCTCCAGCGCACACTTCGCAGTGCTGCAGCCTTTGCAGAGGGTCTGCTGCCGGGAGACGATGTTCCCGTCAGAAGTAGCTTATTGGACAACGAAATGATTCGCGCATACGCCAGTTGCCCGGCAGTCAATGATTTGCAGCTCGAGTGGTTTGGGTCGGAAGAGTTCAAGGCGCGCGAAAGTTCAACCAAGGACTTTAGGAATCGGTTCACCCCGTACGCAATCAACGGCGACGTGTCTATGCAGAACTGGTGGAACCTTTACGATCGTGCCTTGCTCGCTCGAACGTATCCGGCACTTGGGGACGTCACTGGTGTTGGCAATATGCCGACTTTGACGGAGGCTGAATTTGAAGAGGTGCGCTCCATTGCAGATTACGTAGAATCCCGCAAGTTTTCGCTCAATGTGCAGCCCACCGTGCTCGGTGCCACGCTTATCCTGAACGACCTGCACAGTGATCTGAGCCGCTACTTTGACGGGCAGGACGTGCCAAAGTTCAAGGCTTATTCTGTACATTACCCGACTCTCTTTTCGTTGCTTGCGGGGCTCGGCCTTCCATATTCTGAATCTGGCGTGTCAGGCGAGATCCCGCCGTTTGGTGGCTCGGTCGTGATTCAGTTTGAGCAGGATAGGGACACCGGCGAGCGGGCGCTACGTGTGGTTTACATTCGAAACCAAGCTCTGACTGCTTCCCTCTCAGATTTTGAGTGGAGCTACGTAGGCTTGCCAGTGTGCAACCAGAACGATGCGTTCTGCAATTCCGCAAGCATGCTGGAGCTTATTGCTGGACAAGCCCGCTCTGTTTCTGAGTGGTGCTCTGCGTGCCAAATATCTAACGAGGACCAGGTCACCTTGTGCCTGGTGGATGGCGACCCGGATTCTGGGGGAATGAGCCCCGTCGTTGCAGGCGTGATTGGAGCCTTTGTGACGCTAGCTGTGATTGGACTCATTCTGATTGCAGTTTTCATTTTGAAACGCCGCAAGAGGAAGGAGAGCTTGTACGGCTCGAAGTCATCGCACCCTGATCTGGCAACGCATGCTGACTACTCTGACGCACAGACCACATTCTGGTAACCCTAGGACTCTGGTATACCACTTGTTCTGTCACAAGGAATCGAGACCGACGTTCATTTGATCGGCCGGTGGACGTTTATTTCGCCTTGTAGCGGTTGGGAAGGCATTAAACGGTATTGGTCTATAAGCGGATGAAAAGCACCACGCAAGGAAGCTCGCGCGTCGCGCGCCAGGTTGCCTTGCTCAATAAAGGTCGATCGCGAAAGAAGGCCAAGAAGACGAGGCAGGTCAAGCCTTCGAAAGGGAGCCCGGCCTCAACGCAGCCGCCGACAGTGGTGGAACAGATGATCCGCAGTATCCGTGCGAGGCGGACACAACAGGCGGTTCTTTTGCTCGAGGGAGAGCACACGAAGGGCAAGCAAACCTCCAAGTTGGGAGAGCGCGGCGACAAGAGAGCTCGGCGTCTGGCTAAACTTCGTCAGAAGGCGATGGACGCGCAGCACCGCGTACTCCAGGCGCTAGAGAAAAAGCATTGAAATTGTAAAAGTGGTGAGGAAGCGTTGTTATGTCCATGTCGCATGTAGCAGCGGCAGTGGTCGCTACGTGGCGCAAGCTGGACTCCGCTCGCGCGCGGGCTCGGTTTGTGCTCTTCTTTCTCGTGCTTGTGGTTCAAAATCTGGGGTTGGAGAACGTGTGGCTTGGCGTTCGCCTTCTTGTTCAGTATTACATCGTCCTGCCTTGGTCTGGTCTTCTCCACAAAGGGGTTTCATACGCCGCCGAAATCGTTTCAGATGATATCTGTAGCGATGAAGAAGAAGACGCGAAGGACTCTGATGCGGCCCGTCCGCACGACAGGCAAGTGTTGGACATCTACCTGCCGCACCGCGAGCCGTGTCGATGTGATCGTCGCAAAGTTGTCGTATTCGTGCACGGTGGCGCTTGGGGAAGCGGAAATACTTGGCAGTATGCGTTGCTCGGCCGATTCTTTGCGCTGCAGCACGACATTCTGGCGCTCGTCGTAACATACCGCATATTCCCAGACGGAAGCGTCGTTGATCAGATCTGTGATGTGCGCGCGGCATTGATTTGGGCGCGCAAGAATGTGGCGACGTTCGGGGGCGACCCAGATTCCATCTACGTGTTTGCCCATTCTGCCGGCGCGCACCTTGTGTCCATGGCGCTCCTCGGTGACCTGGGCAAAGTATTTCCGGCCAAGATGGCTTCACTGTTGGAGCTGAATCTCAAAGCAGTCGTCCTAGCCGCCGGTGTCTATGATATTGAGCACCACTACCAATACGAGGCATGGAGGGGCGTGTCTGAAATTTCAACCATGAAGCCCGCGATGGGCGGCCCCGGAAACTTTGACCTCCTGTCCCCGACACACCTTGCGCGAGTGCTCACGCGCGACGCACTCAGTAACGTGCTCTTACCAAGCCAGCGCTCTTTCGCCGAACCGTTGCAATTACACGGGGATACAATCGCGTCCGTATTGGTAGGAGCACACGAACATTTAGATTCAGAACAACGGCGGCCGTGCCACGATGAGAATTCGAGCAGATCATTTCCTCCCCTCTATTTGATGACGTCGGGCGCAGACTCGACCGTTCCCTTCCACGCAAGCGTGGCATTTTATCATTCCTCAGCTCGCGTAGGGCTGCCGGTGCGTCTCTTGCTCTATGATGGTGTTGCGCATGCAGATTTCGTCACAGATTACATGGAAAACTGCCCTGAGCGTGATCATCGCTGTCACTTTTATGCACCGGTGGCAAAGCAGCATTTGGAATTGTCTAAAGGGCATGAAAAGAAGCACCAAGAAGGGCAGATAAATCGGACGTGTGCAGACCTTCGGCATATGCATCCAAAGCATGTAGAGGATCTTCTCTACATTCTGTCGTGAACGTGCGCATTTGCTCACGTCTCGTGATCTCCCTAAATGTGCATGCCCTCGTGACATTCATCGAAGTACTACTCAACTCGATGTTCGGTCTGACCTTTATTTGTTCCAAGCGCGCTACCTGTCACCAAACGTCAATCAAAAATACAAGCGAGGGAAGGAACCTTTACCCAAGTCGCCTCGCTGATAATATTTTCCCATTTTCCTTTTCCACTTCTTGAACTTCACTGGGGAATGGAAGTTGTCAATGAAGCTTTCATGCGCCTCAAGCACTCTCTGAGCTTAGCCGGCTCTGTTTCAATCGATTTAAGCAGCGTAATATTCGTCGCAAAAGAGCGAGCGCTTTCGTACGCTTTGAAAACGCGCGTCAGTTCGTCATCTTCCTGTTGTCCCTGCTCGTAACCAACTGATACACGCGCGCACGATCCTGTGTCTAACGACATGTCGCGCAGTGCAGGGCTCATCTCCCCAGTCTCCATGAGCGCTCGCGCGCGAGCAGTCACAATTTCAGGTATTCCGCATGCTTCTGCCGTACGTAGCCCGTACCGCGTGTCATCCAGAGGTCCTTCAATCAGCTCAAACTGCGACGGCTCGGAGCCGCTGCGCATGTGGAACTCTTGAACACGCAAATTTACCCGCGTCACACGGCCCAAGTCGGGAAAGTGAGTGGTGAAGAGGCACAACACCTTGCAAGAATCAGCAAGAAACTCAACTGTGCTCCAAGCAAGAGCAAATCCTTCAAGATGTGAAGTGCTGCGACCGAATTCATCCACAATCAGCAAACTCCGACGCTCATCCACGTGATGGCCATGATCAGATCTTGAGGCAGATTCTGAGCGCGATGCTGATCCAGTTGTGCTCCGAGTATTGATATGGGCTATAGCCGCTGCCATGTCACTTACTTCCCGTGAAAACGATGAGTGATTGTTCTGGAGGCTATCTTCAAAGCTGCACCGCGAGCGAAGGCACCGCAGTACTGGGACATACGCGCGGTCTGCCGGCACCCAACACCCCACATGAGCAAGAATGACAGCCAGGGCAACACTTTTGATGTATGTCGTCTTTCCCGACATATTCGCGCCCGAAATTAGAACAACACGAGGCCCATACGGACTCACAAACGCATCGTTGGGAGCACAGAGTCGCGACTGGTCATGCCTGGCGCGACTACTACTACTGCTACGCGTTTCTAGAAGTACGTTCCGCAATTTCTTGAACGCCAAAGGCCCCTGCACGGAAATGCGCGGTCGCGTGTATCCGTCCTGTGAAGCGACCAGCTTCGCAAAGCCCAAGAGGCAGTCGAAAATGGCAATCGCATCGCACATCCGATGCAGTGATAGGATGACGGGCGGACTCCATACGCTCGCCAGCAGAGCCTGCAACGCGGAGGAGCTCAGAGTGACGATTTCCGCGAAAGTGCGCTCAAAGCGCGTGTTGAGGTCAATCAGCTTCTGTGTGGAAAACAACACAGAGGCCTTTCGGATCGCAATTTGAGTAAATTGGAACTCAGAGCTCTCCGGACCACTGGTGCCATTTCGTTCAGCATTTCCCCAGAAGGCATTCCATTCTCGCGCATACGCTCGCAGCACGTACGAGCGGCTGGGCAAAAACGTTAATTCAATCGTCATGGCATGCAAAAGGGAGTCGCGGATGGCGCTCCAGTGATCTTCAATGTCCTCCAAAATTTCAGCCAGGATTTGGCGAGCCACGTCAAGCAGAGGATTTAAATTACCACGAACAATGCGCGCAAGATACAGCCGCGAGCGCTCCGCTGCGTTTGGTGAGCGGCGACTGCTTTCTGGTATCGCGCGTTTGCCATTTAAAGGCCTTGTGGTGTCAGCTTGATGATGAGCAGCATGCAAAGGTGCCTCGACAACCTGCGTGATCTCGTGTGTGATGGAGACGATTCCCGGATCCACGCACGCGCGATAAACGCTTTCTAAGAGTGCGTTTCCGTTAGAACGGACTGCTCCGTTCCTCTGCTCCGAAGGTGCGGACTTGTCCACATTAGCAGCAGCAGCAGCGGACGATGAAGCTTGCTGTGCGAGAGCAATCGATTCTGCGAGTTCTGGAAGCAGAGCCAAGGCTTCGTACAATTGGGAAATCACCTTGACATTGCGGAGTACCGATGCATTGAAATTCTGCCCGTACACGGCCATGCTTGGAATGGCTCCATGTCCCTCCTGCGGCTGCATGAAACGACGCAGAATAAGCGAAATGCCATTCTCAAGATCCGGGAACTTTGCGAGACTCTTTGTTGCTTGGAAAAAGGCCGCTTCGTGCAGGAGAAGCGTTTGGACTGCATCTTGCCGCATGGCAATGGACGCCAAGTCGCTGAGTGGTTCCAACAGATTACGCCTCATAAAGCGGGCACCCATGCGCGTCGAAATCATCTGTTGCAGGATGCCGAGCAGAGAGCAGTTCTCCTGTTGAGTCTGCGCATCAACTTGGAAAGCTCCGGATCCGAGCAGTTCAAGCTGCGAGATGGTACTCCAATCCAAGGAGAGTGTGTCATCCGGCGAACAGTACGTCACTTTCATTGCCTGAGGGGGGAAGGAGATGTTCACGTGGTCCAGAAGTGCAGCGAATGCAGCTACAGCGAGATATGGTTGCGCCGTGGGAAGGCACCCAGCACCAAGTGCGTATTCGGGGCCCCGCGCGCAGTACAAATCAAGAAGCGTCTTGCCGCGCAGTTCGCTGAACAGCTTCCTTTCGACATACGACGTCCTGGCTTCAGCTAGAATACCTGATTCTTGAAGCACAAGATCAAGCGCCATGCCTGCGCTGGTGGATGACAAGATCACTTCGCTAGGCCTGCGGGATACCATCATGGAAAAAATAAAAGGGATCGCTTTGGTCAGTGCATGAACATGGCAACGAAGACGCAATGGCTCACATCTCCTGAGTGATTCGCCTGACACGGGGTTGCGAGTGAACATACGGTAAGATGGCAAGCACTGTGAGTGTATCGATGAAGAGATTACCATCGCATACTTGCCTGAGCTCTACATGCGACGACAACTGGCTGTATGCTGCAATCCCTACTTGATGGGCTTTGTTCTCGATCAACGCCACGATATGCAAGTTCGAAGAGCTATCGGACCCTGTCTGTCTCTCCCCAGTGCAAGTCAGACTCTGTGTCGGCCGGCAGACGGCGCTCCGTTCCACCCCACTTGACCGAGCCGCCATGGTACAGCCAAAAAGGCATGAGCGCCTTTATGCTCCCTCTTTTGCCGGAGCGTCTTTCTCTTTGTCCTGCGCGATTTCGAGCTCAATCTGCTCAAGCTGGCTGGTGCATTCACGTCGCACGAGTTGCTCGTAGATCCCTGAGCACGGCGCCAGCCGATCGTTTGCCTGTGCGGGTTCCGTTTTCCCCCTCACCTTGTCCAACGTCTCTGTGCTCAGTCGCCCGTACTTGAACCGCGCGGGATGCTTCAAACACTGAGCGTATGAATACAGCAACGCGTTGCACAGCTCTGACTGCTTCCGGGTGTCCGCAGGCGGCATCCTCGGACTTTCCCGACACCAACCGGATCCCTCACTCGCGGCCTCGATGCGCCTCTCGGCTCTTGCAGGTTACTATCAACTGCGTATTTATTTTGGGTCTGCGGGGTGCTCAGGAGTGCATACGGAGTCCAGCGCGCAATAATTAACTGGGAACAAGCCTACGCGATTGGTCACATGGCCTTGCCACCAGCCGTCGGGATTTGAGCGCTGGACTTGTATTCGATCACCCTTCTGGAATGAAAGCTCGATCGGATCGTTGGACGCAAAGCTGTAGAGCGTGACCACTGAGGCAGGTATCCGCGGCTCCATGAGAAGGCGCACTGCTTCGTCGCGCGGATCTGAGACTGCGCACACTGAGACGCTGCGTACTTCTTCGGCATCATTCTGAGCGCCACTGCCCTCGCCGTCCTTGTCGGACGCTTCGTAGTCTTCGTAGCTGTCGCTGGACCCATCCTCGTCAATAGATGCTGAGCGCAACGATTCTCGCGCGGCAAGAATAAAGTTCGCAAAAGGATGCGGACTCGGCTTTCCAGTTTTGGCATTCTTGTCATTAAAACTTGGACTGCGTTGTGCCATCGACGGAGCCGTCTTGGCTGCAGATCCTGACGGAGTATCTTTCGAAGACGTCTTGTCTTTCGCGTTTTCAGGGTCTCGTATGTCATACTCAATCTGAAGGGATGAGGCTGCTGAGTTCGTTCTGCTGTTCGATACGCGAGGCGCCTTACGCGCCTCTCTCTCGCGGACGCTTAAGACCTGCTGGACGTAAGGCATCGCGTGCTCCGGAAATTCGCATGCTTCGGGGACCCATTCCTTCGAGTTGGCCAGTGACCCTGACGTGTTTCTGTCAATGAATTCAGCTGCCATGATTTCGCCAATTCTAAAGATATTTGATTGAAAGAGTGAAAGGCGCGCCATGCTCACACGCACAAAGTCCGGTATGGATTCTGCAAGAATAGTCCACTCTTTGGGGGCAAATTCCATGAGTGAACGCTCGAGCGCATCCTTCTCGTCATTTGAGATCTGGAGCACGGTGTCCATATACGCGAGACACTCCATGCTCTCAAAAATCAGACGCGTGCGCGCGAGTAGGCGATCGGCAATAGCCTGAATAGACACGTCTTCGCTGTCAGTGAGCAAGTAGCCCAAGTTCTGGTGCATGGTTTGCTGCATGCGGTAGAACTCCTGCGTGCTATGCAGCAGGCTCATGTCGTTATCTAGCGCGGCGCGGCGGGATGCCTCCTCTGCAAACGCCATACTGCACTCCACGCTCTCCGCAAACATCGTCTCTATCGACTTGAAGTACTTGCGCGTGCGCACCAGCAACTGCACGTACAGCTTCAGTTCCGGTGGCACAAAAAACGCGCATTCTTCTACGCGAGTGACCCATTCAAGTCCATCTTCCTCTTTCCCATCAGCACCACCCATCGCAATTCCACGTTTCTGTTTTGCTCCGTCGCACGCAGACCCAACGGCTCGCTCAAACGCTTTTGCGCGAGTCCTGCTCGCCACGACCTGCACGCCCTTCTGCTGCGAGAGAGCCTCATGCAGTTTTCATTCAGACAACACACGCTCTGTGACGCCGCGTTCGCAAACCAACATGCGCCACCCTGACCTCTTGTGCTGCCGCCTTTGCTACTCTTCGGCTCGGTCGCTCACCAAACCAAAGCAGCGCCACTTTTTCAATTGCGACTGAGCAGCAGTGGACCCGCATTGACTGACAGATCAAGCAATCTGTGCAAAACCTGGTGAGGAGGAGCCGGAGTGGGCGTTCAGACGGTGTGCGCGCGTGACTGGCGCCTCCCAGACGCTGACGCTCGCTCGTTTGGCGCCGCGCGCCGCGTGTTTGTCTCGCTGCTGAACGCCGACAAACGTGCGCGGGCAGTGAATTTGCCGCGAGTGGACATGACATTGGGAACGCGCACATCAAACACCTACGCGTATTTTTCTGTTTCCAGATACACACGACCCATTTCTCTTCGGACTCTCGCATTGTGGCGCGAATCTGTGCGTCGCAATGAGCAGCACAATTGCGCAAGCCTTCCACTCGAAAGGCACAGAAAGGCTTGGAGGTGGCTCTCTCAAGAAACAAACTACAATCAAAGTTTTATAGTGTCAAGAAGAGAGAAGTCGCACACTTTATCCCAACTCTCCCACAACACACCTGATCCTCTGGCTCACACATTCACCCGTTAATTCAATCTACCACAACACAATGATCTTCACGGATTCCAAGAATCGTCCAACCGCTCACAGGGCGCGCGCTCAACGCTGGCTTGAAGCCCAAACAGAGGCAGCAGTACAATCCTACCTCTGTGCCTTCTTGAGATTGAAATCTGGTTTTCTGCAAAACTTGGCACGATCAGTAGTACCCCTTTGATTTGCTCTTTCCATCCAGCTTCTTGCCACCGTATCCACCGTACCTCTTTCCGCCATAGCTCTTGTCCTCGTATCCACCATAGCCCTTTCCGCCATAGCTCTTGTCCTCGTATCCACCATAGCCCTTTCCGCCATAGCTCTTATCCTCGTATCCACCATACCCCTTGCCGCCATAGCTCTTATCCTCGTATCCACCATACCCCTTGCCGCCGTAGCTCTTATCCTCGTATCCGCCGTAGCCCTTGCTATCGTAGCCCTTGCCGTCGTAGCCCTTGCCGCCGTAGCCCTTGCTATCGTAGCCCTTGCCGCCGTAGCCCTTGCCGCCGTAGCCCTTGCTATCGTAGCCCTTGCTATCGTAGCCCTTGTATGTACGCTCGGCAATGGGAATCTCGGTCTCTTCTGCTCGCGGGATCTCTGTGTCTACCAAGATCTGGCGCTCAAAGTCCAGAGGCAGGTCAAACTCCAATTCCTCGTCAACTTCCTCCTCAATCACACGCAACGCCGGCGACGGTGACGGCATCGGGGATGGGGTCGGCGTCGGCGTCGGTGTCATGGTCTGCGCACTAACTGCATGCATAGCGAGTATGGCCAGCAGCGCCACCAGAAGCGCCACAATCAACGATTTTCGCATCATTCCTTTGATTGTCTCTGCTTCGACTCCTCTCGTCACCAATTCAAGTCTCCCTGCCTTAATTTCAGAACCACGTTCCCGACCTTCTCAAGCTGTCCTCTCCTGCGCCTCCAAGTGACAGCCCGACCTCTCGGAAGAACAGCATCTGCTGCTGCTTTTATACCCGTACAACGACGTCGGCGAGCTTCTCACAGCCTCACATCGCGCCCTGGGCCAATCCATCCTTCATCCGCGCAGCGGCACCAACCATTCTGCGGTCATGGACGGCTCTGTCGACTTCTCAAAGCATGTCTCGCGAGCCAAAATATCACAGTCCTGCCCATCATCGGGATAGGGCGCTGACCCACATCATGTCAGGGCAGCCGCACGCATTCCCTGCCAGCACGCGGCTTCTGACCAGCGCACAAACGCACAAGCGCGTTCGAGTCGTTCTATCCTTTGGTCTTCTCCCTTTGAGCCGTCGAGGCTGCAGATCGTCACGAGCTCAACATCTAAGATGTACAGCGCGGAACAGTGCGCAGTCGGCGCGCGTGATGTGATGGAACGAAGGCCAGGAGTTTTCACGTGAGAGACAGGAGCGCTGGAGGTAAGCTGACGACACAGCAGGATGTTTGCGTTTGCTGCGGCACAAGCAGGCCTCGCACGTACCTGCGCCGGCGCACAAGCACGTGCACAAAGCCATGCGTGCCGTGTGACCGCACCGAATGGATGCTTTGAGTTCGCGCGCCGATCTGCCTGCATCGGAAGACGCGCGTCATGGCACGGGATCAGTAGTCAGAGCCAGAGCCGGAATTGGGATGGCATGGCTAACCCAGGGCGGCTTGGCCGTGGAGGTAGAAGGATGGCTATGAGTCTGAATGTCAAGGCGGTCGGCGGCCGTGAGAAGGACGCGCTCAAGGACTTGCAGCAGCGGGTCATGGTGGAGCGCGGGATTGATGCGTTGATTGTCCCGTCCGCTGACCCGCACAATTCAGAGTATGCTGCACCATGCTTTCTTCGGCGCGCATTCATTTCGGGCTTCTCTGGGTCGGCGGGCACGGCGGTGATTCTGAGAGACAAGGCGCTGCTCTGGACAGACGGCAGGTATTTTCTGCAGGCGTCCACAGAGCTGTCCGGAGACTGGACGCTAATGAAAGCCGGGATGCCAGACACTCCGACCATTGAGACTTTCCTTGCCGATTCTTTGCCCGAAAATGGTCAGGTGGCCATCGACCCGCTGGTGCACGTCACAGCAAACGCGCAGTCTCTAGAGAAAACACTCAATGAAAAGAACATCAAGCTGATCACCGTGAGCGACACAAACCTCATCGATGAGGTGTGGGGCACCGAAAGGCCAGGAATGCCAGCCGGTGCAGTGCGTGAGCACCCGCTTGCGTACGCAGGTAAACCGCGGACCGAGAAACTCAAGGAAATCGGTGCAGCGATTCAGAAGCACGGAGCTGATGCTTTGTGCGTGAGCATGCTAGATGAAGTAGCCTGGCTGCTGAATATTCGCGGAACAGATTACAAAGAGTCGCAATTAGTGCTGTCGTACTGCCTCGTATTTGCAGATGGCACAGCCAAGTGGTACGTGGACGGTGCTAAAGTGTCTGAGGAGCTTAAATCGTCGCTTAGCGGCCATGGAGTCACTGTGTGTGACTATGAACAGATATTCTGCGATATTTCCGCTCTCGAAAAAGTGTGGCTCGACCCTCAGACGGTTTCGTACGGAATCTTCCAAAAGTGCAAAGAGGCAGTGCTGCAGACCTCGCCAATAGTATTGGCAAAGGCGCTCAAAAACGACGCCGAGCTTGCGGGTATGCGTGAAGCGCACCTGCGTGACGGCGTTGCTCTGTCTCGTTTCTTCGCGTGGGCCGAGGAACACCTGGCGAAAGGCAACACACTGACCGAGTACGAAGTCGACTTGCAGGTGGACAAGTTCCGCTCGGAGCAGCCTGGCCATTTGTTCTGCAGCTTTCCGACCATCGCGGGCTCCGGACCTAACGGCGCTGTGATCCATTATCGGGCACAGGAGGCGTCTTGTCGCAAGGTCAGCGTGGACGAGCTATTTTTGTTGGATTCTGGGGCGCAGTATGATGTCGGCACCACCGATGTCACGCGCACCGTCCATTTCGGTGAGCCTAGCGCGTGGCAAAAGGAAACGTTCACTAGAGTACTGAAGGGACACATTGCGATTGACGCCGCGATATTTCCAGCGCGAACGCCGGGTGCGTTGCTTGACACACTCGCAAGAAATGCCTTGTGGCAGGCGGGTCTGGATTATCGGCACGGCACGGGACATGGCGTGGGAGCCGCACTCAACGTGCATGAAGGCCCGCATGGAATCAGCCCGCGAATGCAGAATACGCAGGGACTGCAACCGGGAATGGTGGTCAGCAACGAGCCAGGGTACTACGAGGACGGTGCTTTCGGCATTCGCATCGAGAACTTGCTCGTTGTGGAGGAGAAGTTGCGCGATGTTAAAACATTTGGGAACGCGCAATTCCTAGGATTCTCGCGACTCACGAAGGTGCCCATCCAGAAAAGAATGATTGCAGTCGAACTGCTCAGTCAGGAGGAGCGCGACTGGATCGATTTATACCACCGCGAGGTATGGGACTCGATTTCGCCTCGAATCTCGGAGAACGACACTGTCACGCTGAACTGGTTGCGGGCCAGTACAACTCCTCTACGTGACGGTCAGGGGACGGACAGTACGGGTGAGGAAAGTCGGAGGGATTTCATCAAGTCTACGATCGGTCTCGGCGCGCTGGCCCTTCTGTTTGGAAATGGAGAGGTAAGTCCTTGTCAGTGATCAAATGTCCGAGCGCTTTCAAGCTGGTGCCATGCAGTATGATGTTTCTGACCAATGATGACGTGTACCATTTTATTTCATTCCACTCCATGCTATGCGTCGTGTTGGCCTCGACCGACCTTTCCTTTCCTCTGTCTTGTTCCGCTTATCGATGTACACAGCTTCTCGTGCGTCCAAGTCGTGCGGATGAGGGGCCGAAGTGGAAACTTGACCCGCGTGAGTATCCGCCGAAAATTACTCAGAAGTGCTTCATGGATGTGCAAGTGGAAGGCGAGGAGCCACAGCGCATTGTGATTGGCCTTTTTGGAGATGTTGCCCCGACCACGGTCCAGAATTTTGTGGGTCTGATCACAGACAAAGAGGGTGCCGGATACCGTGGCAGCTCGTTCTACCGCGTCGTGTCCGGCCTCACTGTCCAAGGTGGCGACATTCCTTCCTCCAAAGGCAAGCAAGGCCGCGCCATACTTCCCGGCGGCAGCTATATGCCTGAGAACTTTGATCTGCGGCACTCAGTGGCCGGGCTGATTAGCATGTGCCATGCGCGCGATGGCAAGGCCGACTCTCGGTTTCTGATCCAGACCAAGGCCGACTCTGGGTACCTTGACGGCCGCTACATTGCATTTGGCCGCGTGCTAGAGGGCATGTCTGTCATCTACCACATGGAAGAGATCGGCGGTGTGGGCCCACAGAATCGACCCAAGCAACCAGTCACCATCGTTGATTGCGGACTCCTCGACCAACAACAAGCACCAAAGCTCCAAAGCTCCGCCGAAACCCTAGTTCGAAACGTCTGGTAAAACGTGCTCCTTTCACATAAAGATGCTTCTGGTTGTCTTTTTCTCGGGGCGAAGGCGTGCGAGGTGGCGCAAGGTCTCGGCGTCATATGCAGAGGTGCGAAAGCGGGAGTGGCGGTCCTGAGGGCGCAAGCGATGGCGACAGCTTCTCGTCAGTCCTTGGAGGATCTAGTGCGTGCTGCGCGGAAGATCGAGCAGCCGGACAAAATTGTGTGGGAAATTGACGCGCACAAGCTGAACGTATGGGTCGCAGATTCGGACGACCGCCCAGTCCGGCCGTACCTGATCATTCTCAACGAGCTGTATCCGCGTGGCTTCGTGCTCTGCAGCTCGCTTCCAGGAAAGGCGAGTAATCACCACATAAAGCCAGATGCCAAGCAACTCGCGCGATTCGTATTGGAAGCAATCCTCGACCCGCCAACAGGCAGTCCTGTGCGTCGGCCAGAGTTCCTCCACTGCAGCGATAAAAAACTTATTGAACCGTTGGAGCAAATTCTGGGCCAGGCCGGCATTCGAGTCTCGTATTTGACCAAAGCAGATGGTATTCAAAACTACGTTCAGACGTACTCTCAAAAGCTGATCGAGAAGGACCTGGCAACACAAGGCGAGGCCGGCGCCCTGCCCAGTATCACGGGCGCTCCGGGTGTGACGGACGATCTGCTGATGCGATGCATGCGAAATTTTGTGCTTCTGTACCACTCGGCGCCGTGGAACCGCGGGTTCTCGGAGAACCTCGCCTTTGGGATTTCATTTGATTCCGTCACGATTGAGACCGAGATCGCGAATTATATCAATGTGCTGGGATTTCTCGATAAGCGCAGTCGCGGCTTTGCTGCGGGCAAGTCGCTCCGTGCAATGAAGCTCAAATTCATGAAGGTCACGGTGCCTGAGGCAGAAAACATCGACGCGTTTGCCGACACAGAGTTCCGCTGTGCTGGTTGTGGGGTCGAGTTTGAAGCCGGCCAGGATGTATTTCGCTGTGCAGCATGCAAGTTCATTTTGTACTGCTCGTCCGAGTGTCAAAAAGCTGACTGGGTCTTGGAAACGGGTCATCATGTTGAGTGTCAGAACTGGCGCAAAATGACGAGCCCGCCGGCTTCCATCGTGAGAATGTGCTGGCGTCGTCGCGAACTCGTCTTACTCTTTGCCGAGGACGTCGCGACTCCGTTCGCTGATTTGGACTTTATTGAAGAGCATGAAATCGAGATGCCACACGATGAATTTCAAGATGAGGACGACAAGACGCGTACGGTTACGTTGTATCCGTTTCCCTTTGTGACGGTCAGCGGAGGAGGTTTTACTCCGACCGTTGTGCGACCAACGGTTCAAGAACTACGGTGGATGGAAGCAGCAGCCTGTGCGCTCACGGCAACGACTGAGGTTCCTGGACGAGAGCTGGGGCATCAGCAAATCAAAGTGGATGTGCAGAAATGCACGCTTGAGTGGAAGGCAGATTTTGCTTCGTCTTCATGACGTGACGGAGGGCAAGCGCGCTCCTACTGGCCGACAAACGCTGATGCTGTGTTTCGTGTGGAGCCCGTGGTGACAACCTGGACAGCAGAAGTCACAGCAGTCTGCCGCACACAACTGCCGTTTGGCTTCACAGAACCGAGATTTGTGCTCATGTGAACGAAGATGTGGACTGCCACTGAACATGTCTAAGCTCAGGCGAAGCGCCGAACAAAGACGACAGAGCGCGTGGCTGACATGCATCTTGTGCGCCTGGAATCGAACGGACAAATCTTTGGTTCCTGCATGTGCAGGTGCTCGTGGCCAGAGGAAAACCAGAAAAAATAAACAAAAAATCCAAGCGAATGAAAATCAAATCAATCTATATGCTCTACTGGGCACGTTCACTGGTGTTCATGTTCCCCTTGCAGTCCGAGGAAACTATGTCGCGATTCGTCACTCCTACCAAATTCGACGATCCCGTCTGCTTTACCGAGCTTGGGAGGTTGACGGAGTCTCCATTACCCACCGCGGCAGAGCTTGACAACATTGCTGCGCAAGTCATTTCTACCTCGAGCAAGTCGTCGTCTGAATATTGGTACCCGCCACTCTGTGACAGGCTTGAAAGAGTCGAACTTGTTTCGACGCTGCTAGAACTGCTTTTCTGGTCTTCCTCCTCCAGGAGTGGCGCATTATTGTCCAGTACGGCGCGCGCGGTCTTGACGCGCTTGCGTGCCATGCGCTGCATATGCCGTTTCGCTCGGCGTCGCTGCATCTGTGCACGGTATTCACGATGGTGAGTCACGCGCGCCGCTTCCATGTCGTATCCGTCGCGCGAATTCAGGGCGCACGCCTGTTCCACGAGATCTGGACGAGCCATGGCCAACTCAGCCAACCAGCGACGCGCCATGCCTCGGCGCCCGGTGCGCGTTTCGACCCAGACGTTCTTAAAATTGATGCTACTGCAAAAATTGTGAGTCACGGCTACAGAATCCTCAAGGTTGAGCACCGCGTGCCACCAGCCGCCGGGCACGAAGACGATTTCACCGGGTTTCTGGATAAACTCGATATACTCAAATTTGTCCCCGAGCGTCCGCTTCATGCGCGGCAGCGCCACCGTGAAATAGTCGATTGGTTCATCATCCTCACCTTCGCGCATCCAGTACTTTGCCTTCACAACCTTGCGGGAGGTTCCTGGTGGAAAAAAGATCCAGCGTTTCTTCCCCGCGATCAGCGCGTTCCATGCGCTTGTAGCCAGCGGGTCTATGTGAACATTGCTGCCAGACCTTTTCGGACCGATCAAGAACCACTTGTGCGGCGGCCGCCTGGGCTCGGGCACGAACGCAAACAAATCCTCTTTGAAATACTCTGGCACTTGATAGTCGTGCCGCAAGCTGCCTATGCTAATGGGCTTGCTATCAAAAATGTAGAGCGGCGAGTCGTCTCGCTGCAGCTCACAATACCTTAGAAAGTACTTAATCTTCAGGCGGACTGCGGCGCCATCGTCGTCCTCGCCGCAGCGCATCTTCACATGTCTGAACCGAGCGTCGATTCGCGGCAATGCCCAGCGTCCTTGCGCGTATGCAGGCCACTTATCCATTGCCCCCCGGATCACCAAAGGCAGCCTTGCGGCCTCGTACTGCGTCCGAAACCGCTCCAAGCTCAGCTCGGATGCAAGCTCCACGGCCAGCACGCCATGCGGCTCCACTTCATTCAATACTTTCGCGTCCCACGCATACCCTTGAATACTCCACTCACTTGGACGCAAGTCCGTGCGTATTCCGCGCTTGGCCTTCTCCACCAGCCGTCGCTCGTGCCGGTTCATCCCTCATCTAAACCCAACCCAACCCAACCCCAATCGCTCCCACCAACCCACTCAGCCACCTTCTTCCTCCGCGCGCTTACTCAGCCGCCTGCTCCCAGAAAAGGCCAAAAAGGATTAGGGTTTCTCGCTAGCAAGGAAGTACAGCTTAACAGTACTTTTGTGCCGTGAGGTACAGTTGGTCATTTGGAGCCACCGCGAAAAATGCCGAAACGCGAGTTTGCATGTGCAGGTGCAGCTGCGTGTGAGACGTGAAAGTGGTGGTGGTGTGGGACAGGGCGACGGAGTATGGCTTCTGGTGGTGGACTGCATGCTGCATGGACTCGACGGGTCAAGCGGATGCGCGCTGCGTTGCTGGATCTGTGCGTCGCATGGCGGTTGTTGGAGCCAGCGCGAGCGGTGTGGTTGCTTCTGCCGCTCGTCGCGCTCGCGCTGTTCTTCGCTGGGTATGAGTTGGGTTGGACTCGCGCTGCTCACACGATGGCCCGCAAGTCAGTGTTACCACGTGGACAACATGAGGACACGTTCAGAAATCAATCCAGTCCGAACGTCGCAAATCCGTACGAATTCGTGTTCGCTGCGGTGGGAAGCTGTGCGGAGTACGACAAGACGAACTTTGAAACTACAGGTTATGTCTTTGACCTGCTTACACAGGACACAGGTGCGCCACAGGGACTGGACGGCATCCTGAAGATTTTCGAGCGTTTGCTGCTTCCTGAAGATCGTGAGCTTGACGCTCAGACGCACCCAGCACCGGATCCACGCATGTTTGCACTAGTGGTGCTCGAGACAGGGCCTGGCTGCCAACGAAGAAGCCGAGATGTGGACCCTTTGCATCGCAAGACAAACCAAAAAAATCACACTGTGTCTGCCTTGGCTGACTTTCAGTCCAAGATGTTCCAAATGAAGCTCAGAGAGTATGATGAACATATCTTGCTGGACAACGCGACGCTCGTGTTGCGCAAGTACGAGATGGCTTCTTCAAAGTCTAGCAGTAGGCGCCGTTCAGATACCGCGCTTCGTCCCGTCGACCTCGTGGTCCATGATCTGGACGCATGGACGCGACCGTTCGAGGAAAGCACGTTGGTTTTCGTTTCGGCGAACGTTAGCGGCTGGGAGGCAGTGCAGTGGCTTGAGTTTCTGATCCGAAAAGAGCAAATTGGATCAGCGACTCTTTATCTGGATTTAAAGGTATACGATGCGAGTGACGAACCGGGCCAGTGGCAGGCAGCACGGGTCCTCACTCAAAAGTTCAACAACATGATGAAAATGGTCAGAAAGAGGATGAATACGGATTCTAAAATCACCGAAGTGGCGCTTTCTCGGGTCGGATTTGGCGTCGAGGGTGTTGGCGGGGTTTCAGACGACATTTTGTTTACAGTGCTTGCCGGAAACTCTACCTTTGGGAGGCGAGTCTTCGCGCAAGCCGACACATTCATGCGGCTCCTTCCGCCTGACAATGTCTTAATCACGACCAACGTCGAGCAGAGCGAAAGCGTGCTCGAACGACTAGAAAGCTTGGCTGGACCAATTCGCGTCGACGTAGTGTCTCCGGCACGACCGGAATTAGAGCCGCGCTTGCACATGATGCAGTCATGGTCGCATCTTGTGCGCGTTCGAGAGTCGTGGGACTTGATTATGAAGGACAACCCGAGAATCAAGTGGCTTGCGCTCATTGACGACGACGTTTTTATATTCCCCTCCTCGTTTTCTGAGCTCATCAGGCGCAGGTTGACGTCAGAGCAGCCGACTTGGGGTGGAGACTTGGAGCTTATTCGCATTGACAACGGAGACGCGGATGGTCGGTACCGTCTCCCTTTGAGAAAGCAGTATTTTGAAGCATCGGGCACATGGTGCCACATGCAGGATGAGCCGGGAAATATGACACGAGAGCTTCACGCTAGCCTCACCGAGGAGTACCAAAAAGTTCACCCCTACATGCCGCTTCCCTTTACGGAAACAGAGGCGATCAAGTCTTGCAACAGGACATTTTGCAGAACAGGATGCAATAACATCATCCAAGGCGGGACCATCGTACTCAATCGTGCGCTTGTGGAGCAGCTTCGCCCTCACATTGAAGCGTGCGAGGCCGAGACGACCAATTTATGTCCCCGCTGCGGATCGCAAAGGCTCTACTTTTGCATCAAGTCGCGACTCGACCCGTTCCCAACATCGGTCTGGCTCAAGGAAGTCCGCCGATTTCCGTGGAAGAAAGAGCTCATCTACGAGGACAACAAGAAAGTTGTCTCGTACCATGGCTTTGAAATGGAAAACAAGTATTGGTGCCGAAATATTCACCAAGAAATGCGCTCTCTGATGGAGCTCGAATTGATGGCTGAAAAGAAGGTCACGTTTGGGACGGGCTCGGGGCTCGTCTCACAGCGGAAGGTCGGGGACAAACTTGCCTGTCATGACAAGGGCACCCTGAACGAGGAGGCACTCAAGGAGCGAAAGATCAAATGCATCCCCAAATTTGGTGGAAGGTAGCGTATCATGCCATCGAATGACCAGATCAAGAGACACCATGTCGTGCGAGCTGTATATTTTGAAAGTGTGTGTAAATTTTGCTTGGCGGTTAGCGCTCTGTTATTGGATTTGGCAGTCTCCAACGATCGCTGCAAGAGGGGACAAGGGGCTCACGTCGGGAAGACGACCTGTCTATTCTGTTGAATCTGAACCTGTGTTCTTCATACGAGTCAAAAATCTCTTGACAAACGGAGACAACGCAAAAGCGAGGCCCAGGCGAAACGGTTTGGTGACCTGCGAGCCCGCCCAAGTTACGGCCCAAGCTTTTGCCAGGTCCGCGCCTCCCCGGGATAACCCTCCTAGTCGACACCACATAAATCCAAAGGCGATCCCATAATACAAGCAATTCATTGCGCCATACGCGATGAGGCCGGCCGCGCCCATGTTCTTCACGTCGACTCCATTTCGCAGACACATATCATTCCACCGACTCATCAAAGAGTTGGGCTTTTTTTTTTCTTAGGGGCAACCAGGAAATGCTCCGAGAGTAGCGCGGCTACTGCCATGCCGGCACATTGCGGCACCCAAAATGCAAACTGCATGAGAGACGCTCCCGCAGCCCAGGCACATCCAAAAACGATTGCAGGATTGCAGCTTGCGCCCAACAGTGCAATGCTCAGAACGGCCAGCGCAACCACAAAGGGCGTCTTGGATGAATTATCACCTCCAAACGAGGCGCAGTAGATACAAGTCATGAGAAATGCGCTGTTGATGAGCTCAAACACAACCGTCTTGTTCGTGCTTCCCATAAATAATGCCGGCGCTGCAACGGCAGTCGCGCCGCCGATGTATTTGGTCAGTGCGAGACCCAGACAGGCTCCAAGCAGCTGTAGCGGGACGTACAGCGCGGCCTCTTGCAACGTGATCTTCTCTGTGGAGGCCATACCAACCGTGACAGCCGGGTTGAGCAGAATTGGGCCGAATGGGCCCAATGCGTTTGCAATCGCGGCGACCACGACTGCGGCCATGACCGCTGCCATCGCGCCAGACTTGCTCGTCACAGCAAACGCGAGAAACGCCGTCCCGAGCAACTCGATGGCGCCATTCCTCGCGAGCTCCTTCCGCGGCTTCTCCCCACCTTCCATGACCGACGCGACCGCCTGCGCCTCGCGTCTCACGGAGACGCGGCTTCTCTTGCTCGCACGCACGTGATACGCCGATCCCAACGCAATCCTCAGAGCGTCCAGCCGCACTTCGAGCGATCGATCGCGAGCTCCGCGCACCACCACGTGATGCCGCGCGACATGCCTTTTCTGGTCCAACGCCGGCTGCCCAAGGGCAGCGGCCCCGATGCCTCCAACAAACGCCATCATCTTCACACACTTTACGCGCACGCTGCGTCCGCAACACGCCGAAGCAACACACACACACCCCCGCCCGCTCCCTCACCCTCACACGCTCACACCGATTATTTCCGGCTTTATCCGCTCGCTCTGAATCTCTGGCGCTGCATCTCGCGCGCGTTTCCGCATTCCACGTGTCATCCTGTTATCCTGTCATCTTTAAAGCCGCAACCAACAAGATCCAACTGTACCCACCGCCGTTTGTTTCATCTCGCTTTAATCTTAATAAAATGCAAAATAATAGTATTAAATAATTAAGTACAGTGCGGGTGTTCACCGCAACGAGAAGAAGAAGAGGAAGACGTCGAGCTGTACCTTATTGAGTGCTGGCAAACGTGGACGAAGAGACGCGTTGTCGGTGGAAGAGGGAGAGAGGGAGAGAGGGAGAGAGGTGTTGATTGCGATCAAGGTGCGGAGAGTAAAGACTGTGTGTGTTTGTGGGTGGGTTGGTTGGTGGGGAATAGATTGAGGCGGGGATGGATTCGATCATAGCGTTGACGGGCGATGGGTTCGTGATGTGCGCGGCGGACATGACGAACGCGCGCAGTATTGTGGTGATGAAGGAGGACATGGATAAGATCATGGAGCTGGATCGTCACCGCTTGCTGTGCATGGCGGGCGAGCCGGGAGACGTCGCGCAGTTTACAGAGTACGTGCAGAAGAATGTGCACCTGTATCAGCTCAGAACAGGCGTCTCGCAGAGCACGCGCGCCATCGCAAACTTCACGCGCAACGAGCTCGCCAAGTCGCTCAGAAAGAATCCGTACTCTGTCAATCTCTTGCTGGGCGGCTACGATCAGCACGATGGACCAGAGGTGTTCTATCTTGACTACCTCGGTACGCTCCACAAGATGCCCTTCTCTGCCCAAGGCTACTGCGCCTACTTTATTCTCGCCACGCTTGATCGATACTACAAGCCCAACATGAGCGAACAGGAAGCGCTCGAGGTCATGCGAAAGGCGATCGACGAGGTCCGCATTCGGTTTTTGATCAAGCAGCCAGACTTCTTGATCAAAGTCGTGGACAAGAACGGAATTCGAACCGTCTCAAAATGAGCAGCGGAGGCTCTCGCTCATTTGAATCGCAGAGAGGAGCTCGGATGCAAGCTGTACAAAGCAGAAACAGAGAAAGGCGAATCGGCAAGTGCGTATTATTAACAAATAAAAAAATGATGAAGGGCCGGCGTGCACGGCAATCCTTCAGTGACCGGAAAATGATTCATCTGCAATGCTGCACGTGGAAGAAGGAAAAAGAAATTCGCAAACAGGGCAGTCGGGGAAAACTTGAAAGGGCCTCACGATACTAGGCGCTCTGACATTCCTGCCAGCACCGAAGCCCATAGTTGCTGCTGCTCCTTGCCGAGCGCAGCACCAGATGCCTGCGTCGTGGCTTCATGACCTTCAGTGTCACTTATCTGCGGCTCGGCTTGCACTACATCCTGAGCCGTGGCTCCCGCTTCCTCCTTTTCTTTTTCTTTATCCTGGATCTCCAGAACTGCGGAACGGTACGCCATCCATACTTCATACTGTACAAACCATTGGCAAGCGCGCGCAAAGTACTCTGGTCCCGCTTCGCGAGCAGACGCGAGATACTTCTCAATCTCTTCGGCGCTCATGATGCCTTCCTTCCCCTCCACGCTAGAAGCCGTGCCACCTGCCCGTGAAGTTGGCGTTTGGCCACTTCCCTTCATCATGGCAAGTCTCCTGTACACCATCTCACGAGCATGCGGGTCATCGCACACGATGCTCGCGCGAGTCTGGTCGATTCTGCTATTCCACCAATCCAAAATTTCGTCATGATACTTATCCAACCACTCCCGCGCGCGCAGCGAAGTCATTGTACCCTCTGCCATCTCCTTGTAGAACATGTCCGCGGCTTCACGCACACTCTCGTCCGAATGCGCCGGTTCGAGCTTTGCTGCTTCCGCTCCTTTCCTTTTCGACGTAGAAGCGCCAGAAGCAGTCTTCTCGTTGGAGGGCTTTGCAGGTGCTGCAGTCTTCCGCTTTTTCGCTGGCTGCTTGGAGCCAGCTTCTGGGGTCGGTCCTTGATCTACCGTTGAATTCGCGACGGAGGACGACCCAGCTCTTTTCGAGTGACTGTTGCTTGACTTCATCCTCGCGTCCAAAGGAGCCTTGCCATGCATGTCGGTGGCTTCAGAAGAAGCAGCAGCCGAGACCTGCGTGTCACGTTCCTGCGAAACGACCACCTGGGATGCGCCGGCTGTGTCTGCATCGCCTGATGAGACGCCGACCCAGGTGTAGGCCGGTTTACGAGCATGGCGCCCAGACTGGACCTTTTCAATCAATTTTAGAGACGCCAGGATGTTTGCCACGTCGTACAAACGACGAACGCGCGTCTTCATCATTGTGCTCTGTTCAGAGCCTTCCTGCGAGCTTGCCGCCAACTCGTTCTTTCCGAGTAAACGCAAGGCGGCGTCCTCCAAGTTGATAACTTCCGTTGGATGATCGATGAGCAGCCGGACGAATCTTGCGGAGAGCATGCCAAGCGCCTTATCCTTTCGGGTGTCTGGCCGAGCGGGCGACGCGGCGCCCGGCTCGCCAACCACCGAGTCTTGAGCATCCACGAGCAAGCCATCGTCCTTTGCCAGGAGCTCCAGGTGCGATGTCAGGTTCTCAAAGCCTTTCCACGTGTACGTGTTCTTCCCAAAGCGATCGACTATGCCAATCGACTCGAGCACGCCCACGATATCGTAAATCCGTCGGCGCTCGACGCCGAGCCTGCTCGCGGCCTTATCGAGACAGATGTCATTTGAGCCCTCCCTGCCGTAGAGACTCAAAAAGTTCTGGCACAGGAGGCCCAACGATTTTTGCTTTCGGGAATACTCTGCGTTTTCTTGAGCCGCACACGCGGTCGCCGCTGAAGGTGGCGGAGTGAGCCGCTGCTGCGGAAGCTCACTCATCGCGAAACCGCTGTACCAGTGCAAGACACCGAACCGGCTACTACGCCCATACGGCCAGTCGCACGCGCCGATGCCAACTCTTCCAGAGGCGATGTATCAAGTGCAACCGGTGCTGTATTTCTGTCCCGTTTCCCAACGCGCGTGCGTGTCGGTGTCGGTTTGTGCCTGCCTGTATTGTTTAGGGTGCAATGCGAGGCGCCCGAAAGTTGGTCGCCCCTCGACGCGACGTTCCTTCGAGCCTTTGTCGCTTCTCTTTCTCGCTTCCCCTTCTGCCTTTTCCAGCTTCCTCGTTATTGTCGTCGTTGTCGCTGTGGTCGTCGTCGTGCGCACATACCCACCCACCCACATACACACACACACACACACCCACACAACGCCAGCGCGAGCTCGACACGATAAACACACTCGACACAGCCCGCCCTCACGCGCGCCGCTTCCCGCGCTTTTTCGTGCACATGGCGTGCCTCGCGCGCGTGGTACCAAAAAGGACGCAAAATAAACAGCATCCACTCTCTCTCTCTCACGCTCACACACTCGCGCTTGGTACCAACGCAGCCGCGCGCGCTCACAACATGGCGCGCCCGCAGTTGGGCTGCGTGCCAGTTTACGCACGTGATTGGAAACCGGCGCGGCGCGGCGGTTCAGTGACACCGTACACCCGTCATCCCCAAAGGTGGGTGTTCCGTGTAACTGTACATCTACGGGTGATTGTTCTACAGGCGGGGGAGGGAACAAGGGGCTTGGGAGCGACAGGTCGCATGTCGCACTGCGGCGACGGTGAGCGCCATGCGCGGCCGTTCGCGCGCGCATGGCGTGGCTGATGTGATATTGGGCATGCTCTTCTGAGGCTTGCAGTCAGCGGGAAGGTGTGCGCCGGCGGACTTGCGTGGCTTCTGGCTTTTGCGTCGGTCTGTGTCTTCGCGAGTTGGAGACGATGGTTTTCTGTCTTGCGCGCCTGCTTCTATTGTCGGTCCTTGGCAGACCGTTGCTCGGCGATTCTGAGCGTGCGACGCTGCAAATCACCGACGTGCAAGCGCAAAGCTCCGACCCGCGATGTCAATGCTGCGCTGAGTATCCGAGACTTCCTCTAATATGACGCCTTGCATGGCCGTAGATCAAAGGTCTCTATACGTAAATACTAAAGTGAACCAGCGCACACCGCGCAGCTGCATAAAAGATTTGCACAAGGCCGAGAAAACGCAGGAGTGTGAGACGATGTTCCTCATGGCTCACGCTAGAAAGTCGGGGGCGTGTTTTCCAAATATTTTCTGGTCATACTATCTGTTATCATACCCTGCGCCACAGTACGGGTGGCGTGCCGTGTCTCATCAGCAATATGTCATTGATTAGGCGCCGCTGTTATCGATGTAAGACCACCAGTTCGGTACTATGGCAAGCATCTGATGCAGGCCGCGCCGCAAAGGAAGCGCATAAATCCACGGAGCGTACGCGCCGTAGCAAAGCACCTGCATCCACATGAGCATGATACTGACGACCACGTGGATGGGACGGCCCATCAGGTCCACCGTGAGAGCGGTGAGCAGCTGCGCAAAGAACAGCGCGGGAAAATATTCAAATGCGGGCCCACCCTTGAACACAGTGAAGAACGGGAGCATGCTGGCTAGCCAGCCAAGGCACAGCACAGCGCCAATAGAGAGACGAGGCACCAATGGCGCAAGAATGCGCGCATCAACTGACTTGCGCAGCCGCCCAACAATGACGGCCGTGAACACAAACACAAAGCCCAGAAACCCAACGCTGGCGCTCATGACCGGGTTGAACACCCCGTGCACGCGGGACTCGACGTCGCCTTTCGATGATAGTACACTTTCAGTGTGAATTGACGCATTGTTCAAATTCAAAATCCAGGAGTACCACACAACATCCCGTGGTCCGCTCAGCGCCGTGCGCTGGGACACGTTTCTGGCCAAAAAGTCGTGATACTCGTAAGAACCTCGAGTAACCCACTCAAGCGCATCAAGATTCAAGGGAAAGTGCACGTCCAGAACACTTCCAAATTTCTGTGCAATGGCTTCGTCGTCCGCGGCGCTACAGTCCACGAGCCCACTGCGAAACTGGAGAGAAAACTGGCGTCTGATTGTGTCTACCGCTTCCTCTGGAACACATCGCGTATTGCTCATAAAAAGGGCGTACGTGATAACGTACATGGTCGCAAAAACCAGCTTGCCAAATGCGATCTCGTACATGGGAAGCGGCCGGTACACAAAAGGCCAAATGCCGAAAAAGCCGATCACAACAAACAAGAAAATCCCACTGCCGCCGGACCAGGTCGTTAGAAGCGCCTGGGCGCACACTGCTGCGAGACATGCAATCAAAAACAAGCGCCGAATAATACGTCCCGCCTTGGACACGCGTTTGTTCGAACGGTCATCAAGATGGTCGCGGCGCACGCCTCGAAGAAACCAAAGGAGCAGCAGGAAGGAGCACTGGACCAGTACCGTGCCTAGCATTTCTCGAGTGAGAGCGGTGCGCGACAGGATAGCATGCATAGGGTCCAAAACCGCAAAGGACGCCGCTAGCAGCGAGCAAACGCGCGAGATGCCGAGCAACCGCGCAAGGAGGAACAATGCCGCCGCTGCAAACCCGCCGAGACCGAGATTTACCGCCCGCAGTGCGATCACGTTGGCTTCCTGCAAATCAAAGGAAGGCACTTGCGCTAGCTCTGCCACAAAGTGCATGTAGCGAATCATGCCCGCTTGCAGAACCCGCGCAAGCGGCGGATGCACATTGAAATCAAACACATGATCAGACAATGCTGCGGCCTGGTCGATCACGGCCTTCTCCGCACCCAAGATCATCGGATACTGCAACCAAACCGCACGCATGGCGATCGTCACCAAACACACCAGCATCGCCAGGGCACCATCCAACACCACTTCGAACCCCGCGTTCGAAGGCGGCGGGTTCACAACCCGCGGGTTTGGGGCGCGCGGTCGGCCCGCACCGGGTCCTCCAGCAGGCACTCCATTCTTAGCGTCCTTCGGAGCAACCGCCACGCTGTCTTCGGCTTGTGTATTTGCCTGCATTCTCAGCCCCAAGCTACCAACTCTCGTTCCTGAGTCGATCCCAATCGATGTCGCGCTTACTGTCCACCTAGCGTGTAGCATCGAGAGGTCAATCAAGAAGGCGAACCAACGTTTGGAGGCTACACGATCGATGGTCTAGGTGGCAATGTACCTATGAGCGCGGCGTGGGATAACACCAGCAGCGCGCTGGACGTCGTGCGATCGGCGAGGCGCGCGGCGCTGGACCAGCTGCGCGCGTCGACGGCAATCAAGCGTTCGGAAGCGCCTCGCAGCACCAGTAAAACAGAGCCGGGATATCGCGGACATGCTGACTTAGGCACGCGGGCAAGTTCAGAGTCAAAGAATCGTGGCGCGTTCGAGGGTGGTCCTGCTGCAACGTTCTTGACGTGCGATGTGGCAGGATCAGATTTGGATGGCAAAGAGAAAGCGAAGCGCGTGAGACGCTTGCTGGCGCCGGATTTTGATACGAGTGATGATGACGACGAGCTCGAAAAGAATGGCCCTGGTGACAGCATGACTAAACCTGCGGAAAAGGTGCCTCATGAAAAACGCTCCCTGAAGGCATTATCTTCAAGAGATGCTACTGGGCGCGGCGGCGATGCTGCGACAGTCGAGTCTGCCCGCTTTCCAGTGTCTGTGGACGCTCAATTAGTCGCGTCAACCATGGATTTGCTCCGTATGCGTGTGAATGCAGAAGTTGACTATGAAACAGTCGCTCGCATTCAGCAAGCGCACGCACAGTTTCAGGGAGAGCTGCTCGACCGACTCAAGAAAAACAAGGCGGCCCCAGTTGCGCTCGATGCAAACGCGGCTGTCGCCAGTTTGGACGTACGACGTTTCGACACATTGCCTGGCAGCGTGCACGGGCGAGATGCTTTGCTTGTTTCAAACTCCGGCCACTTGAGCAGAACAGACAGGCTGAATGCGATGCGCGAGCGCCACGCGCGCGCTCGTGCTCAAGGGCAGGATTGGCTTCGGAACATTCAGGAGCAAGAAAAGAAGGCCGAAATAGAGCGCATCAAGCGCGAAGAGCAGATACGGGAAGAAGAGCGCGTGAAGCAGGCTGAGGTTGAAGCCGTCAGCTTGCGTGAAAAGCAACGCCAACACCAGCTCGAGGAGAAGAAGCGCGCACAGCAAAAGATAAACCGAGACTTAGCGGTGAAGGAAGCTGCCGTGAAAAGAGCTGGGAGGCAGGCAGAACAAGATCGGATTGATCGATACGAGCTGGGATCGAAGGCTGCGATGGACGAGGGTGGTCGGTTGGAGCGCTGGTTGCAAGGTGCGGAAGCGCGGGCGCGCAGATTCGAAACAGACACAAGCCAGTCACGAAATCGGCTGCAGATCAAGAAAGAAGTGAATCTGGCTATCAATCAGATCGCAGCTTCTATCAAGCAGATCAATTTGAAAATGGGCGCCCTGCACACGACGCTGACGAAAGCCAAGGCGCTAAGCGCTGAGGCACTCGCATTCGCTGAAAACACGATTGCGGCACGTGTGATGAAGGAAGCGGCTGGCCAAATCACCTTGCACTCAGATTCAGCCTTCCCAGTGGCAGCCGTCCTTGCCGCGCTCATGGCTGTCTATCCTGACATCAAAGACTTACTTATTGCACACTTTCACCGCGAGTGTATTTATACCGTTCCCATGTATGTGCGCCGCTCGCCAGACCAATCGCAAGAGGACTACTACCAGAGCACCCTTGGCATGAAACCAGGCGAGAAAGTTGAATCTTACCACGAAAGAATGGGCGGCTATGTCACGTTGTACGCCGCACTCGTACAAACACAGAACGCCGAGAGTCTGGGCATTGGACCCAACCCATACGGCATTGAGCATGGCTGGATGTGGCTCGCGCGAACAGTCAACATGAAGCCGCGAAATGTATCTTGTCTTGTGCTCATCTCCTTTTTGGAGATATGTGGCTACCGTCTGTTTCGCGAGTACGGCAGGCAGTTTGAAAAGCTCATGCGGCTGGTCCACAAAAGCTACTTGCCGGCCGTTCCTGACAGTGCGCCAGCTGGGCCTAGGACAAGGCTTGCAATCTATGTCTCAGAATTTCTGACGAGCTGTCAATTGCCTGTTCCCAAAGGCTCCGTCCTGCCCGAAAAGGACGCTGAAGTCGAGGATCCAGGCGCGTACGATGACGTTCCTCAAGGTGGTGGGAATTTTGGTTTCTTTGGTTAGGTGTCATGGTAGTAAAGACGAAGTGGTAAGGTAACCTCTGTCTACTCTGGTCTGCGGTTCCAGACCCGGAACTGGGCGTTCGCCGATTCTCGCCCCGTGCGCACGTGGTGCGGATGTAGTCCAGATGGGAATAAGCATGCGGAAGACTAATGCAGCGGCGCCGTCGTGCGTGGCGTGGGGCATGACACCGATATTGGTGACCTCACGATGCCAAAGGCCCGGAAGCGCGACATGCACGCTAGCGAAGCGGTGGATGGCTCACAGATCGTCACCGTGCAGGACGCAAACGGGCAGTGCTTGTGCAGTTGTCGTTTCCGCGAGGAGGAAAGGCAGCAAGGGCGAGGATGTCCCGTTGTGGGATGTGCTGGAGAATGAGAGAGTGATAGAGCCTGATTCTGATTCAGACTTGGAGGACGCCGAGCTGAGCGACGACGAAGACGATGAGCAGGAAGATGCGTACTCGCTGCTGCAGGAAGATGCGGGACTTTTGGAAGATGAGGACGCTCGTATTGATGGCCAAAGTGAAAAGTCCTCAGACTCGATGAAGACTGACTTTTTTTATGACCCCAGTATGGGCTCGTTCGAGATCTTCGACGCGGAGAAAGGGGTCGTGTCGTTTGGCGAGTTGGATGACGCTAGCACCATGTTTTCTCAAAGCCAGCCCAAGGGGACAGGTAATGGTATTGATTGGGACTGGGGAATGGCCGGGCTTGAGGATGAAGACCAAGCTGAGAAGGTTTGGGTGCAGAGCTTCGGGGACGACGATCCAGGTGCGGAATCTGATGCGGCCTTGAGTGAAGATGAGGAGGAGGAGGAGGAAATTTGGATGCTTGACGAGAGTTCAGGACCGAAAGAATTTGTAGTCGTGGACCACCCCTACGAATCAGAAAGCAGTGGGGAAGAGTTTGCGGTTGAGATGGATGAGCTTTATGACGAAAGAAAATTACTGCGTGATCTCGTTGAAGATGGCGATCAAAGTGAGAATGACGTGCTCTTACAAGAGGGAAAGCTCATGTTATTTCTTTCGCAAATGTCGCAGCAAAGAACCAAGTCATTGGAGCGAGCGCAATTGCTAGTGTCTAAAAAGCTGCAAGTGCTGTCGACACAGATTCGAGATCTCAAGAATGATCGTTTGAGCACGGACGAATCCGAAAACAACATGCTCGCTCTCCGCCTTCGTGAACAGAAGATGCTTGAGCTGGAGAACAGCAGGTACGCAAAGCTGATTGCCGAAGAACGAAGCGGAATGGAAGAGATTAAGCTGGCACTTTCAGATATGTACATCTTGGAGGGTGATTGATGCGATCCAGTCCTACGGGGCAGGAGCGACGTCAAAGTATCATCTTCTCTCGACCTTGTTGTAGTGATAAAGAATACGTTGCGCGACGAGCGCCGACGGTACTTCGCCTCCATAATGCCTGCAGTGCTCGCGCCTCAGCCAGCGCAAAGCAATTGCCACGTCATGCAACTGCTTCTTTCGTGAAGCTTCATCTCTCAACAAGTCACATGCGCTTTGCGCCACTCGGTCCTCTGTGCATTGCTCGAATAAGAGTTCTGGGATGGCCGTACGATTCAGAATCAAGTTTGGTATGGATGCGCACGTCACTTGCGCCCGGCGCTTGGCGATAAGACTGGTAAGCCAGTCAGTCAGATACACACAAACAGTCGGAGTGCTTCCCAAGGCGGCCTCCAGAACCGCTGTGCCGCTCGTCACAATGGCGAGATCGCTTGATGCGAGGATCTTGAGGTTTTCAGGAATTCGCCTTGACGATTCGGGAGCCTGCGTGTTCACGTGTACGTTCACGGTGACAGAGCTTCCAGTGAGAGAATCGACTAAACGGCTGAGGTGCGTGGTGGAAAAAAGCTCCGCAACGCTTTCGGCCACAATGCAAGTGACAGATGCCACGCGTGTATATCCAGTGCAGCTCGCTGCGATTCTTTTCAGCGCTGCTGTGAGAACAGGCATGCAATGGTGCAACTCATCCGGACGGCTTCCAGGCATGAGAACAATGTGGCTGCCTGTTTGCTCTCTCTGATTTTGCCGTATTTGAGAGACACGCTTTAAAGCCGTCCAGAGTCGGGCGTCAAGCATGACCTCAACGGCGGGCGATCCAACT
Source organism: Porphyridium purpureum (assembly GCA_008690995.1). NCBI lineage: Eukaryota > Rhodophyta > Bangiophyceae > Porphyridiales > Porphyridiaceae > Porphyridium > Porphyridium purpureum. The sequence goes on along the minus strand of VRMN01000002.1, from coordinate 1,707,619 downwards.
AGGAATGCGTGCGCAATGCCAAATGCGTTCCACGCACGACGCTCAAACGGAAACAAAAGCATAATCTCATCAAAAAGCGAGGCATAGCGCAGCGAGCCGGCACGGCTCGAGCGCCATGCCCATATGGACGGCGCGACGTATTGGAGCAATGCTGTTCTGGGGCTACCTTCTTTGAAGCGGCGCATGTGCTGAACACGTTTGGCGACACGTTTGTTAAATGCTTTAAAATCAACAAACAAGACGACGTGTGGCCGGATGCGCTCAATATCCTTGACCACTTGACGCTGCATGTACCATAATCGTGGAGCGGCGAGCAGGACGTGCCCTATGCCCATGACTGAGAGGCGGGAGAGGTCCAGGAGAGATCGAAACGAGGATCGCGCAGCGCCAGCCTCGCTTGCTCCCTCTGTGCCCGAGGCGATGACGTCAGCGGCGGCCGCCGAAACGCGCATCGCCGGCCCTCCCACCCCGTGCACCTCGACGCGCACGCCGTGCTCCCGGGCCAGCGCGGCCAGCGACGTCACTGCGCGGGCCGCCAGCCGGTCTCCAGACGCCTCTCCAGCCACCACATACAACCTCAACACATGTAGCAGCTTCATCCATCCAGTGCGGTCTGGAAAGCTCTCAAACCAGCCACAACCAACGTTCGCACACCCACATTGCACCCTCACGCGCAGTGACCGTATCCACTTGGCGCCTGCTTCGCGTCCGTCTGCTTCCGTCTTCCAATTCTCCCGCACTCGGCCAGAAATTTCACCGCACACGGACCGTTCCCGAAAACGGTTCGACCGGTTTGAGCGCTTTGTCGCTGTACACTACGAACCGGGTGCGTGGAGTCACGCTGTACTTCGGTGACCGGTTCAGCGGGTGTTCAGCGCGCGGTGTGCGGAAACGTTCGAGCGCTGTTGCTCAGCACACTGGCTTCACTGGTGTCTCACGCGCACTGGCTCCATTGACACTCGCACACCCGCCATCCTTGGCGTCGTATGCCCTGGTTTCAGAAGAAGAAAATATTGCAGCTGTTCTTTCCAGGTCATGGAGGGGAACGAACCTCAGCTGATTGCAGGTTGGAGCGAGCAAGCGGAATCCAAACGCTCACGAACAATTTTTCGTGTATATGGCACGGCTCCAAGCAAATACCAATGACAGCAAGAAGTGTCTCATTCTAGGAATCGACAATATCTCGGTGGTCCACGCTTACCGAGCAAACCAAGTTTTGGGGAACGCTTTATTAGAGTTACAGCGGGCGAATGCAACGCAAATTCCTCAAACTATTCAACAAGCGGTACCTGGCGCAGTCGCCGCCAATCTGCAAGATTCACTGACAGCGCCGCATATTGCAAGCTCAAAGCAGTGTGCCGAAGCAGATGAATGGTCTTTCGCGGTCCGCGAATTTGACTCAGAGCTCACCCGTCCAAAATTGTCATGGCAGTGGGCACTGAGATAGCACAGCAGGTCCGGCCAAAACAATCCCAGCCTTTAAGTCGATTCGAAAGCGCGAGTTTGAAATCTCTTCTCATCAGGACAAGCTCTGCATGTGGCGGTATACCTGCGTGAAAGTATGTGCGCGCTACAAACTTGAAGGTCATGAAGCAGCGGGTTCAGACTCGACGGAACAGTGAGCTCTCATCTGAGCAGGCCACAAGAGATTCGCGAGATACCTCGACTAGTGATATAGTTAGCACCCGGGAAAAAAGATGCAACGCGAAGATGCGAAGATGCGAAGATTTCAACAGACTTCGAATAAATGAAGACGGCCTGAGGGACAACTGAGAATCCTTGTCGTGCTCTGTCTGGGGATGTCCAACAATCGTAATGTTTGTAGAACAAGTGAGGACGCGAATCACCAATACGCGGGTGCTAGATTTAGTCGAGTTCGTTCAATGAGCGCAAGGAAAAAAGAAAGAAGCGACGGTCTCTCGGGCAAGAGCGTGGCATATTAACGCACTGCTAGTGGCTGAAAATGTCAGCGAGTCGCGCGAGTTTGACTCGATGGTACGGGAAAAAAAGGAAGAGTGATTTTCGCTCAGCGGACCATCTTTCAATGATTTCAACGCTAATCAGGGCACTTGAGAACAAAGAAGAGGATAAAGTCAAATTCATCCCGTCTCAGAGAACTGCTCTCCGCGACATGGCACTACAACCGCAACACACTGCAAACACTTGGCAGGTAGCACCAGCCAACAAAAGACTACAACAGGGACAACCGGAAAGACACCCCGCACTTGCTTCTGATGTCGCCGATACCAACCGTAATGGCCACATCAAGGCGTGCGCAACTCTTGCATGCTGAATCGGAGCACACAAGCAGCTGCTCTCATGTAAACCACCAACACGAACACGGGAAGGATCCGAAGGATTCTATCAGAGCGCTCACGCGTCAAAGTAACGCGAAACAACGGTATTTGCATGTGAATGTAAGCTTCAGCACGCTCAATCAAAACAAGCAACCATGTTCTGGTGTCATGGTAAGCTGATGCCATGCATTGTTCTATGTGCCAATGCAAGCTTCAGCACGCCGACTCAAAGGGCACGTTCGTGTCCTAGCGATCAAGGGAAGCTTCAGCGTACTGAGTGCAAGCCCACACGAACCAGCTCTTATGCCGATTGCGCGAAGAAAGGAATGATGCGAACGAGTCTGCGGGTATGAATACAGCGCGACCGAATCTATTCCTTGCCCACTCCGACAAATTTTCTCATATTACCGTACCAGCGAGACAGCTGCCGATCGAAAAACCATCCATTTGTATGCTCCGACGGCTGCCGCAAAAATCGCGCGCGACTGTCTCCTAAGAGAGCCCCGATGGTTTCACAAGTCGACGTCAAGGCTATCCCCGTCCGAATCCAAGCCATGCTTGTCTTTAGGTATCCCATCCTTGTTGAAAGCCTGCAGCACAGACACCAACTTGTCTTCAAAAGCGCTTGCCTTGTTGCTCACCATCTTGGTCTTCAAGAGATTGAAACGTTTCATTGCTCAGCCTCTTTTATCGCTTTGCTTCACGTTGCTCCAATACCATCACCTGCAAACGCTCGTTCTTCGGGTCGCCAAGTGCAGACTATTGCCCTCAGCCTCCCACCTGGCTCGTTTTATTTCTGTTGGTTCTGGGAGTTTCCGCAGACGGCAGGCACACGGAACACGCGGCAGGCGCCAGGTATCCTGGTCTCCTTCCATGAATACACTGACTTGCGCCAGTCAAGTAAGAATCACATTTACATGGTCTCTGCAGTACAGATGCTCGCGGCCATGCCCTCATCATGTCACTTGCCCAGCGTCTTGCCGGCAGCCAGAAAGTAGGACGCGAGTGCGGCTTGAGCTGCCGGTTCGACGCCTACCTTGCCGAGCACATCCGGATCCCGCGTCATCAGCAGTGACACGTGCTCGACCAAAACCGCGCGAGGAGAGACGTCCGGAAACGGGTCGTGGTGCCTGGCCTTCGCCGCGTGCGCGAGCTGAGCAAACATGATGTTGTTATCCGCATGATCTCCGCCGCCAGGCGCGCCAGCGGCCATGATATCCGTCTCATCGTCGCTGCCTTGATCCAAGGCGTCCATCTGAATGCCTTCCAAAAGGGCAATAGTGGTGTTCAGCAGCGGTCCTACCAGTGCGTTATACGGGGGAGCGGTGAAAACATCGGACGAAATGAGAACCGCACCTCCGAGCGAGCACAACTTGCGGTCGATCGGGAATGCCACAGTCGGTACGTCTTTCAGCCACACTTGTTGCAGCAGCGTTGCAAAAAGATGCTGCTGAAGCGCGTCGAAGCACGCAACCAATGCCGCTACGCCGTACCGCATCAAGATGAGGCCCAACAGCGCCAGAAATTTGAGCACAAAGCGTGAAGTCTTTGCCGTTTGAAGCCGGATAACCAGAATCTTGATTACATCGGGCAGGTACACTTTAAACGTGTCCAGCGGGTAGACTTCGACGCAGGTTGAAAGCAAGCCGATACCGTGTTGATCGTTTGTCTTGCTTGCCACAAGCTTCTGGAAAATGCCAAGAACGGCTGGCAATTGATTGTTCGCCATCACTGTATCGGGCGCCTTGCGAACAAACGCCTGAATAAATTGCACCATGCCCGGGATAAAACTGGAGCGGTCCCAAAGCGCTGGGGACAGCAGCGGTGGTAGCAGGGCACCGTAAGCCGCTGGGAGAGTGTCGACTGCATTTGCTGATGAGCTGCGTACATCAAGCAATTGCGCCAGGATTTGAAGAACGTACGGAATAAACTCAACCACGTCGTTCGCCAGAATGTTCTGGAAGATTCCGAAGAACCCGGCCTCAAACGCTTGCAAATACTCGGCACGCCGTGACGCAAGCTGTCGAATAAGCGAGGCGATCGCGTCGAAGAGGTAGTGGTTGAACCTCGGGTTGGCAGGGTTCGTGCACGCTTGCTCGAGCGACGTGCGAAGCACCTGGATCAAGAGACCCACATGCGCACCCAGCAGATCCTGGCTCACGACAATAATTCGCAGCACGCATCGCATAATGTACTCATTTTCTGGTCTGCCCGGCCCAAGGAGCGCAAAAAGGGTTGCCAGTAGTGTCGGCAATTGGCGCTCCAAATCGGTCTTGCCGAAACGTTGCGCTTTGACGACCGAGTATGGCGCTTGTTGCAAAGATGCGGTGGTGGCAGACGGAGCACCAATCGGGGCTCCGCTGCCGACCCCGACTTGAACCGTGTCCTTGACACTGAGCAGGCGTTCAATGCAGATCGCTGCGTACGTATGAATTACGACCAAGCTTGAAGAAGCCAGGCTGATGCACAGACCTATGAGCTCACCGTACAGCTCCTTATTGATCTGGTTGCGAAACAAGGTCGCAAACTTTATGGCGTCCGCGACCAGAATCGGTGTCTGGATGTTTGGCGGGTTCGCGGCGGCACGAGACAATTCTGACGCAACGTGCGTCTTAAAAAAGTCCAGAACATTTACCAGCTGGCTGGTCTGCGTGGCGCCTCCACTCTTAGTTCCAGATTTCCACCCCAGCGCCGTCACAATGTAAATTGCTGCGTCCTTGGACTTCCAATTGCCCGCTGGATCCTGCTGATAGCTCGCTAGCATGGCGGTCACGTACGCCGAGAACGTCTCCGTAACTTGGCTTTCAAAATGGACAGTGAGACCCTTGACCAGTTCCACCGCGGAGGAACGCCGACTCTCGGCGTCAGCACCCTCCATATCCCTCCGAATGTACTCCATCGGGTTGTCCTCAAACTGTTCCTCGTCCTCCGCGCGCAGCTCGATGTTTGGAATAACGATCTTTTCGCATATTTGCTGTAGCGTGCCCGGATCCTTGAACATGGCATAGTCAGCACTTTTGCTCACAATCGTTAGGAAAAGGATACCGCGCGTAGCGACCGAATCAAACTTGGGCGCATTCCCGCGTTTCACGAGAAGTGTCCATGCCGCAGCGATCAGTCCAGAGAGGTACGGACGAAATTCTTCCTCGTATTTTGTCTGGAAAAGACTGCACACGTCCAGAATGGCGGCGTGCACCTTGTCAAGGCAACTGGGTTCGAGTTCGTCGGGACTTCCCTCAAGGTTCGGCACCTCCAAACTCATGAAGCGGAGAAAGGGCTCCATCCACTCTTTGAGGTGGTCTTCCAGAACTGCCGGAATGTCTTGCCACAGAAGCGAGTGATAGGTCGAGACGAGCGACTGCGCCGTGTCCATCATCAGTTCGCCCTGCTTCAAATCTGCAAACTTGCCCGCGAAGAGCGCAGCACTAGTGAGTCCAAACGCCGCAGTTAGTGGGATCGCGATATGTTCAAGCGAGTAGAGAATTTCGCGAAACAGATCGTCGCTCCGAAATCGAAATCTGTATCTTTCAAACACGGCGTCCAGCGTTTCTGCGACGCCCTGGAGTGTCTGCCAGTCGCCCTTTTCGCACGCGTCCTTGAGTTTTGCCGAAAGCTCCGGCATGAGCTGTGGCCACTTCTCCGGGTACTCGAACTCGGCAATAATGGCCATAACCTCACTCAGCTGCCTGCGCACGGCCAGCGGGCTGCTCAGCATGACGCGGATGAGCACCTCCTTGACGCCGGTGCGGTCCTGTTCAGGAAGATCCTCCCACTTGCGCTTTGCGAGGTTCTTAAAGTAGACGGCGGCCGCCTGCCGGACGTGCAGCGCGGCGCTCTCGTTCGCCATGAGCTGCAGCAGCACGACGGCAAATCCGGCGGCGCCTTCGGACGCCTGCAGCATGTGCTCTGCCTGTCGTCGCGTCGTCGCGTCCGGCGACAAGGACGCCTCGATCCATGACCCAACCTGCACGACCATCTCTTGCGAACCCATCCTGATTTCTTCTCCCCTCCCTTCTGACGCTTCCTTCGCTCCCCTCCCTCACTCTAAGCCTCTCTTACCGTCCCCTTCTTCCCACTCACCGCACGCGGCACGTTCGAAATGGTTTCGCGTTTCGTACAGTGAATCACTGTACTTTATCCCCAAACGCTGTACTTCAACTGAACTCGAGTAACCCTGGAATTATGCTTGCTCAGGACAGTCGCTCCGCCAGCTCCGTGGCTGCCGCCAAAGCACACCAGACAAGCATGTCAAGCGCATCCGAGAGACACGCATCGCCGTTTCCAAACTGGCGCAATCAGCCACTGTGGCCACACTCGGCGGGCTCTGCGGCGAGCTTCAGTGCGCGCGGTGATGTCGATACCAGCGCACACGGTCTCCAGGCTCATGCCACTCGCCAGCCATATTCGTAGCTCGGTGTCGGTGGTGAAGCTTATCTTTCTGAATCTCAGCGGGTACATGTTACTTGTTCAGCCCGGAAGTCGTCGAACAGCTCATCCTTTAGACAAAACAAGGTGATGGAGAAAACATCGGGGAGAACGAATGGAGCACTCGTCGTCAGCGAGACTTGTGTGGTGGATCTCGGGCTTGGGTAGAGATATGACGTGCTTCACGAGTACACGGGCTCGGAAGAATTGTTGGCTCAGCGCTTTTGGTTTGTCTTGCATGGCTGAAAGTGGCAGTGGGGCAGCAGATGTGCTCTAAAATGGCGGACCCGTGCCGTGGGAGACGGTGCCAACTTTCTGCACCCTGCCGGATGATGTGGGAGCTTGTGTCGCGGATAACTTTGTAGGATTCTTCGCTACGGGCGAGCTGGTAACCCAGTCCCCATCATCGTCGCCAACGCCAGCGCAGAATGTCTGGGTACATGGCGTTGTGGGTGCCTCGTGCGACGTCGCTTGCATGGGCACGGGTTTATGTAATGCAGATGCGCAGATTTTGGTTAACACCATTGACCGAACCAACGTAGTCGCCTCTCGTCTGGGTGTCACGTGCCTATTGGCCCGTTCCCGAAGGACAGTGCCATCCCCCCGAGCAAGCAGGTTGCGGTATGCACCTATCCCAACCCAAGTTCGCCGACTCCCGCACCCTCGACCGTTGCCGCGGCCAGCCGGCTCGTGCAGCGATTTTGCTGCAGTGGCTACACAGCAGACTGTTCGGCCGTGTTCCGATGAAGCGTGAGATTCCGTTCCTGGTCTTCTGACGGGACGCGTTACTTCAAGTTCCGAGGCATGTCCCGGCGCGAACAGACTTTGTCGCTGCGTCTCAGCTTGTGCTTTTCGCACACGTGATGTTCTCCTCGGAGACTAGAAACCACCCGAGCAAGCGCAACGCCTCTGCGCCAATACTCCGGACATTCGCTTTGGAAATAGAAACGTCGGTATGAATGCGAATTTAAACTCTGCACGTTCTCTACCCGCTCAACGGTTGCTGCCCTCAGCCTGCTATTATTCTCAAACACGTATCCCGCTCCGGCGCCATCATCACTTTTGTTTGCGGGTGAAGCCAAAGAACATCACGCATCTCCCAAATGAGAGCGAGTGCTGGCCTCATGAACGGCGCGATTGGAGAAACATGGCTTCGGCATCCAAGTCGCTGAGTCGACGGGCATCGACCGGACCCGGGAGCTACGGCGCGCAGTCGAGCGAGGCGTATGTGAATGGGACGCTGGTGGAGGAAAAGGACATCCGCGATGAGCTTAGCGTGTCGACAGACGAGTCAGGCGTTCCCACGCGGGAACTCGTGGAGTTCCGAGTCTTGAAAGACGGCCACCAAGTGCCGATTGATGCGCTGGATGACGCTTCCGTGGAGGACAAGGCGCAGCTGCGGATCATGGCCGTCGGCACTGCCGTGAACGGTACCAGGTATTGCCATGCGCTTGTCGGGCCGTTGCTTGAATGGTGTATCGAGTACGGACTGAACCCAGCACTATACGTGCGTACCGAGCTAGCATGGTACAAGCTTGGAGCCGCAGCCAAGGATTATACCAAGACGTATACACTCACACGGCGCCGATTCGAGATTTGTGCGCGCGCATTTATCCTCGCCACCTCGATGGACCCGAGAGAAGCGTCGTACGCGAATTTTTTGTCTTTGCTCTCGCATCCCTACATGGACATGAAGGGCTACACGGAGCGGGACATCTTGAAGGAAGCGTCGTTTATTTTGGACCAAGCTGGATCCCTGGATGATCCCAGCTTGCTGACTTCTGGGTTCTGTACCGAGCTCGCAGCGATCACGCAAAGAGGTGGCGATGCAGTTGCTTTACCGGGTGCGGATTTGTCCGCAAAAGGGTCGTTTGTCCCCGCGAATGCGGTTTCTCACAATGTCTCGTCGCAGGTGTCAGGGACTCGGAATGCCGGCGTCATAGACGAACAGGATACAAAAGCATGCGCGAAACTGCTCGCGTCTCTGGAGCACAGTAAGAATGCGTGGCCATTTTTGCAGCCGGTGGACCCGAGTTTGCGCGACTATTTTCTAGTCGTGCAGCATCCCATGGATCTTGCGACGGTGAGATCCAAGCTCGATACTGGCCAATACGCCGACGTCGCGGCTTTCGCTGCAGACGTGCAATTAATCTGGAGTAACTGCAAGCTGTACAATGCAGATGGCTCTGAGCTCTTCAAAATGGCCGTGGCTATGGAGAAAAAATTTGCGGGATTATTGCGTAGCGCGGGACATGCGCCTTCCAAGTCAGATTTGGCCCGTGTGCACTCAAAGACAGGCGACGAATCAGTGTATGAGCTCGCTCCACCGATGGTGGATTCCGGAGGAAAGCCGCCGACTGGCAAACTAGCACGGCGCACCTCTTCTGGTGGCTCGCCGGGAGTGCACACCGGGCATCCGAAAGTTGACGATGACAAGGAGCCGCAAAAGTCACAGCAAACCACCGGCATAACAATCAAGGTGCATGACAGCAGTGCACCCGCGGCAAAGCGCGCCAAGCGTGAGGATCGCGCTTCTGAACCGCTCGCTGCTGAGCCTTGCGCTCGAAGGACGTGCCCGAACTTCGCGAACGACCCCAGCAAATATTGTGGCGAAACATGCGGCATTGCGGTTGCTTCACAACGTCTTGAGCTTATTTTCAAAGCGGTCGGGAAGGAGCAGGCACCCGCTTATATATGGCAAATTCTGGCCAAGAAAGAGATGAAACCGAAACCAACTCCTGGCGCCCCTGAACCTGGTCCAAACGCGAGCGCACCTGCCGCAACCGCAGGTGCGGATACCGTTCCCTAATTTGAGTAGAGTGCTCTGAAAGGGTCAAAACCTGGTCACATTCGGGTGTCGAGACGTTGTTCAAGGAGGCGGAAAATGGTTTCCGCTGCATCTACTAGCCTCGCATGGAGCATCACTCTTCGCGGGATCGTTTCGTGCCAGTGCTCGATGGGCGCTCGGTTTTGTTGAGTTCAAAAGCGCGCTTCATTCGCTGAATGTTCTCCTTGGATATGTCCTCGTGTATCACAACTCGAGATGGATAATGCTTACCAATCAAACAGCCGGCTTCGCGCTGCACTTTTTCGGGAGCTTTCCAAGGCTCCAACAAGTATGCGTCGGGCATGGCTCGAAGCTCCGGCACATACTTGCGAATGAAAGCAGCGACGTGAGAGTACTTTTTCGGAAAGGCGGATGGCGAGTAGACGCGAAAATATTGATGAAAGAACGCCGAACACGACAACCACATCCAGTTTGCGGCATTGAGGCTCCAGTCGGCGTCGATCAAATGCTTCTCAAACACTGCCTTTCCCACTTCCCAGCTCTGCCACAAATCACCACGCGTCAGAAAGCAAGCAACGCTATGACGAGCAAGATGGTGCAGCCAGCCTTCACTGACGAGCTGCCGCATGCATGCATCGATCCACGGGTACCCGGTCTTTCCGGACTCCCATGCAGATACGTACTCGGGAGTTGTGTCCCAGTCGATCCGCCGACACAACGGGTTGCCTTCCATTCGGTCAAAGTTGGGCGTCACATAACCAAGCAGAGTGAAATGTTCTCGCCAATAAAGCTGTCCAATTAGACTAACTGGAGGCTGCGTTGACTTGCTGTTGCGTATGCTCTCGACCCGGTGGTAAAACTCTCGCGGTGACAGACACCCGAATTTCATATACGGACTGAGCGTTGTCGTCTCTGGCGGTTCGAATGCGGCCGGGTTTGTCTCTGGCTTGGCGAACTTGCGAACACATTCGCCTTTCTTGCGAGCACAGAACTCGCGGAGTTTCTCTAGTGCGGCGCTCTCCCCACCTTTGAATAGACGTGAAGGCGACGCATCGGGGTAGCCCAGCTCAGCTAGGTTCGGAATGCTCAGTGGTTGCGCCTCGCTCATCAATTGCTTTCGTAATAATTCATCGTCCTGCGGCGTATTTGCGAGACTTTTCATGACATCTTCCGCAGACACAGGCTTTGATGGCGGGCCAACGCTTTCCATTAACGCCGTGAACGCGGACATGGTTTCCGGTGGACGCCCACCACGCGCCCTTTTTAGCAGCCAGTCCGGATCATAAAGCGTGTGACCGTAGCACGACTCTACATGCACATCGGCCTTTCGTGCGAGCTCACCGACGCGTGTGTCGCGCTGCTTGGCATAGGGCTCGGTGTCATTCTCAAAGAAAAGCGCCGAAATGCCAGACTCGCTTCCCTTTCGTGCAAAGAGCAGATCCGGAAATACCTGCTCTGGATTTCCGCGAAGCACCAGCAGCTGTTGCGCACGGTGCTGTTGCAGTGTTGAGCTTAGATCCTGCAGGCTCTCAAGAAGAAAGTTCATGCGCACAACGCCCACCTTGTCCGGATTCACAAAATGCGGATCAATCACAAACACCGGTACCAGCGTGGCGCTGTGCTGAGCCGCATACTCCACAGCACGTTTCAGCGCGAGATTATCATGGACTCGCAGAGACTTGCGGAACCAGAACAGCACCGGCTGCGTCATCACGCATGCGCGCGTCGACTCTCGCACAGCTCTCTTCTCTGCTCGCGCAGCAGCCGCGGCTCCACAACGCCGCCGCTCGCCAAACCCAATTCTGCTGCCCGCTACAAACGCCAGCTTGGAAGTGCCGCTTGAAGGCACTGCGTGTGCTGTCGTGTCCGCTTCCTCAAGATACTCTACTCCATATGTTGGCAGCGAGTTTCGCACCGCTGCTGTCCTCTGCGCATCTCACGCAGACCTCCTCACCTAAGCCTTCCAGCTGAATGCTACATACTGAAACGATGCCATTCTTCTCATTTTCTCTCTTTCGCGGTTTGGTTAGGACGACAAGGTTGGTGGAGGCCAGGGTGGGACGCAATCTCGGCGGCATGGGAGCGAGGTTGTTGTGAGCTTGTCGACACAAGGGACGGAGGTAGCCGTACGCGATGGCATTTGTTGTGGGCGTGCCTGCGCTCGCAGGACGCCGACACGGGCGTCATCCCGTTTTTGAATCAGGATCCAAGCGGGTTGTGAGTGTGGACGCGAAAGGGTTTCGAGCGAGGCCGACGCGGCGGTTGATGTGGCAGATGGGCATGCAGCAACCACTCAACGATCCTGATGTTGAGGTGGATGTAAGTTGTGGTGCCAACGCGGAAGTTTCTGAGCAGAGCGCAAACTTGGCGGTGGCGCGGAAAACGCAAACGGTGGAAAAGCCGCAGCCACATTCGAGTCTGGGATGGACGTGGAAGGCCATGTCTCGAGCGGTAGTGCGGATGCTGGTGTGTACGGCGGGCGGTGCGCTTCTCAGCAAGGCGTTTGTGATGCCTGCGCTTGCGATGGCGGCCGGCGTGACCGGGCTGCCGCTGAACGCAGAGCTTGACAGCTTTTCCGCCGGTTTCACGTCGAGCTTCCTGCTTGTGTTGTCGTCTGAGATAGGTGACAAGACGTTCTTCATTTCGGCTCTCTTGTCGCTCAAGTACGCAAAACGATTGGTGCTTGTGGGAACCTTGGGCGCACTTTCGCTGATGACATTGATTTCTGTAGGGATCGGGCAGGTGTTTCACGCACTTCCATCGTCACTGAATACGTCTATCCCTCTGGACGATTACGCCGCTGTGGCGCTGCTCGTGTGGTTCGGCATTGACAATATCCGAAGCGGACTGGCAATGGGCAAAGACGATGCCGATGGGGAAAAGCGTGACGCCGAGGAGGCGATTGCAGAAGCCGAGTCAGAAAAGTCCAAGGGCTCGCGACCGGGATGGATCCAGGCGCTGTCACGATCCGAGGACATCAAGATCATCGTGGAAACATTCACGCTAATCTTTCTGGCCGAGTGGGGCGACAAATCCATGCTCACGACCATTGCGCTGGCGGCTGCAAAGAGTCCGCTTGGCGTCGTACTCGGCGGTATCTCTGGACACGCCATCGCGTCCATCATCGCTGTTGTGGGCGGGTCCTTCCTCAGTGAGTACCTGACGGAGCGCAACGCTCGCCTTATTGGTGGTGTGCTCTTCTTAGTGTTTGCCGTTCTTACAATTTTAGGAATTTATTAAACATATCATGCGTTAGTTGCTTTCTCCCGTCCCCTTGGCTCTCAATATACGCACGCGAGTACACCCTCTTTCGCCACATGAAGAAAAGCGATTAGAGTTCGCTTTTTGCATCGAGCTCAGGGTCCCTCTTCGTCGCGTAATAGTTAATAATGTCGTCGTTTAAAAGGCTGTCTGTGGTCGGATTCTTGCGCCCAGACTTGATAAAAGACGTGATCGTCAACAACCCGCGCGACGCTTCCACTTCGGGAGAACCAATGAAGACGCGTCGCCCGCGCCGATCCAAGCACAGTGCCCATGCAAACAAGTCTCCGCTCATGCCCTGGGCCTCGGGCCGCCGCACAGTCATGCTCAGTTCCCACGTGCTCTCCAGCAGCTCATAAACGTAAAGCGCACCATGGTCACTCTCTCTGTTCTTCTTTGCACCTGGTGCACCCACCGCCAGCACGGTGCCGTCGCCAGAAAGCGCTACGCTGCCACCAAAATTATCTTCTTCCAGGCGCTCGGGCTCAGGAATCAGCAACACGCTCGGCTTCGACCACGGCGCTCGCGCTCGGCTGCGGCGAAACGTATACGCTGCGCCTCGGTATTCATCCTCACCGTCCGCCCCAGCGGCAACCGTCAATCCGACATCGTCAACGGCGACCTTGTACCCAAAGTAGCCATACTTTTGAGGGCCAGCGGACACGAGCTGTGCGGCCAACTCAAACACAACGTCTCGATTTTCGTGCCCCTTGGCAATTTCGTAAACATATACACAGCCTTGCTCATAGTCATACCCTGTATTGCCCACAACAAGCGTGCTTCCGTCACCGCTCAGCGCCAGGCTCATGCCAAAATTATTCCGAATACGAATTCCTCGTGGACCAACAAAAGTCACTTCCTCTGGTGGCTCAAGACCCTGCACAAACACGCACGATCTAAAGCCGCGCTCGCATTTGAAGACCTCGACCGCTCCATTATGTGCCCGTGTGCCACGCGCAGAGACCGCAAGCAGGGTTCCATCCGCCGACCCGGAGAGGGCCCATCCAAAGGCATTACTTCGGCGGTCACTCTCGGACAGAGGCATGGTCGAATGCAAGCGCTCCGGTGCTTGTACCCATCGCGCTCGTTGTCCTGGCTGTGGACTGGCTTCTTTGTGGAAGAAAACCACATATCCGTCGTTAAAGTTTGATGCGGCCGACGTGGAAGACGGAGGCGGAATAGCAGCTCCAGACGAAGAGGTCGTGCCGCCTGATGGACTGGACACGGCAAGAGCCGTGCCATCCGCGCTCATTGCACATGCAAATCCGAGCCCGGCGCGGCCGGCAGAGGTTGCAGGCGGTGGCCCGCGGCCTTGCGTGGCGTGCTCGAGGCTGGCCAAATATTGTGTGCCCATGCCAGTCTCGTCGAATGTGAGCAGCGTTTCCGTCCACGCGACAGGCTGATCTTGCATAGCCGAACGGAACACGGATCGGCGGTTCTGGGAATTCCTGTCGCTCTCGTCAAATTCGAACACAAACACAGAGCCCTGAGTCTTCAGGAAAGCGTTCGCACCGACTACAACGGTGGAGCCATCCGCCGAGGCGCAGACTGCCTGACCGAAATGAGACCTGCGCATTCCGGTCATGATCGCGGACCGGTTTTGGTTTTCGGTTAATGCGGCTCGGCTCGCGTCTTCACGTTTGACCCGACGCGACACAAAGTCAAGGTCACGCAGCACAGCAGATGAAAGCACATCTTTTTGCGACGGCGTCGGGCTCCTTCGGCGCGCTTGTCGTGACGCACTCTGCTGTTCCGGCTGCTGTTTTTGCCTTTGCTCCTCCTGCATGCTCCTGTAAACCGAAAGAATCTGCGAAGAGTACGCATCTAAGACAGCCTCGCTTGGTCTTAAATCCCAGGGCGATGAATCGGCTTTGGCCTCGACACCAGCACGCCCCGAGTTCAGACCCACACAAAGAGCAAGCACCAATACGCCTACGACAAAGCACGTACTCGAAACCCCACTTCCCGTGTCCCTTTTTCTCGTTCTGCAGCGCACCAGATCCGTCTCGAACCCGCCCATGTTCCGATGGCATTCCGCTGTGTGCGCTTTTTGCGGTCGCTTCGAGCCCTCGCAACGTGTATGCATGATCGCGGGTGACCCATGCTCTTTTTGCAGCCACTGATCGTCAGGCGGGGGCATAGCCATATCGAGCCGCCCTGTCCGCGCCGCCTCTCTACCCCCAGCCATCCTGCATCGCCCGTCGTCTCCCGGAGACAGACCCAGCCCGATCACGTCCCCACTTGCATCTTGCGCCCTCTTCCGACCCGCTTCGTTTACGTGTGGCGCGTGTCCGTGAATTGAGGTACAGTGTGGAGTACAGTGTGGAGTACAGTGTGGTTTGAACTGGCGGCTGTTGTGCGAGCGAGCGGGAAGAGGGCGAGCAGAAGAAGGACCTTTGCTTGACTTGGAGCGGGTAGGCGGCGGTGGTGGCGGCGGCGGTGTTGAGGAGAAGAGCTCAAGGATGAAAGCAGCCGGTGCAGCGACGGGAGGGTCGGGTCGCGGGCAAGCGCTAGACTTATCGCGGCACATGGATAAGCGGGTGCATGTGAAGCTGGTCGGCGGACGGCAGGTGGCCGGAACGCTCAAGGGCTACGACCAGCTGGTCAATTTGGTGTTGGACGAGACTGTAGAGTATATGAGAGGTACGTGAGACCGAGCTTGCGGAACTGCTGAAGAATGCGAAAACGAGGATAGTGTTACCAAATCGCGCGTGGTGGCACGTCATCGTCGTCTTTCCCGATCATTTACAAGCGCTGCGACATGAGGATTGTGTCTGACTCGTGAAATGGCCTCCTTTCCCAAAACTCGATATGCTTCTCGACTTGGTTTGTTTCTGTGTTTGTTCTCTTTGTGAATTTTGTTCCTTTCGATTCGCCGGCGTCGTGGGGCACAGATCCGTCGGATCCGTACAAGGAATCCGGTCTCAGCCGCCCGCTCGGGCTCATTGTCGCGCGCGGCACGTCCGTGATGAGCATCATTTCCGCAGACGGCATGGAGGAGATCAGCAACCCGTTCAAGACCTGAGCGCGCGCAGACGGCGAAATCTCGGACCAGCCGGTGCGCCATGGCCAAACCCTAATGCAGCTTGCAAAACATCCTCTCGGAGGTGCACCGAACTGTACACTATCTAGAATGTGTTTCTTTTCTATGTAAATAGCGGTACAGCGCGTCCCACATGAGACGGGCGGTTGTCGAGCGATCTCTGAGAACCGAGTCGTCCGGTTATCTGGCTGGGCGCAGCAGGAGAACGAGCGATCGGGAAGAACGGCACAGACGCGGCAGCGGCGCTCGCATAAGAGGTAGGATGGCGTTCGTGGTCTCATCTGGCGGCGTGCAAGGGCGCGCGTGCGGTCTGGCGCAGCCAAAGCGCGCGACGTGCTCGTCGCGCGCGGCGGTTGTGATGACTACTGGCGAGCAGCAGCATCAGCAACTTCAGCTGCCGCATCTCGAGCGGGAGCAGCGATTTGTCGCGACGCGGCGGGACGTGCTACTGCAAGTGCTCGGTGTAGCTGGGCTCGCAGGTTTGCTTGGGATCCCGCAGAGCAGCGAAGCGGCCAAGGAAAATAAGTACCCTGACTTTAAGAAATACACCAGCACGGAGAACAAGTGGGTGCTGGACAAGGTCGACGCGGTCAAGGCGTACATGCCGAAAGTGAGGCAATTTGAGACGATGCTCAAGAGCAGCGAGAGCCTCGACGAGGACACGGCGTTGATGCTGAAGCGCTACGCGGCGATCTACCTCTCCCCCTTGGCCGGTCAGATGAGTCTGGCCGTTGAGCAGCTCGGCGCATTGAAGACCTCCAAAGTTCCCGTGCCTGAGCGCGTGAACACGCTTGCCCTGGCGATGAAGGGCCACTACGCGGAGCTGACGCAAGCGCTGCGCGGCAAGGACCGCACGGCGTCTTTGCGCGAAGTGCAGGAAGTGATTGAAACGGCGGAGGAGTTCCTGAATGCGCCGGTGTGGAAATCGCTCTGATCAAGATACAGCCGTGTTCTGTAGAAGTGCGCGCTCACTTGTATTTGGATATCCATACCTAAGAAAACCATCTTCCTTTAGTTCGATGTTTCCCACCTGTGTACTATTTTCAAGGAGGTTCCGTGGGATCCGGCATCTTTGCGACACTCACGGCCCTTCAAGTGGCACGCGCGGAGCACATGGACCACCGTCCGCGCGCGTGTGGCGGGCAGGTACGCATCGGATGACGCCACATGCCGCCTCAGTTCATCGTCGTGCGCTGTGCGCGGGCACGCGCGCGACACCGCCACTCGAAACGGTTGGCTGTGCCTTTGGCGTAGTGTACGCGCGCGCTGTACGTGCATCCACGCACGCACAACTCGCTCAGCCGCCTTGCAAAGTGCACCAAAGGCGCGACCGATGGAACCCCTAGAACGCAGACTTGAAACGGGCGCCCGCGCCATCAATCTCCCGTGTAACGTCGGCATGCACATGGGGGTCTTGTAAATCAGGCCGATTTGCTAGTAATCCATCTCCGCGGCTGAGTGCAGCGAGAAGCAGGCGTGCGGGCCATCCGGACTCACACAGGCACGAATGCGGGGGGTGTGTGCGGCGATGGTGGTGATGGACATGAATGGAAGTTGCGAGCAGGGGGTGTGGATGTGGACGTGTGGCCGAGTAAGGCGCTGAGAATATAGAGACAGTCTCCGAGTATTTCGTGCGATAGCTGCTCTGCGCGTAGTGTGGGTGGTGGCGGTAGAAGGAGACAGGAGGGGTAGCGACGGAACACAGAGCTGCAGCGGCAGCAGCCAGTGAACCGCACGCGCAGCGCACGGGAGATGGCAGAGGGTTCGGAAGGCGCGCGGCGCTCGCTGGGCTTCGTGGGAGCCTCGCCGACGTCGTCACCAGCGCGCATGAGTGTGAAGCAACGCAAGCGCTCCAGCTGCGGCTCGAGGCCGGCCGTGCTGAATTTCTGTCAGAACGAGACGGAATCAGAGCAGCCGCAGCCGCAGCTGCCGCCGCATCAGCAGCAGCAGCAGCAGCAGCAGCAGCAACTGCCACCGCAGCAGCGTACTGAGGAGGGCGTCGGCAGAAGAGACGTGCTCAGGAGCGCCCTGGTGTTGGCGGGATTGGTGACGCCGTTGGCCGCCAACCAACAGCAGGCCGGAGCGCTGTATCTCCCGCCGCCACCTGCCATCCCTGACAAGGTCCAGGTGTGGGTACCGACCCTACCAACCGATCTGAAGGCGCCCAAGCCGTTGGATCTGAACCTGGAGAAGAACTTTCAGTTGCAGAAGCCGATGAATGAGGTGCGGCAGATGCAACGCAATTTTGACAAGTTCATGGCGCCCATGAAAGATCCCAACCGCAGGGCTATGATCGCACGCGTGCAAGAGGCGCTACCAAAGGCCAAAGAGCTCGAAAAGCTGATCAAGGGCCCGCCTGGTCCGAAACTTGTGAAGGCTATGGAGGACGAAGAATGTGCATATGCAAAGCGCTACATGGCCGTTTGGATCACACCTGTGCCCGGATATATCAGCAATGTTCTTTCCAGGACGACCGGGGAGGTCCCGGATAAGGCGAAGAAAATGCCGGATCAATTGAAAAAGCGCATCGAAGGCCTGGACAAGGCGCTGACGTCAAAGAACAGGTACACAGCGCTGAGCGAAGTGGAAGACCTTCTCGACATGCTAGATAGCATCCTAAAGTCTCCAGTGATGACTAGTTGACCTCGCGGCGACTGCGCTTACCTTTCCTCTGGAGACCGAGACGTCTTCCGAGTTCAAATTTTCAATAAAGAGAGTACTCCACCGACCAAACAGAGGGCCCGAAGCGCGCTTGCGCAGGAATATATTTATTTACAACGAGCACACTTTGCTGCATCTTGTGTACTCAAATCTGCTCTATTTGAAACTCGGGCGCCAAGTGCTTGTCTTTGCGCTTTAGAACAACGGAAGTCTCACTCGCGACGTTTCCTTTCATCCCGACGAAGCCCACGCTTTTCGGTCTCGTGCGCTTTCGGCTCGCCGTCGAAGAACAGTCAGAAAGAAGGGAGTCCAACGACCCAGACGACGAGGCTGAACTAAATACAATCGCCAAAGAAATTCCGTCGTTCTGCATTTGCAGCACGTCGGCCACCGATACGCGAGAGCGGTTCAATTGGGTATTCGCCACAACATCACCTTCAAATAGAAACGCGGTCAGCTCGCGCATTTGCTGCGCAATGAGGCACCTTACCGTGTTTCGCCGTGACGTTGTCGAGATCTCGAGTACTGAAGTCGCGCCATCCGGAATCCGCGCTTTGCTCTCAACCCCTGAGTCGCACGAGATCCGAGTTTTGCTGTCTGCCGCGACTTGGCTTCGTCCCTGCCCTCGCTGCGCTATTGTCTGAAGCATATTGGGAGTCGCTTATGCGATGGTCACTCGATGCGGAGCACGTCTCCACGAATGGAAAGTAAGATAAACGACTCTGGCCTTTGGTGTCCCGCCCTGCTTGGATCGTACTTATACCCCTCCGCGAGCAATGAAGGTGAGGGGAAGGCGTTCCCGACGACGAAGCGTAGCCTAAAGGCAAACTTCACACGTGTGTCCTAACAAGGAATGATACGTCCAACGCGGAGTTGGCTCAATGCAGCACTAAACCAGGCTCGCTCCTACTACAGACAGCTCGCACGTAGAATCTTGTCAGTCTTCTCATCGCGCCAGCGTTTGAGTTGCCAGCTGCCTCGGACCCCGTCCAGCTGGAATGAATTCAAAGGGACAATCCACCGCACGTCCCACGTTCACGCCGACCCGGAAAAATATTGTTGCTTAAAGTCCACGGAAGCATACCCGTGTGCGCGGTGAAGGGGGGGCGCTAGTCGGCGTCGAGTCAGCCGAGACACGTGTCCGGCAAAGACCACGCGAGCGTCGTTGAGCGCAGTTGGGCCAAAAGCCTTCTGCAGCTTTATACGTAGGCGGCCGGTGCCGCGCAAGCGCGCGCAGAGTTACCCTGTACTCACGCCCGCTGATGAATCATTCAAAACCTGACAAGGATAGTGGTCGACCGTCGGCCCGTACAGAATCCATCCATCCATCCACCTCTGGCTCTCGTACGTCTTCGTTCCGTCATCAAGCTGATTGTGCACCGTATCCATGACATCTGAGAACACGAGCGGACAAGGACGCAGTTCGGACACACGCCGCTTGCCGCGGCCAGGCGGAGTGAGATGTCACGTATCCCATGGTGCCCTCATCCGAATTTGCCCCGCGTGTTGCGCCATTCTGGCGGGCGGTGGTTGTTGGTGGTGGTAGTGATGGTGATCGTGCTTGGTGTCGCCTTTTCGCTGGCGTTGAATTTCCAAAGCCGCAACGCAGCCGACTCAACACGAGAACCACACTTTGTCAGACACCCAGTGGTCGGTCCGATCAGCATCTGACTCGGCTCCAAAAAAGTTCATTCCCCCTCGTGTACAGTGATCACTGAACATCGTGTCAAAGTACAGTGAATCGATCGTCCACTGTACCGCAACGCGTAGAAACGGCGCGCGTGTTTGGGCGAGAGAGAGAAGGCAAGACGCGACGCGCGTTGAGGGCGGCGCCGATGTTGAGCTGGGTATTCGGTGCGGACTTGCGCGCGAGCCGGGCGTCTCACTGGAGATCTCGAAATGCGCTCAACATGCGCTGCGAAATTCGCGGCGCCGCGGCAAATCCTGCGCTGATGAAAGTTCATCCGCGCGTCGGGAAACAGCCGCCGTCCACGCCGCTCCCGCCAGTGGTGTTTCATGTCGTCGTCGAGCAGCCATACAGGGGTGTCTCTGTCCAGCACGTCCTGGCGCGTGAAACAAAATTGGCGCCGGAACTCGTGGAAGATCTGATCAGGATTGGAGCTGTGTACATGGCCAGCGTGATTTCGGGCGGGAAGCGAGGAAGTAGCCGCAGCCCAAGCACTCCGAACTTGAGCAGGGTGCAGCGCATTTTGCCTGCAGACGTGAGCAGCATGCTGGATGCTCAGTCAAAGAAAGGAATGTACTTCAGGCTGCACGCGAATCCCGCTCGTTACCCAGACGCTCACGCGTACGTGTGGAAGGACCGTATTGTCTACAATGGTGACAACGACTTTGTTGCAGTCGACAAGCCGCCGAACCTGCCGTCCGTCCCTACTTTGGTCAATGTAGTGGAGTGTGCGCGCACACAAGTGGAGTGCGCACTCGAATGTCCCGCGCCGCTCCATGCCGTGTCGCGGTTGGATGTTTGCACGAGCGGTGTACTCGTGTTTGCGCGACACAAGCGTGCCGCCGCACATTTAAACGAGCAGATTCGGAATAGATCCGTCAAAAAGCGGTACACGTTGCTCGTGCCAGGTCCCATTCCTCGTGAGATAATCCAAAAGGACGGCCGCGTTCTGCATGCTGCCAGGACCAATCTTCCGGATAACATTCCCAAACCACGCATATACAGGCTGCTAGACCTTGAGAAAGACTTGGACGCCGCACTGCTGCAAGATGAATCGTATTCAACGCCTCTGGAAGCGCCTAAAATTGGAGGTGCTTGGCACGTGGCAGCCATGCGCATTCTGACAGAGCGCGAAATGAATCGTGCCGAGCTTAGTGAGGTAGTAACAATGCAGGCCGATCATGCGGGCATCGATGTACGTTACACAGAGTACGAAGTGGAGCTGCTTACTGGAAGAACGCATCAGCTTCGACTGCAATTTGCTTCGCTCGGCTTGCCCTTGTTCGGAGATTCAAGGTACCGCCCAGTGTCTGGCAGAGTGCATCGCGGCGTACCCGAAGACGATAACCTTGACATGTTCGGACCCGAGCCGAACCGTGTGAGTCTGTGCGCAAGCGTATTTCACTTTAATGACTTGAAAAATCAGCCACGGGAAATCGCATCGGGCCTTGCACCGTGGTGGAGGAAATAAATGATTCACACCTCCTCGTCTGTCAAGATAAGTAAGCCTGGGTTTGTTAATTCTTCGAGCTCATCGCAATCGCTCATCGGGTAATGGAAAGTTGGAAAACCGCAGCGTAGAAACGCTGCCTGTTGCTACATCTACAACTCGAATAGCGTGATTACCGCGATCGGCGACGTACAACCGCTGCATTTTTGTATCGTACGCGACGCCGCTGGGGCAATCAAAACGCGCCATCTCCTTCGCCCCGTCCCTGTTACCGCGTGGGCCTTGACCAGCAAGCACGCGACACTCACTGTCTTTCGGCATGATCAACTTGATCTTGTTGTTGTACGTGTCTGCAATGCATAATCGATCGTCATCGATCACAGCAATGCCTAGAGGGTATTGCAGCCGCACGCTGGGCCCGAAACCATCCCTATCTCCAAATGCGCTCAAATTCCACGGAAAGAGGACGTCCCCACCTACTTTGGTCGAGACGGTTTGTGAGCGCACATCGATTTGGCGCAACGTGCTCGAGTCGCAGTCTACTGTGAAAACATGCGTCTTGGTGACACAGATGCCCGTCGGCATAGCAAAGCGCGCTGCCGTAAGGTCATTTTCCGTGTCTGCAAGACCTGGCCCGAGCGGCCGGCCACTTAATTGCCGGATGTCCCCAGTATTAGGATCAAACATCCACACCTGGTTTGAGCCAGGACTCGTCAAAAAGTATGTACCTTGCCCGTAGGCAATATCCCACGGTGAGCTGTACGAGGGAATCGACGTATTTGCGACTGTGCGTCTCCTATCGCCGAACCCATTCGATACCGCCTGCATGCCCGGTCTGCTTTCCTTTGAGCCAAGCCCTACAGTCGACACCGAGCCGTCCTTGAACCGGATTACACGCAGTGCCTTATTGCCAGTATCGACAACAATCAGTTCGTCCTTGTTCTTATTGTACGCTAGTCCTTGCGGAGAGCGGAACCTCGCGTCCTCAAAGGTACCGTCCGCGAATCCCGCCGATTCGCTGGGCGCGGTCATAAAGACATCTCTTGAGAATGCATCCCCGCTCGTTGACCCGTCACTATGGGAACCCGGATGCCCGCCCAGTCCACCCAACGCCGACTTGATGGTTACTCCAGGACCACCGCCGATGGTGCCGCTCGCACTTCCAGACACGGAAGTGCTGCCAGACGCGCTACCCGTCTTAGTTCCAGCGGCACTGCTTGCCTTGGCGCCACCTGACGAGCTCCCGCTGTTTCCCCCGGACGGAGCGCCACCACCGTGATGTCCCTGTTGTGTCACATCGCTGCTGCGGAAACCGAGTCGAGTCTGGAGGCCGCCAATTTGAGTCAGGTACGACCCGTCAAGAGAGGTCACCACGATCCTGTTGTTTCCAGAGTCCGAGATAAACAGTCTGCGGCCCGCTGTGTCGACCGCTACTTTGCCCGGAAAGGACAGCACCGTAGACGTGTACTCCGAGTCAGTCAGTGCCGGGTATGACACGCGCACAGGCAGCCCCAGCGTTGTGGGCTTGGTGTTCGAGTATATGTCCAATACAGTGGACAGGCACTCGCCAAGTCTGGATAAAGAATCAGACTGCAGCGTGAAAAGAACACGGAACAGGTTGGGGGATAAAACCAGTACGGCCGGCCAGTCGGTGATCCCGACCGACTGCCATAGGTGGAGTCCTGGATCTGAGGCACACGGATGCGCAAGACGAAGCTGCATTGCGGTCTTCTGCACCACGCGGGAGTCGAACTCCAAGTCAAACTTGGGCGAGTGGACCGAGATGATCTGAGCAGCGCGCCGCGCGTCCTCTGGCAAGTGCGCAGTTGTCTCGCGCAGCGACTTATCTAGTCTACGCAGGGTTTCCTGAACGTTGAGATCGCTTGCGCGGAAAATATGCACGACGACAACGCGGTCCTTGAGGTCTGGGGCGTCGGCTACATTCACCCACACCAGTTTGCTGAGATCAGCGCGCGGCGCTGTCTGCAACCCTTCAAGTGCAAATGTCTTAAGATTCATGTTAGGCGCAATCCGTCTCGAGTTGAGCGCGGCCACCAAACCGGCAAGCGAATACCTTCGCAATGCCTTGTTGCGCTGCGACGCGAGCCCGATCACGGTGAACGTGGACGACAGCAATGCGGCGGCAATCACCTCACGTCTCACTAAGTCAAACGCCCCATCGTTCTTTTTGCTCGGCGGGCTGTTCTCACTTTCGTTCCCCTTTGGACTACTGCTCACATCGCTGCTGCCGCTCATCCGCGCACCGCCACGTCGACTCACACACCGTCTCTTCCGGACAGGCGCGTGCGCACGCATCCACGAGCTTACGCCCGCATGTGTGCCTGCGCGCGACTCGTGCGCGTGTTGTGCCGGTGCGCAGAAACATTCCATCATCGTATTCGCGTCTTCTCGCGTTCATTCCTCTGTAACCCCCCAGCTCAAACCTTCTCTTGCACCACCCGGTCTTAAACCTTCTATTTTTATGCGTATGTTTCTAGAGTGGTTCAATGTGCGGAATATTCAAACGCGAGGCCGCCATGGGTGAAGCACATCTGCAAGACACCACGACATCCATGGGTGCCCTTCATGACATCGACATCACGCATTCTGCGTCGAGGTCTAGAGCATCGCATGCGAAATTCACATGCGCGTGCTGGTGGTCGCATACACTGCGACGGCGGATGCGCGGTCGATAGGGAGCGAGCTCGCCGACGTGGCGGAACGCAGTAAACCGTACTAGCCTTGCTCACAACGCTCACGTTCGGCCCCAAGGAAGCTCAGCGGCAACTTAAATGTGTCATTTACGACTACCCTTCATCATTTTGAAAGACCAAGTTCTTTGTGGCTCAAGAAACCATTGCCATCTTGATCCAGCTCATCAAAGCGATCGAGTATGCTCTTGATGTCACTTTCGCTGACTAGCTCGTTCTTCCGCAGCATCGTAATCAAGTACTCATTCCTTGAGATCTGCCCGTCACCGTCAGAGTCCATTGCATCTACTTCGGCGGCAGACATCCTGCTGGTCAGCTGGTCGCGCATTCTTTGCGCGTGTCGCTTGGACGAAATAAATTCACCTGCTGACCCGACGAGCCGTGCAAGAAGCACCGTGCCCACCAACAGAAAAATGATGGCGAACGCCTTTCCGCTCCGGTGTTTTGGCGTGATGTCGCCCAATCCCACTGTGGTAAGAGTTACAATCACAAAGTAGATGGCATTCAAGACGCTGAAGCCTTCAGAGGCCATAAAAAATGCAGTTGATGCTGCAAGAAACAATGAAAATATCACCACATTTGAAATGAGGTCGCGACGAGCTGCGAGTACCGGGACGTTCAAGCTTTCAATGTCATCGCCCGACGGATTCTTTGCCATCACGCGCGCAAAGAGCTTCTCTTGTGAGTCCAATAGTTTCGTAACGAAGCCATTCAGCACGGAAGATACGAGAAAGACCGACACCAGAATGAAGACAATTGCGTACAATTTGGTGCCCGAGCTAGACGGCGTCAAGTCTCCGTATCCGACCGTCGTGATCAGCGTCATGCTAAAGTACACGGCGTCGAGCCATGTCCAATGCGCCCCTTCGAGCACCTTGAACACAACAACCCCTGAAACCAGATGCATCAGCGAAAGCACCACCAGGGGATTTTTCCATAGTGCACGCTTGACTTTCTCGCCGATGTCAGTCGAGGGCACGCCATTATTCTGACTTGAAGCTTCCACGCGCAACCGCGCATCGCGCGCTCCCCGCGGCACACGGGAGCGGCGTGAATACAAAAGGCTCTTCGCTTGCTGGGTTCCGGCGAGCGCCGCCCCGCTATCACGCTGCAGCGGCATTCTGTTCGACGCAGGCCACGCACATACCAGCAGCGCGCGAGTCGCGTCAATCTTCGGAGCTGCAAACAGGTTCACAAAAGCCATCAAGCTCGTGGACCTCTTGCGCGAGCTGCAAACGTCACAAGCGCAAGCTCCGGAGCGGCTGAATTGTGGCAGAGGCGGTACGCGCGACGTGCGAACCAAGCGACGCGTGCAGCGGACGGCGAACTAGGCGGTACACTCGCACCGAGTGTTGAGCGAGTGCCAGTCTACGACGGGCGCGCCGCACCGGGCCGCGCTCACGATGATTGGCGCGCGTGTGTTGTATGTCAGCGCTTTGCTACTGCCCGGCTCGCCTCGCTGAGTGCTTTACACGGACGTACCCGCTGTTTGAGAGAGGGTGGCAAGGAGCGACTGAGTGTATGCGTGTTTATCATCGAATGCGGGTGTTTTGATATGAACATGAGCACCTTGACCGTAGCCCTTATGAGCGTGGCTATTGGGAGACAAGCGCATGTGGAACCGCAGTGTCAGCAGGGAACAAGGGGGAGAGAGAGAGAGAGCGAAGAGAGAGAGAGAGAGAGAGAGAGGGAGAGAGCAGAGAGAGAGAGTGACACACACGCAAAAGGGACGGTGGGGGAAATAGAAAGGTAGACTTGCAGTAGTGTGGAAGAAGCAAGAGAGCGCTTTTTTTTTGCAAGTGAATGGGCGTTGGTGGTGGTGGTCGTGGTGGTGGTGGTCGTGGTGGTGGTGGTCGTGGAGCTAGCGTTAGTTGAAGGTTGGGGAGACGGACGCGCACGCGGTGGGATTTTTTAGTGTCGGCAGGATGTTTGGGAAGAGGATGTCCTTTAAAAGGGACATGAGTAGCAAGGAGCTTGGTGAGGAGGCGGGGGATTCAAGTGGAGGGCTGGACCAAAAAGGGAGCGGCATGCTGCCGCGCGTACCGTCCATGAACCGGTTTAGCCGTGGACAGCAGGGCGCATCGGTCAGCGACGTCGGGCCACGCACAGAGTCGACGGGGCCGATGCGCAGATCCTCCTCGTCGAAAAATGTAAGCATGCCGCGCACCTCATCCAGTACAAAGTTGGAGCGCGCGCCGTCGTTTAAAAAAATAGAGCGCTCCACCTCGTACATTTCGACGGAGAAGGGCGGCTTGAGCCATACGATGGATCCAAACGAAGGCGCCATGTTCAGGTCGATGAGTGCGCAGCGCAAAAACCGCATTGACGTTTTCAGGCATCTGTCTGCGGCCACAGCGGAGAAGACGAGTTTCCAAAGCAAGCTCAAGTACGAGGAAATCATGTTTGAAGTAGAGGAAACACTCCTCGCGCAAGACACAACGACGTTCCAGCGCCAAAAGAATACATTATGGTACTCGACAAAGCTAAAGAGGGGCTGGCACATGGGAGAGATTCGTATTCTGGAGGTTATTGGACAGTGCCGCGTCGAATTTCGGCGCGCGACGGGCTGCAAGGTTGACTACTGGACTTTTGTCGAATACTACAGACGATTTGTCCGGGAGATCCGGGCGCGCGTTCCCGAGGCTGTCGAGATGCGCAGCACGGTGCGGGACCAGTATCGGGCGCAGAAACAGAGCCAGAAATTGCAAGAGATGAGGCAGAAGGCCTTGCAGGTGGAGGAGGAGCGCAGCAAAGTACAGCCATCTAGTCCGGAGAAGCACGCGGCCGATGTTGGCGAGGCCGAAGCAAACGGCGCAGAATCTGAGTACCAGCGCCTTCAAAACTTGTTCCACTTGGAAGACGAGGAGGAAGACGATCTTCACGACCTGGCAGACGTGACAATCATATCACCGGGTGCAGAGTCCAAGTCGAAATTTACGTTACGCTCAAGTGGCCACGAAGTCATGGCAGAGGAGGCACGGAAGATTTATGACCGTACAAAGAACATGTCGAGTGAAGACTCGCACAGTGGCGCTGCAGCCGCGTCGTTGTTGCCCCCGCCAAAGCCGACGAGCCCGCCGCCATAGCCCGCCAGTCCGCCTTTGCTGAAGCTCGATGAAGAGCGAGTTACTGAGAACAGTCCGAGTAGGCTAATCCACTAAATCATTGTGAGCTCACAACTGCGCAGTGCACGGCGAGTCTATGATTTTGTTAGGCGAGAAAAGAGTGCCTCTCAATGATCACGTGCTTTTGAAGTCCTCAGAAGTATGATTTCGCACCCTTCTTTTTCTTTTTTCTACGCAGGGAAGAAAGAATTCTGTACATGCATCTACCCAAGTCTGCCTCACAGACAGATGACGCACGGAT
This sequence comes from Porphyridium purpureum, assembly GCA_008690995.1. Classification (NCBI taxonomy): domain Eukaryota; phylum Rhodophyta; class Bangiophyceae; order Porphyridiales; family Porphyridiaceae; genus Porphyridium; species Porphyridium purpureum. The sequence goes on along the minus strand of VRMN01000002.1, from coordinate 1,679,930 downwards.
TACGCGTGGGGCTGCTCCTGCTCAGTCATCGCCGCAAGCATCCAGCCTGTCAATTCTTCTATTCGTTTCAAATCGGATCTCTCTGACGTGGTGAACTTGAGCACCGTCGAGTTATCTGTGATCTTGATCACAAGCGCAGCCCCTGGCTTGGTCTTATACTTGATGCTATATCTAGTTCTGCTGGGGTTTTGCCGCATCAGTTCTTTGGTCTGTTCGAAAAACTCGTCCCAATTTTTGACCTCTACCATCTTACGCCCTGTTCGCAACGTAAGCCGCTGGAGATGCGTTCTCGAGTTTACCCCACCACCACACACCCACGTGCTCCGCGCCAAAGTTTCTGACAACGACTGACCAACCTTTCGGGCGTACCAATGAACCTTTCACATAGATCAACGAAAGAGCTAAACGTGCTTGTCAGCGGATCTCCGTCGAACCCAAGCGCACCACCCTACTTCCACCTCAATCGAGGCAATAAACAAAGACGCTGGAACAGGCACTGCGGACGCCGGCGAACGAACATCAAGCTCTTCGTTCCAACCGTGCGAAGAGGCGGACAAACACTGTCGTTAATCTTTGTCCCCGCGCGCTACCCCGTGCTTGCGCGCTCCGGTCCTTCGTCGCAGCAATCGCTCTGACCGCCGCAAGTTGACCGAGGGAGTACAGTGTTCGGATACAAGTACAGTTGAACGCCAGAAGTACAGTGACGGTGTACCTCGCATGAGGTGTCGCGCGTGGGTGCCGAGCGCAGGCGAGTGCGGTGCGACGCTCAGAACGTGTCGGAAGCCAGATAGGGTGGTGCTTTTGGCGGCTGGTGTTCCAAGCATGCGGCCCCGGGCCGCATGGCTTGTCCTATGTTTTGTCCCAGCGCTGATTTCCTGCGCCGAGGGATTTGGGATTGACCCAAACGATCTACCGACGCAATTGATTGAGCTGGAGAACAGCGTGTCCGCCAAAATGGCCAAGAAACTCGAGCTGGAAGCGTACGTGAACTATTTGACAACCACGCTCAAGTCCAAAAGCTCAGGCCAGTCTGCGATGGATCGTTCGCAAACCGCCCTGGACGCAGCAGAGCTCAAGCACATCAGCGCAGAACTGGACCAGGTGCGCAACGCCACGCTTTTCAAACTGGGCCTGCAGGTGACAGACCTGGAGACGACGCAGGCGCTCCTGCAGAAGCAGCTCGATCAATTAATAGCTAAGCGTCAACAGCTGCTGGTGGAAGAGTCGAGCCTGCGTGAAGAACTCAAGGACCATGGCGTCGATTACTACGTCTCGAATACGATGAAGGATTACTCGCCCACCATGCAAGGCTCTATGAAAAAGTCCGCCGAGGCGCTGATTCCCTTCTTCGAGTTAATTTCGGTGGTTGCGAGCACGAACGCGGTCATGGTGCGGAATGTCGCGCACGAGATCGACCGGGCAATTCACTTGCACGTCACACACTCTCCGTTTCTGTTTGGCGTTCTATCGTATGCGTTGATGCTCGTTCCAAGCTTGACCATTGCTTCCATTTTGTTTCATCTTTACCATAACATTGTGTCCCTGACGGTGTCTCACTACATAGCTTTCACGAGCGCCTACTTTTTGGCGCTGTCCGCGCTTGGCTTTGTGTGCTGTGTGATGATGGGTCGTGACCCTTTGTTTCTGCTCGACGTGTATCAGCATCGGTGGTTCGCACCGTTGATGCTGTGCCTGGCCGGTTTTTTTCTCGTTCATTGCAGCATGCTAGCAATCCAGTGCGTCCTCCGACGAACTGTTCTCGACCTTGCTCAACTTTGCAGTGCTTGCGCGATTGGGCTTCATTTCTTTGTGTTCACATGGCGCCCATTCGTACTGGATCTGGTACCAGCGATGCTGAGCTCTGCCTACCTGTGGTACTGCTCGGTCTTTTGGATGACCACGCAGGAACGCCTGGCGCGTGTAGGTGTCAGCACGGACGAAATTTTCGCGCGGTTCAAGCTGCTGCTGTTCGGCGGCGAGCTCCGGATTGTTACCAATTGGAACTTGAACCTCTCCGTACGCCTGGCGTCTGCTCGGCATATTGTGATCCGGACGTTCACTGTGCTCCTGATTACGGTATACCGCGTGACGCGCTGGGTTTTGAACTTTGCTCTGTTTGGCTGCTTGGGCGGTAGCGGCAGTAAGCGGGCCAGTGGTGATGATGAGAAGGACCGCAGAGGCTCACGCAAGTCACGCGCGAACAAGAAATTGAAGGCGCGTAGCAAGACATCCTTTCTTGCTGCGTGGTTTGAGACGGCGACTGCTGGCAACAAGGCGAAGGGCAACCGAGGCGAGCGTCCCTCATCTGGGGAAAAGGCAGGGCGTCGGCGCAATACGAGTGGTGGTAGAGATGCACGGATATCGTACGACGAGAGGGACTACAACTCCAGTAGCGGTGAATACAGTGACGGGGTCGAGGACGACGTCGACCAGCTGGAGCCCGTCGTCGTCGCCATCGAAGGCGCGGCGAAGAGCGAGCCAAGCACGCCCATCTCCCGCACAGGCAAGCGGTCCAAACCAGCCAAGCCGCTCGACCTGTTCTCGACATTTATCGCTGCTGCCGAGCCCGGCCCCGCGACCGCATCGCGCCGAAAGAGCGCTCGGAACGATTAAAAGCCCCCAACCTCTTACATGGCGATCCGTTGCTCCGTTGCTCCGAACCCACTCTATCTATCCATGCATCCATCGACACACACCCACCATCCAGCTCCAAAACTCGCCCCGCCACTCGATTCCATCCCGTCCCGCTGTGCGTGCTCCGGTCCGTGCGTCAATGGCACAACGCACTGTACCCACTGTACCTGAATGCGCCCTTGCTTTTCCGCGCGAGCGTTATGCGTTATGCGTTATGCGCTGTGCGTTTCGCGCGTTCGGAGGATTCTGACAGGCGCCGCCGCGCTCACAGTCGCACGTGCTTCTTCCCGCGCCGATCAAGCTCACGCGCGAACCGAGCACGCGCCAACACCGCCGACAAAACAAAACGCGCGTGTGCGAACGCGAGTCGGAGCGCCTTGCTGGGGGGTTTTTTTTTTGGCGTTTTGGTTTGGTAGGTTTTTGGTCCTGGGTTCTAGTGGGTCAGTCGGTGCAGGTCGTTCAGGTGAGGTGTGTGTTTGTATGTCCAGTGGGGAGGAACGTGTGCAGTACGGGGGCGGAAGAGCGATAAGGATGCACGTGCATGTGTGCAGATGTTGATGTACGTGCGTGAAGGAGGGACAGCGGTGTGACGACCGGGTTGAGTCCCGGAACGAGGGAGGCGGCAGGGGGAACGCGGGCGTGTGGGGAGTGGGGAGCGGGGAGCGGACGCGTCACCGCGCATGGGTGACGAGGTGGCCAAGCGGAAGGCCGGCCGGCCGCAGATGTACGTGTTCGACCGGCCGGACGCCGAGCTCACAGAGGCAGAGCGCAAGCTCAAGTCCAGCATTCTCAAGCGCCGACAGCGCCAGAATCAGTCGTACCATCGCAAGCGCGCGCTGCTCCAGGCGCATGAAAGCGGCGATTTGTCCGCCAGCTTGGCCGAGCTCGGCGTCGGAACAGATCTGCGCGGCCCCTTGTCCTCCTCGGGCGCCCGCGCGGCGAACTCTAGCTCTACACAATCGCACGTGCAGGGAGCGCACAGAACACCGCGCACTCACGCCAACGCATCCGGAACCAGCAGCGCCTCGTCGCACGTCACCAGCGAGGAGCGCGACACCACCAAGATGAATGGCGGCGCTCTCGAAAACCTGATGGAGTCATTTTCACACGAAACAAGCAATGAGAACGAATACCAGCCCAACCTAGCCCCGTACGACAGCTTTGTTCGCAACGTCGTCGAGGGGGCGCCATGGCTGCGCTTCGTAGAGGGTCCGCAGGTGGCTGAAACACCGAATGGTGAGGCCGGTGTACCGTCCGACGATAATGCATACGCGCGGCAGCTGCAGACCTCGCTTGAATTGTTTGGCTCGACCGAAAACGACTTTGGACTGGGCAACATTGAGCATGGCGTGGTTGAGCCGAGCGCAGCAGGCGGCAGCGGGCGTCGTTCGTCCCACGCATTGTCGGGCTTGCACGAGAGCAGTGCTCCTGTAGAAATGAACGGAGGATTGCGAGAAGCAAGGGATCCGACGAGCTCTTCACCGCGCGCATTTTCGATGGACTTTTTGCCCGGTTCAGCCTCGAGTTCTTTTGATCTCGAAGAATTCAACATCGATGTAGACGGCGACGCGTTAGCCCGACTGGAGACTCCGAACATATTTAAGGATCCCGCATTTGCGCTCCAAGGGGATTTCCGATACATGGGAACTTCCTACATTCCAGCCCAGGATTTGGCCGATGACGATTCCTCAGATCAGACCGGTACGCACCTGGGCTCGGAGCCTCCCTCGGACGAGCGGTCTCCATGCTTGAGCGAGCTCGGTCGAAAGTCGCATGCACAGCCAGAGCAGGAAAAGCATGAAAAGAGGCAAACATCACGGGGGTCTCTCTCACGGGGTGAAGTGGATGATCCAATCATGGCGGTCATTGGTTCAGAGCTGGACGGTGCGAATGCAGAAATTGACACCGTGCGGAGCGTCTATGAAATGCTGCCGGATAGTTCGAAGGACGCGTTCATTTGCCTTGGTGTCTTTCCTCGATGCTTTGATATTCACGCGGCAGCAGCAGTATGCAATATTGACGGTGTCGAGGAGTGCTACCGCGTTTTGCAGCCGCTGCTTCAGCTGGACCTTTTGTGCGCATGTGGCTTGTTCAGCGGCCTGGACGGCACGCAGCGTGCCGAGCTCTCAAAGCCTGCAAGAATGTTTCTGTCTCCGGAGACCCTTTCGAATTCTTCGTTTATGCACAATGCGTACGTTGAAGACGTGCTGTCAAAGGCCAATCGTCGTTTCATCGACCACTTCATTCGCCGCTTGGAGGGGCTTAATTCTTTGGAAACGTACAAGCAAGGGAAGGTGCGCGAGCGTCTTATGCAAACGTACGACATCGACCGGCACAATTACGAAACTCTATTCAGTCGGACGCGCACGTCTGGCGTATGCGATCATGCCCGGGCACTGACCGCGGCACCTATTGTGATGCGCTTTTGCGTGGGTGCGCGCTCACGACTGAAATACTTCCAGCGCGTGCTGAAATCAATGCAAGACATCGTATGCCATGTGCGCCGGCAAGAGCTTCACGTGGCGCGCGTTGAGTTGGGCTTGGCCGAGGCTTTCATGGACCTGCTGATGCTTCGACACGCCGAGGCGCCCCTGCAGCGCGCTTTGGATTACTACGAGCCCTTCTTGGAGAGGCGCGAGTTCGAAAACGACATGCAAATCATTGATGCTTGTCTCTGTGTGCTCATCAAGGCCAATTTGCACCTCATGCAAGGCGATATTGATCAGACGAATGTAATTACTGTGCGCGTGCTCAAGCTGCTGTACTCTCATGGAATGGGAAAGACAACGCTCGCAGTGAATGCGTTGGCCAATCTGATTTCGTGTAAATTGGCTCGTAGCGAGCTCACGGCGGCCGCCAAATTGAATTGCAAAGTGCTCGAAGTGCTCAAGTGCATGCAGTATTCAGAGCTGCCCATTTATGCGGATCTTCTTGGTGTGGCTGGAGTCGTTAGTCTTTTGATGAAGGATCCAATTGGAGCAGAGACCAGTTTCCGTGGCGCGCTTGCGATTGTGTGCAAATTTGGCGACAAGAAATGGTTCGATGCGCCTCTGCAGCATTGCCTAGACCTGGATCTTTGGTTGATGAAAGGTTTAGCTCACGCGCTGTCAGATCAAGGCAATCAGAAGGAGAGTGACGAGCTAATCAAGGATATTCGCACACACTGGACCACGCGCGGGCTGGGCGACGGGTTCGATCCAGACGTTGAATTAGGAGCAGATGCCCTAGAGCGATGGATTTTGCACAGTCGTCACATGTACTGATAGTATCGAAACGTGTTCATCATGATGAAAAAAGAGGCTTGAATGATGGACCACAAGTAAACCAGGATCCTGCAGTGGTCACTCAGCACTTGAGGCTATCAGCCCGTGCTGCGTGACGTTATTCTTAAGCATCCAGCTCGAGGCTCACAATCAGTTCAGTGTCTTTCGAGCTGTCAGCTTGCGGACCGGCTGCACAATATACTGGTCCACAAAAGGACTGAGCAACAGAGCACCCGCAATCCGGAAAGGTCGCGAAAAGTTGTTGATGCCCCACATGAGTGCAAACACCTGCGGAAAGGTGGCCCAACATAGAGGCCGCCCAGTCTTGATTGTGAACGTCTTGAGAGCGAGAAGAAATGATAACGAGTAGGTCACGGCATCAAACATTCCGTATGAAATGATCGCCGCGATACCGTATTTTCGCAATTTTTGCATCCCAGAGAGTTGTGCCGAGGATGCCTGGAAGCCGAAGAATACAAGGACTGTGTGCCACAAGCGCCGCAGCTTTCCGTTCAATGAGCTTGGACTATGCCTGGCCACGCTTTGTGCCACAATTTGTTGAGGATTGAGCCGCTCAGATTGGGCCGCGACCGCACTTGCCTCGACAGCCACAGACTTGCCGAGTGCCTTGCCAACCATTGCACCAGCCATTGAACCAAGCGCGACGCCCACACCGGAGCCCACTGAGGACGCGACCGATGACCCGACAGCTTTACCCACACTCTTCCCTGCAAACGCTCCCGCGGCTGCTTGCGGCTGCTCGGGGAGCACAGCGTCCAGCGCCACTTCCAGCGACCGCTGTTCTTGCCCAAGATCCTGAGAGGACTCCTCAACTACGGAGCCCTTCACGGCCTCTTCCTCGCGCTCGCTGCACATCTGCGGCCTCGTACGCACACCGCGAGCACGCCGACCATTGACCACCAGCACATTTGCACGCAGCGCCTTCCGAGCGGCCACATCGTCCCAAGCCCACGCAGCCTTCACCTCTCGCGTCCACGGCGCGCTAGCCACAAACCCGCACACAAGTGCGCGCGTCTGACCCGCCATCAGTTCCTGCCGTACCTTGCCTCCCGCTTGGACGTTACCTGTTCGCGCTCCCGCGTCGTGGCCTCCTCCAGAACGCAACAGTCCAACCCGAAAAAGCCTCGGCGCACGCCAGATGAAATTCGGTGCCCGTCAGGTCAGGTCAGGTTGTTCAATCTCAACGACTCGACCAAGACCACAAAGCACCAACCGCACGTGGAGGTACGGCGTGCACGCGGGAAAAATACGGACAGAATGACGCTGATGAATTAAGCGTCGACTGTTGGTTTCGAACGACAAAATGTGGACGCCACGAGCTGAGGAGGCAAGCTGAAGGGCTCAATCTTCTCTTTCTCGAGCAAGCGCGCTTATTTTACTCCGCACTTGAAACCACTGCTGGTAGACAAGAGAACGTCATCATCATCAAATACAGCAACACGTCTCCTCGTCTGCCAAGCGAGTGTGTTCGCGCTGCGCTCCACGCGAAGTCTTAGCTGATCCCTTCAAAACGTCATTACGCTACGCACTCCGCTCCATTCGCGACTCGGACCACTTGGTCTACGAGTCCGCAACGAGCATTTGCTTTTGCAGTGCCTCTCGCCCACGTTTGTCACGTGCAGGCGTGATGTATACTTCGGCGCTGTCGCATCACCTTTCGTTCTCTAGGGAGTTTAGTAGGAAAAATGTCGCAGACTTGTTTACTGCTTTGTCAATCGTCTGCATCTTGTCCAGCATCCCGTGACTCTGATGAACCGCCGTGAGGCGGCACCTGCGCTGGCCTAGGCTCTGCAACAGAGAGATGGAGCCTCCGATTGAACCAGGTGACGCCGTCCAGCTCGCGGATCGCACGCTGTGCGTCGGCCTTGCGCGCCATCTCGATGAACGCAAAGCCTCGAGGTGAGCCCAGCCGGTCGCACGGGATTTCACATCGCACAACACGCCCGAAGGCTCCAAACGCCTCGTTCAGGTCCTGTACATTTGCTTTGAATGACACGTTTCGCGCGAAGATAGTGAGCGGCTCCGGCTGCTCCATGTCAATCGGTGTCTTGTGCTTCTGCGCCATGGCAGAAATCGCGCTGCGAACTTGCTTCGACGCAGCTTCCAACGCCACGATGGCCTCCTGCTCACCCCAAATCAGGTCCGAAGGCCTAACAAACCATTCATGAATACAAGCAGAGCATCTTACGGCGCGCGGCTCGATGCTCTGATCCATAGCGGCCGCAGCAGCTGCTGAACGCCGCAAGGACACGTTCGACCGACCGTCTGCATTTGAGGAGCCACGCTTGTCGTCTCGATACACTCCGGCGCGGCTAAGAATGTCGATCGGGAATCCCAAGTCGGCAAGATCCACCGCGTAAAGAGCGCTGCACTCCGGGCACTGCACAAAGGCGTCCGAGTGACCGAAACGTTCGAGTGGGTTATCTGCGCTCCACGAACGCTGCGGAGCCAGCCTGCTCGCCCACGCGCCGGAATCCGAGGGCGCGGTGGAGGCTGAAGCAGGTGGAGCGTCGCGGCGGTCCACATTTGCAGGCGTTTGGTTGGCAGCCTGCGACTGCCGGCGTTCTGGTCCGCCCCCCGGTCTGCTAGATCTTTCTACATCGCCATTGCGTTCGTCGTCATCCGAGTTTGAGCTCTGGCAAAAGTCAAACTCATTGTAATCAAATTCCTCCACTTCCAAATCGTCTCCAATCCCACTCGCTAGCTCAGTTCCCATGTCGTCTTCTGCTGGTGCAGACCGAGTCGATTTGAATGCACCGCCATTTTGCAGGGTACGCCGCTTTTCGCCTCGTGATCTTCTACTGCGGCTCGATTCCGAGCCACTGTCGTTTCCTTCAAATTTCGCTACACACTCGTCATCGTCATCTACGTCAGTGTCTAGCTGCTCAGAGTCAGACTGTTCGTCTAGTGCATCATCATCTGCGTGGCCCTCTTCCAACGTGATTGAAGTCATGCCGTCCTCCTCAGCTTCCGAAATTTCAGCCTCCGTGAACTCCTCATCGTTGTCACTAGTCACTATCCAGTCTCCATCTGCGTCTGAGTCATTTGGCCCATCCACAGGGGAAGAATCCACGCGCAAGTCCCGCCGGGGTGCTAATTTCTTTCGCGGGCGAAACCTTCCACCCGTCCGAGAGCTACCATTGCTGTTGCTGTCCGATTCTCGGACGCCTCCATTCCTTGACGCGTTCGTATGGTGCAGCTGCTGCGGCTGCCGCTGCCGCTGTATATCCCTAGCTTGCTGTTGGGGCAGTTCTCCGTACGTCGGCATGCCATATTGCTTGCTCCTCGACGAACGCGAGATCCGCTTGGCCGCCAAGATAATCTTCTCCACGGCGTCATCATCTGAATCACTCTGCGAGCGCTGCGCATCATTGGACGATGAGGTTGAGGACGCTTTATCCTCAGTGCCATTCCCGCCACCTGCATGAGCCACCACAACCGGCGTGACGTCGAGCAGTCGCGGCCCACGGCGGAGGCGTTGTCTCTTTCCGCCACCATTCACCTTGCAGCACGCGGACGCGGCCGAACCACTTCCTGCACTCGATGCAAATGGATCCACGGAAGCAGCTCCTACAAAAGTAATTGGCGACGCGCGCCCAAGAAGGTGCGCCGCTGCCCGAGACCTTGTGCGCTCGCCAGCCATGTCCCACTGCTCCATTTCAGAGGCCGAAACCCCGTGTCAGCTCAATCTGAAGTAAAGCCCAGCGCAAATTTCAGATAAGACTGGTGACCAAACCAGCGACCGCAGCAACAACAGCACGAGCTGCACCCATGAATCACAACTCAGCCTCTGCCCTTCCCTCTCGAGCTTGCTCTTATCATCGTCACAACAAACTGCAAATGGCTAGACCAGCGTCTTGTTGAGAATTGTAGTCACTGAATGCTGCAAGATCACACGAGCGTCCAGATACCCAAAGCCACACCTCACGAGAAATCTCACGGCACGCCCTCGCGTTGTCTCGTGACGCTCAGCCAATCACACGCCCAACTCACTCCCACCGTGCACACGCGCACACCACAACAACACCACCGCCGCCCGACTCCCACCCACAAATTCTGCGAGCTCGAAACCGCGGCCTCGACCGGCCGCACGAAACCGGTTCCTCGAAACCGGTTTAATGACTTCGCTTCCGGCGGAAAACGGTTTCCGAACGCAGACGCCCATGCGTATACTAAAACGATCTCGTTTTGTGATAACCGGTGTAACGGCCTTGTGCAAAGGTCGGAGTGGTGCCAACGCTTGGAACGCGGAAGAGGCGAGAAGATTCTCGCGTTCATTGGGACTCGTGTTGCTTGCATTGGCGTCTCGCCATCTGCAGGCAAGCGCGGAACATCTCTCCACGCCAAGATGAGCCGAGCCTTGAAGACGTCACACTCACGCTTGATGGGATCTAATTTGCTTCTCCTTTTAATGAGGTGGCGCTTTGAGCCAAGGGGCTGCACTTCATCGCAACGTCGCCAGGACGAGCATGCGCGGCCGGTTCGGAGTACCCGAGCACACTTAAGCCATGCCTTTCTTTCCTCCAGATGACCTCACGCGCGCGTCAAGCAAGGTACGCATGTCTATTCGTTCTGCGCTCGACGCGCCCTGCGTATCCATTTATCCCGGTGCTTGATGTGTCGGCCATTCTTAGAACACACAACCAAGGACCACGCCAATGAAAGCACAAACTATGCGTTCCGTCACAGCGGAAACCTTGAGCAGTGGCCGTGCTCGTGTATTCGTCTGTACCACCACTTCACAAACTTAAACTTCCCGAGGCTGCTGCACGTCGACAGCCATCGAACGTCCAGCTGTCGCATCGAAAAAGATTCGTTTACCGGATGTTGTGCCCAAGCTCGCAGGGGAGAATGGGCGTGAAGGGTGGACGGAAGAGGTCGGTGCCTCGCCTGGTATGATATGGCTCCTCCCGTGGCGGACTACGAGTTTCTGAGTGACTATGGATACACGCCGGAGCGCGAGCTGGGCAAAGGTTCGTACGGTGTGACGATTTGCGCCACGCATGATGCGTCTGGAGCGCAGGTGGCGATCAAGCTGCTGCGCCGCGGCGAGAGCATTGACGTGAAAGTTCGCCGTGAGCTGATGCATCAGCTATACCCACCGCTCACGCACGTCAACATCGCACGGCTATTCACGGTGTTTCTGACGCCCAAGTACCTCGCCTTGGTCATGGAGCTGTGCTCCGGTGGTGACCTGTTCGATTTTCTAGTCAATGCCGAGAATTCTTTGCCGCGGCTGCGCACAGTCTTTTCGCAAGTGGTGTGGGCCGCCGCTTTCATGCATTCCAAGGGCATTTCGCACCGCGACATCAAGCTAGAGAACGCGCTGATTGCCGAGAAAAACAGCAACCTTGTCAAGATTTGCGACTTTGGCGCGTGCAAGAACATATCAGTGGACTCGGCGCCGCGCTCTGTGCGCGGGAGCATGCCATATATTTCTCCCGAGATCGTGCTGGCCTCCTCGAAGCGCAACGACTTGACCTACAAGTACGAGGGCGAAATGGCCGACGTGTGGTCGCTGGGTGTGTTGCTGTACGTGCTGTTCCAGAAATCATACCCTTTTCAGGACCCGAACAACCCGAATAATACGCGCGCAGTGGCGCAGCGTATTATCCAGTTCAACTACCTGCCTTTCACTCCCATGGTGCCAGCCGAGGTTCGCGACCTGTGCAAACGAATCTTTGTGCCGGTTGCCAAACGCATCACTATCAAGGAGCTCAGCGAAGAAATGAACCGGTGGTGGAGTCTGGGCTTGTGTGAGGCATACATGCCTCATGAGCCAAGTGCCGTGGATCCGTCTCTTCTGCGTATCCCGCAGCCGTCTATGGCCATGATGGAACAGATTCTAAATGAAGCTCAACACGAGGGTATGCTTCGTAGACGCATTGCGGCACAGGCCTCTACGGACTTCAGCGTTTCGCAAGGTACCTTTGACGACGTGGTAAGTCGACTGGGCGACCAGAAAATGTAGAGCGTTGACGTAGCTTTTACGTTCACTGTGAATGAGAGCCAGCGGGCTTTTGGGCTGTCTTCGTACCCTGGAATACGGCATTTGCACGGGTGAGTATCGTATCGCGCCTTTGTTTCCATTCTTGCTTGTTTACATAGCTTACACAGAGACAGTCCGGGTGTGAGTGTTGCTGGAGTTCTCGACGGCGTCAGCGGACAAAAGCCGGTCCCCTGCATGATAGTCTGACGATGACGAAGCGCCTACGGGGGATGCAGCGCTTCGCGCTTCTTGCGGGAGCTCACGATATTGTTCGGCACTTTCTCGACCGGCTTCGTTTGATTCTCTCTCTCCAACCGCCGTAACTGTTTCTGGCACCGCTGTGCCTCGAATCGCACAGTAAAAGCGCGATATCAGCGATGCATCAGTTGTCACCTCAAATTGAGCCCGACAAAATGGACAGGAACGATGGCCTGCAATCCAAGGATCCAAGCACTCTGCGTGAAATCTATGCGCACACGGTAGGTCGCGCATCATTTCGCCGCCTTCGAAATTGCACAAGCAGATGCAGCACTGCGGCTCGGACTCCGTTCCTGCGACGCTATGTCCACACTCAGGGTCAGGCAAGACTCCTCGACTCTGTGCAAAGTCTGCACGCTCTCTTTCCGGATCGTACACATACGAAGGAAACAATTGATTAATTTCGTCGTGGCTCATCTTCTTGGGACGGGGCTGTGCCATGCTGCTCGCGCCGCCTGGTCCCGCGCGCATGTTTCGGCGGCGGTTTACAATGAACACTGTCGTGGTAACAGACAACACGATCAAACCCGTGAATAGCAATGGCAATAGCACGTACCCGAGAGGGAACGAATTCGGCACTCGCGCGGGGCAGCCAATCTCGCCGGGCTGCCCGCAATTAAGTACGGTCAAGTTGTACTGTGCGGTCACGCGGCGATCTGTCTTTAACTGATTGAAAACGGCAATCAGAATGGTATCACCGGCGCGCATGTTGTAAGATGTCACAAATTGAATGTAGCTCTGCGTGTCGACTCCCAGCACGTCTTGAAAAGCCACATCCCCAAAAGTGGGCAGGAACTCTCCGCTTGTTGAAGCGTTCTGTGGATACTCACTATGAAGACCTCCATTCTCAAAGGGTTGCTTCGCGATCAGTATCGGCGTCGAATAGTCCTTGGCGTTTTCGGCAAAGTCCCAATTCGGAAGTATGTACGCCGCAACATTGCCAGGTCGTGTCACCGCGTAAGAAAAGTAGTCGTACTGGTCGCCGCCAACTTGCCTCTGCCAAAAGTTCGGATTTACGCGATCATTCTCGTACGTCCAGAATGGAGTAAGCTCGGCGAATGCCTCGCACGCCCACCCTGTGTATGGAGGGGTGCAAAGGCATGTGCCGTTCACCGAACACGTCCCTTGTCCCGAGCACAGAGTCGGGCCTGTGGTCAGTACGTTGCTTGCCAGGCCCCGTGACTCAAACATGGAGTACAGCTGCGGTCCTACTGGGCATGCAGAAGCACGGTCAAAAGTTATGCGCACCAGGACATCCATTTGATTAAGCTGCGCTGAAACCATGTTTCGATTCTCGGCGCGAACTTTCCACACAGCGGCGTCAGACTCGTTCTCGCCAACAAACGCGTACCGCCTTCGCGACCACAGCGCGTCCTCATCTAGCGCCAACACATTTCGGTTGGGTGAGTACTCGGGCCAGTCCCCTTCCGTCTCCCTGTCTCCCAACATCAGCAGCATCCATGGTGAGTCTGCGTACAGAAGTGAGTTGTCATAACCGGACTCGACAAATATGGAAGCACCCCATGTTCCGGTGGCGTTTTCGCCGACTGACGGTGGCGGCTGCTCGGTCAGCAGCGTGCGGTTCAAAAGCAAGTCGACCGAAAAGCCTGGACTGACATTATTCACGCGTACACAAAGCGTTGTTACGGTTTCGTTCTCACTAAATACAGATTCCAGTCCGTCGAGTCGCACGTCCTGGCCGATTCCGGCGTCCACAGTCATGTAAAATGTATTCTCATCCTGCGCTTGTACCCGCACGAGCACCAGCACGGAACACAGCATGACTATGCACAATGAACCCCGAAGATTCCTCGCGCCAGTCACTGCGCACTTCCGACGTGCCGCGCGACGGCCCAACTGCTTCATCGTGTTGCGCCCACCCACACGACACATGGCGTTTCTCCGCGCGCTTGCCCGGCCGCGAGCATAAAGAAGAATGCGGCAGTTTTCTGAACCCACGCACTCACAATTGACACACCCTGCGCTCTTCCGTTCGACCTCGTGTCCAGCCAGCCGCGCGAGCGTTGCACCAGATGTTTCTGTCGGCACCTGTCCAAATCGTCGACCTACACTTGACACCCACCGCACTTGGAGCCCGAAGCGTTTCCACCACTACTTACACCGTCTCATACTCAAACGAGCGATTTTGTCAGACATCTTTAGGGTTTCCGAACTCGGGAGAGCCAAGGCGTAGGGGCTGCGGGCATGCAGCGCAGAGCTCAGCTGCGACACTGGGCCTGGATGTTTATCTGCATGCCAGGCGACGGCGCTTGTGACGGATGTGTGAGAGATTCACACACATGGCCAGTAGCTGACATGGTCGCACATGCCGTTCCTGAAAGTTCAAGTGTGTGCCTGGGTACGCCGAATGGGCATTCCTTGTTCCACTGGTGGTGTTCGACATTCGGCGGGTTCTGAACGGCGGCACACAAGACAAGGCCTTCAAGTTATGGGAATTTATACTGAACATGCGCCCGAGGAGGCCGCCAACTAAACAGCCTCTGGCGCGGGAAATGTTGGATGCGTCGCACTATGCGTCGTTTGTAGGTGAGAAACTAACAGACTTGGCGTTTCGCCCGAGTTTCACTGGAGTGTTTCCGGTCCTTTGCACTCCCGAGGAGCCAGCAGACACTCCCACGTCTTCCGCAATGTTAGATGGTCGCTCACGTGCACTGGAGTTTGAAGCACTTTCAATCGAGGGCGTGCGCTCTCTCTCCCAATCACCACTATCCGACTGCGACCGCTCCCGGTCAAGCGACTTGAGAATTTCGCTCAGTCGGTCTGTTGGTGTCTGCCGATCATTTCGGGCCACGTCGCGAGCACTTGCGCTCTTCACTGCTACAGCGCGTTTTCGTAGCCTCTCGTTATTGCGCTCAGTTCCGACAAACCTAAATAACATTACGCTCTTTGTCAAGTCCAATTCGTCGCCATGCATCACGAGGAGCGGGGGCGACTCTTCTTCCTCGCTCAAAAGGTGCTGGTCGATCGCATCTTTGAAAGCGTCAGAATCTATCCTGTCATGGCCTAGCGATTCCAGCGACTCCATGGCATGCTCCTCCAATCCATTGCTCACAGTGTCGTCTTTGCTGCTAAATTGGCCCGCTCCGTCTGAACCGTTCTGGGTCTCTTCCGCCCTCGCATCAGCCATGCGCTTCAACAGCATGGTGTTCATGCGTGAGTTTTGGCGCGCCTCGCGCTCCCATTCCATCTCATCTGAACCCTCTCTGCTAGCCACACCCACCACACTCGCCATGCCGGCACCAAACACTTTAAATTTCCGCGCACCGCCTTTCTGCTTCTCGGCAGAAGCCTTGAGAATATCCCCTTCGCGCTCGCGTGCTGGAGAAGCAAATGGAATTACACCCCCCATGCCGTTCATTCCTTTTAAAACTGCGGCCGGAGCAGAGCCAGAGCGTGCCTTCACCTTGAAGTCTGGCTGCTCGCCCTTCCCAGCTGCGGAATTCAAGAACTCTCTTTCCTCCTGACTAACACTACTGATACTGACTGTTGCGGAGCTCTTCTCCGAACTTATGGACTTGTGCGACATCAATGCCTCAGAAACCTTGCCGGAGTCGAGGGAAATAAACGTGGGCATGAATTCCCGCGCACTTGACGACGCCGCGATGCGCGCCGAACCAGAAGAGCCCGGGCTGCCTGTCTTAGACAAAATTATATCCTTGGACGGTGTGTTTGACTTTGCAAAAATCCTCGTGTTCCAGGACTTCACGGTCCGCATGGTCAAGACGGTGCCATCGCTGCCTGCGTGGGAGTCGTGCGTAGGAAGCGCACGAAGTCGCGGAGAGTTCATCCTGTCCAAATCGGCATCTGCCGACCTCTGTCTGTGTCCGCCTCCTATCGCCGGCCGAGCGCCGTGCCGAGTATCCTCCTCCATGCGTTGCATGACGTATCTACAGCATTCGCTGTGCGCGGCGCGCGTTACCGACAGTGCTGGACCGCGGCGCCACCAGCCACGACTCGAACCTCTTGCAGAACCGCATCCAAAAACCCGCGCCGGCGTCTTCCGCTCTCACGCCGCCGCGCGCGCGGCGCCTCCAAAATCAATGGAATACGGCCCACAGTGTGTATTCCGCACGCGTCGCCCCTCCCGCTTCTCTTCCATGACTCGCGGCACCTTCCCCGCCCCACTCCACCCACCATCGCTTCTCAGTACGTACTTTCCGCTCTCATGGAGGTACACTCCGCCACTCACATAGTGTTCAGTGCATCCTCAACCTCCATCTCAAGACGTGCATGCCTCATTGCTATTTATAGTTTTTGCGGAATGTTGTGTGTACAAGTGGGTGTTTTGTGTGCAAATGGCTGCTGCATTGGAATCGGACCAAAAAGGGGCGCGTTTGCGTGACATGCAGGGCCGAGTGGATGATTTGATGGTTGAACGGGCGCGACGCACGAGTGGCGAGTTTGTGGAACGTGGTGAGGAGGCCGCTGCTTTGGAGATCGCGGTACCGGTCGTCGTGTGTTGTCAGCTTCATCAAGAACAACGCATGTGACGGAGCGGTGCAGTGAGTACAGTGTGAAACAAAACAGTGCGCAAACGTGCGACGCGCGGTGGCCGCCACTCGGGCATGCAAACGTTTTCGACGCATCGTCGAAGACTTCAGGCTCGACCTCTGGCGGGTCCAAGACCAGGTGATTGACACAAGACGCTTGCAGAAGGCTAGAAGAACTCACCAGGATATCTTTGATGTCGGAGGCCATGCGGACTCCGTTTCGACCACAGTATGTTGTACAGTGTCGTACGCGCTGCCTTCTACATTCGAGAAATGTCACAAGTTCCATGCACACTAAGCCTTTCCTGTACTTGTCACCGTTGTGACTGACGTCGGCACAATGATCAACAAATAGCTTGAAACCGATCTGCTAGCGGCCATGCGATATCTCTGTCGCCATTCGAGTTGCGCGTCTTTAAACGATCCGCGTGTGGAAAGTCAGACCAAAGGCTTCAAATCGTCCGCATCAACATAGTCAACAGAGACTCGGTGGCAAGTCAGGAGCTGCACGGACTGCGAGCTTTCCTAGCCTCGGGCCTTGCCATTGCCGACAAAAGAATCATTCTCCACGACCGCCCTTGTGGGTGTCTTTCCATCAGTCACCGCCTCGGAGCTTTGCACAGTGTATTTCAGGCGCAAGCGAATACAGTCCGCATGAAAACAAATGGTTGAAGGAGAAAGAGCCGTTCGTCCCCAGTTGTCCGTCCTAGTGACCACGGCGCAGTTCTCAATCAGCATCCAAACGCAGACCTCACGCCGAGCCTGAGCCGCGCGCATCAAAGCAATTTCTCAAATGCTACATGCCGTATCCACCGTTGCGCCGTTCTCAACCAACACGCAAGGACACGCCTCGAGCCCACTGCCGGAAGCTTTCACCAGTGCAGTGAATCAAGCCGACACTCCTTGCATTTACCTCCGAACCATTTCCAATCAGCGCACACAGACACGCTTCATGGCCCCTGTCCATAGCCATGACCAGCGCCGCGCAGGCATGCCAGCGAGACAGATCGATGTCCAATCCCATTCGAACTAGCAACGGTGGACTTTGTTTGTATCCGTTCGCCGAGAAACACATTTGTGCAGTCTATCCAAAAGCACCAGTCACACTCGTGAGGGCACCATGTTCAAGCAAATGAGCGGTGCAAGCAGAAACGTCCAACCAGCCAGCCACCACAACCGCACCACTCATCTCGGCTCCGCTTTCGATCAGCAAGCAGGCAAGCATAGGCTTCATGCCCATTCCCAGCAGCTTCGGAGATTTCTGTATTCCCTTGGCGACTCGGGGCCCCCTTTCTTGCGGCACAGAAGAAGCATGCCAGTCAACGCGCAAAACCCTTCCGATGACGCCTTTTTCAACGGCGTGCTCCAGTAATTGCCCGTATTATTAACCTGCGCAACCGTACTCGAGCAGCTCACGCACGCACGCTTCATGTCCTCGGGAAGCCGCGATAATGAGCGGCGTCATCGCGCTCAAGTTGCGCCCACGCTCGAAAATACTCAGTTCAAACAATCGCATGAGCTCCACATCATCTCGACCACTCGCAGCAGGGCGCAGTAGCATTCCTTCGGCCGAGTGTCCTGTACCGATCGCTCGGCACCTATACCGGTTCCCATTCTTCGTTCAGCAGCTGCATCACCACAGCTCAAGCCCGCAGCGCCCTGCGCCACCTCGCGCCGCTCATGAGCACCGATCTTCAACGGCTCGGTGTGAAGACGACAGTGGGTGTCCTTGTCGGGGAAAAGGTTGCGGGGAGGTGGGGGGCGGTTGAGCGTGAGCGTGAGAAGACGTAGCGTTGTGCGTCGCTTGCCATGGCAAACGCATTGCGTATCCGCGTCGCTCTCCGCGCATGGGGTGGGGTGATGGGTCAAAGTAACGGGGCACGGTTGGCTTTGGGTGGTTTTGCGACGACCAGAGCAGGACAGCAGGGATGGACACGCTTTGGTTCGTCTGACGCACCGAGCCGATTTGCGCATCTTCCGCTTGGGCAAGTGCCTGAGGGTACGGACCCCTCGCAGGTCAAGTCCAAGTGGGGTTCCAATGCGATGGACATGATTCAGCAGGTTGCCCCGATCCTGGTTGACGGAAATGTGGTGGTGTGCGACGGCGGTGGTGACCCCAGCGTCGGACACCCGATTGAGTTCATCAAGCTCGACATGCCGTACCCGGCGGTGTGCAAGTACTGCGGTCTGCGCTACGCCAGGAAGAATGCACACTAGCCTCGGATGGCTTGTCACTTTTATCCGCGCGTGATATGGCTACGGCGGCACTGTCTTGGCCCAGAAAAAGCGCGCGTGACCCCCTCCGTAAAGTAAGAATTTCTATTTACATCTGCCAACCTACCCTCGAGTTTAAAGGCTCACGCTCAATCCAAAAAGATGACCACGGCGGTGGTGTTATCAACCGAGTCTTCGGCCTCGACGCGGGCCAGTTCTGTTGCCTGGATTACGAGCTCCTCCGCGGCTTGAGCTGGGTCATCAAATTCTACGCAAAAACGAACGGCATCTTCGACCCCGATGATATCAAACACGCCGTCACTGCCGAGCACAAGCACCTGCTCGTTTTTTTGCGGATGTACGACCAAAAACTCAGGCTCAATCGACAGATGCTTGTGTCCGAGGGCGCGTGTGATCCGAAGCACATGCGGACCAACGCGGATGGCGTGCAGCGCCAGGCGGACCGGATTGCGCTCTTGCATGACGCGTTCGCGCTCGGTCTTGTTGCGCGCGCTGTGAGCATGCGGAAGCGACAGCATCCGAGCCGAGATTGTGCCCTTTGCACCGTCTGGATCGGTCTCGGCGGCACTGCCACCGAGCGCGGCGAGCGAGTCGCCCAGCTGCGCCGTATACAATGTGTTGTTAGCAATGTCATAAAACGCAAGAATGGCTGTTGTGCCAAACTCAAGCGGTCGTTTATCGTCCGGCTCGCTCGCACTCACGTACTGATGCCGGGCCTCGTCGAAGTGAAAATGCCCGCTGGGTCCATAAAATGCCGAGTGCGGTGGCGTATCGTACGAGGCCAGAATTCGCTCGTGTGTTTGCTGGATGACCTCTCTCAGAATGAGCTGCACCTGCTGCTCGCGCAGAGCGGCGTCGGTGCGCTGGCACAAGGTCTCATGAACGCGCCGCCTGATGCCATCCTCCTGAAACCACGCCACGACGGTGTCCACCGCGAGCTGCGCGGCGTGGTCCCCAAGCAGACCATGGCCGTCAAACACGCCCGCCAGAAGGTACGCGCCCGGCTCCGAGCCCACCATTTCGTCAAACACAAACCCTCGATCCTGATTCAAGTCGCCATAGCGTGTGCCCACTGCACTGAACACCGCGCCTCTCACCATACCTTGATGGCACGAAAGCACCCACAGCAAACGCCAAGCCAAGATGCGGTCTGTCGCCCCGCACGCACCGGCACAATCTCCACCCACCAACCGCGCATCCGCTGCCTCCTGAACTCGTCAGCGGTACAGCTGACCCGCGCGGAGGTGTACAGTGTTTAGTCAGTCAATGTGGGTTCAGTTTAAGTACTGTACCTCAACAAGCTCCGAGATCGACAAGCCGCACGAGTGATGGGTCTGTGTGTGGGTCTGTGTGTGGGTGTGTGTGTGGGTGTGTGTGTGGCGGTAGGCGAGACGGCACGTGTGGCCTGAAGAGGTGCGATGTCGTGCGCGGGCTTTGTTGGCGGCGCGGGAGCGCGCGTGCGTAGCACGTCGATCGTTAGCGGGAATGCGCTAGTGTGTGCGAGTGCGACTGGATCGGGCGCGGCGATCGCGCGTTTGTCGCGCCGGCTGCGCGGCGAGGCCGGCGTGGCTGGCTCGTTGGCTTTGCCGTTGATGCAGCGACGGGTTGCGAGCCAGTGTGGCACCGTCATGATGAGTGGGAGTTCAGAAGGCGCCGGAAAGGTGGCGATTGTGACTGGCGCTGGGCGCGGGATCGGCAAGGCGATTGCGCTAGCGCTCGGCCAAGCCGGCTGCAAGGTAGTGGTGAATTATGGCGTGTCTACGGCAGCGGCGGAGGAGGTGGTGGCCCAGATCAAGCAAGGTGGCGCCGAGGCGATTGCGGTGAAGGCAAATATTAGCGAGAAGGATGAGGTCACCCAGCTGTTCAAAACGGCCGTGGAAACGTACGGGACAGTTGACATAGTGGTAAACAACGCTGGCATCACGCGCGACACGCTGGTTTTGCGCATGAAGCAGGAACAGTGGCTCGATGTAATCAATACAAACTTGTCTGGCGTGTTCTATTGCGTGCAGGAGGCGTCCAAGATCATGCTCAAGAAGCGCACTGGCCGCATTATTAACATTTCGTCTGTGGTTGGTCTGATTGGCAACCCGGGACAGGCAAACTACGCATCTGCCAAGGCCGGCGTGATCGGAATGACCAAGGCATGCGCGAAAGAGTTTGGCTCGCGCGGGGTGACCGTAAATGCTGTTGCGCCGGGATTTATCGAGTCTGACATGACGGAAACGCTCCCGATTGACGAGATCAAAAAGATGATTCCCCTCGCCCGGCTAGGCACTGCCAATGAAATCGCCGGCCTTGTCAAGTTCCTTGCTGTCGATCCGGCCGCTGCGTACATGACTGGCACTGTCCTGTCCATAGATGGGGGCATTGGCATGTGAGCGGCAATGGTGGGCTGCCCCCATAGCAGTAGTGTATCTAGCAAAGTCGTATCTGCGGACGCACTCTTCTTCTTTTTGTAGGGTCACTTCAGCGTCGGAATAACCACAGTCTACACACACTTCAACTGTTTTTTGCCGTGACGCCGCACCGGCGCCGCCAATCTAAACGACACGCGAAGAGGCAACCTGAAGTACGCGCGAAAGCTGAGGCGGCGCAGGGGTGAGTGTCGAGGCGGGGAAATACCGTCAAGCCATGCCGCAGAACTCTGGAAGCCGCGGTGCGAGCGCCGGCGGGCGTGTGAGCGTGCGCAAGTTGGCACCCAAGGGCACGATTTCGAAGAAGAAGATGGAGATGGCAGGTAAGAAAAAGGTACGTTGGAGCCCTGCTGTGCCGTCGCGCGATCGTGCGACCGCGCGGCAAAGTTTATCTAGCGAGCTTCACGCAAAAGCAAGTAAGGAGAGTCACGGACGTTTAATAATAACATTAGTTGCGTACTAAGACAGCAGGGACTGACGGACATGTGAGCGTGCGGTTCATCGTGAATGCGTAGAAAATTTCCGCGGCAATCAACAACAACATTGAGAACCAAATGCGCAAGCGGCTTGCACAGGATGGCGGTGTTATGCGCAACATTAAAAGCGAAGCCCCCTCGAAAGCAGGCAGTGAGAAGCTCAAGTTCAAGCCGCGCGCGCAGAACAAGAAAGTTATGCTGGACCCAGCCAAGCGCAAACGCAAGCAGAAACAAACGCCATCAAGCTGACCAAAGGCGTGATCTCCGTCTGTCGTCTGGTTCGTTCGAGTCGCACATGATGGCGACCCCGCATTCTTGATCGGTGCTTGAGATTTCGGAAAGTGTAAACATGGAGCCGGGTGGCGATACGTTTTCGAGGAAGCCCATCTTGCACGCGCGCTCAGCTTGCCACATCTTTGCTATCTTCGCCTGTGCTGCAGCGACTTGCCTTTGTCGGGGCCGCTGGGGGTGCGCCTCGTAGAACGCTTCAATTGCCTCATCCAAGCAGCGGCACCCGAACTGATCACGAAAGAAACACAGCGTTGCGAGCATTTGACACAATAGCGAGTAGTCGCGTATGCATTCTAGATTCAGCAGCAGTGCGCCGTGCAGTGGGCCCTGAAATCTTTCAACAGCAGGCCCACACGTACACAGTCGCATGACGGGATCCAGCAACGACGTGATTGAAGTACTCGACACGCGATATTCGAGTGCCTCGAGAAAAATGCGCTCCATCATCACAAATTGGCTTCTATTGGTGCCATCGTCGCAGATCTGAAGGCATTCCGCGAGACTCAGCGGCTCCTCTTCCTCCATCTTGGACGCTATGAACAAGCACGTGATCGCAGCGCCCTTCAGCAGCTTGAGCAGGAGCGGTAGCTTGGCCTGAACACGGTCGAGCAAGTTGATCGCGAGCTCGAGCGTGTTTGACCCGATCCCCAGGTGCGTGACCGTGAGGCTCAGCCACGACACCACCTGCCGTCTCATGCAGGCCATCTCTGGCGTCATTGGCATTATCTTGCACGCGTTTGCCGCGGCGCGCGCCTCGAGCCTGTGCACCTTTGGAAGCACAGCGCGCCAGCAACATGGGGACTCGAGTGGGAACGGCATACTGTCCTGATCCGTCTCCTGGTCATTCCCACACGAGCAGAGCTCTGGCAGCTGCACCGCGGGCGTCGTTCGAGCCTGTGATTTGGCGCTCCAGTCTTGCTCAGAGCACGAGAGCAACCCCTTTGATCTGGTGCGATACACCACAGCCTCGACATCCAACTTGCCTGCTGGGCGAGGTGGCCTTTGCATGTGGCTGTGATGGTGCATCTGCTGCTGCCTGAGCGCGACGCGTCGCCTTGTCTTAGCAATCGGCGTGCGTGGGCTCTCCATCTCTCCCTTCACACACACACACACCCACCCACGCAATTTACAAACATAGCCCGTTGCCACCCCGCGGCGAACGTGCGAGCCGTCCACCGCGCGCTCGACCCCATCCGACCCACACCGCTCTGGCCAGTTGCGCGCGCGTTTCGCCACCCGCTCGCGCCAAACGTTTCGCGCCACGGCCATTTCTTAACATTAATTAACTTTTTGTTTCCACGCGCGGTCGGCTCACGTTCCGTCTCTGTCTCACTGACTTCCCACGGCTCACACATCACCAGGTTTCGGCGGGTGTACAGTTTGACACGTACAGTTTGTCTGTTGGCCGGTGGCTCAGTTTTCCGTGTCAAGCGGGGGTTAGGTTGTTGTTTGGTCTTTTTTTAGAAGGGGACGTGGACACAGAGCGCGCGTTGCGTGTCTGCTCGTATTTGGGTTTTGGACTTGGTGTTTGTGTGTGTATGTTGGGGCGCGTGGATGGAATCGTATTTTGGGACGTTTTCGATAAGAGAAAACCCAATGTGCGTCGATCGAATGTTTAAGATAATGAGGGTGAGAAAAAGTGGTGTGTGTGGCGAGTGGCTGGGGGAAACAGGGGATTTGAAGGAATGTGGGAATGTGTGTGGTGTGGCACACGACGGTGGGAAGTTGTGTGGGGTGTGGTTGTGAAGGGGGGGAGGGAGACGGTCAGGACGCAGACCGAGGTGTGATGCGGCCAGGCGAGGAGATTCGTGGAGACGGGTGGAACGTGGATTAGGACGGAGGAGCGCGCTCGAGGGAACAGAGTTGAGGACGTGAGGCGGCTGGAGCGTGGCTCGCACACACACTTACAGACGCCATGCCAGGGCGACCGCCGCCGTTTACGGTGATGCTGCACACGTGGCGTGAGCATGGAAAGCCCCGGCCGTGGGATAAGAATGACCCGGGGGAGTCCATGTCCACGGTCACCACGGACGCGTCGTCCGTGGCCAGCGTGGACGCCGCGGGCGCGAACGGGGCGGCGGGCTCGGTCCCGTCGTCGCCGCGAATGTCGTCGTCGCGGCACCCGAACCACTCGCTTCCACACGCACATGGCGCGACGTACGCGCATGGACATTCGCACCACCGCATGCGCAGCACGCCGAGCCTTGAGAGTTTGGCTGTCTTCGTGGACGGCGCACAGCCTCCGAGCCCGCACCTGGGTGAGCGCGAGCGCACGCAGTCGAGGCAGCGCTTCCACATGTCGACAACAACACCCGGGTACGGCACGTCGCCGCGAACGAAACTGGTGTCAAGTCGCTCGTCAAACTCACTGGACGAAACGCCGCAGCGCTCTGCGTATTTTCAGCGGTACGGTCCGCAGCGTGTCCTCTCACACGAGTCGCTCGGTGACAAGCAGAAGCAAGTGCTGTCGATCGATAGTAATCTTAGCCGACTGTGTCACTCACAGTTTGCGCACCACGAAGCCTCGCAGACGGGGCACGGTGCCGATCCTACGGGTGCGCAGCACTGTCCGGACAGCATCTCAAAAATCATCCGCAGTCCTTGTTTGATTGTGTCACGCGCGGTTGTTGCATCCACTGTGGTTCACGCAGACACATTTGAGGACGACAGTGGAGACGATTTTGGAACAGGCGCATCGCCGACGTTTTCCTCCACAATCTTGAACCGGAACCAGGATTGATTGTCCCGAACTATCCGCGTGTCTGTAAGTCGTCAAGATTTTGAGTGCCTGCGAAGAGAACCGCAAAGGTGAGATTCCGACATCGCTTGAGTGTTTCTTTTTGTTGTTTTGTTTTGTTTGGAGAATCGATCCGTGAGATTGTCCGTTCGCTAACACAGGGGCAGCTACCTTCACGTAGTACCGAGCGAGAAAGACCTGCGAACCAAGCCTAATTTTTTGCTGTAAAGCTTTACTGTGCTAACGTGAGGAGAGCCGCCGTATGTCTTTGCGCCCTCCTTGTTTGAAAACTCACTTTTTCGTTTCGCGACCAAACGCAATTTCCTCCAAGCTTTGTCCGGCGCGCTTGTAGTTCCCTTTGCGCTTGACAAGTTCATCGCACGGTCTGTACGCCTTGATGGGCCACCACTTGAGCACGACGCCGAGCCCCCCGACCACGCGACCGCTTCCGTCACACCCGCGCTTCACGCCCTCCTCGCGCCCACATCCAGGACACTTGGCACCGTCCACTGCCACAGGCGCAGGCGGAGGCACTGGAGCGTCCCCGCCCGCGCTTGCCCGCACTACCACTGCCGCACAGCGGTTCGCGTCCCTGTGTCTGTGCAGCCTGTGCTGCGACACACACGGACCTCCTGAAGCACTTGCCGCGAACGACGGCACAAACGCCTGTTGCCGCGCCATCACACACCACTCTACCAGCTCGTATCAAATGATCACCAGACGGATGTCAGCTCCAAGCGAAGAACCAACCAAACCACCGACGAGAAGGCGACTTGTCCCGGGCCGGCTGCTGCTTCTGTACATCTTCTGTGGTGGTGGAAAGGTGTTTCCATCTCGTCCACCCACATGCAAGTCGTTCGGGCGCGCCCTGGAAGAAACCTGAGGTTGAACTGTACTCGGTGAGGTACAGTTGCTGCTATGCAACGGTATTAACTGACACCGTGTAATGCGTATTACAAACACGACCTCGGTGAGTGATTTCAACCGAAAGTTGAGGGCGAGCGCGCGCAGGAGGCAGGCGAGCGGGAGAGAGAGAGTGTGTGTGTATGTGTGTATCCTGCGCGCGTCACCATGGACAAGTCATCGAAATCAGCAATGGCATCCATCACGACGCGGTCGACAGACAAGTCGGCGGGCTCGCACGAGGATCTGGCGTCCGTGCCGGTGCTCAAGGCCGGGTTCTTGTGGCGCGACGGCGAGATTCTATCGGGCATGCGCGCCAAGCGCTACTACAAGTTGCAAGGAAAGGTCTTGCATGAAATGAGCGATTCGAAGCCCGGCGCGAGTGTGCTATACTCGCTGAATGTGTACGGTTGCACGGTGCGCATTGTCAAGGATGCCGGGAGCGGTGGCGGGCTCGTCAGCGCGGCCGAGTCGATTGGTAAGTCGTTCACGAGCAAGCTCGCAATCGACTCGGCGGATAAAAGCTACGCAATACACATCTACGATGAAAGTAAGCAGAGAGATATTGTGTTGCGCGCTGCATCGCAGAAGGAATGCCAAAGTTGGTTCGACGTACTTATCGTAGAGTGCGGGACCGCGCTGACCTATTTCTACGATCTGGGCAAGATGATTGGGTCGGGCGCGTACGGGCAGGTATATGAAGCCAAAAGGAAAGCAGATGGTAAAACGTGTGCAGCGAAAGCGGTCAGCAAGTTGACGGCCGCTCGCAAGGAGCTTCAATACCTTGCGAGAGAAACTGCGATCATGAAAAAGTTGGACCATCCACATTGTGTTGAAACTCTTGATATTTTCGATTCCGACGGTAAGATTTGGTTTGTCATGGAGTTGCTCAAGGGCGGCGAGCTATTTGATATCGTGTCGGAAATGCACCATTTCACTGAGGCGCAGGCAGTCGAGGTTGCACGACAAATTGTTTCTGGCATTGCGTACCTGCACGCCAACAAGATTGTACACAGGGACATCAAGCCAGAAAACGTGCTATGCGTAAATCGTACATTCCCTCTGCAGTGCAAAATCACAGATTTCGGTCTGTCCAACTTTCTGCCAGACACTCCAGATACAAGCTTGGCGCTCAAATCGTACGTGGGCACACCGAATTACGTGGCGCCAGAGGTGATGCTGCAGAGACCCTACGGCCCAGCTGTAGATATTTTTGCAGTGGGCGTTGTGCTCTATATTTTGCTGTGCGGGCGCTTCCCGTTCTACGGTGAGCGCGATGACGAGTACTTGGCAAGGTGTCGCCGGGGGCCCAAGTTTCTGGACAAGTACTGGGCGGGCGTCAGCGAGGATGCCAAAGACCTCATCGTGAAAATGACTGCCTACGACCCGAACGAACGCCCGTCCGCAGAAGAAGTACTGGAGCACTCGTGGTTCGACAAGCTCGACGACCCAGACTTTGCGACGAAGAGTGCTGCCATTGCGACCAAGACGATGCACTCGACCGCCCGTCGTCGGGCCAATGAGTTGGATGCACTGAAGTAAAGAGCTAAATAAAGCCGAGGACGTATTCATTGTGTTGGACACGAGGAACGCGTGACGCAGCTGATGCGCCTTACAAGTACGGTCATTTATGCTCTCCTAAAGGACGACACATGGGTTCACTTTCCGGATTGCCGCATTCCGAGCATCTCTCCGATTTCTGCGCGCAGGCGATTTTCTTTCATGTATGACTCGACCACATCGCAACCACCCAGCAACTGGCCGTTCACAAAGACTTGCGGAACCGTCGGCCACTGCGAGTACTGCGTCAGCGCTTCGCGAAGCCCCGGATTTGCGCCCTCGTCGAGCACGTCGACGGTCTCAAATTGTACGCCAGTCAGGTCCAGCGCCTCGCAAACGCGATCCGAAAAGCCGCATTGCGGCACAGTGCGTGTGCCCTTGAGGAACAGAATGACAGGGAAGGCCTTAACGAGCCGGTCTAAGAGCTCCATGGCCTGCTCGGGCTTCGCGTCCGGAGGAAACGTGAGCGGTGGTTTGTTTCGCGCCTCATCTCCGGGTCTCTTTCTCCACGCAGAGTCCTTGAACCGCGAATCGTTACCTTCCGGTATCCGCCCCGTCCGCTTGAGCTCGCCCTGTATCCAGTGAACGGCTGTTTCCTGCACGTGCTGGCGCTGCTCGTCTTCCGCAAGCTGGGAGTCTGCAAGCAAGACCTTGGCCGAGTGACACTCGTCGGGGCCTAGGCACTGCATGTGCCACATGATGCTAGCCGACAGCATGCGCGAAATCTCGATATACTTTAGCTCGCCGCGTCGGTCAAAGATCGCATAGCACCCAACGCCATGAAGCTTTTCCGGCAGCGAGCGCAAGTACTCACCTGATGCACTGTCCACCAGAGACACGGCCTCAAGACTCTCCAGTTCAACAGGTGCCTCCACCTGCGACATGTTCAGGCGCGCACTCCCATCACTTGCCCTGCTCCGTTGAGTCCATGCCATTCGCCCAGGCCCAGCGTGATCCCGGTACGCTCGTCGTCCCACAGCACCGAGTGTCCTCTGATTCAATCCACACAGACAATGCCTGGAGCGCATCACACGATTCACACATCCACGTGGCGACCCCGCCACGCTCGTAAACGCCATGCTCGCCTCACGTGTCCTGCTCTCCCTCCTTCTCTCTCTCTCACACACACACAATCCCATCGCCACGTCGTCTTCTCCTTCACGCACTACACATGTAAATCTCCAGTTCCGTTCTCCGCCTGCTCGCCCGCCTTTTCCCGGTTTGATGCGGTACAGCACACTGTACCTCGCGTGGAGTCTGCTTGCTTTCTTGGCAGAGTGTTTGCGGTTTGAAATCATCGATGCGCCGGTTTAAAGGCCGTTGCTGATAAAATGGACGCGCTGTATGATTTTTGCGAGAGGAAAGCAGAAAAAGGAAACAAGCAGTTCGATGGGAGCGGACGAAGGGCAAGGAGAGGACGGAAGTATTGGGTGGGACAGCGCGTGCGGGAAGGGAGGAGAGGGAAACTGACGAGGCGCGACGGGTGGAGGAAGATAGGTACGAGAGTCAGGATGGTGGCGCACGTTGAAGAGCGCGCGGAGATGGCGAAGGACAGCGTGGTGCTGTCGACCGAGAAGGAGGAGAGCGCCGCCGCCGAGGAGAGTCGGCGCAAGCACCCGCACGCGGTGCGTCGCGCAGAGATTATGGGGAAGCACCCGGAAATTGCGCAGTACGTGGGCACGTATGTGTGGTCCGCGCTGTACATTGTCGCGCTGGTGCTCGCGCAGTACGCTCTGGCAATTGGGGCCGCGACCCGCCTGCCGTGGTACGCGTGGATGGCCGTGGCGTACGGCGTCGGCGCCGTCATCGACCACGCCATGTGGGTGCTTATTCATGACGCCACCCATAACCTTATTTTCCAGTCGGTCACATTGAACCGTATCGCCGTGTGCGTCGCAAACAGCATTCATGTGCTGCCCTCGGGAATGCTCTTTCGATATTACCACATTCTGCACCACATCGAGCTAAACAAGATCGACAAGGACCCAGACGTTCCGGCTAGCTGGGAGGCCAAGTTTGTAGGAAACTCGCCGTTCCGCAAGGCGCTGTGGCTGGGATTGTTTTTTGTTTTCCAGTCAGTTCGCATGGTGTTCTACTCGTATCGCGTGCCCGCTGGCATGGAAATGTTCTGGATCGCTCTCAACTGGCTCACTTGCATTATGCCAGCATTGGTCATCTACGAAAAGTTTGGTGCGGCCCCCGTGCTCTTTCTCGTATTCGCGAGTATTTCGTCCGTAGGCCTGCACCCGCTCGGTGCCCGATGGATCCAGGAGCATTACCCGACACAGCCTTTCCAGTCGACTTACTCATACTACGGAGTGGGCAACAAGGTAGCGTTTAACATTGGGTTTCACAACGAGCACCACGATTTCCCTTCGGTGCCTTACGTGTGGTTGCCGGAGGTGAAGAAGGCAGCGCCAGAGTACTACAATACGCTCTTTGCGTACTCGAGCTATACTCGGCTTCTTTTTGACTTCATCTTGAACCGTGAGTGGAGTCTGATCCATCGCTGGGAGACCGAGCAGTTATTGGAGGCAGCAGAGCTCAAGCAACAGCAGCTGGGCGAAGGCGAAAAGCAGAAGCTGAAGTCCAACTAGACCTGTCTGCTTGTGATGCTACCGGCCGCCTTTCTTCGTGGCGCCCGACGCGGAAGTAGATAGACTCCATAAACTGCTGTACCACATCGATTTATGCTAAACTCGCGTGCGATTGTACTATATCCATGAAGGAAGGTTGATGTGACCACAGTCTGCACATCTTAGCGAAACAAGCGCCTCAACTTGAGACTCCAAGAAGAGCGACGGACGCGCGTCCAAGTATGG
Source organism: Porphyridium purpureum (assembly GCA_008690995.1). NCBI lineage: Eukaryota > Rhodophyta > Bangiophyceae > Porphyridiales > Porphyridiaceae > Porphyridium > Porphyridium purpureum. The sequence goes on along the minus strand of VRMN01000002.1, from coordinate 1,649,813 downwards.
CTTTAATGCCTGCCGCTCGGCAGCCAAAGCGTCCTGATAGGCGGGATGTGAGTGCCCAGCCCTGAGTGGCGTTTTGCGCCGATTCTCACGAGTCGGCTGGGTGGTGAATTTTTGTCGCACGCCCTTAGAGAATGGGCAGGAGCTTAAGCGCGGGCCAGGTTTCCGGCCATTCTCTTCTGTGCAGAAGCTTTCGCGAACGGGGCTCTTCACTGGGCACATGCAGCGCTGAAACTCGTCACTCGTGGAGCGTTCGACGCCTGCACCAAAGTGACCCGGTAGCAAATCAGAAAGCTCCCATGACGGCCCAGCGCATAAGTCCATGGGAGCCTCAATGCGTAGATTGCTTCCTCCCTTGGAAAAAAATCCCCTCTTCGGCGAGAATTCGCACAGCGGTGCATCATCACACGATCCAGCAAGTCCAAAGTCTGAGGCCTCCAGTTCGGTCAGGGATTCGAGCACGGTCTCCTGGAATTCGGTGAGCTGGTGCAATGATCGCCGGCGCTCGGAGAATCCGCGAATTGACTGATGCTCGCTTTCGATCCGCGCCGCCATCTCACACTCCCACGTCCTGCCTTGTGCGACCATCAAAGTATCAATGTCCTCGCCGAGCCATGGCATCGACACCGCCGTATATGTATCCATCCTTGAAACGAGAAGAAGAACGCGCTACAATGTGATGGCCAACACGAAGCGCCCACAGTCTCTCTCGGTATCCGTTTCTTCTGGCTACGAGTGTCCTGCTCGGGCACGTTCGCCGATGGATCACAGATACAACCTCCTCCCCGCACTCGCCTATATACAGACAGATCACTCGCTCATTTCTGTACACATGGCTGTTCGCAAGCCCGGTACGAGCAAAGCGCCTGGCCAGGCACGATTTCAAAGCCGGGCCGGATCTTTTGAGACGAACCAGTGGCAGGACCTCGTGCGCGCGGGGTTGCAATGCCGCTTGCTTCCCCCGCCACGCGTTCTCCGGTGTGTTTTCGATTTCTAATTTTTTGTACTGGTTTCAGACTACTAATGTACACTGAAAGACTGTACCTCCTGCCAAGTGAAACTTCGCGCCCCCCAGCTAGCGCTTGCTCTGCTCTGACTTTGCTGGCTCTTCGGAACGCTCAGTCGCGTTCGTCTTCATCCTCTCGGAGATGAGCAACGGCATATTCCGCAATGCCCACGTCCCGCAGACAGCCGGGCTCGTCCGAGTCACACAGAATGCACACAGTGGGGACCGTGTCTCGAATGACCCCCTTCTCATCGACGGAGCGCGTCTCGAAAGACACGAACCCGCAGTGCACACATTCGAACGCGCGCAAGTCCCGTTCAAGAGCAATGTTTTCCTCGGGTTGCCGCAACTCGGACTTCGGCACCGCGTACTTGGAGAAGTTCGAGTACCAGAACACAGACACGGTCACGTAAATTGTGAGCAGCAGTGCTACCTTGTGCTTGTACACATCCATGAATTTTTGCAACCACTGGACCGCGAAAAATAACAAAGCGAGGCCCGATCTCGCCGCACGCCACACATTCATGATCGTCTGACCTAGTTGAAGCAACGGGCCCGGTAGTGAAGCGCCGCTTTGCAAAGCCGTACTGGACATCAAAAGAGCTGGCCTCGCTCTTCTCCGTATCATCAGGCTACCACCCGTCGTCATGTGATTTGAGTAAGACGGCACATCGCATTGAGTCGTTTTCCGCCGCTCTCGACCGGCTTGTGCGCGCGAACTGAAGGCGTCGAACCTGCTCTTCCCGACAAATGTGGAAAGCGGGTCAGCAGCAAAAAGCACCAGGTCGCGATCTCTGACAGATCGAACCATAGACGGCCATTGACTCATTCGGACGACGCCCATCCATGCGACTCAACCGCGTCGCACCACGAGTGATCCGAGCCACAAACTTGTGCTGCGCCGCTCCAGATGTCTCACCGAACACGGACAAAGTACAGCTGCTGGTTCCACTGGAGTACAGTAGGTTCATGCATTGCTGTCGCCAGAGCGGCTGCTCACTTGAAATGTTGGCGCGTGCGCCTAATAAATTGGGTGTATTTTGTGAGAAGCGTACGTAAACTAGCCCACTGTGCAGAACGTCGTGAGTGTGTTTTAGTTTCGCATGGCTGTAGCAAAGTGGCTATATAAACAGGACAAGGCGGAAGAAGAACGCGTGCGTGGTGCCAGCGGTGACGAAGAGCAGGGGAGGCAAGGAAAGGGAAAGGTGTGTGTGTGTTCCGCGTGTAACGGCGTGGGAACTTTGCGCAGGGAGAAGTGAGGGAGGTCAAGGTGACAAGGATACAGGAAGGTGCAGCTGGCATGGAGCGGGCATTGAAGCTCACGGCCGTGGCGCAGGCGCAGCGCGTCGCCGAGGAGGCGCGTGAGGCGCACAAGGCGGAGTTGAAGAACAGGAAGAGGAAGATGCCGGAAGAGAGTGAGTCGGACACACAGAACGCGCATGCTTTGGATAAGTATGGGCGGCGTCTGCACTTGAATAGGCAGTCGGCTTCGGCGGCGCGAGTGCGGAGAGAGGTGTACATTACCGCTCTGGAGGGGTCTCTGAACGCGATGGAGACGCAGAATCACACGCTGGAGAAGACTGTCGAGGCGCTGAGAAGGGAAAAGCAGGAGCTGAACCGGGAGCTCGAGGTCCTGAGATTACACATGCACTACCAGCAGCAGCAGCAACAGCCACAGACAGTAACAAAGTCTGAGCAAGTTGCGGCTTTGGCAGCAGAGGAGGACCGGGCACCGGCGGTGGACGCGGGCTCGTCTTCTGCTGCACCGGAAAATAATTCGGAAGCATGTGGATTTGACGGGTGGGTGGACCTGGACAAGGACGAGTTTGCAGCTATGGTGGCTGCGTATGTAGACACAAATGACCTCGACCCGAGCCTGTTTCTGGATAGGGATCTGGAGGACGGGCCTCCAGCGGCTTGAAGGTGTGGGGAATGTTGTGTTTCTGCCGCTCGTTTCTTGCTTGACAGTTGTGTATATATTTCTGATGGTAATATAAAACTAAAAATTTTACGCACCAAGATCAGTCTCCCCCGATAACAACTGATCGCGGTCGAACGGCCACGTAGCCGAAGCGGCTACGACTTCCCTGTGGCGCGGAGATAGAGCGAGCTTGTAGATACAAATCTCGAGATTGGCGCGGGTAGCGACTTGACCCTCCCCACATGTGGAAGAGCACGTGCGGAAGACGTGTTGTCGCAGATGCGTGCTCCCCTGTCGGCGCACAATTGATATCCTCTCCGATCAGAGCTATGCTCCTGAACACAGTGCGGCGTCGCCTGTGGCAGCGGCGCCGGCTGTTTCCAGAATCTGGGTTCGTCGGTTGGCAGTGTACTGTAATGCGGAATTACAATTCTGGACTTTTATGCTGACGCGGCAGTGAATTCATCTTTTCGCAATACCGATGCATTTTTGATGTGTCGAGGTTGGCGCGAATGCGAATTCCGCTTGGGTTGACTTGGTCGGCAGGTTGCCTTCGCACGAGCGGGCGACGCAGCTCATCAAGCGACCTTCGCATTTTTTCCGCAACGGATAAACTGAAGCCGATCTGAAGCGGCCCAACAAGTCGCCGCTCGTTGGCGTAGCTTTTTGAGTGCAATCCGTGCAGAAGGGTGGGCGATCCGTTGGAGTATACGCGAGTGGACCACTTCAAGGAGTATCTCGTTGTCAAACAAACACGAATTGAAAACGAGTGCCAGTTAGGCGCCGCGAATCGACAAGCTGGCTCGAGATTCGAGGATGCGTTGGATTGTCACAGGGTCGGTGACGGAACCAGCGAGGTTCCGATCCTCGCGACCCGCCATTCTTCAGTGGAAGAAAGCCGAACGCCTCCTGCCGTCAACAAGTGGCGCGCGTCGCAATGTTTGCGCATGGAAAAACAGAACCCTCTTGCGCTACCTGACGAAGGGGCGGGGCTGTGGCGAGCCTGCGCAAGCCCGAGGCGTCTGCCACGCGCGAGCCATCGACGAATACAATGCGCTGCGCGCGGTTCGCGCGCGCGCACGAAAGCTCAGTTGAATGCCGACTTCGCAACGCGGCGCTGCGTTGCGGCGTGCGCGCTGCCAGCACTGGAGCGGCTGTATTTATTTGGTGCGCCAACGTTGCGCGGCGTCCGATCACGCGTGAAGGTACAGCGGCGGCTCAGCGCTTTGTGAGTCCTGAAGAGCGTGCGCCACAGCTGTACACCTACGCAGCGTGCTTTTTTGCTCGTGTGAATCGAGCGCGCTGTTGGGGTTTCGATACAAAAAAAAAAGGGGAATGAGGACAGTAAAGCGCGCAAGGATTACTGGCAAACGCTTGACGCATGAGACAGGCGTGTTTTAGTAGAGAACGCGATGGTACACTGTATGTAGGTTTTTCGAAGCCCCTGCGCACAGAAACCGGGGTGGTGAAAGGTTGAGCCGTGTGAGGAGCATGAGGAGGAAGCTGTGTCTCAATCGCGACTTGGCAAGGGCGGTGGCAATCGCGGCGGGGACGGCGGCATAGGGATCAGATCCGGATCGGAGAGCTCGCGCAGCCACCCGGGGACAAGGGGAACGCGAGGGGGCGACCGGGAGCGCGCGCACACACACAGACTTGCTCGGGGCGAAGCGCATCTGAGACACGCGCGACGCGGCGAAACGAGGAGAGACAGGTAAGAGAGCGAGAGAGAGCGCGCCCGGCGCTGACACGCGCGAGTAAGCTGTATAGCGGCAGTGCGAGGGGGGGAGAGGGGACCCGATTTGGACGTGGATTCGACGCGAGACGCGATCGGGGTGACGGGAAGCACGTGGGCGGCGCGTGCGACGGAGCAACGGCTCGCGGCTCCATCGGGGGGAAAGTGGCGTTGCGGTTGAACGAACGCGGTAGCGGCGAGCTCGGCTAGCTCCCACAGAGAAAGGGGAACCCCCGCCGGATGGGCGCTCGCTTCGTCGATGCGTGTCTAGTGCAGTCCATTTCATGCCGGTGCGAGTGCCTCGATGGGGTGTGCGCCTTGCCGATTGTTTCGTAGAGGATAATCATTGTGTCGTGGAGCTGTTCGCGCCTGGTGGTCAAGGGGGTGTGCTGGTGCCCCTGAGAGGGGGGGCAGGGATCGGGCAGCTGTCCGTGACGGGGGTCCGTCTTTGAAAGGCTGGCAAAATGAGTGGCCATCATGCGGCTTCTTCGTACTCATTACCGCCGGCACGGGAAGTGCCGTACGGCAACTCGGAGGTGGAGGAATCAGAATCCGAGGATCCAGAAGACTACCGCGCGGGTGGGTACCACCCAGTGAGAGTAGGCGAGACGTTCAAGGACGGGCGGTACGTGGTGCTTCAAAAGCTAGGCTGGGGTCATTTCTCGACGGTGTGGATGTGCTTTGACATTCAAGAAAATCGGCATGTCGCGGCGAAAGTTCAAAAGTCGGCCGAGCACTATGCCGAAGCAGCGTACGACGAAATCCGGCTCCTCGATGAGCTAAAGGCCAAGGATCCGGAGGGGAAGGCCCACGTGGTACGGTGTTTAGACCATTTCACAGTGTCCGGACCGAATGGCACTCACGTGTGCCTCGTGTTTGAGGTTTTGGGCAAGAGCCTGCTTTCGCTGATTCGGCGCTCAAACTACAGTGGTGTCTCACTCGAGCTGACAAAAATCATAGCGGGCCATGTGTTAGAAGGGCTTCAATTTATTCACGACCGGTGTCAAATTATTCATACAGACCTGAAGCCGGAGAATATTCTTTTCATTCCGACCGACGAAGATTACCACCGGATGGTGAGGGAGGCAGCCGCGGCTTGTGCTGCGCTCAGAAAGTTAGAGCACGCGCGCGAAGAGCATCATAATAGAAGAAGATCGCAACGCAGCAGCCGAAGGAGCAGTGAAGCCGGTGCGGCAGACTTGAACACCAATTCATCAATAAGCAACAACGTGGGTGGAGAAGTCAACGCATATCGAAGTTCCAAGGTTTCATCTGCGGCCGCCACAGTCTCCACCGCTTCTGGTAGTTTATCCGGATCGAAAGGAGCCACAAAGGGTTCTCGAGAGAATGTGGTGTCCAAGAAAGTAAGCGCCGGCTGGAGCCGATCACACCATCTGGGGAGTGATGTGGAAGGATCGGATCCGCACCATGCGCACGAAACACCAGGCACTTTGCTCACTGTGACCCCACGGCAACGTTTGTCAAGCGATTTCGCTTCTTTCGAAGGCTCGTACGCAGACAGCGACGATGAGGACGAAGGTTTTGTGTACTCTGAGTTTTACCACAAGAACGTGTTGGATCAGGTGAAATTACGGTTCAACGCGTACATGAACACAGACGCCATGTTCCGCAAGGGTCGCGTGAAAATCGTTGACTTTGGGAACGCGTGCTGGGCGGACCGCCACTTCACCGACGATATCCAAACGCGGCAGTACAGGAGTCCAGAGGTAATCATCGGTGCTGGGTACGACTACTCCGCGGACGTCTGGAGCGTCGCGTGCCTTTTGTTCGAGGTGGCGACTGGCGACTTTCTTTTCGACCCGCATTCGGGCAAAGACTATCATCGCGACGAGGACCACTTGGCGCTGATGATGGAGCTCTTGGGGCCGATGCCGCGCAGGTTCTGCCTTTCCGGCACGCAGTCGTCGGAATTATATACATCGACCGCGGAGCTGAGACATATCCACCGACTGAACTTTTGGAGCCTGCGCGACGTTCTGAGGGAGAAATATCTATTCAAGCCGGAAGACGCCGACTCATTTGCATCCTTTTTGCAAATTATGCTCGTTTATGAGCCCTCAAAGCGGGCCACGGCGGCGGAGTGTTTACGGCATCCCTTCTTGCACAAATATTTTGTACGGGAAGAAGGACATGACGCTTTGTACAGTTTGGAGCGAACCATGCATGATGTGGTGCTGACAGATGTGGTTGAGGAGAACGAGTCGTTAGTGTGACGAAATGAGGGTGGTGTGATTGCAGAACATTGTCAGTCTACTGATGCCGCGGCTTCTCGGAAGCCAGTTAGTGCGTTTGTACTCTTTTTATCGTATCAATGCCACCCTCTCTACCGCATGGATCTTTCTTCGTAGTCAAAAGTTTTGCGTTCAGAGCAGCGATTGTACATGAGCTCGACTAGAAGCGCCCGCCATCCACTTATGGTCACATTGCATTGCTCCGGGATCAAGCAAAGGCCTATCCGACGCAAAGAGGGTTTATGCATGGATCCGGTGGACGTATGTCGCGAATAAAATCACCCGGGAATATCAAAGTTTCACTCTCAGTCGAACGAAGAACTTCCGCTCGCAACGCTCCATGGCCAATGTGTGGAGGGTGTTCATCCTAGTGATCAGTCTGATCGCGGTAATGGCGACGCTGAGATGCCATGTTTCGAGGAAAGAAACGACAGCAGAACGTAAAAGGTAAACGGGCAAATGCGTCGATCCACAACAATGCTTGCTCGTAGGGGACTCACATCCTAACATTCATAAATACAAAAGCAAAAAGTCAGTGCTTCACTGATTCAGTGGTTACAGTTGGCTCCAGCCGAGAAGCGTGCGTAGCTGGTCGTAGACCAAGAGCGAAATCACAGTCTGTGGGCCTAGTCGCACATAGCTGGGCACAAAGCCCTTAAACAGCACAGCAGGGCCTTCCTGTGCTGTAATGCGCGATATACAATCCCAGGAGGACCTGTACTGTTGTTCTAAGCCTCGAGCGTTCATCATACGCGTCTTGACCACATCGGCCGGGCTCGTGACGGCCGTCGTCGCTATCCCTGCAAGCATGGCGGCTGTGAAATTAACTTGAAGTGAGGAGCGATCAAGGCCAAGCATACGTGATGCGATCGTTTTCGCTTCATCGTACGAGGCCAACTGCGAAGCGGTCAGCAATGATGCGCGCACTATCGCGGGACCTACACCCTTGTAAAATCCGCGCACCCCGTCCTCCGCACGGATGGACGCGAGCGCATGGAACGTTGAACGGTAGACAAAACCGCTTTGCATGCCAGCTTGCATGCGAACCTTTACCAGCTCGAATGGGTTTCCGCAGAGCGCACCAATCGCCCCGGACAATATTCCACTCGCACATTTAATTGCAAACCCGTGCGCGCCCGCCTGAGCTGCGCTCTCTGGGCTTTCTTTGGAATCCGTCGAACTCCATTGCACCATTAGAGCGTCACGAATCGGATTGTACAGGCCTATACGTGTGGCCGAGTAGGTTGCTGTGCGATACAAAGCCGGGCCCATCCCTGCCCACAACGAAAGCATGCCTTCTTCCCGCACCATACTCACCGCAGTGCGCCACATGCCCATCTTCGCGTTCGACACCGGCTGCTGTTTCACAGCCACATGCCCACACTGATTCCGCTGCATTTGCAAGCGCACCTTGACCACGTCAATCGGGTTGGTGAAGATTGTGGAAATGCCTGCTGCGGTGCCGCCGAGCACGAAATGTTGCCACAGCGAGATGTGCCCGCTGGCGCTATTCGACGCCATCAGGCAGGCACAATGCGAGCGCGCGCCCAGAGCAGCCCGGTGATGGTCGGCCTGGTTCTGAACTCACAACGCTCATGTGGAAGGAGTCCACTCACACATGTCACCTCGACCTGCGCGACTCGACTCCCTGCCTCCCAACGCCACCCAATCGCTGCGCGCAACCGCAGACGCGTTCGAAACGAGCCATTAGGATTAGTTAGATTCGGGGTTTCTGTTTGCCCACCAACCATGTTTTATGGTTAGATTGAGGGTTTATTGTTTGTGGATCTGCTGTACTCTGCAGAAACTGAACACCTGCGCAACTTACAGCGCACTGGTTCAACGCAATGAAGGTCACTGTACTTTTGTGCAAACCGCTACGCAAGCACAAAGCGGCACAGCGCTTACATGTAGCGCGCACACGCGCGATTTGGGAACATGGTGCATGATACCACGAGGGCGTTTGATGAGAAAGTGAACGAGCGTCACCACGTCCCCACCAACGCGCATAAAAGGAAAACCCGCAACCCCAACCAAGGAAGGTGGCGCTGCGCGCGTTTTTATGATTTCAAGCGGGCCAAGCGTGTTTTTTTTTATAGTTAATATTCTCAAGTGGGTTTGGTGTCAGTCGTAATAAATGGCATGACGTGAAAGCGCGCGCTGGTGAGGGGGAAAGTCAGGAATCGGAAAAGAGGAGGCGTACCGGGGGAGGTTGGGATTGTGGGAGTGAGAGGGAGTAGGGGAAAGGTGATGTGGGAGAGAGAGAAGAAAGACAGAGCGATGGATTCGGACGGAAGGGCCGGGTGGCGCGCAGAGGTAGCAAAGGGAGAGGCGGGAATGGAGCCGGGAGTGAATAGCGAGGAGCCGCCGGGGCTCGGGATGCTGCCGCGCGCGTCCATGCTGCTGCGCGAAGTGTCTGGTGGGGCGGTGGCGGAGACGGCGCCCCAGCGGCAGCCCTCGTTCGGGAACCAGCGGTTTCCGACCATGATGGAAACGGCGCCGAGCTTCTTTCGCTCGTTGAGCAATGTGGAGTTTCAGCGCATGTCGTCGGATGACATCGCGAAGCTCTTGTCGGTCCGCCATTTGCAGCAGACCGGCGTTCTTGGGTGGGACGCGGTGGCTTCGAATTCCGCCCGCCTGCAAGATGCAGAGGCGGCCATCACATCTGCGGCATCAAAAGTGCAGCAGGAGCTCGCGTCAAGTGCGAACGGCTCGGACAGTGTGCCGTGGTTGGAGTTGTGGTTTCAGCAGATCAAGAGAACACAGCCAGACTTATTCCAGACATTGTCCTTTGGCGCCGCGGGCTCTACAGCGGGGATGGGAGGTAATGGAGCTGACGGTGCGGACGCACAAGGAGCAGGAATGCGGCGTCAGGGAGGTCTGAGTGCGCAAGCCCGCGCAGAGACCGCGGGAGAGGAGGATGCAGAGCTCATTGTGGCGTCCGACGGCTCGCGCCAGTACCGTTGCACAGAACCGGGCTGTGCCAAGGTATTTTCTAGACGCAATAATCTCAAGGCGCACATGCGCATGCACACGGGTGAGCAGCCGTATAAATGCCCCGACGCGGATTGCGGCAAGACGTTCAAATGGAAGAGTTGCTTGAGCTCACATGTCAAGATGCACGCCAAGCGCGGCAGCAAGTCTGGCACTTTGCTGGCGACCGACGGAGATGAGTTGGCATCATCTATAGCGACCGGCGCGGCGATGGGAAGTGTCTCAAATGGAATGACCGGTGCGCGGCCGCCGACGGACTCCAAGAAGCACCACGCCTCGGCTTTGTTGTTTCTCGGTACCGACGACCAGAAACATTCGCTGGAACAGGACGATTCAGATACTTTAATTCGGCTACCCACGGAAGTGCGGAACATGGCTCGAAGCTCGTCCAACATGTCTGATTTGGAGCCTTCGCCCAGCATGACGGGACTGTGGCAGGCGGCGACCGCCGGGTCCGGTGGATCACCCAGGCCTTCAGCCTCGACTGGACAGGATAGCTTGGAAAAGAGAAACACGATGGATAACATATTTAGCATTATGAATCGGAACATGGCCGCAAGTAGGAACGTGAGCATGAAAGCGAGCGAGACAGCTGCTGCAAGCACACCGGGCAAGCGTCCGCCAGCCGAGCTGCCTGAGCCCGAGAGTGAAAGAGGTGGTCATGCTGCGAAGCGGGTGACAAGATCTAGGAAGAGCGCGCGCGCAGCGCCTGCTGCCGAGGACGAGAACCCGCCGAGTTCTGCCGTGACCAAAGATGCTCCTGGCGGTGCGGACGACCAACCCGAACTGCATTCTGTGCCGTCCGGGAGCCTGCTTCCTTCGTTGAGTGCGTTCCCCGGGAACACCATGTTTAATCCGAGCTTTCGGCTTCCCAGTTTTCACGTGAGTCGAAGTGAACGGGCGAACCAGCAATGAGTGCGGTGTATGTAAGCGACCAGTAAAAAATCACGCTTGAACCGCGAAGCAGAAGGTTTTATGATGCTGAGGCGGCGCCAGCGGCCTGCTGCATGCTCATGGCGATTCGCTGCATGTTTTTCTGCAGATCGCTGACCTTGACTCGCTTCTCCCCCTGCGTCTTCTCGAGCCTCTGCAGCTTGTCCGTTGCCTTTTGCATCTCGGCCTCAATGAACTCGATCCGCTTGTTGACGTTGCTCTGCGCCTCGACGCAGTCCTGCTTGACGAGGATCGGCCCCACGAGCTTGAACACGTTCGTGTCCGCGGCGAGCAAGTCCAGCTCACTCTTGACCAGCTGGTTCTCGGTCAGCTGCGCCTGCAGATTCTGCACCGCGTTCATCTCCTTCCCCATCTCCTTCTGAATGGCGTTCAGCTCATTCATCAGCTCCTCCATCTGCACCTGCATATTCCGAAGCACGTCCATCTTTCCCCCTCCAACCCCTCCCTCACTCCCTCACCCGCACCAAGAACACCAACAACACCACGATCCACCATCCTCCCGGCTCTCCCTTCTCCCTTCTCCCTTGCCACTCTGCACCAACTTCACGCCCACGTACAGCCCACTGTACTCCACCCGCGTTCTGCTTATTCTCCAGCTCACCCCAACGTCAAAGTTGCAGCGATTGACGATTCTGGCTGTACCCCTATGGAGGCATACTGTACTTCTAGGGTTCTGTCCTTTTTTTTTTGTGGGCGTTTTTTCGTTTTTCTGGTTTTTTTGGTTTTGCCCCGCGCGCGCTGGGTCGGGTTGGAACGTTTTGTTGCATTGCGGCCCGCGCGAGAACGCCGCGTCGTTTTGGGTTTTGCGCCGTTCGTGTTTTTGATTTTACGCACGGCGCCGCCATGATGCATGCGATGAGGCCCGAGGCGCACGTCGCGTGGAGCTGTGACTGACGAAAGCGGCTCGACAGACGTACGCGCGCGCGCCTCGGATTGTCGCGCGCTGCTGCTGCTGCTGCGGCTGTGGATCGCCGCACGTGTACTGCGTGCATGCGCAGCTGCCGCGCCCACGCACGCGCAAGGCTCGTGCTGCGACGGGCCAAAGCGGCAGAGAGGCGCAGCCACGTGCTGCACAGGTGGCGCGCAAGCGCACGCAGTTTCGCGCTCGCGGACGAGACGTGAGCGGAGGTGGGGTGGGAGACGAGCGGAAGGTGCGGCGTAGGAGCGGCGCGGGCGTGTGGCGCGCGTGAAAGGTGCTGGGGTGCCGGGGAGACGCGGAACGGTGAGTGTGTGTGAGAGTGCGTCCGTCCGTGCGTGCGTGAGTGTGTGTGTGTGGGTTAGAGGAAGTTTGGTGGATTGGCCGAGAACAAACTTGCGGGGAAAGGAGCGAGGGACGCACGTGAGAGTGCGGCGCGCGAAAAAGACGTGGATGTGTGAGGGAGGAGCACTTGGGCATGCTGGTGAGCCTCGGGGAAACGGAAGTGGTTAGCTGGATACCAAACGTTTGAAGAGAGCGCGATCTGAGTGTCTGCGGAACCGACTGGCGCAGAAGACCTAAATGGATGAACGAACGGGTGCGCCCATACCGGCGCATGAAAATGGCGCCCGCTTGAAGCCTGCATTGGGGCAGCAGGCTGCCCAGGAGCCGATAGACACCGCGCCAGCACCCATAGGGAAGCGGAAACGCATTGCGACCAAGCCGTTCGAGATGGAAGAGGTCGAGCGCCCTCGAGTTTCAGCGGGTAGTAAGGGTGGCAGTATGCCCAAGCGGAAGCAGAAGAAAGTTACGAAGCAGTCAGAGGCCGTGCCCTCGCATTCCGATGTGGATGTCACTGAAAAGTCGCCTGCTCAGCGTAGAGCCGGCAATCGTGCGCCTTTCTTGCCAGTGCCTAGCGGATCTCGAATGTCCGCCGGCATGGACGAGGTCGACGCCGTTCCGGAGCATTCCATGTCTTCCGGGTATGTGTCCGCAGAAACGAATGGGCACGGCTCGCGCACTCCGCTCCGGCCCCATCCGGCATCGACGGACGCGACGCAAACGCATAGGCCGGCATACACAGCCCATATGCCGCCGTATCTCGGGCAAGGTCGCGATGCGCCACAGCCGCCAAGCTACGCTCCGACGACAACGCACTACGAACCACTGCAGGGCGTTTATCATGATGGGCCGCTCGGCATGAACGGCGGTTCAGGAGTGTTCAGTAACCAGCATCATCACTACCCATTTCCCCGGGACATGCGCGAGGTTCCGCAAGTGATGCAATCCACAGGTTTCTTGAGTCGTGCGGATGCAGGCATGGCGCCGAACCTGTCATCAGACGCAATGAGCCAGCGGCTGGCAGTGTCGGCGACGTCAGTTCCGGTCAATGAATCAGAGGTGGGCGGTGATCGCGCAGCTTTCTTGCCGGATTCGAAGGGTATAGCAGCAAAGCGAGCACCAAAACTAGATTCTGATGGAAATCCCATTCTTCCCAAGACGCGTGTGAGAAGACTGGATGTAGATGGGAATCCGATTCCGCGAAAGCCCCGACTCAAGCTCGATGCAGATGGAAATCCTGTTCCGCCGAAATCGCGAGTCATGTTGGATCCGGACGGAAATCCTGTTCCTTCCAAAGCGCGAATCAGATTGGATGCAGAAGGAAACCCGATTCTGCCAAAGCCACGCGTGAAAAAGGCGCCGCAACTAGACCCGGATGGTAACCCGATTCTGCCGAAACCGCGAGTTACAGTCGATGAGGATGGAAATCCTATTCCGCCGAAAAAGCGAGTCAAACTCGATGAGAATGGAAATCCTATTCCGTCAAAAGTGCGAGTGCAGCTGGATGCGGATGGCAAGCCTGTTGCGCCGACGCCTCGAATCAAATTGGATGCGGATGGAAATCTGATCCCGCCAAAGACGCGCATGAAGAAGCCCCCGCAATTAGATGCGAACGGGGATCCGATTGCAGCGAAAGGGCGAGCCAAAAAAGGTCCGCCCGCCGGTGCGGCTGCTCCTGATATGGATATTGCGGACGAGAAGACGCCAGTTGGAAAAACTAGCGAATCGATTGGTGATACCGCAGGCGCCACGGAGAAGGGTTCAAATAATCGACAAGCCATCGTCCCGCCGCAATCAGCGACATGCGCGGATGCTCTGGTGATCCCAAAGAAGAAGAAGAAATTGAATCGGAAGCCAAGGGTCCCAAAGATTGTGGATCCAGACGTACCGTACCCGTCCCCACAGAGCGCATTTGTTGTGGACGCCGAACGGTTCGGTATTGTTACCACCATCTGGCACTTTGCTGACTGTTTTTCGAATGTGCTGCGTCTTTCGCCTTTTCGGTTGGACCTACTCGAAGTGTCCCTTGCGGAACCGAACGCAACGGCGCTCCTTGATGAGCTCTTCTACGCTTTTCTTAAAGTGCTGGGCACCGATGAAGATGCACTGAAATCGATGCACGCTGCGGACCTCGAAGCGTCGACAGCAGTCATCGCCAAACGCGCACAAGAAGACTTGGACGTGTGGAGCAAGAAAGGACGCAGGGACGACAAAACCCAGCGCGAGCTTCTGTGCAGGGTCTTGGAATACGAGGCAGGCACTCAGAGCGAGCCAGACATGCAGCGGCAACTGCGAGACCTAGCGATTCGCATTTCAGGGAAGAAGGTGCAGCGGAACGCCCGCGGTACGGCAGATCGCGAGCGACAAGAAGCAGGCGTCTCGGGAAGCATGGGGCGGAGCAACAGTAAGAGCAGCAGCTGTGACGACGAGAAGGAAGTTTTGAATGACGAAGATGATGACGACGATGACGTTGACTTTAACTTGGCAGGCTCTTTCTACTCACCGCTTTCCCTCGAGCAGCGCGTGCATATTCTTCAAACGCTTGTGGACGCGTGTGCAGGCACATCAAAGGTCCACGATCACATTGACAAGGAAATGCAACAGGTTGCGGAAAGTTCGAAAAATAAGCGTGATAAGACTCTCAATCAGCGTCGGCTTTTGCGCGAGCAAATTCAGGCTCTGCTAGAGCAGTTGGATGCGCACCGGGAAGAGTTTGGTCTGCTCGAAAACGTGGATGGGGCGGAGGAAGAGAAAAAGGAGGAGAAGGACTTTTCTTATCTCAAGAAGAAGGCGCGCGGCAAACAGCTTCCGAAGGCAGAAGCGCCTGCAACGCCGAAAGAGCTCACTAGGCGGGAAGCATTAGAGCAAGCAAAGGCGCAACGGGCGAAGGAGGAAGTGCGTGCACAAGCCCTTCGAAAAGAAGCCGCACTTGAACAGAAAGTCATGGCGCTCAGGGCCAAGCTCGAGGCTCTGCAGCAGCAGTCCAAGTCCGAGCAGGACAACGATGCGATGAATCCTGGGCGAGTGCTGAATAACTTTCGCGTGGGCAGTCTAGGTCATGATCGCCACTTCCGATATTATTACTTCTTCCCAGCGGAAGGATGCATCTTTGTGGAGGCGCAAGAAGTTGAGGTTGAAGAGATTGAAGCGACGGTGCCGAAAAGGATCGAGGAGCTCGCTGAGACGCGCCTGCGGTATGGATCCCAAGCAGAGCGACGCGAAAATGGTGCTTTAGGAGACCAAGACATGAAAGGTATGGACGCCAGACAGGCCGACGTCACGGGCTCGGACGATGAGGCATCTGGTCCTGCTGGTGAGGAAAACAAGGAAAGTCGTGCTGGCGCAGCAGAAATTGTGGTTGCGACTGATAGTCTCGACTATGTGGTTCTTCCCATAGTGAGGGAGACGATGAACCCGGCTGTGGTCAAGTCGGTAAAGTGGCATTCGTTCGATCGAGCTGAGTCCATCGACCAACTTCTCAAGTGGCTGTCTGACGACAGACCATATGAAAAGGCGCTCAAGGAGCGGATTGAGCAGCTTGGAGATGAACTTGAGGACGCCATAAATGCGAGGCAAGAGCGCATTCTTGCCGCAGAGGAACATGGAATGCAAAGCGAAGGCGAACTTCGTCCTCGCCGCGCCACGCGAAGCGGAGCCGAGGATGCGGCCCTGGAAGCGCGCAAGGACTACTCGCTGAACTACCGGAACAAGTTGAAGTAGGCTGTACTTTTCTCTTGGTCAAGGCCTCGCAGCAAATTTGCTTCGACCACAATTAAAGCCCTTGTTGAAGTCGGAACCGAAAAAAAAGTTTGACGGTCAAAGTTCGTCGTGTGGGGCTTTAGCTCGTCGTTCCTTCTCTATCAACTCGTTCCTTAACAAGAGCAAGGCGGTCCAGAATGTGCCGCTGAAATGGGTCTGAAAAAAAGACGGCACGTCATCGATGTCCTCAAACGCGTGCAGTCGGCCAGACTTTGACGAAGCTTCAAGCAGTATGTCGAACGACCAAATATTATTGCCCAGCCCACTAGACGCAAAGGCGGCCGTCTTGATGTCAACCGCAACAACGTCATGGTGCTTCCCCAAGTACACCAGTGCATTCTCAGCGGGTAAGGGCGCCCGCGTGATCAGATTGGTGGCCGCCGAGCGGTCCAGGCGACTGTTGAGGTCGTCATCCCACAAGGTCCAGTCCAAGAGACGCAAGAGCGCGCCCGAGTACGCACGTCCGAGCCCCATGGATCCGAATATCGGGTTCTCAAATGTCTTGTAACCAGCGCTATACACAAGCCGCCCAGACTTCAATTCCAGAAAGTAGATATCGAGGAGACCAAGCACGTGGTGCCTGGGTTGGATGGTCTGCGGCACTGGTTCCATTAGTGGTAGCGGCGACTGCAGCGCAAAGGATGCGCCTGTGAAAGCGTCTCGCAGCATCACGAAGTAGTTTGCGTTGACCACATCGTCTGATCCGACCACGACCAAAGCATCCAAGTCGGGCGCTTGTTCCCGCGCCAGAGCAAGTGCTGCGTTGTGCTTTCGTCCGAGTGGCTCATTCTGCACGTCCACATAGAACGCGCCATAATTTTGCGCAACACGGCGCGCCTCTTCCTCTGACCCAGCCACCACCATGTCTAACTGGATAGGATCTTGCCGTGCAGCGAGCTCGAGAGACATATTTCTGTAATGCGAGAGGACAAACTCGCTCAATTCGGCGCGTTGCCACAAACACGTGGACAACACGACCCGGAACGGCCTGCTAGACGCATTGAGCGGCCGTTCATGTCCATTTACGAATGAGAGAGTGCCGCATCGAAGCAGACACCAAGCAAACGCCAGGATCCATCCCAGACGCAGCCAGCGCAGAGTCGTCATCGGCTTCTACTCGCCTTGTCCCATGTTCCGCAGCTCCCACCAAGTGCGTGACCATCATCATCCACTGTACCTCGCCGCCATATCTAACAATCACAAAAACCGGCTATTTTGTGATTTTCATTCAAAACGACCGGCGACTTTTGGACGTGCGCGATGCGCGGCGGCAGCAGATGTGGCGGCGACTTTGCGCTTGGAGTGTGAAGAAGCGCACTCGACGGTTGTAGCGAACCATGGACGTGTGTTTCTCAGTTCACCCTGCCGCACCACAAACATGCTGGCCATTTTCTGGGGTCAGCGTGTGCGCCGCCTGGCCTGGCGCGGCGCGCGCGACGCGTGTGGCGCTGACAAGTCCCAGCCGGCAACAGCGTGTCATCACGATTACGGTGCGCATGGCGGGACTTGAAAGCGGCTGGAATAGGACTGGCGGTGGCCGCGACTTTTCAGCCAAGAGAGAAGGTCGAGGCAGCGTTGATAGGCAGCGGCGTGTGTCGCGTGCGCCGCCGGCACCGTATCCGGCTCCGTCGGACGCCACAGTCAGGCAGAATGAGGAGTTCTGGAGAGACCAAGTGCCGGTTGGCCATACAGTGTTCTTTGCAACATGTGCCCGCGGGCTGGGCGAATACCTGGCGATGGAGCTCGATCCTCAGTATGAGCGCGCGGGCCAGCGGCAGTTTGGGACGATCGTGCACCAGGTGCTCCCGTCCGGCGTGTTTTTCTCAGCGAATGCGCTTGCCGGTGGCTATGCTGCGTCCTTATGGAGCCGTACAGCCACACGGGTGCTGGCTGAATTGGCCGTGCTCGAGCTGCCTGAAAATCCGGACGCGTCTCCAGCGCAGGAGGTATACGAGGCGGTTCAGAATGCTGTGGACTGGAGTGCGGTCGTGCTACCTGGCATGACAATCAGCGTCACGACTCGCGTCGCCCTGGGCGAAATGCTGAACCAGAATACTCTTCGCATTCGTGTCAAGGACGCTGTGTGTGACGCGCTGCGCGCCGCGGTGGGCGAGAAGCCGCTGCCCCCCGCTGAGAATGTGCAGGCGAATGTACCCCTCTTCATAACGCTGAATCGCACCGAGTTGCGAGTGTACCGAGACCTCGCGGGTGCCTCCTTACACAAGCGTGGATACAAAGGCGAGTCGGCTATGCACAGGTCAAGTCTTAACGAGACTGTCGCAGCTGGAATGCTCTACATGAGCGGCGCGACTCCGACCGAGCTCGTGCCGGACATCTCAAAACGTTTCCAAGGCAGCAAAAAGAAGCCGGTGGTTGTGGATCCTATGTGTGGTTCGGGCACGCTTCTCTGTGAAGCCGCACTACTAGACCTCCAGATTGCACCGGGGCTGTTCCGCCAGGAGTTTTGCTTTGAGTGCTGGCCAGATCACGATGCGAAAGCTTTTCAGGCCTTGCTCGACCACGCGCATGACTGTCGGCGCGAGGCCGCTCGCTTTGATTTCTGGGGTAATGACGTGCACGGCGCGAGTGTGCGGCTCGCTCAGAAAGGCAGCGTACGCGCCGGTCTGGACGATGTCATACGATGGACGAACTCGGACGTACTCGACGTGCCGCGGCCGGGCGAGGTGTCGATGACTGGGCTAGCATGGACTTGCGGGGCGGTCGTGCTCACGCTCAGCAATCCTCCGTGGGGGATGCGACTGAACGACGGCTCGGACGAGCTGTTCAGCAGCGACGCAGCGTACGACGGTGATGACCAAAGCGACATGGGGACTGAGCAGAGCTGGAAGGCGCTGGGCAACTTTCTGCGCGAATGCGCACCCGAAAGCAGCGCGTACCTTCTCAGTGGGAGCAGCTTTTACTCGCGCTTCCTTCGTCTCAAAGCGGACCGCCGCATGCCTGTGCGCATTGGAAATGTGGACTGTCGCGTGCTCAAGTATGACATTGGACCCAGACGCTTTCCGGCACGTAAGAGTCCTTCAGCTTGAGTGGCCGACGCGCACGTGCACACGAACGGGCAGACGGACAGTCGGACGGGAGGACAGACAGCACGATGGTTCAGTTAGTGTACTGTGATTCGAACTGTACACACTGAACTTCGGCGTTTCGCGCGCGGGTGTTCAGCGTTGCCGGTTCAGTGCGTCGGTCCTCGACCCCAACCAAGCGTTCCGGGTGTCGCGACGCGCGGTGAGCGCCGCGTCTGTCGCTCGCATGAATGAGCGCAGTGCCCAAGCGCGCGCGTCTCAAGTCGTGTGCGGCTTGCTGTCGCACGCTCTTCTCAAACACACGCTAAATCCAGGAACGCGAGCAGTCGTCCGCCACGCAAACACGCGAATGCGCGTCGTGCCATCAGGTCATCGCGTGCCAGTGGCTCCGAGTTGATGTTCCGCCTGGCGTGTTTCTTGATTCTTGCGTCGCTGCGTCTGCTCGAGTTTGGTCTTGGCCGGAAAGGCCGCGATTGGCGGACGGTGGGGTTGTACGCCGGGCGTGCAAAATAGGCATGATACAGTAGCACGGTGCGTAGCAGGCCACGCGTGCGGCTGGCTGGTGGGCGAGTTTGGTCGGTGGGGAATGAAGGGACGCCAACTGAGTCGGCTGGCAGCCTTCATTCACTCCGCGAACGTGGTACAGGGGGTACAAAGGCTTTACGCAGTGAGCTAGTTCAGTCTGTTTCGAGTTGGCGCGAGTGCGTATGCCGCTGATTTTTTATTTTTTTCCCTCTCTGTGGCCGACCAGATCGATCCGCTGTGAGTCTGTACATAACCTGTGATTCACGTTCCGGGTTCAAGAGAAAAAAGAACCCACGTGCACTTGCAACCCGGGCACATGGAAAGGGTTTGAACGTGCCTGTTGTTTGTGCTTCTTAAACTGGCCCGCCACGTCGCACGGCTGAAGCGCCGACCGCTCTCGAGGAGGGCTGATGCGGTGCGACACCCGTCAGGCTAGACCAAGTAAGAATAGAGTGTCTGCAGAGGGCCGTTGACTGCGCGAACTGGTCCCCACCTGTTTTCAAGGCAGGATGGCTGGTTCCCGCCCAACACGGAGGCGGGTGCTGAATGTGTTTTGGCAGGCAGAGCATATGGCGCAGGAGCGCGCGTTTGAGCTGACGCTACTTCTCGCATATGCTATTTTGAATGTCACTTTGTTTCTACTTGGTGCGTCTGATGAGATGGACAAGGACTACGACGGCGCCAAGGGTGTGCTGTTGCCGATTGCACGCGGCTTTGGCGCGTCGCTCAATTTGAATTGCGCGTTGGTTCTTTTGCCAGTTTTACACGCGCTGTGGACGTGGGTGCAGTCAACGCGCGCGAGCTTCTTTGTACGCTTCGATCGTGGCCGTTCATTGCACGCGTTGATTGGCCTGCTCATTCTCATTGGGGCGATCGGGCACGGCGCGCTCCAGCTCACTCTCTATGTGATTTATGCACCGTGGTCTGGCGGCGTGACGGGCGCGACAAGCGAGTTTGCGACAGGTGTGCTGATGTGGGTGACGTTGGGCCTGCTCAGCGTGGTGCCACTCCGCAAAGTGCGCGGCCATTTGATCAAGTTTGAAACGTTTTGGGTGGTGCACATCACAGGAGCCGTCTTCTTCTTTGCCACGCTCATTCTGCATGGCCAACACAATCGTCGCCTGAGTACATGGTACTTTGTCCTTCCAGGCATACTTTTGTACGTCTTGGACATCGCTGTGCGTCTGGTGCGCAAAAAGCGCAACGTTCTTCCTGTGCATATGGCGTCGCTGCGTGCTAGCGAAGCGCACAAGTTTGTGGTCGTTGAACTGCCGATGTGTTCCGCGCAGTATAGGGCGGGCCAGTACTTTAAACTGAACATTCCGGAGCTCGGTCGCTTTCAGTGGCACCCCTTCAGCCCCATCAGCAGCCCCGGTGATGATCGCCTTGTGTTTGTCATCAAGGTATGCGGCGACTGGACGCTTGCCCTGTTCGACTTGGTGCGACTTGGTCGCACTAGTCTTTTTGTTTCCGTCAGTGGCCCCTTTGGGTCTCCCTCTGCGCTCAGCTGGCAATTTGAGCACATTGTCTTTGTTGGGGGCGGTATTGGATGCACGCCCATGGTTTCCCTCATCCGTGATCACGTGCATCAGCTGCACACGACCGGCGGCCGAAAGTCGATCAGAGAGAGCTGTCGTTTGTTGGACCCTCCGAGCAGCGATGGGCTCGGACCGAGCAGTGATGAGGCTGACGACGGGACAAACAGCATTTCTGCCTTTCACGTCGAACGTTGCCGCGATGGGCTAGGGAGAACGACGGCTTCGATGGATGTCGACTTGGAAAGCATATCGCTTTCCAGCACAGCCACCACATTGTCGGATGTCCCCCCTAGGCCACGGGCGCTGTCGTTCTACGTGACAGATATGTCGCACGTGTGCACGGGCGTTCTTGCATACATGCTTCCATCCTGGGTGCAACTGGTCCGAGTAGGCTTGCTGCTAGCCATGGTGACACTGCACGATGTGCACATGTACTCTGAAGGTTTCATGCCTTACTCGACCTCCGCAATCGCTTGGCTTGACTTTGCGCTCTCACTCGTGGCGCTGCTAGTAGTCAGCGTGATTCTTGCGGCGAGCGTGTGGCTCAGGCGTTTTGCATCGTGGTTGGACATGGACACGATCATCCTGTTTTGCACTTGCTTTACCAGCTCGGTACTGGGCCTGCTGAATCAGGTGTGCGTGTCTCTGAAAATACACGGCGCGGTGCAGCTGGTTGTGCTGATCCCGCTGTCCATTGTTTGCACATCAGTTCACTTGTTTCGGAGCTGGAGACATATGCTTCTGCTCGGCGACGTCGGATGCATGAAGACCACGGAGCGAGAAACCAAAACTGTCGACTTTGTGTGGGTCACACCAGAGCAAAATCAGGACCACTGGCTGTTAAGAGAGCTCAGCGATCTCAATTTGAAGCCTCTGCATGGACTGCGCTTCTGGCGCTTTGTTTCGCAGGCCGAGTACTCGATTGACGATACAGATGTTGAAGTATTTTTGCAGGCGCCGGGTACAGCAAACCAGCCTTCGAGTCCTGACGGCAGCGCTGAGGAAGGTGTCGAGCCACCTGTGCAGCGAGTGCTAAGCGGTGCATACTTGGACCACATGTCATCGTTTGCGGGGCGACCCAACTGGGACGAACTGTTTGACGAGATCGCTGGTCGCTTTCCGGCCAAGGCGCAGGTGGGCGTGTTCTGCTGCGGGCCGCCGGGTCTGGGCAAGGATGTTCGTAAAGCTTGCGCTCGCTGGAGAATCCGATCGCTGCAGTCGGCCCTGGAGCATGCTCATGAGAACGAGGTCGCGCAGCACATTGACCAGATCGGACTTCGCATCCTGTTCCGCTCAGAGTGTTTCTACTGAATCGTACCAACTGTGACTGCGGTCTTACGCTCCGGTGCTTGACATTCTCCTCGCTACGTGGAGGCAAATCCCGAGCCATTTTCATTTTTACACGCACTTGCACGGCGTATGCACTGAAGCGTCTCCTGTTTTTCCTGGTCCCTCTTTTTTTTACTTTTCTTCTTTTGGCTCGAGTGAGCTCCATGCGCGCGACAGCCGGCGAGTCCGTGTTGGTCCCAAAGTGTAGAGACCGCGGCATCCAGACGAGCGAGGAACGTGGCCGCATTATCGCGCGCACGGCGGCGAGCGTGTTGCATGTCTATCGGGACGCGCACCTGTCCTGTCCCACGGGGTGCGGCGCGAGCAGAGCCCGTGTGCAGAAACAGAAGACGCGAGCCATATGCGAACGTGGCATTTTAGCTAGTGTGGACTGTACCCCGACGGTAAATTTGTGTACAGTGCCGACTTGATCGAAGTGCGCCAGACGTGTGCGGGCACGTCCGCACGCGCGAAGCTCGGAGTGGAGTTGGGTCGTGTTGGGTGGAGCGCGTCGCGTGGAGTGTGGGCGTGCGGGCGTGCGCAATGCAGGCGGTGAAGGAATGGCGGCTGAGCATGGCCGTGGACGCGGTGGCCGCCGCCGGAGACGGGAAGAATATCGTGGTCGCGACGTCGAATTTGACGGGCTCCGTGTGGGAAGGCAAGGTGTACGGGATTGGGCTCGGCGCGAGCCAGCCGCTGGCGGAAATTCCAATCGAGTGTAGCTTGGCAGATCTGTGCCCGATTCGCGAGGGCCAGTTTCTGGCGGGCTGCGATGATGGGTATGTCCGCATCGTCCACGAAGGCGCACCGATCCCGCTGCTTGGCGCGCATAACGGCCCGGTCACTGCGGTTGCGACGTCTGGTGACACGGCGGCTTCCGCGGGTACCGACAGAATGGTGCTGCTGCATGACCTAGTGCGATTGATGGAACTGAACGGTATCGAAGCCACCCGCCTGACAGCCCACACGAGTGCCGTCAATTCGGTCGACTGGAGCGGGCCCATGCTGCTCACCGCGAGTGGCGACGGCACGGTGCGCGTTTGGGATACACGCAACCTCGCAAACGCCAAGCCAACCTACTCAGCCGCCGTGGGAAGCATGGCGTACTGTGCGGTGTTCTGCCGCAACGGCGAGCGAATCGTGGCCGGAACCGAGGCACATGAGCTTGTTGCGTTTGACTTGCGCGCGGGCGCCACAACGGCGCTCTGGACAGAAGATGGGTTCCGGGGGCCCGTACGGAAAATCAAGGCTTGTCCCCACAATCCCGGCCTTGTAGCCGTTGCAACCGACACGCCCAGCGTCGCTACCGTACTCATCGACACGGGTAAAGTCGACAAGCAGATCTTCAACCATCGTGACTTTGTGCGCGCGCTGGCGTGGGATGAGACCACACCCGGCCGCCTGTTCAGTGGCAGTTGGGACCGCACAGTTTGTGAAATCAAGGTTAAAACCTGATCACTTCCTCTGTGTGGTTCCTCGTACGGAACTCGCACGCGCAGTGCAACCGCTACCGTCTGTTGTTCAATGACCAACACGACGCACGCATGCAAATGTGTCCAATATCACGCATAGCTCAACCCTCCACTAAATATTCTGACCGAGACCAGGAATTTAGAGCCGCCTCGATGGCGCAGCCGTCCTTTTTGTTTTCGTCTGCGGGCGGCGGCGGCGGGATTGCGTCTGCAAGCCTGGCGCGTGCGCAGATCTCCACTGGGACGCGCGCTTCAAAGGTACATCCGATTTGTTCTCCGTGGCGGCGATCGCACATCGCGTGTTCGGCCGCGGTACGAGAGAATACTAGCGATACCAGC
The DNA here is from genome assembly GCA_008690995.1 of Porphyridium purpureum. Lineage (NCBI taxonomy): Eukaryota > Rhodophyta > Bangiophyceae > Porphyridiales > Porphyridiaceae > Porphyridium > Porphyridium purpureum. The sequence continues at coordinate 1,625,693 of VRMN01000002.1, read as the reverse complement.
GATGGGCCATACGACGCCGTTGTGATTGGCGCCGGTATTGGCGGGCTGTGTGCAGCCGTACTTCTCGGCGTGTATGGGCGCAAGGTGCTGGTGGTCGAGTCGCATTCCACGAGCGGCGGAGTCGCACACGGGTACGAGCGAGCCGGGTACGTGTTTGAAACGGGCCCGAGCTTCTACTGCGGCCTCACGGACGCTAGTCCGGACAGAAAGAGTTTGAATCCACTGAAAATGGTATTCGACGCTGCCGGGCTGCAGGTTGAGTGCGTGCCCTACGACAAGTTTGTGTACCACTTCGGCAATCACAACGGCACCGGAAAATTCAAGCGCGTCGAGATTTTCGGAGACAACGCAAAGTATGTGCGCTCCATTGGTCAGGCATTCGGGCATAATGCTGGGCAGCAGATGCAGACATTCATTTCGCAGATGAACCGAATTTTTGAAGGAATGGAAGGCGTACCTGCCGCGACGCTTGAGGCGAGCCCACGTGTCGCGCTGCGACTGTTCACGAAGCACGCATGGTCCATGTTCAAGCTGCTACCGTTTGTGTCCGACGTTCAAGCGCCGCTGGGCCGCACGCTAGCTCGATTAGGTGTCAAGCACGAAGATGTGCGTCGCGTGATCGACCTGGAAGCGTTTCTGCTCTCGGGTATGCTGGCAGACAGAACGATCACGGCTGAGGTTGCCTTTATGGTGGGGGAGCGCAGTCGTTCACTCACGGAATTTCCTGTGCATGGTACTCGTGCAATTATTGATGCGCTTGAGCAGGGCGTGCGCAAATACGGCGGCGAAATCCGCTTAAACGCCCACGTGGAGCAGGTTGTTTTGGATCGCAACGGCGCGGCGTCCGGCGTGCGCATGAGAAGGGGTGAAAATCCTGTCATCCGTGCTCCTCTGATTATCTCAAACGCATCAGTGTGGGACACGAAGAACCTGCTCTTGAATGAGAATGAGCGTGCGGACAGCAAGTACGCCAGGCATGTGGATGCGACTCCGGCGGTCAGCTCGTTCATGCATTTGCATGTCGGATTTGATGCCAGCGGGTTGAGCAGTGAACTGGACGGTCACCATGCTTTGGTTCTCGACTGTTCAAAGTCAATTGAGGACCCGGGCAACACGGTAATGGTGAGCATCGCGTCCGTCTGGGACTCGGGCGCGGCACCTGCGGGCAAGCACGTGGCCCACTTGTACACTCTGGAGGAATATGGCGAGTGGGAAAAGTATGTGCCGCTGTATCCGACGCTTGTCGCGCGACGTGGTGGCTCGCGTGTCAAGTTGTCTGTCGAGCAGAAGCAAGAGATGAGACGGGAGTACGACGCAAAGAAGCGCGAGCGAGTCGCGTCGCTGTACCGTGCTCTGCGCGAGATTATTCCAGACATTGACGCACGCGTCGAAGTGGAGCAGATCGGGTCCCCACTCACGCATGAGCGGTACACGCGAAGATACCGAGGCTCGTACGGCCCTGCCATAGCAGCGCCTGCTCGCTTTCCGGGACCAGCCACGCATGTACCAAACTTGTATCGCGTCGGCGATTCGGTGGTGCCCGGGATCGGCGTGCCGGCCGTCGCAGCGTCAGCGTTTCTGTGCGTCAATTCGCTCGTTGAGTCATCTAAAGTGGAGGCCTTAGTGAAGAAGCTCGGCCTCGAACAAAAATAAAAAGTCTCGCAGTTTAGATCGATAGAGGTGATTGAGAGCTCTGAAAGGGGGGAAGCACAAGAGAGCAAGCATGGTGACCGCGCAGAAACTCGTGGCAGAGAACCTGCAGACGGTTCTGGCTATGGTGTACTTTACGCTGGGGTTGTCAAATTTGCTGGGCCACGAATTCCCTGCGGGAATGTTCCGTGCGCTGAGCGCGTTTCCAGGCGCGCATTGGCTCACGCAAACGAACGCCGCCAGGCTCGAAAACAAGACCGCTATCGTGTCGCTCTGCGCGGTGATGTTGGTCAGCGCAATGGCAACTTACTCGCGCGAGCAGCTGCTCGCTTTGGTAGTCCTATGGACAATGCAGAGCTGGCTGTGCAGCCGCGCCGGCGTGTTAGGCGAGGCTTCCTCAGACGGCAAGGTTCAAGCAGAGACGCTCGCGTATGCTGGCTCGACCAGACTCTTCTTCTGGATGTTGTGGATACTTCTCTGCGTACAAATCTACTGCGTATTCTATGTCCTCGTCCGCAAAAAGGCCAAGCTTATGAGGCAAAAACGCGATGAGGCGCCAGGCAGTGCACCACCCGGTCGCACCGGCGACCGCCAGCCGGCCGGCAGATCGACAGCATCGATGCGTGAGTGAGAAGATTTGCGATCCACCATGAAGGCGAGAGGCGTTGGCCGAAGATGTGGACTTGGAGGATTCCAATTCGTGGTCAGGCAAACTACGCGGCCACTTGTGGAACGGACCGCGGTTGCGGACGACAACGTGCCGCTGCACCACAATGGAGCGCACGCGCGTCGGCTTCTGGGGAAAAAAAGGGTCCTCTGCAACTGTACACTATTCCAAACAGCTTCTTTTATTATAACTTGCGACTGAACCTCCACGCTTCGCGTGGCAATTGGGCTTGGCCATTGAGTGACGTGCCGAAGCAGAGCCATGACAGGCGAGGATGTGGCACATGCACGCGTGTTGAGGTTGCACTGACTCAGATGCGGTACGTATAAAGATGGCTCTGCGCGTAGACGCGACAGACAGCAAAGAAAATTTGGCGCGATGTGTCGACGAGGAGTGCGTACGCAGTGCGTGTGACGGTGTTTTGAAACCCTTTTTGTTCTATCGTTTGCGCATGCGCCCTGTTGACACTTGTCGGTTGAACGCAGAAAGAAGCGCAAGGTAGAATTCGCGCATACGTGCGCGCCGCGCTTCCGCATCGCGTTTCGACCGGTAATGTTGGTAGCGCTGACGAGTCCGCACTGCGTGCACATTTGGAAAGCATGTCAGAGATGGATGCCGATGAGCCGCCCCACTTTTCTGTGCGTGATACATGGGAGCAGGAGGATATTTTAGATGTGGATGTGTTCGTGATTGTCGCAGAAGACATCAAGCCTGTTGGTGCGGGAGCGGAGCCAAAAGGATTCTCCATTCGAATGTCGGAAACGGGCGAATGCCACATGCCGCACGGCGGCGGCTCGTCGATCTCCTCAGAGGACGCGGGTCGTGTTCAAGAGCATTCCGTTTCAATTGATTACCCCTCACCCCAACACGTGGGATCTTCAGAAAAGCACTCTCCGAAGAATATTGGAGGCGACGCTGTATCCTCTGACCCGGCCCTTTGTGATGATGTCGTGTACGCCTCGCTAGGTGCCGTCGCCGTCGACGGCGAAGAGGACAAAATTGACCAAGGCGATGATGAAACGGCCTCCTTCGTGTCCTGCGGGGGTGATTCATTGATGGAGGACGCGACGATGGCGCAGGTCGAGCCAAAACCTTGCCTCGAATCTGCAGAAGCAGAAATGTATGTTAGCCCAGAATTCAGAGCGATCGCATTTGATAGACTGGACGGCGAGGAAGCTTTAGATGATTATCACTCGGATGCATCGAGCACGCGAACGGGCTCTCTATTCGCTCAACTCCAGTCTTCGAAGAGAGTAGACGACATCGAGGACGAAGAGCTGGCTCCGTTACGGCCGTTTGCTTTGAACTGCTTCACACCCGCGGGATCGATGAACCGTCCATACATTGCACCAATGTGCCTTCTCGCTCCCGAAGACGTACAACAGACCGTGATCCAGATTTGGACCGCCCGGTACGTGGACACGTATATTCCCACCTTGTCTATGATTCACCTGCACGAGCACGAACATGCGTTGAGCTTGACCGAGCTTCAGATCCATGTGCATTTGGAGCGAAGTGGACAGAAAGGCAAAGTTGAAATGGGTTCGCGGCGAATTGTGATGAGTCCAATGCTCGTGCGATCCATATGGGTCGAAGTGTGCGCACCGCCCACGCTTGTAAATGATGATGGTTCATGGGCTGTAGAAAATGTGCTGGCGCAGAAGCTGAACGATATCGCTCTACCAGGAACGAAAAAGCTTCGATTTAGTCCTGATACGATTGTGCGTCGACAGAAGCCGCGTTTATCAGGTCAGAAATCCATGAGCGACGAGCCGGTATGGGTGCAGTTTCTATTTCGAGTTTCGAACTGTCTTTGTTCTGGCACGCAGTACCGCGCCGATGTCTTCATGCGCACAGCACCGATGCAAGGCAGCACTGCGCGCTCATCGCGCGCGCTGCGCTAATTTGTCCCAGTATGTGCAGTGCAGTAAATCAGGTCGGATCTTTCTTCGGGCAGTATGTTGGGCAACAAAAGAACGCTTAGCGTGACATGTTCGCATAAAACTTGTGCGCAGGGGTTCTGAAGCGGCAAAGCAATTTATTCCGAGAAAGTCAAGAGACACTGTTTACACAAAAGTGGAGAATCGCGTCATCGAAACCGGCCTGATGATTTGCACGGTTCGAAGTTGGCAGCCAATCAGAGCGTTCGGGTCAAGCACACCTGCACTGTTGTCCTGAATCCTGTTAGTCGCGACGTAGCGGGATGCCGTGTCAATGACGCACACCTCTGCGCCAGGAGGCGGGGACGACACGCCGATCAGGCACCTGTACCCAGTCAGGGCCTCATTCACCATGCACAGGTCGAGGCCGCTGATCGTCTCAACGTAGTCCAGAAAATAGAAAGATGAATCAATGATGACACAGTCGCAGAAAGTCATCTGCTTGCTCGCCTGGGCGCCGCCCAAAGTGGCATGATTGCTCACGCCAGTGCAGTCGTTTGCGGTGTTCAAGCGAACAGACGCCGAAGTCTCTTCTCCGCCGTGGAAGCGAAGCGTGGCGCGCGGCGCAACCTCAGTCACACCGCACGGGTACTCGGTCAGGAATTCGGCAGAGGCCGACGACCACATGATCGCGGTGCGGCCAGTAGTGGTAGACCCTGGAAGCGCATCATATCGTCCGCTCACACAGTCGTCTCCCAATGACGGAACCTGCACAGAGTACTCTGCGCTTGCTTCCAGCCCGTTCTGCTGATGCAGCGACACGCCGCACGCGGCCTGAGTACCGTAGTTGACAATGCGATAGCAAAACTTGACCTGGCGACGGTCGTCCACAAGGTACGATTCCGTAAGTTCCTCAGTGTCGTGCATGCCACAGATCCCGTCGCCCGTTGTGATGGTCTTGACCAATCCAAGGTATGCGCTGTGTGCGCCGTTCACGTCCTGCACCTTGCGCAGGGTCAGAGTCTCGCTACGCGCATCGCGCTGATCCCCAAACGAGACGGTCAGGTCTCCCGTGGGCTTGGCGCCTTGCATGCACGCAAGTCGCACCTCAAGCATGATATCAACTGTCTGGCCACGCTCGAGTCCGGAAGCCGTGACGCCGCACACCAAAGTGGAGCCCTTGTCGAAGGCACTTCCAGTTCGCTTTTGCGTCAGTCCCAGCGCCCCGATGTCGCTCGACGCCGGCACGACGCTCAAGCAGTCTGAAAAGCCCGCACCCGAGTCCTTGCCAGACGACGCCGCGTCCAGCACGACCTTGGCGTACAGAATGCCGCGCTCGTCGGCCTTTGCCGTGAGCCACAACGGCACCGTCTGTCCGCACGTGAACCCGGCCATATCTACCTCGCTGCCGAGCAAGCTCGCGCCGTGCTCCTGCATGCGGAGCGACGACGCCATCGGCGCGCCGCCCGCCGCAGCCGCCGCCATCGCGGCCACACCCAGCACCACCACGGCCGCCATGGCCGCCATCTTCATCCCGCTTCGATTCATGGCGCACTTCTTTGTCCGCGTGTGCCGTCCCCTCTCCCTCGGTCTCCACCTACCTGCCTCTTTACTCCTTACCGTCTGCCCTCCCGACACACCCAACCCACGGGTATTGCCCCTTATTAAGTCTCGCGTTCGCATTTCTATTTAAAGCGGGTCTGTGTGGTGTCCCCCTGCTTGAACGCGCCCGTTTTACTAAGAAAAAGCACGCAAGTGTCTTCGCGCGGTGCGCGTGTCCCGCCCCAAAACGGGTGGCGCGGGGTGTCCATCGTGAAACTGCGCCGTTTTGATAGGCGCCGGCGCTGAATTTACTGTACTTCCGCGAAACGGAATTAAATTCGTTCGCACGCACGCTGGATGTTGGCCGGACGTGCTGTACTTTGAGGTACTGTTCGGGGGAGAATGGAGGGACTGCGACGTGCTGGCTGTGTGTGAGGCGACGGCTTTTTGGCACGAGGTTCAAGGCCTGAACTTGTCGAAGAATGTTTTGACTGTTTTGTTGGGGAGATATTGGTCACTACAAGCTACGCCCCCGTACACACACATGCGCCAGAGTGGCGCTTAATACTTCTTGGTGAGCGACGACGGAATCGGCTTGGCCCAAAAGGCGTTCACCTTGGCCTTGGGGTCGGCCATGGGCGGGATTTCGTACACTTGGTACAGGTTGTCCACCACTTTGATGCGCACGCGAACACCGGCGCGCGGGTTGACAGGGCCCTTCAGCGCGCGCACGGGCGGCGTGCCCGTCTTGGCCGCGCTGGTTTCGGCCGGGAGGCCGCGCGACACCTTGGCTCTGCCCACAAAGTCGCCCTCTGCCATGGTGAGCTCAGCCTTCTGAGCCTTTCGCGGCGCGGTCGATCCCGAGCGCGTGTCTGTGTATGAGCCGTCTGCGAACTGACGCATGGCGGCCAGTCTGTTGAACTGGTCGTTGCCCTCGTATGTGCCTTTGAACACGAAGCGCGGCACGCCGTTCTCGCCAAACAGCGACATGTACTCCTCGCTGTCCATGTAAGAATCCACATCCGCGTCGTAGCCCTCGTTGGCCAAGCGCTGCACGTGCTCGCTCACCTCCTTCTGATCGCGCGGGCCGCGCCCGAGGAAGTGCTTGGTGCAGAGCTCCACGAAGCGGTACGGTCCGCAGGGCTCAAAGAAGCGCTTCTTGTACGCGTCACTCTTGGCGACACGCTTGATGAAGTCCTTGACAGAAATGCTGCCCATCAGCAGCTGCGATTCGGGCACCAAGAGCTCTTCCAGATCTGACTCCATCAGGTACGCATTGCCAAACACCTGCCTGTACAGCTGCTTAAAGACCTGGTCCTTCTCGTCGCCCACGGACTCCCACATAACGACCTGACGCTCCGGCTCGTCCAGCGACGAGAAAGGCGCGCTGCCGGGCGCCGTCGTCATCCGAATCGCGCGTGCCGCGCGCACCGTGCGCACCGCCGCACATCGCGCCGCCGCCTTCCCCGACGTCCCGCGCACCGCCGCTCCCGCTCCGCTCACAAACGCCATGACTCCCGCTCTCCTTCTCTCTGTCTCTGTCTCTCCCTCTTTCTCTTCTCCCCACAGCTCTCTCCGTACGATCCCCAGTTCCCAACACCACCTTTCACCCTCCCACCTCGACTCTCCCTCCCTAACAAAAAATGACCGCCACGAAGGCCCACACGGGGCCGCGCTAAAATCTCACCCGCGAGCTGCGCTGCGGTACAGTTTATAAGGTACAGCATAAACGGTACAGTGACAGGTTTGGGTGGGTGGAATGTGGCATGGAAATGGCATCGCATTCCTCACTCCTGCTCGTGTCCAGCGCCGTTGGTGGGGACGCCACGTCAGCGGGTGCTCGCTCATACGAGTGTGTGCGTGTGCGTCGATCCCACGGGCGGGCGCCGCGCTTGCTTTTTTTCTTTCCCAAGTTGCGCGCGCTGTGTGGCGGAGGTGCGGGTGGCGCGTGGTGCAACGTCACACGCATTCTTTGGATCCTGATCATAATTCGTGTCAGCCAAGTCCGGCATGCACGCTGAGCGACTCGAGACAATGGCGTTCTCATCAATGGACGGCAAGTGCGGTGGCCGGCGAGTGTCTGCGTGTGTGTCTGCGTGGGTGTCTGGTGAGTGACGTACGACGCTGGTAGGAAATTGGTGAGCGACTGGATAATTCAGCAGCCTGTCGAAGCCGAAGAGGAGAGGGAGCTGTACGTGTGTCTGTGTGTTGGAGTCGAGCAGCAGGAACAGCCTGCGGCTAGTGCGAGGATTGAACGCCTGGCTTGAAGGAAGCGTGCCGTGCTCAGACTTCCGAAACAGCGAGCACCGGTTCTCGGCGTCGCGACGACCCCGCAAAGACAAGAGGATGGGGCTCTTCAAAAAGGGCGATGGCTCGTCGCAAACCTCGTCCCAGGCCACGCCAAAGTCAAAGTCGCGCATGTCGGTGGAATTTGGCGGGCGCCGCAGTGGCGAGTTCCTGTCCGGCGTCAGAAAGTCAAAGAAACCAATGAAGGCCGTCTGGAATGGCGTCGTGCTCGCACAGTCCGAGAAGTGCGAGATTTATGACGGAACGTTCTACTTCCCGTCCGACGCGCTCAATATGGAATTTTATCGGTCGTCTGACTTTGTAGATAATCACCCAAAGTTGGGCAGACGAATCTTTTACACGCTAGAAGTGGACGGAAAGCAGCACAACAATGCCGCGTTCTATTACCCGAGCCCCACACCCAAGGACGCCGTACGGATTGCAAATCATGTGGCCTTTTGGAAAGGCGTACCGGTGTCGCCGGTCGGTGAAGAAGAAGAATCGAGCGGCTCCGACGAGGAGTAAGCTGTGAGGAACAAGCCCTTTGATTGGGAAGCTTCAAAAGTTGTTTTGGACTCCAATCAAGACCAAAGCTGAGCCTGTGGGGCTCCGCTGCAGAGACAAATAAAGAAAAGTATTTGTTTGGTCAACAAGGATCAGTATACGACCGGAATGAACTAGTTCGTGCGGATCTCCGTTCATTTCCGGCCTTTCTTTTTTGCAGGGGCAGCTTTTGCCGCTGCCTTCCGCTTGGGCGCCGCTTCCTCGGTACCTGCGGATTTTTTGGCCCCTGCATTCGTCAGTTCGTGCACCGGCAGCTTGCTAATCGAAGCCGCGTCAGCCTCGTTCTCATTGCGAACTACCAAAAATGTAAATGCTGAGCCCACTGCGACTTGCTTTGTCATCATGCCATCCATGCTCTCCATTTTCTGTGGCGTTGTGCTGGACTTGGACTTGCCAGCGCCGTATCCAAGCTCGCCAAAGGCCGGGCTGGGGCCAAAGCTGATGACGCTATTGTCAGCAGCAATGACAGTGGAGGTGTAAGAGACGCCGATGCTGTGAATGGTCCATTGCTGGAGATCATAGATTGGTTTCGGGTACGTTGTGACTTCTCCGCCTTGCTTCGCCTTACCCCAAAAGAAGAGCGTTTTGTTGCTGCTTTGAGCGGCATAGCTGCATGTGAGTCCCGCGCTAATCATGGAGAGTTTAAACATGGGTTTCGCAAATCCCTCAATCAGCTTTGGTCGCATTTCATCATTCGGCTGTTTGTGACCAAGACGCCCGTACCCACCAAAGCCAAACGACCAGACCTTCTCGTTCTCGTCCAGCACGAGCGTGTGATGCTGTCCACACGCCACGTCTGTTGCTCGTGTCTCACGCTCGCCCGGCCCAAAGCCAAGCACGCGCCGCGGCGTGAGTTCGTTGTCGTAGAAGATTTTTTTTGCGGGGTCCAATGCGTTCGCCCGTCGTACCATGGCCCAACTGGCCATAGACGCTCCAGCCACACGTGTACAAGGTACCAGATTCACCCACAAACGCACTAAACTCGCTGCCGGCGGCCAGCGCGACCACCTTTTCGGGCATCTCGACGCGCTTAAGGGGCGAAAAGAGCTGCGTACCGTTAAGTTTGCCCAAGCCAAGCTGGCCCTTTTCATGCAGGCCGCACGCAAACACATGTTGACTTTCTGTGAGAAGCAGCGTGTGTGCCTTTCCACAGCTCGCCTTGATGATCTTTTCCGTTTTGTACACCCCGGGAAGCTCCATCTTTACCGGAACGAGCTGCGTGCCACCGCCGTCTGGCTTTGCTGAATCAACGAGCGAACCGAGCTGGCTGGATTCATTATGACCAATCCCAAACGCCTCGCCTTGTTTGTTCAAAAGGACGGCGTGACTAGCACACGGCCCGGAAAACGCCGCGCTCCATTCTTCGTCAAGCCCGGCGAACCGTAGCACATGCGGCGCGATGAGCTGATCGGACTCATCTGTCGAGTTTCGATCGAAGCCCTTTGAGCCGCAAAACACGAGCGTCGCCATGGACGCACACACAGCGGCTGTTGTCTTTCTATCTGACCACGAGACACGCGCACGCCGTTTGCCAATCTGCGTCTTGCTCGTCGGCAACACGCGCCCACCATTCGACTTGTAGACCTGGCCCGCGCCCTCGTTCGTCGCAAGGCTCTCTCGACCTCGCTCCTTTCGCGCCAAAAATAGATGGAAACAGAGAAAAAAACGCGCGCGCCATGAAACCAAACTGTACTTCTTCTGTGTTGAACCGCTGTACTTTTTCGCAATGCGCCATTTCGAGGTCGAGTACAGCGAGTACATCATGTACAGTGAGTACAGTGTGGAACCGGGATTTCGAAATCGAAACGGTCAGACGCAGCGTCAGGTTTCGGGAGCTGGCGGCATTTTGTGGCACGATCCTGGACGGACTGCGATGAGGAGAGACGCTTGGGCAGAGAGTCCAGGCAGACGTTGTTGGTGCACGCGTCTGGCTTTTGAAACGCATCGTTTCGAAACGGCCCCGGCTCGTTTAGAAGTCGAGAGCCGTCGAGGAGTTTGCCTGCCTTTGTGTTGCAATGGATAGTACGCGGCTGAGGCTCTCGTCCAATGGTTCATCAGGATAATCGGTCATGGCGCGCCAACATCGACATCGAATTAATCCTCACACGCGTGCACATCTTACCCCTATGACATGGTATTCGTGTCCGGCCGGAAAGAACGGTCATGGGTCGATCCCATGACGAGCGAGACACATGTGCACAATCTTTCTCCCTGTCTGCAGCATAGCATGGGAGATGTATAACGGCAGTTCGTTCTCATACAGAAGGGACAGAGTATGCGCCGTCGCACTTCGGGTCCCCTGCAAGGAGAGCGACCAGTGGCTGGGATAGGTATGCGCGCGTATATGAGGGTCGTGTGGGTCATGCTAGCTTACTTTGCTCCACGGCGCTGCCAGTGAAGGTCGACTTCGAGATAGCTGCACTGTAGCTTGCCTTCACGAATATCAAGGATCACAACTACTGTGCTGAAAGAACAGGCGAGAACGCGCAGGCGCGTCAAGGCTGAAAAGAGATTCGATCAGCGTGCATTGAACGGGCTTGAAGCCGCGGCTTTCAAGCAAGTGCGCGCGCAAAGAGGCAATTCCGTGTCTACTCTGATACCCGAATTTGACGACAAGAAATGGCTTTTCGGGCAAGACTGTTGACGCTTTTGCTCTGCGTGGTGCTGATCTGCGCGCTTACACCAGAGGTCCACGCAAAGCGATGGGGATGGTTGAAAAATTTCGAAAAAACACCGACGCCGGAACCCACTGCTCCATCAGATGAATATGTAGCACCGACACCGAGTCCAACGCCAGTGCCGACGCCGAGTCCAACGCCAGTGCCGACGCCAAGTCCAACGCCAGTGCCGACGCCGAGTCCAACGCCAGTGCCGACGCCGAGTCCAACGCCAGTGCCGACGCCGAGTCCAACGCCAGTGCCGACGCCGAGTCCAACGCCAGTGCCGACGCCGAGTCCAACGCCAGTGCCGACGCCGAGTCCAACGCCAGTGCCGACGCCGAGTCCAACGCCAGTGCCGACGCCGAGTCCAACGCCAGTGCCGACGCCAAGTCCAACGCCAGTGCCGACGCCAAGTCCAACGCCAGTGCCGACGCCGAGTCCAACGCCAGTGCCGACGCCGAGTCCAACGCCAGTGCCGACGCCAAGTCCAACGCCAGTGCCGACGCCGAGTCCAACGCCAGTGCCGACGCCGAGTCCAACGCCAGTACCCACAAGCGCCGCGGCGGTATGTGATGCCGACTGCTACCCATTCACAATCAACTTGATCCCAAACGGAGCGCAGGATCCACGAGCAGTCCAAGTGTTCGAGTTAGCCCTTGCCAAATTGCAAACCATTGTGCTTGGCCAACGCCTGGTGGCTGCACCCGTTACCTTGAGCATGTACTACAGATTGAACGGCTTGGATGGTCGCGGAGGCGTGGTCGGCCGCGCTCAGAATTATCAGTACGTGGAGGTTTGTACCAATGCGGAGCCCACGTGCAACTATGACGTGCTTCCGACCCTCGGTGAAATGGTATTTGACTCTACGGATTTCCTGTTCGGTACCGAATATCCCGCATGGACTGAGTTCTGGATTCATGTCACGCTTCACGAGATGCTTCATTTGCTTGGCGTCGGTTCGTTCTGGATCAACCGCTTTCCGACGCGCGCAGGTTACAATACGCGCGTGGACTGCGTGGCCGGTTCTTACGCCCAATACAAATATCCCGCGGCCACACGCGAATGGAGAACACTGGGAGGGGCTGGGACACCGCCCGTCGAATATCGGGCGTCAAGCAGTGGCACAGATTGCACGCACTGGAGGGAAGAGGCCATGCGGCATGAGCTGTTGACTGGCTCTGTGGATACTGTTTTCTCGAGCAGCACTCAAGACATACTTGACAAGTTGAGCACCGTCACGCTGGGTGCGATGGAAGATTTAAATTATGTCGTCGATTGGAATCGGGCTGACCAATACACTCTGTCCCAGACACGGCGCAGCGTATCTCGAGAGCAGGGAGAGCAGGAAGAGCAGGGATGGACGATCCTCCAGGAAGCTTTTGCCGCAGGGAGGGGAATACAGCAGCTGGTGCAACACGGTCCCGGCTATGTACCTCCCCTCTTAGACCGAGCTGGCAATGTTTTGGAGTCGGGCAGCGAGTGGTAGGCACCACACCAGAAATGCACGACTCGCTCTCCTGTAAGACCAAATGAACAGTGCGCTGGTGGCGGAGCGAATAGGTTACCATTTTCGCTTGCTGCTACTTAGGTATCGCTAAAACTCTCATGTAGAATCAACGTATCATCATATTTACCGCTGTGGTCGGCTACTCTCCTGAGAAGCAACAGACGAAGAAAACGAAGAGACATGAGCTTCAACGCGCCAACGTTTCTGCTTGCTTGCTGCGACTGCAGCTCCAGTAGATGTTCACTAGTGTAGAGCCGTCACACAGCAATCACCTTCCAGTTGCCAAAGGAAATACCCACGCTGTTCTTTTTGGAGCAATTGACACTACGAGCGACAAGCGTCCGGCCGTGACCACGTCGGCTCTGCTGGTGCGGCCACATCTGTCGTGCTTGTGAAATGCTTCGGTTCGAGAGTGGAATCTTGTGACGATACTCATGGGAAAACTCCATACCAGCATCCTGCTGAAAGCTCTGACTCTGGCACACGTGCCTACGCAAGTTCATGGTCATGTCCGATGACACGCAGTTCACTATGTTGGCCATTGGCTTCGTTGTCTGTCAGACCACATTGATCTTGGCTATTGCCTTACCAATCAGTTCGTGTGTCAGCTTGATCTTACGCTTTCGGGTGCATTCAGCTACACTGTAGACAGCAGTTGCGCAGGTAATCTAGATTGAGCAGACCGGGTCAGGCAATCACTTCCGAATGGTCTTGTAGTTGGGCAGGTTAGGCGTTTCTGACGGTGCAAAATCATAGGTAGCCGTCTGCATGTCTCCGGCTTTGTACTCAGCATTGCATTGTCCTCCGTCTTCTTTCTCGCCTTGGTCTCCAACCTCGTCAAGTTCACACAGCTCGAGGAAGAGGCAATTGTTGGGCAAAATACTCTTTGTTCAAGGCAGAGACGCCTCATGAACCTCGGATACTGGTGCCTAGAAGTTGGAAACTGTTGTATGATACAGCGCGGTCTTTCGAAACTCGCAGCGGCGCGGCGCAACTGCGTCCAGCGCTCCCAGCACAAGCTTACGAGCGTCGCACTTGGCAGCGGCTCTTTCGTATTACCAGTCAGCGTCACACTGGGAATCCATGTCAGCCAATATCATCCCATCTTCAGGCAGCGCTTTCTCGATTACGCGCAACCACGGACACAGTGAATAGGAAAGCCTTCCGTACGAAATCAGCTTGACAAAAGGAGCACACATGCTCCGACAGACTCTACAAGCATGTCGATCACAATAATCGTGAGCTTGCTGACCTCCTTATCGATACCAAATTGTTCGCACTCGAAGGACGATTTTCCCAAAAGCTGCCTACCCTTTTCCAAAGTTACGGAAACCACCGCAGATAACTCTGTTTCTTGCTTTGCTACCGCGCTCGTTGTCTCGCGCTTCTGTCTCACTGCCATGCGCACGCATCAGTGACCTTACACGCCAGAAACGTAACGCCAATATTCCCGCAGTGCGCAAATTAGTCCTACGCCATTCGCGGTCGCGCATGCTGCTCAACATGAGTCGTGGCTCCAAGAATTCAAGCGAGATGTCAAGCAACCCCCCAATTATGACTTCATGGTCCTTTTGCACTTGCTTCTAACGTCTTCATATCGACGCCAGGCGCACACCATCTGCTTCGTCGAAGCTGCGGAGCTGTCCAGACGATGGTCATGCGTGTCAGCATCCTGGGTAGGAAAAGGATGATCCCCTTGTAGCCGACTCGCCCTCCGTCCACCCGCTTGAACAGCATTGGCACCAGCCCAGCAGTCATTCACATCACGACATTCTTGTTCGCTTGTTCGAAGGCAAATTCTCCTTGGCAGTGGCGCTGAACGACCGCCGGTGCGTCGAGCGCACATGTCTCAGTCGCTCTGCCTGCTTCTCGCGCGCACGCCCACACGCTGAGCTCAAGTGCAAGCGACAAGAATTCCGTCGCAAATGTACAGTTTAACTGTACTTCGATGAGGTGTACCGCAGGACTGTACTCCAGCCGCAGGTTGGCTGCCGAGGAAGGCGCAGTCACAATGGACAGGCGATACAAGTCGGGACGAGAAGGCTGGACGCGTGTCGCGACAACAGCGCGATGCGTGGACGTGGAGTGTCGTCGTCGGCTTCGGCATCGGCATCTTCTGCGTCTGCGTCTGCGCCTCCCGCGAGGCCAAAGCTGTTGCTTTCAGAAGCAGAGATCCGCGCGTTTCTGGACACGTTGCACCCGGCGCTGCGGGGCGAAGACACGCCTGCACTTGCAGCGGCGGAAGAGCTGGCCTCACAATCTTCGCAGTACTCGTTGAGCGGTCCAGTTGATGCTCGCTCGGCATTGTCCGAGTTTGATGCTTTGCAATACGCGGCAGGCTTGTTTTTCCGCGTGAGCTCTAGTGGAGATGGACTTGCGCCAATACCGCCTCACAGGATTGAAGAGGTGCTCGACCTGGAGGAAAGGATGCGACGGAGCTATGAGCTGATGGAGGCTAATATGGCGAAGCAGCTCACGGAAGAGCACGCGACATTTTTTGGGGCCGTGACCCATACGGCTCAGCTCCACACTGCACTGCGCGCAGCCGTCAGCAATGTGGCACATGCGCGTGTGAATATGGAAGGCGCAGTGAAACGCGCTTCAGCATCCGGCAAAGAGTTCCAGCGAATCCAGCGGCAAAAGCAATTTCTTCTTGACGTGCAGAACGCAGTACAGACAATGCGCAAGTTGCTCGCCCTGCAAAGCGACGCAGAGCGTGAACTCCAACGCGGAAACTACACCGCTGCTCTCACCAACTGCAAGGCGTACGAGCGCACTCTGAACGGATTTGAGGCGTCTTGTACTACTTTACCGCGGAAGGATAACAATGGATCTCAAGACTTGCTACCGCACACCAGAAACGGCCCTCTGGCGCAGATCAGAATTCTCAAAACTGCGAACGAAAACATTTCGCGAATTTCAGTCGAAGCGCTCGCCTGCATGCACGCGGGTGTGCGCTCGCTGTGTACCAATTTTGACGAAATCGAGTACGCAAAGCTCTTCGCTTCGTACAATGAACTGCATTCCACGGAGGACTTGATGACACGACTAGTCCAAGAATTTACGAGCGAGGCGCGAGAGGCGAACGCAAGCTGCGCCGCGCAGATTCAGAGAGATCGGAATACAGACGTTGTAGCTCTTATTCTTGCGCTGGCACGTCGACTCCTATCGCTGATGCTTAGTTATCGGAGCATGTACATTTTTCACACACAGCGCACGCAAGGGGTCCCTTTCGACGCCTCATCTGTGTCAGGACAAGATCATCAGGAGCAGCACGTATTCTGTGCGGCTGCCCTGCGCTCGGCGAGCCTTGAATTGAGTGACACTGTACAGAGCCATACTCTCGAGCTCCTCCGCTCGGCCGAGCAGCAGCTGAAGGCGTTGCGCCCGCTCACAATCATGCAGGTGTATTTACTGCAGCGTCGTCTCGTTGCATTTTGCATATTGTTTGAAGACCTGAACCTCAGTCTAGGCGCAGATGGAAGCAGTCACAACGAGCCGCAGAGCGTGCTGGACCAGCGTGTCTGTGACTCAGCGGTCGTTCGCCAGCTCACGCAGATCGCTGAAGCCTCATTTGAGCATTCACACAAACAGAATATGGAGCTGATGCGCGTTATGCTGCGCAATGAGAGCTGGCAGCGATGTGACGTGCAAGTCGCAGATATTGTTTCGCTGGGTGAGTGCATGCGATCGTGGAACGAAGAAAGCGAGCAGCTGTGGGACAGGCAAGTGTTTCTTGACGTGGCGTTGCTAACATCCGCCATCGAGAAATGCGACGTTTCGGTCCTGAGCGAAGGTGTTGTGTCTTTGAATGTATCGTCAGAAACGGTCAACCACCGCGGCCCTCATATTGAAGTCGGGGATATCTCCCAGGAGCCGACGTCCTGGAAAGTGCCACCGGATCTCACAAGCAATGCCATCGCGGTTGAAGACATTGAGTGGGCTGGTTCTCGCGCATTTACGCCCAGTTCGTTGGCGGCATTCCGATGGATCACAAAATACATCCAAGTCGGGCGCTCGTTCCCTGTTCTGGCCTTGCAGATTGCTGAAGCCATTGCAGACTTGTTTCTGCAGTATGTGTTCCACGTGTCCGAACTCTGCGCATGTAGACGCCCGAAGTTTGCGTACTGGCGGGAAATTGCGCCCAGACTGGGCCTTGTGCCACGTGAGGAGCCGTCGAGGAAATTGCTCGATCACTTCCTGGAACCCATGCATCGCGTCATTCTGTCGCAGGTTCGCAATCGATACCTGTTCGCTGCCAGTGGCAAGGAGAGTGGCAAGGGTGCTACCAAAAATTCAGGGGCAGCCAGCCCCGGCGTCGTAGGCGCGCTGCGAGAATTATCTCTGGGCGAAATTTGTACCGCTGTGGAATCTATGTGGACGCTTGCCGCACTGACAGAACCACTTCTACCCTCGCTGCAGGGACGTATTGCGTCAAAAGCCGTCAAAAGTCAGGCTGTTCGCCTTTTCAGCTCTGCCCTGAACGTGGCATCGCCTATTCGGACTAGCGTCTACGCCATGATTTGCCGGGATATTATTGGTACCGAGTGGGTCATTTCGCTCATCTCCCGTGAATCAAAGTTTTCAGTTGTGTCCAGTGATCCTACTGTAGTGGCAGGTGCTGCGCAGCCATCTGAATTTGTCGAGCACGTGCTCGCGGCTTGCAAGGCATCGGCATTGAGTGAGCTGCATCGCTACAAGGTGCCGACTGAGTCAAAGGAGCTCTTGAGTTTCCAGCTGTGCTTGGGTGTCATGGACACAGTGCTGGAAGGATACAGCGAAGTGCAGTGCTCTTCAGAAGGGCGAGCTCAAATGCTGTTTGATAACGAATGTCTGGCTGTCGGTTTGTCGGATATCACTGGACTCACTCCAGTCCCTGGACTCGACAAGGCTAATGCGTTTGTGCGAGCGCATCTCATGCAGCTTGATCAGTTTCTGCTGTGGGTCGCTCATGATGCCGCTCCCCTGGGCTTCAATCTCATCCAAGTCTTAACCATTGCGCGCAATGGATACGGAAAAGAAGTTCCAGCGGACAAGCAGGGCGAGCTGGTGCTTGCAGTGAAACGCGTTTTCGAAAGTGGCCGCGCAGATAAGGTCCCCAAGTTTCTACTCGAGCGCCCACCTCCTGTCATGGAAAAGCAGACGCCGCGTGCACCCCGTGGGTCCAGAGATGAAGCAAGCCTTCCTGTAAATGGCTCGAAGACTAGCAGCCAGCGTGCTGCAATCTCTACAGAAGCAGTGCTTAGTCCTGTATCGAAACAAGCGCAGGTTACAGTTCACAGCGCGAGCACGCGAAAGGAGCAACCGACACAAGCGCATTTGCAATCTAGAGATCAAAATAGTGGAACGCTCGCGAGACCAAGCAAAGTCGACGCTGCCGTCACGGACCTTTGTCTGGATTTAGATGCCCCGAAGCTATCCCCAGCTCAAGGTGAGGACAGCATAGGGCGTCCCGACGTGAGCGATTTTAATCCTGCTCGTACACATGAGCTTGTCCAGCCGATGAAAGTTGAGAACAGCGTGAATTTGCCACTCACACCGGGCGCGGCGCGCTCCGAAAGGGTGGACGCGTGTCTCTCCACGGATCTGTCAAGTGACATGAAGGCGATTAGTGAAGAAGTGCTACCGCCGCCTCTTCATCTAGTCAATGAGTCGCGAGAAGTTCTTTCAGACAGTGAAGGAGGCGACGTCACCAAGGGATCGGGTACTAGCTTTGTTGCGACCGAGTTAGACAGCCACCTCGCGAATGAAGATCACGGTCAAAGGGATAGCGAAGATATACAAGAGACTACGGCTCTTGAGCCTCGCGCGGATGAGACGGTTGCGCGCAGTCAAGTTCTGCCTGTGGAAGCTTCGACCCCACGGCTGGAAGCACAAGAGGATCATCATGCTTTAGCGAACCTGGAGTCTCGGCCAACGCATGGAAGTGGCTCAAACACCCCAAGTTGGACTGCCTTTGCCATCAAAGAAGCGGAAAGCGACGACACGGACGCTTCGAATACGTAGTGAGAGGGCCAGAATGACCGTTCTTTAATCACTAATAAACTGCGCTGTCTTGATAATACACATGCATGGCACTGAATGGCTTCATTGCGCCTTTTTCTCCTCCATCTCGTCACCATCATCCTTGCTTTTGTGCGTCCAGCGCCTCCGAAACCATTTGAAGAAAGTAGGCATGGATTCTTGAGTCCGTGGTAATTTCCGGGTGGAATGTGGTGGCAAGCATGTGGCCCTGCTGGACCAGCACTGCCCTTTCCCCTCGGTGTGCGAGTAGCTTGACGGCACCCTTATTGAAAGCCATGATTTCCGGTGCACGGATGAGAATTGCGCGCAGCGGGGGTCCCTCTTGGAACTGTTGTACGTCAGATGCCACCTCGCACTCGAATGAATCAATTTGAGCACCGTACGCGTTCCGCCTTACCGAGATATCCATGCAGCCGATCCTCGGCTGCTCCGGATAGTCCACGAGCTCGTTCGCCATCAAAATACACCCCGCACAGGTGCCAAACACGGGCATCCCTTGCTCTACAATCCGCTGTTTGAGCCGCGGCATCATTTGCAGAGCCACGAGCAGTTTGGCGATGGTCGTCGACTCGCCTCCGGGGAGCACGAGCGCGTCCACACTTTCGAGGTCTTCGAGAGAGCGGACGCCGCGCACTTTAGCGCCCAGACTCTTGAGCATGGCCTCATGCTCTGCAAAGTCGCCTTGCAGCTGCAGTACCCCAATCACGCCATTGTGTGATGTTTGGGCTTCCATCATTCCACGCCGCTGCGTCGGAAACGGCCAAGTGTGCGCTGTTGAGCAGAGGTTCAATGCAGGTCAACGGTGCGCTGCACTACACGTGCGAGTTCCACAACCTCGAGTCTCCCACTCTGCGTGCTGGTACACAAACCAAGCGTCGTCTGCGGATACAAGTCGGCGTCCACGTTGCTTTCCAGCTGCTACGACGAGCGCTCCCGTGACCGCGCGTGCCAAATGTTAAAAAAGTTCAGTTCTTGAACATAAAAAATGGAATCCGTAGAATCGGTTTAATCGGTCTAATTTCCGGAGCGGCTCGTCACGAGACTTTTGGACCGAAATCGACTCCGGCCAGCTCGGCTCTCTTGCCAGACAGTCGCATCGCAGCTTCGGTAAACGAGCTCCAATTCGAGCCGAGGATGCGCTTGGTGCGCGACAGGCACACGAGGTCGACGAGCGCGGCCAGAACGCACGCGCGTGTGCGCTCGTCGCATGACAAGGCGCCGCTGTGCTGCTCGTGTACAGTGATGTCGTAGTGGAATATGGCGTCGGGGAAAAGCATCGACACGTCATCCATCGTGCTTGGCCTGTCTGCCGCCACGAAGAAGTGCACACTGGGCTCGCGCGACTGGATCTCGCGCATGTGCTCCACGAAATTTACGTGGTCTGCTGCTAGCCGCCACTTGTCCATCATGCTGGATGCAGACGCACCGTACTCTTGCGCTGCGTCGCGCACTTGCTTGATGTCTTCACTTAGCCGACGCTCCCGAATATGCACGCCCACCATGTCGTGCAGGCCCTTGTCTTCAAATGTTTGAACTATGGCGCGCACCGATGCAACGGGCACCAAACGGCGCAAATTCACGTTGTCTAATTCCCATGACGTCAGTCGCGAGTCGTCCGTCTCAATCACATACGCAGACTTGACGTAGATATGTTTGTCTTTCAAGTCAAGGATTTTCTCGCCTTTCAAAGCACCGGATCCTTCCACTTCCATGTAATTGTACCGCGCCACCGAGGACCACGCCGAGTCCCACTTTTCAACGCCCAGAAACGGCCAGCTCAATTTGATTTTCGAAATCACCACGATGTCAGGGACAGAGTCTATTTCAAAGAGCTCTTCGAAATTTGCTCCACAATGCAGATCGTTTTCCCAAAGGACAATAAGCGCGCGGCCCGAGACTGCGGCAAACGACATAGCACTGCCAAGTGCGCGCAACCGGTTACCGAGCCCGTGCTGCACATGCGCAATCAGAACTTTCGGAGGTTTTGCCAACGTCAGTCCATCTGAACGACCACTTTGCATCTCCTGGGCAAGAGCTGCAAGCCTTGAAAGCAGCCGCTCGCGAGCTACAAAGTCCATCGATTCGAGCAAGTCCCACGGAACGTGAAATTCGTCGTGCAGACGGCGACCGAGAGCGGTGAGCCAAGCTGCATCTCGCTCTTTTGAGTCGACCAGACTGAAAAGCGACGGAGCGCGCTGTGTGGCGACCAGCGCACCGTTTGCGTCAGCTTGATATACGGACATGTGAGCGATGTTCGCACCCCAGCTCGGCAACTTGTCCAGCAAGATTCGATTCAGATCGACTTCGGCCTGCACAAATCGAATACCCTTTTGGCCGCGGTCCGAGTCACCGTGAGGAAGGTGCGCAATCAGGTCATAGTTGAACGTTTTGCGTTCTAGCTTGCGTTTCGCCCGCAACCGCCCATACAGCTCTTCATCATCCCACCCGTACGTTTGAATACGCTCATCATACCCTCCAATGGCCGCGAAGTCTGCAAGTCGAACAATCATGGCGCCATTCAGATGCACCTCGTTCGGATTTCTTGCCGAAGACCAGTCGCCCGTGTAAAAAGTACTCGTGCTCAACGGGTGTGCGTGCAAGATCTTCTCTGACGCGACGTGGTCGCAGTCCAAGCGCAGCAGGTTTTCGTACCGTGCTAGGCTCGCTGCAAGGTTGTACGCTCGCGAAAGTACCCAGCTATCTTCCGCGTCGACGCGGACCACCCGCACACAAGGCGACGTCGCGTTCGCGTGCCCCAATGGGACACTGCTCCGTTGCAGCACCCCTGCCAAATGTTCCGACGACCCCCAATCAACCAGCACGATTTCTGAAACGCCCTCAATCAGCATCCAGTTTTTCACAACGAGGGGAACGCGACCGATCTTGTTCTGGCACGCCGCGACAATCGACCAGCCGGGCATCTTTGAACTTTGCGCCGATTCGGCCAAATTGAGCTGCGCGCCTTGTTGCAACGCCGCAGGACATGATGCCGATGTCGCGGATTCCAAAAGCCGGACGCTCGAGCCAGGCAAAACTGCGCTGGAGCCAACATGCACTTCCACGTTCAAGAGTTGAAGTGCCCGAGCACTGGTTTCCCATTTGGCAAAGAAGTCGTTCAAAAAGAGAAACAAGCCTATAAACAAAAGCACGCTCATGTAGGCGTGCTTGCGCACCTGTGCAAACCGAATGAGCCAAATTAAGCCAGCACGCAACGCGCGCCGCCACTGGAATAGCACGGCGGCGCCAGCGCCACGGGACTGCTTACTCGCGCTGCCGCTGTCGTATCTATCGAAGTGCGGTGAGTAATTCATACTCCCACCACCATTCCCAGCCTGCATCATCGGCATTGTCATGTGTCTGGACGTGGCGTGGGACACAAAGTGGTTACTTGCGGTCGCGCTGTGGCTGGCGCCGATGGTCCCGCCGTAATCATGATTGGACCCGAGCTGCGCGCCAGGCCATTGGCCTTGTTCATGCTGCAGGTTCTGATCCGATACGGCGGCGCCCACTTCACCATTTGCACCAGAAAATGCTTGCATCTGCGCCTGTGCCCCGATCGCCGGCTGCATCTGGATGTGCGCCTGCGCGCCGCGCTGCCTACGCGCCTGCTCAATATCCAGCATGGCGGCGTCCCTGATAAATAAACATCAACGCGACCTGCTGATGTGTGCTACTCAACAGCTCGCACAAGCCGTCCAGCACCCTCGACCTTTGTCTGCTTGCTTGCATCGGTTCGCTATGACCGTCGAACGTTTGCGCCAACCCACTGCGCGCACCACCGCCTTCCGATTCAGATCCTCGTTCGACAGTACTCCAAAATCACAAAATCAGTCCAATTTTATAGTAATTGACCCGTCGCATCAGTCACGAGTTCCGGAATCTTATAAAACACAGCCATTTTATTAAACAAGCCTCCACCTCATTGCACCGTTAAGCCGGAAACCCGCGAGCTACAATAGCTCGCTAGCTGACAGACGGCGACGCTCGGACGTATGGCGTCGCACGTGGAGCGTCGAGGCGACCACGCCGATCGCCGCACTGGCGTGCAGTACCTCATGCTCGCCATTGTCGTCGACTTTATCGGCATGCTCACGCCCGGCGTTACAGATCTCGCATGGGCTCCAGTCTCGGCGCTCTTGATTCGCTGGTTGTTCCCTGACGTCCCGTTCGCGCCGCTCATTGGTCTCGTCGAGGAACTGCTGCTCATGACAGATATTATTCCTACTGCCACGCTTGCGTACTTTTACAACTTGAGCATCGTTCAGCGGCAGCGGCAGCGGCCGACGCAGGGGTGAGCAGCGACGCGTTTTGGTGGCCGCACTGCCTTCATCGCGGGGTTTTCAGCAGAACCGTGATGCAGCATAGGACCATGGCTGTCGGGCACAGGCGCAGACTATTCACACACACACACACACAAACGACAGAACAACGCCGAGCATGCTAGCGACTGATGTCAGGCCCCAGGCAGCCAGCTTGGCCGGGAGTCGTTCAGCCGCGTCCTGATGCTTCAACCTAGGCACTGTACACTACTAAAAGGGAATCCATTCAAACTGTACCTCGACTTTTCTCCGGCTGTCACGGAGTGGAGGGGGCGGACGAGCAGAGAAGAGAAGCGCAAGTCGGTGACGAGCTGACGATGATGTCGGGAATGAAACTTATGGTGGGGCTATATGCCCGCTCAGCGCGCGGCCCTGGAAGTGCAATCATGCGACGCTTTGGTTCAGAGCCAGCGGGCAGTTCGCAGCATTCTTCGCAGCAGCAGCAGAAGCATCAGCACCGGAATACGATGACGCAGGATCCCGAGTTGCGGGCACGCAACAGAAGCATCGCGATGTGGAGCGTGGCCATCGCGCTTGGCGCAGTGGGTATGTCGTACGCGGCGGTTCCGCTCTACAAGATGTTTTGTCAGGCAACCGGGTTTGGAGGCGAGGTTCGCACCGCGGCTGCAGCGACGGGCGGCAGCACCGGCGGGAGCGTCCTCTCGACCGTCAACTTCTATACTCCGTTGGTGGATACGGTCCCGCGCGTGGATGAAAAGCCTATCAAGATCACTTTCGTCAGCGACGCACATCTGGCCATGCCGTGGAAGTTCGTGCCCATGCAGAGGCAGATTTATGTGTACCCTGGAGAGACGGCTCTTGCATTCTACAAGGCCAGGAATTATGCAGAGGAAGCAATCAGTGGTATTGCGACGTACAATGTGACACCGAATAAGGCTGGCATCTACTTTAACAAAATCCAGTGCTTTTGCTTTGAGGAGCAGCGGCTGAATCCCGACGAGGAGATTGAAATGCCTGTGTTTTTCTACATCGACCCGGAATTCTCAGAGGACCCCAAGATGCGCGACGTGAGAGATATCACGCTGAGCTACACGTTCTTCAGGTCCGACATGATCTCTGCCGAGCAGCTGCAAGCGCAGGCGGCCATGGCATGGCAAGCACGCTGACGAGGTAAACAATGGGTGCCGGTCACCTCTGTCATCGCCAGGGTGCAGAATGTATAATAAAATAAAAACGTGTCTCCGTAATGCTACATAGCGAGGTTGCTTACTCTGCTTGGCAGGATTTATGACTCACTCAGTCGCAGTTTTGAGTATTCGATGCTTTTCGGCAGGTGTTGCTAAAGCGCGATCCCTTGACCACGTAAGACACAAGACGCCAAGCAGTACCGCAGCAATACCGAGCGCGAGTCCAACCACGTCGTTGAACGACACCAGCTCGCCGGCTCGAAAAATGATAAAGGCGTTGCCGGTGTTTGAAATGGTGAACACGCTAAAGCTCAGCGGACTTAAAACCTTGATGTCATAGAATCGCATCATTTCGTTGGACAACAGAATATTGATCGCGCCGTACATCCCTATCAAGCCCAAAATCACTCCAGGAAGCCATGCCGGGCTGCCACTGCCATCGTGATCGTCACCTTGGACGGCCTTTCTGAGCAAGACTGCGCCGCATTTCGAAATGACCAGGGACTGGGTACTGAAGGTAGACGTCACGACTGCGTATGCGCTGCCAATGAAGAAATTGGTGGAAGGTGTGCGATACACTTGTTTTCGCATCGAGTACGCGGCGACCAGGAGCGCTGCCTGAAAAATCCAGGTACCTACCAGCCACGCTTGCACGGTCGGTGAGCGCGCTGTGTCCAGTAGTGCCTGTGCAGTGATCCATCGATCGGTGTCCAGGTTTCCCCACACGCTCAGAATGACGGCACCGAAAGCAACCAACCCAGTCCCGATGCTGTCCAGCAAGTCGAACGTCTCCCCGCTCAAGATCACAGCAAAGTATGCATTGAACACCACTCCTAGCCCGTTCAGTGGTGCAAGCAAGATGGTTGACACTAGCGCCAATGATACTCCGTTCAGTGCCTGCGATGCGAAGAACAGGGCCAGCCCGAGGAGCCACGTCTTCGACTGCCACTCTCGCGTGCGTGCTGCATCCGCGTCACCGCCCAGCAGTGCCTGTACCACATGATGCTTTCGCTGCAAATTCGCACCGAGCGCGCCCGTTAGCTTGGCCAGAATGCCCACGACCAGCCCGATCGTGGTCGCCCCACCTGCCATGTGTCATGTGCCCTTGCCACTTCAACGCAGCACAACGATCATTTTCGAAACCATTCAATCGCCTAAAGCAAAGCATTGGCGTGTGTTTATTCTATTTTCTATTGAAGCCGAGATGGTTTGCAGAGCTCTGGTGCTATGTCGCATAGCGTTCGAGAGCGACATGCGCTCGTGCCTTGACGGCGCGATCGGAGTCTTGCGACGCTACCTGCTCTAGTCGGGCGCGAATCGACGGAATGACATCTTCAATCATCTGCCATTGTTTAAACTGGTGCAGCGCCGACACGGACGCGTAGCGGACAGACCAGTCTGGATCCTGCAAAAGCAGAAGTAAAAGCTCGACCGCTCCGGTGCAGTCAGCTTGATCATTGTACAGTAGCTGCCCTAGCGCATTGCAAGCAGCACGGCGCACATTTGGAATCGGACCACCGCGCGCGCACTCCATGCAAACATCCACAACCGCCGGGTCGCCAATGCGGCCCAGCGCTCGCAGCGCGTATGCATTGACTGCGTAATTGAACGCACCGACGCCTTTCAACAGAAATTCAACCGAGTCCTTTCCGCCGCGTACCAACGCATCAATGGCAATGTTGGCCGCAATCGGGTTATTGAAGCCGAGCATGTCTACCATCACGGGCAAAGTGGACGATATCCTACACGCTGCGATAGCGTGCGCGGCATCGATCAACGCAGTGGGTGAGTCGGGTCCGCCCTGCACGTATTCCACACGTCGCGCCACGTCTTCCGGCAGACTACTCAGGTCAATCTCATAGTCAATGCCACCATTCACCCCACTCATCATCCGAACCACCTGCCCACGAGCACGGCGAGCACGAACAGGGCTCTGCAGACCACATAGCTTTTCACCCTGCTGAGTCCAGCTTGCTTGCCTGAACCCGTTCGAAGCACCGACAAAGCAGCTTGGCATACCGCATCGACTGTCCGACCGCAACAGACGGCTCGGTTGCGCACCAGCCAACGCTCGTGAAGAAGCCATGCATGCGCTTCCTGCATGAACCATCTCGCCCAACGTGTGAAACGAAACGCGACAAGCACCGCGCTGACCCACAGCCCCTTGCGCCAAGCTTCACGTCTCCGGAAGTACGAACGTGATACCTGTAGACGAGGAAGTTATTCAACGACGCAGTACGTCAGATCGGTTGGATCTGGCGATGGGTAACTCAGAGTCGGACAGTGCGGCACCAATATTACCCATGCTACTGCCACAGGCACAACCGCAGCCACGTAAGGCATGGAGCAGGTCGGGACGCAGCGCGGCGGCCGGCGGCAGCCTGGGGCATGAAAAGCTATTTGGATTTGACGCTTGGCTGCGCAAGTCGCGCGTCGCATTGATTGTGGTCGCAGTGGTGCTGCTCGCCACCGCAGATGTGCTTCATAGGCGAAATGTATCCAGAAAGGTCGCTGAGACCTCTGTCTTTTCAACGTCCTTGCTGAAGAGCCGGCCGATGCATCCGGCTGCCGGTGAGGATGCCGCTCAGTCACAGCAGCAGCTGGATGACGTGTCCTCCACGACCGTGCTACAAAAGCAACCGGGCTCGCCTTCAAAGATCAAACAGCTCACGTCAGACCCACGTGCAGAGTCTGTGCTCATTGAGAAACTGCCCCGTGGGTATCGCGGCGGCGACCCAGTACCGCTGACGCAGATGATTGCGTTTGAAGTGAAGCGCTTCCGGCGCGGCGAAATGCGCTCGGCCGTGGAGCCTGTTGTACCGACTTTAGAGGAGGGTAAGCGCAAGGCAAAGTTCAAAGAATCGGCGGCCGCGCCTCGTGTCACGTCCACGCGAGCGCTCAGTGCTGCCACCGCGTTAGATTCGCGGCTCGTGGTTTCGCGCGACGTGCTGTATGCTGACTTTCTCGGGAACTTGTACGTGCTACCCGAGTACCATGTGCTCTTTTGCGGCGTGCCATATGCCGGGGCAAACCTATGGAAGCAGTTTTTTCGCCAGATGAGCGGTCTGCCGGATGTGTCTCGCAACGTGAGCATGCTGGACGATGGCCTGGCGCGCGTTTCAGACTACTCGATCCGAGATCGCGAGCGCTTGCTGTTCGGTTCAGAGTTCACCCGCGTCATGCTCGTGCGCCATCCCATCAAGCGGTTGATGGCCATGTTTGAAGATCGCGTGTCGCAATCTGATATTCACTCGGAAGCTTACCGCGACTTTGTAGGTCGCGTGCGCGGTAAGCCCTTTACCGAGCGTGAGCGTGAGGTGCAGCGCATGAATTTTGCGTTTCTGCTGGTGTATCTGGTCAAGCTAAAGCTCGACACGGGGAAAGAGATATTCAGCACGCAGAGCTCGTTCTGTGGCTGGGACACGGTGAACTACAATATTACGGTAAGGTTTGAAGACAGTGAGCGCGGCGTTGCGCAAGCACTGGATATGCTGCACTTCGGAAGGGCATCTTCCACGTTCCCCAAGTGGGACAGTTTACACGATGAGCCGGATATTCACCCATTGGTTCAAGAGGCGCGTGCCGACCCGAAGCGATTGCAACGGATAGACAGAATGTACAAAGACGATATGCAGAATTTTGGGTACGACACCAGCGGCGTGTAAATTAAAGCTCTATCAGCAAGCAGGACAAGTGAATCCCGTGGGTGTGTTGCAGCCGAGCCAAGAAGAGAGAGAGAGAGAGAGAGAGAGCGAGCCTGTGTGTGTGAAAGACAGAGATTGGGACAACGACTGAAATCGAACAAATGAAGTAGAATCAAGGATTGGCATGCAGAGTCCTGGCTGAACTGTCTCCAGATAAAAGGGAATAGCGACCTCTTGTTCTTCTGAAGCGCGGCACTGGCGCGCAAGCATGGATGAAAGGGCTATCATGCGAAAGAGAGAAGTGACGAAGAAGGCCACGCCGTGTTATTCAATTAAAGTACAGACCTCGACGACATACTTACGAAATCACACAACAGGCAGCCTGATCCTTTGGCTTTGATTTCGCATGCACTTGTGCGGCGCTCTTGATGGAGCAATGCACAGTCGTTTGCTCTCCCGGGCCCACTTTGAACCCGCATGAATGTAATGTGTCGGTGTCAACGAGGAACTTTCCAAGCATCAGCAGCCGGATTTCCGCGGTACTTTCCGGGAATGGCTGCTCGGTCTTCTGCAGCAGCTCCACGAGTTGCGCCGGGCGCTGCGCCAAGATGCGCTCCTTGAGCTCACGCACGGTACTTGTGGGCGCGCTCTCGACCTGAAAATGCGACTCGTTCACGAGCAGCACGCGCACGACACACATATCCTCACCCGCCGCACCTTCCAGAGATCCCGGCGCTTGTTGCTGCTCCTCGGACGCCGCAGCATCTTCCATCGCACTCTGTCTCACGGCCCAAACATCCAACACCCACCCACACCCACTCACACACACGCTCACACGGTGACTCGCCTCAGTCTCCCTCTATCTCTTTATACCAAGTTTCGCCTGTCCATCAGTCCGTCTCAAAGTTCAGTCGCGCAGCACTGTACGTCTAGGTACAGTAGTGTACTTTGAAGTAGGGCACTGTACTTTATCCTGCGTTCTGGCGGCGCTCGAACTCGATTTTGCGCGTGAGCAGGAAGCGCAAGGAGAGCAACAAGGGGAAGGAGGCGGACAGGGAGAGAGAGCGCTTGGAGTCGAGCAGCGACGGCAAGAAGACAGGACCTTTGTACGAGGAGAGGGAGGGCGAGGAGGCGTTGCAGATGGTGCTGCGATGAGTGATGCCTCGTCGTCTCGTGTAGGCTCGCCGTCGAGTCAGATATCGAATGAGCTGGTGGTGCGCCTTGTGCGCGGCCACGACGGCTCGCCGACCAAGTGGAAGAGCGAGTCCGCGATCGCGCTGACGGGCGTGGTGCTTGACGCGCTGGTCCGCGAGGCGCTGGTTCGCGGGAGTGCATTGGCGAGGCAGAATGGCGAGGCAGAGCTCGGTGTTCAGCATATAGAAGCCATCGCCGTGCAGCTGTTGCTCGACTGGACATGAAATGTGATTATTCTGCAAGCACCAAACCCCCTGCACAGCTCAGCCACATGCGCACCACGATGGCATGGCCCCCACGTGCACTGAACGGGCTTTCCTTCGTGCCAGGAGGGCACCGTGCATGAATGAAGGCAGGTTAGTGACCGTTTTTCTTGTCACATTCGAGCCATGATCTTGCGATTCCCGAGCGCTTTCCGATGGCGGCTAGAATTTGTTTTGAAATGGAAGTGACCAGAAGCGGCAAGGTCTATCGCAATCCTTCCGGTGGAACTACCTCATTCGTTTTTTTCTGAAAAGAAATCAGCGGCTACTGCAATGCGAGTCGACAGGGACATCCCGACCGCGAGATGCGCATGAATCAAGCGCTTCAAATCACGTACGGAATGAATATGTAAGGTACAATGCGACAGTATCGGTCCCAGTCCTTTCCGTACTTGCGCTGGCAGCGCTCGGCGTCGCGAATGTAGCGGTGCACAATCATGGAAAAGAAGAACACAAAGTAAAAGTACGGCAGGGCATGATCGATACCGCAGTTTAGACCCCACGTCAGCGCCATGATGGTGTCCATCGTGTAGTGAATTTTGCGCGCGTACCGCCACCAGCCGTCAATAAGCAGCGGGGAGCCGGCTGCCGTCGTCAAGAATTTCGGATTTCTGAGCGTGCCCCACGGCAGCTGCGGAAAAGTCTTGCGATGGATTAGGTTGCCCTTGAGCTCCATGCGGAAACGATCCTTCTGGCTCTGCGAAGTGTCCCAGATGTAGTACGCACCCACCAAGGTCACAAACAGAGCTGCGGAGATCCAAGGCGATGCGTGCTCCATCTTGTGGTGCATCGCAATGTAGTACGACTGCGCACAATATACAAATGGGACGCCCGTAAAGTTCCAGAAAATAAGCATCCAACCCCACTTCTCGTAGAACACGTCCCACGTCGTCACAATGCACTCTTCGCCTTTCATGACTGCGTTTGTGTACAATCCATGCGCGAGCAGCATAAATATCATGGGGGTACCGACCCGCCCGTCCATCTCGACTTGCTTCATGGCGGCCGCAAGGGTCAGCAAAAAGAGCGTGATCCAGGCGACGCGCGTTTCGGCCCAGAACTTCCAGTCGAAGTAGCCGAAGCGAGGATTGAGCCAAGCACCCATGAAGAAATCATACACGTGGTTGCCAGACATGCGATGCGTGCGCTTGAGCGCAAAGGCGGACGCGTACGCGGCGACCGAGACAACGTTAGACATGATGGCGGAGACTGTCAGAATGTGGCCAAACTGGTCCAACACGGTTTGCAATGGAAACAGACCAGAGTAGTGAAGCCCGAGAACAACGACCAGCGTGACGTACCACGATGCGACGCCGTTGCATCGGTACGTGAGCGGCTGATTATTCTCTGACGGCACAGGAAGGCCCTTGGACATAACGCCGGGCATCGTGAGGGCGAGAACCAGCTGGAACACCAGGAACAAAACGTAGATCTGCGTCGCATACCACGTGGGCGCTGCTTCATCACGCAGCGTGCGCATCACAAACCGCGCAAGCGGCCGGACATCATGAACAGAGGACGGGACCAGCTGAGCGCCATCATTGAAAAAGACGCACAGCCACACGTAATACACAAACACGTGCGAGCCGAGCATAATCAGCGCCGTTCCTATTGGTCCGCCAAACTCGTACGCCGAGTGCGCGTCGTCCGCATCCTCGGCGCGCGCTCTCTCCGTCATCGCGTGCTGATTTGGCCTTTCAGACCTTCACCTGATCCACGAGCTCCACACTCTCACGCTCCATGCGCCCACACCCGCCCTCCGCTGCCCGCGTCCAGACCAGGTAAATTTTGAAACCGCACGCGTTTGTTTAATAATTGTTAAATAAATCACGTTTTACTGTACCGAGGGTACACTGTAGGTGCGCAAAGCATGTACAGTGTAACTGTACGTCTTGGGGACTTACAGTTCACGCCGAAAGCCGGAGGTGAGTGCGTGTGCGTGGCAGGTGCAGAGTGGGGGAGAAAGGAAGAGGACGAAGGCGCGGGAATTCGGTAGAACGCGGTGCGCGTGGCGGGCAGTGGAACGTGGGTGCCCCGAAAAATGTCCTCGGTGGGACAAATTTCGGAATGACTGACAAGCGCACGTCGTCACACATCCCTCCTTCGTCTTTCATGCCTCCGCCAGGTCCGGCGCGCGATCGGTCTATAGGAAAGTCGCTTGCTTGGAAAGTCGAGTTACCTCGTTTGCAGCATCCTCCACGACAGGCAGGGCCCTCCAGTATGAGTGGTCTGGGTGGCTCGGACGATTTCGGGCCGGGGAATACCAGCCTCAACCCGCCGCCTCCGACGCAGATGCGCTTCAGCAGGAAAAATACGCTCAGCAGGCGCAACTCTTCGCACGAGAACACGTTCGCATTCTCATCGGATACAGAAGGTGCGGAGCCCGGTGAGCGCGTCATATCGCGTGTTGGGTCACGCAGTGGGCACAGCGCTCTGGTTAGGTCCAGCTCGTCTGGGTATTTAGATGAGGATGTGTTGCAACTCACGCCGGCGCACGTGATCAACCGTTCCCCGGAAACTATTGACAGCTTACTTGCTCACGCAGGCGGGTTCGGTAAGTTTCAAATACGGCTTCTGTGGCTTTGTTCAACATGCTTCTTTGCGGCCGGTGTCAATATGCTCATGCCTGCCGTCCTGATTCCCAGATTGGAAGAGCTGTTTGGCGTGTCGGAATTACAAGCCGATTTAATTTCGAGCGTCTTTTTCTTGGGATACTGTCTCGGGCTTCCCTTTTGGGCGGCCATTGCGGACACGCGCGGTAGACGGCGCGCCGTGCTGATAGCTTTCCTGGTAATGACTGTCCCTGGAATCGCCATGTTTGCAAACGCGTCGAATTTCACGTTTCTTTTGATTTGTCGTGCGATTTCAGGGTTTGGAACATGCGGAGTTTTCAATGGCACGCTAGTGCTCGCGCTTGAGTTTATGGACTCGTCAAAGCGCGCGCTGTGCAAAGGTGTCTTTTCATGTTGCTGGTCACTGTCGCTTCTCTTCACGTCACTCATAACGTACCAGCTCCGGCGTCAACCGTGGGGCTTTTTGGTGTTGCTACAATTCCCGTCAATTCTGTCGCTCATGCTCGTGCGAACAATTTTACCCGAGTCGCCGCGCTACTTCACCGTCGCTGGCAATCTGCGCCTCGCCATTGGGCAAGTGATTGTGATTGCAGAAATCAATGGCGTCGCACTTCCTTTTGACGTGATGGATGCGCTAAATTATCCGCACGCATACGTGACCACAAACAGCTCTGCGCAAGTGGCGGATGGTGACGAGCCCTCTATGGGCCGACCCTCAGGCTCGACACGTTCTATCGCCAGCAGTGGTGGCGGGTTTACAGCAGGCAACACAGACTCATTGTCAAAAGAAGAACGCGTACATCCGGAGCCGGGAACTTTCAGTATGTGGCATGCGTTTTCTAGTCTCTTCAGCCGCGCGCTATGGTTGTCAACAATTACGGTGTGTTTAAGCCAGTTTGTCGGCACGGGTTCGTACTATGCCATTGCGTTTGCCACACATCTCATGCCTGGCGCCAGTGTATACCTTGCGGCCGTGCTAGGTGCGCTTGTTGAAGTACCGACGCACATCACAATGGTTTTATTTGCGAATACATTTGGGAGGCGGACAACACTCATAGGATACTTCTGCGTGATCGCGCTGTGCGGGGTGATCATGTCATTTGTCTCGTTATCGCAAAGCTTGGAACGCGCATTCACGCTGATTGCGCGCATGGCAGCACTCGGAGCTTCGACTCTAACTTATGTGTATGCCGCGGAATTAGTGCCGAGTACAAGCCGGAACTTTGGCGTCGCGTTGGCCTCTTTATGCGGTCACGCCGGACCCATATTGGCGCCGTTTCTGATGAACTCGGGCTTTGGATTGATCGTTATTGCAGTCCTCAGTGCGATAAGTGTGGCATCATTGCTTTTCGTGCGAGAAACACGGGGATACACACTCGCGGACGTCCCAGAAACTCCTGAACAACCGCGGTCACAGGAAGAAGAAGACTTGGGGGAGCGTGCATGAGACGGCCTCTTGTGGCATTCTATGAAGTGTGGAGCCTCACGCTTTGTACTTCGGGGCGATTCCAAGTCGGGTTTGCCGAGTCCATGCGTCAACGCATCCGGTGCGGCACGGGTGCACCGCGTATCGTGTTGTGGTGATCATTTCTGTGCTGATCATTACTGTGCTGATCATTACTGTGCTGATTGTTAACTGATTCTGCGCGACGCGAGAGATTTAATCCGTCCGGCCACGATTTAAGCACTAGATGTCTTCTCAACGCTGTTTGGAGACATCCTCGTGTGGAGTATGGAGAATGTATTTATTCAACCACACTTGGAGCTTCCGCACAAAAGCGGCTTTGTAAAACTGTAGATTCGACGTTGCGTGCATGCGAGTTTAACCAGTCAAAAAAGACAAAACTACAGCAAGCACGCCCTGGGCCACATCGCCGGGTTTCCTGCAAAGGATCTACTTTTTGCCACCCTTCTTTCTGGAATCCTTGTCGTTCCCGCCCTCGTCGTCTGACGCCTCCCAGCAGCTCCTCAGCATTCTCAGCGTATCTGCAGCAACTTGAGGAGGATTCTCCTCCTTTGGCTGCTCGTTCGGTTCCGGCGTCGATCCCGACGGGGGCTCCAAAAGAGCCGACCCCGTGCCGCCCCATGAGCCCATGCGAATGCTATCCTCAGAATTGTCGTCAGAGTCAGAGTCGCTTCCCTTCTTTCCCTTGTCCTCGCCCCACATCTGCTCCAGCGACTTGATGATGTCTGTCATCTCCTGCGGCTTGTCTGCCGTTTGCGCGTCCGGCATTGTTGACTCCACGTCCTTAAGCCTTTTCTTCAGCTCTTCCATAATATCATCGGTGGTCGCCTCGCGAGCGGCGGACGCCTTCTTCTCGCGGTCTTCCTTCTTCCATTGTTCCTCCATAATCTTGTCGTACCTGACCACTTCAATCTCGGCATCGTCTTTCAGGTTGCTCTTCGCACTGGCCTTGGAACGCAATGTCTTTACCACCAACATCACGCCAACGGCGGCCAGTGTTCCAACTAGCAGGGTCTGGGTATCGCTCTTCTTCGCTGCTGCCGACGAAGTCCCGTACGACACACGCGCGACGCGCGACACCGTTGCCGCGTGCGCAGGCTGCGAACCCATTAGAATGCTTGGTCGCCCACCGACGAGGCCGAGCACGCACGCGACACAGCCCGCCAGAACGACCAGCAGCATTCTCTTCCACACGCTGCCACATAGCCGTACCAAATTGACCAGCACCTGGTGGACTGGCGCCGCCGCTACCTCATGGCTGCTGCCAGAACGACCGGCCGAGGGACCTGCTTCGCCACCTACATTCGTCCTTGTCAAGCTTCTGCTCACTGCCACGGTGCCGAGGCTCCGTACGGAGCCTCTTACACCTACTCTTGCGCCGACAAGGACAGTTCGTCGTTCCCGTATTTCGCTTGCCAGGCGCCCACGCATTTGTTCATTTGGCGCCGTGGCAGGCACCGCTCCGAACACAAACGCAATTCCCATGTTTCCTACCAACCTGCTCCGTGTTCTCAACCGGCACGCTCCAGAAACCAAACCGGCAAGCCAGTCCTCGCGATACCCGTTGACAAAAAACTTTCTCCCGCGCGGCTGACGCTCCTGAACGTTCCAACTGCGCCTCTTCCGGAGCCCCTCAACTCTCCTGACGACAGAGACTCTCTCTTTTCCTCTCCCCCCACACACACACAACCACAACTTATAAATACGTGCTGTCGTCGCTCGCCTCTTTCCGCGCAGACCCAAGACCCCGAACCGCGTCCTACTCCCTATCCGCGCTGCGTATGACTATGACCACCACCACCCCGCGGCACTCCACACACACAGCAGCAGCTCCCTCCACCCTCTCCTCGTCTCCTCTCCTCGTCTTCTCCTTTCCTCTTCTCTCCTTATTCCGCCCCTTCCTCCAACCGGTCATATTCACCACGCGCACTTTGTCCAGCCATGATCCCAAACCTCCTCACCTAGTCGGCCGGTCCGACGCGCACGCATACACAAACAGCCACGTTTACACACACTCAAGTACAGCCAACCTCCGCAGGGTGTTCTGTGTCGCGTTTCCATCATGGCAGGAAATCTTACTTCGTGCCTCAACGCTTATGCGTGAATGCCTATCAAACCAGTCTGTTTTTACTAGACGTTCGTGGTTAAATCTCCGCAACACGTGACAGACACACACAGAAAGACACGAAAGAACCGAAAAGCGGGGGGGGAAGGGTTTCCGCTCCGCCCCCAACCCAAAATCAAAAGGAGGGGGGGGGGAAAAAATAAGGTCTCCCGCCGTGGACACCACGGAAAATGGAAAAGCATGTTCTGGAGGATTCGGAACTGTACTTGGTTGGAGGGATACGGTACTGTGAATGGTTGGACAGAAGGATTAGGGTTGGATGGCAGGGGGGGGGGAGTTCCGGGAGTAGACAGAGGAGGGAGGTGGGGTGGTGCGGTTGTGGGGCGGTGAACCGTGCGTGGATGTGAGGATGGCGGGGGCAAAGGTGTCGTTCAAGATCACGCTCGCGTCAGACCCCAAGCTGCCGTTCCGCGTGGTCAGCGTGCCGGAGGACGCGCCGTTCCTGGCCGTCGTCAAGTACACCGCAGAGGAGTTCAAGGTGCCGGCCGCGACCAGCGCCATCATCACGAACGATGGCATCGGCGTCCAGCCAAACCAGTCGTGCGGAAATGTGTTTCTCAAGCATGGCTCCGAGCTGCGACTCATCCCGCGGGACCGTGTCGGGGCCTAGAAGGGGAGGCTCGCCGCGCCAGCGCAGCAGCCCCTCGGGGAAGGGTCGAGGGTGACGAAAGCGACCGGCGACGCGTGTCTCGTTCCAACGCGCGTTTGGGTTCGCGGTCAGCAGCAGGATAGGCTTGCGATTAGGCTTTTGAGGAGGAGTGGCCTCCAGTCTTTAGCGCCCCCAACAGATGGACTAACTCCCAGCCGAATGTAAACTTTAATATATGTACCCTTTCGTGGCATCTCCTATCGCAGCGTGAACACAAGTATGAGGATGAGAATGAGAATCAACGTCGCCAGGCTGATCGCAGCGATCAGTTTCATGTTCTCACGCCAGAAATCGTTTCTCACTTCTGCAGCTGAACGGTTGAATTCGCCGGCCTCGAGGTTCATTTGCTCCGTCTTGTCCTGCAGGATTTCGAGCTTCTCCCCACGCGCCATCGCGGCAGTTATGTTCTGCTGCATAACCAGCTTGACTTCATCGAGCTGCTCGTCCACTTGAGCCACACGTGAATCGTAGCGAAACTCTACGCACAAGTCAATGAGCAAGTTTCGCAGCTCGACATCTCCATTCAGCTGTGCCGGGCCTACGCGCGAGAGTTCTGCTCCGTACAGCCCTTCAGTCTCCCGCACCGCCTTGCGCAACAGCTGGAACGCGCGCGCTTGTGGGTAGCGTTTGCCAGTTACCGCCACGTACAGCACGTTCGTGTCCGGGCGGAACTGGTAATGTATGGCCGCGTCCAACTGTTCGTCGAGTATGGTGAGCTTGTGCGTCTCGTGGACGCCCGACTTGGCCACCTTTTTGACTTTTTCCGCAAAGGGTTCCGGTTCACTGAACGTGTCCAGCTTCGCATTGTAGAGCATGAGCAACTCAGGCTGACCGAACCAAGTATTCAATCCCAATCCCACTCTACTCGGCGCAGCCCGACTCAGCGCCACCGCGCGCACGCCCTCAACTAGCTGCTCCATTCTTCCTTTCTATCTGAGGCTGTTGTCGCTGTTCCTCGCTTGGCGACCGGGACGCCGGGTCTATCCTTTTCTTGTCCCTTCTGCCAACAGGCGTTCGTGAAACGACAGCGCGCTCTGGCGCGTCAGCTTCTGCTTTTGCGCCAAACCCTTCCTTCTTTTGTAGGCAGCACAGACTGGTTGCACCGCCATCATGACGTGCCGCGCAGGGCGTCTGTTGTGACGTCGCACATCGCACATCACATGTCGCGCTGTCGCGCTCTGCGTCCACCAAATTCGCTCCAGCTCCAGCCGGGCACCGGATCACGTGCTTACATTTGCGGTTCTCATATTTTGCGGAGCCGCGAGAAATAGGAGTGTAAGACGGCGTGGTCACACGAGCTGCGCCGCATCGAGTGGAGCAAGGAGTCTGAGGGGCTCTTGCAGGCGGCACGGCACGGCACAGCACGGAACGCGCCGAGGGAAAAAGTAGAATGGTGCAGACGACTGTCAAAGATTTTGCCACCGGAACCAACGCACCTGTAGAAGAGTCACAACAGGGCACAAAAATTACACACGGATATGCAACGGCACATCTGCGCTCCTATTGCTTGTGCAAGAAAAGACGTCCCTAGACAGGTCATGTCGCGTAGTCCTTTTGTTCAAATCGCCTACCGGGCAATCGAGCGACAACATCAGGAGCGGAACCCATTCCGCAACACATTTGCCACCAGCCGCAATCTATCAGACTCACCAAAGCCCGTCTCAACTTCCACTGCGTGGTCCTCCACCGCTGTCGGACCGGACTTTCGCACGCCGGCGATGCTATGGCAAGTTGAGTGACCAGCATTTCTTGGTCACGCTACTCATCTGTCTGTCTGACGGGCGACGCGTTCCGAAATCCCACAACATACTGACGAGTGTTTTGGACATTTCCGCACAGCCACGCTCCACTCAGCGACGACTGTTCTGCTCCGGAAAGATATCTGGTCTCACGCCCTCGATTGCGCAACAGCGGAAACGTTCGCGCTCGAGAAGATTGCTTTCCCATGACAGCCACACACTGAATAATGGCCTGGATGAAAACAATGAACGCCCGCGCTCTTGAGCTCGTCCAGAACGGTCATCGGGGGAACTTCGAGCACGTGACACCCAGCCACTTTCTCCGCCCACTCGGCAAAGGCCGAGGGTGGCTACGCGAGTCGCGCATTGCGTTGCACAGAATCATGAATTCAAACAACAGTTCGAAGCGTGCTCCAAGGCATTTTCCACCTTCTCACGCTACACACCCAACAAAGCGCAGAACAGCGTTCTTCTTCTACCCGGTTTATCCTCCCCTTCAACACGTTCAGCTTATGACCGGTCAAGAAATGCAGCAAACTCAGTCTTGCATAGTTCCTGTTCCGCACACAAAGCGTTTGTTCCGCATATTCCCGATGTCGTTGTCTGTGTGATGCATGCAGCACAGCCGAGATGGGCTCGTGTTTCTTCGCAGAACCCCGTCACTCAACAAATGAAAAAGGGGATTGCGGTCTCAAGCTTCATGGCAGGGGCGTCTTTCCGGAATGGTGCATCTCGGTTCCGTCCCGCATGCCTCTTTCGCTGGTTCGCGTGCCCGATTCTGCCGCGCGACCGCAACACGCATCCGCATGGGCACACGATCGAGAAGCGGTACCACTTTTCAACCGGTGCGTCCTGTAATACAGCAATAGACGTAAATCCCTTACATCTACAGACTTGGCTTTGGCTGCTGGAGGCGACACAGAACGTGGTTGGCGGCATCTTGACCTGAAGCGAGGGCAAACCCGGCGTGCTCCGTATCATGCGCAGCGTCCACGTTTGATTTTGACGGCAAGGTCGCTGGCTTGTCTGCTTCTGATGCCGCACGGCACCAGTCTCCGCAAAACACCAGTGACGCGTCGAGCTCGTCGCTCAGGAAGGAGCCACCGGAATACGGTTTGCGCACAAACGCGTACTTCCATCGATGCGCTACGAGACGGTCCCGTGCCACCCGCTTAAAAGATGCGTCCGTGTCGGTGACGCCTAGGTGTCGAAGTGCCGTCTGTAGTAGCGTCTCACCGGCAGCCGGGAGCGCCTCAATGTTATCAAAATGCTCCTCGCCAAACTGCGCGCTTGAATGCACAGTTAAAACGGCATGTTTCTGCCTACGCTTGGATGATTCTAGCTGTGCCCACGCAAGCAGCGGGTGAGATTCAAAGCTCGCGCACTGGAATGACGCTAGCTCGCGCGGAAGCGAATCGGAATCCGCGATGGCACACATGGCTGCAATGCACTTGTCGTACTTGACGCCGTCCAGTGCCTCCAGCGTACTTTTGGAGGCAGCATTGGCCCCGCGTCGCAGAATCTCGGCCGATTGTTCTGGAGGGCATGAAAAAACTACGCTTCGCGCCGAAAGTCTCTGCGGGTACACCGAGTTCTCGATCGTGCTTTCGAGCTCCAATTGCCACGGGTCAACGAAGTTGCCCGAACCTCGCATGCGCACAAGGCGCTGATCAAGCCACACGTTCGTATTTAAAGCAAGTGCCTTACCAATACTGTTTGCTCCTTCGGGCGCGACGTAGAGCTGCACATCAGGGTCCCCGTCCTTGAGAACCGTCGTGACACCGGTCTTTCGAAAATGTTGGACTTGCGCAGGCCATGAGGTCAGCACGCCTTGCTTGACGAGCCGATCGGTCAGCTGTGCTTGCAGCGCATCCTCACAGCTATATCTGGACTCTGCTGTGTTTCTGGCTCTTTTCAAAAACCGCAACCCATGGTCTGCGCGCTCCGAGCTCGTAGCCGACGTGCCAATCCGCTTCGTCGCGGCGCGGCCTCCGTACCCGCGCGACTTTTCAATCACTACCACTTGCAAGCCAGCGCGCTGCAGAATATTCGCGCACGTGAGGCCCGACAGTCCAGCGCCGATGATCGCAACATCCACGAGAGCCAGCGGCATCTTGACGGCCGTGTCTCGCTTCGGCTGGTTGCAGCTCAAGACATCTGGTCGAATGCTTCGGTTTATTCGGTTTATTCGGTTTATTCGGTTTATTCGGTTTATTCGGTTTATTCGGTTTATTCGGTTTATTCGGTTTATTCGGTTTATTCGGTTTATTCGGTTTATTCGGTTTATTCGGTTTATTCGGTTTATTCGGTTTATTCGGTTTATTCGGTTTCGGCGGTTTCTGGTTTCCATGCAGGTTGAGCGTAGCGCATTCGTCAGGCTTGTTGTTGACTTGGAACTCAAGGGAGAGAGGAAAAGCCAGCAGGTTCCGAATGGTGGTGCTTGAATGATGGGATTTGTAGTGTGCGGCGGCACGCGCTCAACTGACGCATCCTTCGTGACGCGCAGAACGGTAACGCATGCGGGCTCTGTGAGGACGTTGGAGGCGCGCGGCTTTCGCCAAGCATCAAAGAAAAGGGTTCAGCCCACCTCACACACGTCGACAAGGATATCGTGCGCTTTGGCTCGTTTCTCGACGTCTGACTTTCAGATCTTGAGGCAGTGTGGGCAGCAAGGTTACTACGAAGTGACGGAATGGGAGTATTACCAAAAGCGAGACCCGACACAGCCGCAACGGACTGTCGAGAGCTCGGGTGTATCGGTGAGATTGTACGAGGCAAAGATTACGGTCGGGCCGCGCCGAAATTCGCGTGTGCTTTTGAAGGAGTTCCTGCCGCAAGGGCTCGAGCTGGCGGTGAACGAGGCGAAGATCTACGAGAGGCTGTATGATTTGACGCAGGACTCGATGTCTGAGTTACCAGTCGCGACGCTGCTTGGTAGTTTCAAAGGATCTGGGTTTTCCACGGCCGAGTTCCAGAAAAAATGGGCTGGCTCATTTCCCTCTGCAGGAAAGGTGCCAGACGAGGGAAGTCCTTGGCTCGTTTTTCGCTGGGAGGGCACCAGAACACTTGCCAACCTCAGGAATTACAAGCAGACGCAAAACTATCTCGACTTTGTGTTCCCGGACCTTGCGTTCCGCCGCAAGAAGCTCTTCTTAATCAAGCTCATCAGCGAAGCTCTTGAAGCGGTCGGGTTTCTGCATGACCGCGGCATTGTTCACCGCTCACTCGGTCCTGCATCGCTGCTCGTCAACACGCTTGACGAGACCACGCCGACGCTGTTTGACTGCAAGGTGCGCGATCTTGGCTTCGCACAGCAGCTGTCCGAACTGGACGATCAGAGCTTGCGCCTCGCCCGTGAGAAGGGCGCCGTGAGTCCGGAAGCGCTGACCCGGTTTTTCCAGAATGATGACCTGAAGGCGCTTGGGTACAGCTTTCTGGAGATCATCTTTAGCTTCTTGTCGGATGAGCCGGGCGAAAGCACTCCGCAGGCAGAGTCGGCAAACCAGGAGACGTTTAAGAGGCTCTTTGAGGATGTATATGAGTACGACTTGGGTCAGTTCCGGTCGTACTGTGAGGCTGAGCCGCGCTGGAAGATGGGCATTCGCCTTTTGGATGAGAACAATGGCGCAGGCTGGTCTTTTGTGCAGAATCTAATTTGCGCGGGGAGTATGGGACCAGACTCTTTCAAACCGGCATCGCAACTTCGCAAGGAACATCCCTTTTTCAAGGATTAGTGGACGCAGGTTCATCCGATGTCCGTGGTTTAGAAATCGAGCTCAGCGAAGTGCCGCAAACCCTGTCGCAGGAATAGAACACTGTAGAGATAGTCAAAGTTAGGTGCGTATCTCGAAAGCATGTACGTTTGCCTGTCTAAAG
Source organism: Porphyridium purpureum (assembly GCA_008690995.1). Taxonomy (NCBI): domain Eukaryota; phylum Rhodophyta; class Bangiophyceae; order Porphyridiales; family Porphyridiaceae; genus Porphyridium; species Porphyridium purpureum. The sequence goes on along the minus strand of VRMN01000002.1, from coordinate 1,583,918 downwards.
CTCATGCTCAAAGATGTTGTCAGATAAGTCACATTCAATGAAATCAATATCAACATAAACGAGAACAACAATAAGAGCAACAGAAATCAAAGCGAAAGTAAAGGGTATATTGGAGCTCACGTCTGGGTGTCAAGCCGTCTCGGGGAAGAGAGGCGTATCTGTGCGCAGCCTGTTCGGATCCAAATCGGCAAAATATCTGTGATTCAGGGCCGCGCGCGCTGAAATGCGCCGTCCAGGTTCGTAGACGAGCATTTGGCACAGCAGGTCAGTACCGGCCTCGTCAAGCCCCTTCACAGTGTCGCTGATGGGGCGACGCGGCCAATTGGGGAACGTCGGTTTGTAATCGGGCAACTCGCGAACACCCTGCCATATATCCTCGTGCGGGGTGCCAAGCGTGCGGAAAATCTTGTAAAGCTCATCGATTTCGCTGTCGCCTGGAAAGAGAGGCTGCCGGGTCACCATTTCGGCAAAGATACAACCTATGGACCAAATATCGACGGGCGTGGAGTACTTACGTGCACCCAGCAGGATTTCCGGTGCGCGATACCACAGGGTGACAACTTCATGCGTGTAATGCCGGACAGGAATTCCAAAGGCGCGCGCGAGTCCAAAGTCGGCCAGCTTGAGGATTCCCCATCGGTCGATCAGCAAGTTCTGCGGCTTGAGATCGCGATGAAGCACGCGGTGCGAGTGACAATATGCGATTCCGCTGAGGATCTGATAAAGGTAGCTCTTGATGAGCCTCGGAGGCAGCCCGCCCGTGCTGGCACAACTGTCCATGTATCTCTTCAGGTCCTGGTCCAAGTACTCAAAGACCAGGTACAGCTTATTCTCGCAGTGCTCCACGTCTGTCAAGTTCACAATATTCGGGTGCTGGAGCTCCTTGAGGATCGAAATCTCACGAATCGCCGTCGACGGGACTCCCTCATCCTGCTGATCGAGCCGGATTTTCTTCAGCGCCACCACGCCGTCTGAATCCCGCCGTCGCGCTTTATACACAACCCCATAAGTCCCCTCCCCTATCTTTTCCGGCGCCACGAAACGATCCATCCTTCCCTCAGTACGTCCCTGTCACAACCCAGACATCCCCCTCTACACCCATACCAGCCAGCCCACTGACTCCCACCTTTCCCCCCCTCCTCTACCTTTCCCCACGTCTACTGGCGGTTCTTTCCTCGAACATTTTAAGATAACCCTCGCAAAAATATATATATAAAAATGGGGCTCTTTTACTATAAGAAAACTGTACTTCTATGGTTTTTGACGGAACACAGAATGCAGGCGACAATTTTTGGAGGCGTGTGCAGAAAGTGCAGCAAGTGAAGAAAGAGGTTGGAAGGGGGGTGAAAGACGACGAACGGGAGAGGGGGAAGAGGCTAGAGACGAATCTGATGAAGCGGTGGAACGGCGGCGAACGGTAAGTGTATACAAATGCATCTATGCATGCATGTGTGCATTGATTCATTTATTCATGCTTTCATGAATGATCGAGGTGGATCTCCTTTGCCTCCCTTTGAGTCCTGCGTCGTGTCGCTGCGTTGAATACGTGATGTACTTGCATCGAGATGGTGCGCTCCGGACGCAAGATGATGTGCGGACCCCTGCTCAATCTTGTATGCATGCTCGTGCGGCGTGCTTTTCTGGCCAGGAATGTATGAAGACACATGCAGAGGTTTAGAGGCCTCGTTTGAAGGGTAGCGGACTTGCTGCCGTGGCACGTCGATCGGGAATGAATGCTTCTTGTGCCTGACTTTCGGTACGGATTTTGTGAACGAGGCTAAGAGCGCGATTCTGATGCATGCATTGAGTCTCTTCACGTATGGGTGCAAACATGTGAAAAACAATTCATCCATTCGATCGTGCACGCGTGTGCTGGTTCTGCGTCGCACAGAAAGCGAGCCATCGCGCGCGACGGAAAGGCGCGTAGGAACTTGGCCAGGATCAGGCAGGAATTTGTGCAAAAGCAGCAGCACGCAGCGCATGGAGCACCCTCTTCCATCACTTCAGTGCCACCCCGCCCCGTCGGAGGGGGTAAGGATCTCTTTATGATCAATGCTTTAGACGAGTTTTGTTTGCCGGGAGAGCGTAAGCATGTGGGACGCGCCGCGCCAAAGGAACCATTCGTTGGATCTGGGCAGCATCCGCTTACTGTTCGAGACTCCACCTTACGCCGCGCTCCCCCAACGGGGCAAAATCAACCATGGCCCGTGCCCGTCCGTTCAACACTTGAATTGACAACAGTCGGTTCGGATCGGCAACCTTCGCGTGACGTGACGTTGCCGTCTGGAGATAGCGACATTCATGACACGGTATCAGCGGTGGTACAACGTTCTATGCCGACTGCAACTCCTTCAAGCGACTCTGTGCCTTACCAGCCATTCCGGGATAATGGGCCCTCCACGTCGCTGCCATTCTCACCGGAATCTTTGCGGTTGGGCTCGCGCACGAAAGAGCAGCGACAGGGGACCATGGCAATGGGTGGATTTGCGGAAGACTTCGACAGTAACGTTATGCGTACCCCTGCCGCCGTTCCGCTGCACGCTTCGCAAAGTCGGTATGAAACGGACGCCACGGGTGCATCCTGCGCGGATCCCCGGAGATATCTTTCTCTGGAGCAGCCCTGCGCAGGAAGTTCGAGTCTGGATGGACACGAGAATGTGGATTGGGGAGCTTGGCCACCGAGCGAAATGCACGATTTCATTTTGGCACCACCACTGAATCACGTCGACGCCGAATCTGCCTTGGCAGGCCCCCCTGTCCCCAGTATCGTTCTTCAGCCGGTCTTGGGCACGTGGAATCCGGGATATGATGATGAAGCCGAAGCCGGTCATTCTCGGCCAAATGTTTTGCCGCAAATGAATGCTTCGCTTGAGAGCAAGGATTCACGGACTGGAGAATCCGAAACAGAATCATCTCTCGCCGGATTGGCGCGAGTAGAAGCAGCGAAGTTGCCGCGCTCTGGTATTTCAGACGAGGCACCGCAACTTGATGACGACAGGACAAGACGATTGCCCAAGTTTCAAGCGGGCGTCAAGACTGTAGGTCTGTACGAGCCACCGCGGGAGGAAAGCGAGGCCCCTTTTGTTCGTTTGGGAGGGCAAAAGGAACGAGGCAAGCTGACTCAGGACGAACCTCGCGGTTGGGGCTTGCCTGCGGCTGTCCCCGTGCTGAAAGTTGCAAAACGCCCGCTGATGGAGCGTCATTTCAGGTCACCTGAGGTCAAAAGGCTGGAGCAAAAGGCACTGATGTTCATAGAGCAGTAGAGCGAGCGAAATTCTCGCAGTGAAAGTTTATTGTACGGAACGCAAGACCTCGCGTGTGCTTGCCCCTCTCGCTTGCAGAATGAAAGGCAGAACAAAAACCAGCACTGCTTCGGCGCCTAGGGCGAGCTTGGAAAGAAAGATGAAGCGTTCCATTGGTCCCAGCATGGCGTTGAGGGCAATCGTGCGAATCGAGACGATGAGCGTCTCGCTTAGGGCAACTCTGCTTGTGCTTGAATCGCCCGGTGCGACCCGATCTAGCGCCGATGATACGAGTGCAGCCTCGACCTGGCCGACGAAAAGTTCGACGACTTTATGGCTGATCCACTTTGTTAGTTTGAAAAGTCTCGAATCTTGTCTTGAAACTTCTCCTTCGCTCGCTTTCACTTTTTTCTCCTGATCCGCAATAACTTGACGCATTTCGTCCAGGGACATCGTGTTGTCCTTGCCGGGAGAAGCCGTGCGAATGGCCCGGCGCAGCGGCGAGATCAAGATGTCCAGCAATGACTCGAGAATCGGTTCCACGCCGCCAAGCACCCGAGTTGCGGCTTGAATCCCCCACAGGCCGAGCCCGTTCAGCACGCCAAACCCGGTAAAATAAGCACCGCATGCTGCACGTCCCAGCAGCCATCCGACCCAGTTGTGCGTGTGGGTGCGTCCGGCGACGGTATATGCGACTGCGGCGCACGCACCGGTCACAAACCCAGAGCCACAGTATACCAGCGCGCGCCACGCTTCACCGTGTCCCGCGTGTCGCGCGCGAGCGACCCACGCCTGGATCTTCGACGTCTCTTCCGCATTATCTACGTCCATGTTGGCCCAGCGAGAGCGGGCACCCGCACGCCCGCGGCAGTGTGTGCAGTACTACCCCGGACCTAAGGATCACTCCACTGACCAACGGTGCAGCGCGCGGTCATAGAAAGACGCGCTCAAGATATCTGCGTTCAGGTTCAGGCGGTGCGACTTATCTTCACTGGAATTAATCCACGAAACACCGTACGCGATGGACTCGTGTCGCTTGTATTCGAGTACACAGTTCAGAGCGTCGCCCGATTCGCGATTTAGAGTCACAACCTTGACGCCGTCATACATGCACGCAGCGAGCATGACCCAAGGCCGTTCCGGATGGTGTTTGATTCTCCATACCCCACCGCCAAGGTTGAGATCGCTCAGTTCCGCGCGACTGGAGCGTACATCCCACACTTTCATACAGTCGTCGTAGCCGCCACTAATTATCATGTGCGGGAAAGCGGCATGCGAGCTCACGGTGGTGACTCCGACCATGCTGTGAGCGCGATTAACGCGAAAGATCGCATCTGACGCGGATACGCCGGGCGGTTGTCTCAAATCCCATCCTAGCAGACGGCCGTCGTCACCACCCGAATACATTACGTTTGGCCGTGACGCGTCAAACGCCGCGACCCAGGTTTCCAGCTCGTGACAACTCACCCGGCTCCATATCGGCTGCAGTTCGGCCGCTGGCGTGAGCTGATACGCGCTCGCTGCACCATCGGAGTAGCTCACGCACAGTCGAGGGGTCGCAAGCGTGTCCTCCACGTCGATGGAGAGCGCCAAGCCATCGCCCTCGGCGCGTAGGTGGCGATTTAGGGTCTGCACGCGATTATCACATACCTGGAAAATATGAACTGCCCCATCAGAGCCAGCACAAGCAAACTGTGGCACTTCGCTCTGCAACCAACGCACGTCTAGCAGCCCAGCTGTCTCCTCACTACTCGCCAGCAGCACAAGTTTATCGTCGGCGGCGCCCACATCCAGCACGTGCACGCAGCCGCGTCTGTTGCTACTACCGCATGTGCTACTGCTACTGCTGCCGTCGTTTTCGTCCAGGCTGTACGTCGTGCAAGCGACTAGATTCTGCCGCGTCTCGACCGCATCGGCGCCAAATTGCGTGCGAAACTGCGCTCGCAACGTGGCCTGCATGTCGGCCCGCGCCGTGATCTGGTTCTCCCGTGGGCTCCGATGAATCTAGAAAAGATGGACCTGCTCATGCAAAGAGCAGTACGTGTTAGCGGAGATTACCAGTGCGCCTGCTCACGAACTCGTCTGTTCCTGCATTCCGTCCCGTCGACACCGATATCATAATTTATTTTTCTTTGCTGCCTCCTCGCAGTTCATTCAGGAGACGCGAGGAGCCGCTATCCGGCTCTGAGCGCAGCGCGGCGAGCATCTTCTTGCGCTGCTTGATAATTTGAAGAGCGCCGACGTAGAATACACTGAGCCACTCCTTAAGCTTGAGGAGAATCTGGTCGTTCTGCACAAGCGCCAGGCCGCGCACTTGTACGCGCTCGTCAGACGGCACGTGGACGAACTTGCGGCGCATGGAAGGCGTCTTCCGGAATTCCTTGGTCAAAGTCTGGAAGTGAGATTCGTCAATGCCCCATTCCAGCACCACGTGCTGCATTTCAGGGTAAATACGGTTGATACCTAGCGTCTTACCATACAGCTTCACCTCCGTCAGCACGTAAAGCATTTCCATCTCGGGAGGTGCCGGGCCGTACTTTTTCGCCAAAAACTGCTTGGCGTACTCCAGTTCTTCCATCGAACTGCAGTTAGCCAACGCTGCATAAACCATGAGCTTCTTGTCCATATTACCACCCACGTACTCTGACGGCACGTAAGCAGACACGGGCACATTAACTTGCGTGTATTTGACGGGCGGGAACGCGTCGCGTAGCTCAGGGCGCGACGACGTGCTCCGGGCAAATCTTGACAGCTTCATGGAGCGCGCGATCTCGAGTTCTTCAAACAAGATTGACGTGTATTCCTCGGGCTCCAGACCACCCAGGCGTCCGGACTGTTCGACGCCCATGATGTTACCAACACCGCGCAGTTCCATATCCTTGTTGGCAAGCGCAAAGCCGCTCCCGAGCTCGCTCATCTCTGCCAGCGCGCTGATGCGCTCGTACCCAATGGTCTGTGCCTGCACGTTTTCGGAAAGCAAGTAGGCATAGGCCTGCTGGTCGCTTCTACCAACGCGCCCGCGCAACTGGTGGAGTTGCGCTAAACCAAACTGCGTCGCGTGGTCGATGATGATGGTGTTCACCTGCGGAAGGTCAATGCCGTTCTCAATAATCGTCGTGCATAACAAGACGTCTGCGGCACCGCAGGCAAAGTCGAGTACACGGTCCTCGAGATCACGCAGCTCCGCATGCGCCTTAATGATACGCAAGTCAGGGAAGAGATCTAGGAGTCGCTTCTCCGCGTCGGCCATCGCGTGGATGCGTGGCACGACGTAGAAAAGCTGGCCTTGGCGGTTCAGCTCGAGCTGGATGGCGTGCCGCAACACCTGAGAAACTTCATTTGTGACAATCTTCGTGATGACCGCCTTGCGCGAGGACGGCGGCGTGCGGATCACGCTCACGTCACGCAGACCAGACATCGATATATGCAGTGTGCGAGGAATCGGAGTCGCCGATAGTGTCAACACGTCGATTCCCCTGTGCAACGATCGCAGTTTCTCCTTCTGGTTTACGCCAAAGCGGTGCTCTTCATCCACCACAAGCAACCCAAGCTTCTTAAATTCCACGCGCGAGCCAATGACGGAGTGGGTGCCGACAAGCACTTGGATATCTCCAGTGCGAATGGCCTCGACAGTCTCTTCTTGTTCAAGAGCCTTGACAAATCGCGTCATGCGACCCACGCGGAACTGCGGATAGTGCTGCAAACGCGCGACGAGCGTCTTGTAGTGCTGATGCGCCAGAATGGTGGTCGGTGCGAGCAGGCCGACTTGGTACCCAGAACACAGGGCACGAAAGATTGCGCGCATTGCTACTTCGGTCTTTCCAAAGCCCACATCGCCGCACAACAGTCGGTCCATCGGTATCGCCCGCTCCGACATGTCAGACAAGATGTCCTTGATCGCAGCCGCTTGGTCGTCTGTCACGGTGTACGGAAATTGTTTTTCAAAATGTCGTTCCAACTTTGCGTTGCCAGTATGCGGAGGACGCATGAACGAGGCACGCTGCGCGTACATATCGAACATGGACACAATGTGCTGTCGAATGTCTGTACGCACTTGCCGCCGAGCGCGCGAGGTCGTTCGGTGCTGCTTTCGCTCGTCTAGATGCTTCACGACAGCGACCGCATCGATGCGAAAATTATCACCCTCTGGGTCGCCCTCGTATGGTGAAAGCATTTCTATCTGTACCAGAGGCACTAGAACGTCGCCGTCGATGTACGAAATGCTGGCAAATTCCTGAATAGAAACCTGGTCGTTCGACACCTGGATCGACGTGAACCTGCCGACTCCATACCGCGGGTGCCGAACAAGGTCGCCGGGTTTAAACACGTGGTTTAAACGAGCCTTGGCCGACTTTTTGGTTCGACGCTGGGAGGACGCTTTCGATGAGGCAGGCGAAGCCGCGGCCTTCCGTCTGCTGACCGTGGCGCTGCCGCTAGCGTTTGTTCTCGGCACGTTCTTCAGTGCGGCGGCCGTAGCGGAGCCCTTACTTTTTTCTTTCGAGCCCGCCGCGCTAGAAGACGAAGAAGCTGATGTTCGCGCTCGCCTCTTCTTCATGGCGGCGTCATGACTAGCCGCCGTCGCCGCTGCCATTCCACTTCTCGAGCTGGACCTGTCCTTCTTTGATGTCACGGCGACGGAACCAACCTGCTGCGCCGAGCCAAGAGACGTAGAATGCGGCATTCCAGTACCCGCATTTTTCATGACGAGCTTCGCCTGGCCTTTCCTCCTTGCGGCGGCGGCAGCCGCAGCATTCTTTGCCACCGACACCAGCACCAATGGATCGCGAGTCTCTCCTGCATTCACATCACCATGCGCACTCGCGGCGCATACAGTTACTCTACCCCATCTGCGTGCGCCAGCCACGCCGGCATCTGCTTCACACGCGGCGACAGTCCCATACCGCTGTGTCGAGCACCATTGTCCACACACGCCCAGTTGCACGCACACAAACCCACAAGCGCCCGCATAATCATCCATTTCTGCTCGTCCCCAATGCGGCGCCTTCCTGCGCACCACCACCACGACCAACCGCTTGCCTGCGCGTGTCTTCTCGTCCTTCCTCCTCGTGACCACAAAGCCTTTCTTTCACACGTGCTATGACAAGCTCCTCCACCTTTCTCGTGAAAGTCCGGCCGCCGCGCTGCGGGTGTACAGCGTATCCTCACCAGAGAGGTACAGCTTATTCTCATCGCGCAGGTTTGCTGAGGTACACTAAATGTCGACTCAGGTACAGTGAGTCTCGATGGCGGTTTGGTTGAATCCGGCAGGGGAGTGGGGTCACGAAAGAGGACGGAGGGAAGAAGCGATGAGGGTGGGATGGCGTCGCCAAAGGTGGGAGGAGGGGCAGGAATGAGTGGCGGGGTGTCGGCAGCAGCTCCGCTGGTGGTGGGCGGGCTGGGTTCAAAGCGCGAGGTGCTGGCGTCCGGGATTCAGCTGTTCTTGATCGAGCACGTCGAGTACTTTTTGCGCGGCAGAGACGCGAGTCCGGGATCGATCACGCGCAAGTGGAACGACAGCGTGGCAGTTCGCGATCCAGAGGAGAAGAGGAGGAATGAGTTTGATAATAAGCTCCGTCTCGAGCTGAACGGCTTCGAGATTGGGCAGCGCCTCATTGAGCGACTTGCCGTCGACAAGGATATGCTGGACTCCGAGCTCGACATTGTCAAGTTCATTTGCCGCGAGCTGTGGGAGGCGTCCTTCAGCAAGCAAGTAGATGTGCTCAGAACGAACAGGAAAGGCTTGTATGTGCTGCAGGACTCGAATTTCAAGTGGCTCGCCTCTTTGTCCAAAAATCGCGACGGCGACACGCGCTCCCTCGAGGATTACGCGGTGTTTCCGTGTGGCCTGGTGTGTGGTGCCCTGCATAAGCTCGGCATGAAGTGCCAGGTCACTGCAGACATCAAGGCGCTTCCGCGAGTGGAATTCTTTGTACAAATGGTGGTGGAGGCATCAAACACCTAGTCACGCCAAACGCGCGCGTGTGTATATTAAATTGAGGTCTCACAAAGGCCCGTGTTGATTTATCTATATCATGGTTTGTGCGCAGGGATCTGAAATGGATTCCTGCCGCTACAATGTCTCGTCCGTGAGCAGCTTGCGGAGACGCACCAAGACTTGATCTTTGTCACCCGCTCCATTCACGTCGAACGCCAACTCGCCATTGGAAAAGATTTGAAAATGCGGGATGCGCGTCACGTTATTGCGGCGCGGAATGCCCGCGACGACCTGGATGTTGATGCCGCAGAAGTTCACTTTGGGGAAGTCTGGCACGACCATCTTGAAGCGCGGGTACATCTGCTTGCACTTGGAACACCAAGACGCGTGGTACGCACACACCAGCGGCCTGCCCTGTTCTTTGCTGCGCGTGAGAATCGCCTCGAACTCCTCCGGCGAGGCGAGCTCGGTGAAGTTCGGCGCCTGAGTCGGCGAGTCGGCCGACGAAGCCGAGACCACGCAAATCCGTCTCCGCGCCGCCGCGCCTGTGCGCCCTACCGGCGGGCGTCCGCGCGGCAGGGACACGGGTGCGCAGAAGGCAGGCACTGCCGAGCTCATATTACCTTCTCGGAAAGTGAACGAGACGCTCCTCTCGTGTATCATCCGAACCACGCACGTCGATTCCAGTTGGTCCTCCGTTGACGAACTCGAGCGGAGACCGACTGGGACAACCAGCCACAAGCCGCACGCAAATCGGGACAGAAGAGGCGAACAAGTGGAAAATTAGCGAGAACTTGCGGTGTACAGTGATTTCGGCGCGGTGACGTGGTAAGGGGGATACGGCCGAGGCGTGGACGGCACTAGCGCAACGAGGCTGGTCCGTGCTCGGCGACCAGAGCTGCGAGCGCGTGAACAGTCCGCTGTGGACAGTTAGCGGCAAGGAAGAGGTATTTGGAATCCAGCCTCATAGTCGAAGAAGGTCAGGTACAGGGAGTCCTGGCTTGTGCCAAAACGTTTGCGATGCTCAGCACGACAAATGTCTGGCAACGCACCCAATCGCTTTGGCGTATTCAGGTACCACCCACGTAGAGCTTCCCACAAATACTTGCTCTTCGACAAGGACTTCGTCAGATTTCTGAGAAAATTCCGAAGAAACCTGCGCTGTATAGAGATCACGTCGATGTTTGGGTGTAGACACAGTCAGCCTCACCTCAGATATCGAGAAATGCAAGAGGATACGTGAGGCAAGCAATTCCATACGTGTCCGCCACTGCGGGCGGAGCCGATGATTGATTTCTTTTTAGAGGAGATCTCTCTCCCCATTTAATCTATGTAAAACATACGTGTACCCCGAGTGGAGACCAACCGCATACAGCACGTCCCCTGCGCAGATGCACCCGCGTGCCCACCGAGACCGAGCGCGCCCATCTCGAGCTAGTACGTCCTCTAGTTCGACTCCACCAGCGTCAGGTGGCACTTGCCGCAGTACTCGCGATCCTTCATCTTAGCCATGAAGATACCGGCGCCGCATCCCTCGTCTGGGCACTCCCTTCTAAGATGCGTGACCTTGCCGTCGTCCGAAACCTTGTAGAACTTCAGGACGGCAAGCTTCACCTTCTTGTGCTTGTGCTTGATCTTCTTTGGCTTTGTGTATGTCTTCTTTTTCCTCTTTTTGCCACCACCCATCAGCCTGAGCGCCGCAAACAGGGTGGCGTCCTCCAGCTCCGAATCGAGAGCCAGTTCATCCTCGCACAGCTCCTTGCCCGCATAATTCAAACGCACCCAGTCTGCGGCGGGCGCATCGACCCACGCCGCGACCTGCTCGCGCACTTGCCGCACATTCTCTGCGCGCACCACCTGCGTGCGTCCATCCACGCACCGCACAAGCACCTGTACCATCGTGCCTGTGCCTCCCGACTCCCGCTCCACCCGCTTCCTTTACTCGGCCTTCCCCCCCTCCTCCTCTACCCTCTCCTCTCCACCTATCAACCCACCACCTGCACATGCCCGGTCCCAACTTCACCCTACACAAACGCGCTCGTTTTAGTAGTCCCGCCACGCCGCCGTCGGTCTCTCCGAACACTATCCGCACTGTACTTCTCCCCATGTGTTGTTCCCTTTCTGCCGTCACTGAACACCCACACCCACAACTATCAACCCTTGATCTAACCCGCACCTCAAACCCTAATCCTAACCAACCCTAAACATCCCGCGAACGAACGTTGTGTTTTTTTCTCCCCGCCTTTGTGTCCAGCTCAGGCGCGCTGCTTTTGAAGTGTTCTTCTTCTTCTCCACACCAGCCAACCAACCGAACGCGTGTATTTTTGGAAGCGTCTCGTGCTGGTTTCCGATAAAACAGGCTTGTTTTCATATGAAGATGAGCGCACCGTGAGTTGCTGTTTCGGGTTGCTAGTAGAAGAAGACACTGATGTGTCGGGATTAGTTGAGTGGGGGAAAGAGGAAAGGGACAAGAGAGTAGGTGGGTCAGGTTGGTCGTGTGGGGAGGGAAGGAGGGAGGGAAGGGGGGAGGGGTGAAGTGGGGTTTGGGTGGGAGCGGTTGGTGGGGTTTGGAACAGGGGTGTTCCCGGGAAGTGCACCATGACGATCGACTCGATCACCCGACTGGGGTCGGTGTACGGAAAGCTGAGCCAAGAGGAGCGGGAGAAGTTGCTGCGGCTGAACACGCTCACAGATGTGCCCAAGGTGACGTACTCGACAAAGCTGGCCATGACGGTGTACCCGTCCAACCCGCGCATGCGCAAGCAGTTCTACTCGCATATCGAAATCTACAAGATGGTGGAGGGGATTGCGTACACGATGCGCGAGCTGGGCGTGAAGCCGCGCATGAAAATCGCGCTCGCCGCACCGACCTCGTTTGAAAGTTGTATTGCGTTCCTGGCCATGCAGTGGACCGGCGCGTGTGTGGTCATGATTGACCCGACGGACCCCTCTGTTGTGGAGCGCGTGCTGAAGGAGTCGGAGGCGATCATCCTCGTGTCACCAATTGTCGACAAGGACGAGGGACCGGACGACCCGAACTATGTGTTGGATGCGGCGTGCAAGGAAGCTTGCGATAAACTTGGAGTGAAAGGATGGCATGTGTACTCGACGCGCAACCAGGGCGTGCTCCTCGAAAATCACGGGCAGCGCGCGGACCCGAAACCCGCTTGGCATGGCGGAAACAAGGACCTTACGTTGGACCCGAGCGAGATTTCGATTCGCGTGTTGGTTCCCGTGCAGAACAAGCTGCTTTCGTTGTCCTTGACGCAGGCAAACATTTGCGAGACGGTGAAGCAATTCTCGAAGACGTACAGCCTCACTGTCGATGGGGTCACGCTTCTCGGGTCGCCAATTGCGTCGATTCAGGGCATGCTCACCTTTGTTTCATCATTGTACACGGGAAATGCCGTCGTCATTCCCCACGGTGGTGTGGTAACCGCCGACAATTTCTGGCAGCTGGTGCAGGACGACAAGATCACTTGGGCATCCATGCCGGCTGAGACTATTAAGGCCGTTTATGAGGCGTCAAAGAGCAAGGCGCCTGCAGGAGCCTCCTCGCTGACTTTCATTCGCTCGTGTCCAGGATTTATTCCCGTGAGCACGCTCAAGGATATGGAAAAGGTCTTCAAGGCGCCTGTGCTGGAGTCGTACGGTCCGCCAGAAGTTTCCGGTCTGGCCACCGCGAACCGCGAATTTGAGCACAAACTGGGCAGCCTGGGTAAAGCGGTGGACTTCAACGAGGTTGTGATTGTCGACCTTAACACAGAGAAGCCCGTGGGCAAGAACCACCGCGGAGAAATCGCTGTCAGGGGCCCTAATGCGATCATGAGCGGTTACGACAACGATCCGGAGGAGACCGAGGCGTCCTTGATGATGATCGGCGGCGAGATGTATCTGCTGACCGGTGATCAAGCCGAAATTGACGACGATGGCTACCTCATTGTGCAGCAGGAAGAGCGCAAACTGAAAGCCGCAGCGATCGCAGAACGCAAGGTGGCGGCGGCGGCCGCCGCGGCCGCCGCAGCTGCAGCTGCTGCCGCCGCCGCCGCTGCCGCGGCAGCAGCTGAGCAAGAGCGTAGCCGCAGGGAGGCTGAAGAGCGAGCAGCGCGCGAGGAGGCCGAACGTGAACAGCTGGAGGAGGAAAAGCGGCTGGCTGCGATTCGTGCTGAAGAAGAAAGGAAGGCCGCGGAAGAGCGCGAGCGACAGTTCCGCGAGAGCCGTGCCGGTGCGATGATGCTTGCTCTGGAGCAGCTGCAGCGGGACGAGCAGAATATGCAGGACGATGTGAGCCGAAGCGTGACTGCCAGCGCGGAAGAACAAAATGTTTTCCGTGACTCTGCGGGCAAAAAGTTTGACGAGCAGCACGAGATGTATAAGAATGTGGAGGCCGCCAGCATGAGCATGGATGCCGCTTGGCTCGCACTCGTGAAAAAGCGCATGGACGAAATTGAGGAGCGCGGGCGTGTGCTTGAGGAGCAAGTGATGTCGCAGCACAAAAAGGAGCAAGAAGCGTTGGCAGCGAAGATCGCGCAATTGGAAAAGGATAAGCTGGATGCGGAGAAGGAAGCTGCAATGTCGCGCAACCTGGTCGGGACCGCAGCGGCTACTCCAGTGCTGATGGAAGTTCACATGGACGAGATTGAGTCGCATGTCATGAATGCGCAGGACTCTGCCGAACAGAGTGCGGTCAGCGCGCAGCGTGCACAAAAGGTCACCTCAGACATGAAGAGCTCAGCGGACCCAGACGCAGCGATCAAGAGCGCGCGTGAGGCGGCGGCGGCAGCCAAGCAATGCGAGATTGAGGTGAAGCGCGTAGCCTTGATTGCGCACCAGCTGGTGAAACAGCCGCTTGCGCCTGACATGAAGCTGACGGAAGAGAAACTGATTGGTAGGACTCCGAACGAGTATGAGCTGCAGAAGCACATGCGCGTCAATCTGGAGGATGTGGAGAACGCCATGAAGAACCATCCTAGCGTAAAAGCTGCCATGGCTTTCGAACACAACTACGGAGAGGACGGTATTCCTGGCCAGCCCAACGTGCACTGTGCGATTGTGCCGCAGCGCGGTGCGCGGGCATCACCAGGCTGGCTTCGTATCCACGCTCAGAAGACATTGCCGCCATACCTCGTCCCGAACAAATTTTACATCGTTGATACCTTACCTGAACAGCGCGGAAAGTTGACCGAGGCGGCCAAGGAGGGCAAGGTTGAGAAGCAGTTTTCAAAGCCGCGCATGCGACAATTTGTTATCAATGCGCCCAAGTGGAAGCCGCCTTCGGTTGAGGCCTAGTGGTGTCCACGTCTCTGGCAAGGTTTTCTTTGTCTCTGTTTTTTATTATCATCTGACTAGAGGGTTTGGACCGAGGATACAAGCGACTTGAAGCAGAGTCGGTCTACGATTAATTCTTATTGTTTGCTTTGGCGGGTAGGACTGACGGAATGAGTAAGCAGGTTGGCAGTCACCAGGGTTACGCACAGACAGCGGGACCTCTGATCTTTTTGCGAAATGGTTTGGATGTGCGCGGCTGCCTTCATTCACACTGCGCTGTCGATTTTCGCGACAAGTGTGCGTGAACTAGGATGTGAGAGGCTGTCATCCACATCGCTGTTTGTGTTTGTGTGCATGTGTGTGTGTGTGCCTGAGTGGACATGCGCTTTCTTGCGAGTAAGATGGCAGTGCTGTGCAAAACGCACCTCGCCGCGAGATGAGCGGCGCGACATATCCATGGAGAAAGAGAAAATAAACACGCTGGATTCTGCCGCACCGTTCGCACGAGGCATACGAATGTTGGAGGTGTCCGCGCCCACTGTGCGTTTCCCCGCCACAACGCACGCACGGGCACGCGCGGGTGTTCAGTTAGAGGTACAGTTGGCTGTGTGTTCAGTGCCAGTCCGGCGGCCGTGCGAGCAAAATTGCGCGGCACGCGCGCGGTGCGCATGGGCGCGCCGCTGATGAAAGTCGGACGGCAGGAGGGGAGGCAGGGAGTGAGAGGCAGAGGTAGAGACAGACACACACACACACACACACATACACACAGAGTCACACGGTCACACAGGCTCACGCAGAGACAGGAACACAAGGGGAGCGCGCGCTTGCTCTGTGTGTCACAGCAGCACAGAAACTAAAGGAAGCATGGGGAGTGGCGGACGCAGCGTCGAGATGCTGGCAGCGTCGACCGCAGGCGCGGCCGTGCCGCGGCTGTGCGACGTGGACGCGTGGATGCGGGACGAGCTTGACGCGCGAGGCAAGGAGTGGGTCGCTAATGGCCGCGCCGAGGTCGTGAGCCCGGCGGCCGCGCCGCGCCGCAGGCACGTGGAGCATGCGGGACGCGCGTACCAGAAACAGCTGGCTGTGCGCTGCGGCGCGTGGCGGCCCCCGTCCATGCGCCACATCCTGGTCTCCATGGCCAGCAGCTGTCCTGACACCCGTGCTGCATCAGATGATGTTCTGCCGGCCGCGCTGGCTCATACGCACGTGGAGCACATCGCGAGGAGGATTTCCGAAGTGAAAGAGCATGAATGGATCAAGCTCGATGAGAGTATGGCTAGACTGGGAATCATGTGGGACCCGTCAGAAGAGCAGCTCATGCTCGAACAATTGGTGGAGCAGTTGAACCAGCAGGCAAGTCAGGCGGAAGAAGAACAAAGCACTGACGTCAAAAGACTCAAGAGTCTAAGGTCTGCCGAAAGGGCCGCTGTACGCCTCCAGTCGGGCGCGCTGAATGGACTCCTAGATGACGATGCAGAGAGCGGCTCTGCGACCCCGCGGACGCCCAATGATAGTGGGGCCACACCTGCAGCGGCAATCGATTTGTGGTCCCTGAAGCGCTTGTCATCAAGGAACAAAGAAGACTACTACGATCTCCTCGGCCTCGCCGACGTGCGATGGCGCGCCTCCGAGGATGATATTCGACGTGCGTTTCGGCAAGAAAGTATGAAGTACCATCCGGACAAGGTTGGAGGATTGGGAGAAGAAGCAACACGGCACGCAGAAGAGCATTTTAAGCACGTGCGCCATGCGTACGAGCAGCTAAGTGATAAGCGCAAGCGAGCTGCTTATGACTCGGTGGACGAATTCGATGACTCAATCCCATCCGAGAAGGACGTGACCGCCAGTGAGGAGGCATTTTATGACAAGCTAGGCCAAACGTTTGAGCTGAATGCGCGATGGTCGACGACGAACAGGGTGCCCAAGCTCGGCGATAAGGACTCGTCTATGGAGGAGGTGGACGCCTTCTACTCATTTTGGTTTGCCTTCGATTCGTGGCGCGAATTTTCATTGGACCTCGAGTTTGACCCTGACCAGGCAGAATCTCGCGACGAAAAGCGCTGGATGGAACGACAGAACGCGAAAAAGTCAAAAGCGCGCAAAGTGGAGGAAAATGCACGAATCCGTGCGCTGGTAGAACTTGCGTACAATAACGATCCGAGAATTGCGGGTCGGAAAGAGGCCGAGCGGCTCAAGCGTGAGCAAGAGAAAGAGCGCAAGCGCAAAGAGCGGGAGGACCGGCAGGCCGCGTCGCGGTTTGAAAAGGAGCGAAAGGAGCACGAGGCTGAGGAACGCGCTCAGGTGGAACGTCAACAGGCAGCTATAGCGAAGCAAGAGCGCGACAAGCAAAAGAAGGTTATCAAGCAGCTTCGCGCCCGCGTGCGTGACGCCGTTGGGGTTGCCATTCAGCATGAGACAGATATAGCCATTGGAAACGCTCACAGAGATGAAGAACACTTGAGAATGATGCTCGACCGCGTGTGCTTGGGCCTTTCGCCCGAGCAGCTCGAGGAATGCGCAGAAAATATGGAGAAAGCGAGCGCCGATGGCAGCAAGTGGGCGTCGTCGGTGCTGCTGTGCTTGGAGAAATATGACGCGTCTTTGAATCAGAACGGATCACACGAACATCACAAGAATCACGCCAAGGAGACATCAGGTAGCGATGGGAAGGAGAAGAAACAGGACTCATCTCGTATTTCCAGGTGGACTGAAGACGAACTGTCTCTGCTTTCCAAGGGGCTGACGAAGTATCCAGCTGGCACTCGTGAGCGATGGGACAAGGTGGCCGACTTTATTGGTACGAAGACTCCGAAGGAAGTCCAAGAGCGTACGGCACACATTCGAGAGGCGGCTTCGAAGACAAAGCCGACGGCTGCCCTCAAAGCAGGAAAGAGTGTCGATGGGCCAAAATCATCAGTTGGTATGACTCCTGGTGCGACGGCGACCGAGTCCGCGGCCGGTTCCACGGCAAAGAAGCAAGTCTCGGGAGAGACAAACGGGGTTGGCGGGAGCATAAAATCGGCAGCAGCGACTGCAGCGGCTGTGGTACCGAATGCTCCTCCGAACAGCATGAACTTTTCAAAGAAGCAGCAGGATCAACTTGAACTTGCGATGAAGAGGCATCCTGCCAGTCTCGGTGAGGAGCGGTGGGCAAAGATTGCGTCGGAGGTTTCGGGGAAGACCCCCGATGAATGCTCTGCGCGGTACAAGGAGCTTGTGGCGTATTTCAAGCTGAAAAAGGCTGCCGCGAGTGCTAAATAATATTTCTTGTTCGTGCTGAAAGTACAACGCTGTCTATTTTTCTTTTTATTTAATTTTTTTCTTTCCTCCCCGTCAGATGTTGCCTCCCCAAATTTGCAATGTCTATTCCTAGTGCACGCGGGCCCGTGGCCCTAGCAACTTGGCGTCCCAAGTGGGATCATTGGGATCGTCCATATTGGGATCATCGTCGCTGTCAGAGTCGAGGCCGTCGCCCACACCTGCCTCATCGTCTCGACTCCCACGAAAATTGCTCCGCCTTTCGGCCCGAATTTGCGGCTCCTTGGAATTCTGATCACCGCCCGCTATCATCATCTTTGCCCAGGAGGCAGATGACGACGCGTCCGCATTTTTGCGATGATACGGCGTCACGGATGCATCCTGCACGCACAAATTGGCGTCGCTTTCACTGTCACCGAGTGGCGAGTTTTTACAGGCCGCAAGCTGCAGAAGCAAGTCAGAGACGTCTGCCGTCGCGCTTCTTGCGTGAGGCGTCGCTGGTGGTGCGCGAATATGCAAAGTGCGATTTGCATCGTCAGCGCCAAATGTCGAGGATCCGGCTTCGGAGAGCTCGTCCAAGTCCCCAGCGCCAGCCTCCGGTTGCTTCGTGCGCGATGCCTTCGCCACATTCTTCGGGTAATTTCCATCTGGAGACGAACAGATCTTCTCGGCTGCGGCTCCAGAGTGCGCCTTGACTCTTTCACTCACAGCCGCTTTGAACAATGACCTCAGCATTGCACGTGCTTCCACAACGTACTTGATTCCTGCCCAGCGACGTGCGTCTTCTTCTGCCTCGTCTCTGTACCCAAGCGTGCGCTCTTTCTTCTCCAGCGTTTGCATCCTTCTGACGTGTGCGTGGATTTGCCTCTGAACTGCATCAATCTCGCGTTCTATACCGGGTGACTCTCTATCTTTCGCCTTTCGAGCACGATTTAGCTCACCCAAACGCTCCATGCATTGCATTTTGGATTCGCCCTCACACGAAAGCTCTTCCCGAATTTCAAGCACCTCAAAAACGCGGCAAATCTCAGTCTCAATCCACTCGCGCCGCATCGGCTCGGTCTTCAGATCTGCTGCGGAAGCCAACATCTGCCGTGTTGACGAGCGGTCGGTGTTTCGGGCTGCATTCTGCACGATCCGAGCTTGCTGAGCTACAAGCTGTTTGCGAGCAATTTCCGCTTCTTCCGTCTTGCGCCGCACTACCTGACGCTGGCGCTCCTGCAGGGTTTCAAGCTGCTGCATTTTCGCCGCATCCTTCAGGCCCTGGCGTTTTAATTGATTGATTTCACGTTCTTGCGCCCGGTGAATCGCATTGCTTTTCTTCTGCTCGGCCTCCAGATGGCGGCGCACATCCACAAGTCGCTTCTTGATTCCCACAATGTCCAGCTGCAACATATTCTTTGCCGATTCGGACCGTTCCAGCAACTTCTGCACCTGCTCCTGTTTCTGTGCCTTCCGACGAATCTCCGCAAGCGTCTTTTCCAGCTCCTTCAGCCGGTCCTGGTATTGTTTTTTCATCTCTGCTTCCTTTTTCGACACGTCTCGAAGCTGTGCAATGTCATGCACCAAGCGCGCGCGCTCGTTCTCGAGTCGCTGGCACTGGGCCTTCAGCTTGGCCTGCTGTTTGACATGGTCCACGTGCATCGCATGAATACGCTGACTCTCAGTGCCCACCTGGTTCATCTGCGACGTCGCCTCAGCCAGCTGCAACTCAAGTGCCTCCCTTTGTGCTTCCAGTGCATGCATGGTCTCATTGTCTGATGACTCGCTGGCGTCCGCATCTCCACTGCACAGAAAGTCGTACGGTCTGACGGAGTCATGGCTTCCTTGACCACCCAGGTCATCAATATCTCCGTCTCCGAAGCGCAACTTCAGTGGTGTCGGCAGATTTTCCTGGACTGTATCATACTCATCAAAGTCAGCAGGTATATTTTCCTTGCCCTGTCTGCGAATGGTCGATCCGACAGCACCACCGCGCCGACCGGATCGCTTTACAGACGATGCAAGCACCAAGCTTCGATCTTTTGTTTCTTGTTCGCGTGCGGTCCGCTTCTGATTCATTAGTGAATGCAGTTTCTTGCGAAGCGCATCCCGCTCGATCTGGACGGCTTTCAAATTCTCAATGGCGAGCTTCTCGTCTGCCAGCGCTGCATTAAGCTCGTCCGTCAATCGCTCTTGCTCCACCAACAATGCTGCCTCTTTCAGCGCAAACGAATCGCGACTCGAATTTGTTCGGCTCCCGCCACTTCCTGCCCCGCACGTACATGTTGCAGAAAACTTCGGAAGCGCAAGCTCGTGTAGGCTGTTCCGAGTGACAAGTCGTGAGCTGCTAGTGCCTTCGCTGAGTTCTCCTCCCGGCTCATCATTCCGCGCGGCCAAGCGCGCCGACTCGCGCAGACGCAGATTTTCTGCCCGCACTTCCGCGAGCTGTCGCTTGAGCTGCTGTAAAGAGCAGCCGGCTTCATCTTGATTTTGGCTCGGACGGTTCTTGATGTTGCGCGCCTTGGACGCGTAACGAAGAGTGCTCAAAGACTCTTCCAGATTGGAACTTGCGGGGCTGATGCACGCAATCATCACGGTCCGCGAATTGCCACCGAGCGAGTCCTGAAGCAGGCGGGTCAGCTTGCTTTCCCTGTACGGAACATGAACGTGAGAAAGTCCGCTACCAGAAGTCACATTATTCGGAGTATTATGTCCATTGTTTTCAGAGGCCTCGCAAAGAATGCTGATGACTTTGCCAAGCACGCTCAGCCCCTTATTGATTTGGATGCCTTCTTTTAACCGCTGACCTTCCGCTTGCGTTCTTTTCGCACGCTCGCTGCCCGCTAAATCGACCAGGTGCATTTTTGCTGCCAGAAACTTTTGTTGCTCGTGGATATTGCTGCGATCGCTTACCTTTTGCTCAAGCGTTATGGAAAAAATGGCATGCGAGCGACTGGAATGAGCGTTCATGCCGGTTGCGGCTGTGGTTCGACACAGCGACCCTTGCTCCAGGCAAGCAACGCAGTCTTGCAAGGATGAGACACAAACCTCCGTGGCGCCAATGAGCTCAACCGAGCCATTTCCTCCGGCACTGTCCCGGATCGAGATTGTGCTTCTCTTACGCAGTGTCGCCCCCGCTTGGTTCGCCGTGTTGGCTGGTCCGTCTGGTGCCAGCAAGTCGTGGATTTCTTCATTATGAATTTCAACGTAGGAGCAACGCAGCGAGACTTGATTCCCCTCGCGCTGAATTTTCGCGGAACGCGCGAAAATATCTTGCAGTACGTTTGGCACCACGCCTCGCACCGCCTGCCCGGGACTATATGACGTGCCCATGGTGTGCGTCTTGCCCGATCCGGTCTGACCATACGCCAATACCGATGCGTTGTATCCCTCGAAAAGTCCGTCGACTAGCGGTAAAACTAGTTGCTGGTATAGTCGCTCCGCTTCCTCCTTTGCGCGAGCCGGCTCATGCGACGGCGCGTAAACCTCATCAAAGGCAAAGTCGCCGTGATTTAGCAACTGAATCTGCTTCGCTCGGACGTCCACCTGCATGACATCTTTTGCCCCAGACGCGAGTTCCTTATCCACCAGTGGACGCACATTCGCCGCCACGCGGACAGACACCAGCTCCTCAGTGGCATCATTCTTGCCCATCCGCTTTGCCATTTTCCTCCGCGACGGGGCAGACAGACCCCTCCAGTGGGTCTGTGCACATTCACACACGCCCACACACACACACACACACACACGCAGTCGCGAGCGCCGCCTTCAACTTCCCGCGTGCGCCCGCTGGTCAAGCGACTCACCGCGCCCGTCACCCGATTTCAAATTTTCAAAATGAAGGTTCGAAGCGAGCGTGGAGGTACAGTTAAGTTCAGCGCTGTACATCGTCTCAGTCCGGATTGTGCGAGGAATAAGCCGATGCCAGGTTTGGTGTCTGCGCAACGTCTTTGCGCTTCTGGACTTGATCAGACGCCATCCCACAGGCCGCCTTCTTCCTCGACGTGCTGGAGCGCAGCGACGTAGATGTCGTAGTCATCAAGGCGTTCGGGCTCTGCCTCAGACTTCTGCAGCGCGAGCTGCTCGCTCAGAATCAGCTTCGCTTGGTTCCAGTTTTGCTCCATGTCCTCGCTGTAGCCTTCCTCGAAGAGCAGGTCGGCCAGCTCCCCAATGCCGAGAAAGCGTCTTTCGAGCTCATGCGCCTTTGCGCGGAGCGACTTTATCCGCTCTGGGTCGCTGAGGTCTGAGAGCTCCAGTAACTGCAGTGTTCGTCGCTCGCGTTTGATGAACATGGTCAGGATCCCTTTCGGTTCAGGCAGAGTGTCGGCGTCAATGTCGGTGTTTTCTGGGCTGAATAGCTGAAAACTTAGCTGCTGCGGCAAGTTGTCGGGAACGCTGTCTGCTGGAAACATACAGCTACCCAGCTCGATGGACGAGAAACGTGACGCAATCATGACCTGGAACCACAAGACATCTTCGCTCTCTCGAACCGGCACCTCAAACACGCACTCTCCCTGGCTGCTGAACACTGGGTACAACGTACGCTCGACCGTCCGCGTGCGACAATTTGTGCGCACAAACCGTCCGGACGAAGGAAACAGTAAACTGAGGGTTACATACGTAGACGGCGAACTCCCGTCCGACAAGAGACCTCCAGACCGATAAAGTTCCGCTTCCAGCACCTCCACCACCACATAGCTTATCTCCTTTTCCCTCATCTTTCCTCCCTGTCTACATCTCTGTCTGTCTTCTTTCTCCCGAGTCACATTGGAACGCAAGCTGGCATGTTCGTCTTGACTTTCGACTTTGATGGCTGCAGCGCGCAATAATGCTGAATGGATCAGTGCTTTAGCGCGACGGCTGGTCCTGCCCGAGTCACCAGGTAGCACGGACTCTTCTGACATTAAGGATGCGGCTCGGCTTGCTGTGAGCAATGCGAAACTGTGCGATGAGATTATCGCGTACGCGCAACTCTTTCGAGAGCATCCTGTGGCTCTGGACCGCGAGCTGGTCGAGACAGTGTCGCGCGTCGCAAATGCAGCTCGGGCCTGGGCCACTGTGAGCTGTCAACATAGGGGCGATGACACGCTTTCGGAGACAGCGGTGACGGCGATCGGGCCATACATGGAGGTGATTTATGAGCTGGCGCAGCTTCGAGGACGAAAAGTGGTCGCGAATCTCATGCCACATGCGGTATCGGACCTCAAGTTTGCCGCCCGTGCGCTGCTAGGCATGACAGATCCCACAGCGGGTATGCTCGATGGAGGTTGGAAATGGATTTATGGGCTGTGTGTCTGGATGTGTACGTTGTCTTTGATTCCATTTCCACTCGACACCATCATTGAACCTCGAATTGTATCCCACCTTCTTGAGACCGGAGTCGCGCTGCTCGTTCATCCGGGAGCGGTGCGTACTGTGGCGGCCGCCATGCTGGCAAGGGTACTCGTAAGGCCGGACCGAAGGAATGATCTACATGTATTCGTACGCAGAGTCGCTGTTTCATTATCGTCCGACGAGAGTACGGCTGAAGACAGAGTTGTGGAACGGAGGTATGAGCGGTATGGAATGATCCAGACGCTCACTGAGATCTGCAAGGTTGGCAGGCGGCACGACATCGACGCAGTGTTTTCGCAGCACTTTTCCATGCTGATCGCAAGTCTGACGTCGATTGTGGATCAGGATGCTCGGAGCGTGTCCAGCCTGGACCATCATTTGATTGTTAAACTCGTGAGCAGAATGGCTGCCTTGCTCTTTCCCGAAGTTCCGTTGCGCTGGAAGTACGTTCGGTCCTATGACTCTCTCTTTGGCCGCAAACAGGGAACCCGTGGTCTCGCTCCGACAGCTCGTGATCAGCTCGTATCTCGAGAAGAAAGCATTATCACGCTACGAGCGATCGACCAAATGGAGCATGTACTTAATGTGGTACTTCTGGAGCTTGAGCATCCGGACACGATTGTAAGATGGTCCGCGGCAAAGGCTGTCGGCCGACTCACTGAACGGCTTCCTTTTGAACTCGCGATGGATGTTGTCGAGGCTGTTCTTGCTTTATTTTATGATAATAAGAGCGGAGATTCCGACGACATATCTTTGCGGACGTATGCAGACGCCGCTTGGCATGGCGCTTGCCTTGCACTCGCAGAGCTCTTTTCGCGCGGCCTAATTCTGCCGGCGGACGTTGGCGCGGACGGAAAAAGCAAAATATTTATGGACAAAGCAGTGCGTATCATCCTGGCAGCTTTGAAGTTTGATGTCCGGCGCGGCGCGCATAGCGTAGGGGCGAATATTCGGGATGCTGCCTGCTATTGTTGCTGGAGTCTGGCGCGCGCGTACAACGCTAAAGACCTTGTCCGGCTGTCTGAGTCTGGACTGGCTGAGGCGTTGTTGACAGTGGCCCTGTTTGACCGAGAAGTCAACTGCCGCCGCGCGGCGTCAGCGGCATTTCAAGAAGGTGTCGGTCGATTTGGTGTCGATTTCTGCAAGGCCGGCGTTGACATTGTAGCCACCGCAGATTATTTTTCCTTGGGCGATCGAAATCTGTGCTACGTCGAGCTTGCTCCAAAAATAGCACGACTAGGTGGCGAGTCAGTTCTCAATACGCTGTGGTCCGAGCTTGTCTCGACAAAGTTTGCGCACTGGGATGTGTCTGTGCGTCAGAGCGCTGCTTCGAGTATTGGACGTTTGGCGGAAATCATGTTTGAATCTCCGGTGACTGAGCGTGATTTCCGTGCAGAGTGGATGCGGATACAGAACACCGCCATGGTCAGCCCAGAAACTGCGAGCCGTCATGGGGCGACTTTGGCTTTAGCAGCACTGCTGAGAGCGTCCACTTGCGCTCTGCGCACTCAGAGCATTGCCGTAGTTCGGGAAGTACTCGAAAGTTTGGGCTGGCTGAAGCCGAAACAAGGCTCTATTTCACTTGCCCGACCAAGTTGGAGTCTCAGCATGAAGAAGCTTTCGAGCTCGCAGCTCTTGTTGCTCACTGCAGCGTGCGAGCTCGTCAATGCTTGCTTTGCAGACTTGGTGATTCTCTCAGCTAGGAGCGACGAGGAGGTTCGCCATGAGCCGGCGGACATCAATTACACACTTCGCTTTCTAGTCCAATGCGCCAAACTTTCGCGCGCCTCGACTTCATTGCAAACATCTGTTGCAGCGGCTGTCCAGGTCACCACGCATGTTTGTCTGCAGGATCCTGACACGTGCACGCTTTTGAAGCAGGTTTTGTTGGGGAAGGACGAAGATGCGACTGACACCGTGGCGGATCAACATGCATTTTTGCTCATCGTAGGCAATTTACCCTCAGGCTCTGTACCATCCGTGTGGGCAATTCCTCCAACCGCTCCGAACGAGGCCAGCCTTTTCTCTGCATGTTTTGAAAAGGTGTTGACTTTTTTTTGTGATGGGGTGGACATTGGCATGGCTTGTAACGCTTGCATTGCTCTAGCTAGTCTCTTTGAAGCTGGCTGCAAGGAGAAGAGACTTTGTAAAACACAGGCAGAATCGGCACTCAAGAGGCTGGGATGGGGGTTGAACAATTACTTCACAGACGAACGCGGAGACGTAGGTAGCTTGCTAAGACGAGAATGCGTCCACGTGTTTGGTCGGATACTTTCGTATCTCACAGGGTATTTACTTGATCGCACAGAGGGTTTTGTTGAACTGTTGAGGCGTGTTGTGGATATGCTGGTTTGGCAGCTTTGCGAGCGGATGGATGCGGTGAGGCGTGAAGCGCTTGAAACGTTTTTGATCGGTAGAGATGATTTAGCTCGGCTTCACCTATTCGAAGCAGGCGATTTGGCAGCACTCCAGGATGTCTGTGTTCGAGTGCGTAACCTTGGATACATGGACATGAAGACCGATATGTTCATCGTACTGGCCAGCCTGCTCAGGAAGTCATGTTTTCGGAATAGTGTGATGCTTGGTTTGGTCTCATGCATGGTGAGTAGTCATGGCATCATCAATGTGAGTCTACTTCAGTCTCGACCTGCATTCTCACGCATCGTGGAGGACTCCTCCTTGGAATGCCTTGTTGCTCTGGTCGAGGAACATACATGCGGTGATCGTTTGCTCCTTCCTTGTCTGATCGTCTTGGAGCGGGCCTTATTGTTTCGAGCCGTGTATCGCTCACATAGCGAGCCTGGAAATCAGCGGCTCGAGCATCAACTGCATCTCGCTTTTCGCATTGTGACGCTCTACCGAAAGCACGCGCAGAGCTGTCGCGACCTGCACCGCCTGCAAAGTATCGGTCGCGCCTTGCTGGAATGTGCTGAACTCGCAATGCGGTCGACGTTCGAGACGAAAAATGCCGAGGACACGTCCGTGACGTGGCACACAGTGCGCTTGAAAGCTTTTGAGGGTCTGATGCTGTTACTGTGTCATGCAATGCCCTTAGTCCGAGTCTTCACGGCCGACATTTTGTATTTGCATGTGCTGGCCAATGTGCATACGGACAGCGATGGAAGCGCTGAACACAATGCGCAGCGGTCGCTGCTTGGCCTCCTGGGACGGACAGGCTGGGACAGAGCAAGTATTGAGGAACTGCGCGCCAATCGAAACCAAATCTGTAGTTTTCTTGGCATTATTCCGCCGCGCAAACGTGGCGTGACGACTGGTGTACAAAACTGAGCGGTGGTGCACGGTATTTGCGCCGAACAGCAACAGACTGCTTTGTCTTGTTGATTGTATTCTCTGTGCCGACAGGCATGACCATCATGTCTCTTTAAATTGAACATTTTTCTACGTACGCCTAGGCAGTGAAAGTTTCCAATTTCTAGCCTTCTGATGAATCGGAGAGGCCGTCATACGGCCCTGCAAAGGTACCCGCATCACCAGACTCTGAATTATCACTGCTTAGCCCGGCGTACACATTGTCATGGTGCTCGCGTCCATCCTTTCGCTCAAGGCTCGGCCTCGGAGGCGAGCCCTCCTTTGAAGCATTACTACTCAAGCCGTGGTAAGGATTCGGCTCGACCAACGAAATCGCGGCTAAATCGACATGTCCGACATCAGGCGAGTCGGCCGAAACAGTCATACCTCCACGCATATTTGACGTACACGGGCAGTCGTCCGTTGGATGCCCTGCTGTAAGCCCGCTCTGCTCAGATTCTCCTTCGAAACCAATCGTGCCTGGCCGCTTCTCTTCTTCCTGATCATTTCCTTCCTCATCCACCGCGTCATTTGAGAGGCCCGAATCCGTCAGTCCCCGATACAAGTTGGAACGGGAAAAAGTCGCCCTAGCATCACTCATTTGTTCATCAAGTTCGGATTCTGCTGAATACTCGCGGTGTAAGGTCTCTGACGTTCGACGAGAAAGACCACTTGATTCCGTCTCCGATTCCGAAAGACCGACGTAAGGGTTACTGGAGTCATTCGCAACAAGGTTTTGCACTTGTGTTCCTCCGGCTGCCGACTCGTCCTCGTCAGATTCTGAGAGCCCCTCATATACGTCTGCACGCGAAGGAGGTGCTGCGGGCGGCTCGGCGCTAGTGGATGCAGATGCTTGTGCGGTGGGGTCAGGTCCAGACTCAGCGATTGTTGGCTCATGACCTGCATCTTCGACTGCAGGTTCTGGTCTTCTCATTTGAGCAAGAAAGTCAACAGAGTCAGCCGTGCCTAGATCTCGACTCATGCGACTCGTCCTCCTTACTGAGCCTCGCGTTGAGAAGCCTCGCGCTGAGAAGCCTCGCGCTGAGAAGCCTCCTCGACCATCCCGAGTTCCTCGACTCGATGACGTTCGTTCGAGATACTCTAGTCCTTCAAGCATAGCAGCATCATTCAGGCTGACCACCTTGCGCCCATCCTGGCCAAAGATGTATCCGAACGTGCCCGGCCTATTTGTAGATGCGACATCCGTTCGCGACTGCGTTTTAGTCAAGCCCATCGTGCTCGCAGCGGCATCCCGCTGCCAAGCTGGAATTGAGTACGCAGGTGCAGGTGCTTGTGTACGAGCACGCACAGCATATTCTGGAAATCGTGGCCAGGCCGAATTGGTGGCGAAAGGACCACCACGCCCTGCGTCTCCAGCCTTGTTTGGTAAATCAGGGACACTGCCTGCTGATTCCTTCCTTCGCTCATTAGTCGGAGTGCTCTCCTGTGTCACGAATGACGTGTACTCACGCAAACTGACTGAGCTCCTTACACCAGAGCCATCACGAATCATTCCCAACGAACGAGCTCCTGCAAATAAAGGCTCGTCCAAGTTCTCCGGCGATGTGCTCACGTGAGATTCAGGGTCGTGCGCGATTCCACTTGCAGCCTCTCCTTTCAGCGGTTCCAGCGAAACCTCAAACCTTGCTGAATGAGTAGACGATAAACGCGAAGATTGGCTTTGCGAGCCATCTGAGCCATGCTCCGCCTCATGCTCCGCCTCATCCTCGACTGGGTCCCGCGCAAAAGACGGAAATGAATCAACGAGAGCAGAACGGTTCAGTGGAGTTTCAATCGGCTGCTCTGCAATGGTACTTATCAAGTCCGCGTCATCCTGCTTTTGTTTGGCCCACTCAAGAGGAGGGAAACGAGAAAAGCGTGACACTGGACCGGTGCCTTCGCTCCCGCGACCGCCGCTAGCATCCACGTCGGTTCCTGCAGAAACGATTCCGCTGCCTAGGCCTGCAAAATGCGGTTCGTGGTCCCCAAAGGCGTCGATTGCATCTGCTATGGTGGCTTTCGTCTTGTGCGAACGGGGTGCCGCTACCGGCGGCGGCGTCCTCATGTAATCCAAGCTAGGAACAAGCGACGCCCGAAATGAACTGCTCTTGGGGTACTGACTACTGGTTGAGTGGACCACACCATGACGAGCCCGGCCTGCGTTAATGGTGTCAATCGCATTCATGTCGAAGCTGGCCGATGCATTGTTAGACATGTCGCCTGCGTGCAAGCTACTGATCAGCGCTCGACGGACCTCGTGCACCGCGTCGTTCAATATCTGTATACCTTGCGGCTGCGCAGCGTCGAAAGAAAATCCAACGAATTCAGCATCCGCATATGTGAATGACGAGGCGGCTGTCAAGCGTGTATCTCGCGAAGTCGGCGTCTGTGCATCCATACTTGTACCAGTGCTGTTGGCTCCGCTACTGCTGGTGCCCTCTAGGTTTGCGATTGTGAAAAATTCTGAAGATATGTCCGCAAATCCTGATTCACCCATATCTATAAGCTCCTTGTCTTCTGATCGCAATTCAATTTCGTCAAAGTACCGAAGGTCTTCAACACCGCTCAGTTTTGGACAGAACGGGGGACGCGAAGTGAGAAGCGAGTCCCAATCAAAGCCAACAAAGAATGGATGTTCCTTGAATTCTTCGAAGCCACGCCTTGCCCCGAGCCGCTCCGACGCAGGGCTTAGTAGATCATACACAAACATCATGGCAAGATCGGAACACTTGCAGTGCTCCGGGAATTGTAGATACTTTTCGTGGTCGACGATTTTTCTGACTGTCGACATGAGATCATCCGAGTAAAAAGGTGGAAATCCGACCAGCATTTCATAGGCAATCACACCTAGACTCCACCAGTCACATTCTTCTCCGTATTGTTGGCTTAAAAGGACTTCCGGTGCAATGTAATTGGGAGTACCCACTGCGGAAAAGCGCTCCTTCTGCGAAAGTTCCTTCCAAGTCTTGATACGCGCCTCAGCCGCCTCAGGATCTAGCGCCGCCAACTCGAGATCTGGCTGCCTGTGTGCCAAATTGGCTGCGCGCGAAAATTTGTCGCCTTGCGCCTGATGCAGCAGCTTGCTGAGTCCAAAATCACTCAAGCGAATGTGGCCGTCCGCCGCGAACAAAACGTTATCTGGTTTGATATCTCGATGAATGACACCAAGAGAATGCAGGACATCGATGGCAACGATCAACTCAGCGCAGTAGAAGCGCACCCAGTCCTCCGAGAGCACGGTGCGCCGCGAAAGCATTGTTAGCATGTCACCCCCAGGCACAAACTCAAGAACCAAAAATAGATACTGAGGGTCCTGAAACGCACTGATCATTTCTACAATAAGTGGGTGCTGTCCCGCCTTAGCCAGCGCGTATCGCTCGGCCCAGATGTGCTCCACTTGGTGACGCTCAAACATGTCCGTCTTTTTCAGCTGCTTGATAGCGCAGTGCTTGCCCGAGGCCCGATGTTGAGCTAGCCAAACGTTCCCAAATGCACCTCTGCCAATCAACTGCACCAGCTTATAATCGGTCACCTTCTGCTTTCTACGTGCAATCCGCATCAGCTTCAGCTCCCTTAGACCCAGCTCCCGCTTGATGTGTGACTTGATGTGCAACGGCACCAAAGCGTCCGGCAATTGCTCATCCAAAAGCTTCCGGCGCTGGTCTCGAGACTCGCGAGCGGCCTTGGATTCCAGGTAGTACTTTTCAATCATTCTCTTTGCGGCTTCAGCACGCGCGCGTCGTCCAGGCGTTTGCGAGCCTGTGCTACCACCGCTTTCCATACTTTGGGCCGAGGTCAGCTGAAGATTCAATACCCCTGGCGGACTCGCGTCGGAGCCTTCGGCATTACTTGTTCCCTCTGGGGCCGTCTCGTGCGTGCCTTCACCACTATCCTTTGCCTCCTCACCGCCGGACAAGTGCCGCGCCACTTCTGCATCCACTTCCGCATCCAATTCCTGCGCGTCTGTTGCGCGCAGACGCAACGCCTCTTCCTGTGCGTCCATGCTATCCTACCTGCCACCTTCGCCCCGAAGAAGCGCCACGGCGTCGCACGATTCCGTGTCACAAGCTCCGCAACACGCAGCTGCAACTTTGGCGCAACCGCCGCACGCAGGCGCACGCTCGCGCTTCTCACCACCAACCACGGCGCGTCCCGCGCAGAGCCCCTGACGGCCGCAATGCCCGTTTGCCGCGACGCGATGTGAGCGTGTGTGCGTGTGTGCGTGGGTGTTGGTGTGCGCGAGCGTGTGTGTGCGAGCGCGTGTGTGTTCACGACCACGTGCGGCGCAAGCAAGCATGCCTGCGTGAGCAAGCAGATACCGCGCCGCGCAAATGGCAACGGCGAGTGCGCAATGGATTTGATTCGGTCCGGCTCATCGCTTTTCCGTGTCGTTTGTGGCGTTCCGCGGCTCGAACTCCGCACGCCGCTTGACACAAAATCACAAAATAGCTCGGATTTATTAGAGAAGAGGTACAGTTGCTGCTGCAAAAGTTCCGACGAGAAAAGTCAACGGGCGCGCACGCCACCACGAGCGTGAAATGAGATCAGTGCGCGATATGTCGTACGTGATATCGGCTTTTGAGACACAGACCGAAGAGAGCACAGTGCAGGGACGATGAGCGTCTGGGCGGCGGTGTATTACGTAAGTGTGTCATCATGCCTGACAGTCGTCAACAAGGCGTTGTTTGCGCGGTTCGCGCTGGGCTCGCCGCTCGTGCTGGTGGTGGCGCAGAACGCAGCCATTCTGTGCGTCGCAGCCGCGCTGCATCTGAGTAGCGCGTATCCGTTGGCATTGCCCGCGCGCGACACTTGGCGGCATATGCTCCCGCTCGCTGTGGCCTTTGTGGCCATGGTCTGGACTGGCCTGGCCGCCATCTCGCTCACGAGTCTCATGATGTTTAATACGCTGCGCAAGACGTCCGTGCTGGTCGTGATGCTGCTCGAGCTCGTGATGCTCCCAGCCGCGCCCCTGCCGTCGCCGGGTGTTATATTGAGCGTCTGTGTCATCGTGGGAGGCACCCTGCTTGCCGCCGCGGGAGACCTCAAGTACGACCGCGCAGGTTACCTGCTTGCGCTAGGGGCCAATCTGTCCACCGCTCTGTATCTGATTTTCATCAAGCGGGCAAAGGATGCCACGGGGCTCGACTCGTTCCCGCTGCTTGTGGCAAACACTTTGATCACGTTTCCCGTGGTCCTCGGGCTTTCTCTCGTGCTCGTGGACTGGCGCGCGCAGCTCATGACCCCCATGGCGCCCGAGTTCGCGACGGCCTTTGCGCTGTCCTGTGTCCTGGCCGTGGCGATCAATCATTCGATTTACCTGAACACAACAGCCAACTCACCACTCACGCAGTCAGTTTCGGCGCAGATCAAGGACGCGCTCCTGTTTCTGGTGTCGTACTTTATTTTTGACAAGGGCTCGACCTCGACACGCGGCACCGTCGGCGTGCTCATCAGCTTCTTGGGTGGCGTCATGTACGGTGTAGTGAAGCTCAGAGCTCGGCAAGGCAAAGTCCCCAGATCACCCCCAGTGGACAGCGAAGGAAAGGACTTATTGAAGGAAGAAGAAATCCCGGAAGGCAACCCGCGGGTCGAGGGCGAAGACTCACAGCACGCGAGCAGCAGCAGTCGTGACACCAGCCAAGCTGTTGCCCATCAGCTAGAGTCCTAGCAGTATCGGCAAGAACAGCACGGTGCGCCATATGGTTGGCATTTCACTTCCGCACTGCGTTCCATTGTTTCGCCTTGCTCTGAAGCGCAAGATGGTCGGACTCAAGCATCGCGGCGAATAGACCGTCTGATCTTGAGTTGAAGCATACGCTGAACACCCGTTGTGCTATTTCCGTGTTGCCCCGGGGGAAGGAGAGCGAGGAATTGAACAGAATCGTTGGACTTTGTTATAGCGTCCGGGGAGAAAGCAAGAGACACAGACATAGCTTACGCAATTTATCTTCCAGCGCAGTGTGAGCGGAGCTGTGTGTCTGGTTTGAGTCGGCGAGCATCCGAGTTCAAGCTTGGTGCTCGCCCGAGCTTGGTGCTCGCCCGAGCTTGCCTCGCACGGGTGGCGGAGCAAACCTGTGGTCTAGCTGAGCAGCACCAGTCACCTGACCATCGCAAATCTGGAAAAGACAAACAATAAGAATTTCGCGCGATGCATGCCGAAACCTCGCTCTACAAGGCCTCATTTGGGTAAGTGTCAGTCGGCGCCTACATTTCTCTTGTGACCTCAGTCGTTTTATTGAGCGTTTTCAGCACAGTTTTGGTTTCCCCAGGTGTGGACAAGAACCACGTGAATAATCATGCAAATATGCAAAGCCCAAGAGACAGCCAGAACCGTGCGTGGTTCTGGCTCCGACTAGGGAATATGTTTTGGCAGCTTGTCCTTTTCCTTAGCTTCTGCAGAGCCATTGCTGTACTTTCCAAACCCTGTTGTCAAGCTGAGCGTGCTCGGTGCGCACCGCTTCTGCGGTAATATATATTTTCAACTTTAGATTTGCTCTGTGCGAAGAGGTGCACCAGTGTCCGCTAATCACTGTCATTGCCGTGATAATCAAGGTCGCAGTCATAAAGAGTGGTTTCCGGCTTTAACCAAGAATCACCATGTGAAGAGTTTGTGTACGCCATCAAGGCACGCGCTCGTCAACATGAGGCAACCTGCTTCGAGATAGCCACCGCACTTATGCATTCGAAGTCAGTGATGAGGTATAGCGATGATGCACATTTCATGTTGACGCCCTTTCATGTAGATGCCTGCACACATTGAATCAGGCGATGCCCGTCTGCCACCGCTCGTTGGCGTCTTCAACTGTTTGCTCGTTCTGCGATCTTCATGGTAGCTCTTGCGCCAGCATGCGCTCTTCACCATCGACATGCCTGAATGCTGAGAAGAGCCGTCTGCTCATAAACAATGCACTACGAGCCACGGCCCGCCGACCAACGGAAGGGTACTCCTCGAAGCCAGAATGATCTGCCACGGAACGTCGCTGCTACCGCACAAGCCTCTCCGGCTTCCTGTTCAGAGACCAACATAGTTAGGCTGGCGTGAAATAGCCATGACCATTGCATTTTGCACGCGTTCGGTCACCAGGACCCATGTGCCCGTCGCGCTGCGCTAGCAACTTTTCCAACCTCTCAGCAAACACGCCTCCACTTTGATGCCCCACGGACACATGTGGCGTCCATCTCCCGATGAACCAAGTACAGTTAGGCGGTACATGTGTCATACTAAAAAGCGCGCTTCTGCTCAGACGCGTATAAAGCGGTTAATCGGTTCAAAGCGTAACCGGTAACCGGTAACCGGTAGGTGCCTTGTGCATGAAGCTCGAGGTTGAGCGTGGCTGTGGGGGGTGGTTGTGGGAAGCAAGAGAGTGCATGCCATGTGCAGACGGTAGGCGTCAAACATGCGGGTGACAGACCGTTTCGAGTTGCTGCTTCACATTCGCGGGCCGTAGCTTCCGGACAAGTTCGTGCATCGTGTGCCGTCTGAAAAGGACGGGCGGTGCGCGTCCATGTCAATTCAAACTCGGTGCAGTACCTCTACATGAAACGGCGCACGGTTTGCTTTTTTTTAAGGGGGTGGAGAGACTCTGTGTGGAAGGTGAGCAAGGTGAAGACCTGCATCAGAGACGGGCGGACATCAAAGAGGTGAGGGTCGGAGGAATGAAGTTGCGTGAAGGCATGATGGCATTTGTGACTGGGTCTGCGGCGGTGCGCCGGCAGTTGAATGGTGTCGCGTCACACACGGCGGTGTCTGCGTATGGCGCGGCGAGGCGCGACTTCAAAGGTGTTCCGCGCCGAGAGCACAGGCTGGTGTTGAACATGACCGGCTGGAAGCCAGTGCGAGCGCTGGCTCGCCCACTGACGGTGCGGAGAATGGCATCGCTTGCTGAAACGGACACGAAGCGCCCAGCTGTGGCGGAGAGGAATGACAGCGAATGGAAGGTCAGGTTGCTCTACGACTCGGAGTGCGTGCTGTGCATGCGAGAGGTGAACTTTTTGCAGCGCCGCGACGTCAACAATCACATCTTGTTTGTGGACATCGCGTCGGACTCGTATTCACCCGAGGACAACGCCGGCCTCTCGTACGAGCTGGCCATGCGCAGAATTCACGGCATCCTTCGCGACGGTACGGTGCTTGAAGGTGTGCCGGTTTTCCGCAAGGTGTACGAAGAAATTGGTCTGGGCTACGTGTACGCCATTACCAAGATCCCATTGTTCGGGTTTTTGGCAGCCAAACTGTATGATGTATGGGCAGACTACCGACTCCGTTTCACGGGCAGAAAGGATCTTGCCGACCTTGTGCGAGAGCGCGAGCAGCGGTTGAAGGACGCGTCGTGCGAAGAGGAATGCATTGTCCCAGCGGAGAAGTAAAAATCGTTTCAGTTCTTCATTGATGTTGTGCTGCTGCGCGGTCGCTCTGATTCTGACCAGTATCTGAAAAAGCTCTGCGCGACGAGCAGAGGAAAAATAAGCGAGGCGTCGGCGTGCACTTTGACCATATTCGCGTCTGCGCGAAGTTTGCCCCACGATACGGCCTCATCGGGTGACGCTCCGGCATCGCTTCCGTCAAACTCGTTGCTTGTGTTGATGTATACGGCATAGTCGGTGCCATTGCGCATTAAATTCGCATTGCATATGTGGTGCTTGACTAAACCAGCGCCCAGAATGACGCACCCTGTGCATGAGCTCTTCATGGCACGCTTGTTTATCGCGTGGATGTCCTGCACGATATCAATCACCAGGCCTGGCGATTTGATTGAGTGGAAAAAAATCATATCACCCATCGACCCGTCGGTCAGCGCTGGACAAAAAATTGGAATGTTGTTTCGCGCCGCCCAATAGACGATCGAAGACTCGTTGTTGATGCGTTCACCTAAGCGCTTGATGATACTTGAAGGCGTCCAAACGTGCTTGTCCTCGCCATCGAGGCGTTGCTCAGCGAGCAGCTCGTCGAGGATGGGCATGAACCACTCTTCGAACTTGCAATAATTATCATTTGGCACTAGCAAATTGCCGATACGATTCATGCCTTGCTTCCGCAGATGCACCCCCGAAAGATTAAAATCTGCCACATATGTTGGAGCCAAGCACTTGATGAGATCCTCCTCCACACCGCCAGCCGTGCTCACGATCACGTCAACCAGTTTGTGCTGCACAAGAAACCGAATCGATTCACGGAGCCCAGAGGACACCAAATTGGACGTAAAGCCGAGGAAAATGGTGCAGCGCGCGTCCTGCGCGGCCGGGTCGGCCGTGCTTTCTGCCGCTGGCGGCCGCCAGTTCAACATCTCGGTCACAATTTTACACGCACGAGCGAAATGCGTGGCTTGGAATCCGACTCGCTCATACCCATCCAGTATCCTTCTCAACAGCTCTTCCCTTGCTCTGTCGGGCGACACCGAGCCTGCCGCGAAAATGCCATCGTCGATCGACACGCCTTGCACACTCAAGTACGTCCCACTATCTACAGCCACGGAGCGCTTCAGCACATGGTCTTCAAAGTCTTGCAGCTGGCGTCGCTGTTCCAGCTCAGCGCCATTCTCACTGCCACCACCGCCACCGCTATCAACAGCACCGTTCTCCATCGCCAGGGACGTCCAGCAGCAGCTGCCCCGTGCCGCGCTCACAGCTGCACGTCCGCGGCCCGCGATAGGTATTCATAGTAAAAATGAACCATTTGATGATTTTGATCGAAGAGAAGGAGCGCTCGGCGTGGACGGCGGCACGACCAAGCGACACAGAGACGGCGACGTTCTCTGGACATCAGGCGTGGTGTATCGTCATGGTGAAGGCGTATCTGCGGTACGAGCTCGTCTCAACATTCGGCGTGGTAGCGAGCGCTGGCTCGTTGATCGGCCGTGCGGCCGTGGTGGGCCATCATCATGCGTTGGAGAGTGGAAAAGCAAAAGGAAACACTAGCGCGAGAAGACAGTGCGTTGTGACACCTGCGGTCGACGCGTTGCTTGTTTGGGATATCAAAACAACGTCACTAATAGTGCGGCTGGCGAATGAGGCCACTGCGCGCGCTGGAAGTGTGACGGCGATCGCAGTGGCGCCGTCAGGTCGTGATGTAGCTGCAGGCTACGCTGATGGCTCCATTCGGATATGGCCTTTGGATGTTTTGGAGTCAGAGAGCCGTGCAGACATGCATACAAGCGCCCTCGGCATGGATTCAGCGCCACCGAGAATGACTTTGAACGCCCATTATGCAGGCATTTCTGCTCTGGCGTGGGATCAAGCGTCCGGCGTTCTGGCCTCTGGCGCGAACGACGGCGACATCATTGTGTGGGATGTGGTCGCTGAGTGTGGCATGTTTCGCCTGCGTGCAGCTCATTCAGATGCAGTGACCGCTCTTTCCTTTTGCAACAGTGGGAGCGAGGGCCAAAATTTGCTCATTTCGTCCTCCAAGGATGGCGTCATGCGAGTCTTTGATACGCGCTCTCAATTTTGCGTTCAGACCATTGTGGGTCACCGCGGGGAAATCTGGGCGCACTGTATCGTTGCCAATGGTGCATTTCTCGTGTCTGGATCCATCAATAGCGAGCTGCGAGTTTACAAGATGGAAAGGAGGGATACGAACGGATTGGATGGCTTGAGCGCTCAAGGAGAACTGCTAAAATTCATTGGCTTGGTTCGCAGGAGGAGTTCTGCGCGCGTGGTGGATATGGATGTCATGGAAAGGACGCATGCGTCTGGAAACGACGCCAGCTATGTTGGAACTTTAGTTGTGGTGGGTGGGGACCGCAGTGTGGAATGTTTTTCCATCCGCGATGTCTTGGCGGCAGAAGCCCACCGCAAACGCAGGGCGAGGCGCGCGAAAGAGCGCGCAAAAAGAAAGCTTACTGAGAAACCAGGGTCGTCTGCGAGCAAGCGGCTACTTTTGGACGAGGAAGTAGACGAGGAAGAAAAAGGCGACAAGATGGTTGCAGGCACGTACACGCCAGATGACACAGAAAATACGATTGCGATCGACGTATTGGCTGCGATTCGTCTCGTCCGTCTCAAATCTCGCGTACATGCCATCTCTGTGCTAGATATCCGCTCTAGCCGTGGATCTTCTTCTTCGCCAGGTCTCACGTCCTCACGGCTACTGATCCATTGTCACAGCAACGGCTTGGAGATTATTGACTTGCCTCTCGTGCCTTTGGCAGAGACCGGCCTGTTTGAAAATATGGAAAAACGAGGCTCCTTTGACAGCATGGGACACCGCGGAGACGTGCGAGCGCTGGCAATGAGCCACGACGAGTCATTCCTAGTGACGGCGAGCGCAGCAAAGACTCTCAAAGTATGGAGTTTGTCTGAGCTTTCGCGTGGCCAGTGCCTGCGGTCAATGACCACAGATGGCCATGCGCTTGGTTGTCTGTTCGTGCCCGACCGACGCAGTCTGGTGATTGTCGCAACGAAGGAAGGCGCACTCCAAGTACTTCGCACAGGCTCAGGTGAGTCTGTGTGCTCGATTCCGCAAGCTCACACTGGTGCCATTTGGAGCATAGTGTGGCACCCAAAGCAAGCGCAACATCTGTCCGGCTCCTACACCTTGATTTCCGGTGGAGCGGACAAGAAAATCAGGTTTTGGCGCTTTCATGCCGACCGCGCTGAGAAGCACGTGGCGGGAGATGACGACGAATCGAGCAAGGGGTTGCTGGAACTTGAGCGCACGGCCGAATTAACAGACGAAGTGCTTTGCGTGCGGTGCTCGCCAGACGGGAAGATGCTTCTGGCATCCTTGCTAGATAGTACTGTCCGGGCCTTCTATGCAGACACACTCGCTCCTTTTGTGAGCTTTTACGGCCACAAGCTGCCCGTGCTGAGCATGGATATTTCGTCAGATGGTGAAATGCTGGTGACGGGGTCCGCCGACAAGACAATCAAGATTTGGGGGATGCACTTTGGCGATCTGCGGAAGAGCCTGGCGCGAGCACACGATGACTCGGTTTTGAATGTGCGCTTGCAGGCCGGCACGCACTACTTTTTCAGCGGCTCGCGTGATGGGCGACTCAAATACTGGGATGGTGATCGATTCGAACTGATTTGCGATTTGACCCGCCATCACGGCGAGTGCTGGGCCATTTCAACCAGTGCAGACGGCGAAGTGGTCGCCTCTGTAAGCAGCGACCGAGCAATCCGGGTGTGGCGACGGTCGGATGAGCAAATGTTTTTGGAGGATGAGCGCGAGCAACGACTGGACGAGATGTTCGAGCGTGATCTTCTCACAGACCCGGCACTCGGTGCGCTGGATGATGATGACAACGGAAGAGCCAATCGCCACTCTCTGATCATGTACGAGCCCGACGCGGGAACGCAACAAGCCGTCGGACAGAGCTCAGTGGCCGTGAAGCGCACGCTTGAAAGTGTGCGCGGAAGCGAGGCGCTCATGGAAGCGTTGGAGCTTGCAGCAAAGGAGCAGGAACGTAAGGAAGAAGAGCAAGGCGTCAATCCATCCATGTATAAGCCTTCAATGCTTTTGCTTGGCTTGCAACCAGATCAGTACGTGCTGCGCAGCCTGCGCCGGATCAAAGTCGCGGAAGTAGAGTCAGCCTTGATGTTGCTGTCTTACTCGCAGGCGCGATCCCTATTAGAATACTGTGTTGGGTTCTTGCGAGACCCGGCTACGGCCATTCTGCACGGCGAAATGGTGGTACGCATGGCTATTATTCTTGTGCGAAATTACCAGAACCAAATTATTGCAAGTGGCGAGCGCGAACTGCTTCAGCAGCTCGCGTTCCTGGTTCGCAAATGTACAAATGAGCTCAAGCAGCTACTAGGCTGCAACATGGCAGCACTTGATGTCTGGGGGCAGGATCTTGCCGAACGAGACCAAGCTCCGTTCCGTGAAGCGATCAAACGCGTGAACGTGGAGCACAGACTGGCGATAAAGAAAAAGTCAAAGAAGAGGAGGATCGGATCGAAGGGAATCTAGTCCATTTTTAAAAACAGAAATCATGCGAAGGAAAAATCAAAACAAAAATGAAATCCGCCTGATGCAGTATTCTACTCGCGCGAGCTGCAAACACACAAAGGTCCAGTCCGCTGCGCATCTGCCTCAGTCAGCGGCGAAGTGCGCCTGCAGCTTCTTTGGTGCGAATCCGGTAATTTGCGGAGGCGCAGAAGCAAGGCCATGGTCGGTCGATATTACCCCCGACCCTAGACACACGGGACCCTTGTAAAAGACAGCGAACTGCCCGGGAGCAATTCCACTGTTGCGCTCTTCAAGTTTCACGCTACCGCGCGACGGGTCAAGCGCATCAAGGGACAAGGTACACTTGTGCAGTTTCGGGCCGTGCCGGATCTTCACTATCAGGTCTTGCGTTGGCGTCTCCAATAATGAGGCTTCCTCGCTGGCGCGCCCGATCCAATTCAGATGCTGTACTCCAAACGAGTCGCGCTCCTTATCCTCGGCATCGTACTTGTTACTCACGTACACAATATTCTGCTGCGGATCCTTCGAGACCACGAACCAGGGCCCTCCTGCAAGTCCAATCCCTTTACGCTGGCCCAGCGTGTAAAACCAAAAGCCGCGGTGCGACCCCAGCTGAATACCAGTGTCATAGTCAACAAGAGCTCCTGCCTGCGTGCCCAAATAATGCTCCAGAAAGGCATCGAACGGAAGCTTTCCCAGAAAGCAAATGCCCTGCGAATCCTTGCGGCTTTTGTTCGGCAAGTCAAAGCGTTCCGCCAGCATGCGCACGGTGTTCTTGTCGTACATGCCGATGGGGAACATAGCTTTCGACAGTTGCGCAGTTGTTAGGTTTGCCAAAAAGTAGGTCTGGTCCTTGTGCGTATCTACGCTCCGGCTTAATAATAATTTCCCCGGGACTGTCTCATCAATCTCAATGCGTGCGTAATGACCTGACGCCACCCGTTTGAAGTGCTTTCCGACGCGATCCAGGAATACCCCAAATTTAATGCGGCTGTTGCACATGACGTCTGGATTCGGCGTCCGCCCTGCGCGCGCCTCTGAAATGGTGTAAGACACGACCTGATCCCAGTAGTCGTGCTGCAAATCGAGCGTATGCAACTGAAGCCCGGCTTGCTCACATACTGCTGTGGCATAGGCCACATCTTCCTCCCACGGACATTCGTTGAGATGGGATAGCTCGTCCTGGAGCCATATCTTCAAGTAAAAAGGGACCACTTTGTAGCCTTGTTCTAGCACGAGCCGCAGAGCGACTGATGAGTCGACCCCACCGGACAACAGCACCGCGACTTCTTCGCGCGTCTCGCCCGAGTACCGTCCGTGCAGTATATCGTCCATTGTACTATCTACAGAGGACAATGGAACAGCCGATTTCATATTCGAAGCCTGGCCATTGCGAACAACCTGACTAGGATCCGGCGTTTCCTCACGAAGCTGTTGCTGGATGAGCTGAACGATATTGCGCAGTCCATTATTTCTGGACGGTGTCAATGCATCCAACAGACCAGCGCTCCGCGCAAATTCGCCAACATCCATGGCAAGTATCTCGTCCACAGAACACTGCGCCATGCCGTCCGCAAGTATGCGGAGCAGCCCGGTCGTCAATTTGGCATCTGAGCTGCCGTACAGAACAATCTCCTGACGTGATTCTCCTTTTTGCGGGTCAGAAGGCGCCACCACTCGAGCCTGGACGTAAGTCACACTTGTGCACCCAGGCACCCTGGTCGCAGCACTTTTGTGCAACGCCGGCATGTCCTTCAACCGTGACGCTTGTGGCAGGGAGTTCTCGTCTGCCCATTTGACGAGTAGAGCGCATCGAGCCCGCGCGTCTGGCTCATTCGAGAGCTGCTGCGCCGCCCGCTTCAGTCCCGCAGGAACGCCCTGCTGCGCGGCACTGCACCGAATATGATGGTGGTTCGCAAGCCGTCGCGCGCGGGCGGCTGCCACGCGAGCGTGTAACGTGCGCACCCCGCCCACGAACATCGAACTACAGCTTTCACGAGACTTTATGTGCGACGAAGGCAACAGCACTGGTACTTGGAACGCCATGAGGGTATGCGAGCATAGCGCGACCTGCCGAGCAGCGCCGAAAAGCTTCCACGCTGCTCAACAGCCGTGCGCCACTGCCCGGCGACACCCGTCGCACGCTCCCTCGTTATTAATGGTTACGCCGAAACCCTAATTATAAAACGCTGTCTAACCGGCTAACCGTTCGGCAAGCTCGCGCTCACATTGGGCCAGGGTTTGCTCCAAGATGAGATGGTTTCGGATCATGGCGATGGCCTTCCACGTAAAGCGAGCGCCCTGCGTGAGATACTGCTCCATGTCGGCAAAGTCTGGGTCCCGA
Organism: Porphyridium purpureum; assembly: GCA_008690995.1. Classification (NCBI taxonomy): domain Eukaryota; phylum Rhodophyta; class Bangiophyceae; order Porphyridiales; family Porphyridiaceae; genus Porphyridium; species Porphyridium purpureum. The sequence continues at coordinate 1,542,330 of VRMN01000002.1, read as the reverse complement.
ATGATACGCAGGTAGTCATGGAATATTCTGAGGCCACGTTTTGGAACGATCGTGACCTGGCCGGTGAATTGCTGCAGCACGAATTTGCTAAAGTCTACGCCAAAAATGAGCGGTAGCAAATCAAGCTCTTGAATGAGGGTAATCCACTTGCGCATTTCCAATCGCAAGAGCGCCTCCATGGTGCTCAAAAAGAAGCCGCCATGAAGTCCCGATCCATGGCCCCGCCGTCTTAAGTTGGGGTCTCCAATCGAGCCCTTACTTTGGTACATAAATGGCACTACATGCGGGTTCGTCTGGCTCACGATGAACCAATTCACGTTCAGCAGCTGCGAAAGCTGTTCCTTGGGAATATCGTTCTTGATCACACCGTCGGACCACGCCATGCCAAAGCTGGAAAACGGTTCCAGTCTGCCGTCCGCCCGCTTTCGGAAGAGCTGCACCGGCTTCAAGAGCCCTGGCATTGCCGAGCTGGCCACCACTGCGCTCCATATTACCACATCTGGAGCAGTCACATGACTCAGAATCACCGGCGCACCATACTTGAGCGTGCTGGTAACTGTGATCGCGAGGGTCCGACCCGTCTTCTCATACGCTTCCTGGAATGTCATATCGCCAAAGGTGACAGCTTTCATCTTCACGTAAAATCGAGACGTATCAAAGGCCGCTCCAACCGATAGGTATCGCAAAATAAAACGGACCCATGACTCGTCACATGCAGTAAAGTACTGATGCATCGACGGATGCAAAAACTCCCTCAATTCCTCATCCGTGCGGGTCGCAATGATTGCGGCCGCCATGGCCCCGGCGGAGGAACCACTTACAACAGTCGGAATCAACTTTTCTTCGAGAAGCGCTTTGCACACGCCAAAATGGTACATTCCCATGTACCCGCCCGACGATAAGCAGAGCGCGCTTTTCCCGTAAGCTTGGATGCACTTGCGGAAAAACTTGTGCTTTTGGAAGGGACTCATTGTCTCGCTTTGAAAGACGATGAGCGTTGCCTCCACGACGCACACCACAAAGCGATCGATCAAAAACTTGGTCCCGAAATTTGCCTCCGTGTACAAAATCGAGTTGTCAATGCCTAGACCAGAGAGATTCTGATTGTAGATGCTGCCTAGCGTCTCCATGAGCCTCTCCACATTGTTTTCCGCGTTTGCCGCTTCCAACTTGTTGATCAGTTCAAGAACAAGTGCCGAGTCGTAGTACGGACTTTCATTGTTTTTCTTCCACGCGTCATATTTTTCCAGAGTATCTAGTTCTTGCGCCACACTAGCCCACTCTGAGTAGCTTGACGTGCTGCTAAGCTCCAGCAGAAGCCGTCGTTTCTGACCCATGAGCAGGAACGAAAGAAGTTCGTACCCGACGATGTACAGCCGAACAAGCGCGTACAACATCAGGTAAAAGAGCAGAAACGAAGTAATGAGGGCCAACAAAGGCCATCGGAATCTGCGCAAGTTTCCGCGCGGTGTTCCTTCAAACTTGCTTAGCAAGTCATAACTCAAACTGCTTTGGCGTCGCGGACCAATCCCCTGAAGGGAACCCTCTTCACTGAAATTATGGTGGGCATCAGCGTCCGCACCATGCGGCGTTGAGGGGGCTGGCGAGGGAACCCCCGCATTCCCCGTCTTGAACGAGCGCAGCATTTCCCTCACGGCCTCGACAACTGAACTACGCTGCGCGGCGTCCTCGGTGTTTCGCTCCCCGCTCTTTGCGGCGTCTGCTCTCTTTGGAGACGACAGAGCGGCCGCGCCATCCGGACTGTAAGAAATGTCTCCATTCAAAATGGTTTGTTCCGCTCTCTTCTCCGTCCCCGTGCTGGTTTCGTCACAGGACGTGAACCTCCTCCGAATCATCTGCTCCATAATTCCGCGCCTGTTATTTCGACAGTACCGTTGACCGCTCCAGTCGCACCTTCAGCCGGCAGCACCACCCACGGCTTCCGCGACGTGTTTCTCTTTTTGTCGCGCGCTACCTTTCACGAACGTGCAAGCCCTTTTCACACACTCCTGACCGCTCTGCGCGCTCTCATGCAACACAACCAGACGCGAATTTTCTCTGCCTGCTTCGATGCAACGCCGTCGACCCTCGCGCTGTCAACATGAGTACTTCTACACCACCACGCCTTTCCTTCTTTCGTCGCTCTTCCCTCCTCCCTTGCCTCCTTGCAATGTTTCCAGGTTGAAGCACGCACACACACACACACACCCCACCAACACAACCTGCTCCGAAATCGGTTTAACAGTTTATCGGCTTCAGTCCTCACTTTCTTCCATAGTGAAACGGCGCCTTTTTATCATGGCCTTTGAACCATCTACTTTAAACCACAAGACTCGATGATATGGTGCTGCGGTAAGTGTACCCTTGAAATCGGTGGGTGTACAGTAAATCGTTGATCGTTTTGTGCGGTGAGCGGACAAGCGTGGTGACTGCGGTGTGAACGTGGTGCGGATGTGTGTGTCTGCATGATGCGATGGAGGCAGGAAGAGAACAGAAGCAAAGAAGCAAGTATGGGGGCTAGGGCGAGCCAGGTCGTGCAAAAGGACGCAGTCGTCTGTGATGATAGCGACCGTGCCATTGTTCCTGCGCAGGCGCTGCCCGTGACAACATGGCTGGAGCTGGCCAGGGCGTGGCTGCAGCTGCCGGCGTTGCACAGCTGGCTGGCGCGTGTCGCACGCAGAATGGCCGGGAAGGGGTCGTCGTCAGTTCCTTCTGGGCCAAAGCAGAGCGTGCCAGTTTACGTCATGTTTCCGCTGGAGTTTGGACTGGATGATGCCGAACAGCCGGTCGGATTTGCAGAGATGGTCGAAGAAGGACTGCAGTTTCTGGCATCGATGGATGGAGTGGCGGGCATTATGGTCGACGTTTGGTGGGGCCCGTGTGAGCCTCAGCCTGGCAAGTATGTGTTCGATAAGTATCTCCGACTGGCGCAGCGGTGTAAGGAGCTCGGGCTGCACATCCAGGCAACCATGTCCTTTCATCAGTGTGGAGGAAATGTTGGCGATACGGCATACATTCCGCTGCCGCAGTGGGTGCGCGAATGTGCAACAAGGGAGGACGCATGGTACATGGATTACCAAGGCGACCAGGACTTCGAATACATTTGTTGCCTCGCAGACCACGAGCCAATTCTGCACGGTAGGACGCCAGTCCAGTGCTATGCGGACTTTGTGTGCGCGTTTTGCGTGCAGCTAGAACCATTCATGGGCAAAGCACCGGTCGTCACAGAAATTCAGATTGGCTGTGGACCTTGTGGTGAGGTGCGCTTTCCGAGCTACCGCATGCACAAAGGCAAGTGGTCATTCCCAGGCATTGGGAGCTTCCAGTGCTTCGACCGTCGCATGCGGCAATCGCTCCAGCAGAGTGTCAAACAACAGGGCAAGCCAGAGCTGTTTGCCGAACCCGTCGTGTGTCGGTACAACGATACGTTGCAGAGCTCTGAATTCTTTGGAACACATTCGTCGGAGCTGCCGCAGTATTCTTCGGAGCGAGGTCGGTTTTTCATGGAATGGTACAGCGAGTGTCTTGTGAAGCATATGAACGACGTGCTGGGAGCTTGCTACAAGGAAATTTCCGCGTTGCCATTCAGCTCGAATCCACCGCGCCTTTCCATCAAAATTTCAGGCGTTCACTGGTACCACAATACAAGGTGCAAGCCGGCAGAGGCTTGCGCGGGATACTACGTGAGTGATTCGTACGATTTCTACGCACGCGTGGCGAGTAGTCTGGCCGCACTGCGCGAAGCGTATCCAGCGTTCGAGCCGCCCATTTTCAACTTTACGTGCCTAGAAATGCTGAACCGACGGCAGCCTTCAGGCGCGCGGTGCGACCCCGAGAATTTGGTTCGACATGTTCTCCGCGTGTGCCGAGCGCACGGAGTGGTTGTGGCGGGCGAAAATGCGATCGAGGGATATGCGTGGAGGGATCACTATCAAATCCGCAAATTTTACAAGATGGCCCGAGGCATGCACGATGGCTTTACGTATCTTCGGCTCGGCCGGAAGATGCTTCGACACAAGAGCGCAATGCGCCGTTTCGTTCAGTCAATGCAAAATGTTTAGACGTCGATCTTTTCGTTCGCGACGTCGGCATTGCGCAAGAGGGGAGAAGCACGCTAAACCAAACCAAACATCGGAAGAGCTTGCATCTCTCATTGTGGACTGAGCTCTCTTTTGAATTCTAGCGTCAGCTCAAGAATTTCGAGGCGAGAAGTCCCGTGGTGTGAAGTGGTCGATGCCCTGCCCTATTCACCCGCGCATCTGGCCTACGCAAGATCCTCCGTCCCAGTGCCTTCGGAGACTTCGAACAAATGCTCTGTTTGGACGCCCTCCGAAACTAAAGTGTGCATAATGAGATACTCCTCCAAAATCATCGAGAACGATTCGCCCTCTGGGAGCTCGGGCTCCTCGAACTCTTGCGGCGGCACTGAAATGACATCCACGGTGCGCCCGTCAGGAGTCTTTTCCTGCGTCACAACCACCTTGCCAAGTTTGCTGGACGATGCGTCGCGCATAGAGGTTGTTCGCAGCATTGAATCCTTCGACGATACCGCAGGCGAATCCTTCCGATCGACTTCCTTGTCAGTCTTCTCCTTGGATACCGCGTCTGCCTCTGCCTCTGCCTCTGCCTCGGGCGCAGCAGAGACTTTCTCTGCTTCCGCTTCGTCATCCACGGCAACGTCTGCCATTACGTCGCTCAAATTATCCATCGACTGGCCCACACGCACGCTCTTCGACTCGGTTTCGCTCGCGCGTTTTCTCCTCTGCTTCACCTTTTCCACCACGTAGTGCTTAAAGTTGGCACAGTGCTGCGGGTACATGTGGTAGAATTTGACCATGTTTTGCTTGACGGCCTGCTCGAGATAGTACCCAACATAGAACATATTCACTTGGCAGACGCCGCTGACAGTGTGCATTGTCGCCGGCGGACTGCTCCCTGCACTACTCGTGGTGGTTTGAGCACCGCCGGCCTCCTTTTCCGGCACGTCCTCCTGCGCAGTGTCTGGCTGCAATCGGTCCTCTTCAGTTCCTTCTGGGGCAAGGGGCCCCGCTTCTTCATTGGCTCCCGGTTCGGCGACGTCCACGACGGCCGCGTCGGGCTCTGCTGTCGGTATCTCGTACGCTCCAAGCGAGAGATACCCTTTTGTTTCGATGAATTCTCTGAGAAAGGTGGGCCGAATCTCAAAGTCGACATGGAACGGCTTTGTGGCCTGATTCCAGCGCTGATGATCGTGCACCTCGAGCATCGAGTCGCCAATGACCCGCATGACCATATCTGGTGCCTCGACGTGGCGCGGCACGTACGTGCGTATCCGCCGAAACACCTGCTCGTCGTCATGAAACTCGGGCTCGGTCGCCGAGATGCGCTTCAAGCACCCATCCTTGACCAAGAAATCCAGGAACCCACCGAACGACATGATCTTCCAATAATCCTCGCGCGCCCAATTCAGCACGCATTCCACGCGGAACTCCAGCGGCATCTTGCCCACAACCCCTCCGATCTTCTGCGCACCGCCGCCCTATCCACTCACACACCTAACCCCCTCCTTTCTTTTCTCTCCTCTCTTCTCCTCTCCTCTCTCCTCTCTCTCGATCTCTATCTCCCTCCTCCCTCTTCCCTCGTCATCACACCCGCATCGCTCGCGACACGCGCCGTTTTTTTTTTTAACCGCCTCCCACGATTAAAATAACGCCGCGAACCGCGCCTTTTTTTCACGTCGCGCGTTTCTCCATGGCGATATGTTTTTCGATGTTCCGATGTTTCGTATGCGCGCGTGGGTGTTTTTCTATGCTTGTGTCTGGCGGGATAGTGTTCAGTTGGTACTTGTTGGTAGTGTTCAGTGTGCAAACCGTTTTCGGAAGCGGGACGTGGGTGCGCTGCGCTGCGGCTCGGTATAAAAGAACGCGGTGAGGGTGATGAGGTTGGGAGGTGGCGATAGGAAGGAAAGGGGGAGGAAGGATATATCCGTGCTGGTTCGAACGTCTAGGGAGGCTGGGGTCTGAGGGTGTGTGCTTTTCAGCTGTGGTGTTGGAGAACAGCGGCTTGTGGTGTGGCGCTTGACGATTGGAGTTGAGTCGGTCGGTTGGAGGTGAGGGGGTGCGACACGCGAGCATGGATCACAAGCCGGTGTGTTTTGTTGGCGGTTTGCCGAGTGTGTCGATAAGAAGATGGGATCTGGGTGGTGACGCTTATGGACGGGCTGTTGTGGAACAGACGTGTGCCCTGGACGCGCAGTATGGCAGGCGTGGGGGCGCCCTGTGCAGGCCGTGCAGGATGGTGCGGCCTCCGCGCGTGGAAATGGCAGACGCGTCGACGGCCCGGTCCGCGTCAGCTGCGGCAGTGAATATGGATGCAGAGTTTGCAGCGCTCAAGGCGCTGCAAAATGGCTCGGACATGCGTGGGGTCGCAGTGAAGCTCGCAGCCGAACATGAAGTAAATCTCACCTTGGAGCGCTGCGCGGCGTTGGGCTACGCGTTTGTTGTCCAGTTGGCCCGCATCAAAGGCAAGGCGCCGGCAGAACTGAGTGTGTCCATTGGCCGGGACTCGAGAATTACTGGTGATAGTATAGCGTTAGCCGTGGCGTCCGGGGCTCTGCAGGCCGGCGTCGGGAAAGTCCTGGATGTGGGGCTCGCGACCACGCCGGCGATGTTTATGTCCACCATCACGGAAGGCTTCATGGTCGATGGCGCCATGATGCTCACTGCAAGCCACTTGCCACCAGAGCGAAACGGGATCAAGTATTTCACCGCGCAAGGCGGGGCCTCAAAGGCTATGATCAGCGAGCTGGTGGAAACGGCGTTTGACCTGATTTCCGGGCAAGGGCCATCACTGGCCTCTTCGTGGGAAAGCCTTGACCAGGCGCGCGTGCAGCGCTCGGTAGACTTTTTGAGCGTGTACGCAGACATTCTCGTGGAAAAAATTCGCGCGGGCGTAAATGATGCTGACCAGTACGACAAGCCGCTGCGAGACTTCCATGTAATTGTGGACGCGGGGAACGGTGCGGGCGGCTTCTTCGCGACAAAGGTCTTGCAGAAGCTGGGCGCTGACACGTCTGGCTCACAGTACCTGGAGCCGGACGGCACGTTCCCGAACCATGTGCCGAATCCAGAGGACCCGGACGCCATGCACGCCACCGTGCGTGCAACCTTGGACAACCGTGCGGATCTCGGGATTGTGTTTGACACTGATGTTGACCGCTCGGCGGTAGTAGCTGGCCACACTGGCGAGGAAATCAACCGAAACAAGCTGATTGGTCTCTTATCTGCGATTGTGCTGCGCGAAACGCCCGGCGCGACCATTGTGACAGACTCGGTCACCTCACTGGGCCTCAAAAAATTCATTGAAGCACGAGGTGGGAAGCATTTCCGGTACAAGCGAGGGTACAAGAATGTCATCGATAAGGCCCTCGAACTGAATGCGCAAGGTGTGAACACTCCCCTGGCGATCGAAACGTCTGGACACGGCGCGATGAACGAAAACTATATGCTCGATGATGGTGCGTACCTTGCGGTGAAGATCCTGATAGAAATGGTCCGTTTGTACCGTGAGACAGGCAATAAGCGCGCCATGGGCGAATTACTGGCCGAAATGGAGCAGCCCGCAGATGAAAAAGAATTCCGCATCAAGTTTAAGGAGGAGGCGAAGGCGCATTTTTCGGACCACCAGAAAACAATTCTCGCCGCCTTTGAGACGTTCTGCAGCAATCTTGACGGATGGACCGCTGAGGCAGAAAACTACGAAGGATATCGATTTACGGTGGCGCAGGCTGACGGCGATGTGGGATGGGTACTGTTACGCTCCAGCCTGCACGACCCTTTGCTCGCCATGAATGTAGAAAGCAGCATGGTCAACGGATGCACAGAGATTCTTGACGCCTTGAAACCGTTTTTCGAACAGTTTAGAAAGGAGCTCGATCTGAGTGTACTAAGTATATAGTCACAAAAAAATGAGCTGGGAAGACCGTTTTCCTTTCAACTAAGAACCAGTTGCCTATTTCAGAATTCAGCCGAATTCGGATTAATTCGCCTTCTTCGGCGATGCTCCTGGGTCCGAGCCGTCCTCACTGAATGCCGTGAACATTTTAAAGTTCTGAGTGAGTCCAAGCTTTACCTCAGCCTCGCGCAGGTAAAACCCGACGACCATGAGCCAGAATAAAAGCTGGCCTAGCTCCGAGGCATTTGTTTCCACCGCCGCAAGCGGATTCGGTGGCAGCCGCTGGCTTTGAAGCACGGCGCTCACAACTTTGTTCATCGCATCGACCACCTCGGCACCTGCGGACTGTGTAAGCTCCTGCAAGTTGTCCGGTTCCATTTTCTGTATATACTTGACCAAGTCAGTCCCATCCTCTTCCCTCAGGCGTTTGATCTCCTTTTTGAGCGACTCGACCTCGGTGCGCATCTCACTAATGTACTGCTCCACAGGGATTTCCACCGTATTCCCGTTGCCGGCATCAAAACGCGCAACCCCGTCCTGAATTTGCGGTTCGACATTGGGCAAGGACGGAAAGCGCGCGAGCGTTTCACTGCTTTTGCCTCCATCATCATCCTCTGATTCAGAGCCGTTGCTCTGTGGCAAAGATTTATAGTTCTGCGAACTGCTGTCGGTATTCTCGAGTGACTTGGCCAGGGACACGCGATACGCAACGTTGCGCAGTAGATAGCCATTCAGGATGCACGACTGCATGAGTTGCACAAGGTTGGCCGTCACGGTGCGCAGCGATATCGTGTACAATGCCGGAGACAAGGTACCCAGCATCCCTCGGAGTGTCGCCTTGAATGCATCCTGCACTTGTGGCGGCGCAGTCTTTGCAAAGCGTGCAACAAGTTCGGGCGGCGGAACATCTCTTATCAGTGCAAACAATGGGCTCGAAGATTCGCGCTCATCATCACTGTCGTCGCTCCCCACGTCCCCTTTCTGTCCCTCTCGGCCATCCTCAGCGGAGCTCGAATACGAGGACGCCACATCAAACTCAATGTCCCGCGTACCAGAGTCCGACCGGTCTGCAAAAATATCGCGACCCTGCGCCTTCTCCTGGTCCTTCTCTCTATCCTCTCCACCCGCTGCCGAACCCGACTGGCACGTGACGACCACCCTAGATACGCCGTGCACATGCAACCTAGTTCGCTTCACTCGGCGCGCGGTCCCGGCCAACGGCGCGGACGTGGTTGCAAACGTGCCATAACCCCACTTTGTTGGGCACGCACACAGCGACGCCTTCAGCGATAGTACGTGCGACGGCGCGGCCGCAAACAAGGCCAGCGCAGGCATTCTGAGTTCTCCGCGCTTCTTTCTTCGCCCACGCGCGCCGCTACCACCAACCCATGCGACCTCCTCTTTCTCTATCCCGCCCACTCCACAGCCCGCAGCGAGGTTTTGACCGGAGCTGTACCCCTCGAAAGATTACAGTACACCCACCGCGTACCCTAATGCGAGCTGCGCTCAGATCGACTCAGCCTGATGGTCGCGGCCTCATCCGATGCCTTTCGCAGCTGAAGCACCGGCTCGCGTCTCTGTGTATGGACGGTCTTGGTGGCTGTGCTCCTGTACCTGGGACGGGCTCTGAGTTTCAGAATCGTCGTGCGGCTGCGTTTCTGGGTAGGGCACGAGCGGCGCAGAACGACGCCGAGCAGGATCCGCGCGGGCAGAGTCTTCCCCTGCAGATGTGTCGTCGTGTTCGCGCTTGCGCTTCCCGACAATGACGATAAGCGCGTCATCTTCCGTGACTGGTCTCGAGGACTCCGGAACTCTGGTCTTGTCGTGCACCTCCGGAGGCGCTGTGCGACCGCTGGGCTCGGTGTCTGGAGGATGCTCCTTTAGAGAAGTTGCCGTGAGCGGGTGAGCATCTGTCACATGGTCTGGAGGCTGACTTTGCTGTGACTCCGCCTGCGCTCTACTTGGCTGCACAGAGCCGTTAGATGGCGCGGGTGATCCAATCGCGGGAGGCTTTGGCTCGGCCTTCTGCTCATCCAGTGCGTCACGAGTTCGGACGTCAGATGTAACGCCGTCCGAAAGCAGATGCGCCTCAAGTTCGGTCCGCCCATGACAAGCTCGACTCTGCAGTTGCTGAGAAACGAGAGTTTGCGGTGGCGGCCTTTTCCCAAGTGTCGAAGCCGTGTCGTGCGGTATAGCCTTGTCAGTGTTCCATTCCACACCTTGCGCTGCAGCTTGCACGTCAGGTTCACCATTCTTAGTGCTTGGGCAAACCAAAGCCTCCAAATCGTCCAACGACATCAAAAGCGAGTGATTGCACAACAAGAAGTGTGTGGCCTCTCTTGTCTTTGCGAAAAGGCTCCACGACCCGGGCGATGTCACCGGCGTCAGATTCATCGCAAGTGAAGCAGGAGCTACTTGTAAAAGATCTGCGCGCTGATCTCGTTCCGCGAGCGAAGCTTCCAAACGAATTCGGGACAGCTCTGCGCATATGTGAAGCGCAAGATCATGAGACGTAGTGCAGATAGAGTCTCCGGAAGCAACGTGCTCAAAGATTATGCGCACGTCAGAAGGCAGAAAGCCGCAACCCACAAGCCCATTTGGTCTGAGATTGGAAGTGAATGAAAAGTGTTCTTCTTGTGCAAAGCGCAATTCCTCCATGCACTGCACGCGAACGCGAAACTCTCTCCGGCCATGACTATCCTGTCCGACCACAGTCTTAAAAACATTCGCGAATTCGCCGTAGCGGTCAAAGACCAGCGATCTCCATCCTGTCATGGCTTTCAAAAGTCGCGATCCAAGGCGCGAAGAATCGCGACCAGAAAGAAGTTTGTTCCGGCCTGTGATGCCCTTTGCCTCCTCCGCAACTTTGCACATTACTCGGAACAGGCCAGACCTCGAGGTGGATACAAGCCAGCTAAGTAATTCGCAGAGCGAGTCACAACACTCTGCAGAGAAGGGCATGAGGTCGCTGCTGCTACTTTGGCTTTCTTGGGCGTGCTGCCTTATCTGAGCGATGCAAGAGGAAATTGCATGCAGGCTGACCTCGCAAAGATCGACCAAAGTCTCTATGCAGAATCTGCGGAGCACAACAAGCGGTCCTTCCTCCGCAGACATGATTCGGGATTCGTCAAGTGCAATGTCCACCGCACCAGCCGCTACACTGGTGAGCTGCGTCCATATCCAGTAGCCGATCTTCTTGCTCCTTACCAGCGGAAGCAATTTATCCACCAATCGAGCAGAGGCCGACGCTGATGGAATGATGAACTGATTAAGCTGGCTTGAGTATGCACACATCTTCTGCATGACCGTGTCACTTGGAGAGCTTTCCGAACCAGGCGTCAGTTTGGTGGCAGTGTATCCGACCCAAGCAAAGCGACAGAGAACGGATCGTATCACGGCGTCACGCTCGCTCAAACTGCTACTTGGGGCATTGCCCTGCTCCATGACATTCATGAATAAGGCGCCCAGATGAGGAAATGCGGTTACTGTAGGATGGACCTCGGCGCGAGCTGCCTTGAATAAGTAATAGCTTGTTGCCAGCAAGTCCTGTTCGACAGTCATGGCGAGCGTCGCGAGTAAATGGTACGGATAGCCATGCCCCGGCGCTATCATTAGTGCCTTATGGTACAATGTTGACGCAAGCGCGCGGTGGTCCATGCCGTAGCTTTGGCTTCCGCCGTTACCGGCGACGTTTCTGCGCATAACCCAGATGTATCTCGCCAAATCACCTGAACACTGAAAGAGCTTCCGGCGCGCGAGCGCCAGCGCCATAATGTGCTGCGGATGCAGTGTTTGTAGCGAGCAGGCTAGCTGCAGAAACCAACCCAAACTCGACTGCAGGAACTCCATGTGGAGCTCCGACACATGCCCGGCGAGCGCGGCTCCTGACCGAGTGTGCGTGTCCAGTAGTTTGCGATACTTTTCGTGCACCTCGTGGACCGTGTGCTTCCATATGAGCCCAACTGCTTGCTCTACGTCTTTTTCCGGCGCGGGCGAGGCTTGCGAAGTTGAGGCGCTCCCGGAGGTGACAACCAGCCGCGGTGGATCCTGCGCGTGCGCATGACCTTTGCCTTTCGCGCGCCGATTAGCCTCTGCCGCCGCGACGCCGGCGCTGCCGCGTTTGAGCGCGTGCGCTTTCCGGTTCATCTCTACTTGTGTGCGAGCCACTTGCTGTGCGTCATCGCGGCGCTTCTGCTCCTGTGAATCAAGCAGCGCGTCCTGCTCCTGCGTGTCGACTCGAAACGCAGCGCTCCATCCCGCACCGCCGAAACCGCCTGCGCGGCGCGTCTGGTCTGTGCTGGTGTCCACACCGGGCTTTTCCGCGCCAGCAGACTCGCGAATCACCACGCTCAGCGCCTTTTCGCCCGTATCCCTCAACTTGCGCCGATGCTCCACCAGCCGCCGCTCCGCGTCGTCCGAGTCATCCTTTACCGACTCCTTCAGCAATCTCAGATGCACCTCCACGGCCTTCCTGAGCGCCAGCATCGCTCAGCACCTGTCTTCTCCCAGAACCTCACCACTCTATCCAGCACACCATGCACTTTCTCTCTCTCTCTCTCCCTCTGCCATCCACATCATCCGCCTTCCGGACTAGCCGCTGGTCTCAAGACCGTCCATCCTGCACGCAGCTTTTGCACACGCTTTCGCCCGCGCCCGTCTCGCCGCAACACTACCAAAACGACCCTAAAAACCGCGCTTTCCCTTCACCTTCTTTCGCGCCACAACCCAATCCTAAGTGAACCTCACTGAACCTGGCGATCGGCCTTGAAGAATGTAGTGATGACATACGTGCATCATTGAATGGTAAATGATAACACAATGGCATGATAGAATTAAAGATGACATATTGACATCATTCAGAAAGCGGCGTTCGTTTCTTCATTTTTTTTTTGTTGGACGCGAGGTAGATGGCGAGAGGGAGGGGGTGTGGGGAGAAGAGAGCGTGAGGTGGTGTTGATGTGATGGCGTACCGCACGTACGGGAATATGGGGCACGACGCGCGCGTGCCGGCGTTTCTAGATGATGCAGTCGCGCTGATGGAAGCCTTTCGGACAGAGTTCCACAACACAACAAGGGATTTGGGCGAGCGGGATGTGGCGTTGGTGAAGGTGACGCATCGTGCAGAGGGTCACGCCAGCGGGCTGGTCAGTGCGGCAAAGACGTCGCAAGCAGGAAGCAACGCGTCGGGTGCGGGTACTGCCGCGGTTGGCTCGGCTGCGGGCGCTGCGCCAGGCGGTTCGGCGAAGAAGGTGGCCTCGTCGCTCGGCGTCGCGCTGCAGTCCGTCGAGATTAGCAAGTCGGGCCACAGCCCCGCTTCTGGGTCTGGTCCCGCCTCCGCGCCAACCAAGGAGCTCGCGGAGAAGCTGAAGAAAAGTTTGGCCGAGCTGTCGGCCCTCGAGAAGCAGGGGATGGATCTGAGCGCAAAGAAGACCGCGATTGTGCAGCAATGCACCGCGCGATTGGACGGATACATGCGTTCGCTCGAGGATTCAATGTTCCAGTTTGAAGAGTATTTGAGGCGCGAGAACCGATGGCCGGATGAAGAGCACGCGAATGGCAACAAAGGCTTTGCTCCAAGTCCGTCCGCGTCGCCGCGTGCGAGACCCAAGGGCGTCACCACGCACAATGCTCCGAACCAACGACCCGCCAATGCGTCCGCTCTACAAGGCGACGCCGGCAACACCGTGGTCATTATTGACAATAATCTCGCGCTGGACCCTGACGAACCGCGCTACTGTATGTGCAACCAGGTAAGCTACGGTGAGATGGTGGCGTGCGAGAACGAAAATTGCCCGTACGAATGGTTTCACTACCAATGCGTCGGGCTCAGCGCGCCGCCAAAGGGCCGCTGGCGATGCGCCGAGTGCAAGAGCGGGAAGCAGAGAAGCTAGCGCTGCGCCATGCACCACCATCCACGTATCGGATCGGCGGCAACATTTAGAAATCATCTATTTATGCAGTAAAGCGACACCGCGTTGTCTTTTCAGAAGGCGCCGAGGCTGTTTGTAAGGCACGCGCTGGCTCGACGAAGAGGTGTGAGTTGGTCAAAAGAGAAAACGGCGCGCGGAAAGTTGCTTTGGGGCGTTGGGGAAGAAGATGAGCGATGGCGCTGAGTAGTTCGACGGGCACGTCGACGAGCACAGTGATTACGACGCGCGGGGTGTCAGAACCGATCTCGGTGGCACCGCCGACGGAGAAGGATCACCGGTTGACCAGCGAGCTGCAAGAGTGCTTGCACAGTAATTTGCTTTACGAGTCGCGCGAAGAATGCCAGCGCCGGGAGCGCGTGTTGCGTCACTTGACTCGTATCACCCAGGATTGGGTGGCACGGGTCGGTATTGCGCAAGGTATGACCGAGCAAATGGCCGCAGAGGTCGCCAGCGGTTGTCGTATCTTCTCATTCGGGTCGTATCGGCTGGGCGTGAATGGCCCGGGCGCCGACATTGATACACTCTGCGTATGTCCAAACCTCATTGATCGCAGCAGGGATGTCTTCGGTTTGCCAAATCCAGTCTCCAATCTCACGCCGCCAGATGAGAACGTACTGCTCAAGATCTTGCAAAGCACTCCCGAGGCCGAAGACGTGGTTGGGGTGGCCGAGGCATACGTCCCCGTCATTAAAATGAAGTTTGCGGGAGTCGAAATCGATCTGCTATGTGCCTGTGTGCAGATGAGTACTATTCCCCCCAACTTTGACATTCTTGACGACGTTGTTCTGCGCAACGTGGACGATGCCACCCAGCGATCATTCAATGGTGTGCGTGTGACAGACGCAATCCTCAGGTCGGTGCCACACATTGAGAATTTTCGGACAACGCTCCGTTCGATCAAGTTCTGGGCCAAGCGGCGCGGCGTCTACTCAAACGTGATGGGATTTCTCGGCGGCGTGGCATGGGCTATCTTGACGGCTCGCATTTGCCAGCTTTACCCAAACGCTGCGCCCAGCACGTTGCTGGCCAAATTTTTCCGCGTCTACGACAAATGGAATTGGCCGAACCCGGTCATGTTGTGTGAAATCACCAGGGGACATCATAACTTGCAGTTCCGCGTCTGGAACCCGGCAACAAACATGTCTGACCGGAGGCATTTGATGCCCGTGATCACACCGTCGTACCCATGCATGAATACCACGCATAATGTGTCCCAGAGCACGCTGCGCGTCATCCGAGCGGAGATCACGCGAGGCCATGAAGTCGTGCAGCAAATCTATGGGGAGGAGAGTAACCTTTCGGGAGCAGCCGTTGGGACGACAACAAGCGAGAAAAATGGCGCAGAATCGACCGCAGCGAGTACTGGGAAGGGCTCTGAGAAAGTCACGTGGGAAAGGCTTTTTGAAAAAACAGATTTCTTCAACGAGCACCGGACCTTCTTGGAGATCAGCATATTTGCGAACCAGCCGGACATGTTCAAAAAGTGGGCCGGCTTTGCCGAGTCGAGGATCCGCCATTTGATCATGAGTCTGGAAAGGCTTCCAAACACGATTGTGCGGCCGTTGCCGAAAGCATTCGATAACAACCCCATGTATTCTCCGGGCTGCTGCGATTCGTTCTTCTTCGGGCTCACATTCGAAGTCGTCGAAAAAGGCACTTCCATTGATATTTCACCTGCCGTGAATGATTGGAAGAGTAACCTTGACTTGTGGCCTGAGCGCACGCCGGAGATGCAGGTCCATGTGGCTGTTTTGTTTCGGAAGCAGCTGCCAGAATATGTTGGTGCGGGTGCACCGATTGTACGGGAAAAGAAGACCAAGAAAAAGCGAAAGCTCGCCGACAGTAATCCCACAAAGACAGGTGCCCCCGAACCATCGAACGGTGCAACACTTGGCAGCGCGTCTGCCAGCGCCTCTCCCTCGCCTTCTCTGGAAGCAGGCAATCAGGGGTCGAGTCTGGTTCCAGTAGAACACCTTCCAGCTGCGACCGACCCTGCATTGGCTGCAAAGCGCTCTCGCACCTCTCTTCCAGGGGAAGAAGAAACCTTGGGGAATACGGCACCTAACGGATCCAATTCACATCCTTTGCCCGCACAGGCCCAGCCAGTATCCACTGTCCAGACTGTGCCCAAGCCAGCGTCAATAGAAGAGGCCGAACCGACATCAGCCCTGAATACGAGCCCCGTAGCCCCTGCACCTGCTGATGCACGTTCGAAATGAAATCGAGCATGTGAGGCACCGTAGTCGTCTGGTAAAGCGTCTTTCTCTGAGCGGTGACGATGTCAAGTGTTTCTGCAGATGGCACGGCCTCGGAGCGGTCGCGGCTTTTGTCGCGCAGGCCCCGCGCGCATAGCTGGGACACAGTGCCGACGTCGTCAGAGTCGATAGAGTACACAGATGATGGCGAGGAGGACGCCGGCGGAGGCCGATTCGGTATGCTCAGTAGGCGGCGGTCCGTTAACAGGCGTGTCCTGCGCGCCATGATCCGCGCCGAACACACGGTATGGGTTCCCGCGAACAAGCGCTTCTTGCTGCCGTATGAAGACGACGATTTTGGCGACGACGGTCCACGAGGGCCCCAGCCGACCCTGGCGCGATCAGTTGATGAGCAAGCGCGGCGTGGAAGTGAATTACTGCGAGGTGCGACGCTCATATCCTACTCTGGAGATAAAATCATGCGGCAAGAGATTGGGTCTATCCCTCGGCTGGCAAAAGCTCTGGACTCTAAAGAGATGGAGAAGGAGATGCCTGAGAACAGTGCTCCGGTGACTCGCTGGTTATATGCTTCAGAACACTCAGATGCATTGCTTGACTTTCTCCGGGATCAAGGTGGGGTGCATCCGGCCGTCATTGAGGACTCGAGGTCGCAAGTGCAAAGACCGAAAGCAGATTTCATAGATGGAAATTTGGTGCTCATAACTCATTGTCCTGAGATGAGACGTATCGATGGGACCGACGACACCTTTCAATTTGAGCAGAATCAAATCGTCATGTTTGTGCTTCCGGCTTTTAATCTGGTCATCACGATGCAGCAGGATTCGTACTTCTGCACAAGGTACAATCCGACGCTTCCTTCGTCGCAGTCGCACACCCATTGGGCGAGTCGCGTATCGAGGAGAATAGAAGAGAACGTGGACTTGTTGCGCGGTAAAGGCGTGTCACATCTAGTGTATGCAGTGCTAGACTCAATCGTGGATCGCTATTTCCCGCTCCTGGAGTTCTACGGCGAGCATTTGGAAGAGCTCGAAACGCTAATGATTGAGGAACTCGACCCACAAATCCTTCGTGGCGTCACGCGCATCAAGAGAGAGATGCTTTTGATTAGGCGGCTCGTGTGGCCTATGCGAGACTGCTTTGGAAAGCTTCAATTGTTGCCGGATAACTTTTTGGACCTTGAGGCAAAATTGTACATGCGCGGACTTCACGACCATATGCTCCAGATCGTCGATATTCTTGAGACGTACCGCGACATTTCGATGGGCTTATTTGACTTGTATATGGGCAGCATGAACAATCGCCAAAACGAAATTGTGAAGATTTTGACAATTATCAGTACAATCTTCATTCCTCTGACGTTCATTACTGGGGTGTTCGGTATGAATTTCGACAATATGCCCGAGCTCAGTGCAGAGCACGGCTATGCTTACTTTTGGGTTGCGGTCATCTTGATTATCATTGTGCAATTTCTCATTTTCTTTTATCAAAAGTGGATATGATGGATGGGACTGGACTAGTCTCGTGGAAAACTGTCGCGGCGCTCGCAAATCGTCGAGAAGAAATATCATGCGAAGTCCGAGCTTGGGACTTTTCATACTTTGGGAAGGGAATTAAGGTTCGTCTTCATGGCCTGGTCAGGCTGTTCTGAAGAGTGAGGGCGATTTCCGTGAGGCCTGGATAGTGGTCTCTGTCGGAAGCGCGTATTCTGCACTTCAGAATGGTATTACTAGGATGCTCGCAGGAAGGCCACATAGAATGCAGGAAATAAAAAAGCTGTCCGCACTGGCTTCCAGCACAATCTACATTGTCTCCCTTCGCTTTGGCAAAGTATGTGACACCGCCCACGGTTCCTTTTTCGCCATCATCTGGGGACCTTGACCGGATTGATTGTGAGCTGAAAGCGATCGCCCAACCTGAGGAAGCTCGGCAGGATAGAGGAAACAACTCCGCACATCAGTTCCAGAAACACACTCCGAGGTGTGCATGAGAGCTAGAGAGAGAGAGAGAGCAGCGGATCCAGCTGCGTCGCTTCCGGACCAATGATTGACGAGAACATGCATGTTCATTCCTAATAATGCTTTGCTAACGCTCGCGTTCTACGCAGGCTTGAAGTTCTTATTCCCGAACAAGTCAAGTATGATGGTGTAGGTGCATTCCTGAGGACTGGCGCTTCCGGACTCCACCTTGAGGCGCCCTAATCGGTTCTGGTCCGAAAACTCACCTTCAATTTCGCGTTCGATCATGCTATTTTTGTGCATAGTCTCGAGAATATCGAGACTTACGGGGGCGTATCCGTACAGCTCATGATCACCCGAATTGACGAAGATGTAGAACTCGATGCGGAACAAGGCGTTCGGGTCGCTGTTGCACAGTGACTGCATCTTGATCTCAATCGGATCAAAGCAATATTTCTTGTCTGCCCTGGCTTTCTGTACCACTTCCGAGCGGTACACGGGACTCCACTGGAACTGCTCGCAGGGGTCTTTCCGCGCCTGCGTGATCTGAATGAATACTAAGGGTGCAAGTCGAGATTTCGACAGCAGCTTTTTCCGCTTCAGCTCTGACGCGACGATATGAAAGTTGACGGTCCGGATGTCGTCTGGGTCTTTCAATGGTGTAGCGAGCACGTGGATAAATGCGTGGTTCTCCTTCTTTGCGACTTGTTCGATCAGCTTGACTTTGAGTCTCAGATTTTCTGTGGACATGAGCTCCCTGACTCTGAATGTACACTCTCCAAGAAAGTCGTGTTTATCGGGGTTGTCTGACTTGGCGTCACGGTCTAGAACCGTAATCTGGAGCAACGGGTCGATGTACGCGGAATAGCCAATATCGCACGACCTGACGAACTTTGGGTTGAGAGTATTCCAGATGGTTTCTGTCTGCAGAAGATGCACGGGCTGCGACGAGGAGGACACCTCTGACACCACGATGAACGGGTCGGAGAGACTGAACAAGTCGCAATCCGGCAGGCTCTCTGCCTGAAAGCTGAGCTGAATGACGCTCGTGTCGCGGCTCGCCATGTCGCCAAACCCGTCCGGCGCGACAAACATGCGCGACGCGGACGGCTCTCGCGACACGCCCATCTTGTTCTTTCCCTCCACGTGGAACATTTCATTCACGCCCCCACCCATCCACCCACCCACCCACCCACCCACACCACTACCACGTCTCTCTCTCTCTCTCGCTTTCTCGCTTCCTCTCTACCCCCTCCATATTCGCTTCTCATCTTTTTCCCTTCCGTGCACTTCCGACCGAAACTTTCATCACAAACACGTGCGCGTTTGTAGTGAAAAGAATTACTCGAAACCCTAACTCAGCTGCCGTTTCAAAAACAAAAAAAAAAAAACGCGCCTCGTCATGCGCCAGATTTTTCGTATAAGGTACAGTGATCACTGTACATTATCGTGACCGTGAAGTACAGTGATTGTGAGGACGGACGGAGTGACGTATGCAAGACACGGTGACACAACCGGCTGCGGCTGCTGCACGTGGCGGCGAAGAGAGAGAGAGAGAAAGAGAGAGAGAGAGGAGCAGGAAGGGAGAAAGGAGGACGGAATGTATGGAAGGATGGTAGGGGTGCCGCCGCGCGGGAGGGCCGCGGCAACAGTGAGTGGGATGTGGACGCGCCTGCGAGGGGGAATGGCAGGCGCTGGAATGCTGCAGCAGCGGGCGACTTGTGTGACACACGCCTCCTCGTCGGCAATGTGGAAAGGCACTGCGGGAAGACACGGCCGCCTGCCTGGTGCGCGGAACGCATTTCCAGCAGGTTCAAATGGTCTGAACGCGTTGGGGGAGTGGGGCGTGAGTCCCGCAAAGGTGAGGCGTGCTGCGGGCGCGCGTAGCATGTATATTCAGACCACACCCACACCAAATGAGCACGCGCTCAAGTTTGTGCCCGGTGTGCCGGTGACCCCCAACGGAACAAGCGTTGAGTTTCTGAGCATGAGGGACGCAGGGAACAGCCCTCTGGCTCGCCGCCTGCTCGTCATCGAAGGGGTCAAGGGCGTGTTTCTGGGCGCAGATTTTATCACCGTCATGAAGGACCCCGAGGTGGAATGGGCGGTACTCAAGCCAGAGCTGTTTGAAAATATCACCGTGGCATTCAGTAACAACGAGCCAGTGCTTGAAGACCATGTAGAGGGCCAGGAAGTTATCACCGACACCACAATCCTGCCGGAGGATTCCGAGGTCGTGGCGATGATTAAGGAATTGCTTGAGACCCGCGTCAAGCCCGCCGTCGCGGAAGACGGAGGGAGCATCATCTACCGCGGCTTTGAACCTGCCACAGGTGTCGTTCAAGTCGAGCTACAAGGCGCATGCTCGAGCTGCTCGTCCTCGTCCGTCACACTCAAAATGGGCGTGCAGAACATGCTCATGCATTACATTCCCGAGGTTAAGAGCGTTGAAGAAGTTAAGAGCCCAGGCCAGGAAGCCTCCGAGGCGGCTTTGGTGTCCATGGAGGAGCGTCTGAAAGATTCGGGCCACCTCCGTAGCTAATAAAGTTGGATTTGTTGATTATTTGTACGCTACGGCTCAACGCAAGCAACTCGTTTTCATCTGTGGCCGGAAGGAGTGAATTGCCTTCCGGCCTCCTCGACAGCCTTGTCTGGCCGCAGTCATGGTACGCACAGCCACGCTCGCGTTCTGCATTTCTGTGCACGCGCCCGGCTTGTCCTACCGCGACGACGCACGCACGCGCGTGGGTGGTGCGGCGTCTTCTGCGGCGACAACTGCGGTGACGTTGCGATTCCCACGCGCTTCGTTGCGCCTTTCCCGAGTATGCGTGCGGGCAGTTCGCGACGAGGACAGCGCGCGGGAGGAGGTGACGGAGTGGAAACGTCTGCTGCGTACGACAGAAGAGGGCCGCGCGAACACACTCAATGATCTTTCTCTGTCCTTGCATGAGCAAGAGCGCCATGCTGCGCCGATCGAGATCGCACGTCGCACACTGACCGACGCCGAGCTGAGCAAGGGCATTGCGGTGCTGTGGTTTCGACGCAACCTGCGTGTGCACGACAATGAGGCACTGACGATAGCAAGGCGGTGCATGGCCGTCCTGCCTGTGTACATTTTTGACCCAGCGCACTATGGCACGGTCTTGTCCGAAGAGGGCTTTCAGAAGACGGGGCCACATAAAGCGCACTTCATTCATTCCGCGGTCGAGGCTTTGCGAAAGGCACTACGCGGCAAAGCTTCCGAACTCTTTACTGCGATAGGACCCGCAGAATCCAAGCTCATCCCGATGCTGCAAGCTCTCACGCAGTACGAGCTACCAATTTACTTGATTGGCTGTCGGGATGTATCCGAGCAAGGTATGACAGAGGAACGCGCTGTGCGCGCTGCTATCGCGGCTCAGCCGTGGGCAGCACAGTGCACGATGGAGTTTGTCATGGACGGTACCCTGTTCGATCCAGACCAGCTTCCAAGAGATGCAGCGGCTCTTACGACTTTCCAGAGCTTTGAGCAGGCGACGCAAGCTCTAGGTCTGCGTGTGTCAGAGCATGCATTTGCCTTTGAAGAGAGCGACCGGCTCGGCCCCCTCCCAAATCCTCAACCGCGGCTTGGCACGCTGCCAGACCTGGCGTCCGAACTAGGCGTGGAGGGATTATGTGAGCCTTTGAACTGGCCGTTCCCAGACTCGCGGGCCGTGTACACATTTCGAGGCGGCGAGCCGAGCGGGCTTGAGCGCATGGAAGAATACATTTTTGACTGGGACGAACTCAGCAGCTATGCAGAGGACAACCGATTTCTCGGTAGCACTCAGACGTCTAGTAAGCTGTCTGCCTGGTTTGCATGCGGCGCGCTCTCTGTTCGGGCGTACTTTCGCCAAATATTGGACTTTGAGAAACGCATGATTCCAAAAATAACACAGCCAGAGGAACTGCAGCTTGCGAAAGAATCACTGGATCAGATGAAGCGCAATCTGGTGTTCCGCGAATACCTGATGCTGCGCCATTGCGTATGCGGGCCGGCTTTGCCTTTATACGTCACAGAGGAGCTTTCTGAAGAAGAAGAAATTAAGCTCGACGCTTGGATAGAAGGCGAGACTGGGTTTGCGTACATTGATGCGATGATGAGCGAGCTCAAGGCAACTGGTTGGATTGCGCATGTGTCGAGGATGTGCGTGGCTTCGTTTCTGTTCCACGATCTTGGCGTGAGGAACACGCGTGTCGGGATTGAGTACTTTGCGAGTGTCCTGGTTGACTATGAGGAGGCACCCACAGTCTTCTTCTGGAACCGAGCGGCGGCATCTCCGCGCATTGACTGGCTCGAGCATGCACTGTACCATGATCCTGATGGCTGGTACACGGCGTCATGGTGTCGCACGCTATGCGAGGTGCCGGTTCCGGAGATCTTTACTTTTCACCATGATGATAGCGCCGAGACGAGGAAAGTGCTGGGCATGAGCGGTGTCAAGGTAGGCTACAACTTTATAAGGCCCATCATACTTCCCGACGGCTCGTTGAATCCTGCACGAACACAGTCTCGATCGGACGATAATGCTCTCGTGCATTAAAAGTTTTCCAGTTGTTAGCTCATGACATGTCGCGCCATGCTAGAAGAATTCTAATGTCGTCTGATCTGTACAAGTCGTCATATTCTTCCGGCGGTGTGAATGAGTGCTTCCATCCGGCGGCGTGGAACTGGCGAAAAAATTCAGGCACGGTCACTCTCAATTCTGCGGCGATGATTAATTTGACGTCTAATTTCTCTACCGCCCGCTCCTGTTGCTGCTCTGGCTTGAACATGATTTCCCATGTCCAATTCAGCGTTGCAATCAGATCGCTGAACGTGCTTTCCAGGTAAATGATTTCGACAGCGAGGATGTAACATCTCGTGGGCGCATAAAGGGACGATCCCGCAGTTTCTGAGCCCATGGCTCGAATAAGTGCAGATTTTACAGCCGCCGCATCAAAGCTGCACTCATTTGCGGGTGCGCTCCAAGGCAGCGCGCACACTCGCGGCGGATAGACAAATGCCGCTTGATTTGCCCGCACGTTCTTTTCCATGAGGGGCACGAGATGCGGCAGATCTGTCAGCACAACACGAGCGCCCAGCGCAGCCAGCACCAGTCCAGCCGCTCCCGTGCCAGCTCCCAGCTCCAGCACGACGCTCGACCTCCACATGTATTGCACCTGCTGCTTCTTCATCCATGCCACGGCCACAAGACACCCGTCCCAGATGGTCGCGCCTGTTTCGTTATCTGCGAGCTCCATATCTTCATGCAAGTGCAGCACCTGAGGAGCATCATTTTGCCTGTCAATACCCTCAACCTCGACTTGTATGACGCGCATCGTCCCGACTGTCAGGCGTCTGTCCGCCGATGCCTTTCGCTTTCTGTCCACCCAACAAGCACGCGGGTCAGGAGACGCCGGCGTGTTACTGGCTGAGCATCCTCAGTCACAGTTTACCTGATGCGTACGGACCACTAGTCGCACTTTTCTTTGGCACCACAAGCTCTCCGCCGTCATCCCGAACTTTTGGCGCTCTGTTATGCTTTTGTCGTGTAGCCGCCATCGACGGCTCAGTCCTTGAAGAGGGAGGCGGATTGCGAATGGTGGATCGGGTGACATTGTGCGAGTTTGGAACAAAGCATGGCTTTCATAGGAGCTGGGGTCGGTAGCTTGCGCACACGCAGTGACGTGTGCGAGCACCCGCGTCCGTGTCGACGGCGGGGGCGCGCCAAACCGTATGTTTGCAGCTCGCGGTCTCTTTCCGGCGCACAAGAGCAGTTTCGTCAGCAGCAAGGCGATGGCGCGGCCACTGCGCGGAGCCGCGCGATTTTGAACTCGACGCATTCGCCAGCCGTCGAGCCCTGGATTTTGATGCCCGGGAAATTCGACGCATTGCACTTGGGGCATTTCCAATTGCTGCAAAGCGCTTGCCGGCTCGGCACGCCGGTGCTGTTGACATTCTCTGGGATGGGCAAAGTGCTGGGCTGGGACCCGAGACGACGGCCCATGCTCTGGGAAGCAGAGCGTAACGATATTCTGGCCGAGTGGGGTCGCAAGTTGGGCAAGGACATTCGATGTGAAACCCTTCCTTTCGACGACATACGCTCCTTGAGTCCTGAGCAATTCATCGACCAAGTCATCGTTGAACGGTTCCATGCTTCAGGAGTGGTGTGTGGATACGACTGGCGCTTCGGCTTTAAGGCACAGGGCAGTGCCGACACCCTGTGCGAGCTCGCTAAGCCGCGCGGACTTCAAGTTGACGTCATTGAGAAGATCCGGATGCACGAGCTCGAGGTGTCGAGCACGCGTGTCCGCGAGCTTCTCGAGACCTACGGCGATGTTCGTGAGGCAAAGGCACTGCTGGGGCGCTACTACAGATTGCGCGGGCGTGTGGTTGCCCCTTCCGACAGCATACACTTGTTGAATCAATGGTCGGGATCGCAAGTCCACGTGGACGGAAGCAAGGGTCTGATTCTTACTGACATCGTCAACTTTTTCCCGCGCGCCGGTCGGTACGAGACTTGCATAACCTTTGACGGGCGAACTGCACCCTTGTGGGGTGCGGCCAGGTTGTGCAGGAGCGCGTTGGACGAGCAGCAAGACCGCAGAAACATGGATCTAATTATTCTGGAAGACGCGCAGCACTTATGGAGGGAGGACATGGGCTGCGCTACTGTAGAGCTGAGAAATTGGATTGAACCTTAACATGGGAGAAGAAATCAAAAAGTGTGCGTTTTGTCTCTGTCGCCGCTGCCATCGCCCAATCCTCACACACGGGTGCGAAAAGGCTTACTTCCGGGGCCTTGACCCTTTTTGTTGAAGGAGAAAGAACGCGACACCAAGCTTACGTGAGAGGTGCACCGCCGAGGACGCCGCTTATCTACGGATGCCCGAAGCAATAGGAGCCATAGAGTACTCCAACAATGCACCTTTTAACGCAATCCTTCAACGCCCGTTCTTCTACATGACGAGACCAAGTTCTCTCACTAGAAGCGATGCTGCCGAACTACATTGATACGGAGTTCTCAGACCAAAACATTCAACATGAATGCACATTTCAGATGCCCGCTGTATCTGCAACTCGCCCACTTGTAGCCCTCAAGGCTGCTTTCCGCATGCACTTACAGACTTTTCAGCTCAAAAATGCGCCGGCCCTGTGCGGCCTTGCGCTCAAAAGATGCACAGCCGACTGGATGTTAGGGCCTTGCTTATCGGCGGCATTCTGTCCCGGCGACCTATTCCAACAAACTCTTACCACGGAAACAGAAGTGGCACACACAAAAAAAGGGAAGCGAAAAGGCCAAGACCACAACGACAGCAGCCGAGACAGCCAATCGGAGCGGGTCATGTCGAAAGCCAGGAAAGCGAACATGGCCACGTCAGCAAGGCGCGTGCGCCACGCGTGCGGTACCGGTGCGCTTGAAGGAGCCTCGCGTAGCCGACGTTGCCGAGCGGTGCAGGCCTTGCACACCCAAAGTATCACGCCGGCGGATCCCTGGTGCTCTGGTGGCGGTGCTCATTTGAGACGAAAGCGCCGTAGACTGCTTTTCAAGGAGGCGTACTTCTTCAGCCTTCTCCGGGAGGTTTTCCTCTTCGAGCTCAAAACGGAGTTCCTTCAAGTCCCTCTCGAACATACTCAGCTGCTCATCCACCAGGTGTCCGTCCAGCCATCCGCACGCACGCTCAATCACATTGCCAAGACAAAGCGCCATCTCCATGGTCATGTTACTCTTTACCACCACGCGGAACATGCTCTGCTCGCCAGCGATATCGGTAAAGAGCGGCACCGCCTCTTCCGTCATGGGATTATGATATTGCATACGATAGCCACTCACATACCAATAATCATCGCTGATTGTATGCTGCAAGTCAATATCATCGTATGGAAGCGACAGCTCTGGGTTCAGCATGGCCGCCACCACAGGCAGGCAGAAATGATCACCATAGTCCAATAGAACAAAGCGCGGCTTGCCCCTGTACGTCATGGATCGAAGCCTTTCGCGCAATACGCGAGCAGTTTCCATCTGGTTCGCTGCCTTGTTGGCGTAACCTTGATGGCCCATTCTCAGGATCTTGTAGAACTGAACCATGATTCCGCTCGCTGGTCGCGAAAAATTGAGCGTGTACGAGTCAGCGTTGCCGCCCAAATACGATACGGAAATCGCAATGTGCTCCGAAAGGTCCTCCTTTGCCCGCCACACGACCCAGCCGGTTCCGCAAACCGACTCGCCAAACTTGTGGCCAGACGCCGAAATCGAGAGCACGTTTTTGAGGCGAAAGTCCCACGGTTGGAGCCCCTTCTGGAAAGGCGCAATGAAACCGCCTGACGCGGCGTCCACGTGGATCCCAATTTGCCAGCCCTTCTCCTTATTCATGCGCTCTAGCACATCGTTGACCTCCCACACCGGATCATAGTGGCCCGAGTAGTGGTTGCCCATGATGCACACCACGCCTATCGTGTGGTCATCTACCATGGATTCCACTTGATCGCCCGAGATGGTCATCGTTTTATGAGTCGGGTGGATCAAGCGAGGCTCAATGTCCATGTAGCGAAAAAGCTTTTCCCATGCGGCTTGGTACATGCTGGAGATCACGATATTCGGGTACTCGCGGCGCACTTCGGCCTCAGACAGGCCGTGTTTGGCGCGGTACCATGCACGCCACCGGAACTTGAGCGCAAGCCCGGCGAGTAAACAAGCTTCGGTTGAGCCCACTGTGCCCGCGCCCGCATGGACACCCGTCTCCACAAACACTTTGGAGTCCCTTGGTGCGTTCCAGAGGTGCGCAATCATATTGACCACGTGGTCGTGCACCTCAAAAGTCACGGGGTAGACGGTCTGATCAGCGATGTTGATGCGCATTCCCAGAGCGGCCACGGCCTCCTCGTCTGGTTCAAACACCACGTTCACATACGACGACGTATTGAGGCGTTCGTTGCAGTCCATGGCGTGATAATCCTCAATGATCTGCCTTGCAAAACGGCTCGGCATGCCGCGCTGAGGAAACACCGGCTCATCTCGGGACACAACGGGGCACCGCGCCAGGTCCGACGCATAGTATGTCTGCTCACCCATAGCCACGCGGCTTTCCAGCTCATAGATTCGCGTCTTCAGCTCCCGCACCAACTCCTCTGTGTTCGCACCTCCATCCAACGACGTCGGCGGAATCATCGCGCGACCCTTATCATCCATCTTATCTCTTACTATGTATATAAACACGCACACGCTCTCTCCACCTTGTCCAACCACTCTGTATCTCACCGCTTTCCTCCTCTTCACCTTGGTTCTTCGTTCCACCACGCTCTCCTCTCCAGCTGCATTCTCCTCCCGCTGCTGCGCCAACACCAAACCATTAAATAAAAAAAGGATTAACGGATATCCTCATATAAAAACACCCCATTCTCAATATGAGAAAGTACACCTCCTGTAAAATCGAGCTGGCTAGGGTCATAAAGGTGTACCATTGTAAAACGAGCCTGTTTCATCAGATACGTCGCTTTCTACTAGCATTGCGGCGGGTTTTTACTTCATTGGTGGCGGATGAGTGCAAGACGCCAAATGCACGTGAGCGCGAAGCAGCAGAGCAAGATTGGTGGTGGTGGTGGTCATGGTGGTGAGCAAGCCGGTCGAGATATGGTATGATAATTCCGTCTGCTGCAGGTTCATGTGGAAACGTCGATAGCTTTTGGCACAGTTTCGGCGGAAAGGAAGAAACTGAAAGGTCGCCGCCAATGTGAGGCCTGAGATATCGAGACCTCTTGCTTTTCCAGTGAATGGGGCACGATGCTCTTGCAATCGATTTGCGCGCAGCAGCGAATTCACTGCAGAATGTCTGTCCCGCAAAGCTTCTGCCGCCATCCGTCCGGATGACTTTGAGGAAGCACTGATTTTTTGCGCTCACATGATGCGCAGTCGCACGTGGAAGTCATTTCCTTCTTTCATTTTCACCTTACGGAAGTCTTAGTTGCTCCAAGGACATTTGAGCCATGTCTCACTCACTTGCTTCGCAGCTGTATGGACGTCACAGTCAAAATAATTACCTCCAGTTGGAACCATCTGTTCCTTTTGCTGTACGAAACGGTCTCGCCCGCGCACATCCAACGCAGCGGCGGCTTCTCCACCTCGTCAAAGGACAGACCATCCACACGAGCAGCGCTCTCCATGCGCAACTCAAGGTTAGGGCGCCGACTTTGCAGGTAAGACATCGGGGAAATGCAGTCTCAATATGTATCGCCATGTTCACAACAGCCAAGCTCCCATTTCCGCCTTTGTGTGCTGGAGAGTCAAAGTGTGCAGGCTTCAGCAGAGGGCAACCGCAGAAGAAGCTTTGACATTTTCGCGGCGCGAGACACGAATTGAGCGGCTGCAATGCATCCGAATCTAGCACTCCATGTTCTCCCAGTGTGCCAGGAATTCATCCTTGCCCTGCAAAGATGCCACGCCGACAACGCGTATCACAAGCACGTGGGTGTGTGCAACGACGTTCGCTTGGAGCTGGACCGGTGTCTCAAGCACGAGTCGCAAACGAGGCGAGAGCTAAATCTGCAGGCTGCCAAAGAGGAAAAGGAGCAAGTGCGTGACAGGATGGGGCAACGCGGCGCCATGCTGGACTAGCTGCATACCTGTGAGCATGGGCCCGCATCGTCGGGCAGCGCGCAACTGACCAGAAAATGGATGTTGAGTTTAGGCAGAAACCGCACGCTCACTGCGCCTGCGTATTCTACCTCGCGCTATCCAGACGAGGAAGAGTGAGAAAAAAACGTTCCCACAATCTTGCGCATTCTGCCTTTAGCCCGGCTCGGAACAGACCATCCAGGTCGATTTCCGTGATATAAACGCCCTTTGCGCACCTCGCCCGAGGTCCAAGGCGCCGCGGCGAGCCTGGGCCGCGTGATCGCAACCTTCTTAATTCAGCGATTGAGCTGAAGCCGAATCAAGTCCGTGCGGTGTTTCCTTCGACTTGGATTCCCGAAGTCAAACTTGTGGCAGAGGAAATTTACGAACTTGTGGACCAGGAGATGAGGAAGTGATGTGTTGTGAGTCACGTTGCGATGAGTGCATTCGTCAACTCGATCATACGCGACGCAGGATGTGGCGCGGTGTGTCGCGACGTCAGTGGCCACCGCGAGTCGGGGGTGGGAGTGTGCCTAGGCGACAGAAGGGTCAGCGCACATGAATGGAAACTGACTTGTGGATCTGGAACACATGCGAACAGAGCGAGGACGCAGCGAGTGCGACTTGGTGCCACAACAGCGGCAGAGGTTTCGGTCTCCCCGGCGCCAGACGATGCCAAGCTGGCGCTGTTGGTGCTGCTGCAGCAGATGCGTGAAAAGCTGCGGGTCAAAGAAGGTTCAGTCGAGCCGGTGACGCCAGTGCAGCTGCGCGACGCCACGCAGCGCACGGAATGGAAGCAAAAGATCGAGCGCGCTCTCGACACTTTGCAGCGCGCCCCCGTTGCAAAGCAGTTTGAGACCCCGCTCACGTCGAATCCGGCTGTGCTCGACGGCTCGTGGCGGTTGCTGTACAGCGACGCACGCGAAATCACGAGCCTGACAAAGTTGCCGTTCGGGTTCAGATTGGTCAAGGTGAACCAAGACATTCGGCTCGCAAACGCACGATTCGAGAACGTGGCGATCGTGGATCATCGCTGGCTGGGCCTCACTATTGAGGTCCGCATCAAGGCGCAGTTTGCTGTGGAACCAAAGAGGCTCGTGCGCCAGTCGCTTGGTCGTGCAGGCAGAGGCATCAAGGATTATCAGAAAAAGAGTGCGGTAGAGCAGCGGATTCGCGGCTCGAAGATCAACGTTCAGTTCGAGCGCCGAGAAATATCGATCAAGCGAATTTTCTGGCGCTGGTTTGTCAACTGGCAAATTGTGAACAAGCAGATCATTGAGCGCTTTCGCGTACCGGGTCTCATCATCCAGTACATCGACGAAACGCTGCGGGTGGGCAAAGGCGCCAATACGGGAGGAGGATACTATGTTCTCGTACGCGAGCCAGAGGAATGAGCAGGTAGAACCAACAAACCCATATCACAGTGCACTGCTTCTGTAGCGTATGCGCTGACGCGTTCGCGCCCGACTTCTTTACTTCCTGCGTCGCAATCTCGCCTTTCGACGATATCAGCAGAACTTCACTTTTACAGCACGTACTTGGTAAGATCCGTCTTCATCAGCATGTCACTCAGCGAGCCCTTGACATCTACAGTGTCAATGGTGATGGTCTGGCCCTTCATTTCAGGCGCATTGAAACTCACTTGCTCGAGAATGCGCTCGAGCACCGTATGCAGCCGCCGTGCGCCAATGTTCTCAACATTGCGATTCACTTCCGCGGCAACACGCGCAATCTCGCGAAGCGCGCTGTCGGTAATGATCAGCGTTACGCCCTCAGTACGCATCAGCTCAATATGCTGCTGCACCAGATTCGTCTCCGGCACGGTCAAGATTCTAAACATGTCCTCTTCAGTGAGGCCCTTCAGTTCCACGCGGATCGGGAGACGACCCTGCAGCTCGGCCATCAGATCGGAAGGCTTGCATGCATGAAACGCACCACTGGCCACAAACAGAATATGGTCAGTGTTGATATTTCCGCGTTTGGTGTTGATGATACTGCCCTCAATCAACGGTAGCAGGTCGCGCTGCACGCCCTCGCTGGACGCGTCTGCGCCATGCCGGTATCCAGACGGCGTGCAGATCTTGTCGATCTCATCAATAAAGACAATGCCGTCCTGCTCGGTCGCTTCAATGGCCTGCCGCAAAATTGCGTCATCATTGATAAGCTTCTCAGCCTCGCCTTCCTCCAGCACTGTGCGAGCCTCTTTGACCGACATGAGCCGCTTATTCCCGGATGTACCCCCAGAGCGCGATACCGTCAGCATCTTGTCTAGGTGGCGTAGCACGTCCGACTGCCCTGGGGTTACGTCCTGCAAAATGTGGGGGACCTTGGGCCGACTCGACTCTTCAATTTCGATTTCGCGATCCTCCAGGTCACCATTTCGCAGAAGCGTTCGGAAGCTGTCGCGAGTCGTGTCGCGCGCATTCACTCCCGCGAGCTCGTCGAGCAAACGGTCCTCCACCTGGCGCTCAAGCTGCGCCTTGAGTTTGCGCCGGTGGCGCTGCTTCACCAGGCTGATGCCATTTTCGAGCAGGTCGCGAATGATTTGGTCCACGTCTCGGCCATGGAAGCCCACTTCAGTAAACTTGGTTGCCTCCACCTTGATAAAAGGTGCGTCGACAAGCTTTGCAAGCCGCCGCGCAATCTCTGTCTTGCCCACGCCAGTCGGCCCGATCATCAGCATGTTCTTGGGCATCACTTCGTCGCGCATTTTCTCGGGAAGCTGCTTGCGGCGCCAACGGTTGCGCAGGGCAATCGCCATGGCGCGTTTCGCATCAGCCTGCCCTACAATGTACCGGTCCAGCTCGGCCACGATTTCCTTGGGCGTCAGCTCAGATAAGCTCCGTGGCTCATTCGACACTCCCTCGGACAGCAACGTCCCGCCATTCGCGAGTGGCGCGCCTGCATCCTCCACTCCGCCACCACTCGAGCCGCCATCCTCAGTGCCCGACCCCGCCCCGACCCCAGACGCAGAGCCCCCATTTCCGCTGCCATCAATTGTGCTTGGTCCGTCTCCTCCGTCTGCAGGCACGCCCGCTCCTGCTTCCCCATCCCCCGCACTCGCGCCCCACACCTGCCGCGTTGACGTACATATTGAGCCGCGGCTCGCGGCGCCGCTGGCGCCAGCGCGCCTGAGCCTCAGCCTGGCGTCGGCCTGCGCACACAGCTGCATGTGGCGCGTGGCTCGACGCGGGCGCGCCCGGTCTCGATCCCGATTCCGCCGCGAGCCGGCGCGCGACGACGATGCGCCACGCGCGCGCGCGCGTCGGCCGAGCGCGGCAGCAGCCTGCCCATCCCCACTGCCCGTGCCATTTTCATCTCCGTGGCGCTGCACCCTGCACCACGCCTTCCCCTCACCACTCCCGAACGTATGCTCCCACCCCACCACCCCACCACCCCACCCTACACCCACATCACCAGCAACCTACACGTTCTGTCCCTGCACAAACTTCTTCGGCGTTTTTTCTTCTTCTTCCTTTTTTCCCCGTGCCAGTGGCGTCAGCCAGATCGCGAGTATAGAAATAATAAAAACGGATTGTTTTGATATGAGCGAGTGAGTGACTTGCTGGATGACGAACGCCACCAAGAATCGGGAGCCGGGTACAGTGCGTGTCGATGGATGTTGGTGTGCTTGCGTGTGTGTGTGTGTGTTGTTTTCAAGCGTGTTGCGGTTGGCCGTGGGTCTGTACGTACGCAATGGCGCGTTGCTTCACCACCTGCATCTGCGCAGGCGAGCCATACTCTCGCTCGAACTCGAGGTGCCGCTTCAGGAAGAACTTCATCTTCTTCGACGACAGGTTCAGTGAGCACACCCGCTCGAACAGACGCCGGATAAACACGACGTCCTTCGCCGTATCCTGCGCCAGCAACGTCGCCGCCAGCGGCTGGCTTCTGGAAGGAGCCGCCTCGTCTCGGTCTTGCGCCGCGGCAACGGCGTGGCGGAGCTGGCTCAGTTCAAGGTCTATGTACACGTTCCAAAAGTCCAGCCGCTTGGGCATGTTTCCGACCAGCCCTTCGAACATTGTCCGGCCAGACTCGCGCGAGCCCGAGCGGTACTCGAGCCGCGCAAAGGCTAAAATCGTCCGGATGTGCTTGTACTTTGGTAGAGACAACAGCGAGCGCTCAAACAGCTTGCGCGCGGCGGCACCGTCGCCGCGCTTGTATTCGTACTCTGCCAGGCCAATCCACACCTTCTTCGATTGCCGGTGTTTGGCGAGCAGTCGTCGCGTCAACTCGGACACCACTTGCTCCGGGGGCTGGGGCATCGATCGTACTGACGACATCATGCGGAGCAGGAGGTGCTTCTCGTCTGCGAGCTTGCACGCGCGATCGAGCAACGTGAAAAAGGAAGGCGGAACAGGACCGCGCTCCTTTTGAACGTGCTCCGCACCATCACCGGCTTCATCGTCTACGGTCTCATTTGTGCCCACTCCTCCAACACCACCCGTTCCGCCAAACTGAAGTTCCAAATTCAAATACGCCAACCACACGTTCATTTTCTCGGCTTCATACTGCACACCAATGAGCCCTAGCGCGCGCTCCGCAACCTTGCGCGCCTCTGCCAGCTGCGCTAGCGAAACGTGAAATGCCATGTACCGAATCCACACCAAGGATGCATTCTGTGCCCCGACCAGCACTCGCTCAAAGTCCTCCGCTGTGTCGAGCACCTGCTCTCGCAGCATCGCCTCTTCGCGCTCTCGAATCATGCGCTCCTTGCTTGCCGGCTTCATTTTATCCCCGCGCTTTTTCTTTCGTTCGGGCGACATTGTTGCGTCCGCTTTGTCATCACCATTCGAGCCTCGCTTAGCCTTCGCCTCCCCCGTACTTTCATCCCTTTCACCTTCTGCTGCCCCTTCGAACTCGTCGTCACTCTCGAAAAAGGCAAAGCCATGACCATCGCTGCGGCGTCCATTCCCCTTCCCGATTTGGTCGGGTTGATCGCCGTTTTCAATATTGGCTGAGTTTCCTTCGCCGTCAGAAGATGACGACTCTTTGTCATCATCTTGACCATCACTCTCACTGCCATTGTCGCCCGAGCTCGAAGACCCACTTTCGTCTTCGTCATCATCTGTCTCGTCCGCTCCGCTCGACGCTTGCTCATCGCTACTGCCGTCTGCATTGTTCTCAATCGCAGGCTCCATGTCTATGTCTTTCGTGCCCGCGTCGACCTCACTGAAAGAAAGGCCCAGCAGCGATTTGATACTTGCCGGATCTTGGTCGGCAAGAAGACTTTCCTTAAGCCCGAGGTCCACCCTGCGCTTTGCGTGGTCGACTTTCAGAACCTTGGCTACCACCGAATCGCCGACGTTGAGCCCGAGCATAGTATTTGTACTTGGATCATCCACAGACACGTCGTCCTTCAACTGCGACCTGTGGCAAAGCCCATATACACCGCCGGGTGCGAGGCTAATGAGTACACCGTACTTCGTGAGTTTGGATACGGTTCCTCGGAGAAGATCTCCCGGCGAAATGAGCTGCCACACCGCGCTGCTCCGGTCCACCCTGGGTGCACTTTTAAAGCTCATTTCGACGCTGCTGCTCGTGGTATCTATCCCAATGATAGTACCAGAGACCAGCTTCCCTTTCGGAAATCCAGCAACGACATCTTCCACAAAGCCGTCTGACAACTGGTTGAGGTTCACGTGCGCATGCACGCAAGATCCAAGCTCAACAAATACTCCCTTCTTCGCATGGGATTCCGTGACAAAACCTCGGACTTTCTGCCCCAGCTTCAGGTCGTCCGCAGCAACGACCACCGCATCCCGGACCGAGACATGTTCATGGTTCATGCGACGCTTCCTCGTTTTCAACGGAACTCCCGGCTCGCCTTCAGACCCTGACGCAATCTCAACACTACCCAAACTCTTTTGCAGCCGCGACTCGCGCAAGCTCAGGTCGATCCGACGATTGTGCTGATTTTCCGAACCTTCGCCGTCTCTCACGCTTACCACAACGGCCTGCACGTATTGCCCAGGGATGTACCCGGCCAGCAACGCTTCCACAGCGTCAAAATTATCGGCCAATTCGGCGAGATGAATTCTGCCATACTTTGCCTTCAGCCCGGTGTACTGCGGGAGCACCACGCGTACTCCAAAGTTAGGGCTAATCTGCACGATGCGCGCCACCACGACGCTTTGCTCGGCACATGGGGCAGAACGAATAACAGATGTCAGAGCAACACGGCGCTCCGCCACATTCTGCGCCAGCACGCGCACCAACACCCCGTCGCCAACATCCCACGAGTCGAAAACCTTCTTTTTCTCGTCGCTCAGCAAGTCCAAATCGTCTGTCGCCTCAATTTCAACCACGCGACCACTTATGGAACTCGTCAATGCCACAAACGCCTCTCGTTCATTGGCCGCCACAGAGCAAACAAAACCCAAAACCACCCTTCCCTCTGCAAGGGTGTCGCTCCACAATGTGCGCTCATCGATTTCATTGATACAACCGCTTTGCTTTGCATCAAGCAGCGTGGTTACACTCGCTAGTCGCTTCCGCGTCCCCTCAGCGTGACCGCCGTCGGTCTGAACCGCCCTGTTGTTATCCTGAATGGCATAAACTCGCACGTCCACGCTCGCGCCCATGGATAACGACGCAATGCGTGACGACTTCAATATATGCGGTTCGAGAAGATACTTGCGCACGACTTCATCACCATACGTGACCTGCATATCTGTGACGTGCAGCCTGGCAAACGTAGATCTATCCACTGAAAGGAAAACCTGTAGCGCGCGCTTACTCGTAACCATGCCAGCGCAGCGTGATCCTACCTCAGCAATCGGCTCCTTCTGTAACTGCTCTTCATTCCCACCCTCGGCGTTCTCTGTCGACAAGGCCCCGGATCCTCCACCTGCCCCGCTGGCTCTTGGCTTTTTCCGCGCAACTTGCTCGTGGATCCATTCCGAAACTTCAATAGTGTTCACCAGAGAGTCCGACGACTGCACAGCATGAACGACTCCCGTCACTGTCGTACCGACCGTAAACATTGACCTCAACGTTGAATCCACAACAGAGGTCTTCGTGCCTGCCGACGCTTGCCTCGCATTAAAACCCCAGTTCGAATTCACTTCGAGTAACGACGCAACCACAACCGCACTGCCGCCGCTCTTTTTCGATACGCTCAAGTACACTTCCGCATCCTTGACGAGCTGGACCGTGCACTTCACTTTGTGCGTTGGCACCAGTCGCTTCAACAAAGGCGGTGCGACAACCGATCGGGCTGCCAATACAGAGTCCGAGTCTTCGCCGCCGTCCAGCTCCTTTTCAACGACAACGTCAACGAGCCCAGACCCAATGTTCACATCCAACACTTGCGCACCATATAGAGCGCCGATCTTGGGCTGGACTACACTGCCCTGTCCAAACACGGACACCGCGCGCAATGACTTGCTTGTCGATGTACCAAGCAAACACTGGAAAATAGCCCCACTCTTGTCCAGCGCAGTTGCCCGAACAGGAATGACACTGCCCGGCTTGAGCACTTGAAGATTCGCAAGGATCGGTGCGGCGCCCCCCAAATCGTCCGGAACAGGATCTCGAGGTGGCTTTGCGTGTTGTAGAAAGAGTACCGAAAGAGAGGCCAATTCATCGTATCGCATGGCTGGGAAATCAGCGGCAAAGGCGCCCAGTGGAGGCTTACCCCTCGTCTGCGAAGGTGTGTT
This sequence comes from Porphyridium purpureum, assembly GCA_008690995.1. Classification (NCBI taxonomy): domain Eukaryota; phylum Rhodophyta; class Bangiophyceae; order Porphyridiales; family Porphyridiaceae; genus Porphyridium; species Porphyridium purpureum. The sequence goes on along the minus strand of VRMN01000002.1, from coordinate 1,506,023 downwards.
CGCGTTCGCTTCAGACATCATCGCGGTCCGCGCCGTAATGATGTCAGACGAACGCAGTGACAGCATGACGCGTTTTGTCTCTCTGTCGATCGACTCGACCAGCGCAGCGACTGACTGACCCACAACCATGCGGTCTTGCGGGTCGGACACGAAAGCGTCCGCCACCCGGGACTTGCGCACAAAGCCTGTAACAGGTCCACCAGTGAGCGAAATCACAGCGCCATGTCCGTTCACGTGCTGGACGTATCCGCTTAGAATTGTGCCTGTTTCCAACTCCTCCAAAGCACCAACAAACTTGCTATCTAGGACAGACCTGATCAAAGACGGCTTTAACGACACCACATGGCCGCTGCATCCTTGTCCGCGTGTGGACGCCGTCCGAATGACCAACAAGCGATCTAGAATCAAAGGCGCCCCTTCGCCAGCTTTCATCGCTTCGCGGAGAACCGCCTTCCATATCGGCACAAGCTCCGGAATGTCGGACAAGTGCTGAAACGGAAGCTCGGCGTCCACAGAACCGGTGACATGCTCAGCTTCATCGACACTGTGGTCAAGATGAGTGGTCGCCGCAGGCTGGACAGAAACCATGAAGCTCGTCGTTAAGATTTTCACGACGCGTCCAGAGACGAGAGAGCCTACGCCAAGTGCCTGACTAGACGCCGTATTCCGGCTACGGAACAGTTGCCGGATTTCATCAGCGCCTTTCAAAGAAAGCAGCACTCGCTTCGCACGCGCGTCTACTGATGCAATACGACATGGAAGCGTTCTTCCCGCTGGAAAGAGGGCCTCGACCTGTTTCTCAGTGCTGGCCGCTGCATCCAGCCCTAGCTCACCGAACGGCAAAATACCCACCAAACGGTTAAAGAACGACACTCGAACGGCCTTTGTCTTGGTAATGCCCATCACAACGCCTGCAAACTGTTCTCCGACGCTCGAAGCGGCTTGCTCGAGGCTAAGCAACACTTGCGCCTTGGTGAGATGCTTCACGAGCGATTTCTTTGCAGTGGCAAATATACGCCGGCGTTTCGAGTCCACCCAGAGGACACGGACGGTTACCTCGCTGCCTGGGGCAAATCTCTCCTTCAGCTTTCGAGACTTGGACGTGTCCGAGGCATGATCGACGGAAACAAACGCGTTCACCCGATTCTCAATTTTGACAATGAATCCTTGTTCAGGAGAGGCATTGCCTCGAGCACCTGACGTGGAAGGCCCCACGACCGTCGCGGAGTAGACCTCTCCAGCTTGAACTTCGCCCGCGGAGAGCACGCGCAATGATAGCACCGAAGGTTTCAACGAAACAATGACCGCTCCATCAAACTTTGAGTGCGCCAGAACGCGTGCTTGTACGCTCTGACCTCTTTTAAAGCCTGAAGCGGCCTTCGCGTCACCAGGGCCGTCTGTCAGGTTCGCGTTGGGAGCAAAGCAACGCAGCTTTCCGGCACCATCCACGTGAGCAATCAATCCCAGACCGAGACGTGTATCAATCCGATCCACCTTTGCGTCTACGATAGAACCTACGGGGTACTGCCGCTCACCTGATGCGGGGATGGTGAAATCTTGCACAACGCTCGGTAAGAGCGTTAAACCAATCACCTTGAGACTAATATCAACAAAAAGAATGCGTGCAAGTACCTGCGTACCAGGTGCCAGGTCCGCCCCAGTCCGCGGTGCAGACTTGATACCGCCTTTGCTGTGTCGCTCGTCATCCGTATCACTATCAGTGACATTCGGTAGGTCGAGATCCTCATCCGTAACAGGCCGCTGCAGCCAAGGAATCATACCCCGGAAAAATGTGAGCAGTTGCACCCACACATCACCGCTTCTTGACGTGTTCTGGACTATTGCACGGACCAGAAGGCCAGGTAGCAGATTCTCGATGGCCATCCCGGGATATTCCGACGCCGATTTCTTCCTCACCAGATTCAGATCTGCAGAAACCTGAATGACGACAGGTCGACCACTGCTTGCGGTTGTGCGAGCCGCTTGACGCTTCTTCTTGGCCATCTTTTCATCCGTGACTACGACCAGGAGAGGCGTACCGACTGCCATTTTACGAGGGTGCCGGTGAGGCTCGTCCGCCGTATCATCGAACTCGTAAAAGCCGTTAAAGGCCAAATCAGACGCGTTCGCAGGGTATGTCAGATTATCTCCGAACGAGATCACGCATCCCCGATCTTCCATGCTACTGATCACCCCATACAAAAGCGAGCCCTTTTCGACACACTCCAAAACAAAGGAGCCACGGCTACGCCGGTTCACATGGTTTGGATGCAGAGAGACGTGCACGATTTTGCGGCCAGCTTTCGCAGGATCCTCCACGACTGAAATGACACTAGCAAGAATGAGATCACCCGGCGAGAGCACTTCGTAAGGGCAATGAAGTTTGTGTCTACTCTTTGCCCGTTCTCGTAATCTGTGACCATTTGCCGTGCCTTGGGCATCCGCTTCGCTATCAGATGATCCAGATGACGACGACGCGTCTGAATCGTCGTCTTTGGCTACGCCTCCATGAGGACTGCGTGCGGGTTTTCCTTCATCCAAGCGAAGCAGAGGCTCACCTCCTGCTGCTTCGGCCATGATATTTCCAGGTAACATGACTTTCAGCGTGGTTCCGACGATATGTTGGACCACAGCCAAGCAAACGACCCCTTCACTAACTGTGCTAAGCTGCAAACCAGGCACTCGCGCAGCAATGCCCATTTCATTGTCTGCACGCGGTGTGTCAGCCATGCCTGGTATCCTCTCACGCCTGGCGCCCTCGGGCGCATCTTCGTCGAGCTTGTTGTGATCGTCGTCACCACTTCTGGCCTCATCTGCCTTGTCCATCGCTACATGCTTCATTTTCTTTCTTTGGCCTGGCGGTGCAGAAGAAGCTGCGGCCGCCGCCTTTCTCGCGGCGGTACCAGGCGCACTTCCGAACAGATTTTTCGGTGTCCTGGTGTCTGACAAGCCCTGGCCCTTGCTCTTCTTCGGCGTGCTCGCAGGCAGCGCCGAATCGCCCTTGCGCTTCTCGCCGCGTGGCGTGTACAGTCTCGCGGCCACCGGTGCCGGCGACCGCGGCCCTCGTGGGAACATCCCTGCTGTATCCATGAGACCTTTTCTCCCCTGTTCGATGGCGTCCAACACGCCTGCAAGCACGTCCAGACCCCCGACGTCCAAGAACTTTTCCGCCCGTCGCCGGCGGGCACGCCGTTTTTGGTTTTGGTTTTGTTTTCGGATGAACCGGGAACCGAATCGACGCTCGTTCGGCGAATCTGCGTTGAACCGATAAGGATTCTTTGTGGTGGCGGGACGTCGGCGGCAATCAACTGGGAGTGTGGATGCATGATGTCGTCTTCGGACGAAGAGGAGAAGCTCGTGGAGGCCGCGATAGAGCAGCGGCTCGCGCGCTCGATTTCCGACGGTTCGTGGAAGTTGGCGCGCCAAGCGAAGCAGGCCCAGCTGAAGCCTCAAACGCATGGGCAGGGCGCGGCTGGCCGTACGCCGAACAGCACGAGTGAACTGAGCGCGGACAAAGTCGCCAATGAGCGAGAGAAAAGAGCGGGAGCGGAAAGGCATCATGCCGCAACAAAAAGCGTGAAGGCGAAACCAGGAGCTCGGCGAGCCACAGAATTGCACGGACCGAAACCGTCGCGGGCCCTGTTGAAACATGTCAAGTCAGGTACAGACGGCGACGCAAGTCGTCATCGGGCAGAGAGGACACGCGAAAGCAAGCGTGAGCAAGGTGCAGTGCCTGCGAGCGCTGCATCCTCGCGCGCACAGCCTGCTGTGATTCGGATTGGGCCCGATCCATACATGCGACGCACGTCCTCCTTGCCCAAAGCGGCGGTGGCCGACACAACCGCACGTGCGGGCGCGAAGTCGGAGGAGGACGAGGAAGACATGAGCGTCTTTTTCCAACAGTACAAGAAGCAGGTGTACAGTCTTGGCATCCAAGGCGTGTCTGAGCGGAAGCGGAAAGAAGCGGAGCTGGCGGAACTGAAACGGCTCGGGTGTGCCGCGCCCAAGAACCCGAACATGCCGCTCCGGATGCTCGTGGGCATCCGCAAGAAGCAGAAACGACGCGAGCAGGCCGCACGCGCGCAGCACGATCTGACGCTGCAGAACGTTAAAAAACGGCGGCTGCCAATAAAATAAAGTGGCGGCTGCGCCCGATGAGGCCACGAGAAACCCTAGCTTACATCCATGCCACTGTACTCATATGTACAGCCCAAATCAAAAGTCACGTCGCATTTTGTAAGAAGGAAGCAACAAAGAGATTGCGAAATACATGTTTTTTTCATATGAAACGCGCCAATCCGAATCGGTCTATTTTTATTTTTCGACGCCTTTGGTTGGATGGTTGGATGGTTGGGTTGTGTTTGGGTGTCGTCACACGCCACACCACACACGTCGTGCACCATAGTAGAATGCGTGTGTTTTACTAGACCATAGAGTCTGCCCCCGTCCATTAAGAAAAAAGAAGCAAGGAAAACAGGACGAACCGATCGGATCGAGGACAGCGGCGTGCCGCGGTTTGTGTGTTGCGTTGGTTCTAGGCAGATTGGCGTGGTTTTGTTGGGTTGGTGGCGTCGTTTGTGTGTGCGTGCGTGTGTTTTGGTGGAGTGGTTCACGCAGAGTGAGCGCGTTTTGGTGTTGAGGCAAGGGGGAAGAGGAGAGGGAAGGACGGGAATAGGGGGAGACAGAAGGAGTGAGGAGGAGAGAAGAGGGTAAGGTGTAGGTTTGGGGGGGTTGCGTGGGGGGAGAAGAAGGAGGGGGTGGTCGTATGGGCTTTGCGTAAGACCGTGTGCGAGTGCATGTGTGGTGCATGCGCGCGTAGGTCGTGTGGGTGCGGGCGTGGGTGGTGGGGTGGCGGCGCGCATGTTGGAGTAACGAGTGCGCGCGCCGCGTTCCCGGGGTGTGGTGGTTGTGCTCGGCAACTCGGTAGAACAAGTTGGGAGCGTAAACGCGCAAACGAGTAGCAATGGGAAGAGGAGGCCAAGGCGGCGAGCTGCGTGCTCGTGAAGGAAGAGTGTCTCGCGTCATGCTCGTGGGGAAAAGCGCGCAGCGCTCCAGTTCGTTCCGGCATTTTGTGGACGTGAGCGACATGAACTCTCGCGTGTGCGACGCGGACCCGTCGGAGCTAGAAAGTCGAAGGAAGCTCATTGAGCGTCTGAACTCGATTGACCCGGAGACGGCTCGCATCGAAGTCTTGACGAAAAAGCAATTCAAGGTCGCCAAGCCCCACTTGCTGCTGTCCGCTGGTAAGCGGAAGCGGTCGTCTTCCGAGGCCAGCGCGTCGGGAATTGGGCAGAGCGATATTGGGTTCAACTTGTGCTTGGATTTGCTTCACAACCTGCTCGCGGACCCTGAAGTTGCGTCAGTTTTTGGGAAGCCCGTCACAGAGCTGTGGCTTCCAGAATCGATTCCGGGGTATTTGGAAGCGATTGAGCATCCCATGGACCTGGACACAGTCAAGCGAAATCTATTGCGAGGGGCCTACACGTCTGACGAGAGAACCGATGTTCAGGCCTTTTCAGAGGACGTGCGTCTTGTTTTTGAGAATGCGATGCTATACAACGAAGAATACAATGTATACTATCAGCTTGCGCGTGTGACTTTGCAGAAGTTTGACGAAGCAGTTCCGTACCTGATCTCAATGGTAGAGGGCAACGACCTTGAAGCCGATGACGAAGAGGATGAGAATGATAGCACTGATCATACCGAAGACGAGCGCATCCACCGCGATGGGAAGAGGTCCAGAGTTTCATTGTATGATGGCGATGATGATGGCTGTGATGTCGTTGAGCAGGACGCGCAGAAAGATAAATGTGGACCTGATTTGGAACAACGCTGCGGAGGTAAGCCGCGTTCGACGAGTGTTGGAGGAGGAGCCGAAAGCTCGAGTTGCTCGTCTTGGATTGAAGAGCGTGGCTCGCGTCTGAGCGGTCCTTCGGGCGGTGACGCCGTGGACATTCTGTCGTACGAACAGAAGAAGCGGCTCGGAGAAAGCATTTGCCGCCTGAGTGAGGCAAAGTTGCGCAAGCTGATCCGTTTGATTTCGCTTCGTGAAGGCCCAGCGCCCGTGAACACGCAACATGAAATTGAGCTTGACATAGATTCGCTGAGCATGGAGACTTTGCGCGATGTGCAGGCGTTCGTGCGTAAGTGTGAAAATGATGAGTCAGGTACCGGTTTTAGTGAGCTATCCTCCAGCTCGGCGGAAGACAGCAACGTGTACGAGGATCGAAATGGTGCCGACTCGGGTTCTGATGAGGAGGAAGCTGGTGAATATTGACGTATTCCGTGTTTTATTTGCTTCCCCTGAACTTTTTGTTGGTGCAAACGTTTTGAATTTGAATGACTTCTTAACCTGATAAGTGTTTGCCCACGCGCAAGCGAGAGGCAGATGGCGTGTTCTGTGGTCAGAGCAACCCAGAAACCAACTCAGACCGGAAAAAAAGGATGACCAGAACAAAATGCGTCATTAAAGCAAAGAATTGTACATAAACGTCGCACAGAGTCCCTGCGGTCGGACAAGCTCGCTCGAAAACGAACGGGCGCCGTCAGATTGGGGCGCTGACGGCTCTTCTCACAACTCTTCGAACGCGCTGGTCACCTTGTTGGGCTTGTAGCCAACCAGCTCGTTCACCTGGGAACCACCCTTATAGAAGCGCAAGGTGGGAAGGGCAGTGACATCATCTGCAAGCTTCTCTTTCAGCGCTGGCGCCTCCGTGTCCACCTTATAGACCTTGATTCCGGTGTGCTGCTTTGCGAGCTTTTCAAGCGTGGGAGCAAGCTGCTTGCACTTGCCGCAAAAATCAGCGTAGTAGTCGAGCACGACCTTCTGGTCGCTTGCCAATGCCTTCTTGATATCTTCTGGCGTGGTGAGTTTCTTGAGCGACGGCGCCATTTCCACCATATCGCCGGAGCCCTCCCCGCCATACATTTCTGCAAAGTACTCGCGCGAACCCTCATACGAGCCCTTCATCACTTTGTCGCCGGGCTTCCATCCCGCAGGACAGACCACTCCGTTTTCAGCGACAAACTGAAGCGCCTGAACCAAGCGCAGCGTCTCATCCACGCTGCGGCCGATGTCCAGATTGTTCAGCGTGATCTGCTTGAGCACTCCGTCGGGCGCAATAATGAAGAGACCTCGGAAAGCAACACCGGCGTCCTCTTTGAGCACGCCATACTTGGCCGAGATCGACTTTGTCTGATCTGCGACGATTTTGATGTCCATTTTGCCCAAGCCACCGTGAGCACGCGGCGTGCGCATCCATGCCAGATGCACTTCAGCCGTGTCCGTGGAACATGCCACAATCTCAGTATTTATCGCGCGGAACTTTTCCGCGGCGTCCGAGAATGCAATGATCTCGGAGGGACAGACAAAGGTAAAGTCTTTCGGGTAGAAGAAGAACACCACCCACTTACCCCGCAACGAACTGAGCGCAAAGTTCTCAATCTCCATGTCCGGCGTGGCGACCTGCGCTTCAAAGTCTGGCGCAGGTTGCTCCAGAATGGCGAACGGCGGGGAGTAGTCTATGTGCCAGTCATCATCATCCGTGCCAGTCTCCTCGCTCATTGCCTCCAAAACTGTGCGAACCGTCGAGCGCAGCTCAGCCTTGTTTGTGCTGATCACGCCGTCGCTCGGCGGCGCGGTTTCCGGAACGGATGACCCGAACGCGCGAGCGCAGTTGGGCTCCATCGGGTTCACTGCCACCGCCCATCGCATCAAGCGCTGGGAGCCCGCCCCGAACGGAGACGACGACGACGACGCGACCAATCCCGACCGAATGCCGGCGCAGCCTGTCGCCCCGGCGCGAGACCCGGCCAGCAGCATCTTCGCGCCTCGGGCCGAAGCCCGCAGCAGCCCAGAGCGCATGCTGTGGTTATGCTAGCCTGATTCTGTTGCTCGCGCTTCACGTCAGATCGCGAAACAACTGCGCCAAACACAACGATTCCAAATCCTCTCGATCTCTCTTGGAACCGACATTTAACTTCCAACGTGGACGACGACGAGCTCGAGAAGGTTTCGCACCATTGTATCTGGGGTCTACGTCAGGGCTTGGCGTGGAGGTGTCTGCCCGAGAAGGCAAAGCGTAGACGCCTTGAAGAGCAGTATTAGCGTTAGATTGATGCGCACAAGGTTTGTCTTTCTTAATCTTGCCGCGAGGCATTGCTGGCTAGAGCTATCCATATCTACCAATCAGCTGATCCGTCCAGCACGATAATGACGAGCATCGCGGTAGCTGCCGAGCACTCTACGCGGCCCCGTCGCGAAGAGTAGTCATCACGTCAACGTGCACTGCGAAAGTATGGAGACAATACATGTCGATCTATCTCTGGAAAATTGGAATTGATCGTTCCTCGACTCTGGCCCGTGTCGCGCGGCTACCGCTTACCCGGTCATCCGGTAAATTGCAAGCTACCACACAGGACGAGCCAGAGCCGTTGCTAGAGATCGCAAATTTGGTCGTCTTCCACTTCTAGTTCGCTTCCTGTCACTATTCCACGCGCGCATCCGACGGCCGGCACATTCGCCATGCACATATCCATGGCGGATGGTATCTTGTCATGCAGAGTCGACGAAAACGCCCCAGCATACACGGACTGCGTCAAAGTTACTGCTACTGCCCAACGTGTCAACTGCGGCCCAGCGCCATACCGAGCGCCGGATCCCAGACGGATTCCTGCAGAACTGGAACCTGTGAGACGTAATGCCGCGCGTAGCCTGTGCGCACCACGAGCTGACGATCTCACCATTCCCCAGCAAGACATCATACTGCGTGGAGCCTTTACGCCGCACCACTATTTTTTGACGGTGGCGTCAAATTGACTTGAAGGCCCGCATGCAACGAACGCTTGAGAGCTCTGCGGTAAGCTTGGTAAACTTGACACCAAAACTACTTTCTAGACAGGCAGGTTTGTCCAACGAAACGGAGAGAAGATGACTCGCACTGCGGCCCTGCGATCCGCTGCGCGCAAAGTGCAGATGCTATGTGCAAATCCTATGCGCGCAGTGGCGTCCAGATCGGCCGCATCTGTTGGATCTCGCCATCCAATGACGCGTTTGACCGCAGGGGTGAACGTGACGAACAAGCCCGTGTTCGCGCGCACGTTTGTTTCACTGGCGGGAGACAGACGCGTGTCGTCCATTTCGAGCGCAGTCATTGAAACCACGCCAAGTTTGTGCTCGCCAAAGCGCGGAATCATATTGCGAGCTTCGGTTGACGATTTGGGAGCAGACGATGACGACTTGTGATATGATTCAAGTAGACCGTACGCGATCGCTTTGGACTAGGTCAACGTCCGCAAAAGACCAGCTCCGGACAAAAGTGTCATAAGCAGTAGCCTTCAAGGTGCCGATTGTCTGGATGAAATGACAGTACCTTCTGTACCAAAGCGCACTTTTTGTTTTGTTTTGCATCTAGCTATCCCACGGGAACTTTGCGTGATGGTTGCGGTGCGTCGTCACGTGCTTGCTGTTTTCTGTCATGGAATACAGTAGATCCGAGGCGGTCGCATAGTCCCTTTCGAGCTCGCTGAGACGCAGTGTGATCATTTCGGGTGGAACGCGCGGAGCCTCATATTTGAGACTACCGTACAGTTCGTCGACGACGACGTTGCCGGACGCAAGAATCGGCTCCGGCTCGTTGTTCGCACCATGTTCCAATGCCGCGAGCGTGAGCTGGCGCGCGTCTTGCATAGCCACTTCCATGATGCGTCGCAGCCCCGGTGCCGTGATTAGGCCATGCTGAAATGCCTTGGTCGCTGCGCCCACATAGGTGCGAAAATAGTACACCGGCACGCCATTGATTTCGTGATCCTTGTACATAGACACATCCTCTTCATCACAGCACTGCACGACATGCATGAACAAGGCCTTGATGAGCTGCGGATACTTTTTCGCCATCAACTCGCCAGCCTCAAAGTCCATTTCACCCGTATCTCCAATGTACACGTACGAAATACTCAAGTTGGTGTCCTTGGAAGCCAGCGACATTGTGTGTTGCTGGGCGCGCAACAGACGCTCGAAGTTTTCAAATTTTCGCAGCCCCTTGCGCTCATGATGCACCCATTCGGCGAGCGAACCGTACAGAATCGGCCCCAGGCCCCACTCGGAAAACCCAGCACGCCTTCCAGCCTCGCGGAAGCCCCGTCCAAGTGCGCTATTCTTTCGAATTTTGAGCGCAAACTTGAGCTCGCGTGCGCGCGCCGTGAGCACGGCGACTCTCAACGGTGAGTTTGTCGTGACGCCCAAGTCCCGTGGCATCAAGTCAAGACCACGACCGCGCAGCCTTTCCACCGAGCCGCGCAGCCAACCTCGGGTGCTTTGAAAGATCGTCGACATCTTGACCTTTTCCTTTTTGCGGGGCGAATGCTCGAAACTCGCTGCGGCGAGCTCGAGTGCGAATTGGAACACCGCTGGGTAAAACTGGCCCCGCAAGTAACGCTTGTCTATACCTCCCAGCGGAACTCCGCCTATCCTCACGCCGCCCGAGCACTTGACGGTATCATCGATGTCTGTTATGACCTGCATCAACTCGCGAGGCGACGGATCCACAGGTGCAGCAGATGGTCCTGGTTCTGAGGACACGCTTTGACAGAGCACGCGAGTGTGGGACTTTCTGAGAAAATATCGCGGAAATGGATGCACAGCGTGCTTTGGCGGCAGGACGACAGGCCGTGACACAAAGCACTGCGCCGGACCCCGCTCGCGCGGTCTTTCATGCCTCATGACTATTACGGTTGTCGATGCTTGCCGCAAATATGCTGTTCCACCAGGCCAGCTGCGCACCTCCATGACCGAACGGAGCGCGCGGGGAAACCAAGGCAGGCGCAGCGCGACGCCAAACGCAGACGGCGCGCTGGTCGCTTCCAAAAGCACGCCACGCCGCGACAGCAGCGCCATCTTGTTCCCTGCGCACGCCGCCGCCGCCACGGACGCGCGGCTCGCGTGCCGCCTGCTCTGCGCACTTCTACTCGCCATATCAACCGCAGACGAGCGCAGCGGAGGCGCGCTCGCGCCCATCACAAACGCGACTTGCTCCTCACACCCTGCGCGCAGGTGCCCGCACGAGCGAACTGACCTTCCTCTCCGCATTCTGACTCCGGCCATTCCCGCTGCGCGCACACGACCGCATCCACGCGTGCCCTGCGTTGTTGCGCGCACGCTCGCGTCGCCCGTTCCCCCCTGTGCTCGGCAGCGCTGTCCCTTGGCATCACATGCCACGCGCCGACATGTGTCTGAGTCGCGCATGCGCTTTCGCCCCCTTCCCGCGCCTGCCACATCTCCGCGTCTTCATTTTGCGCGCAGATTTACTATCAAAATGCAACATGCTTCTTCGCAGCTCTCGCACATCGAATCTTTCAGTTCTTACATACGAAAAACCGCGATCGCTTGGAACGCACGGCACGGAAACCCTAAAGTACCCTAGAAACCCTACGTGAAGAGGGTACAGCGTGGACATGGACACACTGGACACCTCGCGAGCTGGAGCAGATGGGACAGCTGGATGGAGTGGCGCTGCTGGCCTGCGCGTGGCTGGTGCGTGGCTGCGCGGCTCGAGAGCAGTGCCGCAGGACGTGATAGCTTCTCTGCAGGAAACGCCAAGCACGTCCGCGGGAACGCACGCGCAGGCTTGCAGGGCCCGGGCGTGTAAAAATAAGAATGCGATGGGCAAGCTGAGGCAGTCACAGCAGCATGGGTCTGCTCCGGTTCGGTCGGGGCAGCGGTGTATTGGTCACGATTTGCAAGGACAAATTTGAGTATCGAGCGGTCAGCGTAGCGCTTATACACACACGTCGGCGCGAGCAGCCGCGTGAGAGATGCATGAATTCGAGAGGCACGGAACGATCAAAGCTCGGCGCATTTCTGCGCCTCCAACTGGTGTTGAAGTTCGTCCAGCCGTGCGAGATCTTCGGCTCCGCGGCCGCTGCCCGAACGCGTACGCACAGTGATGAGTTGATGTTGAATATTAAGCAGTGAGCGTACGTCATGCAGGGGGCTCGCGTACTCACTCGCAATCACAAGCATGTCACGCGACTCAACGTAATTCCCATCGAGCTCACGGAAAATCCGCGATAAGTGACACAGGATTCCAACGCTGAGGTGCTCGTTCTTGTGTGTGCCATCCATCAGGCACAACGTATATGCCTCGGAGAGCGCCTTTTTGCATTCAAGCGACTTGCCTTGCGCACGAAGCACTGCGGCCCTTGCTAAGAGACTCAAAACACGAACGCAAGGTGCGGCAGAGCTGGGAGCAACCAAGGCCTCCATCTCGATGCCTGATTCCTGTGGATGCAATAAGGCCCGCAACGCGACCAGCAAGCTCGAAAGGGCTGGAGAGCGGCGGGATTCGGCATCCTTTGTAAATGATGCCGACAACAAAGCCTGTGCACTAGACGTGTCTTCCTGAAGCCAGCAGCTCAACGCAGACAAGAACGAAAGAGTCGATTTCATGTCATTCATGACCCGTAACTCAATAGCATCAGAGCCCTTCCCAATCACTGACAAGGAATCTGACAGGACCGTACAAACAATGTATCTGAGAGCCCTTATGCAAATAGCCGCGCCCTTGAAGTCCGAGCCTGCAAGGAGAAATCGCGCAAGTAATTCCAGGGTCGACGCCACGGAGATTGCGAACACAGTCCCAGAGCTCCACACGGATTCGCGACGTGCGACAAGGTAGCACCACCATTCTGCAGGCGATTCACAGGAGTCCAGCGAAAGAGAAGCTTGCAGATCTTTGACTACGTCGCGCTTCGCTTCTGTATCATTGCCAGAGCGCCCCAAAAGCCCGTGGCCCAGCGTCACACCGACGAGGCGTTCCACCTCCTCGACCGGCAGTGCCTGTATGGTCGGGATGACCGTGGCCGAAGCTTCAGATGGGCCCAATTCTCTCTTCCACTTCTCCACATGCCTGCGAATATGACCCTGTACTCGAGCGTCACTTGCCGAAGTCGTGTTTCCATCGTTCACAAGAAACAGTCTCGCCAAAACACCCAGCATGATTTCCACATAAGCTCGATCGACCGACATGCCCTGCCCACTTTTACGGCTGATAGAAAGTTGATGTGACGCGAGCTCCAGCCAGTGCCTTTGCTTTTTGACCGCCTGGTCGTGCCCGTCGACGCGAAGCCCCGAGACGCCAAAGTCAAACTGGGCCAGTGTAATCAACCATGCCGCTGCGCCCACGTGGTCTGCAGAAGCCTCAGCCTCCCTTGCCCAGCTCTCAGCGTTTCGCTCGGCATCCGGCGCCAACTGCTCAAGCAAGATGCTCTTCTCGCTTTGTGCCATGTACCAGGCCTGGAGCACACGCGTTCGGATCGCATTTGTCGAGTGATCGGCGTGGTGCTTGCTTTCGGTCGAAACGTGCGATTCCCAGACACCCAGATTTTTCAGCATCCGCACTGTGTTCGCCACGGCAGCCAAATCATACCTGCCAACCTGAATTCGCACCAAGTGCGCCGCGGCATACAGCAATAACGCCAGGCATTGGTCCCTGACTCCCTTCACCGCATGAGTCAGACTCGCCGCTGCGGTCCTCAGTACGCCATGCGCGACACGCTCCGCATTCTGGACGGTGACCTTAGCCTCCTGAAGCCCTCGCGCCTTCTTGCTTAACGCGATGTACACGTCCAATGCATCGCGCAACAATCGCGCACCATCGACCGCGTCGACTGCATGCTCTGCGGCAGACTCAAGGCACAACGCTGCAGCGCGCGACGGCCCGCCAGTGCAAAACTTTCTGGCGAGCGCTTCAAAGGCGCTGCATGCACGCCGCTTGTCGATGCGCATGGAGAGGGTGACCGCCAGTGCCGTCGCCCGCCGCTTGTGCAATCCCTTCGTTGCCTCGGAAGATGCCGCCTGACGATGTGCTACGACAGCTGTGGAACATCAGCCGCTTGAGCAGCGTGGCGGCTGAAGTGCGGAAACACCTGGGGGTGAGCGATAAGGCGCTGGCGGAGATGCTAACGTGTGTTGCGCTGGAAAGCAAGCTGGACGAACGGGTGTTCAAAGAGGCCGTGCGCGGAATGCTGGCTGAGTCAGGCATTGCTCCCCCGTCTGCTGTGCCAGAAGCTCTATTCAGTGCCGTGGTGTCTGTGCTGCAGTCGTTTGAAGTATCCGCACCATCCCTTGAAGCTGCTGTACAAAGCGTCAACAGAAAACTCCAGTTGCGCGCGGCCCGAACGAGTCGAGCTGGACATTCACTGGATCCCATAGGCTCTCTGGAAGATGGCAGAGAGCGCGAAATTCCGCAAGGCGGGTTTCTTGGGTCCGGAATTGATCGTGAGCAGCTGCTTGTGCAATCCAGACAAGAGCACCTCGCCTTTACTAATCACGCGGCGCATGGGAGAGGCGCAGCGAGAGCTCCTTCAGCGTTAACACTGTCTGCTGCAGATGAACTGCGCGTCGGCACGATTTTCCGGGGCACGGTACAGACGCTGAAAGACTTTGGAGCTTTTGTCACGTTTGAGTATCGGTCGACCCGTGGACCACTCGACCGACGTCGCAAAGAAGGCCTGGTCCATATCAGTCAAATTCGTGCTGGGGCAAATATGGCACATCCCTCTGAGGTTTTGCAGCGCGGAGATCTTGTTTTTGTAAAGGTTCTGGCGATCCAGGGCGACCGAGTCGCTTTGTCGATGCGCGAGGTGGACCAAAGCACCGGAACAGACTTGAACATTCTGGCCGCTGCGGCTGAGGCCGGTGAACCGGTCCACTCAGACGAGTATGGGAATACTTTCCGAGGACGGTCGGAAGCAGCGTCTGGACGTTCGCGCATTGTGCGACCAGATCAGGAGCATTGGGAACTGACGCAGCTCGCGAATGCGGGAGTAAAAGTAGGATCCGCACAGAACGAATCAGCAATCGGTGCGGCAGAGGGTGGTGCCATAAACTCGGATATCTCGGAGCCTGAGGAAGAGGTCGAAATCGAAATTAACGACACGTTGCCCGTATTTCTGGCGGGACATGGCTCGTCGGCAATTGCTCGCCAGCAACCACTGTCGCCCGTCCGCATTGTAAGGAACCCGGATGGATTTATGCAGCTTGCGGCCACAGTGCAGGGCGCACTCGCTAAAGAACGCCGAGATATGCGCAATCAGCAGCAAAATGCCGATATGACGGCAGCTGCCTCGACAGATGAACTTCAGTTGAGATGGGAAGACCCACTTGCTCTGCAGGCCGCTTCAACAGGTAGTATGCTAGCACCGGCCGTTGGTTCTCAAATCCAAGAAATCCCCGAGTGGAAGCGACAGGCGATGGGCTCTGCCCCGAGTTTCGGGTACAAGCGGCCTGAGAATGCCACGATGAGGGAGCAGCGTGAATCACTTCCCATCTACCAATTGCGAGAGCCTCTGCTGGATGCGGTCAACGATAATCAGCTTTTGATTGTCATCGGGGAGACCGGGTCCGGGAAAACGACCCAAATGACGCAGTACCTGTACGAAGCTGGATACTCCAAAAATGGGCGGCGCATAGGATGCACGCAGCCTCGCCGCGTGGCAGCCATGTCTGTTGCAGCACGTGTTGCTGAAGAACGGGGCTGTCAGCTTGGCACGCTTGTTGGCTACTCGATTCGCTTTGACGACTGCACGTCCCCGGAAACAGAAATTAAGTACATGACCGATGGCATGCTCCTACGCGAAGCATTGATCGACAGCGATTTAAGGCAGTACTCAGTCATTATGCTTGATGAAGCTCATGAGCGTACCATTTCGACTGACGTATTGTTTGGTCTTTTGAAAGGCTGTGTTCAGAGACGCAGTCCGCACGATTTTAAGCTCATTGTCACGTCGGCGACGCTGGACGCGGAGAAGTTTTCCCAGTACTTTTTCAGCTGTCCGATTTTCACGATTCCAGGTCGGGCGTTTCCAGTCGAAGTGCTCTACTCGAGAGAGCCGGAGAGCGACTACTTGGATGCCGCGTTGCTGACGGTGATGCAGATTCACTTACTGGAGGGACCAGGTGACATCCTGCTGTTTTTGACGGGTCAGGAAGAGATCGACACCGCGGCCTCGATACTTTTTGAACGGTGCAAGTCGCTTGGCAAGAACTCTGCAAAGATTCCACCATTGTTGATTCTGCCAGTCTACTCCGCACTGCCCAGCGAAATGCAGACACGCATTTTTGAGCCGGCTCCGCGTGGCACGCGCAAGTGTGTGATTGCGACAAACATTGCCGAGGCATCTCTCACCATTGATGGCATTTCCTACGTCGTCGATCCGGGCTTCGCTAAGCAAAAAGTGTACAATCCGAGACTCGGTATGGATTCGTTGATTGTTGCGCCGATCTCGCAGGCGTCTGCGCGGCAGCGCGCCGGGCGAGCGGGCCGAACAGGCCCCGGGAAATGCTTCAGGCTCTACACCGAAAGTGCGTTTACAAACGAGTTGCTGCCTACGAATGTACCTGAACTACAACGGTCAAACTTGTCGAATGTGGTCCTTATGCTGAAGGCGTTAGGTATCAATGATCTACTACGTTTCGACTTTATGGATCCGCCGCCAACACAGCATTTAATTTCGGCGCTCGAGACTTTGTACTACCTCGGCGCGCTGGATGATGAGGGCTTACTCACCAGGTTGGGGCGCAAGATGGCAGAGTTTCCGCTGGAGCCCATGCTGTCAAAGCTGGTGCTAGCCAGTGTCGACCTAGGATGCAGCGAGGAGGCGCTTACGATCGTGGCCATGGTCAGCGTGGACAGTGTGTTCTATCGACCGAAAGAAAAGCAGGCACAAGCTGACCAGCGCAAAGCTCGTTTTCATCAGCCCGAGGGCGACCACATTACACTGCTTGCAGTATGGGACGCATGGAAGGCAAGCCACATGTCGAATGCATGGTGTCACGAAAATTTTATTCAGCAGCGAGCGCTGCGCCGCGCGGAAGAGATTCGCAAGCAGCTAGTCACGATCATGGACCGGTACAAACTCGACCTTGTCAGCTGCCGTAAGAATTACGTAGTGCTCCGGAAAGCCATTGTGGCGGGATACTTCCTGCACGCAGCCAAGAAAGACCCGCAGGAAGGCTACCGAACGCTGGTTGAAAACCAAATTGTGTATGTCCATCCAGCATCGTCTCTGTTCCACTTGCAGCCAGAGTGGCTCATCTATCACGAACTTATCCAGACCACTAAGGAGTACATGCGTGAAGCAATGGTGATCGACAGCTCGTGGTTGCGCGATCTGGCTCCGCGTTTTTTCAAGCTTGCTGATCCCAACCAAATCACCCGCAGGAAACGGAAAGAACGCATTGAGCCCTTGTTCGACCATAAGGCACAGAACCAGAATGACTGGCGACTTTCCCGGCGGACAAAACCGAAGAAATAAGTCTGACCGACAAACATGCATATCGTCATGTGATACTGTACTGGTCAAACTTTAACACCAGCATCCGAGCCATGTTGCGAGCAACCCACTGATTTGATTGTGCTTCCAAAGAAAGCATCAAACATGAGCCGTCAGTCGCTGTCCGTGGTAGTTTCCGAGCACCTGCGCAGAATACACGCGAGCTGAAACCGCAATCACAGCACATTTTACGAGGCTCGTTGCACATCCTGCATCTGATGCACATGCGTACGACGTCCAGTTGCTGTCGCACGGGACGACTTCAATCAATAGTACCGAATGGGACAACTTGCGCCGTACTTTGCTTGGACTTCTGGAATATCAGCTTCAATGCGCTTGACTCGGGACGCGTCGCTGGGATGCGAAGACAAGTACTCGGGTGGTGCCTGGCCACGCTTGCGAGAATATTCTCCCATCTTCCGAAAAACATCTGGCGAGGCGTGCGGGTCGTAACAAGCCTCCGTCATCAAAATGAGGCCCACATAGTCTGCCTCGTTTTCCAATTTGCGCGAAAAGGGAAGCGTGCCGATGAAATGGATCAACGGGTCCGTAATGAAACGGAGGTCAAGAACGGCCCATAGGAAGAGCTGCACAATTAAGAGGATTTGCACTGTGCCCATTTTCTCCGCGCCATGTCTTTGACGTGCATGCCCGATCTCATGCGCTAGTACTGCAGCCAGTTCGTCTTCGTTTTGTATGATTTCATCCAGCAGCCCTCGGAACACGGCGACTTTGCCTCCTGGCAAACAAAATGCGTTGACTTCCGGGCTATCTATGACGATAAACTCCCACTCAAAGTTCTTGATCCCCGTAGCCTGTGCGATCTTGGAACCGACCCGTTCGACGAGCCGTGTGTACGGATCACGGTTTGAGAGAATCTTCCCGTGGAACTGCGTCTTGATTTCATTCCACTGGTTGAGTCCGATTGTATTCTCCGTCTTGGGATTCATGGCCAGGAAGCGCAGGCGGTCAGTGTATGGCGCTCGCTCCGTGTGCCTGGCGACAAACAAGCCGCCTATGAAGCTGATCATACCATACGCGAGTTTCCTGCGGGTGCGCACAAAGCGAGCCTCATCTTCAGCTCGCTGCGCGCGGAAGCGCGTGTACGTGGTGGACGTCGCGCTGGGCGCGCCCAGCGGCTTTTGGCGCAACTGATTTTGGCCCTGCTGCGCTGTCGCCGTCTGCGCGACCGAGCGCCGCCAGTGCTTCGCGGCGACTGCGGCGTACTGTCTCAGAGCGTTCTGCATCGCGAAACCCGGCCACGCCCACCTCTATACTCGGCGCAAACGATCACGCTCGCCAATTCCATCCGCACCAGCCGAGAGATGCCGCACCGCCAATTCGCTCGGAGCGAGTTTCTCCCGTCCGCCTCCAAACGCACAAAATAAAAATACCCTTAAAAGTAAAGATTAAAATAACGCGAAAATGTACGCTTCTGGATTATTTATTTCACGGACGGCATTTCACTGTACCTCGTCATGGACTGCATAATGCACGGAGGTACACTCACATGCTCACTTGGACAGCTCTGCGAACACGGCGTCTAGTGTGCTCAGGCCCTGAGCAATTTCGGCCGCGGAAATGACAAGTGGAGGGACCATGCGCAGCACCGATGGTCCTGCGGGCACAAATAGCACCCCCTTTTCGATGGCTTTGCCCACAATGTCGATGCTGGTGAAGCCGGCGCTCGATTTGAGCTGGACTCCCTGGATGAGGCCCATGCCGCGGCACTCTTCCACCACGCTGGGGTACTTGGCTTGGAGTTCCAGCAGGCCTGCCTTGAGCTGGGCGCCGCGCTGCTTCACGTTCTCAAGCACGTTGCCTTCAAACAGCGCATTGAACACCGTCAGGCCGCAGGACGTGGCTAGAAAGTTGCCGCCAAACGTGGATGCATGCTCGCCCGGCTTGAACACGTTGCACTTTTCGCGGCAGAGCATTGCACCGATCGGAACGCCTCCTGCAAGCCCCTTCGCGACGGTGAACACGTCCGGTAACACCCCAGATTGCTCGTATCCCCACAGCGATCCCGTTCGGCCAACGCCAACTTGCACCTCATCGAAAATGAGCAGCGCGTCGTTGTCGTCGCACAGGTTCCGCGCCGTTCGCAGAAACGGATACGTAGCAGGTACCACTCCTCCTTCGCCCTGAAGTGCTTCCATCATAATTCCGGCAAGCTTGTGCGTCGATGAGTTCTTAAGCTTTTCCACAACCGCCTTGAGGCCTTCAACGTCGTTGTAATTGCAGTACTCAAATCCTTGCACGAGCGGTGTAAAGTTCTTCTGATATTTAGCCTGTCCAGTGGCTGTCACTGTCGCCAGCGTCCGACCGTGGAAGCTCTGATTTGCAGTAATGATGACGGGCACCTTTCCATCGTTTTCTGGCTTTGCGAAAAAGTACTTACGCGTCAACTTGATCGCTGCCTCGTTCGCCTCTGCGCCCGAATTGCAGAAAAACACGCGATCCGCAATGGAGCGCTGGGCGAGCTTCTTCGCGAGCTCACCTTGAGGCGGAATGTAGAACAGGTTGCTGACGTGGTGCACATTGGACATAACCTCTTGAACGGTTTTCGCAAGCCTCGCGTCGCCGTGGCCAAGCGTGCACGTGGCAATGCCGGCGACCAGGTCAAGATACTCTTTACCGGTCGAATCGTACAACTTGCATCCTGCGCCCTTGGTAATGGCGATCTTGAACCTCACGTACGTGTTCATAACGTACTGATCAAAGTCTTCAAACTTGTACGCGTCTGCGTGAGCCAGGTGCGACTCGCCTGGCTGCACCGCTGCGGGTGCGTGGGTATTCGTCGGCACAGCAACAGCGTCCTTGGACACCGTCATGTAAACCGTGCGCGACGTGCGCGGCGTGCAGCGCACCACACTTTGACGCTGGCACGACGACCCCGCGGGCACGTTTCCGTGACTGCCATGACCTCCAACCAATCCGTTCACATGCCCAACAAACGCCATCTCTCTCTGAGCCGTTGACGCTCACTTGCTTCAGGCAACACCAACACCAACACCAAACGCGGGCTCACACCAACTCGACCGGCGCCTGTCTCTCTTTTCGTCCTCTTCCTCGCCCCGGCCGGTTGACGAATTTTGCGCACGCAACAAGAGAAGAAAAATCAATGACAAGGCGTTGGAGTCGGTGCGTTTATTGTTTTTGTTGCAAGCGAGTCCTAGCTGTGTTGAGTCTTCACCAGTAGAGCGTACTGACTGCCGGGTTTGGCCATCAGTTCGGCGTGGCTGCCTTGTTCAACAATGCGGCCCCGCTGAACCACGGCAATCTTCTCGGAATCTGCAATGGTAGATAGGCGGTGGGCTATGACCAGCGTGGTTCGGCCCTTCGCCGCTCGAGTCAATGCTTCTTGAACCACGCGCTCGCTGCGCGAGTCTAGTGCGCTCGTGGCTTCATCTAGAAGAAGAATTTTCGGGTTGCGCACCAGCGCCCGCGCGAGAGCAATGCGCTGTCGCTGTCCGCCGGATAATTTACCGCCACGCTCTCCCACGGGCTCGTCAAAGCCGTTCGGAAGCCCTTTGATGAAATCAACCGCGTTGGCAAGTTCCGCAGCGCTTTCAATCTGGTCGTCGGTTACAATGGTCATATCGTCCTTGGAAAAGCCGTACAAAATATTCTCCCGGATTGTTGTGTTGAACAGGTCTGGTTCCTGGCTCACAATACCGATTTGAGAACGCAGCCAGCGCACGTTCAGGTCCGTGAGCGGAACGCCGTCAAGTTTGATGGTACCAGAGCGGTAGTTGTAAAAGCGCTCTAAAAGACCGACTGTGGTAGACTTCCCGCAACCACTCTCGCCAACCAGCGCAAGTGTCTGACCATGTTCGATGAATACGGACAGTCCACGAAGCACAGGAACCTCTTTGCGGGTCGGATACTCAAACTTGACCTCCTCAAACACAATGTCACCAGCCACCGACTCGAGCTTGCTCCCTGCATCGCTGAATGCGTCAATTTCGGGCTTCAGATCAATCAAGCGGAACACGCGCGTTGCTGCCACCTTCGCCTTTGCTAGGTCCGGCATCGTGGCTGACACTTGACCCAGCTGCATTGCTGCAAAAAGGAGTGCGGAGATTGCGCGCATGACCCCGTCAAAACTGCACTCCATCCGATCAATCAACAAGCTGCCATAGTAGAACGAGACCGCCCAAATCGCGAATTCGACAAACATGCTAAATCCGAATGCGATACCGGTGACCAACGCTGACTTCCGGGCTTGACGAGCGGGCCCTCGTAATTCTTCTCGGTACAATTCGGAGAAGTGATCGCCAAGCCCAAGCGACGTAATTGTTCGGATGTTATCAACGGCCTCGGATGCCACGCGGCCGGCCTCCGCAAACTGTTTGTCAGACTTATCGGAAAAGCCCGTCATCAGCTTGACCTGAAGCATCTCCGCAATGACCATCGCTGGCATAAACGCCAACACCACGAAAGCCAGCTTCCAGCAGGCCGTGAACGCAAGGATTATGCCCACCGCAATCGTTGTAAGTGACGCAGCAACCGCGCCTAGCGTATCACCAGCTAGACTTCGCGCCGCATTAGCGTCGGACGCGAGCATGGTCGAGAGGGCACCAACAGTATGGTCGCGGTGGTCAAAGAATGCAATATCTTGTCGTACCACCGCCGCAAAGCTCATGCTGCGCACGCGACGCGTGAGGAGCTCACCAGACCAACCAAACATCCAAACCTGAAGGAATAGGGCGATCCACGTTCCCACACCAATCACGACAAACATACATGCCCAGAAGGTCACGTCTGAGCTATTGTCCGTCTTTGTGAGCACGACGACCAACTCTGAAAAGATAAGCGCGAAAACTGGGAAGGATGACCCGTTCATCACAGCACCAAGCACGCCTATCGCAACAATGTACCATTCTTTCGTATTTAGCTTCAGCGCGCGCAGCGCGACATTCCTGTCAACTGCGGGCTTTTGTACCGCCCCATTTTCACCTGCATCGCCTGTTTCTGAAGTCTGCATGAATGACTCCTTTTCAGACGCATGAGAGCGCGCTGTGGCCGTTCCACAAGCGTTGCCTTGATTGTAGGCCGAAGCGAGAATCGCGTGCTCCTCGTCCTCTTCCGCCAGCATCTGCAAGGGATCATCGGGCGAGTCATCATCCGTACGATCGTGTGATCTCGTCTTTCTTGCGTCCTCTTCGCTCTGAATATTCTGCACTTGAACCATATCCTTGTAGCGACCATTAGGAATTTTCATCAGCTCGTCGTGAGGGCCAGACTCCACGATCTGCCCCGCATCAACCACCGCAATAATGTCAGCATGCCTCACAGTCGACAGCCGATGAGCAATCACCACCGTCGTGCGACCCTTGGCGGCCGCCTCGATTGCAGCCTGTACGGTCTTTTCCGATTTCGTGTCCAAGGCACTCGTTGCTTCATCGAGCAGGAGAATTTTCGGGTCACGCACCAACGCGCGCGCGATGGCCACGCGCTGTTTCTGACCGCCGGATAAGAGTGCGCCGCGCTGACCCAGGATGGTATCGTACTGTTCCGGCATCCGCATGATGAACTCATGCGCATTCGCCTTTTTGGCCGCTTCCTGAATTTCCTCAAAACTCACTACCTTGCGTCGAAAGACGCACTTTGGAGAAAGGTCTCCTTCCGAGCCATCAACATGACGCTGCTCTTGCTCCACAACTTCAAACCCTGCACCCAGTGCGATATTTTCACGAATTGAGACTGCAAAGAGGGTCGGCATTTGACCTACTAAGCCAATCTGATTGCGCAGTGACTGCACATTGATGGTGCGCACATCCTTATTACCCATCAAAACCTCACCTTCGAGCACGTCATAAAAGCGTTCAATGAGTCCAATGCTTGTTGATTTGCCGCATCCACTGCTACCCACGAGCGCAAGCGTCTGCCCAGGGTTCACCTTGAACGACATGTCGTTTAAGATCATCTCATTTGGGCGCGAAGCGTACGTAAACTTCACATTGCGGAACTCCAAATCACCTTCAAAGCTAGCACTGTCGAGTATTTCTCCATCTGTGCTAAAGTTGTCGATCAACGGCACACGTTCAATCATTTCAAACACGCGCGGCGCGGCGCCACGTGCAGCGGCGAATGCAGTCTGAGCTGGTGCTGCTTGGCCAAGCCCCATTGCCCCGATCACTACTGAAAAGAACACGGTGAGCACCCGTCCGGCCGTCATCTCACCACGTTGAACGAGCTCATTGCCGTACCAAAAGCCGAGTCCGTACGAGCTGAATATTATGAACATGGTCAGTCCGATGGCAACACCACCCATCGCTGATCGCTTGACGCCCACCTTGTACGCCGCACCGAGCTCGACATTATAGCGCTCCATTTCGCGTTCTTCGCCTCCAAATGCAACCACGGTGCGAATGAGCGAAAATACTTCCTCAGCGATCGCACCAGCACTCGCATACGCCGCTTGGCCTTCCACAGTGGCGTCGGCTGAGAACTTTGCCCAGAGCGCACCAGATAGCACGAGCAGTGGAGTCGTCGACAAGATGACGAGCGTCAGTTTCCAGCCGTACGCGAATCCGATGATCAAGCCAACTAAAAACGTCGAGTAGAACTGGATAAAACTACCAAGCTTGTCTCCAAATCCACTCGTGATGATGCCCACATCACCCGCCACCCTGCTTGTCAGCTCGCCAGACTCGTGGGCGTCAAAGTATGCCATCTCCTGCGAAAAGACGCCACGCACGTACTTTTTCCGAATGCGGTTGCCCTGGCGGGCGGAAGAAAACATGAACAAACCCACCTGAAAGCCAGCGAACACGAAAGCAACGCAACCTATGACCACGAACCAAATGGCCGAGGTTCGCATTTGGTCGAGAAAAAGGTCCGGGTCGTAGGCTGAAGGATCGCTAGTTTCCCCAAGCTGGTCTATGACGTCGCCAAAAATAATAGTGAATAAGGGCAGGCACGCACCATGGCACGCTGCAGCCCAGAATCCAAAGAAGATACATATCTTGTCGTATCGATCCGCGTAGCGAAACAAATGTCGATACTTGAGCGGTTTAATCGTGGGCGACGCCTCCTCCTGTGCGGAAGACTTATTTCCCTGGTTTGTCTTGCGCTTTGTAAGCCATTCTGTCATCTTTTTCAGAAACGAATGCGATTGCTCAGTCCGGAACGAGTTCTGCACGTCCTGCACGGTGCCGCCATCTTCACTTTTCTCCTCGTGCGGCAGTACATCCGGCTGTTCGTGCGCGTTGCTCATGGCGAAGCACGAAGAGCGCACCAAACCGGAGCGCAGCAAATCCTATCAATCACCTCAAAATGAGAGCCACCCTTTTGTTTCTTCTTTATCCCTTGAAGGTAATCACTGTCGAGAGTTTGCTCGGCATATCTCCACTCGAGCGACTCGACGTTTTAAAGTCACGAGCGTGGGTGCCATTCATATCTGGCGCCTGGCTGGCAAAACATTGTTCTAGCATCCGTCATTGCTGTGCCTAACACCGCCCGAAGGATTTCGACTCCGCCCGCAGGCCACATTCAAAGACCTGCTCACTGCTCCTGTTCCTGCTCGCACTCGCGCTCAGCGTTTGCGAAACCGCCGAGATCAGTGCGCTGTACCTCTATAAAGTACAGCTTGGTTACGATCCGAGGCGTTTGTGGGAATTTGGCGTGTAATTTCTCATGGGCGTCTAGGTCCGCTTCTGGTAGACGGCAATGGACTCTGCGCGGAAGTTCTGCTCCACCACTTTATACTCGGGGCGTTGAGCGTCCTGAGACAGCAGACGGTAGCCGCCGCCGTCCTTGACATGGAAGAGTGTCTGCCAGTCGGCTGGGAATTTGCGGTACAACGTGCCCAGTCCACTGCCAAACGGCTTGTAAAAGAAGACCGGTTCAAACTTGCACAGAAAGCGATCCTTGGTCTGATGGAGCTTTGGGTAGAATAAGCGCGGGTAGTAGCCGCTGCGCACGCGGTCCATCCCGCCGTTGATCACGAGAATGGGATCAGAAGGGTGTCCAAGATGTAAAGACTCGAGCTGCAGCCACTCTTCGATGTTGAAGCCCGGGTTTACCACAACGAACAGCGTGCGCGTGGATCCTGCAGGCTGCTCACGCTCGGCCTGCATTGTCGCTGCTGCTGCAAGACTGCCAACTTCAAACGGAAGAACCGTGCTTTCTCCGAAAACCTTGGTGGCGAGTGCAGCCTCCTTCGCATCAGGGAACACTAGGCACACAGTACCTGCATCTTTGTCTGCAGCCAGCGCAGTAGCCAATGCCCTGGCGTGTTCGCGGTTCGCGTCCGCAATCTGGTTCAGTGCCGACGTGGCCATATTTCTGAGCGCAGGGAATTCGAGCTCAAGAAACTGCACTTTTTCCTTCAACGCCGCACGGATCGCTTCCAAACTCTGCACGTACAGCTGCGGGTAATCTCGAGGTGGCAGAGTCAAAGGTGCGTCTCCAGCCTCGCCGTTCATCTTCAGCGAAACACATCGCGTTGTCCGCGCTTTCGCGGCCATCGAACGGTTCGGCGCACTGCACCACACGCGGCGCGAGGATTCTACTCGACAATCGGTGGGATGTGCCCACGCAGAAGAAACAAACGCCATCATTCCTATCCAAGTGACTGTCGTTCTGGACGACAAAACGCGATCCTTCTTGATACGGACGTCCCGAGAAACGCGTCAGAAGGTGGTCTTGATCAGGCGGAGGACCCGTGTCCAATGTCAGGCGTGACCCACCGCGGAAGCCGTCCTTCTTCCTCTTTTTGAGGTAAAAAGGTTCCTGCAGTCCAGCCAGTGGATAAAGTCACACGTCAGTCACTCCACGAGCTGAAATCGGCTTTATATGGGCGCGGGCTTCACACCAGCGCCTAGATTTCCCTTGCCTCTTCTCTTCCACCTCACCGGAAGCTCATGGAACATACACCTTGACAGACCAGCTCCGAAAGGAATCGTTTCGCTCACAAGTTGCTGTTCCTTTGTCCCATTGCTGTCACGAATATCTCGCTCTACAGACGTGAGAGGAACTTGTTACCTGGAGGAGAAGAAGGCTGCAGGCGTCTTTTAGGTCTCAAAGTTTGTGGCGACGGCGCTACGCTAGCTTTCGGCGGCGCACGGCACGATCTGTGGTCGGATCAGGCGCACCCATAAAGAAGGATGGAGGAGGCGGAAGTCGCCTTGGAGGAGAGGCACCTGTGGTTGGAAGAGGTCGAAGGCGAGCGCGCATTGGATTGGGTCAAGGCGCAGAACGAACGTTCGCTGAGAATTCTCCAGGCGGAACATTACTATGCGACGTTAGAGGAGGAGGCGATATCGATCCTGACGTCGCAGGACCGGATTCCGTATGGTGTGGTGCGTGGCGACTACATATACAATTTTTGGCAGGACGAGACCCACGTCAAAGGGATTTGGCGCCGCACATCACTTCACGAGTACGAGCTGCCTGAGCCAAAATGGCAGACAATCTTGGACATCGACGCTTTAGCCAAAGCGGAGGACCGCAACTGGGTGTTCAAAGGATCTAATGTGTTCGTGTCGGTCGAGAATCCGTCCGTGGTGAAGTGTCTAGTTTCGCTGTCCAATGGCGGCAAGGATGCCGTCACCAAGCGCGAGTTTGACATTGAGACAGGTCAGTTTGTCGATCGTACAAAGGATGCCTTCATCTTGCCGGAGGCAAAGCAGAGCTGTGCGTGGTTGGATCAGGACACCCTGCTGGTGGCCACTGACTGGGGAGACGGCGACTCCGTCACGGAAAGCGGCTATCCGTACGTGGTGAAGCGCTGGAAGCGGGGAAGTCCGCTGGAAGAAGCGGTCGAAGTAATCCGGGGCAAGAAGACCGACGTCACGGTTCAAGCGTCGACTTTCGAGCTCGACGATGGCAGACTTGTGCCGCTCGCCGTGCAGGCCGATACGTTTTTCACTTCCACGTACTGGATGCTGGATGCCGATGACCACGAGAAGCCCGTCAAGTTCCCTTTGCCACCAAAGTGCTCTATGCATGGCGTCTATCGGGGTGTCATGCTCATTTCTCTGGAGCAAGATTGGGCTGCTCGCGGCGAGTCCATATCTGGGACCTCGGACGAGTCGGTCGAGTTTGCATCAGGAGATCTTGTCGGCTTCCACATCGCACATTTTTTGGAGAACAAGGAAATTGATTACGTACGAGTTCTTAAGCGCCCGCGAGAAAATCAGGCCATTTCAAGGGTCTCTATCAGTCGGGATGTGGCGCTCATCAGCATATCCGAGGACGCGACGGAAAAGGTACTATGCATGTCCGGCGACGGTCCGAACAATGGATTCGCATTCAAGGAAATTCAGCTTAACGGCGCTGGCATTGGCAACACGAGCGTGGTCTTTGCGTCCAAGCGCGAACCTGTGATCCATGTATCGTTTGACGGTTTTCTGACCCCCGATTCGTTGTTCTCCTTTGAGCCAGACTGTGACATGCTTCGGTTACTCAAACGATTGGCATCCAAATTCGATGCTTCTTCACTTTATTGTCGGCAGTTCTTCGTCCAGTCGAAAGATGGCACCGCTGTGCCTTACTTCCTTGTAAGCCGCACTGACATTCCCGAGGATGGCAGCACGCCCACCTTGCTGTACGGATACGGCGGCTTTCAGATTTCAATGGGCCCGAGCTATCGCCCCGTGATTGGGAAACTATGGTTGGAAAAGGGCGGCGCGTTTGCGCTGGCAAACATTCGCGGGGGTGGGGAGTACGGGCCAAAGTGGCACCAAGCAGGTTTGAAAACGAAACGCCAAGTCATATACGATGATTTCATCGCGGTCGCAGAGGACCTCGTCGCGAAGAATATTACCTGCCAGGAGCGATTGGGTATC
Source organism: Porphyridium purpureum (assembly GCA_008690995.1). Classification (NCBI taxonomy): domain Eukaryota; phylum Rhodophyta; class Bangiophyceae; order Porphyridiales; family Porphyridiaceae; genus Porphyridium; species Porphyridium purpureum. The sequence goes on along the minus strand of VRMN01000002.1, from coordinate 1,477,893 downwards.
ATGGGGGGATCAAATGGTGGCTTACTTATGGGCGTCATGCTAAACCAACGGCCGGATCTTTGGAATGCAGTTGTGATCCAGGTCCCCTTACTTGACATGTTGCGGTATCATTTGCTTCTCGCCGGGGCATCATGGGTGGATGAGTACGGAAACCCAGACATTCCAGAGGAGCGTGCGTTCCTGGAGACGATTTCTCCGTATCATAATTTCGATCCGCTCAAGCTTTACTGCACGCCCTTTTTTGTCACAAGCACCAAAGACGATCGCGTACATCCGGCGCATGCGCGCAAGTTGGCACGTCGATTCGAAGAAAAGGGGCTTGCGTTTCTGTACTATGAAAACATTGATGGAGGTCATGCGGCTGCAACGACGCAGCTCGAACGAGCAAAGCGCACTGCGCTTGAGTTTGCCTATCTGCACAGGGCGCTTTTTGACTGAGGAAAGGACAAGGGTATGGTGAGTTGGAGTGGAAAGGGTGCTTCTTCGTTTACATTTGACGGACTCGACAATAAAAATGGCTCGACATCGAGCTTAAATTAGAGAACTTGCTGTGCACGATTGAACGATTTCAATGTCGTCAGAACTAGGCGATGGACTTAGCTCACTTTGGCCTTCGAGATCATCGTCCTCATTCTGCGACTGCAAGCTCCCGATTGCAGGCTCACTCATTTCTTCGGAAGTCTCGGCGATGGGATCGAGCCGCAAAGCCGTGGGCCAACATCTGCCTTGCCGCTCCAGGCTAGACCCGAACGCTCGGGGTCTTACCTCCAGCACATGATGCAAAGCCTCAACCGCATAGGATTGCGAACTTGAATCGTCTGTTGCCTTCTTGATCCATCGTCGTCGGGATTCCACCGCGTCTTCCAACACACTAAGCCTGCGTCGGAACTTGATGTCCTCCGTGTCTTGACCGCGTGGGTCCGTTGAATAGTCATCGCTCGACCGCTCCATGAGAGAAGAAGACAAGATCCAGCGGGCTGTGTTCCCCTGTATTCGTTCAAGTCGTTCGACTGTCCCTTCTTTCCTTGATGAAGCGCATCTCACGCAAAGTGTCGAAAGCCGCACCTCCAGGGAAGCGCGTCTCGCCTTTTTATACACGACCGTGACGTCTAAAGTACACGTCTGCCCGATGACATCAGCAGTGCATCCCCCAGTCTGCTTCGGCACCGACATTCTTATGCGGCGCGTCCCGCTGGGACCCGTATCTAGTGATACCCATCTTTGACCGTAAATTCTACACGTGCGCTTTACCCGCGCGGCGTTTCATCGGCAACCAGTAACTTCAGCGGCCGGCAGCAGTACGAACAATAACGCACGTGAACTCACAACGACGTGGTTGAATCAGAGCTTCAACGCTCAGTAGTTACACCTGTCACCTCCTCCGCCAGCGTACTCATTATCCACATTCCCTTTCCATATTCATGGTCCATTATCATCCGGCCACCTGGCGTGAGAACCAGTCAAACGCCTCCTGTCCGCATGCAGACGTGGCGGCCTGCGAAAAGCGGTTAAGAACTCGCTCAACGCTCTGTCAGTCTGCTTGTTTCACAGGTTTGCTTTCATTTCTTATGAAGCAAAGGAACCAAGAATAACAGAGAGCAACAGGGATGTAAGATTATGATTGGACGTTGTACGCATGGTTGCATGTCGCGTCGCAGAAAAGGAGCGCCAGGTACTGAAAGGCAACTCGGCTTGAAAGGCAAGTCTGGTGGAAAGGTAAGTGCGAAGGAAAGGCGACGGCCGATGGGGTCATTTTTCTTTTTCCGTGTAACAAGAGAAAACGCCACCCGCCTTTCATCCATGTACACTAGTTTGGTGAGCAACTGTACATCCGTTGTTGCTGCGAGTGAGTACAGCTAGGTACTGTGTAGCTGGCAAGTCGTGGTGGTTGCGGGGGTCGGGTTGCAACGGGGAGGAACACTGGATGGGATTGTGGATGTCAACGTTGGACCTGTTGGTCTGGTTTGGTGAGGATTAGCTTCTAGTCATTGTCGACAGGTAGCTTGGAAGACAGTGTCCGCTTTGGCCGTGGCAGTCTGCACAAGTGGAACGCGGTTGGCGCAAGGAGACAGGCATGCGGCAGGAACATGCCAACTTGTTGCTGATTGCTGGATCGTGCGTGGTCGCGGCGCTGTGGGTCATCTTGGTGCCGGATAGCACGGGCGCAGCAGTTCGGAATGCCAGCGGCGGTGGAGTTGGGTTGGATCATGCGGCACCGCCGGACTTGCTGGAGTTCAAGGCAAGGCAGATCCGCATCATTGAGGATGCGCATCAAATCCACACGCGGCGCCTTGAACAAATGAAAGTGTTTGGTCGCAATGAAAACAGTGAGGATGACCCTTTGGATCTGGCGGAGACGCGACTGCGCGTCGACGAGTACCTAAGCCCCGTGCTTGTCGACGGAACGCTTGTCTTCTCTCCGACCATCATTCCAACGGGCGTCCTTGTACAGGACGTCCTGGACGTGAACGCACAAGCATGGATCGAGCTTGATTATGATTATGTCGTTGCCTTTTCTGCTTGGAGCCGGAGCAACGACACCGGCGGGCCCAGTAGGTCTGATATCAACAGATTCAGAGGCTCTTTGCTTTGTGCCGGTGTTGTGGGCCACCTGGAGTCGCTGTTCATCGAAGTTCTATGCGCAAGAAGGGGGAATAATCTCAGCTCGGACGAGTACGAAACGGTCTGGAAGCAACCTCTCCAAGATTTCCTTGAAACGGACAGTAGTGCTGAGCATCCTTATGAGAGTGACCTCGAGTACGGTCCCGAAGCAGTTCATGTCCGATATTTTAGAGAGAAGTCGTTTGAAGGTTTAGCTATATCGATCCACAGAGCCTTTTTAGTTCTTGTGGATGCGTCTACTGGTCACTTATTGTGGACTCACAACGAGTCTACTATTTCTGATGGTGCCCTTGGAGGACGCATCATTGATTCAGAGTCCCGCGATGGCGGCGACAAGGTGACGGCGATCGAACTGAGTGAAATGCTGTCTTTTGACAAGCGCAGCAGCGGAAGTGCCCGACCGATTGCACCGGAGCAAGTGTGGATGCCGATGGAAGAGTTTCAGCATCTTTTGCTTGGCGCTAAGCAACCACGTAGCCCACCAGATCCCGAGTTTCTGTGGACAACACACAAGGCGAGTATTCTCAATTTGCTCCCGCTCGCGTGGCGAGGGCACGTTCAATTAAGCCTCGCACACTTTGGAAAGGAAGCTTTCAGTCCTCGGCGCTCGGAAGCGGCTGCTGGTCTGGGACCGGATGTGCTTCTACACGCGACCGAAGATGGCCAGTATGTGTTTGACCTTGAGAGCGGCCGCCTTCTCACATTTTTACCTTTTGCGCATTCTCGGTCAACATATTTTGACACGAGCCATGATGGAAGCATTGAACGCATTTCAGTTTCGTTTGGCACACCATGCGTATTGACCGAGATGGTGTGCCATCACTCGCTTGCTGAATGCTTCCCCTCTATGCAAGTGCCTGTTCCGTGTGGTACAGACCACCATATCAGGCATAACCCCGAAGCAGGAAGTGCTGGTGCTGCGCTTCATATGAGCGCAACTGACTCAATCCTTCAAGGACTTGCGTCCGGTGTCTCGATTTTACCACCGCTTCCGTTCGTGCTGCGGCATCCCAAAAAGGCCGGAAAGCGCGCGAGTGACTTGGCCGTCCTCGTTGTTCTGTCAAATGCACATGTGGTGTGTTTGCGAGTGGAGGACTGGAGCGTCATGTGGAGTCGACAATTGGCAGACTATCACGCATGGGATCCGCATGTGGAGCGGGACGCGCAAGTTCTTTTTATTGATAGCGAAATAAGTGGCCCGGAAAGCGCGTTTTTTGATTGCACGCAGCGCCAGTCTGAACGTCCAGACATGGCTGTGGTGCACACTGCACGCAGTGTTTTTGTGCTGGATCTGGCCAATGGCGCTGTCGTCCGTGAAGTCGCGCTGGATCCGATGTCGGTGCTGTTCACATGTCCTATGGCCGTGGACCTGAACAGCGACGGTCGCGTGGATCATTTGCTGTTCCAAGAAATTGATTCCATCATATTAACGCTGGACCTGAATGTTGATAGCAAACAATCTTCCTGTCTTGCAGGCATGAACTGCGGCGCCGGTGTTTTGCTGCCTTTATACGCTTCGGCAAAGTATGTGCACGGCAACCTGATGCCAAGACTCAGGCGTCCTATTCTCACGTGCGCCCTTATTGTAGCATTCGTCGCCCTTGCGTGCTTTGCGTGGTTGGAACAGCAGCACTCGCTGTACAATTCGTCGTTCAAGCCAGTCGGACCCGATGGCCGCCAGAGGAACAAAGGTGCTCGGCAGCTTTGAGAAATGAGCGACAAAAGTCGATCCATCGAGTATCGGCGAAGCCCTGGCTAAATGCGGAAGACGACAGTTTCGGCTGTCCTAATCTACTCTGGGCTCTTGCCTTCGTTTATTAGCTGCAAATGCACAAGCGAGGATGAATACGACAGCCGGCGCGCCCTTCAAATAAGATGGATGAAGGCGCGTTTCAGCACGCTTCCAGACGGGCCTCTGAATGAGCTTTGAGATGAACGAACCGAATCCTCGGCTGATTCAGTGACCGCACCCATGTGTATTTTCGTTGTCGATGAGCTCCATTCAAGCAGATGATCGGTGAGCGGTGGCTCGCGTGATTCGAATGGATGAATAGATTCTCCCACGGAAACCGGTATGCCTGCTAAATAGAGCTTTCGCTCGTCAGACGTCCATGAGGACGCAAAGCTTCTAAGCTGCGGCTTCATGGAGCGCAAGAGCAGTTGGGTTTTGCAGACCTGCAGTGTAGGCACTTGCGCTTGCTGGTGCCCGGCTTTCAGTCATTGAGTATACGCTGAACCTTGGAAACCGCTTGCCTGGGGAGACGTTGCGCCTTTCCTTCGTCAACGTGCCCGAAACGCTTCTCCGCATAATATTGCGCTGCACTGCCACGCACGTATGCGAGGTGATTGGCTTGTCTGCAAGCTGACCTTGAAGTCAGAATTTTAGGCATGTTCCGGTTCAGCGCACCCGCGCATGAGCTGTCTCACATTCATCTGCTTTTGACAGACAGACCGCTGCGTCAGCCCCACTGCAAAGCCGGGTTCTTGAAATTGCAAGTGATGTTCGTGATTTGCAGGCAAAGCCGACAGACAGAATCATCCGACTTTTGGAGTTCGAATCCAAGTCTGGGTCTGAACCGGAACGGACACATGGCTGTCCGAGCAGACGCGAGTCCGAGTGCACGATCTTTGTTTGTTAGCGGATCCAGCGGCTTGGAGGAGCTTCTGTGATATACTTAAACGTTGCATCAAGGCGTGCGACGCATTTTCTGCAATGTGTGTGTGGGTGCGGATTCGACCACTTTTCGTACGGGCGGTCGAAAGTACTCGCCGTGGAGGAGAAGCGACTTGACTTTCGCTGAAGAGTGTCTTCATCCGCATTTGCCGCGGCCAGCAATGGGAAACATCACACGCGTACCCTTTTTGGAGGTAATTTGACTCAAGCGGTAATTTTTCGTCATGCTCTCCAAGCAAAGTTCATCGCGTATGTTTCCAGCATCGTCCATACCAGGACTTGAAATGAACACGGGCGTCTGAGGCCATGCTCGAAGCACAGCTTGCAATTGAGACCACAGGTGCTCGAAAGCGTTTCCCAAGCCCCGAAAGGTCAAGCTCTTATCTCCTCTCTTCAGCCGACGCGCTCTGCGCCGGCAATGCAATCGGCCTTTCTTTTCATCCCTGACAAAGGCAATCGCCACATGTTTGCACGTATTTGCGACACACCACTGTAATGCGGGCCAAAAGCCACAATCCGTCACATACACGCAGACCCGCCGACACGCGTCTTCACGCTGCGCAGTGTGCGCGAAACACCGCCTTCGGCATGCGTGCCTGTCCCGCGCTGCGCCCTTTCACCTACAAGACGTGTTTGCGACCAACATCTACCCATCCGCCGTCCCACCCAGTCAACAGATGCACAGTACACCCAGAAACCCTAGAGGTACAGCGGATCCCGCGCTCGTGCCGAAACGCCCAAGTGTACTCACTGTACTTTCCACAAATCATATTCTGAGGCGCTTACAGTTGAGCACGCGTGGGTGTTGACTTGCCGAAACAGCCAGACCGCGGTCGAGCCGCGCGGGCCAAGGAGGCGTAGCGGTGGCGCAGCATCTGTCGCGCGCCGCCGAAGCGAGAGCGCACTGCGATGACCATGGCACCAGGCAGCTTCCAGTCGGTTCTGAGGGTGGTGTTGGAGGAGGAGCAAGTGAATGCGTGGATTGTGCGTTGGTTACAGGCGTGCGTGCGGCCTAGCTCAAATGCGGAAGCCGCCAGGCCGCGCTTGACTCCCGAACATGCGCCTGCCGCTGATATTGAGGTGAGACATAGCTTTGATGGGCAAATCGCGCCGGAGGAAATGGCGTGCTTGCCGTACATGCCGCAGCAGGGCGACCTGGATAGCGCGGTCATTTGGGACTACGACATACGGTACATCAACTCAACGTCATGCGGCGTCATCATTCCTTTTTGTGACGGACTGCAACAAAGTCGCTTTGTTCACGCTGTCATGATGACAAATACAAACACCGTAGTCGTGCCACAGGGTGTGCACTTCTTTCCGGGATACCGCCTCACTGGGTTTCGAACCCGCTACGGCTTTGCGTATATTACAGCGGGTTCCTGCAGCGATGGATCGATTCTTCTTCAACTCATGCGGTTCTGGGATAACGGACGATTGAAAGGCGAATTCTGGCGTATAGCCAACTTTGAGCGAGACGCAACTGTTTCGAGTTATTCTGTACTGGAACGAGCAGGAGAGTGCGTGCAGAATTGCCTGACCGGCAGTTGCACTTGCTGGCGCGTTCCGGCAAGCCGGAGAACAGACGCCGAGCTCGCGCGAGCGTACGATTGGAACGACTTTTCTGCGGCTGTCCGCCGCGGCTTGTGCGCCCCACAACTGAAGTCGCCCGAGATGGTGCTGGAAGGCTTTCTGGGCAGTGGACAGCTCGCGTTTCGATCTGTCACGAATTCAGGGTTCCAGTCCTCTCTTGGCTCTGAGTACACAAATATGAAACACCTCCAGTTTCTCTTCTTCGATCGGCTGACTACTGCATCATCCGTTTGGCACAGTCGGGCAATCACGTGGAAAGGCGACGCGTTATTCCACAAAGCCAACGCAAGCCGAAAGCGCGCTAAGCGGTCGTTCGATTCCAGAACTGACAGCGGGTCTGAAACTGGAATGGTATGTGAATCTGATCCTGCTCGCGTCGAATCTAGCGCCGGTCATTGCACAAAGTGTGACAAGGTGTTCAGTCGCTCGCGAGATCTCAAACGCCACATCCGGACGGTTCATGAAGGAGACCAGCCGTACGCCTGCGAGAGGTGCTTGCGCAAATTCGCGCAGCTGTCGCACTTGCGCGTGCATGTGCTCGGAGTACACGAGAAGCGGCGCGATTTCCAGTGCACTAGCTGCGAAGCGACGTTTTCTGTACTGAGCAATTGGAAGAGACACATTCGAAACGTGCACCCAAATCTTCACATTGATTGATCCTTGTTCTGGCCGGATCCGATACCGTACGCTACGGCGCGTCGAGGAAAGTATCTTGGCTAGCTTGCTCGTCTGCCAACTTGTTCCGTTCGCGCCAAAGTTATACCCTGCTTTCGGAGCAAAGCAAGGCGTTCAAGTTTAATGCGGCCCCCCTTTCCAGCTGTTGTTCAAATTCGCAGTTGGCTTCTTATGAGTACAGAGCTCATTCGGTTGTGGAACACGCGACGTAATATGTGTCCGTCGTGAACGTCGTCTACTGAGGTTCCTTGTGAAAGACGTGGAATTCTTCCATGAGGCGTGCAAAGGCTTCGCGACGTCTTCGACCTGCGAGTGAGCAGGCGCACATGCAGCAGTCAAGCTATTCGTGGTGGAGGTCTACCTAATTTTACTCTGGCTTTAGCGCTAAGGCTAGAAGTGCGGTTAAGAGCCCACTGCCCCGATCAGACTCTTCCCAACCGCGAGTTTTTTGACCGGCTCCCATTGACGTTTTGTGTGCGACTTTGTCGAGTGAATTAGTGGCATCATGATGTGACGAGTTGCACAAAAGCTCCGAAGTTGAAGCGATGGGAAAGTGATTCCAACCTGGAGGATGCAGATGGATATTCTCGGTATCTGTGCCGAGTATTTGAAATGCATGTTTGCCTTCGGAGCGATCGTCGGTACGGCATGATCATGATTCACTTAAACAAGCAAAAGTTTGAGTACACTTAGTGCGGGCGCCGCTTCACGCAATAATCACATGTGCTGACACAAGCCTGAAACATTCGCAAAAGGCGGCGCTGCTAAAGTGTCCGTTATTGTTTTTCGCGATCAGGCATCGGAGACAACATCTGCGAACCATGCATCCAGATGTGACTCTCGGCCGGTGATGGCGGCGAGGCCTCTTGATCATCTGGGCACTGCATGAAAGCTTTACCTGCGTGTTCTCGGGAAGCTCGATCAGCGCCGCCCACGACAGCGTGCCTTTGCTGTCGGCATCTGGTAGACGGCTGATTGCAATTGCGGATACGGCTCAGCATCAAGTGTTACTGGTCCGTCACCACGTACAAAAGGCTGCTGAACCAAAAACTGTCTTTTATCTGGGAATGTCCGGTCTGAATCACTACATCAACACGGCGCTTTTCTCACTGCCACGCAAGTTCCCGTACGCTTGACAAGTGCCAACGTCTGTTCAAGCGGAATATGGGGGTTGCGATGCCTACACACAAGTCACATCACGTGTGGCGAGACTCTGGCTTGCCTCAACTACACCTTCTGAATATGGACAAAGGCCGTGCCCTCAGTGAGCGAGCGGAATGCCGCTTCAATGCGCTTCCACCGGTTGTCACGATCCTTGCCCCATGCGCGACCAAACGTGGACACAATTTCACCGCATCCTATCTCCTTGGTGAGGTTCTCGAGCCAGTCGAAGAACTTGGGCGACGAATCGCCAGGCACGTCGCGCCCGTCGGCAATGGGGTGCAGCGCAATAGAAGAGCTCGCGGCGCCAGAGTCTTTCAGCGTCTTGAGCATTGCCTCGATGTGCTTCATGCTCGAATGGACTAGCCCGTCGGACAAGACGCCCATGCAGTGAATCGTGCCTCCGTTCTTGGCAACCTCCACCGCCGCCTTGAATGCCGGATTCGACGCGAATAAGTTCTTCTCCACGGCGCGATTGATCAGCACCAAGTCGGTGGGCACATCACGTCCTGCGTCAAACAAGACGTGACCAAATTCGGTGGTGCCACTGACCCCTTCCGGGTAGCCACAGCGCTCACCCGAGGCCTCGGCTCTCGCGGACACTGCGCCATCCTCTCCATTCATCCAGCGATCCATGTGCAAGGGCGAACCCTTCTTTTTCGCTGCGTGCGCCATGGCGTTTCCATACTCATCGTCGCGCACGCCATATCCGTCCAGAATGATGCGCATGATCTTACGCATTTTGTCTGGCTTGACCGTACCGTTCAGGGCGGAAGACAGATCCCAGGATGCCGGCGCGTCCAACCCGCGCATTTGCAATGCGCACACACCCATCTGGCCAATGCTAATTTCTGGATCCACCGTAAAGGATTCGCCCTCCGCCTGGCCCAGAACGATGAACGGTACCTTGTTGCTCGTGTGAGCCGGGTTCGCACGGCCATTCTTCGGGTTGAACATTTCCTCAGCATTCCCGTGATCACCCGTGATGAAGACCGTGTAACCCTTCTCGAGCGCTTCCGGTACCAACTTGCCGAGAGACTCGTCCAACACGGTGATAGCCTCCACTGTCTTGTCAAACCACGAGGCATCCGTTGTGGCATGGCCGACCATGTCTGCGTTGGCATAGTTGGTGAAAATGTCGGTGACGCCCTTGCGCACACCTTCCAAAAGCAACTCGGTGATCTCAGCGGCTCGCATTTGAGGCGCCTCCACGTGCGCAGACACTTTTCGCGACATGGCGATGCGGGTCTCGATCGGCAGCGACGGATGCTTTTCCGTGATGATGATGCCATCCTCGCTGACGCGCTCGTAACCCAGGTTCCTTCGGCCGTCCTTGAACCACGTCACCGCGCGCCATTTCTCGCTCTCGGCGACAATCAGCTGGTCGACGCCCTCGCGCCCAACCACCTCGGCGTACGTATCTTCGAGCGGCTGGCCTGGGTTGAACGCTTCAAGCAGGTTGGGTGACGCGTTGAAGTTGTCGTCATAGTGGGTGAGCGTGATAAACTTGACGTTCGCGGGCATGTTCTTCCTCGCCACATCGCTCAGGCCGCCGTTCTGGCCACCGTACGGAACATCCAGGAACGCTGCGGTGAGCGGCTTGGCGCGATCCGTGCGGAAGTCCCAATAGATGACGGCGTCGCCCTCCTTGACGACGGCCAGCGGCTTGAGCTGGTCATCCACGCGCACGACTGGCGGGATAAACTGGTCGTCTACGGACGCCTTGTGCAGCGCGCTGAGCACCTCATTCCACGAGGCCACCTGCACGACTGTCTCCTCGGACGGCGCGGCGACAGCAATATCGTACATCGCCGTCTCCACCTCGGGCCCTTCCGGCAGCTTCATCACCTTGCGAAACTCCGTCGCCCGCTCCTCCAACTTCTCCGCAGTCCCCATCTTGTCGCTCTCTCACACACGCACACCTCCCTCCTTCACAACCCCGTCTGCTCTGTTCTCCTACTCTCTCTCTCCCCCGCCCACAATCCTTCTTCCTCGCTCTCGCTCTCGGCGGACTCCACGTCCAACCGGAGCTGTGTGGTCTGGAGAGAAAAACCGTTGCGTCGACGCTCCGCGAATTCCAGTTTGAACACCCAGCGACTTTGCTGGACGCTTGTGGTGCGTGCCGCGCCTGTGCAGAAAATCGCCTTGCGGTTCAACGGCAGGAGACAGCATGTTTACACCACCGTATGGCGAATGGGCGCAGAGCGGTGAGCGACCGGTGCCACAATGTGAGGGTCGGAGTGGTCTGCCGTCGCAGGCAGCTGCGCGGCACCCAGCCGGCTAGGGCTCGCACTTTGATCGTTGTCTGATGGGTCTTTGAGAAAAATGACACAAACAGTACAAAGTCATGTAGGTTGTATTCTGCAAGCAGAAGGTAGGTGGGAACGGAGGAGAGGGGAGGAATCAGGAGTGCACGTGAACAAGCGCAGTCCGACCGGAAGAGGCAACACGAAGAAGAGATGATAGCCTGGTCGTTTTACAAGCGGCGATCGAGTAGAGTACATACGAAGATAGATTACGACTATGCTTAGACTACTGTTGGTTACTCCAGGACGCTCACGTCACCGGCACCGTATCTCAAAATTTCATAGGGTTCCTTGGTACAATCGACCACCGTGGACTGAACAGCCTGCATAAGCCCTGCGTCCACAACAAAGTCCAGTCTGGAGCACCAGGCGTCACGCAGAGTGAGCGCGCACATGCACGGATCGACCACCTTGGAGTTCTTTGGCGCGTACTCGTCTTCCTCGTCGTCGTCGTCCGGGATGCCATTTATGCTTGCGCTAGACACAAGCAACGGCTCGTCCATGCATTCCATCAGCGCAAGGCAGTACGGGTCGTCTGGGATGCGAATTCCAATTTCGCGTCGCTTCCAGGACTTCTTCCCGCTTTCGAGCAGAAAACGCGGCACTTCGTTCGTCGCGGGTAAAATAAAAGTGTACGGCCCGGGTAGCGCGGTGCGCAGAATACGGAAAAGGTTCTTATCGATAGGATGCACGTAGCGCTGCACCATTGACAAGTCCTTGCACACGATGGACAGTGCCTTCTTTTTGTCCGACACGTTCTTGACCTCCAAAATGCGTTCGACACCTTTGCGGTGGCTGAGCGCGCACGCAAACGCGTATGTTCCGCCCGCCGGAATTAAACCGACTGCGCCCTGCTGCAGCATGCGAGCCACTGCCTCCATTTTCCATCGGTCATCGCCGCCGCTCGCCGGGTCCAAACTCACGTGCTCGACTGCTTTCGCGGCTTGCTTCTGCTTTGCCGACGCGCGCGCCATTGCGGCTTGCATCTGCACACATCTCACTCGCCGCTGCTTGACCGCGCCAGATCCACAGTCCTGCAGCGCTGGCTTCGCGCCATGGTAGCCACGTCCACTTTCCTTCCACGCGCCACACCTCCCGTTCACTTCGACTCGCCCAGACGCGAAATCACTCCGAGACCCACAGGGAGCCACGAAACTAGCCGTCTGTCGTTCACGTCTGTCTTGCTGCTTGGCTGACATTCTGTCCGTGCCTTGAGCATCCACTTGCTCCTTCCGTGTGTCTCCTCGCTCTCCAACAAACAACTGAAACCTCCACCGCTCGAACCGGCGGCTTTCAAAGAACGCAGCCGGAGATTTCAACCACTGTACCCAGACGCTTCCGACACCGTAAATTCACAGTACCTCCTGTCGAGACGCGTGCTTCCAGTTGAGGCGCGCGCTTTGACGCCTGTCTTGACGCTGCATAGTTTCTCGAGACCGCCAGCTTGTTTGTCTTCACACCGCGGCGCATTCCCAGCGCACTCGCAGCGCGGCACGGATGCAAATCGTGTCCCCGCGAACCACGTCGCCACGTATAATTCCAAATTTCACATGTGCACCTCCCACACATCGGCTGGAGGCAACACCGCACGACGACTCGCTCTCTTCACGCGTCCCGGTGGCGCGCACCAACAGAGCCTCCCGCTCGTAGCCATTAAATACTCCGCTTCCATCCTATCATCCTCACCCATCCGATGACATTTCAATGGCGTGCGCTCCTGGTCCGTCTCGTTTTATTGCAAAATCCGGTCGTGCCCTCTCTCTCGACGGATGAAAGAGCTGAGCCTGGCCGCTTGCGCGGGGAGGTCCTCAGCTCGTGTGCACTGCACGGTAGGCTACTTCACGTAGGGTACCTTGAGGAAAAGTTCCGTTGTTCAATCATCCGTAACTTTTATTGTGGACTGAGAAACTCGAAGTTGGTAGATGGTTGATTATATAGGCACTCCTCGGCACGTAAAAGCCCCCCTGGACTCAAAAATTGCGTCGAGCGCATCAATCACAACCTCTCAAGTATTGAGGGGTCGCACCTTATCACAATGACCGGCCGGCAAGCAATGACGACTATCTCCGAAAAACCAAAGGGCGCCCTTTTGCCGAAACCGTGCCACGTTCAAAATTCGTTGGACTCATTTCACACAGCGACCGCCGCATGGGAAGTGTGGCACAAAAAGCTCAAACGTTGCGCTTCAGCCCATGTACCCCAACGAGCGTGCGACATATGGAGCAAGCATATGTCCAAGTTGGTTGTAGCCAGCTGCATTCATATGGAGTCCGTCGTATTCCCACAGCTTTGATGCCGTCGCTTCATCGTACGGCACCAGCGTGCTGACATCGACGAAGTCGCACATTGTCGAGCCATTCGCCCACTGCTTGAGCAGGGCGTTCAACCGCGTCCACTGCGCCGAGTAGGCGGAATCATCCCCACGTGAAGACCACCGATTTGGTGGTATGCTAAGCGCTATGGTGCGCACCCCAGCAAGGTGACACACGGTATGCAACTTGACCAGGCTGTCAACCACGACTTCGACCGTCTGCATACCGTTGTCTATGTCTGCCAAATCGTTCGTGCCCGCCATGATAAGACAGCATTTGTACGCGCTTGAAACTTCCTTGCTGAGGCTATCCGTGTTGCATTCCACTGGAACTTTTTCGAGAGCGCGGCGGAGCCCGTCGTATGCTGTATCACACACATCAACCTCAGTTCCGTCAGAATCTAGCACAGTATCGTCAGCGAGATGCGTCGCGCGCACGCCACTGGCTCCGTGTACATCAATCGTGAATTGCACAGACGAAACTTGCGGAAGACCGGAATCACAGAGCAACGTCTCTAGGTGCGCCTTGAGGGCGAGCGCATAAGGAGTGAACGGTCCAGAGTGACAGAACCCAGCCGTGAGCGAATCTCCGTAGCACAGAATCCGCGTCATAGTACCACAGTTCTCAATGTTGCGCGACCCCTGGTGGTGAAGATTGCCGTTGTCGGTCACGTTCAAGCTCCGCTTCGTTGGGCACGAATCAGGTTCTGTCTTTTGCTTCTGACTAGAAGCCACAGTTCCTTGGGACTTTCGTGGTGAAACTGACTGAGCCTGCCGTCTGCTACACCACGTCGGTATGAATGCGCGCAGATTAACCATCACGTCCGCATCGCTGCCTTTGGCAGCGATGACATTTCACATTCATATTGTCACTGCATTCGACGCGCGCAGTTTCGCGCGGACGCGCATCGCTCAGCTCATACTGTACCCCATTGCACTGTACTTTTCCGTTTGAAACGGAAGATTTGAAATTTTGAATTTTGGCGTGCGAAGGAGTTTTCGAAAAAGGGGGTGGGTGAGACGGGCAAGAAGGTTGTTGCACATGCGGCCATTTGTGGCGTTGAAGCAGCTCAGAGGAGAAGAGGAGACTGTGCGGGCGAGAGCTTCCGAGTGGCAAAAGGTAAAGCGCGAGAGGACAAGGTCGCGGCCTTCACTGGATTGATTCCGGAGAAGGCAAGCGCAGAAAGCTGAGCGATCATGTTTCTCACACAGATCGTGCTGGACGGCTTCAAGAGCTACGCGACACGCACCGTGATTTCCGGCTTTGACTCTGAGTTCAATGCCATCACAGGACTGAACGGTAGTGGAAAGTCCAATATCCTCGACTCAATATGCTTTGTCTTTGGCATCACGAACCTGTCACACGTGCGTGCCAGCAACCTGCAGGATCTTGTATACAAGCAAGGGCAGGCGGGCGTTACGTCTGCTAATGTAACGCTATTCTTTGATAATTCGGGAGCGTCGAGTGTCAAACCCGTCGGGTATGAGCGCGAGGACTCGATCAGTGTTCAACGCATCTACTGGATTGGCGGCAAGAATCAGTACCGCATCAACGGGAAGGTGGTTCAGCAGCAGCAGGTGCACAATTTTTTCCAATCGGTGCAGCTGAACGTAAACAATCCTCATTTCCTAATCATGCAAGGCCGAATCACCAAGGTGATTAACATGAAGCCGCGCGAGCTTCTGGGCATGATTGAGGAAGCTGCAGGTACAAAATTGTACGAAATGAAGAAGGATGCCGCGCTCAAAACAATTGAGAAAAAGCAGCGCAAGGTTGACGAAATCAATGAACTTCTCGTCCAGAATATCCAGCCCCAACTGGAGCGTCTCGGTCAGGAGCGCGCGCAGTATAAGCAGTTTCGTGAACAGAAAAGACAAACCGAAGTGCTCGAGTGCAAGCTCGCATGTGCAGAGCATGTGAGCGCATCTCGACGCATAAAGGAATTTGGAAAGCATGAGCTGGCCTTGTTGAAAGAGCTTGATGCCCTGCGCAAGCAGAAAGAAAGCTGCGAGCGAGAGCTCGAGCAGCTGGTACACGGGGCCAACCAGGCCGCTTCTCAACGCATGAAAGAGCTCAAGTTGGAGGTCTCAAGCGCGCAACAGAACGCCACGGATGCATCAAAGGCCTTGGCATCACTCGAAGCCCAGCGCGACACAAATGCAAAGGAGATTGCGAGCGCTGGAAAACAGGCTGATGCGGTGCGTTTAAAGCATGCCCAGGTGGTTCGGAGCTTGGAGCAATGTCGTTCCGAGCTGAACTCGTGCCGTACTGAGCTGCAGAAAGATACGGAAACGGTGTCTAGGCTGGAGGAAGACGTTCGTTTGAGCGAAAATGCACGCATGACAGGTATTGCGGCTGTCACCACTTCGCAAGAAGGCGAGGATGACATGACCATGGCACAGGTGAATGCTGCATTGGGAAGCTTGGAGCGTGAAAAAGCCGATCTCGAAATGCATCGTGCGAGGCTCACGGCCGAGCTTCACGCGCTGAAAAAGGAACTCGGCGACAAGATGCAGCAGGCACACTTGGTAGCGATGAAGCGTGAGGTCAAGCAAGCGAGCGGCGATGAAGAGAAACTGCGCATCGCCCTGCACCAGCTAGATATTGATGAAGCGCAACTCGAGCAAGATAACGCTAAAGCACGATCGCTGCACCAAGAAATCGAGCGTGTGGATGCAGACATTTCACGCATCGAACGCAGCATACTTCCATGGCTGCGCATTCCATTCACCCAAGGCCAGAACGCGCTGGCAATGTCTCTGCTGACGTCAGGCAGGGTGAAAGGTGTGCTGGCACGACTGTTCAGCGTTGTAGACCCGCAGTTTGACGTTGCCTTGGAGGAAGTGGCCAAGGGCAAGCTGCGAAATGTGGTAGTGGATACGGAAGAAACGGCAAAAGCTCTGCTCAAGCCAGGCGTGCTGGCAAGACCGCTGACGATTGTTCCTCTGAATCGCATCCAATTCCGTGAGATTGCGCCCGCTCGCGTAGAAGAAGCGAGGGCTGTCACAGGAGAGTCGAACATTTTCCGTGCCTTGGACTTGATCCAGTTCGATGAGGGTGAGCGTGGGCTGGCCAACGCAATGAAGTACGCCTTTGGTTCAGTCCTCGTGGTTCCTGACCTGGATACGGCAAGGAAGGTGGCATACCATCCGCAGCTTCGCATGCGCGCAGTCACGCTGGAGGGAGACGTCTTTGAGCCCGAGGGTGTGGTCACTGGTGGTTCGAGTACAAAAGTTCCGGGTCGTCAATCAACCTTGGAGGTGGTGCGAGAGCTTCACATGCTGCAAAAGAATTCAGACAATTTGCGCCGTACAGAACAGCGACATGCACAAGCGCGCGAGCAGGCAAAAGGTGTGCTGAATGAGTATCATCGGCTCAAGGAAGAATTGGGACTTGCATCTCACCGAAAAGAACTTGTCGAGCAACGATACGCTCAGTCCGGAGTCGGACAGGCTGAGCAGCGGCACGCTGTGATCCTAGAGAAGTTGAGTCAACCTACGATGAGTTCTGCGAGGCTGGAAGAAATGGAGTGCAAGCTCAAGCAGTTGGGCATCCGCAAACAAGCGCTCCATGCAGCAGGAGAGGAGCACCTCTCGGCCCAGCAGGAAGAGGCGCGCTTACAGCGTCAACTTGATCGCTCTCGAGAAGCGTATGAGAAAGCAGCAGGCGTCCTTCGAGAATGCAAAATGAACATGCAGCGGCTTGAGAGGCAAGAAGTGTCACTTGCGACTGAGAAAGACGAGTTGGAGCAAGAGCTGAACGCAACTGATGTCTCGTCATCCCTCCAGTCGCATTTAAATTCACTGAAAGAAAGCAGGGCTGAGATCGAAACCATGCTCGAGCAGCATCGTAAACTGGTCGCTCAAGCCGAAGCCGACATTATGCGTCTAACGCAAGAGCTGGCTGAACACCAGGAGGGTGTGCAGCGGCAGTGCAAGCAAGTACAAGCAACGAAGGACGTGCTCGATGGACTTCACCGTACCATTGAAGAAAAGGACGATCTAGGCAAGCGGTTGAGACATCGATATCAGAGCGACCAAGCCACGCGCGCCAAGCTCGAAAGTGAGTTTGGGTGGCTTACGGACAGCTCTCACATGTACGTTCAAGCTATCGGATCTGGTGGTCCCGAAGATGTATTGGTGGAATTTTCCAACAGTGCGGCGCTCATTGCCGGGAAAGAAAAGCTAGAAGGCATGAAGGAGCAAGTGGCACTGATGTCGACGAAAATGAATGCTCGCGCCATGACGGCATTTGAGCGAGCCGACCAGGAGTATAAGGAGTTGACGCGTAAGAAGGAGATCATTCTAGGTGATCGCGAGCAGATTCAGTCTGTCATCCAGCAGCTTGACGAAAAGAAAAAAGTCGCGCTCGAGGCTGTTTGGGTCAAGGTGAACGCATCATTCTCGTCCATCTTCAGCACGCTACTACCGGGGTCCATGTGTAAACTGGAACCACCGGAGGGGGCCACCTATGAGCAAGGCCTCGAAATCAAAGTGGGCTTTGGAGCAACGTGGAAAAAGTCGTTGAGCGAGTTGAGCGGTGGCCAGCGCTCACTGATTGCCCTGTCTCTAATTCTGGCGCTACTCCGGTTCAAACCTGCACCCATGTACATCTTAGACGAGGTCGATTCTGCCCTGGATCTGAGCCACACTCAAAACATCGGACGCATGATCAAGGCGCACTTCAAGAACTCACAGTTTTTGGTCGTGAGCCTGAAAGAGGGCATGTTCAACAATGCAAATGTATTGTTTCGCACGAAGTTTGTCGATGGTGTCTCTACGGTATCTGTTCAGCGCAACCTGCCTAGTGCCAAGAACCGCGTCGACCTGTCCGAGACGCAGCTCCAACCGGACCGCAAAGCGCCAGCTATGCTAACGGGTGCCGATCAGGAGGAAGGCTTCGGACAAAATGAACGTCGAAAACGCAAGCTCAGTGGTGCCACCAAATCGTACACCTTTCTTTAATTAAACGTGTTTCGTGGAAAAAGGGGAGAGCACAACGCAATCTGCGCGAACCGTTACCATCTTGACAGAGCATTGCCGCGAAGCGCCTTCTCTCGTGAGCAGGCAATTGGAAACAGCGGCTCGACGAAAGTAAGCAAGATCGGAGATATATTTTTATCTTTATTCTTGGTGAGCTAGTCCATTCTCGCCTTCAATGACTTTGCAGTGACACCTTCCGGAGTGATGATATGGACTGTCACACCCCAGCCTGAGATGCAGTCGCGGTCGAGGGCAGAAAGCATAGCTTGCGAAATTGTCTCGAAAAGGTCATCCGGGCCGAGATCTGGGCGATAAAATGTCTCACAGGTTCCAAAGAGCGACTCTGCGCAGGTTCCGCTTACCACGAAATCGTCCGCGTACGCGGCTGCGCCGAGCAGATCCATAGCGCACAAGAAAGGTGTGTTATCCTTGTTGAGGCCGGCAATGACGGGTTCCGAAAAGTACGGCCCAAATCGCTTCTCGTATAAAGTTGAAGCGACAAGGCTCGAAAACGTTTGCGGAGACATCAAGCGTCCTTCGCGCATGGAGTACATATTGAGCTTGAAATCGAATGAATTATGTAGCGATGTGATATCGGTCATCAAGCCCGTGAGTCCCAAGAACAGCTTATCATGCATCCTAAAGACCCTGTTTGCATCACACGCCAGCGTCTGCAACTGGATTCCCAGGCGCCGATCTGCTGCGATCGCGACACACTCTTTCCCCGCCATCGCCACAACACACCCGCCATTATACTCCAAAATACTCATGATTTGGTCTCGTTGGCTTCCGCAACCTCTTTGCACACACCCCAATCACCGCGTGTCACACCACACACCCGCGCTCCCGGAACCCACGTGAATCTCGCTTTACGCTCTTGCTCAAGGGGCCGCAATCTCAGATCTCAGATCCGCAGGCCCATACACACACACACACACACACACACACACACACACACACCCACGTCGTGCCCATCCACATTCACACGGACTCTGTTCCCCGCTTGGTCTCTCTCCCTCTTCTCCCTTCCTGCCTCGCCTTGCCGCTGAGCTGTGGCGTGCTGGCACGGCGATGGAATGATTCTTGCAATGCATTACATTGCAATCAAACATTCATTGGCATATGCTGAAGATGACAATGCAATCCGGCATTATATGAGCACCGTGCGCGATTTGAAGATTTGAAAATTTGAAAATGGGACGCGTCGGGACAGTGAAGGAAGCAGAGGAAAGGCCAGCTTGTGTGTGTGTGATCGAAGAGAAGATAGAGGTCCGTATACACACACATACGCACATACGCACATACGCACGCACGTTGGCAGCTGCGCGCGCGTGTTGGTGTAGTCGCGTGCGGATGTGCGAGGACACTGGCGAAGGTCCAAGGCGGAAAGACGGCGCACGAGAGAAGACGGTCTGGCGCACATTGGCCTAGCTTTTGACTCTTGGCGAGCGAGCTTGGCTGGTGGTGGTGGTGGTGCTCGTGAGAGTTGAGGAAGAAACACATACAGGTGGTTTTGCGTGTTTCCATTGATTGGTGCGCGAATGAAAGCGTGCAGAAGAGCAAGGCGTCTTGGACAACTCGTGTGCGGGTCGGTGCGCGTCGGGATCAAGGATGGCGAGTTCGGTAGGCATTGTGGAAGCGCTGAGACAGCTCGAGCTCGAGTTTGAAAAGTCTCACGCCAACTTGGAGTACGTGATTGATAAGCTTGAAACGGAGTTCATGCGGATTCAGTTCTTGCGCTCCTCGCAGATGGCGGTGACGGGCTTGACGGAGCGAAGTGACCGCACTGACCGTGCGCTGACCGACGTGGCGACTCCGAATCCCTGCAAATTGCTGCGCAAGCTTCGCTACTTGCAAGCATCTCTGCCGCGCGTACGTAGGGAGCTCGAAGACGTCATGCTCGAAAAGCAGTTCCTGGCATCGTTTATCTTGACAAGACTTCCACCACTGCAAGAACGCATTAGTGTCCTAGCTGCTGTCGCTGGCGTTCCGGACGCGGCATGCTCGAACAACGTTGATGATTTGGACACAGACGACGCAACCCGCAGCTCGGATGAGAAGCCACATGTTCGTTGCATACAACTGGCTACGAATGTCCAACGGGGGATCAAGGAGTACGTCGATGACAGCATGCAAGCAGGAGGCTATGAAATAGCCATGTCACACGCCTTGTACCGCTCAGCATTCTGCGGCGCAAGTGAAGCACTTCCAGCCACCCATGCTCAGGAGCGCCAGACGCGTCGCGACCCCGCCGCCAACGTGCAGATGGCTCACGGGCAAAGAGCAAAAGTTAGCGGAAAGGAAAATCGCAAGGCACAACATGACAACACAGGGGAGGATCGATCACGACGACAAAACGCCAAAGATACTGCGGATGACACGGGCACAGTCGATCCTCGCCAGGAGAAAAGATTATCCCAGTCGCGCCAATCGATACAGAGTCACCAATCGCTGCACAGCGCAAGCAGCAGTCTTACAACGGCTGCCACAACTGCAAAGACAGGCGCATCCGTGAGAAGCTTACACGCGCCGCTTGAGCCCATCAGTAAGCAAACCTTTCAGCGCCTGCCGAGAAATATGAAGGTTATTGTGTCGTCGTTAGATGATCTGAATAAGGCATTTGAACTCGTTCGGGACTTTGTCGGCGAAGGCACGGTCACTGATGAAAATCTTTCGCAGCATCTGCTTGGCCATTTTGACCCCAAGGTACTAAGTGTTTTAAGTGGCGCCGGGGTCTTGCGTTCTTGCATGTGCCCTGGAGGAGTGCCCGGCTGGAAGCTGAAATAAGGATATTGGAGGAGGTGCAGCGCAGCGCCTCTTTCCATACAATCAACCATAACCCGCCATTAAAAGTGATATTCGCTCATCTCATTTTCGTAGTGCCAACTGAGGACGACTCTGATGAAAGTCCACGAGTGATTACGATTCGCCGAGTACGTTCGGCTCAGGAACGGTCCGAGGTCGTTTCAATGACCTTTCCGTCCTTTCCACATCAACTCGGTCATCCTTTTCAGGGCTCTGCGGGCGCGCTTTGGCAATGGCTGCCTCTGACGTAAAGTCATTATCCCCTGGCGCAATGTCCAGAAGAGTCTCTCGTTGCGGTGCTTGCAGAAGAGCGGTACCATCAGGATTCCGAGCCTCATGTTGTACTGAGGTTGTTGCATTGACAAGTCCAGCTTCTTGTTCATCGCTGCTGTGATCGATGAGGGCATTGTCGGTATTTGGCAGGGTAGTGTCCGGCTGTGCACGTTCGCCTGGCTCGCGTCCCGAAATGGCCATTAACCGTGGAAAGTTGCCCGTCCCACTCGTCGATGGGCGTGCGGAAGGGCGAGTGCGAACGTACCGGGACGTCGTGACGGGGATTCAGCGGGTGTAATGCGATGTGACTCGACTAGCGTCCCGCCGGATGCCGATGTGACGTGACTCGATGTGGTCAGATTGCATCAACAAGGACCCGGCGGGCGTCTATATAGTGGGTGCGGTCGCGCAGAGATGGCAGACGGATAAGCCTAGAAGAAAAGAGAGAAGGTAAGGGAAGGGGAATAGTAAAAGGGTTCTTCGTTGATCGTTAACAGAAAACCCACGTGGTATCATCGCCCGGTTCGGCGGGTGAGGAGCGGTAGTCTCTGGTGCGGGGCCTGTCGGGATGGACGAGGAGACGTGGCCAGTTGTGAGGCCGGCGCGGCTCAGCCAGTTCGCGGGGCAGCGGAACCAGCGAGTGGTGATGAACTGGTTGTTCGAAGTGGAGACGAAGGTTCTGCCGTTCGCCAGCTCTGAGCGCGAAGGAGTCAACGTAGCCATGAGCTACTTGACGGATACTGCATTGCAGTGGTTGCGTGGCCTGCCGGTCCGTCCAGAGAATTGGGCCGGGTTTCGAACGGTGTTTATGGAACAGTTCTTGCCGGCGGACTACAAGCGTCGCGCGCGAGATGCGCTGCATGGATGGCGCCAGACGAGGGGCGTAGCGGTGTACGCGGCCGAGTTCAGGGACCTGGTCCTAGCGTGTGAGGACGTGGGTGCCGCGGAGGCGTTGGACAAGTTCACGCGTGGACTTAAGCCCGCCATAGCGTTCGAAGTTATGAAGGAGAATCCAAGTAGCCTCGATGAGGCCTGCCGAGTTGCCCTTTGCGCGGAGGACGCATTCGTGGCGGCGCGTCGCGGTTCGCCATCATCCCAGGGTCTTGGGATCCACCATCGCTCAGGCCCGACGCGCGCTTTCGACGTGCCGTATGGAGAGAGCTCGGCACCAATGGAAATCGGGGCGCAGGCTATGGAGGTAACCTGTTACAACTGCGAGGAACGCGGGCACTTTGCGCGAGACTGCCCCAAGCCGCACCGCGCGCGAGCGCAGGCGCAGCCGGGAAAAGGCGCCCCGCGCCGAGACTAGGGCAGGTGTCGGCGCGGGAGCCGTCAGAACTTCTGACGTTGCACGTTCGCTTCTGCGGGAAACGTGCGATGGCAATCGTAGACTGTGGCGCCACACATGTCTTTGTGGATAAGGCATGGGTGCGCCATTCAGGGTTATTATCATTTTGCGAAGCGACACCGGGACTTCAGGCCGTCCTTGCCGACGGGCGCAAGACTAATGTTGTCGGGAGCCTTCTCGGTCATTTGGAGCTGAACGGCATCGGGTCACGTCGCTGCCGTGCGATTGTATGTCCGGCACTGATGACCGACCTCGTCATCGGTATGGAGTTCCTGACGCGTACTGGGATGGTCATTGATTACGAGGACGGGAGCATTTTCATGCGTAAGCGGGAAGATATGAACTTGAAAAGGGACAAGGAGCAGAACGGGAGCGCAGGGCGCACGAGCGGAGGAACGGCTGGGCCGGGCAGAGAGCAGAACGAGAGCGCAGGGCGCACGAGCGGAGGAACGGCTGGGCCGGGCAGAGAGCAGAACGGGAGCGCAGGGCGCACGAGCGGACGAACGGCTGGGCCGGGCAGAGAGCAGAACGGGAGCGCAGGGCACGTGGAAGCAAGCTCTGTCAATCCGCAGCCGCGAAATCAAGGACGGAGCGCGGGGCGCTCGAGCGTACATGTGGACGGGCCATGCGTGAACCGAGACACAAGCGCGGGGCGCGTGCATGAAAAGAACGTCGGAAAGTCATCAGGGCTGAGCGATGAAGAGAGCGCGGGGAGCTCCAACGCATGCTCGACAGGAGCGAACGGTTACGAGAACGGGAATATGAGCCCGGAGCGCGTAGATTGCGAAACAGATAGGCCGAACATGGGGGCGAATGTCGAGGTCCATTCGAACCAAGCATGCAAAGGCACCCCGTTGGCGAAGTCGGCTGAGTGCCGCGAAACGGAGGTACGGACGCGAGGAAGGGACCAAGTGATGGGCAAAACGAAGGCGAGGAGCAACACGGACCCTGCGCAAGACTCGCTAGTCAGGAGTAAAATCGGGTCGCGGCATGGCGGCAGTGCGTTGAAGGAAACCGCATACCCTTCCGGAGACTGTAGCCTGATCCCAGAACCTGATTCGCCGGGGGAGGCACAAACCGGCGACATAGCGTCAAGTTCAAGCGACGATGGAGCGCCAAATGCGATACGAGGTATTCGACGCGCAATGACATGGGTCGATCGTCTCGCCCTTGGCACCACAGTTTCAAATGTGCCCGACGGACACGCGCTCCTGCACATGCCTGCTCGCACGTCGTGCGAGGTTTGTACAAGGGCGAAGCTGAAAATGCGGCCGTCTTACCGAATTGATGTCGACGCGCACGCGCGAGCACCTGGGGTCGCTGCACGCTTTGACGAAGAAATAGGGGTGGACCTGGTCGACGCCGGCGCCAAGGTCCGTTCGCGGGAAGGATATCGATACATCCTGACACATGTCGACGAGCACACGGGGTGGATAGAAGTCGCGGGAGTCGTCGATAAGACTGCCCTGGCCTGCCGCGAGGCGCTTGTCGAGTGCCAAGCTGGGAGAGATTGGCCGAAACGGATGCGCACAGATTCGGGCAGCGAGTTTAGGGGCGCGTTCGCGCGCGTTCTGCGCGAGAGGAACGTTGAACATACCCTCTGCATCCCTCATAGACCGAACGGACACGCGCGACTGGAAAGACTGCACCACACGTTGAATGCCGTCATTCGTTGCCTCTTATGGCAATCGGGTTTGCACGTCGTCTGGTTTTTCAGAGCAGCCAAATTCTTCGCGTTCTGGTACAATCGGGTGCACCTGGGTAGGGACGGACTAACTCCCTTTGAGCGCAGATACGGACAGGGATGGGTCGAGAGCGGCAAGCCATGGCTGATGGCTCCATTCGGATCGCGGGTGGTCTATAAAGTGGACGACGTAGCCAACAAGTTCGCTCCTACCACGCGCGAGGGAGTGGTCGTCGGGGCTCGGGACCACCCCGCCGCCCTCGAAGTTCTCGAGACAGGGTCTGGAGCGACGACGTGGACAAGAGATTTCAGAGTATTCAAAGACTTCACCATGCGCGTGCCGGGCGCAGAACCGCTCGCAGAAATGGAAAAGGTGATCGCGTACGATCCGGACGGGGATTTGGCAGTCGCACAGCGCGACAACGTCGCGTCGGAAGAGACGGGAATCAAAGCGAGGGTTGAAGCAATCACGGAACGCCTGAAGGCCATCGACGAGCGGGAAAAGCAGCTAAGCCAGGAGGTCGCGGCGCGGCGGGCGGCTAAGGAGGGCAAAGAAATCAGGCGTACAAAGAAGAACGCCCGTCGCTCGGCCCGAATAGCGGCGCGCTTTCCTTCCGTGACCATAAATGTTACCAGGGTAATGAGCAGACGAGAAGCCACCACGGATGGAAGGGCAGCTGAGGCCATTGAGAATGAGCTCGGGCAAATGCGGCGCTTCGGCGTGTGGGATCCGGAACCGGTCACTCTGAACTCCATTACCGAGGGACTTATTGTAAGGGCGCACATGGTGGTAGCCGAAAAGCACACGGAGCGTCCTGTTGAGGAGCGCAAGATCAAGGCAAGGCTCGTGGCCGGGGGGGATCGCATTACGGACATGACGGGGGTCCCAGTGTCTCTTACCGTTCCCTACGAGGCGCCGGCATCTTTAGCTGCGCTAAGGATCGTGCTGGCGTGGGCGCAGATGAACGAATTAGAAGTGGGCTGTTATCCGTTCGACCCCAGTCACCTAGAACGGTTCGGTTAATCCAAAACCGGTAAGCCGTTAAACCGGTAGACCGTTGAACCGTTTCTAGAAGCTTCTAGAGGTTCCAGAACCTTCTAGACGCGCGCAGAAATGCCAATGATTTGCATTGTCATTTCTCTTGGCGCCTTGCTGTCCCTAGCGGAAGTAAGGGTATAAAAAGGCGACGCGCCTGCCCGGACTAGCCGGTCAGGTCTTGCTCGGAGACAGAAGAGGTAAGAAGCAAAAAAAAAGGCACAGCATTGGTAACATTTGGTATCATCGCTGGTTACCTGGGGTTGCTCTAAGGTTCTCTTAGAGTTTCTCTGGGGTTGCCTGGGTGGGAGAGTCTGCGGGTAAGGGGGTTCGAGTAAGTCGATCCGGAGGGTGCGACGGGTGGAAGCGGGTCTCAGTCTTGGCTGTACGATAGGCCTAGGCCTTGACGGCGGACTCGCTCTCTGCCTTAGCACGTATTAGTAGGCAAGAGCCGTAACGGTCAGCCTTCACTAGGATTCATCCTAGTGTCGCACGACCACCTTTGCGAAGGTAGGCGCCGAACACCTCCATACAAGATCGCATCTATAATCCCCGCCCCAGTGCAAAGGCCCGGGCCGCTCCCCATCCAGCGCAACAGAGGAGGATTGCTGTGTGCTTTGTTGTGTGTGCGTGAGAAGATTGCTGTGCGTGTGTGTGCGTGAGAGGACAGCTTCGTGTGTCGGTTTGTGTTCGTGAGGGCGACCGAGCCCGTTCGTGGTGCGCGCAGCTGTTGGAGAAAGTGAGCATCGGAGGCTTGCTGTTTGTGTCGTTGTCGTCGTTGAGCGTGCTTTAGTCCAGAAAGCATGGAGATTGATTCGGAGACGCTGGGACCACGTGGCCCGAAGGAGGCCCGTCAGATGAGGTTCGACGGGAAGCGTGACCTTCTGGTTGTGAAGACGTGGTTGTTCCAGGCGAGAAAGAAGATCTTGGGCCGGCTGTTGGAGAGCATCCACCCGGACGATTTGGAGAAACGTCTGCTTGCGGAGAGGCGTGCTGTGGACTTGGCATCAGACTACTTCGAGGGAGAGGCGCTTCATTGGTGGGTCCTGAACTGCGAGCGCTACCCGCAGGAGATCCCCACGACGTGGAATGATTTCGCTGCCCTCGTGAGTGCTCGGTTCACGCCGCAGGATTCGATCAGGCGTGCAAGGGACAAGTTGACGCGTCTTTCGCAGAAAGGCCCGGCCCATGCGTATGTGGCGGCTTTTCAGGACGCGGCACTTGTGATTCCGGACTTGTCGGACGCAGAAATGATGGACCGCTTTGTGAGGGGTCTGAAGCCCGAGGTCCGCTTAGAAGTGTACAAGCGAGGAGTGAGCACGTTTGCGGAGGCTGCGCAGGTGGCGGTGGTCGTGGACGACGCCATTCATGCGACCCGCGGCGTGCGTGATTCAAGTGTGAGGACGCCATTTTTCGGTCGTGCAGCGCAGGAAGGACCCGTCCCGATGGAGCTGGGACATGTGCAGGGTCAGAGGCGTGTTCGAAGCGAGCTCAAATGCTGGAATTGTGGAAGGCCGGGACACATCGCGAGGAAGTGTCCCGAGGCAAGGAAGACTATCCAGCAGCTGGAGGGAGACTCGCTGGAGTCAAAAAACGAGGAGCTCGAGTAGAGAGGTTCCTCGGACAGTCAGAGGGAAAGGAGGCTCGCACACGTTACGAGACCTCTAGGGGCGGTAATGAAGACCGCTGTGGTGGCCTTGGTAAGCCAAGGTCTGGCTGTCCGACACCTTGTGGGCGAAACTCGAGCGCAAATCAGCCCGTGATCAAGGAACTTGGAGGGATGGGAGCTGCCATGCTTCTTCGAGTTCGAGGAAAAGTGCACAAGTCCGACGGAGAGGCCACGTTTTTGATTGACAGTGGCGCGACGGACAACTTCATGAGCGTGGACTTTGTGCAGAAATCCGACGGCCTGAAGCAGAAGGCGTCGTGGAAGAGAGATCATGTGACCCTAGCGGATGGGTCTGTATTGGAAACAGCCGGAGAAGTTTCCAATGTCAAGTTTGAACTGAGCGATGGGTACTCAGGGACCGCTACCTTTGCCATTTGCCGGATTGCGGGACAAGACGCAATCTTGGGCATGGAGTGGCTGAAGCGGGAGAACCCAGTGATTGATTGGCAGTCTGGCATGTTGGCCTACGGAGAGAAAAAGGCCTGGAGCATGACGCAGATGCTGGTGCCACGGAAAGAGCTCCGTCGGCTGTTGAAGAGTCAGGAGGTAGAAGAGTGCTACCTCGGCGTGCTGAAAGGAAGGGAGAAGCCCTGTTCAGTGGAGCGCAAAGAAGCTGACTCTGTGAGAAAGATGCTCAAGGATTTCGAAAATCTGTTCGAGGAGCCACGTGGGCTGCCTGAGAGCCGAACAGTGGAGCATGTGATTAGGCTGAAAGATGAGAAGCCTGTGAGAGTGGGCAGGGTCTACCGACTGAGCCCTGCGGAGTTGAAAGTCCTCCGAGAGACTTTGGATGACTTGCTGGACAAAGGATTCGTCCAGCCGAGTCAGAGCCCGTTTGGAGCACCCGTGCTGTTCGTGAAGAAGAAAGACGGCAGCATGAGGATGTGCGTTGATTATCGGGCGTTGAACGACGCAACTGTGAAGGACCGGTATCCGTTGCCGAACATGGATGAGTTGCTGGATCGACTGGGCGCAGCTCACTGTTTCTCAAAGTTGGATTTGGCATCGGGATACCACCAGTTGCGTGTTCGGAGAGAGGACGTGCCGAAGACCGCGTTCCAGACCAGGTACGGACAGTTCGAGTTCCGTGTGATGCCGTTTGGTCTTTGCAACGCGCCGGCAACTTTTCAGAGGGCCATGAACGAGCTGTTTGCAGATCTGCTGGACAAGACCGTCATTGTCTACTTGGACGATATTTTGGTCTTTACCAAGGATAGGCAGTCGCACGGCGAGGTCCTGAAGGAAGTGTTGTCGCGCTTGCAAAAGGCAGGGTATCGTTTGAAGCGCAAGAAGTGCAGCTTTTTCGTTTCTGAAGTCGAATACCTGGGGAACATTGTCGGCAACGGTTGCGTGAAGATGGATCCACGGAAGGTGGAAGCTTTGAGAGATTGGCCAGTGCCAAAGACGGTGACGGAGTTGAGATCCTTTTTGGGAATGACAAACTGGTTTCGCAGGTTTGTCAAAGGATACTCTACCGTCGTGGCGCCGCTGACTTCGCTGTTGCAGAACGCAAAGTCGAAGAAGCAGCTGATCGAACTGGGAGATGAAGGCAAGTCGGCCTTCAAGAAGATTGTCGGGATGTTGACGGAAGCGCCGGTGTTGGCCTTGCCAGACCCTGAAAAGCCATTTGAGGTGTACACGGACCGCTCTGAAGTCGCGGTGGGGGGATGGCTGGCACAGGAAGGCAGACCGGTCGCGTTTACGTCGAGGAAGCTGCTGGACCGAGAGACCAGGTACAGCAGCTATGAAGGTGAGCTCATGGCCGTCATTCACTGTCTGCGAGAGTTTCGACCTTATCTGTACGGGGCAAAGTTTGTGCTTCACACAGATCATGAGGCGTTGAAACATTTGATGACGCAGAAGGAGCTGAATGGCCGGCAAGCACGGTGGTTGGACTTTTTTGGCCGAGTTTGATATCACAATCGACTATGTGAAGGGAAAGTCGAACGTGGTAGCCGATGCTTTGTCGAGGAAGCCGGAGTTGCACGCGCTAGAGTACCAAGTTCGGTGTGATGAATTTGGTACGGGTTTCCAGGCATTCGTGGGTTCGTACTCGAGTGACCCAGACTTTGGTACTTTGATGGGAGATTTACCGACCCACCAGGGTTTTCGAACCGAAGCTGGGCTCTTGTACTTGAGGAATCGCGTTTGCGTGCCGAGGAAGTTCAGAGAGCGTGTCATGCAACTCCACCACGATATCCCGACAGCAGGGCACCGTGGAGCGGACACAACTCATGCGTCTTTGATGACTCGCTTCTACTGGCCAAAGATGAAGCGAGACGTGAGCCGTTTTGTGAAGACTTGTCACGCATGCCAAGTGACAAAGTCAGAGAATCGGTCGTTTGGAAAGCTGAAGCCCTTGTCGATCCCAGAAGGACCTTGGGTCGACATCTCGATGGACTTCGTGACGGAGCTGCCTCGGAGCGAAGGCAGCTGTGATGCAATCATGACTGTGGTGGATCGATATTCGAAGATGGCGCTGTTTATCCCGACGCGCAAGGACTTGACAGCAAAACGTTGTGCTGACTTGTTCGTGAAGCACGTCGTGAGCCGTTTCGGATACCCCAAGTCAATTGTATCGGACCGAGATCCGCTGTTTACGTCCACGTTTTGGCAGCAGTTGAGCAAGCGGGTGGGTATGAAGTTGGCTATGTCTACCGCCAACCACCCGCAGACAGATGGCCAAACTGAGCGAGTGAACCGCGTGATTCGGGAAATGCTCAAGTTGATGGCGACGAATAGTGGCTGGGTGCGAGACTTGCCGTTGTATGAGTTTGCGTACAACTCTGCACCAAGCAGTGCCACTGGATTCGCGCCGTTCAAAGTGGTATATGGAAGGGATCCTCGGTTTCCACCGAGTGAAGGGTGGACGCCTGCGCGTGACGGACAGACGAAGGACATGGCGGAGCACTGGTTTCGCCTGTGCAAAGTCCATGAAGAAGTCCGCGACAATTTGATCGAAGCCCAGGGGAGAATGCAGAAGTTCTTCGATCGACGCAAGGATGCCCGGGAGTTTCAAGTTGGTGATCAAGTGTTGGTCACGGCGCCGCAACTGCGGCCGAACAAGAGTGATTTGGCGGCACCAAAGTTTCTTGGTCCGGTGCCTGTCATTGAGAAGGTAAGCTCGCATGCTTACCGAGTGATTTTGCCCGAGGGTGTGGCTTGTCATGATGTTTTTCCGATCCAGCATCTGAGGCCATACTATGGACGCGAAGAATACATGGCAGGGGAAAATGATGAAGAAGTACCCGACGAAATGCCGGCGTCCGATTCTGAGCCCGACTTGTTGAAAATTATCGAAGAGTCTGACTCTGAATGACTTGGGTACTGTGAGAAGTTTGCTAGGCAGAGGTTTTCTCCCGGAGCGCGGGTTCCTCGAGCCAAGAATGCAACTTAGTTTGGAGTCTCGCCGAGACGTCGAGTCAAGAGGGGGGGAGATGTTATCCGTTCGACCCCAGTCACCTAGAACGGTTCGGTTAATCCAAAACCGGTAAGCCGTTAAACCGGTAGACCGTTGAACCGTTTCTAGAAGCTTCTAGAGGTTCCAGAACCTTCTAGACGCGCGCAGAAATGCCAATGATTTGCATTGTCATTTCTCTTGGCGCCTTGCTGTCCCTAGCGGAAGTAAGGGTATAAAAAGGCGACGCGCCTGCCCGGACTAGCCGGTCAGGTCTTGCTCGGAGACAGAAGAGGTAAGAAGCAAAAAAAAAGGCACAGCATTGGTAACATGGGCTTTGTTGACATCACCAGCGCCTACCTGCAGGCCGAGTGCAGCGGGGGACCGGTGTATGTAATCCTTCCCAGCGAGGCAGGCGGGAAGACGGGCACCGCCCATCATCTCCGCAAGGCAATGTACGGATTACCGAGAGCGGGAGCGGACTTCGCGCGCGAAGCTCGTAGTCGCTTGTTGCGTCTCGGATGGGTGGAGGTCACAGCAGGAGTGTATATCCGTAGAAGCCTCGAGGGGAACGCGGCAGGACTCGTCTTGGTAATGTACGTTGACGACGTGGTCTTAGCGGGGCGGAAAGACGAGGCACGGAATGCCATGAGTGAGTTATATCAAGAATTCGTGATCGACGAGCAACCGCAGTGGCTCGGCGAGAGCCCGGTCCTTCACCTTGGCATGCGGATTTCCAGAACGAACGGAAGGGTAAAGATTGATGGTACGGACTACGCAAAGACCATTATAGATGAGTACGAGCGCGACTCGACTGTGAGGACGAGGGGCACGCGCGATGCGGCAACCCCCATGGTATTTCCAGAGGCGGCGCTCTACGACGAAGCGGAAGTCAGTACGACTTGCCGGCAACACGTCGGACGCCTAATGTGGCTCGCACGCACGGTAAAGCCCGAAATAGCATACTCGGTCGCATATGTCTCGCGCTTTGTGGACAAGTGGAGCAAGGCAGCATCGGCGATTCTCGACCGAATCGTGCGGTACGTGCACGGGAGCCAGGATAGTGTCTTGGAATACGGCAGCGCGGGGCGCCTGGGAGATCAGGTACGAATAGTCGCCTTTTCAGATAGCGACCATGCAGGCTGTCCCGCGACGCGGCGGTCAACTTCCGGCGGTTGCGTATACTTCTCAAACGGAGAAGAGAACTACTTGGTAGATTGGTTTTCGAAAGCACAACGGGCCTCGGTATTATCCACCGCGGAGGCGGAACTCACCGCCCTTGGCAGGATCATGCGAACTACGATTCCTAACGCCGAAGTTGTAATCCGAGGGCTCGTTGGAACGCGCGTACCGCTCGCTGTGTGTTGCGACAGCGAAGCAGCGGTGAAGGCCGTTCGACGAGGATACTCCGCCAAGATGGCAAGTCTCGGGAAGACACACGGCGTCACTGTAGCCACCCTCTCGGACGCTTTTGATGGAGAAGACTCGAACCTCGTGTCTGTCCCCGGAATATCGAATTGCGCAGACATCTTCACGAAGCCGATGGAACGAGTGGCATTTACACGTGCTATTGCCAACCTTAGGAAGGGCGCTTCCAACGATCGAGAGCGAGACGTGCACGGGGCGCGTGGAAAGTTGCCCGTCCCACTCGTCGATGGGCGTGCGGAAGGGCGAGTGCGAACGTACCGGGACGTCGTGACGGGGATTCAGCGGGTGTAATGCGATGTGACTCGACTAGCGTCCCGCCGGATGCCGATGTGACGTGACTCGATGTGGTCAGATTGCATCAACAAGGACCCGGCGGGCGTCTATATAGTGGGTGCGGTCGCGCAGAGATGGCAGACGGATAAGCCTAGAAGAAAAGAGAGAAGGTAAGGGAAGGGGAATAGTAAAAGGGTTCTTCGTTGATCGTTAACAGAAAACCCACGTTAACACCCTTTCTGGTGGCTCTTCGTTCCACCAAATAGGCCCATCATCTTCTGTTGCGCAGGTAACACAGCCGGTAAGCACGCTTGGGCGCACCTGTTCTGGTTGGCGGCAGCGAAGCGGGACGCGACAGATTGAAACGGTGCCCATGTTTGTATTGCTAGTGGTCACTGCGGCCGTCGAACATAGCCGCTCGTACCCTGGCTTCTTCCACTTGGCAATCAGCTTTGCGTCCACCAGATTGTGTTTCACCAAGTACCTCATCCCTCGCTCGGACACACCTCGTTCGTAAATGGAGCGGTTCTTCTCGTAGTTTGCGCGGTGCACGCCCCACTGCAGCTCTGCGCGCATCTTCTTCGAAATATCTTCCTCCATCAACACACGAACCGCTGCATCGTGCCGCTCGAAGAGATCTTGGAGGGCTTGGACGTCTGCCGGAGCTGTCTTCTGCGCCAGCTTGACACGCCACGACATGGTCTGAGTATCTCCTAAATCAGCGTTCACCGTTTTCCTGGCTGCGCTCGTAAGACCAAGTCAGCCCTCTCAACCTGTGCGACGCAGAGCTTCGCGCGAGTAGCTGAAACCATCCACAGCCGAACTTGGCGCATTGATCGCCCGCTCTGTCATCCGCGTCACACGGTGTGTCCGTCTCTGAGATGCGTTCCGTGTCATTCTTCTCTTTCTACGAAGACCGAAGTGTTCGCAACGGATCATAATGAAAGGTTGTCCTTCGATTCGTGGGAAGATGGCGGGACTTATGTACATGCTGAGCGCGGCAATGCTAGGGCTGGCAGTTGCGGCCGCGGCGTACATCCATCTCGCATGGGACCGAGACTTGTCTGTGGCAGCGGAGCAGGCGTTCGTGCAGGCACAGAACGCGGCGCGGGCTGTCGTCGCCAGGTTGCCAACGCAAAAACAGGTGCAGCGTTTTGTGGATCAGCTGCCGCTGCAGATTTTGCGCGGAACAGTGGTGCTCGGTTTTCTTTGGTTTGTGTATTCGCTCGCGATACGCCCTTTGTTGCATTCTCTTGGCCTTTTCGGCGGGCGGAGACTTTCACCTTCCTCATCGGCATCGGCAGGCACGCGGAGCACACCAGTACCTGAACACGCACTTGACCTCCTGCAAAGACCACCTGCTTTGGACGCTGAAGAAAGTGAGCGCCCTTCCGACAGAGCAGCAACGCCTTCCGGTATGGGTGCCGTTCAGCACGGCAAGCGAGAAAAGGAGTCATACATTGAACGGCATAAAAGAACCATGCCGAATGTTTTCCAGGGCAAGTTGTACATGCGAGATGACGGCCAGCGGCTGGGAGAAGGTGAACCACAGGCTTCTGGCTCGAGCCATGAGCGCGAACCGGTAAATTCGGCTCCCGCAGTCAGCGCCAGTGACAACAGGTCAGTGGGCATCAGCCATGAGCCTGCTGCGGTGACGAAAGCGCAAGGAAAAAGTGCTTCAAAGGCCAAACCAGTGCAAGAGTTTACGTGGTCGGCGCGCGGGGAGTTGCTACGCGCCGAAAGGGAGGCTCGTCTTGCCGAGGTGGAGGCGAAAAAGGCGGCGCGACGCGAAAAGGAGCAAGAGCGTGTTCGACAGGCTGCGGAGCAAAAAGCCGCGGAGCGTCGGCGAGCAGAAGCCCTGCTCGAAGCGGAGCGTGCGCGGCGCGAGCACTTGCGCGTGCTGAACGAGCGGCTGGACACAATCGAGCGCGACCAGCTGATGCCGCTGCGCATGAAGCGCCGACGATGCTCGGACCAGCTTCGCCTGGCAACACTAAGCGAATCTGGGCGTGCGGCGCTGGAAGAGCAGCTGGCCAGGTATGACGTCGAGATTGCCAGCGCACAGTCAGAGTGCGCGCTCATCGAAGCCGAACTCGACTCGCGGGACCGCCCAGAAGCCACGGACCCGCACGAGTGAATGCGCATTGCAATGACATCATCACTCCCGCTCACCCTACACCCACACTGTACCTGTATCGCTGTACACCCCGGGTGGGTTGAGGGGTTTTTTATTTTTGGGTGCGTGCCGCTCGAACTGTGCAAAAGCCACGAACGTGCCCGCACGCGCTCCGGGAAGAATCTCGGCTTGGAACTCGAATCTCCGGTACAGTTCAACTACTATGAAAACGCGTCGTTTTAGTATGAGCGCTCCGACGTGGTTGCCGCCCGAGGTGCCGCAAGGTGAACGCGGTGGTGGTGGGGGAAGGCGTGTGTGTGTCTCGTCAGCGAGTAGGTGTGTGGGCAGAGAGGTAGACAGGAGAAGGCTGTGGAGAATTTCTGTGGGACTGCGAGGCGATTGCGAGGCGCTTAGCGACTGGGTTGTGTGTTGTGGGAGATAGGCTCGGTATGGCGTTTGTGACGGGAGGCGTTGGAGCGGTGGTGCGCCCCGGCACGGCGGTGTCGCGCGGCGTGGTGTGCGCGAGGCAGCAGGCGCGGCCGCGTGCTGCGGCGTTGCAGATGGGTGTGAGTGATGTGTCGATCACGCTGTCTGGCGTGGCCGCGTCGCAGCCCGTCTCGGCGCCTGCCAAGATGAGCCTGGAGGACCGCCAGCTGCTCGTGCTGCAGGCGATCAAGCAGGTGTTTGGGAACGCGTACGTCATGGAGGAGGAACGCGCGTCGTTCGCCAAGCAGGAGTCCATGTTCTTGAGCGGGGAGCTGTCGGTGCGCGAATTCGTGCGGGAGCTCGCCCTCAGCGATACGTATCGCAGAAGATTCTTCGAGCCGTGCGGGCCGTACCGATTCGTCGAGCTCAACATGAAGCACCTGTTGGGCCGCGGCCCGATCTCGCAGGCAGAGGTATCTCAGCACGTGCAATGCTACGTGAACAATGGCTACGAGGCCGAAATCTCGTCGTACGTGGACTCGGACGAGTACTACGAGCGCTTTGGCGAGGACACCGTCCCGTATGAGCAGTTCCGCGGCACCTACATGACCGCGGAAGACTTCAACCGCATGGTATCGATGTATGGAGCTCCAGGCCAGTCGGACAAGTCGCTGACTTCGCGCGCGCGTTCAACCGGCGTGGCGAACTCGAACAAGGTGCTGTCGTTGGAGGGCGCCGGCAGATCGTCGAAGACCGTCGGACGCGTCGCGACCAACACGGCTTCTAGCCTGACTTCCGTGAAGAGCGGCATTCCGCCGCGTCCGGACATTGACCAGCCACGTGGCCAGTCGTCAAAGCGCCTTGTCGGTCGCCGCCTGGAGATCGTGCCCGGAAGTTACATGTATTTGAGCCCAGCCGAGGCCGCTGAGTACCGGGCGCAGCAAGCTGCAGTGTCCCAAGTTTCGGCCGCATTCAGCGCAGATGTGCAGAGCAAAATGGCTCAGGTGTCCAAGCTGAAGCGCGAGCTCGCTGCTCTTGGCCTTAGCGTGTAGATTCTAGTACACTTGTGCGAGGCAGGATCCAGTCCGTTCCCGTCCAAAAACAGTCTGTTTCGCTTGTTCATTCTAAGCTAAAGGGTAAGGCATCTAAAAATGGAATCTCTTCATCACTACCGTAGATACCCACGAACGCCCGAAGCGACACAAGCTCCGTAAGTAGGCCTTCGCCGTGTGCAAATAAGCTCTTGGATCCGTCCGGCAACTTGTCGTAGTAAGTGCCTAGCTTACAACGCGCAACGCGCTCAGTGCCATCATACTCGGTGGCGCGCGCATCCAGAAGAGGAATAGTCAGCCCTTCTGCGCCAAAGCGGGGACCGGACTCGGGCTGATCCATAGACGCCATGGACGCCATACCAATTTTTCTCAACTTGATTGACCGCTTTGATGTGTCACCGTCGGGCCACGTGAACAAGAAGGCAGCGATGCTTCCACGGCTCTCACCGTAACCAACCCAGCCTTTCGGAGAGTATCCTCCCACCACAGCGCCGCCCTTTGTCCTGGCTAAAACCACCGCTGGCCCGCGCTTGTCAACGCAGCGATGAAATGATGCTGCCTTCCATCCATGTACCTCGGCATCAAACACGCATTCCATGGGTCGTGTTTGCAAGCTTGTCCGTGCCATCATGGGCCGAATTAGCTGCAGATCCGGGTCCTTTTCATCGCCTTCAACCGGGTCCGCTTGCTCCTCCAGCTCTGCCGGCCACAGTTCGGGAAACTTGTCGCGATCAAACCGAGCCAGGCCGAACGGTGTCTTCTCCTTTTTGAAGCCGAGCCACTTCATAGCGCGCTCAATGACGTCCAAATCTTCTTCGGCATCTTGCTGCTCGGCGCCCAATCGCGTCTTCCCAACGACCGCACGAGATCGCGAATGATGGACCAAACGCCATTTTGTCTGCGCGCGGGCAACCGGGGCGCGCTCATGCGCAGCTTCTTGCTGTCGCCTTTCCACGCGCGTAGGCACAACCACAAAGCACACACACATGGTCAACACTGTCACTCGAGTCTCGATCTGCGTGGCTCGTCGTCCAACGACCACCCCAGCAGCCAAAGCGCGTTCGACAGGCGACTTGCAGATTTTTTAGGTGGCAACGTGTGGGTGAAAAAATATCTGAGGACTCGTCCCGTCAGCTGTCTGGTGCCAGTTGAGCGAGATGCTTCGTAGAGCGTTGGCGAACACATTCTGCATTGGCGTCTCTCGCAACGACTTGCGTCAGGTCGTCCCATGAACCCCGCAGGAATCTAAGGGTTGTTCAAAACTTCAGTACTTCCATTGCGAGCTACCTGAAGCGTCAGTCCTGCTCTCTCTGTGTTGGCGGAAAGTTTCGACAGAAGCATACATTCAGATGCAGTGCGCGCATACTGAGAAAGAAAGAAAGGGCCTCACGCGAAAGACCAGGTTACTCTTGAAAACGAGCACGAAGCAGAGGTTGATCAGTTCGATTGAAGGACTGCATGAGAAGTCTACAGAGGCCGAGGCAGGGATCTGGTGCGATTCTACTGCATAAGCAAACACTTGAAAAGTCGATGCTTGTCAATCGTGGTGCCTGTCAGTGAACTGGTAATTAGCGGTGTATGGTTTCCGTCCGTCGAATTCTGCTTCGGCGCTTGCAAGTTTGATAAGATGGGTCCACATTGCGGCCACATCGATCTAGGCTGAATTCGCAGTGGAAGGACAAGCGGACAAGATGACGCCTCAGCGACGACATGTTGAGTTGGCAAAACTATTCTCCTGTGCGCAACGCACGAGACTATTTCTGTCACGCATCAACTTTACGTGCTTGAGTTTGCACATGATGATTTCTTCTGGGGCTCGGACACGGCGAATTATTCTCCACGGAATGACACACGCTATGTTGGTATTGAAAAGTATCGCGGCTCGTTCCTCGTGCGCGAGGGAGCAAGCAGCAGGTTGTCCCGGAAGTGCGGCGAATTTAAGCGTGTCTGCGTGGCTTTGCGAGAACGACCGGACTTGAGAGCTAGGTTGACTATCTTGGATCAGACCCGGTGGCACAGAAACAAAATCATGGAATAGTAGGAGGCGGCTGCTGCAGACAGCATTTCGTCCTCAGTTTCGAGGCCAGTTTGTTCTGTCACTGTGGGTGAAAAGATGCTCTATGAGCCTCGACAAAGATTGGGCCTGCATTCGGGAAGGCTTACTATTCAGAGTTGTCATTGCGTCTGAGCGTTTTGCTGGAGAAGTTGTAGAAGACAAAAGGTTTCAGACAAAAACTTTGACGAGCTACTGCATTTTAGTGTTTTCTTATGTGGCTCTGTTCTCATGTTCTGCATGTCGGGCAGTACGTCGGCAACGACGCCTGCTGTTGTTACTGGAGAACTGCCTGGTCACGCGCACTCGCCCAGCGGAAGCACATCAACCATTATTCCGCCGCCTCCACCGCCTCCACCGCCTCCACCGCTTACCCGCGTGACTGCTCGGAAAGTCCAATTTTGCCCGAAACGCAGCAACGCTCCCCGACTGTCTCGGCTACTCGAATCGGCTCGCGTTTTTTTGGTGCGTTTATGGAGAAGATTGGGGAGAAAGGAAGACGAAGAGGAGGGAAAGCGTGTGTGGTGAGGTGGCGCCCTGCAGAAAGGGTGGGTGTTGAGGTGAAGATGGCGGCGGCTTCACAAACCGCGTTGCAGCGGTTGAGAAAGGAGTACCGCAACATCATGCGGGACCCGCCGCCATGTATTACGGCGCGACCGCACCCGAGCAATATCTTGCGCTGGTATTTTGTGATTGAAGGCCCTGAAGATACTCCGTACCAGCACGGACTGTATATGGGCAAATTGGTGTTTCCAGATAGCTACCCGTACAAGCCGCCAGCCGTGTATATGCTCACGCCGTCTGGCCGGTTCAAACCAAACACAAAGTTGTGCCTGTCCATGTCTGATTTCCATCCGGAGGAGTGGAACGCAATTTGGGGCGTGGGCAGCGTTCTGACCGGATTGTTGTCCTTCATGGTCGGCAACGAGGACACCGTGGGGAGCATGCGAAGTACCGATGCGGAGAAACGTAAGTACGCGACCGCCTCACACGACTGGAATGAGAAGGACAAGATGTTCGCCGAGCTCTTTCCAGAGCTCCTTCGGTCGGAGCGAACCAGTCCAGCTTCAGCGGACGCGCGTGGCACACCACAAGCCGGCGCAGGAGTGTCTAAAGCTCACAGTCGGGCTGGGAACAACGGTACGGATGCGCCCGCGCGCCAAGGAGGGCCGAATCACAAGACCAGGGCGGCAGGTTCAGGCTCCGAATCTTCCGAGAACCAGCCGGAAAAGCAGAGTGAAAGCCTTGTTTCGCTTTTCGGCTGGATGGTTGTGCTTGTTTCTGTGCTTGCTGTCTTGTGGAAGGTTATGCAGCACATGACTTTATAACCGCAGCAGACGCACGCGCCACGTCGTTCTCCCTACGCCTGAGAAAGGAGCTGCTCGTAGCAACACGACTAAAGATAAGTCTCTAGCCAGATACCGCATGTTTGGTTAGGAGAACAATTAATCAGTTTAACCAAAACCAAAAAAAGGAACTCGAGCGTCTACATCAGTTCGTGGAATGAGGTTTCAGCCGCCGACTTTGAGTTTATCAACCTGTCCAAATCATGGCAGAAAATCAATGTAATGTACACACGCCGCATTTCGCAGAAACCCGTTGACTCGGTGTTCACCTTCTCTGGCGCTTCCGAGAATCATCGTCATGCCGATTTCCACCCCCGCCCCTTCGGTCACGATGATCACGACCGCCGCGATCTCTATCCCTGTCCCTTCGGTCGTCCCGGTGGTCTCTATCTCTCCTATCATCCCTGTCTCCTCGGCGATCGTCACGTCCGCCCTGGTATTCCCGTTCACCGCGATCACCTCCACGGCCGCGATACCGATCCCGGTCCCTATCACGACCATCATCGTCGCGGCCACGATCCCGGTCTCGAACTTCGCTTCCACCTTCATAGTCCCTTTCGCGCTTTCGGTGACCTCCGCCGTCACTTCCGTCTGCACGACTTCGCTGCATGCTGGATTCGCCAGGAGCTGACGGAGAGCCTTCAGCAGAATCTTTCACGCTTTGAGGCGCAGTAGCACCGAGCGCGTTGGAGCCTCGACTCTGCGCACCAGGATGCGGCATAATCATTCCCGGCATACCCGGGGGAATACCGGCGGCGCCTTTTGCCATCATATCCATGAAAGCTTTGGGATTCATCCCACCGGCCTGCGGTGGCATCATCGGCATCTTGATCCCACCCGGAAACGGAGCACCTGGAAAGGGAAATGGTGGAGCATTCATGCCTGGCGGCGCCGATGCATCAGCACCACCTGAAGGAGACGAATGTGGCATGGCGGGCATCATCATACCAAATGGAGGCATGGCCATCCCGCCCATGGGCGGGAAACCGGGCATCATGCCCGGCGGTACTCCCAATGGCATCGGACCTGGCGGCTTTGGACCCATGCCGCCATCGATATTTGGCGCTCCATCTGAATTGGCAATACCGGGCCAATTCTCTGTCGCTGCCTGCGTCTTGATCTTTGCCGTGCCGGCAGACTCGAGCCGCATTTGCATCTGGCGTTCACAGTAGACCTTCCAGGTCTCTTCCGTGAAGCCATAGTTGAAATACTCAGTAATATCTGCGCCTCGCTCGCGCCAAGGCTTCTCCGCCAGTCGCCCAATTTCAATATCGTACACGCTTCGCGCGTGCAACGGCATATTCACCGTGGGCGTGGGCAGCATGGACAGAAGCCCCGGCGGCGCGGCGCCGCCGGGCACCCCACCGGGCATTGCACCAGACGCTCCACCTGGCGCTGCATTTCCCGGTCGCTGCCACTTGTTCACTCCCGCTGCAAATTTGACGCTCGCCCCCCTTGGTGCGTTTGGATCGGCGGCTACATCACCGACAGCGCCGGGCGCATTCAGCACGACGGCCACATCATCCTCATCATCAGACTCGTCCTCGTCCTCTTCCTCATCTGCATCCTCCTCCTCCTCCTCGGCCTCGCGCTGCTCCTCGTCCGCGCCGCCGTCCTCCGCTCTGCCAGCCGCGCCATCCGCACCTGCCCTCGGACCCGCCTTGACGGGAGCCGCGACGCTCTCATCGAGCCCGGCCAACGGATCCCCGCCGCCTGGCTCCGACGCGTACAACGCATCCACCTCTTGCGGCTCTCCTTTCAACTTTCCATCCTCGTCTCCCTGCACCCCTCCACCTCCTGCTCCAGCATCTGCCATCCCACCTCACGCCGCCCACCGACCCACAACAACTCCACCGCACCTACTCCACCTTCCCACCTTGACCGCCTTCTTCCCTTTCCGCCTTTCTGCTCCCCCGTGCGCCTTCTTGCCCGCCATCCGTCAAACCACAGTACACCCACTGTACAGTCACAGAACACCTACAGAACATCCGATCGCACCGTGCTTACATTTGTCCCTGTTCAGCAGGCGAGGAGAACATTTGTGCGAAACGGATTTGAGCAAGGCAGTAGAGCGGATTCGCGATTGAACGCTGCCAAGTTCATACTAGAGGTCGACCGGATACATTGGTAGCTGCCGGGAGCAAAGGCGCGTGGGGATGGGCGCCTGAAAGGTGCCTGGCTGTCGTTTGCGGTTGCCGGTCGCGTGGTGTTGCCTGGTCTACAAGTCGCTTGTCGCTGTCGTCGAGGAGGACACGGCCTCGTCGGCCTTCTTTCCTCGTTGCGCATGATAACAAGTCAAAATACGCGGGCCTCGTCGTACTGTGCGAGTCCGGACGACGCTGATCCCGGGCAGAGCTGCCGGCGGATGTGGTTGGGTAGATGAGACGCGTTGCGTGAGACACATGGGAAACGTGCGGTTCTTTTCTGGAAAAAGGGCGAAAAGGGGAGGATGAGAAACACACCTCATGCGCTCCGCGTTGAATGCACCATCTCGCAGGGCGTGTGCGTGCACGCGTCTGCACATCATCTGCTTGGCACCACCGCCCATTCTTTGTTTCACGCGCCACACGCCAAACCGTAAAACCGCTTGCCGCGAAACCGGAAACCGATGGGATGCGCGTGCGGTACAGTGAGAATGTGTGGCAAGAACGGCGTGTGGGTGGGTGTACAGTCATGAGCGATCAGGCAGACACGCGAAAATGGACAAGCCCGAGTGCGGTGGCGAGAGACAGAAAGGTCGAGAGGGAGGAGGGGGGAGGAGGAGGTGGTGTGCGGATCTGTGCGTGGTTCTGCGTGGCTGGATGCTTCGCGATGGAGGGTAGGTCTGGCCGGCGGAATGCGTCGGTGCCAGTCAAGGCTGAGAAGGGCGCGGCGGCGACGGGCAGCGCGCCTCGTGGCGCCACCGCGGCTTCGCGCACGGCGGTGAGCAGCGCCGCGGGCACGGCGCGTGGTGGGACAAAGACTGGTTCAGGGACGGGCGCATCGAACGCAGGTAGCGTGTCTCGCGCGCCGCGTGCGCGCCCGCGAGGAGTTGATTCGTCTGCCGCCGCGGCCAAGGTGAAGAGTACAGCGAGTGCGGCGGGCGGCGGTGCAAAGACAGTCAAGTCGTTTGATGCGTATGATGCAGAGGCGGCAGGACAGCAGAGAATCGGTATGGGAACTGGATCTCGCCTGCAGCGGTGGTTTGCTTCGTGGAAGGTCTGGATCAACCGCATTTGGTGCTCGCTGCAGAAGCCGTCACATGCGTCGTCCGCGTCGCATGCCAGAGTGACAGTACTGCTCGCCTCCGTGCTCCTGCTTGTCGGTGCGATCCTACTGCTGGTATTCAAATTCTCGTCGGCGCCGCCCTCAATACATGATGTGCTCGCGGGGATGCATATGAGCAGTCAAGATCAGAATGAGGTCGGCGCCGTGCAGCCGTCGCTCGCTGCGTATCTTGACGCTAGCGGGGCAGCGGGGCGCAAAGTGTCCGATCTGGAAAGGCTCGGTAGCCAGCAGCCTGTGGAAGGAAGCGCTGGTGT
Source organism: Porphyridium purpureum (assembly GCA_008690995.1). Lineage (NCBI taxonomy): Eukaryota > Rhodophyta > Bangiophyceae > Porphyridiales > Porphyridiaceae > Porphyridium > Porphyridium purpureum. Next base: position 1,435,141 of record VRMN01000002.1, on the reverse strand, counting down.
CATTGACGCACAAGCTGAGCCAAATGAGCAGGCCAATGGACATGTGGGAGACGAAGACAGCAAGCAGTCAGGCGTCGTAGAGGAGCGTCTGCAAGACGGGGAGCAGAACAAAAATGCAGACCCCGAAGTCGAAAGAGAATCGGTCGGCGAAAAGAGCGCCCGCTTACTTGCGGAGAATCCGGCGGTGAGCGAACCGAAGGACCCGCCCGTGTCGTTTTCCGTGACGCTGGGAACGGACTCGAGGCATCTATCACGCTTTGAGATGTGGGAAGGGCGCGACGAGAGCACGCTCAAGTCACCGGTGTGTCGCATCAACAATGTTTACATTGACACGTCAAAGGCCACGTCGTCCACCGTCATGTTGCCAAAGTCGCTCAAAGAAATTATCGAAAAGCACGCAAGCGACTGCGGCTTCACATTTGATTACGCCTTTTACGACGAAGCGACACAAGGTGCAATTTTGCCGGCCGACCAGGAGACTTATGACTATGTCAACCCTCTTGAAAAGAACATCGAGTTTCACATGCCCCATTTCGTGAGGCAGTTTTTGACGCAGGACTATACTTCCATTGGTACCTTGTGGGATACCGAAGGGTACCAGACAGGTGTGTATAAGTACATGTGCACAGACGCCAAGGGCGAGTCGTGTGAGCCGCTGTCTCCAGATCAGTACCGTATTGCGTACATGATTCCGCCGCGTGAGAAGACACAATATTGGGTTCGCGCATTCTTGAGATCGCTCTCCCCTCTGCTGCGGATTTTGTACCAGCCCGAGCCGGATGTGTACTTCCGGTCATCGAGTCCGCAGTACTTTCGCAGCATTGTTGTCAGCAAGCAGCAGAAGCCGCCAGTGCAGCTTCGCAGCAAGCACCCGATATACTCGAACAATGGGGTAGTGTTTCGTGATCGCCTGCCAGCGTGCGACGGTTCGCGTCCGTTGCGGGTGATGATCCAAGACCGAATCAGCAATCACTCGCGGCATATTGGATATGGGCGCCATTTCAACAATATTGAAAACATTGTGGCGAGCTTGGAGAGTACGGGCAAGCAGCGCGGCATGGAAGTACAGGTCAGCGTGGAATACTTTGAAGGAAAGACGTTTGAATATCAGGTGCGCAAATTTGCGGAACCAGATGTGGCAATCGTGGCCCACGGTGCGGGCGCGACGAACCTGATATTTGCCCAGCGTTCTGGTTTGATTCTTGAAGTGCTTCCCTTTTCGCATTCGATCGACCTATTTGAACGCTTTGCCCATCTTTTGGACGTCAATTATCTGTTTACTATCGCGCCACTGGATGTGGCTTCGCTGCGCGAGTGTCTCATGTACAACAATGTCGAGCGCCGCGCCAAGGAGCTGACAGAGCTTACGCGCAAATCGGCCATCGCATCCGTCGAGTCTTTCATCAAAAGGCTTGAAGTGTTCATGGCCGAGTATAACGCGACAGACTTTGCGCATTACACGGGCCCCAAGTTGCTCAAAATACACGAAGCCTGGAACTTGCATACCGAAAAGGAGCACGTGCCGAACTTTCATACCATGTGTCTTCGCCATCAAGATTTCACAGTCGACGCAGACCGTCTTGCGGACGCTGTGCTAAGTTTTGCCGAGACAAAGTGCACTAGTGGCCCCGGCCAAGCACTGCATGAGGCGGCCGTGCAGACCTTTAGACACCCGGATCTTGCAGGGCCCATCTGTCGCTTGACGAACGTTTTTCTGGAGGAGGACAAGTCGGGCAAGACCTGGTTGCTAGTGCAAGAGGGCCTGAAAAAGGTAGTAACTGAAGAGATGCAGTTACAATGCGGCATCACCTACCCGGTAAAGTATTTTACCGTGGAGAAGCAAGAGGCGCTTCTTTCGATGGAAGATTTGGCGCACAGCGTGGACCTCATTGCTCCAGTGGGCACCGCGGCCACCGCCAAGGCTGCGCATTTTTTTGCAAGAGACTTCTTATATCGGGACTATACCTTGTTTGGTGCTTTGATGGAAGATACGGCACTGTCCGGGTTTACCATGGGCTGCGAGATGAGCAGTGAGGCAGCGGATGCTGGCTTACCTTGCAAGGCACCCAGCGCGGCGACTCTCCGTCCCAAATACCGTTTGTCAGACAAGGCCAAGGTCGCGCCATGGATTCTATCGATGCTTAATTCGATGTCGCCTCGCATGCGCTTCATGTACACTGAAACACCAGATCCGCGCAAGAAAGTATTTTTCCAGAGTATTGTATTCTCGAAGAATCAGCCGAACATTCCGGCAAGTCTTCGCACACATCATCCGCTTTTACGGGCGCTCAAGGACAAATATGGACAAGATGCCTTTTCGCTCCTGCCTCAGTGCGCAAAGCGACCTTTCCGTGTGGTAATCATGAATCGGATCAGTGATCACAGCAAGGGCACAGGGTATGGGCGCAGTTTTGTCGGTGTCGACGCGCTCACGGCTGCGCTCCGGGGCGGCGCTGCGACAAACGGCAAATACAGCGTCGAGGTATCTGTGCTTGACGATGTGGAGAAAATGTCTTTCGAGCAGCAGCGCGCGGCGTTCTATGCGGCGGACGTTGTCATTACATCACACAGCGAGTTCAACGGAAATTTGATATTTATGAAACAGGGCGCGCTGATGGTCGAGGTGCTACCATTCGCCCATGTCATCAATCTGTTCCAGAAAATGGCGCGCTCGATGCACATTTCGTACATGTTCTGGATTTCCAACCCAGACGATGAGAGTCTACAGAAGTGTCTGATGTATCAGAACGTGAGGAGCCACATGTCGGAAAAAGAGGCGCAGGCGGCCGCAGACAAAGTGACGGGCTTCATGCGTATCGTCCACGAGCAAGGTGAAGCCTTTTCGACAGCCGAATCGTCACTGCGCTTTGGCGCGGCTCCGACGGCTATGAACGAGGTGTGGAATATGCACGAAAAGACAGACCACGGCCTCGCCGGGGCATCGGGATGTTTCCGGTCACAGGAAATCCGGTTCGATGTCAAGGCGCTCAGTGCCGAGGTCCACAAACATCTGGCGGCCTTTTGCTAGAAAACATGAACGTGCGTACTGACATGACTTGGCGGGCATGCCTCGCGAGGAGGCATGGTATTGCGGAGGAAGCAGGCTGTTTCAAGACTTTGCCTTGGCGGTCAAGACAATGTATGGCGAGGAGGAAGTTGGGCGCTAGTGTGAATAGGATAATGCCAGCGCGTGGAGTAAATGAGAGCTACCCTTCGACTTGCGCGTCGTGCCGCCGTCGTAGCTCAGTTACCAAGCAACTCATCGCAGGGGCCATTCTCTACAGCTGGGAAGGCGTGTGGCCTTGACGGACTTGCCATTTTAAGCGTCCGGTCGCCTTCCGTGCCGTTTGATAATGATGGTTGCGTTCGGTCTTTGCCGCACTACCTTCTCTTCTTCAAACGACGCGTGGACACATTCTGACGGCTTGACAGAAACTCATTTCTAAAACACATGAAACGAGACGGTGACGCGTCAACGGTATTTTGTGCTTGCGTGACAAATAAAATCATTGCCGCTTTGGGCGGGCGTAGAGTATGTATTCCACCGTCATGGCACATTGACCGCCATACAATGGCCCCCCCTCACCCGACTTGTGTCCATGCAGATGCACGTTTCGTGACCTCAATGCTACTTGATGTGTTCCACGGCACCTTCGATCCCCGACGCCGGAACAGATTTCCACAGGTCCAAATTGAAGACACGCGCCATTCCCCCCTTTCGTCCTCGTCAGCTCCGACTCGTGGTTTGGCGCCGCTCGGTTCTTATCCGCATAAATTGTAATTTGCACCGATGAATTGTTTTACGTTGCCGGGGTTGGCGGTTGCGATAGCTGACTCGCACGCCTCACTTGTGGAAGATACAATTTTGGTCTACGTGGATTTGGTATGCTCCTCGGAACTCACTCGCATAACATTTCCTTGTAGGACTGCTCGACGCCCGATGGATAGGGGAAGACACGCGGGTTAGAACATGAGGGGGCACAACGGTCTACGTGCCAGTCGTTGGAATAGAAACTGAATCGAGAGACACGACTTTGTTCCACACGAGCGCGCACGGACGCTTTGAATGAGTTCACATGAGTTCATACCGTGAGGTTGTCCAATGCAGTGCGGAAGCACCACACACTAACGCACCCAGCACGACACGTGGATCAAACTCGGCGCGCGCTTTTGCCCCAGCCACCACGACCACTATCACCGCGAGCCCGCATAGCACCATTCTCGCGGCTTTTAGAGTGGGTCGGACAAATTTACGGGTGTTTCTCGCTCCTCGCCAGTTTTCCTTCCCTTTTCAAAAAAAATTTGAGGCCATGTGTGTGTGTGTGGGGGGGTCTGTCCTCGTTTACAATGTTTGAGATCGACCTACATCCAATCAGCCAGCTCTGTCGCCGTCTCCGTGTGGCCTGCGCTCTTTGTGCTGAACACCCGTCCGACTCATTGTTTTCTTTCTTCCTTTTTTTTTTTGGTTGTTTTGTTTTTGTGTCGAACAAGCGCACGCACACCGTGGATGTTTGTAGACACCTGGTAGGCTCGCAGTTCACGGTGTTTGTTTTCGGCGGGTATAATGTATATAAAAAGAGGGAACGAGAAGCTTGTGGCCGCGGCGTGGCGATTGGCGAAATGTCCGGTCGCGAACACAGACTCCTTGACCGCCCAAGGCCGCGCAGACGGCTACCAGCCCGAGGGTTCCAATCGGGGCAGGTATAGGGTCGCGCGCGAGTCGCGCGATCGCGCGCGAGGAGTATGGCGCAGCGCGATGGTGGAGAACGTGGAGATGGCATGCCGCCTGAGCACGGAACCTCGCGGACGCCGAGATCGGACGCCGCGGCGTCGGTCGACGGCTCGCCGTCGCAGCGTGCGCTCACGCCTCGCCATCGTCCAGATCAGGCAGACGGGTCCCGTGCCGTCAGAGCGAGCGAGCAGTCTGCGCAGTACGATTCCGACCGGCAAGATTCCGAGCGTCAACGTAGACCATCATGCGTGGCCTTTGATCAGAGTGTCTCGAGCATGTCGTCGTTGTCTCCGCCCGTCTCGCAAGAGCGGGCAAGCTCCACTCCAGAATCTGGGCACAGAAGCGATGTCGATCACGTTGAAGCCAAGGTGACTGATGCTACATCTCTTGGTCCCGGTGATCAAGTTGTTCAACTGGATTCCCGATTCAGGGAGCTTAGTGTCGCCTTCGATCCGGCATTTACCGAGATGACCAAGGGTTTGGCTGCTTCCAAACAAAAGACCCATCGGCATCTACAGCGACATGCGAACTCAGTGGTGTCTCTGAGTGAAGCAAACGGATTGGTCAGCGTACAAGTCGGCGCGACACATCTACCTTCTCAATCTAGGACCTCCAGTGCAGCGACTTCGTCGAGGTCCCATTCGTCCATGTCTGACAGCGGTGCTTCAGATGCTATTTCGTCGAATTCGATTCACATTGTTAAAGCCTTTCGAGCATTGTTCAGGAGCACCAGTGCTGAGCAAAATAGGACAACTGGTGGCAGTCTCCCTCCCGGAGCCATTGCTTCGGCAAGTGGGGAGTCGCAAGGTGAGGGGAATTCAGGCGCTGGGAGAGATCAGCGGCAGCAGGAGAGTCAACCCTCCCGTGATGGAAGCAGCGCATCAGGAGCGCAGTCTCAGCAGCAACAGCAGCAGAGCGCACAATCTTCGTGGGGGCTTTCAGCTTTGATTGCCGGCTCAGGGACGGGGCGGGCGCCTCCAGGCAGAAACGATTCTCAATTTGTTGGGCTCCCTGCGAGGCCTACGCCCAGCGAGGTCTTGCTAGATCCGTACGAAATTTACCCTGATACGGAGGACGGACCAGCAGCAGAGCTAGAGGCACCCAGGGAGACATATGGAGAGGGTGCCGACCGCCGCATGGCCCGGGAAGAGGTTGACCTAGCGTCATCGTCCTCACGACAACCGGCGCCGGCACCAAATCAGCAAGAATCTAGTGGTCAAGTATTTGGAAGTGCTGCATGGGCTCATACGGACGAGGCGCGTCGGAATACTCAGCACTTGTCAGCGTTGTGGCGTGATGATGATCCCATGTTGTCCAACACCTCGAATCTTGCATTCATGCAAACCGATATCATGCCTGGCCATCCAGATGGTTCGGAGGCAGACATGGTAGCTGCTGAACTCATGGCTGCCGTGAGCGGTGTGCCGGGCCCGCCTTGGGATGCTGAAGGAAACGTAAGCCCCGAATCGCACTTTCTGAGAGGTGTAGATTACGAGCATCAACGTGATCCACAAGATGCGAACACCAGCCCGAGCGAACACCTTGCGTATAGGTGCTTGCATTGCGACAGGCAGTTCAGACAGAAAAGCCACTGCCGGGAGCACATTCATGGTGTGCACAAAAATCTCAAGCCGTTTCAGTGTCCGCACTGTGACAAACGTTTCAGCTATGGCGGAAACCTGCGGCAACACGTGCAGCAGGCGCACAGCACAGAACGACCTTTCCAGTGCTCGAAATGCACCAAGAAGTTTAAAATGCCTGCGCGTCTGCGTGCCCACATGGATCGCATGCATGGGCGCTCAGCCTCGGGTCAGGATGCCGGAGGCTCAGGGCCAAGCGCTCCAGTAGATGGTGATCCAAGAGGCACTGGGATCGCACCTTCGCGTCGCACGCTTCGATCCACCCCCGGTGCCGGGCCGAGCTCTCGACCAGAGACCTTTCCCACCGACTCTGATCAGGACTACGACCCGGATTTCGAAGGCGATGGGTATCCTGACTACGACTGACAAGTATGACAAGACTAGCGCACGTGTATGAATGAAACCAGATCATGAGCACCGAATGATAGGCATGTATTCCTTCCGAGTGGGGCTTTTACTGACATCAGAGCTAACAGCAAATCAGGCAATAGACTGCAAGTCAACAACTCATTACTTTCTGACCATTCGCGGGCGCACAGGCACCAGACTGCAAGTCAACAATTCAATACTTTCTGACCATTCGCGGGCGCGCAGGCACCAGACTGCAAGTGAACAACTCAATACTTTCTGACCATTCGCGGGCGCGCAGGCACCAGACTTCCCTGCACGCCTCTGCACACACACAACTACCAACCTTCACCCTCCCGACCTGCCACCCACGGCCCAACCACCACCGCTCGCACCAGCACTGTACCTATTTTATATGTAAACGGCCCGTTTTTAGTCATGCGGCCTGCCGTTACAGAACACGCGCGTGCGCAGTCTGGCAGAGGCGAGAAAAAAAAGCGCGAGCGCGTGCGAGTTGGTGCGGGCGTGTGTCGGCTGGTGGACTTTGGATTCACGCTGTGGGTCGGTGTGTGAGGGAAAGGGAGAGGGACTGACAGAAGGTCTGGGATGGACGCCGCGCAGCGAGATAGCGGCGGAGGCGGCGCAGTGCCCGTGGCGCAGAAGGGAAAGTGGGCGTTCCCGAGCTTGAAGCGCACGTCGCGACAGCCAAGCAGGAGCGCGCAGCCAAGGGACGCGAGCATAACGCCCGCCGCGACGGGGGAGAAGTACGAGCCATCGAGCGCGCCCGGCAAAAGAATGTCGAGTGCGGATGCGGCGTTTCCCGTGGCGTTGTCCGCGCCGCGGCCTGTGCCGTCGGAACCGCGGTCACTGCGGTCCTTGTCGCCCCCAAATTCATCCAGCGTGTTTGCGGAAATTCCGAGCGTCCATTCGTTGAGCCAGTCAAAACAGACCAAAGCAGGCACCGCGCCACATGCGAACGTGGGTATAGTAACAGCAGTCTCATGTGATTATGAGGGAAGAAACATGACCGCCGAACAAATGGAGGCGAATGGGATGGGGCTGGTTTTGGCGCCGGCAAGTTCGCGTGATGCCGAGCAAAAGGCAAGCGAACAAGCAGCGGATTCATCAGGGACAGACGTCGAGTCTGCGGACCAGAAATTCAAAATTGACGTGGCGTACGGCGAGAATGACGATATGGAATCGTCACTGATTAAATTTCCGTCCCGTGCGGCAATGGACCGCCCGCGTGAGCCATACCGCGGCTCTGCTGGACACGCCGGTGGGGAAATGAATGCATTCGTATTGGATGATCCTGCGCACGAGCTCGCTGCGTACGCCTCCCGTTCCGCGACAGAGCTTGATCGGGATGAGTTCGAAGTTGAGCTCAGCCGTCAGCGCTCCGGCGTTGAAATTTACCGCGGCGGGATAAATCCTGCAGAAATACGCGAGCCGAGATCGGCTATTGAAATGGACAGAATGGAGCAGGTCCCGACACGCTTAACTACGCGAATGGCACTCGACTGGGATCGTGAGAGCGCTCCAATCGCCATCCAAAAGGTTGCCATGCGAGGGGCTGCTAATGCCGTCGAAGAACACCATCACGATGACACTAGCATGGCCGCTCTTCGGCGAGGTAGTCAGCGACTCCATACGCTTTCTGATAGAGTTCGCTCCTTTGGAAGCAGTCGAGAGGAGATTGTGCTCAGTCCTGACGATAACTTGTCGGGCTCCACCAGTCACCGAGCCATTCATGGAGTGCCCTCAAGAAAGAAGGGACACTCTTCGCAGCAGAGTCTGGACGACGCAGCTATTGGCAGCGACACACGAAGCGCGACGATGCGTACCTTCTCCTCACTGTCACGCAAGCAATCGCAAAAGTCTGCCGGGTCAATAGATGCAAGACTGGCTTCCAGCGATGGCGTGCATGCCGCGGCGGCAGCAGTGCTCGGGGAAGATGCCACGGCGCATGGAAGAAAAAGTCACGGAAAGAAGTCGTCCTTGAATCGGGTTCTGCCTTCGTCAAGGGATGAATCTTCTGAAGGCATCGCAAAGGGATTTCAAAAGGAAAAGCTGCGACTCAGCGGTGGCAGTGATGCTCAGCCGCACGCTTTTCCAGACACACATGAGGCTTTTGACACGTCGTCAGAACAGCAGCAGGCGCATCAGGGACACCGTGAACACGGCATGATTGCTGACTGTCTTCCGGAGCCCAGGGTACCTGGGTTCATGACCTCTTTTCCTTCTCAACGATCAAAAATAGCCAAGGCATCATCTTCATCATCGACACAAGTTATGCCCCACGACGCGCCAATAGAAGAGCAGAAGAGTCCTACCGCCGGCGATCATCCGTCGCAATTTCCCGCTCCTGAAAAGTCCGAGCGTGCTCCGTTTTGGAAAGGGTCACGGCAAGGCGATGACGGCAGTGGATTGGATTCGAGGAATGATTTATTTGCTGAGGAGCTGCTACGAAATGCCGACCCTGATACCGATCCCCTGGGTCGGCGCCGCGCGTCGGGGGGTCTGGGACTATCAAATTCGATTTTTCGCTCACCCACGAAGTCGCAGCGTTTTAGTGAAGGCAGCAACGTACCTGGAGGTATGGGTAGCCGCGGGAATTCGGCCTCGTCGAAGCGCAAGAGCTCTGAGTCAGAAAAGCTCAGCCCCTTTCTCGCAACCATGCGGTCGCTCAGCTTTACAAAGAAGAATAGCAGTACCAGCGAGAGGGAGTTCGAGCAGCAGCAAACTCATACCCCAGTTGAGGAGCCCTCGATGGAGCCACAAAGTGAAAGTTTGTCGCGCGTTGGATCACTTGTGTTAGGTCTCTCAAATTTAGTGAAGTCTCCGACGAAGCGCAGACAGGAAAAGGCCAAACAGCTTGCACGACAGGCCACAGTTCGGGCCGAGGAAGCGCGCCAAAAGGGAAGGTACCGTGGAGGCCTTGGCGAAGGACAAGAAGAACTGGATCACGTTGTGAATGATTCGGACGAGGAAAAGCCAGCGAATGGGATCGCGCCATCAAGGGCCGAGGTGCAGCAACGTTCAATGAGCAGCTCTGATCCTTACATGGTTGAACGCGAGACTACCGAGGACACTGCGACTTTTCACAGCATGGACGACCACGACCAGCTTTCGCAATCACGCAGGACGCAGGACGGCGGCGCTGGAACGGTTGAAGGACGCTCTGGGTGGAACTTGAGGAAAAGTTCCACGCCGCCTTCAACACGTATGTCCGGAAAGATCGGAAAAAGCGCCCCCGGGTCATCCTCGTCTCCATCTGCGTCACTCAAGGCAAAACTAAGCACATCTATGTCGCCGCCGTCATCGCGGACAATGACTGCATCAGAAAAGGCAACACAATCATCGTCCATTCCGGTTACCGGGAACAGTGCCGCGTCAACCATGAAGTTGGAGCGTGTTATAGTATCTGGACGTGACTTCTGGAGCACAACGAGCGAAGCTGGCCGGGTATGCTCCGAAACCGCGGGGTGGAGCATGTCCATGCGTCCGTCGATGAAACCACAGCACGAGCAGGTCTTTGTTCTCAGTCACATCATAAGTGCGTCACCAGCATCGGCTGCCACCGCGGCGTCATCGTCTGGCAATGGTGGCGGTGGTGGCTCCGGCTCGACGGAAGGGAACGCGTCGCTTTCGGCATCGCAGATTGGACGGCTGGCAAGCAGTGGTGCTAAAGGTTTAGGTGGGCTACTCCAAAAATTTAAACCTGCCGAAATCACCCTGGCGGTCCGTCAAAACGAACAAGCAGAGGTTTCGGATGTACGAGTCACAATTCAATTCCAATTGAACAGCGAGCGTGCTGGAGAGATATCTGACGCGCTCGATGCTCAGTACGTGACAATATGCGAAGTGCTCTCGAATCGGCTGCAATAAAAGGGTGATCCGGTCCACCAGGTAACGTAACACCGTCGCACGTCCAACTTGCGCCTCGTCCCGTGTTCACATTCACAGAGCAAGCGTCTCGTGGTACGAGAGGGCATTTGCAAGTGCAAGCCTTTGACTAAAAATCCCAAGACGGCCGGACGCGGCTTGAGGCAGATTTCGCAACATCCGCACCGGCCTGCACGGCATCAAGCGCGTCAAACACCGGATCTGAAATCATCGCTGCGCCAACAAGTGCCCTTTGAACGTTCGTCGGCATTCGCGCCAAGTACGCAGCGCGTCGCGCGGCGTGAGCTGCAGGTCCTTGCACGCTGACTCCTGCTATGGACGCGAGCGTCGCGTTCCGCCGCCCAAGGTACAGCATTTCCCCCAAATCCATGTATTCGAACTCTCGCAGTCTGTTGGATTTCGGCATACGATTGCGCGGGGCGCTGCTGAGCTCTTTGAAGACATTGCCCGCCACGCACTCGGCCTGTTGCATCGCGACTTGAGCGGTGGCCTTGAGCGGCTTACGAGAGAATTTATCAGTCATCTCTGCGACGTCACCCAAAGCAAAGACGCCCTCTGTCAGCCGCGCAGTTCTTGGCACGCGCAGCTGGCCACGGCCATTGTACTCAACATCAAAGTTTCCGCTGGAGCTGTCGCGAATGGGTTGCGATGCTGGCATAGCACCAGCAGACCAAATGACAATGCTCGCGGGCATCGTCTCCGTCCCTCGCATGCCTTGCAGCTCAACGCCGTCCGACATAACTTCTGTCACCTTTGTGCAAGACAAAACTTGCACGCCCAATTCTCGCAAACGCTGCTGCGCCGCCGTTCGGTTCGGCTCACGCGCTGTGCTCAGTAGCTCTTCTGACGGAAACACGATCTTGACGGGTATGCGGCGAGGATGAAGCATGTCTGCAAGTGTACAAGCAATCTCCACGCCCGAATGATTTCCGCCGACGACGTAAACAGGCGCAGGAGCCTCTGCCGTGTCGGCGAGAAGCATCTGGGCACGTTCTTTTATGCGAAGAGCGTCCCGAAGCGACATGATCGGCAGCGCATTTTCCTGGGCGCCTGGCACCATACTTAGAGTAGAGTTTGAGCCGAGAGCAAACACCAAGCAATCATACGGCATAGTGTCGATGACACGCGTGGCTGCTTGCTCGACGCTCAGCGTCTTCTTATCGGCGTCGAACCCGAGAAATTCCGAGTGGTAATGCCGGATCCCAGTGCCTCGCAGCAAGTCGTTGAACTTTGGCGCAACCTGCCACTCATCCATTTCTCCGGCAATCAGGTCGTACAGCAGGGGTAGAAACACAAACTGCTGGTTCCGATCAATCAACGTAATCTGAGGCTTTTGCAATCGAGACCATGGCATTTGGCTCAGGCTCAAAGCGGTGAACAGACCACCAAACCCTCCTCCCACCACAGCGATATTGGGATGCTTTTTCGGGCGCGCGGAGGATGAGGTTGACGATGATGACGACATACATGTCCGCGAGCTCATGGACAGGTGAGAATACGAATCCGACGGTCCACATCTACGGCACAATCTGCTGGAGGGTCGCAAGATACGGCTGCCGCACCACTTGATGTGAGCCATGCCGGGCGCAACAAATGAGTAGAGCAAAGAGCTCGAGCTTGCGCTCATGACCCTGTCGACCTTGAAATTGGCCACCTCTTCCCTCTCACCAAAGCTTGCTCGACTCATGCCCGCCAACCCACAAAGCTGTCCGCTATAAAACCAATCCACCAGCTTCTCACAGACCGCAGCAGTCAGCGGACAGCCTACGCAAACCCAAAGCTGTCACCACCACGGGGGCAACACAACCAGCCTTCTCCCTTCTTGTCGCAAAGTATCGTCGCTCTCCTGGGTCTCCACCTTCCACACAGTTTGAGCTTGAGAGTGCGTGTATGGAGGATCAGAGTGTTATCAGGTCGATCTGCGATGGTGTAGGACGCAGCGCGGGCATGGTAGCTGGAGACCCCAATCACAATGCGCGACCACACGTGCTATTGACCTACGCGCAATCGATTGATGGCAGCATTGCGAAGCAACGCGGCGTGCGCACGCAAATTAGCGGCGAGGAGAGCAGCCGATTAACGCATGCGCTACGTGCAAGGCATGGTGCCATTATGGTCGGAATTGGGACGGTGCTTGCCGATGATCCGCGGCTGAATGTGCGCCTGACTGGCTGTATTGATGGTTTGACGATGACGCAGAGATCCGATAATCCTCTACCAGTCATCCTGGATCCGTCTCTAAGAACTCCGCTATCTTGCAAACTGCTTGTGTCGGACGAGTGCCGCAGGCCCGTCATCTTTCACTGTTGCCCCGAAGTTCCCTTTGAAGAAAATTCACAGAGCGAGAGAGAGCGTCTCTTGAGAGAACGGGGCGCTTGTGACGTGGTCAGGGTGAAACGGGCAGCTGATGGGTTCCTGGATCTTGGTGCCGTACTTCGCGTGCTGTCGCATGAATTTGGCGTGCGGAATTTGATGATAGAAGGCGGCCAAAAGGTCATTTCGTCTGTACTGTGCGCAAGGCTCGCGGACTATGCCGTCATCACGGTCGCGCCCGTGTTTCTTGGAGGGCTGCCTGGTGTGTCACCTGGCACTTTTGAAGAATCGGGAACGGATCCAGCCATTCTCCAGGAACCCACGTCAAAGCAGTTGAGGCTGCGAAGTATGTCACATTGTGCTTTAGGTCCGGATCTCATCGTGTATGGACCTTTCCGCTAAGCCGAAAGTTTCTGCAGACCAGAACGCTGTGAGTGTGTGCGAGAATTGGTTGCCTCCATTCCTGTGTTTGTTGCTACTTGATTCGATTTACAAATCCACATCAATATTGAGAGTCGGCTGCATGCGAAATAGTGGTACCTTACCTTGCCCCTCCTGTTCAGCCGCATCTGCATCATTGCATAAACTGAAGTTGACGACGTGAGGGCCTTTGCTTGCCCCACACAAAAGCTGAAAGTTGCCGTAGCCACGTGGTCGCATGGCGCCCGTAAGGGACAGACCCCAGCCCCATCCCCTCTGCTTCGGCGGGAGCGCCCCGGCTTGAGCCTGTTCCATTCGCTCCATTGCCAGAAGCTGCACGCCGGGCGACTCGGCGTACCTGGTTGCATAATCGTTCATCGCGTTGCCCAGCTCAAGGCGTGCCGCGTTGAAGTTCAAGCGCATCGCAGACACCATGAGCTCCTGAGCACGCTTAGTGAAGTACGCATCGGCCTGATTGAGTGCTTGCTGTTCGTCCGTCGCAGGCACTTCGCCTGAATCACTTGTGGAATCGATCAATCGCTTTTTGAAATCGTTCATGGCTGCACTCTGAAGCAAAGCAATCTGCTTATTAAACAGAGACCGAATGTTCTGTTGCATAAACTGTGACATCTCTGCGTGCTTCTGTGCCCGACAGGCGGATTCAGCATACGCAATGGTCTCGGCGTCGAATGCCTCCAGACTAGATGACATCAGCGACGACGCGGCGGCACCAAAGTTGGCAATGGTCATACCGCGGTCCACCTGGGTGATCCATTGCATAATTTGCTTTGATACCCGCTTCATATGCTTTGAATATGCCTGATTGCAGTAAAAAGAGGCAAGCAATTCGCCTTGCTCAGGTAAGGCACCTGGGAGCTCGATGCTTTCCACGGTCGACCATAGGGTGCCGGCAAAATTGGCAAACGAATCAATAGGGACTTGCTTGCTGTACTGCGCACGGCAAATGAAACCTTTGGGTGCCTGAGGATCACATAGCCGGGCGCGCAGACCGGCCACCGCGCCAACAAACTCTTCTTTGCGGAACTTTGCGTGCGGGAGTGCCACCACCTCAATATCAAAAAGGGACGACATGTCCAGCGTGCTGAACTCGTCTGATACGTTCGCGCTCGCCCACACCCGCTTCGCCTCGGCGACCAACTTGTCTTTGATCGTGGACTCGGCGACGTTGTCGTCATTGTCGCGCACAACAAAGACAATGCACGTACGCTGTGCCTCTGACGGAGAATTCATTTGCGAACTCTCGCAAAAGACGCTTTTCAACAATTCCAGTCTGCCCGCATCGCGGCGGCCGAGATCTGTGCTCCACAAGTTGAACAGGATCACGTCGCAGAGCCCGGCGAAGTACGACGCCACGCGCACATCTGTGGCATCCCTCCCGGGTGCGTCCAGCACAACCATCGCCTGGTTGTGCGGGCACTTGTCCTCTAGCGGGAGGGCAAAGCGCACCATGTCTGCCGGCGCGGCGCCACTGGACGTCGCGAGGCGGCGCGCGACCGGGAATTTGCAACCGAACAGTTCATTCAGCAGGGAGCTCTTGCCCGTTGCGGACGCTCCCAGGACCGCCACGCACTTCACGACCTCTGCGCCGGTGTCTGCGAAGCTCGCGCTGAGCGGCTCGGAGTCCAGTAAAAAGTCGCCGGAGGTCAGGTTCAGCATGTCGACGGGCTCCTCGCCCAGCACCGACGTGTTCCGCGCCAAATCCATGGTCGCAGCGATTTCCGAGCGTACCTATGCGCCGGCGCACTATCGGCACAACGTGGCGTGCACAACCGGCCTTTGCGCCCTCCAGATCTCACCCCAAAGCACACCCAAAGACACGCACACACACACTCGTTTCGAGTTGCCGTTCCCCGTCCTCTCTTCACGCCCCAGCTCCTTCACGCACCAACAAAAAGCGCGTGCCTCAATCTCGGAGAAACCCTAGCCGCGGAGTTCTCATTTAACGCGGCTGTTTTACTATGAAGAGCACGCCTTCCTTACCCGCCAGCGCGCCGCCGGCGCAGCGCATCATTTTCAGACGCGCGGTGATGCGGCATTACTTTGAGATGGCGCATTCATCGCACGTTCATAGCGCGGTGGCGCTGCTGCTGCTGCTGCTGCTGCTGCTGGTCGGTGCGTTGGTGCTGGTTGAGCTGGTGGTGGTCATCATCTCGTACCCGGTGTTGGTGATCATCGTGCCAATGCCCTTCTCCGTGAAGACTTCGAGCAGAATGCTGTGCGGCCTGCGCCCGTCAATGATGTGCGACGCACTCACGCCAGACTGGATCGCCTTCATGCAACAACCAATCTTCGGAACCATGCCTCCGGCAATCACGCTCTCCGAGATCAGATTCTGGCAGTCCGGCAGCGTCAGGTGCGAAATCAGCGAGCTTTCGTCGGGATATTGCGACAGCACACCGGTCACGTCTGTCAAAAGCACCAGCTTCTCCGCACCCAGCGCCGCAGCCAGATCTCCCGCCAGCGTATCTGCGTTAATGTTGTACGAGTTTCCTTTCTCATCAGCGCCCACCGACGAAATGACTGGAATGTAACCCGCCGCGGCTAGCACGTTCAACAGGGCTGGGTTGACTCCTGTCACTTCTCCAACAAAGCCCAGCTCGGCGTTTTTTGGCTTGGCGCTGATCAGAGAGCCGTCCTTGCCGCAAAGACCAACTGCCTGGCCGCCCGCACGATTGATGAGAGAAACAAGCCCCTTGTTCACACGGCCAGCAAGCACCATTTCCACAACGTCCATGGTCGCACTGTCCGTGACGCGCAAACCGTTCAAGAACTTTGCCTCGATGCCCAGTTTGCCCAGCCAACTGTTGATCTCGGGACCGCCGCCATGCACAAACACCGGACGGATGCCCACGCATGACAGAAACACCAAGTCGTCCACAACCAAGCGCTTGAGCACAGGATCCTTCATCGCGGCTCCGCCATACTTTATCACCATGGTCTTGCCGCGAAAGCGCTGAATGTACGGCAGCGCCTCGGTGAGAATCTGTGCGCGTTCCACGAACGGCACATCCGAAGTGTCCAAGTCGGACATGTCAAACTCTTCGTCACCCTTGTCGAAAATCTTGATCTGATCGCCTCCGGCGCGCGCCTCCGCATTCATTTGCAGGCCCCCGAAATTCGACAGCGCGCGTGGTGAGGCTCTCGCACCGCGCCAAACTCGGGCTACGCGTCGAGGCGCACATGCCGAACGAACGCCATCGCACTTGGCGCTGGCACGAGCCACGACACTCCCACTGCTGACAAATGCCGGTACGATCGGCGCCATTCTATACGCAGCCGGCCACACACACGCACGCGCGCGCGCACAGTATACAGCTCCTCCGCGAGGACACGCTCGACGCCTGGATCCTCACGCGCTTCCTTTCCTTCAGTGACGACGCTGAGAGAAAGACC
Organism: Porphyridium purpureum; assembly: GCA_008690995.1. Lineage (NCBI taxonomy): Eukaryota > Rhodophyta > Bangiophyceae > Porphyridiales > Porphyridiaceae > Porphyridium > Porphyridium purpureum. Next base: position 1,418,368 of record VRMN01000002.1, on the reverse strand, counting down.
GCTGCAAGCTGCCGCGCAAAATAACGCACAAAATATCCGCACTGGATGTGTTCCCGCGCAGCTCTGGAGCATGTCAAAGAGGACGATGAAATACGGAACCAGCAGGCCCGCACGAAGCGCAGCATTTCTGAACGCGATTCCCGTCGGCAGAGCAGGAGCTCCGCGTCGCTCTGTGTGCGCGGTATCGCGGACGATCCGCGGCGGCGGTCTCGAGGCGCGGCTGCCGGAGAGCGTGAGGTCGACCTCGATGACGCTCGGCCTGGAGCTTGGTGATGGTCAGCCATTGAGAGCTGGAAGGCTAGTGAAACGATACAAGAGATTCCTGGCGGATGTTGTGTTTGATGATGACGAGGAGCAAGAGCAGGTGACCGTGCACACGGCAAACCCGGGGCGAATGAACGGATACTCCGATCCAGGAACGCGCGTGTTTTGCTCCAAGGCCAAATCGAAAGCAAGAAAGCTGGCATATACATGGGACATCGCCGAACTCGCAGATGGAGCACGTGTAGGCGTCAACACGCACCTTGCGAACAAACTAGTTGAGCTCGCACTGCGGAGCGCAGCGATCCCGAGTCTCCAGGCTTACAAGTTCCTGAAGCGCGAACACGTGGTCACGCACCGCAAACACACAGGGCGCATCGACTTCTTACTTGAGAGATGTGCTTCAGGACAGTCAGAGCAAGAAGAGCAGCAAGCTGATGAGCAGATGCTGGTCGAAGTAAAGAGCGTCACCATGGCGAGCGAAAAGACGCCTGGCCTGGCCCTTTTTCCAGATGCCGTGTCTGTGCGCGCAAAAGATCACCTCGAGCTTCTCGCATCGTGCGTACGCGACAAGAAATACAGCGAGGCCGCGCTTCTCTTTTGTGTTCAGCGCTCCGACGCAGTCGCCGTTGCGCCGGCTTGGGACATTGACCCCAACTTCTGTCGTGCGCTCAAAGCTGCGGTGGAGCAAGCTGGTGTGCAGGTTTTTGCCGTGCAAGCGCTCCCAGAACGTGATAAGCTCGTGTTGGGCAAAATGCTGCCATTCTACATGGACGAACCTGCCTTTGTCGCGGCAGCAAGTGCGGCCGTGCCGAAGCGATCGAGGACACGAAAACCAAGCACATCCCTAACCGCAATCGACTAATGGTACAATCGTTCTTTATCCTTATCTACAGGCAGTCCACATACATTTGTACTGGACAATTCCAAGAGCAGCGCAGTCGCTGCAAGCGCCGCAAGGCAGGGACCGGGCGAGGCGAAAATGCTTTCGAGGCGCGGCGAAAATGCCTATCTTCCCGACATAAACAGCCTCTCACGTACCATGGACCCTTCATTCTCGTTTCAGATCTCCCATTCCCCATCTCCGCGGCTCACAAAATCTTGTGGGTACAACTTCATGCACGAAGCCCATCAAGACGACGACGACAACAACAACAACCCAAAAGGTGCTCGACAAGATGCGCGCCTAAATCTCCGGGTGGGCTCAGCGCAGACCAAGCAGCCATATTACTATGTGCACTACCGTGCTTCAACCACAACGACGGACTGCAACTCAACAGTGTTCGCTGGCTCTGCAACATCGTCTTCACGCGAGTGCGCGTTCGATGGAACGTCACTGGCCACTTGGGCATGATGCGCGATACCGCTCTCTAGATCCACCTCGGCGTGGTTTGCGGCGCCGGGCGGTGCGTCCTCGCGCTTAACCTTGTCGTTACATAGTGGGCAACGATTTGTACGCCGCACCCATTTCGAGATGCATTTGGCATGGAACTCGTGCTGGCACGGTAGCCGCTTCATTGCATGCCCTTCGTCAATATCGTCGAGGCACACGGCACAAAGCTCTTCCTCCATATCGCTGCCCTGCATGTCCAGCGGGTCCGCGTCCGACTCGTCGGGCAGCTTGCACTTTTCCTCCGCATGGAATGCCACGTCGTCCGCGGCGTCGTCCTGCACTGCACTATCAACCGGCTTTGTCGCGCTCAGTGCGTGCGCGTCGACGTCTGCGTCGTCTCGGAGCGCGTGGTTGACTGTGTGCCCGCCTCCCTTTCTTGTCTTTTCAAATGTGGGACAGAGCTCATTGAGCTCTGCCTTTGACACCAAATGGTGCGTCCTGCGCGGCTGCGCCGCGGCGCGCGGCTGCTGGACGTTTCCACCGGGCGAGGTGGCGGCATACATTTGCGCGCTCTGGCGGTACGAGCTATGGATGTAGCCGGCGCGACCTTCAGCATCGATGCCGCGCAAGGACTCGCCCGACGCCACGGTGTTCCGTTCCGCTATACTTTGCCTTCGCGTTTGCGCGGCGCGCTCCCTCCGCCGCGCTATTGCGGCCAGCACACGACCTATTAGAAACCCGACCATGACCAACCCGAGCAAAATCCCCACTGCCGCCAAGAAGCGACTCAGAATCACCCATCCATTCACCATATCCTTACTCCGCGGGGCTCCGTCCCAAAATATGATGCCCCGCTCCCCCACGTTCGTCAACTGAGCCGTGTTTCCTCTCCCACCTTCACCACAGCGGCACGCAACCCCGCGCCCCTCCCACCAAATCCTCTCACTCTCCCTTTCCCCAAACTGAGGTTCTTCCACGTTCAACCCGACCCTGCCGCCACGCGTTCTCGTTTCGTGCCCAAAATCTTCTCACCCGACTCACACCCGCTCGCTCTCCCGCTTCCTATTAAGATCAGCCGCCTCTCTTAATAAACACAAAGCGCGTCTGAATTATAGTTCTATTTCCACACTCTCTCGCTCGCCATTCTTTGGTTGTTTGGTTATTTGGTTCTTTGGTTATTTGGTTATTTGGTTATTCCACCACGTCGCGAATTCTTGTTCTATGCGACGCCGGTGTTCTACTCTACAGACAACGCAAGTGCAACACACAGAGGAAGACGGCAGAGCAACGTTGTGACTAGAAAGCGAGAAAATAAAGGAGAAAACCGATGACACGGGGAGGCTTGTCGTGTTTGGCGTTGGCGTTGGTGTTGCCGTTGGTGTTGGTGTTTTGGGGTGTTGCTGCTGGTGCTGCTCACACGCTTGTGCGTGGAGTGCGCGCGACGAGTAGGTGCAGCACCGCGCATCGTAACCGGGGTGTGGCCGAAAAGGCACGTGACTTGGAAGACGCATGATCGAATGGATGGATGGTCATGAGTTGGATGGCTGGATGGCTGGATGGATGGATGGATGGATGGTTGACTGGTGTTCCACACGGATATGGCCATGCGCCTGAAACTGGAAAGCGTCGGATGTTGCACCAACGGGGATGAAGAGAAAAAGATCACGCGCTCGAGACACGCTACTGTGTGAGACACATGTGCATGGCATGCAACTGGATTTACTAGTGGCGCATAGTTACAGAAGGGGAGTACATGTACAGTGGACTGTGTGACACGCGCACACACACACACGCTGTTGCGGCGAAGTGACTCGATGCGTCGGCGTTACGTGGACGCTTTGCGTGTGGAAGGCGGAGGAGGCTGCGCTTCGCCTTGCAGATGGCACCACAGTTGCACTCCGCCGTCGGCGTCAAAAATGTTTGCTTCCATGTGCGAGGCCTCCTGGTGCGCACTATTCCACGCGCCGAAGAAGGAATGCTGCAGCAGGCGCTCCGCGCTCGGGCGTTTGGCAGGATCCCATTGAAGCATGCTTCGAAGCAGCTCCAGCGCGTCTTCGGGGACATCACCGGCGCGCGCACTTCGCACAACGTCTTCAAGGCACTCGACACGGCTGTGGACTGACCCCAGGTCCTCGAGAAACGATCTCAGCGTGCTGACGTGCGGAAGGCTAGACGCCTCGGGCCACTCGGCGTCGAGGTCCACGGGGTACAGGCGCAAAGCCAGCTGGCGTATTTGGTCGTCTTGCACTGACGCCGCCTTGCCTTCCCGCTGCTGGCCACGAAACAAAACGTCTAGTGCCAACAACTCGCCGAAAATGCAGCCTAGCGCCCAAATATCAGACTTCGTGTCGTACTTGCGAGATCCCAGGATCAGCTCTGGTGCACGGTACCAGAGCGTCGCAATCATAGCATCACCCTTTCTGATTTCGAGGCGCCCGGACGCGGGCACTGTCTTGGCCAGTCCAAAGTCTCCAATTTTGATTCGCCCGCGGTCTTGCGGCCGCACGTGGTCGCCGTTGCCCATCAGCAGGATATTGGCTGGCTTCAAATCATTGTGCACCACGCGGTTCTTGTGGAGGTAATTGACGCCTTGCACCAGCTGCCAGAATAAGCAGCGCACAACGCCGAGCGACAAGCGCAGCGCGCCTTTACGGCAGCGTTGCAGCATCACTGAGAGATCCGAAAACGCTAGATCAAACACCAGACACAGCGAATGATTTGCGTCTGGTTCAAAGAACGCGCCATTCATTCGCACAATGTTCGGGTGATCCAGTTCCCGCAGAAACTTTACTTCGCGAATCGACGCGGACGACAAACCGTCCCGATTCCGCTCCTTCTTAAATCGCTTCAGTGCAACCTCACCATCCCTTGGTATCCGCAGCGACGCATCACGCTCTCCGATGCGGGTCTCTCTGTACCCAATGCTTTCACGCGCAGCTGTCGCGTGTTGTTCGACAACGCAAGTCTCTTGCGCCTGCGATGCGTTTCGCTTCCTCGCTCTGTACACAATCCCGTACGAGCCTGAGCCTATCTCTGCGACAATGTCGTATTCCTCACTGGACGACGCGCGCTCTGCAGCGCGCGCGTCATCTGCGGCCGGAAGAGGCTCGGAAATGCCCATTCAAGAGCGACGTCTCTTTGCACGTGCTTGACCAACTGACAAGCCCCATGCGTCAAGTCGTCAGAGCAGCAGGGAAAAGAACGAAACCCTATTGTTGTTTCCATATTAAAATAGGGCGGTTTTATATGAAACCGAGGGCCTTGTCGGCACAGCTGAAGAACTCTGCGACACACCGACAAAGCGCGTGAACAGCTCCCGTCGGCTGCGCAACCTGTGAGCAGTATGGCATCACGTCGTGAGACGTGTGGCTCGTCGATGCCACACGAGCGCATCCATGGAGTACCGCGCGGTGTGTTGTTTGTGACGGCTGGGTTTGCGGCGGAGGGAGTGCGCTCGGCGTTTGCACCGACGCGCGCGAGACTGGCGGGCAATAAGGCGGGCTTTCGTGCCAAGCCCGCTTTCCGGAGGAGAGTCAGGATGTCGACGGCGGCTACAGATTGGGCTCAGGTCAAGCCGAATGAGGCTGAGGTCTTTGACACGGCTCCGGCAAATGGTGCCGGCGGCATTCGGATTGGCCACGGGTACGATCTGCATCGGCTCGAGCCGGGCTACGATTTGATTCTTGGCGGGGTGAAGCTGGAGCATGACCGCGGATGCTGTGGGCACTCAGACGGTGACGCCGTGCTGCACTGCGTGACAGATGCCGTGTTGGGTGCGCTGTCGCTGCCAGACATTGGCCAGTTGTTTTCAGACAAGGACCCACGCTGGAAGGGCGCGCCGTCAGACGTGTTTGTTCGCGAGGCGCGAAAGCGGATGGTCGCGCTCGGTTATCAAGTCAGCAATATTGATGTGACCATTATTCTGGAACGGCCAAAGTTGTCACCACACAAGGCGCAGATTCGGAAGAATATCGCCGATTTACTGCAGTGCGCCCTCCACTGCGTCAACATCAAGGCAAAGACTCACGAAAAGGTGGATGCAGTGGGCGAGAACCGGGCCGTAGAGGTGCATGCTGTGGCCATTCTGGGGCCCATAACCGCTACTCAGGATCCGGCTCCTACACATGTGGCAGAACTGCAACTCGCGGAGGAGCGTGTAAACCAGCCGCACGTCCTGGAGAATCTGTACGAAACGGTTTGCTCGCGAAAGGGCGCAGATCCGGATTCATCTTGGACCGCAAAACTCTTTGCCAAGGGTCGCTCGAAGATCGCTCAGAAAGTGGGCGAGGAGGCCACCGAGGTAGTGATCGATGCGGTCGCGAACCGCAGCGAGAATGTGATCAAGGAAAGTGCCGATCTATTGTACCACTTGAGCGTTTTGTGGGCTGACATGGGAATCACTCCCGACCAAGTTTTTAGTGAGTTGGAGCGCCGCGAAGGAACTTCTGGTATTTCTGAGAAGGCGTCGAGAAAGTAAACCGGAGCTGCAATCTGTGGCTTGCTTTTCTTGTGTTTGTTCGCAGAAACTAGCGAAATCTTCAGGGTCTATGGGGAAAGAAAGAAAGAAAAAAAAAAAGAAAGAAACGTGAGAAAAACTGACTCTTCTAGCGTGCTGTCAAGTTCATGCGTTGCATTTTTGAGCAGTAAGGGTCCCTGCCTTCCGCATGCATCGCAAAAGGGTGACACAATTTTAGTTTTCCTTTTTGGTTGGCTCTGGTTCTGCCTCGGCAGCAAGAGCGTCCTCTCCGAGAAGCTCTTTGTGACCTTCGGCTTTCGCCTTGTTTCGGCGCACGATCTCTATCACTTCATACGCAGCGGCGCATTCTGCAAGCATGTACACCAGAATACTGACGATCGGGATGTTCATGAATAGTTCGAAAATGAAACCCACGCCTGTCAGGTTTCCCTGGTAGCGCAGATTCATATACTCCACGACCTTGGGGTCGTGGAGGCGCTTCTGGTAGGGCTTCAAAATATCCTTGCTAAGGTCCAGGCTATCTATAAAGGCCTCCCCGAGCATGAGAATGGGCTCTTCAAGAAGCTGTTTGCCAGGAACAGCCTCCAAAGCGGCCATGGCCGCAGCAAAGGGCGTCCCCATCACAAATCGTAGGCTGGCGAAACGTATCAAAGGCGCAACAAAAAAGGCAGCCTTGCGACTCACCTTGCGTACTACCTTTCCGACCAGCCGGTACGCCAACTTCTTCCCAATTCTGGTGAGCTTGTTCAAGTATTCCTTCGCTGTCTTCTTGCGTCTCTCACTCTTCTGCACGACGTCGGCAAACTCTGGCTCGAGCTTTCGCAGCGTCAGCATAAACATTTCGTCATCGATTGTGAGCTTCTTGTTGAGCGCCATGGACGCCAGAATCGTCGCGTAACTGGAGCTCTTAAAGAATGCCTCCAAGAACGAAATACTCTGTCCTTGACCGTCACCATCCGTTGCGTCTGACAGCAGGCCGGCCTGATTTTCCGCGACATACCACAGGAACGCCACGCCCAGCACAATCCCGGTTCCCATGAGAATATTCGGGATCATCTTCTTCAGAATTGCGCGCGCGTCCGTGTCTGTGAGGGCAAACTTGAGCCCTTGCAACGCCGACCGGCAGCCGCGCGCAAACTGCGGGTAGAACAGCGCATGGCTTGGGTTCTTCTTCTCAAACCCGTCGTACTTGGCGTCGTCCCTGCGCTTCTTTTCCAGAAGCTTTTCCGACAGATCCACCATGACGTCTCTGAGACGAAGCCGTCCTCACAACTCATACGCTTCTGCTGCTCACTCTTCGGCACCTGCCGCACTTCGTGCGCACGCTTAACGGAATTTCAGCGGGGTTCAGTTGCATAGTGTACAGTACCGTGAGATGGGATTTTTTGGATTTCGATGTGAAGCGGCAGCACCAAGGTGGAACGACACGCGAAGGTCGATGCGATGGCGAGGTGCGTACCCTTTTAGACAAGGGTGACGGCGTGACGCTTCATACAATGGCAGCATTCTTTTACCTTGAAACAACTTCATTGGACCACAACAGCGCAGCACTGTATCAGGCTGGCGGAACGCTGCATTTTCGACTCATCCCGGAGGTCTACTTGCCACCCCGCGCTCTGCGTTCCGCGACAAAGGCATCAATTTGCGCCCTCAGCTCCGCACAGTCCTCAAGCCTTGATGGCTCGAGTACTTCGCGATTAAATGGGTCTCTTGGATCGCTGAGCAGGTGGCGCATAATAACGGTGCGGTCCATGATGTGCCCGCTCGTGGGAAGCCGCACAGGATCGCGCATCAGCGTGGCCATCAATGGGTCCAGGAACTCATCCGGAATTTCTCCCAGGATATCCTCATCCTCCATGTCAATCGCAGCCGAGTCCTTGGCGCTCTTCGCAAAGGCTTCGAACTTCGCAAGGTCCGCAGGCGCCAGCATGGCGCGTCGACGAAGGATGCCGATGGCGCGCTGAAACAGCTCGGCACTATAGCTGCGCCCGTCGCGGGCCACTGCCTCAATGAAGGCCGGAGCGTCGTGTAAATGCAAATACACAGCCACGATACGCGTCAAGGTGAGGCGCGGCTCCCATGCGTACTTTTCGCGATTCTTGACTACGAGCTCTTGGCAGCGCGGGCCACACAATTGCTGAAGGAAATAATTCGCCATGTCGGCAAGGCGCGACACCATCTCGGGGCGCAGAAACGCTTCTCGCACTACGGCATCGTCTGTGAGCAGATTGAGCAACATGACGGACGCATTGCTGAGTAAGTTGTAGGAATTGAGCATTCCCTCCAGCTGCTTGAGCCGTTTGAGCTTCTCCTCCTGCTCTGCAGGCGGCATCTGCGTCCACTCAACGCTGTTGCTGTCCATAAGCACCTCGATCGCGTGCACCTCGGACAATGATGACAGCGTCTCGTCCAAGAGGTAGTTGGCATCGTTCAGTAAAAGGTTGATAAACTTCATAAACTTGTCCACGTTGCGACTCTCCTGTCGCACAGGCTCCTTGAAGCTGCCAAATCCAGAAGCCCAGACCGACGATAGAATGGACGAGATGTGCCACCGAATCGAAAACTTATCGTAAAACTGATTATGGCTGCCGGTGTGTTCTACGTCAATGTACAGTTGGAAGAGCGCGCCTATCATGTGCTTCCGCACAGAATCGTTGCCCTCCAGCATAATCTGCACCGGAGTTGATGGCGCCATATCCAGATTTACATCCAGATCGCTGCCCATGCCTCGCACTGGCAGCGATTGGAAAATAAACTCTGTCAAGTTTGCGCGGAGATACGGGTTGCGCACGTACTCTGGGGAAGCAATCACCATAACCGCAAACGTCAGGATCGAGTCCATCAGGGAGCCGCCCTGCTCGAGCACGGAGCGTCGATACCTTGCCAGATATAGCAGCGAGTCTGCGACAACTTCAACGCATGCTTCCGGCAAACTTCGAATCAGCGGCGCCGCTGGTGTAGGCAGAGGTAGAATCTGGCTTTCCTCCATCTGCGCAGAATCTGTCCCCGCTTCTGTACCAGAAGATTTCTTGACTACCGATACGAACCAAGCACTGGCGGTCGAGGCGTATCTTAGCAGATTATTCAGAAACTCCTCGTCGTGCACATAGACGTCATATGTCAGCTTGTGCATCATCAGCAGGGAAAGCTGCCGGTTCACATCAGCCAATTCGCGCTCCATCTGAGCGTTCGCAGGTGCGCTTGCGCTTCCCGAGGCCATGGACGCGCGCAGCGCTGCATGACGCTGTTTTGCGCGATTCAGACTCTGCATCAGGTCATGATAGAGCTGCAGAATCGATTTGAAAAAGTACTTGCTTGCAAGCAGTGTCATGAAAAAGCACTCCGTAACAAAGCCGTACTCTGACCTGACACTGAGCACGTGTTCTTGCTTTACCCAGCGGTCAACATCTGCCGAGTCAGCCGCCAGGCGTGTTTCGTCCGAGTAATCGAGCCGAAAAGAAGCGAGAGTGTACGTTGCGTCAATGGTGGCAAGTTTGGGCGAGTGAGGGTCACAAAATGGCGCGCAAAGTCTGTGCAGCACGTGCAGCACATTCAGAATGAACCCGTCCGCAGACACTTTGCCATAGTCAATTTGGATTTTACGCCGGTCGGCATTCAGGTTCAAAACCTGCGCAAACCAACGCAGCAGCGCGTCCTTGACGTCCACGCCTGAACGGAGAAGTGTCAGGCACAAACTGGCCAGCTTATCGTTCAGCAACTTCAGCGAATCTCGTAGCGTGGTTACTGACGCGGCCAGATCCGCCTCCAGGCTATTCATCGGGTCATGAAACATCTGCCTCGCAACCGAAGGGTCCTCTCTCAGCGCAGTAGGCGAGAAGAAAGGGCCAAGGTAAGATGCGCTCTCGAACCAGCGCCCATTGGTGTTGCTTGCCAGTAACGAGCCCCCAGCGGGCGTTGACGGGATGAAGTTTGGCATGCTCGTCAAAATCGATGCCAAGCGCTTATCCTGTACTAATGTGCCCAGCGCTTGCAGTGCCGGCAGAAAGGTTGCGCCGATGAGTGACTTTTTCAGGGCGCGATCACGTAAGCCACCAAAAATATGCACGAACACCTGAGGAATAAAGTCTCCGTCATCCGCATTGACAAAGCGCTCCAGCAGTTTGCGCACAAGCGACGCAGGGATCACCTGCTGCACAAGAAGCTCAGCAAATTCGTCGCAAAGGGACGCAGTAGTCGCTGGAGACGATTCCGGAAGGAAAGCGGCTGGGCAGTCAAGCAGTAAGCCCGTATATGAGACCGCAAGATGCTGTGCGTAGCCTACCAGCTCGAGCAAGCTCGACGAGTTGCTGACAGCAGTGCGGCCCAGCTCAGTTTGTGAACGTTCGAAACAATTCACCAAATATCGCAAATGGCTCCCACGCTCCTGGTTCAGCCTGTGCACGAGCACGCGGTCAATATCATCCTTGCCAAGCCGCAGCGCATCCAAAGAGTCAAGGCCCTTTTCCACGCACAGCTCACTAGCGAGATCGGCGGCCAACATCACCTCGTCGGTGGACTGGAACGAAACGTCAAACGACACGCCAAAAATGCTCAGGATTGCTTGTGTGCTCAGCTGAGCTTCATCCACTTGACGCACAGGTGCCTTCTGCCGCGTTTGCGCGCTTATCATGCCGGACTCTCTCTTTTGTGCACCGACAGTCTGTGCGTTGATCTTCGGCGCTACTGACGCCACCGGTGTGCGATTCTCAGGCGAGGGCGTGGGTGCCGCGCCTACTGACGAGCTTGCAGCAGCTACGGCACCCTTTTCATGTTTCTGAGCAGCGGGCGCTTGCGGCTCCGGTTTGCGCTCCAACGCCGCAAACCTCGCCATCCTTCTCCTCCGAAGCTCTTGCTCGTCCATGACTTTTCTCCGAGCTGCGTCCGTACACCCTTCTTTTCTTTTTCTTCAGCCCCCTTGTTTCGCCGTCGCGAATGACAGACGAACCGTGCGCGCGACAACCCGATGCGCTCCTGCTCCAGTCCTCGACCTTAACCGCAGCGCTTTTCGTCCTCTGTCCTTTTTATATCCCCCTGCCGCACCGGATTCCCAGGCACGTGTCCTTTCAAGCCGGGAGAGAGTAACCAGGCCCGTCGTTGGAATTTGGGGATCGAGGAGGGATGGATGATGATAATGCGGAGGAGGAGGACGGTCTGGACGCTGTACCACGCAGAACAGCACTGCGTCGTAGATCCGCATCAAGAAAGGGAGCCGTAGAAGAGCCGCTGCGTGAAGGAACGGCTGACGCGTTGGTGATGAAGTTTACCAACCAGACTGTGATGACGCACGAGGATGAACCCGTCGTGCTGCCGAAACGAGATGATATCAGCACCCCCGCGGTCAGTGCGAAAGATTTGTGGAATGTGCAAAATGATTCAGACGGATCTCTAAGTGAGGACAGCGGGGGCCCGTCGGCTCCGTTAGAAACGCAAGTTCCATTCGACTCAGATCAGCATGATCAGATCCTACACCAGGGCGCGCCAGAGCTGCATCAGCAGCAGCAGCAGCACACAGATAGTGCACTTGTACTACGACATTTTTGTTTCTTTGTCTTTGGGTTGCTGAACAACCTCGCCTTTGTCGTTGTTCTGTCCGCCGCCGAGCAACTTATGCCCAACCATGCAGGAGAAGTTTTGCTTGCAGATGTCGTACCCGGTGTTATCGCGCAACTCATGTTTAACCTTTGGGCACACCATGTGAGCTACACGGTTCGCATCTGCGTTATTGTTGTCGTCAGCTCGATATCAATGTTCGTTGCATCGATTGTTAAACATCTGGCTGTGCGACTCTTGTGCATCGCATGCGTGTCTGTCATGGGCGGAACCGGCGAGGCAACGTTTCTTGGTCTAAGCACGCAAATGGAGGATAGTGCGTGTGTGAGCTTCTGGGCGTCGGGCACGGGCGCTGCCGGTTTGGTGGGAGCTGCGCTGTACTGGATTCTGACGCAGCCCATGGCACTTCCACCCGAAGATGCGCTTCGTACGGTGGCGCCGTGTGTGCTGTGCACGATTGTGCTCTACTTTTCTGTGATTCGTACGCCCAAGTATGACGTGCCGAGCTCGCGGCGTGTTGTCTCTGGGTCGACGCACGCCCCATCCTCAGCACGAGTGATCGCTGATATGGAGAATGTCGCCACGGAAGTGGCGGACTTTGAACACAACAGTGAGCGGCCTCAAGAATCGAGCTCGCTCAGCGTGAGTGCACAGCGCTGGAGCCTTGTGCGGCGCGTTCTATTTCCTTGGTTCTTGTCTCTAATGCTCATCTACTTGTTTGAGTATTTGATCAATCAAGGCGTGGTCCCGACCATTGAAGCCTTTCCGTCACATGTGCAAGAAGACAGTACAACTTCCAGCGATACCAGTGTGAGTCACGATCGACTCTATGTCCAGCTTGGCGTTACCTATCAACTCGGCGTGCTACTTTCGCGATCGTCGGTGCGGCTCGTGCGGATTCGCGCAACCTGGATATTGGCGCTTTTGCAAATGGTGAATTTTGTTCTCCTACTGTGCCACGTGCTTGTTGGGCCCTTTCTCCCACGAGCGGCCGTGTTTTCTATCGTGCTGTGGGAAGGTATGATTGGAGGCGCCGGTTACGTCAACACGTTCTACAATATTGCCGAGGCAGTACCTAAAGAGCATGTCGAGTGGAGCATGGCAGGTGGTACTGTGAGTGACGATATTGGTGTCACGACCGCGGCCATTATCGACTCGTTCCTTGAGTGTCGCATCCGCCGCGTGCAGGGCCGACCATGTACATAGCCGTATTTCTGACCATTATCTACTCCTTTGAAGATCTTTATTGGTGAGTGTAAATTCCGGTCTAGTCGCTAGTCAATTTGGCAAGAAAATCGGTATGTAATGTGTTGTCTTCTTGTTCGTCTGGTCCGCACGCGTGAAAGTACTCCAGAGCACAGATGAACAAGTCGTGGTCTCCGCAAGGAATGCGTGACACCTGCCGTTCAGGATTCCACCGCAAATCAACAAAACCCTGAATTCCAGGCAGCACCTGCAAGGCGAAAGCCGGGTTGTCCTCTAGCGATTTTTCCGACGGCACCACCACATTCTCCAGCTCAACTCCCATCCGAGCAAGTTCGTGAACTTTATTCACGTGCCTGCCCGATTGCTTTCCAAGAAGTGGAACAAGTCGTGCATGGTCCTTGCACAGGAGCTGAAGTCGTGCCACGCGTGAGCGCGTGAAGTTTTCATGGCTTTGTGTGTCCACAAACAGGCTGAGAGCCCAGAGTCGCTGCGGATGGATCGACACTGGCGTCACGTACGTCACAATGTTCATATTTGTGCTTCCATCTCTATTCAGCGTGGCCAGACTAAACACCTGCGAGTGCAGCTTCGGCGACGGAGACGACTGCTGAGCATCCATCCGAATCACGTTCAGTCTGCTTCGGACGCGGAGGTCGAATCTTTGCTGTACGACTCGACACGATTCGTGGCCAAGGAAACGGACCACTCGTGCAGACTTGCCGTGCGGGCGGCGGTCCGTGCCCCACGTCGGCCGCAAAGCACTCACAAACGCCATCCGTCCCGAACCCAGCCGTGTCCATGGGCAAAGTCGCAGACACTTCTTGGTATCTGCAGAGCCGGCACGCTTCCAAGCTTATCGGCGTATCGGCTTATCGAGGTGAGACGAGCCGGTAACCGTTATGTGCGTTTAGCCGGTTAAGGGCGTGTGGCTGCGAGTCAAGTAATGCCGGTCGCGAGGAGATCGGAGGGGAGAACGACCTTGTGTGTGGCGGCAAGCACTGCATTGATGATGGAATCCTGCACATCTTCGGCCGCAGAAGCGCTGCGCAACATGGTGCATTCGTGGCACGAATGGTTAGTTTCTTTGCCTGGGCCTGCGCTGGTGGCGGGCACTCTGGCGATCATGGCGCTTGCGATCACACTGTCCGTCAGTTGCTTGGTTTGGGTTGTTGTGCTCCTGCTAGGACCTCCAAGGCAGCGCGTGGTGATCCCAACCGTGGAGTCATGGGGTGCTGCGGAAGAGAGGGATGCGCGGACAGACGGCTTGCCCCTGACCGAGCCGACGAGCAAAATGATCTGTGAAGCAGGCGCCACACTGCAGAAGCTTGGAAGCGTGCCTTGTATGAGCCAGAAGGACGTATTGCTGCGAGTTCAGCGTGCGCGCGACGCTCAAGTCGAATTTTGTAGAACTTCTTTTGAACAGCGGCGGATTCTAATGCGCCAATTACTCGCATTTGTACTTTTGAACCAACGAGCCATTTGCGAAATGTCTTGCCTCGACACGGGCAAGACCATGATGGACGCCTCGCTCGGCGAAATCACCACCACGTGCGAAAAGTTGCGTTGGATTTGTGCAGAGGGCGAGCTTGCGCTTCGACCAGAGCGCCGTTCGACCGGGCCCATGACCGTGCATCGCAAAGCGTACCTTGAGTTTGTTCCGCTCGGTGTAATCGCTGCCATTGCGCCGTGGAATTATCCGTTTCACAATATCATGAACCCTTTGATTGCTGCTCTGTTTTCTGGGAACGCCTTTATCGTCAAGCCGTCCGAGCATGCGTTGTGGAGCAGCATGTATTACGTGAACGCAATACGGTCTGTCTTGGAGGCTTGTGGGCACAGTCCCGACCTGGTTCAAATTGTCACGGGAGGCGCTGAAACGGGCGTAGCGCTGATAGAGTGCCCCGGCGTTGACAAAGTCTTCTTTACTGGATCAACCAAAGTAGGCAAGATGGTGGCGAAAGCGGCCGCGGAGCGACTACTGCCTGTTGTGCTAGAGTTGGGTGGCAAGGATCCGTTTGTAGTCTTCAACGATGCGAACTGGGACCAAGTTTGGCAACTTTCTTTGCGAGGCTGCTTTCAGAATGCCGGCCAAAATTGCATAGGCATTGAGCGCATCTTTGTGCAGGCGGGCTTGTATGACAAATTTGTTGAGTTCATGCAAGACCGGGTGTCCCATATTCGACAGGGGCACTACTCGGACCCGGACGTGGACGTTGGTGCACTTACTATGGGTTTGAAAGAGGCGAAACGCATCGAAGGCCTCGTATCCAACGCACAGGCCATGGGTGCACGGGTGTTGTGTGGAGGTCACCTGGATACAGAACTCGTAAAGAGACACGGGGGAGCCTTTTTCACACCAACTCTTGTGGTCGACGTGACGACTAAAATGGACATCAGTCAGGAGGAAGTGTTCGGCCCTGTAATGGCAGTGTTCAAGTTTGAGACTGAGACTGAGCTCGTGCAAATGATGAACGAGTGTCCCTTTGGACTCAACGGTGCCATATTTTCTAACGACACCCGCCGTGCTGAGCGTGTGAGCTATGCGCTGCGCTCTGGCATGTGCAACGTGAATGATTGGGCGATCAACTACCTCTGCCAGAGCCTTCCTTTCGGAGGCACTAAGCTATCGGGCTCGGATCGCTTTGGTGGCATTGAAGGCCTTCGCGGCTGCTGCCTTATGCGCAGTGTTACCAGGGATCGCGTTCCTGGTGTGCGAACACTTCTTCCAAAACCACTGCAGTACCCTTGCAGTCGCCGTGCGTACGAGATCTGCGACGCGCTCAACATGGTTGTGTACGAGCCGGGAGTCGCAAGAAAATTCCTCCGCCTTTTCAAGCTGGTGCGCTTGTTTCTGCTCGAAGCCATGCCCGAAAACAGGAGCACGATTTCGGATGAAGAAAAGAAGAAGGCGTTGTGAGCAACCACGCAGAGTGTTGCTTTTGGACGGGATGCCCTTACAATCATAATAAAAATACTTATTTTCTCCGTTGAGTTCTTCTCCCGTGCCTGCTTATTGCGGTCTTTCTTGCGTGTTTCAAGCCTTCGAAGAGAAGGACCAATCTCAGGAGGGCGCATAAATTTACATCGATTCGTTTCCAGCACACCGACGAACTTTTGTCAGAGCATGAAGAACGCGTCAAAAAAATCCTCAAAAACAAAGCCTTGGCCGCGCACAAGCACAGCATGATATCCGAGCCGTCGAGCTTGCTCCACGTTGGTCATATCGTCGTCGATAAGCACAATTTCGCCTGGCTCCAACCCATGCGCAGCGCGAAAGGTCTGCAAATGGAACTGCTTCCCCGGCGGCGGTGGTTGCGTCAGCCCTATTGACTCATATTCTTCCTTTTTCTGGTACAGCGACGGATACAATGCTACTACCACCACAGCGTCAAGGTCCGCACCGTTTGTTTCGCCAAAGTTCAGCTGCAGCCCACGGCGGACCATGCTTTCGCCGCCCAGAGCGGGATCCCCAGTCTGTGGATCCGCTTTTGCCCAACTCGCATGCTGCGGATCTGAATGGGTCAAGATTGCGAGCTTAAATTCTGGCAGCTGCGCTGCAGCGTCAGCGCCTTGGCCCAGTTTCAGAGCTTTATCTTGATCTCTGACGGAAGCGCACGAGGCCCTTGCCGTGAGCAAGGCATTAAACAAGGCGCGAAAATCGGACGACATACCGTGAGTCAGCCTCTCATCCTGTTCTTGCCGCGAACCGCGCAACCGGCCGCCCGAGTGGAAGCAGTACGCCGTGAGGTCCCAATCGAAAGCGACGCCGCGAATCCGCCGCTCGCGCAGCTCGCGTAAGACGCGCTGCTCTTGCGACTTCCCACTCATGGACGCGTTCGACGACGACGCGTCGCGCGCGACAATCGCGGGAGTTCGTCTTTTGATCCAATCTGTCACGCCGTACGTCGACCGCATCAAGAGCTACGCACCGCTCAACTTTAAACTCCACTTGGAGAAAAAGCCTCGGAAATCCTGCGGCTGATGAGTCAAAAAGAAACATCGAGCTGTCCTTTTGTGGTTTTCATTTGGTCTCTGATGCAGAACCGCTGCCTGTTGGGCGACATGCATGGATGCCTGTTGAAGGTCAGCTGGGCTTTCCAGAAAACCTTCCGCGGAAAGGCAGGACGCGGTCGAACAGCGAAATCCATCGTGGGCAAGCTCCATTGCGCGGGCGCGAAGCACTTTTACCTTCTGAATCCAACGTAGTCCTAGCGTGGTACATAGCTTCACTTTGGCGAGGCCGGCCAGCCCGCACGCGGTTCAAAGCGCTGGATGCATGATACGCATGTGGCGCTCCCAGTTACTGGAGACCGCGAATGTAGCGAGGCATACATCGCACCGAAAATCTCGCCGCTTTTCGTGCACCACGCGCACATGCGTCTGCAGATGCGATGCCTGTGTGAAGACGCGCGCACACATCTCGCACAGAAAGCTTCGCTCACAATCATGAATCGTCTTGATGTGACGACGGAGATCACTCGACCTGCCAAAAACCTTCCCGCACACGCACTGGTTCGAGCGCGACCCAACACCATCAAGCACGTGCCCATTCTCACGTGGCGAATGTCATCCTGAAGACTCCAAAGCGCATCCCGACGCCAAACCCAATAAACCTTCGACGTGCTCTTCCACCCAGGTGGGCTTTGCGCAAAGTGATCCGTTTCTGGCTGGGTTGGGCTTGGACCCTCTGTCTGGGGACCATAGGGGTAATGTCCGAATATGCCGCATGGAAGATACCGTCGTCAAGCGATCAAGAAACAAAAACTTCAGATGTGACATTTTTCGGTAATTTGAACCTCGTATAGATTGAAATCCTGCACCGAGCGAAACCTGAAAAGCAAACTGTCCGTTGCCTAGAAAGCCTTGGCAACGCATGATGGCAATTTCCGCCGGGACTTTCGAAAGAAAACGTATCAGGGGCGATACAAATTCGCTCCAAGTCAACGCTGCTGAAAGCTCTTGGTCCTGTCGCCGCCTGGACATGAGCCGCCAGCACTTACAGGCTCCAGTTGCACAGGCCTGAAAGCACAATCCCGAGCGCTCGAGAACAGGATAGCTCAGGAGTCTCGCACGCAACTCGATGCGTGTGGTGTTGAAAGTCTCCAATTTGAATCTAAAGTTTTCCCACAGACGATACAGGGTGATGAAGGTCGAACCATCGGAGCATGAACCCACAGCAGTATACGCGAAGCCATATCGCGTCCGAAACGCAGTGTAGCGGTGGCCCGGATGCAAAGACACCCCCACCGGTAGCGGGTTCATTGAGGTATTCGACATCATCACGCCGTGAGAAAATCGACTCTCGCTCGCCCTGCCATCCGACAGCGAAATCATAGCACCGCAAGATGTCTGATTCAGGTGCTCAACGTCAAAGTCCCATACCACTGCGCTCTTCAAGTCATCGTCCTGTGGAAGAAACGGCAAGCAGGTCACTTCATGCGGTGCCAAATGATCATCAAAGCAATTTTTCACGTCGAAGCCAGAAGCAAACGAATCATCCGCGGTGGACGCGCGACGGCTCAGCTCGAGCCATTGGGAAGCCTTGTGACCCGATGTGTCCTGCGGGTGCAGCCACTTCACAACCCACGCATTGACTTCGTCCTCTTCCGTCAGAATTCGGAGCACGGCCAGAAACGCCACAGCCCCCATCTGCAGACGGAGGTTTCCGCGGGCGCGCGCCGCATGCCCGAGCGGTCACCGCTCCCACTCCCAGTCGAGCGGGTCCATGCCTTCGTCACATCCAAACCCACGTGCGCAAGCCTTTTGCAGACACCGGGTGACTGATTTGAGGTGATAGGCTCTAGGGTTTAAATATGAAAGCATGCCTGGCAGAGCTCGTTATTGTACACTATCAGAAAGCAGCTATTTCATAGACACCTACTTGCCGCGCGAAACACACTCTTTTGTAATAATATTACGCAATACAACAAAACACGCGTTTTTTATAGTAAACGCGGTGAAGACGAAAACGAAAACGCTAGAAAGTGACCGCTTGCGGTTGCACACACACACGTATCAGGCATCCACACTACTGCCGGACAATGCCAATGCGGAACCAAGCACGCCAAGGTGGACGAGCTGCTGCTGGTGCTGCTGCTGCTGCTGCAAGCATGGTGGCTCGTCGCGCATTGATCCATAAAACCTTCTTGAACGCACAGACGCCAGTTTTCTCCATGGAGCGTCTTCATGGCTCAACTCCCACCCACGCGCACAGCCGCATCCCACAAACACCGCGAGTTCAAATGCCATCTCGGTTTATCGGTTTATCGGCGCATATTTTGATCTTCGTGAAGGTACAGTACTGGACATTGTCAATCGTGGGTACAGTGGAAGGGAGCAGGCGGCTGGTCTTTCGTCAGTTGCTCGAGCACTGTGGGTGTGTGTAAATGTGACAACGGGTGAGATGGATGTGGATTGAGTTGCCTTGTTGTACTGAAAATGGTCAAGCGTATCATGTGCGCGCTGCATTTTGCGCGCATGGCACAACCTAAAGGCACATGGTGTCGTCGGTTCGCGGCGAACGCCTCCAGTCTCGGAGGTATTCAGCGCGTGAATCTCGGATTCTTTGGACGCATGAACGCCGGAAAGTCGACGCTGATGAATTTTCTGACGCAACAGCAGACATCGATTGTGGACGCCACTGCAGGTACGACGGCAGATACAAAAGTCACCCTGCTGGAGCTGCATGGCATTGGGCCCTGCAAGGTGTTTGATACGGCTGGACTTGATGAGAGCGGTGATTTGGGAGCAAAGAAGCTGCGAAAGACGGCGCAGGTGGCGAAAGAGTGCGACCTGATTCTAATTGCTTACAGACCATATGTTGAAACCGCAGAGCAAGCCTTGCAGGAGCCCGGAACTCGTAAGATTCTGGACATTGCAAGGTCCAGAAACAGACAAGTTGCACTCATCGAAAATGTGTCTGATGAGCATCATGGTTCTGGATTTGTAGAGCTAGGCCGCTTCAATGACATTCCAAGAGCACGCGTAAATCCGACGCGACCAGAAGGTTTCGATGCATTCGTTGCGTTTCTAGAGAGACTGCACGTGTCTGCAAGCCGAGCAAGTCAGGTTCCCTTGTTGCCATTGAAATTCATGGGAAAGGACAAGCGTCTACTAATGAACATTCCAATGGACGCTGAAACGCCGTCGGGGCGGCTGCTTCGGCCACAGGCAAAGTACGTTACATCCGATGCTGTGATGCGAAATTTCGTATCGCTTAAGAAAGAATCAGGCATGGACGTGTCAAGTAGGCGATTCTGACCATCTAACTGTGTGTCCTTCCCGAACGTATGGCATTTGATTTGCTTCTCGCTTTTGGCGCATACAGCGTCCAGGAGTTTGCTTTGTCTCATTATACGTCCACGTCTGCGTTTCGCATGGACCTTGCCGCAGGAAGGTCTCGAGACCTTTACATCAAAGCGCAAGAGCGGAGCCGATTTCAAGAGTGCGTGCTTCGCGAGCAGCCGGACCTGATAGTGACAGACTCGCAAGCGATGGATCTCGTGTACCCGTGGTTGTCGCTGCCCGACTTTCAGCATGTTGCATTGACAACATTTTCAATTGTCGTGCTCAGCCACGCAGGGGCTGATCTCGACCGCTTCATAGCCGGCTTGCGCGCATTTGATTCGCTGGAGGGTGGAGACCGTGTGCTCGTTGCCGAGGCTTGCAACCATAATCGAATCACACAGGTGTGTGAAGATATCGGAACCGTTCAGATTCCGCGTCACATTCGAAAGAAAGGCCGCTCTGATCAACCGGAAATCATAATCGAGCACGCGTTTGGGCGAGAATTTCCTGATGACGAGCTACGACGCTACTCTCTTGTCATTCACTGCGGCGGGTGCATGATCGATTCCCAAAAGTTGCAGGCGCGCATTGAAGACTGCAAGGAACTCGGTGTACCGATCACGAATTATGGCCTGCTCCTGTCGCATGTGCAGAGCCCAGGCGCCCTGCAAAAGGTCGTTGCTCCGTTTCTATCTTGAAAGTGGCATTGATCAAAGGGCAAGGCACGGGTTGCGCTGACTCTTTCTTCCTCATTTACTAGGACTGCATATGCCTATTCACTTTGAACTTTCCCCATCAATGATCGCGTATACATCGCGGCCGTTCACTCCCATCAAGTACAGCACAGTCTCCAATGACTTGCTGGAAATGCGGCCGCCAACGTGGTCTGCGTTTGTGCTGGTGGGTTGGTCGAATGATATAGACAATCCGGCCGAGGATAACAATTGAGCAGACACCGGACCATCGCCGATAGCCACGACCTGCTCGAGCCCGATGCCTTCCTGCATCGCAAGCATGTTTAAGAGCTCAGCTTTGCGTTCGGCATTGATCACCGGCTCCACAATTTCCCCCGTGAACGCGCGCTTTGAGTCAAGTTTGAGCCGATTTCCGTACGAATAGTCAAGCCCAAGTGTATACTTTGCCGCATCAGCGAGCACCTGCGCACCGGATGATATGACGGCGAGCTTGTACCCGAGCCGCTTGAGGGCAGCACACAGCAAGACCGCGCCGTCGGTATATTCGAGGCGAGAAAGCGCCGCGTCGACGGTCTCCTTTTCTGATTTGCCCTTGAGTGCAGCCACGCGAGCATCCAGCTCAGACCCGGCTGTATACGGTACTTTCGCGGCCTCGCACAAGAGGTTAATGGCATCGCCTTTGACAAGCGTCCAGCTGAGATCAAACACTACCAGACGCTTGGACCGCAGTGCGAGATTGTGCCTTTGCACAGCAATATCTCCGAGCTTTTCGAGCCGAAGCAAGTCGGACCGGACCCGAGCCAGGCTGTCTCCGCTGCCCACCCCGTCTGAAACGGAAATTGCCACGATAAATTCAAAGCCGGCGAAAGCGTCGCCGCGCTCGGTGGTGCGGTTAATGGACAGAATGTTGGCTTTGTGCTGCGCTAGAATCTCGGTCACCTGCGCAAGGAACTTTGCCGGCACGCAGCGAGGCGCAATGACGGTGATGACTGCCTTTTCCAACTCAACATGACGCGCATTATGCATGCTGTCGTGCTGCACATCGAACAGCACGTCGATCGCGAGCGGGTGCATGGCGAGCAGGAGCTCCTTCACAAAGCCTGTACTGGACGCCTCATCATGCTGCACGCCAAGTGAAGCTGAAACGGTGATCAGATCACGCACTGTAATCTGCTGTAGATCGAGCAGCTCGACGCCGTGCTCGGCGACCACTTCCATCAGCCGCGGCAGCACACCGCTCGACGCACGCCCACTCAGCGTCACCAAGAACGGTTTACGCGACGGTTTTGCCCTGGCCGTCTTCGGCGAGTCCCCGTCCTGCGCGCTGCACATCTGTTCGTCCATGGTGCCGTCACCAAACCTTCTGCGCTCTCCGGTCTCGCCACCTACCACGGTTGGCCCGTCTCCGAACCATGCAGGACCGGGAAACGGATTCGGTTTATCGGCTATGTTATTTTAATGACTCTCAGGCTATTAATTACCATCAAATATGATATTAAAAAAGCCGGAAACAGTACATACAAGGTACACTTGGCCTCCGCTCGGGTCTCGGCGACGGCGGCGCGTTTGTAGTCAAATAAGCTTCTTTTAGTATGAAGAGCACAAAAGCTTAGGCGAAAGGTGGAGAAGAGCGTGGTGAAGTGGCGTCGGGGAGGAAGAGAGGTTGACGAGGGGAAGGGAGAAAGAAGAAGCGCGGGGGAAAGAGGGGAGGCGTGCATCGCTTTGAGTGGGTAAAATGGCGCCGAAGAGGAAGGCGGCAGCGGAGACAGACGTACCGGCTGTCAACAAGTTGGGTCCGGTGCTTAGGGAAGGAGAGCAGTGCTTTGGGGTGGCGCACATCTACGCGTCGTTCAATGATACGTTCATCCACGTCACGGACCTGTCCGGCCGGGAGACGCTGGTGCGTCGCACCGGAGGCATGGAGGTGAAAGCGGATCGTGATGAGTCGTCGCCATACGCCGCCATGATGGCGGCGCAGAAGGTCTCGGAACGACTGAAGGAACTCGGCGTATCGGCCGTGCACATCAAGCTGCGCGCCACGGGAGGCTCGCGCACGAAAACGCCAGGCCCCGGCGCGCAGAGCGCGATGCGTGCGCTTGCGCGCTCGGGCCTCAAGATCGGGAGAATCGAGGACTGCACTCCGATTCCGTGTGACGGAACGCGAAAGAAGGGTGGCCGCCGTGGACGTCGTCTATAAATGTGGCGCCGGGCCCGCTGCACCAGGAAACCGAGACGGCGCGCTTCCCTGTCATTTTCGTCCTGTATCGTCGCGATCTAGCACGAGACTGGAGGATGCCAGAGAACGGATCTGTGTTTGTGATGAACATGTTAGCTCAGCACAAATTTCGTGTTTTGTGCACTCCTTTGTTTTTCCCAGTGCGTCGGCTGGCGCCCTTTTGATAAACTATTTCCTTGGTAACTCATGAAAGCACGTCGAAGCCAGATATCTGGAATAGTGACCTTCTCTTCGAGTCGGCAGCTTCGCTCATCCAACTTTATACATCAGCGACAACACTATTTGTGCGGGAAATTCCGTTCGCTTCCCGGTCGGGGACCTCTTCGGACCTCACTTGCCTGTAGATGTTGGACCCGTTGCGACTCGCGCGAAATTTTTGTACAATCATTCCCAAAGTGAGCCCTTGATCACCGAGCACGAAAAGCGCGACCTCTGCGTAAATTGCGGAACCAAGCAAGTCCGTGAGGAAATGATGTTGCAGATACAACGCAGCCCACCACACCCAAAAGGTATATGCCCACATGGGCCAGCCCGGCGACGGCTCAAACGCGGCAATCAAGTACGGCCACGCACCGTGCAAGCTTGGGAACGAGCCAAACACAATCGGGTTTGCCGAAAGCCCGTAGATGCCCTGGTAGTGCTGGTTTCCAGCGAGGCGATCTACACGAGCAAGCATGGCTGCGTCGCCCTTCATGCTGTAGTCTGCTGGCTGAAATCCGTACTTTTCAAAGTACCACGGCGGCGCGATAGGCAACACGAGCTGCGTAAGAACACCCAAGAAGCACATGGTACCAAAGCAGCGCGCAAATACCAGTCCACGCCGTGCACCGGAGCGCGCAACAACCCTGACGAGGTTGATTAGCGGCAAAACGGGGTGCAGAGTGTATGGCAGCGCCGCAAGCACGTCGAAAACGGTGTGTGGTGAACGGTTGAACCATCTGTGCGGATACAAAAGCAGCGCCTCAATCTTGGGCAGAACCGTGACATTGATTCGAGGCTTGACTGAGCCGGGAATCTGTCCCGCAAGCACTGCGTACAAGATCAGCCATGCCAGAACCGGTGCGAAACTGATCAATATCTCCTGTATTGAAATACCCTCGAGCGTCCGGATGACCGTCTGCCTCACGGCACGCGCCCCGCGCGACACAAAATTGGAACCCACCACGCTGCGCGGCGACTGCGGCGCGACGCCCGAACCACCCGCACCTGAATTCAAGCCGGTGTCCTTGCTGGCCTTCTCGTACTCGCTGTCGTCCGATCCCAGCACCGCTCCACCGCCCGCAGCATCCGCCACTTTTACGGGCTCAATTCGGTCCTCATTCATCAAGCCATTTGGCGCACTGCGCCGAAGACTCCGTGACATTGCTCCTTGATTTGAGCGCTCGCTTCCTCTCCCGAGGAGCGTTCCTTTCCCTCTTCCGGATGCACTACAAAGCAATTTCCCTCGATCGGTTTTTCTCCGCTTTGAAGGCCAGAGCCGTATGAGCCGCAAGTCGCTATTTTACGTCACTACCAAGTCACCTTTATGATTGATGCGTCGTGGTCAGGTCATGGTCTGCTGCTGGCTTGTCTCTGTATCCGCGCCCGTTGGCGGAGAGGCAGGATGCGAGTCGGGAATCGGACTGCTGGAATCAGACCCAGAGAGAGAATCGACATCTTCGGAAGACGCAGCCTTCTCGTCTTCGCCGAGCCCATCAAGCCAGTGGCCCATCGCGTCGCGCTTGGTGCGCAAGTACCGAAGGTTCTGTGGATTCGCAGATATCTGCGTCTGCACGCGCTCCGAAATGGACAGCCCATATCCGCTGAGCCCCGTGTACTTGGCAGGATTGTTCGTCATGAGCTTCATTTTCTTGACCCCCAGGTAGTTCAGAATCTGCGCACCCACACCGTATTCGCGGCTATCCACTGGCAGGCCTAGGTCCTGATTTGCCTGCACTGTGTCTCGTCCTTGGTCCTGCAGCGCATATGCGCGCATTTTATGTCCCAGACCGATACCTCGACCTTCCTGTCCACGGAGGTACACGAGCACGCCATTGCCGCGAGCCGCAATCTGCTTCATTGCAAAGTCCAGTTGCGGGCCACAGTCGCAACGCAGTGAGCCAAAGACATCGCCTGTGCAGCACTCGGAATGCACACGAACCAGCACCGGGTCCTCCTGCTCATGAAACAGGCCGCCCTGCACCAGGGCAAGATGCTCTTGGTTGTCCAAAATCGACCGGAATGCATACGCATCAAACTCACCGTACCGCGTCGGCATCTTGGCCGGTTTTAACGTCATTGCTTCAACTAGCTTCTCCTTGCTGCGACGGTACCGGACCAAATCGGCTATCGAGGTCATCACGAGATTGTGCTCTTCGCAAAACTTGATGAGATCTGGCATGCGTGCCATGCTGCCGTCGCGGTCGTTGACAATCTCCGACAGCACACCCACGGGCGCACAACCAGCAATTCTGGCGAAGTCGACTGCCGCTTCCGTGTGCCCTGCGCGCTTGAGCACGCCGCCGGAACGGTACATGAGTGGGAAAATATGTCCAGGTCGATGGAAATCGGACGCCTGAGCTGACGGGTCGGCCATCGCGCGAATTGTCTTTGCACGGTCTGCTGCCGAAATACCCGTTGTCGTACCGTGCTTGTAATCGACCGTAACCATGAATGCGGTTTGCTTGGGGTCCTCGTTGTCCGTCACCATGGGCGAGAGCTTGAGCTCCTTGCAGCGCTGCTCCTCGAGCGACACGCAAATGACGCCCGACGTGTACCGCACCATGAAAGCCATAGCCTCCGGGGTGACCTTATCGGCCGCGATAATGAGGTCGCCTTCATTCTCGCGGTCGGCGTCATCCACCACCACCACAAACCGCCCGTTCTTGAGTTCGTCCAGCGCGCGCTCGACGCTTTCCTTTCCAAAGCACCAGCCGGGCACTTTCCCGCTCGCGTCGCGCGCCATCGGCACTTCCGGCAGAATTTTGCTGGGGTCGGCCTCGGAGTCACTTGACATTCCGCTGTCATCGTGATTCGACCCGAGCGGGCGGACGCGCATGACGCGGCGGCTGCGCAAAGGTGCGGCGGCGCGCACGTTTCGCACACGCGCTGGGCACAGCCCAAGTCCACCACTCGCACTCGCTCTGTCTGCGCTCAGGGCCGCCGCATTCCTCCCGCTGAGCGTGCTATGGTAGTGAAGATACTGGAACGCCATGCCTGCCGTCTGCAGCAGCATCCGGCGCCTATCTGTCCTCTGCTGCTGAGTCTCGCCCCTCAATGCTTATCGGCACAGCAAATCGCAGCCCTCCACGATAACACAGACCCAACCCTAATGCGCAGCGAGAACCCTAAAATAACCCAGGGGAAAATAGTTATTTAACACATTACGATTATAAATACCGATTTTTTTCATGCTCTCCGAGCTTGAACCGAAAGGACCGTTTTCTCTTCAGCCGCGGACGGATAGCGACAATGAACCGGAACCGGAACCCGGAACCGGAAAGCAGGAGTGGGCACTGACATGCAACCAAGACACAGGCAAGAACAGATCAGCGGCAGAGCGGACCTTGGCACACGAGGACATGATGGGTGGGCTCTGACCTCGACGAGGCGAGATGCGCTCGGCAATGAAAATTCGTCAACCGCCTAAAAGCGACTGAAAAGCACGGAAGTCGTGCCTGTCTTGGAAGCATGATCGCGCTCCCCGCGTAGAATGGCGTTGTACTCGGACTCGATATCCTTATCGACAAACCGGACACGCTTGAACACATCTGTCTGGCGAAAGCTGGCCACGTACGATTGCAGCTTGGAGCACTCCGAATAGCCCGGCACGGGAATCACTCGGCGGTGGACCACATCCATGTGGTACAAGAACGGGAACAGAAACACGTCTTCCTCGCTCACCGCCTTGCCTCCAAGCAACGGGCCGCTGTACGTTTGCACTGATGCATCCAGCTTCTTCAGAAATGCCTCGAGGCGACGACTGGCGGCGACTTGCGCTTCGGACTCCGAAACGCTGTTCTGGGTTTGCGACTTCGCCTCTTCAGTGATGGCACGAATCGGAGGAGCCTGGCTTTTCGCAGCGGTCGACGATGAGGACAATGCAAGCGCGACGCCATCTTTCGCGGCAATCTTCGTAGGTAGCCAGCTCCAGAAATGCCTCCACAACTCGTCCGGATCTGGTTTGGCCGCCGTGGTATCCCCATCCTGAATACCTGGCCGGACAGAGGGCGCAAACGTCCGAACACTGAATCGTTTCGGATCCTTTCTCTTTTTCTCGTTCCCGCTCTCTTCCGCGTTCGCGCGCGTACAGGCCACGGTGCGCTTGGGGAACAGCGACTTCTGCAAGTAGTCCATGATGATGTGGCTTTCGTCAAGCACTAGGTCACGATGCACAATTACTGGGCAGCGTCCTTTGGGGTGCACATTGAAGAACCAAAGCGGCTTGCGCGAAAAGTCTATCGGTACCTGCTCGTAAGGGATACCCAGCGCTTCAAGGCACAGCACGACTCGCTGCGAGAACGGGTCGTCCCCACATGACGAAGAGTTGGGCTTCGTTACCGACTTTTTCACGAACAAGTGTACTTTGTCACAGCTCGCTTCCTCTGAGGTGGCGATGGGCACCTCACGCGGTGACAAATGGGCGCCTTTGGCGCGCAACCGCCGGTCCGTGAGACGAGCCACGTCAACCTTGTACAGATTTGCAAGAAATGGCGGCATGTTGTCGCTCTTCGTGTGCGCGCGCTGGATGAGACGCGGCCGGCGCAAGTACATGGGAATCACACTCGCTGGTACCGGGTCGAGGAACTCGATTAAATCCAACAGAACGCCCTGCAGCAATTCCATTCTGCGGCACCGCAGCCGCTGGCCCTTTTTGATGTATGACTGTTGAATGTAATGGACCCGCTCAGATAGGTGTTCAAAGCTCTTCCGAAATTCGTCATTGTGCCGGTACAGCTCAACAAAGTCCGGAAAGGCGAGAATTGACTGATGGCCTGTCGTTCCGCCACTGTTCACGAGTCCTAAATGTGAAGTCGTCTTTGATGTATTCCAACGTGTTGTGCGCATGAGCTCACCCATGAGAGCCTGCAAGCTGCGTGGGATCGCGCATGCGTCGCTGCACTTGTCGTCCTCGTCGATGCAGTTCGCTGACATGGGTAAACTCTTTTCGTTCGCGTACACCTTGTAGAGCAAATCTAGCTCGTGCGGCGACGCGTCGAGCGTGTAACGGAGACGGCCGAGCATGTTGCGGAAGAAACGGTCGCTCACAGGCTTCCCAAAGTCCATTTTTGGCCGCTCCTTCATGATGGTTTCCATGTACCCAAAGAGTCGGGCAAAATGATAGCACCTCCACAGATGAGCATAGTCAGACTCATCGAAATCATGCCAGGATATGGCACTTGCGGCACTCTCCGCACTTTCGCGTGTCGGCGCCTTTTCCGGACTTGCAACGCGCGACACTTTTGCGCTCTGATCCTCCGCAATAATATGCCATATGGCGTCCTGCAAGTACGCCGCTGCTCGCAGGAGTGGAATCGAGTAGTGTTCAAATTCTTTTCGAAGCTCATCAATCACTTCCATGCGCATTTTCTCGTCCAGTTCCTCCTGCGACACCTTTTTCTTCCGATTGTCCATGATCAGCTGGAAGCGCTGGTTCAGCAAAGTTGTCACAAGCGCCGTGAGCATGGCAACAAATGCCGCGGGAATTTCCTTGAGCCTCTGACCCAGCGCCGCTAGTTGCTGAGCAAATGACAGGCGATCATTTTGGCCTCCTTCGCCGTCCGAACCGGAGCCCGAGCGAGAGCCTGCAGAATCACTCCCTCCCCCGCCACTGCCGCCGCCCGGACGGTTCCCTGAATTATTTTTGCCTTCATCCCCACCGCTCGATGACGTAGCCACTGCGCCCCCTGCCACACGATCTGGCAGATCCAGACCGCGACCTCGCTGGCGACTCGCTCGGGCAGCCGCACGCCAGTTCCACAACGAGACCCCGTCGTGCGCCTTACGAGCCAATATTCTGCTTCTGACCGGAACCCGCGCTGTCGTACCAGCTGGCGCTGACCGCAGCCCTGGTCCTGACCCAACGAACGAAAGAATCGCTGTCATTCTTTTGGCATTGCCGCGTGACCGTCAGTCAGTTCACATGCTCCCCTTCCTGGCAGGGCGAGTCGAGCGAATGTGGCTCGCGTGAGTTTTTCTTTGTGCGTGTGTGTTGCGAGTGAGAACGTCAAAGCAACGCGGCTGCGCGAACAGCGCCGTGATGGAGAAATTGGCCAGACATGTGGCGACACAGATCATGGCCGAAAATGGGGGAGAGTTGAGTGTGCAGCTTAGCACGCGAAACGAGGCCTATGTACTCCCTGCGTCGCGCGAGTTCTTCGAGCTCGGACAAGAATCGCTTGCGGCAGCGCGGCTCGAAGCGATATTGCAGCGTGTGCTACCACCAGGCGACCCATCTTCGTGGTCCATATGGAGCGTGATCATACAAAATCAGATGCGCGCCGTGGCATGCTTATCCACAGATCGCTGGAAAGATGCCGCGGAGCGCGTGTCAGATTCGCTGTTCGAGTTTAACAAGTTCATGGCCAACGAGGCCAACCAAGGGCGGCCGTCGTGGTGGCTGCCTGTGCTCTGGATGTTATGCAGAGAATCTCGGTTTCTCGCGAAGCAGGCCGACTTGGAAATGGAGTTGCACCGAATCGAGCCTACCACCATGGCCAGCTTGGAGGAGCGACTGAAGAAGTGCTTTGGTACGTGCAACAACGACAAGCGCGCAAACCACCCAGATAGCTTGCGACGCGGGGCCGTTGAAGTAGCAAACCAGCTGTTTCGAGTTTACTTCAGACTGAATAAGGTGCCGCTGTGCGATGGCATTATTCGAGGCTGGGAGAGGAAGAGCGAAGTTCATGCAATCCCACGCGCGCACCTGGTCACGTACAAATACTTTTACGGTCGGATCAAGTTCATAGGCCAAGAGTATGGTGAGGCGGAAAAGGCCCTCACATTTGCGTGGCAAAACACGCCTCGCCGTTTCATCAGTCAGCGCCGCAAGATCCTCGAGTACCTTGTACCCACGGGCCTTTTGCAACGGCGCATGGTTTCGCGGCACATCGTGTCACAGTACAATTTGCCGCTTTACCAGGATCTTCGCGAAGCGTGCACTAGCGGTGACATCACACTGTTCCGCCGGCTTTTGCAACAAAACATGCTCCACTTTGTTCGCCGGGGTCTCTACATCGCACTAGAGGCGTTGCGACTGTATCCGGTGATGAGCACGCTTTTCCGACAGCTGCACCGCATCCAACTGGAGCTCGCGGATGCCAATGCGCAGCAGGGCCACCTTTCTCTGGATGAGATGGTAGCTGTTCTCAACGCGCTGGGGCAAAACATCGAAATCGTCGAACTAGAATGCATGCTCTGTACGATGATCTATCATGGCTACATTAAGGGCTACGTAAGCCACCGGTACCGAAAGCTCGTCGTGAATCGCGCTCCGACAGCTAAACCGTTTCCTATCATGCCTGCACGAGATGCCAATCAGCCAAATCTGGCGGAGTAAATTTGGGCATGTATCATTCGGCGCACTGAAGAGGAAAAGATCAGGAAACAAGTAAAAGAATGCTGCGCTGCCAGGCGTGGCGCGGGCTGGCCGCGCGTCGCAGCGCGGCATTCTCTGCGGCGCGCACGCTTTCGTCAAGCGTGGCAGATGGCGACAGGTCCACGAGCGTGCCGCGTGACGAATGCTGCAATATACCGCCCAACATTTGGAAGCGAGTGGGCGCGGACCTGCACCGGCGACCGGGTCACCCTCTGAACACGATCAAGAGGCACATCGAGCAGTTTATTATTCAGCGCGCGACGGAGCATCAGTGGCTCGCAGACGGTGTTGTGAACTGCTTTGACGCCTTATCGCCCGTCAGCACAACCAAGGCATGCTTCGATGACCTGCTCGTGGAGCCGGATCACCCTTCGCGCGCGGCAAGTGATACGTATTATGTGAACCAAACGCATGTACTGCGAACACACATGACAGCGCACGATGTGCAAATGATTGCGCGGGGCGAGCGCGCGTTCTTGACGACGGGCGACGTGTATCGGCGCGATGAAATCGACCGCGCGCACTATCCTGTTTTCCACCAGCTCGACGCGGTGCGTCTGTTTGACCCGGACAAGGTGAGTGGCCTTGGCGGCAACGACCTCATCGTCAGCGATCTGCAGGACACGCTGAACGGACTCGCAAGGCACCTGTTTGGGGCGGACACGCAGGTGCGTTGGGTGGACGCGACGTTTCCGTTTACCCAGCCGTCCTTTGAGATGGAAGTGCTGTACAATGGCGAGTGGCTGGAGGTGCTTGGCTGTGGACAGCTGCGCGATGGCGTGATTCGCGCAGCCGGGCTGGATGCCGAGCGGCACAAGGGCTGGGCATTTGGGCTGGGCCTGGAGCGGCTGGCTATGGTGCTGTTCGAGATTCCGGACATTCGCCTGTTCTGGAGCGAGGACGAGCGCTTCCGCAAGCAGTTTGCGAGCGGGGAGCTAGGCGTCAAGTTCGAGCCTTATAGTAAGTATCCGCCTGCGTACCGCGATATCACCTTTTGGCTATCGGACGCGTTCCACGAGAACGCGTTTTGCGAGCTTGTGCGCGAAACGACGGGCGGCGATGTGGTGGAGGACGTGTCAGTCATCGACAGCTTCACACACCCGAAATCGCGGCGGAAAAGCCTGTGCTTCCGAATCACATACCGGCACATGGATCGCTCGCTAACGGGCGAAGAAGTGGACGACATGCAGTTTCGCGTGCGCGCCCGGGCGCGCGACGAGCTGGGCGTCGAGTTGCGATAGCCGCACCGCCCAACTCGGGGCGCACGCTCGTGCAAATCGTCTGCCTCTGTATCCCCCACGCCGCGGTCTGCGGCGAGTAACTAGAAATAGCCTTTGTTTTGTTTTGTCTGTTGCTCGCAATCATTCGCTGCGCTCCAATGCATGGCGCCAAACGCTGGGCCATGTGAAAGCAGCAACTCAACATGCGAGGCGTTTTCTGTATGCCGAGTGCCACGTCGGTGCGACCAGGCGAGCGCATCTGTCACGGCGTACAAAGCCGCAGTGAGTGACGGCTCTCGCGAATCGTCCGCACTTGCATCCACAAGGATACTATCCCCCGGCCATTCCCTTCCTCCTGTTCTTTCCTCTCTCCTCTCTCTCTCCCTCGCGCAGTCACCCTTCCAAACCCCCTACACACACAGACTAGGTGTCGAGCTGTACCCCGCACCATCCCGTGTTCAGCGATGTTCAGTCATGTTCAGTGGTACTGAGGGACGTGGATGAAGGGTGTACAGCGACGCGACCCAAGCGCTTGCGGCCGGCGTCTTGCTAGCTAAACGCAGGTGCCTGCTACTGTGTGCGCCGTGAGAGAGATTGTGCTGAGATACCGCGCGCGGTGCGTGCAGTGTGTGCGTGCCCCTAATGAAACGAGGCCACTTTGTGATATCTATCGCGCACGCGCTCGCTCCCCCCCCCCTTTCCATGCCCGCCGCCGCAGTCGCCATCGCGCTCCTTATTGGGTTCTTAGTGGTTTCATGTGGATGTACTTAAGAACTCTATATAAAACAACTCACCAACATAGAAAGCGAGACAAGGCGCCTTTCGTTGTTAGGGAGTGTGTCTGAGAGAGAGAGAGAGAAGGGAGAGAGGAAGAAGGGTTGGTGGTGAGTGGGGAAGGGGCGTGGGGGAGGGAGACAGAGAGGGGAGTGTGTGGGGAGTGTGTGTGTGTGTGGGGTAGGGAAGATGGCGGCGTTTGTGGGAGGGGTGGGGAGTGTGGGGGGAGCCACGTGCGCGGGCAAGGGAAGGGTGTGCGGCAGCGCCACGAGAGATGAGGCGCGCGCGGTACGCGGGCGTCGCCCGCGCGTCGTCATGCAGGATGTCGCCGCGGATACGCCGGCCGCAGTGCCGACGCCCATGGAGACCAAGTTTGCGCTGGCGGACCTGCAGCCAGGCACGCAGCTCGACGGCGTCGTCCGCACCGTCACCACGTACGGCGCGTTTGTCGACATTGGCGCAGGCACGGACGGCCTGCTCCACGTCTCGCAAATGTCAAACGCGTTCGTCAAGGACCCCAATGAGATTGTGTCGGTCGGGCAGACCATCAGCGTGCGCGTGATAGGCGTCGACCTCGAAAAGGGAAACTTCTCGCTCAGCCTGCGTGAGGAAGGCGCCCAGAATGACAGGCGCGCGCCGGCGCGCGGCGGCGCAAAGCAGCAGCAGCAGGGCGCTGAAGACAGGCCTAGCTGGAATGAGTACCAGATTCCGGACGAGAAGGAGTTTGTGGAGGGCAAGGTGGTCTCGATCACCGATTTTGGCGCCTTTGTGAATTTTGGCGCCCCGACGGACGGCATGATCCACATCAGCTCCATCAGCGAGGACCGTGTCGCCTCGGTCAAGTCGGTACTGTCTGTGGGGCAGACAGTGCAGGTGCGCGTCCTGGAGGCTGACCCGGCGCGCAACCGAGTCTCGCTCTCCATGACCCCGTGGGTGCCCGAGGAGGAACGCAAGAGCAGCAAGCGCCGCAGCGCGCCCAGCCGCTCCAGCGAGCCCGTGGACGTCGAGGGACGCGCCTCCTCTGAAGAAATCTCCAAGTTCATGGAGGGCCAACCAGAGCACGAGTCGCCTTTTGCGATCGCATGGAATCGTGCGCAGGGGAAGCAGTAAGGCACACCCTGCATCATGCATGATGCAGCATCCCAATTCTCTAGGCGCACATAAAAGCAAATAGCCAGGAAAGCATCGTTACCGTGGAATCAGATCTTTTGCAACTTTACGACCTGGATCTCTATTGGCACCGTAAAGCACTAGCGCGAGGCTTCACGTCCTCTCTTGAAATCCACACACCGAACAAATGTGAGCGTCATGAGCCAGCACGAGATGCATGCGCGCGACGAGACCACGCCGGCGGAATGTCGAACGCCAGTTGGCGTCCAGGTGGCCACGGCCGATGACCGCCGCGCGCCAGAGACTGGACCTTCTGACCCGGCACAAGCTCACCCGTTTCGTTTCGTGGATGGTGAGCGGCTGTCGAGCTCGGCGAAACGTGTCAAGACAGATTCAAGTGGGCGAGTGGCGTCGCGTGACAAGCTTGTTCTGCTGCTCGAACAAACGGAACAAGTGGAGGATGAACAGGACGAGCTTGAGCGCTTCCATGCAGAGCTGGGAGCGGATGGCGGCAGTGTCGCGAAGATCCAGCTCAAGATTGAGGATACGCTGGAACAGACGCAAAACGCAGAGGGTCAACGCGAGCTCGCGGCACTACAAGAGCGTGTGCACGCCCGCCGCAAGAGTCGGAGCCAGGCTGATGCACTGATGCCTGCACCTCAGCAGCTGGGTCCCCTCTTGCGTGTACACACCACATTTCCACGCCCGCAAGCCATCACACACACTGAAGACAGTAAGGATGATGCTGAGGAAGACACCAACGAAGAGGATGTGCCTCTGTCATTCTACCAGGACACCGAATGATCATGTTTACACGAATTTGAATGTTTCCTTAACTACTCCAAGTTGGGCGTCCGCGGGCGCCCGCCCATGCTGCTACTGCGGGCTGCGCTAGGTCCTAGTCCGGCGAAGGGCACGTCGCCCGGCGACATCACAGCGGCCAGCCCTTGTCTCTTCGACGCGACCGGCCGGCCGCGCGCCGTGGAGGGCACAGACGCTGAAGCCATGCCTGAAGCTGGCAGCGGTGCAGTACCACGCGGTTGCTTTGGTGTTGCAGCGGCCGCCGCTGCCTCTGCTCGAACTCCGCTAGAGGCGCTGCTGTCGACAGGTGTGATGGAGCCGTGCGATACTGAGCCGGCCGCTTGCTTCATCTCCATATCGGCAAGCATTACCAGCAGCTCTTCGTTTTGACTCCTGAGCAAGCTATACTCGTCCGGCTCCGAGCCACCATCGTCTTGCTCCGCCGAGGACATCGCGTACACGCGCGTTGCTGATGCGGGGCCGCGTACGGGAGGCGTATGAAACGCCGGCGACGTATAGGCGGCATGACTGGGACTACTTACCGGTGGTGGCCGCGCGGAAGTGATGAACGGAATGTGTGCGTCGCCACCGCGGGTGGATATAGCACTGGGCTGGCGAGAGGTCAGCGAATTCTGCACTGCGGATGCTGCCTTAAATTTCTCCGTCGCAGCTCGTGCGAGGAGATCACGTTGGCGGTCTACTTCTGCTTCGAGTTCCTTTGCCCGAGCCTGTAGCTCTGCCTCTAGCTTAGCGTACCCCTGCAGTTTCGCCATCAAGGATGCTACTTGCTTTTTCAGCGCGTTATGCTCCTCTCCCGCCTCAGTGCTAAGCACACTCTGTTCCTGTTGCATGTCATACAATGCGTTGCGGGCTTCTTCATTCTCACGCTCCGCGGCCAGCACACGGGACTCGAGCGCGGCCACGCGCTGCTGTGCAGTCGCCTTGTCCCGCTGCAGCGAAGCTACCAGATCCTCCGCATCCCGAAGCTTGGCCAAGTGTGACTCGCGCTGCGAACGAATATGGGCATCGAGCTCTTTCAGCCGCGCGGCCACGATCTCGCGCTCGCGCGTGGCTCGCTCCTGAGCAATATGCAGCGCATCCGCTTCGGCTTGCAGCGTGTGAAGCTCCACACGCGCCGCGTCCCGCTCCATCGTCATGTTCACAATCTGCGCATTCAACTGCGCTTGCTGAGACTCGTACATATTCACACTATCATTCATCGCCTTCTCGTATTCATCAAGTCGCTCCATCGCGCTCATCATCTCGCGCTTCAGCCGCTCGCACAGCCCGTCTAGCGCCCCACGATCACTTTCGCTGCGCGCCAGCTTCGCCCGAGTATCTTCGAGCGCAGCTTGAAGCGGCGGGAGCTCCTGCAGCTGCGCCTCAAGCTCACGCACCCATGCGTCCAATGCATCCTTGTCACGCTCGAGCTTTGCAGAAGATGCTTTCCAGGAATCAAGCTCTTTCGCTAGCGACGCGGCACGCGACGCGTCCTTGCGCTGCCGCGCCTCTGCATCTGCAAGCAACGCGTCCAAGTTACCGACGCGACCCGTGAGTTCCACACATTTTTGCTCTCCGGATTCGACCTCTTCCTCCAGTGCAACCACGCGCGCACGATGAGCCTCGAGCTCAGTCTCCAGCGCGGCCATTCGTTCAGCATCGCTCTCGCGCTCCGCCAGCAATTCACCGAGATTCAAGTCCAGCGCTTCCAGCCGCTCCCGCGTGCGCTGCAGGTCCGACATCGTTTGAGCACGTTCCTTTTCTAGTAACGCTTGCGCCGCCTCCGAGCGTTCCACACGCTCCCGCAAACCACCGTTCTCCGTCTCCAGCAGCTCATTTCCATCTCGTGCATCTGCAAGATCCGCTTCGGCCTTCGCAAGGTCGTCACGCACGGCCTGCAGCTGGCGCTCCGCCTCAGCGAGCTTGTCGGCCTTGGCACGCAACAGACGCACCTGCAATGTGAGCGCGTGCGTTTCCTTCTCAAGTCGCAAGCGCTCCGTTTCCGTGTCTTGCTGACTTTGTCGTGAGCTAGCAAGCTCTGCCTGCGTGGTGCTTAGCGACTGCTCAAACGAAACAAGTGCAGCGTCCTGCTCTGCCAACTTCGCGTCCATGTTCTTCAACGTGGCGTGAGCCTTACTTAACGCCGACTCAGTATCTTTCAGCGTCACGCGCAGCTGCATCGCACCACTAGCCTCCGATTTGCGTCGCTCTGTCTCCGTTCGCAACTTGTCGCGAGTCTCACCCAGCTCTGCGCGCACACTCGCCAGGAAGGAGTCAAGCTTCTTGCTGGCCGTCAGGGCGTCGTCAAGCGCAGTCTCACGGAGCGCCAAATTGGCTTGCACCTGTGAAAGTTCTTCGCTGAGCTCCTGGCTGCTTGCTACCAAGGACTCAATGCGGCTGTCCCGTGCGGCGACCAGCTCAGCATCTCGAGCGCGCGCGAGCTCCACAGCTTCTAGTTGCCTTTCGAGTTGCGCAATTGCTCGCTCGTACTCTGCGAATGCCGTCTCTGATTCGGCTTGAAGCGCATTCAAACGCTCTATGTCCAGCTGTGCCTGCGCCAAGGCAGCTGTTTTCAAAGACACCTGAGATTCGAGATCACTTGCACTTTTGCGTGCACGAGTCGTCGCCAGCAAGTGATCTTTGCTTTCAGCTTCAAGCGCGGACGCGGCTGCAATGTGCTGTTCTTCCTTCGCAGCAAGCTCCGTCCGGACATCGGCGAGCTCCTTTTGAGCACGCTGAAGCTCTTTGAACAGGTCGTCGCGCTCGGCCTTGTGTTGCTGGGTGCCTGTCTTGGCAGAATCTAGTTCAGCCTCAACGCGCTTGCAAGCATTTTCTGCCTCTCGCAATTTAGGGGCGAGGGCGTCATGCGCCAATTTCAGCTGCTTCATATCACGCGCTTCTTCCGCCGAGCGGCTTTGCAACACGCTCAGCTCGTGCTCTGCATGCTGCGCGGCGGCCGCGCGCTCCTGAGCTTCCCGAAGCTGCTCACGCAGGGCAGTAACTTCTGATTCAATTTTTGCGATCCGCGTTTCACTGGATCGCAGCTGCTTCACCGTATGGTCTCCTTGGGCCCGCGCTGCATCAAGCTCGGAGGACAAGGTATCCACGTCCCGCTGCTTTTGCTCCAATAATCCCCTCAGCGAATCCAGTTCTGCTTGCATGCGTTCTGCTTCAGCCAGTGCATCCTGGTCAATTACGGCTCCTTGCTCGCGTTCGAGAACAGCTGACAGCTCCGCGGCTGTCTTGTCGCGAAGTTTTAGCTCCAGCATTTCGACTTGATCCTGATACTCGTCCACCTGCGCTTCCAGGGCCTTCACCGCCATATTCAGTTGCTCGAGCTGACCCGCGACAGAAGCACTTGTAGCAGCGGCGGCCGCTGCGGAAGCTTCTGCGGCGTTTCGCTCCTTCGCTGCGTCGTCAAGCAGATGTTGCAGATTTTCGTTTTCGCGAGCCGCATCCTCTGCTGACTTGCGCGCTTCAGCCAGAGCAGTAGCATGAGATGCCCCTGCCGCCACGTGTTCCGACTCAAGTCTCTCAACGTCCAGCAGCAGCGCCTGCACACGCAACGCCAGAGCATCACGCTCTGCCACCAGGTCATTCATGCGTTCGTGCGCGCTTTGCGCGTTTGCTGCATGTGCCGACTGGTTAGAAGTTGCGCTCACTAGGTCAGACTTCACGATGTCCAGCTGCACAGTTGCCTCCTTCAGCTCAAGTTCAAGGCGTTCGTTTTCAGCCTTTAGATGTAGCAGGCTTTCCGCAACGTGTGCCCTTTCTGCACGCGCAGCGGTCATTTCCGCACTGACCTTTGAGAGCTCTGCTTCCTTTGCCTCCAGGCGCCCGCTCAAATCGGCAACGCGGCGCCCCAAATCATCCCGCGCATCAGCCAGCGCTTTATTTTCGGACACGGACATGTCAAGGCTCTGCATGAGCTCGTCCACTTGCTCACGCAGCGCTGCAAGGTCCCCAGTCGAGCGCTCCGTACTTGTTGTCGAAGCCGCCACCAATGCTTGCAACCGTTCAACTTCTGCCTCCGACACTGCCAGCTGAGCCTCTCGTTGCCGATCACGCTCGATGCGCTCTTCTCTCTCAGTGGACGTTTCCTGCTCTACAGAATGCATCGTCTGCGCAGCGGCTCGATCGAGCTCGCGCTGGTGCTCCTTTTCCTTCGCTATCAGCGCGTCACGTTCTTCCATGGCTGCAAACAGTTCCGAGCTGACGCGCGCCAACTCTGACTGCATGCGCTCATTTGTGTGCTCGCTGTGCTCCAGCTTTTCTAGCGCGGCACCTAGCTCCTCTGCGCGTAGTTGCGAAACCTGCCGAAACTCGTGCATGGACGCTTCCAGAGCACGCTGAGACTCCTGTGCGTCAGCAAGTTTACGCTTCGAATCCTCCAGCTCAGCAGACTTGCGTGCGTTCACCTGAGTGGCGTCGCCAAGCTTGCGCTCCGTTTCACGGCCGAGCGCAGCGAGCCGCGCGTTCTCTGCAATTTCGGCCGCCTTCTCCTTCCGCACCAAGTCGTTCGCATGCCGCGCATCGCTTAGCGCGTTGCGCAATTCCTCTTGCGCGGCGAGCGATTGCGCCAGTGACGAGCGGACGCCGTCCAGCTCTGCTTCCAATTCCCGTAACCGCTGGTTGCGCACTTCGAGTTCCGCTTGGTCCGAGGATGCCTCTAACCCTGCAATTCGCGCCTCGTACTCGGCGCTAAGCGAGGCGAAGCGCTCGCGCTCTGCCTTCTCTGCCGCTGTACGGCTCATCTTGAGACCCTCGTTTTCCGCTTCGAGTGCGCTGTTGTGATGTGTGAGCGCATCTAGTCGCACCTGCACCTGTGCAAGCTCGGCGCGCAAAGCCGCGACGTCGCACACGCTCTTCTCACGCTCCATCTCCAATTGTGCGACGAGCTCTCGCTGCCGCTCAAGACTTGATTCCGCAAGTACCCGCTTTGATTGTTCCGCGATCAACTCGGCCTGCAAAGCCGCCTCGCCGCCCCCACTACTAGCACCACCGGCCAGAAGAGCAGCAAACTCGTCGCGTTCTTTGCGCAAGATTTCCAGCTCATCCTCAGCATCCGCCTCGCTACTTTCCAGCTGCCGAAGCAGCTTTTCGAGCTTTTCACGCCGTTGCAGCTCCTGGTTGAGCTGGGTGCGCAAACTATTTAATTCTTCTTGTTGCTCGCGGGTCACCGTTTGCTCTCGGCCTTCTCGACTGCCTCCACCACCGGCCCCTCCACCGTTGTATTCCGCTTCCAAGTCATTGTACGCGCGGCTGATGGAGGCCAGATCATCTGTCTTCTCTTGCAAGGCAGCCTGTATTGCGGCGCACGTATCGAGCTGTTGTTGCAAATCTTTGCGGAGACTCATGAGCTCTTCGTCCTGGGCAAGCATGCGTACTTGCATCTCGCGCGCCTTCTCTGTGGCGTCCGCTTGCTCTGCGTAGACACTCTGGGAATCTGAGACAGCCGCATTTAGCCGCGCCACTTCAGCTCGTAAATCAGAAATTATGCTGTCCTGCTCGCGAATGAGCTCCTTGTACGATGCCGATGCCTCAGCAGCAACGACACTGGCCAACCCCCTTTCTGACTCTGACGCGTGATCAGTACCAACTTCAGATCCTCCGGCACGCTCAGTACCAGCAATCCTTACTGAATTGGAGTCCTTGACGGCCATCCCCGTTGCGCCCGATGATGTAGATAGATCAGAGCCTGCAAGATGGTTGTGATGCTTGGGGCCAGGCGTAATGACCCATTCCACTACGTGACGGTGCAACTTACTGTAGATGTCGTTAAACATGACTGTGAACGTGCGGTCATACCACATTGCGTGCCCAAGAGGTCCTGCCACCGCCCCGCTCGTGCCGTGATTCCTGACACCGTCGCCACTTTTCTCAGTGTACTTGTCGCTCGAAAGTTCGCGTTCGAGAAGCACATGAGGCGCAATGTTGGCATTTACAGTGTCGGTGAGCGCAGCGCCAAATGCGTCGGTTGCGCGCAGCTCGTCCAGCTTGGCCGTAAAAGTCGTAATCCCGATGCGATTAGTAATGATCTCTACCAACGTGCTCCTTGTGATCATCACAGCCGGTCCGGTAGTGCCACTAGCTCCCGGCCGATCACTTACATCCTCCTCATGCTCCAAACAAATACCCAAAAGCAGAACGGCCAGTCCGCGTACGTGAATTTCACTATCCTCCGTGACGGAATCGGTGCGCGAATGGGACTTGACTATTAGCTCAACCACCAACGGCAACAGCATTGCAGACGATAAAAAAGCATGGATCACATCGGAGCATTGGTACATCCACACGCACAGCAGTTTGAGAAGCGCCACACGAGCGGCGGTCGGTGCGTGCTCACGCTGAGCGCGGCTCATCGCACGCACAACTTTGGAAAGCAGTAAGTCATTGCTGTTGTTACCACCGGTGCTGTTGCCGCTTGATCCGCTAGAAGCGCTGGTTGCCGTTGTACGGCACAGCAGGCTGCGCGCGTCCAAGCGACTCAGGCATAGAAAGCAGAGCAAACTGGACGCATAGAACACCGCCGCCCCGTCCGCCGCCCCGGGCCAACCCACGAGGTGTGCCTTAATGAGCGCGGCCAAAGCCTGCATCCCGCTCATCTTCTTCGTAGTACTGGTGCTGTTCGAGGTGATGGCTGTGAGAAAAGATGTTGAAGGTACATCTTCTTCAGCGCAAATTGCTTCATACACAACTCTAAATGCTGCCGCGCGGACAGCGGCCGATTCAGCGGTTGCAACGACGTTCCAACACGCAACGAGAGCAGACTGCGAACCAGCCTCAATGGTGTCACTGGCATATTCCTCCACGACACCCGGATGGTTGCTGTTTGTGACCATTGCTGGTATCGTACTGAGTAAACGCTTGTTGTCATCGTGGTTGCGAATGAGGCCGCCAAGGGTATCGAAGCACACAACGCCCAGCCTGGCAGTGCTATTGTTCTTTCCACGAGCAATAGGCGAAAACGTGAATCGCACAATTGCCTTAAAGATGCCGCGGCTTGCGCAAATGTCTTGATTCTTCGCAACGTCTGGGCCTTCGCCTTGTACCAGCAGGTAAACACAGTGGACCGCTAACTCAAAATTGCGCATCTCCTGGGCAGAAACCGCTCGCGCGTGTCCACTACTCGAAGCGCCCGTACGGCCAGATTCATGCGCTGCGCAAAGACCCTTGATGTCCAGCATCGGATTCATGCGCGGAATACATCCCGTCTCGCGAAAGTATGCCTGGTTTGACGGATTCCCTTTCAACAGGTTGTTGATCAGGTGCAAACAGTCGTGCACGACCACCATGTCTTCCAAGTCCGGCTCTGTATCGTCGCCAAAGCCCTCATCGAGTTGGAATGAGCCTGCGCGCGAAAATGCGCTGGACGTAGACGACTCCACGATGTCAAAGAGAACTTCAAAAATATTGTCGAACGCTAGAATCTTCGAAATTTCTGGACGTCGTTCGCAAAGAGCGATCAAGAGAAGCAGCACGTTGTTCACAATCACCTGCCGCTTGTCGCGAAGCATTTCAACCAGCCGCGTCAGACTCGTCGGGTTTTCAAGGACGCACGATTGCACCATTTCCAGCTGACCAACACAAAGCGCTGTCATAAGCTCAATAGTGTTGAAGCGCAGGTAAAAGTCGTCTTCTTCGAGCAGTTCCAGCACCTGAGACACACCGTTCGGCAGGGCAACGAATGAGCGACAATTTTCGCTCGCGACCTCAGCCGCGACAGTCTCCCAGCGCGCGCGCGCAGCCTGCTGTGCCTCAGGAATGGTACCATCCGAGCTGCTGGGGCCCGTATCGAGCTCGTAAAAATCGTCGTCGAGCATGTCTTGGAGGGCAGAGCCGCCACTGCCATGCTCCGCGTCACTTTCATTTGCAACGTTGTTCAACTGCTGAGCGTCCTTTCTTCTGCGCGCGCGCGTTTCCTTGGCCACGTGCATATCCAGTCGACCGCACAGCTGGATGAGCAGTTCCAGGCACGCGCGCATGGTGCTTTCGTACGCGCGGTCCTGCTCGAGCACGGCGGCCAGCACAAACATGCCCATCCGGCCCGCCTCCTGCTGAAACCGTGGGTGCATGGCCACGACCTCGGCCAGCTCTGCGATCGCATGCCGCCGGTCCGCCGGCAGCGCCGACGCCTTGATGCGCTCCACGAGCCGCTGAACGGGGCTGACATGCGCGGCGTCTGCGCCGGCGATGTAACTAATCGCCCCGGACAAAAACCGCGACATCGCCTTGCGCCCACGGCGAGGCTCGCCTCTCGCTCCCCTTTGCCCCCCGTCTTCACCTCGACCCGTATACCTACACAGAGACAGAGACAGAGAGAGAGAGAGGCAGAGAGAAAGAGCAACACAAGCAACACAAACCGAACCAAGTCGAATGCAACCCCGCGCCCCCTTGTCCCTTGTTGGTTGCTCCCTCTGTATCCACACCTTTCAACGCGACCTTTTTCCTGGTGGCATGGCTTCTCTGTCTTCTACTTCATTCCTTTTCCTTTGTTCCCCCATTTCACGCATTACAACAGCTGCTTTAATATCATACAGAGGTCAATTTATGGAGAACATATCATGGCATTCTTTTGTCATGCATTGAAATGTCATGCTGGATTGCAGAGAATGAACGATGTAGAGATGGCAATGTAATGTGCGAAAGAACAGGGTTCGAGCGCGTGAGCGAGTTGGTGGTGGTGGTGGTGTGTGTGGGAGAGGAGAAAGAGAGCGAGAGAGCGAGAGGGATGCGGTGAGTCAGTGAATGCAGGAGGAGATGTGATGGCGTCGTCGTCGCAGCGCGTGTTTCAGACGCGTGATGAGTACAAGAAGCGCAAGGAGCTGGAGGAGGCGCGGCGGATGGGCCGCGTAGCGCCGGAAGTAGATGAAGACGGAAATGATATTAATCCGCATATCCCGCAGTACATTTCGCAGGCGCCGTGGTACCTGAATCAGGACGGCCCAGGCCTTAAGCATCAGAAGAAGGATTCGCGTGGCGACGTGGCTCATGCGCCTGTTGGGAGTGAACGGATAAGTACGTGGAATGCGCGCAGAGGTGCTGCGCTGACAAGCACCCAG
This sequence comes from Porphyridium purpureum, assembly GCA_008690995.1. Lineage (NCBI taxonomy): Eukaryota > Rhodophyta > Bangiophyceae > Porphyridiales > Porphyridiaceae > Porphyridium > Porphyridium purpureum. The sequence continues at coordinate 1,374,780 of VRMN01000002.1, read as the reverse complement.
CCGCTGAAGAAATTTGCAAAGGGCGCATGTGAGAATTGCGGAGCGTCCACGCACAAGGCAAGGGACTGCCTGGAGCGCCCGCGGCTGAAAAAGGCCAAGCTGCTGGGTGTATCACTTTGCGCGGATGATCAAGTGCAAGATACGCTCGGAATGGACTACGAGGGCAAGCGGGACCAGTGGAGCGCCTTTGACGTGGCTCGGTATGACGAAGTGATAGAAAAGCACCAGAAGCTTGAGGAGCGGCGCTTGCGCGCGCTAGAGCAGCAACGGCAGCAGCAACAAGTGGACGAGGTCGCGCGCGATGAATTTAAACAGCTGGCGTCGAACGACGTGGTGGTGCAGGAAAAGGACGTGGATACAAAGGGCGTGACGCGCAACCTTCGCATTCGTGAGGACACTGCAAAGTATCTTCGTAACCTGTCCCAGAACTCTGCGTACTATGATCCCAAGTCACGCTCGATGCGCCAAGACCCGACGCCGCAAATTGATTTGAATGACAAGGACTATGCTGGTGACGCATTTGTGCTCCACACGGGTGATGTGCGCAGCAAAGCACAGCTCGAGCTGCACACGCTGCGTGCAAATGAACTGGGCTACGAGATGCCGCATCTTGTAGCTGAGCCATCGCTAGCCGAACTGGCCTTTCGGGAGTTTCAGAAAAAGCGCGAGGCTCTGGATGAAGCTCGGCGTACTGAGATTCTCGCGAAATACGGTGTGCCTGATGCTGTGCGCATCGGACAAGCAGAGCTTCATCCTGCGAGGCATGAGTCCAGTATTATCTCCGTTCCAGAGGATGGTGTTCGGTTGGGCTTATCCGTGCCCAGCAAGTATCAAGAGGACGTGCTCTTTCGTAACCACCGGTGCATTTGGGGTAGCTTTTACGAAGAGGGGCGCTGGGGATACCAGTGCTGCCAGCAGACGGTGCGCAATAGCTTCTGCACGGGCGAGCACGGTATTCGGGCACGCATGCTCGAGCGCGCCCGCCTCACGGCGAGCACCCTTCGCGATTCAAACACGTGTGTTCCCCAGAGTGCGGGAGAAGCGTCAGAAAATCCGGAGGCTCGTTCAAAACAAGACACCAAAGCGGATGAGGGCGATCGTTTGCACGTATAGGATCCTTTGCACAGCGACTTGTCATCATAACATATTTTCACGTCCATCTGATTTTCATTAAGAAGGCGCTTCTGAGCCAGCAACGGCTCCTTTCTTCTCGAGACCATGTTCAGAAGATTCGTGCGCGAGTGTTGCTGGCGATATGCTCAAGACCTTTATTCGATGAGCAATGCTGTTTCCGGCTCGGCGGGCATTTAGAATGTCTTGGGAGACAAGCATTCCTGCGGCATCATGGCGGCATTTGGAGTAACAACCGCCGGATCGTAACCGATGTGTGCCAGTGTTCTGAAAACGTTTGACCAGGCCGGACTTGCTGCATGACGGCTATGATCATGGCGCGCCAACATGCGAAGAAGATAACATTGTACTTCATCAAGAGCTTACTCTCGACTATTTTGAATGTTTGTGCGGCCTTTCGCCAGGCAGTGAGCCACCGTTTCGTAGCGGCCACATGCCGTCAGTAAACAGCTTCATGGATCAGGGAGCGAGACCACGCTTGAGGCGCACCTCTGATGTTCATCACATGGGCGCAGAAGGCACAGACATGCGATCATTAACGTAGCACGCCAGAGATCCTCTCTGAAAGACGCGCAGACAAAAAGGCCTCCACTGTTTTGTTTCTCGGCGTAAATGCGGCACGTGAAAACGCAGGCGCGAGAACGAGGACCTGCGCCACATTCGTCTTCGCAGGAAGAATTCGTGATGCAGCGGATGAAGGCATGGGGGTGCAGTCGTTCTTTGTTCTGAACAAGGCGGGCGGATTGATCATGCAGCGATCGTATTCTGATCGCGCACCGCGGTTGACGCAGAATGATTACATACACTTGGCGTCGACATTCCACAGCATGCAACTGCTGGTGCGCGAGCTGTCGCCCGTGAGCAACGCGCGTGAGTGTGGCGGTATTGCGCGTATGGAGGCCACTACGTTCAGGCTGTATGCCATGATTGCAGCCACAGGTGTCGAAATGTTCGTGACGTGCGACGCCAACCCAGCGACCGCGCCAGCGGCCGGCGCACATGACCGGATGGCGGACTTTCTCAAGGAAGCGTACATATCGTACACCGATTATGTGCTCAAGAACCCGTTTTATGAAATCGATATGCCCATCAAGTCCGAACCGTGGGACGCGCACCTCATCAAAATCGTAGATAAGTACAATCGTGTCGGCTCGTAACGTAATCTTGGGTTGGTGAGAGCCTAGCTGAAAAGGCCTTTAAGCGTCTGCTAGAAAGGCGTCCTGCGAGAGTCTGGCTTGGTTCCTGACCGCAGAGTGTGCCTTCTCGTTGTCTCCTTGACCAAGCGATCACGAAAGTGGCTTTTTCGCCGTCACGCGCTTTCCTTATTTTAGCACGGACGTTGTCTACGCAAGCTTGTGGGTTCGTCAGGAGCGAGGATATGATGCGCTTCGTTCTCTCTTTCTTTCACCGTAGATAATATCACGGTCTGTTGCTCAATACAAGCACTCATTCAATATTCGCGCTCAGCGCATGTACTCAGTGCAGCTCGGGAGCTCCCAGTTGCGGCACACGCAGGTCCTCTATTCCAGCCACGAGCGCACATTCACGCGCAATTTGGAGCTCCTCCTTCGTCATCATTGCCAAGATCTTGCACGCCGCGTTGTCGCTATGAATCTCGAGCATGTCGTGAAATCCACCTACTTCTCCATTCTCATTCTTGTCGTCGTCAATGGAGAGGCCAAGCTTATCCAACCCTGCGAGTACGTCTCGCCGCAGGCGCGCCGAGTGCTGGCCCATACCGGCAGTGAATACAACTGCGTCCAATTGACCCTCCAAATTGAATACGTAGGCGCCCAGGTACTTGCGAATACGGTGCACCAGCGCATGGTAGGCATTCACGGCATTTTTATCGCCCGCGTCAACGCGCTCAAGTACGTAGCGAAGGTCCGCCTCACCACAAAGTCCCAGGAGCCCAGAATTCTTGTTCAGCATCTCTTCGATTTTGTCTAGACCCAGACCCGTTCGGGAGGCAATGTACGGCAGTATGCCAGCGTCCAGGTCGCCGCAACGCGTAGCCATAACAAGCCCTTCCAGGGGCGTCATGCCCATCGTCGTATCAATACACTTACCTTCCTTGACACATGCCATAGACGAGCCCGCGCCCAAATGGCAAATGATAGCGTTCACGTCGCAGCTGTGCTTGTCTAGGATTGGCTCGAGCTCTGACAGAATATAAGCATAGCTTGTACCATGCATGCCATACTTGCGCACGCGATATTTCTCGTACCACTCGATCGGCAACGCGTACAGAAACGCTTCCGGAGGCATTGAGGCGTGAAACGCAGTATCGAACACGGCGACGTGCTTCGTGTCTAGCTGGTTGAATACCTTTTTAGCAATTCTGATGCCTTCCAGGTTCTTTGGATTGTGCAAGGGTGCAAGCTGACACGCTTCCTCAATACGCTTCTCAACTGTGTCGGTAATGAGGCACGACGAGGTGAGTGTGTCGCCTCCATGCACCACGCGATGGCCAACCGCCTTCACCTGATGCGGCTCGATGCCCTCGTCCCGAATCAGCTCGAGCACCCTGTCTAGCGCAACATGGTGGTTCTCGATCATTTCACTATCAAGCTCATCGAGCTTGATAATCGTGTCACCAGCCGCCACGCCGTGCGAGATCTTGCCTTTGTGGTGCGGATCTCCAATCCGCTCCACAATCCCTTGCAGCCAAACATTCAGACAAGGTTTCTCGCCCTTCTCCACCGGCACGCCGGAAAACAGTGCAAATTTGAGCGAGGACGACCCGGCGTTTAACACCAGCACTTGATACTCCCTGCGGCTGGTGGTAGGGCGGAGCCACGCCATGTGCATGGACATCCGCCATGCGGGCTGCGGTCCGCGCGCTGACCGCAATACCCCACCGAGCAACATTCCGGATGCGCTTCCTGACCTCGCCGCAAACGCAGCGGAAGCCAGCCCCGCTATCATGTCTCTTCGCGGGATCCAATGCCCCGGATCCTCCCCCTTCTTTCTGTCTGTTCTCGTCTGCTTGGTCCACAATCCGCCACAATTCGTCTTCGGCGCTACGCCGATTCGCTAAAATTCAGCTGGCGAATCACGCTGCAGGGGAGAGCGTACATTGGATGGATGTGTTCGAGACTCGGATGGCCCAGTAAAGACAAACCAGCGAGCCCGAAAAACGTGTGGAACACGTCGGCGCGGTCGCCTGGGCGGTCGGCGATGCCGCCGTACTCGTCATCCTGTGCGCGCATAATGAACGCTCCGAGCGCGTTCGCGTCGATCCAGTGCTGCTTGTCGAGCATGGACAGCGATGACAACACCCACCACGAGTAGCACACGTCCTCCTTCTTGTCCGGTCGCCCGTTGAGTCCGCCGTTTGGCAACTGTCGCTGGCACAGCCACCAGCCCAGCGTGGTTTGGTCCACGCGGTCAAGCGCGCCGGCCAGCTTAAGGGCGCCAACGCAGCAGAAGACTTGTCCCGCATGCGACTCGGCAAACGGAATGCACCCGAATCCACCATCAAAGTTGCGACAGCTCAGCACATAGTTTACTGCCGCCTCAACATCCACAGCGTCCGTGCGCCGGATCAGCTGAAGCGTCAACAGTGCCGCATAGCTGAAACGCGTGTCAACCTCGCCGTACGCGTCGCCGCAGAATGAGCCGTCGGCGTTTTGCAAGGACCGCACGTACGCCGCGATGCGATCAGCCTGAGCCTCTATGAGAACAAACTCACCCAGCACTGCCAGACACTGCACAGCCGAGAGCGTGTAAAGCAGATGAGCGTCTTGGTCCACGTTCCCCGCGTAGCCGAGCGCAGGCGCGATCTGGCTTCTATTGGTTTTGTCCTCACCTGCGCTGGTAGTCTCGCGCTCGCAGCCCTTGATAAATGCAAGCACGGCCCCGCGGTCCGCCAGCGTGTGCAGCGAACGCAGCAGCGCGAGCGACGTCAGCGCCCAGTACATCGCGCTCATCTTCTTGTGCTCCAGGAGGAACTGCAAGTACGACTCGGACGACGCCTCAAGCCGCAGAAGCGACTCGACGTGCAGCTCAGCCAGCAGCTGCGCGCACACGCTTTCATCCATTGAGCGATGGCTTTTATTGTCGCTGGTCATCATGATGTGTGCAAGAATGCCTTTCCCCCGAATGCCCGATGGAGTGACATGTCACGAAATAGAGTTTCACATGCACCGATGCATCTGTGGGTCTGGTCACGTGCCAGAAGGAAACGAATGTGGAATCGGATATCATGGAGGCGGCGAGAAGAACGATTGCGCAGTGCGGGTCTCATCAACGATGCGCTGCGTCGTCCAGCCAAGTTCGCTGCCTAGAAGCTGCGCGACGCGTGGAGCAGCTGCGACGGCCGCACTCATGTCAACACGTGCGAGCGGGCTCCGATGAAGCAGAAAGTCGAGTACAGTGCTGCACATTTCGTGCCTGGCGCAATATATCACTTCAGCCTCCAGCATTGGGTGAGATGAGCCTGGGATTAGTCGTGCTGCGAGCGCCTTGTCCTTGCTATGCTCAGCGATCGCGGCGGGCCGCCACGCCTGGTCACCGTACGTGCGCGCCAGGTGACGTGCCGTCGCTACGTCCGCGCAAGCCGTACTGTAAGTCTGCATCAAGAAGACAAAATAAGACGCGTTCCAGTTATGCGATCCAAACAGCTCGCAATGCGCCGAGAGCTCCTCACCTCCAGACTCGATTTGACGTGCGCCTTTCGGAGAAAAGGAGATTGCTTGCACCAGCGCGGCATTCGCTGCCTGTCGATACCACACAAGGCGCGACGCAACCACAGATGTCAGACCAGAGCTCGACTGCTCGGTCGCAAATGCCACTCTATGCTCTTTGCGCTTCTGTTTCTTCTTTGGCGGCGGTCGTGACTCAGGGGTCGCGGCAGGAGGCTCAGAGCCAGCTTTGGTCGCTGCATCGTCCTTCACCGTCTCTGACGCCGCTGCTTCGTCACTTTGAGCGGCGGCGAGAGTATCAGCAACAGCTCTGGCCTCTGCTGCAGATTTTTCTCTGTCCTTCTTGTCCGTCTCAACCGAGACTGGGTCTCGAGGAATGGCGCGGAGATGTGACCAGCCGGCGCGCAGGTCTACGGGGCGGATAAACGCACCGGTCAAATCACGCGCCACCTCTAGAGCAGTTTCAGCTTCCGACTGCGGAGCCACGGATTCCAGTTGAGATATGTAGTTTCTCAGGTCACTTCCGGCGACTTGGATGTCACGCTTCTTCAGTTTCAGCTCGGCGTCACCAGCGCCCAACCACGTAAACTCGCCATTAGTGATCATGTATGTGTTCGCCGGCTCGGAACTGCCTGGAAAGAAGAGACATGATGGTGACGTATCCGGGGAAAAGAGGGATCTTGGAAGAGCAATGTTTGTTTCGAGATCCACGCGACTCATTTTCGGTGAGTCCGGGTCGTCCATGGCGCGAATCTGGTCACATAAAGCATCCCCTGCGTTGATCACGCTATGCGCTTTCAAGTCAAATTCTTCTCCGCTGAGAGCATCGCGGACACGCACGCCGACGATTCGCTGCGGGCCAGATTCCTCGCTCTCCGGGACAGACTCTGGCTCCGACTTTAGAAAGAGCACTGGCTCGAGATGATTGGCAACAAGTGCGCCATAGGACGCCGCGCTCATGGCGAGCGCCAGCACAAAGCGAGCCTCGTCCAAAACCATTTCGTGAAAGGCGATTGCGCCCTTGATGTTCGCCTGGTCTTTGCCCCTGTCCATTTTGAGCATCGGGTATTGCGACGCAAGCTGCGCCAGAGGAACCCAATGCGCAGACGTGAAAGGGCGCCGGACGCTTGCCGCCCATTCAAGTGCCGAGTAGGCCTTGATACCGACAAAGTACAGAGGCACTTCCCAAAATTTTGTGCATGCCAGGTAGGCCGGCGCCGGCGAAAGCAAGTACGACGCGTTTGCTGAAATCAAGGCTCGTTCGCGCACACTCCGCACCGCGTCTGGCAGTTGTGTGGGTACACGGCGCTCAAAGAACGCACTTTCAATGTTTCGAAGGCCGCCGCGGAGCAGGCCAGGTGCAGCAGCCGAGCCAGATGCGAAATCAGCCGGACAAGCAAGCACCACACGCAGCCCACGTAGCGCGGCCTCCAGTGCCACGCCGCATGCTGTGGCACCTGATCCAAGCACAATTAAATCGAACGGGTCCGATGATGAACCCGATCTGATCGCGGAAAGCTGTCGCGATCGCGACGGAAGTTCCTCCAGCGCCGGCGGCGGTGTCGAGTCCGCACGTCCGAATCGGTCCCTGCGAATGGACTCCAGCTTCAGTGCCGCTATCGCGAGCACGATGCCACCGCCGAGTACCGCCAGCCCTCGAAACACATTCCGCCTGAACCGTCCCTTCGGTGGATGTGGTGACGAAGTGCCAGACTGAGCTTCACTTGCAGCGTCGGGCGCGGCGGGCCCACTTACCGCGAAATCTGCGCCCTGGCTGAGGTTACTAGCGCCTGCCGGTGTTGGCGACCCTGTTCCTCTCGACGCGCTGAGAACCGTCGCGGCCGCAGCAGATGCCGCACAAGTGACCAAGCCACCCGGCCTCATGTCGTGTCTCTTCGTCCTCAACCCCCGCTCACAAGGTCTGAACGGGCAAGAGCGCGGCGCACACGAGCCGGGACTCTGCGTTGAGCACGTTAAAGGTGTTGAGCGAGCTGGGAGTATCGCTGACCTCGAACGGAATGCCGGTGAGCTGCAGCGCATGCAGCGCCTGCCTTGGAAGCGCGGCGGTGCCTTGGTCTCCGAGCCCTAGCAGAAGCAAGTCCGGGCGCGGGTTGAGAGTGGTCAAGGCGACAAAGGCGCCCGGCACAATTTCTGCGGCAGTGCGCACGTTCCAGAGCAGCGCGAATGAAGGGAACACCAGCACTGCGCCACGCAGGTCCACGCCCGAAATCTCAAACGAGTTGCGACCGTACTTTTCTATAATCACGCGCTCCCGCGATGCAGTGTGCGTTACCGCGCCGCCCGTCCTGGCTCGGATCACGCCCAGTCCTGCAGAGCACAGCCGTCGAGTACTCGCACGCATCGTTCTTTTGCCAGTTGCATTCGAGTATATGCACCTCTCCACGCAAAAGTGATCCTTCCACTGGGCATGCTCAACAGCCGGCAGACATAACGTCTAGTCGATATCAAGGGCGTTCTAAAGCCTGAGCGCGTCTTGGCAGGGCAATGATAGCGCATGGAGTGGCGTACATGGTGCGCGGTGGCTCACAATTATACTTCGCCTTGACAAACCGAAGTACCACTGTTACACTCATCGCTTCGCGCGGCCCAAAGTTTGCGTTTGGCAACACGTTCCAGTGGCTCGAGCCCGGGTACGAGCCATCAGGCGCCGAATTGGCGTCAGCGCTCGTGGACGCACAGACCTCGACTGCTTTTCAGGCCTGGGATCGTAAAAATGTGGTTCTTGCGGGCGGCGGCGAGCCTTTACTTTGCCTGAAGCCGCTGGATGACCTTCTTTCGTCGCCAGTCGCAGCGGCATACAGCTTCCGTCTGGTAACCAACGGGCTGTTCCCGCGCAAGCTTGTGCGTCAGCACTTGGCTGGCCGTATCAGCAGTGCGTCTGTAGCTGTCAATGGACACGACGACCTTTCGTACAGAATGATCATGGAGCCGGACGAAGCGGTCGTTCGCACGTGCCACGAGCTGAACATGACCTACGACAGAAGTCCAGGGACAACGCAAACAGACGGAGTGTGCGCACTCGCGGTCGTGCAAGACTTTGTGCGCGAGTGCCGTGCCGTCGGTATTTCCGTTGATGTGACTTGCGTCGATAGACCCAATGTAGTTGATTTGGCCGCGGTGGAAGCCTTTGCCGTCAGTGTGGGTGCGGGCTTCCGGACGAGGCAATATTTTGGGGAGTAGTAAACACGCACGGAGACGTGCTGCCATTCAGTCACTGTAGACGACGCCAATCGCTTTCGAAGGAGTCGAAAATGCAGGGAATGACAGGGCTGCTGGCGCGCGCGCGGTACGGCTTTGCCGTGGCCACCCGCGGTGCCGATCATGCGCCGCTGTGGTCGTTGATGCAGCGGCGCGGCGCAAAAAAGAAGCAAGGGGACAAGGCGCGCAAGAGTCAAAAGGCCGAGGAGAAAAAGGCCGACCGCGAATCAGAAGACTTGGGAGCGCAATTGGAAATGGATCGGGTTGAGGCGGAGCACACTCTGCAAAAGTGTGTGACCCACTTGAAAGCGACGCTAGATGGGATCAACACCAGTAGCACGATGGACGCGAGCCTGTTGGATTCGGTGACCATCAAGAATCCGTACGGCAAGGCCAGTGGGGACAAGGATGGAACATCAGTACCACTGAACCAGCTTGCTCAATATTTTGAAAAGGACGGCCGCACACTGCAGGTCATCTTGTACATGCCAGAGACCCTCAAAGCGGTAGAAAATGGCATCCGTTCAGCAAATCTCGGGCTGAACCCAGTGCAGGACACGTTGAACAGCAACGTGCTGTTGATACCGATCCCGACCATGGGTCCTCAGGCCGTCGCCAATGCGCTGAAGCGGATCGCCGCCGCAAAGCAGATCGCGCTGGACGCTCTGGGCAACGAGCACAAGCGGTTCAACAAGGTGCTCAAGAACGCCAAGGACAAGCCAGGCGTCGGGCGTGATACTCTGCGCGCGTACGAAAATGCAATCGAAAAAGTCAAGGAAAGTGTGAAGAAACGCATCGTCGAATTAACCGACAAAAAGATGAAAGAAGCTAAAGAAGGCGATGAGTGATTCTCTTTACATTCACACGACAACATAGAAGACCGTAAGAAGCACAATAAAGATGAGACGCTGCGACGCAGCGCCTTTTGTTCCCTATATTCACAGCAGGAGCCTCGCGAACCAACTTATGCGCGAGCTCGTGATATTCCGATACGCCACAGTCGGTGCACGACCGGAGTGAGCGCCAAGGTCACGGGTACACGAAACGCAAAGACGGCTCGAGAGCACATGTACGCAATGGCGACCATGGACCCGTTTCCATAGACTCCCATGGAGGGCCGCACAAGCCCGTCCGGCAGCGGCGGTTCGTCGTCCTCTGCTTTCTCGGCCCACGCGGAGTCACTGGTGGTCATCGTAATGCTTTCAAGCGCGCTACGGTATGTGTCCTCGCTCAATTCCCACTCCTGAGTCCCGGAGCCCGCGCTGGAGCTGTACATATTATTCTCAGTACACACATTGATGCCATGGCGCGACAGCAGCGAGACCACGTCCACGTGCTGCTTCAACATCCCGTAGAAAGCGGCCGTGCACGCCGCCGACACTGCGGCGTGCGTGGCGAGCCCGGCAGTCGCCAAGCCTAGCGCTTTTCGCACGCCCGACTTGGCCCTGCCCATGGCCGTCGCCGCCGCCGCCGCCACCATTTCCAACCTCACCTGTCACGCAGAACCTTCAATTCCACGCCGCGCCGACTCAATTCGACACGACGACCACCCACCAATCCACAAACCAGCCCGACGCCTTCCACCGTCTCTCCCTCTCCACTTTATCTCCCGAGTTACTCCTGCAGGGTGCCACCTCTCCTTGTCCATCGGCGCGGAATCCTAGAACAAACGTCACACCGCGTCCTTTTTGTTGAGAAAGCTGCGCGCCTGTCTATGAAACGCGGCCCATAAAATCGCAGCTGCACGCCACATTGCGCGAGCAGCTGCGTCCATCTCACTGCGACTTGTGTTTTTCTGTTTCTCGCTCAGAGCGCCTGCTAGCCGTCTTGCAACTCGCCGAAAATCACAAAATCACAATATCTGAACACACAAGCTCGCGGAGCAAGACGCAGGAATGAAAAATATCACGCTATGAATACTACTACGCTCACGGCTTCGGCGGGGGGAAGCGCGCTGCGTGCGATGCGAGTCCGGAATGGTTGTTCGTGGACGCCTGCTCACCGCGCGACAAGGCAGTAACGCTACATGTGTGTGCAGAGAAGTGCAGACAAACGTCTAGTGTTCGGACACAAGCTTTGATAGGATGTCAAGGGAAGCAATCATTTGATCCCGGCTCTGAGAACTAGGTAGACAACCAGGTTGTCAGACTTGGCGACAATCTTGAATATTACAGCTCGGATGGCGAAGCAGACCAACGTGTTCGCAGTTGCCGGCGACAGAAGCCCACGGCAATGGATGGAACTGCAGCTGCAATCCGCGTGCACATAGCGTCGGGCGTCTGGACGGCGACAGCTCCGCACACCCGCGCTGCCCGTCAGCCAGGCTTCCGCGCTGGAAAATCTCAATGTACCTCGATTGACGCTCGATCAGATGCGGTACAGCGTGGCCGCTTCCGTTGCCGGCACGGTACACCTCGTTGAGCGAGTCGCCCGGGTTTGATTCGCGAACCGTTTAGGACGAGCTGGTTCGGAGGAAGCGGGGGCGTGGTCGCGCTTCGGCTGCTCACGTGTAACGGGATTCGCGGCGATGTATTCGGCGGACGGCAGAGCGTCGCGCCGCCATCGCGTGACATCGGTTGCTGGTGTGGTGGTTGGGTTTGTTAGTCCATCTTTGAAATGGATGGATGGGCGGATTCTATAAACGGCTCGTCGCACGTCCAACAGTCCAAAGACAGCTTGGTGACGCGCCTGTTCGACAGGGATTCCTTGCGCGCAGAGGTATAAAATTCTGCACACAGGCGTTGAAATGGTGAGCCGAGGAGGTAGGTGAGTGCAAAGGGCACAAGAAAGATTGGCAGAGGCTTAGGCAGCGAGGAGTAGCTTCGTTGCAAGATGAGTGATACCGAGAACAAGATACAGGCCGAGAAGCCAGTGGAGACAGACTCTGCGCCCGGGACCGTAGAGGGCTACACGGACCCGACGCTCATTGCGGCCGACACGGTGCTTCACTGGGCCGGCGATATTGTGGAAGGCGTGAAGCATGCGGGCGAAGCTGTTGCGATCGGCCTTGGGTCGGGGACGGGCGAGGAAAAGACACAGTAAGAGCGCCGGGCAGGATGCCAAATAGTGTATTCAGAATTGTACTGGACGCCTAGTCCGCTGCAACCCGCATTGAGCTTGGGATGGAACATTAAATTGGGTTTCATTGCATTGTGCGTTGTATTAAAGGTGACGCTAATGCGGTCGGTCACTCCTCTCACCGGAAGTTTCGATGGCTAGATTTGTTCACCTACCCCTTTTGGTTGCACTCGCCTTGCGTGTGGCACAGACTTGCGGACGCGAGGCGTTTGCGCACAGACTTTGGATTATCGGGGCTGTGGCATCCAGGAACATGGCCAGCCAGCGAAAGAAGAGCCGCAGGAACTCTGCCATGCCATCCAGCGGACTAGCGACAGAACGCAGAGACGAAATGTAAGCTCGCCACAGAGTATAGTGTAAGCACTGTGCGGCGCGCGAGCCCAGATCGGCAGACGCTGGTGCTCATGGTTTAAAGCGCGGCCGGCACAGGCCAAGAACTGGGTCGTGCCGCTCTGACAAAGCACAGACAAGGACATCAGCAGGGATCACGACAAGCCTCACCGCAGAACTAACTCAGTCCCGTGAAACACAGAAGCACACAGGAAGCGTACACATTGACGGGAAGCCAAAATGGCTCAGACAGAGGCTGATCAGAAGCTAGAAGCTACTGCTGGGCCTTTGAAGCGCCTTGCAGACGGTGTCTTTGGCGGTATCAAGTTTGCCGGCGAGGCGGTTGCGATTGGTCTGGCGTCGGGATCTGGAGAGGAGTACAGCAAGCCGAGTGTGTAAATGCCATTCAGAACGAGGAAAAATGCAGCCACGTACGCATCGTTTTGCATTTGTTTGGTTTCAGAAGCAGCTGGCTCAAAATCAATGAAATAAACAACCCCATTTCGGGGTGCATGACGCTATATCTCAGTCTCCATTTGCTCGGCCCCAGCAATTTTCAAGCCATTTCGCAGCCTACTTCATCCTTCAGCGCGTCAAGTCAATCAAAGGCACGTGCCACCACTGCGGGTGTCCGTCGAAAAGCTTCACATTTCCGAACACGCCTGCGCGTCCGAAAGCACGGCAGCTTGACGATTCGTCTTTCAAGAGCTCATGCGGAGACACGTCTAGGATACGCGTAAAACATGAAGGAATCATACCACGACCGCAGTCTGATCATCTGGTCTCACCGGCCGTCCGCCCGATCCGCGCCGCGTCCAAGGTCAATCCGGATACGACGACGTTCTCCTGTCCAACGCTGCCGAGAACATGTTCGACGATTGTGCCACTGCGGAAATCTTCGACGCGCTGGTCGCAACTGCGCGCTACGGGAATGCGGTGACTCTTTCTTCGCATCCAGCCCTGGTGTCCAGTACACATCTGCCCGGGCAAATGGGCAGGCACTCCACCACCGTGCAGCCGTATCGCGCATGTGCCCGGCAGATATTTCGCACGGCTTGCAGATGAAATCGAGTAAGTAAACGAGGCCGGGAAATGGGTATAAAGCAGAACGCACGCAGCCGATTTGGATGGGAAGCGGAATAGGGACAGAGATGGTGTGACATGCAAGGGAGCGGGAACCAAGGCTTCGAGATTGAGAGAGAGCGTAGGATGGAAGGCAGGATGGGGTTTGTGATTTCGGCACCAGGGCAGAGCGTCGTCGGCACGGCGCCGCGTGGTGTGCAGAAAGCAGGGACTTGCGCGGTGCGCGCGGCGGCGCGTGGTGCGACGGCGAGCCGCAGCAAGAGCCGGCTGCAGATGGTTGAGACGCCCGTGAATGCCGGCGTGGTGGGCCGTATCTCGATCTCCGGGAATAACATCGATCTTACCGACTCGCTGACCGAGTACGTCAAGTCCAAGGTCGGACGCTCCATCGGAAAGTACGACCAGATGGTGATCCGGGCGGACGTGCACCTTCTTGTCGCCAAGAACCCGGCGATTCGCAACGGGCACAGCGCGGAGGTGGTTGTCCAGGTCAAGGGTAACGTGATCCGTGCAGAGACAAAGTCCGAGAACATGTACGCAAGCATCGATGCCGTCACAGACAAGCTGACGCGCACCCTCCGCAAGTACAAGGAGCGCAGGAACTCGCACGATGGCCCGCACACCGCTGATGTGGCGCTCGGCGAAGAGTCTGACGCTGATGAGTACGTGGACGATTTTGTGATGTGGGAGCACCAGGAGGGCGCGCAGAAGGCGCTCCACATGGTCGAGCGCGAGGTCATTCCGCTACCCAAGATGACCGTGCAGGAAGCCGTGACGGTACTTGCCTTCCAGACCAACTTCCACGTATTCCGCGAGGTATCCTCGAACAAAATCTGTGTGATTTTTAAGAAGGAAGGTGGCGGGATCGGGCTCGTCGAGCCAGAGCAGTGACGAACAAGACTGAGCAGATGCGCACAGCACGCGTAGCCCTGCTGCGTGGGGCGCGGCGATTCCCAGCGCGCGCACGCCTAGGTTAAATAGTCTGTGGGCGTGTCCCACTACTGTGCGTCCCGGCAACAATAGTAAATAGGTTGCTCCATAACGCTGCAACAAAGTATGGATGCTACGGAGAGGGATTTTCAGTGTGTGCTGCACTTTCACCCTTGCCGCCGGGCTGCGCGATTGCACACGCAGGCCGCACCACATCCTACGCTTAGTGGGAAGCAAAAGCAAAAAGATTTGGGGCCTGCCGAGAATTGAACTCGGGTCGGGCGCAGATCAGCGAAGGTTTTCCCCGAGCGCCAGTGATCGAGTAACCCTTGTCAGGTACCACTACACTACAGGCCCGAAATGCTGGGAGGGAAAAAAATTAAGAACTTATGTACAACAAAAGTAGGGTTTTGACGGAGTTGGCAAGGCTCCCCTGTAGCTACGTAGAACAGCTCGCACCGCGTGCAAGAGTCCGGCCCCAAAGAGTGGTCACCCGGTCGCACAAGCACCGCAATGCCGCAGACGTGTTTCACTCCATCCCATTCCTTGCCACTTTTAATGTTTACAACAGGCCGCATGGCTCGTCAGTCTTAGCGTGTGTCAACAACCGCGTATGTTCTTTGGTTTAATGCCGCAGCGCTCGAACAGAGCACTGCAGAACAGTGCCTCTTCTGCCAATCATTGGATCATCGAGGAGATGGATGACGGCCACTTTGACGAGCTGACGGAGACTTCCTCCGTCTTCTGCAGCTGCAGCATTGTCAAGACATCGCGCGTGTTCGTTTCCACAACTAGTCCGCCAACCACAAACTCGTCGAGCACATAGTTGACCCGATCCACGTGGAAAATCAGATCAAGCTCACACACATTCTCAAACACGCGGTCTAGCGTCTCGACAAACACCTGGATAAGATCCAGAATTCCCAACTCGCTCTCGGACTCGTCGATGCAAAACACAAAGTAGAGCGTAGCGTAGCAGCGAAACACGATCTTCCTTCTAGAGCGCGAACCGGCCTTTGTCCCGCTCCCAGTCATATCTGCTCGTATTTCCATGAAATTGCACTGCTCATCGCTGCGCTTTGAGATGAGCCGGAAACATTCCGCCACATACTTTTGTTGCTGGTCCTCACTCGCGTACACGTAGAACTTGGTCAGCCGCGGCTTCCCATAGTTGTTGAAGACAACTACTGACGAAATCATCGCCTTTACAAGCCGCTGTCTGGCAAACTTGACTCGTCAACTCTCGTCCCTGCCGCGCTCACGCCTTCGCCAAGCCTTTCGAACCTCCTCGAAAACTTGTTCATCACCATTTGAGAGCTTCCATTTGGACTTTGGGAAGCGAGAGCGGGAATACTTTGTCTGCACATTCGCGCGAGACATTGGTTGAGATGGGAGCATTCGGGGTGTGCGCGGCACGTGTTGCGGCGTCGGTCGGCGCTTCGGTACGGCCGCCTGTTCAAGGTTTGCGGTATGCGCACACGGTTCTGCACCAGGGCGGGTCCAAACGCGTGCCGCTGAAGATGTGGACGCAGGGCCTGCCGCCGCTTGAGAAACAGGCAGAGGTGCAGCTGTTGAATACGGCACTCTTGACAGACATTATCCATCCGCAGGGCATTGCGGTGATGCCAGACGCGCATCTGGGCATGGGCGCCACGGTGGGAAGTGTAATCCCAACCACGAAAGCAATCATCCCGGCCGCGGTCGGCGTGGATATTGGATGTGGTATGGTGGCACACAAAACGACAATGCGTGCGAAGGACCTGCCTGATAGCCTGCGCGAAATCCGGCTTGCGATCGAGAAAGCCGTACCGCACGGAAGGAGTGATGGCGGTGGCGCGAACGACGAAGGCGCGTGGAAGCGGGGCGGGACACCGCGAGATGCACAAGAGACCTTCCGCAACGAACTCGCGCAAGGGTTTGCTCGCATTACAGCACGGCATCCGAAGCTCGGGCGCGGGAATTTGGACAATCATCTGGGCACGCTTGGGACGGGCAACCACTTTATTGAAGTCTGTCTAGATGGGGACGATAATGTTTGGGTGATGCTTCACTCCGGCTCAAGGGGGGTGGGCAACCGAATCGGTACGTACTTTATTGAGCTTGCGAAGAAAGATATGCGACAGCACCTGCGAAACCTGCCGGATCAGGATCTGGCGTACTTGAAGAAGGGGACGCAGCATTTCGACGACTACATGCATGCCGTACAGTGGGCGCAGCAATTTGCGCGCTTAAATCGTAAGCTCATGATGGCGCAGGTGCTGGGCGCAATGCGCTCGCTGAAGTGTCTACCGGACTTCAAGGACGACCAGTTTGCAGTTGAGTGCCACCATAACTATGTGTCTATCGAGAACCATTTCGGAGAGGAGCTCATGATCACGAGAAAGGGGGCCGTACGCGCAGATGAAGGAATGTACGGGATCATTCCGGGCTCGATGGGGGCCAAGAGCTTTATTGTGCGCGGAAAGGGCAACCCGCATTCGTATAATACTTGCAGTCACGGCGCCGGCCGGCTCTTGTCTCGCACGGCTGCCAAGAAGAAATTCACAGTCGCAGTGCACGAGCTGGCCACACAGGGCGTCGAGTGTCGAAAGGATTTGGGTGTGGTTGATGAGACGCCGGCGGCATATAAGCCCATTGAACTAGTCATGGGTGCGCAGGAAGACCTCGTCGACATTGCCTACACGCTCAAGCAGATTCTGTGCGTCAAGGGGTAAAGGTCTTTGCATAGACTCTGCGACTGAATGTCGACTGTTGAATCACCAGTGTAAAAGATAATCTTTGCATCTCAATCAGTGCCAGTCCGAGAGGGTCTGCGGCCCGGACCGATGGCAGAGAAACTAGATCAAAGCGTCTTCCAGCGTCTTCTTTTCTGTGCCTAGGGATCGCGCGAGTCCTCTATCATCGCTTACGGAGGAAAAGGACTTGCCTGTCATCACAAAGTCTTCCCACATGCAAAAAAAATCCGGACTACGCAGTGAGCCGTCTTTCAGCGGCTCGTCTGCTCTCGACAGTTTCGCAGATGTCCTTTGAACTAGATACTTTGGCATCTGCCGGTTGTCTCAATGCCGAAACCGATTCTCCGCAGCCGCCACACACAAGCCCAAAATGAATAGCCGCCTTGATCACAGAAACATTCTAGTCCATGCTTCCACGTTTCTCAGAGCGTGCTTGCTTGACCTGAACGAATCAGAGTCGTGTTCGCCATCAGGCAGCGCTACTTTCGTCGTCAGAGCTAGACACTTCACGTAAATTGATTTTGTTCTGGGGCGTGCCGTCATCCTTCTTTCCGCAAAGGAGGAGCGCGTCAATGTCCTCATAACCCGCATTCTTTTCGGGCGCTTGCGATTGCGCCTGACCCGACTGCCGCGAATAAATAAGCCGAACCGGGTCTGTCCAGTTCCGTGAGGACTCGAGGTGCCGCAACTGATGCGGCATGAGGACGTGGGTAATCTCACCCATGGCGCCGCCCTCCGCGGCAACGTACCGTTCGATAAAAACCAAGCTTCCTGCCCGAATCCACACGACGTTCCGCAGCCGCTTGGGCAGCACATACAACGCGCGCGCTTCTCCAAGTTCCAAACCAGAAGTTGCCTGCTCACAGACGCGCACGTCGTACATATTTGCACCGCAGCACTCGTGCACGACGCCCAGCCATTGCTCGCCCGGCGTCGGGTCTGGGAACGAGTCCACCGCGCTCTGCCGCTTGCGGCGGTCTGATCGACCGGTCTTCATCGCACCGGAAGCTAGTTATCTTCCGGATTCCTGAAAAGCCTCGGAGTACAACTGGAGCACTTTATCTTATTCACAACAGAGATTGAAAACTCCCAAGAATGGCTCTTCTGCGTTTGTACGCCGGTGCGCGAGCGCGCGCCTTTATGAGTGGCTCTGCTCCCGTCTGTGTCGACGAAGGTTGCTGTTTGTGCCAAATGACTTGCCGCACGTTTTGCATGAAAAGCGTCGCTCGTGCTCGTGAACACACTGCACATGTTCGGCCAAGTGGGAGCGTTGCTTGAATGGCTTTCGGCAGACTGTACATACGTAGGAGCCAGCCATCTTTCTCGCTTCGCTCCCAGTGTCTCTCGGCTCGACATGCGGCGCATTGGCTCCGGCCGGAGCAGTCGTCGGGTGCTGGACGATTTTGCTCGCACTGGTTCCTTGATGCTCAATACCGGTCACGGCAGGCATCGACCACGAGTGGGCGCGATTCTTGTTGGCCCTCTCCACGCTGTTACTAACGGGTTCGCTCGCTGCTCCCGTGTGCGTGCTGATCGGTGAGGAATACGTGATCTGAGGCGGCTGTCGAGCTGATTCAGCAAGCTGCAGCGAGTCCGGGATCAACTCGAATCCATGCATGACTCCGCCCGTATTAGCAAAGAGCATGGAAAAGATGCGCTCTTTCACCACTGACGAATCTTGGAATCCGAGCACGCGCGAGGTCATCACGGTGGCCCTGGGAAGCGGCCGGTCGATGGGTCCAAGTGCTAGCTTTTCAAGCTGCATGAGCGGCCGCCCGCTCGAGCAGAGCGCTCCACATATGCTGAGGCGCATGAAATCCTGAACGAGGAGGCCAATGGCCATTGGACCGCTCGGCACGGCCGGCGACAAAGATATCAAGGGCCCTGCCGTTCGTAATGCCAGCGGGCAAGTACATTGCTGGCGTCCAAAATGAGCGCAGATGTGGCACTCGTGTTCTGCCATGAACACGGGCACATACTTGACGCCCTGTAGGCTCGACGAGAACATGCCGTGATGACCATCAAGGCCACTTCTACCCGGTTGCTGTTGCTGCTCTTGCACAAACGGATTTTGCTCGAACACAAAGTTTTCGACGTACAGACCTGTGTGCGCGTACGCGCGCCGCACGATCAGATTGTACTTTAGACCTTCCTGCAAAGTGCCGACGGTGCCAAACTCAAAAAACCCCCCATTTCTGGTGTCGAGGACGAGCCGGCGCATGCTCACGTCGTTAAACTTATACAGTGTGCTGTCTGTATAACTGAGCCCGCGAGCGGAGGAAAACTCGGTATAGTATGCACAATACACAAAGTAGGACTCGCCGGCATCTTCCGCAAACACCGGCACGGCCAGCGAGTACGAATAGCCCGTCGGCTCCTCGCCCTTGGCGTATGGCAGCGAGACGCATAGCGAAATGGCGTTGCGAATGCTCAATGGCTCGAGCGCCCTTTCCCGCAACTCCGCATCTGGCATACAAAAGAACGCCACCACGCGTGGGTCCAACAGGGTCGGCCATCGATGAGCAGCTCCCTCGCTCGCGAGCATTTGGCTCCGCCGCGCCGGTAAGCTGCCGCGTTTCGTGAACGACATGGCCGTTTGAAGCCCAAAACTTCACGCGCCGTTGTCTCACGCCTCTGTCTCCACCGACACAGCGGCCCGCCAGGCCAGATGACCTGCGTCAAGGCCCTTCCGTGGAACCCGAAACCTTCCGCTGCCCCAATTCTTCTACGTACTTTTGCGAACCGCTGGGCGATATCGCGCTTTGCAAACGACTGCACGCGCGTAGCCGTACCGACCAAAATGCCACTTACATACGACGCCAAATCTCGTGACGCAACAAATCCAAATATTCCACCGCGCAACCCATCCACGTCACCGCTGCCAAAGAAAAAATTGGCGCGCACTAATAAAACACACGCGCACCTGGCCACGATGTTTCCCGACAGCGATGACAACTCGCCTTTCGCCAGCACAACGCGTACGTCTCACGTGCTACGCATATCCCGAACCGCGGACCGTACGGCACAAGGTTCCCGTCCCCCCACCAAAAATCGCAGCACGTCACCAAGTCTGCGTGCAACAAGCGCGTTTTTCGTTCTACGTATCGCTCGCGCGCGCGCTCTCTCTCTGTGTGCGCTGCCCAACGTGTATTTCGTTCACGCACCTCACGCAACAAGCCAGCACTCCACGCCTGCGCCACGACGATCGTTTTCTCCACCTACGCACACCATGAGCGCCCGCCGACCGCTGCTGACCATCACACGCCCTATCGCGTGTAAGCGACCCCTCCCGTGCGATCCTCTATTCCAGCGCTGGGTTACACACACACACTCACACACAATAGACCGTGAAAAGCAGTTCGGCTCGATTCAGCAAAAAGTCACCACCCAACATGCCTTTCACGATGCGGCGCGCCTCGAAGCGGCACGACGACCGATGAAAACACACACTGTACCATTAGTACTGTGGGTACTGCGGGTACTATGGTTGTACAGTGAGACGGGACGGGATGGGACGGGGAGAGGCAAAGAGGGAAAGAAGAGGGGAAGAAGCGGGAGCGGGTGCGCGCCGAAGATGAGTGGAATGAGGGGCGTGGTGCCGTTCACGAGCTGGGTGCATATGCGCTTGGTGCTCTTGGTGTTTGGATTTGCGTATGTCGGCATGAAGGTGCAGAATAAGGTCGAGCAGCAGAATTATAAGGCGCTGGTGGGGGAGGTCAACCCGAGGCTCACGCAGCATGTGCGCCGCTTGCGCGACGAGGAGGCCGCGTTGGACGAACGTATTGCGGTATTGTTGCATAAGCGTGAGATTCGCAAGAATCCTTCGTGAACAGGGGCGGCGTGACGACGTTCAGGTATAAGCCTCCCGAGCGATGGCTCTCTTTAACGTGCATGGGATCCCTTCAATGCGGGAGGTCCTCGGCGAGACGCAGCGGTGCGCATGAGCCATCTTATGCTACGAACGCTTCATCACGCAATATGCCAGCGCTCATCATATCTGCTCGGGTCCCGAGCACACAGGCACCGCTTTGGTCAGCGAGACATCGTGCGTCGCCTCGTGGTGCAGGCGCGGGTAGCTTTATTGTTTTTGGATCGCAGGTCAACAGTCAGAGCGAAACAGAGCGCTAGCGCGTGAGCTTGTGACTTGTGAAGACGTCTTCTCTACATGCCGCTATCTAATCATCATTAAAGCTTTTGCGTATCCACATCGGAACATTTGCCAACCAGCCTTTCGGCGTAAATGGTCAAAGTGGAATTTGGCGCAAAGACGGGCGGTGGAAACTTTGACGGAAATCGACGAGGTAGGGACGGACGGTCGCGGGCTTGAGCAGGATGAAACGGCAGCAAGGGAAAGCTCGTAGGAACGGAGCGACCAGCGCTCCGCAGCCGGGGACTGAGGGGCGGCCGCAGGGGCGTCGTCTGTCCACACGGTCCAGGATGGCTGAAGATGAGCCGCCCGTCCAACCCAGCGCGTCCAGCTCACAGGACGGTGAGGGCAGCGTTGGAAGTCACAGTAGCGGTGAAGGAAACACTCCACGAGCGGCGGACAGGGCAGAAGCGGCAGCGCTCGCTGCGTCTCGGCTGTCAGATGGAGAGAGGTCTGGATCTGAAAGGAAGGTGGTTCAGAAACACCCCGCTACGACGCGGAACAGAGGCGGTCGGCGAAAACCCACGAAAAGGCGAGTGGCAAGCAGCTCTAACACTTCTTCCGCCGATGACTCAGACTTTGACCCCGGAGATGCCTCGAAGGAAGATCCGGATTTTGAGGTGGAAACGCCGAGGGTCAAGCGGCAGCGTGGCTCAGGTATCGGCCAGGCCTCTGGATCAGCTTTTGGAGTTGGACGGGGCAATCCTGCTGTTGCCGGAAACCGACGTGTGGGCTCAAGCCGGCGAGCAGACGAAGACGCTTTGAATCCGCACACAGGCTTCACCCGAGCGTCTACTCTTGCTGCAAATGGAGTGTCCGCGGATGCACATGTGGTGCAGGCAGCGTCCAGGCTTGAACAAACTGGCCGTGTAGATCGACCGCATGACTATCAAGCTGTACTGGAAACTGCTCGTCAGCTCTTGAACAGACAGGGAAATCTGTCGAGTGCAGAGGAACGCTCGGTGCGAAGGGCCCTTACCCGTGAGACGTCGAGACTTGGTGTTTCCCAACAGGGGAGCTTAGAGCAACACGTAACGCCAGAGCTGGTGCCACTGACAATTCGCGAGCAAGCTGCACCATTGATGGCGCTTTCGAAGAATTCGAAAGGGAAAGGAGGTGCGGACGATCATCTTGACGCGTCGGGTAGGCCCGCTGGTCGAGCGAGTGCGTCTTCAGGAAGGGGGAAGCGGAAAGAGGATGAGCCGGTGTACGATGATGACTTTCAACTCCGTGTTCGCTTGCCCGACAATATTGGCGATGGGAAGGACTTTGATACGAACCAGCTGGTCCATCGCGTTATTGAGGGTCAAACGGATGAACCGCCCGGACTACTTGCAACGTTGTTTCCGTACCAGAAGGAGTTTTTGTTCTGGGCGTTAGAGCAAGAGCGCGGGGCTGCGAAGGGCGGAATTTTGGCAGACGAGATGGGCTTGGGCAAGACGCTGCAGGCCATTGCACTGATTATGTCGAATCGTAGAGATGCGTCGCATCTGTCTGAGCAGATTGTGTTCGATGGCGAAAGTGAAGATGATAGTGGAGGCTTTCCACGGGTCAAAGGTACGCTTGTGCTATGTCCAGTTGTGGCCATGATTCAGTGGCGTGACGAAATTCGCCGCTACTGTGAAGAAGGGAGCCTTTCTGTCTACATGCACCATGGCTCGACGCGTGTCACCAATCGACGCGAGCTGGAACAGTACGACGTGGTTTTAACAACCTACGGAACGCTCGAGACCGCGTACCGATCAAGATTGAACTTTTTCAAGGTCAAATGCGATTATTGTGCCAAAGATTTCGACCCAGAGAAGCTAGCGGTTCATAACAAATACTTTTGTGGACCAAATGCTAGGAAAACAGACAAGCAGAAAAAGCAGGAGAAAAAGGCAAACCCTGGTGCCGTTGCACGTTCAGTAGAAGCTCCAGCGGATGATGCAAACGATTACGACTATGATTACGTGTTTGGGTTGCAGGAGAATTTTGAAAGTTACGGATTCTTCGACCTTACGGCTGAAGAGCAGGACAGAGTCAGGGCACAGAAAAAGGCAATGAACGAGACGCATTTGAGCAGTTCGATTCTCCATAGCGTGCACTGGCACCGTGTGGTTCTGGATGAAAGCCATCAGATCAAGGATAAGAAAACGAATACTGCTCGAGCTGTTTTTGCGTTGAGAGCAGACTTTCGGTGGGCGTTGAGCGGCACACCGCTTCAAAATCGGGTTTCTGAGCTGTTTTCGTCCGTTCGCTTCTTGCGCGCATATCCTTTTGCGTACTTTTTCTGCAGGAAGTGCGGCTGCAAGAAGCCGGACCCAGAGTTTGATCCGCTCACGCGGAAGTGCATTGATTGCGGTTGTCATATGATTAGTCACTCCAACTGGTTCTCCAAGCATGTGCTGAACCCAATCATTCGCCATGGGTACAAAGGAAAGGGAATGGTTGCGTTCCTGAGGCTTAAGCACGAGGTACTTGACAACTTGCTGCTGCGCAGAACCAAGCTTGGCCGAGCTACAGAAATCGACTTGCCACCGAAACGTGTGACGCTTAGGCGCGACACACTGGATTCATTCGAGCAGGATTACTACACAGCCTTGTTTACGCAGTCGAAGGCGCAGTTCTCGCGCTACGTGGCCAGTGGCACCGTTCTCTCGAACTATGCCCATGTCTTTGATCTACTCGTGCGCCTCAGGCAGGCAGTCAATCACCCGTATCTGATCGAGTTCAATGAGAAACGGTATGCAGAGACACTGTTGTCATATGGCAAGGGCAAGATGCCCAAGAGCAGCGCAAACACGTTCTTTTCGTTGTGCGGTATCTGCCGTGAAGATCTCGAAGATGGTATTGTGTCTGAGTGTAATTGCGCATTTTGCCGCTCGTGCGCGCGGTCGTATGTGATGTCGTTTGACGCTGACTCGGGGCAGGAGGAGGAATGTCCGTCGTGTTTCAAGGCTGGATTCTCGATCGATCTGAGTGCGGCAGCAGTGCAGCTGCAGGCGGATGAAAGTGCCGATGGCGATGAGAGCGCGAATCGGGGATCAATTGTAACGAGGGCTTCGGGAGGACCTTCTTCGTTGGCGGCGTCTCCAGTACCGACACCGACGCGAAAGCTACAAAAGGGCATCCTAGGAAGACTCTCCAACTTGGAGGAATTTCAGACGAGTACGAAAATCGAGGCGCTCATGGAAGAAATTCAGCTTATGCTTGCTCGTGACCCATCCGCCAAGGCTATTGTGTTTAGTCAGTTTGTTTCGTTCTTGGATCTTGTTGAGTACCGTCTCGAAACGGCCAAAGTGCCGTCAAGGAAGCTCACGGGAAGCATGTCGTTTAAGAAGCGCGACGAATTCATCTCAGACTTTAGCGAGGATCCGGATGTGCGCATCTTTTTGATGAGCCTCAAGGCTGGCGGGGTCGCGTTGAATTTGACTGTGGCCTCGCACATCTTCCTTTTGGACCTGTGGTGGAACCCTGCTGTCTCGCACCAAGCGATGGACAGGGTCCACCGCCTCGGTCAGTACAAGCCCGTCCAAGTCGTCCAGTTTGTCATCGAGGGCACAATTGAGGAACGTATTCTTCGCTTGCAGGACAAGAAGCAGCTTGTGTTTGAGTCGACTGTTGGCCAGTCGGAGGCTGCTCTGAATCGTCTCACGGAGCAAGACATGCGCTTTCTTTTCACGTGAGCTGCCAGGCAACGTGAATGTTGTCGCGCATAAAGTGCGACGCCGGCAGCCCACCGTTGAGATGCCGGGCTTCTTGATGCAGTCGTACAAACGAAGTGAACTGGGAGGACAAGGCCTCGAGGATCACGCGCACAGTTTGATAGCTTTGCACCAGCTGCACAGACTAGGCAATACGAAACGTATGTTCTGTATCTAACGACAATTATTTCAAAAGAGCGCGTTTACTCTTGAGTTAGTACAACATGGAGACAATCCCAACACCTTATCTCACACGGCCGGGCGCACCATCCGCATCGACATTCTTACGCTGTTCATCTCAAGCTGCTTGACCACTCCGTAGTGGGTAGCTTCCATATTGTCATACGCAAATTTCAGCTCCTGTCTCGTGCGGAAGTTGACATTGTCTTTCAGCCACCGCTCGCGATCCTTGCGCGTCTTGATCCAGGAAACCAGCAGCACTAAAAATTCCATCGTGTGCTCGCCCTCACAAAAGCACCGCAGCACATTCATCTGAATCGTGGACGCGTCAAAGTAGACGGCTAGTTCGCCGAGCACCTGCACTTCAAACAGGACGTCGAGATAATCGACAAAGTTCTGCATCAAACGGTCCATTAATCCGAACAGGCGACTACTGACGTTGTTTGGGCGCTTGGCAAATTCGTCAAGCACACTCTCAATACTCAGAAAGTCTTCCACAAGCACGCGCTTGTGTTCACGGGCGCTCTTAAAGTACGCAGACGGTAAGAACCCGAGCAGCCACATATCCTCGGCCAAAAAATACTTGACACAAAACGCCTCGAACACCTTCCACCACTGAACGAACAGGCTGGCTTCGAGCGGAAGCAGCCCGAGTTTTGTTCTTTGCGTCTTCGACTCCATTGCGTTCTTGATTCGTGAAAGGTCGCGGATTTCACTCACAACGGCGCCATGCAGGTGATCTAGAATTCTCTTGAATTGCTGCAATGTGCTCGTTTCGTCCGGCCGCATCATAATCTTATTCCACAGTTGGGTCATACGACGAGAGCTGCGCTGTCTGAGCAATGCGGGCGACGTCCGCGCTCCACCGTGCGTGTTGATTTCCAGAATCGCCGTGCGAAAGTGTCGAAAGTGCGAGTCTGAGTTTTCCTCGGAGCAATAAGAGCGCGAGTAGTACTCTGAGAGATTGCTGACCATAAAATCGTCGCTTCGAAGAGACTTGTTTGTCGGAAAATTGCGTCGCGTGAAGTCGAGCTTGTCGTCATCGTTCTCCACTTCTTCATCGTCGCCCGTGTACTCACTCACACTCTCCTCCACATCCACGTACGTGAATGGGTCTTCGAGCGTCGCCACAACCAAAGCGCCACCCTCGTATGACGTCTGCTTCATTCCTGCCCGGCCAGCCACCACATGTGTAGGACCACCTCGCGGGTATTCCGCTGGCGATACCGGAAGCCTCGGTTCGCCCACAGTGTCCAACAATGCACTCACTTCCATGAGATTCATCCTGCTTGGCATCATGCACGACCGCAGCTGCTCGGCTAGTTTTCCAGCGCAGGATACCTACACGTTGTACAAAACAATACACGGCAAGTCCCTGCAAAGATCTGGGCGACGCACTCTCTTGCTACGTATCGCAGCGCACAGGCTGTCCACATTCTCTGGCATCCTAGCACTGGCATCTAGCCGAGCCTATTTATACCGCCGCCACCGCGCGTACCGAACGCACGAGTTCACGCGCGTTTCCAAATCGTGCCTTGTACGTGGGACAACCACCGGGGGTCACGAACCTTACCACACACCCATGTTGTCAGAATCCCACGTCCAGCACAGCCGCAGAGACCGCGCGGCCAGCAACTGTGCTGGTCGAAACCAGCACAACATCCGAGTCATCCAACAGACACACACAGCTATACCTATCCTTCACGCCTGCTCCATAATGGGGCGCTGCTTACGCGCATTGCGCTGCTCCCTTCCATTCGATTCCACTGCGACGGCTTTCTGCGTACTCGCCTCATACCACCACCTCTGCTGCTGCATCTCTCCACACGCATCGACTTACCCTCTCCCCCTCTTTTCCATTTTCCCATTTTTTTCTTATTTTCTTATCATTCCTGTCATTTCTGCCAATTTTTTCCGTTTCCTCCGTTTTTCCACGGTTTCAAACGCTTCAAACGCAGCCGCGGATGGTTCGAAGGGTCGCCACGACGGCGCCAAGTGAGGAGTCGTCACAACATCACACACCGCCAGCCATGCCAACACCACCAACATGCACATACGGCGCCGCAGTTGGACGCTGCCACACACTGTGTCAGCTCGTCAGTCTACAAACCGAAGTGAACCGATCCAAGCCGAGTCGATCGCGACCCCTCGCACGCTTACAAAAGGGAGAAACGTGAAAAACTCGGGCTGCGGTGCCGCGCGGTTCAGCCGGATTTCAACACACGCCGGCTTATCGGCTTATCGGCTTATCGGCTTGATGGTTTAATGGTTTGGGCGCGCGGTTGGGACGGTTTGAGGATGGCGGGGGGCGTTTTGCGTGTGGCGGGAAGAAGTGGTGTTGCGCGGTGGGGAGGCGGGTGCAGAACGACAAAGACAACTGGAGAAGGCGTGGTGCTGACCGCATGGTCGGCACGCGTGCGCGGTGAAAAAGGATGGGAAGGTTGCTGCACGGTGTTGACATGCCCAACAGCGCGGTGAGGCGGTTTGTGAAGCGACGCGGAAAATGAAAAGATGGAAAGATTATTCTGGCGACGGGAGCGACGGTGGTGCCTGACAGGATGGTGTCGGATGGTATGTGGGCATTTGCGCCCATTCACTGGAGTGAGCGGATGGCTGGCTTCACAGCTGCTGGCGTGGATCGAATAGAGGATGGAAGTAAGGCATGGCTATTCTAGGAGTCTGTTTTGTCATGCACGTTTGTGAGCAAACCACCCATCGATGAACCAACCTATCCTGCGCGACGCGGCGGTCGACGCGACGTCTGCGTCCGCTACTTGGGTGGCTTCCGACAGACAGGTCTCACGCGTGCCGTCACGCATTCCGAAATTGTCACCAGCGATTGTGCATACAGCGTCCGGTGTCGTCAGCGACTCAGAAAATAAACTTGACGAGTAAGCGCGTTTGAAATTATTCGGGCAGGACCGGCGGGGCACGAAACACGGTCTCGCTGGTTAGTTGGTGCATGGGGGAAAGGGGGTGATAGGCGGTTTGGCTTGTGTCCCGAGGACTGCTGTCGCCCGACTGCGCGGTCCTGAGAAAGAGGAAACGTGCGTCCGTGCGTCCCTGCGTGTGGTTAGAGTGCTGTGCCTTTGCACGAGTGCTCGGACGGCTGGCAAAAAGAAAGAAACACAAACGAGGGTCGAAGCGTTTGTTGGGCGTGGACAGGGATGGACACGCTGCTGGCCACGGCTAATCGTCTCCAAGATGTGTTCTCCAAGTGTGACATGGCGGGTGTGGAGGTGAATCTCCCGCAGATCGTGGTGGTGGGTGCGCAGTCGAGCGGCAAGTCGTCGGTCCTCGAGTCGATTGTAGGCCTTGGGTTCCTGCCGCGCGGCACGGGCGTGGTCACGCGCAGGCCCATTGTGATGCAAATGCACCACATTAGAAACCAGGACAAGCCGTACGTGGAGTTTGCGCACATGCCTGGCAAGCGCTACACGAACATGGACGAGGTGCGCGACGAGATTCAGATGGACACGAATCGTGTGGCCAAAGACGAAAAGAATATCAAGCCAACCCCACTTAATTTGTCCATCTACTCGCCAGACGCGCCCAACCTGACGCTGATTGACCTGCCGGGGCTCACCAAGATTCCCATCGGCGACCAGCCTCAGGACGTTGGCGAGCTGGTCCGCAGGCTCGTGTACAAGTTTATTCGACCAGTCAATTCACTGATTTTGGCGGTTCATGCGGCAAACGCTGACCTGGCGACTTGCGAAGCGCTCGAAATTGCGCGTGATGTCGATCCTGAAGGCAAACGCACCATTGGCGTCGTGACAAAAATCGATCTAATGGATGAAGGCACCGACGCCTATGATGTGCTCACCAACCGAACATTCCCCTTGCAGCACGGTTACGTCGGGGTTGTGAATCGCTCGCAAGCAAACATAGAAAGAAACGTCAGCATGGAGCAGGCACGAAACGCTGAAGAAGAGTTCTTCGCCGTCCATCCAAAGTACGCGCCCATTGCCTCTAAGCACGGCACGCGCTATCTTACTCAGACACTGAGCTGTTTGTTGAAAGACCACATCCGCAACTGCTTGCCTGGCATTCGGGAACAAATAACTTCAAAACTCGAGGAAATTCGCGTGCAGCTGGGCAAACTCGGATGGGAGGAACTGGATGCTCGGTTCGGAGTCGGAACGGGCTCAGCATCGCTCATGATATCGGAAGCAGATCGCTTAGCGTTAGAAGCTGAGCTGGGAGGCGGCAAAGGATTGTCTTCCGTCGTGAATGGGACAGAGCCGTTGCAGACACGGAGACCCAATGTGGAAAAACATCACACAACCAAATTGCTGCATTATATCACCGATTTTGCGTCTCGCTTCGGGCATTTCATTGATGGGGATGCGAGCTCAGCGATGCGTACCACGGAGTTTACTTTAAGTGGCATGAGCGGGGGCCATTTCGAGAGAGGAGAGCATGGGCGTGCATCGCGAGTTGGTGGTGAACTTGTTGGCGGGGCGCGAATTCAGTGCCTTTGCTTCGACAAGTACGTGGAACAGCTCTCAGAGATGGGCACCCAAGATACGCTCACATTCGAAGATATGCGCGTTGCGATTCGCAACGCATCTGGTGCGCGCTCGTCGCTGTTCATTCCAGAGAATGCTTTCGTCTCGCTGGCTTCGAGCCTCGTTCGGCGCTTTCTGCGACCCTCGCTTGAATGCGTGGATAAAGTGCACGAGGAGCTACTGAAATTGGTCCAGTTGTGTACGCAGGAGCCCAGCGTGGCCCGATATCCTAAACTGTGTGAAGCTTTGCTCGAGTCCTCGCGTCAGCTGCTCTACTTGCACAAGCAAGGAACAGTGCGAATGGTCAAGTCGCTCGTGCACATCCATGCCAGTCACGTCAACACAAAGAGCGCAGAGTTTTTGAAGGAGTTTGGGTCCCGGGGACTGACACTCGGCTTCTCAGCAGACGATGCGTTGGCACCAGCATCCAGTGCATCGTACCAGAGCGCTGGCCCAGGTTCTCGATCAATAGGCAGTTCGTACGCAGCGGCAGCTGCTACGCCATCACTATCACATCTCCCTGCTTCTCATCATGATCAGCAGTACGCCAAGCCCATGATGAACGGGACTGGTCCACCGCCGTCCGCCGCGGCGACGGCACGGGAGCGCTCTGGCCCTGACACCACGCGTCAGGAACTCCAAGAGCTCAGGCTCATTCAGTCCGCTTTGGAGTGCTACTTTGAGCTTGTCAAGAGCGCGCTTCAGGACACCGTGCCGAAATCAATCATGGCATTTCTGGTTCACACGACACGCGAATGCGTTCAGGGTGAGCTGGTGAAAGCGTTGTTCCAAGAGTACGACACCGCTGGCTTGATGGCCGAAAACCCGATGGTGGCCAAGCAAAGAGAAGCATTGCTCAAGTTGCGCGAATCGTTCTTGGAAGGATTGGACGTTCTGAATGAGCTGAAGTTCGGCATGCACTCACTGGACGGTGTTCACAACGCACACCAAGCCAGTGTATAGAGAGCCGTGCGAAGCAGATCTACGAGACGAAAAACTTGTGTAATAAAATTTGTGGAGATGTCGAAGAGGAGGTGTATCAGAGCTCTTCCGATGGTTGCTGTTCCTCCAAGGAATCGTCTGAATCCGAATCCGAGTCGTGGAAATCTGATGCGTAATATTCACGATCTTCCAGCCGGCATCGAGCAACACCAGGCATCTTGACCACCACTTTGAGCACACGCAGTGCATCGCTCCGTGTCGTAGTCTTGAGCACGAGCAGACTCGGATTGACGTAAAATGAATCTGGATTGACGTAAATCTGGTTCGCTATGGTCAGGAAAGCATCCCCGAGCTTTGTGCCCTGCTCGTCATCTTTGATGAACCCGCTCTGCATGTCAACCATCACATAAAACTCCTCAGGCTCATATCCAGCGGCCGGCGCGGACTTCCCGGGGGCGCGATCTTTGGAGTGATGCAGTTCTGGTGTTTTCGCACGCACCCCAACGACGCAAGGACTCGAGCAAGCCAGAGCGAGCATGATCAAGCTTGACGCCGTCACCAGCACCGGAGTGCATCTTGCCCGCAGGAGAGATGGCGTACGGACAACGTGTGAACGACCCATCAAGATGAAACTCAATCCATCTGACCTGAAGCGTCCATCTGAGAGTGATATCCGTCAAAAAAGCGATTTATTCATGTCAAACCAAGCAGACCGCTTTGATAAGTAATCAAGAGGCACCTCAAGCCATCTGATCCATCACAGAGCGACAGCAGGCACTCGATCTGACCTAGACAACATGGGCGCCGAGGTCGTGAGCGCAGCCGCGAGACCAACTCCAGGATTCGATTCAGCGGGTAAAACGTTCCTCTCAAGTATCGACTCTGCAGTGCTCCTCAATCGCACGAGGTCACTGTGCACTGCGCCAAAAAGGTTACTGGACATTTCGAGGTCCTGCTGGAAGTCTTCCTCCTGAAAAGCTTCGCCAAACGATTCGAAGAACCACGCTGGAAGGGCTGGTATTCGCACGTCGAAATCGTTGTAAAACAGCCAGCGCCGCTGAGAGCGCAACTCAGAGTGAGACTCTGCCCCTGTCTGGACCTCACCGACAATGCATTCCGCACTAACAGGCTCGACCTTCATCGTAGATACGTAATATTCCTCAAGCATGGCAAAAATTTCTGCTACGGGAAAAAGCCTGCCGAGCATGCGGTCTGCGCGTGAACGCTCAATTTTAGCGATGCGTGACGTTAAGACAGCACCAGTCTGGTCCGAGAAGGTAATATCCTGAGAAACGTACACAGTAGGCATCTGAATGGAAAATCCCAGAGGCGCCCTGAGTGTACATTCTTGCTTGAACAGAACGCCGCCCTGAAATCCATCGCACGCGCTAAATGCACAAATGATTGGTGCGCCGTCAGGTCCGACCATCGGCTCTAAATCACCATTCACCGCCTTCGTGGTAGCCCACACGAGGCTGTCGCCCTTGACAAAGAAACGGGAACGAAGCATCTTGTGCGTGCCTTCCACACGTAGGGCAACACAATCTTGATTCTCCTTGGATTGCGCCATCACGCACATGTGGCCCATGGCTTCGAACATCTCTACGCTCTGCGGGTAGTGCTTCTTGAGCGCCTCGTAGTCCACGGGCAGAAGCAGATCCATTTCTACCACTCCAAGCTCATCTTGGAACCGCTGCTGTGGCGCGTACAAGCGAGCCTTCTTCAGATCAAAACATTTGCCGTTCTCCGCCGCTAGTCCGGGCAGTTGCCGCTCAAACTCATGAAGCAGTTCGGCGTCGTGCCCAGCAAAATCAAAAAGAACTTGCATGAAAGAACGCGCAAATGCTTCCATTTCGGAAGGCGACACCCAAATGCCGCCACGCGCAGCGTATCGGTAGCGGCCACCCGCCGGGGCTTTCGCTCGAGCCGCTGCCGCAGCTGCTTCTTGCTCGCGCTGACGTCTTTCAGAGGAATCTCGGATCCACCTTCCCACTTCGCTCATACCCAGTGAGCTCGTGACCAAGTCCAGGCTACGATTCAGCATTGTGGAGCTATTGTGTACCGTCGAACTTGAAACCATTGCGCGGCTGTGGCTCTTGACACACACGGGCGAATCGTCTTCTTCTGCCAACACAGAAAGCATAAATTGCGAGGCGCACCATGTGTCAGAGTTTTGCGAAAGATTCCCGACCACGACAAGATCGTCAATTATCGCCGTCTCCGAGCCGGACTGAAACAGCTGAAAGCGCGTACCGGCACTCGCTCCGCGTGCGTCTAGCGTCACGCGCAGGGCGTGTGGGCGTCTGCCCGTGAGCAACTTGACCAATGCATCAATTAAGCAGGAAGCATTATCCTTCATCAAGAGAAACCAGGACACCGCCATTTCCAAGGTAAAGACAAAACCGAACAGCGGACGGAACACCCGCACTGCCGCACCTGCGAGCCGCTGGATAACGTCTTGCCGGAGGCGGCTACCGTACGAGGTCTGAGTTGCCAAAGTTCTGCGCCCAAACAGACGCGAGTCTCCTGCGACATCGACCACGTACTCGCGGGCAGTTTCCATGATCGAGGGACCGGCACTACTGTTGAACATATCCCAGAGCCTTTCCAGACGTCCCATGATGGCTACTTGTCAAATAAGGGGACCACCGAGTCTGCTCTGTATCGACTTTGGCAGGGCCTAGTCAACCAAATCCAATTCAAGCCGAGCCTTCGTCCTTGTCGTGCTATCTCAGGTCCGTAGGACTACAATTGGTGCCGGTCTGAACTGCGGGGCACGTTACGCATTGGATCAGAGCGTGTGTGCGTGCAAACGCGAGCGTCCCAAGATTCGAACGCGCGGCCAGAGAATCACACGCGCAGCATATGAAAGGTGCGAGACAGGCCAGTGCGCAATGAAACTTTTAAGCACTAAACCGCGCCACTTATCCGCTCGAGCTCCCCGCTTTTGCCCGCTGTGTCCCTCTCCGGCACCGCGTTCACGACGCAACGCAGTGCCAGTATGCTCGCGAGCTCAGCGCGAATCCAAATTAGCCACGCTCACAAACAGAAAACGCACAGAGACCCATCCAATGACAAAACCGTCAACATCAAACCGTTCCACACAACCCAGCAACCCAAGTCTACAAATGCACGAGAATACGCCTTCACCACCAGAGCCACAGAAACGACTGGAAATGTGAGCAGCTTTCTTGCCGACAAACCTTCTCCTCTGTCGTCTGTCTCTCCTTTCTCTCGTGTCTCGTGCCTTCCCTTTCCCACGTTCTTTCCACACTCAGCAGAATCTTTTCGCCAATCTTAAACGGTTAAGCCCACTTGAGCCGGATTCGTGCCGCATTTCGTTCGAAGCCGCTGTCTGCCTTTTCTAATAAAAACGCGCTGAATTTATAGTAAGACTCACTGCGTGCCGTCCGGGATGCGGGTTTCCTCCTCTTTCGGGAATTGGCGTCCATCGTGCATGGCGCGGCCTCTCATCCTTCTTGGCGTCAATGGATCGCAGACTTCGATGCGCAAGTCGCCACGCGGCTCATTGCTTCTCACTTGCTTCTGCGCATGCGCACAGTCTCCAACAGCAGCAGCACCAACTGAGGCAATCACACCGCCGCGAGTCGGCGCAAGTCCTCTTCATCCGCATGCCTTGGCGCGCCTTCTCATTTTCTGGTCTGGCGGCGGCCACACAAAGTTGTCGCGCCAGTCCATTTCGGGCGATGCGCGCGTGCGTGCTCTTCACTTGTTGCGCGGTCTCGCCACGCACGCTGTAGCTCACGCGCATCCACTGCGACTCGATCCCCCCCCAACCGGAGGTACAGTAGGTACTACCCGATTAACAAGATCGACGGCAGTACAGTTAGAACAGAACGTCCGCGTGCGCGTACTGCGAGCTGGCGCGGCGCGCAAGTTTGCCGTGCGCGTTCGTTTGTGTTGTTGGTGTCGCAGTTGTCTTTACGCCTGCTTGCGCGACTGCTCCGGCGTTCTCCGTCGCTTTCTCTCTCTATCTCTCTCTCGCTCTCTCTTTCTTTTGTGCGCGCGTGCTCGCGCTGGTTCGCTGTGCTCTCATCACCGCCCGCAGCGGTCTACTGGATATGCTGTAGCGATGCGCGCGGAACGAGTATGAAAAGAGAAAGAGGCGAGGACACACGCGCGGGCTTGGACCAGATTGGCAGCGAGGCAGAGGAGGCAGCAATACGCGCGTTACGATCATCACTGGGTGGCGCACAAGGAATCGCACATTTGTCGGTGGCTGACATGTCGGTGGGGACGGCGTCGGGGGCGCCCCAGACTTCGCCGCTGCTTAGTGTGGATCAGTGCATCGATATGTTGCTGGCCGCTGGGGATGATGCAAGGCAGTTAGGCGATGCTGTCAGTCATATTGGGAATTCATTGTCGAGTGCATCGCTCGAAGCTCTGGAATCCGCCATGCGCGCGGAGCGCGTCGTGGCCGCGCCAAATCCGGCCGCGAGGATCGTTCTCCTGGCTGAATATTTGGACCAGGCCGCGCTCACCGTCTGCGCGGCAGGGCTGCCACCGTCTGGATCATTCTCATCAAGATCTTCGACGGGACCGTCAGCAAATCCATACACTTTGTGGTACGCGACGCCGGCCACGGCGAGCGCCGTATCGGCGAGCTTGTCGTCACGGAGGCAGCAACAGTCGCCGGCATATATGCACGTGCGTGATCTTTTATCAAGTGAGCATCGCACAAGAGCACAGCATTTGCTCCTGACTGTACGGAATGCGCTTCGGAACGCCACCCAATCGTTACTCAGGACATTACCGGTGCAGATTTCTCAACTCAGTCGCGGCGTTCGTTTGTTTGGTTCGTGTCTCGACCGAGCGCATGCCATGCTGGCACTGAATCTGCTACTACAGCTCTGGTCAGCGTTTTACGAGAGTGACACTTTGGAACGAGCACACTCGTCATTGTTTGGTGACGTCTTATCGCTGTGCGTTGTAACTCGCTCTTTCCGGCTGGCCAGTCTCCGACTCCTCCCGGTGCTTCGATCGTGTGTTAGCTACGGGGAGCTACCTGTGACAGCCGAGGATGTGCAGCTGATCTACTACTGCGCCGGTCTTGTTTCCATTTGGGACGAAGACTTTCGTGCGGCGCAGGACAGTATGCGCTTGGTCCTTGCCGTCCCGGCCAATGTTCTGACAGAGATTTCCTTGGCCGCAACGAAAAAGTACATAGTGTTGACTGTTTTACGCGACTCCCAGATTTTGGGCGCCGCTGAGACCACAATTGAGTCTGCGCAATTGAGCAGCGGTGCGAGCAACTCCACAGGAGCTGCGTCATCCTTGCCGTCCAAGCCTGCCCGGCGAGCCATGATGTCTTTGCTCTCGGGCGGAGGGACAGGGGTGGGGACCGGATTACGTGGGGCAGCGTCCCCGCCGTTCCCTGCTTCCACAAGTCATGATGATGCCGCGGGATTTGGTGCAGGTGGCAAGGACGGATCGCTTCGAAGACACGGATCGAAGCAAAGCGGCTCCCGTTCTTCGGCAAAGGCACTTTTAAGTGTCCATCTGCTTCCGTCAGAGATGTCTGCTTCAGTTCAGCGTGCGGTTCTGCCGGAAATTCAGACTTACGCCATACTTGTTCGCTTGTGCTCCAACGACGCCACAGGAAGGTCGAAGCCTGTTCCTGGCGGTGGCGGGGCAGGTGGGAGCACTGGTGGTTCGACTCTCGGTGACGATGCTGTGGTCGACGCGGCGGGTTCAATCACGCGCTCACCGCAAGAATCCTGGACGGACACTCCTCAAATGACACCGCGAGCGGCCGGCCGAGCATTCCCTGATTCGAATCTGGACTCGATGAACCGCGGCAGTGAGGGCGGAGCAGGTGGAGCAGCCGCGACGAGCTCAACTGTCAGTCTTGGTGAATTTGTCAACCAGCGTGCGCGTGACTTCGATGGAGATGAAAATCTCGCGCTTGTTCAGCAGATTGTGCACGCGCAACTGGCGAACAAAGTGCATCGTGTGACACGAACATTTTTGACTCAAAATCTCACAAGCGTGGCCGAGCGATGTGAGGCGGATGGAGATAGCTGGAAAGGTAACCATCGGTACGGATCTCTCCGAGGCATTCAATCGCCTGGCACGCACACAGCTGACGTCGAGCGCCTGATTGTGGATATGGTATGCCGTGGAGAGGTTGAAGCCAAGATTGATCTTCGCACCGCCGCCGGTGGGTCTGTCAGTTTTGATGATGTCCTTAAAGAGCCTGCACAAGATGAAATCAACGACCAACTCTTGGAACGTTGCACGCGTATCATCAAGGCTATTGAGCAGCTTCGCCTGCACATTCAACAAGATCCGGAATACGTCAAGAGCATGGTACGCGCGAGCCGCAGCGCTGGAAACGGTACAATCGCAGGCACAGCCGCGGCAGTAGCGACTGGAAGCGGACCAGTTCCCGGGGCCTCGTCGCCTGTGGACATGGACTTGGATCAAGACTAGCTGCATATCTATCTTGGGCGAGACAAATCGTGATGATGTTGCTAAACTTGAACCTCAGCTTTTTACCTGTTCCTGAAACTAAAGCACAGTTTGTTTGTTTTGTTTTGTTTTGTTTTGTTTTTTTACATCAAAATGAGAAATTTTGCGAACCGTCATTCGGTTTCTTTTTTTCCACCACTCCTGCTCTCACCACCGCTCCTGTTGCCACCGTTTGTGCTGGACGACGACGTGTGGCGTGGCGTATTAGATGTCTGACTCTTGAACATGCTCGCGACGTGATCACGGAGCTCCTTACTTACAATTGTGCGGAAGCCGCCTGAGCGCGAAGGGACGGCAGAGCTGCTGCCTGCGGCTTCAGCGGAGCCTGGCTGAGCTTCGAGCTCTGCTGACAGCTGCGCGGCAGCAGCTGCCGCAGCCGCATCTGAATATCGCTGTGAAGATTGAGCGCTTGTTAGCGTATGCGCCAGTGCTGCGGGCGCACCCTTGCCCATCGGGTCTGTGCTCGCTCCTGGCAAGCCGGCTAGCCCGCTCAGAACACTCGCAGCGTTGGGTTCTTTTCGTACAAGCTCTAGCAATTTGCTCATATCGGCCTTGGCCACTGCTAGTTCTGCTTCCAGATCACTTACCGCTTTCTCCTTGCGTTCTAGAGCGTGCTGAGCAAGCTGGTACATTGTATTGTCATCCAGCATACCCTCTTGACCAAAGTCCTCCATGTCGTATTCGTCGTCGTCGTCGTCGTCGTCATCATCATCATCGTCAAGTTCGCTAGAATCCGGAGCTGAATAGAGCAATTCAACAGTGCCATGCCCGTACCGATCGGGCTCGCCACCTGCAGTGGACGGTCTTGCAACAGACGACGAATCTCTGGCCGGAGGTGGTGTCCCAGTCCTTACTGCCCGTGATACACTTTCAGTCGAGCTGAGCCTCCTGCGTTTCACGGGCGAGGCCGAGGAAGCCGCAGCAACCGCCAGATTTTCACCAGACGCAGGCATCATGTGCTGATGCTCTGCACCCATGGTAAATGCGACACCTACGGAGCTTGATCCAGCCAGTCGACTGGCCATTATCGCTGGGGACTGGGACTGAGACTCGGGTAATGTACAAGCCGCGATTTCACCGCGTGCGGAATCAGTCCCACCTGACGTTGCGGTGTGCCGCTGCGAGGCGGCAGCCGCCGTTGCGGGATCAGCGACAGACGCAGCTGGCTTTTCGTCAAGGTCCGGTTGCGGGTGAATTCCTGACGGCACTGATCCCTCCTCCGCCGAATTTTCGTCTTCACTTTCATGCCTTCTCCGCTTGCTTCGCTGGTCTTTGTGAAGCATGGGAGACTAACCGGAAGTACTCAATTCATCCACGCATGTGACAGAAGAAAGCCCAAAGCACCCTCGATGACAAGTGCCTCGCACAGACGCTGAAGAATATCTGGCTGTTATTTTTCAGGCCAATAGAGCGCACCTCTTGCTCTGGAGCGAGCGGCCACACGCAGGCGTGTCCGATCTTCAGAAAATGAAATCAAAACACAGCGGAGCGCGCAGGGAGAGCCCGCCCGCAGCCGCGCAACCCGATCGCGTGGTTCTCCGTCCAAGTCTTGTCACGTAGTCGTCCGAACGTTCAGAGATCAAACTCTGAACCTGAATCAGCGTTTCACCGGGTGTGTACTCAAGTTTTCAATCAGCATCGCATACGACGAAGACCTCGGCTCAATCTATCGCAAACGACGCGAGCTTGCGCGCGTGCGAGCATACAACCACGCTCGCGAACGCCACTTGCCAGCGGACGCGCACGCGACTGTGCAACGTTTCCTTTCCGTGCTCTTCGTGTGCGCCAGTCTGCCAAACAAAATGTGACGAGGTGTGCAGGTAATGAACATGCCCAAGGTCGCACCGGAGTCACTTGAGATGTACTTCTACAGGCTCCTTGTCAACGTGGCCTCGCTCAGCTGCCGCTCCTCTCAGATCAATTACCTACGAAGAGAGTAAACCGTTCGAACAACGCCGGAAACCAGCCAACGCGTCTCCTCTGTGTGTGTGTGTGTGTGTGTGTGAGTCAGCACGCGTGATGATTGACGAACAGCTGCTACTGCTGCAGATGCTCGTGCCCAGAACCAGCACGCCAGGCCACCAGAATCAGGATCATCGGAAGCGGAACCCCCCTTTCTATTCGGTGGTCAGCGGCCTAGGCGCACCACCGCGTGAGTTCGCTTTTGGAATCAAGGCATCTATGCCGCTCGCGGCGCTCTCTCTGCGTATAACACACACCCTCCCACATTCAGCTCGCGCGCGTCCATACAAGCGCAGGACAAAAAAATGGAAATTTTTGGCCCAGGCGTTGGCACTTCGTTAGGGTTTGCGAGGTGACGCGAGCTGCGGTACCTCCGCACAACTGTACCTCAGGCCACATCCTATAGGTACAGTTTAACTGTACAGCCTCGCCGGCATCTGCTGTACCCCCATCCGAGGAGTGTGCGCGTCCTCGCGACAAGCTCACTGCTGCTGCTGCTGCTGCTGCTGCTGCTGATGTCTGTCAGCATGCTTCTTTGCGCGACGCCGAAACCTGTCCCGTGGCTAGCTTGGCGATGATCCACGGCTGTGAGACCTTGTCTAGATACATATAATCGTTCATCCACACAGCACAGAAACAAACCTGGGATGGAAGGAAGCATGGAAAGAAAAACAAATTTGGGAAGAAACGGGTTCGCCGAGACGTTGAACGCGCCAATCCCTTCTTGTTTGAATCAGAGCGCCTGGAAGTCTGCGTGCGTCTGCTCGTACTTGAGTTGCAGGTACTGAATCGCAGTGATCACGTTGCCCTGTGCGTCCCGAGCAATCGGCGCATCTGCATCCGGCTCGAAGAAGACCGGAATGGAGTAACGTTCGCGGCCCGTCTTATTCAGCACCCGGTGGGTTGTCGAGCGGAAGCGCCCCTGGCTAATGACTTCAACCAGGTCGCCGATGTTCACGATGAACATTCCCGGACGCGGCGGTACATCGCACCACTCTCCTTGCTTGCTCAGAATCTGCAGGCCTGGTTCATCATCGGTGCGCAAGAACGTGAGCAGTCCGTAATCAGAATGCGCACCACAGGCAAAGCGGCCTTCGGACGCTTCCGACTTGATCCCCGTGTAGTGCAAGAGACGCAGAAACACCATGGGCTGCTTCGTGTACGCATCAAATGAGGAAAAGTCGGATGCCACAGCGTATGCCAGTAGACGGACGACGCGCTTCCCGAGCGTCTCACACACCGTCCAATACTCCGTCATAACTGCTCGGAATTCATCGCAATCATGCTGCGTCCACGAGGGACAGCTTGCGGGCGTCGGCCATTGATTCGGGCCGTGGAAGCGCCGCGTAGGGGGCATCTCACGGCCAATGTAAAAGCCTTCTTTTGTATCTGCTGCGGATGAGTTCTTCGGGTCCAACGTTTCCTCCATGAGCGGCGTCCATCCTCGACTGTAGTTGTTTAAAGTCCAACGACAGTTACTCTTTTCCTCCAGCGGCAAGTCAAACAGTTTTGCTGACCATTCGAACGCCCTGGCGACAAGAGCTTCACTCACGCCGTGCTCGCTGAGATAGAAAAAGCCTGCACCCTCGCACGCCCCGCGTATTTCCTGCGCAAGAACTACATCATCAGCCCCAGATCGCAGCGAGATCACGGGAACCGCAAACGCCGCCGCTTCCGCTGCTGTCGGCGTCATTCTTTTCGTGTCTGTTGCTCTGACGCGACCATTCTTCATCGGAAATTTCCAACGAAAATGATTCCTTCTCTGGGGTGGAAAAACCAGAAAGCTCGCATGTGTCGCACGGGATGTGCGTGCGGGGTTTGAGCAGTTCTTGTTCGGACCGTAGGGTCAGCGTTGCCACAGCGAATGAGGTTCTGGGAGTCGACCACCGCCTCGTAACTTACACAGCATGAACGACAGTATGGTAAAGTCCCGTTTAATGCAAATCTTCCGTCTACTAATCTTCGCCGTCATAGTCCGACTCTGAATCATCGGCAAACGCGAGTGGAATACTAC
This sequence comes from Porphyridium purpureum, assembly GCA_008690995.1. NCBI lineage: Eukaryota > Rhodophyta > Bangiophyceae > Porphyridiales > Porphyridiaceae > Porphyridium > Porphyridium purpureum. The sequence continues at coordinate 1,333,694 of VRMN01000002.1, read as the reverse complement.
TGCTCCCAGCGTCGTCCGTTGCACCGGAAGCATATCTATTGCGAGACGCCTGAATGCGTCGCAAGCGAACGCAGCGCACAATGCCCAGCACCGTGATCATGGCGAAAATTGCGGCACCGGCAACCACGCCAATAATTAATCCGATGCGAAGGACCGGCCGGTCTTCACAAATATACATATGCTCTGCACACCACGGCCACCCCAAAACAGAGTCCACCGGGTGCCTGTGCCGGTTCACGCAGTCGTGCGACACGTAATTAAATGTGCAGCCGATGGCCGCCGAACAATCAGCGCAGGAGCCAGCATATGTTTCGCAGCCGTGCACAACATTTCCTTCACCGTCGCCATTCGTCTTTGGATCAGAATTCGACGACGACTGAGGCTTAGGTGTTGATGTCGCACCGTTTTGGGAATCTGTGTTCGAACTTTCGGATCCTCCACTCCCTCCAGAAGTCTTTCCGAACAAACACTTGTCTGCGGCGGTGCCAAATCCGATGCGCTTATTCACGCGATCATAGTGAGTGGAGTACTTCATCTGCAGCGTGTTACCCAATATCACATCCACCCCTCCGCTGGGCGACATCGTGTGGATCCCCACGCAACGGTACGTCTGCCCATTTGTTTCGTACTTCAGCATGTAGTCAAACGCCGAGAGCGAGATGCGCACCTTCTCGTCTCCGTCACCTACGTCAAAGGACAGAACTGGAAGTGCTCTGAGTCCGCTGTCATCGATTTCAACACATTCTATGGGCTTGAACCACGTATTCGAGGTGCAAAGCCCCGGAAACTCATCGCACTTGTTTTCCTTCAGCCAGCCTACCAATTTGTTGAACATGGATGAACTGATAATCAAGAGCGTCGTACCGGTGTCGACAATGCCTACGCGCAGGGTCGACTCTTCAATGCGATGCCCGTCCATAAAAAACTCGCCATGCATCTGCATTTTGTAAAACGTATTTGTCTGCGGTATGATCGGGGCATACTCAAATCCTTTGCCATCTTTGACAGTGCTTTTGTCGCCGGCACCCAGTACCAGGCGCCCTCCGTCGTACGTCGAGCAAACCGTGAATTCATCGCGCAAATTGTTTTCATCCCGCAAAGCATCAAATGCAGGCTTGATGCACGTCGGGTTGCAAGCAAGCGGTGGGAATGCTACGCCCAGAATCCCGTCCACTTGAGATCGCTCAAAGTCGGAGGTGTCCTTTTCAATGCCTCCAAACACGGTCCGCGCCTTCAACTCGGGGGTCCACTCCAGAACATCTTCGACCAGCGCGCCTTGGCATCCGGACCCGTCTCCGTACTGCAAAGAAAAGGCACAGTATCCCTTATTGGAGATCGAGCAACACGCTTGCGTAGCAGAGTCACACGAACCGCAGCGGCCGCCGCACGAGTTTGCGCGGCACTCGTCCGAGCCGCACTGAATCGTCCGACTGCCCTCTGCCGACGTTGACTTTGACGGATCGTAGCGCTTGTCACCCTGTCGACAAGAGGAGCAGTAAGAAAGTGGGAAAGCCGTCGTGGAAGATCCGGAATCGAGCTGAATACGCACAGGCTGGCCCCCCGCTTTCACCTGAAGATAGTACTCACCCACCGCTGTAATACCCCCGAACAGCGGTACCGAGTCCTGGCGCTCGGAGGTATTGGTCGCGAGGGAATGAACCACAGCTGTTCTCTGTTGAGCACGCGCCTGGGACGCCCGCTTCGTACCCACGTACGGAGGCAGCTCGTACCAGGGCTCGAAATCTTCGTACATCTTTTGCCGCCCGGCAAAACGCCACGACGGCAATGCCACGACCTTGTTACTTTCTCCTGGAATGCGCATTCGCGGTGTGCCAGCGGGTGCAACAAAGAGCGGAAGCGAGACTGGTGGCCGGTTCATCCCAGGTAAATGTTGCGTGTTCTTCGCAGAGTCCACCCCCTTGCCGCCGCCAAGCAGCAAGGCACAAAGCATCACGCCGAGAAGAAAGACCACACGGTGCACCACTCCGCCACGTCGCGGCGTACATCTCCGAGCCACAGCATCGCTTCTACATGGCATCACTTCCTTTCCCCTTTCTTTGTCGCACAGCCGGCCCATGATGCGCGTTGACCACTCGCAACTTTGTCTGGGACTGGGTGTGCTCTTCGCAGACCCACGCAACACGTCCACGACGAGAAGAAGAAGAGAGGCCGATGCACACGCACACGCACACAACAACCCACCGACACACGCGCACAGTGGCTCTGAGAATCCAGTGGAATCGACAAAGGCCGCACGTGCTGCGCGTGCCAACTTTCGTGCGGGCGGCGCCGCAGCCAGAAATACCAGAGTGCACAAACTTGGCTGCGAATAAATCAACTGCGATTAGTCCGCGGCCCAAGATCAGTATGAGCAGCCAGTGGCAGCACTAATCCACCCCACCAGACGCACCACGAGTCGAAGCGGACAGGACGCTTGTTCCTTTGCAGTGTTGCGCCCCCCTTGCAATGCTTTGTTCCCTGCTGTCGCATCGCGGCCCCTGTTTGGACGCTCCAATACCGCGAACACCCGACCCAAACGCGAAAACACAAATCCGTGCGTCTTCTATCAAATCATGCAGGTTTTACTATGAAAATGGCACACGGGGTGCGGGAACGAGACAGCCCGCTGTACCCAAGGGGTACGGCACGAGTTCAAAGCTTGGAAGCCAGGAGCACGCCTGGAGAGCCCAGAATAAACAGTCGGTTGGCCGCAATCAGCGTTTGCGCGACCCATGGCGACGCAGCAGACGTGTCCGCGCCTCCGTTCAGTGTGTACAGAGGTGTCCAAGAGATGGACGGTTGGCACGTGGACTTGAACGAGCTCGCAGACTGGCAGACGCTGCCCGATGCGAATCGAGCACGCAGAAGGGTTCCTTGGCCAGTCAGCGCACAAAGCTCATCCCCGCTGGAGGTCATGCGCCGCGCCAGTGCAACGGTAGGATACCCACCGCTTTGCTCTGCAGAAACGACCACCTGGCGGTCTGCGATCGCAGACATGTCGGAAGTAAGCGACAAAAACGCAACGGTGCCGTCGCGGAACGAAACCCAGCATCGACGAAGCTCCGGCCCAGAGTACGGCGCAGGAAGCCAGCCCGCACGGACAAATGAGTCACCGGCTGATGAAGGCGCAACGCTGATCGCGCGCCAGCGGTCTGAGCCACGGGCACAGACAAAAATGGTGTCTGATAGCACAGAGTATGCGACGAAATTTCCATCCGAATCCACATCTGCCCGCACGAGCCCGGCCTCACCTTTCAAGACTCTCGGTTGACCAGCCTCTGCTTCCACGCTCTCTTGAATTCCAGCTGCAGCCTTCTCCGCTGTGCCCGTTTCCTCTGGTCCAACTGCAGGGGCGACGGCGTGCTCCAACGCTGCGTGTTCAAGAGCTTCATCAGGTGGTGCCTCGGTGGTTTCTGCAAACACTGGTAGTATCAGACCCGCAGCAAACGTACTCCTAGAGCTCAGCGCCGTGTTCAGGTCGCGCCTGCGCAGTGGGCTCACGTTCAAACCACGCCAGGTCCGTCCCATCGACTCGGTCACATACATGCGGCCATCCGACGTGAGCAGCTGGACACCGGTCGCCGTGTTACTACCTGTAGCGGCAAACACATCACTCACGAGTACCGGCCCTGCCTTCATGCTGCTCGGCAGCTCGATCTTTTTCCACGAGCCTCCTTGATCAATCGACGAAAACAGCACACCGTCAGGCGATGTTGCCCATACCTGCCCATTACGCAACGAGGCTAGATTTTCCACTGGTGTACCAGGCGATGCAACTTTTTGAAGCTTGAAGGACTGTCCGCCATCCACGCTGCGAAGGATCTCTCCTGAGCGCGTCCCAATTAGTACAATGTTGCTCTTTCCCGAAGATGTGCCGCCGGACGCAATCACGACACCGTCGGTAAGCTCGATACCAGCTTTTGGCAGCTGCACTGAAACAAAGCCGCGAGGAGGCCTTAGATCACTTTTGCTTCCAGTCACGGCTGCGTCTGCGGTACCTGCGAGCTGGCCGGAGGCTGTGACAAAAAGCGCGGCAGCTGCCGAGCTTCTGGCCGCGTTCGCCAGAAAGCATCTTCTAGAGCAGCGCTCTGGATCTTCCGCCTTGAACTCCGTGGACAGAGGATCTGACATCATAATGGGTCCGCCCGCGCGACAGAGTAGTACGGAGCGCGAATGCGCACACAGCGACGATACCTCACCGGCCCCTGCATGTCTCGCGGTACATAGAACAGGCAATGGGCTCCCAAACCCGAACGCCAAGACAGCTGGCATCCTCGCCGTGCGTGCGTCACCATACAGTGTGCAGTCTGTTCCACGGATCATGACAAAGTACGCGCGCGCGGTAGCTCACAACGTCAAGCGCTTCGGACGCAAATCTCCACGACCATCATGAGCCCAACTGTACACCCACCATGTCGTGCGCAGGAAATCAAGAGAAACGAGGTAAGGGCTCACAAAGTGCGGTGGCTTTACTTTTGTTGTTTGGATCCGGGCTCAGCTTTCGCCTTCTCATCGTCCGCAATGGCCTTTCGCAACGTCTTGAATATTTGCTCAGCCTCCGGGCCCATGGCCTTGATCATGTTCTCGTTGCCATTCAAAATGAGGTTGAGGTCAATGCCCAGGGTCGTTGCCATTTTTCGCAGTTCCGAAATGTCCTCGGTTGAGAGGCCTTCCTTGTCGATTACTTGCTGCAGCGAATAAAACACATTCATCAGTGCCGTCTCGTCCTTGATCCCTTGCGCCTTGTCATCTCCGAGGAGGCTGGCAAACTGCTTCTGGATGCTATCGAGGTCCTCGCCACCCTCACCAAAGGCCGCGGCTCCCGACATGGCCACTTGGAGCATCGCCGCCGCAACCTCCTGGTCGATTCGGTCAGCAGCTTCTTCATCAATGCCTAACAAACTACGCACGGTCGTCAAGGATATGAGATCATTTTGCATGCGCTCTTCGGACGAGAAGCAGTACATGGAGTAGCGCTTGTACAGCGCAGACTCCTGCTCCCTGCCAACGACCGCACTGCCTGTGTACACAAATTCGACGTTTGGCACTTCGTACGACAAGGTCTCGGTTGTGTTCTCGACATCTTCATCCCCTTGCTTTGCCGTAGCATTTGCATCACTAGATGTCTCGCCTGCGGCTTGTGCAGTTGGTGTCTCTTGCGCTGGCGCAGAAACGCTCTCTGTATTCGCCGCCTTTTCCGCAGTTTGGTCCTTCTCCTTTGATTTAGTTTCGGATGCAGAATTTTTCTCCTCTTCATCGGCCCCGTCTGTGCGAGCTCTCCTTGGGGTGTACTGGACGGTTTTCACACCAAATACAGAGGCACCAATAAAATTCAGTCGCGTCGCGCATGTGGCCAGGGCACTTAAATTCACGAGCGAATCGCGATCGTCGGACTCGACTTTCGCGGCAACCTTATCTATCAGTGCAGAAAGTTGCTTGGATCCGAAGGCCGTAAAAAGTGACTTCACGGCAGCAACATCCTGCGTACCCGCCACTTCCAGGACACTCTTTTTGATCGCGTCATCATCCTCTGGATATTCATCCATAAGGTTGATCAGTGCGGCTTCAAACTCACTTGCGGCCGGTAGTAACACCGACTTGATATCGACTTTGACCTCTTCCTGTGCCGCCGCGGCGTTCCCTTTCAAATTTAATCGCATTTTCGACGCCAGATTTGGGTCGGCCGTGCCGGACATGCCTTCGAGCAGCTTCGCGGCCATCTCTTGCATGGCTTTGCTGTCGGCGGCCGAGGCGTCACTTCCACCCATCATGGCCGTCGAGAACAGCTTTTCCATCTGTTCCGCGTCAAAGCCTCCCATCGCACCCAGTTGGCTCCTCAGCTTGTCAATCTGCGACTGCTTGAATTTTTCAAAGCCAACGCGCAACAACCAAAAAACGGCCATAAACACAAACACACCCGGTCCCACTTTCTTCGCAAACGCCAGCAGCTTTTCCGTGAGGGTCTTTGGTTCAGAGATGTTGGCTGTCTGCGTCGGCAGGTCGGTTGCCGTGGGTGCCGCCCGTGGCGCCGTGCTAGCGCCTCCTTTGGCCACTATCGTGACTATTTTTCTCGCAGATTTCATCCTCTGTGCCTCTGACCGCGTCAACGTGCGCGATGACGTCGACACAGTCGACGCATTCACCGAGAGCGGTGCGCGCACCGCGCCGAGCGGCGGAACAAACATGCCAACAAGCCCGAGCAACGCAACCAGCACGCTGCGCACCCTGCTCGAGTCCTTTCTCTTCCTGCTCTTCACCGCTTCCCCATCGCCCTCCACGGCCATAACCACCGCACGCGCGCCCTTCGCTCCAACATGCCGTTGGGCGGCACGCGTTCGTCGTCCCTTGACATCGCGTGCACACGGCAATGCCACCACACTGCTCTCCCGATGACCAGCAAATGACGGTGCTGGCGCGAGACCGACCGGGTTCAATGCACCGCAGAACGCCATCGCTTCTCAATCCACCGAGACACACACACACACAAACACAATCTTGGATCTTCAATCTCCACCCTTCTTCTTCTCCACTCCCGTCGTCGCCTACTCGCGACTTGGACAAAAACGCAGGATGTACAGTTTATCAACTGTACCGCGTGTTTCGGAGCGTGCGTCCGCAACAAGGCTGCGTACAAGTCGAGCTCGGCGTATGGCCATGGGGGCCGGAGTGAAGGGGGAGAGGTCGTGGATCGTGTCGTGTCCTCGCATCTCTTCATCAACAGGGAAGGAGTTGGATGCGGGACGAACGCTCAAGTACGCGCATACAGGCATCATGATCAATATTCGTCAAGCAACGGTAAGTTTGGAGGTTTATCGAGACGAGACGAGGTCGCGTCCGTCGGGAAGGAAGGCATCGCATCTTTCTGGGAGACGTCGAGCTGCTCGGTTGAGTGGTGTAGCGGGAGGGCGTGGGACGTGTTTGGAACACAGAGTTTGGCGGTTCAGGAAGAATGAATGGAAGAGAATGGATGGACTGATCTGGTTGCTGTTTTCGTCGTTGCATTTCTGGTGAATCTTTGTGCTCCCCTGTGTTAATGATTGCGGACGCTCTTGTTTGTGTGCTTGGAACACACAGCCAGAGGATCTCTTGGCGATGCAGGCCGTGAATCTGGCGTGCCTGCCGGAAAACTATCAGATGAAGTACTACATGTACCACATTTTGAGCTGGCCGCAACTGATTTTCGTGGCGGAGGATTACAATCAGAAGCTGGTGGGGTACGTATTGGCCAAGATGGAGGAGGAGCCTTCAGCCGAGGTGCACGGCCACATCACGTCGGTCGCAGTTCTTCGTTCGCACCGCAAGATGGGAATCGCGAAAAACCTGATGCTGGCCGCGCATCGAGCGATGCAGGAAAACTTCAAGGCCAAGTATGTGTCGCTGCACGTGCGCAAGAGCAACAGCCCAGCCAAGCATCTCTATATTGACACGCTCGGATACAAGGTGCACGACATCGAGACCAAGTACTATGCGGACGCGGAGGACGCCCTAGACATGCAACTCCGCTTCGAAGAGCCCGCGCCCAAGGCCTCAAGCGCGGCGACCGACAAGGCGCAAGCTGTAGCGCATTGAACGCAGAAATTAAAAAAAAGGTTAAAAAAGACGTGAACCCGCGGTTCTTTTTCTTCATCCACTGCACTTTCTAGTGAACACCCACAAATGTCCTGAATTTATGCGAGACGGCAAACAAATTGAACGCAGCGAGGACGCGACAAACCGACGGTCCACGTTGCTCGGGCGGGTTCCCGTTGCGCGGCAACACGTCACAGACGCAGATATTTTTGTGGGCGCCCGCGACACGCGATTACGAAGCTCACGCGCTGCAGAGCGCCGCGCGCCGTTTGCGCTTTGACGCTTTGGCGCTTCGGCGGTTTTGCGGTTTTGCGGTTTTGCGGTTTTGATACTAAAACACGGCGAAACTCGAAATGGCGTCGTGCGCCACAACGCGCGCTCCACGTGAATCTAGACTGCGTGGGCCTGTCCCCGCTTTATTGCTCCCACCACACCCGCGCGCATAAAGGGCGTAAACGCCTGCGGTGAAAGTTAGGACGGGGCGCAGGAAAGGCGCGGGACGGAGGGCAAGCTGGAACACAACCGTGCGCCTGACGTGAGGGTGTTGGAGCGAGTGAACATGGCTTGGAAAGAACAAGTGCTTCCGGAGATACGCGCCTGCGTGGTCGAGCGTATTGTTGATGAGTTTCGTAAGATTGAAGCGTTCCCGGTCGCAACTCTACATCGCACTGCCGTCGTGCTGGAAAAGACTATGTTCCAGTGGGCGTGTTCCTTCGAGGACTACATTGAGCAGATTCGCGCGAGCGTCGAGGCAATCCAGCTTGATAGCTTGGATCTGTACGAGCCGGAGGAGTCTGAAACTCTCTGGTCTGACTTTCGCGCCATGGTCCAGATCCAGCTCAAATAATATGGTCTCGTGGCTGCGCCCCAAAGTAACAGCTTAGTGGGGCAGGCTAGGACGGAATCTTGCGGTCGAGAATCCTCTGCGGGAGGGGTGCTTTCTCGACATCACCCCTGCCGCGTCGTATTCTCCCCACGACATGAACACGTCCGAATGTCTGCAGAGCAAGCACGATGGGCTTGTCGGCCATCAGCTGGACTCGTGAGGAAGGAGGATGTGGTAAGAATGTATAATCACAAACATAAACAATCGCTTGAACGCCATGATACAATTTGCGGCCATATCCGCCTGTCACCTTGTCGAACACAAGCAACAATTGTCCTATACTTATCCACGCATAAACAAGTTAAGGAGAAGAGATACTGGCTCCCATCTCAACCTTTTTCACAAATGCAGTCACGTCGCGAGGAACAGGGTGTCTGTTCAAACTGCCGGCAGGATGTTAATGTTGCATCGGAAAAAGTTCATCGGGTCGTACTTTAACTTGAGCTCTCGTAGGCGCGGCAGATTGTCGCCAAAGGAAGCTTGAGCTGGGCCATTGTCATAATTCAAATACGAACCCCCACTCAAATACTCCTCGAGCAGCTCGACGGCATTGTTCATCCAATTCTTCACTTCCTTGCGAGCATTCGCGTTTTGAAAGCCGAATCCGGTGAAGGTGAACACATAATTAGAATCGCGATGTCGGTATGCCGTCGCGGAGGGGTCCACTTCGCAAATTCTTCCTCCAAAGTGTTCAATGACAAGGATACCTTCCGATGGCGACGAGTTAATGATGCTCACCAGGTCGTCCACCGGTAGTCGCGTGCCGGCCTTGACGTTGCGTGACCTCCAGTACGACGGGATACCCTTGATACGATACACCTCGTCGGAAAAGACCTGGTACTCTTGATAAGTGGTGATTTTCGACTGCACATCGACAGGAACCGCCGAGCTCAACAAGCGCTCGTATGCCTGCATGCCCTTCTTGGGATCGCCAAGGTAACATACCTGCACTGCGAGCAGCTTTTGCTCGGGTGAGAGGCAGATTGAGTAAACGTGTGTGGACGCTTCTCGCGGACACTGCGGGTCGCTAGCAAAGGCGTCAAACGCCGTAAGTACTTTGACTGCGTCTTCCATATCGTACAAGACGAGACCACCAAAAATCTCCTTCGGGCACTCAAACAGCCTCATTCGGAAAGATGTGATGATCCCGAAATTAGACTGTCCTCCGCGGCATGCCCAAAAGAGATCCGGATTCTCATTCTCGCTCGCGCGCACAAAGGACCCGTCAGCGAGCACGACGTCCATTTCCAGCACATTGTCTACTGACAGGCCGTACGCGCGGCTAAAGTAGCCGTACCCACCGCCACTGACGAGTCCGCCCGTACCCGCGTTCCCAACCGCGCCCAGGACGGTCGCAAAGCCAAACGGCGCGGTCTCCGCGTCGACGTCTTTCACCAGGCACCCGCCTTCGAACCACACCTCCTTTTTGGCCAGGTCGACGCGAACCGACTTCATGTGCTTGCCCAGGTCCAGCACAATGCCGCCGACGTTGGTCGAGAGCCCCTTGAGCGAGTGGCCGCCGCACCGCACCGCCAGTTCCATGCCGTGTTGCTGCGCGTAGCTGATGGTCGAGCGCACGTCCGCGACGCCGCGCGCATGCACGATCATCTTTGGCCTGTTATCAATCTCCCAATCGCCATTCCAAATCTGCTTTGCCAGCCTGTACAACTCCTCGGCGTCCGTGTCGAGCACCAGCTCGCCCCTCAACGACTTGCGAAACTGCTCCAGCGTCAACGGCGGCGCCTCTACGTGCGCGCCTGTGCCATTCATCGTGCCTCGTCCGCCCTCGACTTTCCCCCTTTCTCCCCTCCCCTTCCTCACTCCCTCCACCCTTTCCCCGCTTGCTCCCTCCGTCCCTTCTCACCAGTCCCGCCTTCTTCTCCCGCTCCTTCCTCCTCCTCTCCGCTCTCCCTCCTTCTCTCTCCGACAGACACAAATCCACGTTCCCCTCAACACGCCCCCGCGCTTCATACACGAAACACGTTCAAGAATATCGATCGTCACTCTCCCTCTCTCCACACTAACACACCTTAGATATGTTATAAACGACGTATTCCTGTCATTGCTACTTTTCTCATAGGACAAAACCAGCCTCCAAGCCACTTGGCCTCGGCGTTGCTGCACGCGTCGACCAACACGCTGAGCTCTCCTACTAAAACCGTCCCAGTTTGGAAGCAGCTCCCCCCAGAGCGACCCGAAAAACGAACGCACCGTTTTTACATGGAACATGGCTCGTGCTGTACCCCGCGCGATCGAGCGTCAGAGGCGGTACACGCAGCGCGTTCCGCCATGGCAAGGCGGGGAGCGGCGGGAGATGCGTCACGCGCGCATGCTGCGGCGCGTCTGTCCGCCACCCGCAGCAGACTACGTGGATGTCTGTGTGCACAGCCCGACGGTGGTATCCAGGACCGGTGCTTCGCCGGGCGGCTTCATCGCCATGTTATCTTCAGGAACACGGGTTACACGTGGTGTGCCGGTGAAAAGGTCGTTTTCTGCCACTCGCTTCTCGGGGGTACAGAGTCGTTCGCCTATCATGCTACTTTCCACTCTTTCGCATCGCTAGTCGCCACGCATACGGCTTATTGGAATACACTATATTATACATACAGCCACAGGATCGAAAACCTTCACTGCGAGCGGGTGCGTCCTGACCAGTGCACTGCATTTATGCAAAGTGGACCACCACCGAGGCCACACAGCCAATGAGGGCGGCAGACAGCGTTCGAACGGCAGTTTCCACCCAAGAGAGAGGCGAAGCAGGATGCTTGAATGTGTCGGGCTTGTGTGATACGCTCGAGACGTGCAGCTGATGATGTTGCCCTTCCGCCTGCTGCGTGGACGGGTGGCAGTCCACGTCGCCTACCGCCTCTCCGGTCCCATAAAAGCGCGCGAGCTTGGCCTCATCCGTCGGCGTAGAAAATAAGCTGATACTAACCATGGAGACTATTGAAAGGCCTGCAGACAGTATCGCAAAGTACAGAAAGTTGGCGTACACAAAGAAGCTCAGCGGCTGGAACAGGCGCGGCGAGCCAAGCGCAATGAAGACAACTTCCAGAATGAGCCGGGCGAGACCAAGCACCATCCCCATGCTCAGCGTCCACACTGAGGCGGTGGCAGTAGCCCGGCGCCACAACACCGCGGCAAGATATACCACAGCAATCGGAGGCGCCAGGTAGCTGATCATGCTCTGAATGTAGACGTACAATTCGTCGCTCACGTGCGTTACAATTGGAATCCATAAAATCGATACGACCACCAGCACCAGAGTAGACGCGCGACCGACCCAGACCAGCGATGCGCCGGACGCTTCCGGGCGCCACGCGCGATAAAAGTCGAACACGATGATCGAGCTCGTGCTATTGAACGTGCTTGCCAGGCTCGACATCAGTGCAGCCAGCATGGCCGACACCATCAGTCCTGTCAGCCCTCGCGGCAAAATACTGGCAACCATCATTGGATAGGCGAGGTTTGGGTCTGATTCCACCACGTCCGCAAAAAGAATTCGGGCACACAGGCCCGGGAATACCATCAGAAAGGGCACAAACAGCTTGAAGAACCCGCACAATGTGCAACCTCCCTGGGCATGCAGTCGAGTCTTTGCTGCAAGCACGCGCTGCACGACGACTTGGTCTGTGCACCAGTACCAAATTTCCATCCACACAAGACCAAACAAGAGACCCGGCCAAGGAAAGGGCTCTTGCGTCGTGCTTTCGCTGCGGTTGAACAAGTGCAGCTTGTACGCCATGTTCAAGTTGGAGTAGTAGGCAACTACGCCTGACCATCCCCCCACCTTTTGGAAGGCAAGAACAACCAGCGGCAGCCCACCGGCAAAGAGCAAGATGGTTTGAAGAATTTCTGTGAGCACGACGGCATAGAGACCGCCGATCAACGTGTAAATGGCCGTCACGCCTAGCAGAAATGACAGCGACGCGGCCGCGTTCCACCCCAAGATCACGCGCAGAATAATTGCGCCAGAGTACAAAGTCACGCAAATCTTGGTTGCGACTGCGCCGATGATGGTTGTGCACGCCACGAGGCGGCCGCTGGCTGCCGAGAAGCGCACAGTGAGCAATTCGGGCAGCGTCTGTATCCGAGTCTTGAGCAAACGGGGCACAAAGACATATCCAAGCATAACGACGATCGTGAGTGACGCGAACCACTCAAACGTAGACACGGCGAGTCCTGAACTTGCGCCGGAGCCCGCCAAACCAATAAAGTGCTCCGATCCAATGTTGCTCATGAAAAGCGAGCAGCCGACTCCCACCCATGTCATAGCACGGTCCGCGAGGAAGTACTTTTCAGCCCGCCTCTGGTCCTTTGTCGTCGCAGCTACGGAATCTTCGTGCTGCTGAAGAGCTTGCTCGCTCCCGGTCTCACCACCTGAATCACTACCGCTATCCGAATGGACGCTCGTGTCATCAAGTCGTACCGTCGCTGGGTTGTACAAACGCGGAGCTGATCGAGTGAGGCGACAGCGCCCGGAAGCGTAAATCGCGATTGCAAACACGGTCACAAAGTATCCCGCCAGAATCACATAATCGACGGCGTGCAACTGCGCGGTCTGCCGCAAAGTGTACGCCTCAAGTTCCATGTCTGCGCAGCACAGACATGCATGCCTACGGGCAACACGCAAAATTGCCTGCTCCTGTGCACGTCTGCAATCTCTCAATCCGTCGCGCACATGCCTCTCGTAGACAAAAGTCTCTCAGACCCATCTCACAAGCTCGACTCTTTCGCCGCCACACCTCTCGTCCGAGCCACTCTTCTTCTAGGCCCGAAAAATCGCTCCGTGTCGTCTCTGCGTTCCATTGCGAGTACTGTTGGCCGTGTACAGCATTTTATATCTGAAAAGGTCGCGTTTTGTTATGGCCACTTCGCGTGCTATTCGATCGACAATTAACCGGTTAAAAGCCCATTATCCGGTTCGACCAAGCCGTGATGGAGGAAGATAACAATGGAATGGGGCATTGATACAAATTTAAAGGATCGGTACAGTGTGTACAGTGGGGGCCACACATTGGCCATGCGGGTTCTGGGTTGTGCATGTGTGTGGGTGACGGGATAGACATGCAGCGCCGCCTGGCACCTCGGTGCGCGCAGACGCGATACCTGGCGCGTGAAGCAAGGCTGCGCGTCGCCGGACGCGCCAAACAAGCCTGTCAACTATGATCTCAGACAAATTGGATTCAGGATGCTTGTGCCTTCTGAGCGGAGGTTGAATGACACACCGAGCTTGACGGCCAGACCTTCCGGGCTTCGGAGAACTTGCCCACTGGAGACGAGTTCATGGTCCGCGGCTGAGAAGCTGAGGGATCCTAATCGTGGAGTCTGAGGGATATTCGCTTGACGTATGACCTATGTACAAATCAGGTCGAGCGAGGCGGACGGCTTGGTCTTGTGTGTGGCGCGGTGGATCTTCAGCACGCAGTAAGGCTAAGCGCAAAGCAAAAGACAGTGCGCGCATTTCGCAGCAACGAGTCAAGAGGCGACTTTGCCGATGCTGCGAAATGAAAACTTGCCGTCAGCCATTCGAACAGGTAGTGGTCTCAAGTTTGTGCAGCACATCCAAACGAGCGTGTACATGTAGAGGACGAAACGTCTAAACCTTGGCTTTGCAAAGCGTCAGCCAAAGTCTGTCTTGCATACGGGACAATTGCCATGCGACACATACCATGTGCGGATGCATGTATCGCAGTATACATGCATACAAGGAAGAATGCGCACATTCTGCTGCTCTTGAAAGTCATCCAAACACACTGCACAACAGCGTGCACCTCCGCCATCGGATTCACTACCATGTGCAAAGGGGAACAAGGGATACGTCTCAAAGCGCCGTGTGCGCTCTGAAACCAGCTGCGCGCGAGATTCTTGATCTCTTGAGTGACGAGCTCCGTTGTCAGTCTCATCGTCAAGCGCAAGCAAAGACTCGTAATTGTTCAAATCAATCTGGAAAGTGGGTGGAAATGGATGCTGGTGTTCATGCATTCGTCTCTCAAAAAGAAGGGCAAAACTATGGACCAAGTGAGCGAATCTGGCCGCCAAATGTCTCAGATACGCGCGCTTTTCTTCAGACGACGCGGCCCACGCGCATCCGACGCTGAGCGAAATGCTCAAACCAAAAAAGAAGCTTGACATGCCTGGCATGTCAGGCTTCTGACTCGCCAAGAGCACACCCACCAGGGAGGACAGGCTCAAAATAATAATGCCCAGCTGCACGAGCGATGAGGAAACAGCTGTGCTCGTAGATCCCGGCACAGGCCATCGCGAGCCCTCTGCTCGATACTCTGATGGAGATGCTGGCGAAGCCGAGGAAGGGTCGAATGTGGCCGCCTGGCCGCGCCTCGACGATGCCCTCCTGTACGCGTGGTGCTGCTGCTGCTGCTGCTGCGTGGCGTTGCGCACAAACTCCTCCATTGCGCGACCCATGGCTTCTTCAAACTGGCGCTGCTCATACGCCGGCCGGTTCATGACTCGCTGCACAGGATGTGCGAGCACGTTCCTAGTTTCAGTTAGCACGCGATTGAGTCCGCCAGCCACCGGGCCCGAATGTGAAGATGATCCAAACGGCGAACTCGAATACTGGGCTTGCCCCGCCTGCGCCATGGTCTCAAAGTGCGCGAACCGGTTTTGCGCCGCCACGCTCCCACGAACTTGCTGCCCATTCGAAACGCTGTCGTGCTGCGGGTATAGCATCGACACGGGTGTATGTACCGTGCTGTCACGCCCGGACGACACCATTCTCCGCATTGTCCCCGAACCCGACCCAGACCCTCCCGCTCCGCGCCCCAGAAACCGCCACGAAGTGCGTTTACTCGTCCCATGCTTCGTTGCCATCTCGCATACGGCCTCCTCGTCCGCCTCCTGGGAGTCCCGCACCGGCTCTGTCCGTCGCTCTGCGTGCCGAACGTGTCTCAACGTGCAAGTGCGAGCGAGTGCATTCTTCGCCTGGAACAGCCTGACACAAGTGTCTTGCGAGGGAGCAGACGATGACGCAGAAGTGGGACCTGTGGTTGGGTCTGTGGGCCGGCGCCGAAGGTGGCGATGAGAGCACGGTGCGCAATTTCTTGGCGCAGGGCGCGCCGGTAAATGAAACGAGGCGCGGAGGTTACACGGTGCTAATGTCAGCGGCTGCGAATGGGCATGCGCGTGTGGTTCGCATCCTGCTGGATGCAGGCGCAAATCCGAGCGCAAAGACCCGCCATGGTGAATCAGTTTTGTGGTTTGCGCTACAGGATGAAAACCTCCAAGTAGTGCAGATCCTTCTGCATTCGCCGCTGCTGAACGCTGACGACGACATTCGTTATGGTGATACTGCGTTCCTGGTGGCCGTGCGCCGCCGCGACACGAACGCAGCGCGTCTGTTTCTCGAACGAGGCATTGACGCGAATTCGTCTTCTCGGGATGGAACCACGCCACTAATACTCGCTGCACAAGCAGGAGATACATGCATGATTGAGCTGCTGCTCAGGTACAAAGCCGACGCCAGTCGCACAGATATCAGTGACCGCACGCCGCTGATCTGGGCTGCAATGCACGGTCACGTTGACGCGGCAGCCTCTTTACTGCGTCTCGGGGAAAGTTGCATCGACCATACGGACGTGAATCAACACACAGCGCTCACGTACGCTGCACATGCTGGACGCATATGTATGTTCACGCTGCTTGCGTTCGACTATTGCGCCAACTTGAGCGTTGCGGATCTTCATACTCTGCTGGACGTTGAGCCACTCTCTGGGGAAATGATTCTTCCGCTGTTCTGTCATCGTATGGGCCCTCAACTGCGTCGAGCCCTGCTGCTCTCGTGAACGCTTCAGTGCTACAGGTGGTAGGAAGCGCTGGACTTTTCGCAAGACGCTACACCAGAGATGTACCGCAGAATTCGCTACATTGATTCAATGATGTTATCTGTGTCGTGCAAAGGATCAGGCTAATGACCACTACCGTTTCGAGCAACCAGAAAGTACGAAGCTTGGCCGAAACATTTCTCAAGAACTTTGCGCGTTGGCGAAACGTTTGCATTGCAGCACACCGGGGCATCGATGCAAATGAGACGCCGAATGCTTATCTGCTCGCCTGCGAGTATCTCCAGCACGTTGCAACAGAATTGGCGTGCCCAGTTTATCCATGCTGCCGCGTAGCCACTTGGAAAGCAGGCACGCATCGTGCCAATCGCGCCGCTCATCCACCGCTGCATCCCAGCAACTGAACCTTATCGAGGATGCATTTTCCGATGTACAGTTACAAAGCGGAGATACCAATGTAAACATGCTTCTTTTTATATGAACTGACTTTCTATCACAGTGACGCGTTTGGATCCTGACGTTTTTGGCACTTGGCTGGCTGAAGTGGCCTGTGCAGGTGACGGAGGTGCAGATGTGTGCCACAGGTGAAGAGGTCATGCCGGATGAACTTTTCTTGCGCACGTGTCCTGCCACTGACGAGTCCGTTTCTCCCGCGCAGCAGCAGCGGCTGGTGCAGGTGAATGTCGGCCCGTTGCTGAAGAGCCTCGCAGCGCATGTAGTGGCTGAACCACACGTGCAGAGGTATGCGGGCGTCGAGCTGGCGCCGCGATACGATGAGGACTTCATGGCCAGTTTTGTGTCCAGCTCAGAAGGGAACTGCAAAGTTCGATCAGTGACTGTGATGGTCCGCTATGACGCCCACTTGGACGGCCTGCTTTGGATCATCCGCAGCGAAACACCCGCGCACGCAGTGCATGTCGGTCATGCTCTGAAAACGCATCGCGAGTGGGATGAGGGCTCGATTTGTGACGTACCAGTCTCGTCATTCTTGTTCAACAATACCTTGGTCTACTTTGCGTTTCTACCAGCGTCTGCATGGCCAAAAGCTCAGATTCTTGGGACTTCGTTTGTGCTCCGGGTCGGCGATGACTGGGTGAAAGAAACCGCAGGGTCCGGTCGCGACTTTTATTTGGCCCATCCTTCGCCTGACTCGGAACCAGATGAAGAACATCCATTTGCAGAGTTTCTCTGCCCTATTGATCATCGTGATATGACGCGCCTCATGTGCTTGTACCGTGAAAAATGCTTCTGGAGCGCATCGTACATTGGTCAAAGCTTAAGCGATGTTCCGGAAGAGATCCAATTTCTGATTCTTGCGTCCGGATCCGATGAGCAGGCAAGTCTTTCCTTCCATATGCCTCTCGTCGATAAGGGTGCGAATACTCGGGCCTCACTGCGAGCGTGTTCTGCTGGCTTTGTTGTGCGAGTCGAATCAGGATGTGCGGTTCTAAACTTGCCTGATCACGCCTGGCTGCTCATCAGCTCGAGCACGCGAACGACAGGTTTTTTCGCGCCTCATACTGCTCCATTAGCTGCTTTTATGGGCCAGATCTGGGAAACACTCAGAAGTCGAGGCTTTGGTGGTACTCCGCTTAGCGAGAAAATATCCGAAAGCGTCTTGACGACGGAGCTTGGGTGGTGCTCCTGGGATGCGTTTGATCTTTCAGTTTCTTCAGACTTGGTGAACGCCACAATGCGCCGCTTTGTCGACCAAGGAGTTCCAATCTCGTATGTGATTCTTGATGACGGCTGGCAATCAAGCCAAGGAGGAGAACACGCAGACGGCGTTGGCTGGGAAGCAAGCGGAAATTATATCAAGCCAACTTTGACTGGCTTTGGTCTAAACCACAAATTTGAGCCCGGTTTCATCCAGGGGATGAAGCACGACTTTCATGTCCGCGCAGTCCTAGTGTGGCATTCTCTGATAGGATATTGGGGTGGCGTGGACCCGGCCTTTGCCCAACAGATGGACTGCGAAACATTCGCGTGCCGTGGAAAATTTGGTCGAGGACTCAGACGAAATAGTTTGGTCGAGCATGCGACATACTGGGAAAAGCAGTACAGTCCCGTGTGCGCACGTGACGTTGCCAGGTTCCTCGATGATTACCATGCATCTCTTCGCCAGGTGGGGGTAGATGGCGTCAAGGTCGATGAGCAGGCAATTCTCGAAGCAGTAGCCCACGCGGATCCATCCAGTGCCGGAGGCCGTGTTGACTCGACAGTGAGGTACCGTGGAGCGCTGGAGTCTTCTGTAGCTCGCAATTTTCCAGAAAAGTTGACCGACGAGGACGATCAAGCACAAGCATCCTTACTCATGAACTGCATGTCATGCAGTAATGAACACATCTTTAGCGCTGGGCGGCACAGTGTGCTCTGGCGCACGTCCGACGACCATGCTTTTCCACACACAGAAGAAAGTGCCTTTGCCGTCGGCAAGCACATCTGGACGAATGCGCTGAATACACTTTGGCTGGGACACTTATTTGTGCCTGACTGGGATATGTTCCGCGTCGCAGAGTGGCATGCGCGGCTGCATGCCTGCGCGCGAGTGATTGGTGGCTCGCCACTTTACATTTCTGATCGCGCCGAGTGTTTGGATGATCCTCAATCCGGAGCACGGCAGCTTTTAGGTGAGCTGACACTTCCGAACGGACGTATCGTTCGTGCCATGCGTGGAGGTGTACCCGTTCTGCGGTGTGTTATGCACAACCCGTTGCGTGAGAAGATGCTTTATGTTCTCTGGAACGTGAATCTTGTTCATGGAATGCTTGCGGTGTTCAACCTCTGCAGCCAGCGGGAGTGGGGTGCTGAGCCCATCACAGGAGAGGTTTTCCCAACGGATATCGAACCATTTGGGAAACAAGCGCGCGAGTCAGACGTGTTTGTTCTGTGGAATTATGCATTAGCGGAGGCCTTTGAGCGTCGTGCGCATGAGGCGCTAGTTGTGAGCCTGCATGATATGAACTGCTGCATATTCGTAGTTGCTCGGTGCGTGGACATTGGGGGTGGCGATTCACTGGCTGTCCTCGGTTTAGACGGCAAAATGAACGCAGGCGGTGTGATCGAAAGGATTGTTTGGGACGCGATGTCTGACTCTCTTTCGGTACAATTGGTACCCGGCACTCAAGGTGATATTATAGTATGGTACAAATGTGAACGTGGTCGTCTCCGTGACAACCGTCTCGAAAAAAACGCAACGTGCAGATTTCGGCCGGCCCAGGACAAGGCATGGAATGACCTGCTCGTGCAGAAGCATGAGAAGAACGACCAACTCGCTCGGATTCAGGTTGATGAGATGGCGGCACTTGGCAATCAGATGATCCTTTCGTTCAGGCCGAGGCAGTGAGAAGACCAAACGTGCACACGTACATTCACAACTTCATTGCGATTTCGCTTTCGCCTTCGGCTTGCTTGATGAGCTAAGTACCGGAATGTCCGCCCAGAATTGATCGGCCGCACCAACCGGGTATCTGAAGAACTGGGAAAAGGTGTCGAGAATGAAGGCCACGAATATCCAGCGCGCGGGGATGAGCAAGAGCAGGATGGCCGTTACGAAGACCAGTGACAGTAGCACCCAAGTCATCCAGGGCACCGCCCAAAGCTGCAGAGATTCCATCTTGCCGAGCATGCGGTTCCATCTCGAGATGAGATTTTGTGCCGCTTGCAACGCGTCATGCACTGACTTGACAAATTCTAGCATTGTAGAGCGTGCTTTTTTTGACGCACGTGCCGCTTCCGCGTCTGAGCCGCGCACGCCAACCAGCCTGACGCGTACCCCGAGAATAAGGGCCATGTAAAGAAACAACAGAAGCGACGGAATGTACATAACCCAATTGCGGTATGCAATGAAGCTGCATATCAGCATGGCCAAAACGGTCGCCGGTGGGTTCTTCCACTGCTTGATGGAATCATACAGCTCATAGGCCTGGATCGCTGGCTGGATGAGCTCCCAAAAGCGGATGATCGCCTCGCCGAGCTTTTGAACCTCGAATGGTTCTTCTTCGTAAACGTCGGCCAGACGTGAATTGATTTGCATGTTTTCCTTGATTGTGAGCACAGTGCGCGACACCCAAGAGCTATGCTCTTTTGTGGTCACATTTCGAATGCTATCCACGTAATACTTGGCCACGTTTTCGTGCTCGCCGAGGTCCGAGAAAATCAGCAACAGCCAGGACGGTCGACCCAAGACAGCCTGCAAGCTCTTCGTCCGGATGATGTTCAGGCCGGCCGCTACAGACAGCAGTGGGGGCGGCACGTCGTTGCGGTACGGCGAGCGCGCCGCGTCATCGGTCCACGGCGAGTCATGTGCAGGTGGCCGGCCCTTGGACCCGAACCCGTAATTATTGTGCAGCTTGTATGCCGTTACCATCTCGCGAATAAAGCGCAGCCATGTGTCACGCATTCTTGAGTCGCCTAGCTCTGGGAAGGAGAACAGAATAGGGTCGCCGCTGATTGAGTAAGATTTGACGAGCGCGGCGGCGGCAATAGCGTATGCGCATGGTTCCGAGGATGAGCTGGACGCCAGCTGTGTCTCCGATGACTGGGTCGATGTTACAGCCGCAACGCCGCCGTCCGCTTTTAGCGCAGACTTCAACTCAGGCTCAACATGGATTTCGATGCAGTCGCGCATCGTAAAGGATAACCATGTCGGCTTGATCTCGCTTATATTTCCGAGCCGAATGACATAATTGCGAGCGCCAACACCAGCTGTGAATACAAGGTAGCGCTCGCTCAGGAACAGGCGGCCGAGCGAAGGAATCATTTCTGAGTGGTCAATGGCGGTAAATGAGAAAATCAATGGCTCGAGTGGGTCCAGAAATAATGCGCTCTTCGTGTTTTCCCACTCGACTTCGAATGCGTCGTAATTCGCCTTCATTTCCGTCACGTACTTTTTCCACACCTTGAATTTGAAACCGGTGGACCTGGCCTTGACGGTGGAGGTCAGACCTCGACCTGGCTCTGCATAAGACACCGCGGCGCTTGCCGTTGACTTCATGCTCGATACGGATAACGTCGAGCTGTTGCGCTTGTGTTGGGTTTGCGAGATGGCAGGCGGGCTGCTTTGCGAGGTGACCAGCGACGGTGTTGACACGTGTTCGTCTTGATCGTCAGCTGCTACCGGAAGCATTGCCTCGCTCCTGCTCGCATCTTTTCCGGTCGACCCAGATGCGACCGCCTTGGTCTTGGCGGCTTCCGCTGCATCTTCCTGTCTCTGAGCTTCCATCAGCATATTCCAAATATACTTGGCGACAGCCGGATCGCATAATGGGTACATGATGGATGCATACCTCAAAAATTCGGGCTCGTGCACGGTGCCGCAGCCGTTGCGGTCCATAACATTGAAAAACCATGACGGCGCATTTTGAAGCGAAAAGGTCTCCAGCGTCTGCAGGGTCATCATTATGATAAAATCAGCCGCGTCCTCTGGCTGATGATGATACTGGGCGAAACGGAGCATCCTACGACCGCCCATCTGCGCCATCGCCTCGCTCTCCTTCTCATACAGCTCCTCCAGCTCCTGCACCGACCGCTCCATCATTCCTGCGCAGACCGACGCCATTGCGGACCTCCACTGATTCTCGTGAAACTCTACCCTACTGTGCGCCTCCGAGGCTCCTACCTGCGCGCGCTGCTCCACCGCCACTGCATCTGCCCCCATACCAGACACGCCAACTTCCGCCAGTCCGCGGCTCGCGCGCTCGTCGCGCCCAGACGGCGACGCTGTGGCGCTTGCGTGGCTCAAGGTCTCAGGCGCATGTTCCTCGCTGAGCCCCGTTTCTTTTATTTCGTCAGAGGACGCTGATACCATCATGACAAGGAGAATGGCAATCCCCACTCGGCTTGTCTCTGTCCCTCTTCTGTGCGTGTGTCAATCTCTCTCTGTCTCTCTCTCTGCAGCTCTGTGTCTTCATCCTCTGTATCTTCTACCTCAGCGCACAAATCACTAGGAAAACAAGAACCGTCGAAGCCAAATGTTCGTTTTTCATTTTATAACGACATGATTAATTTTCTGGGAATTATTTTAATATCCAATTTTAATATTTACCAAAACCCTAATGAAGGATGAAAGGCGGACCGACTGGAGCTGACCACGCACTCATGGATTGTTCGGAAGCGGTGGACGGAACAATGCTGCCAATACACAGACGCCAAAAGTCGAGCAGCATGGTGACCATCATCGCCGCCGCAAAGCTGTCGAGTACGGCTTGCCCCAGTGAGAAAAAATTCAGAACATAGCGCGGCTTGAGCTTTTCGTCGCACGGACTGCCAGCCGGCGCACCAGCCGCGCCTCGATTGTCGAGCTCGTGCTCGTCGATGCGCAGGTACATGGGGAAGCTCACGACAAAGTAGAGAGCATAAAAGACGCTGCCTACCGAGTACATGCGCGAGCGGTCCGTAAAGTCGTAGAATGGAAACGCGGAGATGGTGAGCGTTTCTCCCAGCGCGGTCACGTACGCCAGGGCAAGCACCGCCAACGTCATCCACATACGTCGCGCAGGCGCTCCGAAGCCGCGCGTCCAGAATCGCACGCGCCGCAAAGCTACACTGGTCACAGTGTGATAAAAGCAAAAGTACGCCTGTGTCGCGAGGTAGCAAGGCCACGGCACGCCGTTCAACCAATACGAATCGAATGTATATCGCGCGCCGAGCAGCGTATAAAAATAGTGAGTCCACATGTAGTTGCCGATGAAGCCAAAGACTGCGTTCCACGCAAACGCCTTGACCCAAAACCGCTCGGTCCATGCCCTGCTTGCGTCTGGTTCATGCAACAGCCCGGCGCCGGCTGGCACCGCCGCCATCGTAAATGAGATCACCAAGAACTCGTTTCGACCGCAGTGCCTATACAGCCCAGACGAGATCACGCCCAACAAGAACATCGCCAGCGTCGCGAACGTCGACACCAGGAAGTACTTTTCGGCCTGCGCCTTACTCGGGTCGCGCGCAAACCAGCCATCCTCTGGGCCTGTCATCTTTCCTGGTCTCTTCTTGTGACCTTGACAAGCGTTTTCCTGGTCGACAGTGGCCAGGAAGGGCTGCGAGCGTTAAGAATGGCAAGCCTCAGACGATGACAAACAAACAAGCGCGCCCGCAGGTGAAAAGGGAGAAGACGGTCCGCGCGGCGCAAGCCGCAGAGGAACTGAAGGACGCGGAGAATGAGGTGACACACATCCCGCCGGTAGCGACGGCAGTGATGAAATTGTATGGGAGCGGCGGAGCGATCAAGTGGGAGAGTGTGGATGACGTGTGCGCGCTGCTGGAGGAGTTGCAATTGGGCGAGTACGAGGACACTTTTCGAAAGCATGACGTGGACATGCAGCTCTTTCTGGCGCTGAGCAAGACAGATCTCGTGGACGCGCTCGGCGTGAACAAGTTGGCGGCTAGGCGCGTGATCATGGATTTGAAGGCGTATTTGGTACAGCTGCAAAACAAGAACGTGCAGAGCCTACCGGAAGACGGCCGCCTTCTCACGCTGTTTGACAATATGCGTCAGACACTCACTTGGTTCCGCTTGTCCGTGATTTTGCTGCAGTACGCCATCTACACAATATCGCTCGTGCCACTTTACTCGAGGAGGTCACTTGCGGTAGCGCTGGGGACGATTGCTGTGGTTTACTCCGCTTTGGTGTCCCTTTACACAACGTACCGTTACACCAAAATTGTGCGCATGGTGGAAAACATGCACGAGGACTATCGGCCCGACAAGCTGTCACTGCTTATTCCATCCATGCTCATGTTGATCATAGCCATGCTTGTTCTGGTTTGGGTGGCTCACGGAAGCGCCGATGACGCGGAACGAATGCCTGATTCGGATACTCGGGAATATGCTGACGGGCGTGCCTCTGGGAGGAACTTTATCGAGCCGCTTGTCTTCCTTGTACTCAGCGTCGCCTGACGCGACAGCCGATGTTTTTTGATGATCGCTTGGACTATTTTATTCACATTAATGCGCTTAAACTCAATATCCTCAGCTTGTGTTTGATGTCGACTCGCATCCCATGCACAATAGAAGCCGCTCGCACGATATGTGCGCGCCGCACATCACATTCTCGGAATTCGCCGCGCCCTTGGTACACCAGAGAAACTTCGCTTGCAACTCGCATTCACCGTCAGAACACTTGATGCTCTCTGACGCCTGGTTGCGTTTTTGCATTTTCTGGGCAAGCTCGGAATCAGCATGGCATTCTTCGCACAAATGCACAGATCCAAAGGACACGCGCGTGGCGATGGCGCAGCACAACCGGCATTTCCACACCAAACCGTGCGGCGGACACTCCTTATGCTGAGCGGACGCGCACTGGCAATTCGGACAAAGCCGCTCGGCGTCCGTAAGATCACGAAGTACGGCAATATCTTGCGAGCATTCTGTTCGGCCACCGAAGAAAGGCCGCCTGCACGAGGCACAGAACCAGTATGAGTACACGTGCAGCGCCCACTCGTCCAAATCATTGAAGTAGGCTGAACTCGGGTCCGTGATGGCGGGATCCTCGTGCAAGCTGTCGACGGCGGCCTGCACGAGGGCGTCTCGCAACACCTCCTTGCGCAGTGCAGCGGCTTGGTCTAGCACATCAGCCAGAAACGCGTGCTTGCAGAAGCGATGACAGATACCGCAGCCGAACGATCCGAATTTGATGGGCTGATTGTTACCCGTATTCGCAATACCACGGCTTGCCACAGCCAGCTGCTCCTTCAGGCACTCTGCATGCCACACGTGCCCGCACGAGTCCAGACACACGCACGGCTCACTGCGGAGCTCGTCCAAACAAATTGCGCACTCATCATCGCCTGTCTGGAACAAAGCGCGCGCACTAGCCTCCGCGCCACCGTGCACGCCGTCGCATTCAGGCTCCAGGCATCGCATCGTACATTTTGCGGGCACCAACGCAACGCCCTTGCACGCGTGCCCGCAACTCAATGGCTGAGGGCACCACTGCATCGCAACCTTTCAACACTATCGCCTCACGCTGCCTCCAACTCCAACCGCCTGGCAACACAGTTGAAAGAGACATCCAACCTAATAAACTACGAGGCTTGCCGACTCCTGTTGGATCACCTGGCTCGAAAGCTGTGATGCAGCGACTCAACATGAGCGGAGACGCCAGTCAAAGTGGGTTCCTTTGAAGAGGTGAAGCCCTGCTTGTTTACTGGAGACATTGCAACACGCATGACCCTTATGTGACTGTATTCTACGGCGGTCCGTATGACAAAAGGACCAAGCGCTGCGTCTTCTTACATGCGACGAAAACGTCTGTGCGGACGATATGTCACAGAATTACAAGCCAGCAACTTCCTCTACATCGCTCTTGAAATCTATGGGCAGATTGGCGCCCGTATCTTTTAAAAATGCAAGCGCGTCGGGGTCGATCCCGGCTTCGTGAAGCCGGCGCGCGAGCCATTTATACACGCTGTCGTGGCGCATACGCGAAGCGTGAGGCAAAGAAGCGATGGCACTGGCCTTGTCCTCCAGCACGTGAAAGCCCACCCGGCATAGGCTTCGAGATAGCCAGTTGATGAGCGATTTAGGTACCCTGTCCAGATGAGGGTTGACGTTCCCATACATACGAAGCCGCGTGGAGTTCGGGCCCATCGCTTTCAGCTCAATGCCACCAGTAATATTCATGCGTACAGCATCATGCTTTTGCGGATTTCGCGGCTCCAAAAAGGATGGAACCGACAAAGGGCGTCCTTCTTTGCAGCGGTCAGTCGTACGTGCATCTCGGATATTGATGAAAAGTAGTCCGTCCTCATCCAGCCCGTCTACAGCAAAGCCAAGCATGCACGCGTCACGATCGGCCAAGGGCCACGGAGCCGAGAAGCGAGAATAAACCATTTTACGCGTGGGCTGCGGGTGTTGGATCAGCTGGCTCTCTGCCACAAACCAAAACAAAGTCGAGTACAGATCTGTCTCATATATGATCGATGCGAGGGCGAGAATCGGCGTGTGTGCAACTCCTTCGACGAGCAGGGAGTGCAGTGCAGCCTCACCGTGTCCAAGGCTCTCTTCCTGGTAGTAGACCTTGAGTTCTGATCCAGTTTTTTCGTCAAAACACTTGTGCCATTTATCTTTGCGAGCACCACCCAGCTGCATGCGCTGCAGCGTTTCTTCGACCTCGAGCACGTCGCTACGAATGCTCTCCAAATGAGAAAAGCAGTGTGCTGCGTCGAGGGCGCGACTGTGAGCGTATGCTTGGATCCTCGCGTCCGCAGAGTTTTCGATGCGATGGCCGTGCACCTCTTGACTGTTTGAGTGGCCTGCCTCCACGCGCCGCAACGCTCGCGCAGCTTGGAAGAGCTTGTCTTGCGCATACAGCTCAAACACAGAGCTGATATCACCTACTAGTCCATCCTGTGCCATGCAAAATGGAAAAGAAAGCAGGGTGTAACCTTATGACTTGATGCGTGGTGAAACACAAGAAACACACTAACTCGCACAAAGAACGACGAAAAGAACGCGTGTCAGACTTCTGTTGCTCCGCAGACAACGGTGCATTCGAGGGCACCAGGTAAAGCAACCGTGAGGTGATGCGGCGATCGATTCGGGGTGTAGGATATCAGACCATTAATATAAAATAGGTAGCTTGGAGTTTTTCCGCCATGTCATTTGCCCACGAGAAGATCTCCCGGAGCAAACTCAAAAAAAAGTCGGACAAATGCCAAAGTTCATCATGTCATATCACCCCGCTGCTCGCTCCGCCACATCCGCGCTCTCTACCATCCGCTGTCTGTAATCCAACGGCAACTTACTTGGATGTCTCTGCTCCTTTTCCCTCTCGTACCGCCGACCGACGCCTTCCCGCGCCCACGCAAGACGTTTTGTTCTGGTGCGAGGTACAGTTCTCGCACAGTACACGCGACGAAACCGATAAGAGCGACACGACTCATTGTGATCGTTCGCGGTTACGCATTACGTCTGATCAAACAGACACGTTTACATAGACCAAAGCACCATGCTGCGCGGCGGTTCGCGCATCACGCGCGTAGTAAAACAACGCAGGTGTCCATGGCCGTGTCCAGGCATTTCAATGTAATGGGGGTAATCAACACGGCGGAGGTACAGTGAGTACAGTGGTGATGCGGTGAAAGCTGATGGACGAATTGGTGGTGGATGGCTGGGACGAAGCGAGCGGAGCGGGGAAGCAAGTCAGGATGGGTGGAGCGTTAGGGCGCGCACGGACAGTAGCTGACCGCGGAGTGGAACATGACGTGGAGACAGCAAGCGCGAGGCAAATAAAACAAGCGGGCGGTGGGTTCTTAACACACGCAGGTCGGCGCTGACAGGAAATAGCAACTGTGTGTGTGTGGTCGCGCGCGGGGGGCTGGGCGTGAATGGATGGGATGGAGCTGGAGCGTAGACCGGCAGGCGAAAGGCCGCAGCTGAGAAAGAAGCGAGTGCCTGGCGGGTCTCGCTGGAATGTGGGATGTCATGCGATGGCGTTTGGCGTGGGTTACGCGGGCTTGCTGCATCTGCAGCGTGAACGGTGTCAGACTCAAGCGTGTGCACACGCGGGCAGCGGCGTGCGGGGCGGCTGCAGAAGTCGTGCCGCATGGACGGCAGATGCACGCGCGTATTTGCCAGCATGTGGACGGGCGCGACAATACCAGCTACGTCCACACGTACTGAGACAAGAACGACCCTGCGAGCGGACGAAAAGCATATTGAGCGTGAGCTTCGCCGCGTCGCGTTCTAACGCCAGCTCGGCGTGGCGTGACGAAGATGCTTACGAGAAAGTTGCAGCAAGTGTGAAGCGCAGAATCCTGCGGGAAAACGCAAACAAACCGAATATCAAAGAAGTATTCGGAAGGCGCACTGAGATGGAAGCAGCCGCAGAAACTTACTCCGCTGAACGCACGCCGCGGCGCTCGGTGTCCGAAGAAACACGTCGTAAAATCAGCGAAAAGATGAAAGGTCGCACGCTGACCGAAGAGCACCGCCGTAAAATTGCGGAAAAGTTTCGTGGCAAGAAAAATCATCGGTACGGCAAGACGGTCTCGCATGAGACTCGCAGAAAAATCTCTGAGTCGAAGAAAGGTGTAAAGTTGGGTTCGCGAAGGACAGAAGCAACAGATTCGTCTACTGGGAATGACATGCTGGGACAAGATTTTCTGTCCAATGATGCAGAGGCGGCAAAACTATTGACTCCGACCGCGTCATCGTCGACGGACAGGAAATCTGGCAATACCGGAACGTCCAGTTCGAGTCGTGCGGGGTCCAAATCTAGAGGCCGCACATCAGCTTCAAGTGGCTCAGATTCCAGGATGTCGTCATCGTCGTCCTCTGCCAGTTCGTCAAGGGCGCCGCAGCCTTCTGGAAGAGAACTGATCAACAGGATGGACATCGAGGCCGAGCACGATCGATTCATGGAGCAAGTGCGGCAGCGGATCGAAGTCCCGGTTGCAGTCGTAAAAGCGGAGCAGAAGGTGGCCAAGGCGCGCGAGACCATGCGCACGCGGCGCGAGCAGCAGAAACTGCGCAGCTGCGATAAGTGCAAGGGTGAGGGCCTGTGTCCATGTGATTCATGTGTTCAGCGATCGGGTCTGGCGAATTTGAACTGCGATGTCTGTCTCGGTCTTGGCCGCGTCTTTTGCGTTGACTGCGACGGCGCGGGAAAGATAATGGTGCCGACCTCGTCGTCATGACCCGCGCCCCAAGCAAGCTAGTGCACAGTACCTAGCCTGAATGTTCACTGTACCTCTCTCCAAACTGTACTCTAACTGTACCTCAAGGTGACCGTTTCAGAGCCTCGCACTTCTGCTGCCGTTACAGGAATTTTCGAATGTTTTGTTTGCTGCCGCGGCCTTTTGCATCACGCGCGCACACAGATCCATCCATCTCGGCTCGATGCAAGGAGAAGGACACAGCCGCGACACGATATCGAATCCTGGCCTTGGACCTGCTCGCCCACCTCTACTCATAAAGGTGGAGAACTCTCAAAGTGGGAAAATCAGAGGATGCCTGAGGTCGGGAAAAATTCCCGGCTCCGAATTAAAAGGACAAAGACAGGCGCCGACAAGAGCTGGCGCGGGCTGGTAGACTGCGACAGAGAGCGGGCGTACGGTGCTTGAGAGCTTTGACGGCAGCTGGCCATCGAAAGTATTCACGCGACATCTGGCCGGCGGCTGTTCGGGCTGTTTTGGCGTGGCCTGAGCTCTTATCTCCGTCCACCCCACGTCATTCGCGAGCATAGACAGCGAGCTCTGTCGCACTGAGTGGGGAACATTGAAGGAACAAAGGCGCAAGAGGGCATGGAGCACCTTTCAAAGTTAGTGGGTAGGTCGCAGCAAAGCGCTGCTCGGCTGAAGAAAACATTTCACAAGGAGGCGTCGTCATGCGACAAGGAAAACGCGCATGGGTCTCACGCGCATCCAAACGCGCCGCAGAATGTGAATGGAACAAAGCGAAACGCAGAGCTCAAGGCGAATGCTGCCGCACTACAGGCTTCGCAGGCCGCAGCGAAAACTATAAGACCCCGTTCTCTGACTGCGGCGGAGCCAGGAAAAGTCCGCACCGAGGTCACCGCAAGCTCTCAGACAGCAGGGAAGAAGGTCGGGTCTGAATTGCCGCTTTCATCGGACGCTTGTTCAAATGTATCCGCAGTGTCGAATGCACCTCCATCTGCTGCAGGCCCGGCGGCGGCGGGAGGAGCATCCAGGACCAGAATGTGGAATCGTAAGTCGACCTCGATGTCGGACGTCCACAGCAAAAGTCAGCAGCAATTTCACCCTGCAGTCGACAAACCTCAGGAGCAGTCGTCATCTAATCCTGAAGCACTTTTCCCGCGCCTGCGAAGCGCAGCCAGCTCAAAGCGCCCTCAGCCGGCAAAGGATATGGTCATCGGTATGCCCATCCAATTTGAGCACACGACGCACGTGGCTGTGGACCCTACAAACCCCACGGGATTTTCCGGACTACCTGTGGAATGGGAAAAATTGCTCTTGCGCGTAGGAGTGACTCAACGTGAGATCGATGCAGCATCGGAGGGTCAGATTGCTGACCTGATGTGTTTGCAGCAGATGGACGCTGATACCGGAAAGCAGGATTACCTTGGATTTGAAATTGAATCAGAAGGTGAAAGCGCCACGCACGAAGGTAAATCGAGGCCCAAGTCAAAGGCTCGCAATCGGGGGATGATAGCAGATGAGATTGGCGGCGGTATCGTGATGTGGAGGCAGGCATCAGAGAGAAAACCAGAGCTTGGCGCTTTAGCAACGGTCACCGTGAAGTCGGAGGATCCTTTCGACCGGCGGTACAATCAGTTTTCCGACGTTGTTGAAATCGGTGCTGGGTCATGCGGGTCTGTTTACCGGGCGTTGCACAAAGGCATGGGCGCTGTGGCGCTCAAATGCTGCACCATTGACGACGACTATGACATGATGTTGGTCGTGCGAGAAATGGCCGTCATGCGAACGGTGAAACATCCAAATGTGGTCGCGATGCACCAATGCTTTCGTCGCGAGAAGAAGGTATGGGTTCAAATGGAATACATGGATGGTGGCTCCCTTTACTCTTTGCTCAAGACGCTGCATGTGAAGCACGCCGACCCGACCCCAGCCGAATCCGGATTGGATCCTTCCATGCACGGCAGAAAATCTTACATGCGACTAAACAGTCGCCAAATTAAGGCAGAACGGGCCGCCAGTGGTATTACAGGACTTCGTGATGAGTTTATCGCGTACATTCTCTTAAACGTGCTACAAGGTCTCAAGGCAATGCACGACAGGCTGATTATGCACCGCGACATCAAGTCGGACAATATCCTGCTTGACAGCTCTGGGAACGTCAAGATAGCGGACATGGGCTTCTCTGTGGCGCTAGACGACGACGAGGACTATCGAAAGAGTGTCATTGGCACTCCATTCTGGATGGCGCCTGAAGTTATTCGTGGGCGCAGGTACACCACTGGTGTAGATGTGTGGTCCGTGGGTATTTTGGCCGTCGAACTTATATCGACGCTGCCCGTGTATTACGGCGACCAAACGCTGCGTGCCATGTTTCGCATTGCAATGGAAGGGGTGCTGGATACATATCAGGTACGAGCGATCGGAAATGCGAGCCCTGGATTGCACAATTTCATCGGGCGGTGCTGTCAGATGGAGCCCAGCAAGCGAGCCACTGTGGACGAGCTTCTCGAGCATGACTTTTTGAAAAAGGCGTGTTCGAAAGAGGCGTTCATGGGCTTGATGGTTGTTTGGCTTGCACAGAAACAAACCGCGAGCCCGAGCATGTGCCTGGCCCAGCGGAATGCTCGGGATCGTTGTGCGGGCCTGCAGCAGCTCACGTACTTGGAGGAGCTCAGTATCAAGACGGCGACAGAGTCTGTCGTGGAGCCCCACCTGATCGACGAGCTACGCATGCCATCCCAACACGCGCGACCCAGAGCCTGCTCCATTGCATCTGATGACTTGTATTAGCCGGGCTGATCGAGGAGGCACCGAGCACGACATTAAACTATTCCCAGAACGTTTTGGCGAGACCGCTATGAGTTTGCTTCGTACGCGTCTACAACTTGCTGGTGGCACGCGTCACTGTGCACTTGATGAGGCCATGCGGCTCATCTGTGGGGATGTAGACATCGTCATCGAATGCGATGCCAGCCTTGGCAAACGCCGGGATATTGCAGGGCAGAAAATGAATGTTGGGAAGGCTGAAGGTGACCGACGTGACGTGGGGTGCGCGCTGGAGCACGGCCTCACCCATGGCGTACATGGTGGCTTGCACGCCCGGGCTGTATACCCCTGTAAACGGATTGCCAAAGAACGACTCAAACAGTGTGCGCTTCACCAGCTCAAAAAGAGCCGCGTAGTCGAAGGTGCGCGTGCCCAGCGTCTTCAGATCAACCTTCCACGTGCATTCTACCGTTGTAGCAAGGAGGCGCTCCGTTGTGGGTGGCAGAGTTGTATACTTGTCCTGCAGGAAAGCATCCCATCCGCTCTGAGTGGTTTTGAGGACATCTACGTGCTCCAGCTTGCTCAGGAGTTCCGCCACGTGATGAGCTTCGCGACCATGTGTACGTACACCGCTCCCTCGCACCACGTGTACTTCCGCAGCGTGCGTACCCGATCCGCGCACGAAGCCGTGGCGGTGAGGGACATCGCCAATCGCCACGCGCTGCCAGGGTGCTTTCGCCACGCGCACGCGCACCTGCGTAACGAATGCGTAGGTGTCAAGAAAGCGGTCTGCTAGATCTAGCGCAAACTGCTCCGGGCTACTCATGCTGTGCTGCTTGGCCAGCAAATAGACGTGGTTCTTGCAGGTGTCGGTCGCGACCACCATCGAGTTATCGCCGTGCGTAAACGAACGCTCCGTTCCGCCATACAGCTGTATCGCTACATTGTATTCGTGAATCTCCTGTGTTCCATCACCATGGCGCACCACCTTGGCCACGCGCACGCGGCTCTTGCCGTGAGAGTTCTCTCCTAGACCCATGACAAAGCTGATCCATCAACACCGCCGCTGTTCAATCTGAGCTAGTGCGATCGTTAGTCTCGCTGGGCCGT
This sequence comes from Porphyridium purpureum, assembly GCA_008690995.1. Classification (NCBI taxonomy): domain Eukaryota; phylum Rhodophyta; class Bangiophyceae; order Porphyridiales; family Porphyridiaceae; genus Porphyridium; species Porphyridium purpureum. Next base: position 1,300,943 of record VRMN01000002.1, on the reverse strand, counting down.
CTGCGCGACCTCCAGAACCTCTGCTGGAGTCGTGCCCACGTTGCGCTCGAGTTCTTGAATCCGCGAAGGCGCGGCAGCTCCGCCCGCTCGGGGAAACGTGCAGACCCGACGACCAGCGCTTGTGTCGGGCGCTGTTGCGCGACAGAAATGGGAAGGCGCGGGAGAACAGGCTCGGGAGGAGCCGTGGTGAGTTCGCTCTCTGGAAAGTCCGGGAATGTGCTCAAGTCCGGGAAAGACGCCGCAGATTCGAGCGCCAGCGGTTCCGCGTCGGGCCAAGCAGCGGTGACTTCGGCTGGATGGGTGGGAAAGACTCCGTTGGAGCTGCTGAAAGACGCGTGTACAAAGCAAGATAGGAAACGCCCCGTTGTGAAGCCGGCCACGCGGGAGGGCGATGCCGAGGGAATGTACAAAGTGCATATACCTCCAGGTAAGCGCACGGTGAAGAAGGCGAGCGATACGACTGACCCACCCGGATTCACTGTCGTGGGCTCCAAGCCCGGTGAACAGTGGGCCGCGCTCGCGGCGCTTCATTTTCTGGAGCATGGCAAGGCTTTGCATCTGCTCATTGCGCCAGAATATCGAGACGAGTGGAAACGGCTTGACGCGCTCATGGAACATAAAAACGCAGCCAAGCAGGCCCACGATCAGAAGCAGGCCGCTCGTGAGCAGAGCGCAAAGAAGACCGCGGTGTTAAGGGCAAAGAATACAAATGTTGAACTTTCGACACAGTCGCGACAGATTATAGAAGACGCACTCGCCTCAGTGCGCATCGATAGCGAGCCGCGCGTAGTTTCTGACGCCAGCACCGATGCCGTGAGTTCTGTGGTCAAACGGCTCTCGAAAGCCGGGTTTGATCGCATGGATGCTGAGCTGGGCGTATTTCATGCAAACTCTGTTGAGTATGAGCGTGTTCTCGACTGGCTTTTGTTAAATCTCAATGAAGAACAGTTACCTTCTGCTTTCGCGCCGAAAGCGGATGTGCAGGTGGTAGCCTTCCGGTCGGGCGAAGCTTCCAGCAGTGTGGCACTCAACACCGCGATCAGTACGCTGCGGGATACGTTTTGCATTAGCATGGCGGCTGCACAGAAGGCGATGCTACAAAATCAGAAGAATGCACACGCCGCCGCGGCCAGTTGCTTCAGGAGTCTGGCAGGGCTCCCCGCTTCCAAATCCGCGCCTGATGGCGACTTCAGAAGTTCCGCACAAGAGCTTGCGGAACTGAAGGATCAGGAGGCTGAAGCGCTTGAGGCAATTTACGGTGCTCATGACGGATCAGGGCCTGCTGACTTTGTCGTTGAGGCAGGCATGAATTGTGGCCTGCTTGCTGGTCAGTGGGGATGCCGCGTGAAATTTCGCAAGCTTCCGTTCCTGAAAAAGTCAGCCAGCGGTGTCACGCTGATTGTCCATGACCACGACGGGAGATATCCGGAGTCTATGCCGGTCTGTGTCCTCACCGAATGCCCTGACGCAGACCAAGCGCTCCGTCGTATGGTATTGCGAGCCATGGCAGCAGAAATGGTTTCACATCGTGCGGTAAACTTTAAAACTACAGGACATTCTGGGAAAATAGAGTGCGACGATGGAGAAGCTGCTCCAGTGGTCCATCTTCTGGTCAGTATGCTTCAAAGCGCAAGGATCCAAGATCTAGAGGAGCGCTCCCACTCGCTCTTAGCCCAGTACTTTGCGCATCTATCTGACGATGCCGGTAGCACTGACAATGAGACACAAGCTACCGTGACGCCTGCCAATTCGTCTCTATCACGAAAAACGATCACGAAAAAGGCAGCGGCACTCCAGAAAGACCATGGCCGCGCTTCCGCATCAAGGGTTCCGCGGACTTGTGCTCCGCCTGAAATGATCGAAAGACGGAAGGTTCTTCCTGCCTGGGCTGCGCAGGCTCGTGTCCTTGAAGCATTCCAGGAGTCTCGTGTTGTGCTTGTCTGTGGGGCCACAGGATCGGGGAAAACGACGCAGGTTCCTCAGTTCATTCTGGATCACTTACTCGATGCGCAGCAGACCACGGATCATGCAATACAAATCGTTTGCACACAGCCGCGACGTCTGGCCGCCATCTCTGTTGCAGAGCGCGTTGCGGCCGAGCGCGGCGAAGCTGTTGGTCGCTCTGTCGGTTACCAGGTGAAAATGGATGTCAAACGCTCGCGAGCAACTATGCTCACCTTTTGCACCACAGGTGTGATATTGCGACGACTGTATCTTGAGCCAGAGCTGGATTCCGTTTCCGTGCTGATCCTGGACGAAGTACACGAGCGCGCCGTGGACAGCGACATTCTTTTGCTCCTTCTGAAACACATTCTTGCCAAAAATAAGCATATCAAGATTGTGCTCATGAGTGCAACGGTGAACGCCGACAAGTTCGCGTCCTACTTTGCTTCGACTTCACCGCAGGGCATGGCCGGTAGTGCGAGGATTCCTGTCGTGACGATCGAAGGACGGACCTTTCCGGTGAAGGAAGTGTACTTGGAAGACGTTGTTCAAGCCACAGAATACAAGCTGGCTCCAGGCGATCGATACACCATTAAGGCTTCGAAGAGCTCGGCACAGGACCAAGAATCATCCACGTTGACACTGATTGATGAATTCTGTGTGAATGTGGATCTTATCGAGCGGGTGGTGCTTTTCATCGATCGCACGCATTCGGAGCATCGTGAACAGGCAATCCTGGTGTTCTTTCCTGGTGTATCGGATATTGCGGTCGCCAGCGCGCGGCTTGCACAGTATTCAGCGCTTTTTGTTGTCGAACTGCATGCGTCGTTGAGCGCGGAAAAGCAAGCACTTTGCTTCTCGCGCCCGCCGCTGCACCGACGAAAAGTGGTTCTTGCGACGAACGTGGCTGAAACATCAATTACCATTGATGACATTGTGTTTGTCATCGACACGCTCCGTGTGAAAGAGCAGCATGGCGTCAACGGTATGAATATTCTGGCTGAGACATCCATTTCGCGGGCCAGTGCGCAGCAGCGTGCAGGTCGAGCGGGGCGCGTGCAACCGGGCACCGTGTATAGACTGGTCAAGCGAAACACCTTCCAGTCCGTCTTGCGAAGAGAGCAAGTGCCCGAAATCAAGCGCATTAACTTGGAGCACGTTGTTTTAACAGCGCTTGCGGTTTCATCCGTCGGCCCTGATGTCTCTGCCTTTTTACAGCAAGCAATCGACCCGCCCGAGCAACAGGCCGTTGAAAATGCCATCGCAACACTCTGCGCGATAGGTGCAATTGTGAATAAGGAGGAAGAAGGAAAATCTGTCGGGTGGTCGCTCACATCATTGGGTGTGCATCTTGCGTCTTTGCCTGTGGACGCGCGCTTAGGCAAGCTCATCATATTTGGTGCGCTTTTCTCCGCCTTGGACCCCTGTCTGACCATTGCCGCGTACTTGAGTGAGAAGCCACCCTTTGCGATCTCGTTTGAGAATCGTGACGAGGCCAAAGCCGCGAAGCAGAAGTATGCGTGGGCCAACTCGGACACGCTTACTTTTGTTCGAATTTTCGAGGATTGGTGCGTGAATGGCAAGACTCTGCCCATTTCCAAGCAGTTCAAATGGTGCGAGGCGCGTTTTGTATCGCGTCGCGGTTTATTGACAATTGAGGACACACGGCTGCAGCTGAAGAAAGTGCTGGGTGATGCTGGCTTCATTCCGCAGGCTTTGAATGACGAGAGCGTACTAAACAGCAATTCTCAAAGCTCGAGTTTGGTTTCGTCACTGCTCTGTGCCGCATTGTATCCCAACGTGGTGCGAGCTGAACAGCCGAAAAAGTTTGAAAAGACGGCACATGGCACTGTGGAGAAGCGAGGCACCGACGCGCGAATGGTCAAGTTTCGAGATGCTCATGGCAAGCGTGTGTTCATCCATCCAGAGTGTGTGGCGTTCAGCTCTGCGACATTCGCAAGCGATTGGCTTGTGTTTCATGAAAAGTTTGTGGGTGGTGTTAAACTTCGAACACCGGGTCAAGCTTTGAGCTCCTCGGACAGTGCAAAGACGTATATTCGCCAGCTGTGCGTGGTGCCCCCCATGGCCGTGCTGTTGTTTGGTGGCTCGATCGACGTCCGGGCCGAGCGCGACTTGCTTGTCATGGATGGCTGGATGTACTTTAACGGCAATGCTCGGATTGCATCTTTGATTCGGGAATTTCGAGCCAAGTTGGACCTGATGCTTCGGGCTCAAATTGAAACCCCTGGGCAGGTTGCCGAAACGCAACTCCATGTTGCAGTCATGAAGCTGCTTTCAAGTAATACGGCGTAGCTCACTCGAGGATCACTGAGAAAACGCAGGGCATGAGGGGCAGGAAGAAAGAAAGAGAGAGAGAGAGAGAGAGCGAGAGAGAGAAGATTTGGGCATTGCTTCATTTTCCTTTGTTTGGGTTTTCTTCTCCTTAACTTCAATGCGCGTGACAGCTCTATGTCGACTGGGAAGCTGCTGCAGCCGAGATAGCTGCGGCAGCCTTGGAAGATACCTTTTTAACTCCCTTGATCATGCCATACTGCATGAGCCCGTCGCGGAATGCTCGATGCATTCGCTCCAGACATACTATCTCACGAATTACCCAGTACCACAGGGCAGGATTGAATTTGAAAATGACGGGCCACGGGTCTACCACACCCACCCAGTTCGAGTGTCTCCAAGATGGCAATGTCACATCGTTCCAGTCCTCGCCGATGACATCACCCATCACATTTGTGCGCTGCATAATGCGCATGTACTCTTGGTACGAAATGAAGTGGGGATGCGACCATTCATCGTACAAATACTGCAAACGGTCCTTTTCAGTCTGCGTAAACTCAGGAGGCGTATCGCGCTGGCACCACGTCGCAATGGCCAGAGTTCCTTGCGGCGCAAGCACCCGAGTCATTTCATTCACATACGCAGCCTTGTCTGGCATGTGCTCACCGCTCTCGCAGCCCCAAACTAAATCAAATGTATCGTCATCAAAATCCATATGCAAGGCATCCATTAGCCTGAAAGTCACATTGTCCAGGCCTTCCTTTTCGGCCAGCGCAGTTGCGCGCTGGACTTGCTCGCTGCTCAGTGAGATACCAATCACTTCCGCGTGAGGGAACTCTTTGGCAAGAATACGCGACGTGCCTCCTATGCCACAGCCAACATCCAGGATGCGTCGCGGCGCCTTGACGCCCGTCCAGTACAGCATCTGTTTTGTGAAGTCAATCTTAGCCTGCTTGAAGTCCTTCTTGAAGGCACCGCCCTTTTGCGCTTGCTCTTCTTTAGAATAGTAGCCAAGATGAATATGTTCGCCCCAGTAGTACTCCAGAATGCCGTCCATTGTCCATTTGTCATATTCGGCCCCCACGCCGTCGAAAGATCCTGTGTACGGCCGCTTGGGAGTATCCAGATCCTTCTTGATGATCAGTGCAAGAACCACAATAACCGCAAGAGCCAGCACCGCTTTCCACATGACTGGCACTGTGGCGGACACCATGGCTAAAAGCGCATGAGGCACAGTTCCAAGCGTTACACCCATACGCACCAATGCCTTATTCTCTGCTATCCGCGCTCCACGCACTCTGACTCCCAGTTGCCTCTGCGGGCTCGCGACGAACGCCTTTTCTCGTGTCGAAACCGAGCGCGCGTGGCTGCTTCCTGCTCTCCGGGAGGAATCAGCGGACAACTTACCCGTTGCAGCTCCAGCGAGTCCTATGAACGCCATCGAGGCACCGCCACCTACCATGCCTGAGATGGACGAAAGTGCGCGTTTCTGTCTCTCCATGTCGCCCTGCACGTCTTCCGCCGATAGTGTTGAGCGGCTTCTGTTCCACTTGCTCCAACCCATGTCTTCACGTCTCACGCACGCACGTTATCAAGCCACTTGAACCACACAGCGGAGGAGGTACATGTCGCTCATAGTAAAATGATGCCATCTAATCATTAAAATCCATAACATACAATCTCCTCATCTCGCCGCAGGCTCGGTGGAAGGTGAGGGGATGGAATGAAGAGTGAAAGAGGGGCAGTCTTCTCGCAGTTGATTCGCAATGCCTAGCCTGCACTTGCGCAGACAATCTTAACGCGCGTAGAGACGGACGCCTTGCTCACCGTTCTTATCATTCAGAATCGGTACTTGTTGGATTTGAATGGCTCAAGTCGCGATTCCAATGTTTCCGCGCTAGAATTCGGTGCGCAGCGGAACTCGCATTAAATGTCATGGCACTTTCCGTGCATCATCCGCGCTTGCGCACAAAGGTTGAACATCTGACTAGAGGTGCGTTCGGATGTGTCTCGCGTGCATGTACTTGCTTGCTTATGTACCTCTTTCCAAGTTAGCGGTCGTCCTCTTTTCGCAAACAGACCTTTCCGCGCGTCTCATTCTCTGTCGCGCAGAATTTGAACAAGGATCTGGACCTGTTTCCATCGACAGATTCGGCCTCCATCTCCTCGAGCGGACGTTTCCTGTTTCCCGCGCGTTCATCTCGGACAAAATCATGACCCCACGAGATCAAGTGGTTACAATTTTTGACGCCACTGAAGGGCGCAGGACTATGAACAGACACATGAGACGACTCACATTCGGGCGCGCTGATCAGTACGCAAATTCCAAAGACATGGTACCCAGGAGGACGATATACAGGATGGCCATCATCTCAAAAGCCGGGCCCCAATCGCCGCTCTGCGAAGCAAATTGTCACGAAGCAAACCTTTGTATACAGGAGAAAACTGTGGTTACCAGAACGTCTTTGCAAGCCCGGCATCGGTTTTACCACTGGTGAATGGACGTCAACACACCCACTTTTGAGGCCAAGAATTCAGCGCGCGAATGCATGTGCACTCAATCACCGTGCAGCAGAGAATGCGCATTCCTTTCTCAACGCGTGGAATGACAGAAACTTCCACTTTTGTTCGACACGAATCCCATTAGCGGTCCAGAGCGACGAGCATGGGAGCCCTCAGAGCTCGAGCCTACTGCAGCGTGGGCAAGTCCGTTTCTGTTTCGAAAGACCGAGAAGCGGTGGCCAGGCGAAACGTTTCCACCATGTGGAAGCGGACGCAAGGTTACACTCTTCATAAGCACATAATGCACAGATTGGCTTTCCTTTGTTTCGTTGGCCATAGGAAGTTAAATAGCAGAAAGTGTTGCATCACCGGAGATCATCGCTCTATGAATATCCTCCTGGCGCGGCAAGCACGGTATGCGTGCGAGCTCCCTTCGAGTGACGGGTTCGGAAACGCAACTTTGAACTTCAGCACCACTTCAATGTACCCTATTTTACGTCGTGACGGTGTCAGCGGTATCGAGGCCTGCGTATTCTCGTGGGCGTCATCTTGCGGGGGGCAAACTCGCGCGAATGGGTTTACTCGCTTAGCGCGCGGATGGCTCAAGTCACTGAATCAACCCTGCGTTTACGGCATCTTCTTGCCTGACAATACTGAGCACAGTTCTCAACGAGGACGCTGCCACGCTGTGCTCCACAACCTATTGGCCCACCAACGCGCTCAAAATGCAAATCAACTTATACGCGACTTATCCGCCACGTTGGCGAGCTTGCACCATGCAGAAGCGCGTCCACACGCACAGAAACACACAAAGAGACGCGTAACAACGGCACGTGAGGAGTCGGGCGCTGAGCGCTCACAGTCAGGCGCGCAGCGGTCATCGTGACAGGCGGCGGATGTCCACTGCAACCCGCTCACGATGCGATCAGAGCGGCGCAACGGTTAGATGTGAACCGATAAGAAGCGTCACCGCAACGCTCGCCATTGCGTCTTTCGCTGTGTGTGCACCATCTTCACGAGCGCCGCCAAACTGTGGCTGGGAGTGTTCATCAAAACCCATCTGCCGAATCAAGTCCGGTTATCGCACGGCGTGTGACCGCTGCGGCGATCGGCGTGGGTGCCCAATGAGCGCGCCAGTCGGGAGGCGTTTGTGGAGCGCGTTTCCCACCCCATCCGACCCAGCGTCCCACGCCTTTCGTCATCCCCACAAACGGCGCTATCGGTTCAAACCCAAAACAAACCAAAACGATGTTACATGGTGGGCGCATGTACAGTTACTGAAGTACAGTGCGCGCTCGTGGCAATTATTTTTGGCAAGGATTTTTTGATCTGTTTCGGTTTTCAAGTGTCGGCAATTGAGAGGCTTCAAATGTTGGGTGGTGGTGTGAGAGGGGAAGAGCGGAGGGGATGTTATATGGAGGCGAACAGACTCGATTGAGCAGCAGCGGTGTGTTTGTGCGTGGCCGTGTGAAGCAGCAGAGTGACTGATAGAGCGCAAAGGAGAGCGGCGGGCTTGGGCGCTGGAAACGTTGGTGCTGGTGGTGGTGGTTGTGGTATCGGGATACGGGCTGGTTGGTTGGCACACGGACAGGATGAGCGCAGAGCAGTATGACTTGCTGTTCAAGCTGCTCCTGATAGGAGACTCTGGAGTGGGAAAGTCGTGTCTGCTGGTCCGCTTCGCAGATGATTCGTTCAGTGAAAGTTTTATTTCGACCATCGGCGTCGATTTCAAGATCCGCACCATGAAGCACGGAAATCGGAATATCAAGCTCCAAATCTGGGACACGGCCGGTCAGGAGCGCTTTCGCACCATCACGTCTTCGTATTATCGCGGCGCGCACGGAATTATGATTGTTTATGACACCACGGACCTCGAGTCTTTCGAGAATGTCAAGTCATGGCTGCGGGAGATCGGCAGATTCGCGAACGCAAATGTTAGTAAGCTGCTGGTTGGAAATAAGGCAGACCTTGAGAGTGAGCGCGCCGTCGACACCGCTATGGCCCAAGCCTTTGCTGACGAACATGGCATGAAACTTCTCGAAACGTCTGCAAAGACTGCACAAAACGTCGAGGAGGCGTTCCTCGCCATGGCACGTGAAATCGAGGACGCGGACAATTTCCAGCCCATAGCAAGGCCGGAGCGGGCCAGTATTAATATCAATGCGAAGGATGCAAACGTCAAGTCTGGCGGCTGCTGCTAGAATGAAACGCTCGCCATGCCGCCCGCCTGGATGCGTGCTCACCACAGGTCATGGTGCGCCGTGTCGCTGGTTTCTTCATTTATTTTGTTCAAGCTTCCATCATCGGCAAGCATATGCTGGCGGTCATTCATCGAGATTCACCCTGTAAAGCCAAAGTTCCTTCTTCTGAGTCGCATCCTATGGCGAATGCGCTGCGGCTTCCGCAAACGTTTCTTCTCGGAGCCACGCCGAGTCATCACAGCACAGGTACACGGCATCAAACTCGCTCAACACCACAAAGGGCCACGGGTTGACGTAAATCCACGGAAGCTCGGCGCCTGAGGACTTTGCGCGTTTGTAAAACTTCGGAATTTGCACACAAGAGTCCATCCAGTCCTCCTTCTTCAGTGCTCGCTCCAGTAACTCCATAACCATCTCACTGTGGCGCCCTGTTTGCACATGCACCGGCCCTCTGCCAGATCGTAGAAGGCCTAGTGGGACACATTGCCGCTAGTACAAGTAAAATGCGAGCTCGCCGTAAGGCCTGCCCTCCCATCGCGCCGGGAAATTCCACAAGCGTAATTTAGGCATGCCCCTGTACTCGTCGTTCTGAAGACTCGACATACCAAGGGCGTTCTTGATGAACCAGAGCGTGCCTGGAGACAGAAACTCCGAGCCAAAAGCTGCCATCGGCAGCAATGGAGCCATCATTTGCCCAGACGCAAAGCGGGACATAGCCCTGTTCTCGATCTCGTTCGGTATCTGATCAAAAAACTTAATCTTGTACGTCGAGACTCGTGCGTAGTCCTCGCGCGTGCGCTGCGCAACAATGTCTGGCATATCCAGGCCTACATCTGCACCGCAACCGAGACTTGATAGTTCGCTGTGCTTGATCTGATTCTCAACCGGAATCGGAAGTGCCGGCGTACCTAAATACTCAAGATTTCTGCGGTCTGCGGTCTGCAAGCTACTAAATGTCGTGCTCCAGTCCGCCTCCATTATCGAGTAGAATACCGCGTCCAGAGGGATAACTCTCTCTAATGCTAATATCATGAAAAGAGCAGTAGAACTCACACTCGTCTTGTCCGAATCGTCCACCTCAGTTTGTAAGACAATGGCGCGAGATGCCTTGTCCGCACCGAGCGATCGTAAGATTGTTTCCTTGGTCGGGTCAGCACAGGATATCGATATGCCAGGTCGTGTGTGTTCTTCAATCAAGTCCGTGCTGAGGTCAGGCAAAATAATCAAAAACTCTGTGCGAGTCATCCCAGAACATAATCCGGCCGGGTCATCCAAGTCAAGTGCCCTTTGTTGTCTCTCGAATGTTTCCACTATGGCCAAAGCGCGAGCAAGTATGTTGCCATCAAATCCGCAAATGAGCACGAGACTTGGTTTTTCGTCCGCTTTTTCCGCCGCCATAACATTTGGCACGTCTTCGTCTGCGTCAAATAACATGTTGACCTCGTCGACTGCAGCCGCACGATCTGCCTCTCTCATAGACTCCCAGCGAGCTTCTCGACGCAACTTGTACACCTGGGACGCACCCTTGTGCAAGTCACGGCGTCCTTCGCCCTGCAGTAACAGCATCGTCTTTCGAAACAGCATGTCCTCAGATGCAGAGCTGGAATTGCGAAAATATTCCAGGATAAATAAAAGCTCGTACTGTTCGTCGTTGCACAATACAATCGCGCCAACGTCCTGGCCACCACTGAGCGTTTCTTCCTTGTCGTCCTTTTTCGTACGGTACTGATATATGAAACGAGAGCCGTGAGTGACTGAGATGATACCGACCATGAGCACGCCCGTGCGGGCAAATAATTCGGACGCCAAGGCCGATGGGTGCATCCCAGTAATGTTCTCGGAAAGGCGTACAGTCCGTAGCACCTGCTTTCCGCCGCGCTTGAACTCTTCCGCCCAAGGCTGATCGGTGGGGACAATTTGTGCTGGATGATGCGACATCATCAGGGTGAGCAGGGTTGCAGCGCCCTCTACACGTAGTGATGTTGCGAACAGGCCCAAGAGTAATTCGCGACTGTTAGCAGCCACGCCTCGCATTTCATAGAAGGTGCGGTTCGCTTTGACCTCCGGTGTGCCGAGGGCACGCATCGCGAGAAACTCACATTCCGGGCGAGTGAATGCAAGCACGGTTGGCCGGGTGTTGGGCGCAAAGTCACGCACCACAATCGCAGTCACCAAATTCACCTGCTCCGCGCTCAAGTCATCGTCCACACGCGGCTCCACAGAAGGACAGTAGTATGCCTCGGCGTTATCGAACTTTGCTCGTGCACGGTCCTCAGGGTCGAGCGGCGAGCCGTCGATGTAAAATAGACGCTTTGAATCAACCTCGTCCGGGTCAAACACAATATGGTAAACCTCATCGTTCCAGTCTAGACCCTTTTCTAGCACCACGATTTGAGTGAGAGGCGAACATGCATACACGTCGTCGAAAAAACCCGTCGAGAACGACGCCAACTCATCTGGCGTCGGTTTCCCTGCAAATACTATGTGAAAGAAATCTGCACGACGCGAATATGCACCGCCGCCGCGTTGAAGCTCATTGATCACTTCGAGCAAATCACCGATACGGTACGCAAAATAGAAAAGCGCACTTAGAATCATGAGCGTGACAAATGCAAGTGAAAAGTAATTGGAAGGTAACATGTCACCATAGCCAACTGTCGTGAGAGTCACCAAGATGAAGTAAATACCATTGAACGAGTTCCACTCAAAGTCGTAAGAAGAGTTGTCCCAGCTCGCTTGCGGATTGCCGAGCTGCTCGAGAATTGTGATTAGCGCTGCGAAACAGTAGAACATACAAAGCAAAAACACCATCCACAGAAACGCGTCCAGTTTTGAAACGATCGGGAACGGCTTTTCCGGATTTCGCGTGGGATACCACAAGAATGCAAATACAAAATATGCAGAAAAGGCGCGCAGGAAGATGAGATTGGCAGATTCGACAAGATTCGTACCGCGCGCCCACATGGATGGAAGCGAGAGACACTCTACGATGACAATCAGACTCGTCCAGCAGATATACGGATTCTTCTTTGGAAAAGGCATGAAGATGAAGCCCATGAGATCCGCGACCGTGATAATGGCCGTAAAGACCAGCACAACGGTATCAATTGCTGTTCCCGACGCGCCGTCGCTCTGCACCGACCCAAAGCTATCAACAAGCGTAACAACCACCAGCGCACAGTTCATGACGAGAAGCAGCGCAAAAGGAAACAGGCCAAGCTTTGAAATAACGGTTTTAAGCGCGTGTGCTTTCCACCGCGAGAGTGCCATGTTGCTGCGCGCATACCGTTCCCAAAAGCTAGACCGGTTCGTAAGCTTCTCCAATGCGGCCATTGATGATACTCTTATCTCATCCTTCTCACTGAGATTTCCATACTCGTCCTGCGAGTCACGGACAGACCCTTTCCCTGAAGTTACCCGTCGAATCAGCGAGGCTCCGATGCTTTTGGACGAGGTGATGTTATGCATTGTCATGCGCTTCTTCTCTGCCTGCTTGAGGTTCGCGTGAATAATGCGCTCAATTTTGGACGGCACTTGCATGTGAATAACCACGGTAAGCGGGTACGCCAACCCAACGACGACCAGTAAAGCAAATCCGGCTGCAATGACGTAGCCGAAATTCGGCCACTGAGAGCCATTCAGTACCTGCCGCTGCACCAGAGGCACCTCAACAAACTGCTCCATCTTTCCCCCTCAGCAACTGCAAACATACAGAGTCAACCTGTCGCGTCGCTCTCCCCCTTCGATGCCGAATCTGGCGGGCTGTCGCTCTCGCTCGCCTCCCCCCGTTCGTCCCTTTCACGTAGACCAGCAAATCTGCGTGGACCCGACCCGACAATCTTCCACAGGCTGAGCGAGATGCAGGGTGAAACAACAGATGGACGTTCCACGGCATGCCATCTGTATTGGCATCCGCGATGGCAACCGGAGAATTTGACGGGACACCTGTGCCGCCCGCTGCTGCATCTGCAGTCGTGAGTGCAGGAAGCAGCGAACACGGTGCGGGCCGCAGGGCAAGGTTGAGGAGAAAGACCGTGGACAGGTGGGAGCGAGTAAAGAAGAAGATTCTGGCGCTTGAGCATGGACAAGAGGACGAGACCGCAGATGTAGAGCACTGGAAAAGCCACGACGACGACAGTGACACGCTCGATTCGGGACCGCTGCGTATGAAGAAGAGCACGTCGTTTTCAGGGCTGCCTGGAAAAGTCTCCTCCCCTTCCCTGACTCGCCCAGAAGCGAGCGGGGACCGTGCGACGAAGGAGTGGAGCCGTAGCACTTTGAATTCTGGAGAGCCGGAACGTTATTTGCATCAGATGTCTCCTCACCTCAAGTCCCACCCACGGACCGAGAACACACCCGGAACACTAGACATGGACCCATCATCGTCAAGTTCGACGCGGTTGCCGTTGGATAGCCGTGCTGATATTTCTCGGCGGAGGAATTTACGAGTATCACATCGCAGTCGGTGCATGTCAGAAAGCGAGCTCACTCATCTGGTTACGAAGGCGAATGAGGATGCCGTTGACATCGATCGAATGATTTATTCACCCACGTTATGCTCCTTTGTACGCGTGCCTGCCGATACGAAAGCGCAAGTGGACTGATGGACATGTCGGACAAAAAGGAGCTACAGGAGAGAGCGAAACTATATTTTGAGCAGTCTACGTCACGGGCTGCGTGCTGCATTTCAGGGAAAGTACGTCGTCCGCAGAATTCTTTTCGCCTCTGCTCCCATTTTGAGAAAACAGGTCTGAGCATGGCTTTCTGCATCAAGCGTGACCTGAGCAGAGGCAGTTGGGGGTCCGCATGTGAGTGGAGAGGAAAAGTTCAGCGCATCAAAGCTCCAGAATTTATTCGCAGCATTTGATGAGGTCGGTGACCCTGGCCATTCTAGCTCTGCCTGCAAAAAGATTCTGCTCGTGTGTTCGCCATAAAAAGACCATCACGCTTTGTGCAAGTGCACGCGAGGCGTCAGAAAAGGCGACTTGTTCGACTTGATTAATGCGATCGACAATCAGGTAAGCTTTTCGGGCTGAGAACGGCAATGGCATGCCCACATGGTTTTGTTTGATCCGATCGGGGCGTTTGCTTTCACCGATGTGAGTGCGTGACTTTTACTCAGGAGGGATCGTCGTCGTCCGATGTATACTCTGTGCTCTCGCTGCTTTCTGAAAAATCGGCTGCGCTTGGTAGTTGCCCTACCGCAGATGTGCTCCGATGGACCTCGCCATCCACGGAGAACAGCATCCGGCGAAGCACGCCTACGAGCCCAATTAGGCTCAGCGGAGCTCCCTTGATTTGTCTCAGAGGCATCATCGCAGTCATGTTCATGTACACAATTGCACAGTACAGCCACGCATAGCATGCATAGAAAAAGGTTTGAGTTGATATCGAAGCACCGCCGGCCGCAAAGGCGACAGGATTCGCACTAGTCTGGTCGAGCGCGAGCATGAGCGGCGCCCAGGACACGGTGTAGTGGTGATGTCCCACAACAATAATACCGAACAGCTCGCCCACAGCAACCGCGTCAAGCCTTCGCGAAGCATTGAGCACACGCATGATGATATAAACAATATATGCCCACAGCCACAAGAGCTGAAAGTGGAAGAAGAGCCATGCGTTCATCGCCGCGAGCGAGCGGAATGGATCGCAGCGGAACATGACTGCGCACGATAGCACGAGCAGCCAGAACGCAGCGGCGCTGGCGTCTGCAAAAAAGATGGCGTATGAAAGTGAGATGCGGCGCCGCAGCGCGCGGATAACGCGCACCATGCCCGCAACCCAGAGGAGAATGCAACCGTAGAGCACGCACTGCATCACACTGAGGAAAAAGCGGGATGGGCCGGACGCGCGTGCGTGCTCGACAGTGAGAGCGGCCGCACGCTCTACTAGCGCATCCATGCTGGGTGTGACAGAACGCCACCAGCGGCGTAAAATGGACGCCTCAAAGCCGCGCAGCTGCGCGACGCTCACGTCAATGATGGTGCGTAGCGGGCGCTCCTTGACGTGGCTGACTGCCAAAGGCGAGTCGCGGCTGTGCATTTCACGCAAGATTCCATGCATGTTATCTACATCCCTGACGAGCTCGAGCATGCTCCGCTCCATGGCCACGATCTTCTGGCGCGTCTGATCCACGCTCAATTTATTGGTCGCCAGCTCTGCCTGGAGCGCGAGCTTGCGCTGCACGTCCACGGCGTGCGCCTCGAGCGCGAGCTGATGCCGCGAGTCGAGTTCGGAGTGCTGTGCCTGCAGCGCAGTGGCCTTTTCCGTGAGCGCGGCAATCGCTTCATCCAGCGCGCGCTCATCCGCATACAGACGCGCGCGGATCTCCAACAGCTCATCCTCGCTCAGCTCGGCTCCATTTTCCGCATGCGCCGCAATCGACCCGTACCCAAGCACCGCCACCAGCAGCAGCACAGCCACCACAACTGCGGCCCGCGCCGAGCGGCTCATCCTCTCTCGTTTCGTCCTCGGCACCCGCACCCACGCTTCGTTGCCACCCCACTCGCGCGTGCCGGCTCGACGTAACCTCGGCTGTACACCCGCTGTACATCTCACTCGCAGTACTCTTACTGTACATAATATGTGTACTGCGGGTGTACAGCATATTTTGGTCTGCTCGAGGTTTCAGTTCGCGGACGGTGCCCGAATCGAAGAGGAAGCGTGAGCGGCGCACACGGAACGCACGGCTGGCGACGATGCCTGCGCTGGTGCTGAGCTGCGGCTCGTTCTCGCCGCCAACGGTGATGCACTGCCTGATGATGGAGACTGCGCGGAACCACGCGGTGCACGCGCTGGGCGAGCGCGATGTGATCGGCGTAGTGTCGCCGGTGAACGACGCGTACCGCGCGAGCAAGCCGGGTCTGGTCGCGGCGACGCACCGCGTGGAAATGCTGCGGCACGCGTTGCAGCGCAGTGCGTGGGTCCATGTGAACACATGGGAATCAGAGCAGGCGCGCTTCGTGCGTTCGCATGAGGTGGTAAGTCATGTGCGCGCGCAACTCGCCAAGAACGCCGAGCCGGCGAGCATGCGCGTCCTGTTCGTGTGCGGCACCGACGTGGCGGTGGACATACTGGAGCGACGCGGATGGCCAGAGGATAGCGTGCAAGCGCTGCTGAGCAAAGCAGAGCTGCTGATCATGCCGCGGCCTCCGTCACCTGCTGCTGGCGATGCGCGAAACGTGCATCAAGCGCAGGTGGATCTTCACCAGCTCGTGCACGAGGACGTGCGAAACGCGAGCCTTGCGTCTCGTATTCATGTCCTGACAGACGCGCCTGTGGCGAATATCAGTTCCACACTGGCACGCAGGATGCTGCGGCGCGGATACAGTGTGAAGTATGTTTTGGATGAATCTGTGCGGCAATACATCGAGGAGCACGGGCTGTACGGGCGCGAGACGGACGCAGGCGAGTGACAGATGCATAGCGCCCACGCGTCCAGCCGCACCCAGCTGCTCGCTCACCGTTGCGTCGCTCTTGCACAGGTACTCCGCGCGCTCGCCACTCGCGCTGAGCGCAGCTACCAGCCTAAGCACTGACCTCTGAGCTTTGCTCATTATCTCCTTCATTTGAAGCTGCACGACTCTGTCCGTACACAAAGACGGACCCAGAGCTCTGTGTCAGTCCTGTCCCGTCTGACATGCTTCCGAGACCGGAGAGGCTGACACTGAGCGCGTCTTCGTGCTCGCTGGCCCCACTGGTGTTCATACCTTGTTTCGTTCCTTTGCTACTTCTACTTCTGCTGGTGCTGATGCTGCTGCCGCCGCTGCTACTACTCCAGCTCATTCTTGACGCTTTGGAAGGATCCTCATCAAACACAATGTCCTCTTCGGGAAGACTGAAGCGATCATCTTCCCTATCGTTCAGCTCGTGCTCATTCTGCCTATGCGTTGCTTGGATCAAGGGCTCCCTTTGCATGGTATTCTCGACCTTGACTTGTCGATCTGGTTTCCATGCTTTGTTCAAGCTGTCCGCACGAACGCGGAGCAATAGCGCGGGGTCATCTGCGCTCAGCTCCTGCAGCGGGTCGTGGTCAATTTCTTTGGGCTTCTCTTGCAGACCAGAACCAGGAGGCGATTGAGAATGCCCGAGCGACGGTGCGGTCGGCATAGCCTCAATTCGAGTCTCTCGCTCACCTCGCGCTTGCGTGCGTTGGTCAGGAGCGCTTCCAGCTTGCGCATGCGCTCCGTTTCAAACGCGCGCTGCTTCTCTTGCTTGAGATACTGCTCGGCTTGTGCTTGCTGCACAGTTCATTACTTCTGCAAACGATGCTGCTCGAGACACTGCATTTCAGCTTGGCGCTGCATCATTTCCTCGCGCAGGCTGAGCTCGGGCCGATTGGTTTTGACGAGCTCCTCGCGGACCACGTTGACCACATCATACACGCACACGCCGATGTATTTCTTTGCCTCATGCGCAGCCATTTGTCGAATTTCGGCTGCTTTGGCTTCTTGAAGGCCAAAATACGCGTTTGTATTTGGATTTCGTCACCAGGATTTCGTCACCAGGATTTTGTTTCCTGGATTTCGTCTCCTAGATGCCGAAATCTTGCGGGGCGCCTGTGCCGGGTAGTCCGGGGGGCAAGCGAATCTTAAGCAGGAGTGACACATTTGCTCTCTGCTGGTATGCCTCGGGATATTGTCTGGGATTCTGCACTTCATGCTCAGAACCCGGGTTCACCGCGAGCGCAAAGACCACCGTCTGCGTTTTCACCGAGCTATGCTGCGTGGCGTGCGCGTGCCTGTTATAATGCAAATGAGCACTAGCACCACCGCCGCCGCCGCCGTCTGCGCTCTCGCTCGGTAGCCGTTTCAGTTCTGTGCCAATGATCGCATCCAGTGTTTGCACCTCTAACACCCTTTCGTCCGCCTCCATCTGCTTCCAAACTTTCGCGCTTTCTCTCCCTTCACAACTAGTGTCTCCACTTCCCACTCCTTGCGCGTTTCGACCCGCCTCCTCAAACAAACCACAGAATCCCTAGGAACCATCCAGCGCCTATGACCCGTCGAACGAGCGTCACATCTGAAAAACTGACAGCTTTTTACTAGGCTTTACCATACACCCCTACCTTTGTCCACTGGACCGCTGGTTGGTCGAGACATCGGGATCAGCGAGGCGCTTTCGTCCCTGTTGAGTTTACGGAACCAAGCAGATGCATTCTGCAAGCACATTAATCAATTTGCTCGTTGGCACGCGCGCATGAGATGTCATTATCTGTTCCTTCAAGTTCGCTCTTTGTTTCCACTGTGACCTTGCCATGGGCCCCTCTACTTCTAGTCTCGTCGCTCGCCGACACACCCTTGCTTTCAAAGCCCAGGTTCGGGCACGCCGTGTGAATGTCCGCGTGTGCTTCTGCAACTAGATGTCGGCGGGAGCGCGATTTTAGAACGACCACGTGCCTGGAAATATATCTCGCGGGTACAGACTAGGACCGGCTGCCATAACAATTTCCAAACGACCAGGTCTCCATGGATAAAATAAGCGTTGAAGAACTTTGCAGAAGTTTTAAGTATTCAGCGTTTTCCGGCCTGAACTGAGGATTCGCGAAATGGTCACTCCTGGTCCGTAATCGCCACCGACACATCCCAGCCCAGCACTTTGTCGTTACGAGGCCCGTTGTCATCAATGCTGCGCCTTTACTCTTCCTCCTTCTTACCTCCTTTGTCTCTGAGCAAGGCCTGACCGGCGAGTCCGGGCCGGCGCGTCGCCTTTTTGTACCCGTACTTTCGCCAGAGACAGCAGGGCGCCAAAAGAAATGACAATGCAAATTATTGTCCTTTCTGCGCACGTCTAAAAGTTTCTGGAACCTCTAAAAGCTTCTGGAACCTCTAAAAGCTTCTAGACGTGCGCAGAAATGCCAATGATTTGCATTGTCATTTCTCTTGGCGCCCTGCTGTCTCTGGCGGAAGTAAGGGTATAAAAAGGCGACGCGCCGGCCCGGACTCGCCGGTCGGATCTTGCTCGGAGACAGAAGAGGTAAGGTGAAGAAGAGAGAGTGAACGCACAGCACTGAAAGCACACACCGTCTCATACGCGACAGACACGGCGACCATAAACCTTGAAAAGAGGTCTACAACAACCAATACCTTGTAGAAGCCACGTCCCGTTTTTGGCGAAATGGTGAGCAGATCTGCTACTACCACTTCAAATCGCCTAGTTGGGCGCCGCCTCCCGACCGGAACCTGCTGCTGACGACTACCTTTTCGTCGCGCAAAGACACGACACGGCTGCAAAAACGCACGGATGTCCGCTGTTTGACCAGGCCACCACCAAAGCCCACTTGCGACCCTGCTAATCGTCTTGGCAACGCCCATGTGGCAACTGGCGCTCGTCGTGTGGTACTAATCGAGTACTCTACTCAGGAGTGCGTCCGGCACCACACGCCTTAGCGGCTTTGTTTGCGCCCATAGGATTCCGTCTTCGTCGAAGAAGTACTCGGGCTCGCTGAACTGCGGCCGCTGAGAATTCATATTCGCTATTTCCTTAGTAATTTGTTCATCCTCTACGTAGGGCGCCTTGAGCTCCCCCTTGCCCGGAAGGTTCCGTGCTTTCTCCAAAGAGTTCGCTGCCGATGACACGATACTTTCCATGCGCTCGTCAGACGATTGCAAGGGCTCGTGAGCCAGAAGCGGCTGACGCGACAGCGCACCCGGCACCTTGTTGCTTGACCCTTTGATGTACTCCAGCACAAAACTATAGTCCGAAGGCACGTGTGCCCACCGCGCCAAGCACCCTCGCGTTTCCTTTAAATTCAAGAGCCTTTTTAAAGGCTCGTGATCAGAACGAATGCAAATGGACTCTCCAGAAAGGTAATGACGACATTTCCGCACGGCCTAAAGGACGGCGAAGCACTCGAGCTCCGTGATGAGATAGTTCTTCTCCGCTGGAGTCAGTGCTCTCGACAGGAAACACACAGGATGGAACGAGGATTCCACACGCTGGTAAAGAGCGGCTCCAACACCCAACATTTGTCATGATTGACCTCCTCCACTGTACCGCTTTACCAACGCTCTCCACTGTACGCCAACAAGACCTTGGTTGTAACTGGGCCCTGTAGTTACGCGTAGGGTTTATAAAAAAGCACAGTAGGGTAGGCTAGGATAGGTAGAGAAGGCCGCCGTAGACGGCAGCCAGAAAAGAGTAAAAGGGAGGGCCGACCGGGCCAGTGGTATTGGGGTTAGGCTCTCTCTCGGCGGGGTTGAGGGGGAAGGGCGCGGCGTGAGGGCTGGAGCAGCCTATTACGCGGCACATCAGTGCATCAACAGATACGGCACGAATGATGCAGCGTTCCGATTTGCGACTCAAAAGCCGTTTCGGACCTGGCTTCTGGCGGACAATTTGGCGCCCCCTGGACGCGAGATAACGGCTCACAGTCGCATAGGACGGTCGCGAGCGATCTGGGCGAGGCTTCAGAGCCTTCGCAATGGCTCGCACCGACAGCTCCTGGCCCGCAAGGGCGTCGATCTACCCTTTTTCGCGTTCCGACAGCCACGCCGCCATCGTTCGGCCGTTGCGCGCTCACTTTCGATCCGGAGACTCTCCACTTGCGCACAGAAGGATCAATCAGCGAGCGAAGATCCTTTGAGCACCTTCTGATGGTCTGGGGAAAACAAAAATGTGCGCGCCGCGCCTTGGTTCATCGTCATGCTCGATGATGGCAGTGTTAAAAAAAGAGTTAAGAATAAGTTTTCCACCTAGATAAGCTGTTTTACTGTGAGATCCAATTTTTCGGACCACAATGCAGGTGTTGCGAACATCTTGGCCAGAACTGTACATAACATATTTACTCTCACTGACTTTTTATAATACTTGAACGTGAAGGCAGCTTCACGCAGGACTTCCACGCGCCCTTGCCGCGTCCTGACTGCAATTGAAGCATTGACAAAATTATTTCTGCGCGATCAGAAGCTCTGACGGGAAGGTCAGCGTGCACGTCTGAATGTCTGCGTTGCCTGTGCACGTGTACTCGTAGTCGTTGAACGAATCCTCAACACCGTTTCCAACAACAGCCGCCGGCGGCACAAACCACTGGCCCTGCGTTCCTCCGCGGCAGATCACGTACATCAGCGCGTTCATACCCATCGCAACCAGCGGCGTCAAAACCCACGACGCAATCACCTTGAGCAACAGCTTCCAGTTCACCTTCTTGTACCCCTGCGTCTCGCACAGACCGGCACCAACCACTCCACCCACGCTGCAGTGCGTCGTCGACACAGGGATGCCAATGTACGAGGCTATCAGCACAGAGAACGCCGTCCCAAGCTCAGCGCTCAGACCACGGATCGGCGTCATCAGAGTAATGTTCTGCCCAATCGTGCGCATCACCTTCACGCCGAACAGCCACAGCCCGACAATAATGCCGACCGTGCAGTACGCCAGCGCCCAGTACTCGGGCGACGGCTTGCTGACCACGCTCGCGTACTCAATCGTCTGGTACACAGCAATCAGCGTTCCGCTCGAGTTGCCAATGTCGTTGGCGCCGAACGCAATCGCCTCATAGCACGCAGACACCATCTGCCCAAACGCAAAGCGCGACTCCAGCTCAGGGTGCCAGATGTCGTTCGGCACCAGCCCATCGGCCCGCAGGTCGGCGTCAGACCTCATGACCGAGCTCACCACAGACATCGCGTTCGAGCGCTGCGAAGCCCCAGACACGGCAGCAGCGCTGCCCACCGCCGGCGCCATCGCAGCCGCCGATGCAGCCGGCGCCGATGCAGCCGCCGATGCAGCCGCCGATGCAGCCGCAGCCTCCTCGTCGTGCTCGCTCGACGAGCTCACCTCGTTCAGTTCGTCCACATCCTTGGCCACAACCTCGTCCTTGTCGTGGAAGCCACCAATCAGCCCGCGCTTGGCATAGTATGCATTGATGGGCTTGTGCAGGTACACGATCCATCCAACTGTAAGCGCAGTCGCCACACCGAACGAAATGCCCAGGTTCATCCCCACCGCATCGTCGTCGTAAGTGAACGTCACAAAGATCAGGAGGGTGATGAACGCCAGGAACACCACAATGCCCATGTAGTAGATCTGCTGCCTCAAGCCCCAATCCAGGCGCGACTCGTCCTGCTGCACCTTGCGAAGGAACCAGTGCTTCGCAGCGAGGTAGAATGCGGCAGAGAAAAGACCCGTCACCGTCGGGGACGCCACCCACGAGATCACAATCTTGCCCACGCCCGGCCACCAGTCAATGCCAGACCCGCCAAACTGCACCAGCCCAAAGCCCATCACAGACCCGACAACCGTGTGCGTCGTCGACACAGGCATGCTCAGCCAGGTCGCAAAGCTCACCCACAGACCCGTCGAGATCGCCGCGGTCATCATGCCAAGCGCAAACAGCTGCGGAATGTCCGCAAACATCGTGTAGTTCACAATGCCCTTGCCCACGGTCTTTGCCACCTGCGACCCAATCGTCATGGAGCCCAGCGTGATGAAGATTGTCGCCGCTATGCACGCCTGTGTCACCGTCAGCACCTTGGCGCCCACCGACGTGCCAAAGCAGTTGGCCACGTCGTTCGCGCCCATCGACGCGCCCTGCAGGAACGTCGCAATCAGGCAGATTGCGAAAATCCACTGCCACGGCTGCATCTGCGTGGTCCCCGAGAAGGAGTCAATGTTGTAAGTTATCGTCGTCTCCATCTCAAAATCCCTTTGCACACCCTCCCGGGTGTGGTCGTCTGTGCACCGCCGCTTCCGCTCCCATGCCTTGCCCTTCCTGCCTGCCAGCGCCAGCTGCCGTATGACGCCGGCCCGTCCTCGTGACCATATACCGCGCGCGCGCATGCCGCCTGCGAGGCAAGCAACGACGGCCTCCGAGTCGGACGCGCGAGGCGCACGGTCAGCAAACCGACCCATCGCCGCAACGGACTTTGGACGGAATCTCTGGCCCACGCGCGGAACGCAAGCAGGTATCGAATCGCACCGCGCGCCGCCCGCCCAAACGGCTACCTTTTTGTAGCGACGCGCACAGCCGCAGTGTACTTGCGGTGAGCACGCACGACCGGCTCAGGGCCGCGCGTTTCATTTTCATTTTTTCAGTAACAGAACGGCTTCATCTCGCGTGTGCTCGCGCCGCACGATCTGTGGCGCGCCCATCAGTACAGCGCAGCCGCGCGCGGTACAGTGCGTGTGGCCTCGCGCGCGCGTTTTGCTAGCAAGTCCGGAGCGGCCCCCGACGCATGATGAGCATCGGCTCGCAGTCAGCAGCAAAGGATTCACTTCTCCGCGGCGCAGGCACCGAACCCATCGCCTCATCCGCGCCCACAACATAGGCCCCATCGCTCGAGCAGAGCCGTGCGTGTCTGGTGAGTGCGAATCTAGCTTTTACGCAGAATCGGTTGTCATTCTAAATGTGACGTCGGGACGCTCGTATACGCCCTTGAACTTAGCAGTCGCGGAGAGCGTGAT
The DNA here is from genome assembly GCA_008690995.1 of Porphyridium purpureum. Lineage (NCBI taxonomy): Eukaryota > Rhodophyta > Bangiophyceae > Porphyridiales > Porphyridiaceae > Porphyridium > Porphyridium purpureum. The sequence goes on along the minus strand of VRMN01000002.1, from coordinate 1,277,601 downwards.
TGGTTTGCATGGCCAAACCAAACCAAGGTACTATGGAAACAGTTGAAGACCACGGCGACACATACGACGCCAAGTTTGATTGTCTCAGACTTACAGAGTGCGAATGCGAAGGTTTTCAAGTCTGCCGGCTGTAACAACGTCTCACGGTTGCATCGGAACAAAGGCGTTAGCACGCAAATGTGCAAGTATCGCATATGTACTATGCGTGGCGACAAAGACGAACACAGAAGTTAGTCTTTGCTACTGTCATGGTGTCAGAAGTGGAATTAAGAAAAGCCTCGGACAGGAGCTAATATATTGCCTTCCTCAATGAAGTCAGAATACGTTTCACATACCCACTCACCGGAAACGTATGGCTCTGCTCGAACGATGGGGCCTATGTTGTGGGCGCGGATGAGGCGATGGGTTCGGTGCCTGCGCCGCGGAGAAGTGAATCCTTTGCTGCTGACTGCGAGCCGATGCTCATCATGCGTCGGGGGCCGCTCCGGACTTGCTAGCAAAACGCGCGCGCGAGGCCACACGCACTGTACCGCGCGCGGCTGCGCTGTACTGATGGGCGCGCCACAGATCGTGCGGCGCGAGCACACGCGAGATGAAGCCGTTCTCTTACTGAAAAAATGAAAATGAAACGCGCGGCCCCCAGCCGGTCGTGCGTGCTCACCGCAAGTACACTGCGGCTGTGCGCGTCGCTACAAAAAGGTAGCCGTTTGGGCGGGCGGCGCGCGGTGCGATTCGATACCTGCTTGCGTTCCGCGCGTGGGCCAGAGATTCCGTCCAAAGTCCGTTGCGGCGATGGGTCGGTTTGCTGACCGTGCGCCTCGCGCGTCCGACTCGGAGGCCGTCGTGCCGCTCGCCTCGCGGCGGCGGCATGCGCCCCGCGCGCGGTATATGGTCACGAGGACGGGTCGGCGTCATACGGCAGCCGGCGCTGGCAGGCAGGAAGGGCAAGGCATGGGAGCGGAAGCGGCGGTGCACAGACGACCACACCCGGGAGGGTGTGCAAAGGGATTTTGAGATGGAGACGACGATAACTTACAACATTGACTCCTTCTCGGGGACCACGCAGATGCAGCCGTGGCAGTGGATTTTCGCAATCTGCCTGATTGCGACGTTCCTGCAGGGCGCGTCGATGGGCGCGAACGACGTGGCCAACTGCTTTGGCACGTCGGTGGGCGCCAAGGTGCTGACGGTGACACAGGCGTGCATAGCGGCGACAATCTTCATCACGCTGGGCTCCATGACGATTGGGTCGCAGGTGGCAAAGACCGTGGGCAAGGGCATTGTGAACTACACGATGTTTGCGGACATTCCGCAGCTGTTTGCGCTTGGCATGATGACCGCGGCGATCTCGACGGGTCTGTGGGTGAGCTTTGCGACCTGGCTGAGCATGCCTGTGTCGACGACGCACACGGTTGTCGGGTCTGTGATGGGCTTTGGGCTGGTGCAGTTTGGCGGGTCTGGCATTGACTGGTGGCCGGGCGTGGGCAAGATTGTGATCTCGTGGGTGGCGTCCCCGACGGTGACGGGTCTTTTCTCTGCCGCATTCTACCTCGCTGCGAAGCACTGGTTCCTTCGCAAGGTGCAGCAGGACGAGTCGCGCCTGGATTGGGGCTTGAGGCAGCAGATCTACTACATGGGCATTGTGGTGTTCCTGGCGTTCATCACCCTCCTGATCTTTGTGACGTTCACTTACGACGACGATGCGGTGGGGATGAACCTGGGCATTTCGTTCGGTGTGGCGACTGCGCTTACAGTTGGATGGATCGTGTACCTGCACAAGCCCATCAATGCATACTATGCCAAGCGCGGGCTGATTGGTGGCTTCCACGACAAGGACGAGGTTGTGGCCAAGGATGTGGACGAACTGAACGAGGTGAGCTCGTCGAGCGAGCACGACGAGGAGGCTGCGGCTGCATCGGCGGCTGCATCGGCGGCTGCATCGGCGGCGCTGCGCATGGCGCTGGGCTGCATCGGCGGCTGCGATGGCGCCGCGGTGGGCAGCGCTGCTGCCGTGTCTGGGGCTTCGCAGCGCTCGAACGCGATGTCTGTGGTGAGCTCGGTCATGAGGTCTGACGCCGACCTGCGGGCCGATGGGCTGGTGCCGAACGACATCTGGCACCCTGAGCTGGAGTCGCGCTTTGCGTTTGGGCAGATGGTGTCTGCGTGCTATGAGGCGATTGCGTTCGGCGCCAACGACATTGGCAACTCGAGCGGAACGCTGATTGCTGTGTACCAGACGATTGAGTACGCGAGCGTGGTCAGCAAGCCGTCGCCCGAGTACTGGGCGCTGGCGTACTGCACGGTCGGCATTATTGTCGGGCTGTGGCTGTTCGGCGTGAAGGTGATGCGCACGATTGGGCAGAACATTACTCTGATGACGCCGATCCGTGGTCTGAGCGCTGAGCTTGGGACGGCGTTCTCTGTGCTGATAGCCTCGTACATTGGCATCCCTGTGTCGACGACGCACTGCAGCGTGGGTGGAGTGGTTGGTGCCGGTCTGTGCGAGACGCAGGGGTACAAGAAGGTGAACTGGAAGCTGTTGCTCAAGGTGATTGCGTCGTGGGTTTTGACGCCGCTGGTTGCGATGGGTATGAACGCGCTGATGTACGTGATCTGCCGCGGAGGAACGCAGGGCCAGTGGTTTGTGCCGCCGGCGGCTGTTGTTGGAAACGGTGTTGAGGATTCGTTCAACGACTACGAGTACACGTGCACAGGCAACGCAGACATTCAGACGTGCACGCTGACCTTCCCGTCAGAGCTTCTGATCGCGCAGAAATAATTTTGTCAATGCTTCAATTGCAGTCAGGACGCGGCAAGGGCGCGTGGAAGTCCTGCGTGAAGCTGCCTTCACTTTCAAGTATTATACAAAGTCGATGACAGTAAATATGTTATGTACAGTTCTGGCCAAGATGTTCGCAACACCTGCATTGTGGTCCGAAAAATTGGATCTCACAGTAAAACAGCTTATCTAGGTGGAAAACTTATTCTTAACTCTTTTTTTTAACACTGCCATCATCGAGCATGACGATGAACCAAGGCGCGGCGCGCGCATTTTTGTTTTCCCCAGACCATCAAAAGGTGCTCAAAGGATCTTCGCTCGCTGATTGATCCTTCTGTGCGCAAGTGGAGAGTCTCCGGATCGAAAGTGAGCGCGCAACGGCCGAACGATGGCGGCGTGGCTGTCGGAACGCGAAAAAGGGTAGATCGACGCCCTTGCGGTCCAGGAGCTGTCGGTGCGTGCTTTCAGTGCTGTGCGTTCACTCTCTCTTCTTCACCTTACCTCTTCTGTCTCCGAGCAAGATCCGACCGGCTAGTCAGGGCAGGCGCGTCGCCTTTCTATACCCTTACTTTCGCTACGGACAGCAAGGCGCCAAGAGAAATGATAATGCAAATCATTGTCATTTCTGCACGTCTAGGAGTCTTTAGAACCTCTAGAAGCTTCTAGAAACGGTCCATCGGCCTACCGGGTTAATGGCTTGCCGGTTTCGCGTGAACTGAAACGTTCGAGGTGACTAACCTTGAAGAGATAACAAGCAAGGTTTTTATCCGTTCGACCCAATTTTTCTAGAACGGCTCGATTAACTCGAAACGGGTAACCCACTAGATAGCTAGACAGCTAGACAGCTAGACAGCTAGACCGTCGGACCGTTTCTAGAAGCTTCTAAAAATTCCAGAAGCTTCTAGATTTGCAAAAGTGACCGTCATTCAGCTCTATTCCCCGACAGGCTATCCCACGGCGCGGAAGGTTGGTTCTTCTCCCACACACGCCTAATCTTTTATTTTTGTTCTAGGGCTACTTTCCCGCCGCCGCTCGCCGCGTCTTTATACGCTGGTCAAGAAATTGAGGGTTCGGGTAATCCTCAAAGTAATTGAGTACAGCTAAAACTGTGCCTGGTAAATTATTCACGCTAATAATTGACAATGACAATGATTTGCATTAATATTTCTTCCGGCGTCTTGCTGTCTCTGGCGGGAAATAAAGGTATGAATAGGCAATTGGCCTGCGCGGATTAGGCGGTCAGGTCTTGCTTGGAGACAGAAGAGGTAGGGAGAGTAAGAGTAAAAGACCTGCGGTAAAACCACTCTCGAACACTGCTGATAACAGCGCCGGACGTAGTAGAAAAGGAGAGTGACAAAGGTTGTTGTTCTGCAATTGAGAGACGTTTTGTAGTCACGGTTGAAAGGGAAGAAATTGTGCTTTCAGTCCCAGTGGGTACATGCCGACTCTCGCTCCGAGGCGCCGCGCACCTTCTAGACTGGAATCTGTTTTCCTCTCTCATATCTTCGCAAGATTTGAGTTCGACCACTCCAAACTTCTTTCAGTTCCATGTGTGGAGAGGGCAAAAGAGACATTTGACAGAGGTGGTAAATCTCGAATATGGTGTGCGAGGAACGCGTGGTGCAAGAAACACTCGCGCACGTACACGACACCCCCGCAAGAGTCCCACTGTGGTGAGCCTGGGGTGCAGAGGTTTCTCTTCGTTCTTCAAGGTTAAGACGGCAGTAGACAAGGTGTTTGTTACGGGAGGTCACTTGCGCATACCCCACCACCCCAGCGAGGAGCGCTTCTCAAGCGTGCCACCCGCGTTCCACGTATATTTGAGCCGCACTGTACCGTATGCTCTGTAAAGCTCACGCCCGCTGCGAGGACGGGCGAAAAACGTGTGCCTTTTTCAGGAGGTGGACTCACTGAATGCAGGGCCGGTCGAAAAGCAAATGCCAAGGCCGATTCACGCATCTGCCTACTGGCTGGTTGTGTATGCGTGTGCGTGTTTTGCGTGTCTGAGTGCACACAAGTGTAATGAAATCCTCATACTTTTGAGTGCTTGGTGTCGAGGAGTCAAAGGGGAGGGCGGATGGGACGGACGGACGGAGAAAAGGGGGAGGACAGAGAGACTGGTCTCGAGTGCCCGCGGTGGTGGGAACAGTGCGAGAGCGCATTGTATGGTGTCAGAATCGGTCTGGTGGAGGGAGGCGCTTGTGTGTTGGTTGGGTGGTTGGCGTGTTGGCGCGAAGCACGCGGTGAACGGTGCGTGTGTGTTTTGGTGGGTCTCGGCTTGAGCTCACACGTAAACGCCGCGGTCAAAAATGGCCGCGCAGGTTTTCCCGTCTGTGTTGAACATCTTGTTGGCCGATGAGGAGATAAATACGTGGCTGGTCAAGTGGATAGAGCCACGGCGCGATAAGGATGAGGGTTCCTTCTCGCAGCAGCTGTCGGAGGCTTCCCGTGATTCTGTGGCAAGCGATCTCTCGACGGATTTCGACGTACAGACGAGCTTTAACGATCCGATCGCGCCCCAAGAAAAGGCATGCATGCCGTATCTCCCGCGCCAGGAAGACCTGGACCGGGCCATCATATGGGACTTTGATATGGAGCATCAAACAAAATTGTCGTGTGCTGTCCTCATTCCAATGTCTTTGGGCTCGAATCAGAGCCGCTTTCTGCACGGTGTGATGATGCTTAACACCACTGTTGTCCCTCTGCCAAAGGGCGTGTCGGTACTTCCTGGCTTGCGCTTCTCAGCGTTTCGAACGCGATATGGCGTTGCTTACATTTCCGTGTCCTCTTGCACCGACGGTTCTGTCATTGTGACACTGAAGCGCATGTGGGACAACTTCCGCGTCAAGGTGGAGACGTTTCACACCCCTAGTGTCAAGCCTGGCGCGCAGCTACTGAGCTACACGGTGATTGAGCGCCCGGGTCTATGTGTGCAAGGATGCACCCCTGGCAGCTGCTTGTGTTGGCGTGCGATCTCGAGTCGCAGGACGGAGGATCAACTCTCCCAAAAGTATTCCTGGGTCGATTTTGCGGCAGCGTATGAAGAATTGCTTCGAGCCATTCTACTGGAAAATGCCGACATGAAGTGCCAGACATTTTTGGGAGATGGAAGTCTCTTGTTCGAGTTGAATCTGAAATCAAAGTTTCAGGTGACATCTGGTGCGATGTACCCGAACATTGATCATGTCAAGTTCTTGTTTTTTGATCGTCTTACCACCGCGTCGTCCATACATCATCGGCGAACAATCGACTGGACCGTCATGCTTGACTCGGACCTGGCTGTGACGAAACGCCAACGTTTGGACTCTCCGGTTGATTCCGGCTTTCAGCCGGAGGGCGAAAGTGACCCGGACACGCATCAGTGCAAGACCTGCGGCAAGGTATTTAATCGAGGTCGGGACTTGCGGCGTCACCTGAAGATGGTCCACGAGCGGGCGGAGCGATCTGTGTGCGACGAATGCGGTCGCACATTCAGTCAACGCTCCAACTTACTCTCCCACATACGCGTGGTTCACGAGAAGCGGCGCGACTTTGAATGCTCTGTGTGTTCGATGACGTTTTCACTGATGAGCAATTGGAAGCGGCACGTGCGGAATGTTCACCAGGAAGTAGCAGAAGAGTAAAGCAGCCGTCAGACATATGCTTCACTTCATCCGCCGTTCGCTGTGCTCATTCCTCCCGTTAATCCAACCAGTCACCACGGAGCGCATTCCAAGTGCCACGGCTGCCGCCGTTCGGTGACCGAGGACGCAAAACGCGCTCGAAGAAGTCGTTCGATCTGACAAAACGCTGAGGTACAGAGACGCGATGCCATCGTCTGACCTCGCATACCCGTAAACAGCACAACTGGCACGGGACACACAGCCAGCGACGAAACGGTTAAACAGCTTAACGGTTAGCGAGCGTGGCGAATATGATTCGGATGGATAGAACACCGTTATGCAAAGTGAAAAGCCGTGAGGCAATCAGTTGTTGTCTCCCGTCGCACTGACACGTGACGTGCCTTCACGGCTTCAGCGATTGAACGCGCTGAGAGGCTAGTCGAGAAGCGAGCGTTCAAGGTCTTGATGTTGGTATCGGTCGGGCTGGAGTTTTCGGTATGTCGGACCGGAAAGTGCCAGTAGCTGTGAAGTGATGGCGTCTTCGACGTTCCAGTCAGTGCTGAGGATTGTGCTGGAAGAGGAGGAAGTAAACGCATGGCTCGTGCGGTGGCTTCACCAGCCACTCGAGTCTGGTGCGGGCTCGCGATTCGACTCGACGGACGAGTCCAATGGGAATGCATCAAAAGCTGATGGAACGGAGCGCGACGAGTGGTCCTCGGATTTCGGTGTGACTAATCAGTTTGGGGAGCAGCTCACATCGCGAGAAATGGCGTGTTTGCCTTCTCTGCCGAGCCAAGAGGAAATGGACAATGCCGTCGTGTGGGACTTTGACCTGCAGCACCTCAACGAAGTGACCTTTGGAGTCATGATTCCGACGTGTCAAGAAATGAAGAACAGTCGTTTTGTGCATGCAGTGATGATGATCAACTCGTGGATGAATCCGATGCCCAAGGGCGTCACGGTCCTCCCTGGTCACCGTGTCACCGCTTTCAGAACCCGTTTCGGTTTTGCGCTCTTGGATGTGAGCTCGTGTACGGACGGCTCCGTTGTCATCATTCTCATGCGACATTGGGACAATCTCAGGATGAGAAGTGATGGCTTTCACGTCACACGCATCGAGCCGGGTGCATCGCTTTTGAGTCATGCAGTTCTTGAGCGGTCAGGTTTGTGCGTGCAGAGGTGTAGTTATGGAGCATGCGCCTGCTGGCGACTAAATTCATGCCGGAGGTCCGACGCAGAGCTCGCAGAAACGTATTCGTGGAAGGAATTTTCTGCAAGTTTACATCATGGTCTCATCGCCGAGCGCTTGTCATCACCCGACATGGAGCTGACGGCTTCCCTAGGTAGTGGGAAACTTGCATTCAAGACGAAGACAAACTCGGCATTCCAGGCATCTTTTGGGTCATCTTACAAGAACATGAGCCACCTCCAATTTTTGTTCTTTGACCGGCTGACTACAGCATCGTCCATTTGGCACAGTCGATCACTCGAGCGGGAAAGCAGTGAGCCACCGCAAGCCATGGCGGCAGACCGGAGGCATAGTCTACTGGAACGAGATTCCAGGTCAGGATCGGGATCAGGGTCTGGATCGAAGCGCTGTCCTTCGGATGATGTCAATCAATGCCCAGTCTGTTTCAAGGTGTTTTCGCGTTCGAGCGATCTGCGACGCCATGTCAAGACGGTCCACGAGGGCGTGCATTCATTTGCTTGCCAACAGTGTGAGCGAAAATTCAGCCAAGTGTCCCACTTGCGCCTTCACGTGCGCGCCGTGCACGAAAAGCGCCGCGATTTCGAGTGTGGAATCTGCACCGCGTTGTTCTCGACCACAAGCAACTGGAAGCGGCACATGCGTTCCTTCCATTCGGAGCTCGGCTGATGCACGTTGTTCTGCATCCGCAATCGCACCCTTTCTTCGCAGTGGCTTGCGTGGAGATCAGACATGAGGATTTCAAGCATTGAATGTCGATGTTTGAAAAGACTGGACATGGCATGTTTGGGATGCATGCTCATGGACGGCGAGCAGAACTAGATCGAGAGCGATCGGAGAGTGATTGACGAGGAAGTATGACGTACGTTGACTCGGTCCCGTTGCCATGTGTCTCACTCGTGGCACAGCCCGACCCGACGCTGCGCACAGTACTCATGCTGTACTCCCACCACCGCGCCGCGCCGCGCAACACATATTAAATACCGCGGCTTACAGCTTATAAAATGACATGGCTGGAAGCTCCTATGTTTTTGCGCCCCTTTTGATATGCGCGCCGATTTGTGCTGCGTGCGGCGTCGTTTTTTTTCTCCTCTTTTCGCGCACATGCCGCATACTGTTCTCATCCAACGGCTCCTTCCGAAGTCAGGCGGGGGTATATAAATAAAGCAGAGCCACCAACTCACGGGTGGTGAGAAAGAATATTCACTCCCCGACATAATATTGGTGCTAGACTGACCGACAGACAGAAAGACAGAAAGACAGAAAGACAGTCAGACAGTCAGACAGTCAGACAGTCAGACAGTCAGACAGTCAGATAAGCAGATAGTATCGCGCGGTAATTGAGAGGTTTCGCGCGGGTACTCGCTCGCTCGCGCGCGCTGTTAGGGCCACCTCGGCGATAAGAGTCGGTGCGAAACGCGGGTGTGCGAAAGGAGCTGCATTGTTTTGTGGTTGGGCGCTCGCAAAGGGTTCGCAGCGATGGGCGCAGCGGGCTTTGTGCTGCCGTCCGCGCTGGGCGTGGTCAGTGGTGCACTGTGTGCTCCGCATGCACGGTCGAGCGGGTGGGTGCCCGAGGGCCGGAGGATATGTGCGCGTTTACAGCGCTCACGGGTGCGCCAAAACCGTTCGCGGCTCGTAGCGGTGGACAGTGGCAGCAAGGGCAACGACGAACGGACAGTTGATATTCTCCGCGACACGCCGGCGCGTCTGATTGGATATACGAATGAGTGCGGCGAGGCGTTTCGCTTCTTCATTGGCGGACCTGGCGTCGCGCTGTCCTACGGTGTTGCGTTTTCGTACGTATGTGCGGACGCAGTGTACCAGGCCATGCGCCGCGGCGGCGGTGAGGGTGCTCACGCCGCTCGGGTCAAATCGGCCATTGCACTGGACACGCTGATTTGGCAAACGCTGGCCAGCGTGGTGTTCCCTGGATTCACCATCAACCGCGTCGTGTACTTTTCCGAACACGCGATGGCTGCCGGTAACAACGCGCTGCTGGACAACCACATGCATGCCGTGTCGGCATCCGCGCTGCACAGCGCGTGCACGCTCGTAGGGCTTTGCGCCATTCCGGTGATTGTCAAGCCGATCGACTGGTTTGCGCATTACCTCATGGACCACGCCGTGCGTCCGTGGCTGCTGAACCCGGCATTGCACATCCACTTTGACCAAGACGCGATCGAGCTGGACGACAAGTAACGCTGCGTTTCTGCGGCGTCCGTTCTTGTAACTGTAGCACACATACACTCCCGCTGTGCGCTTGCCATGTATTAACCGCTCCGAATGCCGTCCCCCACCTTGCGCGCGCGCGCGTGCATCACGTGTTGCGGGCGACTCTGGCCGCGTGCGAGCGACTTGGCGCATCGACCACGCACACGCGCCCGCCGCCAAGCCGTACAGCAGCGGCTGTACCGCGTATCTATTAAACGTGGTGTGTTTTCATATGAACGCCGCGCCCACCCACCCACGGCGGGCGCAATTGTTCCAGAGAGAGCGGAATCTCAGCGACGTGGAACGTGCGCGTGCTGTTATGGGCGCCTGGTGGATCCGCACCGCACGAGATCGAGCCATTTTGGACAGAGGTGGAACGCGATTCGGCTGGGACGGCAAAGGAAGAAGGAGAGAGAGAGAGAGAGACAGACACAGAGAGGAAGGAAGAGGATTGTACATTGTGGGTGGAAAGAGCGGTCTGGAGAGGAGCGTGGGGCTGTGGTCGGACTGAAGCGGGAAGTGAGTGCAATGGCGTTTGTGGGGGGAGTCGGAGCGGTCAAGAATGGCGCGGCAGGTGCGCTGAGCAGCAAGTGCGGCGTCGCAGGGCACGCGCGCGCCGTGGCCGGTGTACCGCGCGTGCGCAGCGTGCGCGTCGCCGCGCGGGGCAGCGACGGTGTTGTTGCAATGGCCGTGCAGGCGCCGGAGCTCGAGGAAAAGGCGCGCGCCGAGCTCAAGGCGCTGTACGAGAAGACGCCGTGCATGCCGATTATGGTGCGCCTCGCGTGGCACGACGCAGGCACGTACCGCGCCGCCACAAACACGGGCGGCGCGAACGCGTCTATCCGCTACGGGCCGGAAATCGCGCACGGAGCAAACGCGGGCCTCAAGATCGCGATTGATCTGCTCGAGCCCATCAAGGCAAAGGTGCCGGAAATGTCCTACGCCGATCTGTTCCAGCTCGCATCGGTCGTGGGCATCGAGTTTGGCGGTGGGCCAAAGATTCCGTTCAAGATGGGCCGCAAAGATGCCACCGAGGAAGAGTGCACTGAGGACGGCCGCCTGCCGGACGCCACCCAGGGCATGAAGCATCTGCGCGAGGTCTTTTACGGCATGGGCCTGGACGACAAGGAAATCCTGCTGCTGTCTGGTGCGCATACGTTTGGGCGCGCTCACAGCGACCGCTCAGGCTTTGAAGATAAGCCGTGGACGAAGAAGCCGCTCGATTTTGACAACACCTACTTTGTTGAGCTCCTGGCGAACAACGACCCGAGCCTGCTGCGCCTGGTGAGTGATGAGGCGCTCATGTCGGAGGAGGAGTTGCTCGGATTGGTTAAATTGTACGCGGAGGACAAAGAGGCCTTTTTCAAGGACTACTCTGCTGCGCACGTTAAATTGAGCGAGTTGGGCTGCTCGCTGTAAACAGCTAGCCACGGTTTTATACTTCTTTGTAGCCAAATTTGAGAATGAAAGGTTGGGAGCACCCACCCTGCTCGCCTCAAATCGATTAAAAATGCCGCCTTTCTCACCCCATCAGTTTGATGGAGTTCCTTTTCTACCCTCCTTTTCTTGATTTGTCTGGTGTCACACGCAAGAGGTTTGCAAAGAACTGCTTGGCTTCGCAGAAAGTTGGGACTGACACTCAGAGGCAAGCACGCCACGCCAGGGCACCCTCCTGCGGGATCAGCAGTGTCACTTCATGTACCTCTTCGTTTAGTGCCGTTACTGCCTCCAGGATACGTGGACCTGGTCTGTTCTAAACCTCTGCGTGCACCATGTTTCTTTAAATGGGGTTGCACCGGTGTGCATGAACTCGAGTAGTCCTGCCCACGCAATCATCGCTCCATTGTCAATGCAAAATCGCTCGTCTGTGCAGAATGCGCGGCCTCCGCGCTGAGCTACCATCATGTCCATCATTTGCTGCAGCCGCAGATTACAACCCACGCCGCCGACGACAAGCACATCGCGCTCACCACAATGCGCCATGGCGCGCTCTGTAACTTCCACAAGCATGGCAAATATTGTTTCTTGCATCGAGAAACACAGATCTTCGCGGCTGAAATCCGTCGTGCCCTTGTTCATTTTGACAACCTCTCGCTCGACAGAGCTCAGAAGCCCGGTGAAACTCACGTCCATGCCCTTCACCACGTAAGGCAGCTCCACAAAACGGGAGCCCATCTTCGCGGCTTGTTCAATATTATATCCAGGACTGGGATCGTTGCTCAGTTTCACCACGCGCGCAAAGCGGTCCAGACAATTGCCCACAGCGATGTCAATTGTCTCGCCAAAAATCCGATAGCACTGGTCGGAGTAGGATATGACCTGCGTGTTTCCACCAGACACGTACAGCACCACCGGGTTCTCAGCACCCGTGACCAGCCGACCCATTTCAATGTGGCCAATGCAGTGGTTCACTCCCACCAAAGGAAGCTCATACAGAAGCGCAAACGTACGTGCAGCCACGGCCGCCGACCGTAGTGGTGCACCCATTCCGGGGCCCTTGGTATAGCACACGACTGACAAGTCACGCGGGCTCAGCCGCGCTTCTTCCAGGGCCTGTCGAATCAGCCCGACAGCGTGTTGCTGATGATGTTGCGCCGTCTCTTTCGGCAGAAAGCCACTTCCGAGCGGCGGTACAAACGTTTTGCGCACATTGGCCAAGATCGATCCTGCTCGCGGACGAAGGAGAAAAGCGATAATCGATGCGGTAGTGGGAGAAGATCCATGTCAGTCTCGGTGTCTAGCCCACTTCAAATTAGGTTCTCTAGGGCGCCTGCGCGCAGAGCAACATAGTAGATGTGCGTGACTCATTATGCACGGAATGGAGATCGATGCCACGTGGGCTTCCCTTCACCGGCATCTTCACAGTACGCCAAAGTTCCTTTGTCGTTCTTCGCAAGCGGCGACCTTCCCGCGCAAAGCGCGCATGAGCGCATGCAGCGGTGCACGATCTTGACCGTAGGCCGACTTGCGTAGCCATTATTGTCGAGCCCGGCGCTGACGGCGCCAGTTCACTCGTTCGTCGTTCAGCAACTTACCATCCTCTTTCACAATCCCGACACCAATCTTATTTGCCGAGCCTTCGATCCCGAGCGCGATGCGCTGCGGTTCTTTAGGTGTCGGGCGTAGGGCAGACTGCCGTTCTGTCCCCATGTCAGTCAGCGCTTGTTTCGCGTGGGGAACACTGATCTGCTGCGCGCAGGACCTTCGGCCGAAACGATCAACCGTCGGTGACACCAAGCCACCAGCGCGACGTGTTTTGATTGTGAGGCATGGCCAAACGACTTGGAACAAGGCCGGACGTTTCCAGGGGCAAAATGATTCGTCCGAGTTGAATGCGGTGGGCGTGCAGCAGGCACGTCGCCTTGCGCGAATGCTTGCCGCAGAGAAATTCCAAATCAAAAGGATATATGTGTCGCCGCTCCAGCGCGCCCGACAGACGCTCGACGCGATGGTGGATGAGTGGGACGAGCTTATCGTGCCGGCCAGATCTGTGCAGTTCGAGCCGCTTCTGAAAGAAATCCGGCTGCCGTGGGAGGGATTGGATAAACAAAACTTGCCAGAGGAATGGCGCACAGAGTACGTACGTTTCAAAGCCGATGTGGCCGCATACAAGTACGCGTCTTCGGAAAATGATACGTATTCACCAGTGGGCGACGTCTGGTCACGAGCAGAAGCGTTTTGGGGTCTCCTGCGAGCGCAGCAGCGTTTTGCCTTGAGTGACGAATGGAACGCTGACCCGGAATGCGTATTGGTAATCGCTCACAACCATACTAATAAGGCTCTTCTTGCGAGTGCATTGGGATGGCCGTGCGTGTCTGGACGACATCTCGCCATCGACCAGGACAACGCGTGCTTGAATGTTCTCGATTTTGACCACAACGGCAACGCGTGCATGCAGCGCCTCAATCAGGTCGCATCAGGCGACAGTCACATAGCTCAACAAGGCGAGTGTCCACCATCGCCCTCCTTTTCGGGCACCACGAAGACAGACTCAGTCTGGCTGCATGTCGAGGGCGGCATAGACCCAGCACACGGTACGTCTGTTCACGAAGAGAAGATCCAATCCGCACTCGATTCCATAGTGCGCATTGGAACACGAGATGGCGATAAGCCGCCGTCACGAGACTTCGTGCTGAATCACGCGCTGTTTAGTGCGGTGCTGAAACATCTTTTGCACGGCGCGCCGATCGCGCCCGTGCGTTCTAACTCGCGCGCCGAGCTGGCAGTGTCCAACTCGGCGATTTTGGTGAGGCGCGTGTGTGTCTAACATGGGAAAGCGTCAATCAGTAAAGACGGGCGAGGGGGGTTGATTAGTTCCGGTGTTTGCCTCAAATGGCATCAGAGAAGATCCGGGTGCTTTTCTTTGCCAAGAGCCGTGAGCTGTGCGGGTGCCGGGAACACGACTTTGACGCCGAATTCCCGATCAGCGTCAAGACGCTTATCGAGACGCGGGTGCTGAAGGAGTTCCCGCAGCTAAGCGAGCTACTTCCGTCGTGTAATATTGCCGTGAACGAGGAGTATATCGAGAGCGCCAATCTGGAGCTGCATCCCGGCGATTCGGTAGCGGTTATCCCACCGATCTCTGGCGGGTAGACCAAGAAGGCCGTCGGGTGAATTCACCGGACACATTAACTGTGACCGGAGAGGCTCGACCGGCGTCCAAGATGATTCATGTGGAGATCACACACGAACCGATTTCAGTCGAGACGTGCGTGCAGCAGGTGTCAGATGATGGGGCGGGCGCGATCTCGACGTTCATCGGAACGACGCGCAATACGTTTGACGGCAAGGGCGTCGTTGAGCTGCGGTACGAGGCGTACGAATCGATGGCACGCAAGGAGATGGCAGTCATTGCGGAGCGCGTGCTTTCGAAGTGGCCTGCAGTCAAGCACGTAACTTTGTGGCACAGGCTGGGCACGGTGCCCGTCGGACAGGCCAGCGTAGTCATCGCTGTAAGTTCGGCACATCGAGCGGACGCCATTGCGGCGTGCGCGTTTGCCATTGACGATCTCAAGGCTCACGTGCCTATCTGGAAAATGGAAGTGTATGAGGATGGATCGAGCTGGAAACAAAACAGTGAGAGCGTCGAAACCTTGGCACGGCCCTTTGCGTAAATCTTTGATTTTCCCCTACTCATGTTTTGGCCAAACTCTTGTACATTTGCGCTTCTGTCGTTTTTGAAAGGCACAACCAGTCGGGCACACGCCTGCTCTCGTTCGTGAGAACAAAACTTGATGGAAGGAGCGTTTCCGCATGTTTCCCAGTGCGCAGCAAGCGTTCCGAAGCGTGCAGGTTTCCCACCAAGCCGGCGTCAGGTTAAGATTACTTGCGAACTCCCGTCCAAACGCACCAATCGACCAATCAAAGAGGGAGGTTAACCGTATCCATCCTCGCTCCCGGCTGTCGACATCGGGTACTAGACTTGATTCTTACGTCCTGCAAAGCGCCGACTGCGCGCGCAGTGGACGAGCCACATCGCTCACCTGCAGGCGTGTTCCGACCTGACGTTGAGGCGCCTTCTGCGAGTGGAAGGCATGGCGAGCTCGACAAAGATGGCCACTGGCGTCGGTAAGACCGCTGTATGCACGGGTGCAACGTCTGGGATTGGCCGAGCCTGTGCGTTGCGCTTGGCAGAAGCCGGTTTCTCGGTGGTAGCGATTGGCCGGAATGCGCAACGTGGGGCTGAAGTTGTTGAGGAGATGACGGCGTGTAGCGAGAACAGCAGTTTGCCTGCGCAGCACGAGTTCGTGAGCTGCGACGCCTTCAGTTTGAAAAATGTCGTGGCTGCCGCTGAGCACATTCAGCAGTCTCGGAAAGCAGTCGATGTTCTGGTGCTCAGTCAGGGAATGGGGAGCGTGCAAGGCTTTACACCGACCGTGGACGGTAACGATGAGAAGCTGACTTTGCATTACTGGGGACGCATGGCGTTCATCAACGCACTCCTTCCTGCGCTGCGTACAGCCGCGGCCAGGACTGCGGGCGAAGAAGCTGCCAAGCGCGTGTCAGTGCGGGTCATTTCGATTCTATCCGGCGGGGTGCACTCGGCATACCCTGGATTCAAGAATGATCCGGAGCTGAAGGAGGGAAGCTACTCTTTGCAGAATGCTGCAAATGCTGCCGGTTTTTACACAGATTTGTGCTTGGATGCATTTGCGCGGCAACCGCGCAATGAAGGGATTCTATTTGTGCACTCAGCTCCTGGCTTTGTGAATACAAACTGGGGCACCGAGATGCCACTATACATTCGCTTACCTGTGCGAGCGCTCCAGCCGCTTCTCGGAAAGTCCCCCTCGAGCTGCGCGGAAATCATGCTCCGTCCGGCTTTCATGCCTGAGGCGGAGCTTCTTGGCAAAGAGAAACCGGGAGAGATCATTCTCAGTGAAAAAGGGTTACCAGCAAGGCGCACCGATCTACACACTCCTGAAAATGTAGACGCAGTGTATCATCTTACCGGGCAAGTCCTTGCTCGCTCGGGAATCATGCTCGATGATGTATCGACTACCGGTGAATAGGCGCATACTTGCAACTGGATACTTCTTACCTGCGCAAACTGTGCAAGGTAAATCATGACCAGTAAATGTTGCACTAGTGGGTGCGCAATTCACAAGCGTCCGCGCAGCCGAGGTCTGAACGCCCATCTTGTCCACCTTGGCCCAACCAGAGGAGTCGCGCAAAACCGTCGCGTCGGCATCTACGGGATGAGGGCATCTACTCCATGGGCACTCCACCTGCTTGTGCGGTGCGCCCACGTTTCTGCGAGGCGCCAGATGGAGCTGCACCTGACCTCGCGGTGCCTTTAGCACCAGCGGAAGTCATTTTTGCCTCATTTTGAAGCTGCTCCATGTTTTCCTCGGCTCGGCGCACTTCTTCGGTTTTCGCTTGCTGCGCGGCAAGCAAAGAGGAGCGCTTTCCGTCCAAACTCGAAATGACCGAGGCCACATTCGTTTCCCACTCGCTTAGTATTCTGAGGATGTGGGTCGTATCCTCAGAAGATGCGTCCCGCCCGGCAACGTACTCGACCGCGACACGCGCGTTCTTCTGGTCAAACTTTCCGCGCAGCATGTCGCGGTGCATGCACTCCATGACAATATCCTCCAGCTGCCGCTGCTCCTCGACGCCCAGCGCGCTTCGTAGTGTTGCATAGTCCAGCTCTCGACGGCGAGCCGCAAGGCTCAGCACGCTCAGCACGCGTAGCTTGAGAAGCGCACCATCCGACAGATCTGGAACGTCTTGACTGGCAACTGCTTTCCTCGTCATGTAGTCTTGGTAAGTTCCGAAGCAAAAGATGTGTAGAAGTTGCTCCCACGGCCGCTGATCCGGTGCAACCTGCACAAGCTGCACCGTATCCCATAACTCCCCGAAGAAGAGCAGCTGCTCGTCATCAATGGCCGCGACCACCGCTTCCCGCACGTGCCCTTCCTTCGCCAGTGCGCACAACGACGCTAGCTTTGAGGACTCCATTGAAGTACTCGCCTTCTTCCTGTGCATGCCATCGACGCGCAGAAACGTTCCGAATTTCGGCGCCGACGGCACGGGGACCACGGCTGAGGTTGACGATGGCGACAGCCGGAAGGTGGGAAGAGGTGACGGTGGAAGGCCAACATGATGTGCAAACGGGGTCGCGGCGGCGGAAGCTCGATGAAGAGCTCATTCAAGGCCTGGAAGCCATGGGATACAGTAATATGACGCCTGTCCAGGCTTCGACGTTGCCGCAAATGCTGGCGATGAGGGATGTTGCGGTGGAAGCCGAGACGGGCTCTGGGAAGACGCTGGCGTTCTTGGTGCCTGCCTTCCAGATGCTGCTGGATGAGGAGCACACAATCCGCAGAAAGAGGCGAGCCAAAGACAATCCTGCGACAGACGCGCGCGTGCGAGTCTTGGTCATTGAACCCACTCGGGAGCTCGCCATGCAGGTTCACGATGTGGCTCGGAAAGTACTTGCCGCAATACCGCGCTTGGAGCATGTTTCTCCGCTGCTCCTCACAGGAGGGCGCGGGGCGGCAGCGAGCGTAGACGTGCTGCGTGCGCAGTCTGGCGCGACGTGCGAATTAGTCGTTGCCACGCCAGGTCGACTGGACGCGGCGCTGAGCGGAGCAGAGCTGGACACAAAACAGCTTGAACTTTTAATCCTTGATGAAGCCGACCGTCTGCTGGATGCCGGCTTCAGTGTCACGCTCAGTAGCATCTTTTCGCAGCTCCCAAAGCAGCGACGCACGGCTCTTTTCTCAGCCACGCTGCAGGGTCGCATGCGCGAGATCTTCAAAGCAGGCATGCGCGATCCCGTGCAAGTATCTGTGCATAAGCAAAAGAAGGAGAATTTGAAAAGCCGCACCGCCAATGGCAATGAGGTCAAGGAGTGGAACACACCCGCCACCTTGCAAAGTATGTACATTTGCATCGATGCGCAGTCCAAACTCATGTATTTACTGGAGCTATTGAGCTCACAGGACGGCAAGGTGATTGTTTATGCATTGACGTGCGCGTACGTGCAGTTCCTTGCGAACCTTCCACTTGAATCCTGCCTGAATGTATGTGGCGAATACCTCCGTCAACACAAGCGGTCGTGCGATGCGGACGCACCACGTGGCTTGGGTGGGAAGCGCCGCTTGTACTTTTTGCATGGCAAAATGGCGCAGTCCAAGCGAGAATCGACCATGCAACTATTTCGTGCAGATGACTCGGGTGTGCTGCTCTGCACTGATGTCGCGGCGCGCGGCCTCGATATACCCAATGTCGATTGGGTGGTGCAGTTGGACCCTCCTCAGCGCGCGGAGCAATTTGTCCATCGCATAGGCCGCACCGCGCGACTTGGGCGTACAGGCAAGGCGTTGCTTTTTCTGCTACCGAGCGAAGATACGTACGTGCATTTTTTGGCCATACAACAATGCCCTGTGAAGAATGCGATCGAAATGCCGGATGGTCCGCTTGTGGGTGCAGCACTGAAAGACAATGAAGCAGAGTGTGCTGATCGAATGCGGAGAAAGATCCGCAAGTCGATGCTGGAAGATCGCGCCTTGATGGAGTTGTCGGAACGGGCGTTTCTCTCGTACCTACGTGCGTACAAGCAGCACGAATGCTGCGAAATTTTGCGCCTCGATGCGTTGGACATTGGCGCCGTCGCGCGGTCCTTTTTCTTGTTCCGCATGCCACGCATTGCTGAGTTTAAGACGTTGAAATCCAAAATCCAATTTGAGCGGGACGCATCCGTGCAGCTAAAGGACGTGCGCTTCAAGGACAAGAATCGTGAGGCAAAGCGGCAGCGTATGCTTGCTGAGAAGCTTGAAAATCCCGGACATCGCTTCGAAAACACTGCTCAGAAGAAGATGAATCGGAGGAAGAAGCTGGAGGCGCGTGAGGCTGCGAAAAAGCGCAAGGAGGGCGAGCTTTTTGCGGCGGTCCGGAGTCGCCATCGAGATAAGGAGAGCGGAAATCCTCGCACGGGTCACGATAATCAGGACCGGGATTTAGAGGATCTGGCACGCGATGCACGCGAGATCAAGAAAGCGCGCAAAAGTGAAGGGCGCAAAGCCATTGTCGATAGCAGTGGTGATGAGGAGGCGAGCAGCGAGAGCAGTGAGAGCAGCAACATATTATCTGGATAAGGTAAAGTCAGTTGTAGTTGACGGCTTTCAGATGTTGCAGGCAAAATTGGCGTTCTTCTGAGCAGCGGGTGTGGCGCGTGCACGCGTTCATGCGCGGTCGACTTTTAGCGGCGAGCAAGCAAAGCACATGCATCATTTGGACGATGCGGATTTCCTTTTGCGCGGGATCGACGTGCACACGTGCGTGTTTCGACTGCCGCGGTACAAGGGGCTATTGTCTCAGATGCTCTCACTGCGGTGATGCCGAGGTCTTCCCGGGTCGTTTACAAAAGATGTGCGAAGACTGGCTGTGCCCAGGGCTACAAGTAATCCGGTTGGCATACTGAACGGTGCTGAAGATTCACGCGGCTGAGAACGAGTCTGCGCTCGAAGGCATAGCAAAAGGAAGAGGAAGGAAGAGACACAGTGTGCGCGCGAGGTGACGGCCGGCATCAGTTCCCTTGTTGTTAACGACAGGCTGGATGAGCAGGAGCAAATGAAGAGAGCATGGAAATGCACGCAACGCACGCCGTCGAAACTTACGGCAGCGAAAAGTGAAGTAACCGACGAAGGATGGGCTCGTCTGCCGCTTGGAGTTGTCTGTGCGGACCGGAATGGGGACTGGCGATTGTAATTCTTGTTCTGTCATTTAGTAGCTGACGAAGCTGTCTGAACGCGATGCGGTCCAGATGTGCAACTTTGCCTCGACGTGAGTGTGCCAGTATGTGATAAAGGCGAGCATTGTCGGGTGGTTCGAGCTTTCGCTCTGTCGTTTTGAATGCTGCATTAGTTGCGTTTGGGGCAAAACGTTCATATCTGCCGGTATGGAATTAACTGCTGATGTGCTTTTGCTGTTGCGGTGGGTCGCGCTTGCCTCTAAGTTACTGGCGATATTTGTTGCCACATGAAATGAAGGTTATATCCACCGGGTGGTCTTTGGGGTATCGTGAGCATTTATGGCGTGCTCTGATCTGTTATTTGCGCTTCCCTATCTTATCAAAGCCGAAAATGACGCCCACGGTTCATCCTAGTCCGCGGAAGGCACGACGGTCTCTGCCTCAAAAAGGCGCTATGAAAGTTTGGCCTGTAGTTTGTGTGTGTGATCACTGGCTATTGTTGCAAGGGCGGTTTATTCGTACGTGGGAGCTTGTGAATGATTTTTAAATATCAATCTGACAGGGATATTTGTTGTTCCATCCGGTGTCCGGATAGCGCGTGCTTTGCGTGTTTGCTTGCTCGTGCTGTGGCTCATGGTCATGGAATGCTCGCCGTTGCTGCAATGCGCATTATTCTTCGGAATCAGCGCCAGGCTGCTGATCACTACCATCCACTCCCAAACAGTTCTAATTATGTGTCGAAGAAATGCGCAGGAGAGCAGCACTTTTAGTGGCGAAGCGCTTCCATCGCTGTCGCGAGATGTTAAGAGTCAGATTTCGGGGGCAGTGCTCGACAAAGGAGCGAGCGAGCGTCGGGGACGAAATCTGTGAGATGTCGCAGGATAGTCTTGGTGCTAAGAACGGGGTTGCATGAAGTCTGGTCCATGCTCTGTCTGTTCGACGTGCGGCTTCCTCACCAGGCATGCGTCTCCTCGCAGACTTGGGCTTCGGTTGTCGCACGTGCGGTGCCTTGTTCGGTGGCTGTTTGCTTACATCGAAGTACAGTGGACGTGAACGGATTAAAGTACAGTGGAAACTGGCTTACATTCGATGGCGCGTTGCACGGGAGCGCCGCTGTTCGGTGCACGTGGCGAGAAAAGGACCGGAGCAAACGACAAACAGCGACAACAAGGCGATCACGAGCAGCTCTACCGTCGATCCAAGAGCGAAAATCACAGGCGTGACTGTTTTGTGCAACAGTGGTGGTTTTCGAGCCGCGCCTTCTCTCGTTTCGAGCTGATCGATGTCACGACATTCGGCTTTTCCTTGTTCGAATGGATTCTGCACGCTGACGGTATTTGCTCTCACAGCTGATGTGGAGCATGTCCACATCTGCTGCCTGCTCCAAACCGCAGCGGCATGCGTGATTGGTTGGAATGCTTCTGTTCGTTCTTTTCATCAGAACGTCCAGTCTTGGCTTGCTTGACAGAGCTTCTATCAGCACAGCGATCGAGCTCGACATTAACCTCTTGCCGCTGGCGCGGTGGCCCATTCTTGCGCTTGTGACGTCGACCGAGCACCAAGCGATGCGAGTCGAAGCAGAGACGAAGCTTCCATTTTCATTGAAGCTCTTCAAAATCCACCCTCGACTCGCCATTTGTGTTTCCAATTCTTGATCAACGACCGTGAACTCCACCTCACGCACCCACAAACCTCTCCACAAACCAGCCAACCCATCCCGCTGAGCGCATTCTCGACGCTCCGAGCTCGACACCTGCGCGCGCGCCGCTGGCTGGCGCACGCGGCACTTCCGGCAGCGACCTGCCGAAACCGCAGTAGTGTACAGTGCGTGACTTCTGCTTACGTGCGCACTGTACACTACTCCGGAAATTTACAAAGCGGCGCGCGCCCGGTGAATGGAGAAAACCTGGCGCCGCCAAAAGCGAAGAGGATTTTTCGTGCGGGCTGGTTTGAAGAGGGTGGACGGTTGGCTGGTTGGATGGATGATTGAGACACAGAGAGAGAGAGAGAGAGAAGGGAAGGGTGGTAGAGAGCGCCAGAGTGATACGGTGCAGTACAAGGTGTGGTGGTGGTGAGTGAGACAAAGGGTGTAGGAAAGCGCGCGCGTTGTTCGAGAGCGGGGAAAGATGGGGTTGTTTGAGTTTGCCAAGATTGGGTTCTACTTCCTCGAGTGGATATGGGCGCTCGTGGTCTTTGCGCTCACGGCCGACAAGCTGTACTTCAACGGGCTGTGCGCGTTCGGGTCGGTGTCCGTGTGCCAGTATATAATAGCCGCGGGCGTCATTGGATGGCTCCTCATTTCGGTGCTCTTCATCGGCCATTCGATTTTGGGCATGATGGGTAAAGCCGTCATCAGCGCGTCCATCGAATTCTTCGTAAACCTTTTCCTGCTCCTCTGGTGGCTCATTCTAGCAATCGTGGTGAGTGCGGAGAAGGATTTTTCGACCACCGACGTGAACACAATCGTGGCGTTTTCGTGGATGCTCGTCATCTTCACGATTTGCTCCGCCGCGCTCGCATTCTTGACGAGAAACAAGAGTGATTCGATGGACGATATGCCGCCACCGTCTTCAATGGACATCTAAACCTCGCCTGTCCCGCATGAAACGGGGCTCAGCGATGAAGCAGCCTGGGCCGCGTTCCGCGTCCGTTCAGTGTTGTTTTCGACACGAGCTCGACCGAACTGGGCGTCCAGCCAGGCTGCACTTTTAGTTACGGAAAGAGAACAGATTTCATTTTTCGTCTACAATCTTTCTATTCTTTCACGTTCCAGTAAAAGTAATGCACTTCCCCTTTTTGTTCCGCTCGGCGGACGCGTTCAGATCCATCGCCGTGAGGCTGGTCAGCCGTGCGTCTCGCGTGTTCCGGTTCGAAGTGTCGTTCAAAAGGGTGTCACTCATGCCCTCGCTTGGCCTGTCGGACGGCGGGCCAGCAAGAGTTTCACTGTATTTCACAGTTCCAACTTTTCCACGGTCTCATGCAGGAGAACCGGTGCATTGGCCAGCGTTGCAATAATCCGACTGTAGACTGTGATTCCTTCCAGGAAGACATGGGTACTCAAGTGCTCGTTGAACTTGTGTAGCAAAACGGGCGTGTTCCTCATAGGACTGAAGCCAAACACCGGGATTTTCTTTGCGCGTAAATATCGCCCGTCGGTTGCGCCAAAAAAGACGGAAGGCCGGCGCAGCTTCAGGTCTGAGGTTGCTTCCTTAAATACGGCAGCCCACGGATTTTCGTCCTCATCCAAACTTGTCTGCTCCCCGTTTTCGACACGATAAAGAAATGATACATCGATGCCGCATCCTGCACACGGCATCCATGACGCAATGAGCTCCTCCACTTGTTGCGCGCTTACGAAGGGCGGCACTCGAATATCCAAAAGGGCAACGGCGTGCTCCGGAATCACATTAATCGCGTGAGCTTGGCCTGCAGATACATGGTTAATGTTCACAGACACTATTTCGCCGAGATCCTTTTCGCCACTTGCAATCTCGGCGGCGATGCGTTTTCTATACGTGGCAACATTTGCGAGGATCTGAGTAAGCGTGAGTGTAGCGGTCGACTTCGGTACCATGGCGCCATGTCCTGGAACATCCTGTACGGAAATGCGTGTCCAGAACGGTCGTCTCTCCGCCAAAAATAATTCAAACTCGTCCGTTGGTGAAGCAATGCCTTCGTCGCATGAAACACCAACGTTCATACGCTGAAACCACTCGCTCTCGACAAAATTCCCCATTCCGTCTGCGCCTCCGATCTCTTCATCTGGGACGAAGACCACGTGAATCGTCCGCCGAAAAGTGCGCTTCGGATGCTGCCTGTACAGTAGCTTTAGCGCCTCCAGATACTGAATCCCTACGGACTTCATATCCTGTGCGCCACGTGCAACAATGTGATCGTCACCTGTCAGCGCATCAGCCAACCTGCTCGACGGCACGCGTTCAGCGTCAAAAGGGCCAAAGTCCCAGCTGCTCAAGTTCCCCGCAGCCACGACATCGGTGTGGCTATTTAACATCACCGACGGCGCGTCCGGATCGTCACCAGCAATTGAGCACACAAGCACGGGCTTCCCGCGCACAAATGAGCTGACCTGGGTCTTCATGTTGGGCACTCCGAAGCAAAGCTGAGTCAGCAATGTCAGCGCGGACGCATATGCTGGTGAAGGCTGTGCAGTGTCAAGCTGCAAATACCGCTGAAGATTTGCGATGGCGACTTGCTGCGCATCTGCATCGAACTCTGCAACTGTTGCTGTCGCCGTTGCCACCGTCAACGCACACGCTGTCCGTGTGTGGATTGCGGCGATCATCACTGCCACAATGAAGGCGATCATCGCACGGCATATGGGGGACGCGGGCTCACCACCGTACCCTCCACGCGCTGCAAATCTACAGTGAAACATTACGAAGAAGTGAAGTGCTGCAATCGAGGACGTGGCCACATCTGCATCGCTACCAGCGCCAACTTTCAGACTCGATCCGCCCCTCACGACCCTCTTGCTGCAGGGAATCACGCTCCGAAGTCTCCGCTCGCACTTTCGGCTCAAATGCTTTACCTTTTCATCTAGCACCTCACAGCCGCTGCCTTGGGTACTTTTCTTTTTCCTGTTTTGAATACCATTAATCAAGACACCATGCGGGACCGGGTCCTCGCACCGAATCCCCACACTCGCTCCTACACGTGATGCGAGGGTCGCACACCGTCTTGAGCCATTCGACGCGGGCTCACGCTCAGGACCGTCGTTCAAAAATATGCGTTCTGGGAAAACTAACTGCAACTAGATTTAGCTTGCAAATCTGCTCAAAGGCTGGGCTACGCACCCTGTCTCCAACTTGAATCAGTGCGATTTACATCGAAAGCGATCGACACTTGCAGCGCCTGCGCTTCAGTGGCACCTCATCCCGGCGACGATCACAACAACCGCAGACGTGAGGAATGGAAGCCACTGATGGCCTGGAATATGTTCATGGTGCAGAGCAAAGCTCCACATCGCGCCTCCGAGAAAGGGCCCAAGAGAGCGCGCCGCCGTCGCAAACATCTGACCAACGCCATTAACCGTGCCTCGTTCCGCGCCAGATCCGGCGGCCTGGTTCTGTAAGATCATGATCGACGTAAAACATGTGCACGCAGTCAGCGTGCGCGCGAACAGGAGCGAGCCAATGGAGACCCATCCGCAAACGGGGCCTAAGAGGGAAAAGGCGTGAGCACAAAATGGAAATAGCGCAAAAGTCACCGCGCCTGAAAAGGCCCCCCACCGAAAGAGTCGCTTGAGACCGTACCGTTCTGTTAGCAATGGGTAAATCAGCATCTGGTAGACAATCAGCACAGTCCCGGAGAACGCCAACGTTGCACCAATAATAGGAGCAGTAAAGCCCAGCCCTCCGGCAGCCGCGGGTGAAGCCGCGAACAATGGATAAGTTTCGTCCTGGATCACCCACGCCAACGCAATGAGACCATAGTTGCTGGTTGTTCGCATCACTGCGTCCTTTTCAAACACAGACGACGTGGGTTCCAAGTTTGAAGCTTCCTGGTCATCATCGTCTTCGCTGGATACGTCCGAAAGCCAGGCACTCTGTCTTTCATCGACATCTTCCTCCCTAGCAACACGAACAAAGCCGTCCGCCCTGTCCTCTGAATCCAGCCAGCGCGTTTCGGGCAAACAGAAGAATGCGGTCGTAAAACCGACCAGACCAATCGCGAACTGCGACAGGCATGGCAGCAAGTACGGAAACTTGGAGAAGAGCGCATTTTCACCAAACAGCCCCGGGATGTTCTGACTCAAAATCAAGTAGTCTGAAGGCCGGGACAGTATACCTCCAATTGACGGAGCGAGAATGGAACCAAGGCCCCATGCCAGAGACATGAGCGAGAAGCCCCGCGCACCACAATTCAGATCGCCGAGGACTGTTTTCAAAATGGCAATGTTACCACTGAGCAAGCCTCCGAGGAAACGCGAAACGCAAGCCTGACGCACGCTGGTTGAAGTCCCAAACCCAATTGCAGCAAAAGCCGAGCCCAGTGTCCCCACTAGGAGCGGCGAGCGACGGCCATACTTGTCGCTGGCCCAGCCGTAGAAGACCGCGGTTAGGCATTGTGCTAGGCTCCACAAACTTCCGATAATGCCGGCGTACAATCCGACCATCTTGGGGTCGTTTATGTGGAGCGAGTCAGAGACCATAAACACCAGAAACGGGAACGGAAGCAGTATATTCCATGCCTCCCCTAACTGTAACACCGTGATGGAGGTCGCCACTCGCCACGGCAACGCGCGCTCAGGCGGAACGTCCTCATGTTGTTCCTGTACATGCTTTTGCGGCTCGAGCTCTTCGATACCAATGGACTGCAGGGCGGTATCGCCCACAACGTCGTCTATCCGTGTCTCCATTACACATATCGACTCGACTTTCCTCAAGCGCCGCAATCTGGTTCACCACAAGATGGGAGGTGTGGAAGAAGGGCACAAGAAGAAGCTTGTGGTCCCATGAGATTGTCGTGTTTGTGTGATTGTATGGTTGAGTCATGTCTTCAGCGCTGGTGCGTGCCGTCAGGCGTTTAGAGCAGATGCCCGAGAGGCCGGTCGTCTTTTTTGGCACTGCTGCAATCGTGGGCGTGTCGTACATGTTGATGCTCGGTGGGAACAGGGCGTGGAAGACCGAAAAGGACGAGGAACTCATGGCTCAGCTCGATTCGACGAAAGACTACAGCTTGCAGGCTCCTGGGACAGCGCCGGCGGGAGAGCCTTCTCCGGCAGTTGCTGCTCTCGCGTCTGGAGGTTCGCCAGAGCAAAAATAATCGAGCGAAGAATTCAGGGTCAGGTTGTCGGGGAGCAACAATACCGCAGCTGTGACTAATTGCCTTGTGCACCGCAGATGTGGGCCCAGGAAACAGGCAGTCAGTTCGGACTTTCGTCCGTGATTTCACGAATCTTTTGTTCACCCATTGTCTCGTGTTCCTACTTCTTAAGGCCGTTTGCCCGGAGACAGTGCGTTGGACAAAGGCGCCACACGGAGCGACCACGTTCGTTAGGGAAGCCAAAGGTGAGCGTCCATGAACGCTGCCCGTCGGTCTCCGTCGCGCCGCGTGAAGAGATGCCGGTATAGAGATCAAATTAAAGACTGTTGCGGAGAGAAGAGAGTGAAAGTGATCGCAACGGAGAGGCCTTGGCGCGTTCTGTGTCTTTTAGGGTGCGGGTTGCGCGTCGAGAGCGGAAGTCGCTTAACATGGAGCAGTCGCACATAACGAGCATTATTGTAGTGATGACCGTCCTTTGCATGACCTTGGTCGTTGAAGGCGTCAGTTGGCTGGCGGTTTACCGAACGGATGATTTCAAGCGCGCGTCGGCGCGTATCGTCGAGCTCAACGAGAAAGTGGCCAAGGAAAAGGAGCTCATCGTGAGCATTGATCGGCGCAAGGTGCATGAAAAGAAGATCGCGCGCATGGAGGAGGACCTCAAGTCAGCAAACGAAGCCGTAAACAAGCTGAAGCTGCGCGTCACCATTTTCGTGTCGCTCTGCTACGCTGCAGCGTACTACTACCTGAACAACTTTGTGTTTGGGAAAACCGCGTTAGCGCGCGTGCCATTCGAGCCGGTGAGCTTCTTCAAAGGATTCGTGAGTCGTGGCCTCAATTCGAACGATCTGCAGGAAGTCGGGTTCGGTTTCTTGTATGCGATCAGCTCCACCGCGATCAAGTCCAACATGACGAAGCTTCTGGGCCACGCACCACCCCGCTCGAGCTACAGCGCATGGGAAGAGCACGTCAAACGCACCGAAAAGTACGTGAATAATTTCACCACAAACTAGTTCTTCGGTCTGTTGTCGTTGTCATAGCTTTTGCTCCTTTTATTTCAGCTACATTCAAAGGTGCATGATGCCCAATTTCTGCTCCAGCACATGACTCCACAAGTCTTGATCTACCAACAACATACAGAATCTCTCTCACGGCCGGATCCAAGCCGATGCGTCCACATATTCTTTCAGCAGGATAGCCAGATGAGC
Source organism: Porphyridium purpureum (assembly GCA_008690995.1). Classification (NCBI taxonomy): domain Eukaryota; phylum Rhodophyta; class Bangiophyceae; order Porphyridiales; family Porphyridiaceae; genus Porphyridium; species Porphyridium purpureum. Next base: position 1,249,613 of record VRMN01000002.1, on the reverse strand, counting down.
ACTGGTGCCGGCCCCATTCGCACACTTCCACATTAAATCTTGACGCACGGAAGTCTCGACCTACCAATTCATTGTCGGCCTTGTCTTCGAGCCCAGATCTGGATAGTACGGGTCCTTGAATTTGCACGGCTTCTTTGCTGTTCGAACAAAATCCTCAGCTGCATGCAGAAACCTGGCCGCGCACGAAGCCAGCGGGTTGCACGAAGCGAGCGTTTAAAACAGCTTTTTTGGCCAACACCACGAACGGGCGAGTGCGATGAATCAGAGGCCCCGAGCTTTCTGCTCTCATAAACAGATTCGGATTCCCATGGATCAGCGAAATCCTGCTACCTGGTCGGACGGTGTGCGAGCAGCCTGGCGAGAAGTAGTCCATGTGAAAGTTCTAGCTGCATGGGAGGTGGAAACATCGCGACATTGACTGGTCTGACTCTGCGCAAATCCAACTAAAAATGTCCTGGTCGAAAAATGGAAGCGGTATGTTGCGGCTCTGCAGCTTCTTGGCTTATGCAAGGAGACCAACAGATCGCAGCCCCTGCAAGTTCATTATCGCAACGTCAGCGTTGCAGTAGTTCAGGTTATCGATGACATTGTCTGATCTCTCGGAACTCATCCCCAAGAGCATATCTGGTTTCCAAGAATCGAACAGATCCCACGTTATGGAAAAATCGTACAGAAACAAAATGTCTGTCTGCATCGACATATAGCAAGCGTTCGACTTGCGGCAACGCGTCTGGCATGGACAGACGATGTCCCAAGCATATCTTTGAAAAATTAGTGTCTGAGGTACTGGACGCTGGCAAAACTTGGAGCTATACGGATCAAAGGGGCCTTTGCCCCAAGAGTTCTTCGGGCTCCGTTGCTGTTGGCTCAGCATCCCAACCAACCATTGGGGCGCCATGACCCACATCCTTATCGGTTACTGATTGCCAGTAATTGGCTACCGGTTACCCGTTAGCCTGCCGATAACCGAACCGCCGAACCGCCGAACCGCCGCATTTTGCGCGCATTCGAACCCAGACCTGAAGCAAGGTGTACCGCCAACTGAACGTCTGCGATTGAAATTCTTGGCGAGTTCGAGCGCGTCGAAGCCGTGTGGGGAGAAGAAGAGAGAGTGTGTGTGTTTGCGATTGGGTTGGATGATTGGTTCATCAATTGTGGATTTCGAAGAGGAGCAAGGTGGGTTGGGTGGCCACAGGGAAAGGGGAGGGACGGTGGGCACAGGTTGGAAAGAGGGGAGATCAGAATGGCAGCGCAGAAGCCGCAGTTTCAGCAGGTGGGCGAGGCGTTTGTCGCGCACTATTACCAGAACTTTGATTCGAATCGCGGCGGATTGGCGCCGTTGTACCGCGATACGTCCATGCTCACGTTCGAGGGGGAGCAGTTTATGGGGCCCCAGGCAATCGTACAGAAGCTGCAGGGATTGCCCTTCCAAACGGTCGTCCATCAGGTCGTGACGTGCGACTGTCAGCCAGTGATCGGCTCCCAGCCAAACGGTATCGTCGTGTTTGTGAGCGGCAATCTGGTCGTCGACGATTCCCCAAATGCAATGAAGTTCTCACAGACTTTCAATTTACTGCCCGACCCGGCAAACCCGAGCTCGTTCTTTGTCCACAACGATCTCTTCAGACTCAACTATGGATAGGTGAACTCTGGCGCATTCAGATCCGGGGCCTAGTCGTTTCATGCGTCGCTTGTGCCGATCACAACCATCGACTCTAATACGGGCTGGATCCTGGCGTCCTGCTCGTTTGTCTAGAAATCTTGGTGGCAAGGGTAAAGTCTTCGGATTTGTATGTGAGTTAGAGAATCATTCGTCGAGGAGATAAGAGACAGAAAAAAAAAAGAAGGAAAGAAAAAAGAAGAACCTAAAGAAAGAGAACGCAACGGACACATTGCTGACAAAGAAAACGTCGACAATGCGCCCAGTTCAAGTTTTCACACGTCATCATATGATACTAGTGTATCGTCTGCTGCTTTGGGACGGGCGCTGTGTATAATGTCCCTGCTGTGAGAAGATGGTGACTTGGCTAAAGTCCTCGAGCTCTTTGAACGGTGCACATCGCCTGATGTGTTCTCGGAAAACGGCAGCTGCGGGTCCTTGGTGAAATTTTCCAAAAAGAGCCTTTCATCAACTTCTTGCTGCAGTACTGCCACCTGATCTGGATGTTTGAGTCTAAGATGCTTGTGGACGAAGACTGGAGATTTGAAAAGCTTAAACGGTGGCAGAGTGCAGCGGAAGCGCTCTTCCGATTCCATTTTCGTGCATTCATTCAACCAGCTCTCGATCGCCTTTTCGCCCTCCTCGACGCCTTCCGAAATCTCGCTATGGCGAGATTTTTCAGCTCGGTGCCTGCGCAGAATGCGCCGCGCCCGATCATCGATGCGTCTTGATACTACACTGGAACTAGCAGTCTCATTCGCAAGCGAAGACGGGTCACTAAAATCGATCTTGATGAGCCCCTCGATTGAGGTTGCGTATATCGTGCGGACCTTGTCCGCAACGGTTGTGCACCGACTCAAAGATTCGAGCTGGTCCGGATTTATCGGACGAGACAGGAATGGCGCCGGCAACTCCGGATGCTCGCCAAAGTATACGCCTGCATAGTACGCGTAAAAATGCACCCGGAAAAGATAGTGCAGCAATACATCGAGCCTCTGCGCGAGCGATGGAAGCTTGGCAAGCAGCGCCATGTCCATGCGAAGCAATAGATTGTCTTCCTCTGAGAGCCCTCGTGTCATGTCCAGATGTTTTGTGAGTCGTGCTGCAATCTCAAAGTCGTACCGCATACGATCAATTTCAGCGCAGGGCAGAAGCGCTGATGAGCCGTCCGCGGCCGAAAGCGTGTTCCGCTTGATATGGGTAAAGTGGGGTATTCTGCGCGTCCCGTCTCGCATCAGCGTATGTGCGTAGCGGTATGCTCGCTCTGCGTCCTCAGCGGACGCAAATGTAATCAAACCCGTTCGAACCAGCGTATATTTGTGTGGCTCAGAAGTCGAGACGCGCACTACCTGGGCTGAGCCGTCAGCTTCGAGACAGCTTTGGATCTCTTCTACAGTTGAAGCTGGCGGAATTCCACGGAGAAACAACGTCCGTGCATTTCCAGCGGCGCGCTCTTCAGAATTTTCGGATCCGAAGCCTTCGTATACTGGTCTGAGGATCAAACTGAGTTGGTTCTGCAGCGATTCGGCGGACATTTCGTGTATTATTGTGGTGTATACCTTGTCTACGAGTCCTCTGCACTCGCTGGATGCATCCGCGTCCGGCCAACAAGGCACGTCGTCTCCGAAACCTTCTCGGACCATGGCGCGGAAAAACTCGGCTTGACGCCGCCGGCTTTGGCTCTCGATGAGCCGCGCTTTTTCGCGCAGCTCGCGCGGATGGTACCGAGACCTAAACCATTGCTCGTCTCTGTGCGCTGCAAAAAATTGGAGCAACACCGCAGACGATTCGCTCGAAGGTTTCGCAGCGCCCGTTGCACACTCACTCGTTTCGTCGGGACAGTTGTCGTCGGTATCAGTCCTGGGCCGCTTCTTTGGTGCCAACTCGTCGCCGTCCATCCCCGTTCGTCGTGCAGGAGTGCAGTGCGAGCTCAACGGCGGATGAATCTGTTTGGGAACTGTGTTGAGGTTGACGACTGCAACGCCACGCGTCCGCGCACCGCTGTCGCTTGGCATTGTCTTGTTTCGCGAATTCGCGCGCGCCAAATTTCTCCCCGCTCCGAAAAGAATAGAAAAAGAAATGAAAAAGTTAAAAAAGTCGTGCAAAAGCTCGGCTGTACTCTAACTGTACTTAGCCTTGTGACTCTTAGTGAAAAAAAAGGTCGATTGTGAGCATCTGAGCAAAATATGCTAAGTACAGTAAGTACAGTTTCAGAAAAGACAATGGCCAGTTCTTGCGCGTGCAACGTCGGTCGCATTGGATGGACGCATGGGCGCCTCGCGCAGAAAACGCTGCTTGGTCAAGCGACCCAGCGGCCCGGCGGTCGAAGCGTTCGCCGCTAGTGATTCTGCTGCCTCAGTATACTATGCGGTGGCATCTTTATGTGCTGCGTCGCCATACTTTGCGGTAATGGGTTCATTTGCTGCCTGAGAACCTGTTCCGATGCGCTCTTGGTGGAAGGCATTTGTTGGGTGCTCAACTTGCACAGCTTGACATGCTGGTTCAGGTGCAATGGTCGCGACAGGCACGCGGGTCTTATTTTCGTTGCGCCTCAGGAACGCATTTGTTGAAAGTATCTGTAGGAAGCAAAAGTATCTGGAATTAGCACTCCTGGGGTCCGTCACAGACGTGCGCGGCATTCGGCCCCATCATCCAGCCAACTTCGCGCTCTCCGTGAATGCGTGTTTCCGAACCTAGTCGCGTACAGGGCCTGACTCATGACGAGCGCGCCGTGCTCGCTGATCAGAGAGCACGCGAAAGCATACGTGCGAGGGATTGCGCCAATACTGGAGGCTGGTGCAAGCGCAGACTTGGACAGAAGTGGGTGAGGATGTTAAGATTTTCACTCGAATGTCGCTGCGATATTTGGTCCAACTGGGTGACGCAGAAGAAACCCTAGCAAAACACGAAAGTTTAACTGAAATTCTCTTCCATGAGAACAGCGGGGGAAGTGCCTAGGAACTGACAATCCGGTTGAGAATCTTCCGGGGGACGGGAAGCCTCGTTCCAGCTGGCCCGAGCACTCTGGACTCCACCAGGGTTTCGCGCGTCTCCCGTTCAAGTACCATCTCGCGCGCTGCGGGATATTGCCCGAGGATTCAATGGCCGAGGTTTGATAACATGGACATGAGTCAGCCTTCAACGTTTCGACGGGGCCGAAATCCTGGCACTGTGTGGGTGGTCGTCGGGTGTGCGCTAGTGCTACTTCTCCTCGTTCTTGTGTCACGCCTATCTGAAGATTCTTCGGACACAGACAGCGAGCCGTACGCTTTCCTTGGAGACCGCGCGATAGACAGCGCTCTGGCCAGCAAGGGGGGTTTGAGCCGGAAACAGAAGGGGCCAGCAAAGTATGTTGAAATCGAAGGATCAGATGTGGTGTACCGACTTCCGAGCACCGAGGCACGCGCGGTGCTGTTTCTTGCACATGGATGCTCTCACTGGGCTTTTGATTTCGGGCGTAAATCAGACGCATGCCCGCGCTGCGTCGGGCTGCCTGCCGAGCTCAAAATCGTGGACGACGCCTTGAAATTTGGATTCGTACCCGTGGCAATCTCGTCGTTGGCCGGGCGAAGAGGCTGTTGGTCACTTGACGACGGTGCCAAAATTGCCCAAAGACTCACGGATTTCATGAATTCTGTGGAACCGAAGCTCAAGGGTCTTCCGCTTTTCGCTCTGGGTGCATCTTCTGGCGGTGCATTTGTTCGGGAGCTGCCTTTGTATACCAAGCTGTCTGGGCTTTGTCTCATGATCTCGGGACTCCCGCCCGGCGTGATTGAGAAAGTTGAAGCGCAGCTACCCAGTGGCACGTCATACCCACCGACCTTTGAACTGTATATGCGGAAGCCTCCGTTCTCGGGAGACGGTGTTGAGGCGCTTACTGCCCGCAATATATCTGCGAAGGCGATTGAAGCCCATAAAATACCCGTTTCGGTTCAATTTTTCATCGATCGAGTGGAAGGAATGAGGGCATCTGTTGCCGTGAAGATTGTGAATGAGCTGAAGAAGCAGTCATTCATTGACGTGACCGGCTTCGTAAAGCAGAATCCGCGAAAGTCGCAATGGCGCGAAGCCGTTTGGGTCGCTGTTCCAGAGGCAAAGGAGCTGAACGACTCCTTAATTGCGGACCTTTCGCCCATAAGCGAGCTGCTCAACATAGCATATTCCGAACATGAAATTACAGCAGAGTTCGATCGTGAGATTTTTGACTTCTTTGACGAAATCTTACGCAAGCAAGAGGTCCGAGGTCTTTCGAAAAAGCTCTGAGGGCTGGCCTCATGGATCAAGTTTAAGTTTGACTCTACTACTGCACAAATACGAGCTCGTGCCACGAGGCTGACAGGCTCTACGCAACAGATCAAAGAAACGAGGAAACATAAAAAAGTTAGTACATGTCTCTTGAACGTGTCACACGATATCCCCCCCAAAAAGAAAGGGATAGATACGAAGGAAAAAAAATGCTTTTGCTCAGTCGTCCAAGGAAGGAAACCTTGAGCCATCACCGATTGCGCCGACTGGCAGGTCGGGAACCTAGGCATTGCCACTGCGAATGGTAAAGGGATGTTTCATCATCATCGCAAAAGCAGAGCACACAACAAGCTACTGAACTCCAACATACCTGTACGATATAAAACAAAATTAGTGACACGATCAGTACGTCGTTGTCACGTTTTTGAACTTGAACGAAGGCCTTGCGGGGTACGAGCAGCCTGATCGCTTGATAACCACATTAGCTGCATAGTTTCCGAGAGCAACACATTGGACGATCGGATCGCCACGAGACATACCGGCCAGCATTCCGCCGACAAAAGCATCGCCGGCTCCATTCGTGTCTACGAGGTCTTCGTCCGCGCATGGAATCACGCCGTAGGAGTCACAGCTCCAAAGGCGCTGTTCGTCGCCGATCGCGACCACAGTCGGGTCGGGTCCCTGCGTAAACACGACAGTCCGCGGGCGGGCGTTGAGTTTGCCCGCGGTTCGAGCGAGCTTGACGGCAATTTCCTTGATGTCCTTTGTCTCCCAGCCCATGGCTTCAGCGAGCACTTGCGCCTCGGTTTCATTGCCAAAGTAGACATCTACGTACGGCAGAACTGCCTTGAAGGACTCGAAGAACGGTGGTACCTGGAGCAGGAAAGGCGCCGACAAATTCATGCAAAGCGTCTTGTTCTGAGCCTTGCACGCCTCTGCGACCTTCATAATGGTCTTTGGGCTCACGGTGTGAAAGAAGCCCGTGATGTACACCACTTTCGCCCTTTCCACACTGCTCCACTGAGCGTCTGAGATAATATCATCCGAAAACGTATTTGCGGCGGCCAAGTTGGCCACGAGCGAACGTGCCTGACCTTGCTGCGTAACGACCACCGCGCACGTGCCCGTCGGCAGCCCGGCAGTGCTCTTGTAATACTGTGCATTTACGCCGTCCTTCTCTGCCTTCTCGGCCATGATCTGAGCAAACTCATCCTGTCCGACTGCGCCAACATACGTGGTCGCGCCTGGGACCTGCAGAAGCCACTGCGCCACTCGGATTGAGTTTTGCCCCGCGCCACCGGCAATGTACTCTACGTCAGCCTTTGCCTTGAGCTCCTCGTAAAGCGGCATGTGCTTCTCCTCCGCCAGAATCGCATTGTTTGCCTCGAGGTTGTACTTGGCCAGAATCTCGTCCTCGCAGCTGGCCGAGATGTCCAGCAGCGGATTGCACAGACCCAAGATACTTCCCTCCATGTCGACACGATTCGATCCCTCTACCACAACGCGGAGGTCGCAACGAGTTCTCCACTTCCCGGGCGTCGCCGCTCGCGATCGTCTTACTCGCATACCTGCGTTCCCACCGCCGCCGCCGCTCCTTTTTGGACCACTCGCTCGCGCAGGCCGGCGCTCGGCAAGGTACAGCTCGAAGTACAGTGATGCTTCGATGTTCAGTTCCGGTACAGTGGTCACCTTGTGAAGCCTTTGTGTGCTCGACATGCGAGCGGCGGCAGTCATCATGCAACCGAGGACATGAGTAGAGATGGGCTTGCGAAACAGATATTCTCAGAGGTTCGCGGAATATGCAGCTTGACACCGAGATCATATGTCTCGGCTGGGACTTTTATTGCTGTTGCTTAGATTTCGATTCTCGCAATCTGAATCCATCTAAAACTTCGTGCGGACTGTTGTCACGGCATGTAGGATACGCTCGGTCGTAAACCGGTTAGAACCCCCTGGTGATCTTCTTTAGGATCGTTCGCTGCGGGCTGCAAATCCCATTGGAGGTCCAGACGTGGTCAGCTTCCGCACTTCTACGACGCAAAGTCATCACACGAACTCTTCATTCCTTTCAGGAGTGCACGGCTCTTCGCACTCGCTTGATGGCGGTTGCGAGAACACAACCACGCAATTTGAACGGGTTGAGGTTCCTGAGGTCAGATACGAGACTCTGAGGCATAGCAAGGAACACTGGACGCCATTTTCAAGCTGCACAGTCGTCTGCCGAGAGAGCAGCGGAGCATCGCAGGGCATCGCACTTGCCCCGATCATGCACGGCGCAGGCGAGTCGAACTCGCTTCTCCACTTTGCGTACGAGCTCGGCTCACCCGAGCGAGTATAAAAGTGTACAATGAGTCTTCCAGCGTGCGCCGTACCGACAGAAGTGACGCACAAGTTCACTCCAGGGGCCAGTGGTATGATACAATCGATGGCCTGCCGCCTGCAATTTGTTTCAACCTTGCCAGCGACGAAATCCCATTTGAACACGTGATTCCACACCAGCTCCCACGCGTCACTTGGAGTCACTTCGAAAACGAATCCCACCTCTGGGAGCCTTTGACCCACCAGGAGCTCAGGAATCAAGCACGTGCGCGACGCTTCAGGGGACATGTCTGCGTCCGTTCGCAGTTTTTCTTCTCAGCCAAGGAAAGAGGCCAGCGCGGCCTTTGCGCTCTTCCAACTTTTTCCCACCGGGCACGATGGTGGCCGAGCTCTGTCCAGCGATGAGCGCTGACCATACTTTCGCGCGCGATGTGATTCTCCTAGTCCATCGCATCACAGAACATGTGCAGCCCGCCGTACTGGCGCCTTACCTTCGCGACGCAAATATCATCATTGTCACGACGATGACGACGACCACCACCACCATCAGCTGCCATCGTGACCGTGGCAGCAGCAGTCTGGCACAACGACGACGCACCCGCGGCGCCGCAACCGTGCCATGGCTGCACTTGCGCGGCACGAACAACACCAGCTGCCCCACCACCTCGCGCAACCTGCGATACTCCGTAAACCGTTAGGGTTCCAATAACGGCCGCCAATGTTTGAACCGAACCGCATTCCAGCCACTGTACCCCCAGCACTCCGAGCGACGCGCGAGCTGTACTTCGTCCGGTCTCTTTCCAGGTTCCCATAAACTGGCACTGTTTGATTGGACACGTGGCGATATCATATGAAACCGCTGTCTTTTGAGTAGCGACGGCAGTCAGGGGAAAAGGTGGCCTGGAAGCGCCACCACAATTTGGAGCGTTTTTCCCGTTTTGTTCGCGTGCATCGAGGCTGCGAGGGTGTAGGGGCGGTGGATGCGAATGTGGATCTGTAGCCACATTCCGCAGTGCAAAAAGGACCGGTTCTTAGCAGGCTTCGCATGCCCTGCCGTTGCCTAACGCTCGTGTTGTCGCACTCGTGGTGGCGCGTCTGGCCGCAAGCTTATCCAGTTGGCTCGCCACATTCGCCTCACGCCATCCGCGGTATAAGAACGCGCGCGCGCACGGCTGACGTGCTTTGTCAGGGTAGGCACATGCCGAGACTCGAGGCACACATTGGCTGGTGAGAAAGATTGAGAAAGAGCAGGCGGTTTGTTTATTCCGAGGTTTTCGGCAGCTCGCTTTTGGTCTGACCGGAAGAGCCGCAAGGGCGGTGGTGCGTGCAAAGTGGAGAGGCCAAGATAGCAACATCATGCACGTTGCTTTTCAGTGCTCAGCTGGGCGTCTCGTGGGTGACAAGGTCGTGACGCAAAAGAGACATGTGTGCGCCAGAGAATGGGGCGGTGCGCTGCTGGCGTGCGCCCCGGGACGGACGCGCGGGTTGGCGCGTCGAGCGGTGCTGCGCATGACGGCCGCGGACGAGAGTTCCGGTGAGTCAAGCTGGGTGGTGCCGCAGGAGCTGATGTTGATGAGCCCCAAGGCGGTGGTGACGTCTGTGCTGGGTGCGTTTCAGCGGCGCGAGGGCGAACTCGGCCAAGAAGTGCACCGGTCGGCTGTCAAGACGCTGTTCCAGTTTGCGTCGCCAGAGTATATGGCGGAGATGGGACAGATCGTCGAGCACAATCCATACTGGGACCAGCTTGACGTAGATACGTACATCAAGTACCTCGGCGCAAACGGATACCGCTCCATTCTGCTCAACGTGCGCGAATTTGAATTTCTGGAGGGCACGGACGAAGCGGCGTCTGTGCTGGGCTTCATGCCGTGCACGATCACGTCGGTGCTTCTGGCGGATGATGTGGCGCGCGCTGTCCACTGGACGCTCACGAAGGACCTGAAATCCGGCGAGTGGAAAATCCGCGACTTTTGCGTGGATGAGAAGCTCGAAGAGTTTGACGCGCGTTTGTTTATTGACGGTCCGCAGTACCTGACGAAGCCGTCGCTGCCGCGCGGTCAGGAGAAGATGAAGCCTTCGTCCGCGCATGATCCTTCGCAGGTGGCCATGTATGTTATGTCTGCGCTGCGCTGCATGGACTCGCCGACGCTCCACCATGGCTGCCAAGTGCTGCTGGACTTCATGTCACCACAGATGTGCGAGACGGTGCTCCACCTGATGAGCTTTGCGAACAAGGACCCGGATCTGAGCGCGGAATCGCTGGCAGCCTTTTTCCAGCACAACAGCCGCTGGCACTTGCTGAGGTCGATTGCCGAGTACGCGATTGCTGAGGAGCCGCGCGTCAGCGAGGACGGGCGGTCTGCGGAGCTGTGCACGTACTTCTTCAGCGTCGACGATTTCGGCTACCGCCTCACCTTTACGTTTACGAAGGACCGTCTCCGGTGCTGGACGATTGACGACATTCTGATTCAGCCGGCCTCCGACACGGAGCTCGAGCGCTGCATTGAGCGCGCAGACCAGTGACCCCTCTCTGCTCCTCTGTTCCTGCTTCCCTTCTATTCCCTTGCATCTTTCACACCCCCAACTGTACACAAGGTATGATTCACCGTACCCCCTCCCCCTCTTCTCTGAAAAGCGCACGCCATTTGCCTTCCAGTCCGTGTTTCGCACGCAAAACCACCCGCTTTACGACAAAACACGCTCTGCCCTCGCATATTTTAAGCAATTAATTCTTTGATTTCGGAGCCACACAAGAGTGCCCGCGGTCTATAAATAGGCCGCTTTTCCTGGGTTTTTTTTGGGTGCATGCGCGTGTAGGGTTCGCGCACTGTACCGCGTGTTCCGCGCGCCGAGTGCGAGTTTTTTGGGTTCGTCTGGTTCGTGCGCGTTTTCGTTCAGCTTTGGGCGCGTTCGGGTGACGCGCAAAAAGGGCGGCGGGGTAAGACATGCGTAAAACTTTCACGTCGTGGTGGTGGTGGTAGTGGTGGTGAGCTCGCTGTCGTCACCTGCTTCCATTCGTTTCATGTTCATTTGTTTGTTTCCTTGCCTTGCTTTGCTTTGGTTTCCTTTCTTTGCTCTTACTTCGCGCGGATCGACTTGTAAGGCAGTGGTAAGCGACGAAACGGCGCGCACGCTCGAACGCACAGGAAGAGAGAGCGAGAGACCCGACGCTGTGAATTCGTCAGACTTCGACCTTTGCGCGCGCGTCGTTCGCTTGCGTCGTTCTGTTCTTGGTGAGGAAGCATTGACGGGCCGCAAAACGAGTCGCAAGACGAGGCACGGCGACCATGGAACGAGCAGAGTCGTCCTCGTCGCGCCCGCGCGCCACGCCAAGTAATCATCAAGGCGGGATGAACCGCGCGCCATCGGCTTCTGCGGCGTCGTCGTCCCGGCCGCCGCCGACAAACGGAGTTGCGATGGAGCGCGCGCCGTCCTCCTCGACGCAGGCACGGCGGAACTCTAGCATAGAGGTCGAGCTGCAGCGCGCACGCGAGATGGGCCCAAAGAGCTCCGGAAACAGCTCCGCGTCGAATGGGCTTTACTCGGGACCCAGCCATGGCACGTTCGGTGCGACCTCGATGGGCCCGCGAATGAGCTCGGCGCCGCGCAGTTTGTCGTCCGGTAGTAGAGCCGTGGGGTCGCCCGAAACGGTTTCATTGACGAGCCTGAGCGGGACGGGTCACCCACCCATTCATATGGCGCCGTATGGTAATAACCGCGCGCTCGATCTGTTTGTTGTGGCTCACAACGGCATCCGCAGAGAGCTGCTTGACGTCTACAACATGTTGTGCTACTTTGAAGCGGCGCGAGGTGCCATGCACACCAACGAGATCGTGCGGTTCTTCTTGCACTTTGAAATTTTCCACGGCTTTGTGATGGCGTACTTTGAAAGCGTTGAGAAGAAGGTACTTTGGCCGGCCGTCGAGTCTAGACATATCATTATTCCAAGGAATAGTGAGCTGCAGCCAAAGCCACGCGAAGACCTGGTCTTTGACATTCTTGAGGCGTTGCATGCCTGCATTCGTATGCGCGCAAAGGTTATGCAGCCCGAGTTTCGGGTTGAGATTTCGTCCGCATTCAAGAGCAAGCTCAACACCTTCACGGAGCTTTGCATGCACTACTTTTTGCTCGAAGAGCAAGTGATTCCTCCGCTGCTGAACCCGCGGCTCACTTCCAAGGACAAGAAGGAGCTGGAGAAGGAGCTCACGACTATTTTTTCAAAGGCACCAGGCGAGAACGGGCTGTATGTCGTGATGCTTTCACATTGGATTGCCGGGAGCAAATCGCGCCAAGCGCATGTCCAGAAGCAGGCGCAACTGGGACAACAGGCCGTGGCTTCGTGGAAATACGATAACCTGAATGCAATCAATGCGTCACGGTACCCTGTGTGGGAAAAGAAATACTGGGGCCGAATGACAGACGATGTGGACTACTTCAAGCGGCGGCTCGCTGAGGTGGAAAAAGCGAGGGCACAGCAAGCCAAGTCCCAAATAAGACGAGCTCAAAGCCGGCAACAAAGTAATTACTGACAAGACCACTACGTATCGACAGCACTCGTCGAACCCGTTAAATCTCGGGACTAATCGATGCAGGACCGAATAAAGATACGACACTGACTAGATACGGAGAGCGCAAAGGAAAACGCAATATAAACACGGGGCGCCCAACTCACTGGCGGTCAAACCCCGGAAGAAGTCCAGTCTATCGACGCGTGCAAACTGTGCACGACCAAAAGCGATGCGCATGCAGAAAGGGGAGTCAAAAGCGACGGTTTCACTGGCATCCGAGCGTATCCAAACTTGGCTTGCAAGCGAAATGCTCCTTGTCAAAGCGTACCCAAGGGACATCAAATGGTTAGCGGGGCGAAGCGAACGGGCACTTCGCGCAGACTGATCCACATGAGCAGGTTCGTATCGAATAAGATCTCGTGACGATCAGTCACAGCGTCCCATCGCAGCGCAATTCCACTCAACCACATGCGCACGTCATCCAAGAAGATGTAAAGTCGCTCCCCACATAAACCGCCAGTCTGAACGAGCAAGGGGTCAACCTCGTCCACTGCTCCGGCTCGAGCGATGACGTGGGCGTCGCGAGCAACGTTTTCGTCGCGGAAACCTGTAGGTGTCGACACAGCGGAAATCTGCCGCGGAGCTGAGCGGCGATTGGCATTAGATATACCAGCATTTGCTCTTGCAAAAGCAGACCCTCCTACCCGAGGGTCGAAGCGTGTCTTTCCGAGACCAGACTTTTGAACGCCAATAAACTCATTGCTTTGGTCGCTGGCTTCATGCAGCGACGGTGTTTCCCGTGCGCTGTCCTGATCGCCACGTGAATAAATATGGGGATCCGTGGCATCATAGGTGGGCCCCATTGCAGTAGCATGTGGAAACGAGTGCCTGTACACGGAATAATCATCTCCATGACAAACCTTCCGGGACCGCGGCGCAGAACCCGTGCTCGAGTCACTCGGGCTTGCAGAGCCCCGCGCATGTTTAGTGATCATAAGCAGTGACGCAGCGGCATCCGCATCGGACGACTCTCGCCGGTGAGAAGCATTTGTGCTCTGCGGAACGTACCGGTCGGGGACACGCTGCTGGCGGCGTGCCTTGACAATCGCCGTACCCACTGATTGAGCATTTTGCGGTGCCGATCCAGAGGTTTCGTTCTCCTTATTATCCGGGCGCCTGGGAATGCCGCCGCGTGCTCCCCGCCGCTGCTTTGCATTGGGCCCGAGCATGTCAAAACACTCCGCGTACTGCCGCCCTGCCGCGATCCAGCGCGCGCGGCCGCCGACGCGCCGACTGCACGCCATCCCGCAGTACTTACCGCATCCATACGTGCCGTCATGCGGCGTACCGCACCCTCCACAAAGCACCATGTTCCTTGCGCTTTTCCGCGTCCTGCTCACAGGACCTGCGCGCAAACAACCACTTGTCCGATCGATTTGACTTTTTGGGTCGTACCGGGGCTTTTATACAGAGAAGGGCGAGTGCTAGTAGTAGAGTCGGCGCGGAGACACAATGACAAACTCGCGCGCACTCCTCGCGCGCGCAGGTATTTGGAATTCTTGGTTCTTCTCTAGCACAAATGTCACCCGGCGCTTTGAAGCCGCCACTTTTTGTGTTCGGCCGGCATGCAGCGCCTTTGTTTGTTTGGCATTTGTGCTCTCACTCGCTGGACGCGGTGCCACAAGACTGTCACCATTTGATTTCTCCCCGGCCTCCTTCATTCTTTCAGGACGAGGGCGCTTGCTCTTTGCCGGCGTATGCCCTGCGTGTTGCGTGACGAATTCCACCACGTGATTCTCCGTGACTACAGGAGCTTTTTTGCGTTTTTTGTCGTTGGCCTCCGGTTTCGCTTTCCTGACGCCTGCCTCCCCAGCTTCATCAAGCTCCGCGCTATTGTCCTTCGGCGTGGCAGGTGCGGATGCCACGCGCGGCCGCGCGCGCCGAATTTCAGTTATCAAATCATAAAATTGCTGTCGAACTTTCTGGTTGATATCTTTGCGCTTCGCGCTCTCAAAGAGAAGCCCTCGCAATACGTAGACTTGAGTGTCGCTCATCTGCAAATACAAAGGCTTCATCCTCTCCCAAATGCGCTCGTGTACCATACGCCCAACTAGAGCGTCTGGATACTTCGCCATGCGGATGGGAAACTGCATCAGATGGGACCAAACGGTGCCCTGTTCATCGTCAATTACTGCGACGGGCAGAACTTTTTCGACAAACCGGTCAAATACATGGAACATGACGCCACGTGCTTGTTGCATGCCAAACGTGGAGCCGGGTACCTCCTCTAACACTGTCAAGTATGCACAGACTGCTTGCTCAAGGGCAACAACCGAGTGCGCTTGCGCTGCAACGGTGTCGGCGGCGTACTCGAGCAACACGTCCAACATGACATACATCTTGTCCACTCGATAACGGTCCAATTGCGACCACTCTCGTACGAGAATGTACAGGGCTGCGGCGAGCCACTGCAGCCTGAGACGCACATTCGAAAGCGATCGCGCGAGCGTCACGGTCCTGCGCATCAGCTTGTCCGTTGATCGATTATCGCTCATCCAGACCGAAAAGAAAAGCGCGCGCCACAGCTTCAGCAGCTCAAGGTCTGGCGTAGAGACAATAATGGCGTCATCGTCGCCATACTGCTCATCCATCAGCGCGCCGCGTGCCTCAATCCACTGGGACAAGGCCTTGAACGCCTGCGAGCGCACTTTGCGATCGCTGTTCACCAGCGCAAGCACAAATTTTCCGCGCGCCTTGTCGCCATGAAAGCCTTCACTGCCATTCACCGTCGCGCCCTCCTGATCCACCTCCGTCAGCACATTCCACAAACTCGGCCGCTCCGACGCTGCCTGCGTGTCTGGGTCCTGCTGCTTCTGCTCCTGCTCCTCCGCCTCATTCCACGCTGCCTTCCTCTCGCCTTGGCCCTGCTTGTTGGACTTTGTCTTCGCCATCATCGACGCCGCCCGCACTTCCCTCTATCTGCCCGACATTCGTCTCTCCCCTCTCCCTCTCTCCCTCTCTCTCTCTCTCCCTCTCTCTCTCTGTGTCCCGCTCGCACGTGCCGTCCGACAAGCCGCCGTGCTCGGCGTTTTGACCCGGTTCAACGACCGGGTAAAGTGATAGTCATACCCGGTACTGTACCTGTACCGGGTATAAACCACAAGCACGTTTCTTGAATTGTGGAAGTGTGCGGAGGGAGTAAGGTGCTGGATTGTTGATGGCCAGCGTCGAGATGATAAGGATACGACAGATGATGCTTCGCGCGCCAGTGCTCCGTGCACGTTCCGTGCATGGGCTCCAGCTGGCGTCGTCGAAAGGGAGCGGCGTGCCGCACCGCTGGTTTGGACCAGGCTGGCGGCTTTCCAGCGGACAACAGCGGCACGAGCGCCATTTGCGCTGCGGCACCAAGTTTGTGGGTGATGATGATGAGGGATTCGGCTTGCAGCAGAGATGCCAGCAAGCAAGGTTCTTCGTGTCAAAGCTCTCGCGGCGAACGTCGGGCATGGGCCAGAGGCCTCCTGCTCGAATCCAGGAGGCCGACTTTGCACCGCAACTCGAATCCGCAGCGCAGCAAAAGGCAGAGTCCATAGCACAGCCCACGGCGGAACCCACTGCAGAGCAAGGAACAAGCGGACATGCAGAAGCAACTGCAAGCTCTGCACTCGGGCCAAACACGGCAGTGAGCAAGGCCGAAGCGCACCAAATGGTGCTGCAACAGGACGCGCTGGTCGTGACGCGCGAGTATGAGTGGGGTAACATTTTGCTGGGCTTTGAACAGGCCAATCGATACACATTGCGCGCACCGCCGGACGGCCAAGTAGTCGGCTATATTGCCGAAGAAACATCACTCGGAAAGTCGTTGGTGCGCAACATGCTGCGAACACATCGCGCATTCAAGGCCACTGTGCTAGACGTGCACGCTGAGCCCGTGCTAGTGATTAGGCGCCCCTTCTTTTGGATTTCCACGTCCTTGTTCGTAGAAACGCCGACCGGAGAGCTGATTGGCGAAGTCCACATGAAATGGCACCTGTACAGAAGACGCTATGAGCTTTTTGTGGACAAGAAGCAATTTGCCAGCATTGACGAAGGCTTTCTCGCTTGGGACTTTAACATGCTTGATGAGACTGGTGGTCGCATCGCCTCCATCAACAAAGATTTTACGGGCTTTGCGCGTGAGCTTTTCACTGACGCGCGACAGTACGTGATCCGGCTGGAACCGAAATTTGGCGACACCAACTTGGCGCCTGGGGCGTTCCGCTCGGAAATGCAGTCTGACAGTGCAGGCTCAAACTTGGCATTGACCTCTGCTCAGCGCGCCGTGGCATTAGGTTGCGCAATCAGCATTGACTTTGACTACTTCTCGCTGCATTCGTCCGGTGGGGGATCTGGCTTTGGCATACCCTTTTTCATGCCATTCCCGGGTGGCTCCGGTGGAGACGCGAGTCCTGAACAACATCCAGAGCCAAGCGCAGCCGAAGCTCCTCCGGTCGGCGGTGTTGGGCCAGTGCCAACTGGTGGAGAATCCAACTCGCCGCCTGTATTCGGGAGCGCTGGCAACGAGCAAGGCAGTGATGGTGGCTCGCAATGGAGCACATTTGAAGCCGCTGAACCTCCAAAAGAGGAGTCGTGGGATTCGTGGGGCGGCGGAGACGACGACGACGGCGGTGGTGATGATGACGACGGTGGTGGCGGGGGATTCGGCAGCCTGCTCGGAGGCTTGTTCGGCGATGGTTCAGAATAATGAAAGGCGAATGGAAGAAAATTGATGTACTTGGAGACACGCTGCACTCTATGGCTTCAGCGAGGCAGTAGAGGCGGGTGAGGAAGAATTCTCAATCTTCACTGCAGTGCCGCTTTTGACCAACCCGAACGGAAACGAGATTCTACTAACGAGACCGAGGGTTCGAGCTTGTTTGATCGCCTTTGCTATTCTCCTCTGGCTTCTTGGTCGGGCCTTTGTGAGATGGCGCGGTACAATCCGGCCAGCTTCACTCAAGAATCGGGTCCAAATGTTCATGTACCGAACGTCCATATCCATGATATTCCCAGTGGCCGTATTCGTCAGCGGGCACTTGATCCAAGACTTGCGAACGTTCGTGCGCACCTTGCGTGCATTTTCCTCCTCCAAAATAGCCAGAGGATCGTACTCGATGCTAAGCCCGCGGTTGAAGTTCAACGTTCGGCGGGGTTTGACCGCAGCACCAGTGAGCTTATCCACTCGCTCGTTGATTTTGGCCTTGTCTTCCATGGAAGTCTCAGAGCCGTCCGGCTCGCTAAGGACAAGTCTGTCAAATCCAGCCACAATAGCCTCTTCTGAGTGCTCCGCCATCTCTGCAGGCACATCCTCGCGGAAAGTCTTGAGCACAGCCTCTGGAAGCTTGCTCAAGTGCTGCTGCGGAAAGTCATCCGATCGCATGAATAAATTCACTTCCCTCTCTTCGCGCTGCGTGGCAGCATCGTTGGCGGCATCCGGTGTGGCATCCATATATGATACTTCTCTCATGATCAACTTGTGCATGAGCGACATCCTCATGAGCTCAGAAATGGGCAGGCCTCGAATATTCTCATCTGCAAACATGGGTGAATCCTTTGGCAGCCACGGCGGACGATGTCCGGTAGCTGCATACACCTCTGCCACATTCGTACTTCTATACCGATCCACTCCGCCGCGGTACTTTGTCATCACGGTGCCGCGCCCGTGCGCTCCGCTCACGCCACGAACCATGTCCATTGCCTCGCGATCGTACTGCCGAACTGCATCCTCCCTCGGCGTGCCCTCCGACATCCCCTGAGCGTATCCCTGCTCATACGCAGTACTCGCGCCGTCTCCATGGTCGCCTTCGTCGCCTCGACTTCCACTTCCTTGTGAGCTCAGCCACCGCACGCGACGAATCAACCATGCATCTCGCGCGGACCGCATGCCCGCCGCATTTCCTATTTCATGCAGCCACAACCCCGCACTCGTTTGGGCGCTCTTTGGCCGCAGTCGGAGCCACGATGCCCCCGCGCGCATCGCCATGATTTGCGCCACCTCACGGCCGACTCCCCGTGTCCTCTTGAAAGACCTCAAAGCTTGTCAAGTGAAAACCGCACGACCTTCTCGAGAACTGGCGGAAGGAACAAGAGCACAGCGACGAACGACACACGCCAAGCTCCAGAAGACGGTGATGTGTGACCAGCCGTGAGACCATGCGCCTGTTTTCTGTCCGTCTGTGTGTACCCCGCCGCAGTGGCGATGGCGTGAACGACCGCGCACGTTCGGCAGTCGTCCCCTCACACGCGAGCTCTGGCTTGTGCTTATCGGTTCATCCCGGTCCAACCGGTTTGCCTTTCCGGAGCCGAACCGGTAGCGCCGTGCGCGGGCGTGCGCGCCAGTAAGCAACGTGCGGTGTGCGCGCGTGGGACGCTGGTATAAAATGGAGCGGTTTCACTAGCAACGTTCGAAAAGTAAGTGGGGCAAGTGGTTGTGGGAAGGTGGTTGAAGGAGAGGAAAGGCAAGAGGGAGAGAGAGGAGGAAGAGGGTGGAGGTGGAGGATTCGAGGAGGTGGAGGAGAGTTGTGGAGTCGGAAACGGAGTAAACATGGTGGATGCAAAGGCAGCTGCGTCGGCGGCGTGGGATACGGAGCATCAGGAGGTGCACGGCGGGCAGACGTGGCGGCTGTGCGACAGCTTTGTGGAGGATTTCAGCGTGACCACAAACGCGTTTGGCGCGCCGGCGAAGGCGATGCAGGAGGCGCAGGCGGCGCTCGCACAGATCCATCATTATCCGGCGGCAGATTGTAAGGATGCAATCAGAGACCTCGCAGAGTTCATGCGCTGGCCGGAAAATAGGCTGCTGGTTGGGAACGGCGCGTCCGAGTTCATCGACCTCGTCATGCGCGCAGGGCCGGCCGGTAGCTTTCAGCCAGGCCCGTACGACGCGGCTTACATGGAGTACAACCGCGCCGCAGTGGCCGCCGGGCGGAGCGTGATGAAGCACGATGATCCGGCCACGCCGGCCATTACCGTGGTGATTCATCCGAATAGCCCCACAGGCCACTGCATGAGCCTGCAGGACATCGAACGCCGCGCACAGCTCGCTAAACAGACCAGCTCGCTGCTTGTTTTGGACGAAAGCTTCATGCCGTTCTTCGGACCAGACTGGCATGCGCACTCTGCGCTATCGCTCATCGACAAATATCCGGAAACCGTCATTGTGATCAACTCATGGACAAAGCTATGGTCTTGCCCCGGCTTACGGTTGGGCTCTGTGGCATGTGGCGAGCAGTGGTACAAGACATTTAAAAAGCTGCAGACGCCTTGGTCGTGCAACACGCTGGCGCAGGCATTCTGCTCCGCGGCTGCTCGCGATACGGGCTACATGGAGCGCACGTGGAACACGCTGCCTGGCTGGAAGCAGCGCCAGCAGGAGCTGTTGGTAAAATTGGGCTGGACGGTCAACGAGCAGTCGCCGTTGTGGGTGCCGTGGGTTTTTGTGGATTGCGGCTCGGCTGACGCCGCTGAGCAAGCCGCAGCCGTTGCGCAGGAGGTTGGCTGCCCCGTCCGTTGGTGTGCGTCATTCGGAACTCCGCGCAATCTGCGCCTTGGTATCCGCGCTCCAGAGCACCAGGATGTCCTCCAGGCCGCGTGGGAAAAGGCGTTTGGCATAGTGTCGCCTGAGACGTCAGTGCCCGCGAGTGTCACAAAGGCTGCGGGCGTCAGCTGTCTTGAAGACGCCAGTCAGCCAGCTTCTACGAGCTGCAAAGTTGCTGCGAACGGCGTACATTAAAAGCGCGTGAAATTATTTTGTACTTATATTACAGTTCTGGCGACGGTTGATCCATGTATTGCTGCAAAACCTGCAGGCACGCCGGCACGTTGCTCGCCATGTGGCAAATCATCTGCAGTTCTTCGCCGCTGTTCGAGCTTTGTCCCCGCGCGTTCGGCTTGGATGTCTTTTCGCTCTTGAAGAAGACATACCGAGTCCTCAGCACAAAGCGCAACCACTCTGGCTTGCTCTTTTTGAAGGATACCTGATGGACGTCTGTGAGATGCCTAATGACTTCCAGTACTAACAGCTCTGGGCGCGACTCATGTGGCACAAGCACCAGAAAATATAGCTTGGAGATGCCCACAAAGAGCCTGCGCAGCTTGTTTGACCGCGTGGTTCCAAATGAGTCTGTGCTGATCGATGGGGGTAACCTGGAGCTGTCATCTTCCTCATCGCCGCCGACGTGATTCGCATCGCAGTTATCCAGCGATGTGAGCTGGTAAGCGGCGTAGCACGGAAACAAGCTCACGCCCTGCATGACTTTCGGGTCAGCAATGTTCACAGTAAAGCCTTCGGGAATTCCATTCACGGGACGCGAAATTGTGCTCTTGTCCAACCAGCCAGCATCCGCGTGCGCTTTCCACTTGCAGGGCTCCAAGTTCTGGCCCTGCTTCTGGTGGGGTGAGGCCGAACCAGGCCCCACCAAAGTCTTGTTGTTCTCCCCAGCAGGCGACAGCATCCCACCTCGACCACAGCCACCGCCACCGCCACCGCCCGTATTTTGCCCGAATATGGTACGCCGGAACCACGAGGTTGAGCTCGCAGTCGAGGTTGCGGGCCGCCCGTCCGCTCCTACCGCATTTTTCTGTTCCTCGTCTTCCTTCAATTCGCGGCCACTCTTTTTCACACTGCCCTTGGGCGATGATGATTCTTTCCGTGTTGACGAGCTGCTGACCATTTGCATGTCATAGTCAAGTGAGGCCGATGCTGGGACATGCATGTCAGACTGATCTTCGGTAGCATTGGCTCGTGATAGTGCAAAGGCCGTGCGGCGCTTCTTCAAAGCCGCCTCGTAACGCGCAAGATTAAATTCAGAAAGGCCGATCATGTCCTGGAAAACGGCGTCCTCCTCTTCAACGCGGTACACTATTGATTTGAAGCCGCCTCGCAGCACCGAAACAAACGGCACTTTTCTCTGCGTCAGAAAGAACGCAAGGGCGTGCGCATCCAAAGCGTCGAGCTCAGGATACCCTGATCCCACCAGACAGAAATGAATGGAGCCCTTGAGCGGTTCACATATTTGCAGTACGTGGTCCAAATCCAGATCTTTGTCCGGTGCACTTGCGCGCAGCCGATCCAGCGGCAGGTACGCTGCCTGCGCAATGTGACCAGAGTCAAACTCTTCACGCGTGCGACAATCCCACAAGAAAAAGCTCATATTGAAAGAGCGATCCAGAACAGTCTCATCCAAAGAAACTTGCAGGCATGACGAATGCCGCATCTCCTCCAGCGCTGCGTCATGAACTGCATGC
Source organism: Porphyridium purpureum (assembly GCA_008690995.1). Lineage (NCBI taxonomy): Eukaryota > Rhodophyta > Bangiophyceae > Porphyridiales > Porphyridiaceae > Porphyridium > Porphyridium purpureum. Next base: position 1,227,599 of record VRMN01000002.1, on the reverse strand, counting down.
TTTCTTTGATCAACACTTTCGCGACTCCCGCGCCGCTGGTGCGAGCTGAATCGGGACAGGAGGATCCGCAAATAGGAAGATGGGGTTTGCCGTATTCTGAGCTCCGAGCCTTTGCGCCAGAGCCGCTTGACCTCACTCACGTCCTGCGGTGCAAGATTCATCAGCGCCTCCGGAAGTGCGGACGGATCGACACGCTTGAGATGCTCTTTCTTGTCCAGCACGAGTGCCAGTCCAAAAAAGTAGATTCCGAGAGCGTGATCTTCCAGCACCAGCAAATCCCACAACTTGAGCAAAATCTCAAGGCTAAAGTTGCGCGCAAAGATGGTGATGAACCAGCTAGTTGTATACAAGTCGACCGACATACCTTGATTCTCCAGATACCAAAACAATTCCGGGTCGTGGTACAAGAACAGCCTCGCAAAGAAGCTGAATGCAATGCGAAGGGTGTTGAACATGCGCTGCTCACTTCCCTCCAGTAAAAACGTGGCAAACTTAGTGATGAACTCATTGTACAGCGCATACACTAATCGCGGATTGCCACCCGTATCGTCCAGCAGCACAAACGGTGCGAGAATTTCGTTCATGCCCTGAATGTATTCGATGGAATTTCTCTCGCAAAAAAGAGACAAAAGCCTTAAAAGGGCATTCTGCACGCGCTCCTCTTTGAATCGCATGAGGGAGGGCCGCGTTCTTCTAACGTCCTTCCAAATTTGTTCTTTCGAATTATCGTCCCGTACAGCATGGCGAGCTTCGAGAGCAAATTGCTGGGGGTCCTCCTCGGCCAGCACATGCTCGGGCGTGATACCAAGTAAGTGTAACCATAGCGTACCTCGTAGCTCGTGCGGACAAGTACCATCTGCGGTCGTAACGAGCAGATTTCTCAGCTGAACCAGATCACCAGGAACCACAATGGAGAGCAGGCGCGTCTTGACCTTGCGCAAAAGCTCCAGGTCGGTTGGCTCCGGCACAAACTCGTGGTCTTGCACGTTCATCCTCGCATGCTCATCCCATAAAGAAGTACAAACCGACCATCAATCCGCCTTTCACGGAGCACGCAGGCCCCGTCTCTCCCCTCCCAACGCACACTTCGCAGCGGCGCGCCGGATTCAGGCCGAAACGCACTCGTGGACTGGTCAAGCTTTTTTAAATTTCGAGCAGTCGCGCCCAACCACTCGCCGCTCCCTGCATCCGTGAATTCGCGGATCCAAATCTTCACGGATGTTCACGCCACTGTCTTCAACGCACCTGCCCTCCAGCTCTCCCACTCTTCTCTCGCGCGCTCCCAACCCGCGCCGTATTCTCTAAATCTGTTTCCCCACTCCGAGTCGCCCGGGTCACGGCGCTTCTGTTCTTCCCACCCACAGAGGACAACCCCCCGCGCGCGAACAGGGCGAATGCACGGCAGCTCAGAGCGCACATGCACTGTATTGCTTTCGATGCTCATGCACGTCCATGCCCATGTACATGAATACCCACCGGGAGGACAACAACACAACCACTTCGTTCCTGGTTCCTGTCCCTCCCTGTCCCTCACGTCGTTCCTCACTGCGACAATTTAAGCGCGTGTAAGTGACTTGTGCGTCTGCATCGACGTTTCGGTAGTGTGGATGGGTTCAATTTAGTGGTAAGCACACGTTCGATCACGGACAGAATCGAGCATGCCTGGATGGAGATCCAACGCTGCATGAAACACGCGGCGCCGTGGCAGCCACAGTTGCGTTGAACTCTGCCCACACGGGCAAACCTTACAGTCATTCACAAGTGGATCAAAGATTAAGGGCTCCCGGCGAAACTCTCTCGCGATAAAATCCAATTCATCCAGATTTCAGCTGCTATTTTGCCGCCGCCGCTCGTCCCGGTCTTGGAATGGAACGCTGGAGAACATCGAGCGAGCTACTCTGTTCCTTCACAAGACCAGCACACGTCCGTGATGAGACATTCGATGCGTTTCACATTCGTCTTGTCGAGTGTACGCCAACGGCTGATTCTTGTGCCACCAGGTTGGACGGCGTTCAGTGGCACGGGTCGGATTGGCATCACCAAGACGGGAAGAACCATTAAACAGGAAAACGGGAAGGAAATGTCAACGTTGCCTTGGCGCCAAGTCTCACATGCCCTCTCCGCTTCCTTGTCTACACCCAAACCTACTGCTGCTCGCCGCATCCAGCAAACCACTCTGTCCCCGCAGACGATTGAAGGGAAGCGCAACGTCTGCAAGGCAGTAACTTTCACATCCGAATTTCACCGTCGCCACTTGTACGTTTCAATCTTTCCAAACTGGATGAAGCCTGTCGTCTGCGCGGACCGTTGATGTTGATTTGTCAACACTGTCGTGTTCTGTCCCGAAGAGTCAGCCATCACACGCGGGCCCTTTAAACGCACTCGAGGACGCCAGGCCAAGAAGAAAAAAGAAAACTCCGCGCACGCGTCCAATGCCACGCGCTGCGTGCCAAGTTGCGCACCGCGCCACGGCGGAGCTTTTTGCTTCTTCACAATGGAGCGTACCATCGACCCGCGCTCGGTCCGTTGCCTGTCGCATGCGCGTGATCCGCGCTGCGACGAGCTGTTCCGCGGCACATGTGGTTTGAATGTTACATGTCGGAACAGCTTACTGCGTTGGGCATGTGACCGAAGCGTTACAAGACGGTGAACGAACGGGTTTGCGGGCGAAGAAAGCGGTGACAGGTTCCGGTGGTAGATAAGTGAGGGAGGTGGGAGAAGGAAAGGCAAGAAGACAACGTGGAGCGGAGATGGAAGACGAGCTGTTCTCGGCACCAGTCACCCTAGCGCTTTCACTTTTGGTGCTGATAGTTGCTTTCGGGGTGTCCTGTTACGTGAACGGTTTAGAGGCAACGCTGTATCCGTTCGTCCGGCTCTTCACAATCTGGTTTGACATCATGAGATGGACCGTGCGGCTTTTCATGGGAGATCATGAACTGAAGCGTAGAAGGATGTGAATGGGTTTGGCATCTCATGAAAGTTTGCACACTCGTGTTCGTGTCGTAGGATGCTACTGTGAGCGCAAGACAGGGTTTGTTGTCTTTCTGCTCTCTTGTGTAACCTTGTAATGATCTAACTGCATGATACACAATATGAGTTTGCTTCATGCTCTCTTTAGACCGCTGTTCGTGCACTAGCGTACGCGCCGGCAAGCGAAAAATGTCGCGGGCACTGGAACCCCGCGAGTCAGGAAAACGCCGTCGCGTTCCTCAATTAGCTCGTACTGTACGTGTAAAGATGGTACCAAAAACATCTCTCGGAGCTCACCGGGGGCAAGCACCCGTTTTTCCTTGTACGGAGGCGCCATGTTGCGCGCGCTCTCCGCGCTCTGGACGAACGTCGACCAAATGAATATCCCTCCAACATGGATGACGTGGTCCCGCACATGCCTGAGGAGCGGGCGGTGCAAGAAGCGGCAGCCATGTACGAGATGTGCTTTGGGTAGCCGGGCAGCTTGGAGCTCATCCGTAAGGTCCACGGTGCACACCTCCACGTCCACACTTGCCCGTTGTGCCAACGCCTTCGCGCGTTCAAGTGCATAGGAGTGATTATCAAAGCCCATGACGCGCCAGCGGCCGGGGAGGTGCATTTTTAGAAACACCAAATCCCGACCGCTACCGCAACCCAAGTCCAGCGCCACTGGAGCTTCAGTAAGCTTCTGTTGCTCGGCTCGTAAGTACGCGCTCAGCGGAAGCGGTCCGCTGCTGAATAGCTGCTCCAAAAACTCATTCGGCCGCCATACGACCGCTGTGCATCGCCCGGTCTCCGTTTTGAACCTCGAGAAGGCGCTTGCCTCGTCGGTACCTAGCAGTAAACATTCTCGGACGTCGCATTGCCATCCCTTGGCTGTTAGGAAGAGGACCGCGTGCTCCACTTGCGCAATCGATTCGCCGCATATCACGATTCGCGCAGGCGTGTATGGCGGCGGAAGTTCAAACGCGCGCTGCTCCAGCTCACGCAGAGGAAAGGACACCGCGTTGGCAACATGACAGCGTTCAAACGCCACGGCGTCGCGAACATCCAGAAGCAGTTTGCTTTTCGGCCAAAGCTCCTTGCCGCCACGGCCAGCGTCCTGTGCAGACGCGCAGAAAAGCGCACGCCGCTTGCGCGCATGAGCGATGGTCTCAGGCGGTCGTCGTGACGCGACATTTCGCGGGCGACAATGACATCGCCACGCACGCGGCGTTCCCGCAACGAACATGCTTTGTTTTAATTAGCGCTTTCGATCGGTGGCCTTTACATGCGGAACACGCCAAACGTACTGCCAGCTGTGCGGACATGGGTGCTAGGAGCTGCGACGGAACGGTTCCCAGCCGCCGCCGCTGCCAGGCACAATGCGAGCACCTTGCGACTGTCAGTCGGCAAAATGCATCCGTCGTCCCAGAGCCGCGCGCCGGCGTAGTAGACGCTGCCTTCTTGCTCAAACTTACTCTCAATTTCTTGCTTGAGTTTGAGCTCCTGCGCCGCGCCGTCTGCGTCCCTCTCGGCCGAGACAGCATTTGCTTTCTTCTTCTGGCCGTCACGCTGTGCAGCGGCATCGCGCTGAATGGTATACAGCACGTTCGCGGCTTGTGTGCCGCCCATGACGGAGATTTTGGCATTCGGCCAAGTGAGCAAAAAATGGGGATCATACGCACGCCCGCACATGGCATAATTGGCGGCGCCGTGCGATCCGCCGATGAGCAGCGAGATCTTGGGAACGCGAGCATTGGACACGGCATTTACCCACTTTGCGCCGTGCTTAGCAATGCCGCCCTGCTCGTATGCTGAACCTACCATGAAACCAGAAACGTTGTGCAGAAAAAGCAGCGGGATGGCGCGCTGCTCGCAGAGTTGGATGAAATGCGCCGCCTTGTTGGCCGACTCGCTGAAAAGAATGCCATTGTTGGCCAGAATGCCCACCACTTGGCCATGAACGTGCGCCCAGCCGGTGACCAAGGACGCGCCGTAAGTTGGCTTGAACTCGTGAAAGCGACTGCCGTCCACCAGCCGCGCCAATACCTCGCGCACGTCGTACATTTCCTTGGAGTCGGATGGAATAATATATCGCAAGTCATCGATTGGGAACAGCGGCGCGTCAAAGGTGGGCGCAGACGAGGAGGCTGCTGATGAGCCTGTCGTGAACGCGGTCACGCGCTGAGCCATAGCGTCGCGAGCCAGTTGCAGCGCGTGCTCATCGTTTTCGGCCAAGTAGTCTGCGACGCCAGACTTTGAGCAGTGCATTTCGGCACCCCCAAGTTCTTCAACCGACACGTCCTCGCCCGTGGCTGCCTTCACCAGCGGCGGCCCACCCAGGAAAATGGAGCCCGTTTTTCTCACAATGATGGCCTCGTCGGCCATAGCCGGTACGTACGCGCCGCCGGCGGTGCAGCTGCCCATAACCACGGCAATTTGTGCGAGTCCTGCCGCTGACATGCGTGCCTGATTGAAGAAGATGCGCCCAAAGTGGTCACGATCTGGAAACACGTCTGCTTGCCGCGGCAAGTACGCGCCCCCAGAGTCGACAAGGTACACACACGGCAAGCCGCATTGCTGCGCAATGTGCTGTGCGCGCAAGTGCTTCTTCACTGTTATGGGAAAGTATGTCCCGCCGCTTACGGTGGCGTCATTGGCCACCACCATGACGAGGTGACCGTGCACTTTTCCAATGCCGGTGACGACACCGCCCGCCGGCAGAATAGGCTTTTCGTCATACAGCTTGTATCCCGCGAGCTGCGATAACTCGAGAAACGGGCTGAGCGGGTCCAGGAGCCGGTGCACGCGCTCACGCACGGGCAGCTTGCCACGCGACATGTGGCGCTGCATTGCAGAGGCGCCGCCACCGCACAGCACGTCCACGGCCAGCACGCGCTTCAGCTCCAGCTCGAGCTCCTGCATGCGCTCGCAGTTGCGCAGTGCGCGCGGAAGATCGCGCCTCACCGCATTTCCAATACGCGCGCCCATCGCGCCTCCATCCGCCTGTCTCCCTCGCCTCCATCACACGCCAAACACCCACACAACCTCGACACCACCAGCAGCAGATTCATCCCATTCGGTTTTCCTTCCACGCACGCTCCGAGATAAACATGAAACGCTGTACCTTTCAGTGTACCCTACAATTCAAGAAAGCGCAAACTGTACACCCGTGAAACGGAAAATGGGGCGCGCGGCGGCTTAGCCGAGCTTGGTTCGGATTGGACATGATTCCGGCAGCGTAGCCAGCGCAACCTGGACAAACTGCTTGGTGACCTCGACAGCCAGTTCGACCACGCAGTCTAGCGTCTCGCCGGCCTGGAAGTACACGAACAGCGCGGTGCGCAGCACGCAATGCCGCAGCCATGTCAGGCAGAACGCGTGCAGATACGTCTCAAAGTCACACACGGCAACGGGATTGCCCACGGCAGCGACAGACTCCACGAGGCATGCGTGCGAAAAGCGCGCAAGCTCGAAAAATGTCTCCCTCGTGGCGTCTCGAGGATGCAGGCCAAAGTACAAGAGCTCCGTGATGTCAATGCATGGAATGCCAATGGCCATCAGCTCCCAGTCGTACACCAGCGCTCGCTCCCCGCCGGCGCGCAGGCAGCAGTTGCGCGTCGAAAAGTCGCCGTGAATGACGGTCTCCAGCTTGTGCTCGCGCGCCAATCTATTTATCTCGTCGATCAGCTCCGGCATGTTCTCGACCAGTTTGTCCACGATACGGCCAAATGGCCCGCTGTACGCGTCCGCGTAGCGTTCTACATTCCTCTTGTGCACGACGCGGATCGACTCAAAACTACGCGCGTCCTTGAATTGGATGTCGTGAGCCAGTAGCCATTTGTCAGCGTTGGCGTATCGATCCCTTAGCGAGTCGGTCTGGCCCATGTGTACGGCATGAAACCTAGAAATATCGCGGATGATGACTTTGAGTTCGGACATGGTCGAGAACTCGCCCGGCTCGAGACTCAGCTTCTCAGAGACTGCCTGTGATGCAATGTCCTCCATGGCAATCACATGGTGACCGCGCGCGGGGTCCGCGTGGGCATAGTATATTTCGGGGGCGATACGCCAAAACTCCCCCACATCCTGGAAGTCGCGGAATACATAGATATCTCGAGCCAGCACACCCTTCGTCCAATAGTCAATCGGCGGAAGATTTGAGAAGGCTTCGTCTTTGCCGCGGAATATATCCGCTACAGTGTCTTCGAGCGCCTGCTGATCGCCCTGTTTCACTTTAACGACAACGCTTTTGCAGATGTACTCGCAGTGCTCGTTTTCGTACGTCACATCAAACCTCTTCATGCCCTGGAAAGGTGCGTCCATCTCTGACGGATCCACCACTTGGCCAATCTTGTGGAGAATTCCAGCGCTCGCATCGACCTTGCGGGCGGACTCTTCATAGGACACCAGCATTCCGCCGAGCCCGCGCGCTACCTCGAGGAAGAGCTCGTCATTGAAGTCGAGCAGCTTGAAGGACGGCACGGGCGTTCCGTCGCTGCGAAACAATCCATGCGACAAGTCCAAACCTTTCGCACCATCTGCCTCTGACTTGTCTTCGACTACGAGCAAGTAGTCGAGTGGGGTGGACTTCTTCCGCGTGATCGAGTCCGTGTACCTGAGGCTGGGCTGCGAGTGCAGCGCGCTGTCGCTCCTGTAAACATTCAGGCTCGATTGCGAGCGCAGACTTCCGTCAATCGAAAAGCCGGTCATGAGTGCGCAGCCCAATGCTTCCAATTCTCGCTGTTTCCAACGACTGGCGTTGCGCTCCACGAATCGCTCTTCGAGTTCTAGTCGCAATGAATGCCAGCGCGTCTCTGTCGCCTTCTCGTGTTGGCGTATGAGCTGCGCCGTTCTTACAGAGACTCACGAAACCAGACCGACGCATGGCGTCGCCCGCCATCTACTTATATCGGCATGCCCCTCCTGCCTCTCAACTGTCGTCACAGCCGCGCAAACATACGCTGGCCGATTTGGATTTCCGGAAGTGGCACATGCATCTTGTAAGCGTGCAGGGCGCGAAGAGCCGGCGTGCGTGTGTTAGTTTGGCGTGATGAAGAAGGCAAGTCGTACAGGCAGCGGGAAGAAGGCAATGCTGAAGAGGCCGCTGATTGGCCGAGAACATCTAGGCAATGTAAGTGGAGGAAAGGAGCCCAGAAAGCGCACGAAGCGGGCAGCAGAGACGCAGCTTGTTTCGGCAACGCGTTCCGAGTGCGATCTGGTGCCCATGAATCATGTCCCACACGGTGATAAGAATCCTGGAGTAAAGAGCTCCGCGAGCCACCAGGAGATGGCAACGGCAGTATTGCGTTCGCTCCTGAGCCCGAGCGGGTGCTCCGTCCCACAGTTTTATCAAGACGTTTGGGAAAAAAAGCCGCTGCTCGTTTCGTGGGCAAGCGCCAAAGCGTTCGGGTGCGAAGAGGCCGAGTACAGGACAAGGCTCCGCGGAATTCTTTCCTTGCAGGAAATCAGACGGCAGCTGGAGACGCGCAAGCTGCACTTTGGAACAGACATCAACGTGACGGCATACGCAGATCATGGCGATGGAAAGGGAAAGTATCGCGCCAACTTTGATCGAATGAAAGACGACGATGAGGGTCAGGTCAGAAACGGCGCGATCGACCCCGACAAGATGTGGAAGGGTTTTGAGGAAAAGGGATGGACGATTCGCATGCTGTGTCCACATAAGCTCTCAGACTCTGTGCATGCGCTCTTATCCACCCTCGAGACAGAGTTTGGCTGCATGGTCGGCGCGAACGCTTACCTGACTCCGGGTGGCCATGCGCAGGGGTTTGCGCCCCACTATGATGACATTGAAGCGTTTGTTCTACAGCTCGAAGGCGAGAAGCGGTGGCGCGTGTATGCACCCTTGAGCAAGGAAGACACACTCCCCCGCGCAAGCTCGCCCGACTTTTCCGAGGCCGACTTGAGCGGATGCAAGCCCGTGATCGATTGTACATTGCAGCCTGGTGATGTACTGTACATGCCAAGGGGCTGGATTCATCACGCCAACACCGAGCAGGAGAGCAAGGGTCACTCACTGCACCTGACGGTCAGCGTTATGCAAAACTGGTCGTGGGCCGACTTTTTGGACATTCTTTTCCCACAAGCACTCACTGCCGTCGTCTCGAAGAACCAATCGATGCGCCAGGGACTGCCGCTCAACTTCCAGGCTTACATGGGCGTCATGCACGAGCCCTCTGACCCGGTCAACGAAAGCAGGGATATCGAAGCGCAGCATAGCCAGGGCACGAAAGATGAAGACGCACCGCAGGATAATACCCAACGCTTGCGCGAACAATTCAGAGCGGAAGCTTCGAGCAGAATCATGCGCGTGTGCAAGCGGGCGATCGCGCTCATTGATGCGGGGTGCGATGACATGGCGGTGCGCTTTTTATCGGATCGGCAGTCGCCTGCGCTCAGCGCTGCGGAGCGGCTGTGTACGAGTGCTGGCGGCGCGCACACGATTGACGCCAGCACGGCGTGCCGACTTGTCCGACCTGGCGTTGCGCGGCTCACGATCGAAGGCGACAAGGCCGTTGTGTACCACTGCGCCGCGAACGGACGCGTGTACCACGAGCGCGCGCTTTCGCCGCTTGACTTTGAGCTGGACGACGCGCCCGCTCTGGAAACGCTGCTCACGACAATCGAACCGCACTGGGTGCTTGTGTCCGACCTGAGTCACGAAACCGGCTCGGACGCAGACAAGGTCGGCATTGCACAGGCGCTCTTCGACGAGGGCATCCTTTCCATTCGTACACCGCACGCCACCACGCCCACTGGCGCGCTTCCCTCAACGCGCCCAACCTCCGAGACGTGAATCCACACATCACTGTACAGCGTCGCTGAACACCCTTCCCCGCTTCCCCAGGAAAGAACGAGGCGCCCGTGTAAGCGGCTCTGACCTAAACCGCTTTTTCCCTGACCGTCCGTGGCGATGACGTGTGTTCTGTCCGTCCAAAAATAGACCGGCATAGATGACCGGCGCCGTTTTAGTATGAAGTGCCCATTCAGCTGTACTCTAACCACGTAAGCCACAGAATCAAGGCATGCGTGGTAAAAAATACACACACACACACACACACACACACACACCACCGAGCCGAAAGTATGCCTTGTGGCGGAAGTTGCTGAAAGCGCGAAACAATAAACATGTAGCAGCGGCGCAAGGTTATTGTGATTATGAGTAATGGGGAGACATGCGATTCGCGTAGAGAAAGCGGGTCGAAAAAGGGGTTGCGCGGTGAGGCGAGACGTGACTGGAATCGCTGTGGAACTGTTTGCGGGAAAGGAGAGGGACGGGGCGCGGGGAGAGCGAGAGAGAGATGTGCAGGGGGTGAGGCAGGTGGAGGTGAGACGAGGTAGAGGTGAGACGGGGGGGTGGCGATGGGGATGTGAAGGGGGGGTAGAGGCACGTTGTGTGTGTGTGTGTGAGGGACGGACGTGGGGAGGGACGGGGGCTCGCGGTGTGGGAGCATGCCGCCGCGCAGTGCGGGCCGCAGCTGGCTTGCGCGGGCGTGCGTGCCCCTGTCGTATCGGTGGTACATCGTGTACTTCACAGTCGCCATTGTGCTGAACATGCTGGTGTTTGCGGGTGTGCTGTACTGGACGCTCCAGAGCTGGGGCGTGTATCACGAGCAAATCTACGCCGGCTGGGCAGAGACGAAGTGCCCCGTCCAGGCCGCCACCGCGTCGACACCGTTTACGGTGGACTTGTTCCCAGACTTGACGGGATGGCGCTCGGAAATTACAGTGCAAAATACGTACTTGCTGCCGCGCGACAGGACGCCGGATGTCGATCTGGATAATGTCACCATCGCGATGCGCTCTGCCACTAGAAAATATACGTACGATCGAAACGCGGCCGAGGCGTTTGCCGCGAGGTTTCAACCGGGCAAGGAGTACTTGTGCTGGTACAATGAGACGTCCCATGCATCAGTCAAGATGACGTCTGATAAATATGAGCAGGTGGCGCTGTCGAGCAGCAGCGTCACCGTACAGGCCGCAGTGAGCACTACGTTTTGCGTGCTTGTGGGCGTGTCCATGTTCGCGTGCATGTTATTCACGCGCTTTTGGGTCCTGCAGCATGCCGAACTTGCGGTATATGATACCGCGAGACCGAGAGGCGACCGCGAAGCGCGGCGGAAGGAGCTGCCGGGCAAGCTCCCGGCGCTCTCCGCCGCGGAAATGGGCGAGTTGGACAATCTGCAGGAGCTGCAGTGCTTCATCTGTCTTGGCGGCTTCAACTCTGACGCACTGTCGGTGGACGGACAGGACGACGCGGAGACGCGCGTCTGCGTGGTGCGGTTGCCAGACTGTGACCACATGTTCCACCACAAGTGCATTGATGAGTGGGCAAGACTGGGTCACGACGAGTGTCCCGTTTGCCGCAGGAGCATGTGGCACGTGTAAAACCAACGAGATATCGGCAATCGATGTGTATAATGTAGAAAGAGAGAGAAAGACAGAGACCCCGCGCATGTGTTCCTGTTTTGTAAGTGTCCGCGCGTGCGCGTGCGTCGGCGCCTTCTCAACATAGCAACTCTGAGATAAACTACTCAGCGCTTCGACGAAGTGGATGGTGGACAAGAAAGATATCCAGCTGTGCGGCATCGGACGCACCCCGCTCGAGTGGAAAGTGGGTGTCGGTGAGCCAATCGCCGTTCCGGATCCACTCCTGTGCTCCTTCTTCAGGGCACCAGCCCATGTTCATGACCGCGCTAACCGAATACGCGATCGGTGGCCGACCCTCAGGATCCGGTGGCGGCTCGAACGTGATTTCATATTGCAGCGGGAAGGATGTAGGACCAACCACTGCCTGCTTGACAGCCACCTGCGATGGCCCGCAGCCCCCAAACCCGTGTACTGCTTGATTGATCTTGATGAACAGCGTCGCTCCTTGTAAATCCGCAGCGCTGGGCATCTCCCAATCGCCCGGCTTCAACTCAATGCTCCCGCGCACAATCATTTCTGCTCAGATGAGACACAAGGCGGCGAGCACAGGGCCAGCCCCTCTCTGGTGCGCGCTATATGTCTGCGCACGGCAGCTTTCACCGGGTGGGAACACGGCACAAATCCTCTCCCGGCTGGCCAGCCTTCCCGCACATTTTCCTTAACATGCGCGATGGCTCCGTCGAACTTGTCACCGAATCAAGAACCTGAAATCGGCGCGTTGCGCTGACTGGGCGCCTGCTGGTAAGAGGGAGACTGCTCGAAGGGATCATGCTCAGCGCGGCGCTGGCGCGCAGCATGTGCCCACCATTCCAGCTGCGCCCACGTGCGGTCTGAGTACCCGGTCCATCGCTGTGCCTCGGTGGGCTCGGCAGTGTTCCCTTCGTCGTCGAACACGCGGTGCGCATGCGGAACGAGCATCATGGCCGACACGGGCAGGCAGCCGAGCTCTGAGAGTACCGAGCGAAGCGTATGAGCAGCCCTCACACCTCCCCATTGGCCTTGGCTGTACGCCACGATTGCCGAAGGCTTGAACGAAAAAATTGAGCTGCCAAAGTGGTTGAGCACGTTGAGCAGCGCAGGTGACGGTGCGTGGTTGTACTCTGGCGTCACAGTCACGTAGGCATCGGCACGTTTAAATATATCAGCGAGCTCATCCATCCCGCGCGGTGCGGTGCCATTTCGGTACGCAAAGTGCGGTTTCTCCAGCAGTGGTAGTAGCTCCTTGAGCGCGACCGGGTCGACCACATCCACATGATGTCCGCGCTCACGCAGCCGCCGCGCCGCAAAAAGCCCCACACGCTTTCCCACGTTGGCCGGGAACGGCGGACCCTCAACTCTCGTGCTGCCAAGCACCAGCGCGATTCTCAGCGCTGTCGCCGGCGCGGTCGTATGCCTCTGGGCATCCGCACTGCCAAACGCCGCTCGTGGCGGCGCTTTGCCTAAATACGTACGAGCGCATGTGGCAGCAGGTTGGCGCCCCCACAAAGCTGCGGCCAACGAACTCGAAAATGCCATACCGCCGGCGTCTTCTGCTGCCGATGTTGACGATTTCTGAGACGAGCAGCCTTGCGCATGTGGCCAAGGCACGTGCGAGACTTGGCGAGCGAGAATGTGTCGTCTTCTGGCGTACGTGGGGGACATCGTGACTGCGTCGGAGTTGGTGCTGAGGCCGAACCGGAGCATTGTACGACAGAGCTTTTCGTCGAGGGAGCGTATTTCAGGCGATGGGTGGCTGCCCAGTGCGCTGAACGGTGATGGCTTTGGTCTCTTGTGGTACTCTTTGGATTTGGATCAAGATCCAGAGCCATGCGTGTACAAGAGTACGCGGCCAGCATGGAACGACGTCAACCTGGAGAAAATCGCGAACAAGGTGCGTTCGCGCATGATTTTCGCGCACGTGCGCGCGGCGTCGGCTGGCATGGACGTGAGCGAGAATACATGTCACCCTTTCCAAGCAGGAAGGTTTTCGTTCATGCATAATGGCGGCATAGCGGCGTATACGAGAGTGCGGCGTGATATTGTCCAGAGCTTAGAAGGTCTCGCGTTCGACTTTGCTGTAGAGCACGGCTCTTCCGATTCGGCGGTGCTGTTCGCGGTATTTTTGAATGAGGTCATGCGCCTTGTTGGCGCGAACAAGACGCCCGCTCAGATCTTGCGCACAGCGCTCAGCCCGGAAGAGTTCAGGCTGGTGACTGAAGCCACCTTGCAAACTGTGTACAGTATTCTGAAAACCCACGGCATCGAGGAGGTTTCCTTGCTCAATTTCGTCGTCACGGACGGCATTACCACGTGCGCGACACGCTTTGCCATCCATCCAGATCCGAAAACTGTGACATGTGCGTCCCTCTACGTGGCCATGGGATCGAAGTACGAAGATTGCTGCCCGCAAAGGACAGGGAATTACTGTGTGAAACATACTAGTCGGCACCCGAGTTTTGCGATGATTTCGTCGGAGCCGCTGAGCGACAATTTGAATGATTGGATCCCGGCCCCCGCACAGAGTCTTATTCTAGTGACCGAAGCTGCTCGGGATATCTTTATTTGCCCAATTGTGCTTTACGAAAGCAGCCAAAAGGCAGCGAATGATGACCTGTCTGATCGCCGCGGCTTGGGACCGTCGCGCTTTCTCATTCATGAGTGCCTTGAGCAGGCCCAGCGGCATCAAAACGCAGACTTTAGCCATGCGGCCAAGTTGCAAGCGCATGGCCTCGCGGCCGGCACCTCATCGAGGAGTGGTGTGGAAGCCCTGGCGCTGCAAGTGAACCAGTCCTTGCCTGGACGATCATATCCGGACCCGGACGGAGGCAGCAAAACAGCGGCGCTTGGTGTCGAAAGTGGGAATATATATTTGCGTTACGAGATTTCCACCAAAGAGAACGAGATCGTGTTTTGCATGGCTGAATTCGAGAACAAGTATCTGATTATGGGCTCTCAAAATGGTGACATCCACATCTGGGATCTTGAAGCTCAGCAAATGCATACTGTGCTCGAACATGATAATCTTCGCATTCCGACTTCGATTTTCTCACTCTTGGTGGACCCGCAGCGCTGTATCTTGGCTTCTGCGTCTACGTCAGGAGTGATCAAGGAGTGGAGTATCGGTTCGTCGTTTGAGCTCATTCGAACCATTGAATGTGGTCAAGTGGGTGGTATCTTCGCACTCGCGTACGTTCGAGATGGCAGCATTTTTTACGGGTGTGGAGATACGTACTTGCGCATTTGCAGTTCCGAGGACAGCACGCTTCTGAGTACGTACCACGCGAACAATCCGGTGCAGCCGCTTCAGCCACTGCCAAAGGGAAAGAGGCATCCATCGATCAATGGCTTCGAAAGCTGGTGGGAACCTCTGGTACGCCATGGTTCCGATGATGTGTCGTCCGAAATGTACCATCACAGCGGTGTGCAAGGGCTCGCGCTTGCTGAGAACGGCGCTCTTCTGTGCAGTGCATGCGCCGACGGTTTTTTGCGTGTGTGGGATGTCGAAAGTGGTAAGTTTCAAGCTCTACTGCGGGGCCACCGTGACGCTGTGACAGCTTGCGTATCTATTCGCAGTGCCTCAAATTCTGCGTCCACTGCGTCCGAGAACAGAGGCCCTCCACTTATAGTCTCGGCGTCCAAAGATGGTACCATTCGGGTTTGGGATGTGAGTAAGGGGTTCGTGTGCAAGTCGACCCTGTACGGTAGTGGCTCGGAAATCTGCTGTCTGGCTGTAGCGGCAAATGATTCCTTCTTTGTTGCCGGTGATGCAAGTGGTGTTATCACACAATGGTGCACGGACACATGCACTGTGCAGCGTACCTTTCAGACTGTAGGGTATAGTAAGGTTGAAAGTGTCTGTGTCTCTTCAGATTCGCGCGTGATTTTCTCGTCCCATACCAACGGCAAGGTCCTGGCGTGGGAGGCCAAAGATCTGTGGTCACCGGTAGCCGAGCCTTGCACTCCCTCGACGGAGGCTGACTTTGATGGTGCGCTAGCAGACTCGGCAGTATCTGATCGCACAGCACAGGCGTCTCATGCCGGAAGAAATCGCGTATTCAGTGCCAAAATGGCCCATCAGGATCGCAATCGCCTGTTGGAAAACGCACTCAGTGAATGGGTCGCCTTCCGATCTGTGTCTGGCAGTGCTCATGGCTTGCATCGGAGCGGATGCTGGGACGCGGCGGAGTTCATTTTTAATGTTCTTGAGGAGTTGGGTGCGACCGTGCGCTTTGAAAATCCGGCCGCGAACCGTACCTTTTTGCCAGATGCACCTTCTGCGTTGGCTTCAGGGACTCCTGATTTGCAGAAAGATTTTCTTGCAAACCCGCTTGTGTGGGCGGTTTTTCGAGCCATGCAACCGAACGCGCCCACAGTTTTGGTTTATGGGCACTACGACTGCGTTTCCGCTCAGGAGCGGGAATGGTACTCCGACCCCTGGCAGATGAGTGCGCGCGATGGCCATTTTTACGGCCGAGGCGTGACAGACAATAAGGGCCCGATTTTGGCCATGGCGTTTGCATTCATGGAGCTCCTTCAGGAGTTTAGAGCGATCCGTGATAACACTACGAATGAAGAGCAACCGCAATATAGTAGCGATGGGGTAGAACATTGTCCAGAGCGCGTGCTGACACACAATGTGATCTTTGCCATAGAGGGTCATGGCGAAGGCAGCAACGAAGGCTTTCGGGAGATGATCGCACGCGAACTGGTTGACGGCGTCGATCGTGAGCTGCTGTTAAACTGCAAACTTGTGATGAAGTCAAATTCATACTGGATTGGGGCCGAGCAGCCGTGCATCACGTACGGCATGCGCGGTGTTTTGGATCTCGAAATCAGCGTGAGTGGGCCTAATTGCAATTTGCATGCCGGCGTGGATGGCGGCGCGATGCTTGAGCCAGTGACAGATTTGTGCATCGTGCTTGCTTCGCTCAAGGATTCACGTGGAAATATTAACATTCCCTTTTTCCACGAAGATGTCAAGGACTTAAGCGCCGACGAGCGCGCGCTCTTCGAAAGGGTAGACTTTCGAGCGGAAGACTTCATGCAGAGCACGGGTGTGAGCAAGTTGATTAGTTCAAATAGCCTCGAGGTTCTGGAGGCGCGATGGGCAAAACCGTCATTGTCGATCACGTCCGTCGTGACCTCAAACATGACCAAAGTCTTTTCGGTGCTGCCCAAGAGCGCCACCGCTAGGATATCAGTACGTCTGGTCCCGGACCAGGACCCCGACAAGATACTCGAGCTGATTAAGCGTTACTTGGAATATGAGTTTGGCAAGCTTCACTCGGGCAACCAGGTGTCAATCAAGTGCATGAACAAAGGCAAATGGTGGCTTGGGAACCTACATGATGAGTACTATACCGCGGTGTCCGCCGCTATCCAGCACGTCTGGCAACAGGAGCCCCTGTTTGTGCGCGAAGGCGGTACGCTGGGACTGACTTCCTTTTTTGAAGAGACGCTCAAGTGCCCTGTCATCCAAATTCCTCTGGGTGCAAACACAGACAACGCTCATCTCGCCAACGAGCGAATCCGCGCCATCAATCTCTTTAATGGCCGTGACGTGTGGAAGGATTTCATGGCTCGAATTCTCATCAATCCAGACATCGATCGGGCGGGTCTCGACCGCCAGAATTCAAAGCGTAGCGTCGCCATCGCGGCCACCGCACCAACCTAAAAATAGCGCTTTGTTGGTGCGGGATGCCTTCATGTGCATACCTGGTGTTTCGCCTGCTTTGCCTGCTTCGCCTGCCCCGTAGGAATATCGCCCCCACCTGCCTCTAGGGTCTTCTTGTCTGAGCACCCAAAACCCACTCGTCATTTTCTCGCCGAAGCTCTGGCGCAGCGGCGGCGGAGTCGAGAAGCTTTGGTTGCAACTGCGATCGAAAATCCGAGGAATGATGCGCGTGCGCTTCTGTTTGCAATTTTGGCAGATTTGAAAGATGAACAAAATCAGCATTTTCCGGTCCATTGAATACAGTGAGCGCATTTGCACCTTCCCCTCCTACGCCCTGAGGATTTCTTTCCAAGGCAGCATTCACGACGTGCTGCGTTTCGGTGGGCACAGATTGCGGTCTTGCTGCCGAAGCTGTTTTTAGCTCTCTGAGCAAACCGCCCTTTTGTCGAGCGAGTTGCATCACAACCTGCTCTAGGAACTCCTGCGAAAGCTCTGGCGAGCTCAGAACACTTTCCAGGTCTAATTCAGTCAGCAAGTTGTGAATTTGAGTCGCGTGGCGATCCGGGCTGATGTGGCACGGGTGACGATCCTGAGCTTGCACTTCTGAACGACATATTTCGCTGGAGGCCGAGGACGCGGTCTTCAGCCATGCGTTCAACCTCTGCTTCTTGCTTTTCCGCGGGACACGCCGGACCTCTTCGTCGAGGCACAGCCTGCACATCCACGGCGCGTCCGGAAATTGGACCCGCGGCGGGTTCATGCAATAGAAATGAATTGCTCGAGAGCACGCAAAGCATCCAAGCATAAGCTGCGGGAACTCGCGCAGCATACACTTGACGCATTCCGGAATGGCGGCCGTGCCAGCTGCATGCGGCTTTTCTTTACCGGCCAGTACTGCAGGCGCCCCCGCATTCGTATGATGGTGGCTGCCGTGAACCAGAATCTTGGGTGTCACTGGACCTGCCGCCCCATGCGCGGCACCCGCATGGTCACGCCGCACCGTCCCGCCTTCATCAATCATTTGCCTTTCTCTGGCTCGCTCTCCCTGCACTGCCGCCCTTGCGCACTCGCGCAACCGTTCAGCCCGGCGCAACTGTACACTACTTTCAGATAAACGGTCTACTGGTTTAAGCGGTTTGGTTTCTGAACCTGCAACCAAATGCTGGAAATTGAAACCGTTTACGATTGGGGGAGACGGGAGTTTGTGTTGAGCTGATGATGTTGAGACGATGGCGACTGCGGCGGCCGCAGCAGGTGCCGCACATGCGTCGCAGCGCAAAGTCTTCGTGCGCGTGCACAATGATCCGCGCGCAGATGCTATCTCCGCGCTTGAAGACGGACAGCTTCCGCCGTCCAGACCAGCGGCGCACGAGCCGTTCAGTCGCTGGCTGGAAAAGATGTTGCGCGAATTGATACACGCGCGGCACTCGCCGCTGTTCAAAGTCGGGTTGGGGCTCATGGCCGCGTTTCTGGTTGGTATACTGCTCGTGCACATGCTCCTGTACGGACGCTGGACGCACAATAGTGCCAGTCAGGGTCATTTTCATGGCCACGGCAGAATACCGAATGCGGAGACAGACGTTCACCATCCGTCGCATCCGCATGGGGAATCATCGAGCGCTGTGAACGTGACCGATCAGGAGCTCGCGTGGCATATGATTGCAAAGAAGGCCACGGAGCACTGGGAGGGCAAGGATGGTGGCTCTGCCTTGTTGCAGAAAATGTCATGCGAACGCGCAGTCATGATGAAGCAAAACTTGCAGTGGTCGGGCTTTGCTACTCCTTTTTTGTGGGTGATTGCTGGCATTGCCGCGGGACTTGAGCGTGGCGTTCCGCTTTTTCTTAAGCCGTTTGAGAAACATTCCGAATGGATGTATGACTGTGGCACTGGCGAGTCTTGGCGGTGCTACTCTGAGCGCATCACCGAAACATGCCTTCGGGCGGCTGATTCGGACAAAGAGTCCACTGCGGCAAGTGAGCGCGTATTGGTGCCCATCGATAGGATTGTGCATCAGTTTGATGGTGTGCGGTGCAGGAACATAGCCATGGTTTTCCGAACGGATCCGTTGCCAGAGAATAGCGAGCTTCCCATGTGCTACTATTTACCCAGTGAATTTATTAACCTGCACTTCAAGTACGAGGTGCCGCTGCCTGACTCGCTAGCGCAGTTTCGGCTGATTGCACAAGCGGCATGGACGCGACTAAAGCCGAAAGTTGTAGCAGACGTAGACGAGCTGGTGAAACAGCAGCTGGATACTCTTGGCAGCGACTTTATTGGCTTTGACTTGCGAGTGGAGAGCGATCATATTGGCTGGCACGGTGGTGCTTCGGATCTGGAGCCATTCCTTGAAGTGGCTTTGTACCTGTCGAATGCGAGCACGGTGTTCGTGGCGTGCAAATCCAAAAAAGTGGTTGAGAGTCTGGAGAGCGTCGCGGGTTCACGCTCCGGCTTGCGCTTTGTTGCCATTGTGTACTCACCTACTTACTCGATCCAGCAGCTGCAGGCTCGCGACGCGCTTTCGCTCAATCATGTCGCATTTGTTCACGCAGCGGCCGAAGCTGAAATTATGCGTCGTGCACCACTCGTCGTGGGTCGCTTCACGAGCTCTTTTTCCAGGCTGGTGCAGATGCTCCGCTCACAACCACCACAGACGTTTATTAGCCTAGACGACGCGTGGCAGGTGCTCGACAGTCGCGACAACCAGGAACCCATTCCGTACTGCAGCGCGCCATTTGCTCATGCCATATACTGCTCGACGCTGGCTCCAGGCGGAAACGAACTGGATGCTCGACGCGATCGTGCCACTCAGCTTGAGCTGTCCAAGACGTGACGCGTCGCGGATATGCGACACGACTCCATGCCCAGTCTGCCACTGAAATGGTTGCGCGCAGCAAGCAGCACGCTGACGCCAACCACGGACCAAAGTTGTTCAACTCGTGGAGTACAGTGCGATTCCAACTCAAGATCGAAAGAGCCGGCAGGCGTTAGAACAAAGGGAGGTCAAGTCACAGATGAACTGGAGCCGCTGGTCAGAGAGAGTAAATCATTTCTAGGCAGCATGTCAAATCCTCTTGCGTTTTCTGCCTCCCCGGCGGCGGCACAGCGTCCGAACGCGCTGCGATTGCGTGGCGGCGGAGGTAACGCGTGGGCGTCTGCCGTGACGCGACAAAAAGCCTGTCCGAGTGTACGGACGCGCGCTCCATCTAGGGTGGCGGTGATGTGCGCAGTGCCTTTCACCGAGCTGGAGCTGGACGAGGAGCATGGTGTACAGCTGGTCAAGAACAGCCGGTTCACACCGCGCATCAACCAGTCACCCATGAGCGCACATGAGCGTGCGTTTTATACAGATACAATGAATACTGCGTTGGTTACCGCGATTGACGACGTGCGTCAGGGCAAGGTCAATGGTAGCACTTGCAAAAATGTAATGTCGGCCACCGTGCTACTCCCGGAACTGAATCCGGCGCTCGACATTTACGATCGTCGCTTCCTAATCAAGGTGATCTGGGACTTGGTGATGCGGCTGGCGGACGATCGCGCATTAACCGTGCAAATGATGACTCAGAGCGCTACACAATTTGGCGGTTTGCCGCTGTCCGTTGCGGGCCTGCAGAAGACGCTCGCCGCCGACATTCGTGCGTCAAGCGAATCGTGGTCAGAGGGATTGCGCACGCGAGTTCGGCTGGCGGATCTTGGACCGGAACATGTCACAGATGACGTCGATGTTTTCATATTCGTGTCTCCAACCAATGCACAGGGTGCTCCTGTGGTTGAACAGGTCATGAGTACGGTTGAGCGCATCGGATCTGAGCGACCGATCCTGTTGATCAACCCGCGCCTCGGCGAGGTACCCAGCCATTCTGGAGTTATGCAAGTGCAGGGTCGTCGCGAACGCCTGGACTTTGTGGGCCAGATCCCGCGCGCCTTTGTGATGGAGCTGCTGTACAAGTCCGGAACTTGGTACCCTCTTCGGGGAATCCTGTTTCGCGCGTACCCTGGCGATTTTGAGCTGTGGAAGCGCTGGCAAGACATTACGGTGCTTGGCGCCGGCGTGCAGGCGGAAAAAATTATGCGGGAAGAATTTGAGCTGCTACATACGTGGCCTGCCTCCAGTCCACCTTCCCGCACTGAGATTTCAGACCACATCCAGAACGCGAGCCGCGCATCTCTTCCTGCGAACTATGAAGGTAGTAGTGATTCGGACATGTCAACGGCGTCACCCACGCCACCTAGCAGCGTTCCCATCACATTTGCAGTCCCGGTGGCCATATTCAGTGCCGCGCTTCTGTACTTTAGTCTGCTCAAATAAAGTTCGCCGATTTCAAAGTCCGAGGTATTGAAGAAGGTCGAAATCTGGTGAGACACCTCAATGCCATGTTGCTGCAGGTCGCCAGCGCTCGAAACGGGGAAGAAGGCCCAAGGCTGGTCACCGGAACGCCCAGCGCTTCATTGTTGCGAAAAAAAGTTGTGTTTGCTTCGTTGAAACGTGATCTCCTCTAAACTCATGCATGGACGCATGCTCTTCTTGCCCTTTGTTTTCGTATCCCTGTAGCCGCATGGTGCCTTGGAGTTCGTCCCGCGACATGCCCTAACCTGATTGCTAGCGCCTAGCGTGGTATACATCGTCTCAGTTTACGCACCGTGATTGTTCTTCAGCGCGCCATGCACTAGCCAACCTTTCGAACAAGAGCAGAGTCGTTTTCGCACTCACGCGATTTTCACGGCATCAATGAGGTGGATGCCGCGAAGCTATCGACGACAAATATGTGCGCATTGACTCTCCTCGTCTCTTCTCTTGACGAGCAGATTTCTTCAAGAAGAAGCGAGAAAGAGTTCACGCGACAGCGGAAGAATTCAAGGTGCAGGCGTCGCGCGTGCCGTGAAGCGAGAGCGAGATGGCTCTGACCGGACGGCATGGTGGCGAGAATGGTAACTCCTTCATGCTCGAATGCACGGTGAAGTGGTCCGGCACAAATCATGATGCGGCGCAACATTTGCAGATTGCTTTTGACGAGGTTTGAAAAACATCTGGCGAGGTGGTCCTCAGTCTGGACTCGGCCATTGAAGGAGGTGCGCTTATTGTTGACACATGTGGTCCTGGGACAGCTCTGGAGAATCTCAAATTCACAACGGAGACCAAGTTTTCATGATGCGAGGGGAAGGTCCGTTCTGTCACATTTTTCCCCGGCCATGAAGCCGCTCACCAGCGGTCCCTGGTCGTTCGTCTGCTGTGCGTGACGTACGCGACCCTTTTTGCAACCACAGCCGGGATCCCGCGAGACCTCGGAGTAAAGGTGCATTCGACTTGCAAGTCGAAGACTGCGGCACAGATGTGCATTTCCTTCTTCCGGGCGCATCTGAACCTTGTCCGCTTTCAGCCCGACGGCTGCTTCCCGCACACGTACATGCCGCGCGACTGCCGCCAGGCAGCTGCTCTGCGCTTGTCGCAGGCGGTCCAGGCCAGGCGCTGAAACGCACGAGCTGTACTTTCCGTGTGTGCGCGATACCTGCCGACGCTGTACCTGGGTACAGTGGGGAGGGCGGATCGCGCAACTTTCGTGTCCTCCCAGCCATTAATTGGTTGACTTCCCGAGGGGCTGTCATTGGATTTTTTTGGTGAGGGGGTGTTGCATTCGTGAGGTGAAAGACAAGGCGCGTCTCACGCAAAGCGTTGAAAATGGTGTTGTCCTGATACTGCGGTCAACTCCTGTGGATGTGCGTCTCGCGCGAATTTTCGTGGAATCAGCTCGTTGGCTGGCTGTGTATATATGCGGCGTTGCACCTGGCAGAAACGGAGGGAAGATAGTTGGGCGGCGGCTGTCGACGCGCTGCGCTGTTCTTCAAGTTGAGAAGCGGGGGGAAGGAATCGAGCGACGACTTCGTACGACAGCAGTAGGCAGATGGATTCGGTGAAGCGGAAAGCAGCGGAAGCGCGGTTGCACGTCAGTGGGCAGCTTGACGTCGACCGAGAGCGGAAGCAAAGTGACTTCGAGGGACAAGAGCCCGACATGAAGAGTGAGCTACCAGTTCTGCGAGACATTTATGTGGTGTACAACGCGGACGGGACGCGGTTAGGCGAGGCGGTGTACGCGATCAAGAAGTTTTGTGGCTGGCACTGTAGCGCTTGCCACATCACGCACGGGCCGCGAGAGATGAAGCGCGATTTTTTTGAGCTGAAACAGAAGGGCTGGGGCTCTGCTGGGTTGTTTACTTTGCACCGCGACGAGATGCCGCCAAAGCTTAAACAGTATGTGCAGTCATTATGCAGCGGCCAGAAACTTCCGATTGCGGTGGCTGAGACGACACAAGGGTGGATTGTTATTGCTCGCGACGGCGAGCTTGAACAGTGTGAAGGCTCGGTGGGTTGCTTTCAAAGGCTCGTGAACCATGCGCTTGCGCGACACGAAATTCTTGTGCCCGGGCGAGAGCATGACTTTGATTATAGCGAAGTGTTCTACCGTGACAGCTTATCGAACGTGAGCGCACTTTGCGAGCTCACAGAGGAAGAGCTGGTGCAAAAGAGCCACGAAATGGCGCAATATTATGTTTGCCAGAACACACAGCCTTCGTCACAGGCGGGTCAAATAGGTGAGGCACGGCACCGTACCAAGATTCACTGTGCTGCCATGGAACCGACAGGCGCCGGCTATACCATCCTTGGGGAGCATGTACCGACGTTTAAACACTCGGGTACCCCTGTTTCTATGGTTCCGGACGTTGTGGATCCGTGGATGATGAATTCGGAATTTTCCGGCGTCGATGAAGATGACGCAGTCGTGCCTTCAGATTAGTCAGTTTTGTACTAGTATCTTTGCGCGAGAAATTATCGAACAAACCAAGTATGGACTTCGAAAATACAGCTCTCCTCTGGGACTGTCGCTAGCAATCGGCGCACATTGCTAAATTAAACGCTGCCAACATTTACTTATTGCAAGCTTAGGATAGTTCTCTCCAGCTCGTCTGCAGATGGATTGTCAAGGGTCTCGACGCGCTTTCTGTTTTTCCAAAAATGGAAAGAGGGCACCTGGCG
Organism: Porphyridium purpureum; assembly: GCA_008690995.1. Lineage (NCBI taxonomy): Eukaryota > Rhodophyta > Bangiophyceae > Porphyridiales > Porphyridiaceae > Porphyridium > Porphyridium purpureum. Next base: position 1,203,509 of record VRMN01000002.1, on the reverse strand, counting down.
AATTTTGGCGTCCGTCATGAGCTCCTGTGCGCCGACACTGACGTCGGAATTCACTTTGACAAAGATGACGTTGTCGTACTTTTCCGAGAGCTGGTCAAATACGGGCGCAATGAGAACGCAGGGCCCGCACCATGTGGCCGTGTAATTCACGACGACCAGAGCGTCCTCAGCCAAGTCTAACACATCCTCGCGCTCCTCGCGGGTATCGATATCCACCACCACACAAGCCAGCGTCGCTGACGACGGCCGTATCCGTTTTCCGACCGACGGCGTACGACCACGCTCACCCGTCAGCCGCATCCTTCCTGCTGCCACACATCGCCCAGTCTTGCGCAAACCATCGCGTGCGCTCCTTCCCACATCCAGTGGAGCATACGCTACAAATCCAAGACATCCATCCTTCCTCATTCTCATCCCACTTCCACTTCACACCCTCTTCACACCTTGCCATCCACCTCCCGACGACCCTCCTCTTGTCGTAACCCAACATGCATCTTTCGACCTCCCAGCTCCAACTTGCTTGCCTTCCACTTTCTCGAGCATCATCGGTTCACTGTACCTCTTTTGTCCTTTTTTAACGTCCTAGGATATTAAATTGAGATTTAATTTAATTTATGAACTGTACCCCGCCTATTTTGTGTACAGTGCGGAGGAAGCTGGTTGCCCTTTGGAAGCGCACTTCGAGATTTTCAGCCGAGTGTTGGGCTGACAAGTTGGCTCCCTCCGAACGGTTGCAAGCGACGGCAAGAGACGCTTGTAGAAATGCATTCTCGCGCGTGCCCAGGCCAGCTTTGTTCCGTGCCATAGCCTCTTCTCTGGTGACGCATGAGTCATCGCTGTCGGTGTGCAGATTCCGCAGATTTTGTTGGTTTGATATGATTCTCGATGAATGTGTGCGCACTTGCGCACGCCATTTTGAAGTGCGGTGTGGCTGCAATTCTTACACGCATGGAATGACCGACCTGAACCCGAAATCAGAATCTGAAGCCATGGCTTGGAGCATACGTTCCATGGTCCAGCCTAGTTCGTCGTAACGAGGGAATGACGCCTTACTGCTTCCACGTCGACTGAGTGCAAGATTCGTCTCCCTCTCGGCTCAGAGGAGTCCAAGCGTCCCGCATGTCTCTCACGTCCTTAAAAGGGAGACGCCCGACTGCGCTAGACTTTGTGCGCGTGCTTCGATCAGAAGACGCAGGAAAAGAGAAACGGAAGAAGACAGGACAAGGTAGGGGCTCGAAACTTTCTGTACGCGAAGTAGCAGGCGCACGTGCTGGGAAGGTGTCGGAACGACGCGTCCAGGATGGGGCGTGGAGGAGAAGGGGATGAGGCCAAGCGCGCACAGCTGGCTGGCCCCGGGATGGGCAACTATGATGCTTTGAAGCAGTCGCTTCCGGACAATTATGCCTCATTGCTCGATCGAAAGCAGACACAGCAGGCGCTGTTTTTGGCCAAGCGCTTGATTGAGGAAGGCCTTCAACGCGAACTCAATCTCATGCCCGTGCAGGTACCACTTTTGGTGACAGAGGAGTCTGGATTGAACGACACGCTCGATCGTGATGGTGCCAGGACGCCCGTCGCGTTCACAATCCAGAACGACGAGCCGGAACACGCCGTGCATGCACAAATTGTGCAGGCGGTGACAAAATGGAAGCGCAAGGCGCTACTTGAGTACGGCCTGACCAACCCAGGTGAGGGACTCATTACCGACATGCGCGCGGTCCGCAAGGACTACTGGCTCGACATTGACCATTCGTCGTACGTGGACCAGTGGGACTGGGAGGTGACTATCACTGACGAGCAGCGCAACCTGGATACGCTTGTTAGTGTGGTCAAAAAGATCTATCGCGTGCTCAAGGACACCGAACGTGAGGTGCACGGCCAATTCCCGCAGCTCAACGACCCGCGCTATCCAGATCTCCCGGATGACATCAAGTTTATCCACGCTGAGGATCTTCTGAAAATGTTCCCAGACCTCCCGCGCAAAGAGCGCGAGACGGCCATCCTCAAGCAAGAAAAGGCGGTCTTTCTGTACGGCATTGGGTGGGTGCTGGATAACGGCGTGCCGCACGAAATGCGCGCCGCCGACTATGATGATTGGAGTACGGAGGTGGAGCATGGTGGACAGAAGTACCATGGGCTGAATGGTGATATTTTGGTGTGGAATCCGGTGACCAACCGCCGCCACGAGCTCAGCTCGATGGGGGTACGTGTGGATGCTAACCAGCTGCGCATTCAGATGAGCATGGCGAACCCTGTCGACAACTGGGAGAACCTCGAATATCACAAGGGAATCCTCACGAATGAGTATCCGCTTTCAATTGGCGGTGGTATCGGCCAGGGCCGAGTGATGATGCTTCTGCTCAAGAAGGCGCACATTGGTGAGGTCACCGTGACTGTGTGGCCGGAGAAGTTGCACGAAATTTGCAGGGAGAAGAACATATTTGCACTGTCGTAATCACGAGTGAGCGCCGCATTTGCCCGCCGCGGTTGTATGGCTCAAAGGTTGACAGGCAAGACCAGTGGATGATGAGGGACAACGACAGATGTGAATGTAGGAAAGTCAAGACCGCAAAATCGATGATCGTGCTCGCCTGTCGAACATAGCAAATAGTGAGATAGGTATTAGTCGTAGATAAAAGTCCGCTTTCTTGAACGATTGGTGCCGAGTGGACTGGGTAAGGTTTCGATTTCAGCGCGGACCCATCCCGCTTGATTCGTTTGAGGAACTTTCGAAGCGACCACCGCCACGAATCCTCAGTCCAGCACAACAGGGCTCCCATCGAAGGCTTTCGGTAGCTTGTCACGCGGAGCTGAACTTACAAGTGTCGCTTGTGCTGCATGTATTGTCGTGAGCTCGGGCAGCGGTGCATGCGACGGCTGGACTTTGAATATTGGTAGCTTCGCATCAGCTCTAGACTCCGCAGATCTAGGGTGAGTTGGAAGACCGGACGTGTCGATTTGCTCGTACGCTGAGCCATCGACACGCCTAGCATCCGCACATCCAATACTTCGTTGCCCAATCATTTTAAAAAGACCCTCAAGCCCGTGCACAAGAGGGATATTCTTCTCCTCAAGTAGCTTCATCTTTTTGTGCACACCGGACTCTGTAGCGTTACTCTTCTTCTGGGCACCGACCAGACCGTGTGTGATAACGCTGGAGAACTTTGGAGGACAACGCCCGTCAAGCGAACGGATTCGGGCCTTGATGTTTTCGGTCAACTCTGGAAAGCTGCCCACGAGCAGGAACGTCACACCTTTCAGGCACGAAGGAGAAACGAGAAGTCCAACAGGAAGTGCTATTGGACTTGCCACGACTGCAACAGCCATACTCTCTTTCAGCGGCGACGATAATATCGAAACTGTGCCATTTTGCTCTGACCCATGCGCACGGAAGTCATTGAGAGCCTGAACAACTTGATCTTTGGCCATCGCTGGCGACATGGAAACGGATCGTTCCATGTCCATGGGGACCTCATTTATCGCGCCCTGACTTCCGACTACTTTTCGCTTCTTCGGGGCCTTCGGCGACACTACGTCAGCACTTCCTTCTTTGATCGAGGTCGGTGCTGCGCCACTGTTCAAACTGTCCACAGGCGCTACAATCTTACGCACCTTGTTCGTAGGCTCCGCTTTTCCTGAGTCAACGTTAGCCTTTGCATGAAGACTCTGCTGCGCATTAGCATTAGAAACCACATCGCTTGCCGAAAGTGCTGTGGTCTTCTGCTTCTTGACCTTCTTAGGCAGTGCTGCGGGCACGCCAGCCGAGCTCCCAGAAACACCGCCAGACAAAATCTGAGCAAACGCAGAAGACCGCATCCCAGGACTAGTCTCAGCAGAAGATCTCGCAGGTGCCTGCTTCGCAGCGACGGACACCGATCCTGACGCCACAGCAGTCACTTCGGCGCCTTTTCCCGAGCCCACTGCTTCGCCTGCGTCAGCCTTGGCCTGTTCTGCGAGCCTCCGCTCTTCTTCCTTGCGCTCTCGCTGCTCCTTGCGCAGCTCTTTTTCCATTTCGCGCCGTTTCCTGTCTTGCTCGCTCACGATGTCGTACTCACGCTTGTAGGCGTCCAAAAGATCTTGCACTTTGACATCAAAGCCCTGGAAGCACTTGGCATGTACCTTGGCAAAATAACTCTCAAGGCGAGCGCGGAACTTCCGAGTCGCCGTTTGTGGCTTGACTTGCGCCTTTGCGCGAAACTCGGCGTGCAAGGACGAGTAAATGCCGTAGATTTTTGCATCCATTGCCCGGTCCCAGGTCAGAGGCAGAAGCGCATTTTCGTTCGGTCCTTCACCACCTGCTACCCGCTTTGGTCGCTTGCGCTTCCGTGCACCGGCCGATGCTGCCGGAGGCCCGTTCACGCTATCCTGCTCCTCAGGCACGGAACGTGTTCGCAAGGGCGTTTGTTCCTCAAAGTCGTCATCCTGGCTGCCGTCGACGCGCAATACCACCGGCGGTTTTATGCTTGCGCTTCGAGCGACATCCGTGCCGGCCGTTCCTTCGTCTGTTTCATTCTGCGGTACGTCACGCTGCTGCTCATTGCTGACATCGGCTGCGTCGTCTTCATACTCGCTCGATCCTTCCTGATCATGGTCAATCTCGTTCCCTGCCGCGGCGCGAATGGCAGCCATCTCGCTAGCGAGCGTATCAACTTTCTCGTTGAGCCGTTTTTGCGCTTCCTCCACTTTGGCCTCCCAGAACAACTCAAAGCCGATGCCTTCCAGCTTCTCCCGCTGGCAACGCAACAAGATGGATATGATGCCCCACAAATGGTCGTGGATAGGGAAGAGGCGCTCCTTTTTGCATTTTTCAGTGGTTGGGGCCGTTGCCAACTTGCTCTTGACGGCTTCCATGAAAAACGTGTCCAACAAAGTCAGCATTTCAGGGTGATCCAGTTTGGGCTTGCGGCTCGTATTGTTTTCCTCGAAGAGACGCAGCACCGTACATCTTATGTTTTCAAGACACTCGTCTAGCTCGGGCGTTCGCAGCACTGTGGCCTTGCTCGTCTGCGGAAGCTGAGACGACGAGTCTTCGACAAGACTCCGATCGAGAGTTGCACTCGAAAATGGGTCCAACAATGAAGCTGAGCCCGTCCCACCCGTACCACAGGCTGCACCATCACCAGACCAGATGGCTGGCTGAGCCTTGGTTGCGGAGCCACCCTTATTATTCTTAGTAGATGAAGGAGCGGACGATCCGCCGGTCACTTTTGATTTCGACTTGACGAGCTTGGACTTGGATATGGGCGACGCTGACCCACTCAAAATTTCAGCTGCAGGGCTCTTACTGGTCGACTTTGACTGGGATTCCACAGTTTTTGTCTTCTCGGGCGCCCCAGATGCGGCAGGAGCAGCCAGTGCTGATTTCTTGGTCTTTTTCTTACTCGCGAGCGTCTTTTCGTACTGCGTGAGCCACTCATGCTTCGACACAATCTTGCTTTTTTCCTTGCCGTTTTCGCCTTGCTTAGAGTTTGCTGCAGTTGCGGATGAGTGCGCCGCGGCATCTGTCCCCGTTTCGGTCTGCGTTTTCATCTGGATGCCTCCGCGAACAATATAAAAGCCTTCATGTACCGGCAGCACTTTTCTCGCTTCTTCCTTTTGGAAATCCGCTATTTCACCTGCATACATCAACTCCTCGTCGTCGATGAAATCGTCGTCATAGTCATAGTCGTCTTCGGGATTGTAAGTTGTGCCCTTCTTCGCCTTTTTCTTTTTCTTCTGTGCTGCGGCGTCCGGCTGCGCGGGGTCCCTCGCGGAATCGAGGCCAAGAGCAGACATCTGGCTATCACCGTTGGCGTATTTGCTGATAATCGCATCGAGCGGGTCCTCTCTCATTCGGATGGCGCTTTCCAAACTGCGTGCCGTAGCGTCGCCGCGCGCCGGCATCACGTGATCCATTTCCTCGTCACTGTCCACATCGTCTGCTCGCGCGGCAGCCGCGGCCGCACGCGAGGCAGGCGCAAAGTACTTTCTAAAATCAATCACACCATATCCATCCTCGCCAGTCTGGTCCACATCAATTCTCTGCATGGCGACCTCCAGCGCCGTCTCTCCCTCTCCTCACGCACGTCCTTCCCCCCCCTCTGCGCTGCTCCAGTCCGGCAGCATGCATGCGCCTTCCCGCCCCCCGACCTACTGTTCTTCCCGAGCACTCGCTTCTCTTCTACCACCCACACAATCCCACCCACCCCTCCCCCCTCCTCCCGACACCCCCACGAACCCCCATGCCACCGCGCGCGCTCACTGATTCTCTTCCCTCCCCCCAACTTCGCCTTCTTTATTCTCCTTTGGCGCGAAAAAAAATTATTAGAAAATCGTAAATTAATCGTGGAGGTGTACACGCTTCACATCCACAACTGTACTAACGAATCACAAATACCAACCAACAACAATTCAATGCTACCACGCGCCGCATGCTAACAAACAAAATGTACAGCGGTCCGCGATGAAGTACAGTATAAACATATCGTTTTATAACTCATTTCATGAGAGGTAGAGGCAGCGCCGTGGTGCGGATTGTAGTAGAAGGCCATTCTCTTTTACTAAACCGAAAGACCTTACCTCTAAGCCCTATCTCTAAGTGGTGCCGAGTCGCCAGGCGAGAGGAGGCTGGCGCTTAAATAGAGCCGCTGGACTGCACTTCGCTTCTGCCGTGCGGGCACGGCCCTGCGGAGGGGTCGCCCGAGTGGAGGTGAGGGGTCGCGCCCCCTCCCGCGTCTTCGCCGTCGGGCGAACTAGCTGCCCCAACGGAGCGTCTCCATCCAGCCCGACCGGTTGCGGCGCCCTGGTGACAAGGACCGAACCGCTGCCGGTCTCGCCGTTGGGGCGTACAGCGATGTCATCACACGCCCCCTCGCTGGACGCCGCAACACACAGGATTCGTCCTCGATGAAGACCAAATTTGTCTGCGCTCAGCGCCTTTGTCATCATATCCGCGGTATTTTGCTTGGTTCCTACTCTCATCAACAAGAGATTCTTGGTCTGCTCTGTGAGCTCATGAAGCCATGCGAGTTCGACGCCGTGCGTCTTTGTCATGTGCAGGAGCTTGTCGGACCATCCCTTCTTCACGCTCGCGACCGCGGCTTCGTTGTCGCATCGAACGATCGGGGTGAGCGGCTTTGCATGGCATGATTCTCTTGCTTGTTTTCGCATATGCTCTTGGAGAAGCAGAATCGGCATCACACCCAGTTTTACAGTGTGCGTTAATGCCGCGAGTTCGGATTCTGTGGTACTTGTGCTGCAAGCTCGCTGTCGGCTCGAATGCCAATCAATCAGATAATCCACTTCACCCACCCGCGCAAATACCAGGAACCCAGAGGTTGACTTCCGAGTTTTCAAGCAGCCCGCGTAATCTGCGTCGCTATAAGCATCCACTTGCGCCATCGAAAGGCCCTGCTTCGTCGTTACCTGTGGCCGCTTGAACGGGATTCCGAGATTCGTATGCCAGGCTAGGTAACGCACGGTACGGTCAAGAGCCATTGCAGCTGCATCGTTCCACGCGTCGACGTGTCTAGCAATCCATGCCGCGGCGTGCGCAACATCTGGGCGCCCTGCTCTGGCCAGCCACATCAGTTGCCCAATCAAACTCCGCACCCATGGCTCGCAGCATGTTGAGTCAGAAGCAGTCGCGGGTTCCACCACCTCATCATGAAGTGGGGTATGCACCTTCCGAGCGATGCGATGTTTGCCTACTTCCTTGTATCCGAGCTTTTTCATGGCGTCCTTAACGAAAAGTGCGCAGTAGTCGGCACTGTCCAGAACCCACTCGTTTTGATTTTCTGCGCGCACGCGCATTCCCAAAAAATCCACCCTGCCGTTCTCGGATATACGCTGTACCGGCTTTGAGATTTTAAAAAGCTCGAGCATTTCTTGTATGGCGAAGCCCAATGCCGAAATGTCACCTGCCAAGAGGCCGTCATCTACGTACAACGCGAGCAGGACGTCGGCGCTTTCGAAAACCTTGTGGTAAAGGTTCATATCGCTCTGCGTTTGATGCCAACCGCGTTCGGTGAGTCGGCGTCTAGCCTCCGCGCCGAAGTCTGCGCCGGAACGCGGCAGTCCGGGCAATGCTTTCTGCAATGGAACGACTGGCCGCTCAAATCCTGCCCAGGCATCCGGTCGCACGCTTTCAGGCAGCTCAAGATATGTGCGCGGGCCGCGTAAGTCTGCCGAGAGATACGCAGAATCGACATCGAACTTAGCAAGATCTCCTGCCGCTCTGCCATGAGCGAGCACATACCGCGATGAGCGGAGTCCGATTGGTCGCTCGTACTGAAAATCGTCGTCTCGAACGAGGTGCCCACTGCCATTAAAAAGAACACACCCTTGTGCAACCAAACGAGCTTTAAGTAGCTGTTGCGATGTATCCTGTTCAACATTCTTGCGTGCGACTATCATCTTTCCGCGCACGAATTGAGCGCTCGGGTCGGTACTTGCTTCACGGAACTCTACCACTTTCTTTGGATCAAAGACGTGCATGGACATCACAGCGTCTAGCTCACGTTTCACGGCCTGGCTTGCCGCCTTAGAGTTCAACGTGATCTTGTCCGTGATCAGTTCTGCTACTAATGCACTTTGCCCTGGGAACAGATCGTTGAGTATCTCAGCCGCGTTATCGTGCGTGATGCCGAGCACTTCGGCACGTCTTTCTGCATCGATAGCGCTGCGGCCCCTTAACTCATCGCGCGCCACAATCCTATTCCATTCTCCCCAGCCAAGCGCGTGCAGGCCGGACGCAAGTGATAGATCTTCCTCAAAGGTCCACTCGTTCGTTGCAGGCTCTACATCTTCTCTTTCAACAGTATGCGGTCCCTCCTCGATCTGCGACGTTTGATTGCCATTAGTCTCCTCGTGCAACGGCTCAGACTCGTCGCTGAGTATATCAATGCCGGGAGGACCGACCATTGTTTCTGCGAAGCGCTCTTTCTCTTGGATGCGCACGTTGGTGACCTCCCTCACGCTGCCATTCAAGAGAATGCGATACACTTTATGTCGCTTTCCGTACCCTACCAACACCCCTTTCTGGGCGCGGGCATCAAGTTTCTCTGGTCCTGGCTCAAAGACGTAGGCCGGTGACCCAAGCACGCGCAAATGCTCGGTGCTGCTGGATTCGCCACAGGCAACCGCAATAGGAATCTGTCCTCGTGAGTTCATTGAACGGTTTAGCACGTAGCATACCGCCGGAGCTAACTCCGGCCAAAGGTCCTTACTGATGTTCTTGGCGAGAACAACCGCCCGTACCTTTTCGAGGAGGGTTCTGTTGAAACGTTCAGCACGTCCATTCATTTCTGGGACGTAAGCAGGGCTCGGTCTCAAAGATATATCACGCGCCGCTGCCCACTCTCGCACCGCGAAGTTCATGTACTCCGTACCCCTGTCTGTGCGGAGAGTCTTCGTCTGTTGCTTGCAAGCTGTCTCCATCATTGATACCATAGCCATTAGTACAGCACCGGTCTGACTTTTCCGGTGAATGGGAGTGCAAGCTGACAATCCTGTGGCATCGTCCACCAGAGTTACCAAGTAACGTTCTCCTTTCGCGCCTCGCGGAGTCACTTCGAGAACATCAGAGTGTAGGACTTCAAGAGGCACTGAAGCACGACTATCGTTTGGCGGAAATGAACGCCTTGTGCTCTTTGCCAGTATGCATATCTCACATGGCAGAGATCTATCGTACGGATGGCATAGCCTCTCATGCAGCAGCTGGCTGCTGATCCCGCCCGCTGACATCGGCGAATGATCCTTGGCAGACAGTGCATATAACCCGTCGCGTAGTGTGCTCACAGTCGTCTCGCCCTTGTCCTCGACCAGGCACTTTCCTTCTTCGAACATTACCTTGGCACCTTCAGCCGCCAACTTCGGGATTGATATCAGATCCAGCGCTAGTCCTGGAACATAAAGGACATTGCGGAGATGTAGGCCTTCAACCTGCGCGTCTCCGGCTGCTGTAGCCTCCATCTCGCCATTGTTCGCGGTCCTTATCTTATGATTGCATGGTCGAACGTTCGAGAGCAGTTGCACACACCCCGTCATGTGCGCAGAGGCACCGGAATCAAGAATCCAAAGCCTCTTGCCCCCGCGTACAGCGTCAGCGTACGAACGCTTTACGGTGTTTAGCGCAAACATAGCAATCTCGTTCGACTTGGTGCCTCCCTCTTCCTCTGTGGCTGTCGCATTGCCGCGCGCTCGACGAGTGCAGTTCCGGCGCGTATGCCCGGATTTTCCACAGTCCCAGCAAGAGCCGTCGAACTTCGCCCGCCTTACATTCGAGCGCTGGGCATCCGTCTGCCCCGCGAAGAGCGACCGTTCGTGTGCGCCCCCGATCGCGGCACCCTTGCGCCTGCCTACCTGGCGCTCGATCGCGAGCAGCATCGACTGAATGCTCTCAATTCCAGCCACTCCACCACCAGCAATCCATGCTTGTTCAGCGGCTGCAAAATCGTCCGGAAGCGCCTCGAATAAGGCATGGACATATTCAGGCTCAGACAATTCGACTCCCAGAGCGCCGAGCTCCCGGCGGAGCATTGTCATCAGACCAAGCAGTTCCCCTACTGCTTTCCCAGCATGCTCACCAAAGTTTGCCAAGTTCCTGCGGAGCTCGCGCTCGTATGTTGGCGCTGCCGACTTGGACATACCTTCAAGCCGCTCCCATGCCTCTTTAGATGAGCCCGCGTCGGCAACCACGTGCATCAGCATCTCATCAACCAGGGCCCCGATAAGCCCTTTAGCTTTCTCATCCTTGATAGAAAACCCGTCCGACTCCACAGAAATCCCACCCCCGACGACTCCCCAAACCTCTTTCTGGCAAAGCATCAGTTTCATCCTGATACTCCACGTGGGGTAATTGGCGCAGTCTGCCCGCAGCACATAGGCTGGGCTCATAACCTCATGAGAGGTAGAGGCAGCGCCGTGGTGCGGATTGTAGTAGAAGGCCATTCTCTTTTACTAAACCGAAAGACCTTACCTCTAAGCCCTATCTCTAAGTGGTGCCGAGTCGCCAGGCGAGAGGAGGCTGGCGCTTAAATAGAGCCGCTGGACTGCACTTCGCTTCTGCCGTGCGGGCACGGCCCTGCGGAGGGGTCGCCCGAGTGGAGGTGAGGGGTCGCGCCCCCTCCCGCGTCTTCGCCGTCGGGCGAACTAGCTGCCCCAACGGAGCGTCTCCATCCAGCCCGACCGGTTGCGGCGCCCTGGTGACAAGGACCGAACCGCTGCCGGTCTCGCCGTTGGGGCGTACAGCGATGTCATCACATCATTATTTAAGTACATGGTGGTTGAAATGTTTCACGTTCAAAAATGAAGCGGCAGAGATTTGTACTACAAGTACAGTCACATGAGATTATGGCGGGTGTGTGCAAGGTGGCGAGGAGGGAACAGGAGAGGAGAGAGGAGAGGAGAGAGCGGCAGAGAGGCAGAGAGGCAGAGAGAGGCAGAGAGGCAGAGAGGCAGAGAGAGAGAGAGAGAGAGACTGGAAATGCAGGAGTTGGCTGCGCGCGTGATGCGGCGCGTGCCTCGCGCTGTGGCGCAAGCGATGACGCTGATGGAGTCAGATCATCCTGAGCACTTGGCGCGCGCGCAAGCGCTTATGCAACAGCTGCGAGAAACGCACGCGAGCTTGCGCCGGCCGAACCGAGCGCTCAAGATTGGCGTCAGCGGTACGCCTGGCGTGGGTACGTTTGGAGTGGTCTCAGTTTCGAGGAAGTCTCTCCCTTTCACTCTTCAAACTTGACATGTCGCTGGTACGTAATGCGCCCTCGGCAGGTTTGTCTTGGTTCAGCTGGTTCAGTATTAACTAGAATTGTCCGACTGGTGTTTGCGTGCGGCATGGGCTAATGTGTCCGCGACAGGCAAGTCGTGCTTCATTCAGCGTCTCGCGATGCACATTCTTGCCTTGGACTCTCGGTTCGACGGACAGGACCAGGGACCCGAGTCTGACTCTGGCTGGAACTCTGTGTGTGTTTTGGCCGTCGATCCGTCAAGCCCACGGACACACGGCGCCATTCTTGGTGATGTTGCTCGAATGCCCGAGCTGGCAACACACCCGCGCGCATTTGTTCGTGCCTCCGCGTCTCGAGGCGCGTATGGCGGGCTGGCTCCGTCCACAGCAGACCTTATCCAGGTGGCCGAGCTTGCTGGTTACGGCACCATTCTCGTTGAGACCGTGGGTGTGGGGCAGAGTGAAGCCTTTGTCGCTGATATTGTGGATGTGCTACTCCTTCTGGTGAGCTTCAACAGTGGTGACGAATTGCAGGCATCCAAGCGTGGTCTTTTGGAGCTCGTGGATATGGTTATCGTGAATAAGGCCGATGGTGACCACGTGCGCGAAGCGTCACATACTCGGCATATGTACGAGAGCGCCTTGGCCATGCTCAGTAAGCATGTATATGCCAAAAAGCGCGTGCTCTTGAGCAGCTCCAGCGTGCATGATTCTGCAGCACCAGGATACACAGATGACAACATCTACACCCCAGAGACGCTATGGCCCGAAATTCTTGAGATGGCCACCACGGCGCGGAAGGCAAAGACCACTTTCCAGAAGGACACTGACGAGTCGGAGGACACATCCCACCATTCGAGCCTAGTTGCAGCATTTTGGAATGAACTTGCAGTCGAGCTTAGGCGCAGCCTGCCATCGCACTCGTCGACCTCTCTGCAACAGATTTTGAAGGGAGCCGAAATGCACGTCCGAACAGGCGACCTCTCTGCACGGTCTGCCGCAAGACAAGCTGTCCAGCAGATTCTTGCTGCGTTAGAACGTATTCCAAAGTGATAAGCATTCCGTGTAGAAACATGACTCGACGACCAATTATACGCACGATGAATCCAAGGTTTCATTCTTTTCTCCTATCTAGGCGCATTCCTCGGTGACGCTCTCGGCGATTTCTTTTCGCGTTTCGTCTCGCCTGAAGCACTCGGCATCCCCGTAATCAATAGTCGTCGCGTAAGACGCGCCCACTGATCAAACACGTCGTCCTGCTTTGGTGCGGCAACCGGTGCACCATACGCCGCATTGCCATCAAGCTTGTTCAGAAGCGAGTCGCGCGCCAAGAGCCGGTACTGATCCGTGTGACTCTTCTTACTTGCTGTGCTTCGGGAGCGAACGGATGAGTTTGAGCTTCGCTGCCCAAGCGACTCAAAACGTTTCGAATCTTCAGGTCCCACGGGCCAAGCCCAGAAAGGCGGAACGTACTCGTCGCCGTGATGCAGCTCGCACCAGCCACGAATCGCAAGCAGATAACTGGCCTTTCGATGATACAGCACACTCGCCGTCTCTCCGTGCCAGATTTTGAGTTCAAGCGCGTTCGGGTCGAGAAAGAGCTCCCCACCCGTGGTCACCAGCACCTTTTTCCCGCAGTGCTTGTACCCTATTTTGGGCAGCTTTGTCACCAAATCCGGAGTCAACGCAAAGCGCCAGTGAATTGGCACAATCTGATTGTACAGTTCACGAAATTGTGCATTGCCCAGTCGCGGCGAGCCAAAGGTCGACACAAAGAGCTCACGCTTACCAAGCCCTAGAGAAAGAGCCAAATCCAAGCTGCAGAGTGTGGCGAGGCATCCACCAAGCGAGTGACCCGTCAAGAACACTGGCCGGCGCTTGGCCTTGTACAAGTCACGCACCTCGATAAGCACGGCCTCGGCAACGGCCTGGTACGCCTCACTGAAACCCTGATGCAACCTGCCCTTGGTGTACAAGGGGTTCTCATACACCCACTGCAGATCCTCCGCAAAGCCAATGCGCGCTTCGTCGCGCGCGGTTGGAATCGTTGCATCCAGTCGCCGAAGCTTAATTGCAATATCAGTTTTGAGGTTCTTGGCCGATGTTGTTCCTCTGAACGACACGATGATGCGGTCCGAGCCATCCACAACAATAGCGTTTGTGTCTGTCGCCTTATGCTGAATCAGCTTACTGATCGTAAAGTCAAAGGTGTCCTTCTCGAGCTTGAAGTTCTCTGCTTTCTTAGTGCCATGGTAGTACACATACCACGCAAAGTTGAAAAGCATCACATGCGTTTGCATCACAAACGTGTTGGCACCCAGATCTTCGAATACACCAGAAAATGAAACGCTTTCGCGCTTGCGGTACGAAATCGGCATGTTTGAGTCGGTCGTCTCTGCGGGCGCTGGCGGCTGCGACTTGAACCAGCCCTTGATGCCGCGCGCATCCGCAGGCAATTTGACAAACATTTCGGTCAACACGTACACGAGAAGAATGAGGTCCGTAGAAGCAAGCACCGGATCGGCACGATAGAGAATCACGGGAGAGTCGAAAGCCGTGAGGCCGCCGAAAGATGAAAGAATCTGGGTGCCCACAGGCACGGCGACGCACAGCAAGAAGTAAACCAACCAGAACATGCCGTAAAAGGTGAGCGTGTCATACAGGAAGAAGCGGAATCCAATTTGCTTTGTGCGGAAGCGCACATAGCTTACACGATTCAGCACCTTGCGGGTCACCACAATGTCACGGACCACCCACAACACGACGAGCAGCTCGTATACCGTCAGGACAACGGTGTAAATGACCGCATAGTCCAGGTAAATGGTCTCGCCCAAAATCTTGCCCTGGGCCAGCTGTTTGCACATTGCAAAGAAGGTGGTAAACGGCACAGGCGATACCTGCGTGTCCAGAGCAAAGTTAGCACTCATTTGCAACACCACATACGTGTAGACGACGAGCAACTTTGGGACGTAGAAGACGTACGTCAACCGACCCCGAAGTAGTCGATACGAATGAGCCGTACCCCAGATGTAGAAAACCGTGGCCATGGTGAAAGCAAAAAGGCGCACAGCGTACACAATATTTTGCTCGAGCTCTTCCAGTGGGTTTCGAGTAAAGTTGTCCAACTGAGTCAAGTCTATCAAGCTGATGATCGACTCGTACGGCATCAGATAGGTCGATGCGGCCCATCCCAGGAAAATAACCCAGAACTGCTCAAACTGTCTCTGCTTTGACGAAAGTCTGAAGACGCGCACGGTGAAAATGATGGTCATGACGAAACAAATCCCAAAGCATAGAAGCTTGATCGCGATGTCGACGTAAAGAGCCGCATTGTTTCCATCGAGGTCCAGCCTCGCTACCGTCACCGAGTCACCCGTTGCGCCGAGCGGAAACTCACTGGACAGCTTCGTGTTCAGCAGAACAATAAAAGTCAGCGTGTAGATCAGAGCCAGCAAATATATAAAGTTATCCATCAGCACAAGCCTCGAGATGACACGCGCCGAAATGGTTTCCAGCCGGGTGAAGGACTGGTCGCCCAGCAAGAGAGATGCCGCAGTTTCATCATCGTCTGAGAAGTGACCCTCGTCTCCCGAGTGCACGGAAAATGCGTCCGCATCCTCTCCCTTGAGCACATCCATATCGGTGAACCCTTCTGGCTCGCCCTCTCCTGCGAGTTCCGCTTCCACCATCTTCGCGCTCTTGCCGTTCCCATGCATTGCGGCATGACCATTCTGCGCATGACCGTTCCCATGCGCGTCGCCCGCCGACACGCTCATCGCTGAGGGACCCTGCATGGCTCCCCCTTATGCCTGCACGGCGCTCCCCCTCCCGCGCACACGCCGCACCTCGTCGCTCGGCGCGTCCCGTGCACACTGCCCCGTTCCCTCGTCTTCAGCCTCCGCACCCTTGGCGTGTCGACGCGTCGACGCCAATACCCTCCCACTTATGTACTCACCCACTCATCCACCCTTCTATCCCCCGCTTGTGCCTAGTTTGTTCGCGCCCTCTTCACTCCCCTCCCCCCTCCTCATACCAACAACAAGCACAAGCGCTTCTACTTTCCCTCATTTTGAGCGCTTCCCTCCATATCTTTTCACACAGCACTTGGCACACGCCCTGTGTCTTGCTCTATCGCTTGCCCAATCTAGAAATCATCAAAACCCACTAAACCAAATAGAACCCCTTGCCCAAATTTAAACCCCCTTTCCTCCTCCTCGAAGCGAGAAAAAAACCCCTTCGGACTCTGGCGGGCGTCGCAATAAAAAATCATCCCAATCGCATGTTTTCATAGAAACACGGTCTCAGATATGCGCACACCACCAACACCAACAAACGCATGTGCGCTTGCATGAGTGTGTAAGTCCGTGTCGTCCAAAGAACGAATAAAGCAGCGTTTGCGCTTATGAACAAGCCGCAGTTCAAGCTTCGAGACTGAGCAAGAACAAAAGTGTCTTGCGTACGACATGCCTCGCCGCTAAGGTGATGATGTTTGAGAAGCGTTTGACAACACTAACCCGCCCCCATTCCCTGCTGCACCCGATGATGGATTGATGGCGCTCCTTGGCTTATAGGAAAGGAAAAACGACGACAACAAGAAAAGCCGTGTCGCAAATTTCATGCGCATGCGCCTACTCATTTCTAAAATGCCGACGCGGTACAACGCGAATTCATCAAACGAACGCAAGTTTACGAGGAAAAAAATTCGTCAAAATCCGAGTTTGATTGGGTGGCCGAGAACCTGGGGTTGCTGGGTACTCGCCGCAGGGGCATGCGCCAGCGCAAGGGGTCGCGTCCGTTTCTGTCGCGCGGTAGGCGATCGGTGTCCTTGTAGCGCAAACGTGGCCGGCGCGCTGGGGCCATTTCGGCACGTGACTATCGAACGAGGGCGCAGCGCCGGGTTGGGACGGGCGATGGGACACTGTAAGCATGAGGTGGGACGGCGTACAGTGAAGTACAGTTGAAAGTGTGGGGAGTGTAAGCTTCATCGCGAGTGGAGGCGGTGGGCGGTTGGGTCGCACGGAAGAGGTGAAAGGCGGGGAGTAGTGGGAGACACGTCGGCGGAGAGAAAGCGCAAAGATGGCATTTGGAGTATGTGTGTACATGCATGCTTGCCCAGAGCCGGCTGCAGAGCGGCGCGGTGATACAGATCGCGCGCCGCGATGCGGGTCGGTTGACCCGGCCGTGCTGGTCACCAGGCGGCACGTCGTGCGACACGTCGCTGCCGGCGGTCTGGCGTGGCTGTGCGTGGTGCCGTCGGAAAGAGCGCGCGCTGATGGCGCGGCATCGACAAGTTCGGCGGGTGCGCTGGATCAGAGTGATCCAATCAAGGCGCGTATCGCACGGATGGCGGAAACGCTTCCCGGGTACGGGCCCTCGGATATTTATTTCCCCGAGGTGTTTCTGGGCGTGTGGACGTGCTCCAAAACGCTGGTGTCTGTGTCGGGCTCAGACATGAAGCTTGTCGAGACGGAAAGGAGAAGAGCAGAGACTGCGCCGACCAGAATCTTTAAAGTCAGATTCGTCCAGCATCGGGGCCATATCGTTGCCGATCGTTCGTTCAACGCGTGCGCGGAAGCAGAGGCAGAGATCGGCGCGGCCGCAGAGGCTGCGAGATCCGAGAGCGTGGCTCGGAAAAGTTTGCAGTGCATGTGGCAGCGCGACAATCCCAACGTGCTCACGATCAGCACACCAGGCGAGCGCCGAGTCTCCGAGTTCAAAGTCACCAAGCGCAGCTTCAAAGATCAGCCTGCTGGACCGGCGACATTTGAGTCGAGCGAGTATTTTCGAACCACCGACGCAGCACAAACGGACTTCCTGATGGGCTCGCCCGTGCTGGGCGCCAAGCGGCAATTGTTCAAGTACAAGGTCACGGACGAGTCCGCATCGACGATTGCGGCGTTGGAGATTGAGAACTTTTACAACCCATACAGTCTCGATCAGAAGGAGCCCCTCCTGACGTGCAAGTACAGAATAACACTAAAGCGATGATGCGCGGCGTACTTCGCCGATGCATGATCGCGAGAAAGCCAATGCAAGAGCGTGTTCCTATCCTGCCTTTTTCACAATTTGAACCACATCCTGGTCGTGCAGGACGTGATCTTTGCCACACTTCTGCGGGTTAAATTTCACGCTTGTGCCCCACACGATGGCGTACTTGAAGTTGTGCATGATTGCCTTGTGCAGCCTGTTGCAGAAAGCTTCCACCGTGTGCTGAGAGTCGCGGTGCCCCTTGAGAATCACGGGTTCCTTGAAGTCTGGTATTTGGCCCTTGGGCTTGGTGTACACGCGCACCAGCTTGAGCTCGTCCCAGATTTCTTCCATTAGTCCGTCCAAATTCCACTCCAATCTACCACAAATCGGGACGTAGTGTGGCAAACGGTCGTACAGTTCCAGCTCCTCCATCGTGACTGCATCGACCTTGTTGACGACGTACAAGCACGGGATGTACACGCGGTTTCCCTCAATCACGTCAATAAGCTCATCCGCAGTGGCGTCTTCACGTAGAATAATCGAGCAAGATGCTATGCGATACTCCTTGCAGATGATGCTGGCCGTTTCTTGGTCAAGGTGGGTGGCCTGCACGGCAGTCGAGAAGAAAACGCCGCCACCTTTGTCTTTTCTCTCAAAGGCAATTTTCGGAGGCTGCTTGTTCAGCCGGATGCCAAATCCTTCGAGTTCAGTCTCAATAAGACGCTTGTGGTGCGCCGGCTTGGCCGCATCAAGCACAATCAAGATCAGGTTGCATGAACGTGCGACAGCGATCACTTGCTTCCCGCGCCCCTTGCCATCTTTAGCACCTTCAATAATACCCGGCAAGTCCAGCATTTGGATTTTGGCGCCGCGATAATGAATGGTGCCGGGAATACAAGTCAGGGTCGTGAACTCGTAATCCGCAGCCTCCGACTCTGTGCCGGTCAGGATCGACATGAGCGTGGACTTGCCCACAGACGGGAACCCAATCAGTCCGACGCGCGCGTCGCCCGTCTTGGTCACCTCGAAACCTTCGCCCGGCTTTCCCCCGCTGGAAGCGGGCGTGATGAGCTCGCGTTTCAGCTTTGCAATCTTGGCTTTGAGTAAGCCCAGGTGACCCATCGTCGCCTTATTTTTCTGGGTGCGAGCCATTTCTGCCTCGATGTCGGCGATTTTTGCCAGAATCTCCGCCATGGTTGCCGTGCGCTCGAGTTGCCCGTGCCTCTACTTGCAAATCACCGAGCTGTTTGGAGATGCCGAACGAGTCGCGGCGAGTCCCAACCCCACTTGTCCACCACGTCGCCCGCGCGCCTTTCGACACGTCCAAGTACAGTTGCGCGGGCAGCTTTCAAGTTCAGCCGAGTACACTCGGCGGCCGGGTGGTTCTGTATTTTATTTTGTTCGGGCTTCATCTCAAAGAAATCGGGTGTTTCACGCATGAAACCCGCTGCGGACGCGGGGAGAAAGGTGCAAGTACATACGGAGAAAAAGACAATGTAACATGAGACAAAGGAACAACATCCGCAGCAATGATCTACTCCACCGTGATTACTCGCAACAGCGATGCCTCTTCCACGTTGTCTGTCAAGTTGTCATCATAAACGGCGAGCGCCATTTGTCCCGGCGAGCAAATGCCCGTGGACTTTCCGGCCGTCACTGCCATGTTCAAGAGCGCCGCGACGTTGGTAAAGTGCGACTCCGGCACGAGAATCGGGAACACGCCACGGTTCATGGTGCACTGCCGCGCGGCAGATTCCTTGGCCGTAATTGCGAAAATGGGCACCGCTGGGCGGTACTTGGACACGAGACGAGCTGTCTCGCCAGTCTCGCTAATCACGACAATCATCGCGAACGCTTCGTCGAACGACATGGATACGGTTGCGTACGCAATTGAGTCTGTGTTTGAAAGCGGCCGTGGCGTCTTGGCACGCAAGTACTCGCACACGCGCTTGTTGTCAATGAACTCTTCAGCCTCACGAGCCACTTCGTCCATCGTACGCACCGCTTCCAGTGGATACTTGCCCTTTGCGGTTTCACCGGAAAGCATCACGCAGTCCGCGCCGTCCACAATCGCGTTTCCAACATCCGACACCTCAGCTCGCGTGGGACGCGGGTTGACGATCATACTCTCGAGCATTTGTGTGGCACAGATCACGGGCTTTCCAGCAATGTTGCACTTGCGGATGATCACTTTTTGCGCAGTGAAGACCTTTGACGGAGGAATTTCAATCCCCAAATCTCCGCGCGCGACCATCACACCATCCGTGACGCGCAAAATGTCATCAAAGTTGTCCAACCCTTCCTGGTTCTCAATTTTGCTGAAAATCTTGATGTGCTTGCCCTTTTCACCCAGCACCTGACGAATCTCATCCACCTGCTCTCCGCGACGAATAAAGCTGGCAAAAATCATGTCCACGCCCTGTTCCACGCCGAACAACAAGTCCCCTTTGTCTTTTTCCGACACAGCTGGAAGCGTCACGATGGCGCCCGGCAGGTTCACACCCTTCTTTGACCCGAGGGAGGCCGAGTTGATGGCTAAGCACGTGACCGAGTCGGTACCGCAATGTACGACTTCCAGGTTGAGCAAGCCGTCGTCGATGTAGATAGAGGATCGCGGCTTGACCGTGGTCGGCAGGTCCATGTAGTCGACGAAAACGCGCTTTGCCGTGCAGCTCTTCGCATACTGCGGGTCGCATGTCAGGACGACTTCACTATTAGCCTCGATCCGTACTTCCAGCGCGTCGTTCTCCAACATGCCTGTGCGAATCTCCGGTCCCTTTGTGTCGAGCGCAATCGCGCAAATCTTGCCCGGGCGCGCCTCGAGCGCCTTGCGCAGGGCGGCGATCCCGCCCGCGTGGTACTCGTGGTCTCCGTGCGAAAAGTTGAGGCGCATCACGTCCATGCCCTCATCCAGCAGCTTGCCGAGCATGCCTGCGTTCGCGACCTTGGGCCCGACGGTGCAAATGATGCTGGTCTTGCGCTGCTTCTCATCTTCCGGGTTTGTCCCGCGCAGCGAGCTCACGGACCTCGTGAATCCCGAGTTGATTTCCATCGTACCAGCTATCGTAGCTGCGTTGTCCTGCTTCCACACCTGTGCCGTCTCACCTTTCCGTCACGCCGCTCGCCCCACACCTCTCCTCTCCCCCGCCCGCCACCACCTACCACCACCCACCACGCCGTCTGGAGTCATGCACGCCACCGGACGTCCCAGCCAACTGAATCCATTCATATTCCAAATCACCACTCTTTTGTCAGACTCGCCGCTCCACCATATCTAAATAACCTCGTTTTCATATGACGCTCACATCGCCCTTGTGCCCGTTGAGACGCACAGCTGTACACCCGAACGTCACTGTACACAAATCGAGCCATGCGCTGAACATACACGCCACAGGCTGGGTGAGGCAAAGCGCGCGGACGTTGATCGGGGCGTTCTCTCCCAAACCGAGACCGCATCCTCTGTCATGTACTGTCACACCGCATCGCACTCGCTGCGCGTCACAGTTCCATAACTTGTCTGCGTGTGCCATGGCCGGCCCAACTGCACTGCAGATTTCATATGCCCCGCCTCTCACGACAGCGGCAGGCAACCGCGCATTCCGAGGCGGTCTCTTCACGCGTCCCGTTGGCGCGCACCTCTGAAACCTTCTGCGCGTCGCCAGCATCCGCTACGCTTCCGTATTTGTCTGTCTCCGCCACGCGCCGACGCTTCACATGGCGATCCCTGCGAGATGGGCTTTTGTCTCTGGCGCTTCAGACTCAGCGCGCCCAGCAGCGACTCGAACTGCGGACCGTCAAGCGTCACTGTACCTCCACTATGCCTGTTCCGCGCTTTTTTACTAGCAGCCGAAAGAGCAACCGGAAAAACCCGGTGACGGTTAATGCGAGGTTGGGTAGAGGAGAAGACATGGCTGGTGGGGAGAGGGAGGAAGCAAGGAGCGGAGGAAGGGAGAAACAAAGACAAATGGTGGATGACGCGGTCGTGCGCTGGCGCACATACGTGCCGGCGAGTTGTCTGCTGATGTTCACCTTTGGGTCGTCGTACGCGTTGGCCACGTTCCTGATCCCGCTGTATCAAGTCGACGCCTCGTTTGTGTCGCCGTTCACCTCCGCCTTGGGCGTCCAGAGCTTTGCGATCGCAATTTCAATGCTCGTCGGAGGGTACTTGCTCGACGCAAAACCAGCAAGTCTGCGCGCCTTTCTCGTCGCCGGCGCGCTCGTCATCGTGCTCAGTGTGTTTGGGATCATTTACGCCATCAGCGCCGACTCGCCGGCGATGCTGTTCTGGTGTACGTCTTTGGTTGGCTTTGGGCTCGGCACTTATTATATTGCTGGTGTAGAGCACATTGCCCAATGGATGCCCGAACTAGAAGGGCTGGCAATGGGCTTTGGCATGGGCTCGCTTGGCTTTGGATCCATCGTGGGAAGTAAGGTCATCCCGGCTCTCATCTCGACAGTGGGACTCATCAATGCGTGGCTCGCTGTCATGCTGGCTCTCAGCGTCACGCCCATCTTGCTGCTGCCCTTTCTGAAATTCCCGCCACGCGGGTGGGACCCCCGCGTCAAAACCGCCGTCATCGAAGGCTCAGTCTCTGGCCAGTCTCAAGAGGTAGGCCGCAAGTTGCAAGGTGAGCTGCTGCTCCAGCCGGCGTTTTATTTGCTTCTCACTATTGTCGCGATGGGAGCAGGCCCGGGCTACGGCGCCATGGTCAGCATGCCCACGATCATGCGTCAGACATTCGACTTCACCTCCGACCAGGTTTCGTCTCTCTTTGCGATCATGCAAGTGCTCAGTATGTGCACCCGGTTTGGTATTGGCGCTCTTGTAGACAAGGCCTCGTTCGGCTGCGGCTTCTTCTGGAGTGGCGCGAAGAACCTGTGCATCTTTGTTCTCGCAACGCAGTGCCTCGTTCTGCTGCTCGCCCAAAAATTTGCCGACAGCGAAGCGCTTTTGCCATTTGAAATGTGCATTGCCGTCCTGCTCATGTCCTTTGCAGCATCTGCGGTACTTGCAGCAGTCATGTCTCGTCAGATCTTCTCTCCGGTCAACGCCGCCGTGGTGTTTGGATTCGCGGGAGGGCTCACCGACGGGCTCACGACGATGATGTTCTCCATCCTGATTGCAAACATCGAGGACGCGGCGTACTCGTCGGGCCTACCGGGACACAAGTGGCATGATCCATACTATTCTCTCTGCTTTTGGTTCTCGCTGCTCGGCCTCATGTGCGCAATTTTGATCCAACGGTGCGGAGCAGCTTTTGAGGTCATTTCGGAAACCGGCGACGTGATTGAAATCATTGAATCCAGCATGTTGTCTGAGAAGCGCGCCAGCTCACGCCTGCCTGACATGCACATCCAGCAAGTCGCATCCAAGTCGGACAGCTTTGAGGAGCATCTTTCGCATTCGCTCTCACGAAGCGTGGGGATGCGCGGCGGGTTTAGTCTTAGGAGTGAGGATTTTGCCGGCAGGCTGAAAGGAAGCAACTCACGTGCGTAGTGCGTAGGACCGACGGGATACGAAACGCGTGAGGTGCCTAGGGGAGATTGTGATAAAGTTGTCATACGTTTTCGTTTCGACGTGAAGACATCTACGTTATGCTTCAGCACATCAGAGGGAAGGTTGCGAGGGCGTTCAGTCCTTCCGTTGCTTCAGAATTTCATGCAAGGTCATGGATCTGCTTCAATTTTCAAGTTTCTCTTTACATTCATATGTCCACAAGCCCGGGCTGGCATTCCATTTTCACGACTTTGTAATACGCTTGCGACGCCTTTTCGGAAGCCACATACTTCGCTTTCGCTTGCCCACTGACTTGCGAGCTGGCTGAAAAGCCATGTCGCCCGATTCTTCGTCGTCATCTGCGCCATCACCGACGTCACCTGTGCTGTCTCCGTTCTCGGTCCGCTCCGTGTTCTCCACATCTCCCTCCTCGACTTGTTCACGACTCTCTTGCATCTTCAATTCCATTTCTCCCTGTTTGGTGTGATGACGACCCCGAAAAAGTATCTCCGAGGCCGAGTGAATCTCCGCACGCTCAGCGGAGCTTTTCGACTCTGACTCCGAATCCGGGCCGATACGATGAGACCCTTGTGCAGATTTTGAGTGCAAGCGCGTATTCTGTTGCTTGGAGTCTTCCAAATCACTCACTGGTACCCCATCGATCACGTCCATGAACAGCTCAATTCCCGCCTTCACAAGATCATCCTCTTTCGCGTTTCGCCCCTCAGGATTAGGCGGCAAAGCATCGCCTGCAGCTGACTCCGGCCTCATCGGCTCTTGCTGAACTTCTTCATTGTCTGACACCTCTGCAAGCTCTTGCAGAAGCCGACGCCGGACAAATGTTGGCTCCGGATCCGTACCGCCTCCTTCGCTCTCATCCTGGCTCCCGCTGTCCGCTTGCATTTGGTCAGCTTTTCGCCCCTGATGGCTTAAATAGTGTTTCTTCTCTCGACGCGGCGAGGAAGATTTTTTGGGAGCTTTCAGCTCGGACAACACGAGACGTCGTCCGTGCTTCGCCCTTCGGCTGACCGCATCATTCTCTTTCATGTTCTTCCTTTTCAGCTGCGCTTCGGTCGCATGCTTGGCTTGCCTCTCAATCTCATCCGACGGATCAAATATACCAACCACGCCTCTCCGATCGCGAATCACGGTCTGGTTTCGCCAGAACTCGAGCACGGGCATCACAACACGACCTGAGCGCGAAACGCGCATGCCGGGTACGGACTGCAGCTGCAGGGGCGAAGGCAGAAGAGCACTGGAGTCATCCACACCCTCCGCTTCTTTAAGAGACGCCACTTCTCGATTCTGGCGCGATGTTGACGTACGCATTTTGGACGACGCCAGATTAGCTCGTGCAGCGACGTCCAAAGTATTGTCACCACCTGCTTCTGTACGGAGCGGCACTTCTCGGTCGTATACGGGCTTTCGAGGATCTGGACCTTCCTTCTTGGTCAACGACCGCGGCATAGGCGTTGAACTAGAAGCGCCGGGAGGACGAGTGAATGTCCCGCGATTCACCATGTCGGGGGCTTTGATTCCCGACGACGCATCGTGCCGTTTTCGCGGTAAAGAAACTTGCGGCTTTGGTGCCGGTGACGCATGCAAAACGGATGGTTCAACCGGATCCCCAGGCGACGATTCAGACGTTCGCCGAAATCTTGTTGAAAGCACAGCATGACCTGGTGTGCTGGAGTGTGCAACAGCATGAACTCCCCTCGCTTTCGTCTTTCGGTTGGTCGACAAGTTGGCACGCTCAGTGTGATCATGTGCTCTGTCATCGATCAGAGACTTCCTCTCCACCGCAACATCCTTGCGCTGTTCAATTGTCTCAACCGTTTCCGGAGGCTTCGACGTGTCAGCTACGGCTCCTGCCGCAGTAGGGTGCGGCGAGTGCTGCAAAGAATACGGCTGGGCCGGAATCATCGTCGACGTCGGTAAGGGCTGCAGACCCTGTGCATCAGCTGCTTCCGATGCGCTCTCGAGCGGGAAAAGGAGTTGTGACCACTGCACAGGAAATCCGTCAACGAGGCGCGCTAAAATATGAAGAGGCATCCCCGGATTATGCTGCTGCGCTAGTTCAACATTCATTTTGCCAAAGAGTACGTACAGCTTGCCGGACGCCGTAATAAACGTACGCGTCGGGTCGGCGAGCACGCCACTAGGCATGTAGCCGACAAACGACTCTGCGACGCGGCTCGACCGCCACAGCACGTTTTCTGTCTGCACGGGGTCTGTTTCTACGCTCGTGACGCGGCACCCGTGCAGTACAAATGAGCGCGTCGTCGGGTTAAACTTGAGCGGAAACCAATCTGCGAGCGTGACCACGTCGCGCGGACGCCCCTCGTCACGAGCGGACTGAGCTGCCTGTCCGTCTCCCACTCCACCTCCTCCGGCCATTCCCGCGCCAGTGCCAAGCTCAGGCGCGCGCGTGTCCACAGACGAAAGCATGCTTCCCTCCTCTTCCTAATTTAATCCAGCCATCCGGCTAACCACATCACTCACACTCCTGACTCAGCACACCTCCGACACGCGTGCGCGTCCTTCATCCCCTTTGACAAAGATGATGGAACAGGGGGGCAGGGAAGAGAAGCGATTGGAGTCCGAAACGGAAAGACGACCCCGGTAGGCAAGATCCCGGCGCGATGGCTGGGCCGGTGTCCGCTCGCTCGGGCATAGGAGCGCTGCGAAAGATCGGCTCGGCCTGGGGCGCGCAGATTGGCGTTTCATGTCATTTGGGGGTGACATGGGAGATGAGGCTTGCGCAAGGCGGCGGCAGCTGTGGTTGGAGGATGATGTCGGTTCTGAATAGGGCAGGACCAGGAAATGGTCATGCCGGCCACGCGGGAGGCTGGTGGGCATGGCCTCCTGCTGCGGAGAGAAGCGCTAGAGAGGGCTTGCCTGGAAGCCGTCATGAGCTGGGGTGGATTGTAGGAGATGAGACGCGGAGCTTGTCCGTTTCAGAAAGGGGGCAAGTCAGTACAAGCTTTCAAGATTTACCGTTGCAGATGCCGAATGTGTCGATACAGCTACCGTGTGCGCCAGAATCGGCAGTGGACATGGAGTTGGTGAGCGTCAAGAAGAAGCGCAAACGCAAGATGAATCATCACAAGCATCGCAAACGTTTAAAGCGTGACCGCATCAAGCGCCGCAACGCGCAATAACAGCCGTTTGAGCTTTCTTCTAGCGCTCAAGTCGCGGGGCGAAGTTGACTGAGTAAATTCAGCATGCAGATTCACGACCTCACGTCTGCGCGTCGAGGATCGAAACGGCTCATCTGGGTGTTGACGCACCCATCAAGCCAAAGCGTGTGTGTGCCGTTCTTTGGCCCGACTTTATTTCTGGCAATACTTTGGGGATATATGCCATGAAAGCACTTCTCTGAGGCGCCTCTGCAGATTGTTTGAAAGAATCTGCACGTACGGGAAGGCTCGCTGAGCCTTCGCTGTCGTGCTCGCAGACAAACCCTTTATATTGCATTCAGGGCCAACGAGGAACCTTCAAGTCCCTAAAACATGCCAGCGAGGTTGGCGCATTTCTCGTTTCCGACATGCACGCCATGGATGGCACATTTTGAGTCTGTTTTCTTTGGGTGAAGAATTCACCCATTGCTATGTAATACGCGTATGAGCCTCAAGTACGCCAAATGATTGCATGCTTTTCTCACCTGACGCTTGGGCTGCTGCATCGAACTTGCTGAGCCCAGCCACGAGTAAGAAAAATGATAGGCTATCAAAGGCGGAGATACGCTAGTTTAGTGTGTATCTACTGCCGATATACGAGCCCATCATCGGGCAACCAGTAAATCACCGAGAAAGCCAGCAGGTCACGCATCGGTCATCGGTTTTACTGCCCTACTGACCGATCAAAGACTGAGGACCAGAATGCGGTGACCAAAGGCTCACTTCAAGTTCTTACCATCGAAAGTGAGCCAGGTGCCCTTATCGGAAACCTTGACCTGCTTGCGTGCCACACGCTTTGACGCATCTTCCGACTCCTCGGAAAAAACGCAAAAGTCAAACTCCTGGTGCCACTCGCGCACCCAATACTCGTCTTGCCCCGGAGGTACCTTAAAGAATTTGTCTTCCCCCATCGACTTACTCTGGCACTTGACAAAAACAGTGTCTGGCGACGCGTTTTGGAAGCGGATGTTCACTGTGTGTGCCGTCTGTATGGCCTTCTGAACATCCTTCGGATAATCAATCACTTTTTGCAGAAAAGCGTCCATCACGTTGCCGGCTTCTTACCTGGTACGGCAACTCTACTTGTCTGCGTTTTTCACTTCCGTCGTCAATTTTCTCGCCAGCTTTCACGACTAGCGCGACCTCTTCTGCCTCTCTTTCTGCCCTCATCGCAATCCGAGAGCAGACGACATGAGTGTTGCCCATTATATACCCGCGACCACGCGCAATCCACCGAAATCAGAGTTGCTCACGTCTTAGAATGTATCCCACCTTTCTGCAACAGAATGTCGTTTCTCGGGGGAATGTTTTCCTTTTTCGCTGGGAAAGACCACATTGTTTCGGGTAGAGGCTGTCAAGGGCAAGCACACAGCGTGCGATGCTGGCGTTTGTGAATGCGGGCTATCTCGCGGTGTGGAAGCGGCCTCGTGTGGTAGATAGTAGAGTGGGATGTACGGTTCGCAAAGCCCGTTCCTTTCCCCATATGCGAGAGGACAGCATAGTGATACTCGACACACGCGTTTCTGCAGATAAGGACGCGTTGCGATGTGTGTTGCAACGCGCTTCGTCACGTGGATCAGTTGGCTTGGTGTCACTGAAGCGGCAGAACTGGGTCAAGCTCATATGCGGCGCATCAACTGAGGATGTTCCGCTGGTGCGCAACCTCGCTCTCGTGTACACGCTTGCAGGGGTGGACTGCATTGACTGTGCCGCAGATGAGGCGGTCGTACGGGCTGTACGACAGGGAATAGATACAGCAAATAGCGTGCTGGACCGGTTCGAGCTCTCGCAAAGACAGCCGATCCTCATGGTTTCCGTAAATGATGACGAGGACCCGCATTTTAGGAAGGCTGTGTTCGACCCGGACCGCTGTCCATCCGATTGCCCGCGGCCGTGCGAAATCAGTTGTCCTGCCGATGCCATTGGGCTCCAGGGGGTTGATCGTGCGAAGTGCTATGGTTGTGGCCGTTGCATTCCTGTTTGTCCTCTCGGAATCATTGATGCTGTGCATTACACGCGGCCGATCGAGCAGCTGGTCGAGCTGATTTCTCGAATGAAAGTGGACGCGATTGAAATTCACACGCGGCCTCAAGGCGTGGCAGCATTCGCACGCTTTTGGGACCGTGCAGGCGCCGTGGCAATGACAGAAAACGATACCACTCACACGCTCCTTCGCGAGCTGAAATTGGTTGCAATTTCGTTTCCGGACATGCCCGATCTGACCGGCGAGATGCGGAAAATGCATTTGGTTCTCGGACACGACGCGGCGTCTCATGTGGAGCTGATATGGCAAACAGATGGCCGACCGATGAGCGGCGATTTGGGTAAGGGGACTAGTCATGCATCCGTCCGACTGGCAGAGAAAGCTTTGGACGGCGTTCACTCGTTGGGTCTTCCAGGCTTCGTGCAGCTCGCCGGCGGAACCAATGAACATACGCACGTGCTCTTACAACAGCGTAGCAAGCTTCTGACCGCTGCCCAATTCGGCGGGGTGGCGTTTGGCGGGGCAGCGCGCAAGGCCGTGCGTCCTATGCTTACCACCCAAAATGGAGAGTCCGTCGAGGATTTGGAGCAGGACTGGCGACGCCTCGCTGATGCCATAACTGCTGCCCTCCAGTTTATCCTGCCAAATTAAGAAAAGAGAAAGAAAACAAAATGAAAAAAGGCCTCAAAGTATGTACACGAAGCTGTCTTTTGGTCCTGATGTATTTGTTCGT
The DNA here is from genome assembly GCA_008690995.1 of Porphyridium purpureum. NCBI lineage: Eukaryota > Rhodophyta > Bangiophyceae > Porphyridiales > Porphyridiaceae > Porphyridium > Porphyridium purpureum. Next base: position 1,174,439 of record VRMN01000002.1, on the reverse strand, counting down.
CAAAAGTCAAAGCCCGCAAATGGGTCCGTGTGGCCAGGCGGCGGCTGAGTTGGGGCTGGAACTTGAGACCCCCAGACATGGACTGGCTCGGCATGGTCGGAACTCGGATTCACCGTCGTCTGCTCGAACGGATTCTGGAAGGGATTCGAGGCTGCTGGGACTCCTGCCGTGCTGGATGTCGACATCGATTCGGCATCCCCGCGGTCCGAAAACGGGTTCGCTTTGCTCGCTTTAGCGCTCGAAGTGCTTGCGTTGCGGTGATCACCGTCAGGCTCGGTGAGGTCTGCTTTTTTCTCCTTGCTCTTTTTCGAGCTACTGCTTTTCTCCTTTTTCTCTTTCTTGGAGCTTGTGCTCCTCTTTCCCATGCTGTCCACCGGAGGCAAAGTCTTCTTCGCTTGCTGCAGATCCACGTCCATGTCGTCGTCAGAGAGATCCTGCTCTGCATCCTTCCGAAGCTGCGCCTTGAGCACCTCCAGGTCGAGGGTCAGCGAGCGCGTAAATGGGTGCACTTCCTTCACGACGCTACTGACGGCTCGCGCAAAGTGCATTTGTGCCGTGAAATGTGCCGACACGCGCTGTGCTAGCTCATCACGGTACATGGTCTCAAACTTGAGGGCCTCCTCGGCGAACTTTTCGCCCTGCTCCTCATAGATACGTTGCTTGTCCTCGGCGCGCTGAACGGTCTTCTGGCGTGGCTCATTTCCGGTGCTCTGCTCCATTTCCAAATTAATCATCGCGTCCGAGTACTCAGTGCGCGCGACCTTGTACTTTTCCTTGATTTTCTTGATGTTGCTCACGCATATCTCTTCCTCTGCCGAGCAAAATGTGAGCGGCTGACTTTCCGTATCCAGCAGCGAACGATAAAAACTGTCGCATGCCGTCTTTATGCCTTGCTGGAAAGAGTCGTACGCCTCCTCCAGTTTGCTCAGCGTCTGCTGGTCGTCGCTGCCCATAGTCCGAACGTACGCCCTCGCGCCTTCATCCCACTCTCGCGCGCCAAGTTCCTCCTTCCACACATCGAGCATCAATGCATTCAGCTCCATGGCGCGATCCACAGTCTTGTCGATGTGTGAACGCAGAGAGCTGGCCAGAGCGGTCACCTTTTTCTTATTTCCCCGCAGCTCGTCCACTTTCCTCGAAATGTAATCCACCCTATGGTTCCTAGTCAAAGTCGTTCGCCGTCCCATCTTATTCAGAACACGCTGCTTTGTCTTACTATACGCACCACCCAGCTTGGTCGTGGCCGGCACCTTGGACCTATCCTCCTCCATCGCAAAGATCCACTACTCTTCGCAGCAGGTCCTCTTCACGAAACAACGAATCAGCCGACCGCCGTTCACCAAGACGACGCGCGTCTCGCTCGAGCTCTGTGCAGGGACCCAACAGTCACGGCACTCTGCGCCCAATGCTGGACGCGTCGCTCCTCACTGAAGCAAACGCACACGCGTCGATATTGTTCCGACGTTCTCGCCCACGCTGTCTACTCCCCGCTCTCGCGCGGCGCACTAGACACACACCGTCACGCACGAATGATATTTTAATCACACACCACTTAATTTTCACTGTTTAAATCAACTGTTTTTTAATCCTTGTCGCTGTACTTTGTAACGGTTCACGCAACCCCACCAGTTTGAACCTCGAAACCCCAAACGGTTCCAAACGGTTCCAAACCGAAACCGCTTTCCAAAACACACGAGAGAAATGCGCTGTACATCTACGCGGCGCGAGCCGCCAAGAGCGAAGATAAAAAGATCGGGTGGCGCGCGTCGTTTCTCTCTTTTTCAAAACGCGGTGGGAGTGTCTGCGCCAGGTATATTGCTCGCATTCCCGCATTCCCGCATTCCATGCACCCGGAAGTATATGGTGAAACGGTGCAAATTAATAGGACTTTCGAGTTGCACTGCAAAGGAATGCGCGTCGTTTTATTCCTGCGGCCACGAACTGCCAAGCTCCAAGAAATGACGCCGAAACGGAAAACCAGGCCGCACGAAAAGTCCGGCTCGTGATGGCGCGCTTACTAGCAACGCGTGCTGGAGAGTGAGGAGCTGGGAGGGAGGAGGAGTTGGGATTCGGTGCGACGTAGGGGAGAAAGTCGCGAGTGGAAGAAAAGGTGCGAGGTAGAGGTGTGGGTCTCAACACTGACGCTGTGTGTGCGTTGACTTCTAGCAGAGCGCGCCAAATCGCTGCGTGTGTGTGAGCCGTGGTAGCCGGGAGGCCTTGTTCTGAAGCGGGGAGGAAGAGACGTGGCGGTGGCGACGCTCGACGGGTTGTTGCGACTCGCGGCGCCCGATTGGAGAGAGGCCGTGGACGATCGCGTGGCGGTCGCTGTCGCGCTCGAAACGCGGATCTTGCAGAGGAAGCGAAACGCGTGCCGGACTTGGTGCTCTGCGGGCGGCAGATTGGGTGCGCAAACACGAGCGTCTTCCCTTTTATTTTGAGTGCGATGGCGGAAGTGCCCGGCTTGCAGGAAGCATGGGGCACGCTTGTTGAGAACGTGCCAGCGTGGCAACTTCGTTCGTTCGGGACATTCGTTCTGCACGAGATGTTCTACTGGGGCTCGTACTTGCCGTTTTTCGTTATGGATCGTACGCCTTACTTCCACAAATGGAAGATCCAGGACGAGAAGGAAAACGATCTGCCCGGTCAGTGGCAGTGCTTTAAGGCCGTCATGCTCAACCACATGCTTGTGGTATTCCCGATTGTCATGGTTTCCCACTTGTTTGAATTTCTGGGCGTGGACGCGGGGTACGAAGTTCCTTCGCTGATTACCATTGCTTTCCAGGTCTTTGTGTGCTTCTTGATTGAGGACTTTTGCTTTTACTGGGGTCATCGCGCTCTGCATACCGACTTTTTGTACCGGCATATTCACTCGGTGCACCACACGTACTCGGCTCCATTTGGGATCGCCGCAGAATACGCGCACCCGCTGGAAGTGATCTTTCTTGGGTTATCCACGATCTTTGGTCCTATCATTTGCAGGCCGCATCTGCTGACGCTGTGGGTATATCTTTTCTTCCGATGCTTGCAGACCGTCGAATGTCACTCTGGGTACGACTTTCCGTGGAGCCTAAATCGATGGCTACCCTTTTATGGCGGTGCCGACTTTCATGACCACCATCACAAGTCGTACTCCGGTAACTATGCGTCAGTCTTCATCTGGACCGACTACATTTATGGCACCGATACCAGCTACAGGCAGTGGAAGTCCAAGATGGCAGCGGACGAGAAGAAGTTGGCCAGCGCAGACTGCGCACCCACTGACTCAGCAGCGAAGCGGTCGACATGACGGGCTTGTGTCTTCACCTTCCTGCTCTGTTGTTCGCATATTTTGGTATTTGTGGTTGCCTTGTCTGGCAATCGCGACTCACTTATTCCTCGTTCCGGTTTCGATGGTATGAGGTTGTAAAGTAAAATTAGACAAAAGCGGGCGCGCAGCTACGCACCGAAACAAGTCCCTCATTGCGTGTGACCCTCTCCTGTCATCTGGGGAGCAGTGTGTACTAGAAAGCCGAATTACCCACCGGATTCCATAGATGGGCACTCAAGCCTGTGCGAACACGGCTGTGAAGCTGGAACCCCAGCAAAGACCAACAAGAATAACACATGATTTACATCTGCCGGCGCTCTAACGCACTGCCCTTAAAAGTCGCTGAGGAGTTCACTCACTGCGGCACCAATGCCAATGGCAAAAACTAGGACACCGAGAGCCGCCATGCAGAATCCCACGACCAGTTGGGATACGCGACGTGCAAGGGGCATGCTAGGTGTTTCGAAAGTGTCCTTTACGGTCAGCATTCCCGGAAAGAGCAACATGATGACCGCGATGCATCCTCCAGCCACATCGTTTGCGAGCGACAGGTTCTGCAATGTGATGGCAGACACGCCGATCAAGCCCGCCAGGAGCGCGCAAATCTGCAACCGCGCGACCGTGAGACCTGGTTGCACTTGCTTCCAATATATCAGCTCAATGCGATTGCGCAATGGTAGGATGAACAGAGAGTAGGTTGCGAAGAGCAAGAACCCGAGCACCCAGCGTGCAAACACCACCACAATCGAATCATTACCGAGCGCAAGTAACACGTTATCTGGTGTGGACTTTCCGAGTGTCAACACCAAGAGCAGCCCGCTCACACCCACCACCACGTAACAAAGAAATTGGACCAGAATGGTTCCACCTATCATTTTGGACATGCGTGAAGCGGACGGATTGGCCAGCTCTCCTAGTGTGTCCGTGAGAATATAATGGAATGCGTACAAAAACGTCACCAATGGCAACTGTTGGAACGCTGCCATGACATCAAACTTGAGAAACACTGTTGACCACGCCTTGGCACCATGCACAGGAGGCGTTGTGGCCAGCACAAACGAAAGACCCATGGCGAGTCCGTAACATCCGAGGCATGCTACGAGGGACGCCGGTCCAAACACGGCCATATCCGGGACCAGCGTGAGCGGGAACACGGCCAACATGATCACGATGATGCGGGGCAATCTGCTGATGCTTCCCGTGGCAGCAATCATATCTGGCAGCATATCTGCAAGTCCTACAATATACGACATGGCCGCCAGTGCCAGGCACAGTGCGAGCAGGGACTCGCACACGTGGCCAGCAAACGCGCCAAAATACGCGCTCATGATGCCATTATACGACGAGCACTCACACCGCCGCCCAGCCTGGATGATACTTGCGGCGGCCTTGGTGGCGATGGCTCCTAGCAGCACAAGCAGCCCCAAAATGGGCAGCACGCCGGCGTGTTCCATGGCGAAAGGAATCGAAAGCATGGACGCTCCGAAAGCGCATGCGCACAAATTCATGATCGACGACACGAGCCCGCCCGTGGGCTCCCTGTCAGCTGGACCAAACGCCTCGCCGGCCCAATTGAAGCCGAGCTTCACGCCATGCGCTCCTCCTCCCGCAGACGCCTTACCAGCGCCGCCGGGCGTTGCCGCCGCGCTCTCGACATCCATTCCTTCCATCGACACAGACCCCATCTTCTCGCCATGTGCAGCGCCCCAACCTCCTCCGCGCCTCTGCTCATCACTGTTCGCTCACATTCCTCTTAGCCGTTCAATGTCCTCAGTATTCCCGCAGCCGTTTCTAATCAACCAGCCCAGTTTCCGCAGTACGCAAAATAACGCTCGCCGTACCGGCGCGCACTGAGGTGCCACGTTTTGCCGGTTTATCGGATAATCGGATAATCGGCTTGGTGCGACATGACGGAAACCACTTGACCGTGGATAAACCGATAAGAAAGTGGTTTGAGGTGTTGGTGTAGGCCAAGGAACGAGGAGAGGCTGGATGGAGCAAGGTGAAGGGAAGGAAAAGGGGGGTTAACGTTGGGGAGGAGGATCTGTGTGCGCGCGACGGATCGGCAAGCAGGGCCTGGTCCAAGTAATGGAGCCGAATGAAGAAGGAGGGGAAGAGCCGGCGCCTCGTGATGCATATGTGTTGACGCAGATCCTCAAGTCGATGGGTTTGCGGGAGTACGACGACCGTGTGGTGCCTATGCTGCTGGAGCTGATGTATCGATATGTGTCCGAAACATTGGAGGACGCCAAGTCGTACGCTGAGTTTGCTAATCGAGGCGCCGCCGTGCAAGGAAAGGGAGGCGCGACCGCGGCGGCAAGTGCGAACGCAAATGTGCAAGCGAACATGGCTCCAGATGTCATCACGGCGGATGATGTGAAACTCGCTATTCAGACTCGCACAAGTTACTCGTTTACGCAGGTACCATCACGAGAAGTGATGGCTCAGATGGCGCGAGAGCAGAACGCGATCCCGCTGCCCGTACTGGACACTGTGCGAGCGGGCGTGCAACTGCCGGAACAAGAATTTCAGCTCACCGCTCACAACTATCAAATACGAACCAGGAGCGGGAAGCCGCCCGCCAAAAGCAAGGCGGGGGTGAAGACGCCGAGCACGCGCCCGCCATTGCCCGGGAACAGCTCTGTGGGCCCGGAAGCTCAAGCTATGCCTGGAACCTCGTCGCCTTCCGTCGCTCCAACAACCGATGGAGTCAAGATGAGCACCTCTGCATCAGTGGCCAGCCAACCTGCCTTTGCGGATGGCGCCGCACCTATGGAAGGTGTCCTAAGTGGCACGTCCGCACCTGTAGGCGGCTCATCCGCTCGGGTACCCGCCCGTGCACCGGATCAAGCAACCGCGTCCGCTTCAAATCCAACTGCAGAGACCACAGCCAGATCAAAAGCAGAAGCAGCCGTAACAGGGCCCGCGAAGAATGAGAACGCCATGGATACGAGCGACAGATGATTCGGCAGTTGTGCGGCGAAGCGATCTGGAGCTATGGTGTACTACTGCACAAAGAACACGCACAATCCAAGACAAACGATTTAAATGAACGACTTGCCGCTCATACACAATCTACGAACTTTCCTTCAAAGCGCTGAGCAAAGGCGCCGCAATCGTGCGCACCCCTTCCGGCAAATCCATGTGGAACAAGTTTCCAAGGAGCCGCAGCTCACACACGCGGTAAGCCAATCGAACTGGCGCCAACAGCATGTGCGCCAACATCGGGTGCACTAGCGCCGTGTATGAAGACGCTTTGACACCATCTACGAATATATCGCCGTGCTCTGTGTGCGGATTGAACACACCGCGCTCCTGTACGCGCCCAGGAAGAGCCACCACGCGCTTCAGAGCGCCATCTGCCGCTAGCATTTTCGCGCCTACCTGCACGGCGTCTGCACGGACTCTTCGCACGCCGCCATCTACATAAACGAAGTGCAGAGCCGACACGCGAAGTGTGCTGCCATCCTCCAAGTCAAGCTGGACATACTCTGCCGTTCGTGTGGCGTCCCGATGCCCGAAAAAGTACACCGAGCTGAACGCATCCTTCGTCCCCGCCGGGCTCACTCGCACGCGGTCGCCATATTCTAACTGGTCCATGCGTAGAGTGCGGCCATCTTCCAGCTCCACCATCGCGCTCGCCGGGAAACAGGGTTCCGAGGTTGGCGAAGGCGCGGGACTCGGCGTCCTTGATGGCATGACCGACGGCGAAGCCGTAGGTCCCGAAGGCGTCGGAGTCGGTGTGGGCGTTGGCGTTGGTGTCGGCGAGGGTGTTGGCGTGTCCGACGGGTTCCTCGTCGGAACCGGCGTCGGTGATGGCGTTGGCGTAGGCGTCGGTGGTGCGCAGAAGCAACCGCGCTGCAAACAAAAACCCTCACACCCGCCGTCGACACCCGAGATTCCGGTGCAGTTGGCGCGATTGAACGTGCACGTGTCGGTGATATTCGCACCCGAAAAACTTGCAAGAGACAAATCGGCGTCGTTGAAGTTGACGGCGTCAAGCTGAGCCCGATTGAAAGACGCGCCCCGCAGCGATGTGAAAACGAAATCCTGGCTGCGCGGAAAGACTGCTCCCACAATATTCGAGTCCGAAAAGTCAATACCGTCCATTCGCGAGCCATTAAAGCTAACCCGCAGCGTTGTAATGTCGTTCATGATAGCACCAGCGAACGAGCATTCTTCGAACGTGGCGTCCTCAAAGAGCGAGCCAGCAAGCGACGCCGACGTGAGCACGCCGTTCGTAAAGTCGCAGCGCAGAAAGTAGGAGTCAAAAAAGGACACACGATCAAAGATGGCGCCTGATGCGATGACGTCCACGAAAGAAATATTCGCCGAGCCGAATCGTACACTCAGCGATAGATCCGCATTGGTCATGTCCGCGTTGCGTACAGTGAAATTCCCCGCAAGCACCATTCCGTTCATTTGCGCATTCGTCAAGTTGCTGTCGACCAACTCGGACATACCTTGGAACGTTGCTCTCTGCATTTGCGCCCGAGACGCGTCCGTTTCCGCTAGAACAAAGTTTGTCGCCGAGATCGATCGCATGTCGACATCTGTCGCAGACGCGCCGAGCCAGAAAGAATCCGTCAACACGGCGCCCTCAAAGGTGGCATTATCAAGCAGTACCGCATCCATTCCAATCAAGACGAACTCCGTAGACGAAAAGTCAGTGCCTGTGAAGTCATCACCGACATATGTATAATTTGACAGGTTGGAATTGGAGCAATCTGAGCCGCGAGAAGGTTCTTCACCGTTCGCACACTGCGGAATGGTTGAGCACTTGCAGCCCCGCCCGCTACAGAAGTCTTCACATGGCTCGCCGAGGCCAGTGGCCATCGAAAAGTCGGCGTCTTCCAAAATGGCACCGCCAAAATTGGTGCCATCAAGTCGCGCAAAGCGGAAGTCTGCAGATGTTAAGTCAGCATTTCCAAAGCTTGCAGATCGCAAGTCAGCAGATACAAATCGCGCGGCGTTCAACGACGAATCTGTGAAATCTGCGTTCCGCAAATCAGTCACGCGAACCATGTTCGGGCCCGTTGGCAAGGCCGAAAAGTCGGCACGCCTCGACGAGGACATGATTTCTCGGAAAGATGAAGCGTTGGCTGCAACCCCGCGAAAGCTGGCGCCGTCAACCGTGGAACCTCGAAAGTCGGACTCGCGCAATGTCGCTCCACGGAATGTCGCGTTGGTCAGATCCGCGTCCCTCACGATAAGCCGGGTGGCACCCATGGTTTCGATGCGGTCAAAATTCGCGCCGGTCATATCCGAGCCAGACAGCGTTGAATCGCTGCCCGAAAATATGGCCCTGGTAAAGAGCGCGTCTGTTTCGAGCTCAAATGTCACGCCAGTAAACTCCACACCGGTCAGGTTCGCAGGCAACCGTATCCGCACGTTCGTGCCCGTGACGTCCACAATCCTGGAGTCAGGATCAAAAGATCCACTATTCATGAGCAGATCGTCCCAGCTTCCATCCGTGAATGTGCAATTAATCCAATCAGTTCCGAAGAAGCGTGCGTTCGAAAAGCCGACGCTCATAAAGTCCGAGTTTGAAATAACGATGTTCTGGAAAAGTGTGCCCGTGAAAGTACCCATTGAAAAGCGCGAGTCCATAATAAAGCCGCCGTTCCCACTTTGGATAGTCGCCCCGTTGATCTGAAAGTCCGTCAGTTCGACATTCTCAAACTGCATATTCTGAATGAGCATACTGGGACCCGTCATGCCCGAGGACACGACGTTGCGCCAGTTTCCGAGCTTGTGCTGCGAGCTGCCGTAGCGCACGCCAGAAAGGTCTGTGTCAACAAACTCTACGATGCTCCACGTCGACGCCAAACAGTTGGCGTCCGTCCACGTTGTATTCGTGTACTGCACCGTCTCAATCTCTGCAAGAACCCAATCACTGTCCGAGAAGTCCGCATTTGTGACGATGCCTGTTCCAACCGCCGAGTAGTTGCGGAACATGCCATTGCGCACGTCGACGTTGCTCATACGCCAAGTGGTGGAGGACGCGTTCACCAACGACATGCCTCGCAGATCGTACGATAGGATATTCACACTCTGGGCGGTAACTTTGGAGAAATCAATGCGCTGCGCGGACGTGGTGCCGCCCTCGGGTGTCTCACCATTGAACACAAAGTCAATCATGGTGGCGTCCTCAAACGTCGCATCATCCAGCGTGGTGCGAATGAACTGCGCAATCAAGAACGACGCGTTTCGGAAATCCGCGTCGGTCGCGTCTGCGTCCTCCACCAGCAATCCCGGCGCAAACATGACCCCCTCGCATTCAAACGACGGGTTCGACTCATCCTCCGGCGTGCACTGCGCGCGCACGCCGTGCATGCTCAGCAGCACAACCCCCACGATGCCCACCACCATCGCGGGCAGCACCCGCGTCCGCGCGCCATCGCGCACCACCATCCTCCCCTGCGCTCTAACCCACCCAAGCCGTTCCCCTCCCTGCCCCTCTCCCACTTGCTCTCCCACTCCCTCTCTTCTCGTCTCTCCTCTCCTCGCACCATCCCCGCACACGCACACGCTCATCTTCACACTGCACGCGCCTACTACCAAAACTTTGAAAATCAAAACCTTTCTCCATTCAACCCAAAAAATGAGGCGACCGAAAGGAACACAACCAAGGACCGTAACCCAAATCGGACACGTACGGTGACGAATCCCAAATCGGGTGTGTTTTGTTAGATAGAGCCCAAAACGACAAAAAAGCACCGCCCTTTGATGCACGCGGCGTTTTCACTGTTGGTGTTCTTTTTTGAGTTTGGTGCGTGTGAAGTGGTTGAGCACGTGCGTGTGAGCACGTGTGTGTGTGTGTGTTTGTGTCGTCGTTTTGTTGGCAACGTAAAGTTATGGACAAACAGTACCTCGACGAGCAAAACATACTAAAAGCACACCAAAAAATCAGGGCGCGCAACAGAAAGGGAGGAGGTACAGCTACGCCTTTGAGCCTAACGACGCGCGGTCGCGGTTTATCGGGTTAATGGTTTGTGCGGACGGGCACGTTGCGGTGCGACAAGGGGTTCGTACTAAAAGGTGTGCGTTTTATGATTTTGGAGGGGTTTTCTTTTTCTCTTTTCTCGTTTGGTTTTTAGCTTCGTGGACCGCCGCCGTGCGCTCAATGCGGGTGGGGGGCAAGTCGTGCGTGCGGGAGCATGGGCAAGTCTGGACGCAAGGCACAAGGGGAACGCGCAGCGTTTGGGTCGGGTGTGGTGGTGGCGGTGCTGGAAGCGAGGGGAGGGGTCGAACGGAGTGCGGCGTGAAGATGAGTATGAACGGAAAGGAGACCGGCGCGTCGGCTGCGCCTGGGTTGTACTCTGGCGGATCGATACGCGCGGGCTTTAAGAATCTCGCGCCCTACTTTGCTGACGACGAGCTGTTCAAGCTGCAGGATGGCGTGGCGGGGCAGGACCTCTTCTCGCAAGGCGTGTCTGGGTACGCGTATAATGACTTTGTGTTGCTGCCAGGTCATATCTACTTTGCCGCAGACGACGTCGACACACGATGCCGCGTCACGCGCAAGCTCTGGCTGAACGCGCCAATGATTTCCTCACCGATGGATACGGTCACGGAAAGTGAAATGGCTATTAACATGGCACTGCAGGGCGGCTTGGGCATTATTCATTACAACTGCTCCGTTCGCGAACAACAAAAGGAGGTCGACCGGGTGAAGCGGTACGAGAACGGCTTCATCACAGACCCAAAGACGCTCAGCCCCGACTCGACCGTGGCGGATGCCCTGGCGATCAAGAAAAAGTACGGCTTTAGCGGTATCCCAATTACCGCAAGTGGGCAGATGGGTAGCAAATTGCTCGGCATTGTGACCAACCGCGACGTGGAGTTTGTGCGCAATATCGACAATGTGCTTGTGTCGGAGTGCATGACCTCTGAACTTGTGACCGGTCAGCAAGGCCTCACACTCGAGGAGGCACACGCGATTCTGAAGGAGTCCAAGAAGGGCAAATTGCCCATTGTCAACAAGCAGGGCGAGCTTGTCGGCCTGGTCGCGCGCACCGATCTAAAGAAGCAGAAGATTTATCCAAACACATCGAAGGATGCATCAGGGAAACGCTTACTGTGCGGTGCCGCAATTGGTACCCGCCCAGAGGACCGCGAACGATTGGACGCGCTGGTGGAGACCGGGCTGGATGTGGTGGTGCTCGACTCGTCGCAGGGCGACTCAATTTACCAGATTGACATGATCCACTACATCAAGGAAAAGCATCCGGAGCTTGAAGTTATTGGGGGGAATGTTGTCACGCGCAACCAGGCGCACCACTTGATTAAGATGGGCGTCGACGCGCTGCGCATTGGCATGGGCTGCGGGTGTTTTGGTCCGGAGACTCCCGTGTTGATGGCCGACGGAAGTTACCGCGCCATTTCCAGCATTGAAGTTGGAGAGCGCGTCATCAACATGAAGGGCAAAGCCGTGCGCGTCACAGCGGTTGTCAACCGTGGCACGAAAGCAGTGGTCAAAGCCACGTTTTCCAAGTGGCCTCATCCTATCTATGTTACGAGTGATCACAAGTTCTGGATGGCAAACCGCGCTGACGCGCCAAACGCTTCGAAGACTAGCGTTGCCCCGATCATGCAGAACAAGCAAGAGGAAATTGGTTGGACCGCCGTCGGAACTTGCGACACGAAGAGCACGTTTACGTTGATGCCAAGTGACATCGAGTTTGATCTCCCTGAAGACTTTTCAGTTGAGCTGGCGCTTGACGTATCTCAATGCGAGGATGATGACCTCCTCATGACCGCGAATAACACCTTTGCCATGACTCGAATCCTGCACAGTGGGTACGATTTGGGATACATTTTTGGGACGTTCCTTGGAAGTGGATGCGCCGCTCTTGTGAAATATAAGAATAGTTTCCAGGGTCGCGTGTCCTGGTACTTTGCCAAACACGAAGACGTGGTGGCTGAAAAGCTGAAAGACTGCATTGAGAGTGTGTTTGAGAAGCCTGTGGTCATTCAAGATGATGAGCAAGGCAAGAATGTGAAGAGCGTTCACTTCTACTGCTCGCGTACGGCCGAACTCTTCGGCTCATTCGGGAAAAAGACTGAAAAGCATTTACCCGCAAACATGTGGTGCAGAAACAAAGAATACGCTCAGGGTATTTACGATGGCTTGGTCGATTCCGACGGCATCAAGGAGCGCCCTGGCAGGGATTGGTTAGTGTCCACTGCTCCTGGAGTCATTGAATTGTTTAGCTGGTGCTGCATGACACTGCAAAAGTCGTACGGGGTGCGACAAGTGCCGGTAAGCGTTGAGAATTTGAAACGGGCATCGCTCGATAAGCTGGCTCAAGGATACGCTGTCAGAACGGCGTCTGACACCCGTTGCACGGAAGATTTTATGTACGGAACGATTCTTTCCATCGAGCCTGTAGCCGAGCCAATGGAAGTGTGGGACATCGAGGTTGGCTGTGCAACACACTCCTTTATCGCCGCAAACAACATAGTTCACAACAGTATTTGTACCACACAGGAAGTGATGGCCTGCGGGCGCCCACAAGCCACGGCCGTGTACCAGGTTGCAAGCTACGCGCGGGAGCTTGGCGTGCCCGTGATTGCAGACGGTGGTATTTCGTCCACAGGGCATATCATCAAGGCGCTGTGTGTAGGCGCATCGGCCGTCATGATGGGCAGCATGCTCGCGGGTACGGAAGAATCGCCCGGTGAGTATTTCTACAAAGACGGCGTACGGCTGAAGAAGTACCGCGGCATGGGGAGCCTTGAGGCGATGAAAAAGGGAAGCGCGTCGCGGTATTTCAGTGAGGATGAGCGCGTCCGTGTCGCGCAGGGCGTCAGTGGCGCTGTGGCTGACCGTGGAAGCATCAAGCGCTTTATGCCGTATCTGGTGGCGGGCGTGAGGCACGGCTTCCAGGATCTGGGCGTGCGCTCTATCTCTCAGCTGCACGAATATTTGTACGACGGGCGACTGCGTTTCCAGGTGAGGACTCCAGCGGCGCAAATGGAAGGGAATGTGCACTCGCTCTTGAACTGGACCAAGGAGCAGTAGGTAGAAGACGGCTGTGGCACTGTGAATCGTTATTCCCTCCACTGGGTCTCTCTGCTCTTGCTTTTTTCCTTATTTTCACTTGTAAAGGCGTAAGAATCTCATGGAGCACAGGAAGTCGCTTTTCTTTTGCCGGTCCTGCGTCTTGAACGCTGCGCAGCTTGGCTGGACTTCCTTTTACTCACGACTGTTTGGTCTGACGTGAATCGTCATTGTCTAGTTTACTTGATTGGTCTACAAGAGTCCGTCGTCGGCGAAACCCCTTTCCTAACCCCCCTTCCGGAACGAGGGCGGAAGGGCATCGCGTTCGGCGCTCGCAGGAACTACACACAGCGATTCTTTACTGATCTGCCGGCTTATCCACTTCCGGCATGTCCGCATCTTCGTCCATGTCACCATCGGCGATGTCGTCGGCGTCGCCCTTCTGTTCCGCGCCAAAGTCAAGGTCGGCAAGATCATCCGCGCCTGACCACGATGCGCCGAAATCGGGCGCCTTCTCTTCGTCCTCGTCGACCCAGTGATCCCAATCGACCTTGCAGTGAATGTCTTTTTCTTTCGTGAGCTTATCCCAGTACGGGCCGCTGCTTGCCTTCTTCACCTTGAGCTCGATATTCCTTGCGCCGACATTGTACCGTGACGCCGCGGCGTCTATTGGATGCAGCAGCTCGATTTTCAAGCAATACTCCTTCTCCTCGCCCTGCACGCCGCCCGTGCCTTGGAACTCGATCCTCCCCTCATCAAACAGTTGCACGACGGCTCCCTCTTTCGACACGTTGGGCACCGCGATCGTCACCCACAGCTCGTCCTTTGTCTGCGCCCACAGATAATCTGGATGCGACGCCATCCTTCCAAGCTGTTCCGCTCCGCACGGCCTCTTACCACGCAAGCACCCACACACACACACTCACGCCCACCGCAACAACCGAGATCCTATGCAAACAGCCTTGACCTTTCCCACGCGTACCCTCGTCCTTCGTCCTTCGCCCTTCGTCACCGCCATCACCGTTCACGCAGCGCCTAGCACGCAAACACGCGCACCGCACGCGCCCGCAGTCTTCCAGAAAACCCCACACTTATCGGCTTGAACCGACAAACCGTTTGGCCCATTCAATGCGAAACACGTCGCCGGTTCATCATGCTGGGTGTACAGTCCGGTCCAAACGAGTTCCGGTGTGGAGCTGTACCGCAAATCGGTTGAGGGCCCGAGTGGTGGTGGTGGTGGTGTTGGTGGTGGTGATGGAGGAACGTGAGGAGTGGAACAGCGACGGGATGTGAGTGGTGCGTGGAGGGAAAGGAGCGGTCAGGTGCGGGACCGAGCTAGATGGATCCCGCCGTGGCAGAACGCTTGGCGGCTCGCACTCAAGATGAGCTGACGATTTTGCACTTCAACGATGTGTATGAGATTGAGGAGCGCGCGCAGGAGCCAGTGGGTGGCGCCGCGCGGTTTGCGAGTGTCGTTCGGCGGTACGAAAGAGGCTGCCAAGTACATGCGCAGGACGGCGCGCCCCAGCCTCTTGTGTTGTTCAGCGGCGATTGCTTCCATCCGTCCATGATGTCAACTGTGATGGGGGGAGAGCAAATGGTGCCAGTTTTGAACGCGCTCAACGTGCGTGCGGCCGTGATCGGGAACCACGACCTCGACCGTGGCGTGGCGCATCTTGAGGACCTCATGCGCGAGTGCTCATTTCCGTGGCTGATTTCGAATGTGCGTGAAAAGAAGAAGGCGCGTGCGCTCGCAAACGGGCTCGAGTCGCTCGTTGTGCATTGGGGCACGTGGGAAATCGGTGTGCTCGGCATTGTCGAGAATGATTGGCTCTGCACGCTGGGTCAGGTCGACGTCGAGGACTTAGCATTTGAAGATCCAATTGCTTGTGTGCGTAGGTTAGCGCCGGAAATGCGCGCGACACATCGCCTCGATCTTGTTATTGCACTCACGCACATGCGCGAAAACAATGACGTGGCCTTTGCGAAACAGGCCAGCGCAGAAGGGCTTGTGGATCTAGTGCTCGGGGGACATGACCATCATTACGTTGTACGAAAGGTGGACGATGTGTATGTCTGCAAAAGCGGGACGGATTTTCGAGACCTGACCGCGATTAAAGTGGTGCGCGAGGACGCCCGCGTCTGTGTTGTAGAAACAGCACACGAGCAAATCACGTCGGATGTTCCCGTCGACGGAAGCATGCAGCAGATTGTGGACAGCTACTCGGCAAAGATTCGCGCCGAGGTTCAGAAAGAAATCGGCTTTATCGATGTTGACATGGACGCGCGTTTCTCGGAAATCCGCACGGCAGAGACAAACGCTGGTAACTTTGTAATGGACATCCTGCGCTTTGGTGTGTATCCGGTCGCTGACATTGCCTTTGTAAATGCCGGCACTCTGCGTGCAGACGTTGTGTTCCCGCGCGGTCCGTTCCGCATCACAGATCTCCTGCGCCTGCTGCCCATGCTGGACGAAACGGTTGTCGTGGAAATGCCTGGGTTTGCCGTAGTCGAGGCGATGGAGAACTCGGTGAGCAAGTATCCTAGCCTAGAAGGCCGCTTTGCGCAAGTAAGCGGCATGCGATTTGAGTTTGACCCGGAAAAGCCGCCTGGCGCGCGCGTGGTTCCGGGAAGCGTCTTTGTCGGCGACGAACCGCTGCGCGAGGATGCCATGTACAGGGTGATCACCAAGCAGTACATGATGGAAAACAAGGACGGTTACTCTTTTTCCAAGCACTCAAAAGTCCTCGTCGACAGCGAATGTGCACCCATGCTGCCAACCCTGATGCGCAACTATTTCAAGCTGGTTGAGGTGGCGAACGCCATTGCGTCGATGCGAGCGAACAAGCGGGACAACGTGAGGAATGCGCTCCTTGCATGGAGAGACAAGGCTGCTCTAAGCGCGCAGGGCGGCGGAGGCAATGGTATCGACAACGACGACGACAGTGACGACGAAAGTGATACCGATGGCACATCGATCAAACTGAAACGGTATTCCTCATGCAGAATGACTCAGAACAAGTATACAATTGCGCCACAGTTGGAAGGTCGCATCGTAAACATTCGGGCGCCGAAAAGGAAAGTCATAAACCCGTAAGTAGCGAAGGAGTTCAACTTGTAACTGTTTATCATGTGACTTTCTCTAATATCCATTAGACTCACTGCTTTGTATCATTACGCTGCCAAATCCGATCGAATCTTATTCAATGCCGAGCCAGCCTTGAACCACCCGATCTGCTCTGTGTTGTACGAGTGGGTGAGCTGAATGCTAATCACAGTTCCATCTGTCTTCTTCACGTGCGCTGTGAGTGGTTTACCTTCTGCAAACTCACTCAACCCAACAATGCTGATCTTGTCCGATGGCGAGATCTTGTCATAGTCCATTGGGTCCGCAAAGGTGAGCGCCAGCATGCCCTGCTTCTTCAGATTTGTCTCCGCAATACGCGCAAACGACTTGACAATTACGGCCACACCACCAAGGTGTCGTGGCTCCAGCGCAGCGTGTTCGCGACTGGAGCCTTCGCCATAGTTATCGTCGCCCACAACAACCCACTTGACGCCGTGCGCCTTGTAGTAGCGCGCGGTATCCGGTACGCCGCCGTACTCGCCAGTCAGCTGATTCTTCACCTTGTTTGCCTCTTTGTTCTCTGCGTTGATTGCGCCAATGTACATATTGTTCGAGATGTTGTCCAGGTGGCCACGATACTTGAGCCAGGGGCCTGCCATACTGATATGATCTGTCGTGCATTTGCCAAGCACCTTGATGAGGAGTGCGCAGTCTTCATAGTCCTTGCCATCCCATGGCTTGAATGGCGTGAGCAACTGCAAGCGCGTCGAGTCGTCGGCGACGTGCACCTTGAGAGCACTGCCTTCGGCCGCTGGCGGCTGATATGTGTCCATGCCTGGGTCGAAACCCTTCTGCGGAAGCTCGTCGCCATACGGCGCTTTCAGCTTGAACTCATTACCGTCCTTGTCCTTCAGTGTGTCAGTGGCCGGGTTGAATTTCAGCGAGCCGGCCAGCGCAAACGCCGTCACAAGCTCCGGCGACGCGACAAATGCGTGTGTCTTTGGGTTTCCGTCATTGCGCGACGTAAAGTTGCGATTAAAGCTTGTCACGATAGAGTTGGGAGTACCCTTGGGCACGTCCTCACGATTCCACTGTCCGATGCAAGGGCCGCACGCGTTGGCAAGCACAATACCACCAGCATCGGCAAACGTCGAGATGATGCCATCACGCTCAATCGTCGCGCGCACCTGCTCCGAGCCTGGGGTGCAGTCAAACACGCTCTGGAATTTCACGCCCTTGTCGAGCGCCTGGCGTACCAGTGACGCTGAGCGCGTCATGTCCTCGTATGACGAGTTGGTGCAGCTACCAATGAGACCGACTTTGAGCTCCGCAGGCCAGCCATTCTTTTCCACTGCCTCTGCAAACTTCGACAAGGGATGCGCCAGATCTGGCGTGAAGGGGCCGTTGATGTGAGGCTCCAGCGTGTTCAGGTCAATCTCAATGAGCTGATCGTATTCGCACCCCTCGTCGGGTGTCAGATTACCCATTGTCGCGTTAGCCAGCGACGCGATGGCCGAACGACTTGTTGCGTTTAAGTAGTCGGCCATGCGGTGGTTGTACGGGAACATGCTGGTGGTGGCGCCGATTTCCGCACCCATGTTGCAAATCGTGGCCATTCCAGTGCACGAAAGCGACTCGACACCAGGACCATGATACTCAACAATCGCGCCCGTTCCTCCCTTCACCGTCAGAATTCCAGCCACCTTCAAAATCACGTCCTTGGGCGATGTCCACTCGTTCAGCTTGCCCGTGAGCTTGACACCAATCACCTTGGGCGCCTTGAGCTCCCACGCCAGTCCGGCCATGACGTCCACCGCGTCTGCACCGCCAACGCCGATCGCGACCATCCCGAGCCCACCAGCATTGGGCGTGTGTGAGTCGGTACCGATCATCAGTCCACCCGGAATCGCGTAATTTTCGAGCACGATTTGGTGAATGATACCTGAGCCCGGTTTCCAGAATCCCATGCCGTATTTCGCTCCCGCGGAAGCCAGAAAGTCGAACACCTCCTTATTGTCCACGTTGGCCTTGGCGAGATCGGCAACGGCGCCATTCTGCGCCGCAATCAAGTGGTCACAGTGGATCGTGGTGGGGACCGCTGTTGTTGGAAGCCCCGCAGAAATAAACTGCAAGGTTGCCATCTGCGCGGTGGCGTCCTGCATGGCGACGCGATCCGGACGCAGCTTGAGGTACGACTTTCCGCGCACTGGCGCCGGCGAGCCGTGTGCGTCGTCCAAATGTCCGTACACGACTTTCTCCGCGAGCGTGAGCGGGCGATTCAACTTTGCGCGCACGATGCTCAGGTTGGCGTCCATCTTCTCATACACCTTGTCCAGCGCGGTGTGCGGCTCCCACGGGCTCATGGGCGTGCTGGCAAACGCCGCGCGGCCCATGGTCAACGACAGTCCCGCGTTATGCTTCAGCCGCATGGAGTGCGCCCGCACGCCCGCCGCTCCGCGCAACATCGCCACGGGCATCCGCCCACACGCCACAAACCCGAGCGTCATCACTCCACCTCCCTCTCCCTCCCCAGAATCAGCAGCACTACTCGGTTCCTTTCTCTACCAAGCGGCGTCCATCCAACCGTGCATCTACACATCCGACCCCCCCGTGCGACACAATCCGTCTCCCCCCTTTTCCCCACCCACCCTTCTCCGCGTTCGAACTGCCTACTCAAAATCAACACAAACACCAAACCGCTCAGCACCGGCTCGCTCCCTAAAAAACGGACTTTTCCATGCCGCCTTTCCGCTCCTCCTTTGTTTTGCGCCGCATGCATACTAGACATCCCGACGCTCTTTTCCATATAAAACAGCAGCAGCAGCAGCCGCGCCGAATCGCACGTTCCGTTCCAGACTGAAACGAACCGAAACCACAAAACAGACTCGAAACGTGGAGGTACACTCAAACGCCATATCACACACTGTACTTCCATGCGCATGCAAGCTCTTCTGCGTCTGCGCGTGTCCATCAGTCTATCGGTCTATCGGTTCTATACTGAAATGGGAGGATTTGGAAAGAACTTCGACGGTGTGGTTTGTGAGAAAGGTGGGACACACCGCCGTGGCTCCTCCGTTCCCAAGCTTGGTGGCGACGGTTTGCTGACTTGCATACCAAAACGCGCCCACGGTGGTAGGCGGCAAGCGCGGGGCGGTGGTGTTTATTTTAACGCGCGCAGAAAGGTGTTTTTTAACGTTTCGGATCGAAGGAGGTACCGTGGTGGTAGAAATGGGGTGTACAGTGATGGGATGTGGCGAGGGCGGGAGAGCTTGGTTTTGAAGTGTGGGAGCGATGGGGGTGGGCGCGCAGATTGACTGGGGCGGTGTGGGCTAGAGAGTGGTATTCCGTTCCGTTCGTGCGGAACGCCATGGACGCGCGCCGTGGCGAGCGGCAGAAGCATGGAAGCAGCTTGCAGGTTGGGCATGCTCACATGAACGCGGGGCTGGGTCCGCGCACCGGGAGCGGGAGCGCCAGGCACGAAAAGCCGTCGGGCCACGCTGCGGAAATGCAGAGAAGTGGTGAGACGCCGCTGTCCTCGTACCCGGCTGTGTATGTCCCGCTCACAACGAGCAGGAGTGGGAAGAAGAGTCATAAGAAGACCAAGAGTAGGGGTAGGAATGAGCAGGCCGGAGGGACGAGTTCGGGGCGTGACGGCACGACCTCGGGAGACGTCGAGAGCGCCGCGGAGGAGTTCGAGCGCTCCGAAGGGTCCGGCGCGTCGCTGTCCTCACTCAATGTCTCTGGACGGTCAATTTCAGGACGCGCGCTGACTGGACCGATTGTAGATGCATTCGCTTCACAGAGTCCGCGCTTCGAGCCGCGTCCAAAGTCTGGCCCCGTGGGAATCGGCGGGCATCGGGCAGCCATCGCGTCCAGCGCTTTGGACTTGCACACTCCCAGAGACAAAAAGCAATCGCCCTTTTTCGGTCACAAAGTCGGTGCGTTTATCAAGAGCAAGAGCGGAAACGACGTCATGACGTCAAAGGCTTGGATGCGCGGCAGAGACGCGCGCGAGGCGTTTGACCCCACACTCGTGAATACATACCAGAACGCTTCGTCTTCAGGCGTCATTGACGACGCAGACGACGACGATCTTTGTTGTACTATTGACGACCTGGATTTACATACATCGCTGACATCTGCCAAGCAAAGACAGGCTGTTACGCTGTCGGCCACTGCGAGATCTCAGGCGAGCAGTGCGCAAAGTCTGCGACCAAAGCAGCGCACGAGTTCATTGATGCGATACCAGGGCATGGGTGGCTCGGCCGCGTCGCATCAACAGCAGCCGACGACTTCCCTGTCGGCGTTGGCGGCGCAGCAAATGTCGGGTGGGGAGCGCAGCGGGGTCTCAATGTCGAGTCCAAAGCATTACTCTCGCTCCGCAAACTCTCTTCCGCACACAAAGTCAAGAGGACGACTGAGCTTCAAGAGTATCTCCTCGCTGGGTTCTCTTGGCATCGACGTTGACGGCCACGTCAGCTCGCCGCCAAAATCGTTCGTGATGGACGACTACAGCGACCTGAACGGCCCTGATGAGTTTCATGTACTCGGCGTGGAGTGGGTGAATGAGCCGCGAGTGCGGAAGTCTCAAAAGAGTCTCAGCTTTAGCAGCCGAGCACTGCCGAGGGTCAGCAGCGCAAACCGCCTTCCTGAAAAGCCACGCCTCGGGGGAGAAGACCGGCGCACAGTGAATCCTAGTACGCAGCGTGCATTCGGTAAATCGGGCAGTGGCACCACTGGAGGTGGTTCAAGTAGCGGCGGTGCATCTGCTTTGAGAACCATTGCATCGGCTTCGTCTGGCGTGGGCAGCGGAAATGGAACTGGACCTGGAAACGGAACTGGGACTGGAAATGGAAATGGAAATGGAAACGGAAACAGAAACGGAAACGGAACTGGAATAGGACCTGGAAATGGCAACGCAACTACAACCGAGCCAGGTGCCGCAAGTACAGGGCCGGCGCACAGAAAATCGTCGATCCGCGAATCAATTCATCTATTTTTCTCTAGTAGCCTCCGGAGCATGCACGGGTCTGGTTCGAAGGACGCGCGCGCCGCAAACGACTCATAGCGCTTCGACTGACCATCAGAAAAAGAAAGAAAGAAAGAAAGACTAAACAGGAGCGGATGTATTTTGAACTGCCGATTTAATTTTAATTTTTTTATTTTTATTTTTTTTGGACGCCCGGAGTGCCGCGCACATTTGCGGTTGTTTGTGCTCACACACACGCACTCATATCGCCGAGCAATATCACGGGTACCACAAACCATCACCTCGTCTGCCTACCGGCGGACAAGTAAGCAAGAACGCACGCACGTAGCACTGTCGTCTGACTGTGATCGTATCCCGTCCATGCGGCCTCGTTGCACTGGCGCCGCTTGCAGGATCGAAGCGTCGACATCGACCCTTACAGAACACGAAGCGTCACTGTACCGTCCTCACAGAACCTCCATGTACTCACGTACATTCTGCGGCAATTTCACAATGCAATGCAATGTGTCATTACAGTGACGCTTTTTATAGTTTTAATTCCGCGAGCTGGCGATATGCAGCTGGAGTATGAGGGGTGGGGGAAGGAGGAAAGTGCGGAAGGAGAGGCAGAAGGATTGATAGAAGAGAGGGCGGCGCATGGATTGAGGGGTAGTGGGAACGCATTCATTCGCGGGATCATGGTACCGGCCATGGCTGTTGCATTTGTCGTGCCGGGCATTAGTGGCTCCGGGACGTTGCTGCATGCATGGCGAGGCCACGCGGGCACGGAACGCCGTCGAACGGTTGAACGCTTTGGCGCGGTTGGACGCGGCCGGAAATGCACTTCGTGGGGCCACAGCCACGGTATGTGGGATGCACACAGTCGGCGCTGCCGCCAGGCGGTGCTAATGAGCGCCGGCGGGAGTGGGAATGGACGTGTGGAAAACGTTGTGGTTGAAGGCGACCAGGATGAAACGACAAAATTGAGCGAGCTGCGGACCGATATTCGGCGCGTGGGTGGATTGTTTCTAACCCTGGCAAAGCCATACTGGAAGCAAGATCCGTCCGCGAAGTGGCAGATGGCTCGAGTCGTTGCGCTCGCTGCCTTGCAGGCTGGCGTGTCCGTCGGGTTCAGTTACGTGGGTAGGGACTTTTGGAACGCGCTATCGACAAAAAATGTGGAGCAGTTTCAGCAGGAAGCGGCTCTTTTCTTCGGGCTTCTAGTTATTGGAACTCCTGTCGCTGTGCTCTACGCGTACTCTCGCGACATGTTGTCGTTGAGCTGGCGACAGTGGCTGACCGAATCGACGCTTATGGACTATTTCAAGGATCGCAACTATTACAAAATTGAGGCGTACAGCACGGTAGATAATCCAGATCAGCGCATTACCGAGGACCTGGATGCCTTCACGCGAACCTCGCTGCTGCTCTTCCTTACCGTGCTGACATCGATCGTGGACCTGATTTGCTTTTCTGGCATCCTGCTGTCGATCTACCCGCCGCTTTTTGCCGTGATTATCGGCTATGCTGGCTTTGGAACAATCACAACCGCATCGATCGGAAAGGATCTTGTCAATATTAATTTCCGCCAGTTGCAGAAGGAGGCCGATTTGCGCTACGCGCTCGTGCGAGTGCGTGAAAACGCCGAGTCCGTTGCCTTTTACGGCGGTGAGGATCGCGAGCTGGGGTTGATCCGCACGCGCCTACAAGCAGCGGTGGAGAATTTTGGTTTGGTGATCAAAAAGCAACGAAACCTCGAGTTCTTCACAGTCGGGTACAAATACTTGATCCAGGTTTTGCCGGCGCTAGTGACAGCACCCCTGTTTTTTGAGGGTAAAGTTGGGCTGGGGGTGGTCAATCAGAGCTTCTCCGCGTTCAACCATATTCTCAATGATTTGAGCATTATTGTGAACAAGTTCGAACAAATCAGTCGGTTCGGTGCTGGCATCGATCGTCTTGGCGAGTTTGTGGAAGAACTCGAACTGGAAATTACAGAGTCTACCAAGACCGTCGTTGCCTCCACGGGGAGGGAAGACGAAGACTCGCAACGTGCAGCGACAGAAGTTGGAGAGGACCGTCAGGACAGTCTGTCGGTTTCCTTTCTGGACGACTTTAGCGGATTGGTGCTGCGCAACGTGACACTTGTTACTCCCGATGAAACGCGCAGGAAGCTTTCACATAATGTATCGCTGTCACTTGAGCAGGGCAAGCGGTTACTGATTGTCGGTCCATCGGGGACTGGGAAGTCATCTCTGCTGCGCGCTGTGGCTGGGTTGTGGACCTCCGGGCAGGGCGAAATTATACGGCCATCTACCGAGCAAACCTTTTTCCTTCCGCAGAAACCTTACTGTACGCTCGGCACACTGCGCGAGCAGCTTCTCTATCCGATGGCCGTGGATTTAAAGAAAGCTTCACAGAGTGACGCGATTTTGCTAGAGACGTTGAAACTGGTCGACCTCGCGTCATTACCGGAGCGCATGGGCGGCCTGGATTCGGTGCGTGACTGGTCTGACATCTTGTCGCTAGGTGAGCAGCAGAGACTAGCGTTTGCAAGGCTTATTCTGAACAAACCAAAGATGGCAATTTTGGACGAGGCTTCATCCGCGCTCGACTTGAAGGCCGAGGAGCGGTTATATGACTTTTTGTTCAGTTCTGGTGTGACATATGTGAGCGTGGGACACCGGCCGAGCTTGGTTCGGTACCACGATACTATTCTGCGATTAGGCGCAACGGGATGGAGCGTGGAACAGATTGATAATGCACGCCGCGAAGCAGTGGTTATGGCGCAGCTGTAGAGTGAGGAGTCGCGTTGTTTAGCGAGGAGGCATGGCTTGAAAAGCGCAACCGAGGCACAGGCGCGAAGGTAAGAATTGGCATATCAACAGGAAAGAAAATCTTACAGTTAAAGTAAAAGACCGACACGTCTCGTTTAGAAAAAGATGTCGTCGCCGTCGTCGTCCGTGATGCGCTCTCCCTTGGCTTCACGGCCCTCTTGGACGACTGTTCGGTACCCGACTTGACAGTCCTTGAGGGCACATCCAGCCTCGATGATTGAGTTGCCGCAAATGACGCTGTTTTGAAGGCGGGACCTGTCGCCGATCTGCACATGGTCCATCACTACGCAATTCTCCATCTTGACACCGCTTCCTATGCTGCAGTGGTCCCCAAGCACGCTCTTCTTGATAGAAGACTTTTCACCGAGACTCAAGTCCACTCCCACAATGCAATCTTGACCTAATCTCGGCCTCTTCTTCAGATCCATAGGCGTTGGACACGATCCTGCCACGCTAGAGTTGCCGGACGTGGCGCTTGCTGGCTCCAAGTCGAACTGAGCTGTGCTTTCTTGCCCTAACACAGACACCAGTCGACCCTGAGCCACGTCGATGTTGGCTTTGAGATACATCTCGATGGTATTCACCCGAGACAGGTACGCCGTCGGAGGAAGCAAAAATGCCCCACAAAATGCCCGGTCTGAGGCAGATGCGCCGCCTTGCTTGTTCCTGTGTTGGCCCCACATCATTCTGTCTGCATTCGAAATTCGCTTCGCAAAAAGAAAAAGATCTGTCGCTGACAAGGAGTTAGCTTCCTGCTCCTCATCACTGCGCTCCAGAAGCTTGCCAAGCACGTGCTGCTTCTCGATCAGAAAGGGGACAAACTCATTCTTGATGCTTGAATGCGATTTCTTGCGGCACAAGAGCGAAAGCGCCCACAATGAGAAGACGTACACATGCGCGTCAATCAGATCCCGGTGCAATACAAAGTTGGATGCTGAGCGTATGACGGAGCGGCTCACTTGGATTGAATCGTTCTCGATGTCTGCCGCGGCCTGCATGAACAGAGCTCGTGTGTTGGGTATTCCTTCGTCAAGTCCAAAGTAATCTACACTACTGATTTCTTTTTCCTTCTCTTCTGCACCAGAGCCGGAGGCCTGTTTCAGAAGCATGGTCAAACACGCATTCGATACCCTGTGCCGGCTGATTAAGGGCGACAGTTCGACGTCACAAACCAGATCCGAACTGATCACGACAAAGTCCATTGTGATCCTGTCTGCAATGTCCCTTAGCGCGTCCGCGGTACCACTGCCGTCAGGAACGGCCACGATCTCGACCACAAACTCTCTGTGCGCGTGCATGCCAGATTTTGAGCGCGCATCGCGGCGCAGTTGTTGCACGCACCAGTCAAGCGGGTAGAGTTCGTTCACATACTGGGACACCACATTCAACGCCTGCTTGCTGGTGACCACAAGCGCCGAGCCGAGCCCACTGCGTTCCACCATGAGCAGTTGGAAGAACAGCAGCGGACGATTGCCGACGTCAAGCATTGCCTTGGCCTGCTCGGCCACCAGCGGTTGCATCCGCGATCCTCCGCCGCCCGCCAGAATCACTGCCTGCAGCTCCCCGTTGCTCGGATCTCGCATCGCGTGCACGCCTGCGTGCATCGATGATGCCTTGGCCACTTCCATTGTCCTTCTGCTCCACACCTCTTTGGACTGGCCACGACCAATTTCTCCTACTAGTCGCCAGGTCGCGGTTTTTCGTCGCGCTGTCTTCGAGCGGCGAAGTCGGATGGGAACAAGGCGGCTCGGTGGGCGTTGAAGATTGAGTTCGAACCAACGGATTCCGTTGCGATGGCCGATGCGGGCGCCAGCGGTGGGTCAGAAGACCTTGTGGCGCAATTAGCGGCGGCGAATGTGAAAATCGAGGCGATGGTGGCGCACCACGAGAAGACCAAGACCATCTACACGCAGCTTGCAGACATGTACGAGAAGCTGCGAGTCGAGTATGCGAGCGCTCTCAAGAGGAAAGGGGAGCTGAGCAATGCGCTAGCTGCGGAAAAAGCAACTACCGCAGGTCTTCAGAATGAGCTGGACGCTCTGCGCGCGCAGAACGAGCAGAAGCTGCGGGACGAAGAAAAGGCCGCCAAGCAGGCAGAGCAGGAGACTGAGGCGGTGCACGTGGACGTCGACGATCTCAACGAAGATATGATGATGCCGGTGGAGGACGGAGATGAGGAAGACAAGCAATACCAGAGCAAGAGATTGCAGGAGCTGGAGCAACACATCGTCAAGCTTGAAGGCGACAAAACGGATCTGCACGCCTTGTTGGACGAGGTGGAAAAGGAGCTCGAAGCGGAGCAGGAGAAGATGAAGCATCTGCAGGGTGAGATGAGCGCGCTCCGCGCAGCCATGGAGGAGAAAGATCGCGAGACTGAGGAGCTACGCAGGCGCGCCAGCAGGAGCATCGGCGTGCGCGAGCTCGAGGAGCTGGTTGCTACAAAGGTGCGACTTGCCGAACTACAGGGCGAACGAATAAAGCTGTTGCACGAACTCAGCGTGCTAACAAAACGAACAGGGTCGCTGGATCAGAAAAATAAAGCATAGTCAAGAGCGGCATCGGCTTCAGCTGATGATGAATTAATCACAACATCACGCAAATGTGGCTCCTATTCTACTCTATCACGATGAGTCGCTTTTCCGACAGTGACTCCAAAAGTTGAATTACCTGCTCTTCAAGCACATCCTCGTCCTCAAGACAATTGTCAATAATGACATCAACGGGTGTGGGCTCATCTGTGGCGCTTCCATGCATAAATTCACCCGTGAACAACAAGTTGAAGAGTTCGTACTCTTCTGCGCAGTCAAACTTGATTCTTGTCTCTAACCCGTCCCCACGATCCACTACCATGTGTGTATAAGAGACATCACCTTCCATGTTTCTAGTCTGCTCCACACGGAAATATGTCTGATCGACAACACGAACGAGGCTGTCCCGAAGAGCACGGGTCGGTGCTCGTTTAGTGTAAACGTCGTCGCCCAAAACCAGCACGTCGATTGCGGACGCCAGGAATGCGCGAATGCAATCGATCGGAGTCTCAACAATCGGCTCTCCAGCAATATTGAGACTGGTGTTGAGCAGCATTGGCACCCCGGTCAAATCCATGAAAGCTTCAATTAGTCTATAGAAACGCTCATTTTGCACACGCGATACTGTCTGCAAGCGCGCGGTTCCGTCAATGTGAGTGATGGCAGGCACCACGGCACGCTTCTCCTTGAGCACGGGAACTGTCACACTCATGTACGGGGATATGTTAGGCTGATCTGCCTCAAAATAATCTGCGACATGCTCGGACAAAACTGACGGTGCAAACGGGCGGAATGTTTCGCGCTGCTTGATGTTCACGTTGATGCGATCTACCATGGACGCATTGCGCGGATCAGCAAGGATAGATCGATTTCCGAGCGCGCGCGCACCTACCTCAGCACGTCCCTGAAACCACGCCACAACTTTCCCCTCGGCCAACATTTCTGCAACACAAGAAAAAAGCTCGGCCTTTTTGACTTTGACTCGATCCAGCCATGCCGCGTGAAGAGAGACAGCTTCATCAATCTCTTCTTTGCCGTACTCGCGGCCCAGATACGGACTCATACTTGCCTGTGTCAAACATTCTGCTGAGTTTGTGTGTATTGATGAGTAACCGTACATGGCGCATCCAATGGCGATCCCTTCGTCTCCTGGAAAGGGCGAAATGTAAACTTCCTCAAAGCCGCACTCGCGAATGATCCTTCCATTCATTGTCGAGTTGAGCGCAACACCACCTGCAAGAGCGACATGCCTAATTCCCGTCCTTTTCTGCATGCCGTGGAGAAGATCCAGCACTACTGTCTCGAGGTCCAATTGCACTTGAGCTGCGTCGCACACGTACTGTGAGAATAAATCTGGGTTCTTCTTGCTTTCGCTCCATCGATTAGTGTTTGCCAAGCTGGCCAGATGCTCCCACTCGACTCTGAAAGAGCCATCGAGAAGCGAACCTCGCATGAAAGGTTTGTTTGTGCGGCGAAGACGCTCACTTTTCTCCACTGCGTACGACGCAAGCCCTTGTACTTTGCCGCATGCGTTCCAGTCGCCAAAAATGTGCGACGAAATTCGCGAGTATACCGCACCGAGGCTATCCATGTTCTCAAATCCGTGATTGTACAATTCGGGCGGTGAGTTCTCACGCGCAAAGCGCTTGAACTCCAGCGAAACATCGCGCATCCCATTTTTTACGCGATATACTGACTCTGCTTCACGGTGCCCGTACTCAGCCGTGTTTAATACGGCCAGGGGTGGCATCCACTGTGCTTGCACACTGTCCGGCATCGAATTAAGTTCCGTTGCGTAATCACAACTTCCCGTGTCACCATCTCCTCTCGATCTCGCAAATTCACGAAAGGCCTCACCCATGCCATCCATGACGATCACGAGATGTTCGTCTTTGAACCCGGAATACGGCGCGGTCGAAAAAAGGTGCGCGATGTGATGAGAGATCTCCATTTTTCTGGCCTTGCATGAAGCAAGCGTGTTCCAGCTGTCTAGCGCGTCCTCCTCAACATAACCGATCGCCGCGGCGAACGGCAGCCGCTTCTCATAGTCTGAGATCCGAAAGTGGTGATTGTTAGACACGACAAGCTCTACAGCATCGAGACTCAGACCAAGACTATCCAACGCATGCTCGACCAACTGTCCAACGGGCCCGCCATCGTGCTTACGGCGCGTCAGCCTCTCCTTTGCTGCAGCAAACAACAGCTGCCCTGTCTCAGCATCCACGACCGCCACGGATGAATCATGACTGTATTTGCACAAGCCCAGCACCACTTTTCTGTCCCTCGCAGCCATGACAATCACCGCGCGCGAGCCAGGGCGCGAGCGCGAGCGCGGCGACGCATGCACACCATGATGTCGTTGAAACGTGGTAGCTCTTTCTGATGGAGCAGCCAGCAAAAGACACCATGCCGCATACATCCTGTGTCGGTGTTCCTCAGCTCCGTTGAGCTGATGCAGGTTTGAGTCCGGTGAATAACTCGACTTCCTGTGTCGGAGATCGAGCCGGTGGAGGTAATCTGGTACGGCAGTGAGGTCAAGAGGAAGAAGGTGGAGGAGGAGGAGGATAAGGGACAGAGGAAGGAGCACGTGTATACGTCATGGGCAATAAAAAGCTCGGCATTATCGGCGGTACGTCGCTCTTGCAGTCCAAGTTTTTCGCGGGCATGCGGAAGCAAGAGCAGGATACGGAGTATGGAAAAGTGGTCGTACACGTGTCTGAAAGCGGAGATCTGGTGTTTCTTCAGCGGCACCACGCCGACGCCGCCGCGGGCGCGGTGTATCGCCCACCGCATTTGATCAATCACCAAGCGAACATGCAGGCCCTCAAGGATTTGCAAGTGGATGCCGTAATCGCAGTGTGCTGCGTGGGCAGCGTGACACCAGAAGTGACCATCGGCATGATTGTGATTCCGGACGATTTTTTCAACCTGTTCGGTGGGCCCGTATCAATGTTTGACGACGGGCGCGCTCATATTGTGCCTGGAATGGACGATTCGTTGCGCCAGATCATGTTACAGGTGCTCAGAAAGAACGAATTCAATCCGGTGCGCGACGGCGGGGTGTACATGCAAACGTCCGGCCCGCGCTTCGAGACGCCTGTCGAGTCGCGCTTCCTCGCTTTGGTCGGTGCGCATGTGGTAGGAATGACAGCAGCATCCGAGGCGACACTCAGCAAGGAGCTAGATATACCGTATGCGATGATCTGCATGGTGGACAATTACGCAAACGGGATTGCGCGTGAGCCTTTGACTCGCGAAAAGTTCCAGGCAAATGTTGCTGCAAACCAGAAGACTGTAGAGCGCGCGGTGGAGCTGTTGATCGCCGAATTCCAATAAATTAAGGAAGAGCCATGGTGGGGTCTACAAAAGCTTGGTCAGATCAAGCTGTGCAACGTCTGCGCAAGTGACGTCGGCGCTTACGAGCTCATACGCAGGATACAAGGTCACCAAACCCACGGAACGACATCCAACGACACGTGCACAGTCCAGAACAGCCGGGTGGTCTGACATCACAACGACATTAGTCGTCGACGTTCCGGCCTTTCTGACGGCGGTTTCCAGCACTTGGTCCATATTTGGACACAAGTCATCCAGCGTTACATTACCTTCAAAGGACTCTTCCAGCTTCAAACACTTCAGCACGAGTAGGAGCTCTACAATATGGTATGATGGTGCCAATATCCAACACACGTATCCTGCGCGCCGCAATTTCTCAAGAAGGTCGGGGATTCCAACTCCCATAGTCAGAGTCCTCAGCTCGGCCATTTCCATCAACGCCTCTTTTAGATACTCTCTACGAAGCGCTCGAAACTCGCGAGCGCGAGCAGGATCAAGCACCTGACCAAAAACATGCTGAACGGCTGCGCCTTCGTCCATGGCTTCAACGCGCGCGACATCCTCAAACATGATACTCCTTGCTGCCTTAAGGCGCAATCTCTCGTGTCCCTTTTCCTGTGCTTGCACATTGCATTGATTCCATGCACGTAGCCAGCACTGATGCTCAAGAGAGCGGAACGTCGGGATGATCACTTGGAGGGGAAAAAGCGCGACTCGCCGGTTTGTGCTAGACAGTCCAGATGACTTGCGCGTTGACAGGGTGTCAAACCCATTCAAATGGGCCTTGTCATTTTGCAGAAACGTATTCACGCCCACAAGTTCTTTTCGCGAAGACTTTCTGGCCGCCTTTTTCTCCAGATTTCCGTCCGGTGTCACTGCGGGAATCGGTCGGGTCTCTTCGCACGGTTCCACCTTGACGGACGTTCGTACATTTTTGACGGCACTGCTGCTGTTCTTGGTTCCACCCAAGTCAGCATCAAATGCAGATTCATCCAGGTAGTCGTCCACGTCGTCTGCGTGAACCCCAATTCCAAGCGATTTGAAAAACTCATCATCGCTCTCGCCTTTGTCCAAGTCATCGATATGCCGTTCTGCAATACCGTAGAGCAAGGACATTTCTTTCACAAAGTCATCATCATTCGTGTATATCTGCGACCCTGCGCGAGACGGAGACAGCTGGTTCTGTTTATCACCTCTCTCTTCCTGTGATTTCGGCCTTTTCCGCGGCTTTTCCACCACTTGATCGCTACGGCGACTCGAATTGGGCTGCTGTTTCGCCTTCTGCGCATGACCATCCTCATCACCAGTGCCACGTTTATTCACCACATGGCCTTGTCCTCTGCGCTGCCTCCGTAGCTTCATGACACCTTTCGCTGAAGGCCGCTTGACGTCATCCTGCATCATCCTCCAACCAGCCGACACGTCTGAACGGGCACGCGGCTTCAAAGGTCCACTCGAGCTAGGCGCACAAACGTTCCTGCCGTTTCTGTAACCGCACATTCCCCCTGCATGAGACGCGCGGGTGAGCGGACTCACGAAGAGCCACCTCATCGTGTCTGGCCGGTCCGCCTCGTTCATCGCGACAGCATTCCTCCACAACTTCCATGCACACTTGCAAAGAAAATCAACTGACGCACTCAGTGAGGACGGGATCTGTCGTGCGAACAGGTCGAGAGTGTGGCGTGGCATGGGCACTGAGAGGTCCGCACTAGGTTTCCAGCAGGTACTACCAGTGTCCTGGTCTAATCTGGCTTCGCGCGCTGCGCCGCGCACGTGTCTCGGTGGGGCTTCGGTGCGATCAGCGGGGACCTGGAACCCTTGGCATCGCGCAAAGCAGCTGCGTCAGGAATTGCCTCGCGGAGGTTGTACGACCTGGATCATGGCTAGTTCTGGTAGCAAGCAGATCAAGCTGCATTCGTTTGCATTTCGGCAGTTTGATGATGCGTCTTACAGCGGTACGCGGATTCGCGGCGTGGACAAACAGGCGTTTGAGGATCGGGTGAATCGGTATCTGGTGGAAGAGCAGGCGGCACTTGTGGACGGCTACGCTCCGTTCTGCAAGCACATTTTCATGCCGAATTTCACGGATGCGACTGTGGGTGACATGGTGATCACGGAGCAAAATCGTGCGATGCTGCACTCGGGTTACGAGGCGCGCACTGAGAAGGAGTTGCCTGTGCTGACGCGCTACTTTCGTGCAGATGAAATCGGTGACAGCGCACCCGTCGCCAAGTTTCTCGACCTCATTCTTTACTCGCGCGATCAGCTGTACCAAGAAGCTTCAGCGATGGGAGAAGAAGGCTTTGAACAGCTCGAACCGTGGGGTCTAATCAGTATCAAGGCGCAGGATGTCGATCATGAACTGCCCATGACGCCCATCACCATCATGCGGAACGAGCTGATTTCGTGTGGTGGTTCGGGCGTGCCCATTGATCGCGAAAAATACATGGAATCGGTCAGGTACTGGCAGTCACGCGCCATGATCAAGGGCTAGGATGCCAAGGTAGTCAATTCTCTTGCGATTGCGAAAGAGCAAAGATCGATATTTTCCAGGGTGCCGCTCTGCAAAAGGAAGCCCGTTGAATTGCAACTTTTTTGGCCATAACCATCTCCAAATGCGTGCAATATTGTGCGTCCTGGCTTGGCTTTGCAGGGTTTAGACTTAACCGAGAGTTCGACGATGGTAGAGAGAAATCTGCTGTGTCTGATGGACGACACTAAAGAGGATAGCCGCCCCCCATTTTTTCGCGAAACACTGCAAACAAATTGAAAAAGAGCAGCGCGGCCATGCCTAGGCAAGCAAAGGAAAAACTGCTTCGCATGAATCTGGACAGTTCCACATCGCTCTTCATCTTGAACAGAGACAAAATATGGGAAATGAACGCCATGGGAGGACCTTCCATGGCCAAAATGAGCAGCGAGCCGACTGCGACGTAGCAAAACCCGGCCAACCACCCCTCTAGGGCATACTGGTTTCGCATGCCACCCATCATCCACTCCCAGTGATCACCACGATACACGGCGACGGGAATACCGCGCAAGATAACTTGAAAAATGCCAGACTCAGAAACCATATACAGCGCCAGCATGATCGCAAAGTAAAATGTTTTGTACGTGTACAATCGAAAGACAAGTGTGAGAACCAGGAGGACAAGCGCCGAGATTAAGATGACACCCTGGAAGCGGAAAAGCACCTCCTGCAAGCCTGGCGCTCGCGACACGCCCCAGAATGCGGGTGTGAACAAGGCCGAGACTTTTCGTCCAGCCGAGCTTTGAAACATAGAAATCACCCATTCCTCAATTTCTGAGAGCTCGCGAATGTCGGCCAAAGGCAGCACCGAGTCACTCTTTGCTTCGGCTGGTAGTCTGGCATCGCGCTTCGCAAAGAAGACGTGCGGTGAAAACTGCATGTTGTACTGCATCTGTAGTCCATAGAATTCTTGATTCGGCGCCGTAACATCAACGACGAACTTGTCTTTCCACATGGGATCGTTCGCCGCCTGACGCTTCGCGATCGTCTTGCATGCGCCCTCACGCAGGATCG
Organism: Porphyridium purpureum; assembly: GCA_008690995.1. Lineage (NCBI taxonomy): Eukaryota > Rhodophyta > Bangiophyceae > Porphyridiales > Porphyridiaceae > Porphyridium > Porphyridium purpureum. Next base: position 1,140,848 of record VRMN01000002.1, on the reverse strand, counting down.
TACGTACCTGATCGCACGTACGGCATTCGGCGGGACTCAGCAGGACCACGGCATCGAATGAGCGCGGATGCGTGTTGTGAAAATACTCAATGTATTCCGAATACTTCAGCGACAAAATCCCGGCGCTGCGTTTGGCCTGTTTCTCCCATTTGTCCAGTGGTGCCGATTTACTGGCGGCAAACGCACTTCCCATCAACATGGCGGAAAGAAGCATGAGCATTCCAAACGGCAGATGCGCAGATCGCCACCGCGACGGATTATCTGAGACCGCCATCTTCATCTCAACCGCCTCGTCTTGCCCAGCCTGTTCCCTTTCTCTCACTTTCTCCTCCTTTCTGGTTCGCCGCCAAATCGCAGAGTCCAACGCGAACGCAATGCCTACACAAATACAATGTGTGTTCCATTGTGATGATTTATTCCGAACTGGTGAGCTCGCGATCCCGTGTGGCCGTGGCGGTTGGCGTAGCGGCTGCACGCGACAAAGTTAACGCAAATCGTTCCTTCAAGCGCTCCAATTCTCGGCACTCTTCCTCGTCGTCCTCATCCTCCGTGTCAGTGGCAGAACCGTTGCTACTGCTTGATTGCGTAGCGCATGCACCTGTTGGCTCGTATGCGGTACTCGAGTCGACTTTCCGGTGAACGGCATCCCGCTTCGACGCAACATTTGCGCGAAAAGCGACTGGAATTGAGTCCTCTTGTGGACCGTTCATGTCGAGTCGCATTTTCTGTAAATCATACAACTCGTCCACGTGCTGGCTGAAGTCCGGTCCAAACTCAAGCTCTTGTTCGTGCTCGTCCCAGTCTTCGGTGTATCCGCCGGTCTCTACCCCAATCTCGTGCTCTGCTTCGGCATCACTGGGCGATGGCGTGGACGGATAATCTACACTCCCATCCACAGTCTTGTCACTGATGTTGCTATCTTCATCTGTGGTGTCAAAACTGGATTCACTAGTATTTTCGTTGCCTTGCGGTACAGGCATGCCGAACACGTGTGCGTGGCGCGAGTCCGCCAGCACTACGCCGTGCGTGTGTTTTGCGGACAGCGAATCAGCGCGCTCGCGCTCCGGTGGAATCTCCACTGTCGGATACGAGTCTAGCGGAAGAATTCGCGACGCATGCTGTCGACTTTCCCTTGATACGTACAAGTCGTAAACAAACGGGCTTGAGTCCATGTCCGCGTCGCCATCTGGCAGCAAAAAGGTGCAGCTGTCCTGGTTCCCTATATTCGGGACGAACTGCTTAGTCGATGCAACATCGCTCTGATTCACTGGCACCACATCAATGATACGGATGCGATCACTGATCATTCCATTCATACGTGGTGAAGACGACTGTTGCGGATTGGTCGGGCTGGAGGAGAGGACGCATGAGAATGATGAGTCAGGGGAACTTTGCGTGATTTCCAGGCTCTCAGTCGTTTGCGCGCCGGCTGCTTGCTGTGTCTCTGAGCTTCCAGCACTGGCCGCTCCGCTAGTGCTACTGCTTTGTAAAAGAGCGCGTAACAATTCCGGCGGCAGCGTGGCCATGTGGTGAAATGGCTTGCGTCTAGATTTGGATATGTTTGTCCGGGTGTGCGTGTCGGAGTGCGCGTGCGTGCCCCGTCGTGGCTGCAGCTTCACGCGTGCCTGCTTTGACGGCACGGCCATCCCGTTGCGGAAAGCCCAGGGGTCCAACCGCGCGGCATCGGCGTTTGTCTTGGGCTCGCCCACGTCCGTGCTCGAGCTCGCAAGACTCTCCGTCGTTGGCGAAGAGTCCGTTGAGGTTGTCAAATACTGCACGTGCAACGCTCGTACGGCGCATTCTGTTCGCCGTCGCTTCACTCTCAAAATTGTCATCGGCTGCGTCTCCGCGTCGGCTTCTATGAGGCAACCGTCATGCGGCGCCCCAGCAACGGCCGCGCCTTTTGCCGCCCGCACGCACCCAGTCTCCAACCCATTGCCAGCGCCCACGTCGCGAGCACGCTTCTTGTGCTGCGCCATCGCGCCGACCGCGTGTTTCACCGACGCTTTCTGTGTATCGTCTCAGTGCCGCCACACGCGCGGCGCACCCGTTCCGAGAAGTCGTCTCTTCCTGCTTCCGGGCTTGTCCAGGTCAAACGCGGTCGAAAATGAAAAACTGTGCGGCCATTCGGTTCAGTGTGAATGAACCGTTTAACCAGCTTGAGGAACAATGCGTCAGTGGGGCTAAAATATAAGAAACCGAGCCAGCGCCGAACGAAAGTGGGCTGCTCACAGAGCGTAGAGCTGCGCTTTAGAAAGTCTCAGGCATGGCATTGAACTCGGTGATGTATAGGATTGTTCGGGAACGTAAAGAGGATGGCCATAAAGGATTCTCGTATCTTTTTCTGCCTTCTCTTTTGATTCCTGTGATCATCTGTTCAGGAGGTGAACAAGAAAAGCAACGAGGCAGGACAAATGATAAGGTTAGTCTAGTATTTCCGGCCGAGGTCACTTTGCAGCTTGGTGAGTGAGAACGCCTCGAATGGATCATACGCATGGCTTTTCCCGCCTGGCTCATGGCTCTTGGACTTGGAACGTGTTGCGCTGGCATGCGTAGGCGTCTCGATCTTCTCCACTGGGTGCTCACTGTTCATCATTGCCTCAATGTCCTCAACCAGAGCAGACGTGTACTGCCCGTGGTCATCCAGGAGCTGCGACGGCCGCGAAGGATCGCTGTTCGACCTTTGAAGATTATGTGGGCCGCGAAAGCTGTCCTCGTCACTGTCGTCGTCGTCATCGTCAAACTTCATCGAATCCAGATTATACTGCGTCATGTCGTAAGGGTCGCGCATTTTGGGTAGGATGGGCGGGAGCTGGTTGCGAATGAGGTCAAAGTTCATCTTGTGATGCACAAACCATTTTTCTCGCTTAATCTCCGACGCGCCCTCTCTCCGTCCCAGCCGCCGCTCCGGGTCGCGCTGAAGCAGCTTTCGTACGAGGTCCTTGACGTGGTTACTCGCGCGAACATCCGAGGGCCAGTGTATGTCTGTTCCTGTGATATTTTTCAGCGTCTGATTCGAGCTGCGCCCTTTAAACGGCGTACTTCCCGTCATCATTTCGTATATCAGAATGCCGAGCGTCCACCAGTCGACGGCGCTCGACTGCACCTGATGCTTGACCACCTCAGGCGCAAGGTATTCCTCCGTGCCAACAAAGCTCCGGCTCTGCACGAGCATGCGAGGCTCCTGGTCCACAATATCCATAGTAGAAAGTTTGCTCCCGCTGCCCGCGCGCTTCAACGAGAAGGATCCGGCTTTGACGCGGTCAATTAGCCTATTTGGACGCACCACGCAAAGAGGTGCCATCGCTTCACCCTGCAACGAGAGATCAAAGTCCGTGAGGGCAATGTGACCCGATTTCCGCATCAGAATGTTTTCAGGTTTCAAGTCGCGGTAAATGAAACCCAAATGGTGCAAGTACTCCAACGCAAGGATAACTTCGGCCGCGTAGAACATGGTGGCTGCCTCCGGAAGCCGCTTTTTCGGAAGAGTCTGCAAAATGCGGAAAAACTCACCGCCTTGCGCGTATTCCATGATGATACACAGGCGGGTACTGGTCTGGAAGCTCGCGTACATGCTGATAATAAACGGATGATTGACGGTGGCGAGAATCTCTCGCTCTGTCATGACGTGCTTTACGCGACGCTTTTTGATCATTTCCTCCTTGGTAAGAACTTTCATGGCGTAGAGCTTGTTATGCTCCTTGAGATAAACCAGATAGACTTTGCCCACCGCGCCCTGGCCCAGCAGCTTGAGTTTTTCAAACTTCTTCGGGTGAAGTTCCCCGGGCAGAATCGGGAATTCTTCTGTCAGCTCTTCGGGCACCGTTGAATGGACCACCTTCTCATTCAGCATGGGATCGTAATGCTCCGCGCCGGCCTTTGAGGACATACTACCCTGCAGCGGCTTTTGCAGAGCGAGCCGAGGAGACGGAGTCTTGTACGCATTCTCGGAGGCCTCCATTCCGTCCTTCTCCGTTTCAGAGTCGATCGTCGACGGAGCACCGACATGTGGCATTACGTGCGAGAGCGGCGACGGGACGAAGGCCGCCGCCTTTGCGATTTTCGCGGCCGCGGAGCTCGAGCCCGCGGTCGACGCCGGTTCCGCAGGCTCCGCGGCGCTCATGTTCCACTTGAGAGAGCCCTAGCTCCGAGCGGCGCGATGGCCATGCACTGGCACGCCAGCAACGGGCCGCACTGGACGCGTGTCACGATCTTCCACGCGGAGCCTCAACCCACACAGACCCGTTGCTCCTTTCCCACACCTTCAATCGGCCTTGGCGCAGGCGTGTCACACCGCGCCGCCGGGCACTCACTCGGGTCGCGCGCAGGCGCGAGCGTCCGCTGTCGAGTTCACCGGTCCGTCACTATGCCTCGCTTCGCCCTTCTTCACCCTCTCCCACTGTGCGGCCGCATCCACCTGTTTCGCGGTCGGGACAGCGCTGTCGGCTTCAATCTGGGTGCGTGCGCGTTCGCGCAAGCGCGCTTCTACAAACTCATCACAGAATGGCACCCGTTTCATAGGAAGCCAAGGCGGAAGGCACAGAAAGAGAAAAGGCAAAGGTGTTCATTAGAGTGTACCTTGATTGAGACCCACTGTACCTCTTCACTTTCTGTACGTCTGGGTACACCTGCAGTCTGTGCATGGTGCTCGCTCCATGCGTGCGCGTTTGTTTCGGGGACAGGAGGGGGGCAGTGGTGGGGTGCGTGGCGGAGGAGCAGGCCCTGAGGCATGTGGTCACGCGCTGCAACAACGCTTGCGTCTGGACCGTGAACAGAGCGCCGCAGGAATCACCTGCGCTCTGAAAAATGCTCGCGACGTGTTGTGCGATGTCTGAACGAAATCGCGTCAACTGGAGTGGCTTGCTTTTCAAGACGAAGAACACAGCGTTCGTTCCACGCTGCGTCGCAAGGTTGAAACACGTTCATGCAGAAAATAGCTCATTCGAATTCAAGTTCATTCAGAGAAGAGAGAGAAAGGAGAAAATGAGGAAAAGCAGAAGCATGGGCAGATGTTTCTGAAGGAGAAGAAACCATGCTCCCGAGATCGACAGCCATCGCTCACAAATTGAATCACTTCGACACCAAAAACACTCTCACTTAATAGGCAGCTACGAGGTAGTTGAACGAGCACTGCTGCTGCCTCCAGCACGAAATGCCAGTCGTCATAAGGCAGTCATCGCCGAGCGACACCTCTCCGCCCACCAGATCGTGCGCCCAGTCGCAGTACACGTGCCATGCGCCGCGGTTGCTGACCCAGTAATCGCACATATCCAGGCCCCTGTAATACTGGCTCGCAGCGTTGCAGTGTTGCGAAACCACGCCCCACCAGATGCCCTCGGGGTCGTACCCGTAGTTCTGCCACGATCCAATCATGTGGTTCATAATGTAGTACAGGCTGTGTTCGTGGTAGTCTTGGACCGTCTGGCAGCCATTGTTGCTGTAAGGAGCATCCGCCTGGCACTTCATATGCGCAAACTGCCAAAGGTCGCAACGGATGCCAGTCTTCGAGAAGCGGTGGTGATCATTTGTAGAGCCAAACGGCATCGTAAATGGAATGCGGCAACCCTTCAGATTCCCATAGCCAGAGAGACTTCCATACTCTCCCGGGCACTTGACCGGGCTTGACGTGCGGTACCAGTTGTCGTGTAAGATCCTGTCCCAAACCCACGGACATTTCTTCAGGACGTCTCCCTCGTCGTAGTACTTCTTGAACGATGCCGGCCATCCAATCGGTTTCTGCGCCTTCACCGACGGACTCGGGTTCCACGTCTCTCCCGTCGGAACGTAAGACCACCATGCAAGACGCTCGGATGTAGCACTCTCAGGCAGCTCCATGCGCTCGGTCTTAAAATGCTTCACGTCGGGACGGATCTCATCCAGCACGCGCAGCATCTCAGCGCGTCGCTCTTCCTCGCTCATCATCTTCAGTCCTGGAAAGGCCAGCTCGTCAATGTGCTTGTGCAGCAGGCTCGACTTCACGCAAATTAGGTCTTCGCGTCCCAGTACTCGCGAAGCCTGTGAAAACATGTCCAGCAAAACGTCTTTCCCGGCTTCAGGAGCAAGAGTCTTGACCTTGATGGCAAGGGCATCGGCATACTGCCCATGGTCCATTTGAGCATCACACTCATCTTCATGGAGCTCGGAGCCAAGAGTTGGCAGCTCCTCCACGCGCATGGAGAAGAGCTTCATACCTTCATGCAGTTCAGGAAAGCCGTTCTCGCGAAATCGAAAGTCGGCATCCGAGACACGGAAGCCTGCGTCCGGCACCGCACTTGCCACGTGGGCGCGCAGCGCGATCGCTACGACGGCGATGCACACCGCCAACACCTTCACTAACATTCTGTCTTGTGTCCACCTCGTGCAAACGTCTAGTTTCTTTCTTTCCCCCTGCCTGGCGCCTTCTGCAGTTGGTCATACACCGACGTTGTGTTCGCCTCGGTCACGCTCATCGCGGCGGCGCTTATGTAGAGCATGCCGGGCCCTTCACCGCGCCCCTTTCTCGGCGAGTAGCGCCACGTAAGTCTTCATGGAAGATCGCATGCGCGAGGCTTCCGCTCGCAACCCGCATTGGCAGCAAGCTTGTACTCTTCACAAAAAGCGGAATTTTGTCGCGTTGATGCCGTTTGCGACCGTCTTCGCGCGTGCCTTGGCGGCCTTGCGAATTCTTACGCCCCCAAAAATAGTTTTTGCAGTCTACAGGCTGCAACGCCAACCGGTCGCGACCACATCAACACGTCCGGTGTGAGCTTAGAGGCGGGCTCTCACAAAATTCATGCACACGGAGCGCGTGGCTTTGTAGCTGTGGTCGCGACCGGAATTGGATGCACGGTCATCTCCTTGCTTTTCCACGCGTCCTTCCTCCCTATCAGCCTGAAGCCATGTGTCGGTCGCCAACTTGATTGCGACCGGTCGGGGACTCAAACGTGAGATCGAGCACCTCCGCCAGAAGGTTGACAGATGCGGCGAGCCCAACAGACCTACGATATGTGGAATCAGACGAGTCACCACGGCGACCTCATCACGGGCAACACCCCATTCAGCACGCAGTCCTACTCAGAGATGATCCAAACCTTCGGAACGGACGCAAGCGCGTCTCGAATTCACACCTTCATGACACAACACGACCAGGCGCAATGGGGAAATCTAACGCTCAATGCGCACCAAGAGGGCATCATCTACGTTATTCTATACGACCCGTTCGTTAGAAGGCAATCTTGCCTTGTGCAGAGGTTGTCGAGTCGCGTCCCAACCGACGTCCAGATTCCAAGCGCGCCCTGTTGCTTATACGACTTCTTCCTCTGTGGGCCGTTCTCTTCGAGTGCCAACTGCGAGCCAGGGCTTTTTTCCCGCATCTCGAATGGCACAGTAAGGTTCTGATGCCGACATCACCACCCGCCGCAGCTGTTCGGCAACAGGGCCAACGACAGCGTCTCAACTTTGCAAAACAACTGCAGAAAGCCAATCACCCCAGACAAGACTTATCCCGCCACTCCGGGTGAAAGCGCCGCACGCACGCGGCCAATGGTTCACCAAAGCAAAGTGCTCTAGACGTTGCCCGGCCACGAGGAGACCCGACCACATCAGAGAGCGTCCCCGAAAAAGTAAAGTTGGCGCCCTTCGCCAGACGCCCAGCCTTGTGTTAAATCATCTTTCGTCGCTGAACGATATGGGACGAGCACAAGAAAAGACGCGCAGTCCCGTACTCGTTTCATGCTATCACGTTGGACACCCAGATCTCTGCTTCGCGACATGTGATCTGGCGCTGTTTTTCATCGCCTCAGGAACAAGCCAGAGGCGATTGAGGCGGAGCGCATTCTTCTTTGTATGCTCACCAAGGCGCGTTTCGCACATATCACATATCGTGGACTGGTACGACGGCCAGGCACTAAACAAAGAACAGGAAATTACTTCGTGTTTGTCACAGACAGAGCTCAACCCAGCTCGATACGCACAAACTCACGCTCGGACATGTCTTCGTCCTGGGCCATTCATCATCGCCGAGCTCATCAGAGCGATAACGCCCAAGACGCCCGGAGAACCGCGTCATGAATACAGCACTCATCACAACTGAGAGCTCCACAGATGGTCGGCAGACTTTGCCCATGTTCAACGTCTAGGACCTGTGGCCAACAATTTCATTTATTTTTCAGGTGAATGATAGAAGAAGAGAAGAAGAGATGAAGAGATGAAGAGAATGCGACGGAGAGAACAACAGACAAAAACACATCACCTGACAGACAATTTCACCCGATAGCATCCCGGAAAATAGGATGCCTCGATGACAAGTCACTCGCCTTAGTAGGCGCCCTTGAGGTAGTTGAGCGAGCACTGCTGCTGCCTCCAGCACGAAATGCCATTCGTCATCAGGCAGTCATCGCCGAGCGATACCTCTCCGCCCACCAGATCGTGCGCCCAGTCGCAGTAAACGTGCCATGCGCCGCGGTTGCTGACCCAGTAGTCGCACATATCCAGGCCCCCGTAATACTTGCTCCTGGTGTTGCAGTGCTGGGACACCACGCCCCACCAAATGCCCTCGGGGTCGTACCCGTAGTTCTGCCACGAACCAATCATATGGTTCTTGATATAGAAGAGGGCATACTCGTGGTATTGCTCGACAGTTTGACACCCCTTGTTGAAGCTCTGCAAAGAAGTAATGCTGCACTTCACGTGTGCATACTGCCATACGTCACACCGAATACCAGTCTTCGAGAAGCGATGCTTCTCATCTGTAGAGCCAAACGGCCTTGAGAGTGGAATGCGACAGCCCTTCAAATTCTCGTATCCGGAAAGGCTTGCATACTCTCCGGGGCACTTGACCGGGCTTGACGTGCGGTACCAGTTGTCGCGCAGGATCCTGTCCCAAACCCACGGACATTTCTTCAGGACGTCTCCCTCGTCGTAGTACTTCTTGAACGATGCCGGCCATCCAATCGGTTTCTGCGCCTTCACCGACGGACTCGGGTTCCACGTCTCTCCCGTCGGAACGTAAGACCACCACGCAAGACGCTCGGATACATCACTCTCAGGCAGCTCCATGCGCTCGGTCTGAAATTGCTTTACGTCGGGGCGCATCTCATCCAGTACGCGCACCAACTCGGCGTACTGCTCCTCCTCACTCATCATCTTCAGTCCTGGAAACGCAAGCTCGTCAACGTGCTTGTGCATCAGGCTCGCTTCCACACACACAAGGTCCTCGCGTCCCAGAACGCGTGAAGCCTGCGAAAACATATCGAGCAATACTTCTTTTCCGGCCTGAGGAGCGACCGTTCTCACCTTAATGGCAAGAATGTCAGCATACTGCCCATGCTCCATCACAGCGTCACACTCATGTTCGGCCCGCACAGAACTGAGAACTGGCAGCTCCTCAACACGCATGGAAAAGAGCTTCATGCCTTCATGTAGTTCAGGTAAGCCGTCTTCGCGAAATCGAAAGTCGGCATCCGAGATATGGAAGCCTGCGTCCGGCACCGCACTCGATGCTCGTGCGTACAGTGCGATCACTACAGCGACGAAGCACACGGTAGACATCTTAGTCGTTTTGGTCATCTTCGCCATGTTCTTCTCAGAAGAAGTGAGTCCTAGATGCCACTGCTTCCCCATACGTACCGAAGCTTTTCCACACATGCCCCAGGTCTGCCGGCTCCGACTGACTGCAGGGCAGCTGCAACATCCCCCCTATATACAGCTCGAACAGCCGACTTTGCGTCTTCCGCGCGCAGAGCGGCAAAGAAGGGAGCCACGAAGACAGATAGGTTCGCATGGTTTCGAATCCGGGCATGGATTCACCTCGTTCGCAGTCACACCTGGACGGTACGAACAGATTCATCCAAAACAGTTTTGGAAACCAAAAAGACGGCGTACGGAACAGGAACAAACCAAACACCTTCCAGTAGTCACCGGCACGGACGTAGGCCGTCAACTTCAACGGGGGAGCCGTACGGTCGAAAGTGATGAAGTCTGCAGATTCATCCTGCCAAAACAGAAAGAGGACATGCGCGAGTGGTCCATCTAGAGACCGTGTGATGTACTATGTGCGCAAGAAGCCATCATGAAAACAGTCACCAACTTCGAATTCAGAACGAGACGCGATTCGAAGCGAGGGCTAGCTTCATCTTTTCGCTCCGTCTTCAGTGTCAAGCTCTTCCACGCCGTGGCGGCACGGCGCCGGCTTGGCTATCCATGCCCAAAATGGCCTAAATGCATAACGTTGTCCTGCCCAGCATCTCATTGTGTTTCCAAATCACTCCAGACTCGCGTCCGGACGCGAGCATAGCTTGATGCTGCATTCAAGTTAGTACGCGCAGAAAGGCTCCCCACGTGGCCGCCACGATGCCACCATTCGAGGTCGCCACGTACCGGTGTGCCTGTACAAGCAGCATTCGAGTCCGCCGCGTTTCGCTGCAGCATAAGCACTAAAGATACCCACCTGCACCTCCCGTTTCATTTTTCTCGTTCCTCTCTTCCAACCCTGCGCTGCACTCTCCGCAAAGCGCCCTCGCCGGGCGAGCAAGAACGGAGGGAGGGTAGGGTACGCGGCAACGTAGCGCTAGAGTCATGAATGAGTCTCGTCCTCCTCATGCTTGACGTCTGCCCTCTCGAGCGCGTGAGAACGCGTCATGTCCAACCACATGGTCGCTCGGACGGCACGCGGACCGCTCTCACACAAATTGATGTTGGGCGGTTTTCCCTCGCCGCAAGGGAAGTCATTATGCGAGCAGGTGCATACGTCCCACTCGGGCGGGACGCCAAAGGCGCAGTCTCGAAACAAGAGGCTTAAATCAGAGTCACCGACCCTGATGCTCGCACAGACTCGCGAGCCTGTATCCCTCGGCAGGTGGCAGCCTTACTCGGCGGTGTGAGGAGTTGAAAGGGGTTCACGTTGGAAAGAGCAGAGGAAAATGCGCAGCGAAGCCGCACCTCGCGCACTCGAATTTTAAAAATAAAAAAAATTACGCTGCAATTGTCAACGCACTTCTTCGCCGTCCCACTTGAGCTACTTTATTTACCACCAGTCGTGCCGAGGCCGAAAGTAGACTTGTAAGTATCATAAATCCACCACTGCAGTCCAGTGAGCGTACCAATCATGATGATACGGACCCCGATGCCCTTTGTGAAGAGATTCATTGTCCCGAACTCGCTGGCGATGGTACCGACGCTCTTGCCCTTGTTCTCAGCCTTGCCCAACAGAGACACGAGCGTATCCGCCGGGTGGGACACAATCGCGCAGACGATTCCGGCCAAGTACCCACTAGCAAACGTCACGCCAAGCTGCGTGTTCTTGGAGTAGGTCTCCTTTGGCTCCGTAAAAACGTGTGTGTAGAATGCCGACACAATCTTCTCGAAGAAGAAGAATTTGGCCATGGTGTACGGAATCTGGCGGCTCCACAGCGGAACAAGAGACCCAAAGGGAAAACGGGTTTCGGCCTTCATTTCGCTCATTTTGGCGATCGCCGCTCCCGTCGCCGTCGGGAAAGTGCCTGGTGGTGAAGTCTGAATCTTAACTTTGACCATCTCCATAGGACACAGCGCAATATCTGCGAAAAACTCTGCGCTGGCCGACCCGGCGAGCCAGATCACGCCGCGATACTTCTTGGCGTTCTCCTCACCGGCAAGCGTGGAGTAGTAATCCTTGAAGAACTCGTACAGCCCGAATTTGAACAGACCTTGCAAAGAGTACCCGATGAGCGTTGGCGTGATCCCCTTGAACAGAGCGCCGGTGCCTTCCTCTGCCATGATGGTGCGCAGTCCGCTGAGGAGTCCCTTGTATTTACCTGGGAACACCTGCATGTTGCACTTGGTCACATCCAAGGGTGTAACACCCGCGTGGGTGAGCCCGCACGACAGAATGCCGCCGACCATGCACTTCAAATAGTACTCATTGGTGTGCGGGATGGCGTGCGAGTACCTCGAGTCCCACTTGGCCGGCGCCTCGACGGCCGATCCGGCCCGCATCTGAGCCGGCGCGTCAAGGTCGGCGCGCGCCGCATCCACCAGCTGCCTCTTTCCGCCCACAAGCTCGCCGCGGTCCACGGCAGCGGCTGCCGCACGCCGCTCGCCGCGTCTGGCGCGCGGTGCTCCGCCCCCGATCCCGATTCCGCGCCGTGCGCGCCAGGCACGCCCGTCCATCCCCACGCCGCGCGCACCAGATTCACCCCCACCATCGCGCGATCTCTCTTCTCTCCCACCGACTCCCCAAGCCCTCCTCCTCCCCACCCCAACCAAACCTCACCCACTTTCACCCGCACAAACCTCTTCATAAACCTACCGAACCCACCCACCCACCTACACCCAACCAACCAACCGATTATCGGTTGTTTATTGATGGACCGAAACTGGACACACACACACACACGAGCGAACAGAGTCTCAGTCATTAGTAAAACAGCCGCGTTTTAGTAGAAACCAGGTACGGCGCGCCGCGTCGTTTGTGGCTGTGAGCGGTTGCGTTCGGACTGGCACGCGCAACCAGGACCAGAAGCGTGCCCAAGTTTCGCTGTACTAGTAACTGTACCTCGCACAAACGCGGTGGTTTTGATAGGCAGCTTGGTGCATCCGCGAATCACAGGCTGTGGCGCTATGGGACAGAGGCGTCATGCCAAGTTAACCTTGTTTTAGTGTAGCCGCTAGATGAAACCGGGTTGAAGGTGCGAAACCGATACGAGCTGGCGAGTAGCCGCGCACGACCTCGACTGCGAATTAAGCAGTGACGGCCACGTAAAGGAACGTCCGCATTCAGTCATGCGCCATATAGACTTCGTCAGGTGTTCGGGGAGCAAGCCACAGCCCTCGTCGAGCCATGCGATACCGACTTTATTCAGGCCGCTGACCTGCCCACTTCCTTCGGAACGCGAACACGCATCCAACAGACCGTCTCGCCGAGCACCAAACTCTTATCCGGGTCGGTTGATCGGCCAACTTTATGTACCTCTTCTTTTTGTGTGCAGTGCTGGTGCGGGGAGTTTGCCACTGATCCGAGAAGATTGAACACCGCAAGGCCTCTATTCGACATTCTTCAGTGAAGACACCCATCGCTTTGGACCTTATCCTGACGCGACTGCATGCAGCCTTTCCTTCCCGCGAGTTGCCTGTGAGTCTGTGGCGTGCACCTTCTACTTATTCCGCGCTGTGATACCTCGCCACGTGACGACGTAGACCTGACATTTCAATGCCTCACACGTTTTTCCGCAAAGTCATTAAACTCATTCTCTCGCGCCGACCCACCAACTCCGATACTGCTTCGCATCAGCTCATCTTATGCTTGCGTGTGGCGTACGCCCAAAGCACTTAATTCTCGACATCTCTTCAGGCATTCGTCCGTCTTCGCCCCAAAGAATCAGAGAGGGTGCACACTCCACATCAGGTATGAAAACACACAGCAGATTGAAGATACCTGCTCAGAGCTCAGCCGAAACGACTAGGCGGTGGAGCGTTTCTCCCAGAGCTCCTCTATCCCCTCGAATTCGTCATTGAAGATTTCACAGACCCACGGTTCAAGGGAAAGACATTTTCCTCGGAAACTCTACCGGTGCAAAGGATGGCTACGAGCTGTCCAACTTGCACCTCCATTTGGCGTCCGCCTGCTTGCGGGCACCCAGACGCAGTTTTCTGGTCGACCAAAAGATAAATGTCCATTGTGACGTGCCCTGGCGCTCAAATCTAACGCACGAAACAAGTTGTCCAGCATCAAGCACACCGCTCTCCCCTTGCACAACGGCACGGCCGCCAGTATTCCGTCAACAGGTCCCATCTTTAAATTCACTGCCGTTCGGCAGCCGCCGCAATTTCACATCCCTGCGCCCGCGTACGTGGCCGCCCAGCCACCAGTCACATCCCCGTCCCCAGTCGTCTCTCCTTGACCGGTCACTTTTCTTCCACGAGCCCACAGCCTTGGCATCACCTCTAAATTCGTCTCCACTTGGCGCCAAAGTTGCTTCGCAGCGCCTTCACTGCAGCGGACACCGTGAAGCAGAACGAGACGACAATTGTATGCACATGTATCAGCGCTAGCTAAGTGATAACGAGTATGCTAGAGTCAAGTACTGAAGAGACAAAGACCAATGACGGAGATTTGCTTTGAACTCCCCAGTTGCGTCAGACACACACAATCTCATTTCCGAAAACGCTGAAGTATCAGATGCATTATGGACCCCGAGTTCGTGCTTAGATACCCACGCTGTAACGTCGCCGATAGCGGCAACTAACGCCCGTCATCGCCGAGGGAGGTAAAAGTGGAGGCTGCGTGTCGCGACCGACACGCGCGCCGCAGCTGGTCGTCCAGCGTTCGTCTCAGCTCAACAAATTTGGCGTGCGCGCTGAGCTTGCCCTCACAATCATGGAGGTACACCGTGCATGGAAATCTGTGAAGAAGAGGTACAGTGCTCGTCTCTTCTTTCTTTGTGAATCGATTGAGGAGCTGGAAAGGCGGAGGACGAGCGAGAGAAAGAGAGAGAGAGAGAGAGAGAGCAGATTATTTATTGGCGGTGAAGGATGGGAGCGCGTACAGGTTACGGTCCGGCGGTCTCGCCGCTGCCACCGCTGTTGCTGACGCTGCTGCTGCTGTCGATGGTGGCGTTGGTGGGAAGTCCGGTGCATGCGCAGGGAACCACGTTTTCGTGGTGTTTGTACAGTGGCGAGAACTGCACGGGCGCCGAGCTTTGTGAGACGCCGAAATCGATGACGTGTTTGTTCGACGAGAATATCAGCAAGTCGTATGAGTGGGATGTATCGTGCTCGGGAACCTCTGCAAGTATGAATCGCCTCCGTTTGTACTTCACAGTGTGGAGAAACACGGATTGTGACGGTGATCCCGAACTCACGGGCTTCATCCTTACAGGTGAGACTGAGGTTAGCTCCGATACGTGCTATAATCTGGAGGATAGCAGGTCCCCAGTGAACCAGGCAGAGTCCGTCAAGTTCACCGAAGTGAATTGCGTTCTCGAGACAGACCCGCCAGCGGCGGCCGAGGATTGCTTTCCGGGTTCAGCACGAGTGCAGTTGGAGAGCGGTCAGATCAAGAGCATGGCCGAACTTGCGGTGGGAGACCGCGTCCTCGTGCGCGCTGTCGCCAACGGCGCCCAGCAAAGCACCGATGAGGAAGCGATTGAGCAGGTATTCTCCCCGGTTGTGTTTTGGGGTCATAAGGATCCGCTGGCTGTGTCGGACCGGTACGTGCGCATTGACTTATCGTCTGGGGCTGAAATCACATTGAGTCGGAATCATCTGGCGTACGTGAATGGCGGCAGCCTCGTGGCAGCGCATCACATTCGCGTGGGAGACGAGATGACCGTCATGTCAGACAGCGGCTCTGACCGCTCGGCGCTTCGCGCTCACGTGGTCAAGGTTACGCACAGTGTGACTGCAAAGGGGTTGTTCAACCCGCACACGGCGTCGGGAGATATTGTGGTGAATGGCGTGCACGTTTCCACGTACAATGCCGTGGTGCTTCCGCGCGCGGCGCATGCGCTGCTAGCCGTCGAGCGCTGGCTGTTCTCTGTTCCTTGGGTCAAGCTTTCTCTACTAGGCCCGCTGCTTCACAAACACACGCCGCTGTGGCTCCACCACGCGCTGGCGTTGGCCAACAAGCTTGTCGTACGGGTCTGAGAAACCCTAGTATGGTTCATATAAAACGATGTGGTTTTTATTAGGAACGCCGTGGATCCGGTTTAACGACTCGAACTCCACCACTCCTTTCCATGGTTGCGAGCCCATCGTATGCGGAGGCACAAGCGCAAGTCTCCGTCGCCTCCAGCGCCTACCAGAGTTGCGGAAGCGAGCGGGTCGTTTAGGTATGTCAAGCGGTGGCAGTGGCACGCTGCTGATGCGCGTGCTGCGGCAGCAGCGGCACAAGCAGCTGCGCAGGAGCGTGTCGTCATGGAGCTCGTCGTGGCCGATGCAGCGCGCGCTGGCTGCGATGACATGGGATGCCGCAGCTGCCGCCGCGGCCGGCGCCGAGTCCGTCAGCTCGCCGTCCGCGCTGCGAGCGGTTCCGGATGAAAGGTTAAGAGAAGCTAGCCAGTTCCGAGTCGGATCAACCCTGCCACGAGAGTTTGAGTTTGATACCTCGGCGCAACCGTTCGAGTTGGTCCAGCCGGATCTGCAGCGCATGGCTGACTCCGTCAGGCACTCTGTGAGTCTTGGCGCGGACCACCCGGTTCTGAATGCCGCGGCCTCGTACTTCTTTGCGAAACAAGGGAAGCGCATGCGACCCACTATGGTGTTACTCCTGGCCCACGCTGCAGCCGCGCCAGGGTCTCCTGCAACGGGTATCATGGACTCTGGCGCCGCCCCGCACTCGGACGCATCACAGATGCGTCAATGTAGTGAAGCGACTGGAGCAGAGCATCGCGATAGCGCTTTATTCGCAAGGCAGCTGAAGCTGGCCGAGATCACAGAGATGATTCATGTTGCCTCGGTGCTTCACGACGACGTCATCGACGTGGCAGACACACGGCGCGGCGCAGCGAGTGCTAATGTTGCGTTCGGTAACCAGCTCGCCGTGCTTGCGGGGGACTTTTTACTTGCTCGCGCATCCATGGCGCTCGCCAGATTAAGAGACTGCGATGTTGTTGAAACCTTGTCCAGTGTGATCGAGCACCTCGTATGCGGCGAAGTGCTTCAAATGCACCATGCCGCACAGCAGTCTGAGCAGGCTTCGGCTGACGCACTCATGCAGGCATACTTATCCAAGACCTACTTCAAGACAGCCTCGCTCATGGCTCACTCGTGCAAAGCGAGCATCATGCTGCTTGATGAACAAGGAAGCAACCGTTTCCCAAAACTGCGCGAGGCGGCTTATTTGTACGGAGAGAAGCTCGGAATGGCGTTCCAACTCGTTGATGACGCACTAGACTTTGCCTCTTCGAGCACAGTTTTCGGCAAACCATCCGCAGGTGCGGACTTGCGAGCGGGACTGACCACAGCGCCCGTGCTGTTTGCCATGGAGCGCGCGCCGTTCATCCGGCAGGCGATGCAAAGAAAGTACCGCGGTGAAGGCGATGTGAATGCAGCATTTGACGCTGTGCTGCAGTTTGACGGCGTGCCAAAGACAATGCAACTTGCGCATGCTTATGCGACGGACGCTGTTGTCGCTCTGTGCGAAGCGTTTCCGCCTTCCGAATATCGATCCGGACTTGTCAACCTGGCCAACCACGTCTTGCAGAGATCGCACTAAAGAAATGTAGCTCTAGATCGCCCTTCTGGACAGAGATCTCTAGCACGAACATGTGTTCTGAAAACCGATGTCATTCTTGTCACCAAATCAGCTCGTCACATGTTCCGTCCGAACTCCGCAGGTTTCTGCATGCCGATAAGCCACACTCACGGCCGGCTTGACAAGTGCCGCTTTGGCGTGTCCTGCATAAGAGCTTCCGCAAAGACATGCGGGGCCACTGTCTGCAGCCATTTTACCTCGACCTGAAAGACGCCTCGCACGAAAAGTTTGGTCGTATGGAGAAGTTCGTAGTAACAAATCCAGGTTGGCGGCTGCTCTGCTTTGTACAATGCACTGGACGGATGGATATGCACCGTTCGCTTTGCTCCACCTAGCGTTTGATACTCGCCATTACGCTGCAATCTACACGCATGCGGGAAGTAACCGCAGCACAGCGCCTTTCGCAGCACCACTGAAGACGGTGGACTATTAGATTCGATCCCCGTTTCGCTTTGAATCTGCAATTTCTTAGAAACAATCTCGTGCAGCTGCTTGAAAACGTCCCGAGCACGGCGAAGTGAGCGCGCGTGCACGAAATGATCAAAACACCACTGCGACGAGTATCCAGAGGCTTCCCACTGGCTGTAAACGTTAAGCAGCGCGATCGGATCACCACCAAACCCTATGCGGCCACCCGCTTCAAATGCGCGTTTCATCGAGCTTGCCACGGCCATTTTTTTTCTTCCCTGCTCTGCATCGCTGTCTCGGTGAGGCACGACGAAGAAAGTGCCGCTCCCGGACGAGCCCGAGCTGCTCACAGTCAACACAGCCGCCAACTTGCACATGTCCAAAGAGCAGCCCAACCGGTCTGACGCAAGTACAGCGCTACCTAAGCGCACGTCGATCGGAAGCTCTGCCAGTTTTGTGCCCTTCTCCGTGAGCTCGCCAGTGGCGTTGAGCGCCCGAAGCGAGAACAAGAGTTCGAGGGCAGCGACAAGAGCATCGGTAGGAGGCGGCTCGAGAAAATCAAAATGCACGAGATCGTCTATGCCGAGCGTTTTGAGCATCAGCACCATGGCGCTGAGTTCACTGCGCGACATCTCTGACAATGACTGTGGAGGCATTTCGTTCTCAAAGCTCCACTTTGTGTACAGTCGGAAACACACACCTGCCTGCGTCCTTCCGGCACGTCCGGCACGCTGCGTTGCAGCCGCCTGGCTCGCGACCGCCACTTGCAGGCTTTCGACTCGTGTTTTTGGCTGAAAGGTCTTGACTTTGGTCAACCCGCAGTCAATGACGTACACAATCCCGTCAATGGTTACACTTGTCTCTGCTATGTTCGTGGCGATCACGATCTTGCGCGCATTCGGCGGTGTGCGCGCAAAAATTAGCGCCTGCTGCTCCGAGGGAAGCGCAGAGTACACTGGCGTGATAATCATCTCACGCAGTGCCGTTCCAGCTGCGCGCTGCACCTCCTTGAGCTCAGCCGCCGCGGCTTCGATCTCGTTCTGACCACTCAAAAATATCAGGACATCGCCGGGCAACGGCATGGAGGCATGTATGTGCAAGGCAGTGCGCACGGCCGCAGCAACATAATCCGGCTGCGGTTCCTTAGCGTACAAAACATCCACGGGGAAACGCCGCCCTGGAATTTGCACCAATGGTGCATTGTCAAAGTATCGCTGAAACAGCTCGGCATTCAGCGTAGCCGAGCTCACGACGAGTCGTAACTTGGTCGCGCGGGATTCGCCATTTCGCCGCGCGTCCCAGCGGAACTTGACCAAGTCCTTGATTAATGCGAGCAACAGGTCGGTCGCCAGCGACCGTTCGTGCGCTTCATCCACAATGACCACATCATACGCTCCCAGCTCTGCATCTCCAACGATTTCGCGGAAGAGGACACCGTCGGTCATGAACTTCAAGCACGTATCGGCTCGACACTTGCTCTCAAAGCGAACTGCGAACCCAACCTCGGCCCCGAGACGGACGCCACGCTCAAGCGCTACTCGTGCCGCCAGGGACATGGCAGCGACGCGTCGCGGCTGTGTCACAGCAACTCTCTTGTATCGTCCGGAGTCCAGCAAAAACTGCGGAATTTGGGTTGATTTTCCCGACCCGGTCTCGCCGACGACAATCACTACGGGGTTCGCTTCAATCAGTGACATGAGCTCCGAGCGGTACGCAGCGATTGGCAGCGAAGCTGCGTCCGAAAGTAGTGCCGTCCGCTGCGCCGACTGCTCAGAAAACAGCGTCCCATCCTGGCACCCTGGTATTTGGTCCAACTCACTCTTCACGTCGAACGCGAGCGCCGCGTCATTCTGAGAGAGACCTTTTCGTTCCTGCAATGTCTCCTGCGGTTTCGCCGAAGGCAGCACCGACGGCACATTCATACCGCTCACGCCCTGACGAACAACTTCGTGCACGAATCCGTAATCTTTCTTCGTTCCATACTGGACGTCACGCAGGCTGGATGCACTTGCTGAGGTCGTGGCCACTGGCGGCTCCTTGTCCGTCGGCGTCCGGGCTGTCTCTGCGTGTCCAGTGCGCGCTCGCTTGCCCGGCGGCGCGTCAATGGAAGAGTCTTGCATGAAAATTCGTAAATGATGAGCACTCGCGCATGGATGACGCGTGTCTGTGCGCGCGGCCACTGCGCAGTCGCTGAGCGCCCGAATACTGAAAAAGTTTCCCGCAAGCACGACGGTGCGAAGAAGAAATTCAAGCGCGATGCGAACGTCGTGCGCGTAGAGGCGTCTGCGAGATCTCGAGAGAATGATGCTCCTGGCTCTGCGAGCGAGACATGGGGTCTGGAGGCATGGAATGCGTTCAAAGATGATGTCAGGTCGTACGCGAGCACTGAGTTGGGAGTGACTCGCGTGGGCGTCAGCAGTGCGCACGCGCACGCGCACGGTTCGCGAATTGACCGCTACAAACGCTGGATTGAAGCCGGGATGCACGGCGAAATGGCGTACCTTGCACGGGCAGACCGAGTCGAGCGACGCGAGCACTTGGAACGCGTTCTGCCGCATGTGCAGAGCATCATTTCGGTCGGGCTGTGGTACTGGCCTGGCCGAAGTGCTTTCAAGCCGCAGCAGAGTGAATTGCACGGCGCGGTGTCGTGCTATGCGTGGGGCCCTGATTACCATGACATTCTCAACGGTAAACTAGAGGCGTTGGCTCTGTATGCGCACACCAAGGCCGGCGGGGGCACAGGCAAGTACTACGTGGACACTGGCGCAGTGTTAGAGCGAGATCTAGCCGAGCGCGCTGGACTCGGATTTACGGGAAAGAACACCATGCTGATTGATCGAAAGCATGGCTCGGGTTTCTTTCTCGGCGAGATTTTGTCCACGCTGCCCATTCCGCCGGACGAAAGCACACAGTATCTGTTTCCTTCCAGAAAGAATGGTAGCGCAGAGACCGAACACACTTCTACGGAGACAGTGAAGAAGAAGTCGCCGTGCGGGAGATGTACGTTGTGCCAGACAAAGTGTCCCACAAACGCTTTTAGCGAGCCGTACGTGCTCGACGCACGGCGCTGCATCAGTTACTTGACCATTGAGTTGAAAGGAAGTATTCCCGAACCGTTGAGAGGGTTGATGGGAAATCGCATCTACGGTTGCGACATTTGTCAACAAGTATGTCCCTACAATGCATTTGATTGGCAGCCAAAGGAGCAGAAGGAAGCAAGTGCGAGCCCGCTATTCGGACAGGTCAGAGATGAGGTAACGGCGCCGAGTTTGGTATCCATTTTGAAGTGTAGGACGGATGCGGAATTTGAGGAACGATTTGCAGGCACAGCAATTAAGAGGATTGGGCGCGAGCGGCTGCAACGCAACGCGTGCGTAGCGGCTGGTAATATAACAAAGATGTCCAGGACACAGGAAATGAAAGAATCCGTCGAGGAAGTTGTGTCAGCGCTGTCCGAGCTTGCGGCAGATGACGCGCGTCCGCTTGTTCAAGAGCACGCCCAATGGGCTCTAAACCGGTTAAAGGATGTCGCCACTTGAGAAAGAAACGCGTGTGAGCCAATAAAGTCTTACATGTGATGTTCTTTCATGTTAGTCGGTCGAGACCTTCGCGCTAGAAGGCGATTAGTACATACACTGACCCTTCTACCTAGCCCTACGAGGACGGCGGCGGTGGCGGCGGCGGCCGCGACTGCGGCTTGCCGCTACCCTGAACTGAAGCGCTACCGTCTTGTGGCCCGGAAGCAGAGGGAGCAAGCGGTCGGCCAGGCGGCGAAACGCCAGGTATTTGCATTCCGGGAACACCAGGTTGGACACCTGGTGGATGAAGCGGCAACGGCATGCCGCTTGGGAACATGAATGACTGTGGCATGTGCCCAGGTAAACCCATTTGCGGCGGCGGGACTCCTGGCGGAAGCATGGGCATCCCCATTGGTAATGACATGGGGCCAGGAAATGGCATCGACATCGGCATCGGCATTCCAGGTGCAAACGTTGCGCTCCCGGGTGGCGGCCGGGGCATGCCCGGATACATCTGCGGTGGGACACTGACTTGTGGTACCGCTGGCACCACGCCGCGCACGGGAGCACCCGACAAATTGCCAGCACTGCCGACAAGCGGCGCTTTACCCCTTCCTATCGTGGCTGCGGTGCCCGGGAGATCAGATGCTCGGGAGCCCGCTGCTGTCGCAGCACTCGCCGCAGATTTTGCCGATGCCGACTTCCGCGCGTCGATCTTTGGTGGCGGCGATTCAACCGTCAGTGACACCACGCACTCGCCGCGAAGCAGCACCAGGCCAAGCGCACGTCGCTCGATCTTCTGGCCATTCTGATCTGTCTCTTGATCGTCTGTATCATCATTCGGACGATCATGTACACTCTTTCCAGCGCGCCGCTTCCGCTTGACCACGCGGATCTCCTCCACGTCTGCCAGCACGAGGTTCATATGCTTGTCGAACGCCACAAACCGTCCCACGAGCACACGCCCGTCATCCACACCCACTTTCATGCGGTAGTTCACATACTGCAACATGCGGTTTGACCGCGTCGCGCCGGACGCCATGTCTCGGCGCGCCACTTCCGAAACGACCGCACCGTAAAGCCAGCCCTGCTCCCGTTCGCGCACCGCCGCCGCCTTCTTCCGCACGCAAGCGTTTCGCCCGCGACAAAATTGAGAAACCCTATGTTACCCTAATTTGAAACCCTAAACGGAACTTCATCGGAACTGGTGCGGGAATACAGATGCATGTAGCCCGCGCTTGTACGACCGCGACTGCCTTGTTCCGTCTGCGAGTTCATGCAACGAAGCAGCGCGCTCGTGGGCGAATTTGCCTCGCCTTTCCTTATTTCATGACCCTGTCTCCCTTTTGCTGGTCACTTGCCAGAGAAGCCTGCAGACGCTTAGTTTACCATCAACCGCGGGAGGCTCATCTGACATCCGTTGCCCGATGCTGGCGACACACAAATAGTCGAGTCACGCCGAGTCGACGAGGAAGCATCTCGATTTCCAGATGACGCTTTATTGGGGGAAAATGCGCTTCTCAAGACGCTCATCTTTGTAAATTTCGGCGACTCAGCAGCTCACTCGCGCGTTCCGGCTCTTGGTATCTTTTTTAGCCACGACAGCTCCGTTCCACAATGCTGCGCCGGGTCACGCCGACGAAACAATAGCGCGCGATAGTTGTGCATGCAGCCCGTTGTCATCCGAGCTTTGAGCACATTGAGTAGTTTTTCATTTCTATTTTTCTTCACAGTCTTTCTCATACTGCTCGGCTCCGTAGCAGCAGACGTTTTGGTTCTTCTGGGGAAAGTTAATCACGTTGCTGAAGTCCATCACTGCTTCAAAAGGGCCTCAAAGATATCGGCATCTGAAAACGCCCTTCCTTTCTTGCGTTGAGCCGGTCCATCACAGTTGCAAATGACAGAGTCCGCGGTACACAGGTCGAACGAGGATGTGACCTAGCTGACGGGATTGCATTGTCCAAGTCGCAGCGCGGCGAAGGCGGGCGCGGCTCCAGAAGCGGACCGCAAGAAGAAGATTTACATTATAAGTATAAAATGCATCACTTATTATCTGATCTACACAGGTGTCAACGAACCCTGAATGACATTGCTTGGCCAGCCATGCTCCGTTCCTGCTCCCAAATGTTCTCAAGGCGCTTCGGCACTGCCGCCGAACTGCACCTTGCGCTCACCAGGTGGCGGAGCGCGCCGCCGGCGGTTGTTAGTATCCTTCAAGCCAGCGACTAAGTTATTGTCCGCATTTTCGCCTCCCACGTTGAAACGCAGTTCTCCCCGGCCGCCAGCCTGATCCACGCCTACTGCATTACCCCCTGTTCCGCCGCCAAAATCCGGTCTGTATCCAGCTTCCACTGCCATTATTGCGGCTTTGATCTGCGCATCTGTTACCACCTCCGCGGGCTCCTGCGCACCACCGTAGCGCGCATTGCGAAGCGTCGCCGCGTCCGATCTCGCACGGCGGTGCTTAGTTTCCATGCTTACCATGCCCTTGCTCTTCACACCCATCACGTCCAACTCAGTATCCGAGCCTGAGCGCTTGAGATGACGCATCTGGATCCTGCGATAGTCTGGTCTGAACGCCGTGCGAAGCATTGCACCCGTATCGTCCGCCTCGAAGTTGTACCCGGAGTATGCAAAATCCAAGCCGCGACGCGTAATGTTGGGCTTCTTGGACTTCTCCGGCTTCCTGGAGAGCTGGCGTTCGGTCTCTTCATCTGGCAAGATATCCTGCAGTCGGATGCCGCGACGCGCCAACTCGTTCACGTAGTGCTTGAGACTCGGATTAAAGTTCTTCTTGAGAAACCGGTACGTGAAGTATGGCAAACATGCAATGACGGGCAAAATAAACCAGACTAGATAAAGTTTTGGCTGCTGCCACAAAAACTGCGCAATGCCGTCGGCATCAGGCGAAATAGCCGCCGACACGCTCGGAAGACAGAAGATAATACCCGCGTAAAAGTAAGCTGTGAACGAAACCAGATACAACGCCAAAAAGAACCACGTCCACGCGCCCACGAATAGCGCAAAGTAGCAATGTTGAACAAAGATGACTGCTCCCACGATGACAAAGCCCATACCGAACAGCCCGGTATCGAGCCCCTGGTTCATGGAAGCACTTGCCGGCAGGGCAAATGTCGCGCGAACCGAGAAGAACACAAGCGCAGAGTGCCAAATCGCCGCAATAAACCACGAAACAAAAACGCCGTAGCGGGACGCTGTTCGTGCATGGCCCTTTCGATAGATCTCCGGGAACATGAGAGCATAGTCTTGTGGCACATCGTAGTCCCACACACCGAGCATGAATGCCGGCAGAAAGCTAAGAAACACATTATACAGGCCCGCGAGCAGTGGGTCCACTAAAGGCTGCGACGAAAACTGCAAAAACCAACCCATCCAAAAGTCCTGCATCACCCAGAAGATCGACTTGTAGATGACGGCCATGGACATTTTGGACATGCGTTTGAAGGACCAGCGACCATGCACCAGAATGAGCCGCGTCAGATAGTGGAAGCGACCAATAGCAAAGTCTGACGCCAGCACAGCCTCCACGCCTTCCTTGCCGTACAATCCGATACCGACGTGTGCCGCCTGGATCATTCCCACGTCGTTCGCGCCGTCGCCGATCGCTAGTGATACCTTCAAAGGGTCATATTTGCGCACTAACCGCACCAGGTCGGCCTTTTGCTTGGGCGAGACTCGGCACGTGATCACTGCACGTGCCATTTTTGCCAGCACCATGAATTTTTCTGACAGGTCAGAGTCGAGCACGTACTGGAGTGTTGAGCCATCTACGACCAAACCAAACGACGTGATGTGCGTCTCGACCACATTTGAGTGGTCCAGACGTCCTTCGATTGCCTCCTCCAAAGAATCGCTCTTGTGACCGTTTTGTGCATACCTGCCATGTTTCTTCGCCCGTCCGGTCCCACAGTCGCCGAGGCAGCCGGGGAAAATCTGGAAAACAGACAAGGCAATTTTCGCCGCGCGAACGAATTCCAGCGCCGCTTTACGCAACGCAGACTTTCTCTTTCTTTTCTTTCCTTTCTCACCTTGGTCTCCGCTCACCGACTCGGATACGTTTGTGCCCGGAATGATACTATGGCCTTGCAGCTGGCGAAGCGCAGTCCAGCGGCCTAGGGTACGGTCGATCTGTGCCTCTGCGTCTTCTGCTGAGGTTTCATTGATGACAACAACGTCCATGTCTGCGTCGAGAATGCCGCAGCTCAACCCAATATTAATGGCCGTCTCCTGCTTGTCTCCAGTCGCCACCCAAGTTTTGATACCTGCCATCGCAAACTTACGAAGTGCCTCTGGTACAAGTTCTTGCAGTTTATCCTCGATCGCGGACGCACCAAGCAACGTAAGGTTACGCTCAAGTTGATCCTCGACCGTGGCCATAGCCTGTTCGCGTTCTGCTCCCAGCAAGCCCTGTGCAGTCGTGTATTGGTCGAGCCAGTCTGCAAAAAACTCCTCATCGATTTCTGCGTAACCCATGACGAGTGTGCGCAGCCCCTCAGCAGCAAAGGAGTCCAGAATTTGCGTCATCTTTTGCACCTCGCCCTCCTGACCATCTGCCAACCGATCAAAAATGACGTTATCAGCGCCTTTGGTGTACACACGCAGCGGATTTCCGGCACCCGAGGCCAGGCTGCTTGCTTTCTCTCGCAGAATGACGGACATGCGCTTACGGAGAGACGTAAACTCGATGACACCGAGCACTTCCCATTCCTCCCCGACCCCGAACGTTTTCAGTACCATGGCTGACGAGGAGCGAGAAACAAACTCTAGCCCAGCGTGATACGCCGCAAGAACGAGCGCCGCCTCGTCGGGGCTGGTCGCCTGATACACAGGTTCGTTACCAAGGGTTTCAATTACGGCATTCTTATCGCTGGCTGTCGAGCTGTGCTTTGCAAACTCTTCTGCGACAATTTTCTCATTCCCATTTACGTGGGGCGCCGGATCGCTGGAAGAATCCGCGTCGGAGTGTGTCAGAAAGTGCTCTTCTCCATGCTCACTGGGAACAGCCGGCGCATCGTCCTTGTGCAGCGACTCCTCCGCCTCGCCCTGAACGGTGGTCGCCTGTAGTTGAGCTGCTGCCGCGCTCGCTCTCTTTCGCGGGGACATCGCGGCGCCCAATTTTTCAAGACGCGCGCGAGGTGATAACGCCTTGCGTTGAGCGTCTTCCTCTTGCTGAATGGATGACTCGGGCACCACGGTGTGACACAAACCCAGCAGATGGAAGAAAAGCAGCGCAGCTTGCGCGCTCGCAGAAGAAGGGCGCTGCTGGTTTTGCGCAGATGAAGCTGAATTTGTCTTTGTCGCGGGAGAGGTGCTTCCTGAAGATTGAGAGCTCGTGTTCGACTGCTTGCGAGCCAGTGCAGCCGCCGTACCGTTTCCTGCGATTTTGTGATTATACCCTGACATCTGCTCAGCCAGCATGGCGTCGCGCATGGCAGCAATGCTGTATACCTCACAGTCCGCCTCGTAGACCTCCTTGTCCCGCTCTGCTTCGGTCGAGAACACCACGCCGTCCACAAAGCACTTTTTGAATACCATCTCATTCGCTGTGAGGGTCCCCGTCTTGTCCGAGAAAATATAGTCGATCACACCCAGCTCCTCGTTGAGCCCTGTCGTGCGCACAGAAGTCCACACGTCCAAGGGAGCATAGTACATTTTCCAGTCGCTGTGAATAAACACCGTTTGAGTCACGCGCACGAGCTCCATGGTCACGTAAAGCCCAATCGGAACGAAGCCAGCAAAGACGATCCAGTACCGCACAAACAGAGCAAACTTATCGAGCGAGCTGCATCCGATCTCCGAGTCGCCCGAAAGATACCAAGGCTGCGCACTGTCACATGAAGATGCACCCAGCCCAGAAAACAAACTCGTACAGAACAGCTGCCAGCACCAAGGCACAATGAGCCAGCGGTTGGCCGACTTTTCCAGCGTCGAGATCTTTTTTGGCGGGTCGCGCATGTTCTGCATCAGTTTGGTGTCTCCGCCTGCGTACACCACCAGTCCATAGCAGAATTCGGTGTTGCGCAAGGACGACCCGCGCACGAGAAGCGAGTCCGTTGTCGCAGCGAGCCGAAGCGTCTGGGACTCGTCACCAACGGACACTTCCAGTGTGCCACTGAACTGGTAAATGCGGTCGTTCGGCGCTTCGCACTCGAGCGTTCCCTTCAAATTCATCAGCGCCTCTTCAGAGCCGCTGTACGGCGCCAGCGGCGCCAAGCACGACTTTCTTTTGAGGTTGGTCTCTCCGTCCAGGTTCTTGGTCTCGACAAACACCACGCCGTCCAAAGATGAGCATGACAGCAGCAGCATGTCGGCGGGGATAAATTCCTTTGCATGGACTTTGAGAATTTCACCCACCCGCACGTTACCCCAGCGCACCTTGCCAGACTGGCCCAGTACCTGAGTCTGTGCTCGGTTCACCTTGCGATCTTGCCGGTATCGCTTCAAGTCCTCGATCGCCTCACGCACGCACGAAATGGTCAGCATGATGCCGAGCGTGAGCACCACGCCGTACCGCCCAAACCCTGTGACAAGCGAGAACAGGTCAAATGTCTGCAGAATACCCACAACCAGAAAGTAAAAGTTGGCCGGGCGACTGAACTGCAAATACAAAAACATTGGGAAGAAGGAGAGCACCGAGTACTTCGTCGTGGATACATAGTTCTTTGCAAACCCGGCGTTCTTCTCGTCCTCATTCAGATACACTACGCGTTTCTCCGGCGCTGCGTCCGGCACGAACCGCGAGGATATTTTTGACAGGCGCTTCTTCCACCGCTCCTTAGCCCGGCGCAGCGAGCCTGAGACTGAGCGAGCGATATCACTGTCAGCCCAGCTGGTGGGCGCCTCTTCAGGGCTATGGCTACCGTATGTGGCGAGCCCGTACACACCCTCGCGATCAAGCATGGTTGGTTGGGGGGGCTCTCTGCGAGGCTTCTACGCTCGGCGCCCAAACAACCGGTGCTCTGCCGGCGGTTCCCCGGCGGAGCGGCGCACTCGCACGCGCGAATGCACGGCCAATCTGCTGGCGTGTGCTCGGCCGCGGGTCCCTGCCAATCACTCAATTGCTCTCCAGCCCAACGCCGCTTTTACCACCTGCCGCAACTCGCACCGGCCCTGCCCGCCCAGGCCGAACCAGACTTTCCGTTCCGTGCGGCGCGACGATGCTGGTACTTCTGGCCGTGCACCTCCAATGCATGCAGAAGATCCGCCGGTAACCCCAAGTCCTCGCCAAGCCGTGCTTAACCGCGTTCCGCCCTACGCCTGCACACCTGCATGCACCGCGCGCGACCCGACGCACTCAGCTCAGACTCAGCTGCGCTGCTCTCTGCCACGACACACCTTGACACCCAGCCGCAGCCCCAAAACCCCCGCAGCGCCGACGTTGCACACACGCGCGCGCTGCTCTTCTACAGATGCAATCAGCCGTGCTCCCTGTATCTCTCGCGCGCTCCGCGTCACGACGCCAAGCTCCCTCTCCACTCACACAAAAATCCACACACATACACACACACACCAACAACACACCAAATCAGCACACACACTCCGACTTGTTCATCCCGCGCGGCCCGTTTTTCCTATCAACGCACGTACTCACTACCCACACAGAACTGAACACCCTCCGCCAACTCGCATAACAGCAGAACTCCTAATAATAGGAATAGGAATAGTAATAGGAATACGAAGAGTTGTTGCTTGTAGTTGGAGAGTGTGGTCATCACAAATAGTCCATTAAGGACGTTTGGCGTTCCGTGCTTATTGTGTGTATGTACCTGTTCACTTTCATAGACACACCTACTAGACTCACAAACGTGTTGGTGAAGATGCTTGTTCATGTGGAACGCGTCCCACTTGGAGCGTGCTCGTGTGGAAACAAGACGAGGTGACTCTGCTCACGAGTGAGTTTGGAAGGTTGTGTGGGTTGCTTCCCGTCGGATGTGGCCACTGGCGCGGGGAGCAAAAGTGGGACACCAGTGGAACGCGCGCGCAGAGTGCAGATGAGTAGGGTTGGTGCGTGGGTGGGTTGGAGGAGTGGCGTGACTGAGCGCGTTGGCTGGTGAGGGTGCTGTGGCGAGGTGGGTCGTGCTTCGTGCGGGGTTGAAGTGTGGGAGAAAGGAGACGGGCGTGTGGTGAAAGAGGTGGGGCGACACTCGTCACGCGCATTGGCGTCGTGATTTGGGGTCTTTGGGCTCTGTCGAACAGCAGCATGCAGGAGCGTGACGAAAGATGCGTGCTGCAAATCCACCTCAGAAGAGGTTGAGGACGCGTCGATACACACACAGATGTTTATATAAAGACACGCATGGAAAGGACGGCTGTACCGGTCGTATGATTCGCGACTCAAACTTGCTTCAGATATCTGTTTTCAGCCCACCGCGCAGAAAGCGCGTGCTATCCGCAGGGGCAGCCGCCGCGCAAAGCCGGCACTGGTTCTTTCACGAATCACAAGTTCTCGTTTCTTAGAACCGTTTCAGACAGTGAGCGTCCAGAGAATGTACGCGCGCACGCACAGCATCTACGTACACAACCCGTCACGCGGGCGCACGCGTTGTCGAGCTGCTTTCGCGGCCCATTATCACAATTGCCCCCATCGTTTGGGCTGGTGGCTCGTTCGTCCCGCGCCGTTCACGCAGCTGTGTCAAGCTCCACTCCGCGCACGTAGAGAACATTATTGCATCGTATCAAAATCTCACCTAGCTTGCCTGTGAGCACGTCGTCTACTATTTCCTCGGCGTCTTTCAGCAAGAAGTTCATATACGAGTCGACCGACACCAGAATACCGCGATACTCCAGCCCCCACTTCAACCGCACGGCCACGGGTTTCCCCACGAGACCAGCGAGAAACGGCTTGGGATTGAGAACAACAGGCCTTCCTGCTGCTGCCGCCGCCGCCATCAAACGCAGATTTTCAAGCCGCGCTGACCAAAACTTGACATCAATCCACGTTTATACGACGTGTTTCTTCGCTGTTTGTGGCGAGAAGCGATCCCTTGATCCGGTCTGGCCGAAGTGAGAGGAGGCTGCTCGCGCGGATCTGAGAAGTGAGCAAAGGTCGGCGAAGAAGCGATAGGACGGACGGGGGATATCTGCGCAAACAAATCACTTATTTATGCACTCGCTACCTACACGCCTTTACCGAACGGCACCTGATTCCGTGCAGACGCGGTCTCACTCATAAGCCGAAGGAACCGAGGCCGGGAAGAAGCTCAATGCATCGCACCTGTCCATCAAACGCACCGTGCGAAAGCACGCATCGCTCACGGCAAAATGAAAGATGACACTGGCGAAAACGCAAAGTAGCCTCCCGGCGATCGCAAAGAGTCCTCACTTGCACGAGGCTGTTTTCTGCTCCATCTCCAGTCAATCCGCCGACGAGGAGCGCGCGGGTAGCAGTCGCCAGTTTAGTACACGGCGCCGCCCTTGGTCTTCTTCTGGTCACCCAGCTCAAAGTGCTTGCAACGCTTCAGCACCGCATGATGCTTGTACTTGCACGCGGTGCACTCGAGCCTCAACACGATCTTCTTTGTGGTCTTTGCCTTCTTGTGGAAGACGGGCTTTGTCTGTCCTCCGTACCCGCTCTGCTTCCTATCGTATCGCCGCTTGCCCTGAGCGTACAAGCTTGCCTTGCCGGTCTTGTACTGGCTCACCTTGTGCAACGTGTGCTTCTTACATTCCTTTCCGGGGCAGAATGTTTTCCGGGTCTTTGGAATGACCACCATCTTGCCACCGCCGCGCGCGCACTTGTCCACACCCCTGACCGCGTCCAAACCGCAGCGAGTCCCACACACTCTCGCGCCTTCACCAACCACACCCTCCGTCGCTGTTCCTCTCTCTCTCCGAACTGTTTCACCTGTCTCAAATGCCCTGTACAAACAACCCAATTTAGATATAACCCCGAAGTGTTCCCAGTCTATTATCATGACACAGTGCTCTCCAAAGTCACCGCCGACGCAGCCCTAACAAACACCCCCTCCCCTTCAAACCCTCATGCTAACCTAGACCGCGTTTCCCAAACCCTCAACATAACCAAGTCTCCTCTTTTCGTCATGCTGACACTGTACTTCTCCCCTTCCTGAAACTGTACTTAGTCAGTGTACCTTTTTGTCTGGCTGGGGTGTGTGTGTTTTTTTTCGATTGTTTGGGTGTTTTTTTTTTTGGCGGGGGGAGATAATGAGGCGGGATGTAGTAAAGCGCGTTGATTTACAATGGTGTCGCTCGTGCGGTGTTGGAGAGCTACAAATTTGAAAGAGAGGGTGGAGCGCATGCGTGGATGTGGCAACGGAAGAACGACGCATGTGTGTGTAGGGTCGGGGAAGAAGGAGGGGAAGGAAGGAAGAGAGCGGACGGACAGGGAGGCACGTGAGGAAGGAGTGGGGACGCGCGCACAAGGACCGCATTGGTAAAGGTGGGTGGGTGCGTCATTGAGGTATCGAATTTATGAGGCGTGCGTGGGGATAGAGAGAGAGAGAGAGAGGGGGAGAGAGAGAAAGAACTGACGCACGGAGGCGCGTGGACGGGCTCACGAATAAGCGGGATCGTGGACGGGGCTCGTTGTTTCTGGGGGCTGGAGAGACATTGCGGTAAGCATAATGGCGGCATTTGTGTGTGGCTCCAGCTTTGTGGCTGGTACGCTTAGTATTCAGGGCACGGAGGACAAGGAGGCGCGAGGGTGTAAGTTTGGGCTCACGCGCTCGGCAGCGCTGAAGAGGCCGCGAGCGCTGCGAATGGAGGTGGATGAGGCGTATTCGCCTGGACAGGGCTTTAACCGCGGACCGCGAAGCACCCCGTTTCTGGACGCCATTAACTCGCCGACAGACATGAAGAACCTTAGCGTATCGCAGCTGCCCAAGCTGGCGCACGAGCTGCGCTGGGAAACCATCAAAGCCGTCTCCCAAACCGGCGGTCATCTCGGCGCGTCGCTAGGCGTTGTGGAGCTCACAGTAGCGCTTCATTACGTTTTTAACACCCCGGCGGATCGGATTGTGTGGGATGTAGCCCACCAGGCGTACCCGCACAAGATCTTGACAGGTAGGAGGCATAGGATGCCGACGCTGCGAAAGTATGGCGGGCTGTCGGGCTTCACAAAGCGTGACGAGAGCGAGTACGATCCCTTTGGTGCTGGTCATTCGTCGACAAGTATATCAGCTGCGCTCGGAATGGCGACGGCGCGTGATTTTTCCGGCAAAACGAACCACTGCATCGCCGTGATCGGGGACGGCGCGATCACTGGCGGCATGGCGTACGAAGCCATGAACCACGCCGGCTCGCACAACAATCGAGTCATCGTGATTCTGAACGACAACGGCCAAGTGAGCCTTCCGACGGGCACAAAGTCTGCGTCGGGGACTAAAGCCGCAGGCGCGCTGTCCGAGTACACAACTCGCATCCTCACGAGCCGCCCCTTCATGGATGTGCGCTCGGTGGCCAAGCAACTCACGAAACTGATGCCGTCGGAAATGCGTCAGATGGCGGCGCAATTTGATGAGTATGCACGCGGTGTGGTGCAGCAGGGCGGGACGCTTTTCGAAGAGCTTGGATTTTACTACGTCGGTCCGATCGATGGCCATAATCTCGACAGTCTGACGGGTGTTTTGCAGAATGTGCGCGATATGCCTGGCAACAAACCCGTGCTGATTCACGTCAGAACCGAAAAGGGGCGCGGTTACGCCCCCGCGGAGGCAGCGTTCGACAAGTACCACGGTGTCGGCAAGTTCAACGTGAGTACGGGCGTGCAGCAGAAGAGCACGGCCGCGACTCTTTCATACACAGCGATTTTTGCCAAGGCGCTGATCGAGCACGCCGCGATTGACCGCACGATTGTCGGCATCAACGCGGCCATGCCGGGCGGCACGGGCCTGAGCATGTTTGGAGACAAGTTTCCGTCGCGATGCTTTGATGTCGGCATCGCGGAGCAGCATGCCGTCACATTTGCGGCGGGGCTCGCCACAGAGGGCTATAAACCGTTCTGTGCTATTTACTCGACGTTCCTGCAGCGCGGCTATGATCAGGTGGTACATGACGTGGTACTGCAGCGCCTGCCGGTCCGCTTCATTCTTGACCGGGCAGGCCTGGTGGGTAACGATGGACCTACGCACCACGGCACATTCGACCTTGCATACATGGGATGTCTTCCGAACATTGTGATTATGGCGCCGTCAGACGAGCTGGAACTGCAGAACATGATTGCCACGGCTGTGGAAATCGACGATATGCCATCAGTAGTGCGATATCCGCGCGGCAATGGACTCGGTTTGGACGTGATTGCGCAGAAGTTTGGCACGCGGCGTTTGGAGGAGTCAAATGAGAACATGGGCCGTTCGCTTCCGATTGGAAAGGGTCGCGTTATCCGCCGCGCGACCAGTGGAAACAAGCCTTCCCCCAAGGGCAAGAGAATGTCGCCAAAGGTTGCCCTTCTCTCTCTCGGGGCGCGCCTTTTGAACGCCGTTGAAGCCGCCGAGGCGCTTGAGGAGGTCGGAGTACCCGTAAGCGTCGTGGACGCGCGCTTCATGAAGCCGCTGGACAAGGATCTGATCCTGAAGCTTGCGGATACCCACGACGTATTAATCACACTTGAGGAAGGCTCCATTGGCGGGTTTGGCTCGCACGTACTGCAACTGCTCACGCTCGAGGGCAAGCTTGACACAGGCAAGCTCAAGGTGCGTCCGATGGTCATTCCGGACGTATTTATCGAACAGGGCTCACAAACAGAACAGTACGAGGAAGCGGGCCTGAACACACACCACATTGTGTCCACGGCTCTGCGTTTGGTCGGCCGTGAGCAGGAGGCCATCAAGTACGCCAAGTCGAGCGCAATCGCGGTGAGCGAATCGACCATTGCTTAGAAGTACAATAATGGGAGATTGGCCGTAATGTAGGGCGACGAAAAGCAGGCAGTGCTGCGTCCGTGGCTCTGCCGGGGGAGCATACTTGACCCATTGATTCGCGAATGAAGAGGTTGATTTCTTGAATAATAGCCATTAAATGGAAAGAACGTCACCACGTGCGCGCCGGCGTGTGAGCGAGAGCGGAAATAACGCACACCCACGTGCAGAAGCAACCGCGCCTTCTTGATGGAATCAATCTATGTCTTGGGCTCGATGACTGTCCCCAGGCCGACGGATGGCGCCGCCGAGCTCCCAGAGGCCTCCTGCCGTATTTTTTCAGTGCGCTTCCGCTCCTCTGCTGCGATCTGACCCGCACGAGCCTTTTTCCACATGATATCGAGAAGGCGGCGCTTCATGTCGATGGCGCGCTGCCACTTCAGAATACGGTTGGGGGTGCAGAGCAAGTACTTGTCGAAGCTTCCGCCGTGCCTATGCTTGATTGTTCGCAGCACACTAGTCGCCACGCGCACTCGTGGTACTTTTTCGTCGAGCAGCTCGCTGTACAAGCCCTTTGTCACAATGTTCGGCTTCCACGTTCGCCGGATCTTCTTCCCACTGTCTGTCTCCTTAAACCCAAACCTGATCATCTTATTTCCGTATAGACCTTTGTACTGGCGCTTGAAGAGCGCACGGCCCCATCCCGCAAACACCTCCGCCATTTGCCCCGCGCTTTGGAACAACGAGAAGGACCGACACGCACCAACTCAACCACCGCCATCCCGCTCCGTCCTCGAGCCTCGCATGCGTTCATCCTCGCTCTGTCTGCTGTACCCACAGTACCTGTCACAAACCCTACTCTAATGCGGAAGCCACGAGGCCACTTCCTCAGCCAGCAGGATGTCCCGCGTGGTTGGCGCAGAGTATTTGGTGGAGAACAGTCTGACGAGAATCTTGAATTCGGCGTCGGCGTCGACGCTGAAGCGCGGCGTGCATTTTAGCGAACAGGCGACGTCCAGCAGGCGGCGCGTGAACGACGCCAGTTCCTGCGCTGAGGTGAAACAGAATGACTGGCGGAGCTCTACGTGACCCTCGTGCTCGTAAAGTTCCCATCTTGACGATACAGTCGCCAGCATCTCTCGGCGCTCAGTCTCGTCTTCATTGAGCTTCATGTTCACAAATTCAGGGTCGCGCGCGCGCTCGATGCGTGAGGGTTGCATGTAGACGACGTCGTGGCATCCGACTACCGCACTGCGCACAACGCAGCCGCTTTGCAGACTGCACGCGGTCACACCGACAATGGCTTGGATACTTTCAGACACACGATGGACCTGACTCGACCGCACAAAGTGGCCAGGTAACATGATGACGTCCAGAATCAAATGCCCGTGCACGGTTTCGAATGGAGCATCTTTCGTCTTCTGGAAACGCGTGCACACCAGAAACTCGGCATTAGGGAGGCAGTCGCGTAGAACACGCTCAATGTACGCTTTTGTATGGCGCACATTCAAGGGAAGAATCTCCACAAAAAAGCTACCAAAGCCTGCTGACTCTTTGTTCGTGTTGCTCCCACCGTCAACCACAACACCTTCTTCTGGTACGACGAGAATGATGTCTCTTGCGGCTTGCAGCGTCTGCACATCCATGCACAGTGATTCGCTGAGCGGCAGCGAAAAGTTGAGCGCGTGATCAACACGTTCGGCGGCCACCAAAGCCAGATCAATCCTGGACGCCGGCAGCAGCTCGGTACCTGATTGTGCGTCGGGTTCATGAACGCCATAGTCCATCTGCTGTATAAATACTCCCAAGGACGCCGCGCTCGGAACTAGACGCACATCCGCCAGCATACCGGCGTTCACTTTGCGATCCATCGCCTGTATGATCGCTTTTGTAATCTCCGTTCGCCCGACAAGCGCGATGGTATCACCAGGCGCAATCCATTCGTCCATCGCATCCTCGGCGAGCGAGCGAATCAGATCCTCCTGCTCTCCCAGCGGCTCTACTGCGCTCAATAAAGCTGGTGGCGTACGCGCACGCCGACAGACACCCAACCATGTAGTGCCATTGTCTTGTTGCAGACTCGTGCCTCGCCCGCGGCGCGGTACATCACATGTCCGCTGCCGGCTCAAAGTAATCAGCGATAGTGGAATGAATGCCATGCCGAGACGAGCTGCGCATGCGACTGGGCAATGATGTACCCAATCCCGGCTCAAAAGACACTCACTTGCGTTTATTCGTATCCAAACTCCAAGTCGGCTCCTCCGTCCGAAAGGCGCGGCGGTCTTGCAAAATATATTCAAGCGCGTGTAAATCAATGTGGAACTGGTGCTTCGAGTTGACGCGTTCGGCGACGGCCTGCTGCATGGCAGGACACACCAAGCAGCCTAGTGTTTTGCCTTCCTGCAATACAGCTTCACTGCACAGCGGCTCGGACTGTTCTGGTTCGGCGCCGCCCGGACCGAGTTGCGCATTCTCGCACGCGTACTTGGCATGGGTCGCCGCGTCGGCATACAATGGGTCATTAATAATTGGGTGACCCAATGCCTGCAAATGCACTCGGATCTGGTGCGTGCGGCCGGTGAATGGAGTGCACTCCACTATGGAGTAGTCACGCTCCGCCGAGTACCTCCGCACAACAAACGTCGTTCGCGCTGGCTTGCCCTGAACAGTGTCAACGTGCGCACGACAACTGCGCGCGTCATAGTTTAGCGGCAGAGTACATTCTACTTGGGCTTGTTCGACGCCACCAAACCTGCCGGCCACGCGAGCAAGGTACTTTTTCCGCACCAGCCCGTCTACGATTTGCTGCGTGAGCTGCTTGGCTGTCTCGGCATCCTTGGCCAAAATTAAAATGCCAGAGGTCAGCCGGTCAAGCCGGTGCACGCCACGAAGCTCTGTGGTCGAAGACTTCACGGCGACGTCAGCACACGGGTCCTTTTGCTTGCGCTGAAGATGTAGCAGAAACGAAAGAGAATTCTTCCGGTACCTTCCACACGGATGCGCTGGTACCGACGCGGGTTTGTCTACCACAAGCAGGTGCTCGTCCTCGTAAACAATGCCAATGGGGATATTCAACACGGCGCCTTCGTGGCGATGTGCAAGATGCACCACCCAATCTGGATCGCTCAGCACCAATGGCAGCTGGGTGACCACTGCGCCACGTATCAAGATTCGGCCGCAGCGAACTTCGTTCAGCCAATACTCGCGGTCATGGCCTTCTCCACCTAATTCCTCCGCAAAGACGTCTGCCAGCTCGCGCCCAACCCAGCGCCGCTTGCAGTTCGTGCGGTACCCAAACGCATACGGAACTGCGTACCGCAGCTTTCCGCACGCGGAGATCTGGTAATGTGACTCGTCCAACTCGTCCAACGCGGCCCGATGGAGGTCGTGCGCCGAGCGCTCGGCTTCGCGGTGAGCCTCGTTCCTTGATTCATTCAAAGCCTGAACACGTGCGCGTTTGATGTGTGCCTTGTGCTCGAGTTCAGCATCTGACGGCCGGGCGCCGCGGCGTACCCGGTCGTCAACTTCCCGCATTTTCCCTCGCCTTGAGCAGTTTGTGCTCTATTTTTTATTTTTTTTTGATTGCTACAATTTTGCCGCGACGCGTGCAAAGTCTGGCCGCCGCTTTTCCAAAAACGCGTTGCGGCCCTCTTGCCCTTCTTTGCTCTGGTAGAAAAGGCGCGTGGCCTCGCCAGCAAGCTGTGAGAGCCCCGCCTGCCCATCCTCGTCAGCGTTGAGCGCGGCTTTGAGGCAGGCGATAGCGGTTGGACTCTTGAGGACGATCTCGCGCGCCCATGTGACAGCTTCAAGCTGAAGCGCGTCCACTGGTACGACGCAGTTGATGAGGCCCCATTGTAGCGCGGTCTGTGCGTCGTACAGCTTGCAGAGAAACCACATTTCGCGTGCACGCTTTTGGCCTATCAGGCGCGCCATGTGCGACGAGCCGTATCCGCCATCGAACGAACCGACGCGTGGGCCACTCTGACCAAACATGGCGTTCTCTGCTGCGATGGTCAAGTCGCACACCATGTGCAAGATGTGACCGCCACCCACGGCATATCCGGCCACGGCGGCAATCACGGGCTTCGGCAGGCGTCTCATCATCACCTGCAGGTCCAGCACTTCAAGCCGAGGGACACCATCGCTCCCCACGTACCCAGACTCTCCGCGCACACTCTGGTCGCCACCCGCGCAGAACGAGCCGGCTCCCTTTCCGGTCAAGATGACGACGCGAATGCGCGGCTCATCGCGCACGTGCATAAACGCGCGCTCCATTTCTCGCAGCGTCTGAGGCCGGAACGAGTTCAGTTTATCTGGACGATTTATTGTGATGCGCGCTATCGCTCCGTCGTCCGCCGTCTCAAACTCAATGTCCACAAACACGTGCGCAAACTCTTCCACGCGACGCCATTCCGGCTCGACTCCATCGTTCCTGCTCAGCACCGTGTGCCGCTGCAGCCCGCTTCCAGATGCCGCTCTATCCTGCACTCCCATCTTCGGCGCATCGCCCATATTCCTCTCCCTCCCTCCTCTCTCTCTCTCTCAGTCCCTCTCTCTCTCTGTGTGTCTCTCTTCCCATTGTCTTCCTCTTCATGCAGCCGCCATTCTGCTTCACCAAGGCGCCGAAAATTCCACGAGATCGAGAAATGGAGGTACAGTTATTAGGGTTTTTTGAAGTGGACTGTACCCAAATCAGTAGAAGTACAGTTATCGTCAATAAAGGTACAGTTCCCAATTTTTTAAGGTTTTGCGTGTTGATTTTTATCAGGGGTTGCGTGTTGAGCGCGAAATCTCGCAGAGGCCGATTTTGGGGATGTGGCGAATGGGCGCGGGCCGGGCGGGAGGGACGACGACGGGACGGCGCGACGGTTGGGGCGTGTTTGTGTGTGAGCGTGGGTGCGTGGAGGTGGCGCGGCGGTGGGGGAAGAAGCACGACGTGACGGCTCATGTGCACGTCTGTGACTCATGCTCAGATACAGGCACAGGCTTGAACAGATGCGTGGGTGAAGAACGGGAGTGAGCGATCAAAGGTCCAGTTTCGAGCAGCCGAGAACCGTGTGCGTTTTGATTCGGGCTGGCGGGTAGGGCGTGACGGTGGGGAGTTTGTGTGCGTGTGATATCGCGACGCACGGGCGTGGATTCATTGATCTGGGCAGGCCATGGCGTTTGTCGGAGCGAACAGCACGCCGAATGTGGGCGCGTGCCTGCGTCGTGGGAAAGGAATATGTAGAGTCAGGACACTGGCGGGTGTGGCAAGAACGGCAAGAAGTGGTGTAAAGCTGCAAATGGCGAGAGAGACGGAGAAGGACGTGATTTTTTATGACGAAGCGCGGCTCGCATTGGTGCAAGGCGTGTATGCGGTCGCCGCTGCCGTGAAAGTGACCCTTGGGCCAAAGGGGAGGAACGTGGTCCTTCAAAGGCAAGGCGATCAGCTGCCACAGATCGTGAATGACGGAGTCACCATTGCGCGGGAAGTCGTGCTACATAACCACTTGCAGAATGTGGGCGCGACTTTGGTGGTCGAGGTCGCATCCAAAACCGACTTGAATGCCGGCGATGGCACCACCACTTCCACGGTGCTCTGTGAGGTGCTGGTCCGAGAAGGAATGAAGTATGTCCAGGCTGGAAGGTCACCCGTAGGCATCAAGGTCGGCATTGAGCGAGCGGTCAAGCTTGTACAGGACGAGGTGCGCAAGTATGCCAAGCAAATCTCCTCTTATGACGACTTACTCGCGGTAGCGATGATTTCGGCTGGCAATAACCCAGAGATTGGTGAAATGGTCGCAAAGGCTTTTGACCGCATCGGGAAAAACGGATCCACAACCGTCGAGGAAGGCAAGGGTCTCGTGGACGAAGTGTTTTTCACGGACGGGATGGAGATCAACCAGGGCTACTTGTCTGAGTACTTTGCGGACAAGCGCGGGCTCGTAGACATGCGCGATTGCCGAGTGCTGCTTACCGACAGCAAAATAGAAAACGTGGAGGAGCTAGTCGACTTGCTAGAGGATGTGGCCACAGAGGAGGTGCCCCTGCTCATCATTTGTGGGGACATTTCGGACGAAGCCTTGACATCGCTAGTGCTCAACCGGCAAAAGGGCATTCTGGACGTGTGCGCTATCAAGGCGCCAGGAGTCGGGAACCGACGTGCTGACTACCTCCGCGACATTGGTGCGATGACCGGGGCCAAGTTGTACTCCACAGAAGCTGGCCAGTCGCTTGATGCAATCAGCATGAGCGACCTGGGGAACTTGGAGCGTGCCCTCATGGCGGCGAAAGCAAGTAAGTTGGTCGCGCCGTCTCAAACACAAGATGCGGTCAACAAGCGCGTGGAGAGCCTGCAGAGACTTGCGGAGGAGGCATCCGACCCATCGGAGCGCGAATACATTCGCGAAAGAATAGCCAAACTGGCTGGCGGCATCGCGCGCTTCCGGCTGGGCGGGAACACAGAGGTCGAGGTGCGCGATAAAGCATTACGCTACGAAGACGCGATTAACGCGACGCGCGCTGCGTTGATGGACGGCATTGTGGCTGGAGGGGGCGTCGCGCTTGTGCAGGCGCGCAAAATTTTGCCGGACATCATCAGGACGTGGGACGATGAGGATGTGCGCTTTGGAGGTGAGATTGTTTACAAGGCACTGTTCACGCCGTGCATGCAGATTGCGTACAACGCCGGTCAGGACGGGGACGTGATTGCAGAAACGGTCGAGCTGGAGTGCGAGCGCGGGCATGGTTTCAACGCCAAGACGCTAGAGTACGCAGACATGATGGCGACGGGCGTGGTGGACCCGTGCCGAGTCACTTGCGCCGCGCTGGGTGCTGCGGCGTCGGTCGCGGCGTTGATTCTCACGACGGACTGTCTGGTTGTGGAAATCCCCAAGCCGCCGACTGCCGAGGAGCTCGCCGCCATGGCAGGCGCAGGCGAGTATGTGTACGGCGACGAGTTTGGCGGGTAGCGCGCGCTAGCATCCCAGACCAAGTTCAGGGAGTACAACCCGACCGTGAGTCCGCGCCGAGGCGACGCACCACCATTTCCCTCTCCTCTTTGACCCGCGCCGTGCACATTTTGAAGTAAAGAAACCTGCGAGCCAGCCTAGATCAATCAACATGCGGTACAGTTGCGTACAGTGACCGAAGCGCAGTGGCGCTCAAGCCGCGAAACATACATCAAAACGCGCTGTTTTGCTATGTGATTTGCGGAGTGGTTGAGAAGCGCGAAGAGGCGAACGCTGCGAGTGGCGGATGGCAGGCGCAGAAAGGTTGAGCGGTGTGTGCGCGTATACTCGAGTGCACGTGTGAGGGTGTGTGCGTGCGTTCGTGTGTGTGCGTGCGTTCGTGTGTGTGCGTTCGTGTGTGTGTGTGTGTGTGTGTGTTTGTGTGTGTGAGTGTAAGGAGAGGGACGCCGCCGAGGAATCTGTGGCTGGCCGCGTCGTTGTGGGTGTGCGTGTTTGTGTGTGAGAGCGGAAGCGCGGACCGAGATGTTTTCGTGGTTCTGGGATATCTTGTCGTACCTGGGACTGTGGTACAAGGACGCGAAGATCCTGTTCCTGGGCCTGGATAATGCCGGCAAGACCACCTTAATGCACGTGCTGCGCGACGATAAAGTGGCAGTGCACGCGCCCACGCAGCATCCGACCACAGAGGAAGTGGTCATTGGAAAGGTGCGCTTCCGCGTGTCCGATCTGGGCGGGCATAGAGCGGCGCGCGAGCTGTGGGCAAGCTACTACACAAGCGTGGACGCGATAATCTTCATGGTGGATGCCGCCGACCGGGAGCGATTCCCGGAAGTCAAGAAGGAGCTCGACCAACTACTAGCCGACGAGGCGCTGGCTGACGTGCCATTCCTCATCTTTGGGAACAAGATCGACTTGCAAGAAGCCGCGCCAGAGGACGAGCTGCGGCACGCACTGGGTCTCATCCACCTCACCACAGGAAAAGGCACCACAACAACTAAGGACATTCGCCCCATCGAAATCTTCATGTGCTCTGTCGGACGCAAAATGGGCATCTCGGAAGGCTTCGAGTGGCTCAACAACAATTTGTCCATCTAACGGCATGTCGGCTTTTTGTCATACCTTAATCTGCGCTGGACGCAAGACCTACACGGGATTGCTCTGCGGGTCAGGAGGTCCTCGTACCTTCCCGGAGAAGAGCCAATCACCGGAGAAAATCCTAGAAAGCGGATCGGGGAAAAAGGAAACAGTAAAGACGACCATGACTTTCGTTAGTGCAGGAATGGCATAGCACTAGATGCCTCTTTCGGCAGGCTCTACGAGGGAGGCCCACTATCTCTCTCCGGATTCGAGGAACCTCTTCTCTGGCAAACGCCGCGCTTCGTCGGAAGCCAACAACGAGAGCTGACCCGAGGCGGTACGCAGCGCCAGCTGTTGACAGCCTTATGTGCTGCGTATACCAGGACATCATCCTTGACTTATGACTCGCCATGGTCGTCATGCAGGTCAATGCCCCACGTCATCGCACAAGAATGGGTTCATCGCCTACCACTTGCCATGCTCTGGCAGCATCTTGGCGAAGGCGACGAAGACGTGGCTTCCGCATGCGAATGATAGAAAGAGCTTTGGAGAGGCTCATGCAGCGAAAGAGGAGAAGGCGAGATCACAAGAATAGGACATGGTGCCTATCATGGATCTGTTAGGCACACGAACTGGCCGAAGAGCCGCGGCGAATGGCTCTCTGCCCCGACTTAGGTTCAAGCTATGAATGGCGCATTTGCTCACGACGCGTTGGACGCCGACATGAGTGCAAGGCACGGAATGGCTTTAACTCCCAAACCGTCATGGGCGCTCGAGAATATTGATTCTCATGCAAGCTGTCATACCTTCGCTCGGCGAGCGACCAAACTCTTTCCTCAATTTTAATTCCTCTTGGTGCCTCGACCGCGAGAGGTGAGGATGTGCCAGAGCCTCACAGCGCACTACCCGAGCCGCGCCGCAACGCTGCTTCCAAGTTGGACGCTGCGAAGCAGATGTGCAAACTCATTTTTCCTCTAACCGGACGTTCTGTAGTGAACTTCTAGGGCACATTAGCGATGTCTTGAGCGAACACGGGGTTGGGCTGCGCTCGACAAGGGCTCGAGAGTGCAGAGGGGGAAAGACCCGAAGCAAGTTGGAATTCGTGAAGCATTGCATGGGCGCATTGGTTCACCTACTGCTCGTGCTGTTTGTGTTTGTCGTCCTGCTGAACCTGTACGCAAAAGTCTGTGACCCTTACGCTGTGGAAATTGCAAGCGGGTGTCGTGCGCTTGGCTCGCGCTTGGTGAGGAAGAAAGGACAGAGGTCGAAAGCTTGCGACGGCGTAAGTAGGACAGGAAGAATGGAGACGCGGTCCGAGTATACGTCGGAGGCGAAGGATGGCCCAGTCGCTATCAAGGCGGCACTGTCGAGCACAGCGCAGAGCGCCGCGAGCGAAGTGAAAAATGTGGTGATGTTGCTTGCACGACCATTGCTGAATCTCATAGACGTGATTGGGAAGGATGGTCTCCGCGCCGCGGTCCAGAATACAAGCCTACTTGTGCGCTGCAGCATGTCTGCGGTGATCCTCGTTTACTTGGCGCTATTCGTAGTGGTGAGCGCCACAGCACTCGGCATCTTCTTAGCTGTCGCGGCCCTGTTGTTGACCGTGCCTGTTCTCGTGATCGCGTTTGTTACCGCGCTTGTACTGGGGGCAGCACTTTTCATCTCCGTGGGCGTCATGTTTTGGCTCA
This sequence comes from Porphyridium purpureum, assembly GCA_008690995.1. Lineage (NCBI taxonomy): Eukaryota > Rhodophyta > Bangiophyceae > Porphyridiales > Porphyridiaceae > Porphyridium > Porphyridium purpureum. Next base: position 1,097,156 of record VRMN01000002.1, on the reverse strand, counting down.
TTGTCGGTTCGTTGTTTGTCTCGCAGGCATATCGTGTTGTGAGTATGCTTCTGGATGTCGTGCGCGACAACACTTCGGCAGGTGTGAAACACGAGTAGGCCACGACTGGCATTTAGCTACCGCTTGGCCAAGTATAATGTTCCTTGCTGGTGTGAAGATTTCAATGAGAGGCTCCTTTCCCAAAGTTTCTCCCGGAGTCTCAGTCATATAAAAAATAAAGGACACTGATACAAACGCATACGTGCGTGGATGCGAACGCAACAGTGGGTACCATCTTGCGGGACACGCGTGCTGTGCTCATATGTATCGGGCAAAGCATGTTCAGACGACGCTATGTGGCATTCCGGAACGTCTATACCAGGTAAGTTGGCGCTCAAGCACAGCTTACAAAATTACACGTCCGTGCCCAGCGGTATACAAGCCCAGACCCCCGCGAGTGGCTTACGGGTTGTGAGCATCGGCAAAGATGCCCCCTTCCTGGATTCAACCAGGCCTGAAACCGAAGTCCATTCCACTCCGTGGGATAGGCTGCGGCGTGTTCTTGCTGCCATCCGCAATGGTAGCTACGCAGCCATACCATGGCCAACTAGCACTTGTCGATACAAACAACCTCACATACGCGGCTCGTGGGACACAAACTACTGAGACCGTCGCGGACGGCCTGAACAAAGTGAAATGCGTCTGCACGTCCACGTGGATACCAATTCTGACGCTCAGTATTCCATCAAACACGCACAGGACAACCGACACTTTCTACCGAGCGCTGCGAGCTCAGCTCAACGCACAACTCTAGCTCTGGGCCTCGCGTCGCGTCGCGCCATGGTATGAACATGTGTTCACACACACGACGCATTAGGCCCGCACCGCGTAACCTTACGCGACAATGATGGCGCCACGACTCGGCTTGTGGATTCCAGCGGCATTCACATGATCCCTTTCGGTTTCACCCATTTCGGCAGTTGGCTTGCACCCGACTGAGCACTTACCGCGGCTCGCACGAAACCCGTCGCTCACCTTCCTCTTGTGAGAGACTTTCCGTCACGGAGCAAACCTGCGCCACAGACCGTGCGTTCCACGGCGGGAGACGGAAGTTGCACGGAGTGGGAGGACTGACAGGGTTCAGAGGCGAACAGGAGAGGTTGCGCGATGGAGGGCATAGGATTTGCCGCGAATTACGGGCTGCCGCTGCGCGTGCCAGACCAGAGGCTACATGTTCACTCTTTGAGCTGGTCGAACCCGGCGGTTGAAGCGCGTGCGGCGTCTGGCGTCTTGATCGGCCCCAGCATTCGTGCTGGGAGGAGGTACCGAATGCCGTCCCAGAAGACTAGGACGCGGTCAAGCTCCGTCTTGATCACAGCGATGTCTGGCGATGCGGTGCTACCACAGAGCGATGTGGCAAAGCTCGCAGAGGCGCACGAAGAGTATATTCGCGAACAGTGCGCGGCCGATCCGCCAAGGTACCTTGCTGCAACGCTTCGTGCGCTGGAGCTGAATGGTGAAAAACTGTGCACAGAAGCAGGCAAGCGCGAAGCGGACCACCCGTTGGTTATTCCACTCGCGCGAGACGAGCAGACTGGCGCGGTCAGCGCTGGGCTTCTGCGATGGCCTACGCCACCGTCTGGTATGGACATGCCGTTGGTTGCAACATCGCTTGTCGGGCCTGGCCAGCTATGCCATATTGCCAACTCGTGCGAGCTGTTCATTCGCAGACAGCTAGCTTACTATGATTTCCTTGAGCTGAAGGAGGAGTTTACCGAGGCTGACAAACTAGCACCGGGCCTCTATGATGCCGGGCAGGTGATGAAATCCGGCATGGGACTGCACAAGTACTTAATGCTCAACGTGGGACCATTCATGGACGTGCTGCAAACACTCGCCAGGGGGCACTTGGACCGAGGCGACGAGCAGTCAGCTCTCATCACGTGTGAGAAAATGGCTCAAAGCTTTCCTGGTTGGTCGCATGCGCACGCATTTCATGCACGCATGCTCGCGTCCATGTCCGACCGTGAGCTTGAGGCGCGAGACGCGGCGCGTTTTGCTATTCATCTTCCGCTGATGACGCTGGACGAAGACCTCGACAAGGTTGCATCGCTCGCTGGCTTCCAGGATCCGACCTCGTTGGGTACAATGTTTCGCGGCTTGTCGCTTGACCCGCGCGAATCCGAAGTGCAAGAAGGCAAGGCTCCTGAGCAAGTATCACTTGACCGCGCAGCTTACCTTCTGGACCGCATGGTTGCAGAGCGTACCGCTTGGAATGCGGAAGCGAAGAATGAGCTCGCCGAGCTGTACGAGCAATCTCGTCTGCCCGAAGTTGCGCGCTTTGTGCGGCTCTAGGAACAGAATAGGATACGATAGAGGAATAAAGAACGGCATCAATACTGTCGCAATGTGAAAAGGACGCGACACTGGCGCGGCGAAATGCGACGTGCGAAGAGGACCAGAAGCTCCTCCAAAGCGTCCGGGTCGTTTCGTCCGAGGACGGTCAAGCAGGTTCGCATACCCTCCCCCCATTCATAGTTTACGTCGGCTCCGTAAAGTATCAAATCCTTCATCCCGAGCACGTCAGCAGAAGAGGCAGCGGCAATCAAGCAAGACATTCCCTCTGTATCTCGCGCGTCTGGATCCGCGTGGCCGGCCTGGAGCAGCTGTTGCGCAATCCGCGGACAAGAACTGCCCGCGCAGTGCTTCAAGCTCCAAAGCAGCGGCGCATCGCCAACGTCTGCGCGTGCGCCGCGCATCAACAACGAGTGGACTATTTCCTCTGATACATGCATGACCGCGTACATGAGCGCGGTACAACCTGCCTGATTCACATGATTCACGTCGACTAGCTGTGACTTCAGCAAATATTCGACACATTCTGCGTTTCGCGTCAACGCGGCTAGCATAAGTGCGGTGGAGCCCCGCCGATTCATGGCGTTCACGTCAGCACCAAGCTCGTCCAGTAAAGTTCGCATCACTTGAATCTGCCCCTGAGTCGCGGCGACACCCAGCGCTGGGCAGCCGCCGTATGCGCCTAGCAACGCATCCACGTCGACGCCATACTCTCGGACACTCGTCCGAACTTGCTCCACATTCCCGCTTCGCACGTTCTGCTCCAAGCGGTCCAGGAGTTCGCTGTCGGAGTGGCGCGTGCTACGCGCGCGCTTAGACATGGCACTGGAGCATTATACGCGTCGAAATCCAAACATTTTTAGTTTTCCCGTTCGCCAGTCATTGCTTAACGCTACGAAACACACGGCTCGTATGTACACAGGCGCTCCCCTAGAAGTTCAAGACATACACGTTGCCTGAGAGCCGGAATGTGGCTATGATTGAAGTCAAACTCGCGGTCGTGTCCCTGCCATTCGATGCTCTCCGCAAACATGAGCATGAATACACCGCAACTGCCACCGTCGCGCTGGCGCGGAAGATGACGCAACACTTTCCGAGGCCACGACGAGCAACTCCACGGTCCTGCAGCGCGATTGAGGCCCGACTCGGTCGCTCCAGGATGCTTATTATTTACCTCGTCGTCGAGCCACCGTGCTAAGGAAGCCATCACAAAACTTGAAAGCGAGTCCGGGCTTGACATCGAATCCAAGTAGTGAATACTTTGGCGGCGCATGTTGATAGACACGAGTACCCAATGCGTGTTTCCGAGATTGACGGGAATGAGTAGAATGTCAGTGCTCAGCACGTCCACCTTTGCGCGTGTGGTCCAGCGTCGCACGCCGTCATAGTCGTATCCAGCCTTTGTCGCATTCAGACGCGCATAGAAAAAACTCGTGAAGCAGTACACTCGCTGCACACAAGGCCTGGAATTATGCCCGCAGCTCGCATTCTCTTCCCGTCGAGCCGCGTTGCGCGCATTCAACAATGCCACGTAGGAATTCACAAGCTCATCATTGAGCCAACTGCTCCCGCGGAGACGACACATGTCTTCTCGTTGAAGCGTGATTTTCGCAGCTTTCACTGTGACAAGCGGGTACTTTTGCGGACCGCGGAAAGCCCATTTCAAGACGTCGTTCAGCTTTTCTCCCGTTGGTGGAGCGAGCCGTTCAGTCCTCCATCTCATGCGAATGGATGAAACTTGGCTGGCGAGTCCACAGAAGGTCTCGCGGTCTGTGCGAGTCACGGACAGCGAGCCCAACCGCCGAAGGGCATGATCCAAGCTGGCTTGCGCGTGCTCTTGCTTGTCGCCACGCAAGCTCATCACAGGCTCCGTAAGGTCATCCTCGCTTTCACTGCAGCTGACAAGATCAATCATATCGACCACCTTGGCCGTGTTGGGCTGGACGCTCGCCCTTCTCGGAATGTGTTCGCGCCTGGATATGGACGTCGGCCTGATCAACGTGGCCTCACTCGATGGAGAGTTAACCGCTTCAGTTCCACTACTGGATACTAAATCGACTGTGTCGAGCGATTGCATCAAGGCGCGGCTTTGGTCTCCGCATCTTCGCGTTCCTGCAGGCTCACGTTTCGGGCTGGTGTCACCGTCTCTGTTTGCACTGCCATCCCTCACTTCAAGGCCTGTATTGTTTGCGCCGAATTGACTGTCCAGCGCCATCATACCCTCGTCAAGCATACGGTCCCACGCCCAAAATGCGGACCGGGACGGTCTCGTTCGCCGAGGAAGCGGGACTGCTGTCAACAGTGACGGCCAGACGGGCGACGCGACTCTCGGATTTTCTTGTTGCTTCTCCTTTGCGGTTTCTGCCTTCAGCTCCGGTCCTCTATTATCAAAGCTCGCAAGCCGGCGCGCCGCTGCGGCCAAGGAGTTGCCCGCTGCACTGATATTGCTGTGTCCTCTGTCGAGAGTACGATTCCTGTAGCGCAGTTTGCGGAGAAATAATTCACGGATGCGCCTAATCAAAGGGCGCGGCTTGAGCGACGTGTTCGGAAGCGTTCTATCTTGATGCGGTTTTTGCATTATCTTCTCGCACAATGCCTTGGCGCCACCCGCCGTACCCGCATTTTCTTCTTACACCCTCTTACTCTCTCGTCGGTCACTCAGCAGTTCCCTTGCGAGTCTCTGCTTGGCCGTGTAGGAAGGACTCTGACGCACCCACATGTGCTGCTGGTTCTGCTGTCTTGTCCACAGTGTGGGTTTACCAGTCGCTCCTAGACAGATTCGTGCAGTCTTCCCGCCAAGCTTCGTATGCACTTGTCGTTCTCTGCGCATTGCCGGAAGGCTTGAGATAGATGCAAAAGGAAAGTCATGCAGAATGCCATCGTCAGCCAGGCAAGGCAACTGTGAGCGGGTTCTTGTGGAGAAAGGCAAAGCTAAAACTCAATTTTACAAGATAAGAAGCCTTGCAATTTGTTCCGCCACTGCCTGTGTTCGCGCCGAGACACGAGCCGCGTTTGCGACAGCAATCGGTACGTTGAGCTCATTGGCCAGCGCAACAGCTTCCTTGTCGTCGTACATACAAGTGCCCATTGCGACCATTTGCCGGAACACGTGGAGCTCGACCGTATCGAGGTGCGAATTGAGAAGCTCAGTGATGCACGCCAAAAGCGCCCCTTTCTGTACGGCACTCGCCTTGGCGCCGTGCAGAAGCGTCGCGTAGTTCCAAACCAGACCCGAGAATGCTTCGCGAGCTTTGGCATTCTGGCTCGCAGCCATGGGCCGTGCGGCCCGCAAGACGCGCTCCAGGTTGGCTTGCATAAAATTCACGCTTAACCGGCTGATGAACAGGTTGCAGAGGAATCTGCCACTCATGATAAGCACTGGCGGCGGTGCATCGGCCATTTGCGCGAGCTCTAGTACGCGTTCCAACACGGCGCCTTCGCGCTTGCCGAAAAAGTATGCCACGCCTGACGGCCGTGACACAATTAGCCGAGCGAGGTCGAGCACAGGGAAAACAACACCTACTGGACGCTGCAGCAGAGACTCAACTGCCGACATTTGCTCGTCCATGAGCGCTGTTTGCGACGCATCCGGTGCGCTGAGCGCAGCAAAGAGGCCGGCGAGCGCTGTACGCGTCGCATCATCAATCTGAGGCTCCCCATCATACTCCAAAATCTTTCCATGCATTTTTTCCAGCATATCGCTGTGCTTGAAGAGCACAAGCTCGTGCAAGTTTGGAATGTATTTGATGGGGGCGGCTGTGGCGGCTGAAGGCGATGTTCCCGCCGCAGAACCGCCTGGCCGATATCGTCCTTCTGTCAGGGGACTTCCATCCGGAATGTGCCCGCCAGTCGCCGCTGCCGGCGTCCCAGAAGACGATGGAATATACCTGCTGCCACCAGTCAGCGGGTCGGATGCGGCCGCATTTGGCCCAGACGGCATCAAAGCAGATGGAGGAACCTGCTGTTCAATGAAGTTTGCGATTTGGTCCAGAAATTCCTGAGACATTTCGTTATCTTCGATAAAGCGCTGCGCTGCTGTGTACGGGTTTTCGCCCGTGTTGTATCCAAGCTTCAAATGCGGTCCATTGGTGTCGACTTCGACATCGAACACGAAATCAAAGGGAACACCATTAATTTCTTTCGCGCCATTACCGCTGCCGCTGCTGTTGGGATTGTCGACCACGTCACCGACCTTGCTCCAGCTTTGCGAGCTCGATTCCCACATGTGCACCTCTGCGACGCCCGTTGCACTGTTCTTAATGATTTTGTTCTCACCCTCCCTTTTCCCAGGCACCAGAAGAGCGGTTTCGTCCGGCAACTTTGACACATCCACGCCGCCGATGGTTTGCGAAGCAACCTTTCGTTCTTTGATTGACGCTTCGTACTGCGCCAGCACTTCCTCTGGTGCCACGCGATCGGCGCGGCGTGTGAATACGCGCACAATTTGATCCGAACAGCCCGTCACCAGGTCATGCTGGTTCGCGTCAATGCACGACGCGATAGACCACACGGTACCCGGATGTTGCAGGCTTTGCACCATGTTTAGTTCGGAACCAGAGCCGTCGTCTTCGATGACGCGCAGTGTGCTATCCTCCCCACCCGTATGAATTTCAACGAGACCGTCAGGCAAGCTCGAGTATCCGACGCTCAGTGTGTAAATAAAATGGCCACCGTGAACATCCGACAGTACTCGAAGTGGCTGGATCTGCACCTCTTGTTTTGAGACGCGAGTCACGGTCCATGTCCGCAGCCACCCGTCGTTCGCCACGGTTACAAGTACGCTCTTGTCGCTGTTATTTGTGCTCGGCGGTAAGGCCCGCACGCCACGAATGACATCCTCATGTGCGTTTTCCACTACTGCGACGGGCATTGTACCGGGAGGGCCGGATTCGGAAAGGTTGAATGCGCAGAGTTTCTTGTCTGCGCCAACCGTAAAGAGAAGCTCGAGTCGCTCGATGGCGCAAGCATCCCATACGGGCGCCTTGTGCGACGAAATCACGGCATCACACTTGAAAATTGCACTTGCACCCTCACGTTGCACGCTCCACACTCGAGCCGTGTGATCCCACGAGCAACTCACGAGACGATTCTCGCCTAGGACTTCCAGCGCGCAAATCGCTTGCGAGTGCTCAGCTCCCACGCCCAGCGTGACGCCATCCGCCACGTCCCAAGCGCGAAGCGTCTTGTCCGCAGATGCAGACACAAGCACCTGCAAGCTTGGCAGGTACCTCAACGCGTTGACGTAATGCTCATGACCATGCAGCACATGTTCTGCGTGGTACTGGGCGGCGCTTTGATTTCTGAGCTGTTCACTATCCTGATCTTCCTGGCTTCGTATGTCCAGCCCGCTCTCCTCCTTCCACACGACGACCAACTTGTCGCGCGACGCGGACGCAAACCTACCCGGGCCCAGCCATGTCACACATCGCACATCGCCGGTGTGCAAGCTCAGCTCGGCGCGCAGCTTGTACATGGCGTTCACTGGCGTCCCCATGAGCGACGATTCCCCGTCAGTCAGCCCGTGCGATGGATCCGACAACCGCCGCGCGTTCCGGCGATCCTTGGCTTCCACCTTTGTGTCGTCGCACTTAACGAGCAAGCAAGGCACGAACCGAACAAACAAGGGACCGTTCATTTCTCTTATAAAATAGTGATTCCACGTTAAACGTTGGCGCGCTGTTGTGGGAAATGTTGCGCCGTGCTTGAGGAGCATCTGCTAGGAAGAGATTCGCGGCTCAGGACGCATAATCGACACCCTTGCGTGGCCGCGAAAGATCTGAGATGCCGGCCGTCCATTGCGGGCGCAGAAACGCGGCTCTAGTGCACCTCGTGGGACAATTCATTCCGACGCCATGACGCGTAACCTTCGTCCTTCGGCACAGGCAAAAGAACGCGTTGCAAGCATTCGTGGGGCGGGCTCGAGCATATAGGCCAAGAGTACCGATCTGGGCATTTCAAGAACACCGTTCTCCTCTTTTGGACCGTTCCTGACGCGTGCAGGCACATCCACAGTTGTTTGAAGGCTGACGGTGAGACACTCGAAAGGAGGAATCAAAATTGTACTGTGCTTTTGAAGGAGCGCCCAACATGTTTGATCATTCTGCACTGCGCGTTCGCAACGCAAAACTAGGGAGGCAGTGAGCCAAACACATGAGTGGGGCAACATTTCAGCTCGTCTGCCACTGATTGTCGTTAGCAAGCTAAGGAACATTTCTTCGGCCAGGCGGCTTCAGCCAGAATGAATGAGGTTGGCCTCAATTGTGGTCATTCTCGATAAGATCTTTCGCATGAAAGGGTCCTATGGTTTTACCAAGCTGCGTCTTGAGCATGCGGAAGAGATTCCTGGTCATTTGGCCAAGAGACTCCAGTAGTGGCAGATATATGGCTCGGGGCGCCCTAATGCGAAGGGAAGGGCTCATCTTTATTTATGGAGGGCACCTTCGCGGTTGCAAATCATCTTTCTCAGCTTCGTGAGGATATTGTGCTAGCTTGCTGTCGCAAAATACTGGGCACGGCTCTGTTGTTGCATTGGCACGACGTGAGGGTGTACGTCTGTGGCCGCTGAAGAATTTCGCGAGCGATGAAAATGCCGGGCTTTAAGCCTTGCCAGCGTACTTGCCGGAATGCACTACCGTCGCAATTTTGCGGGAGCTGCTCGCGCGCAAGGTGTGCACGGTCGCGCGGCAGCTTCAGAATGTGCAGGAGCTCAAGAATACAGAGGCTCTGGCTCGGAAGATTTGGCGAGCCGACACTGGCCATGAGCTGTACGTCAACAAGATTGCATCCTCGACTGCGTCTATCTTCGACGCGCTTATGAGCAAGCAAACCGGGATTCATTCCGATTCTCCGCGGGCCGAATGATCTTGCCCCTGCCCTGTGACAAGTCCTCAAACCGCCGTGAGCTTCCGCGGTACACTTTCCACAGAACCCCTCACAGTTTTATAGTAGACTGGATCGTTTTTCTTAAGACAAAGTATCGCCACGCATTTCGGTCATGGTTTGCTATGATGTGCGTGCTCGCTCGCTCAACGGGCTGGAACCGATGACTGTACACTGCTACCGGACTCGCTGTACACCCGCGGTTTCCCAAACGTTTTTCATGTTGTGAGCTGAAGGGTACGATGCACGAGCAAGCAGCGCGCGTGGTGGACGTGGCTACTTGCCGAACAGGCCCTTGCGCATATTGCGCTGCCGCGCCTTCTTCGCCGCCTCGTCGCCGACGTCCTGCCACTTGTCCTTCTTCGCCTTGCCGGCGCGCTCTCTCTCCTCCGCGGCGGTGTGCTTAACCGGCTTCGCCTTCTTCAAGCCGTGGTTCGGCAGCTTTGCCTTGGCCGTGGCCTGCGCGCCGACCGAGCCAATGCCTGGCGCTGGCTTCGCCTCCTTCGCTGCTTTCGACTTCCCGAACCATCCCATTCTCCTGGTCCGCGCCGAGCGACTGTGCCGTGCGCGCGTCGCGTCGGTCCAGCATCCATGCCACCAGCACCGGCACGGACTCCGGCTGCTCTTTATAGCCAGCTCACCGCGTGCTTCTCGCCAAAGTGGCTCCGAACCCATGCTTACACTAGTCATATTAAAGCCGTCCAATTTACAAGGGTGAATCTTTGAGCCGTTGAACCGATAAGGAACCGTTAAAGTTCGGGACGGCGTGGAAAAGGTTTGGGTAGTGGTAGACGGGATGGAGTGGGTGTCGAGAACGCCAATGACCCAGGAGAAGAAGCTGGGATGGATGAGCGCGGAGGGGCATCACAAACGCCGCCGCCCTATACTACATTCAAAAACCGCGACCCGGCTCTGCCGGAATGGACAGAGTTGTGGGATGTATGGAAGACCGGGTTTTGGGTCGCGGCCATGCTGATTGTCGCGGGCTTGCTGCGTGTTCTGTTTCGGACAGGCGAGGTGCTGTACCACTCGCGGAAGCACAAAAGTGCGCCGCACTTATTTCATTCGTCCGTGTGGCGCCGGCGAAAGCGAGGCACAGGCTCCTGGCTGTTCGCGAGCTTGGTGAAAATGCGCGAGCGCGTGCGAACGCTCTTTGAGCGAGAAAAGTTTTTCATGCTCTATCTGCCATACATTCGCATTCTGGTGTCTAGCGCGGTTTGCGTGCTTTACGTTGCCGCCACGTACTGGAGGACCGTACCTCTGTTGCTCGCGCGCATCGAAATGCTGGTGGGAATTTTGCTGTTTTTGAGACTCGTGCTCAAGTTCATTGTGAGCAACCAGCCACTCCTCTTTGCATGCTCGGCTGATGTAATTATCGAGTGCTTTTCTCTCGTGAGCCTCATGCAGTCGCGTCCAGGTCTATGGCTGAATTGGAACTTTTTCCAGATGGTCCGCGTTGTGAAATTATGGTCGGAGCTCGATCATCGCGGTCTCGTGCTCGTCAAGTATTCCAAGCTGCAGCGCTTTTACGTCAAGCTTGCTATTCAAGTTGCCGGATTCATCTATGTGGTGGCAAGTGGCGCGCAGCTCTTTGAGCTTATGGGCGACCCAGCGGCATCAATTTACAAGGAGATGTACGCGTTCAATTGGGCCAATTCGCTATATTTCACGGTCATTACGATTACCACCGTTGGCTTTGGTGACTTTGAGCCCGGCACGCTGCTTGGACGACTCGCCGTCATTGCTATCATTGTGATGGGCGTCTTCTTAGTTTCGCGCAGTGTCACGCAAGCGGTCGAGGTGTCATCCTCGCTTCGGATGGGCATGGGAACGTACGCCAAGAGCGCAACTGAGCATGTTGTTCTGGGCGGAGCGCCTCGCTTTCGGCTCGTGCAGAAATTTCTCGACGAGTTTTACTCGTTCCCCGAGCATTACAACACCCACGTGGTGCTCCTGTGCAACGCACGCGATTGGCTCGACGACGAGTGGCTTTCACTAATGAACAGCAACGCACATCTGCAGAAGCAATGTGTGTACCTGGAAGGCTCACTATCCAACTTGCGCGATCTCGAGCGCGCGCAAGTGGCGGACGCGCTATGTGTCTTCATCATGTGCGACACTGCAGCCGAGATTGCGTATCGGGAAGAGTCCGAAGTCACCATGAGCATCTTGTCAGTGCGCGCATTTGCCGGACGCATACCAGTTTACGCGCTGTGTCTCGTGCGCGAGTCAGTGCTGCAGGTCAACATAGCATTGTCCGAGCGGCAGCAGGATAATGACGACGAGTACGGCGTTGCGCTGTGCGGTTCTGGCGATCTTCAAGTGCGCCTGGAGCGCCTGAGTGCATCATTTTGCCACCAGGTCATCACCTGGACGCTCGTGACGGAAAGTTTGTTCTCGAATGGGCTTTCAACGCTGGTGGCCAATCTTGTCCGTGAGGACAAGCCCAAGCCAGACCTGGCTGATTTGCCGTGGCAGATTGAGTACAAGGTGGGGGCGAGTGTGCGTTTAGCTTACGCCGTGGTGCCGCGCGCGCTGGATGGCATGCGTTATTTTTCGCTTGCCTCGGTGCTAAATGACTTTGGTGTGGTACTGCTGGCCATGCAACGAGACCCAGACGAGCAAGACTGGGAGCCCATGCGCACGACATCCGTGCTCGAACACGGGCGGGTATTGATTTGTTTCACCTTCCATCCCAAAGAAGTGATCTCTGCAATTCTAGAGAGTGCCGCCAACTTTATTGCTCGGCAGCATTCCGAGCAAGGTCTCAGCGACACCGATTCGAACGCGTCCGACCATGGCCAGAATGAGCTCGGCTCAGCTGGCGCTTCCGTGCATCACCATCACCCAAGCGACTTGTATGACTTGATTTTCGGCGGAGACCAGATCGACTTTGAACTCGCCACTGAGCATTTTGATCCTATTGCTGGCTTCCATGCCTCGGCTGCAGATATTTCGTCGCATTCTTCCGGGAGCGATGTCGCCACGGCTACGCCACAGTCCGTAACAGCGCCGCCGCCGAACAAGTCTGCGACCATCGCATCGCACGCGTCTGCGGTGATTGCGGACATTCTTCGTGAAAAGGCATCAGGGACGTTCGCCTACGGCTCGTCCACAGCATCGCGCACCCCTTCCAAGACCGTCGCTAAGGATTTGAGCATGGCTGAGCTTGTGGATATTCGCAGGAAGGCAAAATTGCTCTACATCAATCAAGCGCTGCCCGTTGAGCTGTCAGGTCACATCGTGATCTGCTTTTCTCAGCGGCGCGAGATGAGAAACAATCTTGATTACATTTTAACGTCGATCTGGCAGGACCGGCCGGCGTTCCACGCGACACGCGTACCGATTGTGGTGGTGTGTGCAGAATTTCCTGCCGGAATCGATCACATGTACCACCGGTTCCGGGGCATCCTCTACTTTGTGCAAGGAAACCCGTCTTCCGTTAAAACGCTACGATACGCCCAGTACAGCCGTTCGCGGGCCATTGCCATTTCAGCAGCATACGCGGTGAACGTGCTGGAAGCGGATGCCATGAACCTATTTACCGTCATGGTACTTGACTTCTTACTCGAAACGTCCTCCAAGGCATTTGTTTGCTCGCTGCTGCATTCGGAAGATTCTTTGAAATTTCTGCGACCGCCACCTCGTGCACGCCGACGCAGAGTGCACTTGGGCGAAGTAGGCGAGATTTCTATGCATTTGGCAGAGTCGCATCCAGCAGAAACTATCCTCGCGGTCGAGGAGCATCGCGAAGGAAGTGAAGCTGGTGAAAATGCGCCTGAGGGTGATGTGTACATTGATAGTGATGATGAAGCTGCTCCTGCTGGAGGAAGGTTTGGTGCTCGTCCCTTGAGTAGCCCCAGACTTATTCACAGAACCGCGGCTATTTCACAGAATTTAGCTAATCAGCGCATTGCACGCACACGGTCGCTTTATCTGCTTGACGGCGGTAGCTTGGACGCAGAAGACGAGGAAGAAGAAGACGATGGCGATTTCGAAGATGGAGATGAAGGCGGCGAAGAAGAACAGAGAACAGAATTCCATACACAGGATTCTGATACACGGCATTCCGTGGAATATGGGCGCGCAAGGCCGCCGAAGTCGCAATTTCTGACTCTTTCTCGAGATAGAGAAGCCGGCACCTGTTCGTCGCGTCGCATCGTGGACGAGAGCTCAGAACGGCAGCGATTTGCCTCCGGCGAAACGTACATTCAAAATCTGTATGTGGCGACCATGGTGCGCGAGTTTGCACAGCCGGGTATATGGTCCTTCCTGCAATTGCTGCTCGGTATGAAGACGAAGAGAAAGTTGAAGAAAAAGGGCAACCTTGTTGCGAACCAGAATTGGATCCGACTGCTTGATATTCCGCTCGCGTGGGTCGAGGAAGGCGAGCTGAGCAGCGGCGGCCGAACGTATCGTGAAGTATTTGAGAAAATGCTCGAATTCGGTTGCTTGGCGCTGGGCCTATATCGTGGCGGAGGTGCGTGCGTGCGCCTTGCCATCAGCGACGAGCAGGCCTCGGAACTTAACCAGTTCATCCCGCAATCATCATCAGCTTCTGCACCGGCATTCGTGGAGCAAACGCCTCTGCTGACACGCAAACGCGGCCAGTATAAGTGCAAAGTCACGGGACGAACGACAGTATACGAAGAATTCCCTACTGCCGGAAACGACCTGCCGTACGTGCTCACGTCCCCGGAGCCGTTCTGTCAGGTGTCGAATACGGACGGCGTGTACGTGCTGTGTCACCCATCGTCCGAAATTCCAGCAGACTGGTCACGACGCAGTAGGCATGGGGACACTTGACTTGAAATCCATGCAGTCCGCTTGTATGCACATGAATGCAACATTTGTCGTGCAAAGCACACGTAATCGCGGCATGGCTTCCTCGATAATGCCTTTACTGTACATTTATTCTGCAGCACATCCCCGAACACGTCGACATGTCAGTGGTTCTCGGTAAGACTTGCAAATGACTCATTCGCTCATTTGTCGACTCTGCAGTTTACAATGCGTTCACGCGGGAGCGTCGGTGCCGCTCGTATTGATCGTGCTCACTATTGTCTGAGCTTAAAGCCCTTCTGTACATGATCTAGCCTCTCATCAGTCGGTTGTTGTTCCATTCTCGCGCTTCAGAAAGTTCGAGAACTGCGCGCGGCCCGAGCTGGACGTACTCGATGTTGTGGATGGTGCGAATCAGACGAAGCCAATGCTTGTCGGCGAGTTCCAGGACACACGCCTCAACGTCTGAGGGACGAAGGTGGAGGTTGCCTTGTGCAGATAATCCAAGTGACTCGACCTCTGTGTACTCCAGGCCACTAGAGTAAATGGTCTGGATGGCTTGCCTCGTCGCGTGGCTGCGCGGGTCATCAACATTCAGGGTGTCCTGCTCTAGTTCTGCGCTGGTCTCCAGGAGGTTGCTCACAACAGCGTAGAACAATGCGCGCTGCGCCTCGCTCATCTTGGTCGCGTGCTTGGTCACCTCGTCGGCTGTCGTGTTCACAAACCCATAATACACCTTCCCATCCACGCAGAACGTAAGCGTCGAAATTTCCATGTCAAGCCACGAAATCTTTTCGTTCAGCATTCCTAGCGCCGCGGTCATAACCGCTGCCTCGACCGGGCGAGTCAGTACCATTGGCGCATCCTGCCACTGTCTCGCCAACGCATTCTCAGCGTCAGCGACCTCATCGGCCATCCGCAAGGTCATGCACCGGTAGAACAACTCTGCAAACGACGAGGCCTCGGCAGCGCCATGTGAAATCATTGCCTGGATCAGCGTCTTTTCCTGATACGTTGTCGGGCTCATCTTTGACCGGACCTGACTTGACGTGACATGCCTTCATCCACACGCGAGACTCAGCTTTCGGACTCGCACACGCGCGCACGAGCGTTGTCGATCCACGCGCCATGCGCGCACTTTATATGAAAGGAGGCCGCATTTATATGAAGACGAGTCGGCCAGACCGAGTTATTCTCGCGCGGAGGTGAGGGAATGGCGACCACGGGCCAGAGCGGAGACTTGGTTGTCCGGCGCTCGACGAAACACGAACCTCACGCGACGGTGACATGGGCGGAAAAAGAGCAGGTTCGACGGGAAAGCGGGCGAAAAAGAGCCAGTCTCAACAACATCAGCAGCACCAGCGGCAGCAGTCGAATAAGGGAGGCAGTACTCGACGACGGAATGGTGGTAAGGGCTCGGCGAAGGTTCACGGAAAGGACACGCTCAGCGCCAGTGATCTGGAAGATCTGGCTAAATTCAACTTGTTCCTGGAGCCGGCGAGCAAGACAATTTTCGACACAGAGCGCGATGGAAATTGCCTTTTCCGCGCGGTTATGGACCAGTTGTGCGTTCATCGCGAGAAGCATCGCGCGCGGTACGTGGAGGCTGGCATAACTGAAATGACAACTGTCGATGATGAGAATGACGATGTACAGAAAGATGAGCCCGGCGTAGAAGAAGAAAGTCCCGGCGACGATGGAAATTCTTCAGCAGAAAATGAAGGGGACTGGATTCCTGTCATAGGAAGCTATTCACGCTCGCAAAGAACGCCTGAACGAAATCAGGTCAGGAGCATGGACACGTCTGACCGAAAAAAGTCCGTTCTGAGCTGCAGAGCTTGTCGGTGGGCTCATTCGAGCATCGAGGAGCTGAGAGCGCGATGCTGCGACTACATGGAGAAACACGAGGAAATCTTTGCTCCGTTCGTTGATGAGGATCGCAAGTTTGACGTGTATGTATCAGAAATGCGCGAGGACGGCACTTGGGCCGGCAACATGGAGTTGCAAGCACTTTCCATGCTACTTCACGCCAACTTTCGTATTTACATCCTCGACGCAAGACCAATCGAAATCGTTAACTTTGACCCCAAGTCACTAGACAATGCTGGCGTCCGCGTGGATCCGGACCGGACATCAACGATGGGCGAGATACTGGACACCCAGGTGCAAGACACAAATCCCCGCATGCTCGAATTTCCGACGCTACTTCTTAGTTACCACCAGCAAGAGCATTACGGGAGCGTGCGGGACTTTGAGGAAACCGACGACTCACGCGCAGCTCGTCTGGCCCGACGGAAGCGGATTGAAGCGAAGCGGGTCGTGATCGAAGACGACGGCGAAGATGAGGAAGAAGGCACATAGAAAGCAATGGTGCTCATCAATCGTCCGTTATTTTCGCACCTAATGCTTCAGATTCTTTGTGCTGCGAGAACTATACCTTTGGAGCCTACGCTTTCCCTAAGACTGCAAGTCCTCGTACCTACGGAGTTGGACCAGGGGAACCGAACGAGAGTTCTAGTCAGCCACGGTGGCGCTTGACTGTCGCCCGCCTCGCCTGCGCTTTCATGCTGATTTATCTTTCTATCCCTGATACCGAGAAACGACGCCCACAGGGATTTAGATCCGCGCATGAATGCCATGTCAATGCCAAGCAGACACGCCATCTTTAAAGTTGATGCCGAAAGCTCATGCGGCGTCTCCGGTAGCGAGCCTGAAAGGATTCGTCGACGCCCTGGACGACTTGTTAAACGTTGGCCTGCCATCACCTTCACGCACGGGATCAATTGACACAACAAGTTCGAATCACTTGTTCGAAAGTCATTCAATCTTCCCGTGTAGGTGCGCTGCCCCCATGGGGAGAGAGCCGAAGGGGGGAAGTACGCACTCACTGCATCATGCGCAAGTACGACACAGACTGAACCATTTCGTGCCCATGCTCACGCATCGGCCTCTTGTTCCTTATTGTGACCTTCTGCAACGGAGGAACGCAAAGCGAGCCTGTCTTATGAAGGTTTTGATCGTGATGCTCGCGTCCCAGAGAGGCGTCTTACTAGCCTTCAGGCTCTCAAGCCAACGGTCATCTACGTCTTGGTGTCCAGCAGATTGGAATTCACTGGCTCTTTCGACTCTGTCGTTGTCTGAGTACGCTGACAAGTCTCGTTTCGGCTCGAGAAACCGCGGGCTTTGCCTGATACTGATCCGAACGCACCTCGACCTGCTTAAATAAATATCTTTCGCTCCATCGCGTCGATGTTAACCGCCGCTGTCCGCTCTTGCGGCTCCGCGTGCCGCGCGCCGCAGCGAGCGTATCTCTGGTCTGCCGAGACCGAAGCGCAAATGCACATCACTTCCGCTGACGCAGTGAATCCAGCTATCCCACGGAAGTTTGAGGTGCACATTGACAACATTTAGCGCTTGACAGCATGGCAAGGCAGGCGCTCGACTCAGAGGACAGTGTTGGAGACGATGACGACTTTTTCGGACCGCAATATGGAACCCCACCAGGTCGTGACGGCGGCTTGGACTTAGCCGAGGTCCGCAAGCGACTAGAGAAACAAGGCTTTCGCGACGCGCTATCAGCGTACAGCGAACACACCGCGCAAACAGGATTCGACTGCGGCTTCTCCAGCGCAGTTCGCGACACCGAACGCGCCGCTCGTGTTCTAGGCACTATTGAAGCTGTGCTGTCATGTTCTCCCGCTGTGAACTCGACAAAGTGGCCCTTCGCAGCCTTTGTGCTGGATGCTGAGCAGCGGAATGTGCTGGAATCGTGCAGAGCAGCGCTGCGCATTGTCGAACGCTCGCACATGTCGTGCGTGAAGCACGTTGCTGTTGCTGCTGCGGAAAATGAGTTTCACGCAAGGCACCATGATCCTGCTGGAGCTCAGGAGGACGCGCCCACGTTGTGCTCGTGTGGTGACAGTCTTGCACGCGCTCACGCTATTCATGTAGAAAGAATGCTGCTGGAGTCCCGGAGTATTACCGAGAGTGCAGAACGCATCCTGACCGCGCTCGGCTTGTTTCCGTGAGCTATGCCTTCAAATTTCAAGTCAATGACCAAGACCTTTTATTACCACCAGTATGTAAAGGAAGCGGAAAGGTATGTGCGCGTTACATGACAGCGTCCATCCGGCGGAGCCACATTATCAAACTTTGTTTCTCTTTTCTTTTTTTTTTACAGCCCGGCCTCCTTCCTAAGTCGTTCCAGTTCGTCATCCACCCTTGGGTTTTTTGCCGAGGGCAGCTGAGCCTTCATTTTCGCAAGCTCGGCATCGACGGCGCTGCCGGATTCGAGCTGCTTGAATCTACTCTCCAGGCTCGGAGTGGCCTTGCTATTGCCCTGGCCGAGCGCCATCTGTGACGAGATCTCGCTCTGCGCCTCGAGTGTCTCAACCTTTTCGCGCATGCGCTCGAACGCGGCGAGACCGCTGGACGTGCCGACGTTCCCGAGCATGTCATTGACCTTGTTGGTGGTCTGAGCGGTGCGAGCGCGCGCAATCAGCTCATCTTTCATACCCTGCGCTTCGGCAATCTTTGATTCGATTTCACTCATTGACTCCTGCAGTTTCGCCACACTGGCAGACATGTTTTCAAGCTGCGAGGTGAGCGACGCCGCAGTCTCATCCTGTTGCGTCTTGCGTACGAGAGCCTCGCGCGCGAGCTCCTCGTCGCCCTTTTGCAGCGCGAGCTGCGCGCGGCTCTTCCACTCTGTCGCTGTCTGGACGGCCTGCTCGCGCTGTCTCTCAATCCTCTTTGCCGTGGCCGAGACCTCGGCGTACGCCTGCCTGACCTTGACCAAATCGTTGTTCATATCAATCATGGTCTGCTCGAGGATTTTCTCCGGGTTCTCCATGGAGCCCACAATCTTATTCCCGGTCGCGCGGACGACGCGCCCGAAGCGCTCGAACAGGTTCATCTGCATGTGGCGCGCGCCCGCAGCCTCTGCGCGTGCGGCCGGCTGCGCGCACGCACAGCGCGCCATCGCGCGGCGCGCGCGTGAACCCACCCTTGGCGACGGTGCCCAGCGCCGCGCCACTCTGCCCCACAAATGCCGCCATAGTACGTGTCCTGCCTAGCCCTCACGCCTCCCCCTCCGCCTCTCCCCTTCTCTCCCTCTCTATCCCTCCCTCCCTCTCTCTCTCTCTCACTCAGTGCCCTGCACGTCCGCTCTTCCACCCTCTCCACACCTCCATCCACCCACCCCACTACCCTTATCTCCCCATCTCCACGCGTCCACTCAACCGCACCAACCCTTCGCCATCGATTCAACCAGCACCCACCACCACAAGGCGCCACAAGCCCATCATCATCGACCGCTCCCATGACCACAGCGGCTGCGGCTGCGGCTGCGGTGTAGAACATGGCGCTTGCCCTCCACCACCATCAACAACACGCCCACGCGGAAGGCGTGGGGCAAAAGGGGGGTTTCCACTCACTCTGCGTTGGCGTGGCGTGTAGGGACAACATCGCACTGTCCAAGCAGCACACACCACAATGAGAATGCGGCGCGGTACAGTTTGTCGATCGAAGAGCAACCGCACTTTTTTGGTAGGGTTCTGTTCGCCGCATGGGCGCGCGTGGGACAGGAGCGTGGTGGCATGCGCACACAGCTGGGACACAACGCAGCAGCATCAAAGAGGGACAGCCAAGCACGAGCAACGCAGCGCAGGCTCGCTAATGCGCAGCGTCATGAGCGGTGGTGGGTTCCGCGAGGGTCTGCATTTACCGCTCAGGCAAGGCCCGCCTGGGCAAGCGCTCGGGCAACGTGGCCCTGCTTCAAGCTGACGTACAGCCGGTGCACAACCGAGTCCAGCCGCTGCACCACATCAGTCAGGCCGAGCTTGTACAGCGCCTTGAGCGGCGTTACAGATAACTTCTGCATCCACAGTGGCATCACGTCCGTTCCGACCGACGCCAGCACGCCGTCCACAACGACATTGTCGTTCATCGTGTGCACGTTCAGCTTCTTGGCGTTCATCCCCGTCACCTTGGTCACGCGCGCACGGCTCATCGATGCCGAAGATTCGCCCTCACCTCCAAGCACCGCAATCTCGTCGCCCTCCTTGATGCGCTTGGTCGCCACGTGCACAAGCTCGTTTCCGGTTCCCACGGCAAGAAGCATGTGCGACGGTGACGCCATCACAGCCCCTTCGCGTCCGTCTGCTGTTAAATACTCGATGCGGTTCATCCTGGTCGTCGACTCGTCGTTGCCGTGCTGGATCAGGAACACCTCGGACCACACGCGCTGCTTGCTGACGCTGTCCCAACTCTCGACCATATCACCCACTGACACATCCGCGAGTCGCTTCTCGTCCCCGCTCTGCAGCTTGATCCTCGAGTTCCGCGCAAAGCAGTCTCCAGTCTTGCACTTGAGCGTAAAGTAAATGGTCTCCGGCGATCCCGTGAAGCGGACACACGCACCATTCGCCAGTCCTGCAAGATCCGCCGTTCCGCTGCAGTCATCGCTGCTCCACATCCTGAATGTCGCGGTTTCACCATCGCACTTGCTGACAATGACCCCCAACGTATTCAAGGTGTCGTCAACATCGACCGCCTTGCACTTGCCCACGTCCGAGTCCGTGCACTCCTCGTCTCCCGTGCATCCGCTGTTGCGATAGGTACAAATGTCGTAGTCGTCCGCACGCACGGTCACCACGCGTGTGAGCAGCAGCAGTGCAAACAGGATCACCGGAGCAGCCATCGTATGAGCCATCTTGTTCGTCACGGGGCAACGTCAGATCCTCCAGCTGTGTTCAAGAGGGGTCTCCTCAACAAACACGACAAAGATAAACTTCACACCCAACCTTGCCCTCTTCGCTACCTTTCACGACACCCGCACGTGGCCAACCGAGTCTTACGTGCCAAAATAAACGATGTCGCGGCCGCTTTTAAACCCGACAGCGGAAGCTGTTGAGGCTTGCTGGGTTCACGCACGGTTACGCAAACGGCCCGCAGGCTCAAGGCCTCTACTGACATCGCGCATGATTCCCACTCACGAGCAATGAGGAAAAGTAGTTCTTGTCAGATTTCCGCGACCCAGATTTTTACCGTCCGCTAGAAAGGATTGTCTGATTTTTGGGCCGCATCCACTTTGCCACGAGTCACGGTCGAATCGAACCCTGGAAAAACACAGAACACCCTCCCTTTGGGGTCGTTCTGTGATTCGCACAGAGACCTCCGAACAGAGCGCGCACGACTCCGTGTCGCAGCGATCGATCTCATACAGCCAGTGACACTCAATGAAAAACACCCGCTGGTCGTTACTTTTTATAACAAAACATGGTAACTTTGGTGTAAACTCGTTGAAGTCGAGATTTTACGCGCCAAGGGAAAGTGACAAACGATTAAAAAAGAGAGGAAGTTCAGAGAGTTTACCGCAGCAGTGAAGGGTAGAAGCGAGTTCTAAAAGCACCACGTCCTTGCTTGGCCCAAGACCTTTCCAACGAGTCTTTTTGACACACTGTCACGCGAGCCTGTGACGCAGGAGCCCTCCATTTTCGCCAGGGCGTCCTAATCTGCCTCTCGCAGCTCTTTCAAGCTATAAAGCTGCTAGAATTCACCGTAAACGTGGCTTATTACATGTCTCCGAACATGGTCAATTGAATCCAAGTCTCGCGGGAGCGCAGGACTATCTATAGCCTCCACCTTTTTGCTTTTCAATCGGTATCAGGTTTGCTCTGCCTTGAGGCAAGCTACATAGAGCGACATAAATATGAAGCAACTGAGCTTTTTTACGGCTCTCACATTCACCCGAAGTCTGTCCAACATGTTCACGTTTCTTGCGCTCCTCTCAACAGGGATACGATAGTCGCATGCGAAGGAGAAGTCTAAATTTTCGGGTGCGGTTGGCACTCCCAAGTTATCAAGCTGTGTGCACCAAAAGTACAGATGAAATAGTTGACTGAGGTAAGCTTTGGCCCTCCCGAAGAGAAGAGGATGTCATCAGAACCCTCCAATTCGAGCCTTTTAGGTCCGTAAATAACACTTGCAAGTTTTCTCTGTTTTCAGCAGTAAAAACAACTCATTCATTTGGTGTGTGTCCATGACAGTTCTCCAAAGCTGGTGCGACCGTTTTTGTCTGGTACGTGCGCTTATTTCTGGTCCCAAGTCTGGCGCGTTGCGCTGAAATTGGCTCGGCACATGCTGATTTGAGTTCTGTGCATGTCACGGGAGTAGCCCGTGTGTTAAGGAAATGATTAAAAAATAGCCATAGTCCGTGGCCGGATACCTGGTCGCGCCGGACCCACTGTACTGTAGGTGTACAAGGGGGCGCGTGGTAGGCCTGAAGGCCCCTACCCTTAGGGACCAGACGCGCGATGACCACCCAGTATGGAATGGGTGTACAGCCAGGAGGTGGCTGGAACCTTCTGGAAGGTTCTAGACTCAGCGACAGCAAGGCACTGTACCTCGGGGGTACAGTGGTCGCGATGGGTATAAAAAGACGCGCGGGTCGGCAACCAAGGGGGGGAGAGGGGGGTCGGGAGACAGAAGGAGTAAGGTGGATCTAAGTAAAAACAGGTGTATTCAAGGGAGCGTGTTCGGGCCTTGGATACCTGTTGAGGAGCGGGGGTACAGCGGGAGTACAGCGGGGGTACGGCGGGGGTACGGCGGGGGTACGGCGGGAGTACAGCGCGAGCGAGCGAGCGGGGGGTTTAACGGGGAAGGTTCGCGGATGCCCTGGGGTAAGGCGTCGTTAGACGGTCCTTGTTCGGAAGCGGATCCGGGGGTGGTACGTGGGCGGGGGCGGATAAAGGAGTGATAGGCCGTTTGAAGCCGAAAGGTGAGGTAACCTCCTCCGGCTAACCCCGGCTGCCCACAACGCCTCCCCGGGTCCCGGATCACCGTAAGGTGTGGCCGAACGGGATCCCGGTTGGGCAGCGGACGCCTGGTTCCCCCGTTACGCGCGTCTTCCGTGTGTGTGCTTTTGGTTGGCTGTGCCTGCTCCGTGCGTGTGCTCTTGGTTGGCTGTGTCTTTCCCGTGTGTCTGCTCTTGGTTGGTTCTGTCGGTCCCGTGTGTGGGTGCTCTTGGCTGCTCGCGGGTGAGCAGCGTGCGTGAGCGTCGTTGGTTCCGGGTTTCCTGCCTGCCGCAGGTCCAGTTGACTGCGGGTGTCTTGTGTTTCCTCTTGGTTGCGTGGATTGTCCAGCTTGTGTGCGTGCGTGTGCCGCTTGGCTTGCTGTTGGGTGTGCCGCTGTGTCCTGGGCCAGCACGGTTCGTGACATAATTTCCGGAAATTATCTTCCAGGATTGCGTGGCATCTGACGTTGGTGCGAGAGAGGGTGGGGTGTGGACGTGAGATCGGTCTTGATCTTGGGCAAACTTGTGTCCACATTCTGATACGTACGGTCACCGAGTGAAGGATTGCGAGAGAGGATTCGGAGCAGGAACGAAGTCGCAGAAATGGTGCGTGGCAGGAAGACGACGATGGGCTCAGACGATGCGCGAGAGCACGCGTCCTCGAGCGAGCTGGAACGTGCACAGGCTGGCGCGCTGGCACCAGAGCCGACAATGCCCACGGCTCGTGGTGACGAGATAGGAAGTCATGGGGTTGTGAGTGTTCAGCAGAAGGAAGAGGGTGTCCCCGCCATTGTGCGCGGCAAGATTCGTTCTCAACTGGGCCAGGCTATTTGTGACGCGGGCGTGCAGATTGAGAAGGCCGGTGATCCACTTTTTCTGACCGCCAAGATGGTCTGGTTCAATCGCCTGCATGACATGGGAGAGGATCCAGACCAACATGTATCCTCGATTGATGCAGTTTTCCGCGGGGTGGGGCTGAGGAAATGCTACGAGGTCCTGTCGGAGTTGCACGGTGCAACAGCACAAGAGGCATGGGCGGCTGTGGCTGCTTACTTCTACAACAAGGAGCACGAGCGCGCCCTTCGTGCAGAGCATCACGATGTTGAGTATGTCATTGGCCAGGACTTGAAGAAATTCGTGGAGGTTCTGGAGGATCGCTGCACGGCTCTGGGAGAATCTGACACTCGCAAGATTGAGGCACTTACGTTGGCGCTTCCGAAAAACTCCGAGCTGCGTCGTCAGGCCAGGACGTACGGCATACAGGGGAACTGGACCTTGATGAAGACTGCTCTGTTGGAGGAGGCTGGTCAGTATGGAACCTTTGGTGCGCTTGGCTCACAGTACGGTGTAAGGGCAGTGAGGAAGCCCGAGCGCGTGCACCATTTGGGTAACTTTGATGAAGCTGGGCTCCCTGGGTTGAATC
This sequence comes from Porphyridium purpureum, assembly GCA_008690995.1. Lineage (NCBI taxonomy): Eukaryota > Rhodophyta > Bangiophyceae > Porphyridiales > Porphyridiaceae > Porphyridium > Porphyridium purpureum. The sequence goes on along the minus strand of VRMN01000002.1, from coordinate 1,072,944 downwards.
CTCGCAAGCGACTGGTCAAGTGCTGGGAGTGCCAGGAGCGGGGCCACGTTCGCATGGAGTGCCCAAAGTGGGAGAAAAATAAGAGGCAGAGGACCGAAGAACGCCAGACAAAAAACGAGTAGCGGGGGGATACGAAGGCCCCCCGGAATCTGAAGGATTGTCGGAGGCAGTCCCACTGGGCTCGTATCCATGGATAGACGTACAGGCTGAATGGGGAGTCCTGAAGGTTCGGACTACTGCGCTGGTTGATACGGGGGCTTTATCCACGTGGATGAACGACGATTTGGCTGACCGTCTTGGGCTTCTTCGTAGAAAGACCCACACACAGGCATTGGGTCCAACCAATGAGGTGTTGGGGGAGGCCGAGGAGAGCGTTGCCACAATTTGGGTTGGTGAGGGAGTTCAGTCGGAGGAAAGCGTCCGGATTATGAGGAACCTCGGACCTGATCTCATACTGGGAATGCGTTTTCTTGCCAAGCATGTCAGTTGCTTGATCCCGGGAAAGGGTCTGGGCCTACGCTCGGGCGGATGGATTACTTTTGTCAACCGAGACGTTTCCAGTACACAGGAAGCCGTGTGTCATACATGCCTGGAAAGACACAGGATCCTGGGATCGATGTATGAGGAAGCCAAACCCACGGTGCAGTTGGAGGCGGTGCACTATATTGCTGATGGAGCAGAAGTGAAGAAGCGAATCCAGGCCCTCGAAGAAAAGTATGCAGGTCACAACGAGGCTGTTTGTTCTACCATTGAAGCCAAGATCTTTGAGCATTTGGATGAAGCGCAAAGCAGGGAGATGAAGGGGCTCTTGAAGAAGTTTTGGGTTCTCTTCCGGCCGGAGCTGGGTAAGACAGACCTCGTCGAGCATACGATCCGCATCAAGGCAGAGCGTTTGGAGGATCTCCCCAGGGCAAGGTTACGTCGCAGGGCTCCTGCGGTGACGCAGGCTGAGCGCGAGATGGTGCAAGGGCTGGTCGCCCGAGGAGTGCTGGAGCCGAGTTTGTCAGATGTGTCGAGCCAGAATGTCATGGTCAAGAAGCCGAATGGCGGCTGGCGTCTGACGACAGACTTCCGAACGCTTAATGATGCGACTGTCAAAGATCGATATCCCATTCCGGACGTGGGAGAGATGATCGACTGGTTTGCATCGTGGAAGTTCAAGAGTATCCTGGATCGGAAGGATGGCTTCTTCCAGGTCCCTCTGGCCCCCGAGAGCCGACCATTGACAGCAATTATCACTCCGGACGGGCTGTTTCAATACTGTCGATTACCTCAGGGTTGCTGTAATAGCCCAAGTACCTTCCAGCGATTGACAAATACGGTCCTGGGCCCGCTCAGGTACCTGAATGCATTGGTTTACATTGATGATTTGGCAATCGGGACAAAGACTTTTGAAGAGCACTTGCAAGCGCTGCAGCGGGTGCTGGAGCAATTCTGCGCTGCGGGCTTGGTGTTCTCATTGTCGAAGTGCAGATTTGGGGCTTTAAGGGTCGAGTTTCTTGGACATGATATTGGCCTGGACGGTATAAGGCCGAGCCAGAGGAAGACGGAGGCTGTGCGAGCATGGCAGGAGCCGAGGAATGCAAAGGAACTGCAGCAGTTCATTGGGCTCGTGGGGTGGTTCCGCAATTTTATCGAGGGATTTGAGGAAGTCTGCAGACCTCTTAGGGATGCTATGAAGGGGCTTCAAATCAACGCCAAAGGAAGCAAGTGGAAGAAATACCCTATGAACTCGGCGGATTGGCAGGCACGATTTGGTGAGCCTCAGCGTCAGGCATTTCTATCGCTGCGGGAAGCACTCAGTGATCCAGAAACTGGAGATCGAAAGGTTTTGGCTGCATACGACCCAGAAGCAGAGCATACGCTGTGGACAGACGCTTCTAGCACTGGCTTGGGAGCAATGTTGACGCAGAGGGAGGGTACTGGCGATCGTCCAGTGGCATTTTACTCGAGGCTTCTGAGACCGGCCGAGCAGAACTATACCGTGACGGAGAAGGAGTGCTTGGCCGCCATTGCAGCCATGGAGCACTTCAGGCATTACTTGTACGGCAAACGATTCGTGCTCATGACTGACCACAGCGCATTGAGCTGGCTCATGAGGCAAAAGGAGCCTCAAGGTCGGATTGCGCGATGGATTCTCAAGGTACAGGACTTCGACTTCCAGGTTCAGCATCATCCGGGCAAGGCGAATACAGTGGCAGATGCGCTTTCGCGTCCAGCTGTACGTATGAATGAGGAAGAGGCTCGGGTGGCGAGCGAGAGCAATAAGCCTGAGACTCTCAACAACACGAGCGAAATCGAGCTCATTGGACTGAATGCTGTTGAGGATGAGGAAGTGAAGCGAGTAGTTCGGTTGGCTGAAATGCTGCAGGAAGAGATTCAGGGTCCAGCTTCGGGGGCCGATGGGGGTATGGTCCCTGTCACATCGGCCGGAGTGCGAGAGCTGCTGCTTCATACTGGCGAGCATACAGAAGCGAACGATGCGTACACACCACCTTCGATGGAAGAGATCGTGGCTGCATACGCAGACGACACGGACATTCAGGAACAGTTGAAGAATCTGAAAGCAGACAAGCCCGAATACACGTACCCGGAGTACACCGTTGATGAGGATGGAGTCATCTGGGCTATGCTTCGCGATGAGTCCAGGGTCGTGATACCAAACGCTCTGGTGCAGCGCGTCCTGCATGTGTATCACAGCACGCCACTTTCAGGGCACCTTGGAATAGAAAAGACTGCAAAGCGGGTCTCGGATGCACGATACTGGTGGACCGGTTGGACGGAAGATGTTCGTCAGTTTGTTCTTTGTTGCCATGAGTGCTTTTCAAGGAAAACAAAGGCGCCCCCGAGAAGGGCTCGCATGCAAGTCTATCGCGCGGTGAGACGTTTCGAGATTGTCTCGATAGATGTTCTGAGTATCACACCGACAACAACTCGCGGGCACAGCAAAGTGGTAATCATGGTGGACGCCTTCACAAAGTGGGTTCGTGCCCATGCAGTCAAGGATGAGACTGCGGCTACACTGGCACGTGTTTTCCTAGACGGTTGGGTGTGCGATTTTGGACCGCCAGAATCTCTGCTGTCCGACCGCGGACCGGGCTTTGTAGCCGACATCCTTTCAAAAATGTGTGAAAATCTGGGTGTAGGACGTATGCTTACGACAGCATACCATCCGCAGACGAACGGGGTTGTGGAGCGCTTTAACCAGACAGTGTGTCAAATGTTGTCGGCATACGTGTGTGCGAACGGAAAAGACTGGGATCGCTGGTTGCCGGTAATGGTGTATGCGTATAATACAGCCCGGCATGCATCCACGAAGATGTCTCCGTTTGAACTGTTGTATGGTGAGCCGGCGCGGGACTGGGCAAGTATGGCGGGACCCAGAGCTGTTGAACAAGCAGATGACCTCGCGAAGAAGCTTGCTGCATGTCACGCCATTGCCAATAAGAATGCGAAGATCGCACAGGATCCGTACACGAAGAATTATGATCGCCGAGTCAGGGAACATGACTTCAAGCCGGGCGACGTGGTGTACGTTTGGGCGCCGCCTTCAGGAGAAGGGCGCAAGCTGAAAAAGCCGTGGGTAGGACCACTATCCATCCTGAGAATGGTCGGGGTTCATGCAGTACTGTGCAGTGAAGGCCATCCTGACGGGAAGTTGGTCCACGTGAACCGGCTTGCTCGGGCCCACAAGGACCTCCTTGAGGCAAGTGGATCCCAAGTCTTGCAAGGAGAAGACGGCAGCTGGGCTATAGAGGCTATAGCCGGGGATCGGGTTGTGGGCGGACGCCGAGAGTACAGAGTTAGATGGCGAGGACTCGGTAAACGTGGGGATACGTGGGAACCTGAGCTCGCATTGCTACCAATGATGGTGGCTGCCTACCGTGACGCGTGACCAGTGGCGGAACCTCGGACACACCGGCCGGGTGGAGGGCCACGTGGACGGACGTCCTCTTCGAGTACTTACGTTGCCAAGACGGGCACACGAAGCCGATGGCCAGTGCACGGGCGACATCGAGCTTGAGACGTGGATGCCGGACGCGTCAAGCATTGGCATGTGCTGTAAGTATGAAGTGACTCTCCGGAAGCTTCGGACCATGTGATACCTGACATTGGGAAGCGGAGAGGGTGGGATGTCACGGGAGTAGCCCGTGTGTTAAGGAAATGATTAAAAATAGCCATAGTCCGTGGCCGGATACCTGGTCGCGCCGGACCCACTGTACTGTAGGTGTACAAGGGGGCGCGTGGTAGGCCTGAAGGCCCCTTCCCTTAGGGACCAGACGCGCGATGACCACCCAGTATGGAATGGGTGTACAGCCAGGAGGTGGCTGGAACCTTCTGGAAGGTTCTAGACTCAGCGACAGCAAGGCACTGTACCTCGGGGGTACAGTGGTCGCGATGGGTATAAAAAGACGCGCGGGTCGGCAACCAAGGGGGGGAGAGGGGGGTCGGGAGACAGAAGGAGTAAGGTGGATCTAAGTAAAAACAGGTGTATTCAAGGGAGCGTGTTCGGGCCTTGGGTACCTGTTGAGGGAGCGGGGGTACAGCGGGAGTACAGCGGGGGTACGGCGGGGGTACGGCGGGGGTACGGCGGGAGTACAGCGCGAGCGAGCGAGCGGGGGGTTTAACGGGGAAGGTTCGCGGATGCCCTGGGGTAAGGCGTCATTAGACGGTCCTTGTTCGGAAGTGGATCCGGGGGTGGTACGTGGGCGGGGGCGGATAAAGGAGTGATAGGCCGTTTGAAGCCGAAAGGTGAGGTAACCTCCTCCGGCTAACCCCGGCTGCCCACAACGCCTCCCCGGGTCCCGGATCACCGTAAGGTGTGGCCGAACGGGATCCCGGTTGGGCAGCGGACGCCTGGTTCCCCCGTTACGCGCGTCTTCCGTGTGTGTGCTTTTGGTTGGCTGTGCCTGCTCCGTGCGTGTGCTCTTGGTTGGCTGTGTCTTTCCCGTGTGTCTGCTCTTGGTTGGTTCTGTCGGTCCCGTGTGTGGGTGCTCTTGGCTGCTCGCGGGTGAGCAGCGTGCGTGAGCGTCGTTGGTTCCGGGTTTCCTGCCTGCCGCAGGTCCAGTTGACTGCGGGTGTCTTGTGTTTCCTCTTGGTTGCGTGGATTGTCCAGCTTGTGTGCGTGCGTGTGCCGCTTGGCTTGCTGTTGGGTGTGCCGCTGTGTCCTGGGCCAGCACGGTTCGTGACATGCACACCAAAAACGCAGCAAAAGAAGGCCTTGCTTTGGGACATTTTCAAGCTTTGGGTGCGGTTTGCATTTTATTCTTGCGTCATTCTTATCGGGTCTCCATTTGCTTTCCGTTTTGAGGCTATTCAAATACCTTTGTACTAATGCAACGGAGCAAAATCTTAATGATCAGTTCGTGATCACCCGCATCATGCATTCCTCCGTAACTACGCCACAAATCATGCTGGGCTCTTGTCCACTGAAAGACATTGCTGTGCTCCTGATGAAACCGCGCCGCGCGCTCGTGTCCATGCTCTATGACCCCTGGAATGTGTGTTTGACTGCACTTTTTTTTAATCGCTTGGACGCTCGCACGGTGTGATGACATCGCTGTACGCCCCAACGGCGAGACCGGCAGCGGTTCGGTCCCTGTCTCCAGGGCGCCGCAACCGGTCGGGCTGGATGGAGACGCTCCGTTGGGGCAGCTAGTTCGCCCGACGGCGAAGACGCGGGAGGGGGCGCGACCCCTCACCTCCACTCGGGCGACCCCTCCGCAGGGCCGTGCCCGCACGGCAGAAGCGAAGTGCAATGCAGCGGCTCTATTTAAGCGCCAGCCTCCTCTCGCCTGGTGTTACCAATGCTGTGCCTTTTACTCTCTCTTCTTCTTGCCTCTTCTGTCTCCGAGCAAGACCTGACCGGCTAGTCCGGGCAGGCGCGTCGCCTTTTTATACCCTTACTTCCGCCAGGGACAGCAAGGCGCCAAGAGAAATGACAATGCAAATCATTGGCATTTCTGCGCGCGTCTAGAAGGTTCTGGAACCTCTAGAAGCTTCTAGAAACGGTTAAACGGTCTACCGGTTTAACGGCTTACCGGTTTCGGATTAACCGAACCGTTCTAGGTGACTGGGGTCGAACGGATAACATCTCCCCCCCTCTTGGCTCGACGTCTCGGCGAGACTTCAAACTAAGTTGCATTCTTGGCTCGAGGAACCCGCGCTCCGGGAGAAAACCTCTGCCTAGCAAACTTCTCACAATTCCCAAGTCATTCAGAGTCAGACTCTTCGATAATTTTCAACAAGTCTGGCTCAGAATCGGACGCTGGCAGGTCGTCGGGTACTTCTTCATCATTTTCCCCTGCCATGTAGTCTTCGCGTCCATAGTATGGCTTCAGATGTTGGATCGGAAAAACATCATGACAAGCCACACCCTCGGGCAAAATCACTCGGTAAGCATGCGAGCTTACCTTCTCAATGACAGGCACCGGACCAAGAAACTTTGGTTGCCGCCAAATCACTCTTGTTCGGCCGCAATTGCGGCGCCGTGATCAACACTTGATCACCAACTTGAAACTCCCGGGCATCCTTGCGTCGATCGAAGAACTTCTGCATTCTCCCTGGGCTTCGATCAAATTGTCGCGGACTTCTTCATGGACTTTGCACAGGCGAAACCAGTGCTCCGCCATGTCCTTTGTCTGTCCGTCGCGCGCAGGCCTCCACCCTTCGCTCGGTGGAAACCAAGGATCCCTTCCATACACCACTTTGAACGGCGCGAATCCAGTGGCACTGCTTGGTGCAGAGTTGTACGCAAACTCGTACAACGGCAAGTCTCGCACCCAGCCACTATTCGTCGCCATCAGCTTGAGCATTTCCCGAATCACGCGGTTCACTCGCTCAGTTTGGCCATCTGTCTGCGGGTGGTTGGCGGTAGACATTGCCAACTTCATGCCCACCCGCTTGCTCAGCTGCTGCCAAAACGTGGACGTAAACAGCGGATCTCGGTCCGATACAACTGACTTGGGGTATCCGAAACGGCTCACGACGTGCTTCACGAACAAGTCAGCACAACGCTTTGCTGTCAAGTCCTTGCGCGTCGGGATAAACAGCGCCATCTTCGAATAGCGATCCACCACAGTCATGATTGCATCACAGCTGCCTTCGCTCCGAGGCAGCTCCGTCACAAAGTCCATCGAAATGTCGACCCAAGGTCCTTCTGGGATCGACAAGGGCTTCAGCTTTCCAAACGACCGATTCTCTGACTTTGTCACTTGGCACGCGTGACAAGTCTTCACAAAACGGCTCACGTCTCGCTTCATCTTTGGCCAGTAGAAGCGAGTTATCAAAGATGCATACGTTGTGTCCGCTCCACGGTGTCCTGCTGTCGGGATATCGTGGTGGAGCTGCATGACACGCTCTCTGAACTTCCTCGGCACGCAAACGCGATTCCTCAAGTACAAGAGCCCAGCTTCGGTTCGAAAGCCTTGGTGGGTCGGTAAATCCCCCATCAAAGCACCAAAGTCTGGGTCACTCGAGTACGAACCCACGAATGCCTGGAACCCCGCACCAAATTCATCACACCGAACTTGGTACTCTAGCGCATGCAACTCTGGCTTTCTCGACAAACCATCGGCTACCACGTTCGACTTTCCCTTCACATAGTCGATTGTGATGTCAAACTCGGCTAAAAAGTCCAACCACCGTGCTTGCCGGCCATTCAGCTGCTTCTGCGTCATCAAATGTTTCAACGCCTCATGATCTGTATGCAGCACAAACTTTGCCCCGTACAGATAAGGTCGAAACTCTCGCAGACAGTGAATGACGGCCATGAGCTCACCTTCATAGCTGCTGTACCTGGTCTCTCGGTCCAGCAGCTTCCTCGACGTAAACGCGACCGGTCTGCCTTCCTGTGCCAGCCATCCCCCACCGCGACTTCGGAGCGGTCCGTGTACACCTCAAATGGCTTTTCAGGGTCTGGCAAGGCCAACACCGGCGCTTCCGTCAACATCCCCACAATCTTCTTGAAGGCCGACTTGCCTTCATCTCCCAGTTCGATCAGCTGCTTCTTCGACTTTGCGTTCTGCAACAGCGAAGTCAGCGGCGCCACGACGGTAGAGTATCCTTTAACAAACCTCCGAAACCAGTTTGTCATTCCCAAAAAGGATCTCAACTCCGTCACCGTCTTTGGCACTGGCCAATCTCTCAAAGCTTCCACCTTCCGTGGATCCATCTTCACGCAACCGTTCCCGACAATGTTCCCCAGGTATTCGACTTCAGAAACGAAGAAGCTGCACTTCTTGCGCTTCAACCGATACCCCGCCTTTTGCAAGCGCGACAACACTTCCTTCAGGACCTCGCCGTGCGACTGCCTATCCTTGGTAAAGACCAAAATATCGTCCAAGTAGACAATGACGGTCTTGTCCAGCAGATCTGCAAACAGCTCGTTCATGGCCCTCTGAAAAGTTGCCGGCGCGTTGCAAAGACCAAACGGCATCACACGGAACTCGAACTGTCCGTACCTGGTCTGGAACGCGGTCTTCGGCACGTCCTCTCTCCGAACACGCAACTGGTGGTATCCCGATGCCAAATCCAACTTTGAGAAACAGTGAGCTGCGCCCAGTCGATCCAGCAACTCATCCATGTTCGGCAACGGATACCGGTCCTTCACAGTCGCGTCGTTCAACGCCCGATAATCGACGCACATCCTCATGCTGCCGTCTTTCTTCTTCACGAACAGCACGGGTGCTCCAAACGGGCTCTGACTCGGCTGGACGAATCCTTTGTCCAGCAAGTCATCCAAAGTCTCTCGGAGGACTTTCAACTCCGCAGGGCTCAGTCGGTAGACCCTGCCCACTCTCACAGGCTTCTCATCTTTCAGCCTAATCACATGCTCCACTGTTCGGCTCTCAGGCAGCCCTCGTGGCTCCTCGAACAGACTTTCGAAATCTTTGAGCATCTTCTTCACAGAGTCATCTCCTTTGCGCTCCACTGAACAGGGCTCCTCCCTTCCTTTCAGCACGCCGAGGTAGCACTCTTCTACCTCCTGACTCTTCAACAGCCGACGGAGCTCTTTCCGCGGCACCAGCATCTGCGTCATGCTCCAGGCCTTCTTCTCTCCGTAGGCCAACATGCCAGACTGCCAATCAATCACTGGGTTCTCCCGCTTCAGCCACTCCATGCCCAAGATTGCGTCTTGTCCCGCAATCCGGCAAATGGCAAAGTTAGCGGCCCCTGAGTACCCATCGCTCAGTTCAAACTTGACATTGGAAACTTCTCCGGCTGTTTCCAATACAGACCCATCCGCTAGGGTCACATGATCTCTCTTCCACGACGCCTTCTGCTTCAGGCCGTCGGATTTCAGCACAAAGTCCACGCTCATGAAGTTGTCCGTCGCGCCACTGTCAATCAAAAACGTGGCCTCTCCGTCGGACTTGTGCACTTTTCCTCGAACTCGAAGAAGCATGGCAGCTCCCATCCCTCCAAGTTCCTTGATCACGGGCTGATTTGCGCTCGAGTTTCGCCCACAAGGTGTCGGACAGCCAGACCTTGGCTTACCAAGGCCACCACAGCGGTCTTCATTGCCGCCCCTAGAGGTCTCGTAACGTCTGCGAGCCTCCTTTCCCTCTGACTGTCCGAGGAACCTCTCTACTCGAGCTCCTCGTTTTTTGACTCCAGCGAGTCTCCCTCCAGCTGCTGGATAGACTTCCTTGCCTCGGGACACTTCCTGGCGATGTGTCCCGGCCTTCCACAATTCCAGCATTTGAGCTCGGTACGAACACGCCTCTGACCCTGCACGTTCCCGAGCTCCATCGGGACAGGTCCTTCCTGCGCTGCACGACCGAAAAATGGCGCCCTCACACTTGAATCACGCACGCCGCGGGTCGCATGAATGGCGTCATCCACGACCACCGCCACCTGCGCAGCCTCCGCAAACGTACTCACTCCTCGCTTGTAAACTTCCAGGCGGACCTCGGGCTTCAGACCCCTCACAAAGCGGTCCATCATTTCTGCGTCCGACAAGTCCGGAATCACAAGTGCCGCGTTCTGAAAAGCCGCCACATACGCATGGGCCGGGCCTTTCTGCGAAAGACGCGTCAACTTGTCCCTTGCACGCCTGATCGAATCCTGCGGCGTGAACCGAGCACTCACGAGGGCAGCAAAATCATTCCACGTCGTGGGGATCTCCTGCGGGTAGCGCTCGCAGTTCAGAACCCACCAATGAAGCGCCTCTCCCTCGAAATAGTCTGATGCCAGGTCCACAGCACGCCTCTCCGCAAGCAGACGTTTCTCCAAATCGTCCGGGTGGATGCTCTCCGACAGCCGGCCCAAGATCTTCTTTCTCGCCTGGAACAACCACGTCTTCACAACCAGAAGGTCACGCTTCCCGTCGAACCTCATCAGACGGGCCTCCTTCGGGCCACGTGGTCCCAGCGTCTCCGAATCAATCTCCATGCTTTCTGGACTAAAGCACGCTCAACGACGACAACGACACAAACAGCAAGCCTCCGATGCTCACTTTCTCCAACAGCTGCGCGCACCACGAACGGGGCTCGGTCGCCCTCACGACCACAAATCGACGCACGAAGCGGTCCTCTCACGCACACACACGCACACAGCAATCTTCTCACGCACACACAACAAAGCACACAACAATCCTCCTCTGTTGCGCTGGATGGGGAGCGGCCCGGGCCTTTGCACTGGGGCGGGGATTATAGATGCGATCTTGTATGGAGGTGTTCGGCGCCTACCTTCGCAAAGGTGGTCGTGCGACACTAGGATGAATCCTAGTGAAGGCTGACCGTTACGGCTCTTGCCTACTAATGCGTGCTAAGGCAGAGAGCGAGTCCGCCGTCAAGGCCTAGGCCTATCGTACAGCCAAGACTGAGACCCGCTTCCGCCCGTCGCACCCTCCGGATCGACTTACTCGAACCCCCTAACCCGCAGACTCCCCCACCCAGGCAACCCCAGAGATACTCTAAGAGAACCTTAGAGCAACCCCAGGTAACCAGCGATGATACCAAATGTTACCAATGCTGTGCCTTTTACTCTCTCTTCTTCTTGCCTCTTCTGTCTCCGAGCAAGACCTGACCGGCTAGTCCGGGCAGGCGCGTCGCCTTTTTATACCCTTACTTCCGCCAGGGACAGCAAGGCGCCAAGAGAAATGACAATGCAAATCATTGGCATTTCTGCGCGCGTCTAGAAGGTTCTGGAACCTCTAGAAGCTTCTAGAAACGGTTAAACGGTCTACCGGTTTAACGGCTTACCGGTTTCGGATTAACCGAACCGTTCTAGGTGACTGGGGTCGAACGGATAACACCTGGCGACTCGGCACCACTTGGAGATAGGCTCAGAGGTAAGGTCTTTCGGTTTAGTAAAGAGAATGGCCTTCTACTACAATCCGCACCACGGCGCTGCCTCTACCTCTCATGACACGGTCACCGGAATGTCGACCTTCTTCAATTTTATTCTAAAATTACCTATTTTCATAGAAAATGTGCAAAACAGCAGGAGTTTTTAATTGATTGTCACTGGCTGTATATTTCAACTTCCTGTACCCGGTCTACATGGATCATTCTGTGCTGTCAGCGTGGTCACGGAATTGCCTCGGTGACCACGTCAATATTGACGGCACCTGGTACGTATTGAGCGGTCCCGTCACGGAGCCGTGGTTCGCATATGCGATGGCCTTCTTGGCAAGGTACCACGCGATCTTCATGTCGTCCGCCAGCCCTGGGTATCTTCTCATATGAGCAGCCACGCCTTGCCCTGTCCTGCACTCGTCGCACACGCAAAGCTCTCGCAGTGGCGGCGGTATTAACCCGGTGCCGCCTTCCTGCAGCGAGACCAAATGATCGCTTAGTGCCTGCCGCATGCGGAGCTTGGTTTCCGACACGAAGTAATCGCACCAGCAGCGAGCCCGCTGTCGCTCATATGAAAGGATATCCTCCATCATGCGCTGACCCCGAGAATGCCGGATATACCCAGGTCGCCACGTACTGTTCATATGTTGGCACCAGGGCAAGTTCGGCGGGTGAGGCCAATCTGGGCTCGAGCCAATTGCCTGTACGACCGGTCGGATATCCCAGTACATGTTGTACTTGTTGACGATATCGTCCCACACAGGAAATCGGCGCGTGTCCAGAACGTCAAACGCAAGCTTGCGGGATATTCCATACGGCCTGCGTCGATTTCCAGGGAAGTACTCCAGCAACTCCTGGATATCCTCCACTTGCAAAGCCATCTGGCGAGCCCGGGCCCGGCGCATTTCGACGAGCATTATGCGCACAATATTGTGGCATATGCTGTGCGCGAAGTGGCGCCGCGCCTGGCCTGCTACCAGTTCGACGAGCGGTGGGTTCGTGGATATCCGCCACCTGCCCGAGCTTCTGGGTTCGGCGATGCAGCCGGCCAAAGCAGCAAAATCTGTGACATGCCATGTTAAAAGGCATCTCTCCATGTGGTCGACGAAAGCGTCCGAGAAGCCTTCCGTACAGATTGCACCGGCAAGATGGAAGGGCACGAATGCGTAATTTTGCTCGCATATGCGGCAGACGCCAACGGCCTTCCTGCACAATTCGCACATGCTGTAATTGCGCATGAACCTGTCATTCATATGGAAGTTCGACAGTTCTACGCTGTACATGTTCGCCACCTTCAAGACATATGTCATGCGCAGGCAGCTGGTGCATGTCGGGTGCAGGGTCGCGCACTCGTAGATGAACTGGCCTGTCACTGGAAATTGACAGATCAAGCAGTCTTGGATATCCACGTGTGCGGACGCCGGAAGTGCACGCACAGCTGCTGATATCGGACTTTGCACGATGTCCACATCGCTCCAACTTTGGCTGGCCGCTGGCAATGGCACATCCCCGTAAGTACCGCTTGCGAAGCTGGACGTGCGGTGCGTTTGCGGGGCAAAAGGCTCCTCAAAACGGGTGCCATATGGCGTGCGCGGCTCGGACGGGCGTGGTAGCATCTCCGCTGCACATTCAAGGCCCCTCTGCAGCTGCCAGCCATCCACCCACAATCGCCTGAGCATGGCGATCCAGACACCATATGGCGCGGTCCCCCCATGCTCTATTGATCGCACATTAGATGTGCACTGGTGTCCGCGGTACGTATGTCTTCGGGTCACGTTGCCAGATAACCATCGTACCCACACGCTGCTGCTCCCCCGATCCCAGGCAAAGGCAGTCTCTTGCGCCTTCCAATACTGGATTGCTGCCGTGTCGAGCTCGATGGATGCTGCGTGCGAGGCTGCATCAATATTGAGGTCTTCAGGAAGGCCAAAGTTGATCCTGCTACCTCCGTGCTCCATATGGAAGCTGCCAAACACCTTGGCAATGGCCAAGTCCGTGTCCCTCGGTGTGGCATGCAGTTCGGGCAGGTCGTCCCACAGGTAGTCATGCGTCGCATGTGCGAATATTCGATTGTGCGCCTCTACCGTGTGGTCCCATAGCTCAATGCCCCATTCCAGGATGTTGCCCATGCCGACATCGAAGCGTGGTGCGAGTAATTCTGGAACGTGCGTTCCATCTGGATTTATCGCGTCCCGGAACGCATACAATTGCGTCCTCGCAATCGAAGGCCAAGCATACAGCTGAGCGCTCCGCAGCCGTGCTACACATATATCGACGGCGTGCCGCTCGGAGTAGCGTGGGACGGTATAAGTCTGCCCATCTGCAGAAATCTGCTGGGTCGGGACGTTTTCCATCCTGAAGGCTTCGCGCAGCTGGCGCCCATGATACTCTGTATGGTGTGGCGGCCAGCGAAACACCCTTTGCAGCTGTTCATCCATCTCGGTGGGCCCGTATGGGAAGACCGATCCCGAGTAGTCAGCGGACATGACACGGCTCCGAAGCTCTTGGACCAAGTTTCGCATATGCGCAAGAGCGCCATCTCTGCCAAACCATACGATAGCATACGTGCTGATATCGAGGAGCGTTGTCGCAAAGTCCATCATCACGCGCGCGGCGCGGATGCGTTCTAAGCGCGCCAAGCATCCCTTCGGGAACAATTGGTCAACGTCTCTTGCCCTGCGCGGACCTGTCGGCATCGTCTCCACATGGAACCTTGGGCCTTCGTGGACGAAAATGACGGCCGGGCATGCTTCTCTGTTGCACGGGAATGCAATATTGCGCGGCAATTGAGGAAGCCGATAAGCGTTGCGAGTAAGCCTCAAGATGCGCTCCACCGCATCATCGTCAACGCGAACCACCAATGCAGCATCATATGATAGCGCACCGTACGCAGCAGGCATAAGCGAGCGCAAATGGTAAAAATGAGCATATGCGCTGTTCCAGCCGTCACTTCGCGTCGGCTTTGGGCTGAGCTCATATGGGCCAACGGTTGTCAGGCGGCGAGGCCACTCGCATCTCTGCTTCAGCAGCCACGCCTCCAAGTCTAGACTCTCTTCAATGCGTGCACGGCTCGGATATCCGAGTGCACCTGCGTCAGTGCGCCTGCGCTTATGTCCATATGAAAGCTGGCGCGGAGCACTTTGGTCGGCAACCGCACCCGTGAATTCGTCATATGACCACGCAAAGAGGCGTTCCGTGCGCTGCGCCGCCAGAAACATGCGATACAGTGCCACCTCCCGCTCTCCCATATGAGCTGAATAGTGGTGCTGCCCATATGGGGTTTCTGCGATCCAGTGGGCCACCGTGACGCCGCCAAGTAGACACTTGAGAGCTCCAACAATATTGCTGAAGTACATCAAAAAGGCATGGCTCACAGCGATGCCCAGGTGCGCCTCGCGGGCTCCGATATCGGCGTGAGACATCGGGTCCGACGCGGCCGTCTCGTCACGGCGCAAGGCTTCCGTGCGCCGCACCCGAGAGACCTGCGGAAGATCGGGCGGCAGCAGCGGCCCGAACCACATCCTTTGTCCATATGGAGTGGCGTCCAAGTCATCCTGGGTGATATCTCCGGACGCGTACAAGTCCTCCAGCTCCCATGCCTCCGCCCGGTATGAACCGAGCGAGCGTTCCATATGGACAAGTGCTGTCGTCAGCCGGCAAATCCCCGTCTCCGCAGAACCTGCCTCTGTCGCAATATCGCCGCTCCCCTTTTTCTCCGCGAGCAAGCGACCCCTTCGCAACTTGACGGCATGCGATCCCTTCCCCAACACCCCACACGGGTCACGTCCAAGAGGTCACGTTTTGATATGAAAATAGCTCTATTTTTCCAATCTAGACTTGTCTTTTGCGCGCGCTCTCGCCAAGGGGGAGAAGAGAGATAGGCGAACTTGTGCGTCTCGAAGGTGGCGCGCCATATGGCAGACTTGGGAAGGGGTGCGCGTGTCCGTGGCGCGGGTGTCAATATTAGAATGAGTCGCAGCGCTGAGATATCGTCGCGCAGCGCAGTGGCCCGGCGGCTGCGGGGGGATGAGGACGCGCCGGCGGAGGCTGTGGTCACACCAGCCTTGTCTTCCACAGTCGATGGCTCCAATTTTGGGCGGCGGCGCCGCGGGAAAGACAGAGCGAAGAAGCGAGCCAGAAGAGGCTCCGCGACCGATATCTTTGTGCGCAATATTGTGAATCGTGGGCTGTTGCCTGCTGTTGTAAAGGTCGACGACGCGGGTACGGGCTGTATGGACTTCTGGCGCAACTTCGAGCGCCTTGCCGCTACATATGATCATCGCGAGCCGTACACGCCAGCGGCATCGCCGGGCTTGACAATGTTTACCACATGGTACACTGACATTGGGTTTGTGGGTCCTCCGTCCATGATGGAAGACGAAGCACTTACTACTTTGATGCAGGAATCGCTGGAAGGTGCCAAAAATGGGCTCCGTAGGAATATTCGCATGTCGCTCGCGGCAGCTTTCAAGGCCCACTTGGGAACCGCGCGTCGCGTCGTCGACTGCATAACGCGAGACGGGACGGTTGAGGAACCGGTCAAGTCGTTTGCCTGTCGGCCATTATTAAGTACTAGACTGTACAGAAAGTTCAGAACGCCAGTATCACCATATGGTACAAGTCTAGTTCCACTGGATGACAGCATCACGCCAAACGAGGAGAAGGAAGCTCTCGATCTCGGGATCACTTGGATGACTGCGATCTACTGCGCAATCACGCAGGTCCTGGGAAAGTATAGCCGATCAATATTGGCGCTTGAACGGGATCCATACTACAGTGTCCTTTGTCGTGAGCTGAAAATCGATGAAGCGGACTCCATATGGCTACGTCCGGATAGGGACGGTTCCGAATCTGACAAGGCTTGGTCGTCGACACTGTGGTCAAACTCGCTCATGCTGTCACTATTGGACCTGCGCTCGGGTGCGAAGGATGGAAAAGACTATCCGTTTGCTGATATCGGACTCAACTTGGAAGGGCTCTGTATGCTGCAGATGCACTCCCTCGTTGTCTCTTCGGCTCAGGCGCGGGCACCATCGGTATCGAAAGTGTGTCAAGCACGTGATGACCCCGCATCGGAGTGGCAAGACCGATCGGAGAAAAGTGATGACATGTCTGGAGATAATGAAGACGAATGGAATATTCCAGTACACTGGGAAGCATATACGTCTTGGGCTGATGAAAAGCTGCCTGAGAAGGGCTTCATGGGCATATTGAAGTGTATCCAGATATGCCGACGCTGGTTTCGCTCGGATATCCATTCCATACAGCTGGACGAAGAGGGCCGAATTTGTGTCCGTGACAGCGATATCGCAATCAACGACGGAGACCTACGCTTGTGTCGAGCCATCCGATATCGTGCAACTCAATTGCGCCTCATCAATTGCCCGCGCGCGTCTGTTAGTCGTTTGCCCCGACCTTCACATGCTCCAACGGTGAACTCAATGAATGAAAGCGACGATATCGAACAAGCTATGGGCGCACCATCCGCGGCATCTGCACCGTCGTTCCTGGACTACATGGAATATTCCGGTTCGGACACGAAACCTTGAACATAGTGTACTGCTTATAAATGGAGTTTATTGCTCGCCTTGCGCAGACAAAAAGTCATCAACGGGTCTTTGCGCCATTGAGTCTGATATCAGCATACTGTTTCGCCATGGCATACGCCGACGCCAACTCTTTCGATGGCTTTGTGCGCCCTTTCGGCGTACCATCTGCAAGGGTAAAATCGTGCTTCATATGTGTAGGTGCTCCATGAGGACCCACACAAAAGATGCGGCGCTTTTCCCAAGGAAACGGACAACGATGCAACCCTTCCTCAATGTCATCGCATCTTCGTCGGCTTTCTTGCGGCTTTCTTCAGAGGTATCTCGCACGCACCCTTTCATAAGAACTTCAGGGCCAAGTCCGTCAATACTGAGAACCACCACGGCCGGCCACCATGGTCATCCGGCGTATCTTGCCAGAACCAGTTCATATGGGTAAGGTCTGTCATGCGGGGCTATGGAACGCAGCCATGTTTTTGCGATGCCGCATCTACGAGTGTAAATGTCGCGGATATTCCCGGCTACTGCGTCCGATATCGGGGCGGCTCTCGTGAACTGTGCAAGGCTCACGTCACCAATTACCGACTTTGGTGTCTCAATATCGCTGACATCCAGCGAGTCAACGGCGACGCTCCCGTGTATCCGAGTCTCCAATATTGTGACCTTCCGGGACAATGCTGCTACCCTCATCTCAAGCTCCTTGATCCGGGCACGGTCTTCTATCACGTCAGTGGCGAACATCAGTACGCGGAGCAGTCGATGGACAAGACCGTCGTCGTCACTGACCGCCATACCATCGCTCGCACGACCCAAGTCGTGCAAGTGCCGGATATCCGCAATGTCAATTGACTTTGCACTATCATGTTCACGTTGCATCTGGGCTGCGCGAGCCAAATGGGATGGCACCGCGCGTGGACTCACTGGCTCCACACCTGGTTCGACGCCGGTACGCTTGCGCTTTGAACCCCGCGCGTCATTCGTTTTTCTCGTCGGTTCGCTTGCTGTCTCCATAAGGACTGGCATTTTCATCCATAAACCACCTCCCTCTCCTTCGCTGGGAGCTCGAAGTAGTGTTGGGGAACGGTGTGACTTTGTATCGCTTCGTTACGCCCGGCGTAAACAATTTACCGGACGCCTTCGAGGCCCTGCATGTGCAAAGGCAAACCCGTGGAGCCGCGCGCTCATGGGTGGGCTGGAGACACCGAGGCAGAGCGGGACGAGCTACGGAAGGGATCGCATTGTTGGTCTTCAAAGTGAGCGAAGGGGGCAAAATTCATCGACATGCTTTCCTCTACACATATGTTTCTACTCGCAAGAGACGACACGGATCAAGGCAGAAATATTTGCGGTCGTGGGCGTGTGTATTCACATCCAAGAGTGCGCAAACTTTTGTGAGGATATGCTCCGCACGGATGCAGAGCAGATTATCGAGGGTATCATCTGCAACCAAATGATGCAACACCGGTGAGGCAATAATGCAGTAGCAGCTATCCAACGCACACAAGTTCCACGGTGATACCACAGCGACATTCCACTCTGTTGGATTGTGCTCGACCGTCATTCGCGCGTTTGGATACTCTGCTGCCTGCACATTGACAGGACACGTTGTGTACGATATCTTCAAGAACAGTAGCATCTCGCCAATACAGGGACGGGGACAACCAGATTCTGGTGTTACTGCAACGATATCGTAGCGCTTCCCACCATCGCTTTTTCTACGACACTCATATGTTTCCTTGCGCCCGCCCCAGTGCAGCGTGCGCAGCGTGTGCCGAATGTCAATGCTAATGTTTTGCAAAGACATACCCCGTCCTTGCAAGGGAAGAACAATAGTGTCGCGAACGAAGCGCAGCAGACAATCGCGAATGTGCCCCCTACCCGTCTTAACCTCCCCGCACATTCCCGTTCCACCGGACCTTTATCCTCTTCATAGTCAAATGGTTCATTTTACTAGTAAAACGTGGTAAAAGGGACTGTCCCCTATCCATTTTGGTCGCCGCTTCTCAGACCTCCGCAGCCTGCGCCACACCGGACACAAAATTCCGTTGACTCGTTGAGCCGATAAAAATGACAAAGTGGCGTTACCTACATATGCCGTACTTTGCAGATTCGAAGCGCTTGCCGGCAGGTTCAAGTGCCAGGCGTTGGCCTCGTGGGAGAAGCATGCAAGTCCGACTGGTCTGCAGGGCAAAGGAGCCCAAGGCAGCCCATCGACACGTGCCAGCAAAGCCGCATTGAAAACAAACAAACGGAGAACTTACCAGTGACGGTGAGATGGCGCACGAAGAGTTCCGCCAGAAGTTTGGCGCCGGTGTCATGGAGGCGCTCGGCACGATGGTGCTGGTGATGACGATCCAGCTCGCGGTTACCGCCGGCATGAGCGAAGCGCCGGCAGTGATCGGAGTAGTGCTCATGATTATGGTTTACTGCGGTGGACCGATCTCGGGCGCCAATTATAATCCCGCCGTGTCCATCGCGCTGTGGATGCGTGGCAGACTGGATACCGTTCAGGCATTCACGGTGTACATTCCGTTTCAGATTGCCGGAGGCGTTCTTGGCGCACTACTCGGCCTGGTGATCAATGGCAAGGCGATCGCGCCGAGCGTCGGAGTCGGATACCACTGGATTCAGGCCATGATCGTGGAGATCACCTTTACAGCATTGTTGTGTTTTGTGGTGCTCGCTGTCGCAACAAACAGCAAGACTGAAGGAAACTCGTTCTTTGGCGCAGCCATTGGTCTTACCGTCACGGTTGGCGCAGCGTGTGTGGGACACATTTCTGGCGGATGCTTCAACCCAGCTGTCGCCCTCGGCTTGACACTGATCAAGCACTTTTGGAAGCCCATGTACGCCCTTACGGTGGTGGCAGCCAATATTGTCGGAGCGCTCATCGGCACTGCCTTGTTTTACATTTGCGCTCCGTCCGAGTTTGAGCATTTCTCCTCAGATTCGCATGGCGCTTTGGACGAAGCCAAAGGTTTGCTGTCCAAGCAGTAATTCACGGACCGCAGTCTCGCTGGCGCATTGGTTAGTCGCGACAGTTCAGTCTGCAGTAAACGTGCATTCGGTATGCAGAACGCTGGCCATGGATTTGTTCGACATGCCGATCGGCGTCGCCCTGCTCCGACAAACAAAACGCTTACGTGGTACATCCCTAAACCATTAAACCGATAAACTGATAAACCGAATTATGGAAGAAAGGAGCACGTCGGAAGGATGGAATGACTCGGTGGGAGCGGCCGGTGTGCGTCGATGCGGATAACTCACGCCAAACGCTCCACTCACGGAGAGCGCGACAGATGAAGACCTCGTCGCTGCAGTTCCGCGGGGCGGCGCACTTGAAGCACCGCCTCATCCTGGCGACGCTGTCGGGTAAGTCGATCAAAGTGACGGATATTCGCCCGGACGGGCTGGCGCCGGGTCTGCGTGACTATGAAATCTCTCTGCTGCGTCTGCTGGACGCGCTGACAACGGGAATGACACTGGAGATCAATGAGACAGGTACGGCAGTGCGGTATGTGCCTGGGTATGTGCGAGGCGGGGATGAGATTGTGCACGAGTGCGCCACGTCGCGTGGCATTGGCTACTACGCCGAGCTGGTGTTCATGCTGGCCCCGTTCGGTAAGAAGACGACGCGTGTGGTGCTCAAGGGCGTAACGAATAACCCACTGGATGAGTCGGTGGACGTTCTAGAGGCCGTGACAGTGCCGCTAATGAGAAGGCTTGGACTTTGCACGCACTCAGAGCCTGTGCATGTCAAGATGTTCAAGCGCGGCCTGCAGCCTGGCGCCGGCGGCGAAATGGTCATCACGTGCCCCGTGATCCCCAAGTTAGATATTATTAAGTTGACAGATCCGGGCTACGTGAAGCGTGTGCGCGGAGTTGCGTTCAGTTGTCGCGTCTCGCCTGCGTTTTCCAACCGCCTCATCGACGAAACGCGCAGGATTCTCAATGACTTCACGGGCGACGTTTTTATCTACAGCGACCATGCTGAGCGCGCCAAAGCAGGTAATTCGCCTGGGTTTGGTATTACGTTGGTCTCAGAAAGCACCACGCACTGCCTCCTGGCGACAGACGCCACGAGCTCGCTGAACGAACAGGAGCCCGAGCAGTGCGCAAAGCTCGCTGCGTATGCCTTGCTGGACGAAATTGACCAGGGAGGATGCATTCCGTCCAGTCATCAGTGCATGGTGCTGCTTGCTATGGCGTTGTCGGAACCCGACGTCTCGAAACTCGTGACTGGCAAATTGAGCAACGCAGCCATTCAGTTGTTGCGCGATATCAGGCTTTTTCTCGGCGTGACATTCAAGATCAAGGAACAAGAGGGCTCTGAAGCTCTCACCTTGAGTTGCATTGGTGTGGGGATGGTCAATGCCGCCCGAAATCGTCATTAAGGTTGCTCTCTGATACTTTTACACGAGTGAAGGAAATTGACGGACAAATTAGAACGTCTTTCATTGGAGTTGCTTCTGGCACGCGAAATGAGTCAGCGTTTCCGAGGGACCCCACAAAAAGACAGCGTGTCCGATCCGCTGATGGCATACCGCGCAAACTGACTTGGCGTCAATGACACAACTTTTGGCGCGCGCCTTTTGCAATTTCGCACTCGCAATGACGGCTTGCTTTTCGAAAAGTGCGTGGCGCAATTTTGTGTTCTGGTTTCGCATTTCAGCAGAGTTGAGCAGATGCTGTACCAAAATGTTGGCGTCGCGGACGTTCATTCCGGGCGGAATTGACTTCAACGCATCATGGACAAACCAGTCGGTCTCTGACTCGTCTACGGAGGCGAGGGACGTGTATAAAAGCTGCTCCTTGGCGATCAGCTCCCAAGTCTTCTCTAGCATAAACGGCCCTCGCTTCGAAGCAAGCGCCAAACTGGATTTGATCAGCGCTAGGGCAGCTTTGAGGCGCTCCGAATCGGGCACAGAGTGGCAGTAGCGCAGCACTTGCACAAAATTATGACGCTCTTGTTGGTCACCGCTTTCGGCCCCAGCAAGAAGCAATTCAACGGCTTCCTTGTGTCGACCTTGTAGTCCAAGCAGGAGCGCGCGCACTTCGATTAACCACGACACGGACTGCACGGCGGGACACGTGCTGACGGTGCTGAGATCGTACACGCCTTCATACACGACGAGAATATATTTGATGAGCAGCACGCGAAACCATGAGGCAGGCGCATGTGTTGCCAGTCCTGTCACAAATCGCGTGAGAAGTCTGCTTCGTATCTCATGCTCACTCGATGCATTTGCCGATCCAGATGATAAAATCTCTGTCGACCCCATCGCAGAAAGAGATTGCGAGGCACCCTCCGTGACAGTATGGTGATGGCGAAGCTTTGGACCCACGAACGAAATGTGTGAACCGCTCGTGACCAACGACGCCATGAAAGCATCGTCGGCGCAGGGCACAGTACTTTCTTCAATGTCTCGAGTGTGTACGGCGTCCAGCTGACGGGCATCGCCGACGAGCGGACTAAAAGCCCACCTCAACTCAACACCAAGTTGAATAAACACATACAGGACAAAGGACTCATACATGAGGAGGCGATCGGCAGTTTCGAGCTCGGACAAAATGATAAACAGTCGACCGGACTCCAGAATTTGCCCGCTTCTAAGCATGGTTGCGCTATTCACGACCAGCTCTGGGCGTACCACAGCGCAGTTGAGCAGAAACGAATTCACGGTACTCTCATCCACCATAGCACCAGCACGAGTCAGCACTAGCGCGTCGATGCAAAGCTTGAGTTCGTTCAGCGGAACGTCCTCAGTCGTGCATAAACGATTCGTAGTGACTCGGCGGATTAGGTCCAGTCGAAGGCTGGCGAGCTCAGACGACGGTGCTTGGCTGGCTTGCAATGCCCTGCTCTTCTTCCTTATCCACGCCGTGCGACCGCTGTCAGCATCAACATCAAGAACTCGAAAGGCGCTCCCGATATCGTCGCGTGCCTCGTACATCTCCACTTCCAACTGAAAACGGTGTGAGGCCGGCAACGTCTTTTGCGCGGCATCCAGCGTCTTGACCAAGGTCCCGGGCTCAATGGTAGATGCCACGGTACGGATGATGAGCGTGCTCTGTGCTATGCAAAGTGGCGTCCGAAGAGTGATACCCAATACCTTGTGAACGAGGTCTGCCTTGGACTCTGCGTTGGCCAGCCCAGATTGGCGTCCCCACTGCGAAAGAAATAAACCACCAATCCAATTCCCGTACACGGCGACATTCGAATCTGACGACATCGACAAGCGGGGTTCACTGGTCGGGAACGGTAGTTTCGAGGCCATCTCGTACAACGCAAGGGCTCGAGATGCAGGCATGTGGGGGATGTTTCGCTGCACAAAAGCCACAATTGATGAATGGACATTCTGCAGGGCATGATGTGACTCAGTAGCAGGCGCTTCAATGGCAAATCGTTGGAGCAGCTGTTTGGCGCGACCGACGATGGCAGCTTCTAGCATCTCCGACACTTGCTCCGGGACTGAAAGCCCGATATCATGCCCACGCTCCTGATCGGATTCAGGGAAATCGCTCACTGTCCGAAGAAGATTCGACATAACCGTAAAGTCTTCGCGCAAGTAGAGTGCCCGCGCGATGAGCGAGAGCGGCGTAGCTCTTGATACGAGCGTCAAGATTTGTGTCCGCGACGCAGCGCAAAAGCTGCCGCGGGATGACCACATGAAGCAAGGCGCTACAAACGGTCCACAGGGCATGCTTCCCTCCCACTCGGCCCACTCTGCCCAATCATTTTGGTTTCTCCCCAAGTCAAAAACGCTCTGCGTGGCGCTTGAATCACTTTCAGATTCGGCTTGCGGAGCTGATGTAGCGCTGCTGCTGACTGCGGAACTCAATTGGGGCTGTGGTTCTGGAAAAATGCGAACTTTTGCCAGCAACAACTCTTCGGAAAGCGCAGGCTTTGCGTAGACTTCGACCACCCCGCGCTTGTCCAGAAAGAAGATGAAGCCCATGTGTTGAGCCAAGGCAATCGTTTTCGCGCGCCTTGGACCAATCACGGCTGCAGTCTCGTTCTTGCGGATGATTGCTTCGTTGAAAAGCGCGTCATTCACTGCCTTCACTTGGTTCAGATACGAAGTAGCATTTCCAAACACATTGTAGACGGAAAGCGTCGACGAAGGCGCAGTGTGCGGATGCTGATGAGCCGAATGATTCTTTCCCTGACCCAAACGAGTCGACGGGTTCTTGTTCCCGCCACCAGCGACGGGAGAAGGGAACTCTCCATCGTCTTTAGGGGCAACGTCAGGGGCTACATTGGCAAGAATCCAGTGCTCACCTTCTACGCAGATCGGTTGCGGAAATTGCAACTGAATCAATCCAGCTCCGAGATCTGACGTTCGGTCCTTGGTAGTCTGCGCATCTGGCTGATTCAGGATCCTCTCGGCAAATTTGAACAGCCCGTCAAATACTCTTTTGTCTTTCGATTCTGCCTCTCCAGCGGCATTGGACGGCGGAATCTTAGGATTTTTGCCACCAGGAGCATGACTTCCTACCGAGCCCACTGAGGCTGCGACTCTTGACATATCTGCAATGGGCAGGCTCACGCACACCGCAAGCCGCGTCTGGCGATTCATGCGCAAAAGGATATATTGTGATGGAAGACGGAGGCAGATACTGCGCATAGCTGGCGAAAAGCTCAAGCGCACATCATCGGGAAGATACGTCGGGAGCTGAATCGACTGGCCTTGTTGAGGCTGTTGCTGCCTCTGATCTTGGACCAAATACCCACTTAGAGGCAAAAGGTCCACTTCTACGAACGCGAGTTGCCGCTGGGACTTGGTCTGTTCATGATTCTCGATTTGTGCTTCTACCTCGCCATTTCCGTCACACTCAACTATGGTTCGGTCCGCTTCGCTTCGCGGGTCAGGCACCAAGGGTGGACAAATGCAAGCACAAGATGCCGTCGAGGGTCGCTTTGAAAGATTTCCTTTTTCCGCGCAGGCTGAAGCGCAATGGATAGAATACACGCAAAGAGACATTACTCCTGTGGCTCGTGACCTCTGCACAGCTAAAAAGATTCCGTCTTCGGTGTCACCCGCGCCACCTGGGACTTCTTCAATCGCTAGAATATCGGTTTGCCGGCTTATCTCGACACGCAGGCCGCTAGCGCTTGCTCTGACGTTTGTCCAGGCGCTTGCTCTAGTACTGACAGCGTCATTCGATCCGTTGAGCTCAGATGCAGCTCGACACGTGGATTCCTTCAAACATAGCTCGCAGTGCACGCGTAGCACCATATCTGCCTGCAATACCACCAGCACATGCATCGCGCGCGCGCGTATCCGCACGATCTTGAGGACGCTATGCGCAGCTGGGTGCGTCATGCTGGCCGCTCCTTCTCCGATCTCTTTACCCGGCGCTTGCCACACTGCAGACGCCGCCACGGCCTGCACTTGTTCATCAGCACTTGTTCGTGTCGACACATCGAAGGAGACGGTCTTTGCAAGCTTCCCGCTCTTTGTTAGACTTTTCCTTCTGCCCAGCAGTCCGCCTCGTTGTCCATCAGACGGAGACGGCGCCGGCGCCGGCGCAAGAGGCGGCAACGGCCACACGAACCTGACCAGATCTCCGTTGGCACATCCGACGAGGGCTGCCAGTGCGCCCGGAGGAGCCCTGTTAGCATCAGCCGCGTCATCTGGCGGCTCGTGAGTAAGCACACAAGCACTTGCCGGCGCGCGCAGCGGCACAGCTACGCGGGACACGTGTAGCATTGTATGCAGCTGCTCCATCGTTGCGTTTCCAGTTGGCGCAACAAATGGAGGTGTGGTTGCCTGCCGCACCTTCGTGGTTTTCACAGTCGGTTCTGAGCATTCAGCACTCGGGCGTCGCTCCCTCTCAGTCGAAGCGGCGACGGCTTCTTGCAGTGGCATGCCGTAGCACGGTGCAGTTGTACTGGCTACCGGAAGAGACGCCACGCGTGCGTTCAAGTGTACGAGATTTGTTCGATTGCTCCGAAGCAAGCAGTCGGTCACTGCGTAAGTCATTGCAAGACCGTGGCGCGGTTGAGCCGGAACCATGGCAACGATACTGGCGGTGGCAGGCAGAGATCCGCGAGTTTGTGCCGGCGGCAAGGGTGGTGTGCGTGCAATTCAATGCGGCGCCTGGGCTTTGTCATTTGTTGGGCATTGGCGATGAGGATGGCAACGTCAGCGTCGTAGATGCCGACACAAAGCAGCGCTTGTGCGCGTGGAACCTGAAAAATCATGTGCGTGGCGAGCTTGCGAATCAAGCGAGCCGAACTCATCCCGCAAAGGTTATGTGTATGGCATTTCACGGCTCGAGAATGGCGGTGGCTCTGGCAGACGGTACGCTACTCCTTCTGTCGTGCGTCGAGGGCAACATGGCCCCGACAGTCAAGTGCCGAGTCAGGGAGTTGATTGCGAGCAGACCTGTCGAAATGCCATCAAAAGGAGTTAAGCAAGCGGTTCTCGCGCGTGCGAATTGTATGTCACTTTGCCCGTTGATCAACCCAAGAGTGCTAGTCTTGGGTTGTTCTGCAGGCGTGGTGCTTTTCCTAGACTCACATACGATGCAGAGAAGAAGCGTCTTCACGCATTCCGATCACACCGCTGAGGTCGTCTCTCTGTCCATAGAACCACAGAGGTCTTGCACTGCTGCAGCATTGATTGCCTGCGGAACGTCTAGCGGAAAGCTCTTTGTACTGCGTGTCGACATTGCAAGCGATTTGGTTTCTTGCGTACTTGACATGCAAGTGCCAGAAAGGGATGAAAGCGATGCCGCTGTAAGATCAAACACGAACACGAAAGCGAGATCAAAACTGAACGACCACTGGGTGAGCTGTGTGTGGCTAAAATCAAATCGCGTTTTATTTGGCGCGCGGGGAGATCAGATCTTTGCGTTGGACCATGTTGCTGAGCCCGGTCGCGTTGACGCGTCATGCCATGAAATCACTGAAGAGCTTACACTCTTGGCGCCCGTCCCCGGCCTCGAACATGGTTTGGAATCGATCGCTGAGATTTGCACAACGCGTCCGTTCTTCTGCCCGCTTGCTGTAGACCTGTTGCAGCAGGACAGGGTTAGTAGCCATGTCAAGACAAAGCCACATGAATATGTACTTTGCGCGTCCATGTCTGGCCACCTTTTCATGCTCGACGAGTCTCACAATGCTGTGTGGAGCTGCTTGTCCGGCGTTAGTGACGCTGTGAGCTGTTTGCAGGTGTCTGGTGGCTTCGTTCTCCTTGCATCATTGGGCGAGCCTTCGGTTCGAATTCTCCTGGGATGCCCACACAGCGAACTGGGCAAAGCACAAAGGCAGCTGCTCAAACTTGATTTCGTGTTCAGCCCAGGCTGGACAATTGATACGCTTTGCCTCGTTCTTCCTGGGATCGACGAATGTGCTACCGAGGACGCATGGTTATTTATCGGACTGTCGGTGCCGCGCCTGATCGTTGTGCGTCTTGATCTTTTGGGTGGTGAGAATGTTAGTGGAACTGGCGAGAGGTCAACATTAGTCGGACTGGAAAGTAAGGGATATCGCACGCTAGACTTCAGCGGTATTGTTTCTGAACCGGCAAAAGGCTTGCATTCGTACGTACACGTGGAAGCAGAGTCAGATGGACCGGCAGATACGAAACTGGCAACCGCGAAGCTCGTTAGTATTCATCCAGTTGCCAACACGATTCTCACTTGGGATGTAAGCACACTCGCCACCTACGCGTTTGCAGGAAATTCAACCTCAAAAGTGATCAAGGCTTCATTGCAAATGCATGGCACATTCTTGCGGAAGGAAAAGGTCCCTGGCCTTTCGTTCATGAGTGCAGAGTCAGCGAAGCAAGTTGTAAGCGTCGTGGCGACCCAGACACTAGAGAACCATCGCACAAGTATGGTCCTGGCTGGACAACAAGACGGAAGCGTTGTGTGTTTGCAAGCACCCAGGGTATCATCATTGCCTGAGCTTCGACATGTATGGCCCTGTAAGATTCGCGAGGCTACGTGCTTGGCAATGTGCAAGCGTTTTCGGGCATTGGCCGTCGGTGATAGCAGAGGAACTATTTCAGTTTTTTGTGTGAGTGCAGCACAGACGAGTTTGTGCGTGCATGTGTGCTCTGTTGAAAGTTCTGGCGTTATGCGTACTCGCATTACGTCTATGGATTGGACGTATGGCTCGCACTTTGCTTACTTGGCGTCCGCAGCGACAGATGGTGCAATATGCGTGTGGAAATTTCAACTCGGATCTCAGTCAAAAGCAGAACCTTTTCCTATTTTGCTTCAGCAGCATCCGGAGGGAGTAGCGCGAATCCGCGCCCACCAAGGCAGCGTCAAAGAGGTTCGCTGGCTTGAGTCAATTTCTTCCGTAACTTCCATGGACCTCGATGACGGAGACCAGCCCAGGAAAGGGCGGCAAATGTGGCACCTCGTCAGCTCCGGCGAAGACTCCACTCTGCGCGCGTGGAATATTTTCCGTCACTCAACAGCATGGCCTGCGAAGAAGAGTTCGACTGGACGCCTGTTGAAAAAATAGAAGCTATCCAAAATGGATTGTCTTTCAATTTTCTTTCATCATTTTCCTTTGAACGTCGCACCTCTCTTTGTTTCTGTCTTTGCAACATACCCGTCATTCCTTGAAAGCTTCTACATTCTCCCTTGCTTCTTCATCACCTCCTTTGGCGCCTTCTCCATCATCTTCGAGCCTCTCGACGCCGTCTGCATCTGCCTCGCCGTCATCCATCTCAGGCGCCTCCCAATCCATCGCGCCCTCAACCACGCCCTTTAGATGCGGCACAACGACCATCGTGCCCTTTTTCCGGCCCAAGTGCGCACTTTGGACGAACACGGGAAGCACGTATCCCTCAGTGCGGGAGGCGGCTGCCTTGACAAAGCGCCGAGTAAGATCTTGCATGGTCCCGGGGGAGACGTTACCCTTCTTGGAAGGTGGGTCCATTTCAACTACAAGTGCCATGAATCCACCCGGCGCGACATGCGCATATAAATATTCGAGTAACTCAAAAGTGAGCAGCTCGCCATGCCTGCACACCAGCTGAATGAAGTCATATCGTCGCTGCACGTCCGCTCTGATGGTATCCATATACAACGTACGATTGCCTGTGCTGGTCAAGCGCATATGCCGTGCGGAAATGGCCGTACTGCTTCCGCGCCGACGAACAAATTTGTGGAAATCCGAAACAGAGTCTGCACTTTCCTTGACATCGCCTAGCGAGAATGCATGGACATCAAGCGATCCGTCTGGAAAGCTTTCCAGCAGGGGCACGATCGCGTCGGCCGCTCTCAGAAAGGGAGTTTCGAGTGAAAGCAAGCTCACAGCATGAACGGCCTGCTGCAAGGCGACGCGCGGAAACACAAGGTAGTCGAGAGTCATGAACACGCACTGATATCCGCTTTCCGGTGGCAACAACCCCCTCCCGTCTTCCGGGCACATATGTGCAACGCCTAGCTTCTTCGCAGCCGTCTTTCGTTTCTTTGCCAGCTTTGGACTGAGCGCCAATCTCGTTGCGCGCCGCAGCAGTTCCGACCAATCGCACTCACACGCCGAGTCGCCGAAATTTCTACACGGACAAAGTTTCTTCAATGCGCGCTCGGAAGCAAGCATCTTCCGCATGGCCGCACTACCCTCAGAAGGCGACGCGCCACTATCCGTCAAGTAGCTGATATGCGTGATCATATCGTACAGATCCGCCGGCACATCGCTCACTTTCCACACCCGGTCCTGGCGTCCTTTTCGACACCTCCACAACTGCAGCGACGCCACCAGCAGCCAGACGCTCAGCATCGCACACACCACCACCGGAACAATCGGAACCAGCACCGGTTCGCCCATCCGGCTCACTCCGCCGGCCGCAGCCGATCGCATCCGCAACATCCTGCCTCGTCTCTTGCCCCTCTCTCCCTCTCTCCCTCTCCCTTTTCTCGTCTGTTCTCATCTTCCCCAAGTTTACCGCGGAGGTACAGTTTTCTCTCTATAAACATGGCATGATTTGCTATAAACTTTCCCGCTCTTTTGCGTTTCGGGTTCACGGTGTGGAGCGCGAAGCCGCTGTGGCTCAGAGATGTGCTAGGCGGGTTGGTTCTCTGATGATGGACGCGCCGCGCGATGATGATGACCGAAACTGTTGAGGTCGACCTGCTCAAGGGCACTCTGCTGCCGCCGCCACCAGTGGAGAACGCTCGCGCAGGCTCGAGGTGGAGGGTTGTCGGCAGGTGGAAGAGCGCTGCGGCCGCCGCGCCTGGCACGCGTTCGGCCTGCGTTCTGGCATGCCTGGCGCTTCTCGCCTTGGTGGTGTGGTGCTGCTGGCGCGGGCTGGCCGATGTTCGCGATGTGACTGGCAATCATGGTCAGGTGCTGGCCGCGCACGTCCTCTGGAGGTGGATGATAGGTTCGGAACGAGAGTACTTGTGGCTGCTCAGACATAAGCCGTTTCGGACCAAAGTGATTTCAGTGGGTGTTATTACCTTTCTCGCTGATTGCACAGGACAAATTATGATGCATTTGCAGAGCATCCGGGGCCAGCGGCGAAGCAGTGCCCGTCATACGGTGCTGGTGACCTCGGATCGCCACCAGAAAGGCAAGAGCTTAATACGCGGTTTCCGGCTCGACGTTTGGAGACTGATCAAATTCACTTTATACGGCTTGTTGGTGAATGGGCCATGGCTTTTCTTGTGGTATAATCTGATCGCTAAGTACGGCCCAGGCGACGGCCTGCTGAATTCGCTCCAAAAGTGCGTTCTGGAGCAGCTGGTGCTTGAACCTGCATGCATTTCTAACTACGCTCTGTGGTTTCACGTCACAAATCGAAAGCCAATGCGAGAGTGCCTTGCTTGGTATCGCTCTGAGTTTCTTGGCCTGTACAGAAAAAACGCCATCTTCTGGATGCCGGCCAATTTTCTCAATTACTTTCTCGGTACGGGCGACTTTCGCGTTGTTTTCGCGTCCGTATGCTCGTTTTTCTGGACCGTCTTCATGAACCTGCTCTTCAATCGCAAAAAGGAAGAACCAGCGAAGCAGAAGGAACGAAGTGACGGCGAATGGAGCGGAAAGGCAACGGCGTACAGATGCCGTGCTGAATAGTGGCGATGAAACACCATCCCGTCAAGCGAAGTAAACTGGTATCTTCTTTATATTTGCTTGCCTTGCCGTACCTTTTGCTGGTATGCGACGTATGTATAAATGCCCTTGTCCATGAGACCAACCACACAAATCACGCCCCCGATAATTGCAAACAGCTTTGCCAAGAATTCGTACCACTGCTTTGTGTTTTGCTTCTCGACCACATGCACAAGCGGGCTGAAATCGTACGACACGCGGATTTCAGCAGCACCGTGCTGCTTGTAATATCCGTGAGATGCCGCCGTCATCTGGAACAGGCGCTGTTTCGGGCCCCACCTCGATCGGTAAGTCGTTGGGATAAACTTCAAGTAGTGATCAAAACTCATACCTTCCTGCGACTTTGACGTTACAAACGCGGTGTGGTGCATGGTGTCCAGATTTAAGGCAATCATCGGGTGCAGCTTTGACGTCGTATCACCGGGTATTTCATAATTTGCCGTGAAATACTCGACGAGGTGTGTCATGTTCACGTGCTGAGCTTCCACCGAGTAATTCTCTGCGTTCGCCGAAATGCGCATAAATGCGGGACTTTTCTGGACTTGCGCGCTACCACTCACAACGCACCCCTCCTTACTTGATATTTCGCGGGCCGCGTCCTGCCCAGATGCAGCGGCGGCACGTTTGGCATCTGCGCCGGTGATTTTACCGAGAACCCACGCAAGAATGTCCTCTGCCTCACGCTTTGCACTATGATAATCAGGCCTCAGCACTGTATCCCTCTCGTATACTCGAATTGTAGGAACCGCCATCACGTGCTGATCAATACATAGCTCCTTGCTTGTAATGCAATCGATCTTGACGACTTTGATAACACCGCGCGAGAATCTGGCGACGTCTGAGGAGATTTTTCTCTCGACTTCTTCCCATACAGGAACCAAACTTTTGCAAAACGGGCAGTATGGCAAGTAGAAGTAAACCAGCGTGTACGGCGAGCGCGTGACGATGTTATTTCGGAATTGCTCGACTGTGATGGTGACGCCAGACTGGTCGGCGGAGTCGTTGTCCTCCTCCGGCGCACCGAGCGGGCGCACAACGCCCTGCTTGTCATACCTCCGGATCTGCTCAAGCGGTTTGGACAAGCTGTCCAAATACTTGGCGCCGTCCGCCAGCTCGGTCTTTTTCAAGACCAAGCGCTGTGATTGCGTGGCAGTTCGGAGGCGCGTATCGAGCAGCTGCACGTCAACATATTTGCACGGCAAGGACATGAGCGCAATGCGGAAGGACAACGTCACTGGCTCTGACGACGGCGCGCGGTCAACTTGCAAAGAGGTGCTGGTCGTCGCTCGGCCCATGTCCGAGAGCTCTGTCATCAACAACACACTTAGTAGCGCCAGTGCGAGCAAAGACAGGGCCCCACCTAACCGCGTGGACTGAACCAGGTCCCGCGGGACCTTGCGGAACAGATCCAGCTCCCCAAACCTCATTCTCCACGCCGCCTTCGAGGCCCTATTCCCCTCCACAACGACCATCCACTTCTCCCATCCATGTGACCTTGTTGATCTGGCTTGCACACACGCTGTCCGAAACTTATTTAATCTAGGTTTTTAATCTCCACGAAGGTTAAAACAGTGGCGTGAAAAATTGTTTGAGGAACCCTAGTGGGTGGCTTCGCTTGTTGCGGTGCCTTGAAGGCCAAGGAAGCGGAAGAACTGCACAAATTGGATGCCGCCGTAGTAGTTGTTGCCGAAGCGTAAGAACAGAATGACGAACCTCAGAAATGCCTCGGACCGGTTTTGCAGGGCTCTGGCTGCAATGCGCTCCAGGCCTTCCACGGCCTGGAAGCGCGTGTTGCTCGACAGCCCCATAAATGCGCCCCACCCGACGCTGTTGGGAATCACCGCGGGTAGCGGTCGGTGCTGCACGTACGACTTGTCCAGCGCTTTGCGCGCGGTGATGAGCGCGTACGTAATCCACGTGCCAATCACACCGCACACCACTCCGACAGCAAAGTACTGCGCGCCCACGTAGAACAAACTCGCCAAGCGCTGGGAAGCCGAGAACTTTCGCAGTGCCGAACTGGGTTCAAACATGTTTGCCGGCAAGTTTCGCAGGTATTGTGTAACTGCGCTGCTGGAGGTTTTGGCCATGGCCGGGAACGGAATGCAAGGGGTCAGAATCCACACGAATGCTGCCTCCACCACGGTGCCGATCACCAAGTCCGAAAACACATACTCAAGCTCCTCGTAGATTTCCTTACCACGCATCACGATCTCGCCCGCAAGCTGCGTGCCGTTCCCAATCACCTCTTGCACCATTAGCTTAAACAGAAACTCATTGTCACACAGCAGACGGTCTCTGTATGGCTTGACGTTTCGCACGAACCACCCCATCAGTCCGCCGACATTCTTGAGATACACGCTCAGCAATTCCGTCGTCAGTATGCCTCGCTGCATCGCCTCGGCCATATCCAGTGGCAGATCGGCCGCTGTCATCCCGTGCGACTTGAGCATGGCAGCGATCACCGACTCGTCTGTACTGCCGCCTTGATCTCCGTTTCCATCGTGCGATCCGTCTCCTTCACCACGTCGCCCACCACCTGAACTGAACCCGTCACCGTTCCCGCGCCCACCTCCACTCCCGCTCCCGCTGTCTACGTACGACGAGGCCCAACATCTCACCGTGGCCCTTCTCGACGACGGCACGATCGAACGGCGCGTAGCAGCGCCGCTTGAAAACGAAGACGACGCGGCACTACTTGGTTTGCCGTGTAGACAGGAGGGCGGTAGGCCACTTGCGAAACAGGTTGGTGCCGGCATTCTGGTAGCTGCGTCTGCGCGCACGCCGTCCTCGTCACGGCGATCCTGCTGCTTCGGCGGTGGCTCTCTGTGACCGCGGTGAGGCAATTCATAGAAATTGCTGAAATAACAAAAGGAGCGATAATTAACCGCATGAGCCGAGAAACCGTTAAGATATGGTGTCTAAACCTGTTTACTTGCGTGGCAGTCAGTTGCGGGATGTGACTGGTGTTTCGTTCTTCTTTTCCCTTTTGACATTCGAAGCGTTGTCTGTGGAGTGAGCGATATGGACGGGACGGCTACCTAGTGACAATTTGCATCACATCCTCGTCAGCGAGAAGATGTTGAAAGCCCACACGCTGCGGGTTATGTTTGGTAGAGCGTCCCCACACCAGCGCGTACTTGAAGCGCGACGCTTCCGCAAGACTTCGGTGCACAGCTCGACAGGCGTCCTGCACAGTGCACCCTGCACGCAATACAAGCGGGTCCGTAAAGTCTGGCGCATGGCCTCGCTTCTTGGTGTAAACGCGGCAAAGTCTCAAGTCGTCCCAGATCCGTGAGATCAGCGTATCTACATTCAGCCGCAGGTTGCACGACAAAACCACGGTGTGAGGATACCGAGCCAATCGGTCCACTTCTTCGATGGACACCGAGTCAATCTTGTTCACAACATTCAGGCAACGGATGTATTGCCGATTGCCCTCCACAATGTCAATGAAGTCATCGACCGTGCAGTCCTCACGGACGATAACGTCCGCATTGTGGACCTTGTATTCGTGAAGGATGCCATACACAAGCTTCTCATTCAGGTGCGTCAAAGGAACGATCGCTGTGAACTTGAGCCCACCAGTGGCCTTGGGTTTGAAGTAGACGTTTGGGGGCGACTTGTTCAGCCGAATCCCGACGGATTCCAACTCCTTTTCCAGCAGCGGTCTTTGAACGTCGGCCTTGGTCGCGTCCAGCATCAACAGAATCAGGTCCGCGCTCCGCGCAACACCAATCACCTGACGGCCACGCCCTTTGCCCTCTGACGCTCCAGAAATGATTCCCGGCAAATCCAGCAGCTGAATCGTCGCTCCGTTGTGGTAAAGGATGCCTGGA
The DNA here is from genome assembly GCA_008690995.1 of Porphyridium purpureum. Taxonomy (NCBI): domain Eukaryota; phylum Rhodophyta; class Bangiophyceae; order Porphyridiales; family Porphyridiaceae; genus Porphyridium; species Porphyridium purpureum. The sequence continues at coordinate 1,038,173 of VRMN01000002.1, read as the reverse complement.
ATACAAGTCAGGGTCGTGAACTCGTACGCTGCAGCCTCGGACTCCGTCTTTGTCACCGTCGACAAAAACGTCGACTTTCCCACGGACGGAAATCCCACCATGGCCACTCGCGCGTCGCCGTACTTGACCACCTCAAACCCGGTTCCCGCGGGCCCCGTCTTCTGCTCACCCTGGATAAGCTGCGTGCGCAGCTTGGCCAGCTTGGATTTCAGTAGGCCCAAATGGTACTCGGTGGCCTTGTTCTTCTGCGTGCGCGACATTTCCTTTTCGATCTCAGCGATCCGCTCCAGAATCCCGCCCGCCATCTTGAGGGCTTTCCGTGCTCCACCTCCAGCGCACAAGCTCAGCACCCTGCCGTTCCGCAGGCAGCACAGGACAATCCTTGCGCATATACGTGTGTTGGCTCCACACCCTGGTCCCGCTTCCGTCGCGTTTGCTCTGGCGTCAATCTTGCAAGGCTGTTAACTATCTCAGAGTGATAGTCACCAGGGAAGGAGCAATTTTGTGTCGTGCGCACGGTGGCACCGCTGACGGACAGACAGACGACGAGTCCGAGTGATCAGTCCCGAACGCGCGAGGAGCCATGAACCAGCCGCTGGAGTTGAAGGAGGAGGCCGGCGGGCGCTACCTCGAGGTCGAGATTGACGATGACGGCGAGGACGAGGAAGACGAGGAAGATGTGGAGTACGAGGAGGTCGAGGAGCACGGCGCAAAGCGGAAGCGCGAGGATGAAGGACCGGCCGTGTCCGCGCGCGCCACTGAGCGACCGCAGAAGATGAAGAGGAACGAGCAGGGTGAGCTTTTCCTGGACCTCGGCAGCAAAAAGAGGCTGACGGTGCGTGTGTTCCAGAACCGTGTGGGTATTGACATTCGTGAGTACTACGAGAAGGATGGCAAGCAGTTGCCGGGCAAAAAGGGCATATGGCTGACGGAGGAGCAGTTTCACAAAATACTGACGAATCAGGACGAAGTGAAGACAACTGCAAAGAACGCTTTACGCTAGTTGTGCACGAGCCTGGCTCGGCACGTGATCTCATGGGATACGCGGATTTCGGCAACTCGGTTGCTTGTTAAAGTGCAATTATAAGTTGTTCTAAGTTTCTTGCTTTCTCCAACACATACCGAGGCTCGTGCTTGTGCGCGAGACCTTTTTTCTTCGACGAGCGTCGCAGGCGCGACTCCTGGGTCTCACCCACCACCATCCGCGGTCACCGAAAGAGGGTGAGAGATCCACTTCAAAAGGAAAATGGGAAGTATATTTAAGGAACTCCTCAGACACCCAGAGGACAGCTACTCTGTGCACGATGTGTCCTGATCCCGTTTATGCGCGCAGCAGTCACCACAGCTGCACCGGAACACGGAAGACGATGCTGACAGATGTTCAACTAACGCTCATTCACACTCTGCCTAGCAGCAGCCGCCCCCACTCACCTCTGCATCAGAGCCGCTGACATTTACAGTACCCTGCTTGCCCTGGATCGGTGCACTTTGTATTGAGCTCATGATTTCTCTTGTCATCGTGGTGAACGCGAGCTGCACGTTCTCTGCCGTCTTTGCGGACGTTTCCAGAAACTTCATCCCAAGCGCGTCCGCAAGCTCCTGACCCTCCTCGGTCTCGACGGCGCGTTTGTTCACCAGGTCGCACTTGTTGCCGACGAGCAGCTTGTTCACACGCTCACTTCCGTACTTGCCGATTTCATCCATCCATGACTTGACGTTCTCAAACGACTTGCGATCTGTGATGTCATAGGTGATGACGATGCCATGCGCGCCGCGATAGTAGGCGGCGGCGATCGTGCGGAAGCGCTCCTGCCCCGCAGTATCCCAGATCTGGAGCTTGATGGTCTTATCATCCAGGTCGATCGTGCGAATCTTAAAGTCCACGCCAATCGTACTGATGTGGCTCTCGGTGTACGTGTTGTCGGCAAACCGCAGCAGGAGGTTCGACTTTCCCACGCCCGAATCGCCAATCACGAGCAACTTGAACAGGTAATCATACTCTGGATTACTCATCTTTCCGCGCCCGCCACAGTCGTTCCCCGGCCCCTTTCCTTCGCGGCTTCCTGTCACTATGCGCGCACCGTCCCACCGCACGGCGTGTCCCTCTATCCGCCCAACCCCGCACCACGTTCCTCCGCCGCTCCACCGCCGCTTGTTCCTCCTGCTCTCTCCCTCCCTTCCACAGGCCACGTGACACCAACTTATATTCCGCACGCACACGTGTCCTCCTCCTTCTCGCGCACCCCGCTGCTGTCCCTACAGCGTGACTAGTCTTTCCTACACACACCACACACGCCTCTTACCACCGCTCCACCCACCTTTATCATTCCCCTTTCCCCTCTGTCGCTCTCTCTCTCTCTCCCTCTGCCGCTCGTTGTGTTCTGTTGTTTGGTAGCGCAACTTGCGCGTTCGGGCAGTGTGCGAAACACGCAGCAAAACACGCGACAAGAATAACCGCAACAGCACCACACCGCTCTCGTACACAGCCAGCCACCCAGTTGGAGCGACCACAAAGGGGAAAAAGAAGAGTTAAAAATGGGAATTAAATAATGCAGCGTGATGTGTGAAACAGGGGGTGGGTGAAGGTACAGTTGGGCTTGTAAATTTAAAGTGGGAGTACAGTGGGTGCAGTGGGGCGGGATGCTGGTACGAGTCAAAAGGGCAAGCTGGCATGTTTTAGTCCGAGAGCCACCAGGGGGTTGCGCACGCGCCGTTGGAGGAGACCAGCGCGGTGAGGACGATGAGGAGTTCGGGCACGTCGCACATCAGCGCCGTCTCGGAGAGCGACAGCTTCGACGCGTGGATGCTGCAGTCGCGCACAGAAAGAATCGCATTCACGTTGCTCACCAGCTCGCTGATCTCCGCGTGCCCGCGCCACATGCTGGCAAACGGTTCCAGCGCCGGGTTCAATGGCGGCGGCGGCGGCGGCGGCTGCAACGCTTGATCATCGGGCTGGCCGTTTTTCTTGTGCAACCGCGCCGTCGATCCGACGGCATGACGTAGTCTCTGGACGCGTGCACCGCCGCCAACCACACTCAGGTCGTACGTCAGCAGACTCTTCTTCACATCATTTGACGGCGCAAACTTGGCCGCCTCCTCCGCGACGGCACGTTTTGCAGCGGCATCGTGCGCGCTCTGCAGCGCATGATCGCTCAGCTTGACATGATGCGATCCCACTCGCTTCCAGTCGTACGCCAGCACTTCCTCAACAGTTTCGACGCGCTCGGCTTCTGCTGCGCCAGGATGAGACCTGAAAAAGTCCGCGTCGTACACTGGGGGCATTTTGTCTGGATCAGCACTTTCGTACATTTCGATATCCTTGACACTGAGCGCCTCGCCAATAGGGCATAAACATTCGTCGTTGCGAGGTGACAAGAAAATGAGATGTGGCGATTCCCCTGGCGGCAGTAACTCCAGAGCGTCTTCTTGCCCCTTGCGCTCGACCAGAGCGCGCAGCGCGGTCATCTGGATGATGCGACGAGCACAGCTGCCGTGCAGGTGCACGAAAAAGTGGGCGTGTTTCTCAGGCAAGGCCACAAAACTGCTCAATTGCTGGAGGAAGCGCACCGAAAATGAACGAGGAAAGTTACCAAAGCCGAAGCGCTCCTTGAGAATAATGCGAAGCGCCTTCTTAGACGCTTCTTGCAGCTGCTCATTGCTTACGAGCTCCTGCAGACTCTGAATTTTGTTTGCTGCGGTGAGTTGTAAGTACGCGCGCGGAGATGCTTCCTTGACTACCAAATTGTAGTACGTGCGCAGTGAGCTCGAGTCCCATGTTGGCAGATTCATTTTGGAGCCCAACACACGGTTGCGCTGTACCTCAACTGCCGCGGCGAGCGGATTCGCGCTCGGAAGTAACGCGCCGTACTCACTGACTGGCTGATTTGTCAGTCGCTGCTCGTACGGGTGCTCAGCGTGTGTCGCAAATGAATTGTTAAACGGCAGATTCGCCAGCCCACGGCCTACGAGTCGGCGCACCATGTCCGTGTCGTCCCATCCGTACGTCACGATCCGCTCGTCGTACCCACCGAGCATGAAGAAATCAGACCGCCGCACAAAAAGCATGCCATTCAAATGCAGCTCTTCCGAGGCGGAGAGGGCGGCAGATCCTAGTGAGTCGCTCAGATTGTTGCTGTTGAGAGTTTTCCAATCACCGGCGTAAAAGGTGCCCGCCTTGAGCGGGTGAGCTGACAGAAGATCTGGGTGTAAGACTGTGTCGCAGTCAACTTTCAGGATGTTTGAGTACACAGACAATCGCGCTGCCAGATTGTAAGCTCGCGAAAGCACCCATGCTACCTCGCCCTCCACGCGCTCAATGCGGATGCGTGTATCTTCAAGCACGTCATCTAGCTCACGGTGAGCCTTCAAGAACTCGCGTACCGCGTGCTTGGAGCTCCAGTCTACGATCACAATTTCCTTAAGCCCAGCGACCTTACGCCACGACGCGAGGGCGTCAAGCACATGATCATTGCGGTCTTTGCATGCTGCAATCAGCGACACGCCCGGCGCAGACCACCACTCCTCGTCCAGATTGGACAGCTCCGCCGCGCGAAGAATGCTACGCATCACCGACACCTGCTTCTCTTCGCTCATGTTTGCAAGCGCGGCGCGTAGCGACGGCGGTGCGGCCAGCACATCTGAGTGAGGTTTTGCCTTGTGGCGCCACCAGTCAAGTTGCGATACCTCGCGCTCGCGCAACAGCAGGTCGATAAACTCCTTCCCGAGCGAGTTCCACAGCACCGCCACGTTACACCCACATGGAAGCTCGTCAACGGCTCCCCACACCGAATTGTGGCTCTGCAGCACGCTCAGCGCACGACCTCGTACCACGGTCGGAGTGCGCGGCGCATGTAGAAACTTGCTTACCACTGACTTACCGTACAGTTTGTTGAACGTGTCTGAAAGTATACGGGCAGAATAGTCGGTCTCATTGTCCACACCAAACGAGCGACCCGCAATGATCAGGTATGTGGAGTTTGACATCGAGTAGCCCGGGGCGCCGCGCTCCGGGTCTTCGAGCATGTTGTAGCACCCAAGCGTAGTATCCTGGGCAACAAGAATATCGAAATCTGACAACCTCGGCAGGCCGCGATAAATGGCGTCGATGCGCATCTGTACAAGGCCGTCATCCAGCACTTGGACAACATTCGCGCGCGCCACTAGATGGGCTTGCTCTAGCTGGGTCTCAAACCGTCGCAACGCGGACGGGGACGAGCTAGGGCATGAACACGAGACGTTTTCCATGTCTACCGGCCGATAAAATACCTGGAGTTCGGTCGGGGCAACCAGATCCTGTTCTGCACGCGCACTCCCACCTGACATAAGACCATAGAGCATGTACACTAAAGCCACGGTCACGAGGACCGCGACGCCCAGAACGGTCCCCGCATCGCCTACTCCTTTTCCCTTGACGAACAGCCGTATGTCGTTCCATGCCTTGCGTACGGTCTTTTTCAGCTGGCGCGACGGAGTAGGTGCATGCATTGAATGCGCCGAGTACGGCGCCCCTGCTGTTCCCAGAAGGTCAGCACTGGTGCCCAGACCTTTCATGTTGCTTGCAATGTGGAACCGAGCTAGTGGCGAAAGTTCTTCAGAAAGTCGTACAAGATGATGAGCGAGTAACCCATAATCGCCACGACAGCAAACACCGGCACAAATAGATCAGGTTCGTCGGCCGGATCCCGGTTCTCCGGGTCCTTCCGCGCGTGCACCACGTACTTCTGTGCTGATCGAAACGTCCGAACTCGGCGGTTTGCCGAGCGGGAAGACAAGCGCGGAGCGGCTGCGGAAGCAGCAGATACACACCCAGCTCTTTCTGCCGCTGAAACAGCCACGCCACTTACAAACGCCACGAACTGCACCCCTCCCCTGTGTTCAAGCGTCTGCATTGCGCGGGCGATCGCCTGCTTCCGTCCTGGGTATCGCCTTGCCGCTCTGCGTCCTCGACTTTCTGCCCAACGTAGTACAGTAATACTGTACACTATCGGAATCAAGCCCAAAATGACAAAATGCGTATCGGTTTATCGGTTTCACTCACCGTGCGTTCCTGTTCGAACCATTTAAACCAGATTGCCTGTGCATCACGCAGTGGCGGGAGACGTGCACGTGCTGGTGGCAGACTGTGCAGGTGCCCGGATTGCTCCAGGCACGGCCTATGGGAACAGGGTGACAGCGCTACTGGATTGCCGACGGACGGCTCCAGATTTGCACCCTGCTCTGCAAGAATTTGGGAGAATGGCAGGGCTGTTGCCAAGTCATGACCGTATTCGAAACCGGAACCGTAATTCTCTGATGTGCAGCGCTTGCTACGGAAGTCTCGACGATGAGAGGGCTGCGTGGGCCAATGGGTGTCTCAGCAGTGCACACTTTTGCGTTTCATTTCTGTTGCGCGTACAGCGCACCCCGAGAAACTGTCTCATGGGCGCGCATGTTGGCTTGCTCAAATCCGAATGCACGAATGGCATCTTTCGCAATTTGACACCGCTCCGCTGCATGAAGATCTAATAACCAGTTTCACAATGATCGTTCTGGTCACTTGTGCTGCCTGTGCTGGCCGCACGACCGGTGATCAGGCCATGTTAAATGTTCCAAAGCACGAGCTGGCCAAGCAGCATTGACTTGCGTGCCGATATTGCATGGTCCACTGTTCTCCAAACTCAAGCCTCTGCTCCCACAACATTGGCGCTTGCGATACTGATGCGCATGGTATCAGTCTTGGGCCCTTTGGGCATCAGAGAAAGCATCGCCGCCTCGACGTGCTCCAGCAACGGACCGAGAGTCCCCTGCACGACTTTCAGTGAGCGACTTTCACACGAGCAAGGGTTGCGCGCAAGAAGCTGACGAGTGGGTTGCTTGATCATCTGCAGTGCGCCTTTGCGCAAGAATATACCAGAAGCCTCGCGTGCAAACGCTGATTTCGCAGAATCAGCTTCTTGCTCTACGGACACCTCCAGTTCGTCACAGAGCATCCGGAATCTGCACTCAAGATATGTGATGGCTACCTGACGCACCTTTGAAGAATTGCACGTAGACGCTGAGCTCCAGTACATTCGTTCGGCTACGCAAACTGAGCACTGCAGCAACCGATGCGTCCAACGGATGAATGCAAACCAGCGTCCGCTCTTCCACGTGCGATTTCAACTGCACCGGGCGAGACGTCCACTGAACAAATGCTCGCGCTACTGCGCTCCATATTTGATGGTCGCGATGATCGACGTTCTGGCAAGCCTCGCACTCGCGTACATCTGAAGGAATCTGCATTCCTCCACGCACGACCAGGTGCTCCACCCACGACTCATTCTCGTGCCTTACTGACGCAATCATCTCCGTGTGAGACGATGAAGTCCACTGTGTTGCATGCGACAACTGATGGGCTCTCAACGTCACGAGTCCCAAAACAATCAGCGCCACCAGCAGTGGAAAATTACGAGCGCAGAGACACGAAAGCGAGCGACCATCTCCCGCATCAACTAAAGTAGACCCTTTACGGCAGCGCTTGGGTGCTCGAATGTGGCCATGGAACAATTCGTATTCTGCTTGGCCAAGGACGAAGCGCGGTTTCTTGAAACATTACTGCAAGTGCGTGCGCGCTCCAGCAGTAGGTGCAGCAGAATCGCGATTGCTTGAGCCCACGGTCAAAAACGTGTGTTAAATGAGGCGCGATTTGGAAGAAGTATGAACGCGAAGAGCTCGTTTGTCGCTTTCACTGTTCGCGTGCGATGCAGCAAGAACAGCTGCAGAATATGGCATGTTGATGAACAAGAAGCAGGGCATCATAAGAGTGTCAAGGCTTTTGGACGCTCGTGATCTGCAATTCAATACCGCGGCCGTTCATTAAATGTCTGCCCATGACTTTTCGAGATTGTGGCAACCTTCCGCGTGATACTAAAAGGTCAAAGTAACATGCGGATCTGAACTTACCGGTCGCATTTCCGGTCACGACCGCGTTCCTCGCTCTTCACAAGAATTGGTCGTAAACATAACTCTCCTCGCAAAGCCACTTAAATTTAGGTATTGCTCCTTGGCACACCGCACAATGTAATGTCGCTTCCATCGCCCGCGCAATCACCAATGCATTCACTGAGCGTGCTCAAGTACGCGAAGCGCTCATCTGTAGCGCTAAACTGTTTCTTGTCCGGAAACATTGCGTCAGGCCCGAGCTGCTGGTCCCGGCCTTTTCCCTCGCTCTGACAGCGTTCGTCATGCAGACAAAACATGCACGAAACCACCTTATCGCCAAGTATGCTCATGGAGCGCCACCTTTACGAAGCCGAGGGTCGTAACGCCACTGGGCGCAAAGTCAGGCCGACTATTTGCTCTCCCGGTCTAGCCAGTTTTCTTGCCAGTGCACGCCACGCCAACTTTACGAACAGCGGGAGCCGACGCGAGGCACAAAAATAAGGACCAACTGTGGTCAGAAGGACTGCTCGGAAGACCGCCAGGTCGCGCATGCTTCAAAAAGCTCACGTTGTCGAGTTTCCAGGTCACAAAACCATGTCGAGCAGCCCTGAACCTGCCCGCGCAGTTCCGCTTGAGGTGTGCCTCGACTACCGCGACTGCTCCGCTTCATGCGTTCGTGCTGTTTTGATTCCTCGTTCTCATGATCTGATTTCATTTCGAATTCGCCCGTGCTTCGTGCCGTCGCTCGGCCATTTTGCGCAGCAACACGGCGTACCAGCGTTGCGTACAAGGAGTCGTGGAAAATCTTGCGGCAGGACTCAACCGTAAGCGACAACAACGAGCGTATTGCCCGTGGGTTAACAGCAGGTTGCGGAACGCTCAGCCAGTCAGGCTACGAGCTTCGAGTGTGCTGTCATCGGCGACCGCTTCGTCCTCGACTGTGCCGTCATCGGCGACCGCTTCGTCCTCGAGCTTGAAAAAGTCGAGAATGAGGGAGTCCATGGCGTCCACCATGCGAATTATGCAAGAGTCTGCATAACACAGCCATAAAATGGGATCGTCTTTGGAAGACTGAAAGTCGTGCTGGGCGAGTCGGCCCTAGCAGCAATACCCATGCACCAAGCAATGTGTGTCATCCTGAACAAGCGTTCGCTTGACGAACCCATTGCGTAGCCCGCCGAATACGGCCTTATCTTCAACGTCCTCTGCGCGTGCAGCAAAGGTCGAGATACCCGCTGATACGTTCGGATCGACGGTTACATTTGCACCGAGAACAGGCCCGCCCTGTGTGCTTTCGAAGCCAGAACGACACGACAACTCCGTAAATTCTAGGCCATGCGGGTCATACAGGCCCCAGCTGAACCCGGCATGCCACGGGCACGGACGCGGCGCGTTATCGAACATGCCAATCCTCCAGCCCCGGCCGGAGCTATCACCACGTTGATGACTGGTAGAAGCTGGCGGCGCAACACCAGTCCGATAAACTGTTTGACACAGCCATTGCTCAAGTGGCGAACGGCCATGTTGCATGCAGCGCACAAAGCGTTCCCCTACTCATGCGGGTGGCAGTGATTGGGGGTGGAGCAATCGGGCTCCTGTTTGCGGCTCGTCTGGTGCACTGCTCATTCCCAGGACGACTTGTGGTTGTGACTTCGAAAGTGCGCGAACAGCAAGGTGGAGCCCATGCGAGGGCCGTGAATGTGTACCCGCGCGGTCGTGATGCGCAGCAGGCCTGGGGCGTCGGTTCAGAGGCGTTGAGCGTGTCTTTAGACTGCGTGGAAACCGCGCAACAAGCGGTGGACTGTCTCGGTGGTCATGCAGATATCGCGCTGGTTGCTTTGAAGAGTCACGCAATTGGCTTGCCTGTCAATCAGCAGCGTATCCGTGATGTTCTAGGGCCGGCGCCAGGCCATGGCGTGGCCGTGTCTCTAGCGAATGGGCTCGGGAATCTTGAGGCTCTTTGGAGCAGCGTGGGCATGGAAAGATCCGTTGTGGGTGTTACATATCATGGAAGTCATCTCGATCTGAATATCGTCGACAACCGGTTCGACGTATTCCACAATGGTGTGGGACAGACGTACTTGGGAGCAACCTCCTTCAAGCAAAGAAAAGTTCTAACGGAATTTGCAAACCTGTTTGAAAACGACCAAGGGCAAAGAGGGCTTTTCGGTATTTCTGTCATCGATCACGGAGCGGCGATGGACCAAGTATGGAAGAAATTTCTCGTCAATTGTAGTCTGAACCCAATCGCATCGCTTTTCAGGTTGACAAATGGTGAATACAAGGCAGACGAGCAAGCGGCAAAACTTCGCACAGCCGTGCTCCACGAAGCGCTCGCACTTCAGAACGCCATGACGCCACAGAACCCGTTCAAGTTTGCAGATATTGAATCCCTTGTTCTCGACGTTGCTGAGCGAACAGGCCCAAACTGCAACTCGATGCTGCAGGATTTAAAGGCAGGCAAGAAGACTGAAATTCAAGCGCTTAATGGCTGGGTCGTGAAGAAATCTGCCGAGCTGGGTCTCAGTCATGCCGCCTGCAACCACGCACTAACTACTCTCATAGAAAACCTCGAAGCATGAAGCGTTATACAACAATCAACGGAATATCCAGCTTGCCCATGGAAATATAGGAATTCAAGTCTTGAGCGGCAGCTCGTAGCTCTTCAAGCGCTGAAGCCCGCGACTTTGCCCCATCCATGTTTCTGAAATGTGCCTGCATACTCTTCGCTGCCTCGGTCAAATCCTTTTCCAGCTTGGATAGCTTGTTTCCCTCGGAATAGTACGTCGTACAGAAGAGCGACATAGCGGACGCCATGTCCTCCCCGGTGGTCTTGACGAAGGCATTTACCTCGTCGTGCCAATCCTGCGACGACGACGACTCGTTTGAGAGCGCAACAAGCAACTCTGAAAGCGCTGCGGAGCCCTTTTCGATACGCGGCAGGTAGCGCCGCTTTGCGGTAAGTTTCGTTGAGAACTTGCCCGTCCGGTCCGCCCGTGCGGGCTGAAGCGCGCTGCCCGCGATCCAGCTCGAGCCAACCAGGGCGACAAATGCACGACGCGTTAGTCCCGAGCGCGCGTCGTTTTCATGTGGCCTGGACTGCGCGTGCATGCGAACCGTATCGAGTCCAGACGGGTGGGCTCGCCGGGCACAGAGACCCACACTGTTGACGAACGCAACCATGATGGGCAGAGTTCTTCTCACACCACCACGTTGAGATACACAGCCTCCGGATGTCACAAAAACCGGTTTTACGGGGTTTTGTGCCCCGGAGAGACCGCGAAGGCGTAGGGAAGAACTGCTACACGTCAGGCAGTGGGCCCGCCACCACGGACGTGAGGTCGGTCTGCAGGAGGTGATCTTCAGAATCCCTTGCTGCTTATAAGGACAACAAACCCTTTTTAACTAAATGTTCTTCACTACGCTCATCTCTGGTCCTCCTTTTTCTCCCGTCATTAGCTTGCGGGAGACGGAGTCCACTTTATATACTTCGCACGAGGTGACCGCTGTACGCCGGGCTGGCGTGGGACGAGATCCTGCGTGAGAACTATCTTGCGAGGCTCGGCATGATCCCGTGCCTGTCGACAGCCCGGAGAAGCGATGCGAGGTGCATCTCTTAGTACAGTGGCTTGGAAGAGTGAACTTTCTGACACTAGCCCGACCTCGTTTTGTTGTTTGCTGAGCGCGAGTGCGATGCTCAACGTTGAACCTGCTTGCGTAAGCGCAAATTAACCTTCTCCGAAAAACGTGAGAATGTTCTACTGAAGTAGATACACACGCGCGCTGGCAACGTCCGCTAGTTTACCGTGGCGTAACACGCGTCGCCAGAGCGGGCAGTCGCGCTCTTTGGTGAGCGCGTCGGCAACATTGTTGGCGCCCGCGACATGCACAAGTTCTGCGATCCGCCCCAGCGCCATGCCTTCCCGGAGAAGCAGAAGTCGAATCATCTGCCTCTTTTCCTGGAGAATGGAGCTGCTTGCAACCGAGTCGTATATTTGCTTTGAGTCAGTGGCGAGGACAATGGGCGCATCTAGCCCGCACTGATGTAGTTCGTTCTGTATGCCTTCAGCGAAATCGTATGCCAACACCAAAGCCAGAAGTTCAGCACTCATGGCTGAGTGTGCCACCTGTTTGGCCTTATGTGACGAAGAATGCAGATGGTGTACTGTGTCAGATGAGTCACCAAGGAAAATCGCGAAACCAAGTTGGGAAGTGTGGTCGTGATTAGAGGCGTAACTGGCATCTGCAAATACGCGTATCCTTAGCGTCGCTGGGTCTAGTGGGGCATATCGCACTTGTACTCGGTGATGGTTCACATACTTGGCGAGTCGCACAACCTTTCTCGCGTGTTCTTGAGTAAAAGAGCTTGCTGTCACTTGGGCCAATTTGGCTGTTGCGCACTGGATGTCTGGGCGCGTGCCTGATGACAAGTAGGCCAGCTTGCCGCGTATTGAGCGAAATTCCTCGAAGGTCTGCACATTCGGGATGCTTGATCCGAAGCATCTTTGGACATAAGCATCTTGGTCTATTGTCAAAGTCCGTCCTCGGGTGGTGACATGTGTCCCATTGAATGTAAAAGGCGGATCGAAACGACCTTTGTTATCGAGTCCAGAGGCAACTTTGGACTCTGCGGCGAACGCCGCCTCTTCGCCAAAAATCAAAGAATCGTCCACAAGCACGCCGACACCGCCGAGGAATGATTCTTCGGATCGGAGATAGAAGACGCAAGGGTCGAGACCGGCCGTATTAAAGCCTATATCACGGAGTCGCTTGGTCAGTGTGGCATGCCAGTAGGTCCCCGACTCTCTGAGTCCATACAATGGCTTGACTATCCGGGCGTATTGAGGGAATACACTTTCCGTGATTTTGGAAAGGATGTCCCGCACGTCAGACTTTAGCCGGATGAATACTTTGCGCGATAGGTCCCACTCACTCTGCAAGTATGCTTGAGCAAAATCGCGGTATGCGATTCTATGCCCCCGGATCACTGCTATGGAAAAGATCGTGCGCATCATAAACCGCGATAGCGTTGGCGCATTTATGGTTGTGGATTCCGCGCCCGGATCCCGTGTTTTGATGCCTTGTGCGACGAAGCGGGATTTGAAGGTACCGTCTGCCTTGACGGTGTTTTCCATTCGCGAGCCTAATAAAGTCGCGCCCGGCGGTACTTCATGCACTGCTTCAAGAGTGCCTCGATCGATTAAGCCACGAAGCTCCTTTTCCTTTGCTTCTTTCCATAAATCATCCTCGACATGGTCTGCGCTATCGAGCTTGAGAATTAGATTTTCCCGTACGTCTGTGGCTCGCAAATATGGTTTCACATTGTGGATGCTGAATGATAATTGTCTTGCCGGACCTCTCATATTCGGCACGAGCACCCACACCCGGTTTCCATCAACCTTGGCGCACACAAACGGGCCCCCATACTCATACGCTTCTTCGCGGCGCACGAGGACCGGGACTCCAGCTTCAATTCTGTCCCCCTCCCGCGGAAATTCAGGGGCTCGGCTCGCCAATGCTGCTTTCACACGATATTCTGCAATGGCGCGTTCATACGCGCCCCGCGCAATTATGGCCGCGGAAAGGCGGGCAACATTCATTTCGCGGGAATCTTCTCGGGCCGATTCTGGTCGCATGGCCAGTCGTGGTATTGTCCCAAACACCAGAAGGCTGGGAATTACACCTTCTGGGCCGGTGGTTACATTGACCGCCCGTACAGCGATGGCGAGAGAGTCCTCTGGAGTCAAACCTGGTTGGTCGCGGCGGACTCGTAGATACGTTTTCCGTAGAGGCTCATGGTGTCGTTCCACCGTTCCTTGGGACCAATGCGACTCTATGGGGACGACGTCTACGACAGAGCACTCCCCTAGCATGAGCGCCTTAAAGTCGGCTGACGCAAAATTACTCTGGTGGTCCACTGTGATTCGATGCGGACTACCGAATACAGATATCCATCCCCGGAAAAATAAACAGAACAGGTCTTGAGCAGTTTCTCCGGACACAAACCATGCCCCGTTGAGCTTTGTGCCATTGCAGACTGCGTGTAGAACCGGGATGGATGGACTTGTTGCATCTGGATTCAAGTACATGATGTCAAGCGATACATTGTGGTTAAATGAAACCTCAATTTCCGCAGCAACTTTAAAGCTGCTTCGCCGCCCGGAATACCACTGGCAAATATCACACACGCGCAGCATGTCGTGTAGTTTCTTGTACTGTTCTGATGACAACGGGTTCCCAGAAAGGCGCAGTATCTTCTTCATCTGGGCGGCGCTTGCGTGTCCGAATCTTTTGTGAATATTTTTGAGCTCGGCGTCTGTGAACAGTAAAGCTTGTTCGGATGACTCCACATGGAATAATCCTTTCGAAAACGAATTTGCCGGGATCGATATGTGTTTGGAAGGCGCCACTTCTAAACGGATGTCAAAGTTCGGCCCTTGTAGTCGTAGAGGTGGTGGTTCACGTACCACGTTCAGTCGGTGACGCTCGAGTTCGTCGTTGCCGATGAGGATGGGCAGATTTGAGCCTTGGACCACAATGAAATGGAAAGAAAGAAAGGCGTCTGCACCAATCCCGACACGCACGGTCCCGACTCCGACCGGCTCCAGGCGCTTTCCCCAGACAAGTGTTGGGAGTTCTTTTGGTACGGGTTCAAGTGTCTTAGGTGACCCTACGGTTTCACAATATTCGAAAAATGCGGCCACGCCTGCGACCGAAATCGGGGCGCCCGTATCCACAAACACACCTCTCCAGCGGCGCAGTGGCGCTGTGCGGCCGGAAATCCCACATATCGCCACCTGCACCATAAGGAGTCATGCTTGCTCATCAGGATCGTTCTGGTCATAATCGACTAGTTTTTCTCGCAAAGAAGCCACGCTTTCCTTTTCTGCATCAACATCCGGGTCGGGTTCGCCCTCATTCTCCGGGTCGACCCACGCGACTCTTGAGGGCGGGCGCCCATGCTTTTTCCAGCACGTACTTTCTTCATGTCCTTTGATGCCACAAAAACTGCAAAGTTTGTCAGTTTTCGTAGCAAACCTCCTACGCGGTCCTTCAGCCTTCTGGAAGCCGGTAAGAATATCGTCACCCTTTCCGAAGAGGGTGCCCTTGTTGTAATCCATTCCTTTGAGTATGTGTGAGAACTTGAAAATTTTCTCTTCGGGATTGCGGGCCTGAATCAAGGTGAAGAGCGGTGAAAATGTCGACGCCATGATTGCGCGGGAGACGTGGCGGGCAAGGCCGTCGGGTGTGTTATCGGGTACGTCGAGTTCGCGTGCCTCGGCTTTCACAGCGGCTCTCAGCCTGACCAACGACTCGTGTCTCGATGGCGACGACGTGATAAACTGGTCGAGGTTGAGCCGGCTTAGTGCCAAAATACGCTGTTCTCTCTTATCGTTTGAGTCGAATGACGACTTGAGCATGGCAAGCATCGAGTCTAAGCGCTGGTGTTGGGCGCTCGACACGAGCGCTTCGGCGCTTCCGCCCAGAATAAGCGGAAGCGCGCTTCTCGCCGTAGAGTCGTCGATGCGGAATACCGTTCGCGCTTGTTCGAATTTTCGGTACCAAGCGGCAAATGGCATGCCATTTGGCTCGCCAGTGAAGACATACCGCTCGAAGTATTTTGTAAAGGCGACTTCATTTGGACTCGAGGACGCGTTTCCTCTTCTCAGACCGCGCGACTCACCAGCTCCGCCAAGCTCGACGTGGTTTGTATCTTCGTTCCCCAATGAAGTCTGGGAGAAAGCTCTGAATGAGTCCTGAATATTGCGCCCGTACTCGAAGTTTGGCACCCCGCGGAGGCGACAGTATCGCTGCCACGCGAGGAGGCTCGGCGGGCCGCCGTTTTCTTTCAGTAGGTCGTACGACATAAGGCTCTCAACCATCATCATTTCAATGTCATCGTTCCCCATCTCGTCGGCAGTCCTTAGCATGTCCTCGACAATTTCATTCTTCGCTTTGACGTCGAGCCATGGGAAGCGCTCTGCTGCGCGTTCAGGCCGGGATGCTGGTACCTGTGTGTCGAGTGCCGGGCTTGATCTCTGCTTCTCTGGTACCGTCGAGGATGCGCCCGCCCGAGACGAATGAGCGCCTCGTGTCCTCGAAGATACAGGGGAAGTTGGGGCGGCTTCTCCCTCACTGGACATTCTGACCCGTCAGCAGACCGCTAATCGCTTCACTCAGGCCCGACTCCTTGCTGGATAGATCAAAGAAAGCGGACGAAGAGAGCAAACGGGCAAGCACAAGTGAATTTCGAAATGTCACAAAAACCGGTTTTACGGGGTTTTGTGCCCCGGAGAGACCGCGAAGGCGTAGGGAAGAACTGCTACACGTCAGGCAGTGGGCCCGCCACCACGGACGTGAGGTCGGTCTGCAGGAGGTGATCTTCAGAATCCCTTGCTGCTTATAAGGACAACAAACCCTTTTTAACTAAATGTTCTTCACTACGCTCATCTCTGGTCCTCCTTTTTCTCCCGTCATTAGCTTGCGGGAGACGGAGTCCACTTTATATACTTCGCACGAGGTGACCGCTGTACGCCGGGCTGGCGTGGGACGAGATCCTGCGTGAGAACTATCTTGCGAGGCTCGGCATGATCCCGTGCCTGTCGACAGCCCGGAGAAGCGATGCGAGGTGCATCTCTTAGTACAGTGGCTTGGAAGAGTGAACTTTCTGACACCGGAGATTCGGTGTTGTAAGGGTTCTGTTTTTTTTTGGGTAAACGACAGGATCGACCGAGTACAGTTAGAAAACGACAAAACCAACCAAAAATGGGCAAAACTTGTCAGGATGAACCAAAACATGGATAAAGTTTTAGAGGTACACCAGAAATGTTTCAGAATGGCTTCTCGTGGACCAGTATTGGTTTACGCGCCACGGCTGTCTTGACAAGTGGGCGTTCGAGTTCGAAGTTGTGCAGGGATCGGGGAAGAAGCAGAGGCAGCGCACTCCTCTTTCAAGGGCCGTCTGGCAGGAACTTGGCAGGCTTGAGCTTCCACTGGATGAGTTCGTGCTTGTCGTCAGGACAGTGCATCAAGCTTGTAGAAAATGCTGCCAATCTTGTTTGTAAAGGAGAATGTTTAATTATGTTTTCCGATCGTGCAAGTTCAAGTCCCGAGCGGACACGCTATTCCTTTGCACGCCCATTTCAGCAATTGCAAGATTCCAGCAAAAGAAGCCGTAAGCTCTCGCCAGTGCCTCGGCCGTGGCCTTACCATGTCTCCTACCGCTCGTGGACGAACTCACCTGCAAGTCCGTGACTGGAGTGTCCGGCGAAGTAGTGGAACTTGTCAATAGTAAAAAAGTGTGCCTTGCTATGGACTGAAACATTTCTGGTGTACCTCTAAAACTTTATCCATGTTTTGGTTCATCCTGACAAGTTTTGCCCATTTTTGGTTGGTTTTGTCGTTTTCTAACTGTACTCGGTCGATCCTGTCGTTTACCCTTTTTCTTGGAATTTCTCCCTCTCCGCTTTGTAACCGAATCAACAAAACCGGACCGCTTCACCGATAACAGGAACTGGAAACCGCCACACCCCGGAAACTGACAAACCGATGACGAACCGACACACCGAAACGAACGGAAGGACAAGCAGGACAATCAGAGAAAAGTGGCTAGAAAGGAAGAGAGGACAGAAAATTCAACTTATAGGGGACTACGAGAGGGAGTGGACCGGTCTTGACAAGTGAAGGGTGATGGAAGGTACGTTTAAACCCCAGCTGCCTTTTTAAAAACACTCCAGACCGATATCCGCTCGCACAACACGCTAGCGTGCCTCTCCCGCAAATCCAACCCAAGTCTTCCAACGACTGCCTCAATCCAACTAACCAATTCTCTTTTTATTCTATTTGCCCTTACCTCTTCTTCTACCTTGACCTGGAAATTCCTGGGAACCAGCTTGCCCCTTCGTCCTTTTATACCCTTCGTCCTTGCTCTTTCCAGCAAGGACGGGAGAACAAATTTCTCCAACAGGACGAATTTCCACCACAGGTTTTGATTCGTTCCACAACTCGCAACCACAGCCGGCCACGTATCCGGAAAATGGCCGGGAGGGCGCGTCAAGAACGAATCCAGAAGCTTCGGCCGGCCTTTGACCTTTGCACAAGGCCACACAAAACGACAATGACAAACATTTCGCAGGTCCGAGATCATCACGCTTCTCGAACAATCTTTCATCATAGAACTTTCTAGGGTTTTGTACTCAAAACCCTACGGCGTCTCTCGGGGCGGAACCCTAAAATTCCACGTTTTTTTTTATACTAAGGTCCTACATTGATCCGTGTACAGTGCCGAAAGATCTGCGCGTGCGTCAGGGCCGACCTAGCCGGTCCATGCCGGATTTCGGCAGATTGTCGATGCCCTCGATCATCTTGTTCCAGTTCGGCATGCCAATGGTGCGCCCACCCACACGGCCGTCCTTCCTTGTGTAGAGGACGAGCGCCTTGTCACGCACGTCGCTGGGCTTGAGCTTGCTCAGCTCAAGCTCCTTCTGGAACCACGCAGCCCACTTTTCGCGCATGACGGGCGTGGCCAGCCACTCGCCCTTGGACCAGCTGTTCAGCACGGCGTTATCCCCACCGCCCGTGATATAAGGAATGACTATAATGTCGCGTTGCGCGAGCTCCTCCTTCAGCGGGTCGGCTTGCGCCAAGACTGCATTCACAGTGTCAGCATTCCCGCACACAATCACCGGGCGCCTGTACAGGCGAAACGACGAGAGCGTGGTCATCTTGCCCGAGAGCGACTCTTCCGATCGGGCCTTGCCTGAGCGCGAAATTTCCACTTTGAGCGCCGCGAGCGCCGCGCCGCGGGACAGTCTGTCCAGTCGCTTTTTGCCGGCCTTGTTATCCAGGCGAATCAAAAGCACGGCGATGGCTATAACGCCCAGGTCAATTAAGGTGTTGGGCACGGTCTCGCTCAGCGGCTGTGCGCCGCTCACGCCTGACAAGCCCGCAATCACTCGTGCGCCTGAAATGAAACCGCCCACAGACGCCGACGCGGCGGACGCGTAGTACAAGAACAGGCGTACTTTGCGGAATGGCGCCTCTGTTTCTTCGCGAAGCCTAGCTCGAAGCGTGTAACCCTCCTGATCTCTGGGATCATCCGGGTCGTCTTCGAACTCGAGATTGGGCTCGAAGAGAGCTGGACGCGCACCGCCTTCGTCCTTCTTATCTTCTGCATCCTTCTGCACCGTCCCTGCTCCTGCGGCACTAGCCCGAGCGTCCTTCTCCTCTTCGTCCTGCGCGCCAAACCCGTTCTTCGCCATGCACGTGATGGGCGAGCGTGCGCGCCGCGGCGTGGCGACACGGCCGCGCGTCTGCGCATGCTGCCGCTCCAACCGCGCACGCGCAGCGCGTAACTGCGTCCCGCGGCACACACAAACCCAGTCTCCATCCCCACCCACCCACTCACCCTTTCCACACACACACCACTCCACTCCCAACTCGTTCGTCTGCTCACCACCCAAACAACATCCTGCTCCCCAGAACCCCTTCCCACAATCCTCCACCGCATTCCAAACCCCCAGAGCCTCAAAAACACGAAACCCACCACAAAAGAAGCGCAACTGTACCTGCACCCCTTTTTCTCCAAATCACGTGCCTTTGCATAGAAGTACAGTACACCGCCATTTATTTCCTCGGCGAAACTTGAAAGGAGACGGCTGTGTTATGTTTCTCAGCGCTCTGTGTGTCTGTATGAACGACTCGTGCGATTGATTCCACACGTCCAAGTGTGCAAAGGAGGGAGCGGCGCATTTAGATGTATGGGAGTGTACACTTCAAGTACAGTTGGCTCAAGGTTTTTAATTTGTGCCAGCGAGCGGGTGGGTCAGTGCCGCAGGGATAAAAAAAGGGACAAGGCGTGAGTGGGGTATTAGATGCAGAGGTGGTTGTCACAACCGACTAGGGAGGAATGGTGAGTGTGCGGGAAGTGGTGTGGAGAAGGACGCGTGTGTTGGTGTTGGAGAAGGGAGTGTGGGGGTTGTGAAGGGTGTGAGGGGGATAGAGGTAGGCAAGATGATGTCGGGAACGTTGACGTGTATGGTCGTCGAGGCGAAGAATATGCCCGATAAGGATCGGTTCGGCAAGCAGGATCCGTACGTCGTGCTGCGCGTCTCGCACAGCACGCAGTCCAAGCGCACGCGCACGATGAAGAACGCGGGGAAGAACGCGCGCTGGCATCAAGCCGTCTCCTTCACTTTGGATCACATCTCGGCCTCGGATCTCAGAATGTACGTCGAAGTCATGGATGAAGATATCGGCAAGGATGACCTCGTCGGCCGCGCAGAAATCCCGCTCCAGTCAATGGTGCAGGGCGGCGCCGCCGGACAGGAGCGTAGCTACTCTCTGACTTCCAAGAGCGGCAAGTACGCCGGTGAAATTATTCTGGGCTTTCAGTGGCAGCCAACTCACACTGCCCAGCACGCCGCGGCCGCACCACCACCCGCGTATGGGTACGGGGCACCGCCACAGGGTCAGTACGGAGCGCCTCCACCAGGACAGTATGGCGCACCGCCGCAAGGTCAGTATGGAGCGCCGCCCCCAGGCCAGTACGGAGCACCGCCCCCAGGACAGTACGGGGCACCGCCCCCAGGCCAGTACGGAGCACCGCCGCCAGGACAGTACGGTGCACCGCCGCAAGGTCAGTACGGAGCACCACCCCCAGGCCAGTACGGTGCACCGCCGCCAGGACAGTACGGTGCTCCGCCGCAAGGTCAGTACGGAGCACCACCCCCAGGCCAGTACGGAGCACCACCGCCAGGACAATACGGTGCACCTCCGCCGGGACAATACGGTGCACCTCCGCCGGGACAATACGGTGCACCTCCGCCGGGACAATACGGAGCACCCCCACCGGGTCAGTACGGAGCACCCCCGCCAGGTCAGTACGGAGCGGCGCCACCGCCGGGCTACCCGAGGTAATCGCGGTGGATCCACAGTAACCACATTCGCAAAGCCGTTGAACGTGCGTTTGCCTTTCAGTGTGCACGGTGGCCAGAGCCGCGCGGGCGGCGTCCACTCCGGACCAGACGCAGCGTCGCGCGATGCCGCCTGCCGAATCGGTGTACCTATTAGTGTAAAGTATCATTCAACCACCATTCTGCTGCTGCTGCTGCTCTCGATACCCTCTAAATTTCATGTTTTGTGAGCAAATGCGCCAGGAATTGGTGCACTGACAGCTAGCGGGAGAAGTGCGCGTGGGTCGGTGGAGGTGATGGAAGTCGCCGACGGCCCCTCACGCCAAAGACGCAATGGGATGCATCTTTTCGAGCGCCGCCAATGTAGACCCGGTGGTCGCGGAGAACACGCGCATGAACGAGTCGGCGCTTTCGCCGCGAGAGTTCCTGGAGGAGAGGAAAAAGGCGAACTTTGCGGATGACAATCAGGATGCCGTCGAGTCACCCAGAAAAGTGCAGGCGCGCGCGCTGCATGCGCTGTGGGAGGATAAAAAGGTGTCGCCCAAGCCGTCTGCAAAGCGCCTGCGGAGCAACGAGGGCGATGGACAGGCTAACCCACACGCAGCGTCTGGCGACACAGGTGCTGGGGACCGAGCGTGCAGAACATCTACTGACCAGCGCACACGCGGCGTACCGGTGTCCCGAATGTTTAGCGGACGCATGTTCAGCGGTCAGGGCGACGGTTCCAGTTCGCCACACACAGAGCGCGCAAAGAAGAGCAAGCAGCGCAGAGCCATGCTCGCATTTGCGTCTAAAGACTATGTTGCAGAATTCGATGCGGACAGCACTGAACCGCCCGCGCAGCCCACGTTTGTGGAAAAGACAAACGAGGTGGGCCGACAAAAGCGAAAGTCTGAGACTACGCAAGTATCGGTTGGATCAGGAGAGCTGGTCTAGGCTTCGCGCGGCACAGTCTCGAACCCTCCGCAAGGATATGGTACTCCTCTACAATACTTTATGGCAACGCTGAGAAGCCAGGCCGAGCCCAAATATCTATTGATACATATTTACACAGCGCGACCAAGCGCAATGCAAACATTTCAATTCAAACCTGGACGACCACCATCGGACGGACCGAAGGACCGTGCCTTCTTTCCCTTCTGCTCCTTACTCACGTCGTCCGGCAAGAGCCCGTCGCCAGCCTTTCCCTCGCTTTGCGCATCCAAGTAATGTGGCTCGGGTGCAATGTACGCGGCGTGATGCCCTGCTCCGGAGTGGTGGTAAGGATAATGCGGCTGTCCGTGCAACTCATGATGGGCGTGATGGCGATGTGCGCGCTCGTACTCGGAAGCCACCGCCTGTGGAATGTACACGTCGACCTCGACGCTTGGTCGAGCTCCGACTGCCAGAATGGCTGGGTCCATCAGCGCTGGATCTCCAGGAAATATACCGCTGCCCGCCAAAGTTGACCGCCCATGGTTCACCATCATGTTGCCGGTGCCAATGTGGAGACCTGGCGGCGCGCCGCGAAAGGCGCCAATGATAGCCGGGTCATCCGGAATCGTGTAAACGTTCGCTCCGGCGCCTTCGTGCGCCGATACCGGCTGGTACGGTGCACCAGTTTCAGAATCTTGCACGAAGCAGGGGTCAGCTTCTTTGACTTGGCCATAAGTGAGCTTCTGAGCTTCGACCAGCGCGTCAAATTCTGTGGGCCCGCCGCCAGGACGAAGTGGTATCGGGACCACCACGCTTTCGCACAGCTCTGACTCCGCACGCGCGCGCTTTTTCGAATTATCTGCCACAATTGCAGGAGGCGTCGAGGTGTCCATCCACGGAAAATTTTCCCGTGCTAGCTTGACCTCCTCGTTCGCCTTCTGCAACTTTGGCAGGAAATCAACCAGGGCGTCCAGGAGCGCTGACCGTTCAACCGGCTGCGTAAAGGCCGAATCCTTGTTGACCAGCATCCCTCTCACCGCGCGCTCAGCGTACTCAACCCCGCTGACGCCATTCTTCAACTTTCCCTCGCACTCAAGCAGCGTCTTCGATACAACCTTTATCCGCTCTTGCACATCACAAACCTCCTTACCCTCGTGCGTTCCCTGAATATCTGACATATCAATCCGCGCGCATGTGCGATTCACGCACTGGTAAGGTCCTCTCAATTGCTCTCGCGCGCGACTCCTTCCCACGGAAACCAAACAAACCACCACATTCACCGTCCGCTCCTTTGCGCTCTCTCACCCTCGAAGCCGGCGAACGCGCAGTCGAGTTTGAGAGCATGGCGCGACTGCCTTTGTGAGGAACGGGTGGAAGCTCTGTGGACGCGTGGTTGTTTGTGCTGCAAGGATTACGATGGCTTTCGTGAACACGGCGAGCGCGGCACAACTTCAGCGGGAGTCGAGATGTGTCTCTTGTGAAAGTTGGAGACTGAGACCCGGCCAAGCACGGTGTTCCACTGACGCTGGCTTGCGCAAGAGCTTGAAAGTCTCATGTTGGAGTGCGACGGCGAACACCAAGTCTGGTGGAGTAACGGAGAGAAAAGAGGCAGTTCGTCACGGCATTGGAAATGATGTTTCCGAGTCTGTGTCAAGAACGACCGTGCACACGCCAGGAAGACGATTGCAGGTAGAGTTTCCGTGGGCCAGCGCATGGACTTCGGTTCACGCGTGGACGCTGATGTCGTCTTCCGCAATGGCCGAGGTGACGACTGAAGCAGCCGGTTCGATGCCCCAGACATTTGAGCCACGGGGTATCACAGTTGTGGACACCTTCGTGTTCATGGCCGGGACAGTGCCGTTTGCTGTGGCGACGTGGCAGTTTTGGACGCGCATTGCGAAAGGAAAGCCCTTCGGGACAGGGCGCGACTCGGTGATAATTGACACGGGTCGCCAAGACTGGGACACAGACAATCCTGATCGTCCGAAAACGGGTGCGCGGCGAGTCTTGTCGGCGGGGGCGCTACGGGTGGCATATATTCTCATGGCAGCCGCAGGACTCTCCTATTTGCTTGTTGCTTTGAGTGGACTCCAAGTGTCGCTCTAGGTTTGCGCAAAAATTCCTGTATACCTTCGGTCGCTCTTCACGGACTCGGTCGCTCTCGATGCATTCGTCTTATACAACAAATCCAAAAATTCCTGCTGTACCTCTCAACTTTCACGCACGGCCCCGTCCTCAAAGGAACTTGCGATGTCCGGTGCACCAGCATCAATAGCTAAAGCCTCGAGGGCTCGTGTGCTCTTTGCACGGGGCTTGCTCCAAATGGAGGTGCGTTTCTCTGATTCTACGCCGGAAGGGACGAATGAGTCTGCGTCAAGTGGCAATTCATGAACACCTTTCACGCCATCGCGGTTACGGCGACTGGCCGCTCTGTTCCGTGACTCGGCGCGCGAACGAGGCTTATTCAGCAGCACTTGCCCCGCCGCCCACCCATCGTCGGGTTCGTCCGTGACAAAATGCGAGAGGTCTTTAGAGCCCTGGCTTCGTGCCCTGCTCATCGTGCGCGAGCGCGCGCTGCGCACCGTTTCATTTAAGGGCGGCGCCAGTTTGGCAACCCCGCTCATCTCGTCGTACGTGCTGGCTTCGTCGGCACTTCCCTGTGTCAAATCCTTCATACTCTTGGCCCGCAGCTTGCTTTTCATCCGGGACCGCCGAGAGCGAGGAGTGGAGCCAACGATGCCAGACGTTTCGATGCCACTAGCAGAGGAGAACCCCACGCCGCCGTAAGCCTCAAAAGTGTTCGACAGGTCAAGTTCGGGAACCGAGTCGTTCGTGTTCCTAGAGTCATTACGGTTCATCATGTGCTCCGCTTCCGACGCGCTCTCAGCATTTGATTCGCGCTCTTCGAGAGCACGGTTCCGTTTCTGTTGCGCCTTTTCAGCGAAATTGATGAGGATGGACGGCTGCTGTGCATCTGCGCGCTTCCAATCAGAAATATTCTTGTTGGCATTTTTCTTGACTTCGCCACGCGTGCTGTACCGTTCCTGTATCATTCCAACATCAAGGTATGCCTTGTCCTTATCCTCGGCGATGTCTGGTACTTCGTCCTGCGAGTCCGAACGCCCTGAAAGGAACAGCTCATCGCCAAAGAAAAGGCCCGACGCCGTACTCCGAAAGGATCCTGACGTGTCGAGGACATCTCCACCGCTTAGACTGCTGGCTCGATGCTTCAGCGACCGTGTTTCGCGCGGCATACCTGTAAATTTTCGGGACTTTAACCGATCAGTAATGCCTTCGCCTAGCTGGCGATTCGATATACTACGCCCGGCAGACGCGGTCTTGGTTCCAACAAGTGTGCGGAGGTCCAGTTTGGCCTTGTCTGTTGCCCTCGCACGATCTTCATATTCGAGCAAATTTACGCTATCCAGCAGCAATTCCACGCTCGAACGCGCATCAATGCGAGATCGCTCGACGTACTCTGGATACTGCTTTCTTGTGTACAGCTCGTACCTCTCCTTCATCAAGGCCTCGCCGCGCGTCGGCAATTTCTCCAATGCATCGGCAACAGATTTCCGCTTCGTGGCATTTCTGTGAATCAAGTCAATCGTATTTCCGGCTCGCACACTGCCCGTGCCGTGTGTTAAGTCAGATAGGAGACCTGCATTATCGTCTCCGACACCCTCGCTATCTGCGCTGAAGTCGTCGACAGTGTCGGCAATCAACTTGCTGCCCTGTCCGGCACGTGACACTGCGGACGAAGTCCGCCGGAAAATACGATCACCGTATGTCAACTTGATTACCAGCTCGATTCTCAACATGCTGTTAAGCCGACAGTCCCGCAACAAGAAGGTGCGCGTCACATTGCCTATGCCGGCAAACTCGGAGAGATCAAACTGAACAGTTCCAAACGGCATCGCCTTTGAGGCGTTCTGCCGCTCGTATTCGTTGATATCTACGCTCACAAGCGACCGCTCGAGCTGGTGCGGGTCAGTTGAAGGGGACGAAATGCGCACCGTGAAATTGAATGTCTCATTCCATACAACTTGATTGTTTTTCGCTAACCGCGCTCCTGTCTCGCCGTGTTCTGGTTTGGCTGCCGCACTTGCACCGCGACGTACATGCATCCACGACGCGACAAACATTGAGTGTCCCAGGGGCACATGGTCTAGTAGCACCACGCTTAGTTTCACTCCAAAGTGCCGAGAACCGCGCCCTTGACCCATGCTTGAATCGTGCGTCTTCTATGTCCCCCCCTTGCTTCAAAGTGCAGCATGTCGCCGACAGTTTTTCCACGTTAACCCTTACACATCCAATCTGACGGCAAGAGGGCAGCGTGTGCGCCATCATGACTGCGGCCTTTGGGGCTGGTATAGCGAATCTAGCGGCACCAAGCCGGGCTCGTTCGCCACCGCGCGTTCGTCCGGCAAGGGCGGCTGCGAAAATGCGCCCCCACGATGCGGCTGCGGAGAAGACAGCGGCACGTGTGACGATGATTCTCGAGAACAAGAGCTCGGATAGTGTGAGTGGCACGGCCGCGTCGGTGCACAGGTCGTGGGAGCATGTGAAAGGGTCGAAGCGCGCAGAGAATACAGTCAACCCGATTCGAAGGCTCGTGCAAGGTATTGACGTGAAGCCCAACCCGGCGCTGGCAAAAATAGACCTTTCGATCGGGGACCCCACCGTATACGGCAACTTGAAACCGCCCCGCGAGGCAGAGGAAGCTTTGGCGCAGCTCGTGCTCGGTGGGACAGTCAATGGATACCCGCCATCGATGGGTGTGCTGGAATCCCGCCGTGCAGTGGCTGAGTTCTTCTCCACTCCGCTCGCACCGCTTGAGGCGCGCGACGTCTATCTAACCGCGGGCGGATCGGGTGCGTTGGAGCTTGCTCTGGGCGCCGTAGCCGACCCAGGAGACAATGTGCTGGTCCCCCAGCCGGGATTCCCATTGTTCATGACGACGGCCGGTAATCTTGGGATCGAGTGCAAGCGCTACTTGATTGATCCTGATCGACAGTGGGAAGCGAATTTGGACTCGATTCGCGCTGCGGTGGACGACCGCACACGTGCCGTTGTATTAAACAATCCGAGCAACCCATGCGGCTCGGTATGGAGTGCCGAGCACGTACAGAAGGTGGTGGAGCTGGCAGCTGAGCTCAAGCTGGTCGTGTTGGCAGACGAGATATACGCAGATATGGTCTTCCCACCAAACACCTTTGTTTCCGCTGCCGAAGCATCCCGCGATGCGCCCGTGCTGGTTTTGGGCGGAATCAGCAAGCGATACGTGGTGCCTGGCTGGCGCTTGGGTTGGGTGCTTGTGCACGACCGGCACAACATCCTGGAACATGCCGGGATGCGAAATGCGCTCAACATGTTGACCATGCGCATGCTAATTCCCAGCATGCTTGTACAGGCTGTGCTGCCCACTTTGATGGACCGGTCGTCCGTATCGGTGCAGCAGAATGTCAATTCCTTGCTTTCAACGCTCCAAGCGAACGCCATGCTCTGCGTACAGCGACTTGGGCGGGCTCCGGCACTGCAGCCCTTGGAGCCGGGCGGTGCATTGTATCTCATGGTGCGCATCGATTTGGACCGATTGGGCTTTCGTGATGATATGGAGTTCACCAAAGCCTTGTACGCCGAGCAAGCCGTCTTCGTCCTTCCTGGCCAATGCTTTGAGGCGCCCGGATTCGTGCGCATTGTTTTCGCCGCTCCGCGCGAGGTGCTTTCAGAGGCAATGGACCGCATTCAGCAGTTTTGCGAAGCGCACAGTAGCTAGTGAGTACGGGTGGGCAGCTCCCGGCCTTCCTTTTCCAGCGAAATGTGGCTTTTAGACAACGTGGCGGGCGTCAAGCCGTCCTCGCGCGAATGAAATCATCGTGGTTGTACGCCAGCACTTCTTCTTTAATATGTGTCTTCTCAACGAACCGAAACACGGCGCTCATGATGTGACCATGAGGAGCCACAAGCCTACCGTGCGGGACACTCTCCACAATGACACAGCCATCGCCGCTGCCACGCGCGGACCAAGTATCCGCATACTATTTCAAAACTTTGACGGCGAAGGAGCAAGGCATCGACGGACCGTCAATCGAGCCCTCTTCTTCTGTCCCAAAACTTAAAATCAAGACGTTGGCAAAATAGCGTGCGCGCTTGAGCTAGAGGGTCCTAGCTTGCTTCTCAACCTAGTGCTTGTAGAAGACCACGTCGCCCTCATTGTCGACCCAGCGGCACTTCTTAAACGAGTCGCCCAAGCTGCGGACCAGGTGCCATGGCATGAAACCTGACCGTTCGGGCTCACGGTAGTACTCGCCGAGCACCGGCTTGACTGCTTCAGTAGCCTTCACAAGGTTGTAGTGCGGGATCTGCGGGAATGTGTGATGCACAACGTGCCAACCGATGTGGTGGTGCACGCTGTCGATGAGAGGGCCAAAATCGCGGTCCACGGTACTGAGCGCACCGCGGAAGTAGTTCCACTCTTCGTTGCGGTACGACGGAACCGACTCGTCCGTGTGGTGCAGATACGTCACGGCCGCGAGCCACGCCCAAAACACAACCAGCGGACCCATGTAAAGCTTGGCCAGCATTGCCAGCCCGATCTTTGCGCCCACTGCGGCGAGCAGCCCGAGCATTGCGATGCACGACAGTGTGCTACGCACAACCATACCTGCCTCGCTCGGCTTGAACAAGCGCGACCCGGGCAACCAGTGCGAGCCCGTTTTGTTCGGCGTGTTCTTGAACAGGTACACGGGGTAGCCAAATAGTGCCACGGGCAGCTCAAAGC
Source organism: Porphyridium purpureum (assembly GCA_008690995.1). Lineage (NCBI taxonomy): Eukaryota > Rhodophyta > Bangiophyceae > Porphyridiales > Porphyridiaceae > Porphyridium > Porphyridium purpureum. The sequence continues at coordinate 1,009,664 of VRMN01000002.1, read as the reverse complement.
GGAACATTCTCCTTGACAGGCTCATCTCGTCGTAATCCTTTTTCGAGTACGGATACCAGCTCTCGTCCTTGTCCACATTTGCGTGATTCGCGTGATGTGTGCGATGGCTGATACGCCAGCCATGGAACGGCACTAGGATGGACGCGTGCGTGAGATGGCCGACAATTTCGTTCAGCAAACTGCTATTGCTGTACGATCCGTGGCCACAGTCGTGCCCGACCACAAAAAGAGCCCAGAACAATGTGCCCTGGGCGAGCGTGTAAAGGGCCCACACCAACGGGTTTGCGGCCTTGACCGCAATTGCCGCAAGCACGGCGATGGTCACCAAGTCTCTGAGCAAGTACATCGTCGACTTGGTCGCGTCCTTCCGCCAGCATTCCTGCGGAATCGCCTTTCGCACCTCCTCCATCGTGAACGGCGGGGGCTTGGCGAACTTTTCGAACTCTGGGTTGGGCGCCACAGTGGCACCCACGAGGCTTTTCGCATTGGTCGACGGCACCGCTGCGGTCATGCGCACCGTCGTGGACGCTCCATTTCTCCTCACAGCCACGCGCGCGCCGCTTACTCTGTCGTTCACACTCCTCGCCGAGGTTCTCACCGACGCGACACCGCCACTTGGCACAAATCCTGCGAACATTGCACCCACCCACGCGCTACTCCGTCGATCCACCACCTTGCCCTTCACCTCTCGCTCACTCACCCTCGCCAACCCACGCTGCTGCGCCTCACCCTTGTTGAACGTGCGGACTCTTCACTCTGACGCACGCCGAAACGTACCGAGACCGTGCCGCACGCCCGCACACACGCAAACGCGCACGAAACACACATTCCACTACTGCGTGGTCTCACCCAGGCTGCGCAATGTTCTGTGATCCCGCCAGGCCGCATTGGGCGCCCGCAGCGCTTCGGCCCGTTTTGCGGACGCGCGTTTTACGGCGCACACCCGCACACGTCGAAAAAGCACGCAACAGACAGACGCTCAATCCGTTTGCTATAAAAGCGCGCAGCTTTATTGTATACATGCTGATACGTCCACCCGAGACCGGTCCGGGTGCGTCCGGTTCCGTTCCCCAATGAGAAGGAAGTAAGCCAGCACAAACGCCGAGCTCAAAACCGCTCCCACCGCGCGCCCTCCGTCTTGGCGCGGCCAGTACACTAGGTACTGTTGGTACTGTGCGTACTGTGATGTGGGAGTTGGGGTGGCTGGGTGTTGGGCCGAGTTCGGGTCTGGACCACGTTTCGGAATTTCCAGACAGCCAAGATGCGTCGTGGCCAGTGCAGTCATACTGCGCCGTGGCCGGTGCACTCATGCTGCGCGATGGTTGATATGAGGGAAGGTGGTGGGGGTTTCGGAAGCGTGCTGGGACTGGAGCTGCAGCATGAGAGCTGCGCGCGCAAATTTGATCATCTACGTGACATCGCCAGGGCCGTTCGCTTTACAGTTCTTGAATGCGCTTCTCTAGTTCTTCCACATCGTTCACCACCGTCACGGGCCGCTGGTAGTACTTCTCAATGTCGGACATGATCTTCCTGCTCGTCGTGTCGTACACAAAGTTGATGGCAATGCCCTTGCGGCCAAAGCGGCCGGTTCGGCCAATACGATGTAAGTAGTTTTCCGGGTCCGCCTCGACGCTCGGGTAGCGGCCTTGCACGGGCATGTCATAGTTGATGACGACCGTCACTTGCTGGATGTCAATTCCGCGAGCCATCACGTTGGTTGCAATCAGCACTTTGGTGGTGCCGGCGCGAAACTCGTCAATAACCTTGTCACGCTCCGCCGGCTGCAGTTCGCCAATTAAAAGCGAAACCGAGTGTCCCTCGTTGCGCATATTGGTCGCCAGCTCTGACGCCGACCTTCGCATCTCTACAAAAATTACAGACTGGCCGATCGTCAGGAAGCCATAGATGTCGCTCAAAACCTCCATGCGCGTGTCCTTGCCGTTCCGGCCGCAGTCAAAGCAGTACTGCTTGATCGAGTCCAGCGAAAGCTGCTCGCGTTTGACAACAATTTTGTTCGCAGCGGGCGCCAGCATGTCCGCCAGCTCGCGCACCTCGTCAGCAAACGTGGCGCTGAACAGCAGGGTCTGTACGTTGCTCGGCATGTAGCGCTTAATGCGCATGGACTGGTCGCCCATGCCCTGCGTAGCCACCATCACATCGGCCTCGTCGAGCACAAAGACTCGCACCGTGTTGGCATCGATGTTTTTGAATTTCAGCAGATTCATCAGCTTGCCCGGTGTCCCAATCACAACCTGGGCGGTAACTTTTTTGACCCTGGGAGCCTTCTTCTCCTCCTCTGTCGCCGCCACGGCAAGAAACGTCTCGATTTTCGTAAACTTCCCGAGGGCGAGCACCACATCCTCAATCTGGCGCGCGAGCTCGCGCGTGGGTACCACGCAGACAGCCTGGACCGTCTTTTCGTTGGCGTCAATGCGGCTCAACATGCCGAGCACAAAGCACGCCGTCTTTCCGGATCCATTGTGCGCTTGTCCTATCAGGTTTTTGTACATGCCATGCTCATCGCGGTTCAAGATTAGAGGCAACGATGTCGCCTGGATCTTGGACGGCTTCTGAAACTTATTGCTATACACACCCTGGAGCAGCTCTTTGCTCAGATGCAGATCTTCAAACCGTGCCGCTGAAAAGTACGGTTTGTTCGGATCGGCCTGCACCACCTCGACCTCTGCGCCGCCGTCGAGCGGGTCGATACCGCCTAAGTGCTGACCACCAATATCGTCATCAGCGACCACCAAGCCGGCCACTGCGCCACCAAGTTCGGCAGCCGCGGCATCGTCCGACGCAGACTTGACAGGTGCTTCGCCAGAGTCCTGCGTCTCTGGCAGCGGTTCCTTGTCGCCATCCTCCTTGTCGCCTTCCTCCGAGTCATCACCCTCCGCAGCCCAATCCACTTCCCGCGGCGCCGTGCTCGACATCTGGGGCTTTTGTTGCGGCGCTTCTCCGCCCGCGCTCGTACCTTCTCCCTGCGCAGCAGCGGCCGGCACAGCCATAAGATCGGCTGCTGGAGCTTCACCCGAAGCGCTCATCGCGACAGATGCTCACACCTCAAACTCTTCGCCGCCGGCTTGCGCTGAGCGTCTTTCAAGCACACACGGTCCAAGTCCTCGCGCGGTCGAAATTCACAGCGAGCTGCAGGAGCGCCGTGCTTGACTCCTCATGAACGCAGACTCAGGGATACAATACGTTCTCCCAGCGGGAATCGCACACAGCGACGTTTCCTTTCCGCTCGCGTCCGAGACCAAACCAGTCCGTCACGGCGAAGCAACAGCGAGACGCGTACACTTTGTCATTCTTTAACCTCTATTTTAAATTATTTTAAATATTAATAAAGCGATGGTGGCGGATTAGGACGCGAGGACCTTAAAGCGTATGTGCTTGGCACATGGGTATGTCGACGTGGACACGTTCACACAGAGTCGTCTGCAACTTACTGCTCAGTAGAACGACCGTGTATGTGTATCCGCGATATCCAAGTGAGAAGACCAAAGGGACATGCGTCAACCTTGGTGCCAGAGCTGGAGCACACAGCGTCGCATCCCATTCTGTAAAACCAGTTCACAAGGTGGTTGGTCATTCGAAAGCCATGGAACTTTCCAGCATGATGCTGGGCTCAGGCGAGCAACGAATCACTGGAGAATCTGCAGGAGACTTCAAACACCTCGAGATGCAAGGCTCGTCCTGCACCGAGCCTCGCAGAAAATCCCAAAGTGAGGCTACGTCACAGATACTGATACGCGAAGTATTTAACCTCGAATCCCAGGAATAAATCCCCAAGGTCAACCCTGGCAGACATGAGCGGGCGAAATGAGTGGATGCTGCGGCGGCTTCGTCTCTGTGCGTCGTTCTCGTGACATATACAGGGTTGGCGCGAGCCGAGAGGACGAGTCAACGATCACACCTGCACAAGGAAGTGATTGAAGGTTCTGTGGGGAGTAGGTTAGTAAGCAGAGAATGCCTGACCGTTTTGGATGAGTGTGCAGTGCGATCTGAACCAGGCTTTCTCTGCGACCGCAAAGATTCTATTTCGATCAAGCCAGTCGGAGGAGCACGCAATTCGAGCCGAGAACACAGTGCTGTAATTGGATTCGTTTCATGTCGGGTGCAGCTTCTTTCGGATCGGCTAATCACAATTCCTCGCGCATTTTTGAGCATGTCTAGCACGAACGCGCTTGTTTGAGCTTTTTGATGCCACCATCGGCGGGCTTCGAAAGTGGGAGGATACGGCACGTGTCGTTATAAATCCGACGCAAAGGAGTAAAAATGGATTGCGCAAGGCCACGAACAATGAAGAAGCGTGTGTGAGAAGAAGAAAAACCTTACTCCCTGCGTAAATTCCGGTACGGGAGCTCGAGCGGCTCTAAAACGCGGCTTGCCTACTAATGAAGTTGATGCTTGAACCGTGTCGTGCTCGGTGGCAACGTCGCGCATGGTAGAACCAACTCATCCTGAATCCAAAAAGCGTTGCGGACGAATCCATTTCAGCGGCGGCTCGACGGTGGTGCACCTCGCAAAGCGGCTTTGGGCGCGTCCGCGCACGCCATGGGCCGTCATCCTTCGCTGGCAAACAGGATCGCGCGCGCTGCAGCGGTGTGCTGTCTATAGCAAATTCCGTGTTTTCGAAACGCAAAACGAGCAACACTTGCTGTCATGCGTTTTGTTTCACGCGCCAGGGTTAGGGGCCAGGATGATGATGGCGCGGGTGATGTGTTGTCTCTCATCGTCGTTCACGTGCTGTCCAGCCACGCGGTACTCACGTGCTACTAAAACACCTCCAAACTACCATCAGCTCGTGGAAACCCATGCATCGATAAATCCTCATCACCGCACAGCGACGGCGTGTCCATCCGTGAGCCGCCAACATAACCACCACAATCACAAGAAACAACAGTGACAACAAACCAACTGAGCCGCCGGAGGGGGACAGCCCCCCGCCCCTCACCTCCTCTCCGCCGCTTGCACCCGCCGAATTTTCCGTTATAGTATGGCAACCGCGTTTTAATAGCAAGCGTGCTCGATCTATACATGCAGATCGAGCGTGGTTTCATATGACCACGATCAATTGACGACATCCGGCCGAGCAAGTCGCCACGCGTCGGCAGCAAGCTACCGTGCGGTGGTCATTTTTCATGATTATTTGATATCGCTACGACACTGTCGTTGCCCACAAATCCCAACTCGAGCGCGCGTGAATTCTTTTTCAAATCGTTAAAAAAGCAGCAAAGCCGCGCAGCTCGCGTCGAGCGCTTGTAGAGAGGTTCTTTTTCATGGTTTGTTTTTTGAGTTGTTTTTGTTGTTAGTGTGCTTGTGCGTGTTCACGTGAATTTTGCGCGATGCCACAACGCATGCAGTGCGGTTCGCCAGTTGCAAGCTTTTCGGAGAATGTCGCGGCGCCTGACGTGTTGGGTAAGGGTCGGTAGAGGCTCAAAGCAGCGGCTGAGTCGTGGAATGGGAGCATTACGTGTGCGCTGCGTTCCGCTCGGGCGAGATGTCACACATGAGGCTTGGCGACATTCGAATCTTATAAATGGGGACTCGGTCGCGTCCGCTGCTGCAACTCAGACCGGCGAGCAATGGCAGCAGTCAGCAAGCGCACCGTACTCTTCCATGGCTCGGGCCTGACGGGATATGCCACGCGGAGGTAAGCAGGTCCCACGGCAGGGCAGCCCTAGCAGAGAGGACTCCCGGCAAGGGGGTCGGGATCCAGAAATGCTGGGCCACGAGTTCGAGACAGAGTTTGTCGATCACGACGCGCCGCTAGCCAGCCTGACGCCGCCGTTTCCAATTCATCAGCTGCCGCCTCAGTCTCATCAGTACTGGGAACGGGCCGCATATGGAAAGCAACCGCGATCGTCCGTCAGTTACGCTGCGAACTTTCCTTTGCAACTAGCTCTGGACGCGATGCACGAGCGAGAAGACACACGACGTGGCGCCCATCGACAGAGGGCATCAGCTCCGACGAGAGCGGTGCGTGAGGGCATGTCGGACGTTCAGCAAAGTCAGAGAGAACTGCGCCATTCGCAGCCTTGGCAGGCGCCGTATAGCATCGAGACGCCGCCGGAAAACCTTCTTTTCACCGCCGACGGTCCGATGATGCAGGTTCACCATCACCAGATTCGACAAGTGCTTGAGCAGCCTTCGCGCAGAAACAGCCTGAGCAATCCGAACGCTGCGCGTGGAGAGACTGCAGAGGAGGAGGCAGCGGCTTACGCTTTGGCGGCCGCCATTGAAACAGCTGCAGCGGCAGCGGCGATTGGAACGGATGCAGATGAGGAGCATCATCACTATCCACATCACCAGCTGCGCGGGGGAGAACACCGTCCTTTGCCCGTTGGGGACAGCGTGCTGTGGGAGGGCGCGGGCTTGCCGCCTGTCCCAGAAGCCCTCACACTGCGCGACGAGGTACACGGAACGAATCTTGGTTCAATTGAAGCCTCCAGTACAGATACAGCAACACCGTCATCGACAGGACGCAGGAACAAGGGCGAGAAGAGATCGCTTGGAATCGGCAAGTCCGGAAAGCCGATTCGGAATCGCCAACGATGGTTGGAGTCTGAGGACGAGGCGATTTTTCGCGGGCTTCTGAAGCACGGATGGGGTCAATGGACAAAGATTAGGCTGGAATTCAGCGGGTTCGGTATCAATCCGACGCGTACTAGCGTGGACATCAAGGACCGTTGTCGCAACCTCAAGCTAAGCGAGTCAAATTATCTCGCAAAGATCGAAGAAAGGATGAACCAGCAAGATCAAGATTGATGAAAGTTTCATTTGTCCTGAGGATCTAACACATTGTATATCAGTTCTTACACATTCAGGACCAGAAAGTAAAGGGAAAAAACTTTCATCCTTCGCCAGGAACGTCTTCAATGCAAAATCGATTCACTTGCTTGAGAATGCTGCGGGATACGCCCAGTTCTGGATGTTGCAGCAACAGGCGTAGAAGGATGGCGCGAAGCCCCCACTTGGACGGGTCTTCATGGGTGCGTCTGCATGCTCCCAAATATACAAGTGCAAGACCGACAGCAAGATCTGCGCCACCGTATGATACGAGAAGAGCGTCTGAATGACTAGACAGATCATCCATCAACTCGGTAAGCTTATGGTACAAGCCAGAGCGGTAGTTTGGACGTCTTCGCTTGTCGCAAATGTGCACAAAGCTGCACTTACTTCTGTCCAAGCTACTAAGCTTGCCACCATTGATCAGACGGAGAAGTCCCGTCGGTTCCTCGTAATACAATACGACGACTCGATCATATTGTGCAAGCTCTGCCGGGGACGCGCAAAGCATACCAGCATACGATGCTATGGTGAGGTTACTGGGCAAGAGCGGTGCCCAAACTCGCGCCTCACTCGAGTAGTAAAAACTTTCGATATTCGTCCGCTCGAACGCTTGCTCAACAATTGAGGTGATCACAGACTCACATTGGTTTGGCGAGCGCAGAGTCTCTGGGTGCTTCTTCCAAAAGAGAGCAGAGGTTAGCCCCAGATTCCAAGCCTGCTCATCATCGGCGGCGCCTTGCACATACTCGTAGCTGAAGCGGCTTCCACAAGCACATGCTTCGTGCGCAGTTTCGGCGCTAGTGCTTGTGTCTCTATCAAACTCGATCCAGGAGCCAGAACCGTCTTCAGTCGCCGTGGTTCCGAAACTTGCCGGTGACGAAGCCCAAGTAGCTGCTTCGGCACTTTTGCTTGACGAGGACGATGAGGATGACTGCGACGATAAGGACAATGCCCGCACAGACGTATTTGGTACGGTTGTGTCCTCACACAGGCATTCACTGAATGGCACGTGAATTAGGTCGCGCTCGTTCGCAATCCGTGAAGCGGAAAGAGCAAAGCACGGCAGAAAAGCCATGCCAATGTCCCCTTGCGATGTTGCGCTCTTAAGCGGCAGTGTTGATACGTCATCCTGTGTGTCCACGCAAATCACTCGCAGTGGCTTGTCCAGTGGGAAGCAACTGATAAATTCGCGCATAAATTGCTCGCCCGCTGTGTTCACCCACGCGTGTGCCCACGCTAGCACATGTGACGCAATCTGATCCGCTTCCGAGCGCGAAACACACGCTTCTGGTACAAAAAGCTGTGTGGCGGCTTGTGCTTGTGCAGTCGTCCAGTTGGATGCCCCGTCGAGCAGCAAATAGACCCGATTTACAACGGCGGCCCAAGCCGGAAGTGTGCGCGACAGTGCATCCGGAAATCTCTTCCCGCGGCGAGTCGCGTCAACCACCACGGCGGCCTTTCTTCGCGACAGGCACGCGATCAGCTGCGCGTTGACACGCTGCAACGAAAATTCGCCTTGAAAGGCGTGATGGCCGTCTGCGGATTTGAAGTGAACCCAGTCAGATTTTCGCTCAGCGAATGGCCTTTCATTCCGCAAGCCAACATACCATTCGCCGCACCGGCGGTTCCCAAACACGGCCAAATATTGGCTGTTTGGGTTTTCGCTGTTTTCGTCCAACAGCGCCTCAAGTTGACGCACAACACGCTCAACTTGTAAAGCGTCGTCACGAATCGAGCGCAGTCGGTTATAAATCTGCTGGTGTTGTGCTCTGAGGGCCCTTTGCGTGCGGCTCTCACCCTTCGGCGGCTCGGCCATGCCTTGAAGCCCGGCTCCGTCAGCCAGTTCTACATCAAGGGTACGCACAGCGCATGCACTTGATAGCGCGGGAAAGGATCGAAAAAGGACCACACACGTGCTTGCGATCAACGCGCCAGTCCATTGTGATCTTTGCAGAATGTACGAGCTGTTTCATCACGATCTTTCGGGCAGAACGCCCGCCAGATCAGAACGTGCCGCAAAGTTGCCGCTACCGTCGGTTCTCGTGTGAAGCTGTGGAGGCGTAACGAAGATTGTGTGCTGTGTTTGTGAAGGACGGCGCGTTTTTGGGCTTGTGTAGAAAGACATTTGATTTTGGAATGGGATTCAGACACGCGAGCGTTTGCGGACGGGGCGTCCAACTGGACTGCGTTATATTTCTCTCTCGCAGCACCCTCCGCGAACCCTTAGTATCATGAATGTGTGGGGGCGCAACTTACGAGGTAATACCAGCTCGTTCACCGAACAAGAAAGTACAAGTTGACATCCGGAGCTTGCCACAGGAGATTCCACGTACGACGCTTTTCATGACGCGTGCAGTAGAGCAGTCAGGCTAGAAAACGAGCAGAATCTTCCCGCGAGGCTGCGACCTCATCCTGAATCTTTTCCGCCTGCCCATAGGCGACGCCCAGATGCCAATGCAGAACGAAGGATTTGGGCGTACATGCTCCCTACAAGACCCAAGACAAGGTGGCGCAGCGCAAGAACCGCATCTGGAATTTCGTCTTGAAGACGCACCTGAAATGCTTTCTTCTAGACAAATCGTACGCTTACGGCTGCACTTTTGACCGCATGGTCGAGACGAGCAGAGGCAATATCAGCATCCTGTCGGTACGCATGCAGTTCTTTGGTGAAGAAGACCAGATATCGCGAGGTAAAAAGAAAGAAGAAGAAGAAAAAACACCCCTGGGAGCAGTACATTGACGTGCCCAGAGATTATTCATCACCCGAGCAAGCCGCATTCCTCGCGACTTGCCAGGGCATGAGCTACCTGCTGTCTTGCGTCGATTCTCCAGGTGCCGACACGACAATCTGTCGCTTTCCGAAGAACACACCTCTCAAGGAGACCTATGAAAAGAATAGAGACGGGCGCACGAGCGGACACGTACGCGCGTCGTCAAGTGTGGGGGCTGGGCTAGGCTCACTGCGTACAACGAGACGACGTACCTCGCAACCTGCGACGTACATGCAAAAGAAAAGCGAGAGGAGTGACCGCTTACGAGTCTTCTATGAGGAGAATGCCAGGCGCGAGGACAAGGTTATCTCGCATGTCGAAGTGCAGTGTACCGAGTCCAAGATGCTGCGTGTGTTCGAGAAGGCGTTCGGTGGCGGGAAGAAGTCGTCTTTGCGATACGGGAATCGGAAAAGCGACATCATCGCAAATCGAGAAAAAGAAAAGGCTCTGGTAGAAAGCATGGATTTCAACACGTTGTTCGGGCATGCGCGATACGACTAACATCCAGCCGCTGGATTTCATACCAGCCGCCTGTACAGCCACCATGAGGAACACAAAGAGTGCTCGAATTTCTTAGATTGCGAGACTCCGGGACCGTACGGAGCAGGACTGGTGCTGCGTTATGGGCTCGTCAGATGTACGAGGCCTGCCGATATCTCTGGCTCGGGGTGATGAGCGCGTGCAGTAACATCTGAAAGGTTTCCCTGAAACGCTGTTCATGGCACAAAGCGTCCCAAGCAGCACTACAGAACAAGTCAGGCCACCGACAAGGCGAGGAGAGACGTTCGCTCGGAGGGTAGCAAAGCCATATCGAATAACTCTACGCACACGTAGTCAAGGTCCAACGTCTAAAAAGTGAAATGCTTTCAATGTTCTAAATCTTCAGAAAATAATTGTCTACGCAACGCTAGAGTACTATGTGAATGCTGGATGGTTGACGTTCCGCCGCAAAGCTTAACCCGTCGTTTCAGGACCGTCAATTTGCGGGTGCATTCGCTTGCCACTCTTGGCGCCTACAACTCGATTCAGTGCGTTCACGTACGCCTGGGTGCTTGCGACAACTACGTCCGTATTCGAGGCGCTACCCGAATACACCACCTCCGTCTCGAGGTCACGCACGCGCACATTCACTTCGCCCAGAGCGTCGATGCCGGCCGTCACGCTCTGTACAATGTACTCCTCAAGCTTAACGTTCACTTTGAAAACCAAACTGAGCACATCATCCACGGCGTTGTATGCGGCGTCAACGGGACCTGTTCCAATCGACGTGCTAATGCGCTCCTTCTCCTCATCTGTCACGTGCAGCTTGATGGTCGCGCACGGTACGTTATTTGTACCCGTCACCACCTGTACCATTGTGAGTTTCACCAAGTCCATGCCAATGTTCTTCACCTCATCACCCACAATGCTCTCAAGGTCCAGGTCCGAGATATCCTTCTTCTTATCCGCCAGCGCCTTGAACGTGATGAACGCACGATTGAGCTCATCCTCTGCAAGCTCGTAACCGAGCTCCAACAAGCGGCTGCGAAACGCGTGCCGCCCGGAGTGCTTGCCGAGCACAAGCTGGTTCTTATTCAGCCCAATCGATTTCGCATCCATGATTTCGTAAGTGAGGCGGTTCTTCAGGATGCCGTCCTGGTGGATTCCACTCTCGTGTGCAAACGCATTGGCACCCACAATGGCCTTGTTGGGCTGCACAAGCATTCCGGTCAAATTTGACACCATTCGAGACGTCTGGTAGATTTCCGCGTGGTTAATGTTGGTCATCAACTTGTCGGCTGGGCGATTCAGCAAACCGTTGTAGTATGCTCTTCGCACGTACATCGCCATGACCAGCTCTTCAAGCGCAGCATTGCCAGCGCGCTCACCAATGCCATTGATGGTGCATTCCACTTGGCGGCATCCATTTTCAATCGCGGTCAAGAAGTTTGACACAGCCATGCCCAAGTCATCGTGACCATGCACCGAAATAATGACGTTTTCAATACCACGCACGTTGTTGCGCAGACCACGAATCAAATTGCCCATTTCAGACGGCGTGATAAAGCCGACCGTGTCCGGGATGTTGAGCGTGGTAGCGCCGGCCTCCACGGCGCGAGAGTACACCTCGTACAAAAATTCCGGGTCTGAGCGCGTGGCGTCCTCGGCCGAAAACTCAACGTCATCGCAAAGCGACCGCGCAAAGGACACCATTTCGGATGTCATTGCCAGCACCTCTTCCCGGGTTTTCTTCAGTTTGTGCTCCATGTGAATGTCCGACGTGGCGATGAACGTGTGAATACGTGGGAACGCCGCATGCTTGACCGCTTCGTAGCAGCGTGAGATGTCATTCTTGACAGCGCGGGCCAGTCCGCAGATAATTGGCGGGTCGTCCAAGTTGCCCACGCTTTCTGCGATCGCCTTGACGGCGAGAAAGTCGCCCTCACTAGCGACTGGGAAGCCTGCCTCGATGACGTCGACGCCCAACTTTGCGAGCTGCTTTGCAATCAGGAGCTTTTCCTCCATGTTCAAGGTCGCGCCTGGCGACTGCTCGCCGTCGCGCAACGTCGTGTCGAACACGCGCACGCGCTGCGGGTCCCGCTTTGTCGCAAGATCATGCTTGGTGGGCCTGATTTGCACGTCCAGGGGCCCCTTGAGCACATGAATCTGCGCCGCGCTCTTGGCGACCTGCTCGACGGCCGCTCCATTCCCCGTGCTCACCTTTGCCGGCGGCGAGGCGGTCATTCGCAGCGCGCGCGCCGCGACCGCCGCGCGGCTTCTGCGCGCGCGACATCTCCCCGAGTAGCCCAAATCATGCACCCCACCCACTGCATATACTGCGGAATGCACAAACGCCCCTGAACCAGTCATCCTGCCTCGCTTCACCCTTCCTTTTCCCTCTTCCCGCCTCTCTCTCTCACACACAATCACCCTCGAGCCGCAAGCACTCGCCGCCTCCTGACTGGCCGCCCTGTCACCGCCACGCCTTCTTTGTTTTCTCTCCGCCTCCGGCCCAGACCAAAACAAACCACGCCACGCGTCTACTAAATCAGGTGTGATTTACTAAGAAAACACAGAACACCCCCCGAACGACTGCTCCTACTCCACCCGCTCGCTTTCGCACAAACCAGAAACCGATTTGCCAGAACTGAACTCGCGCCGCTCGCTGAACACGCGGCGTGGATATAGAGGTGTACACTCTGGCATGTATGACTGTACTACGACGATGCTGACCATGAACCGGATGAACCGGATGAACCGGATGAACCGGATGAACCGGATGAACCGGATGAACCGGATGAACCGGATGAACCGGTTGAACCGGTTGAACCGGATGAACCGGATGAACCGGTTGATGCGCAAGCGGCGCGCACGCGCTCGTTGCGCCGCATTGCGGCACGAGCGCCGTTTGTGCCACGTGACCTACAACCGTTCGAGTGGTTTCAGTCTTCAACTTCCGTCGCTCGTTATCACTACGCACGTGCCGCGCTCGTCCATGACGCCGCGAAGCGTCGATGCAGGGTCGGCACGTGCATACGCCGTCATAGCCCGCGACACGTTCACGCCGCGTCCCGCGTGTCCGAGCGTCGGCCCACCCGACAGCGTAAGCAGGAGCACGCCCCCGTGATGTGACACTGTCGGTGAATCACCTTTCATGTCAAAATAAGCATGTTTGCTTATGCGTTCGACATTTTCAAACGAAAAGCTGGACGTTGAGTCGCCCCGATGCAACGAGAGGAATTGAAAGTGGCGTCAGGACCTTCTCCGGGCGGCTGGTATGCCTTTTGGTTGAAAGCTGCAGTAGCGTGACCTGGCCGCGGCGCAAGGCCATTGCGCACCGTGTGCTCCAAGTAGAAAGGAAAGTGGACCGAGAAAAATGCCAACCAGGCGGCGCGGCGCGCTGCTTGGACATCTCGTGTTGGCTGTGGTGGGAGCGTTTGGCGTCTTTGCCGTCGGCTACGGCGTCGCCGAGGGCACGCAGAATGAGTATTGCCGCGTCGCGGACGCAGACCCGCAGTTTGTGCCGGACGCCTCGGCTTGTGAAGGGATCGAAGGATTCGACCCGACCGCCACCATTGCGGACGCGCGCGAAATCGCGTGGCGATACTCGCCGCTGCTGCATTTCCACCCGCTCGAGGTGTCGTTCATTGATGACGGACAGCGCTGGCTTGAGGAGTGGGGCGAGAGGCTCACGCTGCAGCGGGCCGGTGATGGCTTTTTCGCAGATCTCGGACCGGTGACGACCCCCTTGCTATTCACCTCGGGGCGCGACGTGAACTACACGGTGAACGCCAACAACTACTACTGGGTGGCCAACCTGGACATTGGCACGGAAGACTGGAAGGTCGGCGGCTCGTTTGACGCGCAGAACCGATCGGAGGCCAAGGTGTATTTCTCGGCGTACGAGTATAGCCAGGACATCTGGGTGCTGGATTTTTGGTACTGGTATCCTTTCCAGAACTGCTCGAACCAGTGGGCGCAGTCGTTTCAGGTCCCGGAGTTTGGCCAGAGCGTGGCGTCGCTGAACACGCTGTTTACGGTGTGCAATCTTGGCGTCCACGATGGCGATCTCGAGACGGTGACTGTGATGGTCTGCAAGAACCGCGACGCGCAAGTACGGCCGCTGTCGCTGAGGTACTGGCAGCACGGCCACGCGGCGACAAATCGCAATTGCTCGAACGGCGAGTGCAACTTTGTGCAGCTGGGTACAGACGGACTAGCGGACCCGTGGCATCCGTACAGCTTTTCGGCGCTGTACTCGCACGCGTCGTACGACCTTGCTGCGACCAACATGGTGTATGCGGCGATTCCGATTCCATTCGTGGAGAACTTCGCGGGAGTGTTGCTGACAGACCGAACTTCAGCGGGCGTGGTGCCGAGCCGAAACAAACGGTTTGTGCCACGCGCAGACAACCACGTCTTTCTGAAGAACTTTACGGAGATTGATCCTGTGCTGGACCCAGAGCTTGAATGGCTAGGGTTTGCGGGACGGTTTGGGCTCAGTAACAGTACGGCGCGCGGTCTGGATTTGATTTATTGCATGGACAATGAGACGGCCCTTACGATTGTGGACTGCCCGACGGACCAGCCATTTTTCAATCTCGTGCAGAATTTTTATGGTTTCAACGCATCGTCGTCACCCAACCTAGGCCCACTGCCGACCTCGGTTCTTGTTCGGAGCGAAACACAGGGCAATGCGCCACCTGGACCATACGGGCGTATATTCTGGCACAACTACACGGAAGCGAGCGCGCCACCTCTCTATGAGACGCTTCAGGCGTTCAACTCGTCGCGATGGAATATGTCAACCATTCAGAACGATCTATGCCCGCTGGCCACATCCAGTCGGTACTTTCCTGGGTACACAGTCTGGAGTAGGAATTCGGTTGCGCTGCTCAGGAACGTCGTAATCTTTGTGGTCATTGCGTTCTTATTATCGCTCTTGGAATTCGTTGCCCTGGGTGTTCCATGGCTGGCCACTGCGTTTGACCTGATACCTGCCTTGCGAAAGTATTCCTTGGTTCGGTTCGTACCGTTCTTTCCGGAGAGCCGCAAAACGCAGTCCCGATTGATGCTGATGATGAAGTTGTTCTACGAGTTACTTTGGGTCATTACTTGCATCGTTGGCTTCTCGCTTTTTGTGACCCAGCTGGCTTCGTACATGGACTTTCTGAAGCAGTATTTTTCGATTCTGAATTGGGATGCGGTGGCCAAAGCCATGTTGGCGGTTTCGAGTATTGGGCTTACATTCAGCTTCATCGGGTGGATTTTGCAAGCCATTATATTCTTTACCGTGGTTAGGGCTCAGGGCTCGGGTGAAAACATAGCATCGTTGCAAAAGTACTGGATGGAGAAACCCCGCAAATGGAGCAAGACGGTGCTTTGGATGTCGGCTTCATGGGTATGGACGAGTATTCTTGGCTTGTACATGTTCTTGGCTGCATACTTGCTTGCGCTGTTTGGGCTTGGCAGTGCACAGGTCTTTCTCGGTGCCTGCAACGGTCTCTCCAGCATACTCAGCGGGATCTGTCTGAACCTGGGTCTATTTTCTGGCAGGCAGGCAGATCAGGTTTGTGGGTCTGATGTGGCGACGTTCTGTGGTTCTCTGAGCACATTCGATATCGTTGCTTTCTTTTGGGGTGGTGCGCTGCTCCTTTACGCTGGTGTTTTCAATAGCTACCGTGCACGCAGCAACTACTACCACGTTGTGTACACGATGAACATACTAAGTCTGATCACGTCGGAGGAGCTTGGACAAAGCATGCTTGACACGAAATTGAGCGCGATACAGAGCTTGACTCTATCTGGTGAGATCGAGACTGATGCTGAGGCCGAAGCTGCTGTGGTGCAGTTGGATGTCCCAGAGAACCGAGATGCCAGTGCAAACGGGCAAGGACATGAGGCGGGAATGGATGCAGATGTTGAGTTTAAGGCGTTTGAAGTAGAGGATGAAAAGGCCGACAACCTTATTCCCTGACGTAGGCCTGATAAACGGCAGTTGTGTTTTATTCAATGATGCGGCAAAATAGCCTGGCTGGTAACCCGCCCATGTGCTCCACTTTTATCAGACGGTGTGCTGGACCTCGAACTCCGCGCGGCGTTCCTGATCTGATCAAGGCAGCGAACCGTCTTTTGCCCCATTCGAAGGGATCACGAGTTGGTCTTCGGTTCCGACACCGCGAGCTGCGTGTACTTGGCAGCCGAGCCACGCGCATGCTCCGCAGGATACTTTAGAGCGTTTTTCTCAAACTTGAGCCTCACAGCCTCTGCCAGTGACACACCGCACCGGTCCGCGAGCCGGATGAGGTAAATGAGGACGTCACTCATTTCCTCACCCAGATGCTCGCGCTCAGCGTCGCTCCAGCCCGGCAATCCGGGGCCGCAGCCAGCGTCTCCCTTCCATTGAAACAGTTCTGCGAGTTCGCCCACTTCTCCTACAAGCGCAAGCAGCAAGTTGCGCGGGGTGTGGAATTGTTCCCACTCGCGCTCGGCGCTAAAGGCCTCGGCGCTCTCGCGAACGTGCTGCAGGCTATACTCTCCCCACGAAGGCGCGCACGGCGGCGTGCTGTCTGAATCCATATTTATTATCTGACTGGTTAAATCGGCACAACATAGACTGGTTCACTCTGGCCGCGGGAATGCGACGCGACGAATCTCTGCTCGCCGCAAGGAATCGACGCTGAAAATGTGGGCATCCTGGTACAAATCCTGGAGTGTCAGACCACGCATTCCATGGATCGTTTTCGCGAGATACTGCACAAGCAGACGGGCACGGTGAGGATCGTTCTCCAGACTGGCCAGGTTTTTCAAAAGCACTTCCTCGGTGGCGGAACACACAGCCTCGCGGCTCAGGTCACATCGCCCACTCGAGTCGTAGACAACCTTGTCCAAAGCGATCATTGTCGCGAAAAAAATCTGCTCACACTCCCGGCCCCACTTGCTCAGGCTGAGCGCGCCGATGCCCTCCTCATAGGACATTCGCTTCTGAAGCTCCGTCATGAACAAATCTGAAAGAGTCTGCTGAACGAGCATGCCCATGTTGTCCAGCTTGCGCAGCGGGATAAATGCCATCCACAAGTGCAGACCCAAGAATTCAAAGCGAACATTGAAAGATGGTTTAACGGCTTCACGTATGCCGAGCATGTTGAGAAACCCGTCGCTCTCTGATACCGTAATCGCATCCTGGAAGATTTCTCGCGACGCTCCTCGCACCCGCCCTTCCGGTGCATACCAACCGAGCATCTTCAAAATCCAATTTTGCCGGCCGTCCACTTTCTCGGTGTCCTTGAACACCCTTTGCCACAGCGTCTCTGCATGCGGCTGCGATGATGTGCGCCCCACATCCTGATTCGGCGCATGGCTCTCGCGGACGTCTTGTGGTGCCGTCTTTGACTGTCCTTTTGCCTCAACGCCACCGCCCATATTGGCTGTGGAGGATGTCCACCTGCTCGGTGACCACAGGGACCCGCTACGCCGAAGGACTTCCTGCCTCCATGCCCCCGACGCACCCACCGTGATATGCGCCGACGAAGGCGCGCGCATGCATCTGCGCAGTGCACTGATACGCATTGAAGCCATGTGTGTTGCCACCACTGGTCAACGAGCCAGACGCACCCACTTGACCAAGTCTGTGCCCTCTTTCTGCCACCTTCCAACAGCAAGTATCGACGTGACTGACGAGAGGATGGCGCTTGAGTATGACCCGGAGAGGCGGATCGTGGTGCGCCAAGTGGTGTTGAGGCTACTCTTCGGGACAATAACAGCGCTGTTGCTGTACCAAGCCATGTTTGCTGAGCTCACGATGGCGGAGCGGCTCGCCGCAGCGGGGCTGGGAAGCCGCAAATCAATGCAGCTGTTCATCGAGCGTGTGTCGAGCAGCGCCCCGTTTCGGTACGTCGTCGCAGCGGTATATCTCACGTGGTTATGGACCCTCTTTGGCGACTCTGCAGGTCGCCCTGTCGCTCCACTGGGCGTGCGCAGACGCCCACGGAGTAGAATGCTCGCTAACACAACCGGCAACTTGCGGACACAGCTTTCGAGTCTCGAGGGCAACGCCACAAAGTCAATTCTATCATGAGCCATGCGGTATTGGCAACACAGCACCTAAATGCACAGCCCTCCAGAGTCTGACGTCTGGATGTTCTGACTTTTAACGTTTCGTGTGCTACTTTATTTACTACTCGGCGGCGCGCAGAACGGCCCACAGAACGAGCGCACTACTAGTGAACATGGATAAGACAGACGCTCCCAGGACGATGCTCTGCAAGCCCTGTGATGGGACCAAATCCTGCGTCGCATTTAGTCTCGCATACCAGCCATAGAGGGCAATCGACATGGCCCCGCCAATCGCAGCGCCAAGCAGCGCCTGCTTGCGCGTTGGCGCGTTTCCTGCTCCTGAATCTTGTGCATCAAGAACAGGCTCGTTCTGTTTCCCGCTGGTAGCCCCACCACGCGTTGTGAGGACTGACCGCGCGTGGTCTATCACGCTGTCGGAAATGAGCAACTGATTCTTTGCCATGTCGACCTCGCGCACGGCCATCTTTGTCATTTTCTTCACGCGCTCCCAGGTCTCCTGCTGCGCCGAGTCGGGTTCGTATGCTTCGTCGGTAGTCTTCCTGTAGAAAGCGACATCTGCGGTATTCCCTGACGAATCGACGCTCGTAATCTGCGCGACACGGAACTCGTTAAATGGCATAGCGATCAGAACAATATCGCCCTTCTTTACGACTTCTCCCTCGGCACTACCCGAGCTCACCGAGTCACTAGACATACACCAGCGACGAGAGGAGAGCGACACCACGCGCACTCTTTGCCCACCCAAGCAACGCGTCTGCAGCGGCCAGTCACGTCTTCCAAACCGAAGCTCACACCTATTTCCGTGCAGACTTGCGCCCACGACATGGTCCAAGCGGCTCACACCTCCGTGCACGAATGCCGTGGTCATGCTGAACTCGAGCGGGCGGGCCAAGCCAACTCTGATCCCACAGACCCACACCGACTTTGTACCAACTCTTCGCAGCTCCTCTCCGCATGCAGCTCCAGATCGCATGTCGAAACCGATGAACCGTCATCTGGAAACCCTGACTCTAACCGCGTCGAGTGTGCGCACGGTTAGAATGAGGGTTTCCAGCCGATGCATATCGACGGCGGTCCTGTAAAAGTTGTGATGTTTTGGGTGTGTTTTGATATGAGTATGCGGGTTTCAGTCGAGGTGGGTTCAGTGGGGGTGAGTGAACAAGTTGACGGCCGTGGGGAGGGACAAAGTTTACGGATTTTCGGGCAGAGGGAACGAGTTGAAGAACAGGAGGAGAAGGGAGGAAGAGAGGCGATAAGATGAAGTATTCGGCGTCTGTATCTTCGTCGCGCCGGAAGAGCCGCGCGGCGCACTTCTCCGCGCCTTCACATGTGCGACGCGTCATCATGTCCGCGCCGTTGTCGCGCGAGCTGCGAACCAAGTACAACGTGCGTTCGTTGCCAATCCGCAAGGACGACGAAGTCATGATTCAACGCGGCGCGCTGAAGGGACGGGACGGCAAGGTCACAACGTGCTACAGGAAGAAGTTCGTGATATACATTGACCGTGTGCTGCGCGAGAAGAAGAACGGACAGACCATGCCCATCGGCGTGCACCCGTCCAACGTTGTCATCACCAAGATCAAGCTCGATAAGGACCGCAAGGCGATTCTGGAAAGGAAGAACCGATCAGCTGCGATTGAGAAAGGCAAGGGCAAGTTCACTGAGGCTGAGGTGCAGGGCGGCACCGCCATGGCCGTGGACGTCGATTAGAAAGGATTCAGAGTGAGGCGGCGGGATCCACGGCGTTTGTTCTGTCTGTATCAGACCATCCAAAATAAGTAAATACCGACAATTTCTCGGACTTGTGCGGATAGTTGCGGGTGCGAGCTTCACCATCGCTATACCCCTGAATTTGAGCGAAACACCATGCTTCCGCGGTCACGGCGACCCGTGCGCACGTTCTGGCCGGGTCGCCCCGCCGACAGTGCAAGTGACTCGTCGTCGTCCGGCTCCACTGCAAACTCGACGCCGCACGCGGCACCGCAAACCGCGCAGCAAGCGTCAGCAGCCGGACCTCCACAGCCTCTCGCATTTGCGGTGCGTGCTGCAGATGCACTTGGAGCTGGTGCCGAACACGGCGGCGATGAGGTGGCCGCTAGCAGTAGCGATGGGACTGGCAGCCGGACTTCCTCGGAAGCGACGTCGCATTCAGAGTCAGCGGAATCGGATTCCGCCGACGACGCTGAGCAGGAGGCGGCGTATCAAAGCCGTGTCAAGAGCATCGGAGCCCCAGAGTACGTCGCTGCTGGGATGCGCGTGAGCGAGCATGAGCGCCGAGAGGAAGACGAAAGAAGACGGCGAGAGGAAGACGAAGCGCACCGGGCAAAAGAAATGCGAGCCGAGCTCGCAAGAGAAATGATCGAGCGCGCTGCAAAAGCCGCCGCGTCTGAGCAAGATGACAATGACTGCGGTCAGGTAGACGATGCTGACCGGCCTGAGGAGGTAGAAGAGGAGTTTGCGAAATGGAAGTTGCGCGAGCGCGCGCGCATTCTGCGAGACTACTATCCTACGCGCCAGAATCCGTCAGACACGGGTACGGGGAAACCACAACTAAAAGACTTATCCTCTTGAGCTCGAGAACGGCACGATATAGCTACCGAATGAGAAAAATGTACTGCATTCCGCGAGGACACAAACCGCCGTTTTTACATACTCGCTTCTCCATTGCCGCGACTGCTTCAACAAGAACAAGTGTGTCAGGAGAACATGGCTCCGCCGCGTCCTTTCCTTCTTGCCGCTTTGGGTTGCAGCGCCTTGAACACCGAGCTGATATCTAGACCGTCAAAAATCTTCGCGTGGATCAGCAAGACGACCACGAGCGCCTGTGTCACTATAACAAACACGATCACAAGCAAGCTCTTGCCACCGATTTCTAAATGGTGACGCCCACGCATGAAATTTTCATTCAGCTTTTCCTGTGGTTTTTCAACGGCTCTCTTTGCGTAGTGGCCTACGAAATTTGCAGTTTGCGTGATGCTCCCAACTCGCTGGGTCATGAGCCTGACTGCGCTCCCCAACGCCTCGCAATCCTGGTCCAAGAGCGAATCAAGTTCTTTTGCTTCCTTCAAGGCCGCTTGAGCCAACTCGGATCGTTCGGCAATTCGCGCAATAATCTTTGCTCTTTTGTTTGTGGCGTCGAAAATCCTGTACAACGAACCCGACACGATGTTGAGTCCCTCATACGTGCTCTTGGGAACCTCGTCTTTCATCAGCCTGAGCTGCATTTTCATGGTTCGTACCAGCGTGTCCATGGGCTGATCAATTTCATCTTCCAGCTCCTTTCGTGATTTTCGCTCTTTTTTTGACCTCTTTGACGAAGGCTCGGGATCCTGCTTTTGCATCTCCTTCTCGTTCATGATTGGTGTATCTGGATTGTATATGTTGTGCGTATCCAACGATTTCGGTTTCGTGGCGCCCGACATGGCCGACTTGGCATTCGAGGCGGCTTCGTCGGAATCTCTGAACGCACGGATTGAGATGTCGCGCACCTGGTGGTGTGCAAAGTAGTATCCGGTCTGGGCTGAAAATGCAAAGTATATCGGACGATTGCTCATGAGCGCGCCGGAGGCACCAGGCATGGCCACGTCGACTTCGAAGCACGTGTACTTGGTTCCACTTTTCCTGCTACCCACCGTCATTCGAAGCGTGCCTTCAGCATACGAGATGGTTATTTTCTCCCAATCGGCAGGCTCAAGCTCGCATCCTGACGTGAGTTCGGTATCTGCGCCGTCCCGCATGTCTGAATAATGGAAAGAGCCATCTCCCCTGACCGGATACGCGTACGCCGGACTTTTGAAGCGCTTCGAGTTTGCAAAGGAGTCAATGATTACGCCGAGTCCTACGAAATCCTCTGAGATGCCAATGGCGCCACCAAGTTTCGGCTCTTCGGTGACCACCCAGAACGCCATCCCGTCTGCGGGATGCTTGGACTTGGACGCCGGCACGAGCCGGAAATCAAACCTCACGGTAAAGCCAGCAACCGAGTCAACCGGATCCGAGTAGATCATCCCCGTCTGCGCCTTCTGCGGCAGGGCCAGTTCCAAGATATCGCGACCGGTCTCATCACTTGTGATAGTAGCGCTACCCTGCATGAACCAGTCCTTCAGCAATCGCCCTCGCAGTCCAGACACCGCAAAGGGCGAGCGCAGCTCCATCTTGACCGCACTTTCTCCCTCCTCCTTATTGACTGTTTTCTTCTTCGACGACGAAGCCGACGAGGCGGAGGAGCTCTTCGACCTGGACGCGGCGTCCACCTGCCCGCAAATCTCAAACACACATATCGAGACAAATACACCAAACACCACAGCCACAAACGCTCTCCCCATCCTCCCCATTCAGGGATACCTCACCGCCCCTCTCCTCCTCTTCACCTTCAAACCTTCTCTTCCGTCTTCGATCTCTTCTTCCTGCCTTTCCCCCACATCAAAACTTCCCCGACTCACCAAGTCGCGGCTGACGCCCAAGCGGTTGAGTGTGACCTCCAGCTGTACTTCCACCTCTATTGGTTCACATCCACTCATGAGCCGATAAACCAATAAACCGATTCTCACTTCTTCTGTCGATTCGGCGCGATACGTGGAACCGGTTGGCGTATGCGGTGAAGTCATGAAAGGGTTGATTTGACCCGTTTAGAATCGTGCGTCGACGGACTTTGCTGGCCGTGGTGGCTGCATGATAATGACGGCCTGAAAGGTATAGTACAAGCGCTCGGGTGTCTACATGCATGCAGCAGCTGCAGCGGCAGCGGCAGCGGCAGCGGCACAGAGCGCGACATTTCAGCACAGAGAAGAGCATCACAAGCCGCGGTGGAACGTTCCGCTTGGTGTGATGCGGTTGTCATGGGCTGGCATCGACTGCACGTTCTTCAGATCCACGCGCCTCCATGTTATCGGCTCACCGTCTGTGTTTATCACGAGGCCCGCCAGATCAGGGCATTGTGAAATAACGTCACCTCATCCCATCCCGCTCATAGTGGGACAGAAGAACGGAAAGCAAGAACCTTCAGCTCGCGAGGGACGCGTTCGCGAGTCTAACACAGAAGCGAACTTTGCTAGAGATGTCACTGTACCGCAGGTTCACTAATCTCAACTGAGCGGCAGCTTCCAACGAGCGCGTCCTTTGGATGGCGAAGAGGTAGGAATAAAGTAGGGATTGGTGGCGGAGAGGCGGATTGTGGAAAGGGGGAAGGGGCGAGCAGAAGGATGATGGAAGGATTGCCATTTGCGTTCGCGCTGCTTCTGCCGAGCTGGGCCGTTGCGACGTCGTGGCGAGGAGCTGGATATCGCTCACGACCTCGATGCGGCGTCGCAACGCGGCCGTGTGGAAAGAACACGGTCAGGGGGGCAGCGGCCTTGTCGGTTGCGCTGCGCGCCAGTATTTTGAATAAGGAGGACGGCGGCGTGGCGCTGCAGAAGAAAAAGGAGCTGGGCGATGAGGCGCAAGTGCCGCATGATGTGGAGCAGCAGAAGCTCGCGACGCAAAAGATTGCCGCGAGTTTGCGCGGCAGAATTCTCGACATGTACGTGCAGTTTCTGAGTGAAGACGGCAGCGCGGTCGACTACAAGGCGCTCCGGAACAGCCTCGAGTTCCGGGATTATCAAGTGGTTGCTCAGCAGCTGCGCGACGTGCAACCGCAGCTGCTGAACCGCACAGAACGGATCGCATTCTTTCTGAACGTCTACAATGCGCTGATTATTCATGGCCTCGCCATCCTGGATTCGCCACCGTCCAACCTCTTGCAGCGGCTCTTGTTCTACGCAAAAAATGCGTACGTCATTGGCGGCATTGAGTACAGTCTCAACGACATTGAACATGGGGTGCTGCGAGGCAACAAGCCAGGACCTGTACCATTCTCAGGAAAGCCGTTCAAGAGTGGGGATCCGCGCCTGTGGACGTCGATTACCGAATCACCAGACGCTCGAATCCACTTTGCGCTCAATTGCGGAGCAAAGTCATGCCCGCCCGTGCGCTGCTTCAACGCAGATAACTTGGACTATGCGTTGGAAGGTGCGGCGCAATCGTTTGTCACCGACGAAGAAAATGTGCGTTTGGATCAGGACAGGCAGGGATTCGTGTACCTGTCGAGCATTTTCAAGTGGTACCGCGTGGACTTTTGTCCTGAAAATGATACGTCTGACCGCGCCCTTCTCAGCACAATCATCTCGTACATTGATGCTGAATCACGCGACCCGGATGCTAAGCGGCTGCGTGCCCAGCTTGTCGAACTCGTCGAGTCTGGTCAAAACGTACGCTGCAAGTTTTTGCCGTACAACTGGTCCCTAAATTCGGCCTGAAAACCTCAAGCAAATTCATTAATAAAACAAGCAAATGAGCAGCTACCGTGAACGTGTTCGCTTGGTCTCCACAAGAATGCTTTTCAGGAAGCCGTCCACGCGCTTCTCTGGCGTGGCAAAGTATTGTGCGTTAATTTCGCAGATACAATGCCGCATGGCACGGACAATATGCTCGTCGTTGGGCAGGTGGGCGAGAAGTTGTGTGGCGTTCTCTGCCTCACGCTCCGGGATCAGAAACGAACACTTGCTCCAGTCCACCAGTTGATCAAATGGCAGCGTGATACCGTCGGCGAGATACACCGGAATTGAACACGCCATCACAATTTCGGAAAAACGAAACGTCCAGCGGCCGTGCCCATGTGCAGTTAAACTGAAAGAAGAGTTGAAGAGCTCATCGTACGGCGGTGCGCCACGCGCGCCTAGCCGAAAGCGACTCTTATCGATCCAGATCTGAATGCGGTCGTCATTCCAACCCGCAAAAGCGCGCGCTAGATGCTCGCGCACTCGGCTTGAGTTGTAGTAGCCCAAATTCCGGATCCCGCGGAAGGTCAAAAAGTACCGAGTCGGAGCGTCCGGGTCAAATGGCGGCAAAGAGCGGTATCCAGGCGGCGGAATTGTAACGCCCCGCAGTGGATTGTTGTCATCAAGCAAAAAGGTGTCGCCAAGGTCAAAGTTTGCGAATAAAAAGTCGCCGCGATCGTACAAGAGTTCGCGCGCAGTCTTGCACAACTTCTCGAAGCGCATAGATGAGGCGTGGACAAAGCATTCTTCATCCATATTGAACCCCAACAACATCAGCACGTACGGCCGATGCACAGATCGCTCCGGTAGCCGCGCCAGTGCAGTCAGAAACGCACGCTTCCTTTTGGGCTCGACGTAGTTGAAGACGATAATGGCACTGTGCGCCGCGGACGCGTTGGCTTCGCGCTGCTCATGTGCAGCGAGCGCCAAGAGGAACGACCGCATGTCGTCTTTCGGCTCGCCCAGCACCTTCAAAGCAAAGGTAGGCGTCGAAAGCTGGGCGGGTGGCACGCGCAGCGCGCTTAAGCTACTTGCTCGCACCTTGTTCGTGCTGTACACAATGTTCAAGATCCACAGTAGCATCCATAGTCGTGCGCCCCTGGAGCCCATCATCCAGCGATGCCTCGACATGAGTGACTCGCGACAGTCTCACGCGCCACTCACGAAGACATTCTGGACATGATTAACCCGAGTGCTATTTGCATAGCTTCGCATCCGACTTGCATCACATCACGCAGAAAGCAATACTCTTTATTTGGATCCTTTGCACACGCACACCAAAAAATTGCGAGCGCGGACGAAATAACAACTAGTCACAGGTTCTAAACGCCGTGACGACCATGGCCGCCAAGTGCTTGCTAGGCACACAAAGGCGCGGACTCGCAAATTCAAAACCACACAACCGAAAGGGCACAGATTTCTCGCAGTTTGCTTCACTAGACTATCAAATGGCAGCTCAGGGCCCGAAGCCGCCCAAGGCCGCCCAAAGTTCAACACCGCATGCGCGATCCACACGTACTAAACCAGGGAGCGCGACGTGCTAACAGCGTACGGTAGCAAGGGCTGCGGCAGGTACCACTGCCTGTGAGCATACGTATCGGTACGCGGGTCTGGCACCAAGGGGGCATCCAACAACGCCGTGTGGGGATGCATGGGGAATCCCATGGCCACGCTGATACCGTAAAACCCTGTCTGTGCCAAGAGCAACTGCGCTTCGACCCCGCTATGATGCGTCGAGCGCGACACTTCTTCAATCATGGAGCGAGCGC
This sequence comes from Porphyridium purpureum, assembly GCA_008690995.1. Lineage (NCBI taxonomy): Eukaryota > Rhodophyta > Bangiophyceae > Porphyridiales > Porphyridiaceae > Porphyridium > Porphyridium purpureum. The sequence goes on along the minus strand of VRMN01000002.1, from coordinate 983,459 downwards.
ACGCCGCAAACTGGTCCTCGCTGACATGCATTCGAAATTCAAGCGCCTTGAGGAACTCGAGCTCCATCCGATTCAGTTCCTGGACGGTAATACCGCCCACCTTGGCAAAATGAGCGTTGTCGTAAAACACATCCTCACAAAATTTGACGGCCAGAACCAAGGCGGTCAGAAATAGCCGGTGCACGTTGAACGCCGTCAGCCGGTAAGTGCAATCGACCATGGCAATCCAGTCCAAGTATACGAGCGCAACCACGAAGCAAGAGCGCGAGCAGAATGCATACTTTTCAATGCGATGAAGATAGTCAAGCAGCAGCACTTTGGGCACCTCTAGTCCATGAAACTCGCTGGAGCACTTTTTAAGCGCCGGAATGTTCTCATTAAACACCGTCCGGCCCACAAGAATCCCGTTAATCACAGCGATGAGTGCTTCACTCTCGTGCACATTCTGCTGCGAGCCAAACGGGCGGCCGCAGGTCTGCAAGCCGTAATCGAACAAAACTTCGTGACCCATTTTTTGAAACGCGGCGCTCAAACTTTCTCGTCTCCTGCGACGCGTGTCCTTTGCTTCACGTCCAGAAAGTACCAGGCTATACCGCAATTCGAAACGCGCGCCGAGCGCTCACAAGTGGGAGCCTGCAGGGCCGCCGACCCTCTCGGGCAGCAGATCTGTGTCACGCCACTCAATGGTGTACAATGCCCATGAGAATCTGCAGATCTTTCCCCGAGAAAAGGAAGGAAGAGGAGAGAAGGGAGGACCGCGTTCCGCAACACCCCTTGTGTTCGCTTCGCCGTTCAAACCCCACCAAACCAAACACAGAACGTGCCAACCGACGCGACCAGAACAGAGCAAGACTCACGCCGCGCGTTTGCACGAGGGCTCGACTCGTTCAGCGCGGTCACAGCGTTTTCTCACACACGTGTGTCGCGCGGTTCGACCCCACGTGCGCAACAACGCCGCGTCGCTGTTTCTCCCGTGGGCAGCAGGTTGGCGTGAGGGTTTTTTTTTTACCAGATCCCTTCACAACCCATACCAAACACACACGGTGCGTGTCGGTATGTACTAGGACGCAGCTTCCCCACTCACTTGCCGTCCTTTCCTTCCGCGACCCACCAAACCCCCCCAACCCGACCTTGCTGTCCAGAGAACGCAGCTAATTACTACTCCGGCATCGCTGCTCCACAGCCAACAACAACACACAACTACCACACGCGCTCATATCAAAACACGCCGACTTCATCATCCTCCTTACGGCTGCCACGCGGCTCGCGCGCGCGGCCGCGCAGGTCCGCCACGCACGCTTCCCGCCGAAAAAAAGAATAGGTGGCGTGAGTACAGTAGACTGTACAATACCTTCTTTCCGCAAAGACACGGCAGCGGCGCACCGGTTAACGGTTTGCGGTTTCCGCGCATAAACCGATAAGAACTGCTGCTGCGCATGTCGAGTGGCGTTGTTTACTCGCAAGCGTCGGAGGCAGCTGTGTGTTTGCATGCAGCCACGCGTGCAGGAAGCTCGCAAACTTGAAGGTCGAGGCCACCATGTGGTTTTCGTCGGCGAGAACTACGAACGAGTGTGCGCCAGCTGGATAACATACTTGGTCCCGTAGCACGGGTGTGGAGCCCGGGTTTTGTGGATGGAGCGGGGTTCCATTCGACGCGCCCAGTGAAACTCAACAGAAGTACAGTGAATCCGCTGTACCTTTAATTTATCATGCGTATTACAATGTAATGCGTGTAGGTCATATGCGACAAGCGCTGTATTTGTGTATGGAGCCGAGCCAAGTGTAATGCGCGAGCGGTTGACATGCGGGTGGGGTTATGTGGTCCTAGACCTTGTGGAGAAGAGACGTTGTGCGGTAGTGGAGAAGACGGGAAAAGGGTGGGAGAGAAGAGCATGAGGGGATTGGCACGGGGGGTGAGGTGGGAGAGGGCACGCGCGGATGGATGAGAAGGAGGGGGACAGTGGGGAGTATGCTGGGAGGCATGAGGCAGAAGTCGCAGATTGCGTGTTGGATCTGAGCGTGTTCACGCGCACGCCGATCTACGGCGCGGTGCGCGAGGTGGAAGTCACGCGGCCGCTGCGACGCGCGTCAGGGCAGCCTGTGGGTGGCGAGGAGCACGCCGTGGAGAATGGGCAGGGCGCGCCTGCTCCCGTAGAGGCGGCAGAGGGGGCTCCGGAAATCGCGCAGTCTGCAACGGCAAGTGGCCTGGCGCGCTTCTTCAGGTTTGGCGCAGGGAAAGATGCGGGGGCAGGCGCAGCGGGTTCGGCGTCTGCAGCTGCGCGAAACGGGCACGGATCTGCGAGGCAGGTAAAGGGGAATGGCCAGGCGCGCGTGCAGCCAGTCACGTACGCGCTCTGGGAATCGCGGGACGTCGAGTCCACCAGGCTACGCAAGGTTGAGAAGCAGTATGCGTTGGATCCGGTCGATCACGTTTTCTCGAGCGCGCCCTTTGCCACGGAGACCGAGGCTGTCGCCGTGTCGCTCTCACCATCAGGTCTTTACATGGCCAAATTCTTCCATGAAAAGACTCCGCCAGGTGCCAGAGGTACCGCATTGAACAGAGTCAAGGGAAGCATTGAAATATGGAGCTCCTCTTCCATCGTCATTTCGATCGACACCAGCATGGAACACGGGGCCTTTTGCACTGATGAGTGGTTTGGCGGCTTTTCGTGGTCTTCGACAGAAGACCGCATCGCGTACGTGGCGGAGCAAAAACCTGAGCCGACGCTAGGCTATTGGGAAAAAATCAAGGACAACAAGAAGAAGAAAGTTAGACACATCACAAGGCGCGGTACCGAATTTCTCGATGATCCACATTTCGGCGAGGCATACAATCGACTAGCCCATCCATCTATTTTTATTGTCGACCTGAACGCGGCATCAATCAAGCGTCTTCGCAGACTTCCGCGCTGGCTAGCGCCTGGCGAGCCCTGCTTCAGCCTCGATGAGAAACATATGTTCTTCCATGCGGTGCCGATTTCCGAAGTCCAGTTGGGTCTGCGGTACTGCTACAACCGTCCATGCGCCATTTACTCGTACGATCTCGAGGACGAAGGCGAGGACGACGACGACGCAAAGCAAGAACGCGAGTTCGACCATGAGGACGAAAACGCCGTGGAGGCGTATCCAGTCGGCGAAGAGGACGATGACGGCGAGGTAGGGTCGCACAACGACGATCACGAGGAGCCAGATCAAGACGATGACGGGGCTGGCAATTCTGGAGATGGAGATGAGGACAACGACCGCGGGGAAGGCGCCGAGATGGAAGTCTTTGTGGACAGGATGGAGGACGATGTGCAGGACGCAGACCACCATTTGACACGGCAAATGCAACAATTGGGTCTAGGTATCGCGAGCCGCGCCCCACCAGCACTTGAAAATCGCCGGTTACCTTCTTGCATGCAGTGCTGGACGAGCGAGACAGCTGATACCATTGACTTGTGTGCGCGCTGTCCGCGACTCCATCCGTCAGGTCGATACCTTGTTTTCCTCTCCACGCCCCGAACAAAGTCCAACGTTCACAACGCGACGAGCCGTCTGCGCCTGGTCGATGTGAAAGATGGCTCGCTGCAGACGCTAGTCGATATTCCGACTGCAAAGGAAATATCACATATTCATACAGACTTTCCGGGCCTGTACTGTGCAAGCTTGCCGCGGAACATCTTTGTGGACGAGCAAACGATCGTCCTGGACTCAGTGTGGGGCTTTTGGGTGCTGCCGATGGTGCTAAACATCTCGTTTGAGCTCGCGACGGCGGGCGTGTCACTCACGCGCCCGTTGCGACCTCTCTCTGACGACCTGCCGGATGTCTTTGACTCTTACAGCTCAGAAGTGCTGGACATTAGCGACGGGTACGTTTTGCTCAGTCAGAGTAATCCGGCTCGGCCGCCCGAGCTGGTGGTGGTGAAAATGAAATCGGATGAAGACATAGAAGTGCTCCACGTACTAGACATGAGACCAGAGGAGTTTAGCGTTGAAGATTTCCTACACTTTGACGACGAAGAGACGCTTGAAATTTTGAACGAGTCTGGCACAGAGCACCGGGACGGGGCAGAGGAGTCTCCGAACCGCTTCCAGGCGATGATTGTGAGTCCAGTTACTGACGATCATCGTGACGGCGCCCATAACGCTGAGGGTGACATTAATGGCGTCGCGCCTGTGCCTTTGATTTGCATGCCACATGGTGGGCCGCACTCATCACACGTTGCGAAGTTTTCGTTGGCCATCGCGGCCATCGTGCGCTCCGGTATGGCGGTACTTTTGGTGAATTTCCGTGGCTCGACCGGGCTCGGTGAGGACTCGCTGCAGTCTTTACCGGGCCGCATTGGCTCGCAGGATGTTGCTGAATGCATTGCTGCAACCGAATGGGCAATCAAGACCAACCCGCGCTTCTCGCGCAGCGCCGTCGGTGTGCTGGGCGGCTCACACGGCGGGTTCCTTGGCGCCCATCTGTGCGGCCAGCGACCGGGCCTGTATCGCGCCGCGGTGCTGCGCAATCCAGTGGTCAATATTGCGACCATGAGCGGGTCCACAGATATTCCTGATTGGTGTTTTGCCGAGTGCGGTCTAGGCCCGTCAAGTGGGTGCGTGGTCTCGTCGGACTCGATCTTCCGCATGATGCTCAAGAGTCCGATCGTGTACCACGATCAAGTGCGCGCCCGCACACTGCTGCAGCTCGGTAGTAAGGATCAGCGCGTGCCGGCGTCACAGGGCCTAGAATGGAGACGAGCCCTGGTGCACAATAAGGTGCCTTGCCATGTAAGTTGGTATCCAGAAAGCGGCCACGCATTGGCAGAGATCGGCGTGCTCGATCACGCGCTCGTGCAGGCGATTGCATTCCTTCTTGCAGCGTTCTGATCGTCGTGACCTCTACGCCATATTGCTCGCAACGAACCGCACGCGTGTTGCCATGTCGTAAGTTTTGCTCCAATTCATCGCCGTCTCTGATAAACGATAGACGAAAGGAAACTAGGCTCGATTCCCTACAGACACGCTCGGAAGGATGCTGGCGTGGTGCGCAGCTGCGGTAACGTCATGCTCGCGATGCAGTGCTTTGCGCGCATCGGCGATGATGCGGCATATACACGCGCGCGCGCCAAGCTGCAGGTCCCGTGCCCGGATGCACAGCACTATTTCAAGCGACACTGACGACGACGCCGGGAAGCGCGCTGGTTCGGTCTCGTCTTTTGGTCCTTCGCAGCACGTGCGACTAGAAACGGGCTTTTTGGACGCAAAACTTGCTGAGAATTTGCGCGGTGCCTTCGATCTTGTGTTCGCCCGCAAGAATGCGCGTGAATTGAACCCCAAGCGGTTTGTTTGGGACAACTGGTTCGTGGAGAACCAGTACCACATGCAGCGCACGCCCGCGTCCGAGTTCTTTTCGGAGGACCTTTACGCGGAGCTGGAGAATGCACTGCTCGAATACGGGCAAAGGCGGCTGGGCTGCTCAAGCATGACGCCTGTGTGGCTGAGCTATTACACCCATGGGATGAAGCAGGAGTTGCATGCGGATGTCCCCCATGGCCCGTTCGCATTTGTTCTGTCCCTCACCCTGAACGAGCACCGGAAATCGCATTTTACGGGAGGAGAGACGGTGATTTTGAAGCCGCGCGTGCTCGACTACTGGCGTTCATTTGAAGCGCATGAAGTGATCGAAGAGACGTCGATCCTGACGCGGATCGAGCCGGAATTCAACCGCCTTGTGGTTTTTGATCCGCGCTTTCCGCACGGAGTGTCGCAAGTGGAAGGCACGCGGGACCCATCCAAGGGCCGCCTTGTTCTTCACGGCTGGTTCGCTGAGCCAAGCCCATTTTTCGAAGGCGAGGCGTTTTCCAACACGGACGCCGCCGCGGACGCGCTGAATCTTGTGCTGGAAGACTTGTTTGCAACTTTACAAGAAATGCCGCGTCTGATGGGGGTGCTGTGCCTTCGTCTCACCATCGCTGCCAACGACGGCCGCGTTCAACACGTCGAAATTCTCGCAGATACGCTCATTCCCCATCCTTCGGACTTTGAGTCTGACCCAGCGGAGGTTCGCGACGAGGCGCTGAACATCATTTTCAACTGTCTCGCCGAGGCCAAATTTGCGGTCGACAAGGCAGACTCTGAGATTCAAGACAACGAGGAATGCGCCTTTGTCACCATTCCATTGGTGTTCGAGTGAGTCGGCCCCGGACGCGTAGCCGCGCGTCTTGCGCGACTTGTGTTCCTCGCTTGCACAGCCGGTTCACCTCCGTGACTCGAACTGTACACTACTTACAGCCTCGGCTACTTAGTGAAAGGACCCCGTTTCGTGATTTTTGGCAAGGCACGCGTGTTTCTTGTGAGTGGGGTGGTTTTGACCGTTCATGGGGGTAGAGCGCACACGGAACTGCAGGATAAAAGAGGGACGCGAACAGATTACGAGCGTCGTGTTTGCGGGTGGTGCACGCGTGCGCTGTGAAGGTGCGCACGTCCTGCTGTACGACCTTCTGCTCTTCCGCCTCGCTGTTTGCCGGGTAAAATGGCTTCGGTTCCTGTCGTTAGGACTGGGGTAAGCGACTCAGAACAAGGCAGCGCTCGTGGCCCGCTCCAAATGCCGCCAGACGCGTCCGACGCGGCACGCTCGGAGCCACCTGTCGGCAATGACGACTTTTATCTCAGGGAGGTGGAAAATCTTATCGCATGCACGGAAGAAGAGGTGGGCGGCGATGGTGACGACGCGCACGCAGACTCAGACGCGCACTTGAGTGATCCGCTGATGATGCCGCCGGACCCATTAGGAGGCGCGTCGCTGCCGGGATTGGCCTCGAACCAGGAATTTACTGAGTTTCATTCAGACGATTTGGAAACGGATGCCCAATCAGAAAGTGCGGCGATGCGGGCGAGTAGACTAAAACCGCCGCGGATGCTGCACATGTTCGATCACACGGGCTCGGATGAAAGCAACGTCAGCGTGGATGGTGTGGAGCGAAACATGCGCACGAGCATGAACACCAGCATGAACGCCTCACGCGCGTCTCGCGATGACATCATCCGCGCGTGGTTCGATGCCTCAGGCCGTATAAATGCGGCCAAGATGGAGCGCCGCGCCTCAGACAGCAACTCGTCAAAAATGTTTGCGGAGGATCTGAAGGACGATGGAGACGAGCCTTCCAGCGTTTTCCACTCGTGTAGGCGGAAACCGGCAGGATCCTTCGGCAGTTCTCCATTCGCAAGTTCTGGTCGGGCAGGCTCGGTGCAGTTCAGTGAGAAAGTCAAAGTGGTCATATTTTCGAAGAAGAAGAAGAAGAAGCCTGAGCGCGCAAACTCGATGGACGTGACCGACATACTAAGAGATACGGCCGGCGGAGAAGGCACACCGCCGTCCATCGAGGCCCTGGCACGAGACCAGCAGAACTTAGACAAGGCAATTGATGAGCTAGCGCAGCGCATGACGTCGCCGCGAGGGCTTGCGCTGAAGCACGACAGCAAAAGGTGACCGAGCAGCTCTCTATCACTTTAGCTCTAGACTTGTTGTGGAATTGTTTCGCTGGACTTTGGTTCGCGTGGTTTCCCCTTTCCGCGTACGACATCCACTTGAACTGATCAAAATCGAAGCGCGTGCTCCCAGATGAAAATTAAAAAACAATTGAAATACAAGGGAGGTTGCTCTTCGGGCCCTACTCACTATTCTGCTTACTCTCTGTCTCCTTCGTCTCTGTGCCTGTATCCATTTTGGACAAGCCCTGCTCAGCTGCCTTGACGCAGGCCACCACAGCGACACCAACCACAGTCACTGCAACAGCGAATCGAATTCCTCGCATGGACAGCGCAAACAGAGCCCCAAGTGGCCCATTGCCTCGTGAATGGGCAGCGCCCGCGCTACCAGAGCGTGCGCGCACTCCGCCAAAGCTCACTTCCGCGGCTCCTTCTTGCGAGATTGGCGCCATCCCGCGATCTCGCACTTGCATTTCAAGATCTCGCAGCACACCCAATAGTGCACTCTCGCGCGCCTGCAGATCCGCAATTATGGCCTCATTGCGCTTGTTCTCTGCCAGCAGCCCTTCGTGCTCGCTCATAATTGCTTTCATGCGCTCTGCGTACGCTTCGCCTCCTTTCTCCCCAATCACTGCCTCACAGCTTGCCAGGGCCCTTTTCAGCGTTTGGACCTCATGCGTGAGCAATTCAATTCGGTTCTCTGCGTCAAATAAAAGCTTGGCAGATTCCTCCCGCAGTTTCTTGATTTCATGATCATTGGCTCTGAGCTCATCGCGGAGCTTACCGCCTTCGCTTTGCGATACCCCTAGCTTCTCTCGTAGCTCTACCGCGTCCTTGTCGGTGCTCGCAAGACGAGCTTGCAACCGGGCAAATTCAGATTCCATTTTCGCTAGCTGAGAAGACGAGCCAGCAAGCTCCAAGCGCTCTTTCTGCAGAGCATCAAGCTTCTCCTCCAAAAGTGCTGTGCTTTTGCTTTGCGCGTCGAGCTTGCCCAATTCACGCTGAAGCGCCGTCACCGTCCCTTCAAGTTCAACGCTGCGCGCGCGCGCCTGTGCGAGTTCTGCACGCAGCCGCGAGTCCGCATCTCGGGACGTAGACTGCCCTCCAGCCGAAAGCGACAACTTACTTTCAAGTTCATCAAGCCGAGTCATGCACTCTCGCAGACTCTTCTTCGCTGCGTCCGCGCGATTTGCTTCAATCTGGACATTCGCTTCTGCCTCCGTCGCGCGTCTCTGCACAATCATATTTTGATCCTGCAAGCGCATCAATTCGGCCTCGAGCTGCGTACGCTCGTGGTAGGCCTGGTTCAGTTCGTCTTCCAGTGTCATGATCTCGCTTTCGAAAACCTCATAATTAGCAGCAGCGGCAGCAGGAATCTTAGGCCCATTGCTGTAAACAGCCTGCTGCTCAAATCCAGGCGAGACGGCTTGCGGTGGAGGACTCATCTGAGGATCACCACCCAACGGGCTTGGGCCGGCTCTGACATCATTCGCCGCGGGACCGCGGAGTGGACCTTGCATGGATGCACCGGCGCCCATCGCGCTTGCAAAACGCTCCTCCCCTGCACCCTTCGCATACAGTGCACTGAGTGGTGCCGCGCTGCCGGGGGTGTACCGTTCGTCTGAGAATTCGCGAAAGCCCGCGTGCAACTGAAATGGCATCGGGCTGTCCTGGTTGGATTCTGCCATGCCAGATGCTGGTGATGGGCGACCATTGGGAGTGTCCTCCGTGCGCTGTCCCACGAACGAATACGGCGCTTGTCCAAAGGATGGAGAGTCCGGGGGACGAAAGTCAGACATCAGCGAGGCAAAGTCCACTTCCGGGCGCGCGAGCACCTTGCTGCTCGAGTATCCATCTGGCAAGGGCAGCGCGCTGTGCTTTTCTGCACCCGTCGAGGCGGGCATGGTGGTGCCCTGCGACACGCTTCGATCGGATGCGCCACCAGGCACTTTGGACTGCTCCAGAATCATGCTCCTGGAGAGCTGCCGGTTGATCCTGTGGAGGCGCGCGGCTTGATGGGAATCAGACAATTCGGGCAGCCTTCCATCGGCGCCCGCCCTGACTCCCGCCTGCAGCTGCTGCATGCTCACCGCGTCCGCGCCAGCCTCACTGGCCTTCGAGCTGCGCGCCTCCGCGCTCGTCTCGGTTCCCGCTCGCCCAATGTACGCGTCGCTATTCACGCTGCGCACACTGGCGCGCATTTCCTCGACGGCCGGTGCGAACGCGTGCAGCCGGCTCGCCACCTTCCCGCCGGCGTCAGCCCCGCCCGCACCCACGCCCGCACTCCCGCCCGGCGCGCCACTCCCCCCATACATCAAGCTCGAGAAGTCCATGCTCGTGCTCGCCTCCTACACTCCTTTGCCCCGTCGCCCTTTCCTTTCGACCCCTTTTCTACGCTGTCTGCGTCGCTCCCTATGCTGATCCTTCACTCCGTGCTCCCACTCCTACCCGCTTCATCTCAATTCCCTCCCCCCTCCACCACCTTTCCTCTCCTCCACCGCACTCACCCCCCCAACACCCCCGACACCCCCGACACCGCCGACACCCCTACGCATCTCTTTTCCACTCAGCTATTTCACCCTTATCCTCCTTCCCTTATTTCCCCTCCTCCTTCCCTCCTCTCTCCCCGCCTCATTCACTACGGGCGCCTCCCTCTCTCTCTCTCTATTCGATTCTCCCTTCACAAAGACGCACAAGCTCCTAGTAAATGTATGCGTCAATGTATGCTTCGATGCATTGCGAGGCGCGAACGCCCGTTTCATTGCGTTCCATTCCCGTTTTATAGCAACGCGCGTCGCGTGCGTATCAACACGCGACCCACGCGCAACACGCACCCCCGCTGTACCGCCTGCACAGAACACTACCGCGCATAAGCTGGCGCGGCTGTCAGTCAGCCCGGCATGGCGGTGGCCACGTGATACATTTATCTGCAGACAGTTGGTCGCTTGACAGGTGAAGGAAGGTGGGAGAGGTGGGGGGGTTGGGTGCGGTGCGGCTGACGGATTGGGCAAGTGCGTTTGTAGTGAGGGAGAGGCAAGAGGGTGGGGGGGGAGGAGGACGGGACGGGCACGATGGTGACGGAGGAAAAGTCAATGCACGACGTGCCGGCGGGAAGCGCGCTGCAGCAGGACCCGCGCGAGCTCGTCGTCGTCGCAGAGGGCGACTCGCTCAGCACCGTGTTCGCGCTCCTGCAGAAGCACAACTCGCTCATCGCGCCGGTGTACAGCGCCGCTGAGAAGAAGTGGATCGGGTTCATCGACGTCGTCGACGTGCTCACCACTATCCTGTCCTCCCCGGAAGACGACGGCGCAGACGAAAACGACGACGCGCCAGTCTCCGGCTACACAGCGAGAGACGCCATCAACCGCTCCAAACGACACCCGTTCGTGTCCATTAAGGAGTCCGACACCATGTACCAAGCCGCAAAGACAATGGTCGAGCGGAAAGTGCACTACCTAGCGGTGTTTGGCGGGCCCAACAGTACCAAGTTGCTGAATGTGCTCGACGGGTGGCAAATTCTGTCGTACGTCTTCCACAAACTCCCCGCGCCGCTCCGGAACCCAAAAGTCGCCGACTTTGGAAACATGGAACCCGTCCTCACCGTCAATTCCAACGTGACCGCGATCCAGGCATTCAACACGCTCATTGAAAAGAACGCCGAGTTCGCCGCAGTCGTCGACGAGAACACCGGCAAATTGGTGGACTCTATCTCTGGATTCGACTCAAAGCTACTCTACATACACGAGTCGACATGGCTCGACCTGCAGGACACCGTGCTTCACTACTTGCGCAAGTCCGCGGACACCGTCGAGGCGACGGTGACAACCACCAAGGAGAAGAAAGTGCTTTTGCAGACCCTCATGAACAGCAACTGTGTGTATGCAAGCACGCTGGCAAGTTGGGCAGACGTATGCACCGCCATGGTCGACAATGAACTAATGCACCTGTACATTGCCGAAGACGAAGACATGCATCCGAAAGGCTCCATTGGCCTTCGCGAGATGCTGGGCGCGCTGCTCTGATCTTTCGCAGAGGCGTCTCGTCCGCGACGAGCGTGCGCCCGGTGTCTGTGCCACGGTATCGTCCTGCGCCGCGCTCATTCTTGTCGTTCGGAGAAATTTAACCCATTAATTCATGTTGTCGAGTGAAGCACCTTCTTTTGTGATGATATTGTTCTGTTTTCGCTTGACCCTTACCTCGCGTTTCTCGCGAGACTCGAAACTTTATCGCGGTCCGGGCCGCTACCAGACCAGAAGGGCGAGGTCCCGAAGCAGGGCACCGAGATGCCCAACGCCTCAAAGTATTTCCGCCATGCAAGTTTCTTGGCGCCGTTCTGACATCCAGGCTCAGACTTGCACTGCATGCCGCGGAGCTACACGCGAACAGCTAAGGGCCACTCGGATTGGCCGGGATCATTCCGCGAACGCTAAAGGTCCTGGACATGTGCGCCTCGTAGACCGAAGCTTACTCGGCGTCGCGTCGGGGCGCCCTTGAGCGGAAGCAGCGTCAAAGAAAAGGTCGTGGCGCCTGCGGGCGATCTGACGCGCGGCCTTGGAGCGGAGCTTGTCGTCACGCTACCAAATGAAAGAGGAAACCTCAAACGTACACAGCAGACTGCCGTCATACCCGCGCACGAGGATCACGGCCAGGTTCGTTTATCGCTCTTCCTTTAGGTTGCGTAAGTGCGCGAAGTACAGGATTTACGGCACGGCACGGCGCAACGCACAGCGCTGCCAGTCCCACCCTTGCCGCAGGCGCCGCCGTGGCCTTTTTCGTCATTTGAATATCTATTCCATTGCCTTACGCCGTCGCTCGAGTCTCACTCGCAGCAGCCCTTCTGGGCGTTCGTCGTCTCACACTCACCTCACCGTGCTTTGCAAGTCGTCCGAGGTTGTTGGATTTTGGAAGCGCTCATCAATGGTTCGTGGTTCGTAGATTCAACTCCGGGCTTGTCCGCGGCGATGAAGTCATGGCGCGCCTCACACGTGCTCGGTCGCGGGTTTGGCAAGGCCACCAGAAGCAGTCACACACGCCGTCGTCCCTCCAACAATGACACGGGATCTTTAGAGGGGTCGATCGCCAAAACAAGCTTGCGGCGCCGCGCAAGGGCCGAATCGACCAAGACGCAATTTGCGACAGGATCGCCAGCTCGTGAGGCAGGATCCGAAGTGGAGGATTATGGGTTCGTGGGGACAATACCTTCAGTGCCGAGGTCAGATCCGCTTTCCGGTTCCGCTGCCGAAGACCAAAGCGCATCGGGCAACAAAGTCCATGCTAGCCATGCTGTCTCTTCCGTTCGGGGACCAGATGATCATGTCTCGGTGCTTCCACAAGGCAAGAGGGCGGCGAGTAGCTCCAGCTTGACCATAAGACACTACGTGTGCGAGCTGAAAGATATGCTCGAGCCATCACATTTCAACTCGACGACTTCAGCACCGGAGCGAAAACTTGCGCATCGGGATTCCGTGCTGTTGGTTCTTGCAAGAGGGACGAAATTGAGATTGTACGGCCGGGCGCGCATCAAAATTCTCATGGGCTGTGTTGATATTTTGGGGTGCCCTTTGGGGCCGATGCAAACCTTCTTGCCTCTGTATTCCTCGCCGTACACTAGTTATGCCGTCGAGATGACGGTCTCGTCGAAGTGCGACCAAAGCGGCCAGCATAAACGAGACGAGCACATGTTTCGCGCCCTGAACCGGGAGATTGCTGACCCTCACAGAATAGAACAGATTAAGTCTCATTTGGAAAGGTGGCACTGGACGTCATCATCGACAGGTCCATCATCTCAATTGAATCCACAAAACTTAGTGTCGGCGCTCGTCATGTGTGAGTTTTTAGAGCCGTTTGCCGAGTCGCACAAGTACACACCATTGCTGCGCAGTCTGGACGGGATTTCGGCTTGTGAATGTTTAAATTCAATGATCGTCCAGGTCGTTTCGAACGCTTCAAGTCCAACTGTGAAGGAAAGGGCGTCTGGCTCAGAAAGCAGCAGTCTAACAGACTCCGACTCGAAACTAAGTGCGCGTTTCCACCTATGGCAAGGTTGGGATGCAATGGCGAGCAAATTGCAGCAGAATTTGGAGGCCGCGTCGGCAGTCGACGACCGCGCACCTGCTCAGTACTGGATGTGTGTGGGTCCAAAGCAATCCGGGAAATCGATGCTCATGCGCTCACTAGCGACTCGCGCGCTATGCTTTCAAACCAGTGAGATATCGCGCAGTTTGGCTGACGTAGATTTGCTGTGGTTGGACGTGGACACGGGCCAGTCCGAAATGACAGCGCCTGGTTTTGTGTCCTTGAACAGAATCACCACGCCAATCTTAAGCCCTGCATGGTGTTCGTACACGAAACACGAAATGATTGACGCACGCTTTGTTGGCGGGTTTTCTCCGTCTTCCTTTCCGCAGCCGTACATGGAAGCAGTGAGCTCTCTTTTGGCCACGTGTACTGCGAACCAGCGGAGGCGCGGTCGTTCATGCTTGGTTTTCATCAACACACCAGGCTGGATCACGGGCTTTGGTGCAGAGATGATCTCGTGGCTGCTGGAAAAGCTGCCGTCGCAAGCAACGTGTGTTGTCGATTTATCCGGAAAGGAAGGCGACATGTTGGATCTGGGACATAGTTTGACACCCTTTTCTGTTTTCGCGACGTCATGGAATACGCATGATATTGTTCAAGAGAGGCGGAGCACACATTCCGCGAAGCTCACACGCGATGCGCTCTTCTTCAGCTACTTTCGTTCGCCAGGCACGGCTCTGTACAGTGTACACAGCACTCAGCTGCACAAGTGCTTTCTGCTGGACAACGACGGCGCGTCATGCGAGGACTTTGGCAAAAATGGGAGTGTCTCATGCGACGACACAATGCCCCAGCGTCTCGACAGCTTACTGGATACCTTTGTAGGCATTCTTTGTGGCCCTGTGGGTGTCCTTCCGACTCGACCACACGAATGGTCTGCGCTGGGTTTGGGTGTTGTCGTGTGTGTGGCTGCAGAACAAGACGACTGCCGCAGAATTTATATTTGGACGCCAGTTCCGCTGGCTGAACGGCCACGTCATGCGTCAGACAGTTCGAATCGTGTCTTTGCGCTTGTTCAAAGCGCGACACTCCAGCCAGGTGCGGCGTGGTATTTTTCTCTGGACGGGTTTGCGATGCAAATGGAGCATTTAGGAAAACGATCTTTCCACTGGCCAAGACAGCGCGCATCGGGGCATGGCCCGCCTCGTTTCGTGGCAAGCTCAATTGATATGCTTGATATGGATCTGTCGGGTGAAATGGCGTCCAAATCCGGATATCTGCAGAGGAGGGGATTGAATCATTGACGGATGCGCAGCGTGGGTTCCATATTGAACGCGACCATGGAGGATCGCCGAACAAGATCCTTCTCCACGGTTCGACCTTTCACGACGCACGCGTGTCTTTACACAAGAACATAAAAAGAAAATGCTACTGTCATGAGCAGACCTTTCGTCTTGAAGGCGTCGACTAGTGTGCGTCATTCCTCGCGAAGGAAAGGCGCAGCTCTGCGAGGACGAAATCGGCGTGCTCCAAATCAGAATCACTCTCCGAATCCCAATCGTCTTCGTCAGTCTCATACTCACTCTCGCTCACATACTCGATCCCCTCGTCTTCTTCGGCCTCAATGCGTGGGCCAACATCGATGCCGTCGACCGCCGGAACGTTCTCCTGCTCAGTGCGGATCGTCGGCGACGCACTGTTATCTTCCGACGCGACCAGCTTCTCTTGCTCGGCCTGCGAATCATAAATATCCAAATCAACATCAAGACCATTCAGTATATCAGTGTGGCTGCCGCTCATGTCATTTTCCATAATCTGGGCAGAAACTTCTTCTGGTCCTCCGGTCAATGGTACTGCCCGTGCACTCATCTCGCCATCACCCAGTGGTGGAAGAATCCCGCTAGCCTGCAGGGATTCCACAAAATTCTGCTCTTCCGCTGAGTTATCCCTAAAGAATGTCACGGCATCTATCACTTCTGAGTCCGTCTTGCCTTTCAGGCGACGCCCGCCAGATCCCTGACTCACACGGCGACCATCGTTCAGCCTGCCGTTCAAATCACGTGATTCATGAGCGCTTCTCCTTTGCGGCGCCCGTGATTTCTCAGACACACCGCTTGATTCTAGCTCAGCCTGTCTTTCTCGGTGTTTGCGCCGTAGGCTCTGGCGGATCTTCTCGCGGTGACTCTCAGAGAGCAATTTCGATTGCCGATATAGCGGATCGTTGCGCTTCAAGTGCTCTTCGCGCATTTTGCGCTCCGCAAGGCCCTTGGCCACCCGCTCGCGATATTCAGGGTCGGCCCACATGGCTTTGATTCGTTCCGACAACTTTTTCTTCGTCTCCTCTTTCATTGGCGTACTGCGCCATAACCCCGAGGATGAGCCTTCATCTGCAGTTCGCGATTCTTTTCGCACAACAGGCGCGTTGAGCTCTCTGCGCAATTTGGGATCACTCCACATGCGCTGCAAGTCCGCGCGCACGGTCTCACACACTTCTGGCGCCCAATGAAACGCTGTCACGCGGCTGCCTGTGTTCGTCTGCTTTCTTCGCCTGAGGCCATTGCGCGGGAGAAGCAGGTCTTCTGGCACCGCGCCGATTTTGGATTTCAATCCATTTTTCAATGCCAGACTCAACGCTGCTTCTCGACCCGTTTTCAAAGAGGGCGCTACTCCTTTCACTATCTCTATTTCACGCCTTCGCCGCGCTAGCGACGCCTTGATTTTAGCGCGGGTCTCCTCCGAATGTCGCTTGCCCTTCGCGGCACTTGCGAGCTTGTCTCTTACCTTTCCTTTTGCCATGGCGGCGCGCGTGCTCGCCGCGATCTTCTGCCGCGTCTCCTCTGAATGCTTGAGGCCCTTGTTCCAAGGAACCTTACCTTTGTTTGCGCGCCCAATTTTTGCCTTTGACTCTTCCTTGTGTTTTCGGCCGAGCCACACGGGCAGCTTGGGAGCGTGCATCTGATCATCCAGATGCTCCAGCTCGAGCGTTTCGCTCCCTTCCTGCTGCAACTCGCGCAGCCGTCTCTGGCCTTCCGCGCCACGCTTCGACTCGACGCCACTGCTTGCTCCACGCGCCGCATGCTGCGTGGATTCGGACGCCGCCTTCTTCCCTCCTACGCGCTTACTGGACGCCAGCTTGTGGTCATGGCCGTCGCGGGCTGCCGCGGGCACGTCTGGCACGACGGCCGCCCTGCTCGCCTGCGCGCCAGTCTCCGATCCCGCTGCGGCGGCCGACGCGGACGCCGGCGCGACGGCGGAGCGACCGCGCGCGCTCGGCTGCACGGCGGCGGCGACACTCGCGCGCAACGGCGCGACCTGCTCAGCCCGCGATGCCCTGCGACGCTGCGTGCCACCACAGCGCACCACCACACCTCCATCCTCACCATCCACCCACCCCCACCGTCCTTCTGTCCTCCCCCCAGCACCCTCCTCCTCCCCTCCCTCTCCTCCCTCTACAAACCTCATCCTCCTTCCCGGGCAGAACCACGGCGCAGTGGCGTGTTTTTTTGCGAGGTTCTCTCGCGTGTGTCGCTCCTTACGCGCACGGCCGTTCTTTTCACTCAGGAGAACATGGTGTTCAGTTCACACTGTACACTACTCCACTCGCTCGCTCGATCGCAACCAACCCGATGTACAGCGATTGGGTACACTTGCGCCGCGGCTTGCAAACAAGCGAACAGCCGAACAGCCGAACAGCCGAAAAGCCGAAGGTTAAGGTGAAGCGCGAGGTGGACAGTAAATTTACACCGATCACTGTACTTCTTCTTGTCATCCAATTTAAGCGCGATGAACGTTATTTTAATGCTTTGCAGAATGTTAAAAAGAGAAATAAAAAAGAAATTAAAAAAGGCGGTGCTGGCGCGTGCAACGAGACGGTGCGGTGTGTGGGTGTGTGGGCAGAGGGGAAAGGTGGTGCTGGTGGCGGGGTTGGACGTTCAGGGGGAAGAGTGGATCTGGGTTGGAAACGGAACCCGGCGTGCGTGGGAGTCGGGGAGGAACAGCCGCGCGGTAACGTAGCATGGCGCCAGCGGCGGCAAAGGTGTGCGTGAACGTCAAGTTTCAGAAGCAGCTGTTCAGCGATGTTGAGGTCGACACGTCCGAGTCCGCGTTGATGTTCATGACGCAGCTGTGGACCCTCACGGGCGTGCCCGTCGATCGCCAGTCGATCCTCGGGTTCAAGGGCGGGAAGCTCAAGGAGGACGCCGCCGACTGGGGCAAGCTCGGCTTGCGCGCGGGAATGACCGTCACCCTCATTGGAACACCGGGCGAGCTGCCCACCGAGCCAGAGCACAAGGTCATCTTCCAAGAGGATATGAAAGAAACTCAAATACTCGACCCGGAGCAGGCACAGATTCAGGCCTCCATGGATAACCGGAAGGGTCTCCTGAACCTGGGCAATACGTGCTACGCCAACGCGACCGTGCAGTGCCTGAGCGTCGTGCCAGAGCTGCGCCAGTCGCTTGCGGCAAACCCAGAGTCCGCAAGTCCCATGGAGGGATCCTTCATGACTGCCCTCAACAGCGTGTTCCAACGGCTCGACCAGCCGGGAGGGTACGACAATGTCAGCCCGTTAGCGTTCATAGAGGCGCTGCGCCGAATCAATCCGCAGTTTGGTGAGCGCTCGCCACAGGGCTTCTGGATGCAGCAGGATGCAGAAGAATGCTGGTCGACAATCCTGGCGACTCTGTCCCGGAGTTTGAAGGACACGTCGGCTCGAGCGCCACTCGCCGGTGCGGCGGGCTCTGGGCAGGCTGCGCCGGGCTCGCAGCAGAGCAAGCGCAACCTTATTGATGCACTCTTTGGTCTCGAGATGGTAGTCAACGACACATGCACGGAAACAGACGAAAAGATCACGCGCACCGAGCAATCGCGCTTTCTCAAGTGCCACATTAGCGCCAAAGTGTCGCACCTCGCCGAAGGCTTGAGAGAAGGTATGAACGAAGAGATCGAGCTTCAGTCCACGTCATTAGGTCGTAGTGCTTTGTGGAAGCGCCAAACAAGGATATCGCGCCTTCCGCCATACTTGGCGTTGAGCTTTGTTCGCTTTTTGTGGAAACCAAACGAGCGCGTCAAGGCCAAGATTTTGCGCCCTGTCAGCTTTCCGGTAGAAAATCTGGACTTGCACGAGTTTTGTGACGAAGCATTGCAGAAGAGAATGGAGCCTGCGCGCGCAAAGCTCGCGGAAGCGCTGCGGGCCGATGCGCTCAAGGGACATCCGGTGGATGATTCGGGACCTGCAGAGGATCCGATGGCAATGCAAGTGGACTCCAAGTCTGGAGCAGTAGCAGACATTTTCTCCGATGGTACTGTGAATGGTAACTATGAGCTGCATGCCGTTCTGACGCATCAGGGACGCGATGCCGACAGTGGCCACTACATTGCCTTTCTGCGGTTGAACGACAAGGTGTGGGCCAAGATGGACGACGATACGGTGAGCGCATCTTCCTTGGAAGAAATCAAGAAGCTTGGCGAGGCCGCCGCTACCGCGGCCATTCCCTACATTTGTCTGTACAAGGCGCGCGGCACGCCCACCTCCGACAATGACCTGTACGCCTGATGTGCTCATTAAATCGCTGCGCTTATAACTGACCCGCAAGAGTACGTACTCCTGAAGCTCGGTACGCACTGAGTGGCCTTTAACTCGACGAAATTCCAGCACTGTCGTTGTATGACCAACAAAAGGCATTTGCACGCAAACCCCAACGAATGTATATAAGGCTTTGTCTAAGACATTCTTCTTCCGGACTCTAAGAACAACAAGAAACTCCTGCCGTACCGCTTCGTTTTAGAGTGACGAGTGGATGCGTCTGCGTCGCGTCCTCTGAAACCATGACGAGCGACACCAACCGCCACGCGGACGGGAATCATGCGGCAATGGCTCGCAGTGCAGCTCTGCTCCACTTGTCTAATCGGTTTATCAGCTACTCCTTCATAGTCTAGTTGGTGGGAAACGCGGCATCGCATGTGCGAAAACTGTCGCAGCAAGTTGTGGTGACGCGCGCGTGCGCGCGGCGCGACGCAATGGAGCGCCGCGTACTGGTGGAAGAGACGCAGCTAGACGCATCGGGGCAACTCCATGAAGATGACGCATACATGGCGCCTGAGCGGGCGTCGCAGCTCAGGAGCACGACACCCGTTGTAAGCGCGCCTGCGGCGACAGTGGATGAGGCTGTTCTGAATGCGCCAAAGTCCGTGCGCGCCAAACGGGGCCGGCACAACGACTCATCTGGAGCGCACTCAGTGGATGACACCATGCCGACAGGTACGGTAAGTCCCGCATGTGCCTCAACGCGTGCGCCAGGGCTTAAACATGGCCAGAATGTGCAGGTTGCCGAGCGGAGGCGCGCCACGGTGAGTGAGCAGCATGACCAGGTTGCAGATGAATCCTTGCTCGCAAAATTACATCCTGAAGGACTGGCTTCTCATAGCCGGCAGTTTCCGACTGCACTGCATGGTTCGAGTCATGATGCCCCGGAACGTGGCCATACTCAGGCATGGCTCTTTGCAGGCGGAACGCGAAGGAAAAATCTGAGAATGGCGTCTGCGGAAAATGATTACTTTCCATGTCTCATGCATTGGACCAGGGAGTACATGGATGAGGCAAGGACGGTGACGCCCGCTGCTTCGCCCTCCGTGGAGCATTCGTCGTCGTCAGTACCAGAAACTAGTCCGGCCGAAAGCCTGCCGATCGAATTTGAAGCGACGCTGAGAACCGAATCTTCGGTGGGGACAGGAGGTCGTTTGCCTGCAAGCAAAGAGAGCTCTCCTGGCAAAATGTCTCCAGGCCCAGCACCTACGCGAAACTCTTTTGAACTTGAACAAGCAGAGACAGAGCGGCCGGTTGACGAAGCCACGCAACACAGCTCTGTTCCAGTCGCTGTTGCCAAAGAGACATCACAGCAAGGGTGTGAGATGAAAAATGAAAACAGTCTCCAGATGAAGTCCGGACGGGCGGCGAGATTGGCGTCCCTTGAGCAAGTCCCGCAAGCAAAGAAGAGGAAAACATCTAGTCCGAGCGGTGCGAGAAAAAGCGATTTTGCTGCAGGTGGTAAGACACGATTTCGCAGAGGGATGACTCTGTTTGCTGGATTTCGATTCGCTTTGAGCAAGTTTGAACGCAAGGAGTCGGAGAAAGTACGTCAAAAAATTACGCAAAGAGGTGGACAAGTTTTTGACTGGAACCCCGTGGAATGGAAGCGGTTTGGAACTGCACTGGAGGAAGCTAGCAGTGGGCAAAGAGATGGAAAGCGTGCAATACTGGTGCTTTTGGTTCCTCGTTCGATACCAACTCGAGGCACGACCGAATGTAAGTGGACGAACAACCTACTTTGTGCGGCAGCGGCCGGCTGTTCCATCTTGACAAGGTCTTGGCTAGAAGCATGCCTGAAACAGAATGCAATCGTAGCCCCTAGTCCATACGCAGCGATCCCGAGAACGAGACACCGGGTACAATCTTTGGAATCTGGCGACGACATTGGCTTTTCTCTGTTGGCTTGTGAGCGACGCGCCTTCGACGGAATTATTTGGTATCTCGACCCTGACGAAGAACGTTGTGCAAAGACCGAGGAGACGAAGGAAAGACTAACTCTTTGCCGTTTGCTTATTCGTCTTGCAGGCGGCCTCCTTCTCAGCACACCTCCTTTTCGCGACTTCGAATCACTACGAGTGGTCACATTCTCGGATAATTTCTCGACCTGCACGCACCGCGACACTCCCGGAAAAGTTGTGACGTGGACACAGCTGAAGGAGAAGCTCAAAACCCACGATGGCAGGGTCACTGAAGGAAGTAGTATGGATCGCTCCTACATGTTGTAAAGATTTAGAATTTTCTGTATCCTTTCAGCAGTCTGGTGAGGAGCTCTAGAGCGACGGGCCGATTCATTAACTGCTATCCTTCTGTCCTTCTCAAGTACCACCAAAAGACTTTCCAAGACTGCGTCCATCGCCTGTACGCCGTCAAGATTTCAACTTGGAACCCTGTGCAGGAAAGTCCTGGCCAAATCGCCGCTTTCCGGTGCCAGTCGTGGCGCGAAGACAGAAGGCTGACGAGTGGCGGGATTGTGTCGTCGAGTGGGCGGGGTGGCATTGATGGGCGTGAAGGACCTGCACAAATGGCTGAAGAGCTCGGTCAAGTCGGCTCACAAGGGCCGCAGCAAAAATAAGAAGGACATGGCGCGGGTGTTTGCCGCGGGTGTCGACCATGTGCTGGTGGACATGAACTGCTTGCTGCATGAGACCCATCATGCCGTCAAGAAACGGACGCAGAAAAAGCCGCTGACACAACAAGAGTCGTTTTTTTATCGCCAAATGGTTGGCTCGATACAATAGAAGCTTGACGAAATCATCAAGCAGCTCCGGCCACGCAAGTCCCTTTTCATTGCCGTGGATGGCGCCGCTCCTCTTGGCAAGCTGTTTGAGCAGAGAGATCGGCGGAAGCTTACGGAAGAAGTTGTCGAGGATGCGGGCATACGGAGCGATTCTCCCTTGGAGCGCTCTGCTTTGACTCCAGGTACTGCATTGATGAGGCACTTGCACATTGCGCTCAAGAAATATGCTGCACGAACAGTCGCGGGCGCGAAAGAAAAGTCGAACGGGACGCCACACCTTGATGTGATTGTTTCGAGTTGCGACGTGCCTGGCGAAGGCGAGCTCAAAATTCTTGAGTATCTGGCAAGTGCTATCCGTGAACCATCGAGCATGCAGACAGTCAGCGGCTTTCGGTGGAAAACACTTCCTACTGTGGACGACGTGACCGTAGTCGTGGGTGCGGATAGCGACCTATTCGTGCAAATGTTGGGACTGACTGAATACTCGTCCCTATACGTGGTGGGCGACGAAATTTTGCGTATTGATGAGGCGCGAGTACTTCTGAGTAAGAGCATGGCCGCTCGGGATCCCTCTCGGCACGTCAAGAAGAGTAGTATCCAACTGGATGAAGCCCGGCTTGTCGCTGACTTTATATGTATGTGTACCATGGTCGGGAACGATTACCTCAGGAAGCTTGGGCACCTGTCTCCCGCCTCCGCCCTGGAAGCTTATGCTAAGGTGCGGAAGGAGTCCTTTTCGTGGGCCGAAGCGACACCAGCAGGGTCCAAGCTTCCGTCTGGTGCCAGTGCGCTTTTGAACGTGTCAAAGCGGACATTCAACTGGAAGTTTTTCTTCTCCTTTTTGCAGAATTTCAAGGGGTCCTCGCGCCGTGAACTACCTACGCGCGAAAGGCTACAACTGGATAACTTCAGATCTCGGGTGAGCACCTACAAGGCCATGAAGGTACGTGAAGGACAAGCCAAGCAAGCCAAACTGGCCCAAATGACACAGATTCACGTGGAAAATGATGGCGAGGGAAGTGAATTTGAGGTGCAGACAAACAAATCTGATACTGAGTCTGAGGAAAGTGAAATTTTGGAGGATGTCCTAAGCACCGAAGACGAAGAAGATGATGATGCAAGCATTATTAGCGGGAGAATCAGAAGTGTGAAAGAAATGGCAGAGACAGTGGAAGTTGAGCCAGCTTTACTTGAGATGTTCCGAAAGGAAGCCGAACTTTTTGCTAGCGTATACCCTGACGACCCGAGTAAGATGTGCAATGTTGTGCAGTATTTGAACGGTGTTCTTTGGTGCACATTCATGTATGTGGATGGTTGCTGTGTGGACCCTTACTTCATGTATTGCGCTCCATTTTCTCCGCCGGTTGCGATGGTGTTGGAGTGGATTTCAAACTCACAGCAGGACGCATTTCTTGAAATCTATTCACCAGACCCCGCAATATCTTACAAGCGCGGACTGTGCGCTTACGCAGCAGGGCTGCTATGCGTGCCGGCGCCCATGAGAAAGAATGCGCTGCCAGACGTTGTCGCTTCCATTGCCGACCGCATCGACTTGGACACTTTCACTTCAAAAGAGCAGATTTACAGAAGTGGTACGGTTTCGTTGGTCCCAATGCTTGATGCGTTTGCTCAGCTGAACAGAAGTACGGAAGATGTCGTTTACGACTTCCTGTTTCCGCGAGATCCCCGGTTGTTCACCGTAAACTCCGGCACCATCGGCATGTCTGTTCGAGACGTGACCGCTAATGTACGAATGGACAGCTTTAAATGTATGCGTCGCATGATTGGCCATGTACAGCAAGCTACAGCGCAGAAGCGTGAAGGCTCACAATTGCCTCGATTGGCGCGAGCAGACGTTGCACAGGCGCGCAACCCGCAGCGGTTCAGTCAGCAAGACCGAAGCCGTGGTAGCTTGGGTGCTCAAGGGTCGAAGGTTGGTCACAGCGATCAGGCCAGTCGAGGTGGGCAAGGTCGGCGAGGCGGACGGAGTGGGCATGGAGAAGGCGGTCATGTGCGTCAAAGCAATGACCGAGACAGCATGCGCTTGGCGGGCTCTGATGCAAGTGAATCAAAACCAAACATGTTTGTTGCCTCCAAATTCTTAGATTCGTTGGCAGATCAAGCGAAGCAAAAGGAGGGCTCTGGTGCTGCACCTCGAGCTGCTGTGGGGAAGCCCAAAGGCGCACGATCGCAGCAATCCGCACGAGCAGAGGATGCACATGCAGGGAATTCAGGGCTTGTCAGTCAGCGAGATGGAGAGGAAGCTGGGCGAGATGCCCGAAGTTGCGAAGCCGGTCGCGCCGGTCAGACTGATAGAGAAGGGCACCGCTGGCGCGGTGAGCGTCGACGAGGCAGAAGTACAAGTCACAGAACTGATCCAGGCAGTCGCGTTCTCGCGAGCTCTGCTACGAGCGATGCAGTGCCAGAAGTTTCGCAGGTTACAAATCGCTTGCATTCACAAAGAGATCAAACGGAACGAGAAGCTGGGTTTGGGACGAGCGAACCAGGAGGATTGCCCATCAGTGGATCCGGGGCTGAGGTGGACGAAAGTTGTACTCGTCGAAAGACCTCGTTCCTCGGACTTCTTGGAACTCCGTAGCACGCCTGCTCCCTCCTTCTGAGAATTGGATAACCTTAAAAGAACTGAAAGCATTCTGCAAGTAGAAAGAGATGGTGCGATAAAATGAATGATGCTCTCCCGTGCAAAGGCTCTGCCCCTCCCCGTCCTTGGTGAGATCAGCGACGAATATGGTGTCGTCTCGTTCACCGTCTTCTTCAGGCCAGAGACGATGGATCCCAAAGTAGGGCACGGAGATGCCCAGTGCTCCAAAGTTTTTCCGCAGTCCAATGTTCTTGGTGCCTTTTTGGACGTCCTGGTTTATATTTGTACCACAGCCCGTAGAGCTACACACGAAGAGGTAGGCGCCGCGCAGAGTTGTCGTGGCCATTCCGCAAGCGCTGAAGGTCTTGGACGCGTACGCCTCGTTAGCCACTACCAGCTCCGACCCGCGTCGGGGCGCCATTGACCGCAAGCATCGTCGAACAAGCAATGGTGGCGCCTGCGGTCCATCTGACGCGTGGTCTTGTAGCGGAGCTTGCAGTCATGGTAGCGACTTCCATTGGATATCTCAAGCGTGGGCAGCAGGATACCACCGTACTCTTGCGTGAGGATCACGACGAGGTGCCAGTTTGCGCCTCCTCCTTCAGGCTCCGTATGCGCTTGCGGTAAACAATTTACGTCACGGCGCAGCGCACAGCGCTGGTCATCGCATCCTTGCCGCAGGTGCCGCCGTGGCCTTTTTTTCCTCGTCTGCGTTGTACCCCATTGCCTCGCGCCGCTCGAGCCTCACTCGCAGCCGCTCTGCTTTCCGGGCGTTTGCCGTCTTCACATTTGCCTCAAGCGGCTTGCGCGGTGTTTCGGTTTATTCAGATTCGCTAAACGGTTCGGTTCAAGACCGGTGGCTAAATTCTTAACCGATTTCGTGCTGGCCGTGAATGGCAGGAGGCCGTTTGTTGCCGACGGCGGTGGCGCTGGATTCGCGGGGGGTGCCGCGCGTGAGTTTCGGTGGGCACTGCATGTTGCGGTGGACGCGGCAGCGGAGCGGCAACCAGTCGGCACAGTCACCATGGCGGACGGCCTCGTCGAATCGGTGCCGGACGAGTTTCAAGACCAAGTCGCGCGCGTGCTGCTCTCGGAAGAACGCATTGGCGCGCGTGTGAAAGAGCTCGGAGCGCAAATCGGCGAGGCGTACCGAGACCAACCGCTGGTTATTCTGGGTGTGCTGACGGGCTCATACATGTTTGTCGCAGACTTGACCCGCGCTATCCCACTGAGCAAGCTGGAAGTTTACTTTATTAAGGCGTCCAGCTATGAGGGCACCGGGTCCTCAGGCCAGGTGAAGCTATCAGGGCTCGATCACGTCGACTTGACCGGCAGGCACGTGTTGATCGTCGAGGATATCGTGGATACTGGGCTCACGCTTCAGAAACTGAAGCAGGCGGTGCGCGAGCTTGACTGCAAGAGCGTCGCGGCGTGCACATTGCTGCATAAGAACACATCGCGTCGTCTTGAGGGGACACCGCCAGTCGAGTTCGTGGCCTTTGAGATCGCAGATGAGTTTGTGGTTGGGTACGGACTCGACTACAATCAGTCGCTCAGGCATCTGCCATTCGTTGGGATCTTTCGAACTAAATCAGCCAGCTAGCTGGTACAGACGAAGGGACGTAAAGAGAACTTTTTTGACGTGTCAGTACTAGATATCGCTATACTCGACAAGACTTGGGCCCTCCTTGTCCGTATGATATACATCATCGGGGTGCGCATACCGTCCTCCGCCTCCAAATATTTTGGCTGGGCGATCATAATCGCGCGCGGATGGCTGCGACTGCTGCCTCGCCCGCTTATTGTTAGGTTGACCCTGCCCCTTTCTGCCCTGAGCGCGCTCCTTCTTCTGCTGAGCCTGCTGCCGCTTCGACGCAGATGAACCATGTTCCAGTGTTGGCTTTCTCGGGTCCGCGAGAAAATTTCGTAGGTACACGTCTGCATCAACCTCTTTCAATACCTCGAGCAACTGCTCCCAATGATTCTTCGTCAAGTGCAAGTTCAGAAAATCTGCCGACTTGAAAAGTTTGTCGCAATACGCGCAGCGCTTGTGCTGGTGAGTTTTTTCAGACACCATATGGTCGTATCTCCAGTACCATTCGGCGCGCTCCCGCGCACGAACGCCATCTGACAGAAGACCCTTTTCCCACAACACTGCGTCCACCATGCACGGAGCCATACGCGTAGAGTTTCCAGCACCGCCCTCATCCTCCTTTTTCACGTCAGCGTCTTTTGGTCGATTCGACTTCAGTCCAATCTTGACCTCCGATTCCACAGCAGAGCGCTCCGCAGGTTTTTTGAGATCTGACTCGTCACAGCCGCTCCCAATTCGATACGCCATTTTAAAAACCTTTGCATCTTCATCGAGAGAGCGCGCCAGCGCCTTTGTCACTGCAGCATCCGTGACGACGGTCTGTACTTCGATACCACTCACTTCTGACCCGGCCGGAACGACATTCTCGTACAGAGCATCCTTGTTCGCCTCTTCGTCTTGGGTGGGAGCCTCGCATTCAGAGACTGCAAGTCGCAGCACACCAGAGCGCACGAATGTGAGCATTAATTTTCGATTCTCGTTCAGAATCTCGTCGCCGGAATAGTAGCAGAAGCGATGAACGCGTCTCAAATACGCGATGCAGAAGTCTAATCGCTCCGAATCGGTGGCCAAGGCGTCAAGCCACTCTTTCAGTGAATGCCGCAATGAGAAACTCACACCACGAAGATCATTCAAATGCATGCACAACTGCTTGGCCTGCTTAGCGTCGTGCGCTACCCGTTCTTGGGAGGAGAATATCTCGGGAAGTAAGCTTTTCGAAGGCCGCGGACCTCGTTGCTGAATATTCTGCTGCACGTTCAGGGTCCACACAACAGCGCCTGCCTTTGCCCTTCCTGTCTCTCCTTTTCTAGCGCGCTTTTTCGCCCGAAGAGTGCCGCTGTCAAGAGAAGACGACGCCGAGGAGGAGTCACTGTCAGTCTCGCTCACGCCGCGAGCGTGCTGATCGCCTCCTGACTCACTCTGGTCACTGCTAGAATCATCGCCACTTTCAGAATTCTCTTTTGCATTGGGGTCCGCATCCTCAACACCCAGTCGATCTAGCTCGTCCTTCATGCGCTTACGCTCAGCTTGCTCTCGGTCAGCTTGCACATCACTCTCGAAGACTTCAAATCCCTGCAAGTACTTCATGGCGCGAAGAGCTTCTTCTTCGGAGACGTATTTAGCACATGCAAAGTACGATGGTAGCAGAGTAAGGTCGACAAGCAGAAGCTTCGATGGTAGATTCTTTCTGCTTCCAGAAACCTTGCCTACATGGTTGGATCGCCGCAGATCAATGAATTCTCTTACACTTTCCATGTTACTCTTGTCATGGCTCAACTTTGATCCTTCCAAGTGAGAAGCGCCTACCAATTCTACGGCAGAGACCTCCTCACTCCCTTTCTTTCTTTCATTTTCGTCAATATCCAGCTTGACACTCGCCGCGTCCCGTTGCGAGGCGACCGGGTCAGCATCGGCTTCTTGCTTCTGATCATCCCCTGATCCTTCGTCCGATTCTAGCAATTCTCCGCTCATAATTTTCCACAGTAGCGCGCGCGAGAGCTTGCGCGAGTCGTATCGAATATAAAGCGAATTCCCGAGTACCGATCCTTCACTCTCCTCGGGCAAGATCACTGGAAAATTTGGCTCCTGTAACGTCGGAACCACTACTTCTGGGCGGCCAGCACAGCGAGCAAGCTCAAATTCACACTTGAACAGTTCAGCTCTCTTCTGTATTCTATCGCGTGCGTCATCAACTAAAGCCCGGATTCGCACGGGATCATACTTTTCATGAAACCAATCCTCGTTGCAATGGGCAGCGAAGAAACTGTCAGGATTTCGGCGCTCAAAGTCTACCTTGTACGCCTCGTACTTGGCCTGCGCCTCTGCAACGGAAAGCTTATCAGCCTTTGGATCACCCATGAGAAATTCTTTCAACGACATCAACACTTCTTTCACTGGGGCGTCTTCAACACTACCCGCGACATTCATGAGCTGCGGAAGTGCATGAGCGTCCGTAGCTTCCATCGGTGAAGCAGACGGCATTCCAGGGGGCAGAGGCAATATGGGATTGTGCATAGAACCATGCGTGGCAGCAAATTGCATACCAGGGTGCCCAGAAGATCCATATGGTCCCACAGGTACTGGCATCGGTAGCCCGTTGAGCATCGGCGGCATGACATTCGGCGGTGGAACTCTTCCACTAAATCCTTGCATGACAGCTGGACCAGGAGTCAAATTACCCGCGGGTAGTAAGGCATGCGAACCGTGTGCCTGAGTATCAATGTGCCCATGAAATACCTGCTGATGATGTTGCTGCTGTTGTTGATGATGGTGGTGTTGGCCGCGTAAAGACTGATTCAGTAAGGTCTGCAGGTAGTTGTTGCCTCCCGACCTTGCTGGGTCTGATTCTGCTGGCCGCGGCGCGCCACCCCTGCCTGCTTCTGGCACGTTCGAAGCCATGTACCCGCTGGCCGCCATACCAGTTCCAAAAATCTGAGGAGCAGGTCCAGATGCTTGAGTGTGCGTCTGCCGGAAGCTTGGATTCGGTGTGCTCATGCCATTCGGCATAGCAGGCGCCGCGTGAAAATTCATCCCGTGAAAATGCTGTGCACCAGGCGGAGGAGGATTCGAATACAAAAGATGTGAGCCTGCAAAGCTCACCGGCATCGCCGCCGACTGGTACGGATTTTGGTTCGGATTTTGCATTCCGCCTGGACCGAACCCCGGCGGTAAAGCGTTGGGATTGAAGTTTCCATTCAACTGTCTACGTGCTTGGTCAGGTTGATGGAACTGCACCTGCTGTATCCTTTGCATGTTTTCAAGATTTTGCCACGGCATCGGCTGCTGCTGCTGTTGTTGTTGTTGTTGTTGCAAATGCTGCGGGAATGGCTGCGACGGCGCCGCCTGCATCCATGGAGGAAATGTATTTTGGGAGGGCGGTCCTCCCCCTCGCATTGGGTGCATCCAAGTGTCAGTTATCCACGAACTTCCACAAAATTCCTGTCCCTCAACACCCGTGTCGTTGGCGCTCGGCCAGACCGCTCGTCAGTGATGCCGTCTGAATCCTGTGGCAGGATTCTTAATGACATCAAGAAGGAACGCAGCGCGGACAAGAAGAAAGGGCGAGTGCGGGCCGTGTGAATGTCGTTCTAAGCTTGAAAAGCTGCCGGTGGAAAGCCAAAACGAGAGCAAAGCCTGGACCCAGCCAAAGAATCCTACGCGACGGCGAAGGCCGGACGGAGACAGGTACAGGCACCAAGGGGGAGGGAAAAGCAGCCGCAGGGCTCGTTCTGCTTGACACGAGAATCAGTGCAGCTCTACGAAGACGCCGGGACGGTGCCGTCCTCTACCACCTCTGCTCTTTCGCAACGTCCCTTCTCTCCCCTGACTCTCTCCGCCTCCCGGCACGTCGGAGCAACCAACCACTCGCCACGTCTTCTCCTTCCCGCCGCCTAAATGCCCGCTTTCCTAGTAAAGCACCCTTGTTTTCATATGAAACACGCTGCGCCCTGCAGTTTTGTAACAATGTTGTTAAAAAATGAACGAGGTGCTGTTGGCCGTGTGCGCCGATCGAGTGGGTCTGGAGTGTGAGAGGGTGTGTGTGTGTGTGTGCGACTGATGACTGGCATGGCAGAGCTGGGTGGCGCTGGCTCTTCATCAGCGCCTGGCCACGGCGAGTCGGGCAGGCATGTTCATGTACACTCTCTCGCGCTGCTGGCGAGTGGTGTGACGATGAGTCAGAACGACATGCCAGCGAGCGGGTTGGCCAATTTCCGCCAGTGGCGCGTGGGTTCAGGCTTGCTAGCTTGTGTGGATCGTGGGGATGTAGAGCTTGTGCCCTGCTCGGCATTCAGCAGTCGATCGTCGGGACGGTCATGTCTGGCGTACGCGGTCCAGAGTTCGGTGCAGGGCTGCACAATTGGGTTTGTGATTTCGGCGGTGCAGACAGGATTCGCAGTGGGATTGCAGCCTGGAACAATGTTACTAGCCGGTGCGGAAGGCGCGTATGAGTGGGGATCGTTCATCTTCCCCGCTGCTCTGACACGCTGCGCGCTTACGAAGATGCGCGGCTGGAACGACTTGCTCAATTCCGTGGCCGGCGGCGCTGTGGGCGGCTTTTGCGCCACGCTAGCCAACCGTCAGATGTTCAGTCTTCTGCGGACAGGCGATCCGTTTGCTCGCCAGATATTCTTCCAGACTGCCACGCGCCAGGCCGCGATGGGCGGCGTATTTATTGGCCTGCTTCATTCTTTGACAGGTCTGCTCTGATCCCTTCCAACAGACAAAAGAAAAGTAGTAAAACGGTTTAACGGCGCAAGCGGCATCGAATCTGGCTTGAACCGGATGCGTGAAACGGTTCATGGCCGCGTGCGACGCAGCCTACTTGGTTGGCGCCGAGAAGATAGAAAGAGAGAAGGCACGTCCATGTGTGCGTTTGGGCTCTTTGTTTCGCCATGGGGTTCTGGGACACAGTCACACAGGAATGGAAGTACCGCCTGCTGATGTTTGTCAGCCCGGCAGTACTGTCGATGCTCATCATGTTCATAAATGCTCCGGCGCCGTTCATGATCGAACCTCAGGTCGTGCCGCTCGACATCACGCGGTATGAGCCCTTGGAAGGCGTGTTTGCGCCCAACTTGGCTCTGCAGGCAGTCATTGCAGTGGGTCAAGACGTGCTCCGGTCGCCTGAGGCAATGTTTGCCTCACCGGACGGGAAGGTTTACACGATCGACGATCGTGCGATCCTGTATCAGATCAAGAGCCTTCGCGGTAGCTCGGAGTATGCCGTGGAGCAGGTGCATGCGTTTGGACAAGCAAATGGTCGGAATTTGGGGGGTGAGTTTCGTTCAGACGGGAGCCTAGTGCTCTGCAACGTGCCGCGCGGCTTGTTCCTGTTTAATCTGACCACGAAGAAGATGACGCTGCTCACGGACACGGTCACTGTTGAGGAAGGCAAGCCACCATCACGCATCTTTCACGCGAATGACTTGGCGGTTTCGGCAGACGATCAGCGCGTTTTCTTCAGCGACTCTGTCAATTATACGTTGCAGGGTCGGGTCAACCCATTCCACGTATCCAAAATGAACGCGTTTGAAGGTGTGCCGCGCGGTCGCCTGCTCATGTACGATTTCGAGTCCAACACAACATCCGAGTTGATGTCTGGGCTCTACTTTGCGAACGGTGTAGCCCTGTCGAAAGACGAGGACTTTGTGCTTGTGGCGGAATGCTTTGCATCTCGCATCCATCGACTCTGGCTGACGGGACCGAAAGCAGGTCAAGTTGACATTTTCGCGCGTTTGCCCGGCTTCACCGACAATCTGAACCGTAGCCCGGACGGCCTCAGCTTCTGGGTCGCGGTGACGGCGCCAGACCCAGCACTGTGGCCAATACTGCGTGAGCAGACCAAGCTTCGAAAGCATTTAAGCAAGCTGCCTCAACGGTGGAGCCCGGGTCCGAGCCGACACGGCCTTGTTGTGAACCTGGACGCCCGGTCGGGCGAGCCGCGGTACTCCTTGCAGGACCCGCACGGGTACATTTCGTCGATAACCTCTGCCATTGAGGTGGACGACAAGCTATACTTGGGCACCATAGGTCTGTACTTCTGCGGCGTCCTGGAAGATCTGCGCAAGGTGACTCGCTCAGTCATCTGACTTGTTCCGGCTCTTCGCACGTGCGGGGTACAGTGACGTTCATAATAAATCAGGCTGATTTACTGTAGAAGGTCCGCGTTCTAAGTGACTTGTGCGCAGCAAGATGCTCGAGGCGCGTGTGTGTGTGGCAAGCGCGCGCACGCATATGGCGATCTCGTCGCATGGCGAAGGACGACAAGCAGCGCAAGTCCCAGCGCCAATCAGCAGAGAGCCGTGAGACTGAAAATACGCGCGGCGGGTGCGGTCATGGCACGGCGGGCGCCAGAAATAGCGCAGGAGGCAGCGCCCGGCGCTCGGGACAGGGCTCAGTGAAGCCGGCTCAAGCAGCAAGAAACGGCACTCCTGGTGGTGGCTTGTCTGCAGCAAAGTCTGCAAATGATTCGAATAAGCAGTTGTTGACCGCCCAGCATGCTTCTCCGGCCGGAGAGATCGCTCTGTCCGCCGCTAGCACCGGCACGAGCGCTAGAGCAATCAAAGCGCAACAGGCTTCCCGCTCGAAACGAACTCAGTCATCGAGAGAAGGAACCGGAGGGTCCGGTGCTGGGAAATCCGGATCCGGAGCTGCGGAAGGGTCCAGTCGACACAAAGTTAAAGCGGAGATCAAGGCGCACAAGGTGGTTGTCCGGCATTTGCCGCCGACACTATCTTTCGAGCAGTTCGGCCAGATTTGTGCAGAGCGCGGCTTCGATCTCAGCAAGCTGGAGAACGCTCCCATTTGGACCAGCTTTAGGAACAGCGCCGAGCAGGCAAAGAATGTGAATGAGGCACGGAGCTTTCTGGACGCGTATGCGTTTTGTCAGTTGGCTTGGAGTACTGCAGAACCCTCCGTGGCGTTCACAGAGGCGATTCAGGGCGCTCAATTTGCGGACCCGAAACTTGGCGGAGTGTATACAGTGACCGTTGAGCCCTCTCCATACGGCAAGATTCCGAACCCGGCATTCAAGCCGGGCTCTGACGCGGCTCTCGCAGGCACGTATGCTGAAAGTGAGGCATTCCAGACGTTTAGGGAATCCTATGACCAAAAGCTTCAGGAACGCAGTGAACCAATTTCTTTGGCACTTTTGCCCATGGTTGGGGGTTCTGATGGAACCAGTTCGACGGATCGTATCGTGCTGTTGGATGGAAATTATGGCAGTGGCAGCCTGAAGAAGAACGCGATCGAAATAGCAAAATATGGGGTGCGCGACATGGATAATGAGACGGATAAGAAAGTTACGGTGACTCCGCTCATGCTGGAATTGCGCGAGAAGCGGCGCAAAGCGAACAAGCGAGAACACGCGCGACGATCGAGGACTAGTGGCGCTCCAAAGATTTTACTCAGCACGCAGGATTCAATAGCCCAGGCTCCCAGAGCAATGCCTACGGCCACAGTGTCCGGTACGATGAATGTTGCCGCGGCGAAACCGAAATCGAAGAGGAAGAATTCTAAGGGAACGAAAACGTAATCTGGGTGTGCGCATCAGATTTGTTCATTTTTAGAGCAAATCCCCTCTGATTTGCCTTTTTTTCTCACGTAAGGGCACAGTCATGAGCAGATAGAGAGTGCTGCGCCGCGATTTGCAAGGCGCACAGGCCCCTTATGCTGGCTTTATGGGACGTTTTCCTAGCGGAGCAAGTGAGCCCACGAGCACCGTTTGTTTGGACCCAAAGAGTGCTACGAAGGAATCGAACAATGCTCTTGTTCACATGCACTGCTTGGTGACAGAACGCTTGGACAAAGACAGTGACTGAAAAGTCTTGGAACGCTTTCTTTACTTCCTTGTGCAGACGTATCGCTCAGTCGGTGTGCGTCTTTTCCCCGTTATGCGGCCAAAACGTGTCGAATCCGGCATGAATGAGTTTCTCGACGGGATGGTCAATCAGTGGCAATAAAGGAATCACGGCAAGCCCGACTGCGACGGGGCCATACTTGATTGCGCGCGGATTCGTAAAGTTCTTCTTGAACTGTGATTCTGCCTGGTGCATAATCTGATGAATAATAAGCGATGGCAAGGCGACAGAGCACACGATCTGAAATGTGAAAGTCTGGGCAACAACGCGTGAGATAGTGCTCCTGTCATTGCCCTTGGCATACTCGATGTAAGCATGGTTGGCCACATCGGCCGTGACATAGGCAAATGTAACTCCATAAAGCGCTCTGACAAGGCCAGGACTTAGGATCGGACGACCCGTTTCGCCTATATCAGAGCTATACGCCAAGATTCGCGCCTTCTGAGACATGACTGCCGCCTTGGTGCCTAGCACGCGCGCCAGTCTGGACGCGTATCCTAGGAATCTGACATTACTTTTCTCGAGGTATTCTTCTGCCTCGTCCAGCCGATCGGCGTGGCCAGTCGCTGGCATGCTATCTTGGTGCTCCTGCTTATCGTCGGGAGTCGATGCAGGCAAGGAAGCTGCCGACGACGAAGACGACGACACGGACTTTGTCCCCTGTGGCGATGTGTGTGGCATTGTCGCTGGGGCCGCCGGAACGAAACTCGCCATTTCGCCGCCTTTCACCTTGGCGCCATCTCCCGCACTCACCGGACTGGCACCAACGCGCTCGCCGCCATCTCCACCAGCCGCCTGGACATTCATGTCTGTCTCCATCGGAGTACGATGCGCGCAACGATCCAATCCTTCGCTTCGTCTGCGTGCCAAAATTCCTACCGGTTTGGGGCGCTCTTCTAATAAGACGACGAAGTTTGCTGGACAATGTCCAATTCGGTTTAACGGTCCTGGGAGGTTGTAAACTTGCGCCACTCGAGGCCGTTCCGTGCGCTCGCCTTCTTGGCGGCATTGTGAATGACGTGCGCTTCGTGGAACAAGATGATGTTGAAAGGTAGGATGCTGCGCGCCGTCGCGCGATGTGAACCGATGCAGATCACCCGATTGCACTATCCGGCCTTCTTGTGCACGCAACCCGGACAAAATGCGCCTGAAAATGAAGCGGGGAGCACGACGGACATGACGACCATGTCTGGAGAGTCGTTACCAACCAGCAACGTGGGCGAGTCCAAGACTGGGTCGATTGACGTCGATCGCTATGACACGCCGGTCGCGTTCATGCACAGGCTGCGCGAGATGTTGGAAAAAAATGAAACGGTTCAGATCCTTGCAGCAGAAGAGGCAATGCCTGTTGCCATCAGTTCGGCGTTGCTTCTAGAGCGCGACGGATGGTTGACAACATCCAGTGAAGCAAGTCTGGATTTCAAATTTGACGTCGATACCAGTGAGCAGGAGACGGAGAACGAAGGTGACTCTTTCTTTTTCAAACCGAAACGGAAGGAGAAACCAAGGCTGGAAAACATGAGGGAAAGCATGAGTATGACGGTGACCAGGTCGACTGACTTTTTCTCTAAATCGAGGGAACTGGATCAACATCCTTCTAGTCCTTTTGAAGAGCTTGCACAGGAACTGGGCAGTCGCATGAATGCGCCCCGCCAGGGCACTCCTGAATGTTGATCTGGTTGGTAGAAATCGCGCACGTCCATTCTGCCGAAAACCCTTCAGAAGCCTGAATCTGAGCGCATGAGAGACAACCCGCATGCTTTGCTTTCTAGGTAGTGCTCGGTGCCAGAAGTACTAGATAAGTCGGGAAGGCAATGGTGGTTGAGCGTGAGGAAATGTGATAAGGGTCAAGACACTCGCAGGTCTCACAGTACGCACCTTACATCTTTTTTCTGCGCCGCTTTCTTTGACAAATAGTGCGAGCTGCAAAGAGTGGCGCTTTGTCCCTGCCAAACACGCCGGGGTCGTCGAACGCGATCCGCTTGTGCACGGGAAAAGAAATTTGCAATACGTAGCTTTCGAGAAGGACGAGACTGTGGGGTTAAGCGCTAAACACTGTGCGTCGCCAATACATGAAGTCCGAAGAATTAGTCTTGGATTCTTGCCTGCGGGCAAGCTGTTCCATGCGCTGTCTCGGTGGTGATATCGCTGGTTTAAGACGGGATCATTTCAAGCCGTGCTTTGCAAGTCGAGTTTATCGCAAAAGGAGCTCTCACCAAAGCATACTGAATGTGTATACAAAACACACAGACACAGAGAGAGAATATGCAAAATGACGGCTCGACGTATCACGCGAATGAGAACAGGGCACAAAGATGAGACTGCCTGGAAAAGATCGAATCTTGATCCGCGTGGCTGCGACTACTGACTCGCTGAGTAAAGATGTCACTTTGCATGCGCGACTGAAGGAGACGAAGAAATGCGATATGGAGGAGACACACCCATTGGGTCTGTTTGTGCCGGGGCGCGGTACTCGTGCTCCTGCACAGAGGTCCCATTCTTCTATTCCAAATCTTGTCGTTGGGCGCTGGAAACGACCAAGGCAGCTTCATCTGGCTCTCGCGATGGAAACAAAGAACGGCAGCGAGTGTGAAGAGGTGTGCGCATGGCGTCTCGTCCAAGAGCGGAGATGAATGCAGAGGTGTCGCATGCGCGAGCAGAAGAGTAAGCGCATGTTCATTTCATCGTGACTTTTGAGAACCCTGATTTTTTTCTTATTAAATCATGTGCTTTCTATGAATTTGGTCCTTTTGAGGGTAGCGAGTGTGTTCGAGCAGGTATCGATTGTGACGGGAAGAAAGCGCGGGGCGCAGGAGACCGAGAAAGGTGTTTGGGAAGAAGAAGAACACGAGGTTCAGGATGGCGATGATGAAGCTTCGCACTGCGTCACGGTTTGCACCGTGGAACTACGTTTCGCGCGCGACTGTTTCATTTTCTGCAAGGGCTGCAAAGGATGACACTGGATCGCTGCACGACGCGCAAGGCTCGTCGAACACGGAACGCCAGATCGGGGTCTTACAGCGCTTGTTTGTAAAGAAGGACGAAAGGATGGGTGCTATGCTACGTACCCTGCGCCAATTTTTGAAGCTGGACGAGTCAGTGATGGTCTTCGCGATCGGACAAGCCATTCCACGCGCCATCCGGATGGTGGCGATGCTGCACAGGGACGGAATCATTCAGGCCCCCAGCGTGCGAGTCGACTTCGTTCCGAAGAGGTCTACCGAGAACACCAAGGCAGAAGAAAATAGCGATGAGCAAAGGAAATCTCTCGGAACGGAGCGAGTCGTGATCACTGTGACGCGGTCTGCCGACTTTTTCGACAAGCAACGCGAGTGGGAATTGCGGGCGTTTGATGTTTTACGCCAGCGAGCAGAGCCCGCAGACTAGAGGACATCGCGGCGTTAGGCCCGGACCAGATCCATGCCGCGGCGTGTCTCGCGTGCGCCGACGCCCGGCGCAAGACAAGTGCTCCATGTCAGAACCGTCGTCGCCGTCGATCTGGCGAAATGGAACACACACACGCACACGCACACTCAGACCTGACCACTGTACTTTCTATCCTCAAACACGCCCTTCTTATGATTTTGCCATCCAGCCCTAGATGCTCCCGTTGCGATTGTGGGTTTCTGTGCCCTGGAGCCGAAGAGATTAAAGCGGAAGCAGTGACATGCTGAAGATGATGGTGATGAAAATGGCGTCGCTGCAGAACTTGAGCCGCGCCGCGCGGCGTGCGCCGTGGGCGCGCGTTCCTTGCGCCGGCATCGCGTCGTCGCGCGTTGTGCAGGACCGGAAGACTGCGGGCTATTCTCGCGAAGGCGCCCGCACGCTGTACATGAAGAAGGACACTCCGATCGGTAAGATGGTGGCTGATATGCGTGACGCGTTGAAGTTCAACGCATCGATCAATCTTTTGGCGACGGGGACCGCGATTCCCGGTGCAATTCGGTCCGCCCTGGTACTGGAATATCAAGGCCTTGCGGAAAAGCCCCAAATGACGATCGGGTTCTCGAGGCGGCCAACAACCGGGGACGATCCAACGCCAGCCTCGGACAACAGACCTCATTATGGAACGGAAAGCGTTACCCTGACTGTGATAAGGGCGAAGGAATTCTTCGACAGGCACAGGGAACGGGAATTGCGCATTCTGCAGAGGCTGGAGGATGAGGCCAAGGCCAAAGCTCAAGCCTAGCGCTGCAAAGTGCATTGAACAAGAAGAGGGCGATTGACAGTCTAGGATGATTGGCGCTAATCGCGTCGGAATGAGATGGCGACTGTGCGAATCCACCACTGGTGCAGCCCGTGACGAAGTAGTCTTTTAAAGCGTGGGCGTGGTGCAATGTCAGCCTCAGTGGCGGTCGGGTTGCGAGCAAAATCTTTTGTTTGTTTGTTCGTAATTTTGTTCCCGCATGCAGCACGCTTGCTGACTCCGTGAAAACGGCATTTTGCGTGTAATTCCACTGTACGTGTAGTCACATTAACCAACAAATCTAGAGGATGCCTGCACCGGAGCATTCAGCTCACATCCACGCCGCGTGTACGACACCCGCGGAAGGTCCGCCAGTCTCATGGCGGCCCCCGGTCGGCGGGTGTTGCGCATCATGTTGCCCTGTTTCTGACGTGTCAGTTCTCCTAGACGAATCCAAAAGCCCACAGTCCGTGATCCGGCAGAACGTCGAATACACGTAATTGTAAAAGTCTAAGAACTCCTTCTGGTCCGTCGTGTTACCACGCTCGGTCCTAGAGAGCTTCATGCTCACCATGATAAGCTCCTCAAGAGGAAATAGCTCCATACGTACAGGCAGTACACGACCGCTCCACTTCGCGTCAGTGCGGACTTTCCAGAACGAGTCTGACACCTTATGAATCGAGAACTCGCAATGCAGGTCTCGCAGAATAAATTCAAGCACGAGCCAAGTCTTGTCCATCGAAAACGTTGTCTTAAATTCAGTGTAGCGGCGGATATGGATCGGGTTCACCATGCGCAGAAAGTTCGCAAAACCGCCGCCTCCACTTGGCCCGCTGACGCGCCCGTCACGCTTCTGAAACTTTGTCAAACTTTGCGTGCTGTTCGATCGGGCGCGTGAGCCTGCTAAACTCACGCGCGACGACGATTCTGAATGGGAGAGCGATGACGGTGTCTGCATGGAGGAAGAGTACGAACTGTGCTGCTCCTCAAGACCAAACACGCTGTTTCCGCTAATGGAGCGAACTTGAGCTTGCGCCTCCGCCAGCGAGGTGGCGTGCGTGTTTAGGGACGAAAAAGACGCAGCTGGTGATAGGTGCACTAGCCCGCGTCCAAAATCGTCCCGGACCGAGCCATCTGGTCCAGCCTTCAATGCACCGGATGGAACTCCACGGAACGCCGTTTTGGGGGGTGAGCTTTTTGCATACGCAGCATATCCGAGTCCAGAAAGAGCCGTGGGGCCCCCATAATTGTTGAGAAACAATTGCGGGGACGAAACGGAAGGAAACAACGCTTCGTCAGGGGCTTGAACCGCAGGTGAAGCATCAACCATGTGTGCTTGCCGCTCCCTCTCGAGCACCCGTCGCGCATCGTCCGCCATGAAGCCACCCGCGGACTTTGCCTCGGTTGCAGTGCTTCGATTTGCAGGCGGGGGCCTTCGCTGCCCTATATTCTGCATGTTTGAGCTTGAACCCGAGCGCTCCAAGAAGGTCTGGAGCGGGGATGAAACCGGTTCACTCGTCCGCAGTGCGTGTTGCTGCTTGGTGGCGGCGATCGCGTCCGCTCCCGTCGAACCTGTTCCGGGCGAGACAGAGGAGGATAGGGAAGTCTCCGTGGTTGTCCGTCCGCTTGGCAGCTGTACAGACGCTCCAGACACGTCGCTTTGCCTCCTCGCCGGATCAAGAGCTGTTGTACCAACCCACCAAGTTGAGTAGTCCTTACCAGCTGCGGTGTAGGCTGAACTTTTCGACGCTGACCCTTCCCGGGACGAATGAGCAGGGGCAAGAGCCGAGGCAGATGCTGATCCAGTTCTGCCTGCCAATCCTGCTACCGGTTGGCCCGGCGATAGAATAAATAAATTGCTGAAATTAGTCGCTTCTGTTGCGTGCGCGTTGCGCGTAATCCCCACCCCCGAATCTGCCAGAGTATATCCACCGCCGTCCATCTCAATCTTTCGCTGATGTTCTAACGGAAGCCCTCCGCTAGCCGCAGATGCGCGAGCATGGTCTCCTGCGGCGTGCTGGTGAACACTGAAGCGCCATGGTTTGCGCGGATTTCGGACAATCCACGTGTTTAGCTTCTCGAGCTTGCCGCTGCCTCCGCTGCCGCGCGGTTGCTTTCCGTCGAGTGCGTCGATCGGGCCACCAGCGAGGCTCACGACCTCTAGGTCTTGGTCGTTGTGTTCTTCAAGCTGGTTCTCGTTCAACCTTCGATCCTTGCTTTCCAGGGCAGATGCAGACGAGACGGTGTCGAAGCGCGAGCGTCCCAAGTCCAACAGATCGTCGCATCCCGGCTCGCCGAGTTCCACTGTCATCGGGTACTCCTTGACAAAGACTGCTGCGGTACTATTCGGTGCCGATTTGACCGACTTCGGAGGCATTGCGAAAGATTCCTTTGTCTCTGCCGAGATGAGGCCGCACTTCCCATTTACAGACGACGTCTTCGCCAACGACTCGGTGTGATCCGGTGCGCCAGTCCGGACACTCGGTAAATTTTTTCGGAAAGTCCTGACCTCCTGCAGGACGTGCTGCCTTTTGATTCTTTCGGTCATTCCCTCGTCGCCATCGCCGTCACCATCGTCATCACTGCTGGAGATACCGTCTGCCATGACTGCGTTGGGTGACAATTCGTCCACACTCGTGTCCTCGAAAACGGGGAGCTTCTTGGAAGACGGTACTTCGGCAATGCCCCATTTAGCGATGAGCGCGCGTTTCACTGTCTCCATGTCGAATCGTAAGTCCGGCGCCGGGGACCTCGCTGCAGAAGTGGGTGCCGCCGGAGTGACACCCCCTTCAACAACACCACTTGAGGAAGAAACATCAATGCTCTCCAAGTGCTGCAACACACCACTGTTTCCAAAGGTTGCGCTCGAGTGTGTTGCCGACGAATGCGTTCCGAGAGACGCCGCGCTATGTGCCTTGCGTAGCATCTTCTTCTGCTTCTGATGCTGTTCTTTTGTCGAGTGATTTTGATCCATCCCTTCGTTGTTCGCCACAGCACCATCCTTGAACCGAAGCCTGCCCGACACATGCTTGTCATGGACCACGGCCCCACCACCACTTGCAGGATTGGACGTGTTCAGTGCGGACTCACCCGCTCCGATTCGAGAGGGTGTGTCGGATGCGTAAAGACCAACGAAAGGATCCGCGCTTGTGTGAAGAATATCCTCGGCTTCCGTTTTGTCTGCGACATCGCCAATGCGGCCTTGTCCTGACCCAGTATTTTCTCTTGTGTGAGCCGAGTTCCACGAGCTACTCGAATAGCCGCGCATCATCACGGTTTCACCAGTCTCATATTCAATTTCATACTCGTCCGTGATTCGCTCAGTAACCATCGTCGCACAGCTTCCGGCGAGTGAGTCGATGCGGCTTCGCCTTCTCTTGAGGAGTACGGGGCCAGTTGTCACGTTCTCGGCAGCATCTGATTCCAGATTTCCAAACGCGACGCGTCCGGTTGCTGCAACGGGCTCCTCCACGTCGGCAGCTGCCTCCTTGCAAAACCACTCGTCACGCTGAATTGTTGATATTGATGCGCGCTTCAACGGGTCTGCACAAAGCATCGAGCTCAGGAGTTTACGCACCCCATCGCTGAAGTACTCTGGGTATTTGACGTCTGCGCGGACAATTTTCTCGAACAATCGCTTCAAGTCGTGGTCGTCGAATGGGTGAAATCCAGCCAACAAAACAAATAAGATGATTCCGCATGACCAAATGTCCATTTTGGCTCCCGAGTAGCCGCGATCTGCGGAGCAGATGATCTCTGGCGCAACATAGTGAGGCGTACCGCATTGTGTGTATAATAATTCTGCAACTGTATCGGCGCCTCTCAGCGTCGAAAGCCCAAAGTCTGTGATTTTGACGCGCCCGGACTCATCTAGCAAAAGATTCTCGGGCTTCAAATCGCGATGGAAGACGCCAGACTTGTGGCAGTGCTCGACAGCGTTGATGAGCTGTCGAAAATACACGCGCGCCTCATCCTCTGGCAGCCGCTTTCTCCTCAAAATTTCGTCAAAGAGCTCGCCGCCGGTCACGAGTTCCATGACGATGAAAATGCTTGTTTCGGAAGCGAGCACCTGGTACAGCTTAACGATGTTAGGATGGGTGAGGGAGGACATGACGGAAATTTCCCTGCGCACCTGCTGCGACAAGTTTTTCAGGCGAATTTTCTTCTTGTGCAGCACCTTGACGGCGAACTGCTCGCCGGTGTCCTCATGCACGGCATGCTTCACCTTTCCAAACGAGCCATGCCCAATGGTTTCCAGCAAGAGATACTTGCCCACTTTCTTCAACCCCATGTCCTACCCTGGCGGCTGCTTCGCGCTCCCTCCTCACCCGCCAGTCGTCCACCGACCTCTTCTCGGCCGAGCTTCCCACGCAGCATCACCCACCACCGCACACCGCTACCCCACCATCCGCCACAACGCACTACCCCGCTCCACGCAAACATACACCCGCACCCGCCATGCACACACACACTCGCACACTCTCTCATCCACACACTCCACGACGCACCATATCGCACACACGCGTCAGTCTTTCCCCCTTTCCCTACTCTCTCCCCCTCTCCCTTTCTCTCTGTCTCTCT
The DNA here is from genome assembly GCA_008690995.1 of Porphyridium purpureum. NCBI lineage: Eukaryota > Rhodophyta > Bangiophyceae > Porphyridiales > Porphyridiaceae > Porphyridium > Porphyridium purpureum. The sequence goes on along the minus strand of VRMN01000002.1, from coordinate 940,837 downwards.
ACTCCTTTCTCCCTTTTTCTCTTTCTACCACCGCAACCAAAATCGCAACCACTCATGCTTTGAATAAAAAAGTGAATCACTTCATCCCCCTCTTTCCCTGCGCACGCGTGCTCGATCTCCTCTAAAAACCACGCATTTAGATAGAGACCCGCGGTATCCCAAGCATTCATCCAGCGCGGACATAAAGGGAATTGGAAACTTCACCTAGTGTACTTCGGTGTACATCTGGACTTTGTCGATGCCTTTTTTCATCAGACGTTTAATCTAAGATGTGCCTCTAAAACACCGCCAGTTTAGTACTAAACGCGTTGTTTCCGCATGTGCGTGACGCGCACGCGCTTGACGGTCACTGTACACTACACGTTCGCCGCGCTAAATCGGGAGGTTTTGGTAAGGTACAGTGGGTGTGCAGTTGGTCTTATCGGTCATCGGCCAAGCGAAAGGCGTAAACCGTTATCTGAACGAGGTTGACGGCGGCGTGTGTGGAAGACAGGACGGACCTTGAGAAGCTTGAGCGGGGCGCCTGAATGAACGCGACGATAAGATGGGGTCTGTGGAAGAAGAGCGCGCGCTGTTGGGACGCGCAGAGAACAAGCCCTGTGTCCGCGATGGGTCAGAGCTGTGCGACTGCCCAGTGTGCGACGCGTACGTGCCGTTTAATTGGAGCGAGTGGCTGACGTTCTCGGGCGTGTCGTGGATTACAGCGGTCGCCTTTCTGGACCCGGGGAATCTGGAGTGTGATTTGCAGGTCGGCACGTTGTACGAGTATAAACTGGTGTGGGTGCTGGTATGGACAACCGCCATTGCGCTGTGGATGCAGGTCTTGGCCGCGAGGCTCGGACTCGTCACAGGAAAACATCTAGCAGAGCACTGCCGTGAGCAGTACTCGACCGCCCCGAGGATGGTGCTCTTCGTGATTTCGCAACTTGGCGTGGTGAGCTTTGATGTTGCCGAGGTAATTGGCACTGCCATGGCGCTGCGGATTCTGTTCAACATTCCTCTGCCGCTCGGTTGCTGCATTTCGGCGCTCGACACATTGCTCATCTTGCTGTTGCAGAAATGGGGCGCGAAAAAGGTCGAGGCGGTCATTGAGGCAGGACTGGCCGTGCTCGGTCTTTGTTTCGTGTTAGAGTTGTACCTTGCGCGCCCGTCAGTGCCAGGGATTGCGATCGGAGCCGTGGTGCCTTCAGTGCCAGACGGAAATGCTTGGTTCTTTCTAGTCAGTATCTTGGGCAGTGTGGTCATGGGCCACAACTTGTTTTTGCACTCTGGTCTAATTCTTACGCGACTCGGAAGCGACCACCACTTACAGACACGCAGCGAAATCAAGAAGAAGATTCGGTACGCCAGCCTTGAGTCATTCGTTGCCCTGGCGGTTTCTCTTGTGATCAACATTGCTGTCGTCGCTGTGGCAGCAGCCAAGTTGTTCCCACACAATGCTGAAGCCAGATTCGCAAATGTTGGGCTTCAGGACGCATCCGTCTTGTTGGGAGAGGTTTTGAGCAAATATCAGAATGTGGCACCCACAGCGTGGGCGATTGCCCTTTTGTGCTCTGGACATGCCGCAACGGTCACGGGTACGTACGCAAGCCAGCTCATCGTGGAGGGGTTTTTCGGGCTCAATCGCGGGAATACGAAGAGCTCGTGGATCGTCAATTTACTCACTCGGGGTACAGCAATTCTCCCTGCCTTGGGAGCCGCATTGTGGGCGGGCGAGGCATCCGCCGACAAGCTCATTGTGGCCACGCAGCTTGTGGTGTCCATTCAACTTCCGCTGGTCTCGATTCCGTTGCTTCGCTTCGCTGAGAGTCCAGCTATCATGGGGAGCTTTGCCTTGAAAGGTGCAGAACGGGTGCTCGGGTGGGCCATCGTGGCCATTTGCATCGCCGTGAATGTGGTGCTTGTTCTGCAAAGTTTGAATGACCTGGATGTCATGCAAACCATCCTGTCGTCAAAGCACGCGGATCTGGGACATAGACTTTTTGTGCAGAGTACGGTTATTGTTACGCTCATCGCATTCGTGGCGTATAGCAGGCTTGTGGTATACTTGATGCGCGCTGATGTTTATAAGGCAGAGGCCGCCACAGGTCACATTCGTCATATGAACGGTGGGGCTTGAGGAAAGCGCAGGGGACCTTAAACGCCTTTAGCGATATCATTCAGAACCAACCACCAGCACGCAGCTGGACTTGCCCGTGGAATAACCATCTTGCTCACTGCAGATCGCTTGCGGTTCGCACTCACAGCTTTTGATTCTGCGCCGAAGCGAGAAATGACTGCTGAGGAGACAGACGGGGAAGGTGAAATAGCCTAGCCGTGATGGGAGGTATATTCATTTTGCATTCTGCGTGCCACTATCCACAGATACGCGGGGACCACGCTCTAGCCTTCGTGGTGGGATTGCCGAGGTCCCATTACGAGTCTCTGAGAACCTTGACGCGCAGCCTCCACGAGTAGATTCTAATCCTCCACTAGGAAGCTTTTTGCTCCCTTCTTGCGCATGACGAGCAAGGCCTTAGGATCCTGTGAACAGAAAATCGGCCTACTTTTACCGTCCAAACATTGCAAGGAGTGTCGCGCCTGAAAGCAAGCGTTTTACGAGCTTTTCATCAGGTCCTTGTATGCATCGCGCTGCGCTAGCAGAGTCGCTACTAGCTCTTCCTGTTTTTTCTGCAACGAAACACTCTCATCTGCTGGATCGACTCCAGATCCAAAGCGCAACGCGGGGACAGAAGTCGGCGTGCGGGGACTCGACGCTAGACCGCGGGATGGGCGAAGTACACTACCGCTCATTGGCGGCGCGCGGGCCGCTTCCGCACGGTATCGCGTCTCAATCTGAGCTTCAAGATCCGCACATCGATGCTCGAGCTGTGCGATGCGCCTTTCGGCCTGATCCACCCGAATTTCGCCTTGCCGCGCAATTTCGACTGCATTCTCGCGTTCGCGCCTCATAGCTTGCAGCTGAATAGCCAGTCGAGACTCATTTCGAAGCGCAGCATCGTACTTGGACGACTGCTTTTCCAGCATCGACGCAGACGTTTCCAATTCTACCTGTACGAGTCGCAGCATTGATTCGGCGCTTGCTCGCTTCGCAGTTTCCCGTTCAAGAAGACTTTCAAGCTCATCCAACTCGGGCCTGCGACGCCGCAGGAACCCATCCTCGGCGTCTTCGTCTCTACGCCCGTCACGCGCTTCGGCCGGCGACTGGAGCGACTGTGCGGCGCCCTCCATTCGAGCACGCTTACGTGATGACAACGCCCTTGCCGAAAAGGGAATGCTCTCAAAGTCCGGTTGCTTGTCCATGGCCTCTTTCAGCTCCTTTTCTAGTCTCGCACACGTGGCCTCCGACTCGCTAATTGTTGCCTTGTACAATTCACAAAGTTCCTCCAATTGCCCTAGCTCACGTTTTGCGATCAGTTCGGCCTGTGACTTTGCATGCTTAAGGTCACTAAGCTGGACTTGTAGGGTAGAAGCTTCCTGCACGGCATGGTTCTTCTGCTTTTGCGCGTCGGTCAAATCGCGCTTCACACTCGCTAGCTCGTCTTCCAACACTTGCCGCTCGATGGCTTGTTTAGACTCGAGCATCTTTTCGCGAGCTGTGCTTTCTGTAAACTGTTCAAATAGTTTTGAGCGCTCGCTCTCGACAAACGCGAGCCTTCTTTCCAAGTCCTCCAGCCTAGGCTTCGCCTGTGCAAACTCACCAGCAGTCCGCACTGCCGCCAACGCTGCCTGTGACAGCGCGTGGTTGGCGTCCGCCTTGTAATGCAGTAACTCGACCAGCTGATTGGACACATCCTTCAACTGCGCAGACAACTTGATGTTTTCATCGTGCCGCTTATCGACCATTTCCCGCATTTGCTGCGCTTCGGTCTCGACCCGCTTCAACCGCTCCTGCGTCGCACTGAGCGCAGCGTTTGCCTGCTTCAGCTGCCTCCTATCCTCTTCATGCTGCTGCGCATTCTCACCCGACTCGAGCAACAACGCCTCCACCTTCTTTGCCTCATTCTCCGCTGCCTCTCTCAACTCGCTGTGGCGCTGCGCCTCCACCGTCGCCGCCACCACCGCGCGCTCGCTCGCGCGCTCGCGGATCGCAAACTGCAACCGCTCGACCCTGATGCGCTCGGCCACCGCATCCTCCAGCTCTCCAATCACATTGTCCATCTCGCCCACAATACCTCTCGCCGCGTGACGCACAACCGCGCGCGACACGCACACCGTTTGGCACGCACGCCAACTTTCGGTTTCTCGGTGGTTTCACAGAGAAACAAGCGCAGTTTTATATGAAAATCCGGAAACAGTGGACCACGGACGCGGGAACGCGCGAAGACGAGCGGTGGCGGCGACGCGTATGAGCTGCGCAACCGCGGCGTCGCGGCGTCGCGGCGTGGCTGCAAGCACGCGCATGGAAAGCGTCTGGGCCACAGAAATGCGTGCGTGCATCGCGCGCGGTGATGTGCGTGGTGTGAGAGAATGTATGAAGTATGAGCAGGCTGCCGAGCGCGACGTGGGACAGGACGCAGTCAGGATGGGCGTGTTTGAGGCGCTGTGGGACGCGGTGAGGCATGGGCGCGTTCGGATTCTGCGCGAGTTGGCGCGTCATGGCGTGGATTTAGACATGGTTGATCCGATGACGGGATGGACGTTGGTCATGCTTGCTGCTAAATTCGATCAAAAGGACTGCTTAGATGAGTTGCTGAGACATCGCCCGCTACTGGACGTGAAGAATGACAAGGGGCAGACGGCGCTCCATCTTGCGGCGAAGTGGGGCCGTAAAGAGTGTCTCCAATTACTGCTAGAGCACGGCGCTGCCATTGAATGTGCAGATCGATACGGTCGTTCGGCGGTAGTGCTAGCGTTAGAGAAGCAGCACGAGTCGTGCTTTCGATTGCTCATTGAGCATGTGGCGAGCGTGGAGATGAGGGACCAAGCCGGCAAGACACTCCTCGCGCTTGCCGCGGAAAGCGATCAGAAGACTTTCGTTCAGATTTTGCTCGAGCGTGGTGCGGATCTTGATGCGCGAGACCGTCAAGGGCGCACGCCACTAATGAATGCGGGTCTTTGGGGCTCGACGGAGTGTGTGAAGATCCTAATGGAGCACGGCGCTGATTTAGAAGAACGGACTACCTCTTCTGGCCATACAGCTTTGCTCGAAGCCGTGCCTGAAGGGCGTGATCCGTGCCTGCGTCTGTTGAAGCTTGGAGCGAGCGCGTGGGCCACAGATTCCACTGGTAGGACTGCGTTGCATATGCTGCTCTCCTACGATCTTTCAGCCGCAAGCATGCGTGACGCGTCTGATCTCATTCAACTTTTCACTCAGTACGGGCTGTCCGCGGACTTTGTCGATTCACGCGGTGAGACTCCGATGCATCTTGCCGTGACCGCATGGAGGAGTTCCGCGCACATGGCGCAACTCCTTTTGTCCTTTTTAGTCCGATGCGGTGCGAACATTAACACCGGTGCAGAACAGTTCGGATGTCCCACACCTTTGATGGTCTTTGCTCGAGCGCATCCGGAGAGTGCAGAGGAGTTTATTTTGAACCATCGTGCGCGAATATCTCACGATCACATGCGGCGACTCTTTCAAGATGTACTGCAAGTCTAGACAGGTGGTAGAAAAGCGAACCTCGCCAGAATGAAAGTCACACTGTTTCTGCGGCTAATCATAGACACGCACCCCTTGCAAACGGGCTTGGTGCCGGAATCCGCAGCGCTACAAGTGTGTCCATCCCACAGATGCGTCTCCGCTCAATCAGCTGCTGAAATGCTCGAAGCGTGCAAATCCGTGTCTTGCCTGTCTGTTTCGTACCTGGAAATTGGTTCATTCAGACACGGGTCTCAATTCCCGTTGTCCTCTTCAAGCAAACTGAGAGAATCAAATCCATCACCGCCATTTGCAGAATACTCGAACAGGAGACGCACGATATGGGCCTTGTTCACCCGACCGATATTTATAACGAGCAAGCCTTCAATGTCATACTCCACCCGTCCAAGATGCACTTCCTTTTCGTACTCCAAAACATTCAAGAGCTTCATAAACGCAGTTGGCTTCTCAATGTCGTTCACGTGCCGATTGACGTCCGAGCCGCCTCGGACAAGCAGCTCAAACAAATCCACCAGACACTGATTTGGACCGTCACTCATCTGAAAAGACTGCTTCAAAGTCAGGAGCAAGTCCAGAGCCGTATTCCCGTGTCCGTCACGTCGGTCCACAGCGACGCCGTGACTGATTAAAAGCTGAGCGACGACGAGGCTCTCCCATGCCCGGCTGAAGCACCATTCCTTCAAAGCAAGCTTGTGCAAAGCTGTCATTCCGTCCTTTGCTTCTGCATTTCCATCGGCACCATATTTCAACAAAGAACGAACGCACCTCGAGCGGGCTTTCTGCGCTGCGAGGTGGAGGGCAGTCACCCCGAAGCGGTCAGTCATGTCGACGCGGGCGCTGTGCTCGAGCAGGAAATTCACAGCTGAATCAAGCCCATTCCAAACAGCATACATCAACGCAGTCCAGCCATAATCCGTAGTGGCGTTTACATCCGCTCCGTGCTCGATCAGAAGCCGGGCGCAGGACCCAAGTCCCTTTTCGGCAGCTTTTATCAAGGCTGTCCATCCCGCATCTCCCTTCACATTTACATCTGCGCCATGCTGCAACAACACGCGAACGCAGGCGTCACAACCCTTTGCAGCAGCATGAATCAAAGGCGTCCTGCTGTCGTCGTCAGCAACATTCACATCCGCCCCACACTCAATGAGCGTGCGAACGCACTCTCCATCGCCAAAGTCGGTGGCAAAGATCAAGGCGGTTTTCCCCGAGAAGTCAGCAATATTCACGTCTGCGCCGTGCTCAATCAGGAGACGCATGCATGAGTTTTGCCGTGTCCGAGCAGCAGCCATCAGTGGGGTTCGCCCCCACCACTGATCCCCTGCGTCCACATTTGCGCCATATTTGATCAGAAGACGAAGGCAGGCAAGGTTCCCGTCTGCTGCCGCTAAAAAGGCCGGAGTTCTACCCGGAACACCTCCCTCTTCAATCGGGTACCCACGTTGCAACAGACGCTCCACCTCGGCCTCATTTCCTGTTTCCACCGCGACGCACAGGAGAGATTCACCACCCGTAGACATGCTGAAGGCAAACGTGTTTTACCTTCCGGCTCAATGTGCGAGATCAGCGATCTTCTTGATGGTGCATGGACTGCAACATACAGAAACTGAGCAGACTGAATGCGCGTCCAAACTTCCTGTTTCCCGACCCGCCCGATTGAACACGCTCCCCGCGCAAAATTGTTCTGCACTTTAGGTCTCCCTAACAACCCCGACGTACAACTCGTGCTGCGTATGTTCGACGCTTCTGACCTGGTCCGAGCATCCAGCCTTGAACATCTCGCACAAACACTGTCCCGACTCCCTACCTTCGCTCGTCTTCCCTCCACAGCGTGACATCCTGAGATTCGATTTGCGCCGAGGTACGCGTGGCACTCGTGCTGTGTGATCTCGGCCATTGCGGATGAAGGCGAGCAAGGGTGCGCCGCGAGCGGGATGGGGCGCATGTGCAGGCGAGCCTCTGCTTTGTGTCGCAGCTAAATATGGGTGCGACAGCGACGTGAAGCTACTGCTACATGTCGGTTGCCCCGTGGACGAAGCCAATGGCGACGGGTTGTCGCCGACAGCGCTAGCAGCCTTGCAAGGCAGCGTCGCGTGCCTTCGTGTTCTGATTGAGCATGGAGGGGACGTCAACGCCCGCTGTCCGTACAGAAGAACGGCTCTCATCTATGCCGCAAGACATGGCAATGGCGCATGTGTTTGCTTGCTGATCGAACATGGAGCGCACGTGGACGATGCAGATTGCTTCGGGAAAACAGCATTAATGCATGCTGCTGCGTATGGACAGAGCACGTGTCTCTCTCACCTCGTGAAGTTTGGGGCTTCCGTGAATATCGGGGATTCAATACACGGCGAGACGGCCTTGATGAGTGCTGCGTCGTATGGGAACCACGTCTGCGTGAGTTTGTTGATCCAGCATGGCGCGGATGTGAACTCGGTGACTGGAAGGGGGAGGACGGCTTTAATGAGCGCTGCTCGAAAAGGACACGATTCGTGTCTGAGTTTGCTCATGGAGCATGACGCAAATGTGAACGCGGCGGACGAGCAAGGCCAAACAGCTTTGATGATGGCGGCCGAGTTTGGCCATGACGAGTGTGTCCGACTTTTGATCGAGCATGGTGCAATGGTACACGCGACGACTGCTTTAGGGCGGACGCCGTTGGGTGCTGCTGCTTCAAATGGGCACACCACGTGCGTGTGCCGGCTCGTCGATCACGGCGCGGATGTGAATGCGTCGGAAGGCGCGTGCGGAACGACATCGCTAATGCATGCTACTCGGAGCGGACACCTAGAATGCGTGCACGTTCTCTTGGAACATGGAGCATGGGTCAATAAGATCGATAGTCGGGGCGAGAATGCTCTTTTTTACGCCGTATCGGCGTCTGAGGACGCTGAAAGTGCTGGTGTTTGGCGGAATGAATGCATTGGTCTGCTGCTGAAAAAAGGCGCGGACGCGTCTGCTGTCACGAGGCGGGGCGAAACGGCTTTGCACAAATTTATTGGTGCTTTTGCGGCACAGGGCAGTGTCCGCGATTGGAAGAGTTTGCGTTGTGCGTACTTGCTGATCCGCGCCGGCGTTCCCGCTGATCAACCTGACGAAAGTGGAGACACGCCGCTGGACTACCTGCTCTTGAGCAGATGGCATCGATGGGGGCAAGAGGATCGTACGCCGTGGCAAGTTGTAGATATGATTGAGTTGCTCATCAATTGTGATGCAGATATCAATCGTCACGCAGATGTCCCTGAGAAACAAACGGTAATCATGAAACTATTTAGTCCTTTCGAGAACGCACTGCCGCGGATGCGGCACTTCGAAGTGGACCAGACTTCTGGGTCGTTGCGGAAACATGCGGATATTGAAGGGCTCCTGATAAAGTTGGCGGGTCGCTTGAGCCACGCGCACATCATACGTCTCCTGACCAAGCCCGCGGAGCTTGACAGCGGCCTTGTGTAAATATAGCCAGACCTCGACGCGGATTCCCATACCTCGCATCGGTGGGCAATCGGCAGGGAAATTGACCGGCGATTTACCAAACTTGTGGGAACGGACCGTCGTCTGTACAATGATCAGAAAGGAGCGCGGCTAACATCCGTGTTCAAATAAAACATAGACCGAACCATTTTTGAGATCACGGAAATATTCCGGGTCAAGGCAAGGTGCTCAGCCCCGTAAAGCAGATGTTCGCTTCAAAGAAAGTCTGCCATGTGCGTTTGTTCCTTGCCTGAGTACAATATTAACACCGTGATAACCTTTTTTCAGCCATCGGCACAAGAACGTCAGGCGCCCTATCAAGGACCTGCTCTGTATTTGACCGCAACGTAACCTGATACTTCACGAAGAAGATTACAGATCCGCAGATGCCTACACGAGGGGGGGAACATGCAGCGATATCTCGGATCGCTCCGGTGCCCACTCCTAGCGACGCCTTGATGCAAAATTAGTTTGAACTCGAGAGACTGGCAAGAAAGGACCGCCTCATCTCTTGTAGAACCAGCGATGCAGGCACGGACGTTGTACCTGAACTCCATCGCGATTGCAATGCTGCGTCAGAAGCCAGCGAATATGCCTGACTGTGACTAAACATTTCAAAAGCTGCCACTGTTCAGCATCACAGCTCTTGCGGCGGCTCATCAACGAAGAAATCCTGAAGTGCCTTGTCATTGGCCGTCGCTAAAAGCTTCTCGTACTCGGCCCACTTCTTACCGTGTATTTTGTTCATGTGCATACGCACATTTGACACGTAAAATTTGTCTGGTTGAAACTCTTCGACATCAGCGCGTCGACGCTTTCCTCTCGCCGCCTTTGGAGGAGCCGACGGGTCATCCGATGAAGGCGTAATAATCGGGTCCCGTCCGAACGATTCGCAAAAGCGACACACCACGGCGACGGGTTCACCCGTCTCGCGGTGCGCCCTGACTCGCAAACCAAAACGGATCGCGTGCTGCCATTGAAACGTGTAATTTCTTCTTGGGCCTTTCGACGGCTCCTTGAGCGCCTTTTCTTGCACGTGTGACGGCACCTTGAAAAATTGGTTGATCTGGTCTTCATTTCCGGCCCGGCACACCGCGTCGTACTCTGCCCATTTCTTGGGATGCTGCTTGTGCATGTGCGCAGATACGTTTGAGATATAAAATTTGTTTGCCTTGAACTCTTCCGGACTTGTTTTGCGGCGCTTCATACTTGCCTTGAGGATTTCGTCCGCCTCTACAGAAGATCCTTCTACCACCTGCGGCTCGCGACCAAAGGTTTCGCAAAACCGGCATACGACCAGTTCTGGTTCCGATGAGCCATTTTCGTTTTCTTTCAAGCGGAGGCCGTACTTCTTGCAGTGTTGCAATTGGAATGTGTAGCTCCTCGCTCGCGGCATTTCCGCGTTGCCGCTGCTCTTCACGGGCGTGTAGTGTGTGTGCACGTCCTGCGGATGCGCGACGTCTCTGTCCGGAAGAGTCATGCCTTCGACCTCCCCGATTCCGTCCTGCGCTGCCGCTGCCTCCACGGCGGCTTCCAGCACGGCCTCTGCGGCCTCCTCGCCGCTTGGCACCCCCACTTGATGATGCGAGCCCAGCGGCGCCGGCTCCTCCTCCACCTCGTGCGCCATCATCCCATCCACTCCCAGCCCTTCTGCGCCCGAGCCGCCTTGCGGCGTGACCAGATGCTCTTCTTCGTGTGCGCGCGACAGTGCGCCTTTCATGTTTCTCGGCGGCATTCTGTCACCGCCCAGCTGCAGCATACCAGAGACGCTCGCCGGCTGCGCTTCTGCAGCGCGCGCACAGGCTCACCAGCGCGACGACCTCTTCCGCGTGTCAACCCACACGCACGCCGGGGCAGCGCGGAGGCGCGGCACAATCACACACAATCACACAACGGCGCACCGTCGCGGGCCGAGCGCAGGATGTCCGTGTGCGTGTGTTCTCACTCGACCCCCCCACCCCCCAACCACCAACCACGTGCCACACTCACTCACCAACGCGCATCACTTGGACATCCCTTTCACCAGCGCGCCAAAAAAAAAAACCAAACCAACCCGCTACGCCCCCATAACACAACGAGCGTCGTTTTGTAGTAAAAACCGAGCGCCGAATCGCAAGTCACCGATTCGCGTTCGCGCGACGCGTCGGTCTAACAGAATCGCCCCGTTTGACGCATTTTCGACGCAGCCGCGCCGTTTGCATTACAGACCAATGCGCCATTGCCATCTCAGAACCAGCGCCCCGCACGCCAGAGGCACACAGAAGAACCCATAGTAAATCGCACGCGTTTGTATAGAAACAGAAAGGTGGACATGGCTCGAGTTACTGGAGGTACAGTGCGGGCGCCTTGAGCAGTGTGTTGGGCGGCACGTGCTGGTGGTGAGTTGACTGCAAATGGGTGTGTCTCCAAGACCCGCCTTCAGGACAGACGTTTGGACTCGACTGTTCGGCACTGCGCATGGCCACAACGATATCGAGGGCACTTCGTCTAGCTCTTCCTCATTTTGGCCATTCGTCAAGAGCTCAAAGTCGATCAACCCTGCGCGCGGGGTGCGCGGACATGAAGATTTATCTGCGCTAGAGCGCGACATGCACGAGACGCGGGCTCGCGCTGTTGCCTGCGAGTGGCTAGGATAGTGCTACGGCTCTTGGCTTTCGATGCTGTTTTCCTGTCCAGTATCCCGCGAACGTCGCCGCCGGTGAAATGTGGACGCGCTCCGACTGCGCGGCGTCACGACCAGTTCCAGCTCGTCGGCAAAGGTCTGCATCGAATCGTGGCGCACAAGTGCCTGCGCGAGGTCTCCACGACCGGCACTTACTAGTTCCGCTCGAGTCGGCATGCGAACGCGACGCGCAAACCGGGTGCTGTCATGGCCAGCGCCACCGCTCCCCACCTCCTCTACCGAAAGCAGCGTGGCATGCTCCGAGACAAACTGTTTGAGCTCACGCACCACCGCGGCGCGATCAGCCCAATACCCCTTTCTCGCTCGGAAGGTCTCGCGGCCCAGCTGCTGAGCTACCGTGTGCCGCCCTCCATGCATCCGAATCGCCTTGTGCAGCCCAGGCGGGCCCAGGGACGCTACCATGCTCATGGTTGGCATGGCATTGCCAAGCTCGTATTCATCACAGAGCAGCGTCACGTGCTCTGCGACAGTATTGAAGTCCGTCCAATATCCTTTCTTCTTGTAGCGCGTGCGCAAGTTGAGCTTCTTGGCCACTGCATCCATGCCGCCATGCTTCTGAATGGCACGAATGAGGTCTGAGCGATTCGCCAGCTCCAGTTCACGAGCGGTGGGAAGATTCCACTGCTCACGCTCGGCACACAAAGACGGCTCATCGAGCGCCTCCATGCTCGGGTGCTGCTCCCGAACAAATGCTTCAATTTCGCGCCTTAGGTTCTCGAAGCTGCGCCAGAAATTGTGAGGCTTCATTCTGCCACGCTTGAGCTGAACGGCATAAGTCAAGTAGAGTGAGCGTGGATGCAGAATGCTCGTCATTGTTAGTTCTGCCTGTTCGGCAACGACTTGCAGACCGCCGTGGCGGCGAATGGCACCCGCGAGGTCCGCGCGGTGGTTCTGGCGCAACTCTTTCATTGTCGGCATTCGGCGACCAAGTCCGCGCTCCTGCACGTAAACGTCTAGTTCGGCCAAAATGTTCTTGATGTCTGTCCAGTAACCTCTGGGCTTTGCAAACTTTCGCGAAGACATTACCACACGCGCGCAGCGCAGAACTCGCTTGCTGCCATTCCATGGTCGTGATGCAATCGTTCGCGCGCCGTTCCCAGCGCCTGTCTTGTCATGTCGCGAGCGACCCTGATTGTGAGATCGCGCGCACACACGAACCACATATACTCCTCCTGTGCATCTTTGCTGCTGCGCCGCGCGCGCTCTCCATCCACATGCACTCGCTGCTCCTGCCACGAACGCAGTCGGCCATCCCTCCATATCCACCGCGACTACCCGAGCAAACCTCCCCAACCTCCGGTCCACTTGCACACACGCTGGCAGGCGTCCCGCTTTCTGCAATTGTCCATTCCATTGCAATGCGACAGAAACTTCGGTGATTAAAATCTAATGCGAGCTGCACGTCAGTAATGACAATGCAATTTGGCATTCGCTTAAGAAATGACAATACAATGCGACATCAACGCCAGTAATTACAATGTAATGCGAGATGCATTTCAGAAAAAACAATACAGTGCGGCATCTGCTTTAGTGATTACATTAAAATGCCTCATTCAACTCAATAATTACATTGCAATGCAACATTCAATTTTGTGATTACGTTGCAATGCGACATTCAGTTTGATAATTACATTGCAATGCGGAATTAATGTACGCGAGAACGAGGTTTGCTCGGCAACGTGGCGTGAGGGAGTCGCTAGGTGGAAGCGGAGGAAGATGATGGGGCGTGGTAAGAGGTGGACGGAATGGGAGACGCAGTGATGTGTTTCGTGAGCGCCGGACGGCCGCTCGCCGTCCAACGCGCGGCAGCGTGGCGCGGAGAATATGGAGCTAGCTGCTGCGAGTATGCGCGACGTATCACACGGACGCCCGCGGGTCGGAGCGCCGCCGCGCACTCGGCGGCGACACGCTCAAGGAGCTCGACGGCGACGGTGACCATGTCTCTCTCTGGCGGGCTTCTGGGCGTTGGGCCAATGGAATTAGCGGTCGTCTTTGCAGTCGGGTGGATCGTGCTGGGGCCCAGCGAGCTGGTTAGTTTAGCGAGACAGCTCGGCAAGTTTATTGGCGGGCTCAAGGGCACGGTCGAGAATGTGCGAACCAATGTTACTCAGCTCCTGGAGTCAGAGAATATGGTTGAGACTCTATCTGAAACAATGCGCACCATGCAAGAACCCATCAAGGAAATCCAGAGAGAATCATTGACCTTCCAGGAGCAGATTATGCGCATGAACGACCCCGCCCAGGTTGCGCCCAGAGAACGTCAGACGGAGTCCACCGCCAAGACCTTCAATTCTGCCGATGAAAACACCTTGAAGGATGCAGACTTTGGCAACGAAAAAGGCGACGTGAAAGATGATTTACACCGCGTGCCGGCCATGACGTCCGCGCCACCACCGCCCAAGCCGGTACTGAAAGACTTGGAGCCCGCTGCCAAGGAAAACGATTTGGCAGAAACTCCCGCACCAATCACCCATCAGGCTCAAGACACGGAACTCGAACTTTCAGAAGATCTTGATCTGGACGAGCTTGAACGCCGGTACCAGCTACGAAAGCGTCAAATTCTTGCCGAAGCTGCTAGGACGGCGCGCTCGACGGATTCAAAGTAGAAAGGTTGCAGCAGAACCGATTTCGTCCGCGCGCAAAATTTACGATTAAAGGATTGGGAGAGAGCGATGAAGGCGGCATTTGCGAACTCGGCATGCGCAGCACGTCGTTCGGCCAAACTTCGGTCAGCGACCGTACAATGCTGCACTGTTGCTCCTGCGTCATCCGAACCGGAGCCGGGCCAGGATGAGCTGCCAATTCTAAGCGCACTCCGTGCCGAATCAAAACGCGTGCGTGCGGCCTTTTTCTGCCCAGGACACCGCCTGGGTGTGGGCATCGCCGCGCCTTTCAAGGAAGCGCTTCGCGGGCATGGAGGCATGCAGCTGGATCTGCCTGAACTGCCAGATTTCGATAATTTATTTGAACCTTACGGCCCCATCGCGCGCGCCGAGTCGCTCGCCACAAAGCTGTTCTGTCGCGATGCGCGCGACGGAGAGGCTTATCGTACCTTCTTTCTCGTGAATGGCTCGACCAGCGGAGTGCTCGCGAGTCTGCTCGCGTTGCCTCGTTTGGCGAACGGGAGAAGGAACGTGGTGATGCTGCCGAGAAATGCGCATCAGAGCGTAATCTACGGCTGTGTGTTGGCGGGCGTGGAGCCATGGTTTATTGAGCCAGAGTATGATGGAGTGTTGGACGTACTCCACGGATTTACGCCGCAGAAAGTACGCGGAGCGCTTCTCGCTCAACCGGATCGAGCCAAGAATGTCGCCGCCATTCTGGTAGTGTCGCCGACATATTATGGTGTCGGCAGTGACCTGGATGAACTGCGTATGATTGCAGATGAAATGGACGCGCTCTTGATTGTCGATGAGGCGCACGGAGCGCACCTGCCCTTCTTCGGGCCAGAGGAACGCAGGACGAAGAACACGAGTCTACCACGCAGCGCCGTGTCATGTGGCGCCGATATGATTATCCAGAGCACACACAAGACACTGAGTTCCATGTCGCAAACCGCCATGTTGCATGCACGTGTCAAGCTCGAGCAACCGCTAGCCGCGAGCTTGCGCATGGTTCAGTCCAGCAGCCCGAATGCGCTGTTGCTGGCCTCGCTCGATGCAGCGCGTTGGAAAATGGCCAACAAAGCGCCGCTGGGTCTCATCGATGCACTACACTTGGCAGAACAGGCTCGCCAGCGGCTGGAATCGATCAAGGGTGTATCAGTCTTAAGGCGGCCAAGTCAGTTCCCGTACATGGACACCCTGCGCGTGACCGTCTGCCTGCACGATGCTCCGATTGATGGGTTTGAACTTGACGAAATGCTCATTGAGCGCGGAGTGTACGCAGAGCTTCCCACCATGAATGCGATGCTGTTCATCGTTACTGACGCCACGACTCAGCAGGATATTGACATCTTGGTGGACGGCGTGGAAAACGCCATGGCAGAGGCCTTTTCGGCCAAGTTGACTGATTCTCCGAGCACCAAATCGGATAGCATTCCTCTACCGCCGCAGTCGGCGTTTGGTGAGCTCGCGATGCTTCCACGCGAAGCCTTTCTTGGGCCTTCGGAGGGTACCCCGCTCGTTGCGAGCGCAGGTAGAGTAAGCTCGGCAACGGTGTGCCCGTATCCGCCAGGTATTCCCGTGCTACTTCCGGGCGAACGGATCACCGCAGACTGCATTCAGTATTTGGAAGCAATTGTGGAACGCGGCGGCACCATCACGGGCCTTTCTGACGGCCAGGTGCAGGTTGTTGCGTTGGCTGCCTCTACGTAGCAGGAAAGGTCGGCAGCGATGGGCATGAGGGCGGTGGGCTGTCGAAATGCTTTCTCTAGAGTTCCGTTTCCGCGAAAATGCTTTTGGCAACGCTCCCATATGCTGTGGCAAGGTCTGTATGGGAAAAGATTTATTCGATGGCTAAAAATGCTGGGTGTCGAAAGGGATATACATGACCATACCCGGTAACAGATCCTGAACACGTTTTCATGTATCTCCGAGACGCACATGAGACCGTTGGACTTGCGCATGATCCGTGGTTTTCGCTTGCGAACGGGTGGAGCTTGATCTGAAGCCCAGGGAACTGCGAACTTTGATTTTTTTTTCAACGATGCTTTACAGATTTTGCGTAGGATATGCCTTGAGGAAGTTATGCCTCGTTGACCGCCGCAATCGCACAATCCGTGTTTGCATAACCTCGCGGGGCTAAGGCTCGGAAAGTCTGTCATCAAGATCGCGCGACAATAGTCAAATTGTCCTGAATACAGGTCTCCTTCTTGCAGAGAACATGGACAGTAGGCACATTCCCGTCAATAAAACTCATGCTACCTCGTCGTCCTCCTGAAAGACGAAAAGAAAATGCATGAAGTCTGCATCACTTGTAGACGCGACAGATTTCTCACGCAGTAGAAAGCGCGAAATCTCCCTCATCTCAGGCTCCGGCGAGGTTTTTCAAACTCCTTCGTGAGGCGGGCAAAGGGTCAGAGACTCGCCCATTCGCGTGAAGAAGCAAAGCGTGGCCATGGTTAGGAATACTGTTACAGCACGCACGCGGCATAGTACCTGACTCTACTCCTTGTCATCGCCCTTCTGGCTGCTTCTCCGTTACTGGCGGCAGCGTCGTCACTATCCGGTCCCTTTTGCTGGGTCCGGACGGCATGTAAGCATCTAGGGGGAGACGTACAGCGTCAAGCTTTGAAACATCGACTCCCCATGCCAAATCGGTCTCCGTGAATGCAGATCCAGCAGTTAGAGCCCGTCGTGCTATGCGCTGCGCATCGAGGCGTAGCTTTTCGGCGGTGGTGATCAGAGCCGATTCCTTTCGATAGACCTTTTTCATGTAATCGACCCATTGTTTTAGCCGATTCGTTTGCTTCGAGATCATCAATGACTGCCATTCCAAAAACGCATTCTGGGAACCATCATGGTCTTTCATTGCCTGGGCAACTGCTGCGCGCCGAGCGTCGACGTCCACCACCAATGAGGGCGAAGGTGGTGGCGTTTCGAATTCTTCCGAGTTTGCACTCACTGTACTTGCATCGCTGGAAGAATGATCTT
This sequence comes from Porphyridium purpureum, assembly GCA_008690995.1. Lineage (NCBI taxonomy): Eukaryota > Rhodophyta > Bangiophyceae > Porphyridiales > Porphyridiaceae > Porphyridium > Porphyridium purpureum. The sequence continues at coordinate 923,490 of VRMN01000002.1, read as the reverse complement.
GCTTCGCATCAACAGGCTCTTCTTCTTCATCAGATGTGTCGACATTACGGCGGCGCGAAACTATCACGGTTTCCTTTCGACCGCGCAATCTCTTGGGACGGGGCTGACTCTGCTGCTCGGGCGGTGACATGCGCCTTCCAGTACCAATTCTACCGCCACGCATGATTTCTTTCAATCTCAGTGACGCATTGCGAGCCGAACGCTCCGGCTTTTTCGGAAAATCCTGCGCCTTTACAGCACGCTTTGCAGTGGTCTTTGCTTCCTCATCACTAAACTCAAAGTCGCCAGCATCTTCATCTTGCCCGCCTGAAGCTTCGTCAACTTGTTCCTTGTCTTCGTCTTCGTCTTCGTCGTCATCAACTTCCTCTTCCTCCTCATCCTCTTGCTCTCCGTCTCCATCTTCGTCCTCATCCTCCTCTACGTCCGCTTCCTCGTCCTCGTCCTCATCCTCGTCTCCGTCCACGTCCACGTCCACGCCACCCTCTTCATCAGCGTTGTCGTCTCCACTGACACTCGACCCGCCCTCACTCGAACCACTCGTCTCGGTCGCCGAGCGAGATTCATCATCCTGCACGGATGTAGCCTTCGCGTGGGCCTGGCCCTGCTTCTCGGAATTCTCAGAATTATCCGAGTTCGTCTTGTCGCCTTCCTCGTCCTCGTCGTCCTCCTCCTCTTCGTCTTCCTCACTGTCTTCATCTTCCCCATCCGAGCCCGCACTTAACTGCTCACGTTCCTTGCCTGCCTCTTCCTCACGCTTCGAATGCTCATCTTGGTCCTCGCACCCGTCGTCGCTATCATCGGGATCAATGTGCACAGCAACGGGATTCGCACGCGCACGCGAGCTATCTTTAAGCGAAGCGTCCTTGTCATGTCTGCTTCTCTTCTCCCGAAGCCGCTGTCCAGGTCTGTGGCCGTCGCTGTCGTCAGCTCTGTGCTCATCATCGTCATCCCCACGGCCGCGCTTCATCGTGATCGCATCAAGGCACCGGCTCAAGAGATGACGAGGCAGACGAAACGAGTCACAATGCCACACCAAAGCATGCGCTAGACGTTCGCACGACTGTCTTATCCCTTGCGCGAAAGCCTTGTTCGCTTCAATTCCTAAACCGATCTCCAAGTTTGGACCAGGTAGCAAGGTAGAATGAAGGATCTTGTGCTTGAGGGGCTACTGCTGGCATTTCGGCATGTGCTGCGCGCGCCAAAAATACGGCTGCGCGGGCCGTCCTCGGAGGAAGGGACGGCGTGGTGGCGACCGTCCTCGTTGACCGTGCTGCTGCTCCTCCTCTTGTCGTTTTACATCGTGCAGTCTGGCACGATCTACAACATTCTGGAAAAGCCGCCCAGCGTGACGATGGAGATGGATCCCGCAACCGGTCTTCAGCGACCACAGGCCGTGATGAAGCGGTACGGTGCGCAGACCATTACGGAAGGTATGACGGGCGGATTGTTCTACATGCTCGGGACACTAGGAGTCATCCTGATCGACCAGGCGCCCAGTTTGGGTAGCAAGATGGGATTCAGCCGTAACATGCAGCTGGTTGCCATCGGGACTGGGGCAGTGCTCTTTTTGGGCTGCTACAAGATGATCAATGTTTTCGTATCGATCAAGCTGCCAAACTATCTGATATATACCTGAAGTATACCTGAAGCTTTGTTCGGATCGTTTTTCGTGTTTACCCTGGCCGCAAAGCAACCGGACCCTAAGATGCGCAAGTCATAGAAGTCCTTCTGAGCAGATTCGCAGCGGCCCCTTACGTGCATACTAGTACAGGATTCCAGCCCAGCACGATATCGCGCCTCGAATCGGAGACGTTAAAAGGATCGTCGCCTGACGGAGCGGGATTTTCTTCCGTCAGCCTTAGAATTTGGACCCATTTCACTTGCGGGCACTTCAGCACCCAGAGCGCGAGAAGAGACTGACAAGGTCTGAAAGGCCACAATGACCAGAATCGGAGTCAGATCCACTCCAGTTAATGCGGCCGCCCTGCGAAGGGCTGGGACGGCAATCTTGCAGCTCTCAAACACCGGATCACAGATAAGGTACAACGGGCGCAGCTGCATCTTCAACTGCGAGCGCACGCTGTCGGGGAACGAAGCCACCAGCACACGCCCAATACACGCTGTCACGAACCAGCGCGACGCCGTCGAGTACAGCGACAAAATCGCACCTGCCGTCCCCGCTGAAACCTGATCCAGCGGGGAGTCAACAGATGTTAGAACTGCCATGAACTCAAGCCGCAGCCGAAGCCAACGCCACGCGCGAAGTCTAGTCTTTCTTCTGCGCTTCTACCCCAACGCGCGTTCCCACTTCCACCGCTCAGAAGGAAACGAAAATTACGAAAACGGTTCAAACCGTTTACCATTAAGATAAGTCGCGCAGTTGACGCGTCAAGGCGCGTTTCTCCGAGGACCTGCTTGATGCTGTCTTGCTCGGTTTCTTCGGCCCATGCTTCCGCGATTTGCTCGACACAGACTGCGCCGTGGCTTCGGTCATACCTTGCGCCTTTGGGACAGCCTTGCGCAAAAAAGGCAGCGTGAAGAGCACGGTCTCGGATTTGGTACCTGGCACCCGCACAAGATCATACCCTCGCTCGTTGCAAGACACCGATGACGTGGCGTGATGCCGGATTTTGGCTTGTCGGAAAAAATCCATCATGCGCTCCCGTGCCGATTTCAGATCTGTGACGATCCGTTCCGGATAGTTCAAGCCTTCGCGGCTCGATGCTAGCCACGGCGCATGCAGATGCTCATTCGGTAAGTGAGCAAGTTCGGGTATCCATCGGCGCACATACGCACCAGTCGGGTCCACAAATCGACTGTCTGATACAGGATCGAGAGAAAAATTCCACGAGTCCACGCCTACGCCGGCTGCATTGCGCCACATCATGGTGTTGATCGCAACGTCTGCATCGACAAGCGCATTGTGGAAATGACGCAGGCCTACATGCCAATGCACGCCCAGTATATGTACCAAAAAGCTCGCCGCAATCATTCGAACGTTTTGCGACATCCACCCGGTTTCCCAGAGCTCACGCATGGCGGCGTCGACTAAGGGGTAGCCCGTTTGCCCTCGGATCCATGCGTCTGCTTGCTCTTTTGTACCTGGCCAAGTCTGCTCGCGGTACTGCGGACGAATGGGTTCCAAAGGATCCGAAAACAAGGCTAATTGAAAGTACGCCAGGTCGCGCCAGTACAGCCTCCGCGACAGGATTGGAGCACGATGGCGCACATTGGCTTTTTCAAACGCATTCTGCACCGTGCGAGGAGACAGTTCCCCACACCTCAAACGCATACTCAGCTTAGATACGGCACCAGTCATATCTGCGCGTGATTTGCTTCGTTCGTATGCCGAAAGTCCGCCATTATCGATAAATTCTCGCAACGCTTTCTGTGCCGTTTGCTCTCCGGGTTCCCAATATTGCATGACTTTGGTCCCCCAACGCCGCAAAGGAGTATGTAATATTCGCTCGCTCTGTTCCTTCAAAGTATGAATCTCAAGCGCTGAGAAAGAGTGGATTGGTGGAACCAAGGCGGCGTGATGTGACGATGGTGTGCTTGACTCTGCAAGTCGTTTGAACCATGTCAGCGTACCCCAGTGCGCGAATTTTCTATTCTTGTCCGATTCTTCAATATCTTGCTGGTGTGTTGTTCGTCTTGTCTGGCGTTGCTGCGCCGTCGCAATGCGAGCAGGGTCGAACAAGAGGTCACCCATGCACCGGTGCACTATGATGCCTTGTCGACTCAACGCAGCAATCGTCCGCTCATCCTGCTGAGCACAGCCATGTTCATATCGCGCATTGAAAAAAACAGCGGTGCTCTTTGCTGAATCGCAAACTGCTTTCAATACAGCCGCCACCGTCTGGTCACCGCGTTGCACCACATGGAGTCCAGCGCCACCAAGTTCCTTTAACCGGCGGCTGAAGGATTGAAGACTACTCTGCAAGTAAACTGAATGCGCAGTATGCGCAAAGGGATCACGGCATGACCGCGAAGTCGCGGCAAACACGTCGGGCAGCTCGTCCTGGTCATCACCGACAATGAACAATGGCACGACGAGGTCATACTTATGCTCGGCGACCGCTGCATACAGAGCAGGATTATCGTCTAGTCTCAAATCGCGCCTGAACCAGACCACGCAAACCTTCTTCGGCGCGGCAACTGACGTGGCGACCCCGTCTGTCGGTACCGCTGCTTCTCGTGAAGGCGACAAGGACACGCGGGTCTGGAGGGCACGCGCAAATCGAGTGGGCGCAAAAGCAGTGCGTCGATACCTGCGTGTTCTGTCGCAGCATTTCGGCGGACAGAGAGACCCAGGTGATCGTAACCCAGTCTGTGCAACCCATCCCAGTATCGCCATGCCGTGCAAACTTGAGCGCCGCATCAGTCGACAACGCACGCAGAACCGTGGAGCTTGCGGATACACTAAATTGATGTGCGGCTAGTGGCGCTGCCCGTTGAGTCAGGGAATCATTTTCAACATTGGAGACTTCGTTCCGGACGTTGCTCGACAAGTGGAGACGCAGGTCACCCGTTTGCTACGCAACGCGTCTACCATGTCGACGCACACGTGTGCAACGTAAACACGGCCGCGGGTACAAATGGTGGAGACTGGATGGGTTCAAACAGGAGATCGCTTTGGATTGGAGACTGGTCGAATGTGCACAAGGACAATGCGTCCAGGCAACAGGATGATGGCAACGGAGGGTGTCTCAACTGCAACTTGTTCCATAGCCCATTCATCACGCTGCCACTCGATGCAGGAGCATCGGAACAGTCCGTCACTTCGGCGCTGTACGAATCAAGTCGGCACGGACGAAAGAAAATCAGTGGCAGAAACCCGTCGAGAATCAATAATATCGAAGCGACCATTCTCTCGAACCGGCCAGTAATCAAGACTTGTGTTTTTAGAGTCGAAAGCAGAGCGATCGCACGATGCATCCGAGAGACGAGCAAGGTCCTTTCGTGGCTGCGCCAAGTGCTCGCTCGCCACACGGTGGCTGCGACAAGTTGAGCAGATTCCATAGCCCGTGATTGCGTTAAGACCCTGCGGCTGCAGAAGATGTCTGGCTTCTGGGAAGGTGAAAGACGATGAAACTTCGCGAAGAAGCCAGCAGACCATTTGTGCTCGAGTAACGAGGCGGTATGAGCCTTCTGGGGCAGCTTGATCAACATGTAGAACGTCACGTCGCCGAGCCTGACTTCATAGCCATCAATCGTCTCAGTGTGCACGAAGTACGCGCCTTTCCGGTCAACTGGCCAACTTTGCTGTCCCAAAGTTCGACCTTTGCAAGAGGTCGAGCGACGTGGCCAGTTTCTGTGCCGATATCGATTGCGCAGCTTGTCGGATTTGACTTTATTTTCCTGAAAAACGACAGAATCCTTTCATCCATCGAGGTGGGATTTTGCGGTCGATAAGCAGCGTACGCGGGGCCCTGCCTCGTGAACGAGTCAAGAGTGCTCCTTGTACATTCAACGGGAGCCACTTTGTCCGTGATCTTATCCGAACTTTTAAAGTACGTGACGAGGCATTGGCATCTCAAGTGGGGCCCGGGGAACGACTGGCTTCAAGAATAGAGCCACGACAGCGCATTTGCTTTCCGCCTTTCGCGTTGCGGGTTTCTTGCGTTAACATGTGTTGGTGCTTGCTCGATATTGCTGAAACCTGTCCGGAGAAAAGCAAATTCGCAGACTTGACCTACGACCAACATTTGCCGCCGCTTGAACTCACCACGCCATGAAGGCATGGAGGATGCAGCGAAACAGGTGCACGGAAGACCCTGCAAGTGGAGGCACTCGACAGAACAGGAAGAAGTGGATTCTGGCACAGTGCGAGAGATCTCTTTCATGTGCCGTTGGATTACTGGTTGGCGAGACGAGCGCAGTGTTACAAGCCGATGATATGCGACTAGCTTGGAACCAGAATGACAAAGTGGTTCATGGGCTTTGGAAGTCTGAGGAGGCCAAAAGAGAAAGCCGGAGCAAAAAGATAGACTTTGGCTTACTAGTGAGACGCTATACCGCTTAGCCATAGGAGCGGCTTCCAAGAAGCTCCCACCGGGACCTTCCTCTGCTGAGCACCTCGAACCCGGGATCTTCTCATTGCCAAACTGCTGTGAGAATAGAAATTCTAACAATAATATATTCTTAATGATATTTATTTCTAGTTCGTTCTCGTGCTGCGTTCAACTGTACACTACACTTTCTTTTTCTATCCTTTTTATCACATGGGTGGCGTTATTTTAATCTATTTTTTTTACAATGGGAACAAGGAAGTGCGCAGAGTCGACAGAGGTTGGTGGACTAGGGAGCGTGTGTGTGTGGGTAGAGCATGATGGTCGGTCAGACGCTTCGGAGCTTGGCAGACGGCGGCGGAACGGCACATGTGCTCCCCACGTCAATGCCCATGCGATTGGTGGTCGGGATCGAGCAGCAGTTGCAGAGTTTGCATGGGAATATTGTGCTAGATTATGTCGCTGCACTCGGCGCGCAAGGTGCAGACTCGTCCGCCAGTTGGCATGACGACGCGGCGCACGGTGATGATGGCTCTGATCAACAGGCAGTTCTTGTGAAGATGGTTGAAGCCGTCGACTATTGTTCGGGGACCGCTCGTGCTCAGACATATCATGCGCCGGACGGAGTGGCCGAGTCACTTGCTTTTGAACATGATTTGTGGTCACTGGCGTTGCGGACGGTGATGGGCTCTACGCGGAAGCCTCGAGATTTGTGGCACTCTTTTTACGGTGATATACCACAAGTTCAAACGTATCCAGGCATTCTCAAGTGCCGGCGCGTCATCGAATGGCTGCAGAAGGAGGCCGGCGACGCATTGGATCGGAGCGGAGGCCCCGACCTCGCGCCGCTTGACGATCCGGCATATCGCCTTGCATATTCTCGCGCAGCCAAGAAACGCGCGTTTGTCTCGGATCCAGACTACTTGTCAAAAGTCGAACCCCAGGACAGGCAGGCTCATGAAGTCCAGGCTGAAATGCGCTTGATGAAGGAATGCTTTAAATTGCTACGCGCCGGACGATTAGATGAGATACAGCTTTGCTGCCGTGAAGCCGGTCAACCTTGGCGCGCAGCGTGTGTGCCTTCGGCTCCATCGATTGAAGAGCTCGGCGCGAGCGCGCAAAGTGATTCCCGCGGGCAGCCGGGAGGTTGCCTGGCGTCATATCGTGCACTTGTGAGGCGACTGTGTCTGTCGGACACGGCATTCGCGGCACTTCTTAGCCCGCATGAGCGCGCTCTGTACAGTGTGTTTGGAGGGTCGCTTGATACTTTGCTTAACGTGTGCGAGTCATACCACGACGAAGTATGGGCGCGTCTCGTCATTCTCCTGCGTGACCGGATCGATATGATCTTAGAAGCGACTGCAAATGCGAATGTGAATCAAACGGCGATGGACGACACGTTACAGTCGGCAGATACAATGAGCAGTGTTAATGTACCGGATATTTTAGACAGCGAGATTTTGGAAGCGTTTCTCGCCACGCAGAAGAAGGGCGCCTTTGATGACAAACTTTCGGGCATCTGTCGGACAAATGCACGCAGTATGCTGGGAATAATCGCTTTGCTGCACGTCCGGGATTGTTCTGAAGCGTCATGGAAGACAAACTTTGTGGAGCTCGTTCGCGTTATGAAGGAGTGTTGCGCTTCGCAGGTGAGTTGGTTGGTACGATCATGCGCGCACATGCTGCTACTTCTGCGCAGAATCTACCCAAAATCAGTCACGTACTGCGTTGCAGACTCTGATGCCATTCTAGCTTCGTATTGCGCCGTGTTGTTCGACTCGGTTGCGTACGTGGAGCACCGTGGTGGCAGTGGCGCGACTGGTGCGTCGGAGCAAGAGCACTCCTTGCAAGAGGTATACACTTTGGCGATGCGGTATTGCGTCTTTCCAACCATGGCGGACACTCAAACGCGCTTGATCGCAACGCTTCTAAAAGATGCGCTGTACTTTGACCTGATTGCAGAAAAGTCGGCAATGCGGACCGATTTCTTGGTTCAACGAAGGACATTATGCCTTCAGGTACTTTGTGAAGGAGGTGAAAGTGAAGAAATGGAACGCGTACGGCTTGCTGCTGCCAAGCAAAGCGTGGAAATGGTGTGGCATGAGAAGTTTGTGATCCTGGAGCACGCTGCGCAGCCGACACGAGCGTCACAACTGCAAGAGCCAGCGCTTGCTAGCAGCGAGGTATTCAGTGTAGAATGCATTGTTCGTGCAATTGAGTTCTTCTTGTACCCCGACATGGAAGACGCTACGAATGCTTTAAGGTACTGCAACACTGCGATTCGGCGATTTGTGCTCTTGAAGCGCATGATGGCGGCATTGGACCTAATCAAGTGGATTCCGGAAGCTCTGTTTGCAAGCATCTCGTCAGTAGATGACTTTGAAGTCTTGGAAGCTCAGCGCGAATTTCAGTGCTGGCTGGCTTACATGGAGGGGATTCAGGCGTACCAGATCTGGAGTCACGACAGGGGCGTTGAATCACACGCTGCGGATTGGTCTTCGAGTGCGCATAACGCTGAAGGCGTATCGAGCGCTTTGTTGCGCATTCTTGAATTTGATGGGGGCTGGCTGCGTCCGGACGTAAAAGTGGATGCGGATACGAACCGTGGCGCTCCTGATTTGTCGTGCCCTTCGCTTGGGCGTCAGTTTGAGATGGATCTAGTCAGGAAAGAAGTTTTACCGACGGTGATGCTCATGCTGGCGCGGACGCTTCAAGGCGCTGATCAGTCTGTTCTTGCGGGGATTCTCGTAGAGAATTGGCGCGAGCTCGCAGATGCGTTTACAGTCGCTGAACTCGGTGATTTGCTTCGCATCGTTGAGCCAAGTCTTGTTACTCGCATGCTCTCCATAAATCTAGAAAAGACGTAGCCATAGTGCCAAACGTGGATGCGCCTCTTGAAATGCGTCGCACGTGGTTTAATGATTTTACATGTATAAGGCAGAACTCGGCGGCGGCCCCAGCACGTACTCCCATGAAGATGGCATCTTCCACGCATCAGATCTAGGTAAATCGAGCAGATCGCACAATGTACTAGCCATCGCCGTTGCCTCCAAGGTGTTGTCTCCTTCGTGCACAAACATGACAAGTACAAGGAGTGGAAATCCAAGCTTTTCGCACTCTTCCAAAAGGCACCGCACAAAGCTACCAGGCCTGCTCGCAGCGAAGAACAACGGCAGCGTAGACGAGTCCACCTCGGCGTCGGTCGCCACCTCCTCGCGCGCGTGCGCTGGATTCCAACCCAGCGCTCCCATTCCACGCAACATTTCCACGCCCAGCGTCTCGGAAGCTCGCCCGGCGAGCTCTGTCCCTGCCATGGCCGACGTCATCATGCTCCAAACACGGCTTCTGAGATCAAAAGGCCTTTGCGGCTGTGCCTGCGTGTGCATGTGCATGTCGCGCCGCCCGGCAGCCGAAGAGCTCATAAGTAAGACAGCGTCCTGTATTCTCTCCCTGCTGAGGAACTCGGCCATTTGTTTCGCATACACTGCCGCACAGCCAGCCATGACGGGCGCTCTCTGGTGAATCACGTGCAAACTTTGCCCAGGAACATCCAGCTCACACAGCTGCAAGCTGGTGCTGATTCTGCGCGGAGCACGATGCTCGGGTTGATCACTTTGGCTGCTTTCGAGATCGAATCCGCCTGCGCACGGAAGCACGAATGGCGATCGGAGCACGGCACTCGGCACCGGTGCACGACAAGGCACGTTATGCAGTAGCAGATCCAGCGCCAATTGCGGTACGTTGCCCACAGAGACGGCCGGTATCACGAGGCGCTGGATGTTCTGCACATCTTGCTGTTTGCCTGTGAGCGGCGTCCACGACACCTCCATCATTCCTTTTGTGTTCAGACTTTCCCACCCCAAAACCCAACCAACCAACATCCGCTGCTGTTGCCAGTGCAACCTGTACTCGCCAGCACCTTCAACCCATCTCTGTAGTACAGTGAATCGTGTAGTGTTCTGTGAAGCATTCAGCACCGAGCTCTTGTCAGTGTCGTCTGCAGGACGAGCCCACCTCCGTGCTGCTCGGGATGTACAAGACGATGCAGTATGTCAAGGGCACATTTCGCAACTTGGCTAGTTGGTCAGCCAGCCAGCCAGCCAGCCGGCCAAGTATTCAATGATTCACGCGAGACCGAGTGCAAAAACACCGTTTCCACAGCTTCTTTACGGATAGTTTTTACGGACATACAAACAAGCCTTCGACAGAGAAAACGAGGTTGTGGTGGACACGTGCTCATCTCGGAAGAGATGGCAGCAGAAAATTTTAATCCCATCCGGCTTTCGAGAAGGATGGAATCAGAAACAAAACGGGCCGGCAAGCAGGCAGACAAACATTGGAGCCGGTTGCCCACTGAACGCACGAGGGTATAAGGGGCCATTCAGGCCGTGAGATTCTGCCTCCTTTCGGCCGTGCAGCTAGTATGATGATACCTTTGCATCTGCATCTACGACGCGTCCACCAGACAACAGACAGAACATCTGGATACAAGATGCAACGCTTTGGGCAAACGTCTAGAACCATACCCACGTGACTGTGTGTTTCGTCTGGTACACAGAAGTATTGGCCAAAGACACAGCAGCGCTATGGAAATTCAATCTTTGCGTCAATGGGTTCTCGGCCCTGTGGCGACGGGCCTGACTTGATCTGGCCCACAAGATCCATGATATCAGACTTTGGCAGGAAGAACTGGCTTGCTATCGCATCCAATGGTAAGGCGAGGGTGCGCGGAATGGTCGTACTCACACCAGGGTTGTTCGAATTGAGAATCGACATGAAAAGTACTTCTTCCGAACCAATATTCTGCTGGTAGTGAATATTGGCCATGGGGAAGATCGTGGCCTGTCCAGGCTTCATGTCATTGCAAAAGACACGCCCATCATTCTCCTCGCTGAAACAGGCGCGAATGTTGCCGCGAATCAAGAAGAGGGCCTCGCTCGCGCGCGGGTGGAAGTGCGGCAAGTTCACGCCTCCTGGATCCAGCGTGAAAAGCGAAAACGAAAGGTCAAAATTTTTGACCACCGGAAACTGGACCACCGTGGCTGGCCTGATTGTGCCACCTGTGCCTGTGCTCGTCACTTCAGCCGTGTTGAAATCATAAACAAAATCTGCTGCTTCAAATGACTCTGGAATCAGGTCTGGATTCGGAGTCGTGCCGCTTCGCGGCGAGGTCGCACTCCGAGCAGGACCACCACTGCCACTTGTGCCCTCAAAGCCAGACGGCGGCGCACTTGAGCGTCCGCCTGGCTGATGCACAGCCACAGCGTTTCCAAACAACGCAACAAGCAGAACTGTAGCCAGCGCTAAATTAAACGTCATTTCGTCAAGGTTGCAGAGCTCCCTTTTCAAACACCGACGTGAGACGTCCTTCTGACTTTCTCTGATTCAAAGCGGTCCGAACTCGCTTTCTGCGCAGCAGCAGCAACTACGACTTGACAAACGGAACTCCACTCTCCGTGACGGTCTCGCCAGCAGCCAAACCCAGCCTTCGTGCTGCCTGTTGCCCATCCTTCCGTGAACCAGAGAGGTGCCGTGCTGACGCTGCTTTTATACCCATGACGGACCCACCTACCGCCGGCAACACTTCCGCCAACATCAGCTCAAAATGCTTGAGCACGCACGCACAAGTCGCGATTCTCTGCACTGAGATCCTGATCTCTGCGAGTCGCACGCATCACGCTCTCAACGCGGCTTCATCCGTCCGTCTCAAGAAGACTTCTCGCTGAAATTGAACCTCGAATCCCGTTTCCTTGAAACGTTGAGCTCGCGCAGGAATTGGCCGTGCCAGAGCGAGAGAGTGGAACAACAGATGGCAAGGAGCGCGGGCACCGAATGTGGAATGTGTGGATGCTGCTGGACTCTGCATTTCCGAGTGGCGGGTTTGTGCAGTCAAATGGACTAGAGGCTTCGCTGCAGTGCGGGGTGCTCGCAGAACATCATGGCCGGCATGGTGCTGACGCACGACACACCGAACCCTCCTCGGTGCGCCACCTGGTGCAATTCTCACTGCAGAGCTTGCACGCCTCGGCGCGATGTGTGCTGCCCTTTGCGCGAGCTGCGTGGATGCGTGCGGGAAGATTGAGCGTCTCTCAGGGTGAAAAGGTCGAGAAGGGGCTGCTCGCGGAAATACTCCAGCTTGACGAGCTTCTGGATGAGAGATTGAGCGCCGTTGCGATTACTAGTGAGTCCAGTCGCGCGCAAGGTGCCGCGCTGTTGAATACAATTTATCAAGCGGAGCTAGCAGGTTCCGCCGCAGATTCTTCCGTGAAGGTGCTGCTTGCCTGGAAGCAGCATATTGTTCAACGGTCCGCGCCAGGCCATTTTGCGGTGGTGTTTGGATGTGTCATCGCGTTTGTGTGCTCAAATCAGGAAGTAAGCAACGCTTGCATGTTGTCTCGTCTATTCCTCTTCTGGCAAGCTCGCGCGCTGCTAAGCGCCGGAGTCAGGCTAGGCATGGTCGGTGCCATTGCGTCACAAAAGATCATGCAGGACTTGGGTCCGGCGATCGAGATACTTGCTCGGCTGGGCGAGGAGCAGATGCGCGCCTGTATACATGGTAGCGCATCAGGCGACCACGACTGGTGTGGCTCAGACTTTATCAAGCTCATGGATCATCTCGCGGAACTTCCGACATCCACGTCGCCACTTCTGGATAATGCCGCGTGTGCTCATGCCCATTTGTACAGCCGTCTATTTACGAGCTAGAGGAAGAAAAGGCATCGCATCACGTGCCTGGACGCCTGAGGCCAAGCTGATTTGCGACTCAGGTCCGTCGACATCAACGTTCTAGGCGTGTGGTCAATGGCCATCAGTCGCGGCGATAAGTATTGACTTGATGAATCTAGACCGTTGCTGCGACAAAATGGGAGTCAGAGACATCATAACTTTTGGAATGCAGTACTCGGGAGGGTATGCTTTCAAGAAGAGGCGCAGAAGACGGCGGGGTCCTGCCAGCCTCCCTCCTGGCAATGGGAAGGAATCGTCGGGCCAGGGGCGGTGCAGGGCGAGAAAGAAAGTGACCGTTGTTTCTCTTGTCGTGGTCCCTTCTTCTGCAGGGGCGTCATGGGAGCTTCTTCAGCCTTCTTTGGGTGCAGTCTTGTCGCGTGGTTTCTTTCGAATACCCTCGTTGTCGCATTATCGCGACATGACGAGTCCGAGTTTGATGTCTTGTCCCATCTGTCCACCATCGAGTCGTACAAGCAAAGCGCGCTAGACTTACTAGGGACCGCATCCAGCTTGGACTCTCAGTATACGAGCTGTTATGTGGATGCCGTCGATCGGTATGCCACCAGCGGGTGCACACAGCTGAGTGAGGACAGTATGGGTCGGCTTGCCTTGCAGCTAGCCGAGTGCCATCTTCGTGAATCACACCGGAAGATATGGAGCTGTAAAAATGACGCCGCGCTACACAAATGCACGTCACGCATGTCAGCAGAACAGTTCCAAGTCTTTTCCTTGTTTCTTACTCACACGCCAGGACTCTGCTCCTTAATTCGTGGGAATATGCAGCTTCTGCACGTTCAGGAAAGTTGGACAAAGCTTCTTGAGGCTACCATGCATGCGGCAGATTGGCTAAAAGAGCAGAATTTTGTTTCTGAACAGCTCCTCGAGGTCAATAATCGGCTACTTAGCTCTCACGCTCGATTACTTGACGCAGAACAGCGAATGTCAACCAGTCTCGAGCTCATGGAGACATCTGTACATGCGCAGAAGCTTTTCTTTGACCGCCAAAGCGAGCGTCTGCAAGCGAGCGTGGATGAAGCACGGCGCTGTGCTGTATCTTTTGCAGCCACATTTCGAAACGTGTCGCAAGTTTTGGCGTGCGTATGGTTTGCCGTTTTCGCGCCTGTGTGGATCAATGTTGTAGCTCTGGCTCTGATTCATCTTCCTCTCTCGTTCTGGGAAGGAACGCAGCTACTTTCATCCACGCTTCTCTTGCATTTTTTATCGCCATCACCACTGTTCAGCAGTCGCGGGGTTGCTCGCGCTCTGTTGTATGTCACAAGTCTTGGAAGAGATGCAGAGCATTCATTTCTTTCGGTTCGTGCGATGCGATACGCGTGTCTTTTCGGTCTTCTTCGTGGTCTGTATGCTGCGTGCTTCGGCCGCGCGTCGCTACAAGAAACGTTATTGTCCATCGATGCGAAGCTTCAGTCCCTGCATATTCGATTCGCTGTTCTGGAAGCTACAGTGCGAGGCCAGGCGCGGCGTGCTCGCGGAGATTATAGCTCGGAGACTGAATGTGCCCGTCACGACGAGACCATCAGGTCACGGCGGGCAGCACCGAAAGCTGAGCATACAGAGTCACGGCAAGCCTTGAGCTGTTCTTCTAGACGCACCCAACCCATGCGCAGAGCCAAAGGTATTTGCCGATGAACTGGACTTGCGAGCGAAGCTGTCCCAGATCCAAGCTCGTCTACGTCAGGTAAGGCTGCGTGACCTTGACTTCGTCAGCGAGGCGCGTGCGCTTGCCCCATAGTTGCCTTTTTCACTTCTCCTTCACACTGAGCAGATCATCCAGAGGCGGCAAAGACGCACCCACCCTGACATTGTCGCTACAACAAGTAAAGAGACTTCATTGTCGGCGAAGCGCTTGCTTTCTCTGCATAGAGGCGGCCAACTGGGGAAGGCAGCTGACGCGATTGGTGTAACTGCAGATGAAAGCGATTCGCAACCGCGCGACACGTCAGATGTGCGATGCGGTTGTACCGGGCCTTGCCGTTTTGTTGGATTCTGGCGTACGTAGCGCTTGCACCTTGTTACCAGAAAGTGGAAGAGTCCTTCAACACGCAGGCGGTGCATGATCTCTTGTATCACGCATGGTGGAGGCGGGACAATATTCAGCAGCACTTTGATCACGTCGCATTTCCAGGCATCGTGCCTCGCACATTTATAATTCCGTGTGTGATTGCAGCGTTGGCATTCCCTTTCCGGCTCCTTCTTGGAGCAACCGGGAAGCGCCTGGTCCACTTGGTGGCGCGGCTTGTCGTGGGTGCTGCTTCGGCATGGTCGCTCGATCTTATTGCTGGTGCATTGGAGGCATCTCATGGCGTGGTTATTGCGCGTGCATTTGTGGTCGTAAGTTGCGCTCAGTTTCACGCGCTCTACTATGCATCTCGAACGCTGCCGAACACATTTGCGTTGATTCTGACGAATGCGGCGCTTGCCATGCGCATCCGCCGCCGATTTGAAGCGAGCTGGATCCTGCTCGCGGTGGTGGTAGCATTGCTACGATCGGAAGTGGTGCTGCTGCTCATCTGCTGTCTCGTGGTGGATCTATGGCCGCTGAAAAATCACAGCCTTGAATCGCTCGTGCGTATAGCGCTCAAGCTGTTCAGCAGTGCATTGGTCACGGCATTCTTCTCCGTGGCCGTCGATTCTTACTTTTGGCAGCGGCTGAGTTACCCGGAACTTGAGGTATTTTACTTTAATGCAGTGCTGAACAAGTCGTCGGACTGGGGTGTCAGTCCCTTCCATTGGTACTTCACGTCAGCTTTGCCGCGCGCTTTGGCCGGTGCATTCCCTCTTGCGGCGTTTGGTCTCGTACAAGATCCGTCCTGCAGAAGGACGTGTGTGCCATTCGTGATGTTTGTGGCACTGTATTCCTTCTTGCCCCACAAGGAGCTCCGTTTCATTTTCTATGCTATTCCAGCGTGCAACGTGTGCGCTGCGACCACGGTCGCCACCGTGTGGACAGGGCGATCCTCTTCGAAGCAATCACGGCTAGCTTGGATAATGTCGCTAGGAATTCTGCTAGTATCCGCCGCGCTACTTCCGCTCTACGCCAGCGCCTCGTACTGGAATTACCCCGGAGGACGTGCGCTAGATGGTCTTATTCACGGAAGCGCCGAGTGTGAGGGTAACTCTACACGCGGGCCCTTGCGAGTGCACATCGACGCAAAAAGTGCCACGACAGGCATCAACAGATTCTTAGAAAGGGACGATGGCAAGTGGCTGTACTCCAAGGAGGAGGACCATTCAATTCTAACTTGGGTCAGCGATTTCGAACTGCTGGTCACGGAGCGACCAACGGTAGATGGATTCATGCTTATTCACGAGGAGCCTGCTTTTCGTCGGCTGCGATTTCCCAAAGCACTTTCATGGGCAGAGTTGTCTGCAGTTGTAGCCGTCGAGCCGGCTATCTTTGTTCAGTGCAATACTGCTTTGCATGCAACCTGTGAAAATCTTCAAGCCTGCTTTGATGTCAAGACGAGCGGACGAGCATCTCGGACAATCTCTGGGGAAGCCAAGGAGCTGTAGTCGGAGAAGCGGAAGGAAGATGATGATCCAAAATAACTACAGCATTTTTACGTTCGCGGGGAAAGAAAATTACAGGGGAGGAGAATCCAACGAAGTCGATCATCTAGAGGATAAAATGCAGTCATGGCATGGTTCCGATCCGTCCTTGTTGAAGTCTAGCGCGGCACGTTGTGCATGGTCTGCGTACCCCATGTCGGCATCATGTCGCGAATGGAGCCCGTGAACGTAGAGTTCGTGAATATGTTCTGCTTGGTCGCGGGCGTGGCTGCCACTTTCTTTTTGCCGTCACGCTTAGCGTTGATTCTGTCGTACAGCTTGCAGCGCGCAATGTCTGGGCAAATTCCTTCACAGTGTGGACACAAAAATTTCACAATGCCTTCCGAGTGCATGACAAACTCGACGTCTGACCCAGGAAAGCAGATCTCGCAAACGATTTTGCGACACTCTCCTTCTGCCACATTCATGCAAACGAGCGCCCGCGGGTTGCCGTTCTGGGTGTCGCGCGCGCAGATGTGGCAGTACTTTGATGGTACTCCTATGGTGCTCCCGGGCTTGCTCTTGGCGGACAATTGCTTTCGCACTGCAGTCGCCCTGCCTTTCTTTGACACCGTTTTCTTCAAGGGGGTCGCTTGGCTGGGGCTTTCGCTCGTGCAGATCATGTCATCCGGGGTGTACGATCCTAGAGCCTCATCGACACCGCCTGCACGAAATAAGCCCATCGCAGACTTTCCGTGGAATGTGGCGGTCATGCGATTGTCGCCGTGCGCCTGATGCCGCGGGTAATAAAATGATGGCTGAGCCTCAGCCCTTTGTTGTTGTTGTTGTTGTTGTTGTTGTTGTTGCTGCACAAGCACGTGGGGCAGCTCGTTCTTTCCGGGAGCTTGCACTGAGTCTGGCCCGGCGTGGTCGTGCATCCATGGGAGACCGCCATTAAATGTCTGCTCTTTTGAGTAGCAGAAGGTTGCATTTCCCAGAATTGGCGCTTTTGACAGCAAGCTCTCTGCCTCGCGCCGGTGCTCCATGTGAAATGATTTGGGCTGGTCCCTGTTGTTGTTGTTGTTGTACGACTGCCGATCGTACTTGTGACTGTGTCGTTGCTCTTCTAGAATGCTGATGAAAGAGGCCTCCGCCACGTTCGGCTGCTGCGTGTAGTGACACGTAGCACCTAGCTGTGGCGCCGATACAGACTCTTTCCACGCCATACTATGTACGGCCGGTGTGCTGCACGTGGCAGTCTCACGGTAGCTCACTTCGTACCCACTTGACCCGAGCAAGCTTTGCTCAGAATAGGTAACGGGTACGCCGACGCTTGCCTCTGTAATCGCACTCATGCTATGAGGAAAGCCGATGGCTGGAGACGCAACATAGTCCGCTGGCTTTTGGCACAAGTAGCGGTCATGAAGTGCCTCCTGCTCATCTAATATAACTGAGTCCGGCAGGACCAATTCAAGCGGATCGTACGTAGCCACAGAGTCAAAATGCTGGAAAAACTCGAGGTTAGACTCCGTGAACGCCCCATCCTGCATTCCACTTTCATCCATATTCCTTAGCCCACGCGACTTCTGTCGCACTTGTGCGTGCTCTTGCAGGCCTTAAAAATGTTTCGATTCGAACCGATAGGACGTCTGCACAGCGGCTGGCAGTAAAGCAGCCAGCTCTTCCGAAGGAACCAAAGAATCCGTCTCCCTTATGGCGTCTTCCTGCCCCTTTATCCTCATCGCACGCTGGAGTAAACACGTTGTGCGCGCTTCTGCTTGCCTCCACAGGCACATGTCTACACACGCTACCAAGCTTGTGCAACTCAGACACGTTACTTCCTTTTAAGTCGGTTTGGCTTTTGTCTCACGCCGTTCGTCTCAGAACAGGCAGAGGGGTTGGGTTCGAGATCCGTGAATTACCCACACCAACACTACTACGAGCGCATTGAAGCATATCGATTCGACCGACTTCACTGCATGGGAAGCTCTGCGTTGAATCCATAAATCTAGATAACTCGACCGTCAGGTGTTCTTGCAACGGCTCCAAGTTCACCAGGCGTCCATGAGACGCTTCCCACCTCCGCTGTGTACTCGCATCCTTTTCAGAAGGTCACCAGAAACCCGCATGGTCAAATCATTTCGTGTGGGCGCTTCTTGGTGAGGTGAAAGAATCAAGTGTTATGCCACTGCTCCTCCTGCTTTCTCCACGTGCCGGATCGACATCATAACCGCTTTCCACAGTCGTGCTCCAATTCCCGAAACGGTCGTCAAGTGTCATGGATGAGATGGATGAGAAGGCTGGGGTGAGGTGGACAGGACGCAGAGGATGAGAGCGAGATCATTCCATCTTGCGGTCATTTCCGGTCACCTCCAGCTTGGCTCCTTTCGTGCGGCGCCGCTGTTCGCGTGTCCGCGCGCTTTGCCGCGCGTGTTTGCGTGTTGGCGATTTCAAATTTTCGAACGAGGCGCGCAGCATGAGAACGTAACGGCAGTGCGTTGGAAAACGTACAGCAGTGTAAGTCACTCTGACCGATGGGTTGCGTTTATTAATTTAATGTTGTTTTTTAAACCTTGCACGTCGAGACGGGCGGCGATGGCGGGAGCATCTGGAGAAGGAAGAGGCGAGAGAGGAGAGAGAGAGAGAGAAGCACGAGACGTGGCGATGGTGATGGCGATGATGACGATGGGAGCGTTCGTGGGGTTAGGAAATGTGTGCTACGGGAGTAGTAGCCATGGGGTTTTCGCAAGGAGGTCGAATGTGTGCGGTGGGGTGGGTGCAAAAGTGGTCGGGGGCAGGAAGCGATTAAGCGCGACAGCGATCAGTATGGTTCAAGGGGGAGAGCCGCCGGCGCCACGGGGTGATAGCTTTGATAAGATGTCGGACGAGGAAATGCAGCGTGTGATACAGGCGTTGATTAAGAAGAAGGAGGAGGAGGATGCGCGCAAGCGGAAAGAGAAGCTGGCCGCAGCGGAACAAGCGGGTGTCGATCTGTTGACTCCGCTCAAGCACGGCGAGAAGGGCCGCTTTGCGCCGCTGACAAGAATCGACGACCCGGATTTCATGCCACGCATGGCGCCGGTCCTTGGGTGGATCCAAGACCTCTCACCAGAGGACGTCATTGCGGCGCCCAAGTTGAACAGGGTAGACGTTGGTTCTGTCTGGAATGGCGTGGAGATTTCCGGAAACAAGTTTCAGCTGATGACGCTGCCAGCAGAAGACCAGGCCATCACGGCCGTCTTAAACCCGGTGGTCATTCTCGCGAAGAACACAGAACTCAACATCCCGATCAATCCGGCGTGCGAGGTTGTTGTGGTCGTCGAAAGGGCGCGGACCGAATTCGCGCCCGGGGTGTTCTTTGTGTGGGATGTGAGAGGCACAGTACAGTTTGGGTACTTTGACGAAATGCCAGCGGAGGCGAAATGTCTCGGAGAAGTCATCCGTGTGCTGTTTCACATTAAGAACAATAAGAAAGCTACCTCGAGCGGCTTTGCAGAGTTTTCAGACGATTTCGAATTTTAGCGGACGCAACTACATGCCTCGACGCGTCGATAGTGGTTCATCGTACTACTCGCATGAATTTTCCTTTGGGAAAGGAGACGGTGATGCCAAAGACGGGATCGAGATCTGGCACTTGCGGGTCTGTGAAGCGGCATCCGCGCGCCAAGATACCGGCAAGAATGAGCTTCATTTCCAGCAGAGCAAAGTGCTGGCCGATGCAAACGTGTGGTCCAGCGCCGAAAGGCACCCATGCTTTGAGCGGCATACGTTCATACTCCCCTCCGGGCGCGAAGCGCTCTGGACGCACCACGAAAGGTTCGGACCAGTACTTCGCGGATGTCGCGTACAATATGTTAGGCATCGTTATCATTTTGCCCTTGGGCAGAAAGTACCGCTTCCCGTCTATGCCCACCAACACTTCGTCTTTTACACTAAGGCGTGATGTCAGTGATGCCGCCGGATAAAGCCTGAGGCTCTCTTTCACAAAGCAATCCAGATATGTCATTTTCTGCACGTCCTGGAACGATACGTTGCAGCGCCCCTGCATCACGTCAGCCACCTCGGCCGTCAACTTCTCCGCAATGTCAGTATGTGTGGCAATCAAGTGGGCAGCCGCGACGAGCGAGTTTGCCGTCGTGTCGTGACCGGCAATCATGAGGTCCATACAATCGGCGACAACTGCTTCGTCGTCGAACAGGAACGCATTGGACTGGCCGGCCTCCAACAGTCGGCTCAGGTAGCTTGTCGATGGTCCTTCTCCCGCCCGGATTCGCTTCTTTTCCTCCTCCATCAGCGAAAGAATAATATCCAAACACTTTGCGCGGGCAACCTCGTACGTCTTGACCGGACCCACCTTAAAGGGAAGTCGATAAATGGGAAGACCCAGCACTTCGAGGGTCCACGTGGCGCCTAGCATCTCGTGCATAAAATCTGCATACTTGTCACCTTCCCCGCACGCATCAAAGTCCCATCCGAGCGCGACTTCGCCAACGGCATCGAGCGCAATTCTCTGGAACACATCAAACGTATCAATGCGATCGCCGTTCAGCTTGCCGTTCGCTTCCATGTGGCGAAGAAGTTGGTCTAGTTTCTTGTCAATCGAGTTGGGGAGGGAGTTTTCCACAATGCCGGTGCGGAAAACAGACGCTGCGATCTTGCGATGTTCACTCCAATACTCTCCCCTCGAGAAGACCAAACCGCGGCCCAGGGGTGCGTTCTTCTGCACATACTCACGAATGAAGGCTCCAGGCATACGATCGGGATACGAAGCCCTGTTTGGACCCGTTGTAATTTGATAATACATGGCAAGATCGAACAGAATCAGAAAATCCTGGGCGTTCAAGCTCTTCAGCGACACAAACACGCCCGCCTCGTCGCCAAACCTGGCCGCCATCTGTTTGAACCAGGCATAATTATCTTTAACAAAGGAGAGTACATGAAACACATTGATCGTGGTATCCACGGCAAATTTCTCCAGCTCCACCGTTGGTTTTGTCGGAACCTGCTGCTCAAGTGACGACGAACACACCACGCCACACCCTCGACCCGCCGCATATGGCACGGCACGGGTCGCACGATCCACGCAGACCTGCGCTCTTCCAAGCGCATGTCCAGCATTCACCAGGCGTCCATGCCCATAGGAATTCCCCACAAACATATACCTATCACTCATCTTTGATCCCCCTCCTTACCCCCCCATCCTCTTGCTCTCCCACCGACTACTTCCACTCTCCATTACATCTACCGCCAAACCGCCAAACCGCCAAACCGCCAAACCGCCAAACCGCCAAACCGCCAAACCGCCAAACCGCCAAACCGCCAAACCGCCAAACCGCCAAACCGCCAAACCGCCGAACCGCCGAACCGGTCAAAAACAGGTTGCACGCTGCGTGATTTTGCGAACGGGCAAAGTACAGTTGGGTACAGTGTGTGACCCACCGGTGTACACTACTGAGATTTGCTGTACTTCAAGGTACCTCGTTGCTCAGTACCTGGGAGCCAGTTTAGTTTGAATCGCGGGAGGCAGGGGCGTTGGGGGAAGGGTGTGTGAGCAGCTGAGCAACAGGTTTGAGAGAGGGTTGGTGCCGAGGGTGAAGGCAGGAGCGGGGGGGCGTGAGAGCAGAGGTTGATGTCGGGGCGACTGCCGCGTGACGCTCCGGGATGGGGGACGAGCTGGAATTGGCGGAGCTCCGCAGGTCGTTGAAAGATCTGCAGACTGGTGACGGCTTTGAGCATGCGTGGGAGACCCACGCGCACACGCACACGCACGCAGTAACGCCGAAACTGACGCGCGCGGGTAGCTTGTCTTTGGTGCAGACAGTGATGGAAATGCAGGAGCGCGCGAGCAATAGGGGTAGCAGTCACCGGTACTCGAGTAAGGACGACCTTGTGCCGCGGTTCGAGGACAGGAGGTGTGGCGATGATGATGACTCGGGCCTCATGAGTCAGTTTGTGCCGTGGCAGCCAGAACCGCTTGCGGCCTCCTCGGCCGGCCAGGACCTGCGTGAAGATGAAAACTCGTCCACTCAGCTTCATCTTGCAAGGAATGTAAATGCAGTACAGTCTCCCGAGTCAAGGGCCGCCGCGGTTGAAGTCACTGCGCAAGGTGCGCGCGGCAGTATTCGGTCTGAGATGGGTCGGCTAAATCGACGCCGGCCGGAATCTCCGCCGTCAAGCATGGCTAATGCCTCGAAAGATACGGAACGTACGCTGGCTGCCCGAGAGGAACAATGTGCGTCCGATGAGACCGCGGAATCATCTCTGCAAAGCGATCCGGTTCTGGTTTCTGCCAAGCAAAAATCATGGAGCGCGCTTCCACCAAAGCCCACACGGACAGGGAGTTCTGGGGTTTCGACTGAAGCGAATACATACAGGCGCTCAGCAATACAAGGTGACCTGGACCTCGAAGAAGGTGCGGGACCGTCGCCTCCAGCACAGAGTCTTCGCAATCGAGGCAGTGTGAGCGACGTTGAGAAAGAGCTGATGTTCCACTTGACCATGGATCGCGAAGGCTCTCTGAAGAGCGGAGACAAGCTTAGTCGGAGAATGAGCTCGGAATCGACGCACAGTTTGCATGAGCGCAAGACCTTCAAGCAAAAAATCTTCACTCTTCGTCGTGGAAAATCGGCACACGCCAAAGACCGGGATATCCATGCAAGCAGCGACATGGCCACGCCCGACCGGAGAACACCGCAAAAACGATTATCTGGAAGTTCTTCGTTTCGGAAGAATCCTGGAAATCGATCTGGTTCTGGTACCCCAACGTCAAAAGGTGAAGTTGGCATGGAAGGAAGTAAGTCCACCAAAACGTTGCCATTTTTGTTCAAGTCATCAACACACAAGGACGAAACAAGCAACAAAGTTCATGGCGTGGGGATAGTACGAGTTCCAAGCGCCAGGAATTTGGCGCGAAGTCGGTCTTCTTTGATGTCCTCGCCTCGCGACAGCGACGCAGCGGCGAAGTCACCGGGTATATCTGGGAAGCCGCTGTCGCAGGCTCGTGATCTCAGCTTCCTCACTGCGATTGGACTTCTTGACACATTGCGATGTCTTGGGGTGGCGCTCAAAGAAATCCCGCGCTCGACCATTGAAATGCGCGATGACTATACCTTTGGCGTAGAGATTCAGCGCCGAGGGTCCTCGAGCGGCGCAAAGCACAAGAAGCGCATGTACTTCCTCGTGCATGTTTTAGCAGAAACAGCATCCTCATGCCTGATCTCGTGCAGTGCGGACGCTAAGCGGCGGTCTGACACGGGATACTGGGATGTTGTGGACCTGAAACGACTAATCAAGCTGAACATGCGCAGAGTGGACCCTGGTTCCGTCCAGGACGCAGACCATGTGCCTACTCTCAGAGAACTCCACCAGGCACGCAGCAGGACAGACATCCGTGCGAGCCCACCGCGTGCCAATGCCCCCGCCACCACGACCACCGCAAGCGAACAATCTCACATCGTCATTGTTTCAACTAGGGACATGTACTAATATATAAGCATAAACCTCCAGGGAGTGAATGAACTAAACGAGAGGGCGAGAAACCGTGGCAAGCTGTAGCCTCACGCGGAATAGGTCTCGTGTTTCCACCACGCCTTACAGGGCCGCAGGGGGTCCGCGATGAAGATCGTGCGGTCACACTCATAATCGTCTTCAAGCTACAGGCTGCAAGGCACAAACTGGAAACCGACTTGCCCAACGCTTAAACGTTCCGCAATCAAATCTTCTTGGTGCCATTCACATCCAGGTCTATGGCTGAACCTCCGGCCGCGGAGCCACGTGCGCACGCCTGATGGTCCCCCACGTGCTTTAGGTCTTGGACATAAGCGCCCGTTCGACCAGGATCATCACAGAGCCGCGCCGACGCGCATTGAGCGCGAGGCGCCTCCGGAAGGCAGCAGTTGCCCTTGCAGACCAGCTGGCGGGCATTATTGGAGCACAGTTTGCTGTCAAGGCGGCAGTCCAGGCTGGACATCTCAACCTTGCGTAGCATGGTGACGTCGTACTTGAGCACGAAAGACGCGGCCAAATGCATTTGCACCTCATCGACTAGGTTGCTCACGAGCATACGCGTGCCCATTGTGCAGAATGACGCAGCATATCACGCTGCCACATGTTCCCCGCATTGTCGATCTTGGACGCTGACTTGTCCAAGCCCACGGGAACATGCGCCATGCGCACCACATTGCCGTCACCGAGTGGACAGCGCACAGCATTGGTCCAGGCCGAACATCACGCGGAAGATGTGCACGCTCCGTTTCAAGCGCCATACCACGCAGGCGGGCGGGAAGGTAGCCTTGGTTTCCGGGCTCGCGCGTGTGCGGCGGCTGGTGCGGCCCGCTTTAACGCTGGTGTCGCCGGAGCCTCTCTTCTCAGCTTATTCTACTCCATGGCGCTGCTGTACACACGTCTCACTTCCACGTGCACTGCGAAAGAGGTGACAGGTTGTGACACGTTTCTCGGTCTGCTCGTGTCTCTGTTGAACCATCACTTCCAACCGATTCAGAGGTGAGTTGGACAAATGTGGGAGAAGGAGAAAAGGGAGAGGGAGAGAGAGAGAGAGAGAGAGACAGGGAGAGAGAGACAGAGAGAGACAGAGAGAGACAGAGAGAGGGAGACGGAGATTGACCCAGAACAAAGCTCAAGCGATATGGAAAAAAGTGCGAGTTCGCTCTGCTCGCATCAACAAGAAGATGAATACGAATCTGTGATCCGACGTGCGCAGCCAAAGCACACGCCGCATTTGGGCTGGGTGCAGCTGGTGTTCGTCATGCTGGCCGAGGTGATTGGAGTCGGAGTTCTGTCGCTACCGCGTGTGTTTGCGCGCCTTGGCTGGATCCCGGCATTTGGAATCAATATCGCGTTCTTTTTGCTCACAAGCGTCACTGGAATGCAGATCT
Source organism: Porphyridium purpureum (assembly GCA_008690995.1). NCBI lineage: Eukaryota > Rhodophyta > Bangiophyceae > Porphyridiales > Porphyridiaceae > Porphyridium > Porphyridium purpureum. The sequence continues at coordinate 898,349 of VRMN01000002.1, read as the reverse complement.
TCCGTGCCCGAAATGCACATCCAGAGGCACGCTCGTTTCCGGACATGTTCGAGTTTTGTTTTGGACGCACGGCGAGGTTTTACGCCGCGGCTTGCGTGTATACAGTACTGTTTATGTACACGAGTGCGAACCTGTTGGTCCAAGCAGATTCATGGCGGAATATTGCTCCGTCGTTGAGTCTTCCGGTGAGTTTATTTATCGCTGCAGCCTGTACATTGGTCGTGAATCAGGCGCGGTCGTTTTCAAACATCGCCGTTGTGAGCGTGGTCGGCTCTCTCTCAGTCATGGTACCGACAGTTATCGCCATCATTGGTATTGCAAGTGCGATTCGGAACGATCCAGAGCAGTATCCAAGAGGTTCCACGGTCTTGTTCGGCTCGAGCGCGACCGCAGCGTTTGTCGCCGTGTTAGAATTCATGTATAGCTATGCGGGTCATGTCGTGTACTTTGAGCTGATATCGGAGCTACGAACACCATCTGACTTCCCCAAAGCGCTGTGGCTGTCACAGTTTATTATTTTCGCCGTTTACATTGTCATCGGCGCGGTCATGTACCATTTGGTTGGCGATGCCGAGTGGCTTGAAAGTCCGTTCACATTGTCTCTACCGTCTGGAGGCATATCTGTCATTGTACAGGGCCTCATCAGTGTGCATGTGGTGACGACCGGGGCGGTCAATAATACAGTACTCGTCGGCGCCATTCAGTCCAGGCTTGAGCCTATCATTAAGCTTCTCTTTCATCCGAGAGCTCACCAAGTGCGAAACTACAGCATGGACGAGCACAAAAGCATCTCTTCGGGTTTGCACCTAGATGCGGAAGCGGTGCGAAGCGAAGAGGGAGGCGGTGAAAGGTCGCCGGAGCGCGTGAAAGCATTTAAAACTTCAACGTCATTGCAATCGGTGAACATGGGAGATGAGTCTCAGGGCGAATCGGCGTCTGACCCAGAAGCCGCTGATGGAGAAGACATCAAGGTACAGCGGTGGTATCCAAAGATCGCCGCCGCTGAAGACTGGACGGCTCCAGCGGTTCTCTGGTGGTTGTTGTGGACTTCACTGGTCAGTCTGACGCAACTTTCCATGTGTATTGTTATTCCGTCATTTGACAACATCATCTCTCTGTCGGCCTCCCTCATCGCAACACAATCGAACCTAATTTGGCCTTCGTTGCTTGACTGGAGACTGTTTTCACCGTCGCGCACAGAGTCACCATTGTTGAAGCGCTTCTGGTACTCTGGCTTGGATCTTGTGATTGCACTTGTTGGCCTCTGCCTCCTCGTAGGCGGTACGATTTCAAACCTTTCACAAATTGTGTAGAATAATTATATCTGACTATGGTCATGGCCTGCTGTATGGACTGAGCCGGTGCGCGATCCGCTGAGCTGCTTAAGAAGCCATGCCAAAGCGGGTGCAATACATACGATAGCGGCAATTAGTGCACCATATTTGCCCATTGTGCACAAAGCAATCATGATAGTGCCGCTCATTAGGATTCCTGCAAGTAGGGCAGCAGCAGTATTGAGCACCGAAAAGCCGAGTAGGTGAGCAATGATTGCGCCAGTCCATGCGCCAGTGCCGGGCAATGGGATGCCAACGAAGATGGCGAGCGCGACCAACGGCGACGCTGCGTCTTTGACTTCGCCCACCATCGAACGAGCACGACTTAGGAATGGTGCTAATGCACTTTCCACGTACTGATTGCGCAGCAAGTGCAAAAATGGTAGCATGGGCAGAAAGTTGCCCAACACACAGAGCAAGAGCACGTATCCCGGGTGCATGCCCATCCAAAAGCCCACTGGCACACCTCCGCGTAGCTCGATCACCGGCAAGGAGGACAGAAAGAGCAGCGCCATCTCACGTGGCACTCCTCGATCTGCCAATACCTCAGCAATTTTCTGACCTACATGCTTGGTCTTGCGTCCGATCGCACTCGACTCTGATGCCGCTGCTTGCACCCACTGCGGAGCACCGAGCAACACACTGAACACGACACACAAGCACAACACCAGCCCGACAATAAGTAAAGGTCGCGTCTTCGTGCATTGAGGTGCTTGCGCGTCATCGGGCGCGCCTGTTGCCCGAAATTCATCCGGGATCTCCAGCGCGCTTGCGTGCCGGCCCGGAGCGTGAACACACGCTCGGAGACCGGGGTGCCGGCCGCGAAGTCCTCTAGAGGTCGCCTCGGGATTCAGAAACTGCGGCGCTCGATTAACCCCTTGCGAAATGCGCGCAAATCCCGGCAGCAAGGGATAGCTCGCGAAAGCCATGGAACCGAGCCTCCACCGGCCTGCTCGACTCAACTTCCCGACATTGGTTAATCCATTTTTATACTCAAGACAAAATGAGAAATAGAATCAACGAGGTGCTGCAGGACGCAACCGCTGAGACGCGGAATCAATGTGCTTCACGTATCGAAGGCTTACTGACGATGCCGTAGCACAAAGCGGTCCAGAATCACTCGCGCCTTCCGTATCCGCGACACGACGGTTGTCCGTCCGTACTGCTCAAGCCTTTTCTAAGGACAAAGATTCGAAAATACATGGACATTAAAGCGTCCACACATGAATCTAGGTTGCGAGTGTGGGTCATCAGTGCCACGCAGTCGTACTTGATGATATATACCGAGAGAAAGATGCAAGTAAGTCTCTAAACCCCTAAATTCGGCTACTCGTCTTCTTGTTGAACGAGCGCGGGCTTGCTGCTTTGCTGCAGAGTCTGAAGAAGACTTTGAAAGTCGCCTTTGATTTGCGCCGTGAAGCGCTGAGCATCCCGTACTTCCCGGACCACAGTCGTACTCGCGTCCTGCAATGAAAGAGCAGAATGAAAAATAAATGGGACATGCGGACGTTCCCATACGCTGTCAGTATCACGTTGTCTCATGCGCTTCGTGAACTCTCTCCCTCTAGCTTCGGTACCGTACATGTCGTACAAGTCATACAAGTCTGCTGGCACAAAGCATGCATCAAGGCATGAAAACCCGGGTCAATAACTCACCTGCTTGACCTTCTTTATCGCAGCCATCTCCTTGGCAACAAGCTCCTGCAGATCTATTTTTCTCTTCGGCGAATATGCTTCAAGAAGCTCGCGGACTTGATGATCAACTTCTGTTGCCAGCTGCAGTCGGACACAATCAATCGATACAAAATGCAACCCGCGTTAGCACCAGCTTGCTACCAATGTCCAGCACTCGACCACCGACTGCATCGCCCACAGCAATGAAAGCTAGCGTAAGATGGCAAGTGACGGATCTCTCTCCGTCCGCAGAGGAACATCGCGTTTGCACCATCATGGTCCTTCATCTACCTTTCGAGCCTCGTTCGAGCGCAGCGATGCATTTGCATCCATCACTGTATGCGGCTGCGCTCGCTTCAGCACGGATGCTTCCCGCCTGCTCGGACGCTCTGCAGAGTTCGCCTTGTCTTGTTTGCCCTTTGCCGGCGCGCGCGTGGCTGCCGGTATTTTACGCGGCGCCATATTTTCGACTCGCCGTTCTGAACCACGGCTTTCTCCTCTTCGTCTCATGCACTCTTGCATGCTGCTCGTTAAAAGTCAATTCGAGCAAGAGGAAGGCGACGCAGTCAGGTCGGGCCGGTTCCGAGAGGCTCAAGAACGGTGGGATGGAAGAGCCGCGCGAGGTTGTCTTTGGCCAGATTGTGTGGGCCCATGTTACTGGATTTCCATGGTGGCCAGCGCTTGTTGCCAGGAACGGCGCGTCATGGACGTCTGACAAGCTTGACTCGCCGCAGTGGAAGCACAAGGGAAAGTATTGGGTGCTTTTCTACAATGATAACGATGAAGGTTCGTGGGTGCCGAAGAACCAGATGCGAGTATTCTCACAGCGATCGATCGAGTTGTTCAATCCGACCACCCTCAGCAAGAAACATAAGGATTCTGTGATTAAGGCGTTACAGCTTGCCATCGCTGACGTGCGTGCACGAAAATGGGTTGTGAATGAACGACGCCTGCTCCATGCGTCCAAGCAGGAACACGTATTCGCAGACGCGTTTCAAAAGCTCGCCCAGCACGGCGAGGCGCTTGGCTGTGAGTCGATCTTGACGATCGGTGCAGATGTTTACTTCGCAAGCAGCAACCGCACTACCAGCAAACGCCCTTCTACTTTGCCAAAGAGAGCATCACGACGCAGCAGTGGTCTTTCTGAAGCGGGAGACATGGTGGCCTTAAATTTGAGCGGCGTGAATCCTTGTTCGGTACCTACAGAGTCTCCAGTGATGACGTCGAAACATGCCCGTGAGGCAGCCGCGTCGCAGAATGGTGATGAAACGGAGACCGACAATGACGGGGATTCTGCCGAGCAGCCACGCACACTCAAGCGTCTTCGGCTTACCCGCCAGATGTACGCGATTCGACGCCGGCAGCTGCAGGCTCGCGTGCGTGATTTTGAAGTGGAGCTGGGACGCAGGTGGACGATGGCTCATGCTGGTTCGCCCCAACAGGGCCTCTTCAAGCTCGCGTCAGAAATCGAGTCTAGATCTATGTCGGAAATACAGGCGCGTCCAAGCAGCATTCTCTCTCTCATCGGACCGAAGACGCTGCTAATGGCAGCCGCTCTGGAAAAAGTGAGCGTGCTTGCTGAACGACTATTTGAGGCTCGCTTATGCAGTGGCGAGCTTCAAGCAGAGTGGATTATGAAAGTCTTGAACGAAAATGTTGGGGAACAGTTCCGCTCCAGCAAACTGTTCGTAGCTTCTGCCACTGCATTGGCAGAAGACGCCTCAAGTTGGCATCAAGCAAGGTGACGATGAATGGGGTTCGAGACAATGTCTCGACCGTAGAGATTGGTAGACATGCGAAAACAGCTGTTGCACGGACGCCTTTGTGCTTCCTTTCAGTATTACCGGTTGTGCAAGAGAGAGAAAATAAATAAAAACAAACAGACAGATCAAGAAGTAAGGAGAAAAGCATCAGACGAAGTACTCGACTGTCCCAATTCATCGTCGTAGAAAAGATCGATGTTGTACTTTGATTATTGTGAAAGAAGAGCGCGGTTTTGCATCCGAATTATCTCAACAAAATGTGGCTCTGCTGATTTCAAACGTCAATTTCGACCTGTCCGTTGCCGGAGATGCGCACGGGAAACGTTGGCAGCGGTGCCGGCTTAGCCTTGGCAAAGCCCGCCCAGTTCGGAATGGTCGGGCACCACTCGACGACCTCACCCGTCTTAATATCAAACTGGGAGCCGTGTGCGGCGCAGGTGACGCACGTGTCGCTGAACTTGGCCTTGAGGATCTTGCCCTCAATGGGCAACCCCAGATGGCTGCACTTGTTTGACACTGCGTACAGCTGCCCATCCAGTTCCTTAATCAGCACTTTCTTCCCGGCGGTCTTGACCACGGTGAATCCGCCCGCGGCGTCAATTTCGTCCTTGGTCGTCACCGGCGTCCACGCCATCTTCACTTCGCACACCCGCGGCGCGCGCTTTGTCTGCGCAGCCTTCAGACCACTGACACATCCCACAAACGCCATCTTCGCACAGTCTTTCTTCTGTCGGCCACCACGCCACACACACTCTCTCTCTCTCTGCCGACAGCTCTCTTTGCTCCTCTCCTTCCGACGCGTCTGGCAGTCGCCTCCCCGTCGTCGCCTCACCGTCGTCGCCTCCCCGTCGTCGCCTCCCATCCGATGCAATCTCCGAGGAGTCGCACGATTCGGTTCCCATGAACCACTGTACACACACTGTACCTCATTGGGTTAGGGTTTCGAGTTTTGTGGAAACCCTACCCTAGCACCCTCCGAGTTGAGGAATGTGCGTCACGCGCAAGTTGGGATTGGCGAGCAGCGCGGCATCCACCACGCGCGTGCATGTCTTGCGTTCAGCGCGCGGAGGGCGTTTGGCAGCAGACAGACGGACAATGGTGACTGAAAATCCGGGCACGCGGAGATGCAGCTCGTGCTGCGAAGATAGCCACTGAACGACTGTCGATTTGCCGCTGGTGACAGTTCGTGTTGCGTCGCGGCTCGCGGAGATCGACTGCCATCCAGAGTAGCACAGCTGCCCCACGAGACGAACGCTGTGAGAGCCATTGCCTTGCGTATCGGTGACCAGAGTTTCTGCAGCCACGTAGGAAACAATCTCTATCCAGCGCCAGCTCGCATGGTCCATGACTATTTGCCTGTCCAGGTCGAACGGGGTCGGGTTCGCCACAGCCAGCACGACCGTATCTCGTCGCTCCACGGTAATGGCCGCCAGTACTGCTGCTGAATCGTTCCATGTTCTATCAATGTTCAACGAGCCTTTTGGAATGCGGTCTGTGAACGCCTTGAAGACGAAACCAAACGGCTTCATGTGATCCATTCGGTCAAACATGCCCCAGCCACTTTTGGCATGCTCTGCGTCTGCCAATTCCCAGAAAAGCGCGACGTCCACTTTGTGGTTGATCATGAGGAGCATGCGCGACATGTAGCGCGGCACGATCAGTGGAGACAATTCCTGCGACTCCACAAGTTCGGGTACAGACGCGCCATTGGCTGGATACGAAGCACACGTTGGATACGCAGGGCTCCAGGGCGTACGCTCGTCACATCCGCCATCCCCAAATTCGGGCGACACGGAGTACAAGCGCATCCAGTATCCGCGCTGCCGCTGCTGCTCGCGGCAGCCTACCGCGTCAGAAACCAACAGCATTGGTGATTTCAAACCCCATTCAGTGATGAACATCGGCTTCGCGGATAAGGATGCTGTGCTTGCAAGCAGCTTGCGAACGCGCTGAAGCGCGAGATCAAAGACTTGCTCTTGCTCCCACGCAAGATACACGTCATCCCATGAATGGAAGGAAAGACCAAAAATGACCTCGCTTGCTCGTTTGATGTCATGACTTGGTGACATCAGCAAGTGAGGTAGCTTTGGCTGCTGGCTGTCTAGAGCCTCAATGTAGTTTTTCGCAGAAAGTCCTTGAAACCCGCGGTCCTGTGTCACCATCTGCGAGCTTCCTGGTGCAAGGATCTTGGGAACTCCCTGATACATTGCGGAATTGCTCTGGTCGCGCTCATCCTTCCTGCCCATGAGAAAGCGCATCGCATCATGCAAGTAAATAAGAAAAGCTCCCATCGAAGCCGGCGGAATGACTGTGCCCCACCTTCCATCCGGTTCATTCAAGGCTTCAACAAACTCCACGTTGGCACCATTTTCATGCATAATGTGCAAAGATACTGCAAAGTACAATGCCGCATGGCGGACGAGACTTGGCTCTATGAATTGTCGATCCCAAATACTGACATAATCGTACGGTATTTTCCATGCAGATACGACCACATCAAATGCTGAAAGCTTCTTCCTGGCCTTACGGAGTGATTTCAGCACGGCGCGTGTATATACCACTCTAAAAAGCACACGCCGAATTTCAATCATCAGCGTTTGGCTAGGTGCAGATCGTGAGGTCGGCAGAAGACCAGGATACTCCAAAGTGAGTAAGAAACCTCCCATGCGTACAATACTCCATGATTCAGGGGACTTTGAAATGGGCCTTTCCGATTTTGGACGCAACCGCTTCAGAAGGGATCGGTACCTTGACGGACGGTCCTCATCCAGGGCAGCCTGGTTCATACCATACACAGTAGAATGAGAAGCACGTGATAAATCCATCAATATCGTGCTATCTCCTTTGGCGTGAGCTCTCGGCACGTATGCTCCCATAGCGCTGGATTCTGTATCGTCCTTCAGCTCAAAAAAGCGAACTTCAGCATTTACAGGCTCCTTTGACAGCAGAACCGGAAGTGTCATCACCCTCTGACGTGAGCTTTCTTGCTGTGCTTTCAACTCTGGATCGCTGATAGACATTCCACAGATACCAATGGCGAACGGATCGTGGCCACCCCAGTAGTTGTATCGACAGTCCAGAACACCACGTATTGAAGACTGCGTCGCAGTGCAAAGCGACGACAAAAACAGATGGTTGTACTGGAAGGTCACATTTCCGCTCATTATGGCCACGGCTGCCCAAACGAAATCGCCACTACCGTCGCTTTTTGCTTTTGTGCTTGCCTGCGAGATGAATCGGTTGTGGTGTACTTCGATTCCATCCACAAAGTAGCCCGTGATATGGTGGTAGCGAGACCCAAAATAGGGTGTAATGCGCATGTTTGGCATGGTCCTTGTGCACAGATGAGCTGGCAGTGCAAGCGCCTTGTCTTTTCTTCTTGAGACCAAAACTGTGTTGTTCATGAATTCATTGGCATAGACGCGCATCAAATTGCTCTCGAGACTCAATCCTCCCGCGACGCATATGCCCTGCATGTTCTCGGACAAAGTCTGGAGAAGGCCCCACCATTGTAACTTCTTCGCGGTGTCCAAATAATTGTGCTCGATTACGTTGAATGCAATCCGCCCAGCCAAGTTAAAAATTCTCAAGGCTCCACGACGGCAATGTGAAATGTGGTTGTACGATATATCAACAAGAGCATGGTTCTGAAGCGCCGGAAGAGCGCCTTCAAGTTCAACGTGCTGAATGACCGATATGCCTCTAGTTCCGTGCGTTCGAATCGTATTGTTGCGGATCACAAGCAGCGGTGTGAGAAGTGGTGCCACCTGGACGTATATCGCACTGAAATCGTTTTCGTGCACCGGGCCGATGCTGCATCTTTCAATCTGGGCGGTGGCATGGTTTGTTCCGCCATAGTACACGAGTTTCACTGCAATCCCGACGATGTCCGAAAAGGTCGAATTTGAAATGTGCACGTTGTCCGAGTCCTGTACGACAAGCCCATCCTGTTCACAGAAGGTAAGTGAGCTGTTCCGAACATTGACTTGAACCGCATCAATGACTGTCAATGCCGCGAACGATGCGCCCACATGACGCACTGATGCGCCAGATATTTCCACCGATGCAGCGACAGCTTTAATACCGTTCCAGGTTTGGCAATCCCCTGGACTGAGAGCAATTCTTTCTGCACGCGCAAGGGACTCAAATACCACGTTGCCATGTATTCGAACACTACTGCTGACCTTGATGCTCGCATCGCAGCCCATCAGCACACGCTGCTCACCGTGCAGCTGCAGACTTTCCACACTCACGGCTGTGAAATCAGGAATGACGTAAATACCGTTTGGACGTCTCCACTTTGCCAGCTCGTTATTGCGGCTCCATTTCGCTATTGCTCCTTGCCGCTCGGGCACTTTCGAATACCGCACGCCGCCTCCTACCACCGCAAGAAGAACCAGCACGCCAACTACATATGCGCCATTCCGTATCGTGCGTAGACGTTCAAACCTACAAGTGGGACGGTGATCGTCACGCACTCGATCTGTCTCAGGCTCCGGGAGAAGCGCGACCGTCTCCTCGTCGCGATCCGCAGCCATCATTTCCCGTGACTCGCTCTGCATCCGAGTGCGCGGAGTACCGGCGATCGTCGAGGAGTTTGCGGAGTTTCAACAAATGTTAGACCAGAGAAGGAGGACAACACCAAATCATGAATGCAGACGAAGAGCGCGTGGCGCGTGCGATCGCATATGCGCGTGCGGCACCAAAGGTCGAGCTGCATGTTCACATAGAAGGCACGTTGGAGCCGGAGCTCGTGTTTAAGCTGGCAGCAAAGAACGGCGTAGACTTGGCACCGTACCAGAGTGTGCATGAGCTCCGCGCTGCGTATAGCTTTACGGACCTGCAGAGTTTTCTGGACATCTACTATCTCGGCGCGCGGGTCTTGCAGGATGAGGACGACTTTTACGAGCTGATGTCGAGATATTTGGCGAAATGTCGTGACGAACATGTGGTACACGCCGAAATCTTTTTTGACCCGCAGACACATTTACAGAGACGCATTCCATTCGAGGTATTTATGGGTGGATTTCTACGGGCGATCCGGAACGCGCAGACCGAGTTTGGGATGTCGGTACTACTGATCATGTGCTTTTTACGCCATTTGCCGGAGGAAGACGCGATTACCACATTGAATCTTGCCAAGCCGTTCGTGGATTCGATTCAAGCAGTGGGTCTGGACAGTTCAGAACGGGGATTTCCGCCACACCTTTTCCAGCGCGTGTACGAGCACGCTCGGGGTCTCGGCCTGGACTGCGTGGCGCATGCGGGCGAAGAAGGCCCCGCCGAATACATAAGTGAGGCGCTTGACCTGCTGCAATGTCGCCGCATCGACCACGGCATTCGATGTGTAGATGACCCAATGGTCATGAAGCGCCTTGCGGACGCGCGCATCCCACTGACCGTTTGCCCTCTGTCCAACCTGAAATTGGGCGTGGTGGCTGTTGTGGCCGAGCTGCCGCTTCGCGACATGCTTGACGCGGGCCTGTGTGTGACCATCAACAGCGACGACCCAGCCTACTTTGGCGGGTACATCAATGACAATTTCGAGGCAGTCATCCGAGCGTTTGACTTTGTCGATCAGCGCGTCATCCACACGCTTCTGCGCAATGCCATCCAAGCTTCCTTGCTACCTGCAGCACACAAGCTCGCGCTCGAGCAACAGCTTGATGCGGTGCAGCGAGCGCCAATTCATGAAACAGTGGCAGGTCGGTTAACGGCTTAACGGCTTTCGGTTAGCCATGAACCGGGAACTGTTAAACCGGCAACAACCAACCGATAGGCACCTGCAGGTTGGGAGGTGCGATTGTTGGGCATCGGGCGAGAGCGTGGGAGTACGAGTCTGGTGGTGTGCGACCTGCGCATGAAGCGTGACGCGGAGCGTGGTTGGTCACGTGAGGAGTTGCGCAGCGAATGCGGCTCGGACAAGTTGGATGCTTAATGCTTGGACTGATAAACGTGCTGGTTGGGTTGTCGGTTCGCAGTGGCGCAGCGAAATGTCCGGACAAAACGTACAGCGACTCGCACGCTGTACCCCCTGCATCTCCCGTTTCACGCTTTTGAACTTTGCTGTTGAAAGCTGACTGCATAAAGGCAGCCGGCAGAACAGGCAGGAGAGGCGCGTGACGTTTCTCAACGAGTGTCATCAGCGCCGTGCTCAGCGTCGGTGTGGCCTTGACCGCGCCGCACAAAATGTTTGTGTCGCTGGTCGGCGGCGCGGGAGGCCTGGAGGCGGGTCAGGTGTCAGTGTGTGTGCGACCACGGACACAGGCGTCATGTGGCGACGTGCCTCCGACGTTCGTGGTAGCTCGCTCGCGTCTTCGACAAGGTAAACATGCGTGCGGGCGCGTGCGTGGTGAGTTTGTGGTGCGTCTGCATGGACAGGGAGATGATGGCTATGAGGTGCATTATGCGCGGCCGGGCGCAACTCACAGCGCGGATGAGCCATCGCGTCGGTCAGCGGGGAGCGCCACATCAGTAGGAAGCCCAGGCACGGACTCGGATGGACGCATAAAGAGTCAGAGCTTAGAGGCAGCGTTCCAGCTGGCCATCACGATGCGGGAAAGGGTGGCGACAGTTGCGCGCGAGTTCTCGACCGAAGTGGAATTCCTCATCGACTTGACCCTGTACTCAGCTTCGGAGATTCAGCAGCGGGCCAAGCTAGTGCTCCCTGGTGTTCGATCGACGCCGAAGAATCGGGATTCAGTCTCAGATCTAGCAGCCGGAGGAACGGGTGGTGGGCGTCCTGCCGAAGTCCCAAACCCACTCCAACAATCTGGCCTCATACTTGCGCGAATGGCCGAGTCGGTTTCAGAGACGCTTCAGCATCTCGCCCCTGTCCCTCGTGACAACCACCCTTTGAAGCGATTGAAAGGGTTTCGATGGCAGCCATCCGTGTCCTCTGAGAGCCGATCCTTGCCCATGCAGTATGAGAAGGAGAACCGAACGGCAAAGCTCCAGTACAAGGACGGTCTTCGCAAGAGACTGCAGCCGGACACGCCGAGGTCTCCGAATGTTCAAACTGTCGCCAAAATAGTGCAGCGCGGCAGGCGCGATATCGAGGTCTACGCCATTGGGCCAGTCAAGTCGATCGCGGCTCTTTTGCCGCGGGCCATGGCGAGTGAGAAGCGCACCGCCCCATCTCGCACAAGCCACAAAGAGATCCCGCGCCATCCGAAAAGCGCCGAAACGGCCGCGAACGTTGGCGTTGACACGCAGTGGGTGCTCCCCGCAACATGGGGCGCAGGAGCGGTGCTTGGCGGCACGGTTTTTCTCTCTGCTCTTGGCGCGGTCGTGCTGACCAAAGCCGCAGTCGGAGTAGTCACGGCGAGTGGATTACTTTTGACCGCATCCTCGACGCACAAGGCTGTGAGAAATCTGAAAATGCTTGCTCCGTCGCGTCCTCAAAGCGAGTCGCTTGGCAGCTTTGAAAGATGGCTCGAGGAAAAACGAAAGATGCGTATCGAGCGGCAACACACGCGCAACAATGCTATAAGCACCATTTCAGCAGACAGGTGGGATGCTCAGTATTCAGCCATCGATTCATCTATCTCGGCGCTTGTTGGGGTATCTCATTTTGTTCCGAGTAGCGTTGCCGCTGTGTCTTACGACCTACGCGAGCTTACCGACGCTGTGGCGCATGACGACGAAGAGGTGATTGATACAATCGGGTTCGTGGCTGAAACGGCGCCCAGCGCCCTCTATGATCGAGAATGGAAGAAACGCATCGTGATTCTGGTGGACGGCGTGCTTTTCAACATGGAGAAGACCTGGATGCGTGCCTTCAAGAGGCTTTGCATCGAACTACAAATGTGGGATGGCAAGGGTTGGAGACGCCTGAGCCGCTTCCAGGAAGCCCTGTGAATGGCTTGTAGGAAACCGCTGGCTGGCATCATTAAACTGAGATTTGGAACAAATAAACACATATATTTCTGGACGGAGCACTCATTTCCGCGAACAAGAAACACGATTCAACGTCAATCACCGGACCGGTCGACGCGCTCAAGTTCTCGAAAGAGAGTGGGAGATTCCACGACCAAGCAAGCTTGTTCCCTCCATGCGAATACTTGGATTGTCTCGGTGCGGGAGCTGCGTGTTGCACCGCATCAGGGACCCGCAGCGAACCGTGCGATCACGCGAGCCGCACATCCGACGGCGACCGCACGCGTTCAAAAGCGATGCGAGTCCTTCTCGCGCTTATTCTCGGCCTTGGCGTACGAAATCACGCCGGCGAGGATCAAGAAGTTTGGAATCCACTCCCAGTTCTCGGTGATCTTTCTCCTGAGCTTGGTCATCATGAACTGCGTGTCAAACACGTCCGCGAACGGCCGCTGCTCGTACGGCGAGATGCTGTACGTCACAACGCCGCGCACTTTCGGGAGCTTCTTTATCGCCGGCATCCTTCCTGGCACCCCTTTTCCAACCCCTCCCTTAACCCCCTTCTCTTCAACACAAAACTTTTCCCTCTCTCCCTCTTGCTCTCTTCCCTTTCCCGTCTCTGCCACCCGCCCTTCAGCTCTCCTCTCACCCATCCAGTAAAGAAAATGATAAACCGACCTGGTTTCAGTAGAAAGTCGTGTACGCAACACGTTCTTCCCAAGTAGGGTACAGTTGAAGCGGAAAGGGGAACTCGTGCCAAGGAGCGGGGAGGGAGAGGGAAGACACACGAAGAGCGAAGGGTGGGTTAGAGGGAAAGGATGGTCCTTGTATTGGCGATTGGGGACTTGAACGTTCCGTACGGTGCCGCGGCGCTTCCGGAAAAGTTCCAGCGAATGCTCGTGCCGGGGAAGATACAGTATGTGTTTGTCACGGGCAACCTGAACACGCGCGAGGTCGAGGAGTTTTTTGTGTCACTCGGCGCAGAGGTGTTCATCACGCGTGGCGACTTGGATGTGACGCAGGAGTATCCTGATCGCCTCGTTGTTTCAATCGCAGGCGTGTCTTTGGGCTTGATACACGGACACCAGCTCATTCCGTACTCTGATTCGCATGCCGCCATCGCGCTCAAGCGTGACATGGGCGTGGACGTGCTGATTACGGGCTTCCAGCCAGAGTGCAAGATCACCCAGCCGGAGGACGGCGGCTTACTTGTCTGCCCAGGATCCGCCACCGGCACGAACAATACGTACTTCCCGAGCAGTGGGATCCCCAGCTTTGTCCTCATGGACCTGCAGGGTTCGCGCATCGTAACCTACACATACATGCTGATCCACGATGACGTCAAGGTCGAGCGCATTGTGTATGATAAGTCTGTGCGCACAATTCCTACGTGATTGAATGTGATGTGTTTTCAATATTGTCACCCGGCCACGCATCGGATCACGCCGTGAGACACATCCCCGTATGGGTCTGATACACCTCACGTTCATGGCTTTTTGTGGACAAATCCTGTGCGAGTGTTGGATTGTCAGGCTCAGTAGGCATCGTCACCGCTTTGCTCAGCACTGCCTACAAGCATGGCTTCTCTGCGCTCGTGGATGATGACGTCATCCTTGTCATTTCGCACACGTCGTATCCAAGCTTTCGTTTTCGAACGAAAAGCTCGCGAGTGTATTGGAATCACGTATAGATCGTGGCGCGATCTTGCGAGACTCCACGCGAAGACGTCAGAGACCTCCATCTTTCATCCATCGTCAAGACAAACCCACACCCCGGCAGCTCATGGTCGTTGCATGGAATTCACTGAACACTACTAACTTGTCTACTGTACTTTTCATGAAGAAGAAAAAAAAAAAAGGGCGCTGGTGATCGCGTGGCGTCGCTGCTGTGTTTAATCGCTGTGGACGGGGAATCGGGCTGGGGAGGAAGTAGCAAACGGCGCGTCAAGCTCACGCACAGGTCTGTCCAGATCATGTGGGCTCCACGCGCCCTCAAAATCGTCTCGGCCCTACTTGCGGTCCTAGCCGTCGCGGGTAATGCACACGCCCAGCTGGTGAATCTCGATGTGCGTCGTGCAGTGGTATGTCTTATGCTCCTCACTTGCTTTGCTTGCGTCTCACTTTTTTGTCCTTTCCGGCACGGTACTCGCGCGCAGTGAGTCATTTGCTGTCATGTGGGAGTGCTAGATCTCCAGTTTTCCAGCAAGAAGTGTGATCACTAACAGGCGTCTCTTGCCCTTCTTCTGTGCCTTTTTGATTTGATCGCTCCGTGATCTGTGTTTCATCGGGTTGTTTCTTGCGCGTTTTGGTCACTTTCAGAAGCTCGATAAGATGGTATTGACCATGATGGTGCAATGCACTGTGCAGAATCAATTTCCAGACCAAAGCATCGCTGCGTATCGTGTGGCGATTCATCCGTCAGATGCGGAGGCGCTGCATTTTCTGCAAGCCTGTGAGCACACCGACTGCTTCACGGATGCAGACGGTCAACGACGTCTTCTGAGTAAGACTGTGGAGGAGGATCGTGATCATGGTGCGCAGCTCTACTCATTCGCATTGACAGAGCCCCTGATGCCCGGCGAGGAGCGCACGCTGATCATCAAGTACGGGTTTGGCCAAGCGCTGAAACCCGTTCCAGAATCAAACGTACAGACTTCAAAGCAAGTGCTCAAGTTTGACGTTTCCTCTGAATTCTTTTCTCCGTACGTGACTTTACAGGACGCTCTCGAGCTCAAAACGGCCTCCGGGTGGACTATAGACGCGGTGCGAAGTGACAGCAATGATGTCAAGAAGATTTCGACCGGAATTGTCTCACGCAACGTGCTTGCAGGCGTTCAACCGTACACGTATACGCCCGTGCGCGTGCTGGTGTCGGGCAATAGCCCGTTGCTCAAGCTCGACTCGTTCCGCAAGATATTCACGGTTTCTCACTGGGGTAATGTGAACGTGCGCGAGGAGTACGATTTGCGAAACTTTGGCACCGCGTTGCGCGGTCAGAATTCGCGCGTCGATTATGATCGAGGGCAACACTTTAATTCGGTACCAAAGCTGCGATTCCGGCTCCCGCCTGACGCATCCAATGTGTATTACCGTGATTGGGACGGTAACGTGACCAGCTCAACGTTGCACAAGCCGGGCGTGCGTACGCGCATTTTCGATGCAACGCTACGGTTCCCGTTGTTTGGTGGCTGGAAGAATGCATTCTGGATTTCTTATGATCTTCCTGCGTCTTCGCTTTTATCCCAATGCGTTGGTGAAAGTACTCGCTTTCAGCTTGTGGGTATAGTTGCACCCACGATAGACGCGTCCTCGATCCTGATAGATGACCTGGTTGTTGCGGTTTCACTTCCGGAAGGCAGTCATGCGTACGATGCATTCGTCAACGGACTCGACGTTGAGACAATCGATTTTGGGCGCAATCCCGCGACGCTGGCCTTCAAAGGCCGACCTGTTCTTGAACTACACATGGGTACTGTCCTGACCGGTCTCAGCGTCGCGCCAAGCGTTGTGGTAGAATATCGATTCAGTCCGCTCAGCCTTCTCCTGGGTCCATTTATGATCATTTCATTTATCCTGCTTGGATTCGTGGCGTGGATACTGCTGGGATATATGAGCGATGTCCTCATTATCACACCGGCCGACGCTGTGCGCATGACACATCCAGTGTACGCCAAGGAGAAAGGGCAGTTTGCCGCACTTTGTGAAGGTGTGATGCGAGTGAGCGCAGCTCTACATACGCTGGCCGCAGGCATTTCCATCCCTGATCAGCTCCAATTCTTTGAAGAAAAGAGCCACGCACTCGTCTTGGAACTAGGTGCGTTGCGCTCTGCCGTGAAGTCGCTCGAAGCGGACGTTGCGAGCCCGGTCTTTTTCACGCACGTCTCAAACTTAGTGGATTTGTACAACGAATGGATCCCTCTCAAAGAACAGCAAGTGCGTCGCGAACCCATGGCCGGGGATCGGTTGCGCGAGCTCGATGGTTGCCTGGAGTTGGAGCTGGCCGACCTCAAATTCGCCCTGGGCAGCATTTAGCGTGGCTTTTGCTCTGCTTTTTCTTTGGCTGCCGTGTGAGGTGGTGAGGGGCTGCGGATAAGCCTTGCAGCTCGTGCGCCGTGCAGAGCAGAGCCCTGATGGATTTATACTGTGTGGAGACACTGTCGCGCACGGCGGCGTGAGGCTTCTGTCCAGTGGTTTTAGAGGAGGAGGGTGGGGGCGGAGTATTTCCTGACAAAAGCCATGCGCGCACGTCAAAACCGGCGGAATCTAAATAAATGGATTCCTGTCTTTAATGATTTCTTCTCAACCGTCATCCTTCCGCAAGCTATTTGATGACGCGGAGCCATGAATTCCAGAGCTGGTGGAGGCAGCTTGTCTCAGCTTGCGGTCATTGCGCTGTCTTTCTTCCAACGCAATTTTGGCATCCGCAGCCTCTTCCAACTTTCCGTCCAAAAACAGCATCAAATCAGGCCGTCGTGACGAGTCTGACGGCAAAATATTGGAAAGCGGATGTGCCGTGTACATGTGATGCTTGTTGATCGTCCAGACCCGCTCACCGTCGCAATCAAAGTAGGACAGCCATGAGCCCGTAACGATGCCGAGCTGCTCATCCTGCGGCGTGTCTGCATCGCGGCAAATGGTGCCCGAGAAAAAGTCGCTCAGCTCATTCTTCGAGTCGCCAAACTTGAGCTCACAAGAGATATGATTTTTCTCATCCGAGAAGAGCACCGAGCCGTACGTGTTATGCGTGTATGTACCAAACAACACGCCGGAAAAGCTGTCCCATGGATTCGTGAATGAGACCGATGACCCATCCGCAAAGTCGATCCGGCGCCCGCCACTGTGCATGAGCTTGACTTCATTGAGCCCGAAGCGCGCTTCGTAATTCATGTAGCCGTAGTATTGATATCCGCGCCCGCGCAGTACCCAGCTCGACACCGGTGGATGATGGCTGGTTTGTTCCATGTAAAGCATGGTTTGATGATCGAGCTGCGCTTCGAGCGTCTCGCCCAGCAACGGGTTGAGCGGCTTCTTGATGCCCGAGGTCATGGACATTCCTGCAACGTAGAACGCCATGACCAACTTGATGCGCGCGACGGGATCAGAAGTGTCGGCGGCCTTTTGCAGCAGATCGGGCGCCAAAGAGCAAGAGAGAGCAAACTTCTGGAGCGCCGTGCGCGGCTCAGCCGTGGACATTGGAAAGGTGACATACAGGAGGTCCTTTCCACGAAGCACGTTCATGCCAATTTGCTTGACAACCACCATAGCGAGGCCGCGCTGTTCCGCCAACTGCTGCTGATCACAGCCCATCCCGCCCGTGGGCAAAGCAAGCGGGTGCCGCGGCGCGTCCTTATCCATGAGCGACAACCTCTGCGCGGACGAGTTCTTGCGGCTGCCAAACGGCGAGCTCAGTCCAGACGCAGCGCCATTCAGAATCCGTGTACCCCATGACGGCTTTACCTGCTGCGCCATCCCTGGCGATGCCGTACCATCCTTTTCGGAACCCATCCCACCTCTTTCTCTCTCTTTCTCTCTCTCTCTCTCTCTAGCCTTGTTCCACGTTGCCGCAACGCGCGCAAACGCGCTCCGACTCGAATCCTTTTCTCTCTTTGAACCGAACCGTTAGACCGATTTGCTCATTCCATCTTTATCGGTTTATCTTACCAAGCGCTGAACACTATCAAAAACGAAAAGGCGCGTGTTTGAATCAATTTACTGTACCTCAGTTCAACTTGGTTAATCGGTTTAACCGTCCAGATTCGGCTTGTTGTGGCGCAAAAGGCGGTTGGGGCGAAGAGGCGGACAGGACGAATGTGCGTGGCTGAGGAAAGAGAGAGAGAGAGAGAGAGCAAAGCCAGAGTGTGGATGTACAAACGCGACGGCAGGTCTCCATGGGGACAACAGGACATAATGCAGTGGCTACATATACGCATGCGCGTGCGCCGTCGTCTAATGTGGGATTAGGGCAGAGCGTAGCGCGCGCGCCTGATCTGGCCAACTCGATCTCGACGTCGCGCTTTGCGGCGGGCGCAAAGACGCGCTTGGATCGCGTCAAGGGGGCGCCTGCGAAGCCGGCCGCGCCCGTGCTCAAAACACAGGTTGGTGTCGAGCAGGAAATTCTTCCTCTGCACCAATGGACAGGCCGCCTGTCAGCGTTTTGCACGTGCAACACATTCAACCTCAAGGACGTGTTGCATTACTTTGAGCTGGCGCCCGAATGGGAGGCCCGACGGTGTTCCCGCGACCTGCTGCATGTGCGCAAGCAAATGCAGGCATCCACAATACAGGACACGCTCTGGTGGATCGGCGTCGAAGATGCGCACGCAGGCGCTGGCGAGCTGTTCATCTTTGAGTATGGCGTCATGATCTCGTGGGGCTTTTCAGAGGGCGCCGAGTGGCAGCTGCTAGATGTCATGAAGAATTTTGAAATTGGCAGGCTCGAGCAGGAAGTGGAGTTTGATGGGTACGACTACACCTACTTTGTACCTCCGACGCCAACGCCCCTTGTACTGGAGAGCGAGCAGGACGCCACGCTGGCCATGGGCGTTGTGGATGAGATGAATGTGGCATCTCCGAGCCAGAGCTTTCGAATCGAAAACGACGCGTTTTTTTTCTCTGCCACCCAAACTCTAGCCGAGCTCTTGCACTGCAAGTTGGCATGCACGCATGCGATTGCGCAATCTATCAAACTGAGTAGTTTTGAGTCGGCTGTGGAGGGAATTTTCAAGCGCGTCGAGACATACCCCGTAGAGCTCGCCAAGACGGGCACGCTGCGCATTTCAGATCGCCAGCTTTTGATACTGTCGGGTGAGTTGTACACGTATAGTGCATACATCAACCTTCAGACTGACGTCCTGGACGTGGTGCCCGACTGGTTCTGGGACAATAGTGCGTACGTACCGGTGTTTGACCGGACGCAAAAGTACCTGGATTGCAAGGCGCGCGTTTCCGTGTTGAACAAGCGGCTCAGCGTTGTCGAGAGTATGTACGCGCTATTTCGTGACGAGCGGCATATTAGCAACAACCACCGACTGGAGTGGATTGTCATTGCGCTTATCGTTGTCTGTATCGTGCTCAACCTCATTCAGATCTTTTTTCTGCTCACGTCACCAAGCGTGTTTGCAGACTAAGCCCCTGCGCAGGCCCGCCAAGTCGCAGCCGTGTCCTAGAGAGCTATGAACAGTGCTGACTTGTGGCCTGCGCGTGCTCGAGATAAATGTGAATTCTTTGCTTTTGTCCTTGATTCACATCTACGATGGCATCGTGGCCAGCCTGTCCTTAGCCTTGTGGGACGCCGTCAGTTTGCATCACTCCAGCCATTTTGTGTTCTCGACTTGCGCAGCGTGATGATCAAGCCTTTCAGTCTGTCGACGTGCAGCTCGGGGTCGAGCCAGTGAGCAAATCATTTCGAGATGGACACGATTACGCCCACGCGGGCTTTCGTGCAGGAGGGTATTGAAGCGGTCACGGCTCGAATCGAGCGCGGCATCAAGCAGAACTTGGACGGCGTTCTCGCGCAACGCGACGCGTGCTTCCTTGAGCTGGCTGAGTGGTACCAAGTCACACAAAATATGCTTCTGCTGCGCGCGCTAACGTCCGCAACCCATGCCTCCTCCACGTCCTACCAAGACGGTGGTGCCCTACCCGTGGCGCCGGCTCTCCAGCTCAAGGTACGTCACTCATTGCTGTAGTCGACCGTGCATGCGGCGCCAGTGGTCGCGATTTAGCGCTCCGAAGGACTTGGAGCGCAACCAATGTGTGGACTGACGGAGTACTAACGATATCTGGAAGTGGGCGTGTGTGTGTGTGTGTGTGTGTGTGTGTTCGTTCGTCGCACGTGGGGCTTTTCGCTCGTGCCTTTTACTTTCGCCTGGTTCGCTGTGTGTCGTCCTTGCTTTGTGGGTTATACGCGATTGGCATTTGAAGGCGGATATTGGAGCGCACGTGTTCGCCGAAACGCGTGCTTCGGCAGACCAACTTGACACAGTCGTGCTTGATCTAGGGCTAGGCGTGCTGCTGGAAGTATCTGTGGGTGAGGCGATCGCGATCGCAGCGGACCGAGAAAAGAAGCTGAAAGCACGGGTAGAGATTCTCAACGCGCGCATCTCAGAATTCCAGGCGGATATTTCGCTGGCTTACTCGATGCTCGATCTTGCCCGTGAATAGGACCAGCAGGCGGTCACTGTAAGGTTCCAGTCGTCGCTCGACATGGCACATTTCGTTCCTCTAGGAAAGCTGTTGGCTGTCGGGCTCAAGTTGCTCGCCAAACCGGTAGCTTCTGTGATTAAGGGGCAGGCAAAGACGCATCCGATGCTGCACGATAGCTGTGCAACTTTGGGGCAAGGGGTTCACAAGCTAGTGGTCCGCATTTTTCGCCTCGCACGCGACGAGGAGGGCGGCGGACTCATCAAGGCGCTGCCGCACGAAAGGGCCGTGGAGCGCGGTGCTGAACTCGTAGGAGAGCTGTTTGTCGTGAGCGTCGTTGGCGGAGTCACGATTAGCGAGGTCATCAAAGCAGGTCGCGAGCGGGCTGAATTAGAGGCCAAGAAAGAAGCCAAACGCGACGAAAAGATGCGTCTCCAGCTGCAACACGACGAGGCATTTCTGAGCAGAATTGTCGCGCTAGAGGAATCCATGCGGCGCGTTGACTCGGAAATTGCATGTCTTTCGGCTGCGCTCGTCCAGCAACAGCAGAGTACTGCCGCCGCCGATACCGCTGACCCCACAGCCACGACTTTGGCACCAGATCACGTCAGACTAGACCCAGACTCGCAGAGCCAGTAAACGTGACTTTTAATTGCCGTTGGTTGGGCGACACAAGCTTCAGTACTCTTTGAGATCTGGGGAGAACGTTGCCCGTAATGTTGCATTCTTCTGGGGCTTTTGTCGCGTCATCATCCGTCTGGGGAAATGGTCAGGCGCCGCCACGATGCTTTTGGGCATCTTCTTGTACGGCATTAACTTGCGCCGCGCCGCGCGGCTCTGTGCGTCCCAGTAAGCACCGGCTAGGACAACGTGAAGGACCTGCATCGGTCTCGCAAAGATTCAAGCGATCGACATTGCGGTCATGCTCTCAAATCAAGATGGCGGCAGACCCGTGGGCCGTGCTGTCGGCCATGGGGTTTAGTGCAGCAGTGGGCATTCTGGCCGAGAAGACCAAAGTGGGAGCCATGGTCTCACCCCCGATCGTGACGATGCTGCTGACTCTCCTAATGACCAACGTGGGAGTATTGCCCTCGACCAGCGGCGTGTACGAAGTGATCAATGCGTACTTGGTGCCGATGGCGGTGCCCTTGTTGCTGTTCAATGCAGACTTACGTCGAGTGTTCAGACAGACAGGAGCACTGTTCCTGGCGTTTCTTATCGCTGCAATTGGAACGGTATTAGGGGCCCTAGTGGCAAGTTGGGTTGCCCCGATGAAATCGTTTGGAAGCGACGCATGGAAAGTTGCTTCCATGCTTATGGCACGGCACATTGGCGGTGCGGTTAATTTCGTTGCGGTCGCGGACGCGCTCAAAACCGGCGGTTCTGCAACGGCAAGCGCTCTGGCCGCAGACAATGTGATCGTTGCGCTTTACTTCATGATGCTCTTCTACTTTGCCCGCAACGAACCAGATCCGGAGCTGACTTCTTCTGAGCCCACTCAGACCAGCGAGCTGGTATCCGACGGCAACGCACTGGTCGTGGCTACGGACTTGGAAGAGACGTCTGGAGTCAGTCTGAATGATATGGCTGTGGTGCTGACCTTGAGCGCTTGTATCTGTACAGTGGGCGGGTACCTCGCGCGTACTGTGCCCGTACTTCGCCAATTTGGCATGATTCCCGTGTCGACGCTCATCATTCTCGCACTGGCGACCGCGCTGCCGGACTACTTTCGGTGCCGCGCAGGCGCCGCCAACTCGCTCGGTGTATTTTTCATGCAGCTTTTCTTTGCCGCATCTGGTGCGTCTGGAAGTATTCGCACGGTCCTTCAGACTGCGCCGTCGGCGTTTGTGCACATTTTTGTGCAGCTCGCGGTCCATTTTCTGTTTCTGATCGGAGTAGGAAAGATGCTCAAGATCAACCTCAGTCTCCTGCTCATCAGCTCCAATGCGTCGGTTGGTGGTCCAACGACGGCTGCAGCGATGGCATCCAGCCGGTCTTGGAAGTCCTTGATCATTCCAGGGTTGCTCGTGGGCGTTTTCGGCTACTCAATCGCAACTTTCCTGGGCGTCCTTGTCGGCAAATTCTGGATCATTAAGATCATGGCCGCTGCTGCCGCTCGTTGACGGAGACGTTTTGAGTACACGTTACAGGGAAAACAAATACCGCATGGTGGGACGTCCGTGAGGGCAGCTCCAAGGTGACTGCAGACCAGATAAATTCGAGACCACTTGTTCCATGGTTTGCCGTTTCAATGCCGTACCAATCATGATGCTTTTACGGCAAGCCTTGCTTGCATGGATAGCCCGAATTCTTTGCGAGGCGCGAATGAGCAAAGCACGACCTGATAGAGTCTGACCGTCTTCCTGCGGAATGCCATGCTCTCGAATGTACTGAACCAGCTCAAACAAGTCGCCATCGCCAAAGACCACGCCATTCAGCACAGGCACAGCGCTGAGTCGCCACGACGAGTCCGCATTTGTTGTAAGCTGGAAGCCAGCCTGCTGGATGATTTGCAGGTGTTCGCGGACAATGAGAAGGTCTTCTGGGCAGAAGCTGAGCGCTTTCGGGATTAGTAGACTCTGCAACGCCAACGAAGCACCTTCGCCCGCAGCTTCCACATTCAGCTTTTCAAAGTTATACTTCTCGTCCGCTGCGTGCTGGTCAATGACAAACACCTGCTGTCCAAGGCGCGCCAAAAAGAATCCTAGATTAAACTGACCTATAACTTCCAAGTCGGCAAAGCGTGCCTTGCTGAAAACAAGCGATAATCTCTTCTCTTCCTCAATCACATTTTCCAAATTTCGGGGCACTTGCTCTGCTGCGCGTGCCGCACTCAACACATCAAGCTGCCGTAGCCGGAGCATCGATGCATGATGGCTCTTCCGCCATTCAGCAAGCTTTTCGAGCGAAACACTAATGGAAGCGCGCACGCGGCGTTTCGAAACTTTGACGCCACCAATATCATGCATGATAGTGAATTCGTCGTCGTGGCGGATCTGTCTCACATGCTTATCATTCTCTCTTTGCCAGGGATCATCCTTCTCAGGATTTGTGGCATCGACGGCATCCGCAACCAGGCGGTGTCGAACAAACAACTGCGACTCGAGCAGCATATCATCGTCCTGTTCGGGCGCGTACACACGCCTGAAAGTTGTGGTTGAAGCCACAGCACTAGGAGTATGCTTCTCATCCAGCGTGCTTGCGCTCTTGTGACGCATAGAGTCCTTTGCGATGTTGTCCTTTTCAGCCCTTCGCTTTGAGCCTGTGAGACCTGCGCCTTCGTTTAAGACAGCCTGGCGAATGCGGTTATTCCGATTTCGCGGACGAGGTGCTTCTTTTGGCAGATCCACTTCCACACCTGGATGCACAGTGCACTGACCAGAGAAACCTGTCCGCCGCATCGGCGAGGAGGCCACAACTTCCGTAGCCAATGATTCAATCGCATGATCACTTGAGTTGTCGATGTCTTGTTTCGCATCGTCGTTCTTGCCTGACGGGGTGAGAGACATAGACAAAGGAAATATTGACAGTGATTCTTCCGGGCTGCACGAAAAAGCTCGGACTCCATCCGACTGCGGTGAAACAGATGGAAAAGCTGTGTCTTCTTCCCCGTCAAGAGTGTTGCTACATGCATCTAATCTATCAAGACCACCACGAACAATGTCATTGTCGCCTTCCCCAATCTTTTCTTCCTCTGGGTATTCGTCTTCAGGTTCCCTGTTTCTGGTTTGGCTTGGTTGCCCCGATGGTTGCAGCAGCAGGAGCATCTGGGACTTGCCCGCACTTGATTTTAGCTCCCTCGGTATGATCTGAGCCGAGTCAGCGGCATGCCACAAGCGCCAGAACACACTCTTGATGGCTTCTAGCAAAGACTTACCACCAGAAATAAATACCCGCGTCTTGCCCGGATTCACGTTGACGTCAACGAATTCTGATGGCACACTGAAGTGAAGCACAAAACAAGGAAACGACCGCGCATTGTTGAGATTGCACTGCCTAAATGACTCCGTAATGGCGCGTGCGATGGCGGGGTATTCGACAGGCCGTGCATTGATGACCACGTATTGCTGCGCACCGCTCGACGTACCGCTACCGACAAGATGTCCGCGAGAAACAAAGCCGCGCATTTGACACACTTGCAGGGTGCTTCCGGCATTCGGGTCGGACTCGCCCGCATCAAATTGCAAGTCTTCTGCCACTCTCTCCATTTTCCTCAGAATGGCCGCGCCATGAACGCTTGCAAGAGCCGCTGCGAGAACATCCAAATCAACCCCTCTTCCCTGCGAGGGCACACATGACGAAGTATCCAGGGCACTCGCTCTGCCAGGAGTACGCAGTAGAGACACGCTTTCCATAAGGAGAGAGAATCGGATGTGAGGAAATGCAACGGCATAATTCTGCAAGAGGACGGCCACGCTTTGCGCCAAGCGCTTCTGCTGCGTCTGTGCGTGCGTCTTTCGTACAGGCCAGTTTTCAAACAAACCAAACACTTCGACGGTGGTTCCACGTTCCCGGGCGACGCGATGTGGCTTCTTTTGCAGTTGCCCCAGTGGTGTGAAAGTCGCCGCAAGTCCATTCGGTACTGCGCTTTCCTTGCAAGTCGTCACCTTGAGTGTGGACGAAATGTGCGCAATGGCATGGAGGGCCATGCCTCGAAAACCCAACGTGTTTACCCCAATGACTTCGACCTGCCTTTTCGCCGTTTCAGGGTGGCTGGTAGCCTCCGCACAGTTTCCGACCGAACCATGCCCTGCTGTAGAGGCGGCAGCAGCGGTATACTTCGACGTAGCAGCACGTGCGCAAAGAAGCTCCAGATCTTCCTCGGCCAAGCCGCAGCCGTTATCCTGCACCGAGACGTACGTGTTTGCGTGTTTGACAATCACACTCACTTGCGAGGTTCCGGCGGCGTCCAATGCGTTGTCCACCAATTCCTTGACAACGCCACACACGTCAGCGACCACTTGACCCACTTCCAGGTGCCGCGCGACGCCTTGCTCGAGCGGTCGGATGGCCGTCCTTTCCATTTTACACACAAACGTCAAATGCCGCACCACCCGGTCATTCAAGTCGTCTCGCTAACACGGTCATTGATGTCCGCGCGCGCTTTATTGTCCCGTTGTTGCGAACCATGCGGTTTCCGTAGAAATGAGAGATGCAGCTGTAGCTGGGCTCGAGTCGCACGGTCGAACTCAACCTCCTCGTGCAAGGAAATCGTACAACAAGAAAAGTTTGTGTTTCTGTGTCGCACTCTGTCCGAGCCAAAGTGTCCATCCGAGCCCCAGTCGTCAGAGACGAAGGTTCAATTCAATACGTTGCCTGCACGCTGAAGACTGGGCACGAGGAGCTTGGCCAGCGAAAGCAGAGCCAACCTCTGGTTTCCTGACCACGTGAGACCGAGCTGGGCACCTTCGTCGTTGTCCTGTTTTAGCTTCTTCTGCCGGTAGATTCCTTGCGCTCTGGTGCTGCGCGAAGTTATCAGGTTCGCAGGTGAGTTCGTAGCAGAGAAAAGATAGCCATCAACTCGCGATCGTCCTTTGTCTGTGGTAAAGGCGTCCTACTCTGATTTGTCACCTCACACTGAAGGGAAAGATGTGGGCAAGAGATTTCTATCGTCTGAAGGCGGCTACACGCGCTCATCTGGCACGCGTGAGATCATGCCGGCGAACCGCGGCGACCAAGCGCAAGAAGGATCTATACTGAAGTGCAATAACAAGCGGTCTCTAAGACGGATGACAAACAAGTTGGTGAAAGAGAAATCGTCAAGGTATCAGTGTGTTTCGCGGCAACCCTTTCATTCCGCCATTCCGTATGTTTCTTCAAAGTCATTGCGTGGCGTGGCCTCTGAGTGGAGCGCACGGAATAACATTTTTCGCGGCGCTGTTCACGCGCACCGGCAGGTTTCGACACTTGCATGTAAACCTGGATGTTGATACCTCGCCGCCTCTGGCTGCGCATGTGCCGCGCGCGAACAAAATGCGCGAGCTTGTCGCCATGCGCTGTACTTTTTGGCACAACTTGGTGAATGTCGCGCTTCGTGGCTTTAGCCAGAGAGAGAGAGAGAGAGAAGAGAAGGAAGAGAAGGAAGAGGATGGTTATGGACACACAGAGTCGAGTGGCGGCTCTTCGCCGCGCAAAGACAATTCCAGTCATGGAGATTGCCAAAGCCGGGAGCCAAAAAGAGATCCTCGCCTCGTCGTCGGCTGGAGGCGGAGGTGCTGGAGGCGCTCTGGTTCACGACCATCGTACTCACGCGCCTGGCACGGGCTCAGGTCGGGCGAGCGCACTCACGTCGCCTTGGACACAGAGCCTAGGGTCTACGTTTGGCAATGATCGAGATGGCGTAAAAAGTGTCGAGCCCGCACCGGCGGCGCAGATGAGCAGTTCGAATGAACTGATGCAGCTGCTCGAATTTTCTCCCGACGGCGGCGAGTTGCTGACCGGCTCGATGTCTAGCGAACTGCTGGCGTGCGTGGCAAACATCAAGGGCCCCAGAATCAATGTGCGCACATATCCTGTGAAGAAGTATGGTGTAGGACCGTCGATTTTTGCCCCAAGCTCGGGCGCACATATGGTGATTCATGCATCGAACAACGCGTTTGATCACTCCTTACGTCACTTATCATTATCGGACTCGCGCTACGTACGCTACTACCGCGCGCATCGAGACTATGTCACGAGCATAGCGGCCGTGCCGCGCTCGCACGCCTTTGTGTCTGCAGCGATGGATGCGTCCGTGCGGTTCTGGGATCAGCGCACCAGCACGTGTCAAGGGCGGATCGCGCTGTTCCGCCTAGGAGAGGTAGCGCAGATTGCTAGTGATGGCGTGGGAGTATGCCTGCTTGTGTGTACCGGAAGTAACAGCACGCTCAATCCGTTCCATTTTGAATCCGAGTTCTTCGACATGCGTATGTATGACCGCGGACCGTTCCTGCGGCGCGCTACCAACGTGCCCGGTCTGAGCCGCAAGGCGGCGACACGAGTTGAATCTATATATATGAGTGATGACGCGTCTCGTCTCTTGGTCGGGCTGCGCGAGCTTGCACAGAGTAGCGTAGATGAAAAAGCGCTGCGGACTGCACTCCCTCGAACGAGTTTGACCGTACTCGATGGTCTTTCTTTGAACATTTTACATCACCTGCGGGCGAGCAGTTCTGAGGAGATGCCAAGCGAGCCCGCGCACACACTTGTCGCACAGAGTTCCCATATAAGCCCCGATGGCGTCGTTGCCAGTTGCGGCACGCTCGGAGGTCAAGTGTGCTTTTGGGACGTCAACTCAGGCAGACTGCTGCGCACGATGGAAGCTCACAAGTCGCTTGTGACAAGCACGCGCTTCCATCCGAGCATGAACTTATTCGCTTCCGTGTCCAGTGAGCTTCATGTCTGGCGCGTTGCTTGAGGCTGACTGTAGGGAGACAGGACATTGTATATGCGCTATAAATATTCAAACAGGATAGAGACATTTTACTGACTATCTTGACGCCGCGCGCGCTCGGCTTGGCGCTCCTTCCTCTCTGCGTCTGCGCGGTCGAACGCCTGTCCAAAATCCACCATGTCTTCCTTTGCTTGATACGCATCCGCAGATGACAGCGCTCCGTTTTGCTTCTTGGACGCTTCTTTCCTTTCTTTCTCCATTAGCTCAGTGGCGTCCGCAAAGTCATCGATTGTCGGGAGCCACTGAGGCTGGCGCCGGTCATCACCGATGAGCAGACTCCTGCTTTCTCCCTCCACCAAACGTTCCCACTTTCTGGTTTTCTCTTCCTCGGCAAGAATGCGCTCTTGCTCCTTTCTCGCCTGTCGCGTGCGCTGCTCTTCCGTCACCTTGGAGCCATAGATAGCAATTGTCGCCGCCGATGCAATCCACACCATGTGGCTCACGTAATCGCCTAGCGAATTAATGTCGTGGACACTCATGCGCGCCGAGGTGCGAGGCCGCGCTCTACGCGTTACGCACGTGCGCGGTACATGCGTGCGCACTGGGCGCCCGAGCGGCGCTACTATGAAGGCACCCAGACTGCTCGAGAACGCCATACTCGTGACATGCGCTTTCGCTTGTCTTCTTTATTCAAGTGGCATTCGTTCTCTACCTTCCTCAGACTCTTTTTCCAATCCCAGGGGTACTTTGGAGGTGCGCGTACGAGCAGATGGCGAACGGAACTAAGTTTAGGTGGCAGCGCCGGCGGCGGCAGCGTTGGTCATTGCAACAAGTACTTCCTTGGCAAGCTTACGATCTGACGCTTCAAATGGAAAAGCAAGGCGTTGGGTAAAGTTGACGCGCTTCATCTTGTTCACTTCTTCGGCACTTGCCTCGTCCGGGATATCTGCAATGACCAGCACGTCCATGCCCTTTTTGTCCATTGCTGCCATTTTGGCGGATACCAATGTCCCACCTGGCTGTTCCAGCGGCGCATAGTGCTGGACAATCGCTTTGATTTCGTCTTCATGATCCTTGTTCATGTGGCCGATGATTCGATCTACGAAATCCATCAGCGGATCTGGCTGCGCTTGCAAGTAGGCGTCCACGTTAATGCTTCCTGCTCTGCCAATGCCACCCACATACCGCACTTCCACGATTTTCTCCATACGGAACATGCTAAAGTCGCCAAAGTCAACCCAGAATGCGTGTGGGTGCTTCGCGCGATACAGTACCTTCAGTGCCTCCTGCTCTTTTGCGTCCGCGGGTTTGACGCACTCACCAACAAGCGTGACGCGGGAGTCCCGAATGCTTGACCATCCTTTCTGGATAATACACACAGACGCACGCGGATTTGATGCCAAGTCGCGCGTATGCGCAGAAAGCGTCGACATACCCAGAATCGGACGCCCTTGTTCATCTACAGCAAGCTCCACCATCGACGCAAACGGATACACTCCTGCGTCTTCATCGCCCTTGCGGTCATGCACAGTTGCCAGCGCTGCGCTTGTAGCCGTCGCGGCAATGGTGCGACACTGCTCCGCACCAGTCGGACGCGAGGCCTCAATCACAGACTGGGCTTTTTTCTCGACGCTGCTATTCTCCTGCTGCACATTCATCGTCATCAGGCGGCATCCTCTAGCCGCGCCACGGCCCACCAAGACGCGCTGATGGTCACGCACGCCGTTATGCCTTGCAACAGAGGCATGGCGATTGAGAGAGCACAAGCTCGCCGCGCCAAATACAATGAACGCCATCCTCCCCACCTTTCAACCTCCTCGTTCTCTTGCCTCGAACCAACCTTTCTGCTTCAGACGTGATCGAGCTGGAGGGAGCCAGAGGTTGAGAGATCTTCTGGGGCGAGCATGGATGGTATACCCGTAGATGGGCGGAGCGGTGTGCGTCACGATGCACGTCATGACAGCGGCAATGTTGGTAAAGACGATGCGGATGCTGGATTATATCTAGGACTTGATGTGTCAACGCAGAGTATCAAGGCGGTAGTGCTTGACGCACAAGGAAAGGTGTATGGAGCCTCGTCCACATACAGTACGGTCAGCTTCGACTCTGAGCTTTCCATGTATGGGACCCAAGGTGGCGTGCATCGAGATGGCACCCGCGTGACCTCGCCATCTGTGATGTTTGTGCACGGTATCGAGCTGCTGTTTGACAAGATGCGCGCTAACGGCTTTCCGTTTGACCGTGTGCGCGCGGTGAGTGCGTCTGGACAGCAGCATGGATCTGTATTTTGGACGCGCCGCGGGATCGAGGCAATGAGACAATTTTGCGGCCACAGCCACTCCGGAGAAAATGGAGCTAGTGTCAACTCTGCAAGTACCTGTTTATATCAAGAGCTTCAGCGCGCACGCGCGTTCGCAGTCGAAGCGTCTCCTGTGTGGATGGACGCATCCACTTCAGCTCACTGTGATGCGATTGAAAAGCTGGCAGGCGGGGCCGACTTTGTGGCGCAGCTCACCGGGTCTCGCGCGTACGAACGGTATACCGCACCTCAAATTATGAAGATAGCGATCGAACGGCCGCTAGACTACAGGAATACCGACCGAATCATGCTCATTTCGACGCTCATAGCGTCCATACTCATCGGAGACTACGCTAGCGACGACGTGGCCGATGGCTCTGGCATGCTGCTCGCTGAAATTCAGTCTGAACCGATGGAGTGGTCAGACACCATGCTCCGTTGCGTGGCGCCCGACTTGAGGACCAAACTCTGTGAAAGGCCGGTGCATTCGTATGACATACAAGGAAGAGTGAATCGCTATTTTGTCGAAAAGTATGGCTTTCCTGCTGGCGCGCTGGTGAGTGCATCGTCCGGAGATAATCCGAATTCCGTGGCTGGTTTGCGTCTGGCTGCAGGTGATCTCGTCATGTCGCTTGGCACCAGCGACACTGTTTTTGGACTCTCTCACGAGGCCACACCAACGCTTGTTGGCCATGTGTATCGATCACCCTTGGCGCCAAAGCAGTTCTTACCGCTGATTTGCTACTCGAACGGCAGCTTGACTCGCGAGAGCGTCAAGGGTACCGCTTGCTCATGGAGTGAATTCGAAGCACTTGTTGAAAACGACGCGTCTTCTCCTCCCGGCAACAACGGGATTTTGGGCGTCTTTTTCCTCGTTTCGGAAATTGTTCCGCGTGTTACGCACTCTTACGATGATGCACTGTTCTTCGATTATGCAGAAGCTTCCACAAGTCCAGAACCACTTGATCCAGCATCAGATCGTGTGAGGAGCATCACGCATGCGCAGCGGTGCCGCGCTGTGCTCGAGTATCGTGCGATAGCCGCTGCGCAGCACATGGCGCATCTGGGAGTGACACCCAAGCGCATTTTGCTTACCGGGGGTGGCGCACGGTCTCAAGTATTTGCTCAAATACTCGCGGATGTCCTCCAGGTCGAGATTTTTACGCAACCAGAGCACAACTCGGCTGCTTTGGGCGCCGCGCTGCGCGCGAGGCACGCCCTGCTGTGTCACCAAGCCGGCACGTACATTGCATTCGGGGAGACGGTGAACCATTTGGCGCCGACCGAAACTTGTGTGGCAAAACCGCGACGCGAGTATGCCGATGTATACAATGTCATGAAGCAAGCGTACGAGCGAATTGAAGGGTCGGGAGTGTTGGGACGTCCTGGTTGATGAACAAGAAGCGTTCGCACTCAATGGAGCGGAGCATCGCAAAATTTTAACGTTAGAAAGCTCGGTACAAGTTTGCATGCCGGCTAAGTTTGGCATGCGGACGCTTGATATAAATTGCAGGAGAGTCATAGCTCTCTCGGAGATTTCGGACAGACGTGAGAGACGGAATCAAAGGAATGCAAATCAGCTGAATCCCTACGTATTGTTTCTCCCACCACACGTTTGTGCTTCGGCTTGCACACATTTGTATTGTGGCGCAATAGTGCGCACATCTGCAGTCTTGGCGCCAAGACTCTCATTGCTTGCGCAGGCACCTATGCATCCTTTCTGCGCGCTGTGCGTGCAACATGAACTTGAAAAGCGTATCATTTTCACGATGGCAACCACCCGACAGGGTGGGGACACGTAAACTGTCCTGGAGCAGTTGCACGCATGGGACTAAAGAGTCTGGTGACTCCAATTACAAACAACTATTCATCACACCTTTATTATTTGCACTCCTTGGTGTATAGAAACAACAATGCGCCTGCTGCAAAAGCTAACAATGTTTCGACTGCGCGTATCTCGGCGCCCGAGCGCAGGTTTTGCCACCACGCATGAACTTAATAGAACTTTGAGCACTTGGAGAAGAACAAAGATAGCAGACATTCAAAACGTGCCGACCAGAAGATTCTCTGTCAGCTATCACATTCCAACCTGCAGGACATGAGACGAAAACTTGACCGTACAAGTCTGGATGTTTGCATTTCCGACGCATGTGTACTCATAGTCGTTGAAGTCGCCTTCAACACCGTTGCCGACTACATCTGCAGGCGGAACGAACCATTGACCTTGAGTACCGCCACGGCATATTACGTATATTAGCGCATTCAAGCCCATGGCAACTGGCAAGGTGAATACCCACGATGCGAAGACCTTGAGCAGTAGTTTCCAGTTCACCTTTTTGTAGCCCTTTGTCTCGCACAGGCCGGCGCCAATAACTCCTCCGACGCTGCAATGCGTGGTAGAAACTGGAATTCCCAGGTATGACGCAATCAGTACGGAAAAGGCAGTGGCTAGCTCAGCACTCAATCCCCGTATTGGTGTCATGAGCGTGATGTTTTGACCGATGGTACGCATCACATTCGTACCGAAAAGGAAAAGGCCCACAAGAATTCCTACCGTGCAGTATGCGAGCGCCCAGTATTCTGGTTGTGGTTTGCTCACAATGCTCGCATACTCGATGGTTTGGAAAACGGCAATGAGTGTACCGCTCGCGTTCCCAATGTCGTTTGCGCCAAATGAAATTGCCTCGTAACACGCAGACACCATTTGTCCGAACGCAAAGCGCGATTCCAGCTCCGGGTGCCATATGTCGTTTGGCGGGAGTCCTTCTTCGCGAATGTCTGCGTCCGACCTCAACACCGAGCTCACCACCGACATGGCATTCGAAGTGACGCTTCCAGTAACTAAAAGATTTGGTTCTCCCGTCGATGCTGGAGAGGATCCATTCTCTTCATCATGCACGCTGCCTGCCAAGCTGCCTATTTCATCTATGTCCTTGACCGCAATCTCTTCTTCGTCCATAAATCCACCCACGAGTCCGCGCTTTGCAAGGTACGCATTGATGGGTTCATGCATGCCAGCAATCCATACCACTGCGATTGCCGAGGCCACGCCAAAAGAAATGCCCAAGTTCATACCTACCGCGTTCTCATCGTACTGGAAGGTCACAAAGATCAGAAAAGTGAGAAAGGCCAACCACAGAACGATGGCCATGTAATAGATCTGCTGCGTCAAGGCCCAGGCGAGGCGTGACTCGTCTTGCTGTGCTTTTCGCAGGAACCAGTACTTGGCAACCAAATAGAAAGATACCGAGAAAATACCCGTCACAAGCGGTGACGCCACCCACGAGATGACAATTTTGCCCACGCCCGGCCACCACTCAATACCAGATCCACCAAACTGCACGAGTCCAAAACCGGTTACTGAGCCCACAATCGAATGTGTTGTGGACACAGGCATGCTCAGCCACGTTGCGAATGCCACCCACACGCCGGCCGAGATGGCGGCCGTCAGCATGCCCAAGATGAAGAGCTGCGGAATGTCTGCGAACAGCTTGTAGTTCACAATGCCCTTGCCCACTGTCTTGGCGACTTTGGATCCTATGGTCATGGATCCCAGCGTGATAAAGATGGATGCTGCAATACATGCCTGCGTCACTGTCAATACCTTGGCACCTACGGAAGTACCAAAGCAGTTTGCAAGATCATTCGCCCCCATGGCCGCACCTTGCAGGAAGGACGCAATCAAGCAGCATGCGAAGACCCAAATCCATGGCTGCATCTGTGTCGTCCCGGAGAAGGGCTCAACGTTGTACACAATGGTCTCCATCTCTCTTGTCCTCGCCCACGAGCCCTCAGTTCAATTGCTGCGC
Organism: Porphyridium purpureum; assembly: GCA_008690995.1. Lineage (NCBI taxonomy): Eukaryota > Rhodophyta > Bangiophyceae > Porphyridiales > Porphyridiaceae > Porphyridium > Porphyridium purpureum. Next base: position 864,082 of record VRMN01000002.1, on the reverse strand, counting down.
TTGAGTCCACGTCCTTCTCGACTCCTTTCTTACGAGAGTGTTTCTCCACCAGCTTCATGTCACGCGCATGCCCTTGCGAGCACCGATTTTATAGCGACGGCAGCGGCACATCACGCTGCGCCGTCACACAGCTCATCTTCTTCAAAGATTCAGCCCTGCTCTCAGCTTCTCCTCCGCAAAATTCGGTATGGCCAGATGTGTCTCGGTGCCCGTACGCCGCGCTCTCGCACTCGTGCCGCGCCTCAGACCGACGTGCTCCATTTCCGCGGAACGGAGCACAATCGTTTCGCCGGCGAAATCAGCCTACTGCTGTGATCGAACCGTTCGAGTGAGAAGCGCTCGCCGGGCGCTTGCGCGAGGCGACGACGACTGCATGCATGACTTCAACACTCGTGCAAGGTGGCCGGCCATCCGTCTATCTGTATAGCTTTCCGTGTGCTTCGCGCAAAGTAGCCATTCTGGAAATTGTCTCCTGACTGGGCCCGCGACGAATCGGAACACTTCGTGCTCAAGAGCTTCTCACGTGACAGGAAGGCCGAAAAGACATCAACTGTCAGAGCTCCTTCTCGCGGTCACGAGTTGCGGGTCTGTGTTAATCAAGAGTGAAAAGACTGGCTCACTCTCCGCGACTCTTGATCACTGGACGTCGCAAGGCGGCACGGAAAAATGCTAATACAACGTCCAGAAACTTTATGTTCATGTCCCACATCCACCACGTCTAGAACTAGGCATAGTATGACGGCGAGATCAGCAGCTCGGACACAATTTCGCGCTCTTCATCATTGAACTTCAGCCGGTGCGTCTGCCACTCATCCCTGTGCGTGCGCCAAAAATCGGCAAAGAGCTTCTGGACGGAGGTGCTGATTGGAGCCACATTGTTAATGGTCTTTGCAAGCTCCAGCAGTAGTTCCGGCATCCAGTCCGGAATGTCGTACGGGCTTGACATCACGAGCGCTGAAAGACCAAGAATCGCAGCGTGGCGTTGCACGATCCGCTTTGGATCCACCGCTTTCGGGTTCGGCGGCGGCGCCGCGGCTTCTGCGACACGACGGCGGCGGCGCGTCTTGACCATATCGTCCTCTGTGTCCCGCAGCAACTGCAGCATCGACTGCCGCACGTCAACAACCACAGACTGTGGAGCATCACGGATGCTCGGAATCAGTGTCAGACATGCCGCCTCACGCACTTCGATCTGGTCGTCTCGCAGAAGCGCGAGTTGAATATCGCGCAGCTCATGCAGCTGGGCATCTGATGCCGAAAACAGGCGACAGAACGAAACGACCTGCACAAACGGAAGCACGCCACCACGAATGCGCCAGCGCTTCGACTGCGTCGCCACATGGATCACCGCAATGATCTGGTCAATGATTTCGCGAGAGAACTTTGCCTGAGATGAAAGCGACAGCGCCAGGCGAGCATGTGAGAGCCGCTCTTTGTCTCCCTCATCCAGCGATGCAAAAAGCGCAGGCAGTAAAAGTGGAAAATAGCGCGCGAAGCGCTGCGTATCGCCATTCCAGTGAACGACAGAAATCCAGCGCGACAGAGTCTCCCCACCGCGTGAGCGCTCCTTCTTGAGCTCTTGAGCAATGTTTTCTTCGGCTGCCGCAAATGAAGAAGCATCGCCAAGAACGGAAGCACGTGTGCCGTCCTTTGCCTCTGCCAAATCTGACGCCGGCAGCTTCAGACAATCAGCAATTACGCGGCATGACGCCTCAAACGATTCAATCGACGCCGGTGTGCTAAAGGACGAGAAGAGCGACATGCAACGCGCAATTTCTTCACGGACGTGCTTCAGCGGATGGGAGAACAACTCCCGCGACTTGCACAATTCACTGGCCACCAGCGACGCCACACGCGCACCTTGCGGGTGCGTGGGCGGGCAGTCCGCGATCAGAGAGTGCAAGAAGCGCAACTTCTTCGCCTGCAAATGCGCCGGAGCTGACAGCTCAACCAAAGCCGTGGCACCCTCGCCCACCATGCGTCTAGCTAACCTCAGGCCGAGCTCGGGGCCCACGGCTCCTTCAATATCGCTCGACGCAATCAGCCGCAGAAACGTGCCACCATTCACCATTCCTTCTTGCCCAGACAAACTTTCCAAGATCATGTCCACCCACTTCAACGCTCGCTCAATACGCTGCTCTCGAAGTTCACTGCTGACCTGCTCGCTGCTAGCAGACGAAAGATAATTAGTGCGCAGCCCTCGGCATATGCCAGCTACCGTCTCGGCGGCGGTGACGCGGCAGGTGTCTTCAGCGACGCCCGGAAAGAGCGCAGCTTCTTTGAGAAGCTTGCTCAGCACAGGCTCAAACACGTCTACGATTTCGTCGCCGAACGAGTAGGCAAGGGCTTCAAACAGACGAACTCGAACGATACCAAATGTGTCACGTGAGCGGGGTATCCAAGATGACGGCCATGGCCGCCCACCAACAAGCGCCCAGCATGCATCACCATCCACGTTCTTTGCAAGCGACATCATGGACAGGCCAGCAAACACATTGTCACTGTAGCCGCCGTCGCTATAACCGTCCGAACCCATTTCGTCGGCCTGATCCAGCGACAGCTTGTGGAGAAAATCTTGCATGAACTCGCTGTCGCACAGGACTCCCTTCATTGTCTTGATCAATTCGTCCTCTTCGGCAATCGCGCAAGGGGCATTCTCTGTTCCAACACTCATCTCGCGTCGCCGCTCGGACAGGGCCACCAACAGCGCGACCGATTTGAGCGCAACTTGCCGCAGAGCAATGACCTCTGGTTTCACCGAACGGCACAAAAATTGTACGACCGACGGCTTTGGTGCGATGTCTGAGCGCAACCCAATGTAAAGAATCGTCGCGACCATACACTGAAGCCGCCAGTGCGCTGCGTCGCTGGCGACACCGCGCGCCGTCGACGATGCACCAACTACACGATCGAATTCTCCCTTGGACTCTTGCGCCTTATCGGCGCGGGCCTGCTCCAGACCCGCTTGCGCCAGCAAATAATCATTCAGCTGATCGTAGCGCTCCCTGCCACGGAAAACGTCAGAACTCCCGCCCTGCACATGACTCTCAGCAAGCGCACGCTGTACGAGCTTGGCGCGCGACGCCGAGCGCGGCATGTTGTACAGAGGATCTACTTTGACTGAATCCTCCGTGCCAGGTGACACAAACGGAGACAAGTCCAGTCGCAATGAACCCAGATTAAGCGGACGAGCAAGCGCGGCCAGCTTCGTGAAAAGGGATCCCACAATGATTGCCGCATCCGCGCGCTCGGCAGCTAGCATTGAATGGGAGATCGAGCGCCCAATAAGTGTAAACAGATCCCATTCACGCATGATGTATGGAGATGCCGCCGAAGACCGTAGAATATCAGCCGCGCCCATGAGCTTTTCGTACTTAACTTCAGAAGACGACAATTTGCGCGCAGGTACACTTTCCGTGCCGTTTGGTTGCGTGTCTGCAGCCTTCATCTTCTCTTGTGGGCCCCCGGTCTTGCCAATCACCAGGGCAGCTTCCTCTAGCTCGCCAATCACCTTGATGATGTGTTTGCGACGCTGCCTCATTGGCGCCACGCGAAGCGCACGCGTGAGTACACCGCGGGCTTCATAGCGAACGTTCGGAAAATCGTTCAGCGCCATGATGGTGAGGTGGTCCATGATACGCCCAAACAAAGCATCACTGCACATGCCGCCGCGCGCCATAACATCTAGTCGCACGTCATGCAGCGCTTCAAGCCGCAGCTTTTGAATGAAGCGCGGCATGCCTCGCCCCGCCCCTCCAGGTTCACCATACCGCGCTTTCATGGCAATCACAGGCTTGTACGCCGCCTTGTACCCACGCGCCGCGTGTGCCGTCATGCGTCCTTGTGACGAGCGGCGGAACGGCTCGTGCGCCAGCTCAAACGGCTCCAGACTGCGATACAGCAACAGTCCGTCGTCTGGCTTGCGCAGCAGAATCTGTTCTGATAGTACACACATCACAGAATGCAAGCGATCCCACAACTGCACGGCGCGCGATCGTGCGGCATCGCCTATCTCGCCGCCGGCGTTCCCCCGTACTGGCTTGATCAGACACAACTTAGCAACGCGGATGCGTTCGGCAACATCCATCGACTCGGCCTTGATCGGAGCATCCAGGTTAACCTTTTCCATGCGCTCGGGCACCGCGCCGCTCAGCAACCACCGACCACCGCGCTGCACAGCGTGCAGATAGCGAAGCGCGCGAAACAGCCGTTCACGATCCAAGGCCATAGACTCACTTTGCGCACCGTAAACATCTACCCATTCTTTTTCTTCGGGCTTGTCGCGCCCAAAAGAGCACCCATACACAATGTGCTCAATTTCGTACACGCAATTTTGAACAAGCAAGGCCGCGGCATCCCACTCCTTGGATGATGGAACGTACCACTCAAATGAGTACGCCGCGCCGTCTGAGCCAGACTGCGCGCTCTCGGAGCCTGTGCCAAAGAGCATGCGAGTTGATGTGAGCCCTTCCAATAGCCCCCGAAGCAGCCGGCCGCCAGCCTTGTAGACCGCGCGGCTCTCGTGCTGGAACGCAAGCCGCACCGCATCGAAGACGTGTAAATAATACTGCGAAACGCTGTTACACGAGCGGCAGGCCTGTGCAAGCATCCGTAGCCTCCACACAAGCTCCTCTTCGCTCAGACTCGACAGTCGCAAACCCTCGTCCCGCACGCTCTTCAATCGCATGCTCGGACCCCTCGGCAGGCGCGACTGATCGTCGTGATCGAGATCTGCAGCACCATCGTCATGTGCACTCCCACCCTGCTTCTGCTCCTGACCACGGCCTTCAACGATCTGATTCAAAAGCACGGGAATAAACAGGCTACCGCGGTGTGGCTTGCCAGGTGGGGCGTTATTCATCCCCGCAGACAGTATGCGCACAAGCGCGCCGTAAAACTTGAGAGCATTCATCTTAGCCGCGCCTGAGATTTGCTGGAGCACGCGTTCGCCCACCGAGTAGATGGTCTGCGGGCTCAACGCGCCAAATAAATTCTCCATGGCGACCGAGAAGATAAAGCTCGATATCATGGGCGCAGATGACGCCCCGGAAGCGCTCTTATTCTTTTTTGGCGGCGCCTCCATCGCGTCTAGCAACGCAAATATGCGGTCCACCAGCTGCGCGACGTACTCCTCCAAAAAGCCATCAAGCTCGTTGCCATTACTACCACTTGGGTCGTCAGAACGCGTCCCGTATGACTGCAACTGAAGACGCGCGGACGCTCCAGCAATGAATCGAAACGTCGCTTCGGTTTTCGACGGGTCGTTCGCGTCAATACCCGGGAGTGAGAGCTCGAGCGCTTGAGGTAAGTACGTGGTCCCATGCGGAAGCAGATCAGCGTCCAGAAAGACGGGCGTCAGCGTCGCAAGCATTTTCAGCGCCGCGGAAGTCCGATGTGGTGTACCCTCGGCACCTCCGAGCGCCTCCGTTGCGGTGTCCAGCAGCGCGGTGACCACGCGATCGGGAGATATGACAGCCAAGTCGCGCGCCGATGCCGCACATTGCACCGTCATATAGTTACTCTTTGCATGGAGCCCCAAAAGAACCAAGGGTAGCAACATGTCGACAAGCCGCTCTAGCGTGGCAGTGTCCAGTCGGTGCTCGAGCTCTGGCACCGGCTTGATTTGGTTACTTCCCACTACGCGCTCGGTAATACCCGCACGAGTTGCCATACGCTCGCGCGCCACGCGCTTGGCCAGGTCCGAGGTAAAATGGCCAAGAAAGCTCGCGAGAAACTGGCTCCACTTGCCACCATTGCTCGGATGGAAAAAATTGGCCATAAGCCTCACCAATCGCGAAAAGTATTCCAGCGCTTGCGGCCGTGCGGGAGAGAGTGAATGCACGCAGAAGACGGCCGTAGATACGGTCATCTTGGACGATTCGAGGAACACGAGCTGCGCGGGGCAGCGGCGTTCCACAGGCGCCTGCGGCGCGGCCGAGCCCAGTGGTAGCCTCATTGAGCCGGGAATGCGTTCGTACACCAGTGGTAAGTGCTCCGTCCAGTCAATCGTATTCGGCTGGTGCTTAGCCAGCCGCGCAAAAATAGTCATGAACGACGAGTCCCAATCTGGCGAAAAGTCCATCTGGCGCCACAGTGTGGCCGCTTCGGGCACCCATCCAGACCACGCCGTCCCTCGCGTCGGAAGGATATGGATCAAAACGAGTAGCGGTCCGAACGCGAGGTCCGCGCTGTGGATTTGAATGCGACGTGCAAACGCGTCCCAAATCTTCTCCGCGGTATCCTCAGGATGCAAGTAGTTGCGGCACTTGCACAAAAGCGTCAGCATATTACGGCAATGCGCGTCCCGTACGTCTCGTCCGACGTAAGGCCCGCCGCTCGCACAGTCGACATGCACCTCCCACAAGATGTCCACAATCTTACGCCACGGCATGCCAAACGGGACTTCCGTGAGCGAGCGCTTGCGCATGATACACACACACGTCCGTGACAGCTTGGAGCGTAAGCCCAAGTCAATGCCGGGACTAAGGCATCCGCGGAGCATGCACTCGAGCGCCCGCGTCATGGTGTCCAGTGGAAGAATATGTTTCAGGTCCAAGTGGCGCGCAACCGCCTTCTCCAGTGCAGACAGGTCTTGCTCCATCTGACAATCGTACCCATCTTCGACCCACGAGGCCTCAAGGCTCCGAGACGCCTCTGACGCCGCATCCGCCGCGGCATCGTCTCCCGCAAAGCCGCCGTTTTCGCCGTTCTGCTTTTGAGCCTGTGCTCGCTCAAATATAGACTCAGTCAGCAACTGGATGGCCCTGCAGTGTGCAGCCTGCTCCAGTCCGATAAACTCTGAGTAACCCGGTGCGAGCTGCTTGTTGAAGCGGTGAATGTCCATATCCTGCGCCATGCTGGAGCTCGGGGACGACGCGTGTACTTCCAGCGACCAAGACAGGCCTCATGGATCAACCGCCGCGCGACCCACAAGCGATTCACTCCCAGCCGCTCGGCCTCGAGAATATTCTCTGCTTGCCTCTCGCCGTGCACAGATGCGCCCAGAAACACACACGACCGGCGCGCGATGAGCCAATCAAATCGTCACCGTGTGCCGCCTTCCCACCGCATGCATTCCCAGCCAGACCGTGCACCGCGCCCTCTTCCTCTCCTCCTCCGTTCCCCCCCTTTCTCACCCCTCTCCTCTATGCACCCACAACCACGCCCCACCCCACCCCCCCCTCTCACCACCAGCACCCTTGTCAACAACCCAGCCCACCTCCTTCCCTTTTACCCTCTTCTATTTTGTGTCCACTCTTTTGTCATCAACGCCACGACCAGCCGCGCCACGATCTTCCTATCCAAACACACCCCTTCTGTCATCAACCCAACACCACCCAACCCGGCTCTGTATTTCATACAACCACTCTGTGCTGCTATCAACCGCGCGCGTGTTCTTGATTTCTTGTCGTGTTCGTCCTGTTGTTTCGAAAGGGGGTTCACCGCGATAGAGCAGACGTGTGCGCGCGCCGTTTCTAATAAAAGAGCGCCGATCTGATGATTTCATACACAGACACAGACACACACACACATACGCATGGAGGCAACTTGATGATGGTGTGCATACGCTTGTGCAAACACCTTTCAGCCAGCACGCAAACATAAAAAGGGGAACGCGGAAAGAAAAGGCATAGGAAAGAAAACTGACGTGCTGGCAAGTCGGCACGGTTAAAATATGCGTTATTTTAAGGTTTCCAATATTAAAGAACGCGCGATGTGTGTACACTTGAGGGTACGGTGCGGCGCGTTCCATCAGACCCGCATCCAGGTGGACTGGCCGTGCACGCGGAAGCGGTACAAGCAGGTGTAGTCCGGGTTGCCGTGGTTCGACAGAACGTCGAGCCGCACCATGCAGGCGTGCGACGCCGCGCGGCTGGACGCGTGGCCACTCGTGCTGGCCTCGGAGGCCAGTGAAGGCTCTGTTGTTGCATCGTCTCGGGATGCAAGCATCGCACTCGGGTCCACGGAGAACACCTGCATGTGCTTGCTGCCGGCACCGACCCGAAACTCAAACCGGCCAAGATCCACCACACGTGATGAGACATGCGGCGCGCCATCGCGCGAGTCCGAGCACATGTACGCGCTGACTGAAAACTCGCGCGGCGCCGAGCTGTGCGCCCACGACGCAGACCACGGCGTGTGCTCTATCGCGACAGACGTGATCACCACCGGACGCGCGAGGTGCACGGTCATGCTGCCGTGGGTGCCGGAAAACGCCCAGCAATTTCCGGGCGATATATCCGGCTGAAGGGCAACAGTCGGCCTCTTCGGTGCTCGCGAGCCGCGTGCCGAAAACAGCGACGCAGCGCGGTTTGCCACGTACTTGACAAGCTGCTCCTGATATGAAGGGCTCGAATGCGTGACGTAAGCGCCGGCTGAATGGAGAGCAAAATCTGCCATCCCTGAGCGGTCTCCCACCATGTACGCCAGCACCCGATCGGTTAGCTCCTCGTCCGCCTGTGAGACCGCAGTGACCACACGCGGCGCTCCGCCCTCTCCCTCGTTACTTTCCAGAGTGTGCTCCGGCACGACGTGGTCCGCCGGTTCCGCATGCAGGCTCATGCTTTCCTCCACGCGCCGCGCCTCGTCTCGCAAAACCTCGCGGGCATAGTTGCGCGCTTCTTGCTCAATCATCTCGGCTAACGAGCGCTGCAGTTCCTCGATGCGCTCCATATATACCTTTTGCTGCTCCAGCGCAAGCTGCTCTTGTTCGTACGCGTCCACTGTATTGCATTGCTCTGACTGCGAAAGCGCAGTCAGCGCTTGCCCGCGATATGCCTCATACGCATTTATAAAGCGCTTGAGCCAGGCCAAAGCAAAGAGCCGCGCGTCCGCCTGAGCGCGGTGATACATACCAAGCACATCACTCGCGAGCGCCTGCTCGCGTAAGTATAGAGCACGTGCAAAGCGCGCAGTGTAAAGGTACACTAGCCGCGCATGATGCACAATGTTTGCCGTGGAGCCCGCTGCATAGTCCGACGCAAATTCTGCCGCACGCCGGCTGGACTCTGCCATGTGTTCTTGTGCACTCGCTCGGAGGCTGGCAGAGTCTCGTGCAGCGAGCCGCGCGCCCTCGAGACTTGACAATGCGCCCAAGGTGAACGCATCTCGAATCGCGCGACTGACGGCTAGAACTGTCGCGCGCCAGAGGCGAAACGGAGATACCGCTACATGGTACACCCACCGGGACGCCACGCATGTGCCGGACTGTATTTGCGCGGTGCGCGCGCTCACTGCACGTCCTGTCTTCACGAGGACCGTCTGCAGAGTATCGCGGGCTAGAATCGCACCGCGTTTGCTTTCCACGCGCAGTCTGTTCATGGCAAGATGGGCACCCGGCTGTCTTGTCGCGTAGGTCGCAAGTAATGCTAGCATCAGCAAGATCGCAAACACGGCCGCGCTTACCAATACTACGCGGTGGTTTCGTTGTATTACGCGAGTCGCTCGCACCTTGGTTTCACCCAAGGATTTGAATGCTTCATTTAACGCTCGAGAATTCATTCGGCGCGCCGTTGGCGACAGTAGCATACCTTCGTCAAGATCCGGAATGTGCTCCGCTGCGCCTTGATGATCGCGCTCTTGCAAAACAACCAAGTCTGGTGACTTGAGCTCTGGTACTTTAACAGCCACAGTCTTCTTCTCTGTTGCTGACAAGGAGGTCATCAAAACCTCATTCCCAAAGACCTGCTTCGGATCCCATGCCGCCATGGGCCCCGGGGCCGGCCGTTTCCGCCGCACGTACGGCGGCGGACTTATGATCTTCTCCAGCTGTGACCGCACACGCTGCAGCATTGAAGCGCGCATCGGATCTTCCTCATCGTCCAGATCGAATTCCGGCGTCTGTCTGTCCAACGACGACGACGACGACGACGACGACATGGTCCGTTCTCACCTCCCACCGTATCAGACAAACACACACCGCACAAACCACACCAACGGCGGAAACTGCAGTACCGCACCAAACATGCACGGTGTACAGGACCACCACCTTCTCGTGTCGCTCTGTCCTTCGTCCTATCCCATGTGACCTTTCTCTCTCCCCCTTTCGAGCGCGCGCTCTCTTGTTCACTCCTCAGCGCTGCGGCCAACTTTCACTTTGTCCGGTTGTGGTTCCTTCAGGAATTTTTATTATAATACAATGCGCATTGCATATGAAATGCGTATTACAATGTAATGAGGAATGAGATACGAGTTCGGTTTGTGTGTTGACGGATGAAAGGGGCCTGACGAGGGTGGTAGAAGACGGCATCGCATCGCAAGCAGCAAGCTGGCAACGCGCGTGTCGCTGTGTGAGGTGGCATGTTGGTTGGTGGGCATCTGCATTCGTCTAGTCAGAACGGCTCATGGCGTTTTTCCGCAACGCGCTGAAGCGCGCAGAAACGTTTCTGGAAACCGTGGATGAATCCGTGGCGCAGGCGTCTCGCCGCCTCGCGCTCGATAGCTCCGCGTTCGAAGTCGAGGAAGAGTTCGAGGATGAAGAGCAGCGCGAGTCTGAGGCGAGTGCGCAAGGTCACGCGCAGCTGGGTATGGCAAGCGCGTTCGATGATGCGGATGAGAATGTAAAGGCTCACTTGGAGAACACGTTTTCTTCTGCAAGGCGTGGTGAAGAGGGCGGATTGTTTGAAACGCAGCACACGGATCAGCAGCCCACTCCTGCCGACTCGAGTGCTTCAGCGCGTGATGCATCATCAGTACCGTCATCCGCCTCCTCGGTGAAGTATCAGCCGAAACGGAGCACGAGAATCCCCAAGGCAGTGAGGACTGCGCCGCAGAAGACGACGACGCGCGGGAACAGCCGAAAATCATCTCATGCGCTGGCAGATTCCGATACGGCGCCCGCATCAACACATGGAGATGACGCGGAAGATCAAGTTGGCAGCTCCGCTGCAGCTGGTGCTGAAAGTGCAGCTCAGAATGAGGGAGCCGACATGACCTCTTCAAGCCAAACAAAAAACATACATAGCGTAGATGAGCACACTGCAGCAGGGGACGTAGTCCAGACGAGCTTGATTGATTCGCCTAGGTTGCAGAAGCGCAGTAGCTCTTTATCATCTTCTGAGGCTCAGATCGGGACAAGGTCGCAGACAGCGCAGGAGCGCGAAAATGATCAGTCTCATGCTCGCGCGGAAAGCGGCGAGGACCACGTTGAGAGTGAGAAGCAAGTCATAGACGACTTGGATGGTGAGACTGCTTTTCCGCGGCCTCGTGAAGATGCATTTCCTGATGGCACCTCGGCCGAAGCGGATCCAGACCGTGGTGAATCTGCCACGTCCGAAGCATTTTGGCTCGAGAAGCAGAATGAGGCTGTCGTAGAGGGTGCTGACTCACCTCCCGACATAAATGAGTTTGATGGGCACCATCAAAGAGCTCTTGATTCAGCTCGAGAAGCGTATCCTGACGAAGAGGTGGAAGAGGAGGACCAGGGGGATGGCGACGAAGAGAGCGAATTGGGTGATGACCCGGTGCAGATGCAGTTTGTAGAGGATCTGCAGCGCGAAAATATGGCCTTGCGAACCGAACTAGACTCGTCCGAATCGTACTTGCGCAAATTGCGCGACGAAAAGCATATGCTTGCCAAGAATTTGAAATCTGCCAAGGGTATCATAGAAGAGCTAGAGCTCGACCGCAAGTCTTTGATGCAGGACATTCGAGATCTCCGGGACGCGGTGGAGTCCGAGCAGAATGGCGCATCGAGCGTGAAGTCAGAGCTTATGAAGGAGGCAGAAGCATTGAGGGCGCAGCTGAAAAAAGTCGAGCGCGAAAAGGATCAAACAGAACAGAGCATGCATGCCATGACATCGGAACTGAATTCGAAAGTGTCGTTTTTGGAGAGTGAAAAGGCGCGACTTTCTCAGTTGCTGATTGACGAGCGCGCGCGCGATCTGACGGACGCGGATGACGCGAGAAGACAGGCGAACGAAGCTCGCGCCGCGCTCGAGGCCGAAATGGCGAGTCATGCTGCAACGCGCCATCGCACCACCGTTCGAGAGGAGCAGTTGGAGATGGAATTGGTTAATGCTGGGGACGCGCTAGCCAAGGCAGAAACCCGTATCGAAGACGAACGCAAACTAACTCTGGAAGCGCAACAGAGACTGATGGTGCTGGAAAGCGAAAGTTTGAGACTCAAGCGTGAGCTGCGCGAGCTTAGTGCATCGAACAAGAATATGGATGGAGTACGATTACGACATGATGAGGCTAATCGCCTTCTCGAAGAGAATTTCGAGACTATCAGCAAATTTGAGGAGACTGCCGCCGCGCTCGAAAAGACGCTCGAAGAGCGTGAGCAGACGATTGAGGAGCTCCAGCAGAAAGTTCATGACCTCGAGGCCTTGCGTCAGCAGGAAAGCAGCCGCCGGCTAGCGCATAGAGCAGACCCAGAAGGTCGCGATCAAGTCGTTGAAGAGATGATGGCACAGCTGCGAAGAATGACAGATTCTGCGCTGCGGAAGCAATCCCAGCTAGAGCTCTTGCGCGGCGAGAACCGCGCGTTGCAGCATCAGCTAGAGCAGGAGCGTCAGCGCTCACGGAATGCCCAAGCCATGGCCGCGTCTGCCACGCGGGCGCTGAATGTAAGCGGTACCAGCGTCGACCTGGAACGAGGCGTGGCCGGGCCGATGGGTTCCGCTGCCCGAAATCGGGCCACCGCGCGGCCGGTCGATGCGGACCCGACCATCCCAAGGTACAAGCCGCCGTTGCATATGCCCCGCTGGCTCGCTAGCGCATTGCGCGTGGTGGATCGCTTCAGTCTGCAGCTCATGCAGGTTTTCCGGAATGAGCCGTCGGTGCGCATTGTTCTTATCCTGTACTTTCTCGCATTGCACCTGTTTGTGTATATCGTCTTGCACGTGTCGAACGTGGCCTCAGCGTCGACTGGCTCCCATTCGGTTTTCAACCCGGGTGCGTGAGCGCCCACGATGCTCACACCGCGCCACTGGTACTGGGTTAGACTGCCTCCGTACGTCAGGTGCCGCACCTGCTCACTCCCTGTAATTGTCGAAAAGCGTTTATCCCACGTGCAACCTTATGATTTTCGCTTACAAGAGAAGGAAGACCTCAGGCGCGCTCGGGTGTATGCGGTGGTTGCGGTGAGCCGGGCAAAGGCAGAGTGCGAATCATGGTGTGCGGAGCGCAGTGCGGCGTGCTGCGCTGCGAGCACCACGAGACGCACTGCTGTGGTTGCTGCGGTAGCGCCTCGCCCACTGTCAAGCCGGTTTCGCCGTCGTCTTCGTCGCTCTCGCCGCCTGTCGCCTTGCACGCAGTGCCTGAAATGTGTGTCATGGCCTTCGACGTCATGACATGCGAGCTCGGCAAGGCACATCGAAGTATGGCCTCGCTGGCGTCGGGAAGCCAAATGATGCAGTGGTCGGAAGTGCAGTGTGGCGTTTTTGTGACGTACAACAAGTGGAGTGAGTCTGAATCCCGCTGGCGTCTGCGCGGTTGCCTGGGCACGCTCCAGCCAATGGAGTTGCTGGCGGGACTGCGGACCTATGCATGCCATTCGGCGTTTCGTGACCGAAGGTTCAACCCGATTAGACGGGAGGAGCTGCCGTTGCTACAGGTTGGCGTCAGTTTGTTGTTCGACTTCGAGACTGTGCGTCACGGTTTACATGACTGGACGATCGGTGTGCACGGACTGCTGCTAGATTTTAAAGTGCGTAAGCAGTCATTCAGTGCAACTTTCTTGCCGGACGTGATTCCGGAACAGGGCTGGGACAAGGAGACGACGCTTCGCCAGCTGGTGCACAAATCCGGTTACGAGGGTCAAATTTCAGCTGAGACACTGCAGCGCGCCGTGTTGACACGTTACAAGAGCTCCAAGTGTAGCATGGACTTTTCTGCGTACAATCAGCGCACCCGCTCACACGAGAAACAGGCGGCGAGGCGTTGAGTGCCAATATCTCCATTCACATGTCCTAGTGTTCTCTATCATGCCTAGGTGCAGCTGCATGCTTCTCGTCATTTGGATTTTTTTCGTTATGCTTTGCGTGGCATCTATCCTCTGTGTTTGTGTGTCTCATTCTTTCCTGCGTACGTCCCCAGAACGTTAGAGGGTCTTGCGTTTCGGGCCGGCAGCAATGCGGAGCGAGAGAATGCGCAACGATGGGAACCCAAGCAGTGTGGTCTGCATCCACCACCCAAATGAGGCCTTCCACTGGTAGCCGGCCTTCCTCGCGATTACAAATGCGGCGACGCCCTCAAGCACATGCGCGCCCACCGCAGCATACAGCACATATTGCGTCTTTGTCTTGCTGCCGAACAGTGACACCGTCCAGCGGTCCAAAAACTCCAGTGCTGGAATCGAGGGGCCGTGCGCCGCTTGTGCCAGCGACAGGAGCCCGACGATCAGAATCGGCGGGACCGGACCGGGCGGCCATTCCACGGCACCACTTTCCTCTGCACTCACCATCCCGATCGCGACCCGCTACTCGTCTCCCAGCTCCTCAATAGTTCTAGGCGGTGGAATGCCGTAAGTGATGCCGGCGGTGGACACGACAAGACGCAGCGAGACGAAAGCGAGATGGATACGTTTAGTCTGCCGGCGAGCGATGAGGTGCGCGTGCTCAGCGTGAAAGTTGGGCAGCTACGCTCCAAGTTTGAACACACGCACGTGAACATCCAGACGGAACGTGAGCGCTTCGTGCAATACGTGCAAACGAGCGTAGCATACCGGGCTAAGATCGCACAGGAGAACTCCGCGCTTGGCGATGTCTTCAAACATCTCCGTGAGGAACTGGACGCGGCGATTGCCAGCATGGGCTCCTCCGAACTGATGACGCAAGTGCTCGCAGACGCCGATGAGCGCAAAGAAAAGTGGGGACAGATCCCGAACGCCGTCCTTGACACGAAACCAGCGGGGCTGCCGTTGTCGCGAATGCACCAGTTCTCGCTAGCCGCGCTCTTGGAGGCATTGAATCGGGTGCTGCATGCGCAGGCACAAGGGTTGGCAGACGACGTGCGCGCGCTTCTTAACGAATGCCATCGTTTGCACGCACAGCTTCGATACGAAAAGATGCAGGGGCATGAAGTCCGCTTTCGAGAGTGGACGGCTCGCAACCGTGTCTTTGAATGGACCCAGAAAGTGCACGCGCAGCGTCTCTTACTCGCGCAGTGGGATGATGAGCTCAAGGCCATTCTCGCAAAGCTTCCAGAGTCAGCTAAAGCAACGCGCAAGGAAGACGGCGCTTCTTCCGGTCATCCGGAACAAAGGGCATCGACCGGCGCCGGGGCCGCGGCAAATGACGATGTCGAAGAAGAGGCCGCTGCTCGTACTGCATTGGTGGAGAGCATCGCACTCTACAAGAAATTGCTCTCGTTCCAGGCTGAGCTATTTGCACGTGTGAGGGGCGAGATTGAAGAGTTTGTGGCGAGACTAAAAGAGCCACTACCCTCTGAGTTCCCGGAGAATCGTTCGTCGAGGGTTCAGTCCATGTCTGCTACGCAGGGCCAGTTTGATGACGTAATGCATCCGCTCTACTATGCTGCGCTTCGCTTTCAATGGTATTCAGCATTGTTCCGCGTCCAACTGTTACGTGCGTACGCAGCGCGCGTAGAACCATTGCGTGCACTCGTCGCTGAAGTCAGCGACGACGTCCAAGCGACCGCGAAGCAGGTTGTGAATTCTAAACTCGCAGCATTTGACTCTATCGTGTCCGAGGCGAGCAAAATAAGCAGCCATGCGTCTCAAGCCTTTGCGAAGATTCAAAGCCAGCTAGAAAAAAAGATGGGAGATGAGCACATGAAGGCCCAAGCTACTGCAACAGCTAGCCTAGAAATCATGAAGTTGCGGAGCGTGGGATTCTCCTCGACCCTGACAGAAAAAATGGGCCAAATCTCAGCTCTCACGGCCGAAGCGAGCGCTCTGCGAGCATCTTTTGTGCAAAAGATCGGTGGAGATGAGGGCAAAACGTGCCTCGAGACTTGGGAGACCGGGGACAATTTCTGGGCGGAAGCAGAAGGCCTGCTTCATATGGTGCTTGATTTGCGGGCAGCAGAGCATGGCACGCTTAATGGACTGGTGGATAAGCAGGAGCAGCTCATTGAAATGCAAACGCAGCGTCTTCAATTGCGTCAAAAGCTAATCAGCGCGAAGGAGGCGAACAAGTCAGCTGCTAGCCACAAAGCGGTAGAACAACGCAATGCCAATCTAGAAAAGACAGTTCAGCTGTCCAAGAAGCTTGCTTCAAAGAGCCTTGAATCTGCGCAGGAGGCGGAGCAAATCAAGGAGGCCTGCGAGGAGAGGTTGCATTCTGTCAAGGCGATGATAGCCAAGTGCGAAGAGGATACGGCGAGCCTGACGAAGCGGCTGGAGGATGAAATTGTCAGTAGCGGAGCTGAGTTCAAGCCGATCCCATCAGAGGAGCCTCTGTCGCGGAAAGGTCTAGGCACTGACTGCTTCATGATCACGGAGAAGGTGGTGGCGCAGCTGCACGAACATCTGCAGCGCTTGACACAGGAAAAGCTGGCGACAGCCACATTAGAGCAGGAGATTTTTGTTACAGAAAAGAAGCGTGAGCAGCTCGCTCGGCGGAACAAGCGCAAGCAGGAGCAAGTTGGGGAATCCGACAAGGAAAGCGTTCGCGACGAGCTGTACAAGACTCTCAAGAGACGTCGAAACTGCTCTATTTTGCCCAACATGGAGAAGGACTGCTTGTTGCCCCGCTGCGGTCACGTGTTCTCGCGCGAAGGCATCGTGACAGTCAAAAGCCGCAAGTGTCCGATTTGCCATGAAAAGTTCAGCATGGACGAGCTCATCAGCGTTTATTTCTAATGCCTCGGCACTTCTGAAAGAAGGATAACTCCGTGTGTAAAGGACACAGGCTCAGACCAACGCGAATTTTTTGAAGTAGCTCGACGCCTCTTCTAGCTCTTCGTTGTTTTCCACTAGCATGGAGACAAATTCCTCATACTCAATAGTTCCGCTGCCGTCTTTGTCGAACTCGCGCATGTACTGTTTTGCCTCTTTTCGGCTGACGCCGATCTCTTCCAGGGCAATCCCAATTTCCGTGGCATCAAGCTTGCCATCGTGGTTCAAGTCATATTTTTGGAACGCGCGCAGCATCACATCCGCACGATTGAGAACTTGCACGCGGCTTGTTGCCAGCAGGAACTCGTGGTAATCAAGCTCCGCGTTGCCGTCAATATCAAATGCGCGCACTGCCTCAAGCAACGCCTTGTGGTCCACATTCTTTCCTCGCTTCTCGAGCCACGCGCGCATCTCCTGGATAGAAACGGTACCCGAGCGGTCGGTGTCCATCTCACGGAACGCTTTCTCCATACTGCTAATTGTACTTGAACTTGACTCACGTGCCAGGGCCAAAAGTGCAGCCTTCTTGAAGTTGTTGGTCTGCCAAAAGCCTCTTAGTGAGTTCATGGCAGACTTTGACAAAACGTATGAAGAGCTGGAAGCATCTCTCAGCCATGCATGTTTCAACAGGCTTCCGCAATCTGGGCGGTGAGCCGGGTCGTACGTTAGCATCTGTTGGACAAAATCTCGGCCCGACGCCGACACCTTGTGCCATGGTTTGGAGACAAGATCCACGTGGCCCTGCTTCACGGCCGAAATGATTTCTGGGACCGTTGCCCCAGTGAAAGGCGGCCTTCCACTGAGAAGAATATAAGCAATACATCCCAAGCTCCACACATCGCATTTGGCGCCGTACGGAGCTCCGTTGACGACCTCTGGTGCCACGTAAAAGGGCGTGCCGACCGTTTGGTGCAAGGAGCAATCCTTTGGCGAATTCAAGATCACCGAGAGTCCAAAGTCGGTGACTTTCATATCCGGAACGATCGCCTGGAGCGACGTGCCGGCGCTTCCGGTTTCCTGCACGGCAGACAAGAGCAGGAAATTCTCTGGTTTAAGGTCGCGATGGACCACGCTGTTCGCGTGCAGATGATGGCACAGCTCGAGCATAACAGTCACTGTTGCTGCGGCGTCCTGCTCCGTAAATGTTCCCCGCTTGGTGATTAGGTCAAACAGCTCTCCACCTGCGCACATGTCCATGACAATCGACACCGACGTATCGTCCTCAAAGACATGGCGGATGGACACGATGTTCGGGTGGCCCTTCACCCGCTGCAGGATTTCCACTTCACGCACGACGTCAGCGCGGTCCTGGGGACGAATTAATTTGGTCTTGCTGATTGTTTTACACGCAAATTCGCGCGACGATTTCTTCGACTTTGCGACGTAAACAACGCCGAACGCGCCCTCGCCCAGTTTCCGCCCAAGCTCGTACTTGGACTCGAATCGGTCTGTCTCGTACGGAAGCACGCGGTCTGCTACTCGCGTTCTCCTCGCGGCGGCCGCGCCGGGCGCTGTACGCACTTGATCACGCAGCGACGGCCGTTCCTCGCGCGCACCACGGTCAGGCAGTTCTCTGCGCGGGTCACGCTGCGGCTGAGACGCCACACCGGCGACCCATCCCGCTTGTTGTGGCGCTGAAGAGGCTGGCGCAGGCGCTGCTTGCCGCGCGTTTAACCGCGCGTCTGGATCAGACCACCAGGACTCCATCGCGGCTATTCATCCGCGCGCATGGACAATCCATCGCGCCACCTCATTCGCGCAACGAGTCGCCTCAACTGCCAAGCTTCCTGCGGCAGATTACTGTACCTCTGCCTCCATTACTGACAGAACACTACACTCACTGTACTTTAATTTTTGTCCCATCAAGAAACCCTAAGGTACAGTAGCATGCCATGAACACACTGTACCTGCACCTCTTCCGCGTGGTCGTTTTTGAAAATTTGAAAAAAAGTCTATTGGAAGAAAGCGAGAGAGAGCGCGCAGAAAGTGGGACAGGCAAGCTGGTGGTGCGGTGGTAGTAGTGATGGGATGGATGGCGCGACGTGCTGAGGAAAGGCGCAATGCAGCAGCTGGATGTGGAGGTTGTGGATGATGGGCGCGTGGTGCAGGGCGTGTGTTCTGTGGAGCCGCAGAAGCGCGCGCTGGAGCGCGAGGTGCTCAGGTATGTGCGCGACGCGCAGGACGCGAAACGCGTGCTCTGGAAGCCACAGCTAAAGCCGCACTGGTGGCAGCAAGGAGCACAGATGCATTTGAAAGACATTCATGACGCGCCAGTTGCAGTGCCAAAGTTCCATGCCGACGTGAAGAAGACCTGGAGCCTGCAGCAGCTTCAAGTGCTACTCGCGTTAGCCATTCGAGCCGAGCTTCGCGACGATGATGACGATTCAGATCCAAACGCCTCCCCGACGTCGTCATCAAGTCATCATTCCAGTGAAAGACATGCTCGTGGCAAACGAGTGAGCAGTGGAGCGATTCTGAATCTCAAAGAAGAAGTCGAGGCTGAAAAAGCACACGAAGGATCTCAAGGTCAACCTGCCTCGGCTTCCGAGCAGGTACCAGAACCGCGAGCAGAACAGACATCTGAGACATCCAAGCAAAAGCGAGGACATGAAGAATTAAGCGCCAGCCCCGTCAAATCACTGCCGTCTGGAACAATGTACGAAGGCTCCGACGACCACGCTCGGGCGTCCCGGCAGCCTGGCAAACGGTCTCGCACCATTCAACGCATCGATAATATCATGGAAGAAATTGATGTTGAGATTGATGCTCGTTGCTCTGAGCTGCGCACGCTATCTCAAAATGCGGCCTTTTCGATTCGGAATGCGTACCGAGTACAGATGATGAAGCTCCCTCGAAAGGTGCGGTCGTTGCCTCTGCGTGAATTTGTTCAGGAATATGGCGGACAACTGAACAACGTTTTATTGAAAGATATGGAGTCATCGGTTGCACAAGCGCTTCGGAGACGCCCACGAAATCAAATGCTCAGAAGGCCCGTCCTGAGTCAAAGACCAATCCCGCAGACCGGGAGTCAACAGTCCAGCGCCTCCCATCAGACGCGATCACTGCGTGACGAGGTTGCGAGTCGGTACAGACAGGGCTCCACGGCATCAGCAGCGCATGAAAAGGAAAACAGGTTTCCTACAAGTTCGGAACCGTTTGAGTTCGAAGATCACCAGGAGACCTGGTACTCGACGGCTTCCACGCATAAAACGGAGCACAAGGCGCCACCACAGAAGGAAGAAGCGTTCTCTGCAGCAAATAAGGTTGAGCAACTGCAACAGCTTGCTGCGCTACAACGCCAAGTCGCCGATATGATCTCTGCTCTTGCATCTAACTAGAGTTAGATAGAATGACTCAGTCGAGGTCATCAAACAAATCGTCAGTTTCATCCACGTCAATCCATTTTCGACGCGGCTTCTTCGTGAATGTCGTAGCCATGAACCCACCGCCGTAAATCTGGCCAGTGTCAGTGCCCCACCTGAGTTTGGTCAAGTCGGAAGATATTAAATGGTACTGCAGCTCTGGATCGACTTCGTAAAAGTCGAGTCCGGATGCTGGCCCAGAATCACTGCCAAGGTCTTTGAGGTACTTTTCTAGTGCCATTTGAGCCCTGCTGCTGGCTACAAAATGCCAGGCTCCATTAAAGAATCGGACAGGTCTCTTCGGAGCCCCAAGCGAGATCAGCACGTCCGGTTTGAGAAAGTGATCGTCGAGTACGTCCTGCGCGGAGGGACCATTCTCCTGGTCCCAACCTGCGGGGATATCAATGCAGGCGAGGGGCTTTTCGCACGAGGAGAGCACATCGATGAGGCTGGAGAGTTGCTCTGTTCGTTGTGGTGACGGCGGCGACAGTGACGAAGCCGAAAGCGCGTCTTCCATGTCGCCTTGTTCCGTACCGCACATAGCATCGATGACTAAATCATAGTAAAACTCGAATGTCGCGGGCAGATCGTCCATAAAATCTACGCCGTCATTGACTGCGATCTCCATTAGCCGCTGCCATTCTTCCTGAACGCACATGTCGCCAGTGCAGTCAAGAGGGGTCACCGAAACAA
This sequence comes from Porphyridium purpureum, assembly GCA_008690995.1. Lineage (NCBI taxonomy): Eukaryota > Rhodophyta > Bangiophyceae > Porphyridiales > Porphyridiaceae > Porphyridium > Porphyridium purpureum. Next base: position 843,223 of record VRMN01000002.1, on the reverse strand, counting down.
CCGCGACGCCAAAATGCTCACGAGCAGGTGATTTTTTGAGTGCAGATGCGAGCGCTAATCCAACAGCACCACTGAGACGTTCGCGACCGCAAAGAATCACGCACGAGTAGCACTCGTGAAATGCGAACACGCTGGCCTCCAGCGCCGTCACGCAAGCCGAAGCACTTTCATTCACAAACGCTCTCCAAGCGCTCCCTGTGCCTCCGAGCTGCGCGAACGCTGCGCGTGCGTCGCGAGCCGAAATAACCTTTGGGGTCGGAAGCTTGACATTTCTCTTCCCATTACGCGTGGACTCGGACGTGCCAGATGATGAAGCCTCGTTCGCGCAGAGCAGCGGACTTCTGACACCGCCGTGAGACGAAGCGCTACCGCGACGACCGCGGCGGCACACGGCGTCGTACCTGTGCCATACACGCCGCGATGGGCGCGCAGAGTTCGTTGCGCTGCCAGTAAAGGCCCACATCGCTCCACCGCCTCTGTTTGTTACGAAAACAGCCGCGAAGTTGTGGACTGGTGGCTTGATTGAGGGCGTGGTGTTCGCAAGGTGGGTGAGAATCAGTGACCTTTACATTTAGCGCGTGACCGCACTTTGAAAGACTCGAAACGCTAACTGCTGAATGCGCACGCAAGCTGTGCCATGATCAATGCCTGGATACGACGTTCCGCATGCTGAAGATGAGTCTCTTCTATGCATTGAGACGCACTTTGACCTTGCGAGAGCTGTAGGAGAAGCCAACAATGTACGAGGCGTCGAGTACTTTCTTATCCATCTGCGCGGGCGGCCAGAACTGTCGGTCTGAGAAGAGCGTCTCGCTCTGGTCTGGATCTGGCACCACCCCGACCCACTCGTCCAGATTAAAATTGCGCAATAAAAATTTGTCATTCTCGTCGAGCTTTTTGCCCGGAAGCGGGCGCGGGTTTTGGACCGTGACCGACGTGTTTGGTTTCAGTCCATCTTGGTGTCGAAGCCGCCGGATGACGCCCTGCCAGTCAAGCTTCGAAAAGAACGGGTCGGTCTTGAGTTCTTCAATCCCTTCCGGGCCGCATCCAAGTCGACGTTCTGCATTACGGTCCAGCAGCTTCATCAAAAAGTTCACGGTTTCGGTGCCCATGATGTCACTGTAAAACCGCACCTTCACCTTTTCAAAATTGCGCTTCACCTCGGTCAATGTCTTTGCACTGTACGGCGGCCTCCCCACCAAGATGTGGTACGCAAAAATGCCAAGCGTCCAAATGTCCACCGATAAGCCATAGCTACTGCCGCTAACCATTTCTGGCGCCACGTACGCATGCGTGCCACACACCGTCTTTGTACGTGTGAGACCACGATTCAAAAGCTCATTCTGTTTTGCATTCGCCGGTCTTGGCGCTATATCTAGCTTTTTGCTCAAGCCGAAATCAGCGAGACGGATGTGCCCCTGCGCGTCCAGAAGAATGTTTTCAGGCTTCAAGTCACGGTAAATAAAGCCCAACCTGTGCAGCTCACTCAAAGCCAATACAGTTTCGGCCACAACACGCCGCGCTTCCCGCTCTGTTAAGGGTCGCTGCTGCGCGTGTAAGTAAAAGAAGAGATCGCCTCCGTCGCAGAATTCTGTGACAAGATATAGCTTGGTGCGAGACTGGAACGCGTACCGCAGCTGAACGAAGAATGGGTGCGAGCCCACAAGCTGCAGCAAGAGGCGCTCATCAACCGCGTGTCTGTAGCTGCTCTGACAATCAAACACTGACAGCCGTTTGTCTATAACCTTCAGTGCAAGTCGCTCGCCTGTCTTCTTGTCACGCACGAAAAATACCTTTCCCGCTGCTCCTTTGCCTATGGGTGCCAAATAGTCAAAGTCGTCGATGCCCATGTCACGCTCATCGCAAGCCAGCTGCAACGCGTGCTCCCATCGATCTGCCAGCGACTTGGTGTCCAGTTTCAGCTCCATGATACCCTTGGACTGCTTGAGACGGAGCACGTTTGCCTTTGGTCTGCTGAGCTCGCAGCCAACCACGTCGGCCAGCACCACAAGCTGAGCGTCTTCTTCTGGGCCCGTCCATTTCTTGACCTTGTCGCGGAAGCAGCAAATCATGGATCCGCGGAGCTCCACGAAGTATGTTTCCCATCCTCCAATCACGGCCTTTGATGTTTTCACAGCCACGTTTGGCGCGCCGACTTCTGCCGGCGTCTTGCGAAGCAGCGCCAGTGGGTCTGGCGCAAACCGCGACGATGATACACTGGCCACGTCGGACCAATTCCCCGCCAGGCTCTTCTTCGCCTCGGCCCCGCCCGCCGACTTGCCGCGCGCTATCTTTTTGCTGTTTGCGACACCGTTGGGCGAAGACATGGAGTGTTTTTCTTCCTCTTCATTGTGAAACGAGTCATCACGCTTGGCGAACAAGCTCCCGAGGAACCCGCCGGTCTTTGTGCTGGCCATGGCCGCCTCCTTATGTACGCGCTGTCAGTCCCCAGCCACTAGGGCAGAGAGCCGTCAAGCAACTACCCAATCAATCTACCACTGCACCAATCTGTCAGTCAGTCAGTTCCCGCTCCCGCCTCGCCGGCGCTGTGTCCTCTCCTCAGGCTTCCTCCTCACTCCGTGCGCGATCCATCTACACACCCGCACTCATATCCCTCAACTTTCCGATCCACACCTCGACGCTTCTACGCGCCGCGCCCCCTTTCCCGCCGCTCCCCACGCTGCCCTCCCGCTCTACCCGCTCCTCTTCGCTCTTCCTGTGTCCCCCGCCGACACCCACGTCACCCCACCCGGCGATCCACAACCCCACGTGAACGTTTCCACCTCCCACCGTCCTCAATGCCGTCCAGCGCATACACTCCCCGTCCTCCCCCCCCTAATCTATCTCCTCCTCCTCAACCCCCCTCGCCTCTCACGTTGCTCCGCCCCACCAACCCACCACACGCACCCAACCATCAATCCTTCTCCCCTTCTCCCACTCTCAGTCTCCTCCTTCCCCTCCTCCTCTTCCACAATCCCCATCCACATCCGCATTTCGGTTTCTCTTCGTCCAACTGCACCATCCGCGCCTTTTACTATACAGTTCGTCGTTTTTACTAGGTAAATCATGCGGGCCGTTTCGAAAAACAGACAAAACAACCCAACCCAAAAAAAGCACAACCAAGAACACCCACTGTACCTCTGTCGTGTTAAATTTATGTATAAAAGAACATGCATTCCAGTAGGAAGATGATAGGTAGTGTACAGTGTGCGAGTCACCATCATTTTTCGGACACGTCTCTACAGAAGGACGGAGGGGTTTTGATAGATAGATTGAAGAATGACTGGAAAGGTTGATTGGGGAAGAGGGCAGGGAGTACGGGTGAGGTGGGGTAGGTGGGTGAAGAGGATGCAGGGGTGGCGACGTACAAGGGATCGAGGCAAGTCGTATTTCTCCCGGTGGGTGTATGAGACAAGCGACGGAAGGCTGTGCGGTGGTGTGTGTGATGTGATGGAGCGCTCTGCTGCAGAAGATGGCGTGCAGCCTGTCGGAGAAATACAGCCCGTGGCGCTCGATGGCGTGCGTGCGCACACGCACAGGCACAGCCAGCAACAGCCCTCGGTGGATGAGCTGGTCAATAGGCAGATGGAGGAGGCGAGGAAAAAACACGAACAGCGCGCCGCGCGGTTCGGCGTGCCGCTGGTCAGGCCGAAAGAAACCGCCGTGCTGGGCGTCAGGCGATACACTGCCGCCGTCGCGGGCCTCGGCGTGGGCTTTGATCCTACCAGCGAGGAAGAATTGCGAAAGGGTGCTGCCCGCGCAAAGCGATTCAACCTTGACTCGTCCGCTCACGAAGTGCTCGCGGGCGCAGGTGACGCTGGGAATGGTTCGGCAGACGCATCGGCTCCACCTCTGCCAGAGGCGGAAAGGACACCGCTGGCGGTTCTGGAGCCGCCGCGTTATGTGAATCCAAACGAAGAAGACGTGCGCCCGAATGCACTGCACGTACACGGCGTGGACGCGTTAAGCACGCCAGAAATCGTCGATCTTTTCGGGTCCTTCGGTCCGCGCTGGGTTGAATGGGTGAATGACAGCGCATGCAACGTCGTTTTCAACGAACACTTTGGGCCAAGGCGAGCCATGCGGGCGTTGTGTGTAGAGGTAGAAGAAAGCCGGGGCCAATGGTGCGCCCTGGAACGCGACGAGCCAGTGTCCGATGACGTTGCGCTCTTAAAATGGCGGCGCAGCCGGCCGGTCGAGATCCCGTCAAGGAGACTTAATGTGACGCTTCTGATGCGCGCGGCCACAATGCTAGACGTGCGTCCAGATAAACCAAACCCAAAGTCCAAGTGGTCGCGGACTGTCCGCGCGCAACGAAGCCACAATAACCAGATGGGCTTTGTGCCCCAGCACGCCAAACGCGTAATCTCCAAGCGATAGCAACGTTCGCAATTATTATTAAATGGACCATTTTTATTAGTATCTGCTGTCCCAAGGCAGGTGGAAGAATCTTTCGACTGCACGGCATGGCCAAGGCCGAGAGCAAGCGGAGAAGACGAACGCTTTAGAATCCCGTGGAACAGTTACCGTTGCAACGCAGGACCATGTTCTTGTTTGTGCCTGCTGGCGTACCGCCATGCCTGCCTTCGTATCGGCGCTCGACGTGCTGCATGTGCACAGATCGAGGCTTGGCCGCAGACCCGAGCCCGCCGGTGACCAGCCGCCGTGAGGTTTTGCACGCGGCGTCCGCGATGGCACTCGCGGCCGCCGTCGGAGCCACAAATTTGCTTCCGCGAGCCGCGCAGGCGGCGGTCTTTGTGGATACTGAAAAGTATGGCGACAAGGAAATGAAAGTCTCGGAGATCAATCGAATCAAGCAAGGCTTTAGAAACTTGCTGTCGGAGGGCCCCGAGTTGTTGGCGAGCGTTATGGCGCTAGCTATCCACGACAGTCTGACATACTCAAAGACTACCGGTAATGGTGGACCGAATGGCTCTCTCGCGTACGAGCTCGATCTCGCGTACAATGCGAACGTCAAGGAGGCCGCAGAGGCCGTGGATTCGATTCGCGCGCGCGTCAAGGATGCATCGGTGGCAGATCTGTATGCTTTTGGTGGCGCCGTCGTCTCTGAGATCGTTGGAGGACCCCGCATCGTGATCCAGCTGGGTCGTGAGGATGTTAAGCAAGCGGATCCGGTTGAGGCCGGCGACATGGATGGCCTAGGCAGCGGCGCGTCTGCGCCTCAGATTAAATATACATTTGCGAAATCCGGGCTTAATGCAGCAGCCTCGGCTGTGGTGTATCACGGCGCGTACGGTGTTCTGCAGTCGATTGGCCAGAAGAACGCCGAGGCGAAGAAGAGCATGGCTGGCGGAGACGACGACGAAGATGCGGCGTACGAAGAAGGCGACTTGACGTACGGAAAAGTTACAAAGAAGACGCGTGGAGCAGTGCTGGTAGAAACCAATGTGGCCACGTTGAAGCTTCCCGGGACCAAGTTTGACAATTCATATTTGAAAGAGCTTCTTGCCTTGAAAAAGAAGGGCGACTTGTCGGAGCTGTCGGCTCGCGATAAGGCAATGCTGGACGACCCAGAACTGTTCGCCGAACTGCAAAAGTACGCGGCAAATAGCAAGCTTTTTGTGAACGATTTTGCTGACCTCTACGAAAAGTGCACCATGCTGGGCGTGAAATATGAATCGGCAGGGGCAACGTAGGTAGTATTGTCTCTTTTGATTGTTCAGGTAAAAAAATAAATTTGAGAGGCTAGCTTGCCTCACGCTCTCTAGTCAAGAGCTTAAATAGAAATAAATCAAATAAACGCGCGCGCGACGTACTAGTTAGTCAGTGTCAGGTAAAAATGGATTCGGCGAAATCTCCTCGTAGAGGCACGTTCTCGGGTTGTACACCACCTTTGTTTCTACAAGATTTCCGCCTTCGCGCTGCTTCAAGATTTGCACGAGACGCGTTTGTCTTGACTCCGCTCGGTCGGGCAACTGGAGAGCGATCACATTGTCTGATTCTTGCGACAACTTGCCCGAGCCAAACAAAGATTGAATGGTCAGTTTTCTAGCATTCTCCTTGCGCGGGTGTGCAATCAAAGTCACGTGCAGATCATACTCATCGGCGAAATCTCTAAGATTGCGCACCAAGTCATCCATGCAGTCAAATTTCTTGTTTCCTACCCCGACTTCACCGGCAATGAACTGCAGGTTGTCGAGCACCATGTGCTTAATGCCGAGATCTTGCACCACGCTCCTCAATGACCCAAGATCAAAGGCTCTTTTCGTGTTCAGGAAGTACAACGGCAACTTTCTGAATTCCGCTGACACGTCGTCCAACGATTCAAGCAGCAGGTCGTCCACTGACTTTGACGTCTGCATGCCCAGCGCCGGGTTTTTCGCGAACATGAACTGCCGCATCTTCATTTTGACAAGCTTCTGGTTGCCCATTTCGTACGAGCCCCACATGGTGGGAGTGGGCTCCTTCTGGTCGAGCATGTATCCCAACGTGTATTGGGCAATAAACGTGGTCTTGCCCGTGCCCGTCTTTCCCGTGAAAACGGTAAACTCTCTTTCCCGAAGTCCCTTCAGGTGCTTGTCGAGTTCCTTGAAAAAGAAGTTGGGTCGGCCCGTGAATATGTCCGGATTCTCAAGCTCGAAACGCAGCCGCGCATAGTACGACTCAGACTCAAGATAAAGGGCCAAAGGATTCAAGCTATCCGGCACGGGCGGGATTCGCGGTTTTGGAATCGCCGCTACGTCGTCACCTATCAAGTCACTGCGCACTTCATGCAGAGGCGGACGCCTGGCAACTCTCCCCGCGGGCAGAAACGATGCGATTTCCGGTGGTATGGTCAAGCCCTGCTTGGATATTCCGGCATACGTACTCATGCATCGCCCACCCAGCGGCGCGAACCCCGCCGCCACCAAACGGCGCACGCGGTTCATCATCCTCCGGAGCCCAATGCGCCACGCCAGGCAACGTTCTCACTGAATAACTGACGCAAATATCCTCGCCAAATCCACACGCGTCCACAGTGAACGACAATCAACACACCAACTCGCGTATCGTCTTTTCCCGCGCCTCCGCGCTTACCGTCGCCCGTTACCCTGCACTGTACTTCCGGATCGTTTGACAGCTGTACCACACATAAGTACAGTTACCACTGTACGAGATCAAAGTACAGTGATAGCTGTACCCCCGCCACTGGCGTGGCGTGTCCGTCCGCCCGTCCGTCCGTCTGTGCAGGCGGCGAGGTGTATGCGAGAAGGGCCTGTGCCGGGTCGATGCAAGGTCGCTATATGTGCTTGCGTGCGCGCGCGCGTGTATGTGCGCCTGCGTGTGATGTGTCTGTCTAGATTCACGCGCCGGAAACGTTCTGTGTGCCCGATTGCCGTCCAGGATTTCAACGTCTGGGTTTCCACCTCGGAGCGTTGAGCAAGGGCGAGTGCCCCTTGGTTTTGAAATGTGGCAGCGAGTACCCTTTCGCTTCTGCCGTGCGGGGTGGCCTTTGAAAGCGCCATGGTTTGGGCTCGAGAGGGCACGGCCCGCGACTCGAATGAGCGTGTATATAAGCGGCACTCGGATGGCTCTTGGTTGCGGGAGACGATGCGAGACGTAAGGTGTGGAGGGACAACGTTGCAAGTCAAATTTGGAGACAGTTTTGGGTAAAGGGCCTTGATCTCTTTGATTTTCGTTTACCTACTGAGCTGTCGACCACGGCGTAATAACAAGGCAGGCAGAGAGGTATCATCATGGCGGCTGCACGAGGTATGACTGTCGTGCTGCTGTTCGGCTTGGTGCTAGTGGCACGCATTGCCGCAGCGCAGCGTCAGACCAGCGATGAGTATGACACGTCGGGAATCGTGAATGGCGGGGATGACAGCTACTTGCACGCGTTCCCGAATCCTGGCTTAGACAGTGCCGAGTATGGCATTGTGAACGAAGACTTGATGCTCAATACGCGTGAGCTGAAGGCGTCCGAGTGCTCCCTCGTGCTACACAAACTGATTTACGCAGATATGCTCGCGCGAATGTGCAGGTCTTTCAGCCCCGCAGAGTTCGAGTGCAACACATTTATCCTGACTGCGGTTCTCGCGACATCGCGCGTATCTGAGCAGCATGCGTGCATCGAGTCGGAAATGCTCCACAGCTTCCTTGATGGTCTCTTGCTGGCTCGGTCGCGTGCCATTATGAAGGCCAATGCGAGTGCTCCGGGCCTTTGAGCCTATTTTCGGTACCGCCGTTGGAACGAACCAGGCCACATTTGACAAGAGCATGTTCCCTTTTCGCTTTCCTCTCCCGCAGATGGCGACCGCGCCCTGGTGGTTTGAGCGCTCGCGTCTGTTCCTTTCGCAGTTCGTTCTCCGTTTGCTTAAATAAATCTGCCATTTTCGCAGGCTCCGTTACTCTACTTCGGCTTTAACTTGGGGAACGTACTTTCCACATCTTTGTGCAGATCTGCATAAGTAATCTGCGTCGGATGCGTCGGCCATTGTGCGCTTCCCAGAATCACTTTCAAGTCCATGCCCTTCTGAAGCGCGTCGTTTGCGTCTTTGCAGCCAAAGAGATCGTGCTGCACGACCTTACATCGAAAATAGCCAAGCAGCTCCAACAGCTTTTGCTTGGCTTTCATGCCCGCAGCATCGTGGTCTAACCACAGGTACACAATGTTGAAGCGCCGGAAGCACTGTTCAAATGTCTGCGACAGCGTTTGCGACGCAGAGCTCAGAGACACGGCAGGTATGCCTGTCTCCTGAAAGACGGACATTGCATCGAATTCCCCCTCGGTGACTGCCACTTCAGATGCGTCTTTGGGCACACAGTGGAGGCCGAAAGGGAGCGTGTCTCGAAGCTCAACGCGCTCCTCGGTCAAACGACGATACGAAAAGCTTTTATACCTGAGCTGGCGCCTCTTTTCCATGACTACCTCGCCACCGGCGGAGAAGATCGGAAACACAAACGCGCCGGGCTCCACCTTGACCCCAAAGTGTTCCGCCGTACTTGGCCGGAGCCGGCGCTGCTGCTCCAAGTAGGCCCAGGCCGCCGCACACTCTCCGTAGTCACCCATGGCGCGGCGCAACGCGGCACCACGTGCACGACTTTCGAGAAAGCGCGTCGGAATGGTGCAATAGCCAAATACGGTTGGCATCCGCGCGGACCGCGCGGACCGCGCGTACATCGCGGCGCTCGCGAGTGGCCTCGGCCGCTCGTCAATATGTTTATCTTTCCTGTGCTAAGCTTTGTGAGCGTTGTCTCTATAAACTTATATAGAAACGCAGCGAATCCCAGTCTCCATACGCGTGGCAGCGAGAGCACCGGTAGATTCCAGACGAGCGGCGGATCCTCAGGTTGTACTCCTTATTCCAAGGCTTGCCCTTCTGGTGGCAGAATGGGCAATTTAAAACGCCTACATACTCCCCACCCGGTCCAATCCTATCCTTGACAATGCATCCATTTTCAGTCAAGAACGCCTTCAACTTTTCCGGATCGCCAGGGTAGACATGGTCTGGCAATGGTTGCTCTCGAAGTGGCGGGAACTGCTTCTTAGACTCATCGTCGCTTGCGTACACATCTTCGGGGTACCAGTTCTGGTCTTCCGCGTCATCCCATTCGTGCAGGTCACCCTGACGCCCCTGTTCACTCTGTTCGTCGTCTCGACGAGTCCTCTGCCGCCCAGAAACGAGCATCCTGGGCGACTCGTCTAGTGCGCCTGTTGCAAGTTCGTCCTCCAGCTCGTCAAAGTCATCGGTTTCTTTTGCCGGCATGTCCCATTCATGTGGCTGGTCCTCGTAAGATTGACCTGGCGATTCGTCGTCCCGGAAAGGGATCCATTTCGCGTTCTCCTCTGAGCCTCGCGAATTTCGGTTCTCCCCGCCTTCTTTCCGCGACGCAAAATATGCGACCGATTCTACTCTGCGGTACCGCAATCGATGTTGTCGCTCGGTGCGCTTTGACACAATCCACAGCATACGCATCGGCACCCAACCAAATGACACGTTTCTGGGGGTGTAACGCAATGCATCGCGCAGCAAGACTGTTCGACCAATCCCCACATCCAAACGGCCGAGCGCACGTGGTATCCGTCGGAAGGCCGCTGACATCGTTCTCGCTGCCGATCGAACAGAACGTCTTCATGTCGTGCCCGCGACTCTCGGCGGAAAAAAAATTCTGATAATTTATTTCATGGCGCGGTCAAAGGGGAAAATTGAGGCGCCCACGTGGTCTCAGCCTTTCATGGAAAAGAAAGCCAGGGCGCGGTGCATCGGCTGCGCTGCTTCTGATCCTTGGAAAGCCCAGACATCAGGCTCTTCAAGTGTGAGGCCTCTGTCCAGGTGCGGTCAGGTCGACGAGTCACATGCAACACATATTCATGAGATGTTGAAGAACCAGACCGCTCGGAATCATCCACTGAGCTCGCCGTTACGCTCCAGCCGCGCAATTTGCAGCCGATGAGCTGAAGCGAATCTGAACATTGTATGACAATTTTACGCCACGATGTGGTCCTTCAGGTGTGACAAGACACATTCACGCCAAATCGATCACGTGCAGGACCGTCCATCCTCGGCAATGTCCCATTCATCGATTCCAGTAGACATGCAGATTCGCGCGCTTCAATGGCAGCATCTTTATTGCCCCACTGAGCTTGGTGCAACCTGCACATCGGCGGGAGATGGGATGTCAATGAACTTGGCCTAGAGGGCTGAACTTTTTCTGGGGTCGCGTTCCGACTCAACTAGCTAGCTGACGACAGAGTGAGGCCCAATTGCCCGCTGCACCGCAGCGAAAACAAAAAAACACGCCTTTTTCACGATGTATGTTGAGCTTGTATTGGTTGTCCGGCATGCCCTTGATTGGATGACAGAAGGGGCAATTTTTCACCACAAGTTGCTGTGAATCCGACCCGCTGCGGAACTTAAGCCCGTTCTCCGAAAGTAAATACTCCACCTCACCTGATGCAGGTCTATTGCTCATTGTGCGCAACTTGTCGCCGTCCGGTTCCGATTCCCACGGAGGAGTCATTGTGGCAGGATCAAAGTCCGCCATACTGTAAGGCACACACTCGCTGATTGTTTGCCTGCTGGAGGGCCTCTGCGCCTGTTGTTCCCATGGTGGTGACAGCTTGTTCTGGTCAAAGTCGCTCATCTCGTACCGTACAGTGGGTATCTGGGTTCTTGACTTGTTTGATGCCTCACGTCGCTCGGTCAGACCATGGACATGCTGCAAAGAAATTCGGATCGCTGCTTCTAGCGCAGATGCTGCATGAGAATCCCTACAGGGTATTGCAGAGCAAGAGTCCAAAGGTAACTGCTGCCCGTTTCGCTCCGAGTCACGCGGCGCTCCAAGTGACTGAGGTTCATGACAAGTGGCGCTCTCCACCAAATTTTCCTCTGTGCCTAGGACTGTCACGTTGAGCTGCTGATGCTCTTCCACAACGGCTTGCTCAGAAAAGAAGCGAATGATGCGTGGTGTAAAAGACGGGAACTGGGCCCCGCCAACCAACGGCTCCCCCGACGAGCACAACACACATGTCACAGACGCTGGCTTCCACTTTCGCCTCAAATTTCTCAGCGTACTCATCCCTGCCTTTCAAAAATAGCTGCACGTGAGCTAGGACGAGAATGCTGCGCGTGGCACGGATACCCCAAATAAGTCTCTGCTCGGTCCAAGTCTCCACTGGCGCGCGTTCGTTTAGCTACGTCGCGTAGCTTTGCCGCGGAGATTTCGTCCGGCAAAAGAGCGCGGGGTTTTGACAGCGGACCCGGAAACAAGATGCGGAACACCGTGCGCAGTTCCAAGCGCAGCTTCGCGGCGCGCCGCATAACCATCAGATCGCCGCACGCCTGCTCTTCCTGCGCTTCTGTTCCACTCCAGCTTGCGTACCACTCGCAAGACTCCTTCTCAAAACTGTACGAACTGTACCCTCAATTTTAAATGCACAAATTACTTTGCAAATTGCACGGTCTTTCAGCGGGTGGGTGGAATTCGCGAAGTAATTTGTAGTTTTAGGGGCAGTGCGTGGAAGTGGAAGTAGACGTACAGTGCAGACTGTACTTTGATTATCAATCAGCTTGCGCCATTTGGAGCAAGCGCGTTGAGACGCATGGAGGACGCGCGGACCATGCGGACCTCGCGAGCTGCAGCAGGGGCAGCAGGCCGCGGGCAGTAGCAGCTGGTGGATGCAAGTGCAACATCCGAGGATGGCTCTTGCCGTCTGAACTGGAATAGCCCTGTCTGGCCGTTCGTCTCGACTCCTTTGTCGTAACTAGCCCGCATCACAGACGCCAACACGGTGGCGCCAGCTGCGCGCGTTGGTATTTGAAGCGATGAGATAGTAGAAGGGACACAGATGTGTTGCTGGTGCCGCAGGCGATGGAGAGCAGGAAGGCAGTCTCGCTGTGGTGGTCCAAGTTGGAGCGACGAAGAAGAACGCGTGGTGAGGATGGTGTCTGTCGCGTGTGTGGGTGGTGTGCTGTGTCTGATGTTGGCGGCGGCTGTGTGTTGTGCAGAGTGTGTGTACGAAAGCGATCAGGCTCTGTATGGATACAAGCACAATTGGGTCGTGAGGAACCTGAAGAACAGCACCTTATCGATTGAGCTCGAACTGGCCAAGGATGGGGACACGCAGGAGACGCATTGGGCTGCGTTTGCGCTCAACCCGATGGGCCCGCCTGGAATGGCGGGCGCTGAGATTTACATGTTCATCGTGAAGGATGACATCACGGCAATGGACGGCGTGAGGCTCCAAGACCGCGAGGCCATCGCCAACGCACTTCCCCCGCTGAAGCAGCGACAGCTTGGCGGCCCGATCAACATCACCTTTTCTGGGTCAGAAAGCACGCCGTCAGATCGTGCGTTCGTCGAGTTTGACCGCTTCTTTGACATGCGAGCGGGCGAATATCTCGAACTCAGCGACGCCTCCGAGCTCTACTTCATGCACGCAGTGGGTCCCGTCGGCGGTGACAAGCAGGACACGCCCATGTTTCATGACTCTCGCTTCAAGACGCCGAATAAGGTGCGCCTTGGTTCCTGTTAGATGAGCAAGTGCAAGAGGCCTTTCAGTGCAAGCAGTGGTGTGTCTTGTGTCGCTTGTCTCAGTGTTTTTACATAAGCGATTGTCAAAGTTATTCAGTTCGCGTGATTGTTGCTAGATAATCCTGGGCGAGGGTTGGGCAAACGAGATGTTGTGTATCTGTCCCTGCTTTCTGGTTGGCTCATACCATTCACCAGTACACAGCCAAAACGGGAGGTCATCGATCTCGTGAGCCGCAAGTGAATCGAGCACTGCAGCTATTTTTCGATCTGCATCTCCATCCGTAAATATGCTGTCTGAGATTCTTACAATCTGTTCCCGCTCGTGGGATTTATCTCGGTTGCGACTGGTGTTGAGTTCTGTAACGTAGTCCAGCTCCAAATCCTCCATCTGGAACATCGGCCAGATCGACTTTTCCGCCGCCAGTTGTGCATGCAAACGCGCCGAGTCCGCCTTGCAGGTCTGACGGTCATGTGCTTTCACATTCCCAGCATTTGCCGAGCGCGTGACAGACGTTGCCATTGGGAAACTCGCTGCTTTGACAACTGCTTGTGCTTTCTCTTGTTGTTCTATGCATAATCCGACACTGTTGAGTATTGTGTTGCGTATCCTCATGCAGAGACAAGAAAAGACGGCCCACCCGCTTGTCTGTGTCCCATAGGCCTTTATGCTGCCTTTATACCCAACATGCCGCGCGCACTGGATCACATGCGTGCGCTGAGCATGTCAGTGCGTTGCGCACACGTGGCAAAAAATCCAGGACCAAAAAAAAAAAAAAAAAAAACTGGGCTGAACTCCATCGCCATTGTACGCGGACACGCGGACATGAATTCAAGGGATTGAGCTTCAACCTGCCGTCAGCGCTCTGCTCGCTGACTGCCCAAGCTACCGGCTTTGCGCCGTGTGCGCGCTCCTCATCTTCGCTTTCTCCACACGCGCAGTGGGGCAAACCCAAGCTTACATCGCCACAGCGATAAACTGTACCTCATGAGATGGGTACTGTGTAAGCCGCTGAAAGCAGGCGCGAGACGAAAAAGCGCGCAACGGCGGGGGTGCAGGGCAGCGCGTCTGTTGCGTGTTGCACAGCGTGCTTGGAAGGCTTCGACGTCGAATATGAATTTGGAACATCACACAGAGCCTAGAATATGAGCTCTTCACGAACCTGGGAGCCAAATTTCGCGCGTGTTTCAGCACCAAGAACACTCACAGCAAGAATTCCGCAGCAGACGAGCCAAACTTGGAGCAGCGAACACAGATTGAGGAGCAGAGGCCGACAATCATGACAGTCAGTACAGAGACTGTGCGTGTCTTGACCACAATAAATACCAGCACTCGGCCAGGAGATACCCGCAAGATGTACTGCGCGGCCGTAAAAACGCCCCGTATCAGGAATGTGGCCAGGATTCTGGATGCTACGGATGGCATCGACATTCTTGAGCAAGGCCAAGCAGAACGAGATCATCCTCCTGCAAAGAATACAGAGCGGAATGTAGCTGCTTCACAAAAAAGCCCATCGGTCTAGGCCACGTCGTACTGTCTTTTCGACACCGGACAAGACAAACCAGATTCCGTTCTGGCTCATCTTCTGTCCGGATGAACGCACTTCCAGAGTATCAATATGTCTATAAAAGAACGTGAATATTTTCCTGATACACAAGATCATTTTGTGGTACAAGGATCAAGTGGAGATCGTTCGGAGCTGCAAGATACGCCGTCTTCCCAGTATTGTACCGACCTGGGAACGTATCGCTGTGCAGCGCCACGTGCCGTAGCGGGAACACCTGCTCCTCGTCGTACGCAGACACTATGCATCCGCAGAGCGACTTTGTGCACGCCCCGACGATGACACGCGAGCAATCCTTACAGTAATTTGCTATCACTTTCCTGCCGTCGTACATGCTCACGCGCTTCACCAGAATCAAATCGACGAAGGGCGTTTTGAAGTCGAAGCGCTCGTCCGCCATCCCAGAGTGCTCGTGGAAGACACGAAACCCAAAGTTTGTTTCAACCAAGCTGAAACCTTGAGCTTTCAAGAAGGGCGCGGCAAACATGACACGATTCACATCAGCGCTCCATACCGCGAGATCGAGGCCTTCGTGAAACGGTGACACGCGCACATTGGTAAAGTCAGCGTCCGCGCGCTTTTCTTCAAGCAGGGCTGCGCCTGGGTAGATCCAGTGCTCAATTGCGTTGCTGTCCAAGACGCGGCTGATCGACTGCAGAATATCCAACAGGGTCAGCCTCGCGCCCGGGCTTATCCGTGTGCCATCGTCACCCCGAGCAAGCATGGTTGCGCCAGAGGTCGATTCCAAGCTCCATCGCCGCGACACGATTATGCATCGAATGACTATGGCAAGAACACACAGGCCGTACGCGGCGCTCACGGGACTCAACCTAGATGCCGGCGCCATACCGCTGCCTTTCATTTTTTTAATCTTTGCTGATGACTTTTTTTTTTTTTCTTCCTCACGAAGTTACCTAACACGCCATTTCCACATTGAAAACGTCAACCTGTCCCGGCTTTCTAACCACCGACAACCATTGGACGTGTTTGGACCAAATATATTTGGCCATCAACCACTGCACCTTCAATGTCTTGCGGGCATCCAAATGATTCTTCCAACTGCAAAGCAATTTTGCCTAGATTCGCAGCCAGCGTGCGTCTAAACTCGACGTCCGTTGTCAGCTGTTCCTTTGAATAGTCGACGACACTCTTGGTCAGACCATCACTGTGCTGCTGATCCGACAACGCATCGTCGGCGACAGGCACCAATGCCACAGAGTAGTTGGCAAGACAGATCTCTCGCACCGACAGCGATTCGCGATCTACCGCAAAACGATACGGGCTTCCGCGCGACGCGGCAGACGCGAGCGTCTCACCCATCCCCACCGCGATTTCCATGTACACCTCGGTGGCCTTTTTGCTTACATCCACTGGATTCTGGCTGAACAGAACAAAGGAGTATTGCGAAGTGATCATCTCCTGAATTAACACACCCATGTACGCCTCCACGTGCGGGACTCCGTACTGTGACCTGCTCAGCGAAGCTCGAGTTGTCCAGACGCTTGACCATACGCGCAAGATCGCATTCTGAACACTTTCGCTGGAGCTGATGCTCACATTGGCAATCGAATCGTACAATCCAGCACCAGACATGTTCTCGAGGTCCTCACAGTTCGCGCTGGAGCGCACCATGACTTTTGCGGACGCGTCAAACTGCTTCTGTACTGCCTTGAGAATTGAAGATGGAACCTGGCAGTCCATGACATACTGGCGCAGCCTCCCGGCTTCTTCAGGCTTGGATGCGCGTGGCGCAGACTCGAACGCGTCGATCAGCGCCTGGTATTCCGCCTTGCGCTCTTCAATCACTGCTGCATAAAACGCACCAAAGGGCAGCCCAAGGGATGCCGGAGTTTTGAAGAGACCAGACTTGTCAGCCAACAACTGCAATTGACCCGCACAGTTACACTTTGATCCACAGCTTTCAGCGCTCACTTTGAGAATCTCCAACGCAGACTTTGCGGACATGTCAAGTTTTCCCATGCTGATGTTGCTGCTGCTTGCTTGGCCTTCGGCAGTGACGACCGCTTCCGCGCTTTCCGCTGAAGTGGGCGGAGCCCCTTCGCACACGTCGACTTTGCCAGCTGCCGACACAGTCAGCTTGAAATGATCGGCTCGCTCAAATTTGGCAGCATGCGCTACCCAGAGCGCGTCGAAAGTTTCCTTATCTTCAGCACAGACAAAGATGCACGCAGCCTGGCGCGCTCGTACACCGAGATGCGACAGGTGGGGCAGGTCATGAGCGAGAACGATTGCTTTCACCGCCGCTGGAATATCTTCATCGCCTTGCGCCGATTCAAGGAACAAAATACACTGTGTGGCCAAGTCCGCATCACTCAAACTTTCGATGTTTGCCTTGCGGAGCACTTTACCTGTTGCGGCACCAGGCATAAGCACATCCCAAGGAGGAAGCTTGAGCATCTGGCGCAGTTTCTTCAGCACAACCTGCACTGTACGGGACATCTGAAACACAATATTTGAGCGAATTTCTGCCTCCGCAAACACTGCCAGTGCGTGCTCGTGGATGCCAAGCGCGCGTCCGAGCCCAAACACAGGCCCACTATACAGCTCGCTGATCAGCGCCGAAAACTCTTCAGCAAGTCGCGAGGCGCGCTCAACTGTCGCGCGCACTCGCAGCGTCGCGTCCAAGTCGCCCTTGGCTAGCAAGGACGGCGCAGAAGCAGACACACTGGCCAAATCATTCACAATGGCGCTGGCTTCCTGCTTGAATGTACCGGATAGGATCATGTTCTGCAGTGAGATATTAAGACACGATAGTCCAAACTGCCACTGCGCCTCATTGTTCAACGCATCTCGCTCAACTTCCTGGTTGATCCCAGCCAACAGCACGAATGCAAACTCCTCCAATTTGGTGTCCGCCAGCCTGACGCGTTGAAGTTTCTCTCCATCATCTAGTACGTGGAGTTCATGAGCAAAGTGGCTGCGCAGTTCAGTCAACGCTTCAAGCTGTCCGTACGCGGGGCCACGCGCTTGCTTTGCGTCCAGAAATTTTTGGATGATGGGTGCGCTCTCATCTGCTGGCTCATTCCTATCCTTCAAACTACTCAGCTCGTCCTCAAGTCCCTTGGCGTTGAAAAACTCTTCAAGCTCGCGCATGAAAATCTGCATCTGTTCGACAAACCCGCCGGAGTAATCTCCGCTGGTCGCTTGATCTAGAATGCGACGGCACGTCACCAGATCCTCTGGCCCGGCGCAACGGTGCAGCTTGTTCTGAAGATTGTGTTTGATGTCTTGTTTCATCTCATGAGGAATGTCACCGCGGTGTGCAATGTCACGAATGCGGGTCAGTGGCACGGATGCCGTGTACTCGGAAGAGTAGCTGGGCAGCTGCGGATAAATCTTGCGAAACAGAAATGCATTCGAGTCGTTCTCCAGCACGCGCAATTTTTCCTCGATCTGGCGCGCTTCATTGGCGTGGTGGTTTGGACGATAATGTGAGCCGTCCTCGTGGCACACGATCTGTCCGCTCTTGAGAAACGTCAGGAATATCACGATGATCACCAACTGTTCGAGGTCTTGCGGCTGGAAATGCGCCTTGCTAGCGTATGCCTCGTCGGTGAACAAGCGCCGGATTATTTCGAGCTTTCGGCGCCAGCTCTTGTTGTGCGCGTTCTCTTCGACCAGAAAGCGAGCAAATGGGCTCAGATCCGCGGACTCTGGAATGGAAAACGCGACGGGTGTGTCGTCTGGACTCTGATCTCGAAAGTCCGCCTTGAGACCATCAGGATGCCCGAAAACCATTTTGATGACGCGCTGTTCACCGCCGTCTTCGCCTTGTGGTTCGTTTCCGTCGAGCTGCAGCACGCGGTTTGGTCCTGACGTCTCCCACTTGAGAATCTTTCCATCTCCTACCAGCACGCACTTGTACTCGTGGGCGCCGTGCTCCACCTGCACGAGCTGCGAGCGCCATGTCGGGTACAAATCCGGATCCGTTTCCAGTATCAGCGGCTTGGCCTTATCCCATGCGCCAAACGCGACCGCGCTGCCGAGAAGTCCCACATTCTGTCCGGGCCTGGTCTCACACTTTACTTCGAACACGACCTCGCTCGCCATCTCCCTGCCTGCGGCCAGCCCACAGATCGCTGTCTCTCTCTGTGTCTTTCTCTCTCTCTCTCTCTGTGTGTGTCTCTCTCTCTTCCTCCCCTCTCTCCGTGCGCCTCCAGCGCACTCGTATCTCATCAACGAGCGCCAACGTTTTTATGTATCAGGAAGCACGTTCTTTTCTATGCTAGCACAAGGAGCGAGAACGTCATCCATGTGGATTTCCGCACTTCCTCTCAACGTTCCCCGGTGCGGTCAGTCACCAGAAAGCGTGCAGCGCACGGACGAGCGACGAAAACTCGACCAGCGTTGAGCTCACACTTTCGACCGATGAGTCGTTCCACGCAGGCCACACGGCCCGGCCCTGATTCGGCTCAATGACCTGACGTGGTTGTCATGCTGTGCGAGCGGAGCGAGGGTTACGACGATTTCGACTTTTCTTCGGTACTGGCAGCGGCGGTCGTGGTCCCTTCTTTGGAAGCTTCGGCACTGCCTTCTTTCGCCTTGCGCGCCGCAATTTCCTTGTCTGCCTCCTCGAGGGACTCCTGCATGGCTTCCTGGAACTCGGCGGTGGCCTTCTTCACGCTGCCCGCCATGCTGCCGAGCGACTTTCCGGACGACGCGAGCTTGGAGGGCCCAAAGATGAGCAATGCCACGCCCGCGACCACCGCAATCTCGCCCGCGCCCAGCCCAAACACCATTCGCGGAGCGCATCTCTTCTGCGCTGCTGGCGTCGCCGCGTCGAAGCGCGTTCGCGTCGTCGGCTTCACGCCCACAAACGCGCCTCCCTGGCGCCGCTGCGCCGCGACGGCGCTTGGCGCCGCCGCACCACCAATCGCCGCTCCTGTCACAAACCCAAACATTCTGAACTGTGCCGTCCTTCCTCTCTTTCACCCCCGCCTCTTCTCTCTTTCCGTCATCCTCTCGGCGAGATTCCAACGCCACGCCGACGACCTTTTGTCAAAAAACCCCATAAATCACAAAACAGACCCAATGTATCATACTCATCCATTCGGTTTGGGCATGCCTTCATTGTCATAGCAGAACCTTAGAACTTATCGAACACTAGGCTTCGAGCCGATAAACCGTTTGTGTGAGGCTGTTCATATTTTTTTCGGCGCGCTGCCGTTACATTCATTACACGCGTGTACTTTTACTTTCGTAGTGAAACGGAAAGTAAACGCGAGAAGCAGCCAGTATCGGTGGGTGCGTATGGACGGGGGTGAATGCGGCGGTGGGTCACACGCTGGACAAAAGTTCCCACGGAACGCAACACCGTCGCACCGTGCCACCGTCACGCCGTCACACCGCGCGCGTCTGGTGGTCTCGACGCGCTGCAGTTTTGGCGCAGTGTATGTCGAGTCGGTCCAAGGAGGCACAGGGAAACGACGTATTGGCGGCTGGTGTCACTTTTGCTAGTGTCGTCGGTTCCGCGACAGCCAAGGCGGTGAGCTAGCGGACAGCTCGAAGGAGCTGGGGGGGAAAGGCATACGGTAGAGCAGGAAGCATGGGCAACTGCTTCGCCTCGGAGCCTGCGGCTGGAAAGTCCGGCCCGGCAGCCACGGGGAAGGCAAAGGAGAATTCGAATATCGCAACAAACTCGGCGGCGCCCGTGGGCGCCCAGGTAAATGGCACCTTTGGCGGCAAAGAGGCCGGTACAAATGCGGTGCAAGCCAAAGGCAGCGCACAGGCAAGCTCTGGTCAGGCGGTCAATGCGGAGAATGATGTGCAGGTGGAAGAGGCGACGGCACAGATGTTTGGCAAGGAAGTCCTGCATTCGACGGTGCTGCTCACGGTTTCGTGCCGTGACCTGCTCGACCGTGATATAGTAACCAAATCGGATCCTATGCTGGTGGTTGTCATGAATGATGTTGAAGTGGCACGCTCTGAAGTCATCAAGGACAACTTAAATCCAGACTTTGTGACCCCCATTCAGGTGGTCTATCGCTTCGAAGAAGCGCAGCCCATTCAGTTTTATGTGTACAATGTAGACACAAAGTATGACCAGATGGACACGCGTGCGATTCCATTGGATGAGCAGGACTTTTTGGGCTCTTGTAAGCTGCTGCTGGCGGAAATTGTGGGCACGCACAACATGACAAAGACAATAGTCATGGACCCGCCGCCAAAGAAGAACGGTACCATGTTCAAGTCCAAGTCGAAACTCATCGTGCGGGCCGAGGAAGTTCCTGAGCAGAACCCGCAATGTCGTTTTCAATTTGTTGGACACGAGTTGGACAAAAAGGACTTGATGGGCAAGAGCGATCCGTACTTCCAGATTTTTCGCCGCGTCATCGAGCCCAGCGGGAAGGAAACGCGGAGCCTCGTGTACAAGAGTGAGGCTCGCAAGCAAACGTTCAACCCAACTTGGAGCATGGTGACGATCAGCATGCAGCGGTTGTGTGGCAACAAGCGCAATGAACCGCTCTACATAGAATGCTATGACTGGGACCGTGGTGGCACGCACGACTTTATAGGCGCATGCTCTGTATCCGTTGACGAGCTGAGCGGCATCCACAAATCCGGCGGAACGCTGGATCTGATGAACCTGAAAAAGCGCGGGAAGGACAAGCGCGGCGGCCAAATCCGAGTCCCCGTGTTCGAAACGTTTGCCAAGCCTTCGTTTCTCGAGTACATCGCGGGAGGCTGCGAGGTTGGATTCCAAGTAGCCATTGACTTTACGGCTTCGAATGGCGCCGTGCGGGACCCGCGAAGTTTACATCATGTCCAGGTCGGAACGCTGAATCCGTACATGCAGGCTATTATTTCGATCGGCACTGTGTTAGAGCACTATGACACAGACAAGCGCTTTCCCGTGTATGGATTTGGCGCGCGTCTTCCGTGGAAGAACAACGACAAGTTTCACTGCTTTTCGCTCAAGGGGGATGGCGACCTGGCGGACGTGGAGGTGTGCGGCGTACAGGGTGTGTTGGATGCATACATGAAGACGCTTGCGAGCGTCAATCTCAGCGGCCCGACGTATTTTTCGCAGGTGATCGAAGCAGCAAGTCAGGTTGCTCAGGAGCAAGTCACCCAGCATAAACAGCGCTATCATATCTTGATGATCCTGACCGACGGCATCATCGACGACATGAACAAGACAATCGAGGCCATTATTGCAGCGTCATCTTTGCCAATGTCCATTATCATCGTGGGCATTGGGAGCGCGAACTTTGGCAATATGGATGTTCTTGATGGCGATCAGAAGCTACTGGGTTCAAAGCAGACTGGGTATGCGTCACGTGATATTGTTCAGTTTGTGCCGATGCGTGACTTTCTTCTTCCGAACAGTGTGGAAATTGAACAAGTAAGATTCTGCCGCGCCTTGCTTGAAGAAGTGCCAGCTCAAGTTATTCGCTTCTTCGACCAACAAGGGATCAAACCAAATCCGCCTGTGAGGTCAGGTCCTTCTGCGACAACGGTGGAGAACGCCTCTGGGCCAGCATTGCACAATCTTCAAGATTTCAAGGAAAGCATCGACCCATCTCGCTTTGGGTTGGATCAGGCCCACCCAGGTGGGATTGGTGGTGGTGGTGGCGGCGGCGCCGGCGGAGTCTCACAAGGGTTAGCTTCGTCATCTCATTCATTCCATGCCGCACAGTTCCAAGATCCGTCGGTGGTCGACCCAACCCATGCAGCGGCCTATACACAGCCACCTGTCGCATTCAGTCAAGCGCCGCCACCCGGAGCCGTCATTTATCAAGCTACGCCTCCACCAGGAGCCGTGGGGTACCAAGGTGCCCCCCAACACGGTAATCAGCCAGGACAGCCCCAGCTACCTTACATGCAGACTCCATCAGGATACATACCTGTCCAACAGCAGTCTTTCGGAGCCCCGCCGCCGGGAGTCGAGTTTGTCCCACCGCCTGGGTATGGAGCGCCCATGAACCAGCAAATGTATGTGGGAGGCGGGATGCAGCCCTACGCCATGCCCCAGCAGCGAGGTCCTGATCCCCCGCCAGACTACCCAACGTGAGCAGTCACAAGCTCTTTTGCCGAGCGCCGTCTCGAGCGTTGTGCAGAGCAGGACGAAATGGGGTAGAGAGATACATGGCGAGACATGCAACAAAAGGAGAACGAATGCGGACAAATGAAAAGACCTATCTATTGCTACATGCTGGAAGTATGCCTTGCATACGAGCCCGAGAGTTATGCGTCTAGAAATTCACTTACTTCCTTTTCCCAAAGCGCTGGCCAAAATGCGAAAAGCCCGCAGTGATCAGCATCGTCCACAGCGACAAACTTTTTGCGGATGGAATTGGCCGCTGCTGCAAAAACTCTTTCTCCGTGCGAAAAAGGAACAACGACATCTGCGCGGCTGTGAAGCACCAAGAGCGGGGTCTTGATCGAAGCCACGGCATCCTCGGCACCAGAGTTAAAAACCAGGCCAAGACGAAGGAGAAGGACGCGAGAAAATAAAAAGAACACGATGCGTCGCCACACATGGTGCTCGTTCTGACTGAGGTAGTTTCGAATGGAGTTTTCGAGATGGTGGCAAAAGAGGTCAGCCGGTCTCGAGAATGGATTCTCGGCTATGATCGCAGTGACGTGCGATGCCTCTGTGTCGTCCATCTGAGCGACGGCGAGGATAGCCGCCGTGGCTCCTGTTGAGGTACCGACCAACACCACTTTTCGTGCGTCATGCTGATCGCGCAAATACTGCACCACGGCACGCACATCACTGGCCTCGCGCACACCAAACGAGAAGCCGCGATTGCTCCCGTCGCTCTGCCCGTGCTCACTGAGGTCGAAGAGCAGCACATTGTAGCCCTTGGCGTAAAATACCGGCAGGTGTCGCAGAAAGGCGCGTCTATCCCGGCCTGCACCATGGATGCACACGACAAAGCGCCCGTCTTGGCTGGCCGCATTGGAAATGAGCCAGCCGGAAAGCTTGAAATGCTTGCATTTGAGAGGATCCTCGCACGGGCTACTGCTTGCCCCCGTGAGACCGATTCTGCTTTTCTTACAGATGGTGACGTCCAGGAAGGGCTGGCCACAATCTGCCATGGGGTCTCGGATGAACGTACCCCAGTACGCGGGGTTTCCCTTTTGCGGCAGCCCCGGATACCTGTACCACGGCGGGCGCATCGCTACTTCACATGCGACGTATGCTACGCACAGCAGGTACCATACGAGACAGAAGAGCAAGTACAAGGCGACGACATGGACCGGGACGAACGCGAGGGGCAGAACGAGAGGGAAGAGCGCGAAAAAGCCGAACGCGGCGGGGCGGAACAAGAGATGCGGGCTCGTGATAAACTCCTCTGCCTCTGCGCGGGCCTCTTCAAACCCTTGCTTCAGCCGATTCTGCGCCTGGGACCTCACATGCTTCAGCTTCATGATGGACTGCGAGCGCATTTGGTTGTACGTGGCCAGACTCTGCTGAGACAGGTGCTTCACGGACTTGCTCAATGGCCGCTGCCGCACCGAGCTGTTGAGCGGCTGCAGCGGCTGCAGCGGCTCCAGCGACGCGAGCGACATGTCTGCGTCCATGCTCACGGTTCCTTTTATTCCCGCCATGACCTCATTCTTTGTATGTCAGTCGCACTCGTTGCACAGTCCCCGCGTCCCACTCATGGTCGGCTTCCAACACATCGCACCCACACACACAACACACGCCTCAAATGTCCCCGCACGAACATGTGATCATGCGTGTGCTGTACACCCCACCTGTACTGCACCGCTTCTATCTAAACACCCGCAATTTTCTCATTTCGACACAAAGCGCGAAGAACAAAAAACGAAAAGAACTTTGAATAGAATCTCGAACGGCCGTCGAACTGAACACTATGAAGAAGAACTGGTGTACAGCAAGGTGGGGGAACGTGAGGGAGGTACTGTGTGTACAGTGACGAGGATAAGAAGGTACAGTTTTATGTACAGTTTGTGTGGTGATGGAGGGGGTGGTGTCCCCTGAGTTGGGCTACTTGCGTCGCAGGAGGCGCCGGAGTGTGCGATCAATGGCGCGCCCGACGCCCGGGAAGAGCAGGAACACGCAGCTGTACAGCGTGCACACGCTCTGCACCGTCAGCGCCAGCGCAAGGTCGACAAAGCACAGCGCCAGCACCGGAAGCAGCGACGCCAGCCACCGCTTCGCGAATCCGGCGTACGCGTACCTCAGTCTCATCTTCCGCGCCGCCACGTACGCGCGCGCAGGTGGGCGACTCGGCGCTGCTCCATTCGTCTCGTCCTCATGGGCACGTCGCGTCGACACACACACCTCCACACTCCTACTGCCTTGATTCTCACGCCACGGCCTGCTTCCCGCCAGTCGAGTCGCATTGCAAATCTCGGCTCGCTGACTCCGGCACCCTTGCGACGCTCCCGAGGCGCTATTTCCAATCCACGCCAATCCCTTGCTCATGGTCTCCCAATGCGTCACGCTGACTCGTCGTCACGCTTCCAGTCGCCCATTAAAACAGCACGAGCCACTCTGCCCGATTCTTCCCCCAAAGCGGGAAACAACGCGCTCATTGTGCTTGGTGGAAAGAACGCGAGAAGCAAGGGCGTCGATTGCGTCAGCGTGCGATCATCCTTAGTGCAATGCGTCGAAGAATGGAAGCCACGCGGTGCGGAACGGGTGCCGGAAGGACGGCAGCCCGGATGCTGGGATGGACGCTGTGCGCTTTCATCTTAGGGATGATTGCACAGCTGCCGGGCAGCCGCGCCGCCCTGGTTGCGCCGGTGCTGGAACTAGCGAGCGCGCAGCTATCACCGAATGCTACGCTAGATATGTTCGGCGGAGAGCGCTCTCTCGCGTCTGCGTATTTGTACAATACCGTGGGCGACATGGCAGAGCAGTCGCTGGTCATGTCCCTGACGGTGTCCATCAACGCCACAGTCAACAACCAAAGTCTATGCGCTGCGGCAATTGACGATGGCAGAATAGACGCGATCACTTTAGCAAAGGTGGACGTGCGCAAGGGCTCGGACGCAGAGAACGGCCCAGTGTGGTGGACCTTTTGTGAAGCGAATTCTTCGACGCCTTGTACTTACGTCGCCGGCGACCCAACGTTTACATTCACATTTAGCGGAGTTCCAGACAGTAATGCAACCGAGCTGACACAGGAGCAAATGCTTGCCGAGCTGTTCTTCGACCCGGCTGCGTTCTATGTGAGCGTCGAAACATCGTGCTCTCAAATTTTCCTGGCCGAAACAGAATCGCTGCTGCGCGAACAGCTGGCTTTCGGACCCTTGTTTGCGCCAAGCAGTAACCCGAGGGCAAAGGTTCTCGCAGCGCCCAAGCTCGTTATTAACGAAGCGACGGCGCCAAACGTGTCATCAGACGTTGCGCTCAACTCGACTGGCTTTGGTGTCTTCGGGTTTGACAAGGAATCGAGTGAGGCAACGAGCGGGGTGGCATTATATATCGCGAGCTCCGATGTATGCTCTGAGCTGACCGGCGATGCAGAGCCAAACATTCTAGGGATCCACGTGCATACAGGGAACCAATCTGAGAACGGACCCATTTTCTTCTTTCTGTGTGGATCCGGTCCGCTCGCCATGCAAGGTGTCGCAGAATGCGTGCAGCAGCCGGAGAATCAATCAACGCTTGCAGTCTACCAGTACGCGCTAGTTCCTGGTCCTGGTGCGGAGGGACTTTCACTTGGTGAAATGATTGACGCCGTGTACGAAACCCCCGAGGACTTCTACTTGAACGTGCACACGAACTGCAGCCTTACCCTGAGCCTTAGCATGAACGGCACGACTCCTCTTGGCTTGATCCGCTCCCAGCTGTCCATTGTGCCAGATACGCTGCTTCAGTATGACACTGCTGGTGTTCAGCTCGGAGGCGCCTCCATGGCGATTGACGGCGAACCTGTGAGTATCTCTGGTGCGAGCCGTACGGGCGTTCTCGTGCAAAGCAGCGAGCAGGCGTCAATGGTCTTTGAAGTATACTGGAATTTTACCAGTAGCGGTCTGGTGTGCGACACATTGCTGGGAGTACCAAGCGACCTGGTCGGGATCGTTGTATTTGACACCTCGCTGGACTCTGAAAATGATGATGACCTTCAAGACACGGTAGTCGCTGCGCTCTGCGCGAGCGCGGCAATACGCGAAAGGTACAATCTCTCAGAGGCTTCTGTCCCGCCGTGCCCATCTGTGAGTTTCGAGCAGGAGGTTTTCCAGGTGAGTGTTTCTCAATCCATACTGTCCGCATTGTATCGCGATCCGGGTCGGTTCGAAGTTCGCTATTTTTCGCCATGCGCAGAGTACGTTGCGTCTCCATCGGACGAGGCGCTGGCGGGTGTTTTACTCTCGTCTCCGATGTCGAATTCTCGGTTTCTGTACGTGGTGCAACGTCGCATAGACCGTGTGAATGCGGACGCGGCTCTCAGTCAAGTCAAAGTGCTTCCTACTGGCGTGCTAGTGCAACAAATTTTGTACGCGCTGGAGGAAGGCACTGCTTTTGGACAGTGTGATCCTGGTTTTGAGTCGCTGGCGCTCACAGTAACCGGAGCAGAGCCGGACGCAAATCATAGCGCTGTGTTTTGCTGCTCGGAGACAAGTTTGCAGCCGAACTGCACATCCAGTGAGGTCGGTCGACCAGAAGTCGTGGTCTGTCCGGACTCACGCACGGATGTTGATGGGGCCGATTTTTATTCATTCCAGTTCTTGGGAAATGTAGCTTCCAGCTCTGGGTATCGTGACATCGCCCAAAATATACTAGGTATTGAGCAGCGGATGCTCAGGCAGTGCGAGAATGATTCGAGCACTATCTTACTCGAGACACCAAGCACGCCTCTGTCCGTATTCGTTTTTCCGGCTGTTGCCCTGGAAGCAAACTTTGTTACGGATCCTGATATCTCATCGAATGTGATTGGAAACTCCACCGCCGGAGCAGCAGCCATTTTTTCCGCACAGGGAGGTGCCGACCTTGTTGCCACCTATCGCTTGGACCAGACCGCGGCGTGCGATGAAGTGGGCGAGAACCAAACTGTCTCGAGCCTTTCGCTGAACTCTGGCTCAGTTTTTGAAGACGGCGAGCCGCTCTGGTTCTTTTGTGGTGGATTCTCGTCTTTGCTTAATGCGACGTGTCCAGAGACGAATTCTGATCTCGGCGAGTCTTTCCCGGGTCGGGACCAGACGGAGCAGAGTGCTGCGGACGCAAACTCGGTGACGGCGGATTTGAATCGAGATATCCTATTGGCCATGAGCTTCCCAGGGCTTTACTACTTGCAGCTGAGCACACTGTGCTCGAATGCAATTCGCCAAGGCAGCAGCCTTGTTCGTGCCCAACTAACTGGAGAAACGCTTCCAACGCCGACGCCGCTCCCAACGCCACGGCCGCGGGAACCCACACCGACGCCAACGCCGACGCCATCGCCGGAGCCATGCTTCCCAGCAGACGCAGTTGTGCGTATGCGTTCCGGTGCGCTTGTGCGAATGGAAGAGCTTGAGCTTGGCGACCAAATTAGTATTGGGAATGGTGTTTACAGTCCCGTGTACTTCTTCGGCCACCGCGATTCAAAGGGTTATGGCGAGTATCTTGAGATTGCCACACGCAGCGCCACATTACGCATTTCGGCCAGGCACCTTATGTTTGCGAATGGGCGGACTATCGCAGCAAGTCAAGTGGGTGTTGACGATGTGGTCGAGCTCGAGAACGGGCTTGTTGAAACAGTGATCAGCGTGAGTACGCCCAAGCTTCTGCGCGGACTGTTCAGTCCGCATACGCTGCACGGCAGCTTGACCGTAGATACGGTGTTGGTTTCTTCACACACTCGCGCCTGTCCGGAATTCGTCGCCGTCGCGCTGCTGCTACCTTTCCGCATTTTGTATCATCTCGGTGGCTCACGACTAGTGCCGAGGATTTTGGACCGTGGTTCACCAATGCTTACTGCTTTGGCTGGGCAACTCTCGTTTCTGGAATGAGTTATATTCGGTGTTATTTTTACTTTTGTACGTACGTGTGTATGTATGTGTGTGTGTGTGTGTGTGTGTGTGTCGTCAAACTGTTTCTTACATGCGAGCCTCATTTAAAAACGCGCTCTCCGACTTGCCCAAACTTCAAGATATGGTCCAACCAAGCGCAAGCCTCCTTCGACGAGGTCTGCTCACGCCTTCGAATTACTATACCACCAGGGCTGTTCTCTCACCCGCCCGAAATAAAACCCCAACCGTTCTTGACGCCAAAGCAAGGAGCGGTACAGACACGCGCGCGTTGGGGCACACTCTCTATTCGGTTACTTCAAAGGCGAATACGGCACCTGATCCAGTGATCTCGGACTCCATGAGCTTAACACCGTTCGCGATGTGGCCGTCCCTGGTCGAGTTGAATGGGATTTTCGCCCCGGGATTCATACCTTTGAGCGTCTCGTACTTGGCCGCAAAGTGTCCCACGCTCTCGTGCTTCCCCATCATACTTTTGGAGAAGATTTCAATTCGAAACGCCCGATCATCGGCTCCTGCGGTGAGTCGCTCCTGCGTCAAGGTAATGGGCTCGAAGACCGGCGCGCCGCTCCCTTTGTAAGTCTCGCTTTGGTACACGGGCGTCCAGTTGGCCTTTCGCAAGCCGCGACTAATGACGTAATAACACTTCTTCTTGTCTGTGGATGGACCCGATGACCTGATCTTGAGAGTTATTTCAAACGGCGGGTCTCGTATCAGGAGCGTGTCGATGAACAACGTGCACGTGCCTCGAAAAGCGGTCTTGGTGGGATGCTTGAGCTCCATGGACAGCACCTGGCCTGGTGCCGAGAGGATATCTTCGAGCTTGCACGTGGCGCTGCCGATGAAGTCCTGTTTGCCCAGATCGTTCTTGTCCTTGTGCGCGCGGTTGTAAAACTCGATGCGCAGGCTCTGCTGCCGGTCTTCCTGCGTGTCGCATCCCATGCGGAAGGACGCCACAAACTTAGGGTTCAGTATATTTTGCGGGGCCTCGGTATCTCCGAACTTCTCCCACTGATCTTCCGGCTTGACGCCCTTGAGGTAGACGACGGCGAACGGCGCCTTTTTCTTGAAGAGGCCGGCGTTCGCGAGGTCGTTTCCTTCGAGATTGAGCTCGAGCGGGACGTCTGTGATCTTCTTCTCCACGACCCACGACTGCCACGTCTTCATGAACTTTTTCTCTGCCTTTTGGAGCTTCTCTGCGCCGGAGGACACGTCCTTGGAGTGCGTGCCTCGCGGCGGCGCCTTGCTGCCTGCCGCTCCCACCGACGGCTCGGCGTCCGGCAGCTTCTTCTTCAAATCGTCCGTCTCATCCATACTGCCGACTTTCTCCGCCCGCGCCTCCCGCACCACACACGCTCTTCCTCCTCCCAACCCCAACCCCAACCCCAACCCCACCCAACCAATCTCTCTGTCCCCCCGCCGACACCTTGCACGCTTCTCTAGTCCCTCTTGCCCCAAACTAAATTGAAGAGTCCTCCTTCCCCTTCCCCCTTCTTATGTAAAAGCGACAGCCCTTGACGAAACAAAGGCTATTAATATCCGACTGATCCAGCATCATATGAATTTGTGAAACGGCCAGCGCTGTACTTTTAACATGCGCGCTCCTCCATGAGCCGGGGGTACAGCGGGCAGCCGTCGAACGGTTCATCACACGGAAACGGTTGCTGCGACTGCGAAACCGATAACGGGTCTGTGCATGTGTGCGTGCTGAGGTGCACTGGGGGTGGCTGGTGTGCTGGTGGGGAGATGGGCTGGTTGCGAGTGTCTTTGATGGTCGCGATACGCTGCAACCAGGACACGACGGTGCGTCGGTGATTGTGACAACCCCGCGCATGACGCTCGACGCATACCGCGCGTGGTCGTGGTTCTTGTCGACAGGGAAGCGGCGAGGGAGCGCCCGTGTGAAACGTTGGATGACGAGCGTGGGTGGAGTCACCTGATCCACACGGTTGGTCGTTCACATCGGCCATGTACGATGTCTATCCGAACGGCATACGATGCGGGCACGAACCGTGTCCGTGCCACTGCCAGCCCAAGTCCAGTCCGCACAGCTCTCGCTCCATGCCCAAGCGCGTACGTACTTAGTCGGGTGTTACTTAGGGCGAATACGGCGTTTCGCGCGCGTTTTGTGGTATCGGATTTTTGTGAGCGGTTCTGCTGGCGCGCGTGATTTTTTGGGAGCGGTTTGGAGGGCTGCGCGAGCGTTTGTGGAGAAAGCAGGGCGAAAATGCAGGTGCGGTTGGAAAGGGGGAAGGAAGAATACTTGCGCCACAAAGATTCGCTGGCGTGACGGTGGATGTAAGGGGGAGCGTGGAGCGAGGGCGTGGGCTGTAGCGCAGACGCTGCAGAGCCAGACGGTGTGTGTGCGTGTGCGTGTGTGTGTGTGGATGGGTTGGCGTCGCGCCGCGCAACTCGCTTCTCCGTCTTTGCTGCGTGCTCAAACTGCTCCGCTTCTGGCGCGGCACGCGTGGCGGTTTCTGCGCACACGTGGAGACGCGTGCGCGAGCGGCAAGGGGCAGGAAAGAAAAAGGGGACTGGGGTGGCGTGAGTGCGAGGAGAGCGGAAGTCGTGAGTGTCTTTGGAAGGAGCCGTCGCAGTAAGAACGGGGCCAGCAGCTGGCTCACTGGCAGGAGCGGCGGGGGGCATTGGCAGCTGGAATCTTGGTGTCTTCGTTGCTCCGTGTTGAGGTTGCGCTGGCGCGTTGTGGTGAGTACCGAGCCGATCGACTCGTGTGAAGCAAATACAGATTCTGCCTTGCAAAGCGCCTTTTCTGGTACTTGGGGAGCACCGCTCGACCGGCAAAGTCCACAGGCAAACCGTTTCGAGGCGCACACACAAAGCCGCGCTGTGAGCAGTGAGCGAGGACATGACCGCCTTTCTAGCAGGATTTTGCGGCATCGATGGCTGGGCAAACAGGCTCTCGCCAAAGTATGGGCTGTGCGACCAGCAGATCGCTCGACAAGCGATGACGCGGTTTCCCAAAACAAGGATTGACATGGCCAAGCCCACAAAGGTTCGGGGCTCAGCGAAAAATGGCGGCGCATTCTCGGCCCGAGGCGTCTTACGGCGCGCTAGAGATTTGCGTAACGTGAGTACGGAAAGCGTGGTTGCATCTCCAGCTGCGTCCTCGAAGAAGGCGACCGCAAACCGCGGCCTGGTTTGGCGCGAGGGCGATGGTGATGAACTGCGCGCGTTTGACGAAAGCACGCGCGGCGGCAACGTCTCCGGATCGGAAAACCTAGCAATGCGGCTGGAGTCTTGCCCGGCACTGGTCCTCAACGCAGACTATCAGCCACTTAGTTATCTTCCATTGTCGCTATGGCCGTGGACAGAAGTGATGAAAGCGCTATGCCTAGACCGAGTGCGCGTGGTGGAGACGTACGACCACATCAAAGTTCGGTCAGCAAGTGCCGAGTTCCCCGTGCCGAGCGTGGTGGTCATGAAGGAGTACGCGAAAATTTCTAAGAAGAGGCCCGCATTTTCAAGGTACAATGTGTTTCTGCGCGATCAGTTTTCGTGTCAATACTGCGGACAGAGTCACCGCCCCGTGGACCTCACTTTCGACCATGTGGTCCCGAAAAGCCGGGGCGGCAAGTTATGCTGGGAGAATGTGGTCACAGCGTGTATTTCGTGCAACAACCGCAAGGGCAGCATGCTGCTCAAGGATCTGCGCGGCATGCGCCTGCAGCGAACGCCAAAAGTGCCGTCTCTTTACGAGCTCCAGCAGTGCGCGAGGCGATTCCCTCCAAAGTACCTGCACGAAAGCTGGGTCGATTACCTGTATTGGGATCAGGAAATGGAAGAAAGCGATCGCGCATCTTCCGATGAAGAGGATGGAAAAAACGACGGGAATGAAATCCAGGCTCTTCACCTAGACCAACCAGGAGCTTGACAAAGATGCTCGCTCGTTTGGTCATTTTGGAAAGCTATTAAATGCAGTTCAGGTTGTATGAGATCTCACGCGCCGCTGTACGCTCCCACCACTTGGATCCATACGAAAAGGAACGGGAGCCGGCGCCTCGCTGTGACTATCTTTCACCAGACATGTGCGCCGTGTCGTTCCACCTGTCTCGCGAGATCGGTTTGCCCCGGACCGGCGCGTGCTGCTTCGCTGAAAGTGCCCGAGTCGAGATCTGCAGAGTCCAGAATTTCAGGCAGATTTCGGATATTGCAGGCGTCTGAGAGCGGCGCAGCTTTGAACGCCGCGAGCGCAGTCGACGTCTCGCCACGCGTGCCCTGAGGCCACTGCACCTGGAC
Source organism: Porphyridium purpureum (assembly GCA_008690995.1). Taxonomy (NCBI): domain Eukaryota; phylum Rhodophyta; class Bangiophyceae; order Porphyridiales; family Porphyridiaceae; genus Porphyridium; species Porphyridium purpureum. Next base: position 810,473 of record VRMN01000002.1, on the reverse strand, counting down.
GCTTTCCGTGCACACCCATGCCACGCGGCCCGAAGTACAGTCCCAAAGTACAGTCAATGCTGAGAAGCCGGCGAAACGGCGCACAAGCATGACGACATAACGGTTCAACGGCCGGCCATGAACCGATAAGCAGTGAGGCTCAGCAGCTGAGGCGGTTTGGCGCTCATGACCTTTGTGGCGGTCGGTCAGCATCAACGGCGCCGGAAAATCCAACTGTCCGTTGGGAGGCTCAGCCGCTCATGATACACGCTGCGCGCAGCGCGGGCGCCGAGATCGTCGGCGGAGAAGAGAGGCAGGTGGAAGAGTCTCACGCTTGACAATAGGTGTGAGACACGTGTTTGTGTTTTTTGCGTTCACGTCAGCGGGACGCGATTGCCGAGCCGCCTCGTAGCGCGCAGGGCGATCTCGCGACTTCCAAGAGGGAAGAGGAGATTGCAAAAGACGCGGGCGTTGTGTGGCGAGGCGGTTGCAAAGAAGCTGCGAACGCGGTGCGCACACAATCGCCATGGATGAGACTCGTACGTTGCTCGGAGATGGATCGGGTGAGAACCCGACCGCGGATGGAATGCCGAGCTCATACTCGGCTGTGTCCGCGCTTGAGGACCGTTCACTGTCTGCGCCAGCCGCGGCGGTGGGCGGTGTGGTGCCTCATGCGCTCCCGCCCCCAGCGCACGGTTTGCACGCGCGTGCGCCAGCTAGCTGGCTGCCAAGCGCGGCGGGCGGGCCAGTCGCTTCGGGGCCGCATCTGCAACAGGCAACGAAATCGGGCAGCTTCTCCTCGGGAAAATTCACTGCGCCGATGGCCTCATCGGTGGCAAGGGCACCCCAGTTGGCGGGCGCGCTGGCCTCTTCCCGATTTGTAGCGGGCTCGAAAACGCGCCTGGATCGCATCAGGCCGTCGCAGCTCGTGCGACCGGGCGAGGACAAGAGCGGGCGCTGGACCGGTCGTCTCTCCGTATTTTGCACGTGCAACACATTCTTGATGAAAGAGCTTTTTCAGGAATTCGCAAACAAGAGCGGCTGGGTAATGCGCCGCTTCTCTCGTGAGGTGTTACACGGTCAGTGGAACTGGGATGCCGGTACCGACGCACAGAGAAATGTGCCCTTCTTCGCAGGCCAGGCCGGTGAGTTTGCCTTTGACACAGTATCCAAGTCTGCAGAGATCTTCATCTTTGATTATGGCGTGATCGTCATGTGGGCTCTTCCAGAAGTGTGGGAGTGGCAGGTCCTCGAAAGCTTGAAGCCATTTGAAAACGGCCGGCTCGAGTACGGTATTGAAATGGAGACGTACGACTTTACGTACCTAGAGCCTCGGACGCAACCAGAAAGTGACGCACATGCGCCATCAGTTCTGTTCCGTATCGAGCATGATGTGTTCTGGCTGTCCTCGGACTTGACGTCCGAGGACTTGTTGCACGTCAAATTGGCTTGCTCGTATGGCGTGGCACAGAGCGAAAAACTTGCTAGCTTTGAGAGCGCAGTGGAGTCGATCTTCCGGCGCATTGAGCCGTATCCTGTGCAGCTGGCACGCACGGGCGTGCTTCATCTGACCGATCGTGAACTCCTGATGATGTCCGGCGAGCTTTACACGTACAGCGCGTACATCAACTTGCAGACAGATGTGCTTGATGAGGTGCCGGCGTGGTTCTGGGACAACATCTCATTCGAGCCCGTGTACGAGCGCGCGCACAAGTACCTGGACTGTAAGGCACGCGTCACGGTCCTCAACAAGCGTCTTTCGGTTATCGAGAGCATGTATGCGCTGTTTCGCGACGAGCGACATATTAGCTACGGGCATCGGCTCGAGTGGATTGTCATCTGGCTCATCGCGGTGGAAGCGGTTCTCGAAATCATCACGATTTACATCGAATTCTTCCACAAATTCTAAACCGCAAGTCGTCAACCCGGCTCGGCTTCAAGTTTTGTTTCTCGATAAACATATCTTCGACATTGCGTGCGACGGGTGTTGGTAAAGTAGGATGGCAGGTGTCCAACCGAGCGGTGGGATTGAAGAGCCGCTTGATCTTGTGCGGCTTGCGCTAAATGAGCTAGTGCGCGTGCGGCTGCGCGGTCAGCGCGAGCTGCGGGGGCGACTGCATGTACGTTGATAAGTCGCCGCTAAACGTCTTTGTCGATGTTTCTCACTACTTTCAGGCGAGACTAGCTGGTCTAGGAAGTCGATCGGCCTCAGTATGAACCAGCGGTACGGTCGCGGAGACTGACAATCCCATTTTATTTTATTTTTCAACCTTTGTGTTTCTTTGTGTGTGTTCCAATACTCGTTTGCAAGGCATTCGACCAGCACTTGAACATGATCTTGGGCGACGTCGAGGAGACGACGGTTTCCGTGGAAGTGGACGAGGAGACGTTCGAGGAGATCATCACGACGGAGCGGCGCAAATTCCCCATGCTTTTCGTGCGAGGCGATACGGTGGTTCTGATCAGTCCGGGCATCACCACGTGAGATATCGGCGAATCAAGGTACTAATTTAGGCGCGCACAAAGGTCTGGAGTCGAGGTGTGCAAGCGCGCCTTCGAAGCCCGCGTCTTTAAGAAAAAAGTTTGAAGTGGTTCATGAGATGTGCGTTTCGGGATTTAAAACACATGAATTCGCGCATGCGACTTCAGTTCCTTCAGCTACATCTTCGCTTTCACCTTCTCCCGCATCTTGACCCACCGTTCCCACGCCTCGCTCTTCTGCCGTTTTTCTCTGCGCACCTTGACAAACTTGACAGGCTTCGGTGGGCCGATTCTCACCTTTGTCGACTTTGCGGGCTTCGGGCCTTTCTTGCGAAGTCGTTTCGAGTTGAAAGTAGGCGCGTTCGGATGTCGATGTGAGTTGTAGAGCTGTAAGTACTTGTTATCCCCAAAGAACTCTTGGAAGCCTTCACGCACAGTTGCCTCCAGCTGTGACTGGACAAGCCACACTTTAGGCAGGGGTCGCGTCAACTTCGCGCGAGGCTCACTGCTCGGGCGCATTTGGCCAAATGGCTTCGGGGGCACGAACAGTTTGTTCCACTCATATTCATCGAGCTCGCGTACGACCACTGTCACATGGCAATAGTACTCATACGCTCGCCCAGCTCGACCTTTCCCGTGGTAGACGAGCTTCTTGCCATACTGACCCTTGGTGACCCAGCACTCGCTCACAATGAGCCGGTCGCGCTTCAATTTCTTGGTGAACAAGGCGGTGGCCTTCGCACGAATAAGTGCCTTGCGCACCCACGGCGATCCCTTTTTGTTCAGCACCGAAAGCTGTGCTAAAGCAAAATCAACAGGTCTTCGCCGGATCAGCATGCACACATAGTTCATTTTCTTGGGCGAATACTGAATTTGCATCTGGCGCGCGACTGCGACTTTCGGGTGATCCACTTTCCACCTTCCGCGCCGAGGATTGGTTGCGTAATCTGCAAGCTGGAAGCCCTTGCGTCTCATGCTTCGGGTATACTTGTGCAAATACTCGTCATCGATCGCCTTGTCGCGCAGGAAAAGCCCCTGCTTTGTCCTCACGAACTTTTCCTTCATCTCACGCGTGGAGTACACCTTTGAATCACTCTCGCTTCCCTCACCAGGAGTTGGAGTTTCTATAAGTGGCAAGTCATACGGCAGCATTTGGTCCTTGCCAATCGTTGTCCAGGTAGTACCTGAATCCGTGCCGTCAGGGCTAGAAGGACTGCTGCTGGTGCGATTGGTGCTAATATTCCTTCTACCCCAACGGCTGTCCGCTGCGCCTAGGCAACCACTTTCATGCCTACGGCGACGGATAGCTGACAAAAAACCTTGATGATCGCCTTCCGTCCGCCGATCTCGAGATGTCACGACCATCGACGCACTTCTTTCGCACTGCGTGTGCCCGACCAAGCCACGCGCACGATTCCATTCGGGACCAAGAAGCCCGCGCCCTGCTCTCTCGGCAGGCTCCAGGACCCAGTACACGTGCGTACTAGACGCGCGCGCGCGCAGCACGCGCAGCGTGTCCCTTGTTCCTCGGTACACGTTCATCGTCTGCCGAGCAAGACATAGCCCTTCTCAGCTCTCACCGAGCGCCGCCTGCCTGCCTTGTGCAGACGCGAAAGCAACCCGCGTCCGAGTGTACCGTCTAACTGTACAAATTGACTGTACGTCTAAGTACAGTGCACCGCAAGGCTGAAAGAGCTGGACGCGCGCGCGCAGGCGGGCATAGGCGTTAACTTGTGATGGGCGTGGGTGGAAGACGGGATCGGAGCGCACTCTAGTACGCCCTGGGTTACGGTCGCTGAGATTGGCGGCGGGCCCTAGTTGGAGCCGAGCGTCTACTCGTGTCGACGAGCTTGTGCGTAAAATTTACGAGTCGGGTAGGAGGTTTGGCGTACACGGGTTGTCGGCATGGCGGGCGTGCAGACACCCGAAGTGCTGTTCTTTTCGGCCATGGCACAGTTGGTGCTGGGCGCCTTGGCGTTCAGCGATAGGATGTTCGATGAGGATTTCTTCCGGTACAAGGTATGGAATCTGTACGTTGCGCAAGGCTTTGCGGCTATTTTGGGGATCTGTGCGGCGTTCTGCAAGGACATTGATTCGGTGCGCCCGGATGACAAGAAGTATTTGCGCACACAAGTGTTCGAGATTTTCGCCATGGTGATGGAGCAAGCGTACGTGGCCTACTTTCTGGTGCGTAGCTATGTGACATGGCTTTTGCCAAAGGACCACTTCTTGTTCAAATACTATGCGATGCAGATTGTGCTGCATCAAGCGGTCCTGATCGTGCTCGTGATGCTCCGTGTCGAGCGCACGCGACCCATGCGATCGACCGCGCCCGCCAAGTCAGCGAGCAAGGACACCAAGAAGGACAAGTAAACTACGTCTCTTTGGTTCACATGGAATGGGTTTTTTGCAACGTTCCAATCACCGAAACGGCACGCTGCTCGCGTCTGTGGATGGCGCCGCTTCGCACGCGTGCCGAGAGATTGCGGGAGCTTCTGCCTGAAGCGCTGCAAGGGCTTGCGCACACTGAGCTTGAGCGGAGCAGACTCTGAGAGATTCGGGAAACGTCAGATTGCGAGCAGCGCCGTCATTCCGACATCCGCCGCAAAGAAAGCTTGCGGCCAGGGCCGTGACTCGTCACACACACACACACACACACACACACACGCACGCACGCGTACGCGCGCGCAAAGACACTGCAAGCGCTCGTGCCATTGACGCGACTTGATCGAAGTGCGCCTCAATCAAGAGTCATCATGACACCGCTTCGTGCAAAGAGCGCGGTGAGCCGAATGCAATGCCATCGCGCTCGCCTGCGTTTGGGCAGCAGCAGAATTCGACAAAGCAGGCCGGGCCGGCGAGTTTCTGGCCATCCACGCACGTCGGCACGCCAGGTGAAACGGTCTGTGTGCGAGGTACGGTCAGAGCCGTTTCACTGTACCTTGCCATCTTCAGACTGCGAGACCCCAAAAGCATGCACCCACGCAGCACCACAACACGCGCCCTCGGTCCTTCTTCACCATGCCCTCACGACAAAATGGGATCGCCCAGCCCCCCTTTTCTGACGCTTCCGTCGCACCTGCGCCGGCTGCTATCGCTGTCCATCCTGCAAAAGCCATGTCATCCTCAGTACGAAGCGGCAGCAGCAGCCGCAGCCGCAGCCGCAGTCGCTCGTTGTGGTTCGAGTAGGAGGCAGAGCGGAGGGCGTGTGTGTGTGTGCGGATGCACGAGGTACAGTCTTGACAGTACATCGTTCGTAGCCAAACGGGCTTCTTTTTATAGAGCCGAGCAGCTCCCATCACTTCCATTTGCGTGTGCGTTTTGTTTTTTGGTGTTTTTTTCTTTGTATGAGATGGCAAGCGCAAACAGAATTAAGAGCCGAGCAGATTGCATCATGGCATTGACGTACAATCTCGATTTTGTGGCTGTGTGAAACGGCTGATCTCACATGTGGCTGGGTATAAGAGTGGCTTCCCATTCGTCTCGTCCAATGGCAAGGAGATGAAGGCACAGAAGCAGGCAAGACACGAGGCAGAGAAGGGGCGAGGCAGGGCAGTAGGGCGCCAAGTTTAGCAAGGGACAAGGGCCGCTGCTTTCCTCTGAAAAATATGACGACTGGGTTTGTGCTGGCGCCCTCGGGGTGCCCGCCATGCGCAAAGTGCACGGGCGTGGTGAACAGGCAGTCCTCGTTTGTGTCGCGCCCGAGCGTAGGCGCCGGTGCTGCTGTCGCGCAAAGCCGCCGCGTGGTGGGTGCGGCCCCGGGCTCCGTGCGAAAGGGCGATGTCTCCATGAACGCTGGCCTCATTGCGGGCGTGTTCGGTGTGGCACTCGGCTTGATTCCAGCCATGGTGATCGGCAAGGCGACGTCAAAGAAGGATGTCACAGATCAGCCACCGGCTCAGATGGGAGCTCCGCCGAGGGTGGTTACCCAGGACTCGACCATGGAGCGCGAATTTTCGCAGCGTGTGCGGGCACGCGACCCATCGGCGCCGACGCTCGTTAAGCTGACAAGTGGCATGGGCGTAGGCAGTGACTTGGATGAGCAGTTCAAGAAGCTCGAGGAGGATCTGATGTCCCGCCCAGTGGGCGCCGCGCCGCCGGGCCGAGACTCTATGTTTGCCAACAACATTGCGTGGCGGGAGGCGATGCTCGAGCAGGATCCAGAATTCTTCAGCCGCCTTGCGTCTGGCCAGACCCCAGAAATTCTCTGGATTGGTTGCTCCGACTCGCGCGTACCTGCCAACGAGCTGCTGAACTTGGGCCCTGGTGAGGTTTTCGTGCATCGTAACATTGCCAACGTGTGCAACCACACTGACATTTCGTTCCTTTCTGTCCTCCAGTACGCCGTCCAGTATCTGAAAGTCAAGAGGATTATGGTTTGCGGTCACTACAACTGCGGTGGCTGCAAGGCCGGTCTGGGCTCCGACCGCCTCGGCCTGATCGACAACTGGCTGCGCCACATTCGCGACGTGCGCCGCAACAACGCCAAGGCTCTGTCTGAGTGCAAGTCGAAGGATGAGGAACTGAACCGCCTGATTGAGTTGAATGTGCTCGAGAGCGTCCATTCGGTCGTGAGCACAACAATCGTTCAGGATGCTTGGGACGCCGGACAGGAGTTGATTGTGCAGGGTGTCGTCTACCAGGTGGCGAACGGCAAGCTGAGCGACATCGGAGTGGTTGCCAACAGCTTGGATGACGTGCCACCAGTGTACCGCACGCTGTCACCCACTTCAAAGGTGAGCGAGGTCATTGCCGATACGCCGATTCTTGCGCTGTCTGAAGGCCGACTGACCAACCAGTTCGCGGCAATGTACGACAAGATCTACTCGCAGAAGGCTGGTGACCTCGCCGCGGGTACCGACAAGTACTTCCAAATGAACGAGCAGTGGCGCAAGGCGATGATCGCCAAGGACAAGGACTACTTTATGAAGAACGCCACAAGCCAGGCGCCAGAAATCCTCTGGATTGGTTGCTCCGACTCCCGCGTGCCAGCCAACCAATTGCTCGACATGCCTCCGGGCGCTGTGTTTGTGCACCGCAACATTGCCAACATGGCCATCCACAGCGACATGTCCTTCCTGTCGGTGCTGCAGTACGCCGTCGAGTACCTCAAGGTCAAGAAGGTTGTGGTCTGCGGCCACTACAACTGCGGTGGCTGCAACGCCTCGCTGGGCGACGCGCGCCTGGGTCTGATCGACAACTGGCTGCGCCACGTGCGCGACGTGCGCCGCTGGCACCAGGCCGAGCTGTCGCAGTGCAAGGACGCAGAGGAGGAGCTGTCGCGTCTGATTGAGTTGAACGTGCTGGAGCAGGTGCACAACGTGTGCTCCACGAGCATCATCCAGGAGGCTTGGGACCGTGGCCAGAACGTCGAGGTGCAAGGCGTCGTGTACGGCGTAGGCGACGGCATTCTCCGCGACATGGGTGTGGTGGCGAACAAGTCGGACGATATCTCCAAGCTGTATAGGTCCAAGGCGCTTGTCTAAGCACGCGCGCACCGCTCCGAACTCACTCGAGCGTTCGCTGTACTCACTGTACCTAAGGGGCAGCTATTAAATAGTAAATCGAATGGAATTTGTTATGGATTGCCACTGTCTCCACTAGAAATCGACAATCTAGTACAAAGGTGTCTCGCGGCGCGGCGGTCGTCTCTTTGACACCGCGCGCCAGGAAGAGAGGCTGTGCGCAGACCACCGCTGGTTAGGAGCGCGACGGGCGAGCGGCACATCACGAACGGGGAGAAACTGCGCTCGGCTTTGTGGCGGCGGCGGGCAGAGCGAACGGTCGGAGCCCAATATGGACGACACCACGGATATCTTTTTGGGCGGAGAAGGCTACGACGTGAAATGCGTGCGCGTGTCGCCGGTCGTGCTGTTCAGCGTGCTGGACCACTTTATCCGCAGACCTGAGACAAACCACCGCGTGATCGGCGCGCTGATCGGGACTCTGCACGATGATTTCTCCGTAGACGTGCGCTCGGCGTTCCCGGTTCCCCATTCGGAGCCGAACGGCGAGGCGGCGCTCGATGACGAGTACTTTGCGACCATGCTTGACCTGCACTCGAAAGTGTCACCGAACGAGCAGATTGTTGGTTGGTATGGCACGGGCCGCGTGACTGACGCCAACTCTGTTGTCTTCCATGAGTTCTTTGGCAGAAGCTGCGCGTGCCCTGTGCACTTGCTGGTCGACGCCGACCTAGAGGGTGACAACTTCCACCCCGTGGCGTTCGTCACGACCGCTTGTAGTATTAATGAAATGCCCCTGTCGTCAGAGTTTAGACAGGTGCCCGTGCTGCTAGAAGTTTCCAGCAGCGAAAAAGTCGGTCTCGACGCGCTGTCTACGGATCTGAAGCGCCGCGAAGCGCTGGGCGAGGACGCTGATGACGATGACGACGACGAAGAAGATGACGAAGAAGAGGAGGCAAACGCCGTGCTTGCTGCCGAAAGTGTCCCGTCATTTTTCCAAACCGACCACCAGACAACCGCAGAGTCTAGAAAGCTGCGCCGCCTGCGTAAAAAGTACGCCATGCCGACTGAGGTCGAGAACCTCGAGCGCTCTCTTGTCCGCCTTCGGGAGTTGGTGGAAATTGTGGGCGAGTCTGTAGACCGTGTGGTTTCTGGGCAGGACAAGGGCGACATCAAGGTCGGACGTTGTCTGGCTGAGACGCTTGCCAGCGTGCCGCTTGTGAATCCCATCGAGTTTGAGAAAATGATCAGCGACTCGCTTCGGGATCACCTGATGGTCATGTACTGTGCCAAGCTGACGCAGGTACAACTGGCCATGGCTGAGAAACTGTTGGAGGTGGACCTTAGATGATCAGAACTCCTCCAAATCCCCTTCCATTGCTCCTTCGTTCCCGTTTGTGGCGCTCCTTTTTGACGCACTAGGATCCGTGTTGCTTTGTATAAACTGGCACATCATTTAGACTGGTTTAGGTTGAGGAGTAAACAGAGAAACGGGCATGGATTCGTTGAAGATAGGGCTGGAGAAAGAATGGGATCGAGCTGCCGTCAGTCATCCGTTTCTTGTTGCAGTGCGCAGCGGCACGATTGACCCAGCGCAGTTTGAGCGATGGCTTGTGCAAGACTACTTATTTGTGCAGCAGTTTGTTCGTTTTGCGGGCAGTGTGCTGTCACGCGCGCCAAACATGTCCGATGTGAAGCTTCTCTTAGCGGGTATCGGCGCGCTGACCGACGAGATCGAGCACTTTGAACGCGCGCTGGATGAACGTGGCCTCGCCTTTCGCGACGCGACGCCATTGAAAGCGACAGAACAATACACAACGCAGCTTCGTGTGTGGGCGACTAGTCTCACGTGGCCCGAGCTCATCAGCGTTTTCTGGGCGATCGAGAACGTGTACAACCAAGCGTGGTCCTCGTGTCGGGACGCCCATTCACCGTACAAGGAGTGGGTCGAGCGCTGGGCAAATCATGCCTTTTCAGAGTACGTTGCCGCACTCGACCGCACAGCAAAGAATGCCTTGGAGACCCTTCCACAGCGCTCAAGTTCTGAAAGCAGTAGCTCGCCAGCGCAGCTTGGCAACGTTCAAGGGTTGATTCGAGGCGTTCTACTTCTTGAAGATGCGTTCTGGTCCATGGCTTTAGAATGAAGATCTAAGCTGTGCAGGTTGGTCTACTGGATCGTTCCGGAACTCTTCCCCCAACGCTTTGCCGCCGGAGCGAGTGCATATTAAGGCGGATTATTGTCGCTGCCATCGCTGCCCTGCTGCCTTAAGCGTCGTTGCTCTCGGAAGCAACGAAATATCCCGCCGAGCGAAGTACCTATTCGAGGCCAATCTTCGACCAGGGCAACCATCAGTTCCTCCACCTGCGGATTACACGGGCGCGCTTGCGGCTTCTTCTTGAACTGTGTCTCAATAAAGCCGCCTTCTGGAATCAGCACACCGCCGGACTTTGTGGGGTCACTTCCGTGCGCCGGCTCAACGGTGTATCTCCGTCCGTCGCTTGCCTTGACGGACCACGGTGTCCATGCCTCTTCAACGCGTGTTGAGGAGGACGGCGCATTCGGCGCCGCAGCAGAGTCCTCTACGACAAAACTGGGCCCCGCCTCAAACTCGCTGTTTGCGTCCATGCCGGCGGCGCCGTTATCCATGTTTACTTGTCAATCTACAAGCGCGCTCCAAAGCCCTTCGCATACCTGTCATTAAATATACCGAACCGCTTGAACGACTCGTCGCGAACAATTGCCGCGGTCTTTCCGAGCACAGGCGTCTGCGTACCCATGTCTTTCAGGGCTTCGATCGAGCCATCCGGGAGCTCCAGAATTGCGACCCATGTCGATGGGTAGGAGCGGAAGATCCAGCCTTTGGAGATTCGCCGCATGAATAACACCGGCTCGAGCTCTTTCAGTGGACCGGTAAGACCATAGGTCTGAAAGGAAGGCGAGGCAGAACAGAAACAAGGAAGCAAGTCGTGTTAGAACACAAAACTGGTCCAATGCAGGAAACCAAGAGAAGAAGGCACAATGGCACGAAAAAAGTCCTGCCCAACGTACCTCGTTGAAACTCGAGTTCATGAAAATCACGCGCGCGCCCGGCTTTGTAAGCTTGTCGACCTGTTTCCAGGTTTCTGTGCTCCGAGGGTCTACCATAATGACCATATCTTCGGAAAGTGGTCCTCCGAGCTTAGCCGCGGCGGTCAGCGACATGACTCGTACGTTTGGCGGCACGGTGGTGAGGTCAGATTTATCAACGCCATCCGTACTGAGAATAATGGCGGTTTCTTCCGGCTTCAGTGCTGTTTGAGTCACTTGCAGCGCCCAAAAAACGTTCGCATACGCAAGCAAGTACTTGCGCACTTTGCGATACCCAGTCATCAACTCATCGCCGGCAAGCATTTCGGCAAACTTCTGGTTCGTCGCGGTACCAAAGTCGATTTCGTCCAAATTTGGGACCGCCGGAAAGCTCACCTCCATTCCACGTATGCCCTGATCCTGTGCGCGCATCACACTCTCCGTCAGCAGGCGCTTCAACTGTCCGTCAAACCATGCGTCGTAAAGCTTGGGAAAGTCGGCCACGAGACGCTGCAAGTCTGCCTGCCCTTCCTCTGAACGTTCCACAGACGCCCCTTCACCTGCTTTCCCTGCTACACGTGCGCGACATCGCGTGGATGTGGCTGAACCAAGTCGGTTTGCGGTTGTCGAACACATCAACGCCTTTCCACCACCGGCAACGCCACAGAACGACCCAGGCGACCCTTGCGCCTGGAACGCGAGGTTCTGATGCGAATAGAAGGGCTGGGCGTCTGCCATCGGAAACAAAACAGCACCGTGCCTTTTTGTTCACACAGGAAGATCAGAGCGTGCTCGCGAAAGCTAGTCAACATTGCCGAGCTACACAAACACCCGGACCCAACGCGAGCTGCACCGCACCTGACGCATTCATCGTTAAATTAATAGTTAAATGAAGAATTAAATAAAATAATATTTAAACAGATTTTTCACACAAAAGTACACTAAGGAGTACAGTGCGCGTCTTCGTCCGGTCGCATTGCGGTACGGCCGAAGGAACAGACCGAGAGGTGGACGAGGCACCGCGGCGAGACATTCAGGGAGCAAGCGAGTGAGAAGGAGAAAGGGAAAAGCAGAATGGAAGGAGGAGGCATTGACCTGAGCACCGCGCCGCGCGTAGCGGAAACAGTGCTGAAGCGGCGTAAAGTGAATGAGAAGCTGCAAGCACAGCGCGCTGCGGCAAACTTGCGCTCACGTAAATCGAGTCGCGAACAGACCGCCGGGAAATCGAAAAGGTTCAGGTCGCCACAGAGCTTTACGCTGGCGTCGCGCGTACGCGTAAGAAATGCCAAGATATCGAAAACGCTGGAAAAGGTGGCGGAAGATGTACCTCTGCGCATGATTGCCAGCGCTCCGCCGGCGCTGCAGGAAGAAGATGCGATGCAAGACACGCAAGTCAGAGCCAATGTATTTCTGGTCGTGAGGCTGGGAGGAAACCGCCAGGATAGCATTCCTTCACGTCAGACCCGAATTCTGAAAATGCTGGGTCTCGGCCAGAATCAGACCGCAGTCTTCGTTAAGCGCACACAACAAAATCTCGCCCTTCTGAGGCGCGTGCAGAATTATGTCACGTACGGTCGGCCCACGGTGCAGACCATACGCTCGCTAATTCAGAAGCGCGCGTTTGTGCGTACGGGTGCAGTAGACGCAGATCCCGGAGCGCAGGTGGTGTATGCGAATCGAAAGGCGGCAGGTGACAAATATATCCGCACGTCATTGTCGAACAACGTCATGGTGGAAGACGCACTCGGCGAGGAAGGTCTGGTGTGCATAGAGGATATCGTACAGGAAATTGCATCCGGCGGCAGTGACTTTGATGTGTGCCGCGGGTTTCTGCTGCCTTTTCGCCTCTCGCTGCCATCCACCTCGCGCGACCATCGGCGACTGCGACCAACAGATTACAAGGCCTTCACAAAGGGTGGCAAAATGGGCTACCGTGGGGACGATATTGATGATCTTGTGCTCGCGATGGTCTAGGCAGCAACGATAAAGCGAAACGTTTCACGAACATAGTCTGGGTGACACATATATTTATGAAGCGTCAGTTTACGAATCTCTCTCTCTCTCTTTTTTTTTTTTTTTTTCTTCTCTCTCTTTGTTGGGCGTCAATGTGTCTACTCGTGCCTCCTATTCCAGCTCTTCCATGTTGATATCTTCACCCGTGGTCGGTGAGAGGAGCACGCACTTGCCGCCGGCGGCCTCAATGGCCTCGACTGCGGAGGAGGTGAATGCGTGTGCCTTGACCGTCAGATTCTTAACCGTGAGCTCTGCGCCTCCCATAATCTTGGCGAGCTTGAACTTGCCCTTGGTCATCTTGCCCGACTCGACGAGCGCGTCAAAGGTCACGACTTCGCCCTCTGCGCACTTGTTCAGAATATCGAGTTTGACGAGATTGTACATGGTCTTTGTGTGGCCAGGACCCATTGGCCGTCCCACATACTTGGGCAGGCGGCGGTACAGCGGGGTCTGGCCTCCTTCAAAGCCCGGGCGCGTCGGGTTACCGGAGCGCGACTTTTGGCCGCGCATACCAAACCCGCACGAGCGGCCCTGGCCGGCAGCGACACCGCGGCCCTTTCGCGTCTTGCGCTTTCGCGAGCCCGGCGCCGGAATCACGGTGGTGACGGACATCTCGCCCATCTCCGCACGCCCCGAGTACGCCTCTGCGCCGCGCTTCTTCCAATCAAACACCTTCATGCTCGGCGCGACCGCGCGACGCACGCCCGCCTTCCCGCATACCGCCACGTTCACCGACGCTGTTCTCTGCGCGGCAAAGAACGCCGAGCCGGACGCACCTACAAATGCCGCCATCGCGCCCGAATTCCTTGCTTCCCACACCTTCTCCGCCTCCTCCCCTCCCCCGCAAACACCCCTGTCCAACTAACCAACCCCGCCCGCCCTCTCCCTAGTAATTATGCCTCTCCGCTCTTCCTCATTCCATTCATCCATCCACCTCCATATCCGAAAACCACGCTGAACCTATCTAATCCCCCCTTCGCCCCTCCGTTTCATACCAAAGCAGCCTCACGGTACCATTTTCCCGAAGACTCAAACCCTCCCCCCCCAGCAAACTCGTGCACGCACTCGCCGGCGTCCAGCCGAGATTGTGGCGAGAGTACAGTGCGCGCGTGCCGTCCACGACTGCCCAGCTGTACCTAACGTACACTCCATCTTCGCGCCTTCACAAACCCTCGAACTAACCATTCCGCTCAGTTATGTTCAGGGTTGACCGTCCAACGCTGATGGCCGAGTGCGTGTTCGTCACTCTGGCCTGTTCACCGCTTTCTCTGGGTTTTTTGGTATGAACAGAGGAAGGAGCGCGATAGACGCTCGAACTTGTGATTTTGTTGTTGTCGAGAGGGAGCGGGAGGGAGAGAAGCAGAGGGCGAGAGCGGATGTGGGGGACACATACAAGTTGCGGGAGCGCACTTGGGAGACACGTGTTTTGTGTTTTGTTTTTTTTGGTGAAGGAGATTTTTTTGGGTGAACAGCTTTCTTGTGATTTATGGGAAATTGGGGTTGTTTAGGTAGAAACGGGAAGCGCGAGAACTCGACGACTCGGGGAAGTCCGGAGTGTGAACGAGAGAAGGCGTGACACCAAGTGTGTGTGGAGTCGGGGCGGGGTATTATTTTGGGGGTGCACTCGGGCCGGGCTGAGGAAGGCAGGGAGCTCAGCAGAGGTGAGGATACGGGAGGTGAGGCAGTGGTCTGGTCGACGGGACACGTCGAGTGTGTGGGTCTGTGGGAGCTGGGGTTGGTGGCCAGAGAACGACAGAGCGTGATGGCATTTGTGTCTGGGTTTGTGGGGCGTCCGGCGTGCGAGAGCGCGAGCGCGCGAAACCGCGGCGCGGCAGACGCCGCGGCGGCGGTGACGGCTGCTGGGGCTCTGCGCGTGGCGTCGGGGTCGCGTGTGGCGTTGCGCATGGCCAGTGCGTCGTCGTCGGACGGAGCGAGCTGGGGAGATAGCGCGCAGCAGCCCGACGATGACGCGTCGGCGGCGGGCAACTTCCGCCAGCAGCCGCTGTCGTCGCGGTTCTGGAGCTCGGAGCAGGCAAAGAACTGGCCGAAAGGGTGTGTGGTGGACTGGAACAGTGAGTGGGTCGACTTTGTACGGTCAGGAATGCGCAGCCAGGCGGGAAGAGGCATCCGCCCGCTCCCGCCCGCGCTCGTCGAGGCGCGCAAGGCGCTGCGCCAGCTCAGGAGCATGGACGCGCGGCAGGTGCTCGAAGCGAGCGCAGACGACGCGCGCGTGTGGACCGCAGTCATCCTCGCCTGCGTGTTTGTGACCGCATTTGTGACCAGCCACGTGCACTTGACAGGTGGACAAATCTGACAGCCCTAGTCACCATTCGACGCGCGCCCTGGACAGCAGAAGACGGCCTATGAAGCGACTTGCACATGTACAAAGAGCGAGCGGGGCAAGCTCGTGCCTCTCCTCCACAAACACCACAATTAGGTGTTCCCAAACAGTAAACATGACTTTGATTTTGTGACCACGGAGGCAAGACACCGCCTTTTGACGAGCAAGCGTACAAAGTTTGTGCGCGAAATCATCATCCGGGCGGAAAGGCTGCGTGGTCGCTGTGTGGTTTGTATCTCCCCATTCCAAAGAGTCAAGAGGGGTGCGTTCAGCATGTCCCTGTTGGCGGTGGTGACTGAGCGGGACCAGGTTGTTTACCAGACCACTTTCGGATCGACGACACTGCACGGCAAGCAGCTCGTCGTGGCACAGTTGGTGCTCGGCTCGGCGCTGGACATGGTGGATGAGGTAATGTGGACGACGCGCAACCGATTTCTCAAGGCGGTGGATCGATTCAACGACCAGCTGATCTCGGCGTTCGTGACTGCGGGCAACTACCGCTTCCTCCTCCTGCACAGTTCTCGTCACGAGGACGGCGTGTTGTGGTTTTTCTTGGAATTGTACGAGCTCTTTGTCAAGGTCACGCTCAACCCGCTGTACGATCGCGGCTTACCGGTCAAGTCGAAAGTGTTTGACGAGCGCGTGCAGGCGCTCGCTGCGAAGCACCTGGGATAGTGGTGTGAAAGTTCCACGTTGACGTCCCGGCTCTCGCGCTCAACATGGACGGCCTCTGCGATGAGCAAGTGCAGAATGAGTATGAAGCACTTCTCGCTATTTACGGTGAGGATACTGTGTCTCGCAAGCTTGAAGGTGGGCGCATTACTCAGATTTCTGTTCGAATCGAAGTGGCAGGCCGGGGACAGTGTTTGCTTCGTGCTGATGTATCACAAAACTACCCAGCGAAGCTTCCCGAACTCGAGGTATATGCGAACTTTTTGAACTCAAACGAGCAGCGCGTACTGCTAGCTGATCTCATTGCCCACATTCAGAATGAGGTCGGCTTCCCAGTGCTCTTTTCTTGCGTCACTTTCGTCACGGAAAGAACGACGCAGCACACGGCTTCCAACCAACCAGAACATGAAGGTTTCGACACCACCGTTCCTCAGCTTGCACAAGAAGAAACGGACGGTGTGCCAAAGGTATTGTCATCAGCCGCAGTCCTCGGCGATCTTCTGCACGGTGAAATCATTACGGACCGAAAAAGTGTTTTCCAAGCGCATTACGCAGCGGTTTATAGCAAAGAGCACGTGGAAGAGGTTGTCTCGACTTTGTTACAGAATTCGAAAGTTGCGAACGCAACACACAATATGCTCGCATATCGAATCCGTAGTGCCGAGACGCAGAACGCGCTTGTCGCAGACTGTGACGACGACGGCGAAAAGGCCGCCGGGAAGCACATTTTGCACGTATTAGAAATGCTCGGATGTGAAAATGCGCTGGTGGTGGTCTCACGGTGGTATGGTGGGACCCCGTTGGGCCCAGTAAGGTTTAAGCATATCGCCAACGCGACTCGCCAGGTTGTTCTGGAGGCGCAGGGACGACCCGAAAAGGATGTTTCCTCTGGCAAGGCGGGAACAGTTCGATGAGCATACGTGCTCAGGGCGTTGCAGAAGATCTGAATGTTAGTGTTGAACGTGGTTCAACATGCTGTACAATGGTCCTATAAGATGGCTCCGGGCCGGTCCGGAAGGCCCTCATATACGCTCAGCAGCACGTCTTCAGCTAGGGGAAGCATTTCGTCAGTCACGTTGGCTCGTTTTCGGAAAATACCCACGCGTCCAGCCCCGTCAATCATTTCGAGGTACTCTGTGACCCGACCATACAAGTCGAGTCGATTCATGTAGTCAGCAATAATGACAACAGATTTGGGTGCCAACCACGGCAGCACCTTCAGAGCGCACGCCAGCCGCGCCTTTCCATGAATCAACACAGTATCAAATTTGGACTTCACCAGATCAACTGCGTTGACGTACGCTCGATACTGGGCATAGTTTCCTTCTGAGACAGAATGCTTCCATCTGTTGGTATCTTGGTCGTCAACAACACACAGCAAGCGCGAGTGTTGTATGGTGAAGTCAAACCCGCCGTTTTCCAAAGCTGATTTTGTTGTCGACTCTTCATCGACCAGCAAGGCTTCCAGTAAAAGAGACTCTGTTCTCCTGCACTGCAGTCCGTCGTGCTCAATAGAAACGCCTGAGCGAGAGCGGCGCACGCCAAACGCCACCGAGCTCTTTCCCGAGCCCCACTCTAGGTAGCGGCGTGTCTGAGCCGCTTCCAAGTACGAAATAATTTTGCTGGTCTCTGCGTCTGTGAACAGGAGCTCATTCACGCGAACATCCTGCTGCACGTGCTCATCACCATCTGCGGACCGCATGCGCTCGAGGTCGTCCTTCACTGCGCTATTTTCTAAGAACGACGACCTGCCCGACTTGGCGTCCACTTTTTCGGCCAGCGTCCACTTGCGCTTTGTGCCGTGAGCTTCATCCACATCGCCCTCACTGTACCCACTTGCACGCATCGGCGCGCTCTGATTTGCCGCGTCGTCGGAACTCGTTGCAGCGCCACTAGCGCCTGGCGATGGCTGCGGCTTGTCGGCGGCGACCACCGCCTCCAGAAACACGACCAACCCGATCAAAACGCCGACCGCGAACACGAGGAAGATGAGCAGCACCTGCCTGACATCTTTCCGCCGTCGCACTGAGCGCGCAAAGCGTCTCACCACAGCGTCTGTCCGAAAGAGCGACTGCTGCGACGCAGATGACGCCATCTCGAATGCTGTCGACGTGGTCACACACACCCAAATGTCGCAGCCTCGGTCGCGCATCCTCACGCTCCGACACGTCTGAGCTCCACCGCCACTGCCCGACACCATAAAGGATCAAGACGGGGAAAGTACAGTCGCCAGAAACACGCAGCTGTACTTGTCTGTACTCCGGTGTACTCCGGTGTACTCCGGTGTACTCCGGTGTACTCCAGTGTACTCTAGTGTACTCCAGTGTACTCCGGTGTACTCCGGTGTACTCCGGTGTACTCCGGTGTACTCCAGTGTACTCTAGTGTACGCAGCTGTACGCAGCTGTACGCAGCTGTACCCGTATCAAATTGAAGAGCCGGGTTTTTGGAGCCAAAGCGGGATCGATGGTTGGGAGGAAGGTATAGAAGAGACAGAGAGACAGAGAGACAGAGAGTCAACACGTGAGATAGGATTGTGGTCGACACGGAAAGGGGTAGCGGGAGAGCCTAAAGTGACAGGATGAGTGGAAAGGATGCCATCAAGGAGCTTTCCAGCTTCATCGATGAAATAGAGCGGAAGCTCGCGACAAAGACGCGCTTTTCGTCCGCGCAGTCCACGCCTGCCGTATCGTCCGTGATGCCATCACCGGCCATGTCGTCGCCGTGCCTCAGCCCGCGCTCGCTGGCGGGCGCGGGTGTGGACGTGCACGACCTGGAGCGCAGAAACGCAGAGCTGGTCGCGGAAATTAACATGCTCAAGCGAAACACGGGCAAGCTCGTCTTCACGAAAAAGACGCTCGAGCGCGACTGCAAAACGCTCACAGATATCGCGAAGAACATGAGGGCTACGCTTGCACACATCTCGAGCGTGGTCCTGAACGCCGAAGCGCATGCGGGCGCTTTGAACGACACATCTCCGGCCATGAATACGCTCATAGACCTTCTGGCCCGGCTGAAAGAAACGCTCGCGCTTGGTTCATCAAGCCACGGGCCTTCGCCATCGCCTAGCATCAGCTCGTTGAGCGCGTGGAGCACGGGGAGCAGCAGAGAGCGCGATCTGCTGGCTGGGACAGGCGTGTTGGGCGCACATGCCCAGGATCACCCTTGGAATGGGTATTCGGGTACTTCCACACCCAGCATCTCACATTCGCAAGCGCTGCGTCGTCTCAATGAGCTCGAAAACGAAAACAAAATGTTGCAGTCTGAGCTTGGATTATTTCGGAACGAAAAAGCGGCCCTTCAGGAACAGGTGAACTCGCTCAAGGGCTCGCTTGACGACGAACGACGTCGATCGTTGTACTCATCCCACTACAGCAGCGCCGCTTCCTCGTCAAGCTACAGTTCGGCTGCAGCATCCGGCTCCAGCCGCGCTCGATCCGAGATGGCCAGCGTGCACATCAAGCGCATCCAGGAGGTGGTCATCGCCAATAAGGCTTTGGAGAAGAAGCTCGCGTCGATAGAAGAAACGAGAAACGAACAGCAGCGTGCAATTTCAAACCTCGAGTCTGCAAAGGCATCTTTAGAGGAACAGCTGGAACTGCAAAAGAATATGTGCGACTCGTTGACGCTTTCTTACGAGAAGACGTCGAGACAGCTGGCAGAGGTGCAGGCTGAACTGGCGCGATACACCGAAGCTCAAGAGAGGAACAGTCAGGTCTTAGAGCTCAAATTGAAGGACGGACAATCCGCCATTGCGGCACTGAAGAGCGAACGCGACACGCTATATAAGCGAATGAATGAGGAGATGGAGCGCGCGACGGTAGCAGAACGGGAACGGAGCCACATGCTCGTGCGGAATCGAGAAACTGATGATCAGCTCAAGGCGGCGGTGCAGCAGCGCAGCCTTGCTGAAGGGCGGGTGGAGCAGTTGCTCCAAACGGTTGATGGTCTGTCACGTCGCGAAGAAGAGTTGGGCACAGAGATTCGCAAGTTGACTGTGCGGAAGTCGGAGCTCGAGGCGGATTTGCGCACGCAGAGGCAGCAGCTGGATGTCATGCGCGAGTACTCGGAATCCGAGCGGACCAAGTGGAAAACGGAAACGGATACGCTCAGGTCCGAGATTGAGAGTATCACCCTCGACCGCGCCGCTGCCTCGCAGCGCAACGCCGAGCTGAACAAGCGACTTCAAGCCACCACGGCCGAGCTTGATGTCATGCATGAGCGAGTACGGCAGGCAGAACTCGAGCGCGAGGCGATGGAGCGCGAAAAGACGCAGTGGCTGGACGAATACATGGGCGCCATTGAGGCGCTAAGTGTCGAAAAGTACGAACTCGAAGAGCGCCTGGGGGCTGCAACGGCACGGTGAGATATGGGGCTGCGGATTGTCACGGACCGTCACGGACGGGGCGTGCGATAAAGAATATAGTGGTAGCTGAGCTCGTTTCTTTATAAAGTCTTTCTACAAATATCTTTAAGCGCTGCTCACCAAACGCATTGCAGCGCAGTTGAAGACATGAGACGTACTCGAAATCAACGCAAACGTCGATCCCCACACGGCAAAAGGGTCAGCAACTTTTGCGTCCGTCTCTTCATATGTGATTTCGACTTCAACGCTGACGTTCACATAGGCCACGAGGAAATCAGAGCGCCAGTCACCGCGCTCGCCCGATTAGCCCAAAATCAACTTGTATTCTTCTTTGCTGAGCTCCCGCACTTGCAGCACGGCTGAGTTAACTTCTAGAAACTGATTCACGATTCCTAAAAATCCGTCGCATCCCTTACATAATAGCTCCAGGCGCGAGCCGTTTTTAAAGTCTTCCAGACTCTGCTCCACCGTCCCGGGAATGCTCCTTTCAAACGTGGCCCAGCCCTCGGCCGTTGTGCGCAATGCGCGGCCCGTGAATACAGGCGTGTCACACCCTTTGCAGAAGAAAATGGCCTCCATGTTTTTGGGCACTTGGTAGTACACAAAGTCACCTTCGTAGGGCTTTTCCATTATTTTCTTTCGCAGCACGTTGTACTCTTGCGGCTTGAGCGTCTTTTTCCACTCTGAATTTGTCTTCTCCACGCGGTCCGGCGTGAGCGTGCGCTCCAAGTTCTTGCTGCCGGACCTACTCAGGCCGCGCGACGGCCCGCTGCCGGACTTTGCCGATGACGAGCGCTTGATCAACGAGTCGGACGATTTTACATCGCCGGTCTTCTTTCTCGACAGATTCCTCAGCAGGCCGCTTTTCGGCGCGGGCTCCTCTTCCGGAGTCTTTGCGACCACCGGGTCCTTGGACTTGTTCTTCGCGCGGAAGAACGACATCGCGTGAGCGCCTCTGTATGTGTCCAATGCCTCTCCCGTCGCTTCTCCCCCGCGCTGTCGACGTGCGCGACCTCCACCTCGACGTCGTCTCGCACCCCCCACCCACTCTCACTGCTCCTCACCAAGCACAACCTCTCCTACACTCTCTCTCCCGCTTCTTCGCATTGCCCGCCACAGTTGCTGCCGCGCGTCTCAAATCTTCCACATGCGCTCCGCTCAAAGCCACCGACACACGCGCTCGCGCACTGAATTTTGTCACGCAACAAGCCACACCCCCAATCACCACCACGCCGCTTGGGGCCGTGTGTATAAACGCGTGACTCACGTCTAGTAAATCACTCCTGTTTTATACGCGCGCCAACACCGTGCAACGCAGCTGCGTGGAACTGGCCCCACCCAACACAAGGTACAGTCGCGCCCCACACTGAGGTACTGCAAGCATGACCCTGCACGCACTGAACTCACTGAACTCACTGAACTCACTGAACTCCGGAAGGTCAGTTTGTACTGTACCTCGTTGTCCGCCGACGCAGGTGGACGCGCACGTGGGGAGGCGCGGGATGCGTGGGTGGTGGTGGTGTTCTTGTGTTCTTACTGTGGCACGCATGCGTATGTGCTCATCATCCACCGCATACGTCGCGCGGGATTCCGCGGACGACCAGAACTATGCTGTCGTGACTACACTTTAGTGGAATAGCCGCACGTTCCTTGTCGCCAACAGCGCCCCGGTATGGAATCGGACGCGCAGGCAGAAACAGACATCGAGACCGCCGCGCTTCGAGCACATCGATGTCCATTGGTTCCACACAGGCATTGTGCGCCGCGCTGCAGAAGCTCGAGGTTCAGCGTGCTCCGAAGCCCTCATCTGCGCATGCCTGCGCGCCGCCTACTCCATGTCGGCACCACGAATCCCGGTGTCGACCGCGCCCATGCCGGCCGCGGCCTCGGCCTCTTTCTGCGTGTACGGCGGCGAGTCCAGCAGCTCCTTCACGCGCCGCCGATGCTTCTTGGTCGCGCTGTGCCTGTCCAGTGTCGCACCGGACTCAAAATGCCGGTCACACTCCACGCAATAAAACTGACCGAGCGCCGGTTTATCAAAATCCACCGGCTGTTCCTCCCGCAACACACGCGCCCTTTCGCCGTCGTCCAAGTCGGCCCGAATTTGGTCCGGCCACCGCCGCGTGGCACGCTCGTGGCGCGCCGCACGGTTATTGCCCTTGCTCTTTCGCTTGGACACGCCACCCATTTATCCTTCCCTTCGTTTTTCTCCAACCTTTCTCCGCTACCTAGCCTATTTTGACAGATTTTTTCCAACCATGGAAGGTCAGGGGAAAAAGCATCAATGTTTCCTGCCTTTTAATCAAGTGTGAGACATACGACACAAGGCACACAAAGCACACACCCAGATGAAAACAAGCGCAAACACGGGGCTAATCCAGCTGGCTATCAGGCTACACTTGTTGCTTGTTCCGGCCTAGTTATCGTACACGCGGCACTCGTCGGCAGCCTCGTTGTCCTGGCAGTACTTCTCGAGCGGGTCCATGGCCTCGGTGACCTGCTTGAGCAGCACCTCACCCGACGACTGATCCAAACCGCCCAGGTCGACGTTCTTCTTCACCACGACGCCGTTGCTTACCAGCATGGAGTAGCGCAGCGAACGGAGACCGCCAAAGCTGCCGGTGTCCTTGGTCAGGCCAACCGATTTGGCAAAGGAGGCGTCTCCGTCTGCCAGGAACATGACGTCGCCCGCGCCGACCACGTCCGCAAAGTACTTCATGACGAAGACGTCATTTACTGCGGTGACAACCACCTCATCGATGCCAGCCTTCTTAAGGTCCGCGGCCACCTTGACCACACCGGGCGCGTGCGCCTTGGTGCACGTGCCCGTGAGCGCACCGGGCACGGCAAACAGGGCGACCTTCTTATTCCCGAACAGCTGTTCGTACGAGATCTCCTGCATGTTGCCGCTCGCGTCCATGTAGCCAAACTTGCCGTTCATGCTGATGCGCTCGCCCTCGGAGATCGACATGTTCAGCTGCGATCCCAAGGATCGGCTCACCTGACCGCCGACTCTGGCCACGTGCGCGCGACGGTGCGTTGCGGACGCAATCGCGGCGGAGGCGCCACGGCCCGAAACGAGCGCCGCGCCGCGCATCGCCGACGCGCCAGGCGCGCAGATCCCAGAGCTCACAAACGCCATCTCTGCCTCTACTTTTCTATGATCCGCAACCTCAAGCCCTGACCGCCTCGTGCTCGCCTGCCTGCTCCAACCCATACAACGTCTCTGCCACCCGCTCCTCATCCGTCTCTTCTGGATCACGGGAGATTACATGTGGAACTTGCCGCAAACATATAGTGCCTGGCGTTTCTACCAAATCAGCGTCGCTTTACTAGAACAGCAAGTGTACCGCGCGTGCGGTACAGTGCGTCGCTGTCGAAGGGAGTACAGCTACGGGAGTCCTGGTTGCGCCGAAGCAAAGCTGCCGGTGCTGCATTGGTAGAGGTGGTTGTTGTCGTTGCATGACGAACCGTGCCACCGCAGGCCCGGGAAGGGCGAGCAGAGATGCCAGATTCAGCGTGCGTTTTCGCATACTTCCGAGTTCATCCGGTCTCGTCAATTCCAGTAGCGTCCATTTCTTTTCCATGTTTTTATTTCCTGGCAAGCCGTCGATTTCATTCCAATTCGTTTCATTTGATTCATAATCTTCCAAGCGCATGCGCGCGCACGTATCTGTACACCGCACATGTCCTATCCAGTACATCTGGATAATTTTCCCGCGACGCAAAACCGGAAACGCGCGTCACGGTGTATCACCTGCGTGGCCGGCATCCTCACGATGCCGTTCCAAATATCTGGGTCGCCCAGTATCCAGATCCATCAATAAAGATACCCACCCCGCAGTGCGTATACGGGCCGGCCATATTCTGCGCATGCCCCGGGCTTCCAATCCACTGGTCGACGGAGCCTCGAGCGGGGTCACTTGTGTCAGAGGACATTGCAATATTTTCAGCTGCTACAAACAGACCTGGCGCGGTCAGGCTGGACAAATCCGAGTGCTGAAAACCCGTCGACGGCATACTTTGCGAATGAGCAAGCGCAAGACTCACTAGCGTTGCGTCATATGCAAGTGGTTCCATACCTTGCTGCGCGCGAAAATCATTGGTGTACTGCAGAGCAGCCTGAGCCATGCCCTCCGCATCACCACTTCCCGCTCCAGTCGGCTCTTCCTGCGCTGGTGTGCCGGGCTGCTGCGGCGGGGTAGCTGGTGTGCCGGGCTGCTGCGGCGGGGTAGCTGGTGTATCCGGCTGCTGCGGACTGCCGGAGAATTGAGGGTTGTGAACCGGTTCTGCCGGAACGTCCGAGAGCTGCGGTGTCTGTGGCGCCTGTGGCGCCTGTGGCACCAGAGGTGTCAAAGTCGCGTATGCCCATCGACTTGCCGGCATTCCATCTTCAGAGCCAAGACTGGGGTACAGTCGGGCGTCTCCATTGTCCAAGAAAAATCCAATCATGTCCTCGGCCATCACCTTGCTGTAGTTCACTGTCGACTGCCAGACATCCGTGGGTGCAACATCAGCTGCCTTGCGGAAAACATGAGACAAGGATATGGGAGTGGCCCCTGCAGGATCCAGACCTCCCAGGCCCACGATCAGGACAGACAGGACGATGAACATGAAAGACATCGACATGATGAATCGGCTGATCGGTAAACGGATTCCTGTCGCGGAAGCAATCACTGCCCCTCCAAACACTCCGTGATTCCTCCTCGTTACCGACAGCTCTCGATGCGTTCTTATTTTGATTGTCCTTGGGTCTAGAAAGCTGTCTGGCGCAAGACTGGGACCACATCTGCCCGCGTGCGCCGCTTATATACCCACATACCTGCCGCGAAGCACGCAGGGTCGGCAAGTTTGAAAATGCAGTCGTCCACGGATGCGGCGAGCAGAAGCGGCCAGCAGCTTGACGTGCGTGATCTATTTAAAGAACCGACGTCGCCCTGCGTGGCGCGCCATGGCATTTTCACCTTTGCCCACGACGGCCACGCCCCGCAGAGCATAGCTAATTTTAGCCAGACGAAGCATTCACCAGGCAGGCGCATAGGCTCTAATGCCGGATCGCCACCGCGGCAACACGAATGGCATCTGTCAGATCCGCGCGACACGCATGCATCTCGTCACGTTGGCACCATGAACAGGTCTCATCCTGTCCACGAAAGAGCCGTTCATTTCCTTGGTCGGCATGGCACATACGAACATCCCGTCTATCCAGGCCGCTCTAGGAATGGCTTGAACACTGCCGGGTCGACGGGTACACTTTTGTTCAAATTCAAATGACCCCCAAGTCACCATCCAGCATTTGAAAAAAATTGAATCCCCCAATGCATCAACTGAAACGGCAAACACTTGCGGTGCAGCTCGTTTCTTCCACTGCTTTCCGCCACCCGCGCGCGGCCGCGTCTGGCGGCGCCTTGATCCAACACGAGACAAGACCGGATCCGTCTACTCGCCCCAGATGACGGCTTTGCTGGACCTACCAGTCGCCAAAGTTATGAAGCCATCCAACCGCAGTTGATCGAAGGGCAAAGGACTCGGTATTTTTCTTCTCGAGTGCCTTGACCAAGTCCCGACCAGCCAGCGTCTCCATGTATTCGGCAATGCCTTCCTCGACGCGGTCGTCTTCCTCAATATCGCGCTCGAGAATAGCGAGCGCGGGTTTGCTGCGCATAAAGTCGGGCGGCGTTGCACTGTTCGCCATGAGATCGAGGACCTCTTGTCTTTCTACGCGTGCGCCGTCCCAAGCTCCGGTCGACGCATCGTACTCGAAACCCAGTGCGAGCCACAGACATATGTTGAGCACCTCAAAATCCGCGTGATCTGTGCGCAAGCACTCGACAATCTCTCGCATAAATAGCATTCGTTGAAGCGCATCGCTTTGCGCGACGCGAATTTTGCGGATCACGGTTTCGGTGTGTGCGCGGTCACGCTCATCATCTGACTGGTCGCACGAGCACACTTCTCGATTCGCGCGCCGAAACAAGAGCTCGGAAACCTTGTTTGCCACGTCGAAAGGACCAACAAACGCATCAGCAAACACGGGCCGTTCCTGCAGGGAGACGGCGACGTGGAGGACCGCGGCAGCCATGTCCGTGTCCATGTCCGAGGCTTGCGGCTCGGAAGCGTCTGCCACAAACTTCTGCAGAATCTCCGTGCATGCCGACCCAATCTGAGCGTGGCAGGTCTGAGGGATGAACTCGGCGTCCAGCCAAGCTTGGACCTGCTGGCCCACCCACGCAAAATCGCGCTCCGCGTCAAACTCTGTCAGCTGCGGGGGCGCGTCTATGTCGACGCGGCCAGCCGTGTTCTCGGCGCCATCGTGCATGCTCAATCGCAGCGCATGCCGTGTCCGACGGAGCCGCGGGACGCCGGAGCGCGCACAATCCGCTGCGCGGCCATTCCGCACCGAGATCGCGCAGCCGAATCTTCCCACCTCGTGGCGGGGTATCCTCGCTGCTGCGTGCGCGCCAACAAATGCCACGTACATGGTCCTTACTCTGTCCCGCTTCCGCGCTTCCGTGCTTCCATGCCATCACCCCCGTGAACCACCAGCCTGCTCTCTCTCCCCTTCGTGCCTTTTCTTGCTCACGTAGGGTTCCGCGCGAGAATCAGTGTACATCCAAACTGTACCCTACCGGAGGGTGTACACTTCTTCTGACGCACACAGTACCGCGCACAAGTACAGTGCGTGCCGCGCTGCTGTACCTGCGGCGAGAACCAAGTAGCCCGTTGCGCGTGCGCTGCTGTGTATTTTTGGGCGGCATGGCAATGCAATGCCGTATTGCGCGCGCGGCGCGTGCGCCAAAACCCCCCGGGTGGAAAGCGCGTGATTGCCTAACTGTTGCTTCGTAGCCAAACGCGCCCGTTTTGGTAGCGCGGCAGCTTACTGCTGTGCGCGGCCGACGCCCTCCAAAGCTTCGCCCGACATGCCGCCGACAATCACCACATGGCCGCGTGGCGTGATGATGATTCTCACCTTTTTTTGCGGGGCTCTTTGCACGTTCCCCCCATTTCCCCCGCTTTCTTGGTCTTGTTGTTCT
This sequence comes from Porphyridium purpureum, assembly GCA_008690995.1. NCBI lineage: Eukaryota > Rhodophyta > Bangiophyceae > Porphyridiales > Porphyridiaceae > Porphyridium > Porphyridium purpureum. Next base: position 783,056 of record VRMN01000002.1, on the reverse strand, counting down.
TTGATCCTTTTGATAAACACACACGATCTGTTGGGTGAATGGATGAATGTGATCTTGTTGGCGTGGTTGATGTGGTGGGGGGTTTTGAATAGGAAAAGAATGCGAAAGCCAGCACAAGAAAGCAAGAAAGCCAATAAGCCATGCGAGCACGCTCTCTCTCTCTCGCGCAAGCCGGCCGAACCAACGTGATGATGTTGTGTAGTGTGCATCGCCGTGTGTAGCTGCTGTTGGCTACATGGGAGAGAAGAAGAAGAAGAAGAAGAAGAAGAGAGGGGGGGGGGACGACGACGGGTAGATGTGGAGAGAGAGAAAGAGGGAGGGAGACGGAGGGAAGAGGGAAGGGGAGAACGGCGTGCTGGGGAGTGGAGAGGGTGTGGGGTGGGAACGGGGGGTTGGGGTGGGGAACGAACGGCGGTTGGAAGGGGAGGGTTGGGGACGGTGGGGAGAGAGAAGGGCTGGGGTGGAAGGAGCGTGCGCTGCATGGGCGAGATGACGGCGTATGTGAGTAGCTCACATGTGAGCGTGGCCGGCAGGAGAAGTTGGGGCGCGCCCGTGGTGGCCGTGTCGGTGGCAACTGTGTGCGATGCGGCGGGTCTGCAGAATGGCGTCGTCATGGTGCAGGCAGCCGGCATGGGCAAGCGCATTCCGCTGTCGCGCAACAGTAAAGGCGGCGCGCAGGCGCCCAAGCCGCGCCAATTGCGCCGCAAGGTCGATCAGGTCATGAGCGCCGCGGTCACGCAGGAGCGCGAGGCCACTGCTGTCTCGTCCTCGCCCGGCGGCATCGTGCCGGCGCGCGAGGACGAGCAGCTGCGGAACGAGCGCTTGCGTCTGGAAAGGAGACTGCGCCTGACCGAGGACGACGTTCCAAAATTAAGGACTGGCACGAGGGCCGCGGGCGCGGTCGTGACCGCCCCTGCACCTCTTGAAGATTCAGAGTCGGACGTGGACTATGACGACTTCGAGGAGGCGTCCGCGACGATCACGACGGCCCGACCGGGGAGCTTGAAGAAGCTGAAGAAGAAGAAAAAGAGCAGCAGCTCATCAGAGACGACAAATGGGAAGATCAAGAGGCGATCTCGGGGACAGCAGGACTCGGTCAAGGCGTACTTGCAGGAAATCGGCGAGTACACGCTGCTCAACTCGGAGAGCGAGTCGGCTTTATGCAGCAAAATCAAGCAGCTGCTCAAATTTGAGCGGGAATTTGAAGAGTTCCGGGAGCTGTTCGACCGTGAGCCAACCGAGCCGGAATGGGCGGCGCGTTGCAACGTCGAGCTGTCCGAGTTCCGCGTAGCGCTGCACCAGGGTCGTCGCGCAAAGGAGCAAATGGTGGCGGCCAATTTGAGGCTGGTGGTCTCAATCGCCAAGCGATACTTGAATCGAGGCCTCACGTTTCAAGACCTAATCCAGGAGGGTTCGGTGGGGCTGATTCGTGGCACAGAAAAGTTTGATGCAGACAAGGGATTCAAATTTTCGACGTATGCCACGTGGTGGATTCGCCAGGCAATGACGCGCGCCATTTCGGACCACTCGCGCCCGATCAGACTCCCCGTGCACGTGAATGACACGCTGGCGCACGTGCGCCGGTACTCGAAGGAGCTTCAGCAGGGACTTGGACGCGCTCCGACAGAGGAGGAGCTTGCCGAAAGAATGTGCCTACCGCTGGAGAAGCTGCAGTTTATGATGCGTGTAGCTCGCTCCACGGTTTCGCTCGAAACACCTATCGGTGATGACGGCGACTCGACGCTGGCCAACTTTATCGAGTGCGACCGGGACACACCCGAGCAGGATGTTACAAAATCGCTGCTCCGAGAAGATTTGGAGGCAGTTTTGGAGACACTGACCCCGCGCGAGCGAGATGTGGTGCGCATGCGTTTTGGATTCGACGACGGCAGGATGAAGACGCTGGAACAAATCGGGAACATGTTTTCGGTGACACGGGAGAGGATTAGACAAATTGAATCCAAGGCTCTTCGCAAGCTGAGACACCCGAACAGAAATGCGGCACTTCGAGAATATGTATACATGTAACCCCCAGCGCCAAGACGGAGACCCAACCTGGGTTGCGCGCCGTTCGGCGCCGCTGCCGTAGGCTGTTACTCACTTGCCTACTCGCTTGCCGGTAAGGGCAGATGTGGACATATCAATTAAAAGAAAAGGAAAACGAACACTCCTCATCGGCTTTGTTTGGCTCGCGCTCGACCTTTTGCGCGCCCAGCAAGAAAAATTCGACTTTACGAAAGGTAGCTAGTCTGTATCGCGGAATATGAACCACGGCGATTGCACTCGGTCTCCATGAGCTCTGGTGGCGTTCCAAGCGCAGCTCCAGTGCACGAAAGAGCGAGGGGCCCCATTCGGGTGCTTCCAGAAGATGTTGTGCGCAGCATCGCAGCGGGCGAGGCGGTGGTCGATCTCGCCGGTGCAGTCAAAGAGCTGCTCGAGAACGCGCTGGATGCCGATGCAACGTCGGTGAATGTGTCTGTGTGTGTCCGCGCAGCAGGTATGCATATTTCTCTGCATGTGAGCGATGACGGGCGAGGCATTGCGGCGTACGATTTGCCGCTGCTTTGCCAACGCCACGCGACTTCGAAAATCGCGTCGCTTCAGGATCTCCGCACTGCGCATACGTATGGCTTTCGCGGCGAGGCACTCGCCAGTATTTCGCAAGTGGCGCGCGTCAAGGTGGTCAGTATGGTACGAGAGCACACGCACGCGCTTGAGGCGGCATACCATGACGGCGAATTGGTGGCCGGATTTCCGAAGAAGGTCGCCGGTAACCCAGGCACAACGATCGTTGTTGAAGACCTTTTCTACAATATGCCCACTCGACGCCGGAGCATGCGGCCAGCTAGTGAGGAATATCGAGCTGTGCTGGATGTAGTTGGCAAATACGCCATTCGACATCACCGCAAGTCGTTCACGTGCAAGAAGACTGGTGCTGTGACATCCGGAGGGGCTGGTGGCGGCGCAAGTGGAGGCGTTCTGGTTGATTTACGCACTACTGGATGTGATGATGCGCGAAGCGTGGTGCGTACGGTGTACGGGTCCTCTATTGCTCAGGAACTGACCGAACTGTCCGTCGTGCTCCCAGAAGTACACATCTCGGGCTCGTGTTTGGTGTCAAACGCCAACTACAACGCCAAGCGATTTGTTTTTGTGTGCTTCATAAACGGGCGGTTGGTGAACTGTGCACCGATCAAGAGAGCGCTGCTGGCGGTCTACGGGGACTTGCTGCCCAAGGGTACGTACCCGTTTGCATATTTGGACGTCAGTATGCCTCCGGAAGACGTGGATGCAAATATTCATCCAACAAAGAGCGAGGTGCAGCTTTTACACCTCAACGCGCTCCTTCAGAGCTTGTCACAGAAAGTAAGCGATCGCTTAAAGTCTGCCCAGACGTCGCGGACATATTTGGTCCAGGGTGTCCTCACTCAACCGCTGCCCACCGGGACTCGCGCCGAGCAAACAGCTCAGCAGAAGAGACAGCTTTCCAATCCTGCGTGCCCGGAAGGTGCGGATGACGAAGAAGCGGATTTTCAGCCCCAAAAGAAGGCTTCGAACTTGAGTCTTTCGCAGCAACGGCAACAGCACGTAGAGAACGTTCCGGCGCACTTGCGCGTCCGCACAGACTCGAAGAATCCGTTGGGATCAATTGAGCCCTACTTATCGCACGATACCGGGCGGCTTTCCATGAAGACTAGACATTGCAGGAGCTATACGAACGCAGCAACCCCGGAAGGTCTTGACGCAGATGCAGAGGAAGAAAACGATGCACCTGAACGCGATGGTGATCGGGAGTGCCAACCAGGCAGCAATCATGATGTGATAAGTAGCAGTGCCGCCGTGAAAAGGGCCCGCTTGCGCACGAGCGGCGCACCGCCGCTGCTTGACAGTATCCACGAGTTATTGGATGAGAGCCGGGCAGATTCGAGCGCCGAGCTCGAGCGCCTTCTCCGGGAACACGTCTTTGTCGGTGCGTTCGTGCAAGACGAGCAATGGTTCTGTGTTGTTCAGCACCAGTCTCGGGTGGTGCTGCTAAGGGTGTATTCGCTTTTGCGCGCGCTGGTGTACCAAATCATACTGCATCGCTTCTCAAACCTAGACCAGATGCAACTAGAGCCTGCACTGTCGGTCGAGCATCTTTTGCGGTTGCGCGACGGAACCGCCGACAGAGATAGAGACACAGAGCGAGAAAAGAGTGCGTCTGTTGCTGACGCTCTCCGAATTCTCAATGAGCGTGCAGGCCTTTTGTCGGACTATTTTTCGATCGAAATTCGAGACGGCCATCTGGTGTCGATGCCAAGTGTTTTGCCTTTGCACTCGCCAGACCCGGCTTGGTGGCCTGACTTGATGCACGACCTGGCTTTCATGATAGACTATTCGGTTGAGAAGCCGTGCTTGCACGCCATCGCGGAGACACTGGCGAATTATTACGCTCTGCCAAATGGCGAATCGCTCACTACCCGCGCGAGCGCGCCGTTTCGCGAATACGAGCGGATGCTCAACTACAGTGCGCTTGCGTTGATGCGGCAAGACTTTTCAGTACCTCGACAGCTTGAGCAAGGAAGTCACTTTGTGATACTGTCGACGCTGGACAAATTGTACAAGGTCTTTGAACGGTGCTGAAGCGGAGCTGAAACCGCGTGTTGAATTCGCGTTGCGCAGGCATTTGAGGGAGACTCAGTGCATTGAATGATTCGGTGCAGATCCGTGTTCAGCGTTGATGCATGCGACGACTGGCTCGTGCCACCTGTTTTCAGGACGGCCGCATGCTTTTCACGGTGTTGCATCCGTAATGCGCACGCCCAGCAACCGCCAGCAAAGAGCTTGAAGTGCTCTGGCCGTGTTGGACCCGTGGCACAGACGCGAGACACAGCTTCTTTCGCGCGTCGTCTTTCTCAATGAAAGGAGGGAGGACCACGCAGGCTCGCTTTCGTTTTATCTGAACATGTCTTAGCAAAGGATGGAAGGGCTAAGCGTCACGGTAGCCATTCTTATTGTTCGATTGCCAGGTCCAAGTCGACTCGCACATCTCCTCGACACCTAGCTTGGCTTCCCACCCGAGGAAGCTCTTCGCAAAGGCCGGGTCAGAATAAAGCTCTGCCACGTCGCCCGCGCGGCGGTCTGCAAACTTGTACGGCAGGTCGAAACCCGCAGCCTTGCTGAATGCTTTGACAAGATCCAGAACGGAAATTCCCTTGCCGGTTCCAAGATTCACGGGTATGCAGCCCACGTCGCTCGATTCCAGCTTCTGGAGCGCGGCAACGTGTCCCTTTGCCAAATCGACCACGTGAATGTAATCCCGCACGCCCGTGCCATCGTGCGTCGGGTAGTCGTTGCCAAAAATTGCCAGGTGCTCACGGCGACCGACGGCGACCTGCGCAATGTACGGCATCAGATTATTTGGGATGCCCGTCGGGTCCTCTCCGATGCGCCCGCTGGGGTGCGCGCCGACCGGGTTGAAATAGCGCAGGATGATGATCTTCCACTCTGGATCAGACTTGTACAAGTCGCGCAAGAACTCTTCGATGAACAGCTTTGTGCGACCGTACGGGTTGGTGGCGCTGAGGGGCGCCTCCTCTGTGACAGGCATTTCCTCGACGCCGCCATACACCGTCGCGGAGGACGAAAAGACAAAACTCTTGCAATTGTATTTTCCCAGGAGCTCGAGTACGTGCAGCGTGCCCGTGAGGTTGTTCTCGTAGTATCGCAGCGGCTGCTGCACGCTCTCGCCCACGGCCTTGAGTCCGGCAAAGTGAATGCACGACACAAACTCGTACTTCTTAAACACCTCCGACTCGAGCTTCGCATAGTCGACCAGGTCAAGCTCGATGAAGTCGATATGCTCAGCCTTGCCTGTGATCTCGCCCACGCGCTTCAGCGACTCTGGCGACGAGTTGACCAGACTGTCCACGACCACGACGGAAAAGCCTGCCTCTACAAGCTCCAGCACGGTGTGCGAGCCGATGTACCCGGCGCCGCCCGTCACCAGCACGCGCTTCACCCCCATCTTGTCTTCTGTCTCGTGCAGCACGATCCTTCTTCGTCTCTGTCCGTCGTCTACCCAACGAGCTCCACGCCGCGTTTACCGACCACTCTCGCTGCCTCCCGTCCCTGCGCGCATGCCAGCTCGCACGCTGCGTCTTTAACCCCTCGTCCTTCCACATGGAACCTGAGAGCGCCGAGCTGTACCTCCATCGACGTGGAGGTGCAATGTGTTACTGTACCGACATCGTCGTGGGGGTGCAGTGCCTCGCTGTACCTCCACCGTTGCCGCCTCACTAGGGGGCGAGCGCGCGTGCTTCCAGCACACCGCCGTGCCGCTCGCGTTGCGCGCACGGCTGGAACACGTCATCGCGTTGCGTGTCGGCATGTCGTGCTCGCGTCCTGCGCCTTCACGCGCGTCATGTGGTCGTGGAAGCTGATTTTGTTTGCCTTGACGCGTGACGCAACCGGCGCACCAACTGCATCATCATGGTTTAGGCGGTTGTTGGGTTTTGATTCGTCTGCTCGCGCGACGCGTCCGGCGATGGCTCGAACGCTGGAATCGGGACTCCGCACTCCGGAATCATGAGGACACGCGCGATCACCAACGTGTGTAAACAAAAACCACTTGACCCCAACACATACAAACAACCGTCTCTCTCTCTCCCTCTCTCTCCCTCTCTCTCTCTCTCTCTCTCTCTATCTACATCCACGTTTTTGTAGATCCATGTCCATGTGTCTATATTCGTCCGTCGTCGTCGACCAATACATCGCGCCGCTTGTTGGCAGTGGTGACACGCCATACACACACACCATGGTGAAATGAGTAACTACAATCAACCCACGGGCTACTTGCTCCATGGCGTTCCTCCTCCTCGTTTGTCTTCTTGTACCCTGTAGAATCTAAAAACGAGGAGGCGACGGCTCTTGTCCTACGCAAGTAAACGGAGGACATCACACGCGCGTTTGGATTGTGAATTATTTTTTTGTACACTTTTACACCAAGGTTTCGACGTGTCAGAGCAAGAGACGCATCAACCGACATCCCTGTCTCAAGGCCCCTCAGAAGCATTCGAGTGCGTGAGTGCGTGTTGGTTTGTGTTTATTTCAGGGCGCAGTTCTTGCCGGGTGGTGGTAGTGGCATAGGCTCGACGCAAAACGCGTATAAAACGCAAAAGGCGAGCTTGACAGGCTGCATGACTTGGACGATAGACGTATGCGTTCGGCTTTTCGGAAGAAGGGGTTGAGGCTGTAGCGGTGTGGTGAGGAGAAGAGCTACGACGCGATTGAATGAGTAGAGGAGACTTTTTGTGGAAACACGCACGGGAGAACAGCAAGAGCGAAAGGAGCACGTGAAGGACTGGCGTGAGCACGCGAAAGAAGACAGCGGGCGTCGCGTGACGATGATGGTATTTCCGGCGCCGCGCGCGGGACGCGTGAATAAGAAGAGTGACAAGGTCCGGAAGCAGTACACAAGGACCAAGGTGCGCGAGGCATGGACCGAGAGCGAGCACGAGCGCTTTCTCGAGGCGCTGAAATTGTTTGACCGCAATTGGAAGTGCGTCACAGAGCATGTTGGCACAAAGGACATTGTGCAAGTGCGCAGCCACGCCCAAAAGTTCTTCCTCAAGCTCAGGAAAACAGACGCGCTCGAGGCGACCGCCTCGTCGCAAGATTCCGCCGCACCGGCGGCTCCCGGCCCGGCAAACCAGGCCGAGCCGACGTGCCAGTCGCGCCCTGCAGGTGTGCCTGAAACTCGAGCCGCGCCTTCAAAGCTGCACTCTGCAGTCCACAGGCATATGTCACCCCAGAGCCCGGCAGTCTCGTACTCGGCGGGGCCAGAACGGCGCGGCATCCCAGGCGCTTCTCACGTCGGCTTCCATCGCCCACCGACACTGATACTCAGCGATACAGTCGAGACACGCGAGCAGCAGCAGCAGCTTCCTTCACCGTGCTCTGGCTCGTGGACCGCAGCGCACGATTTCCAAGCAACAGAAGTTTCCCAGAATCTGCAGCAGAACGAGCAGCAGCAAGCGCTTCTCATTGATGAAAATCTCCAGGTGAATGCGCAGCAGCCGTCCCAGCATCTGCCACAGTATGGACCGCTTGAGTATCACGAAGCCGCGCAAGGTCAAGGCCTTGTGGATGAAGAGCTCTGGGCGCTGTTCCGCTCTGTTGACGAGCATGGTGGGCTCGTGCCACAGATGTCTGCTACGGACGTGGACGATGAAGTGCTATCGCGCTTGGAATCGGTGGCTGGTTTGTGCGAAGAAGATGCGTTTGGAATTTCCGCATCAGAAGATTCGTCTGAATATACGCTCTTCGCCGGGCTAGCGTCCTCGGCGCCATCTTGGGAAAACAGTGTAAAGCTGGGCGAGAATGTATCGATGCTGAGCGCAGACTTGCACGAGAGTGCGCGCGGTTATCTGCCACCAGCAGCTTTATGGAACTAGTACAGATGTCCTTTTCGAGTCTTGTTCGACAGCAGACTCTTGTATCACTTTGTTGGGTCGAAATCCCGTGTTATTTTAAAAGAATTTCTTTCCTCTTCGGAGGCCCTTCTTCCTGTCCTCAGGGCAAATTGCTCGTTCTCAGCTGCATGAGGTCGTCTGCTGTGAAGAACTACGGAGCGAGCGAGGCTCATGCTGCAGCCATGCACATGCACACACGCACACACACACACACAGAACGCAGGACGCTTTCATTGTTCCTTTACAATGAGACCGCACACAGAACCGTCAGGACTCTTAGACGGTTATCTGCATCAGAACCACACGAATAGAACCGACAAGGCGGAAACGCTGGTTCCAAAATCATTCCATCGGGTCCCCTGTGTGGTGGATGCCATCGCTCATCTCGATTTTCCAAGACTGGAGCGCGACCAACTCCATACGAATGTCCATAAGGTGCTGCTGCAAGCGTTCAAATTGCGGAGCGTCAACGATGCCCATTTCGAGAACTTCTTCAGGCAGACACCGAGTGCAGCCCAAACTGCGCACGCCACTTCTCGCTACAGCACGCTGTCCGGCCGGCATGGACGTCCGACCAAGCGTCAAGTCTTCGCACAACAAGGCACGCGATTTGGTCTGCAGTCGCTGGGCACGGCGTTTGATTCTCGAAGCACGCCGACGCGCAGACTCGTGGGTGGCAAGCACCTCGGTGCGCTGAAGAAGCTCGCACATGCGCAAAATGTCGTCACTGCAAACCGACACGACCCAGAGCAGATCATCCGACACGGACGAGCCGTCGAAACACGCCTGCTTGCTGCGGTGCCTGGCAGGACCCAGAGTATCAATGCTGCTGCTGCTACTGTACAGTGAAGCTTCGTTGGACATGGTGCGCAGCCTGCAGGGCTTGTTTGCTCGCACAGAATGGTCTACGACGCGCGCTGCCTCTCGTGCGACTCTCTCTCTTTCTCTCTGTGTGTCTCCCTCTCTCACACACACGCACGAGCCGAACTCTTTATATGTTGCCAGGACAACAAGCGCCTTTTTTTCTCTTCGCGTCCATTCCCGTATCGTCTTGCAACATGTATTCCATCAGCAGCAGTGTATCCTTCGGACGACCGGCCGCATCGTTGCCAGTCCTACCCCGAGGCACGGAAAGTTCAGCGCTTCCAGGAGAGATACCACCACGACATGGTCAAGTCAACCGTTGCGCCTGGGCGCGCGCCGCGGCACTACCCGCAATATTCAGACATGCTCGCATCGCCTGACGTACGACCTCGCCTGACACCAAGCCTGCTGACGCGCCACTGAAACCATTGCAAACCTTCCCCGACGTCCGGACGCACCGCATCGTACACAAACCTCGAAAATCACTGTACGTCTCCATTCCCACAACTGTACCTATTTAACATTGTAAAACACTTTATTTTATACACCGGTTTTTAAGCTTGCGGCTTGCGGCCGACGCGGTGCGCTCGCGGTGCACAAGTGTGCTTCCAGGCGTGACGCCCACCGTTCACCGTGATGACTGTACCCACGCACTTTCCTTATCTAAATCGCGGCTTTTCGCCGAGGCGCGGTTACGAATTGGCAGGAGGTGCTGCTGAGTGGGAGTGTGTTCAGCTGCTCCTCTGTGGTCGTCTGTTTTGTGTGCGAGATGCAAAAAACAAAAACGAAAAAAATACCGCGCGGCCACGGGCGTGATGTGATCGCTCTGTTTGCGTACTTTGGACAGAGGCGCACGTCGACGAGTGGAAGATTCCGGGGTGTGGGAACGCGACGCAAGAGGTGACAGACGCTTCGTCTGAGCAAAATTTAGGTCACATGACGGCTAACTCCGCTATGAAGAGCTCAATCGTTTTTGTTGCCCCGCCGGCTACGAATGCCTCCGCGGCGAACGGGTCTATGGTGCTGCCTCTGCCTTTGACAAAGAGCGCTCCGTCAATACAACGGGAAGTGAGGCAGCCTGCGCAGAATGCGTCTGCGAAGCAAAATCGGCACGAGCAGGACCAAAAGCACTTGTTGGCCCGCGATGAGACGCCGCGAGCGGCGCAGACCATGACAAGCGACAGCGCAACGAGCGGCAAGGGTAGTATAGGTCGCAGGATTCTGTCCAACGCGCTGGCGGAAATGTCGATTGCGCTGCTGCTCTATCCGCTCGAAACCATAAAGGTGCGCCGCCAGCTCTCTACAACGCTTTGTGGCTTCCCGCAAACCGGTACCCGGGGCATGGCGCTGAAGATGCGCGGCCTCTACGCCGGAGTCAGTCAGGCCGTGGTGGCGGCGGTTCCCACCGCGGCTATTTTTGCAATGGTGTACTATGCTGTGAAACGCGTTAGTGAGCGAAAATTGCCGCCTCGGTTTCATTTTGCGGCCGGCGTTGGTTCGGGTGCCGTCGCCAACCTGATGTCTAGCCTGATCGATACACCGTTCAACCTCATGCAGGGACGTGTCCAGGCCGGAGTGAATGCAACAGTGTCGGATGCATTCCGCAGCGTGCTGGCGAGCCGCGGCGTACCAGGACTGTTCACTGGTTTCAAGTCGAACCTGCTCCAGTCCATGCCGTTCGACGCACTTGAATTTGCGACGTACGATCAGCTTGAAGGCGCTGCGCAGCGATTCAGAAAGCGAGAGCTCACGCGCTGGGAGTGCCTGGCGCTTGGCATGCTGTGCGGGAGTTTGGTCGGGGTCCTGACATCTCCCTTTGACGTCATCCGCTCCCGCGTGCTTAGTAACCCTTCTTGCTCGGGCAGAATCCGGCAGACTGTCGCGACCATGTGGCGAGAAGGCGGGGTCGGTGCGTTCTTCCGCGGCACACGCGCAAAGATGGTGTGGGAAGCCGCGAACTCGGGCGCCTTCTTTTTCTTCTCAGAGGAGTGGGGCCGTGTGCTGCACAACAGGCAACTCGTTGCAGCCAGAGCCGGCACGGCGTAGGCGATGGGCGCTCAGGCGAAAATAGTCTATTTTATAATATTTAAAAAGAGATAAAGAAAACCGGGTCACTTTCACTGAAGTCGGCTGGTTTACGGCGGCTGATCGTTGCTCCACTACTCTTAGCCAAAGGTTCAGGGCATTCGGAACGCCGGCAAGCTTTGCTGTTTCGGCTTTTTGACCCCAAACTTTGTGATCCTTCACACCACCCTTCCGCTCAAATCTCATCTTAGTCCACCACTGCACACTCTCTGATTCTCTCTCATTTGGGGGAGGGGCGTGCGCGCTCGGCCGCGCCGGGCGGCTCGCCGTCCACATGTCGGCCACACGTGATCCCATGGCCCAAACGCGCCCCCTCCCATCAAATCGCAGCGACCGAGTAATACTGTGCATCTTCTCCTCGTCTTCGAACGCTGCAGTCGGCAGCAGTAACATATCTTTCAACGACGCCGACGCTCGTGCAGACGCGTTCGGTAGCTTGGCGGCGGAGCGCAACGCCAAGTAGAATGGGTAGCGACCTCGCTGCCGAGACCGTGACTCGGAGTCTTGATTATGGCTACGCGCTGACGTTGACGACGCTGGCGGGACTCGCGACCGTTTTGGGAGGTTTCATCGTTGCAGCGCAGGACGCGGTGACGCAGCATAGCCTTGGCATCTACCAGGCAGCTGCCGCTGGGTTCATGCTTTCAGTCACCGCGTTCGACCTGATCCCAGAGGTTTTTGAAACAGCATCGAGCAAGCTGGTCGCGGCCGCTTACTTTTTTGGCGGCGTGATAGCATTCATTGCGCTCGGAAAGGTGCTCCCCGAACCCGATCTCGAGCGTTTCCTCAAACAGGCTTCTGAGTATTCGCACGGTGGCATCGCGCCAGCGGCGACTGGCTGCGACACTGAGGATCCTTCTGCTGGCGATCGCGCGAATGAGCACACTCGTGCTAGCCGGCTCGCCATCCTCAAGTCCGGTTTCCTGACGACGGTTGCAATCGCCGCGCACAATCTCTTTGAAGGCATATGCGTGTGCGTGGCCAGCATGGACCGTAAAGAGTTCGGTATCCCCCTGGCTGTCGCGATTGCATTACATAACATTCCAGAAGGGATCTGTGTCGCCGTGATTGCATACGCAGCGACCTCCAGTCGTTCGATTGCAGTGCTCATGTCGCTCGTTTCGGGCCTGACGGAGCCGCTGGGCGTCGGCGTCGTTGCGCTTCTGACCAAGGACGTATTTGGTCCAGATATCATTTCGGATATGCTTGCGCTTGTTGCGGGAATCATGGCGGCCATCTCATGTTTTGAGCTTCTTCCCAGTGCGTACCGACTCTCTGGCACCAAGAGTACGCTTCTTGCCGTCTTATTTACTGCTGTGCTCATGTATGCACTTCTTGAACTCGTGCACGCGCTCTCCAGCTGATCTATGGTGCGAGACGCGTGGTTCACGGCCATCGAAAAACTCGCCATATGTTGTCGGATTCTCGGAGAAGCCAGAGCAGTTCCAGCATACGTCAGTGTTTTACTCAAAATAATAAATATGGAAGCTGTATACATCCTTTGTTTCATTGCTCAAGAGGCACACAGGCTGTGACCGTCACTGCGCCACATCAAGGTCCTTCAGTCTCGATAACTGCTCTGATTCAGCTGCCTTTTCCTTCTGCTTCTTTTCTAAATGTGCTTTCAAAACTGACGCACTTGCGTCGTTCACTTTTCTTCGTCGCGCGTTCGTCGACTTGGATATTCGGTTGCGCGTTGCCAGCGCGTTCTGCATTTCGATGTAGGATGCTACCATCCCTGTGGTGCCCCCCAGACCCGACGAGAATTCCGAGTGGCTCTCATCCTCGGCCACGAGCTCGAACATTTTTGAAGACTCTTCTATCCTTTGATATCCTGCTGGGGTGTGGCGGCCGCCCAACATAAACGGTTCGGAACTTGAGTCCCCGTAGGCCTCCGAACTTGACGCGCCGTCATACTCATGGGCCCTGTTCGACACCGCAGACCAAACCGTAGACTCCATGCCGGCCGTCGGCGAGACCGGCGGCGCAAATCCCGCCACTGGCTCTGCGACTGCCTGCGTGCTTGGAATGCTATTGCCGGCCTCGGTCGCCGCCGTTTGCTGCGCTTGCTGCTGAGCCGCCCTTCGCTGCAGTTCGAGCTCCCTCTTCCGCTGCTGGATCTCGATACGCAGCCGGTCAAAGCTTGCTTGTGTCTTTTGCGAGATGTGCTGCGCATACTGATCTTGCGTGCGCGCAAGCGCGAGTGTGGGAACTATCATAGCGCCACGCTGTCGCCCGACCTTCGCCCCTCCGTTTCCAGCCCACCCGCCGCGCCGCCGCCTCACTCCCCCCTTCCCCTGCCTCTTTCCCCCACCGCTCAATCCGCCCCTTCGTTCGCGTTCCGGCACGTCTGCCTTTGCCGCCCTCCTTCGCAATATGCTCCAGCCTACTACTTCTTCCCCTCTCACCACCTAGTTCACGAGTCGAGCAAAAGTTGCTCCCGGCGATACTTGATTCTTCGCGCACGCGTCGTTTGCGTTTGCGTTTTGGCCCACGTTTACCACTCTTGCCACTCTTGTCACTCACTCTTTGCAAGCCACTTGAGAATCCTCCTATCCAAACGACGCCAAAATACGCATACACGGGGTGTATGTGTGTGTGCTTTGTGTGTGCGCACAAAACCCAACAACCCCCCACCTACCACCCGTACCAAAGCGTCTATGCACGCGACGTTGTTTTAGTAGGTCGTCGTGCTTTCTACATCGTGTAAGGTGCTGCTGTCATGTGTGACCGTGCAAGCTGAATTAATCTTTCCCGAATGCAAGTTCCGCGCGCGCGTTCCGCCGTGCATTCCCCCCTCCTTCCCCCGCCCCGCACACGCATACACGTACGCAGCGAGGAATGTCAGCTCAGCAAAATAAGGACAGAGAATGCGCTGTACCTTATCTACGCTGGGTACTGTTGTGTAATGGTGGCTTGACGTTCACGGTTTATGGTTTATGGTTTATGGTTTATGGTTTATGGTTTACGGTTTAGAGTTTACGGTTTATGGTTTACGATTTAGAGTTTACGGTTTACGGTTTATGGTTTACGATTTAGAGTTTATGGTTTAGAGGGCGGGAGGGAGGGAGGTTGACGGGAGAAGTGGGGGATGGGAGGAGGGTGGAAGGGGAAGGTGTGGGAGCGTGTGTGAGAGGATGTTTGTTAGTACGGTATACGATGGATGTGCGGCAACACAGGTGGCCGCGCGGAGGGCATGCTGTGAGGTAGCGGTAATGAACATAGCAGCCGTGCGGTTTGGGCGTGTGGGCGAGCGCGCCGTGACGCGCGCGTGCGGGAGCGCGCGAAGGGCAAGGCAGGACGATGAGCATGCGGCTGTCGCGGGCGTGGACACCGCAGAGCCCGCACAGCCGAAGGATGTGAGCACGTCGGTGGAAGAGCGAGTCGTGAATGAACTTGCGCAGCGCGGCATTGACCTCGAGGAGCTGCTGAACCCGTCCAAGGTGATCAACCTGGAGCGCAAGATTGAGTCCAAGAAAGTGGAGCTTGCGGCACTGCAAGACGACGCCGCGCGTGCCCTCGCGCTAACGACAGAGATCAGCAAGCTCGAGAAGCAGTCTGAAGACGAGAAGCGCCAGGTCATGTTCGAATGGCTCAAGACCACGTTTGCCGTCCAGGGTGTGTTGGGTCTGGTCGTGGGCGGTGCGCTGGCCAAGGGCGGTGACTTTGCGCATGACTCGAATGTTTTATCTGCCGCATTCTTTCAGGGAAACGAGATCCCACTTGTGGCGCGCGCGCTTGGGTTTTGGCTCGTTTGGATGTTTACGATCCCGTCGCTCCGAGCGCGCAAGCCCTCACGCACGGAGAAGGCCGCGCTCAACATGGCCTTTGCCGCCGTGCCCATCGCCAACGTCGCGGCCCCCTTTATTACCAAAGACCCATGGGTGATCTACTGCGGTGACTTGGTGCTTCTGGCGGCGTGCTACGCCTTTTACTTTGTGTTCAAAATGGACCCAAAAGATGCGCCCAAACTCAGGGGTAAGTGGAAGTGGTTGGATTGGTCATCGCGCATGTAAGAATACAAGTGAGGCTACAGGATGGTGCCATAGTGGGTGTCACGCGAGACGCCCGCATTCCCGCCCCGTAGAATTAAATAAATAGATCAGCAGGCAAGGCCTTCGCTCACGTCTTGCTCCCAGGGCGACGCGAGATAAATAGAGGACTCAATTTTCCGGATGCTCGCCAGCGTCCTGGACCTTGCGCAACAGCTTTTCGCCCTTTTCGGCAAATTTCTCGAGCGCTTGCGGGTCGTCCGGATCGATGTTGAGCACGTCACTCAGGAGTCCCTTCGACTTGGCCTTCAGTTCCAGATAATTCTTCACCGTACGCAGCTCGCGCCTCTCTGTCTCGGGAAGCGCGGCGTCATCGATCAGGTCTAAATCACGCAATTCAGCACGGGCGCCGTGCTTACGCGCAAAACGGTTCAGCCACGGTTCGGCTTCCCGGCGAAGTTGCATCATGCGATGCACGTCGTACGTTTCCATCAAGCGGTACTTGCCGAGCGCGCGAAATTCGTTCGCAGACAGACCGGACGATGTCTTGGGGGTTGTTTCTTTCGAGTGCTCATCTCCAGGCGGTGGTGGCAGTGCACCGGGAGTTCCAGACCAGCGATTCATCGCCATGGAGCCCGGGTCGCCCAGTGAAACGTCGCCACCACCTGGCTTGTGGCCACGCTGGGTCGTTGCCATTGACACCCAGTCTTGCGAACGAGGCGTTGAAAAGCCCGGAGGGTCCGGCCGAATAGCATTAAAGTCGAACACATCCCCATACACATTCACCGCTAGGCCTCTGATGCTTTTGCGTAGCTTTGTGTATCGCTCAAATTTTCTGAGCAAGTCCATGGGCGCAAGCCTGCGAATATCCGTCATCGTCGGACGCCGACCCACGCGTGAATAGAACTCACCTGACCAGGCCTCGAGTTCACGGCGGAGCATCACAAACTGATGAATGTCTTTCGTATCGACCAGCGGGTAATCGATGATCTTGCCCTTATCGCGGCCGCGCAGCGACTCAGCGCCGCCATCATGCGAAGTAGTTATCACTGGGTCGACTGGCAAGCGTCGCGCCATTTGCAGCTTCTTGCGCGTCTCGTCCGAGATACGCTTCCGCCCAGATTGCATCGCCATCGAAATGCGCCGTCGGTGCTCTTCCAACAGCCTTCCGCCATAGTTCCAGGGCCGTTTGCCATACCGAGCCTCGGACATCTTTGCGCGGGTCTCCGGTGATAGCTTCTTACCCTTGTTCCATGGCACGCGTCCTCGTAATTTGGCTGAGATTTTCTGTCTCAATTCTTCCGGGACCACTTTCCCTATCATGGACTGGGAGATCCTCCGTCTTGTCTCGGCAGACAGTTGGCGGCCCCTTGCTGGTCCACCTCGCCGTACCGGCTTTGCCTGCAATGAACAGCTGACGTCATCAGAATCTTCGGCACTGCCCGAGCCATCCGAATTTTCCTCGTCGTCCAAGCCGTCCGAGTCTTCTGCATCGTCCAAGCCGTCCGAGTCTCCTGCATCGTCCAAGCCGTCCGAGTCTTCTGCATCGTCCACGCTGTCAAAATCTTCCGCATGCTCCACGTCCCGAGTGTCTTTGACCTCTATCCCGTTCTCGGTTTCAGACGAACTCGATCCAGCGTGGGCCCGAGACAAAGCGTCGCGCGCCATTCGGCATGAGGGTATGCTTTTTCTGGAAGGGCCTTGCTCTTCCACAACATGCGACACCTGGGGTGGTTCATCTATCCGTGCGGCGGTTGGTGTGGGTGTTGTAGGCGCTGTGGGTGTTGTAGGCGCTGTGGGTGCTGTGGGCGAGGGTGACGGTGAAGAGGACGAGCCCTGCTCGCCTCGCGCGACCGCAAGTCTTGCAGTTCCACAACTTGACCGCCGCCTGTCTCTGGCGTTCAGAAAGGACGCCGAACGCAAGCCGTCTCGGCCACCCAACCGAGCTGTGTCAACCGCGCTGCTCAACGCACGCTGCCGCAAGACGCGAGCGACGGCGGCCGTTCTTGCGTTCCATCCATGAAGCCCAGCCACCACGCGCGCCTTTCTCATAGACACATACCCACTCAGTGCCTCGGACGCAGGCACAGGCGGAGACCCGAAACATTCCATCCCGCGACGCGCACGCTCATTCTCATCACGCATCGCTCGCTCCTTCCAAGCGCGAACTCTCCCAACCGCTTCGCTCAGCTCCAACGTCCGCTCCCCAAATCCCAACCCACCTCACCCACACCGTACACCCAACAGTACACCCTGCAGTCCACTCGCACTGTACACCCGCGCTGCATCCAGACCGGCTCACATGCTCACGGCGCGTTTTGTAACCGATAAGCGTTGCAGCCGATAAGTTTGAAGCGCGCGACTGCTGGCGGGCACGACCACGGCCGCTCGCTCACAACCGGCCGCAAACCAGCGCTTTGCGATAATGCACGACCGGGACGCGACGCTCGACGCCGCACGCGGCCCCTGCGCTTGTCGTCCTCGGCCGCGAAAGGTAGCCGGCTGCAGGAACCATCCAAACAACCATGCGCTGCGACCAGATTCCTTCCCGCTTAACCAGTCAAACACCACCGCGTGCCATCGCCTTGCCGAACTGTACTCACCCCGCCATCACGTGTGTTCTGTTAGATGTACAGCGCGCTATTCTCAGTGTACCTTTGCAAACCCGCGTCACTTTTGTATTGTGCGGTGCGGTGCGTATGATGGAAGAACACACGTTTTGATAGGTGGTGGCCGATGTGATTGGATGGTTACTAGTAGTCAAGTATTTGGTATTTAGTGTTTAGTATTGGATATTGGGTGTTTTATTAGTAGTAGTGGGTGGGAGATAAAGCTTGTGTTATGTTTGTGGATGAGGAATGAGTAAGAAGGAACTATTACAAAGCCGTAGCAAGTGAGAAAAGGGATAGGGAAAGGGTGAAGGGGGAAAAGGATGAGAGATGGTGGTGTGGGGTGGTGAGTGGGAAGGGGGAGTAGGGGGGAATGTGTGTGGGCGATGACGAGTAAGCGGCGGGCGTCTGGATTGAGTGAAGGGCAGAACAGTCACGACAACAGCGGTGTGGAGAAGAAGAAGAGTCGGGCAGTGGGGCTGCGGGAGATGGACGGCGCAGACGGAAACGGACAGATGGCTCCGAATGGCGACGGCGCTGCGCTTCTGCCGGCAACCGCCGCGGCGTCAGAGTATGAGATGCTGCCCGTCGGGACGGGCGATAATTACAAGAGCTTCATGATGAAGAAGGGCTTTGGGCCAGTCAACCCGCTGCATGATATTCCGCTCTGGGTCGACAAGGAGAAGGGCATCCTCAACATGATTGTCGAGATCCCGCGCTGGACAAACGCAAAGCTCGAGCTCAAGACAAAGGAGCCGCTCGCGCCGATCGTGCAGGATGAGAAGAAGGGGAAAAAGCGCTACGTGCACAACGTCTATCCGTACAAGGGCTACATCTGGAACTACGGCTGCTTCCCGCAGACGTGGGAGGACCCGACACAGGTCCACATGGAGACGGGCGCGCTCGGTGACGGCGATCCGCTGGACGTGTGCGAGGTGGGCTCGGAAGCCGGCTACGTCGGTCAGGTTAAGCAGGTCAAGGTGATTGGCGTGCTCGGGATGATCGACGAAGGTGAGATGGACTGGAAGGTGCTGGTCATTGACGTGAAGGATCCCATCGCAGAAAAGCTGAACGACAAGGACGATCTTTACACGCTTTTGCCAGGGCTCATTCACGCCACGTTCTCGTGGTTCCGCACGTACAAGGTACCTGACGGCAAACCGCTCAACATGTTTGCGTTCCGCGAGCAAGTGCAGACGCGCGACTATGCCATGGAAATCGTGGACGAATGCTACCACGCGTGGCGTAAGCTCATCAATGGCAAGGTGCAGCACAAGAACCACGACGTGCAGAACACAACCATTGATGGCTCATACAAGCACATCGAAGTCGCTCAAGCTCAGAAAATTATCGACGAGGAATCAGCCAAGTACGGTGGCCCTATTAGCGCACTCGGTGCGTTCAAGAAGGGCCTGCAGAAAACCTCAAGCATGCTGGACATGACTGAAATCGACCCGCCGTCGTTTTCCGAGATTGCGCCGACTATTTCGATGATGACGATCAAGCGATTTTGCACTCAGCAGCAGCGCAAGTTCCCGCACGACTCGAACGATTTATCATTGCTCATTTCGGAAGTCGGTGTTGCGTGCAAGTGCATCTCCGCATACATCTCGGACCACCCGCACATGAGCAGTGCGGCGCTGACGCACTTCGCCAACTCGCAGCTGCACGCTTCGCTGTCGTCCTCCGGGCTCTGCTGCGTCATTTTCTCTTCCGAGTCGGCTGAAATGCCGCTCGAGGACGGACTGGACGTGGGCAACTACATTGTTGTCTTCAACCCGCTCATGGGAACGCCGGGTATCAGCATGGGGAACATATTTGGAGTGTACTATCGCAAGTCGGCCCCTGGAAAACCAGGCGACTCTTCAGATTTGCTGCAGCGGACAGGCTACGAGCAAGTGGCCGCAGGCTACTGTGTTTTTGGACCATCCGCTGAGCTTGTGTTCAGCATGGGGTTCGGCGTACATGGCTTCAAGCTCGATCGCACATCGGGGCATTTTGTGCTGAGCCGAGAGCATGTGCGCATCCCTGAAACTGGACCCGTGTACTCGATTGACTCCTCGGTGCTTCCGAATGCGCCAGAGGGTGTGAATGCGTTCGTGGCCGAGCTGGAAGCCGAGGGCTCCGGTCGAATTCTGCGGTACGAGCACAACCTGGTCTCCGACTTTCACAAGGTGCTGATCAATGGAGGAATTCTTATGTTGCCAGGCCCGCACAAGAAGGACCTGGCTCAGTTCTTGAGCGTCGCCGCGCCGCTGGCTTATATTGCACGCCACGCCGGAGGTCGCGCCAGTGTGGGTAAGCGTCCACTCTTGGAGCTTAGTGCGTGGTCGCTGGATATGGCGGTTCCGCTGTATGTGGGCAGCAGTATGGAAGTGGACCGGATTGAGGAACTGACGCTTGGGCACGTCTGTCACGAGAAAAATCGTTTCGATCCAGACTCCCTGCTGGCCTACAACTACCCTCAGACCGCGTAGTGATAGTTGATAGCCGCCGCAGAATACAGTCTTCCACTTGTTTTCTATGCGTTCACTGTAGGATTGCTTTGCACAAAAAAAAATGCGTTGCCATTTCTTTTTTACGAGTCTGCGCTGATCTCAAAGTTGGGCAATCGATGGTGAAGCAAGACACAATTTCCGTCTAGGTCTGCAAGTCGACTGCTCAATCAGAGAGACCATAGCGGACAACGCCAATAATGGTGCTGAAACTATGACCGAGTGACGAAATCAACATGCCCGATCCATCTTTCCATGATCCCAACTCATGAGCGCTGAAAAGTCCACTTATGGAAAGGCCCGAGTTCCCCCCTACAAATTCGGCCACGCGATCCGTTTCCCAGCACTCCTCTCGATACAGAGCCTTCCCACGCAGCCTGTCTGCAATGACCCACACCCCAATCACGCGCATGTCGTTTGCTCCGGATGTGCGTAGCAGCGTCTCTTGCAGCTGTCTCGCCTTGAAACCGCTCAGACGCCGTTGCAGGCGCTCTTTGGCCTCGAACGCATCGACCACAAAGTAGCGCATCAGCTGCCCGGAGCGCACAGGGTTTCCGAGCTCAATACTTCCTTCTCTCGCATCGACCCCAAGCATTTGCGTGAGAACAACGTCGTCGTCGTTCCACTTTTGCTGGAATGTGTCCTGCATAACGCCCACATACAACGAACTGCTTTGAATGAGCGTTTGCTCCGCCTTTGAAGCCCGCTCAAACAAGTATTTCAAGCTGCCACCGGCCGTCATGGACGACGAAGCGCTGGTTTCACCCTCCGGGCGGACTCGAAGCAACCCGCGACGCGTAGCGCCTTCGATGACGAATACCGGCCCCACCGCTCGACAGCCATGTGAAATTAGCGTCTCGAATTGAAGGATGGGGCGCCTTTCCGTCTTCGCTGAGGAACCGGTTTCTGCCGCAGCAGAAGGAGCCGGTCCACTTCTGTGTATCGCTACTCCCACTGCACCTTTGGAACGCAGACCAGAGCTTGTGCGAAGCAAGACATCACGCGGCAACGTGCAGATCAGACTCCCGGAGCTGGTTCCAAACCCTGCTGCCTCACCGCCCAGCTTCGCGGCGCGCGGGAACGCGTAATCAAGGCCCTGTAGCAACTTATTCGGAAAATCTGTTTGCACCGAGTCGCTTTCCGTTAAAACCAGAAATGCAAAAACGTCTGCGGGTGTGGGAACGGTCTCAGCAGCATCCACCTGGTTGGTCACGGACTGACCCGTGAAAACCAGCTGCTCCCATACCTCCGGAGATGAGTCTAAATCTGGCAGTGTGTCCTCGGTGACGGCAAAAGTTGTGCACCCAATGCCTGGAATGTTCAAGAATGTAACAGACACACCCGGCTCTTTCTCAATTTCATCCACGAGACGCATTTCAGCGGATGGAACTGGTTTCGAGTATCGCTTCCGCCTCGCTTCCGCACTGAAAGCGCCTGCACTGCTAATGTTTGAGCGTGATGGCCCCTCACGGAGCTCATTATCACTAGGAACCGTGTCCCGGCCTCCACGTGACCCGATGACTCCGCTCACGGTGCATCCAACAATATTTTGGAGGCCAGGCACGAGCTCTCTAAGCAGAGGCACCAGGTTTGCCATGGGAGCCGCACCATTCGGACTGGCGTCCGGCGAGTATGCTGAGCCACCAGAACGCGACGCAGTTCGTCCTGTTCCACTATCGCTTGCATTGGAAAAGCTCGTGGCCAGATCCGTATACAGTGAGGATACATAAACAATTGCCAGCGACGGTGCTTGGCCCTCTGCCAGCTTCAGCTTGAGCAGAGCCCTCGACGTGGCGTCCTCCAGGGCTTCTTCGAGCGACAGCTTTGTGCTCACGGCTGAAGCGATCAGTTCCGGTGGCGGCAATGGGGTCGGTACAGGCGGCTCGTCCGCTTCAGCTCTGCTGGAACCGCCCGCAGCGTTTTGCGCAAAGCGCTTCACGGCGCCCGCGCTGGTTCGAGCGGGCCACGTCGGCGCGTTCACGTGCCAAGGAACCAAGCATGTCGACTCGCCCCGCGCCAACACCTTCCGTGCACATGGCGCAAAGGACACGAAGGCGCAGATGTCCATGACGGAACACGGAGTAAGAAGGAAGGGAGGAACTCAACGTCCGGCGCGAGGAGACTTTCCCCACAACGCGTCGGGCTCGACTCGGATCCCGCGCCGAAGAACAATTTTGTCGTGATTCCAAGTATGCTTGCTGGGGTTTTTCTTTTTGGTTTTTGTTTTTCTTTACAGTCGCGAAATTTGTTCGGCAAAGCGGAAGGCAAAGAGCGTGGATCTTCTGTTTTGCACGAGCAGGCGACCCAGCTCAAGCTTATCCTGACGGTTATCCATGAGCAGATACTCGTACGTGCGAAACGACTGCGGGTTTCGCAGGTAGCTTTGGTCGGTCGAGTGCGAAATGGTGTTGGTCACGCGCAAGTTCAGCGTCACAAGTGTCGCGCGGTTCACCTCGGCGATGCCAAACTCATTGCGCTCGAGCATTGCAAGAATTTGCTGCGGTTTCACTTTGGCCATGCGCAGCGCCACTGTTTCCAGGTCCATCAGCACAAACCACGCAACAGACAGGTGCCTTTCGGCAGCAAAGAGACTGGACGCCGTAAACTTTGGATTCAGGAACAGTAAAAAGTCCATCACCTTGTGGCGCATTGACTCGTCAGCGTTGCAAATGCCGTTGACTGGCTGGACTATTTCCAATCTCTCGTGCGACAGCCCCAAGCCAGCCGTTTCGTTGTGGTCACAATTCCATATGTGATGGCCAAGGTCTAGAAATATTTGCACGACGTCCGGCCGCGAGCTTCCGTCCACCACAAACACGAATAAGCTGCGGTTTTGCTCGGCCTCATGCATCGCGAGCAGCTTTGCAAAGTCTGGCAGATCGCAATCTGGGCACAGCGCATTCGTGAACGTGGTGACTGTATCTGTCCAGGCACCCGAAATATCGGCGTATTGATCGACGCAGCGATCTCTCTGTTCGACATCCGGCAGCGGGCCGCAGATCAGCATCGAATGGAACACGCCCCAGCTGATCGGCAACTGTGTGGATGTCCCTTTAAACGCCTGGCGCGCCGGGCTATTGTACACGAGCTCCTTCTCGCTTTCGCGCGCACCCCACGACCCCGCTGGTGCGCGGCTCACGAGCGCGGTTCTCATGTCAGTCTCGCCGGCACCGAGCGGAGCGGTGCCAGGCCCATACCACACACCCATCATGTACCCTGTTGCCAGGAACAGCAGCGCCAGTAGCGCCGTCTGCAGAGCTACGACCATCGCGCCTGTCGTTTCCTCACTGTACATAAAGCGACGTGCGAGGCTCTCCACATAAATCGCCAACGCCGCCACCGCTGCTACTGGCGCTGACGCTGACGCCTCGAAGCATCTCACCCATCGTCTTCTTGTCCTGGGCAAACATTCGCGCATTTTGTCTCCATAACGCCAACTGTACACCTCGTATCCTCATTAACAAAGATTTCGTATGAAATCATGCTCGTTTTACTATAAACACAGCTGATCAGCTCCGGCTAGTTGGTGGATTCAAACCCCCAAACAAGAAGACCAGGATGCACGTGCGTGGCTGAAGGTTGTTGAGACCGTCTGCCAATGCACCATTGGGTCGGAGCGGACCAAAGACAAGAATGGACAGGCTCCTTGCTTTCCACAATGCGCCAGAATCTCCCAGTGGTGATGACTGCGTGGTACGCAGGACGCCGAGATAGGTTGCGGCGTGATGGGTGTTGATCTGCAGGTCGCACAGTGATGGATGTCGCAACGACGCGCAAAGTCCCCTTCACGTGCCTGCGTCGGACTTTTGCTTCTTCGGCTTCTCTGGAAACGTGGCATGCGCGCGCGCGTGCCTGAACGCGGCGTCCCGAAACGCAGCTGGGTCGGCCACGAGCTGTGCGGCAATGTCCTGGACGAGCGGGTCATCTGGGTTGGGCTCTGCGAGCAACAGTTGTATGCTAGCCAGCACGGTAGGCACGTTTAGCGATGGTTTCCACGCGCCCTTTGGTGGCATGTTGAGCAGGTCGAGACAGATGCGCCCATCAGCGTCAATGTTTGGGTGGTACACCGGCGTCTCGAAGCGCACGCTGGGAGGCTCGAACGGATACCTCTGTGGGAGGGTGACGTAGAGACTAAACTCGGCGCCTCGGTACGCACTGTCCTCGCTGGACACAATGCGCGCCTCGATTTCGCCAAGCAGCTCGTCGCCGTGGCGATCTCGCGCCGGCCAACCGGCGACCCCGGCTGGCGGCGAACTCCGCAACATCTCCAGCTCCCGCTTGATCCGGCTCACGCGCGCAGGCACGGCCGTTCTCACGACTGCCGCCACTGCCGAAGACGGCTCCCCGACCCTTCCATTCTGCAAGTGACGGCCGTCCATCGTTCGCCTGGCTCTCCTCCGTCTCGCCCGTCAACAACACGCCCGCTTTCGCGCCAAAATCGCAACCCTTCACGGTCCAGCTTTTGGGTCCCGCGCAAGCTTATAACAAAACGTGGTTGCTTTCATATGAAAGCACGGACGCGCACGACGCCTGGCCGCGATGTCGAGAAAAGAAGGGAATGGATATTCGGGTGTGGACAGGCTGTTGGACAAGATGGATGAGCAGGCGCTGGCAGATGTGCGCGCAGAGAGCAAGCGCCTGCGCAAGGTCGCGGAAAACCGCGTGGTGATAACCGACTCGCAAGTGCTATGGAGCCGGCACGGCGCGGCGTTGCAGAGCACGCACGCGCCTCACGCGCTTCGAAAGAGCGAAGGCTTCGATGTTGTCAAGAAGAACGCGCCACGCAAGGCGCGCTACCTTGTCATGCTGCCCGGTGCCATCTCGCTGCCAGATGATTGCGCCAATGTCGGAAAGATTATCGACCTCGATACGCCCAATCCCGGCATGGAACTGCACGTGCCCGGCCAAGGCACGCTGCTGCTGCGCGGCACGCTCGTGCGGACGGCCAACACATACCTGACGATGAAAAAGGTGGGGCGCGCCAAGAGTATAAAGTCGCATGTGCGCGTCCAGGACGTGCTGCACAACGTACTGTTGTTGTCGGAGTGGCAGTGGATTGAGTCTGCACCGCAGAGTGGCGACAAGAGCTCTAGAAGCGGAGTGGTGCCGACAGATACTCAGCTTGGCGAATCCTGGATTTCTCGCAGTCTTCAGGAAGTCGTGAAGGAGGAGGCCAAGGACGTCGAGTCTCACACTGAGTCAAGCTCAGAGGACGAGGCAGTCCAACCACAAAGTAGACCAGCAAGAAAGCCGAGGGCTGCTCATCGCCGCATCTCCATGGATCAAAGCAGTTCGGGTAAGGATGATGACGAGGAGGCTGACGACGTGGAGCGAGACGATGACGGAATGGATGTGAGTGACGGCGAGAACACGCAGAAGTCGCGATCGCGAGGGAAAAGCGCCCACACCGACGAAAAGAAAGGCGCCGTCGACGCGCGCAAAGATGCAAGAGTAGGTGTGAAGCAAAACAGCAAAGCTGAAGCACCTATTCAGTCTTCCCTAATGAGTTTTATCTCACCAAAGACAGCAAAGCGCAAAGCGCCTCAAGTGGTGTCCTTGGATGATTCCAGCGAAGATGGTCATAGTATCCAAGGCAACAGAGTTACCGTGGCAGCAACGAGAAGAGGGCCAAAGCGACAAGTGTCCACACCGAATGTCTCGCAGGGGACTCGGCCAAGAACGGGAAGACCCAAATCAAGCGCTTCCAGTGCGTCGCCAAGCGGCGAACAACGGTCTGACACATCTGACGAAGAGGAGCCGTCTGGCACCGACGACGCGGATGATGACAATGATAGTGATCAGAGCTTTGTGCCTTGACGGTGGAAATTGGCTCGCCTATTCTTGCTCGATCTCTATCAAGACACCGTTGCAGTCCTTTGGATGCAGAAACATCACTGGCTTTCCGTGAGCGCCGATTTTGGTGGTCTCCGTGAGCGTGCGCACGTTCTGTTTGCGCAAATGCGCCACTGCCTTTGCAATATCGCTCACTTCGAGACAAATGTGATGCACGCCTCCTCCCGGATTTTTGCTGAGAAAGTTTTGGATTGGACTCGTGTCACCCAAGGGCTCCAGCAGCTCGATTTTCGACTTGTTCTGTAGCTCCACAAAGACCACGGACACACCGTGTTCCGGCAGTGGTTGTACGGGCGAAACCGTTGCACCTAGCACGTCTCTGTAAAACGCTCCAGCCTTGTTCACGTCCGTCGTAGCGATGGCAATGTGATTGAGCTTGCCCAATTTCCACTCCGAAAAGAAGCGCGACGGCAGGCTGCTTGTCTTGCTCAGCGTTGGCAGAGCGCGTGCCCAGCATTTTGCGGCACCGCGCCACATTGGAGACAACGCGTGGAACATTGTACGATGGCCACTGCAGCGACGGCGGCAACAGAGTCCGTGGGTGGCGGGACTGATGACGACACGATGATTCAAGGGTTGGCGCTCTACTCGGCGATTCGCTCCTACGAGGACCGCGAAGATACCGTAGACAGAGGCTTTGCGGAGCGCTTGAATGCAAGTCTGGACACTTTGGAATCAGCGCTGCACGTGTATACCCCGGAACGCGTGTCGCTGGCGTTTAATGGCGGCAAGGATATCACGTGCGTACTGCACTTGTATCGCGCTGCAATAGCCAACTACAGTCTTGGCAGAGATGGCGACGAAGAAATTTCCTGTGAGGATCAGAGCAACGAGAAGCGAGTGCCGCCGATCATGAACGCAGTATACTTGTCGGGGCAGGATGATTTCCCGGAAATCGAGAACTTTGTCCGCTCGTGTGCGAACAAGTACAAGCTCAATATCGTCTTTCAACGCGGCGGGTACAAGGCCGGATTGAAGGAGTACGTCAAAAACACCGGCGTGATGGCGTTTGTGCTCGGCACGCGCAGGACAGACCCGGATGGCAAAAATCTGACCTTGTTCGCGCCTTCGACTAAGAACTACGTCCCGTTCATGCGCGTGAATCCAATTTTGGAGTGGCGGTATGGTGACGTTTGGCGCTTTTTGAGAGGTATGCAGCTTCCTTACTGCAAGCTTTACGACGCTGGTTTCACGTCACTTGGTTCGCGCGCCGACTCGAGGAAAAACCCGTCGCTCTTGCTTCCGGATGGAAGTTACATGCCGGCGTACAAGCTGTTTGATGAGCAGCATGAGCGCTCCGGCAGAGGTAAAGGCGAAGCGGCAGCCGCGGTGGCTTCGACGTCCAGTGTTGAAATACAAGCTCAAGTGGAACACGCACCGGTGTCGCACGTCAATACCTGCGCAATCATCTTGGTCGGTGATGAGCTGCTCTCTGGCAAGATGCCCGAGAAAAACCTGTTCGGAGCGAGTCAGATGCTGCGCGACGCGGGCGTTTCGCTCGAGCGCGTAAGCATGGTTCGTGACTCACGCGAGGAAATTGCGCGTGAGGTGGCGAGATTTGTGAATCTGAAGTATGACCTCGTGTTTACAAGCGGAGGTGTGGGCGCGACGCACGACGATTTAACCTATGAAGGTATAGCGGATGCTTTCGGTGATGTGATTGTCAGAAATATGGCATTGGAAAAGGTAGTTATGCAGTACTGCGGCTCCAGCTCGCTCAAGATGTCAGATATTCCATCGACAAGCGCGCTTGTGTACACCGGACATGACTTCCCGGTGGTCTGCATAAGAGATCGTGTCTTTGCGCTGCCGGGCATACCGGAGTACTTTGAGATTGGGCTAAAAGCGGTCCTAGAAAAACATCGAAGCACGCGGCGTTTTTACTGCGTCAAAATCTACCTCGGGGTGGACGAGCGCGAAGTGGTAAATGTCCTCAAGGAGGCGGCAAGGCTCTTGCCTGTCCACATTGGGAGTTACCCCATGCTGAATCGAGAAGACTGCCGAACAATCATTACGGTGGAGTCTGAGCAGGCGCTTGAGCTCCAAAAATGTCTACTTTGGCTTCGCGGGAAGCTTGAACCGTACAAAATTATCAATATCGAAAAGGGCAACGATCTCACCGCACCGCCTACGCCGCAAATGAACTCCAGTGCGCAAATATTTTTCGAGCTCGATGAGACAAGTGAAAGCTTGCAACTGGGTCCGCAACTAGATAGTGCAGAGAGCTTACGCAAAGAGTTTGGCCGCGCTGTATCTCTGCACCTCGAACACGCGTACTCAAATCCATCCGAGACAAAGAAGGCCGAGGACAAGACGTAGCTTGAACAAGTTCGACGTTCCTTTTGGTTCGAAGCGCCTTGTTCCCGTTCTTGCCCTTCATTGGTTGCTGTGAAGCGGCCGCGTGTTCGTGTAGAGCTTCGTGCGATTCTCATTCGTTTTCCGAACTTTATATATTCTTGACTTTTCTGTTATTCTCTTTCAGCCTGCGGCTCGTGACACCTGCGTCGTGAGTGACAGCAACAATCATCTCAGTCTGGTAGTTTAGTTCGGTGTTCATCGCCAGGGCAAGGCCTTTGAGGTCGCCTACGACCTTACCAATGTCATTCAAGTCGTCGTCCTGCTCCTGCTCCAATATGTATAGTCTACGCTCTGTCTCTGTCATGTGTGCGGTATCCTTGCGTATTTTTTCCTGCTTTGCACGAGTTCGTGGTGACAACAGCGCCTCGCGCTCTTCCTGCTCAAGGACCTTCGCGTCCTTTTTCTTCTTCCCGCCGCCGCTGCCTCTTGGAGACACGGATTCTGACACAATTTCCAGCCCGGTACTCTCGTCGAGGTCGATCACGCGGCCGCGGTTCATGCCGGAGCTCTTCAGCTGGTCTTCCTTTTTTCTGCGCGCGCCTGGCTGAAGTTTGTATGTCCATGGGCTGGCGAGCTTTTGGATGATCTTGTCTGTCCGGTCAATTGTCGCATTTGTCTCGACCAAATCATCCTGAATACGCTCGAGCTGCTCCGACTGCTGATTCAAAGCCGTTGCGGTGGCGGTACCGACTTCGCGCGTCTCGTGCACAAGCGCCCTTGTCCGCTTAGTGGACAAGGCCGAGTCCTCCGCCAGGCGCAAGGCCTCGGCATCCATAGCGTCTAGCTCCTGCACATACTCCTGCCGCGACTTGTCTCCGTACGACGCATACTGTGTGTGCTTACTGGAGCCCGTTGTCTCGACGATGTCCAGTTCCACGACCGCCGCTGCCGCAGCCGCTCTCGCCTTCCTCCTTCCCCCTCCAAACAACGACCCGCGCGCAGTGCTCTGCTTCTTCGCGCGCGAGTCCTCCACCACTTCGAACTCCTCTTCCATCCTGCCGTATCAATCCTCTCCCTCTGTCCCTCTGTCCCTCTGTCCCTCTGTCCCTCTCTCCCTCTCTGTCTCCTGTCTCTTTCTCTCTTTCTCTCGCCCTTTAAACCACTTTCTCCACCAAAAACCATGTCTCAATATCTCACGCACACAAAATCACAATTCGGACCTGTTTTAATAGAAACCGAGTCTGACTGACACTTTCGGATCACTGTACTTCATCACTGTACTGTTGTGTACAGGTCAGATGGGTACAGCGTGGAAACCGAACCGATTTGGGGTTGCCACATGAACCGAACCGTTTTAGCCGGTGTGGAGTTACGAGACTTGGTGGTGGCGACGGTGCGGGGGCAGGTGGGGGAAAACGAAAGCGGAAGCGTGCGAGAAACAGGGAGCGCGCGGGCTGTGGCAGTAGGTAGGCAAGGTCTGTTGGCGTTGTGGAATGGGTAAGAAGAAGTCAGGCGGCGGCGCTGCGTCGTTGGGACGGTCGCTGGTGAGTAACAGGGCGAAGGAGACGTCTGGACGGCAGGAGCGCCGCGCAAGGTCGTCGTTGCACCACACGACGCTCGATGAGTCCGCCGGCGCCGCGACGTTTACGTCCGTGCTGGACGTCAATGACCTGACGGAATTCATGCTCAGTGCAGAGCTCGGGCAGCGCGACTTTGTGCCGGAGCGCCGCGCCGCGGCGCGAGGCGCAGGGAACATGGTGGTTGTGGCTGGCGATACCGCCGCGGCCGCGCTCGGCTCCACAATGACCGCTGGCGTGACTACGAAAGGAGAAATGCTCTCGCGCGCGGGCGCGCTGGAAAGAGAACAGGCTGAGAGACTGCGCACGCGTGAGAGCGTTCTGAGAATTCCGCGACGCCCCCAGTGGGATGACACAACCACGCCAGAACAGCTCGAACTCATGGAACGGAACGCTTTTCTTGAATGGAGGCGCGCGCTCGCTCAGGTGGAGGACGAACTCGGACTCGCGAGCCACTTCAGTCGGCGCGCTTTCACGCCGTTCGAAAAGAATCTAGAAATCTGGCGCCAGCTGTGGCGCGTCGTCGAGCGCAGTGATGTAGTTTGCCAGATTGTCGATGCCAGGAATCCGCTCTTGTACTTTTGCGAGGATCTTGCCACATACGTGTCTGAATTTATGCATCCCGCCAAGAAATATGTACTGCTTTTGAACAAGGCAGACTACCTATCGCCCGACATGCTCGGCGCATGGGCCGATTACTTGCGCGAGCGAAACATTGAATTCTATTTCTTTTCGGCTGTTCGGGCCGCAGAGGCATCGGAAAAAGATAGTGAAGCATCTGATCGCAAATTGAGCGACAGTGCATCCCAGAGTAGTTCTGACGCCAGCGACGATGATGGCGAAGGTTCCGATGCGTCTTTGGCGGAATTGCAGTCGGACTCAAACAACAGCAGCCACGCTGACGCGCAGCGGAATGGCCAAAATTCATCGCAGCATCCAGCGGAAACTCCTGTCGTCGACGACAATGCTGCGTCTGGCCAAGGAGAGAAAATAATTGGCTCAGCCTCGAACGACTCTGAATCTGCGGGCCTGGTGCTGAGCCTAGACGAACTGTTGGACTTGTTTCATCAGTGGACGCCAAGTCACAAGTCGGAAGCATACGCAGAGCTGCACCGTCGGTCACGCAACGACGACGAACTTTCAGAGAATGATGAGACGGCATTGCCGGGCAAGTCACGGAATCCAATGGAGTCTCGGTGTGTTGTTGGTATGGTGGGCTACCCGAACGTCGGAAAAAGCTCAACAATCAATGCCATCATGGGATCAAAGCGCGTGGCTGTTTCGGCGACACCGGGCAAGACGAAGCACTTTCAGAGTTTTGTACTCGATGACCACGTTGTGCTCTGTGACTGTCCTGGACTCGTATTTCCCAACTTTTCCACCAGTCGCGCGGACTTGGTATGCAACGGTGTGCTTCCCATAGACCAGATGCGCGACCCGGTAAGTCCGGTTGAGCTGATCGTGACACGAATCCCCACTGAAACCTTTGAGGAGGTGTACGGGATTCGTGTGCCGAAAGGAACAGCGCTCGACCCTCATACATTGAACGCGGGCTTGGACGATCAGGAGTCCCTTGCGCGCCGAGTGCTGGCGGCGCATGCAAGGGCGCGGGGTTTCATGTCCGACCACGGAAAGCCCGATGTGCACCGCTCTGCTAGAATAATCCTGAAAGATTATGCCAAGGGAAAGCTTGTGTACTGCCATGCCCCACCTGGCAGCGCGCAGGCAGGCGCCTACAGTGTTGCCGGACCGAACGTGAGAAACCGGGGGCAGACTCAGAAGAAGATTCCTGCCGTTCCAGCCCCACATTCGGACTCTCCATCATCATCTGCGGCCAGATTGGACGGACCCATCAGCGCAGATCCCGAAATGCGGAAAGAGGAGCACGGATTAACACCGCACGAATCCAGAGCGCCGCGACAGAAAATGAATCACAAAGCCAAAAAGTCCTTTTCGAACGGTGTCACGATTCGCGGCCCGCACATGGCACAGGGCGCGCACACGGGAACTCGTATCGACCGTGCGTACGCCGGTCAGACCGGACTGTAGAGACTCATGATGACATCATAGATGTGGGATGTGGTAGCAAGTAAAAAGTTCTCGGCAGCGTATTTTCTTCTCATCCTCGTGAATGGGAACTGGGACTGACCATGACGAGGGCAGAGGACGGGGGAGCGAGGATTTAGAGTTTTGTGCAAGTGAACACCGAAACGCGTGGAGAAAGCGCCGTGTGTCGACTCGTCTGTCGCGCTAGCTGCGCCCCATGGCAAACGATGGAGAGGGAAAAGGTCCGGACGTTTCAGCGGATGCGGATGTAGAAATCGGAACCAACGCCGAGCTCGAGCGCGACGAGAAGGCGGCGCCGGGCCTAGAGGAAAAAGACCGATTCCAGGTGGAGCTGGAATTGGTTCAGTGCCTTGCTTCGCCGGCCTATTTACACTTTTTAGCACAACACATGTATCTTGATGACCCGGACTTTGTTCGGTATTTGGAATACTTAACCTACTGGAAAAGGCCCGACTACTGCAAATACATCCAGTTCCCGCACGCGCTGCATTTCTTAGAGCTACTGCAGGACGCTTCGTTCCGCGCGGCGCTGAAGCGACCGGACTATACATTGTACCTGCATCAGCAGCAGGGCTACTTCTGGCAATACCGCGTATCCAGTACGCTGTGAGCGCAACCTCATTCAAGAGACAAAATGACATGGAACAGCGGCTCGTGCTCCGCCAGTTATGAGAGACGCGTGAAGAAGTAGCGGTCGTATTCGCTCAGGAGCTCTTTGAGGTCGTTGAGAATGCAGGTTTCGCGCTTCTCCAAAGTAAACATGTGGGAGCCCTTGACCCCCAATGCTGCGTCCACGGACGCCAAAATGCGGTCGTGATATGCTTCGTGCGCGCGTGACACTCGCAGATGTAGTATTAAGGAGTGATGTCCGACCTCATACACCGACACGATGGCGTCAAGCCCCCGAACGTGAATGAATCCGCTGGAGCCCCAATCAAGTCCCATTTCCTGCGCCACCTGGCGCGCCGCCTGGCGCACGAGCAGCACGTTCCTCGCGGCCAGCTTCAACGGTATGCGGTTGGCCTCTACGTCCTTCTTTTCATGCGCTAGAAATTCGCCAGTGTCCAACAGCACGCTCACCGTACAACTCCGCAGCGCCGTGGCGGGCCCCATGTGTTCTTTACCGGTACCATCTCCAGCACGCTTATTGCTGGCATCGCGTTGTAGACCAGGCTTTGGCTGGTTGACGCTCTCGCGCGAACCGGGAGCCGCATGTTCACCACTGGAGATCCCGAAAGAAGGAACCACTTCAAAGTTTTCGTACGTGGTGCGGACAAGCTCCTTCACCTCGTCAAGTTTTGCTCGCACGTGGTACCGCAGGCGATATCGCTTGAACACGCGGTACAAAATATTCCCCATCTGCGCTCTGCGCTCCTTCTTGAGCACTCGACTTCGTGTGCGCGCATGTGCCCAGACTCGCTTTCAAGCGTTTGGCGCGTTCGCCGTGACGTCTTCAGCAGGTGCGCAGGCAGGAGACGCGCAGCGTATTCGGCGGTGTGTGTCGCCTCTGTCTAGGATGGGCAAGCGGCAGAGCGTGCAAGATGCGGCGAGTGCCGTGGTTAGTGTGGTGTACCCAATCATGGGTTGCATTGCGTTGAGCGCGATTCTGGCAGGTGCGCCTGACTACTCATTCACGTGTGTCCACGACGAGCAAGACGAGCGCGCGGCGCTGCGGCATTATCGCCCTTGGAAGCTCGACGGCCTGCTGACAAAGCAGCCGGAAAGTGCCGAGCAGCGCGCGGAGCGGTATCGTCTTGCCCACGAGCAACTGCAGAGGCAGGTGGCCGTGGTGTTTGTAGGGAGCTTTCTCGTGTTTATCGTGTTCTTTACATTCTGTGTGGCGATGGCGTACAAGATGCGCTTTGGCCGCGCTATTAAAGCATGGATGGGCGGCAGCATATTGCTTGTTCTCGGGTACAACGGCGGTTCGTACTTGCGCGTGCTTTTGGTCAGCCGCTGCGTGCCAGTCGACTGGATCACATTCGTGCTGCTTGTGTGGAACTTGACATTGACTGGCTGGCTCGCCATTTTCTGGAAAGCACCCAGGTGGTTCAATCAGCTCTACCTCGTACTTGTAGCAGCGCTTATGAGCACGATCTTTCGCGCAGTCGGCACGCTTGCAACGTGGCTCCTTCTTTGCGGACTCGTGGTATGGGATCTCTTCGCTGTTCTGTCGCCGTACGGACCGCTCAAGTGGCTGGTCGACATTGCGGCAGAACGTAACGAGAGTCTTCCGGCGCTCGTGTACGATACAGACCCGAGTGATGCGGGTCGCGAAACGATCAGGTCGGGGTCCAATCGAGTGCAAGACATTAGAGACGCGAGGCCTACGTCTACCAGTACGAGGCGCCGCACAAGCATCCGATCCCATGCCGATGACGGATACCAGACCTTACCGATGACAGACACAGATGATGAATGCAGTGAAGTATCGACTGATCCTGGCGACTCAGATGAAGAGGACACAAAACCCCCTACCTCATCATCTTTGCCTGCTTCATCACAAATACCATCATCATCATCGTCAAGTCTCGTTGCGGTGGTTTCTGGTCAGATAGAAGGCAGAGCCGACCTTCAAGTGAAGCACCATTTAAAATTGGGTCTGGGTGATTTCGTATTTTATTCTGTGTTGACGGGGACCAGCCTGCGCAGCGGTGGCCAGCTTGAATTTTGGGTGACTGCTGTAGCCATTGTTTTTGGCCTGTTGTGCACTCTATTTTTGCTGCTTGTCTTCCAGAAGCCTCTTCCTGCGCTTCCGATTTCTCTCACGTTTGGAATGATATTTTATATCATGGCAGCACTATCATTGCGCCCTTTTGTTCTTCATTTGTTTGAAACTGGTCTATTTACTTGACGACACAGGCTCGCACCTTTGCATGATAAAGCTCTGCGCTTCAGAAATTATATCACCCTTTCACCGTGCATCTACTCACCTGCCGATTGGTACGAGATAAAGCCGTTCGCAGAAGACGCTGCAGACCATCTCAGGTCATCCATGGTGTTCGGCTTGGTCGTATAACTGGCGTCCCGTATTTACCGCAAAGGCGGCGTCTTCTCTGTACTGGACGGCTCGGCCATCTGCTGAAAGGCTGCTGCTGTTGCTGCTGAACGTGCAACATGTCGCTGCCCTGGCGTTTAAAGTTCCTTGACATTGACTGAACCCCACTGAACACCTATCACAGCTGTACTCCGCCCGGCCGACGTTTGAGCAGCTCGATCGGGGTGGAGCGAAGAGATCGGGGCGCAGCACGTGTGTGCGAAGTTGTGAGTGTTCTCAGCATGGCGTTTGTATTTGCGTGGGCCTCGTCTGCCGCGGCGACTGCCCGCCATGGAAGCGGTAAGTCGGCTCGACGCGTGTGCAAGACTGCGCGAACGGTGGTCGACATGACCGCGGCAGAGACAATGGGTGGCTCGTCGTCGCTTGCCGTCACGCCTGTCACGACAACGGTGAGAAATGCGCCCAAGTTTCGCAGGCTTGTTATCTTTGAGGAGACATATGGATGTGCAATGAACATCGCAGATACTCAAGTCGTTCGCGCATTGATTGCGAAAGAGTTGAAAACCGAGGTGGAATATACCACCGATGAGAACCAGGCAAATGTATTCCTTCTTAACACGTGTGCCATTCGAGAAAATGCAGAACAGCGCGTGATGCAGAGACTAAAGTATCTGCGCACTATAGGCAGCAGGAGACCCAAGGAAGATCGTCCCGTGGTGGCGGTGCTGGGATGCATGGCAGAACACCTCAAGCATTCGCTGCTCGACGATAAGCTGTGCCAAATTGTGATGGGTCCAGACGCGTACCGTGAGCTGCCGTCCGCATTGCGTGCTGTGACCGCAAGTGACGGTAGCGATATGACCGCATATAATGTTCAGCTGTCTGCTGAGGATACCTACGCAGAGATTTCTCCCGTGCGAGACGTGCAAGGCGAGGATGGCAATGTGTCGGCGTTTCTGACCGTGATGCGTGGGTGTGCAAACGCCTGCTCCTTCTGCGTGGTCCCGCGCACACGTGGCGCTGAGCGATCGAGGGACTTAAAATCTGTGGTGAGGGAGATTCGAGAACTCAGCGAGCAGGGTTTCAAGGAGGTGGTGCTCCTAGGCCAGAATGTGAACAGTTACAATGACGTCTCGCAGCTGCAGCTGGGCTCCGCTTCCGCACGACCAGTGACGGTGCAGATTGCGGGCAAGGTACAGTACGCCGCTGGTTTCGAGACGCGATACCCTCGGCGCGACCGAGGCCTTGTGTTTGCGGATCTGCTCAGCGAAGTAAGTGCCGTGGATCCAGAGATGCGCATTCGATTTACGAGTCCGCATCCAAAGGACTATCCTGACGAAATGATCGACATCATGTCGAAGCGCGCCAACATTTGTAAGCAGGTGCACGTACCCGCGCAGAGCGGGTCTACGCCGGTCCTCGCGCGCATGAATCGGGGTTACAGTCGAGAAGCTTACTTAGAGCTCGTGGATACTCTGCGCTCACGTTTGCCTGGCGTTGCGCTTTCGACAGACATTATAGCCGGCTTTTGTGGCGAGACGCTGGACGAACACGCCGAGACTGTTTCGCTCATGCAAGAGGTGGGCTTTGAGAATGCTTTCATGTACGCGTACAGCGTGCGCAGCGGAACTCCAGCGGCGGTGCACCTGGTCGATACAGTGAGTGAGGAAGAAAAAGGTCGTCGTTTGGCGGAGATTATTTCTGTTTTCCACAAAAGGGCGGAAGAAAAGAACCAAGCAGAAATAGGAAGATCGCATCTTGTCCTCGTGGAGGGACAGGCGCGAGCGAAGAAACTGCCTGGGTTTCTGACGGGTCGCACAGATACAAACAAAAGAGTATTTTTCAAGGACGTGCCTATTCAGGCTGGCGAATTTGGACAGACGCTCAAGCGGGCTGTGGCGGGTGACTACGTCGAAGTCGTGGTCGAATCGGCAACAAGTTTGACCATGAGATCTCGAGCAATCCGCCAAAGCTCCATCCAAGCATATGCGCGCGCGCATAGTTTGTGAATATTTTCGCTAAGATCTGCTGGAGACGCTCGATAGGGATTCCTGAGGATATGTTGGAGCCTGCTTCAGCGGTTACTCTGAAAGTCGCATTGCTTTGTTCCAATCATACATTCTCGTGTGTTTTTCCTTTAGTTATATACACATGGGCAGGATCCGAATGGGAAGCTCAAATGGGATCGTACCTGTAGACGACTGTCGTTCCGTCTTCGATCGTTCCGTCATTGCTTTGACTGGCGTCGATATCATCCTGCTCTTCTTGAGAGTCTTCCCTGCTTCGTCCTGGGGTCAGAAGAGAAGCATGAGAACCGCGACTGTCCGCATCCATGTTATCGTCCAGGGAAAGAACATCGAATGGTGTCGGGGGTGGGTTTTCGGGTCGCACGTTGCGACGGTCTCTTTCAGACCCGTTACGACCTCCATACAAGCCAAGAATCAGCAGCCCTGCAAGCAGTAAAGCCACGGCTGCCGCGCCAACTACAATGCCAATAATCGCACCAACCCCGAGCTCACCCTCACCGCCTCCCGTTTGTGACCCTGGGCTATTCCCGGCGCCAGCATTCTCTCCTGCTCCAGCACCATCCACCAGTATGCCTCCAATTTCGGCGTCGTCGATTGTCTCGTTGTCAAACACGCCTGCGATGGCATACGCGTGCAGAGTAAAGTCGGCGCCCTTTGTGGACGCAAAGTAGATGGTGCCATTCAGCACAATGGGATGACTCATGCGCACGTCGTGATCCTCAGTGACCACCGAGCTTAGCTTTTTGCTCACTGCATGACCCGTGGGAGTCACAGAAACCAGTACGGGGCTCTTCTCGCCGAGCCCATTCTGCTGCTCGGCATGGTGACCAAGAGCAACTATGTAGTTGCCTGAAGTGACCACCATTCCACCAGAAGCCTTGGCAAAGCCAGACTCGCAGCAGCCGCTCACCACTTGCACAAGCCCGCCATCATCTGCACGCAACGCAATGATGCTCAGCTTGTACGCTTCGTTCGCATATAGGGCACCAGAAAGCACCACCAAAGGGCGCGGAGGTGTCGTGGATTCATCGTACCACATCGACAGCCCGTGCGCCGGTGCCACAGTCATTGAACTCGTGTCGGCAGTCCACAACGTGTTTCCGTGCTTGTCAATTTTCTGGACGACAGAGTATACCGTGCCGCGCGGACTGAACGTCGCAAACGAAAAGTAGAAGCCGCCGTTCCCATCAAATGTTATGCCTGTGCCCACGTCGTGCTTTGTATGACCTGTGTACAACCCAACAACAAGCTCAAGCTGCGAATCGAATTTCGCCACAAAGCCGCGCCCTTGTGGATAGCTTGGATCCAGTGCCTTGAAATCTGCGAGCATCTCGTCGCCGCCCAAGTGGCCCGACACAAAGAAGGCATCATCGTCGGCATCATAGTGCACACGCGTAATGTAGTCGTCGCCGGAAGAGCCAAACGTGCGTACAGTCTGCACCTGGCCATTCTCATTGAACTTGACCATGAGGCAGTCCTTTGCGCCCGCGTTGGGGTTTGGCGAGCTGGCAAAGGTCCCGCGTGTCCATCCGAAAGCATAGACGTCGCCGGAACTGCTGACCACCACGTCACCGAAAAAGTCGTCACCAGTGCTCCCGAACTGGTGCACCCAGTGCGGCTCAAAGTTTGACTCGCTGACAAACATCAGGAACGCATCCTGGGACGTACCCACCGCTGCGTTCGAGAGTGAGTCGAGGTGCTGGATCGACATGGAGCCCGCTACGTACACACCGGTCTTCTGTTTGTTGAGTGCTAAGCTCGTTGCTCGATGACTTTGAACCGATGTTTCAAATTGTCGTGACCTGAGCCCGTTTGAATCAGAGAACTGACGCACCGTTAGCATGGGCTTGAGCGCAGCTGTACTGATTAAGCTATCTAGAACTGGTAATGCTTCGGCCTGCTTTTGCTTTGACGAGCGGTATGTTGTATTTATAGGCACTGCTTGTGCAATCCATACCATAGACATCACCAGGAGCACCAAAGTGGTCATCTGTGACGCTCTGCCCGCTCGTGTCCCTTGTCGTAACGAGCTCATATTGTCCAATGGTCAAACAAAGACTGCGTCCAAAACGAAAGCGTTGCTCCGGGTCTCTGCGCGTAGGCACTTTTCACACCGCGAGCCTCACAACAACAAGACGTTGTCCAGAACGCTTTCTTCGATGTCGAAATAAGCCCTCCGGGCACCCGTCTGCCGCTGGAAATCCGTCTTCACGCTTCTCACACCTCCCTGCCAGCCTCACGCCCGCACAGAATCTAACCGCACGCACGCACGTCTACCTCTTTGCGCCGACCTTGATGCGCAGGGCTGCCTCCCAAGACATCTAATGCCCAGCATGCTGAAGTATATAAGATCGCCCGCAGCTCGCCGTGTGGCTGCTTGCGACCTGTCCAGCTTGGCTGCCCATTGAGTAATGACCCACATGCCAACCCACGCGTATGCCCATCCGCAGCTCGCACACCAAATGTCTGCCGATGTTGCCATTTGTCGTTCAATTGCCGTTTCTCGCGTCAATGCGGCATACTTCTTCGTACGAAAAACGCGCGCGCGCATAGCAAGAAACGCGAATTGATTCAGCTGTACTTTTCGATACGAATGTGGCGTGCCATTTTCAGGTTGGTGGTGTGACATGTTGAAGGGTGGACATGGTTGGTTGGGTGGGTGCTCGGCCATTTTAGAGCGGTACAAAGGGGAAGCTGGCGTACGTTCGCTTCGTTTCGGTGCTGGCATCATCGACAAGGTTTGAGCACAGCTCCGTGAGCGACGTGAGTGACGAGCCGTCGTCTTCCGCACGCGTTGCGAGCTCAAACGTCTTGTTTGTCAGGCTGCCGCAGCCAAGTGCATCCACCAGAACTCGTGCAAGGTCGTCCCGAGAGACTTTACCAGTCATGGTGTCGCCTTGGCTTACTTTCAGTCCGCCATACCCGCGCGGCGCTTCCTCGGTAAGTGCACACGGACGGACGATGAGGTACGGCACGCCGGACGCTCGGATCGCGTCTTCTCCGGCCAGTTTCCACTCCATCATGCGTCCCAGCATCTTGTTCATTCGAACAGCAGGCGGCTGGGACTCTAAATCTGGAAACTCGCTTGCGCGCAGCACGCGCGTCACACCGGCACTTCCCACGTGAATGAGCAGTGGCGTCTGGGCTTTTGAGGAACGTCCTCTGCTGTCTGCAGCGGTCACGGCGTCGACTGCGGCGATTTGAAGCTCAAAGGCCCCAGGACGGAAACTTGGATTCAACGCGCCGTCGTACTCAAACTTGGAGAGCATGAATTGCACGGCAAACACAGACGCCGGGTCAAATCGCGTTCCATCGCGCATCGTCTTGGCACGGAAGACGGGTAGCAGCTGCCCGAATGGAACTTCGATATCCTGCCACTCCCCCCGCTTCGTATCGAATGAGTAGCAAAACGAAGGGCCGTCCCACTTGGAGTCACACCGAACAATGAACTTGTATCGCTGCCCATCACCTTTCACGCGAAGCGTGAAGCTCTTGGCAGCAGAGAGGTTCGCCGCCCTGGCAAACGGCGCTGTGCGCACGCTCGCGAATCCACCATTGTTGCTGGTCGAAACCATTCCGGAGAACACCGCCACACCGGGCTCGCCCGGCGCAATGCTGCTCGAACTCACTCCACCCATCACGATGTCATCCACGACACCCCACGTGCGATTGATCTTGGCGGGGTCCTTAAACGACAGGAGCGCGGAGCCGGATGCACCGCTCTCGCTTCCGGACAACGATGCTGCAGCCACCTTAGAGGCCAGATTCTTCACGCCTACATATTCAACATTTTCAGGCGTATCTTCAAGAATTTCAGGAGGGTAGAACTTAAGACCCTGATAATACTTTGCTCGGTCAGGAGTGTCGTCCACGGGGCCGACTTTGACGCCCGTGCAAGAGATGATTGCAGAGACCCCGTCAAAGAAATCGGGATGGATATTGTACAGATCTCCGACGCAAAACGTCACGTGATTTGTATTTTCCGAACCGTCCTGGAGCTGGACACCCGACTTGGACAGAACATCCTTCGCCCTCTGCTCGTTCCGCACAAGCGCCTTGACAGCATATCCGCGTTCCTGCAGAAGCTTGACCACGCGGCGCCCAGTCCCTCCGGTCGCACCGGTCACAAGTACGGCACCAACAGACTTCGAGCCTGTATCGGCACGTACTTTCCGGCTCACGGTCGACACGGTCGACACGTCTTCGCGCAAACCGATCGCCTTGCCCACTGGCGTGAAGAACAAGAGGTCTCGGACAAACCTTCGCAGCGGCCACGCCTCTCTTCCCATGCGCAGGATGCTCGGCGACCTCGACCTCGACCTCGACCTGGAATGAGACCCAGGCAGGGAATATTCCCACTGATTCTGAGCTAGCGAACCAGGGGCCTGCGCTTTCCTCGCGACAACGCCGTGACGTCCTGTTACCGCTGCCGCGACCTTTCCGTCTGGTGCGTTCGGTCGGCTACACAATCCTGATGGTCCCAGCTGCGCAAATGCAAGCACGCCAGCACCTCCCATTTTCTCTGTGTCTGTGTACGTTCCTTCCGACTCTTCGCGCTTCCGTCCTCAGCATGCCACTCATTCGCAAGGCCTTTCCATTCGACGTGCCATCTCATTGCGTGGTCGAGATCAAACGCTGGAAAAAGCGCACGCGACGTGTGGAATTGAGAGGTGGAAACCATAGTGCCGGGTCTTTCCGTGAGGGATGAGGGAGTCGCCGCAAGACCATGGACTGATCATGGAGCGTGTTGCGCTGCAGCGCGACCTAAGCACACAGCCGTTTTGGGTCTTTGGGTATGGCTCCATTGTGTGGAAAGTCGGGTTTGAGTACGAGGAAGCGCGCGTGTGTTACGCAAAGGACTGGCGGCGCCGCTTTTTTCAAGGATCCACGGATCACCGGGGCACAGTGGAGTGCCCGGGGCGTACGGTCACGCTTGAGCACGCGCCGGGTGAGAAGGTCTGGGGCGTGGCGTATCGCGTGCATGCTCGGCACGAAGCGAGCGTGCTG
This sequence comes from Porphyridium purpureum, assembly GCA_008690995.1. Lineage (NCBI taxonomy): Eukaryota > Rhodophyta > Bangiophyceae > Porphyridiales > Porphyridiaceae > Porphyridium > Porphyridium purpureum. Next base: position 740,731 of record VRMN01000002.1, on the reverse strand, counting down.
GAGCTGCTCGAAGTCAGAGAGAAACAGTACAATCTGCGCATCGAGCTGGATTTATTTGACGACTCGACAGATGGAGACTCGGGGCAGTGCCCAATCATCCGCAATGCACTGACGTACATAGCGACCGAGTGCGCGACGAATCGCAATTGGCTGGGCCCTGCTGACGCGCAAGAAATAGCGGAGCGTATTGCTATTGCGCATGGCCCAAGCGGGCCGAATTTTGAGTACTTGTTCCAGCTCGTGCAGGCGATGCGATCATACAACATCCACGACGCGTACCTGGAAGACCTCGAGGCGCGCGTGAAGAAGCTGCTGCTTGTGGAGTCGCAGCAGCCGCAAGTGTAAGCACGAGGTACAGTAATTGGTAAATTTTGTGAAACGCTCGAGAACGTGAGAGCTCGCGGAGTCTGCGCGCGCGCAACGCACATGCGAGCGGCGAAGCGTGTGCGTTGATGTGAAGGAGAAACGCGATTGGATATGGCGATGGGGCATGGCGCCTTCGCGTTCTCACTTCCCTTGTTCACTGGCCGTTCGCTCAAGGCCGTCATGAAGTCTTGGGGATTCTCGGAACGGAAGAGGCGAGCGGCTGTGAGGTTTGGGTCCGGGCGGGATTTGAAAGACGATGAACCGTACGAAAGAAAAGGGCACACAGCCTCGACGCCGCTGGTGAGGAACGTGGATCTTCCAACGGTGGACGCTGTATTGAAGACAAAGCGAAGGTTGATGGTGCTCATGTCGGATACGGGCGGAGGGCATCGCGCCTCGGCTATCGCGCTTTCCGACGCTCTGCATGCGCTCTATCCGGCAGACGAACTGGAAATTATCATCGTGGACTTTTTTGTCAGCGTGGCAGGCCCGCCTCTGGACACCATGCCCGAGCTATACGCATACCTTGCCAAGCACCCAAATCTTTGGCGCTTGATCTGGCTGGCCGGCCAATTCCCGCCTACCAGGTGGATCTTTTCCATGTATGTGTACTGGCTGTCTTCTGCCTTTTTTGAACATGCACTCGACTCATTTCGGCCGCATCTGATTGTGTCCGTGCACCCGCTGTGTCAGAGCGCGCCACTAGAAGTGCTCAAGCGCCGCGGCTTAATGGGAGTGATTCCCTTTCTGACCGTGGTCACCGACTTGGGCTCTGCGGCGAATTCGTGGTTTCACAAGAACGTGGACCTGTGCATTGTGCCCAGTGAACGAGTACGGCGAATCGGACTTGCTCAGGGTGTGCATCCGGACAAGCTCTTCTTGGTTGGTCTACCGGTGCGGAAGGCCTTCTGGAAAAGGGCAGCCCCCAAATGGTTTACGCGGCTGTCGCTGGGACTCCCGGTGTTCAAAAAGACGCGCGTGATACTCATGGTCGGCGGGGGTGACGGCGTCGGGAACATGGAAAGCCTGGCGACCGCCGTGACACAGGAGATCGCGAACCACGCCGACCGCCTGCCAGGAGTGCGCCTGGTCGTCATATGTGGGAAGAATGCCAAGCTCGAAGAATCGATGCGTTGCAGAACATGGTCCATTCCTGTCGAAATTCACGGCTTTGTGACTAACATGGCTGATTACATGTGCGCTGCCGATGTCATTGTTACGAAAGCTGGTCCGGGGACAATTGCGGAAAGCTGGATTCGCGGGCTTCCGGTCATGCTGAGCAGCTTTCTTCCTGGCCAGGAAGCCGGCAACGTCGAGCTTGTGGTAAAGTCCGGCTCGGGGGCCTGCTGTGAGCAACCCAAGAAGCTCGCACGTGTCTTAAGAGGATGGATTGGTGACGATCAAGCGCTAAAGGCCATGTCCCGCGCCTCGCGTGCGCAAGGTACGCGCGACGCCACATTAATTATTGCCAGAATCCTGGGCCAGTACGCATTTCACCGGCGATCGAGCCTAGTTCTGGACCGGCAAAATGCAAACCCATTCGTTCAACCAGTTCTAGCCTGAAAACGTGACCCATTATTAACAAAAAACACTACACAAACGAATCTGAAACCGTCCTTCCTCGCCCGCTTTGCCAAGAGATAGAGGCAGATGATGAGAAAGGCTCCTCCCCGAAAAGGAAACAAAACATAAAATGAGAGGCACACTCGCGCGCAAGAAAAAAACGCTGCGCAGTTGACAAATTCCTGAACGCGAGCAAAAACAGGTGTGTCGTTACCAGCTGTCTCATACCTCGTCGCTCCCTTGTCCCGCCGAAAGCGATGCTTTGGCGCGAGCGTCTGCTTGAACAGCGGCCATTTTTGCACCCTTCAACGAGCTGCCGTCAAGTTTGCTTTCACCCTCGTTACCGATAGTGCTCGATCCTGCTGTGGCGGCCGTCGCGCCCGAGCCTCGCGCGGTGCTTGTGCCCAGAGAAATTTCTTGCAATTCAAAGTACTTGAGGCAAATGAATTCGGCGGAGACCGCCAGCACAGCGGCTGTCAACGTGGTAACGAACCACCAGGACCAACTCTTCGGGAATCCGCCGTACGCCGTGCACGCAAGCAAGTGTACGACGTAATTGGTCACGATAAAATCAAGGCACTTCTTTGCGCGGCGCACAAACAGCACGAGCGCAACCATGTAGGGTCCCAGCGCGGTGATCACGTGCACACTGGTGGTGGTCCACCCGGGAACGGTCTCAAAGTTGATCTTGGAGTACAAGAACATTTGATCGAATACGGAGTCTTCCAGCGCGGTTGCTTGGTCCGTGATAAACAAGCTGAACGAGAGACTCAGGTAGAAGAATAATTGGAGGCACACAATCATCAAAATGATGAGCAGCGGGCTGAACTGCTCTCGCCCGTAGAACGTGCCGCCACCTCCCGTGAATGGAATCCGCCGCATGATAAACCGTCTCCTTACCAGACACTTTAACCACACATACACAGACGCACGCACACGCACGCGTACACACACCGCAAAGGCACTACCGAGCCCAACCGAAACTTGCCCCCGCGCTACCCACGTTGTCCCTGTGCCAGCTCGAGCATCTGAAACCGCGCTTCGCGTGTCCCACGTTTCAACGACACGAACCGAGTTCGCGTCTTTCCCAAAGTCACACCCAACAAATTATTTCTTGTTTGGGAGGAGCCAAAGCACGCGACGAGGACAAAAATTGCGTGAGGAAGAGAATGGTTCGTGGTGTACGCATTGTTAACATGGGCGTCGCGTGGGACATGTAAAGCGCTCTGGGCTCAGGAGCTGAATGAGCATGGATGCATCGAGCTTGCTCGTCTTGGTTGGGCTCATGCTTGACCCAAGGGGGTTTTGTGACATATGGTATGGCAGCGCAGCAGGATAAAAACCACAGAGGAGTAGATACGGCGCTACAGGTCGGCCGTCGACTTGTCGGACTGGTCTTCTTTCAGGATGCGAAGAAGCGATTCAAAAAAGGCGGACCATGGAACCATCATTGAATGCGGGTGCTCACTTGCGGCATGAGCAAGAAGCGGTACTTTGCGCAATCGCCGCCCGCTCATCCCATCGCACAGCTCGCTTAGTGCCCATAGCTGCTTTGTTGGGTCAGGACTGGTGTCAGTAGGAGTCGCATCGAATGCGTCTGGAGTGCACGCCAGAATCTGCGTGCGCGCAAGCTCCAGAACGCAGCTCCGAAGAATCATGTACCGCGTGCGCCTCGTGGGGGGCCCAATGTACTGCTTGAGGTCGGCACGATCGAGAAATGCATCGTCCAGCGCGCCGGTCAGGTTCGACGTGCACAAAACCAGAACATTTGGATACGCTTTGAGATTGTCAAGCTGCGTCAGCATGGCGTTCACCACACGAAGCGCGTCGCTTGGCTCATTTCCACCGGCACGACGAATGCTCGTCAGCGATTCGACCTCGTCGATCAGCACAAAGACGAGGCAGTCTGGGTCATCTGCAACATCCAAAATATGACCGAACATTCTAGCCACAAGCTTGCCGCTTTCGGAGAACCACTTGGAAAACAGCGAGTGCGCGTTCACTTCGAGAAGGTAGCTTCTTGGATAATCCGCTCGCATGCGCACAGACAATTTCTGGGCCGCGGCTTTAACAAAGCTGGTCTTGCCTGTTCTGAAAGGAGAAAATGACGCGAGCATGTATATGCATGTTAGCCCGGCGTTCTCCCTTCAAGATAAAATGGTGCGAGAGAGAAGCGCACACTGATTCTGCCGCGTTTTTCGGGCCTTGGCAGTGTCGCTTACGTACCCTGGAGGTCCATACAGAAGAACCATGCGATTCCAATTGATCACCATGGGATCCACATCATGTTTAACGAAGAGCATGGCAGACGCAGTATACTCGATCAAACGTTGCTTGGCGTCGTGATCAAAAAACAGCTGCTCCCAGAGCCCTCGTGCGGCAGCGCTTGGAAGCGCACAGCCTTCGAACGCATGCTCCTCACCTTCTTCAGCATCGTCAACTGAGGATGCGAACATCACCCACACACATACACACCCCCCCAAGAAGAGTGAGCGCACCCGCGGTTAGTGTCCGGTGTCGTTGAATACGCCTTTCCAGAAGAGGGACTGCATTGCAAAACAGTGTTTCGATTAGACAACATACCGAAGCGCTCTGCCTTTTGCATGGAGAACAAGTAGATACGGAATAGGGCATTCCACCCATAGACGTTGGTAGCATGGCACGACGTTGCCCTCTCCAAATCCACGCGCTCGATGCAGCCCGCGAGCATGGCGTCGGATTGGAATGCTCGAAACTGTCCGTCTTGAATGATCGGGATCTGCGCCAACACGAGGCGCAGCTTGCTCTCTATGACTTCATGAGGCGCGGAGCACTTGTCTACCAAGCATACCTGCACACCGGCACGGACCCATCGCGCCATTGTCAGCCCCGTTCCGCGTGCATTGCGTGTGCGCTCGGAATCTCGCGCGTCATGTCACCACACCGCGCACACGATCAACCACGTACCTCGACATGCACGAGCGCCATCGCCAGCTACCGCGCTCGCCGTTCCTTCCACCACCACCTCCCCCACAGCCCCCCACACACATCCACAACACATGTCCCCCCCTGCCCTTGCACCTCTCACCCCACCGCTTGACCCACAACCCGCGACGCGCGTCCCGTCTGTTCTCTTGAGGTACGGTGCCCACTGTACCACTACCCACGGTACTGCCGCCGCTGTACCCACCGCGGAGGTGCACAGAGATGCGCATGCAATGGCAGACGCCGTGTTGTGGATGTGTGCGTGTGTGTGGGTGGACCGTACCGCGTGCACAGTACCCGGTGCGAATGTACCTCGTGAGCGAGCGCGCGCGTGTACGGTGTGTGCCGGCGCACGCACTGCCGCAGCCGCTCAGCGAGATGTGGGACGCACTGCGCGCGTGCTGCACGACGCGCCTCTTGGTGACCACGAACCTGAGAGAGTCCTGTTGAGCTCGTCTCAATTGGGGGGTTTGTTTCGTGATTTTGGTAGGGATTTCGGATTCTTCTGTGGGGGTGGGTGGGGGTGTGGCTGCCGCCAACTGGCACGTATATGAGAACGCCATCACGCCATTGGCAGAAGCGGAGATAAGGCAGGTGCAGAGTAGGTCTGAGAAGGAGGTGGGGGGGGGGGAGAGAGAGAAAGTGTGTGCGATCACTGGAGGATCTGGTGTGCGAGGTGGTAGAGTCGATTGTGAAGGCGCCAGGAAGTTGAAGTTGAACACGGAACTCTGATCTGCAAGATGGCGGCTGCGTTTGTGTCTGGAGTCGGCTTGGCGCGCGCGTCGGTGGGACGCGCCGCGGTATGCACCAAGAACGTGCAGGTCTCCATGATGGCCAAGTCCAAGAGCGTGCCGTTCATGGACGCCCCGCCGGCCCTGGACGGAAGCTTGGCTGGAGACGTCGGCTTTGACCCGCTCAACATCTCGGGCTTCCTCAACATCAAGTGGCTGCGCGAGTCGGAGCTGAAGCACGGCCGCATCTGCATGCTTGCCGCGCTCGGGATGATTGTCCAGGAGGTCTACAGGTTCCCGTTCTACCAGGGAGCCCCTGCCGTCGCCACCGAGGCGCACGACTACTTTGCCAAGTGGAACGGCCCGCTCGGCCAGGTACTCATCTTTGCGTCGTTCTTTGAGATTATGACCACCCCAGCAGTGATCCAGATGATCACCGGCGAGTCGGACCGCGCCCCGGGCTACTTTGCCTTTGACCCGCTTGGCCTGGGCAAGAACCCAGACGCCCGCAAGCGCTTCGAGGTCAGCGAGCTCAAGAACGGAAGATTGGCCATGATCGCCGTGGGAGGCATGGTCCACCAAATGTGGCTGACCAAGATGGGAATCATTGGACAGCTGCAGGCTGGAAAGTTCATGCCCTAGAGGTTCATACCAGTCTCTGACATCCGTGTCGATTGCTCCTCTTGTCTGTCTTTATAATAGGGAAAACAAAATAAACACGGAAAACGAAAATGGAAAAGAACACGCCGCTGCATGTTGTGCCACTTGGCCGGGTCCGGATAAAAGCCCGGCCTGAGAAATTCGGAGAACAGGCTGGCGTGGCCGTAGTGTATCATATCTCCAATGCGGCTCTCAAGTCAAGCACAAATAATGCACAAGCGGTTTCTTGCTCCGTTTCGATACTTGGCCACAAGCCTGCTTATGACCCGGCATCTTCCGGTTGCGGCGGCTGTATCGCATGCTTGACAAGTCTTTGCAACAGATGCGCATCAAATTGTTGCACAAGTTCAAAGGACAGCTTAAGGACTGCCTCTGCATTCATCCCTAAGCCTTGTTCTAGCTCCCGTGTAATCAGCGGAGCTCCCGGACCTTCCTTACTCGACAAGAGAAGCGCGCTCGAGTTCACGATTCGAGCGAGCGTGAAAATGACACCCCAATATGCCCCAAATGCCAATTGCACATCCCAGAGCTTCACGGTGTCACTCATCGGCGGCACGCACGCGTTCAGCGTGGATATTGTGGAAAACGCGTACAGCTCGGGCTTGAGCTGGTAGCCGACGAAATGATCGTACAACTGGCGGTCCGCGACGCGCAAGCACTCTTCAAATAGACGGAACGCGCTAAAGACGCCACGATAATTATTCACATACTCTGGCACGTGGCATTCCAGAAAGACGCTGAAGCTCTCAAACGCATCCGGCTCTGGCATCAGGTACAGAAAGGGCGCACACAGTATGCTCATACTTTGAACGTACGTACCCTTGGTATTTCCGCGCGCATGACAGTAGGCGTTCAGCACACGGCTGAGCATATCTGGGGAAACGCGACTTGTAAAGTCGACGTTCTTGATGAAGGTCCGAATGGTATCATTGCCTATTTTCTCAGCATCCGCCGAGGGCCCTTGCGCGACAAGATTCATATAATTATGCACCGGGATGACTCCTATGCCTAGAAAGGCCTTCCACACGATGCCGCGCAGGCTGCACATCCCAAACTTTTCGGTGCCCATTTCGTTGGCAGAGTGCGGCAGTCCGTGCGTGGCGACCAGTTTCCGCAACCTGTCAATTCTTTCTTCGGGAGAGAGAGAGAAGGGCTCTGCCGGGGTATTTCCATCGCGCTGCGCATCTGACAGGTCCCCAGAGACTCTGTCTGCGGGCAGAAGAATCTGAAGCAACTCGTCCTCGATCTCCATCCGCCGGAACACGCTTGCTCGCCGCGCGCGGCGACGACGCGAATCCGCACGGGCGCCAAGCCGAACCGCTGCGCGCGCCAGCTCACGGACGCTGAAGTCCGTAAGACGCGCCGCTGCCCGCAGAAGCGCACAGGGCGTCCAGTGTCTCGCTTCTGCCCTCCAATCTCCAGACCCGCGCGCCCATCGAGCGAACGTTGCTGCGTGTCGCAACCTGGGCTAGCATCGCCCTGCCCCGCGCTCCGCGTCTGGGGCAAATCAACACTGAACGCCCCCGAAAAATAGGGGTTGCGTGATCGTGTACAGTTAGTGGTACAGTTTTAGTTCCGTGTTGGCGATGCGTGCGAGCTAAAACTTTGAGAACTCGGCTTGCTGGGCAGTCGCCAGTGCTCGACACGTTTGACATTTCTCGGCACCAGCAATGCAAGTTTTCGCCTTGAGCGTGGCGGTGATTCGTCTCCGTCTCCTGCAATAGATTCACGCCGGCGTGAATTCCTCATCCCTCGCAAATGTGTTTCCATCGGGTCTGCTGCAGTGCGGCAATTTATGGACACATGATGCCAGCAGGGCGCCGTTTCCACTTTTTGGCTGAGCGCTCGATGGATCGCATGATAAACGCGCCACCATTCACAGACACCACGACGTGTGCTGAGTCGCCAGGCGCCGGATTATCGGTACCGGCAGGGTCGCGTTGCTCTAACCTATCAGCATGGCTGCTAGCGCCGACGCTGCCGTCGGTACTGCCGACAACCATGTCTGCTGGAATCGGTATTCTGACTTGGATGACCACGCTGACTTTGGGAACCACTCGCCAGATGTTCTCTTTCGACACCACCGCCCATGTGCGCGCCGTCTCGAGCGCCACGATTCCCTCAATTCCAACAAGTGCAGCATTTTTGCTCTTGGTCACGCGGATCACGGCACCGTGCATATCCATGCGACAAACACGATCGCCCAGCTGTTCCAAAAGGTGCCTAGTAACCTGGCTCTTCATCGGGGACGATCCCACGGAAGCCCTGACCTGGGACGCTGCGTACTCGTTCCAAAGCGGTTCTAGAGCCTGGAAAATGCTGTACTTGCGCTCCTCGGGAGGCACGGAATGTCTTTGCTTCGCCCGCAGGCGGGCAAGCGCGCGCTTCCCCGCCTTGGGCACGCGCAAAACATTCAAAGTCTGAGGCCCGCGGCGCCTCGCTTCCGTGGGCGCCGACTGCCTCTTCATGTCAAGGACAAGCACTTTATCCGCTAGCTTACTCTGGATGACGGACGCCGCTGACAACCGACCAGTCAACATGGACGCCACAAACTCGCTGAGATCCGCGACAGCAGTCTCCTGGCCAAATCCGCGCGGCTGCACATTCCGGGGCAACGGCGCGTACATGCTTGCGGCCGCAGTCTGCGGCTCCTGTCTGCTGCTCATGGTCTCTTCCGTCCAGGAACAGTATCAGCTTGGATACACTTTCTTGCACCGCGCCCGAGTTGCCATCAATCATATCCTCCTCTTGCCTCGACGACAAACACTTCTCTAAGAACGTGCGTGCAGAAGGGCAACCGATAAACCGGAAACGACGACTGATCAAGCAATAAGCGGCCCCCGTCGGCCACCGCAGCAGGCTAGTCCCCCCACGGAGACGATGACAAGGTCAGAGATCCGCAGACAAACAGCTTGGCAGGTTGCTGCTCCTTCTTTCTTGGTCAAGCGGCGCGGGCCAGACGTATCGACGCACACGATCAAACAGAATCCGTTTGCGAGCGGGAGACGAACACCCGGCGCTGCGTTGCATCCTTCGCATCGGGCTCGATCGCCACGCTGTAGAATGAATCAGTCGCACGGGATTGAGAATCCGGCCGACTACTCCATCCTCCTGACAAACGACGATGGGTATGAGGCGCCCGAGATGCGTCAGCTTGCCGCTCGACTTTTGCAACGAGGATACCAAGTGACGGTCGTGGCGCCCTTGGTGAACCAGTCGGCGTGTGCGCAGAAACTGACGATGAACACACCGCTTTCGCTGGTCCGGCAGCAAGACATATTGGCCGAGACTACTGAGAACGGAAAGAATGGGGCTCTTAACAGGGCAATGGTGTTCAGTCTCTCAGGCACACCTTCCGACTGCGTCGTCGCCGCGCTGGAGCCACGCTCGGGCGTGCTGCATCAGAATGGAATCTCAGCGAGCTTGGTGATCAGTGGAATCAATCAAGGCCCGAACTTGGGCTCTGATGTGATGTATTCAGGAACGTTTGCGGCCGCAAGGCAGGCGGGCGTGTACGGCTTTCCATCGCTCGCGTCGAGCATTGCGACGTACGATAAGATTCTGCCGGAGTGCATCGAGAAAGCCATCGACGCGACTGTTTTTGTCGCCGAGCGCTTGCTTCGAAATCTTCCTACTGCACTGCCGAACCGATTTCGAGACCTCACAGATCCCTTACAGCATCATGATCCAGAGTACGTGCCAGCTGATGAGAGCGAGGCTCTTCACTTGTTGCGCGACGCACTTGCACATGGTGACCTGCTCGTCAATTTGAATGTTGCCAAGGAATGGAAAGGCGCTTTTGCGACCTGTAGATTAGGGGCAGTGTTTTACCGCGATGTTCTGCGAGTCCCTGCAGCTGGCGCTGATAGTCGCGGGCAGGAAGGGAGCGTTCCAGTCGGTACAAAAGCTGAGATTGCCATCGGTGGTGGGATCATTATGCAAGTGCGGGATGTGCCCAATAGCGACATCGACGCCATTGAGGCGAATAAGGCCTCTATTTCGACACTGAATTGCTGGCCTGAAACACATCCTTTGCAAGTATCACCTCTTATTATGCAGTATGCGTTGCGTAGTACCGAGGAGGGACTGCCGACTTGGCTCTGCCCCGGAGACGCGAAAATTCTTGCCGGCACAAGGTCCCCCATGGATGAGTGAAATCGATGCAAAAATATATTTATGCTTAAATACGTTTTCCGTCACCCTATCGAGGCACACATCCAGAGCTCTTCCGGCGAACGGCGCTCGCAGCGTAGCAGCCATGTTGTGCTGCGGTAGTACTTGTGAGAAAGTCCATTGCTAAACACCCTATCCGCGCTTACTTCCAGCGACGCGCTATATGCGCTGCAAAAGGTAGAGCACCTGCACCTCCTTTGTTAGCGGAATGATGTACTCCTCGTAAATCTTGACGACTTTGGAAGGCTCCACTTTGTACGACACGACTTGATTCGCTTCAGCTTCATCACCGATGTCCTGGCCAATCATGGCGGCCTTACGCTCCACGCGCTTCAAGAGTTTTTCTTCGACACTCACATTCGTCAGCTTTTGCCAGATCGCCTCCTTGTCTCCCTGGGCAATCAGCTTTGAGTAACCCGCGGGATCTTGCTGAAATTTCGCCTCTGCCACAAACTTGCCGTAGTGGATACGCTTCGACAAAGCCTGAAGACAAGCCACGTCGCACACGGCACTGGAGCCGTAGTTCTGATCGTCGCCTTGCTCACAAATCTGCGGCAGGATGTTTTCAAGATAGACTTGGCGCACCTTTTCATTGATGTTGATTGCGTTCTCGACCAGCGTACGGGGATATTCTAGACTGACAAGCACCGGTTCAGGAAGCAGATCTCTCGGGTAAAAGGGAGTTTCGTCTGGACTTGTGTATCTTCGGACGCTGGCGTACACCTTTTCCAGCTCAAACAGCAAGAAATCCGAAAAGCACCCATCAAAGTTGGGCACCTTGAGCCCGTTCGGTTCGTAGATGACAGCGTTTTTCTTGAACTGAGCCCTCTCAATGACCGCAAAAATGATCGTCTCCTCCTGGCGAATGAGTGTCTCGCGAATATCATCCAGGGTCAACCGCTGGCCCTGTTGCGGTTCGGGAATCCCATACAGCTCGCGCGTGTTCTTGCGCACCAAGCCTTCATTCCGCGAGCAGCCTCTCCAACTTGTACGGGGCGAGACGCTCTTGAGCGAGCGCGTGCGCGCGATCGGCGACAAATCGACGCGATGCGGATGCGAGTCCGTCGGCGAGCGCGGCGGCGTGAAGGACGACATCGCACATACAACAGCGCGCTGCCGCGACAAACCCGCGCAGGACGGGATCCCCCTTCCCACCAGACCCACAAACCCAGGCGTGCTTTCCACTGACATGGATATCGACGCGTTCATGAGAATCACAGACACAATTTCACGAGAAGCGCCACCATCCACACGTCTCGACCCAACATCCCATCTCCTCCCCACACCACTGTCTCCCATCTCGCGCTACGTTTCGCGGTTTGCTCTCCTGCAGCGTCGCCAGGCTGTACAGTCTATGACTGTACCTCAATCGACATCGTTTCGCGGTCCGGTTTATCTGCGTACAGGCGTACAGGCGTACCGGCGTACCGGCGTACCGGCGTACCGGCGTACCGGCGTACCGGCGTACTGGCGTATCGGCTTAACAGTTTATCGGCTTCCGCGTGTGAAAGGGCGTGCGGCGAGTGGTGGCGAAAGGCAAGGGCGGGCGACGAAAAGAGGCGTTGCTTGGCATGAAAGCATGCGGAAGCGCCGCCGCGTTTGCCGCAGGCGCGAGCGCGTTGTTTCTTCCGGACAGGGCGCGCAGTAGGCGGAGCGATTTGGTTCAAATGCGCGCGGACTGGAAGCGCGTGTCGAAGGTGGCATGGGCAAGGACGACGTCGTGCGGATGTTCGCGTCACGATCGGCTCCAGCCCAATGGGCGCGCGAGAATTGGGCGAGAAGCAGCCAGGAGGCTGGACACTGATGTCCTTGTTGTGCTGATGAAGGCTCATGAGGACGGCGTGAATCACAGCGACGCATTCGAGACACTTATTCTGGCGGACGACGGCCAGGATAGAGGCAGAAATGGGCCTTCGTCCATGCCAGTACCGGCATTGATAAGACCCAGAAGCAGGAAAACGATAAACCAAGGCAAACATGGCGTCAGTGAGCGTACCGGAACACCTACTTCAAAACACAGGGCTGGTGACACAACTGCCGCCACCTATACGGCGTCGCATAATCATTCAACATCGACGCACGCAGCGCTTTCCAGTAGTCACATGACAGAAAAGAACCATCAGAAAAAGAGTCGAAATGTGAATAGGAAAAGAAGGAAGCCAAGAAGCTTTGGGTCTGTTTTCGTGCGGGGAAACTCAGCGTCACTTCAGTTTATGCAGCATCGGACATTGAATCACATTCCCAAGGCAGACGAAACGCTAGATCTGTTCCAGTGGCTCACGTCACTTCATTACGGAGCTCGAAGGCAAGAGCGCTTTAGTACAGATGAAATGATAGCAGTGTTGGAGTGCGTCGCGCGGTTTGTGCGAAAGGACGCCGTCAACTTTGACATCATGAAGACATTTGACAAGGACACTGGGTTTCTCGCGAGTTGGGACTCGCTTATGACAAACCATGTCTGTGAACTAGCGAGAGAGCAGCTTGCAAGTGTAATGTATTACTTTGGCTTGCTCTCGAAGAAACCGAGCGACCTGTTCCTCGACCGCTGGTACGCTGCGGCGGGTGATTTGGACAGCTTCTCCCCCAAAGAAATGACCATGGCGTTATGGGCACACGTCAAAATGGATCATGCACCTCCCGAAAGTTTCTTGGAGCACTGGAAGCATCGCTTCTTGGTCTTGAAGCGAGATTTTAACAGTCAAGCGCTTACAAATGGATTGTGGTCGTTTGCGATGCTGGGCATCGATGCAGGTATGCCTTTTTATGAAGCGTGGGACGAATGCTTCATGGTACAATGGGCGACTTTCTCACAGCACCAGATTGCTTCCTTTTTATGGTCCTTTGGTCTGCTAGGGCAGCTACCTAGTGAGGCTTGCCTTCGCAAGATATACGCCGCATCTACTTTTATGGCGCCGAGTTTCACATCTCAGTCCTTGTCTCGTATTGTTGAAGCGCATGCCTTGCTCAGCGCGGAGGCACCGAATTCGTTTATGGAGATGTGGTACAGCGCGTTTGCCGGCGTTTCCCGCGTTTTCACTGCAGAAGAACTCGACACCTGCCTGAGCTCACTCGCGTCCCTTCAGCTGGAACCGCCGTCTGAATTTTGGGAGCTCTGGATAGCTCGCTTCAGTGACGTTGTCCTGACCAGTGTTACGGGCTCGACTTTGTCGTCCGTGATCTCAAGCTTTGCAGAGCTCGGGCAGCGGCCAGATCCCTACTTGCTCGCGTTGTGGGATGCGTGCTTTCAGAAATGCTACGCGGATATGACGGTTTCGGAGATCAGCCTCGTGCTTGAAAGCTTGATTCAGCTGGACATCCAGCCATCGTCCCACTTTCTATACTCGTGGTTCAATGCATTTGATGTCTTTCTCCTGCCCAACTCCGAGAATCAATTTGAAGCCCCCCAGTTGTGTCGGAGCGTAATACTGCTGGAATCAAAGCCTGTACCAGAGTTGTGTCTTTTCAAGTTTGTTGGCGCGTTTTGCCGTCTGATCGACCTGTTTGATGCATCGCAGCTGCTCGCGGTCCTTCATTTCCTGGTCGACCAAAATGTGACTTTTTCCGATACGCTCGAAAAAGAATGGACACGGGCATTTGTACAGTGCGCAGATGATTCGACGTTGAGCGTCGCCAGTGCAATGCGGCTGTTCGAAGCGCTTGCCTCTCGGGACTTCTTCCCCACTCCGGCTCTCTCGCAGCGAATTCTCCGATCCATGTTTCGGTCGGACGCTGGCTGTTCTGAGCACAAGAGCATCGAGAAAGCCGCGGAAGCACGACAGTGGTTGCACTTTTGGCGTGCGTGTGCCCATCTAGGGTTTATGCCGGAAGACAGCGATGTGCACCATTCTGCATTTCACGACGCCATCTCGCTCTCATGTCGAAATTACGCGCTTCTAAGCCCGAGCGAAGCCTCTGCCTTCCTGACTGATCTCGAGAGATTGAGTCTGGATCCGACTGAGGAGCTGAAGCTCGAACTTCAGCTTCTGCTTGGCCATCATTGGGAACAGATGACCGCCGCGAGCCTTTTTTCTGCGGTGCGCGCAACCGTTGGCCTTGGTGTTACCGTGCCCGCCAGGATTGTAAACATGTGGCAGGTGCGTTCAAGCCATGCCACGGGCCAAGCTAGAGACTCGAAACTGTACAAGAAACTGATCAAGTGGGCTGGTCGAGCTCAATAAAATTCTCTTTTCTAATTCGTTCGCATGACCTCGGTGGGATGATCGCTCGTGGTGTCGGGTGGAATGGATGACATAAAGTTGTGGTTAAAGTGGGCAAAGGCCGAGGGCCAGGCGTTTTGGGCGGCCGATGCCAAGACGCACAAAAATTGATTCCGCAGCTCCTTGCACAAGTTGATGTTTCGGTTCGGCTTGAGCAAGGGGCGGAATGGCGACACGCCTCCTCGCACAAGAACGCTGCGAGTGCGTGCAAAAGTTGTGGTCGCACCGCCATGCCTCGAGGCAAAGCGTGCAGTCGCTCGCAGGGTGCTTGATGATGGTGACAGAGGCTGACGCCTCTTGCTTCTTTTCTGGACGATGACGGGCTTGACGCAAGGAACGGTGAACGGGAAGAGTTCTTGCTACTGCAGAAAGGGATCTTTCTTCCGTGTCACGGGCCAACTACGAAAGTGGCGAGTACTCGCCGCGAGATCAATGCCCCGAAAAAAAGGATAGACGCACACCGTTTGGACGCATGGGGCGTCCTACAAATAATGGCAAAGTTCGTCCTATTTCACATTCTAAATACAATTCATCTATTCATGTACAAATGGTGGTAAGACGGCTATGCATGCTGATCTGTCGAAGCAGTGTGGAGCAGCTCCTCCAGCGAGGTGAGCTTTTGGCGCGGTTTTCCCATCGCAGCGCCTGCAGCAGACTCTCTCGTATCAATGCGCCGCCAGCTGTCAAAGTCGACGAGCCGGACGCCACGAATGTCTAGAAGCGAATCGAGCGCGGCACCTCCCGCCTTGTAGTCAAGCGGGGCACTCGCAAGATCCTCAATCACGCACCGTATTGTCTCTTCTGCATCCCAGCGATTCGATCCTACTATCCCTGACGAACCGCGTTTCATCCAGCCCGTAACGTACAAGCCTGGTAGAAACTCTCCGGTTTGGTTTTTCACGCGTCCCTTCACATTATGAATGACGCCACTGGCGGTATCAACGGGCAGGCCATCAAACGTGCCCACCTTGTATCCGACAGAAACAAGCACCAGCGTCGAGGGAATGGTTTCGCATCCCGCGGGCATATTTGTCGTTATGTGTGCACGCTGCTTCCCAGGAGGACCCGCCAAGTGATTACGGGCAAATTGAGTCCAACCCACGGAATTGGCGTCGTCGTCCTTCGGCAGGAAAAGCACCGGTGTGCGCAAAAATCGTAAATGTAGCTCCTTGACCGTCTGCTGCTCACCTTCGAAAAGCCGCTTCTCTTCTGCTGCTGCACTCTCCTGCTCGGCCGCCGCTTGCTGAACGATTCCAGTGCAGCGCTTCTTTGCCCGGTTCTCTTCCATCTCAAGCTCCTCCAAGTCGACGTCACTGAGCTTGATTTCGTCCGGATTCACTTTGACGCGTACATTGGGCAGTTTCTGGACGATCTCTCTGAGCTCTTTCGCAGACCATGAGGCCTGTGCCAAACCCCGGCGGCCAACAAGGTGAACGCGTTTGACGGAGCACTGGGAAAGTTTCTCCCATGCGTGCTGCGCGATATCAGAGCGCGCAAGCTCCTCAGGAGTCTTCAGAAGAATGCGCGCTACGTCAATGGCCACGTTCCCGTTGCCTACAACAACAACGTCCGTTGTCCTATGATCGAGTGGAACGTGCAACTTTGTAAAGTGTGGGTGGCCATTGTACCAAGCCACAAATTTGCGCGCAGAAAGCACACCGTGCAAACTTTCGCCGGGTACGTCGATCTTGCGTTCAGACTGCGCACCTGCCGCAGCAATCACGGCGTGGTACATGGACCTTAGCTCTGCGACTGAAACGTGCACGCCCACCTTCACGTTTCCGCGGAAGCGTACGTTCTCCTGTGAGAGGGACTGCGCAAATTGGTTAACTACGGCCTTTGCCTCCTGGTGGTCAGGCGCTATGCCGTACCGCACCAGCCCGAACGGTGTTGGAAGCTCATCCAGGACGTCAACTTCCAGCTGCGTCTTTGGTATCTGCTTGGTGAGTGCCGCGACCGCGTAACAGCCCGCTGGACCGGACCCAATCACAGCAACTTTGAACTTGTGCCCGTCTCGAGCAGAAGCTTTCTCAGAACTCAATGGTCGCGACACCCAGTTCGGAAACGCACCCGCACAAACAGCTGCTCTCCATCTGAGCGACGCGCTCTTCCAGCTCGCCGGCATGCGTGAAAGCGCCGCAGCGGCCGCCGTGGCCGCGCCGGCAAACTCGGAACCAGTACGCCGACCACCCAACGCGAAGCATCCACGCGCGTGCGGCAGTCCAAACATTGAACGCTGCATCACGAGGCGCGGCGCGCTGTTTCCAGATCCACCGACGACACTCTCCCTGTCTCTCTGTCGCAGCCGTCACAACGCCATCCCATCCGTGCGTCTCGCGTCCTCATTCCCGTTGTCTTTCGTGCACGGTGCACGTGAAAAGATTCAGGCGTGCGTGGTTGGCAAGGACAGAGAGGGAAGGTGGGTGGGTTAGGTGTGTTGGTGGTGCTGGAGTGTGAGCAAGGATGGCTGGGATGGTGCTGCGCGTACGTGCGGCGTTCCTTGGGAGGCGCGGCTTTGCGTCAGCTGCGGCCGCCTTGGAGGAAGTGGACCTGACGATCATTGGTGGAGGGCCAGGAGGGTATGTGGCTGCCATCAAGGCGGCGCAGCTCGGGCTGAAAGTGGCGTGCGTGGAGAAGCGAGGCGCGCTAGGTGGGACGTGTCTGAATGTTGGGTGTATTCCGTCCAAGGCGCTCCTGCATTCGTCGCATATGTACGAGGAGGCGACGCACTCGTTTGCCAAGCATGGCGTGATGGCGGACAATGTGTCCGTCAACCTCCCAAAGATGATGGAGCAAAAAGACGGCAGCGTCAAGGCGCTCACGAAGGGAATTGAAGGACTGTTTAAAAAGAACAAGATCACTTATGTAAAGGGGATGGGATCCATCACCTCACCCAACGAGGTCAAAGTGGAATTGACATCCGGCGAAACGCAGTCGATCAAGACCAAAAACATCGTGATCGCAACAGGATCGGACGTTGCCAAGCTCCCGAATGTTACCATTGATGAGGAGCGTATTGTGTCTTCCACGGGTGCGCTGGCGCTCAAGGAAATCCCGCCGAAGATGGTTGTTATTGGTGGCGGAGTCATTGGCATCGAGATGGGGTCGGTGTGGCGCCGCCTGGGTTCTGAAGTGACGGTCGTGGAATTCCTGGACAAGATTTGCCCGAGCTTGGATAACGAAGTCAGCAGCATGTTTCTGAAAATTTTGAAGAAGCAGGGCATGAAGTTCAAATTGGGCACCAAGGTTATGGGAGCCGAAATGACAGAATCTGGAGTCAAGTTGTCGCTCGAGAGTTCCAAGGGTGGTAGCAACGAGACTTTGGAAGCTGACGTGGTTCTTGTAGCCATCGGGCGCATTCCGTACACCGAGAAGCTCGGCTTGGAGAATGTTGGTATCAAAACGGACAACAAGGGCCGCATTGATGTGAATGAAGCCTTCCAGACAAGCGTGCCAAATATTTATGCGATTGGAGATGTAATTCGCGGTCCGATGCTGGCGCATAAAGCTGAGGACGAGGGCATTGTGTGCGTGGAGCACATCGCTGGGGGGCCAAAGCCGCATGTGAATTACGATGCTATTCCCGGCGTCATTTATACGGAGCCTGAAGTTGCGGATGTAGGCAAAACGGAAGAGCAGCTCAAGGAGGCCGGCATCGAGTATAAGAAGGGCGTTTTCCCATTGATGGCCAACTCGCGCGCCAAGGCGATTGACGTAGGCGGCGACACGACACAGGGCATGGTCAAGATCTTGACAGATGCCAAGACAGATAAGGTGCTCGGCATGCACATTATCGCAAAGGGTGCGGGTGAGATGATTCATGAAGGTTGCATTGCCATGGAGTACGGTGCCAGCGCAGAGGATCTGGCACGAACGAGCCACGCCCATCCGACTGTGTCAGAGAGCGTTCGCGAAGCCGCCATGGCAGCTTCTTTCGGCAAACCGATTCATATGTAGTTGCGAATTTTTTTTTCCCGGGTCTTGAGTCACGAGACGCATTGCCAGGTACGCGATCATTGAATGGGAACCCCCATGAAATAAGAACGGCTGGACGCATGACGACATGCGCTGCGATGCACCACAAGACTTCAACCGGCCTTCTCTTTTTTGGTATGCTACTGTGCCTCGTTCGGGTCTCACCAAATGGACAGTAGCGATCGTTTTAGTGTAGATGCAGATAAATCCAAACCGCGTGATCTGCGTCGCGTGGTCGCGGCTCTTCGATATGCGGCGACATTTTTCGGAAATCCTGTTGAAGCCTCAGAAACGTGGGCGGGGTCGTTTGTCGCGCGCGTTCCACACGAACAGACGCCTCGCTCTCATCCAGCCGTATTTTACTTTTTAAATGTGACCATGCCGCTCACCCACTCGCAAGATTTCATTCAGAGAAAAGCTCTCGAAGCTCGCTTGTGTTTCCCCAACATGCGCATATTCGACGCAAGTCCTTAGATACCCGAGTTCGTGCGTCGCACTTCAGTGCATCCTCTTATACCTCAGACGCAAGGGCCCGCACTGCGTAGTACACATGCTCGAATCTCCAGGCAAGTGTCTCGAGGGGCCACGCGGTTTGCAGTTTTGCTCAGCAAGCGCCAGGATGGGATGTCAGGTAACAAAGATATCGTGAAACGGGGCCGCAGTTTCGCAAAGCTCTGTCTAAACTGATCATGTCAACCAGTGTTGACATAAAAGCACAGTGATTATTGTGCCGAGGACGTTCCGGAGATTCATTCGATGTCACGCGAAAGCCAGGCATGTCTGTTGTCCCAGAACTAGGACCTACGAATACCTGTTGCTTGTCCGCTCTTCGATTCCTAGTTCTTGTCACCAACTTTTCTTTTCGGATAGAGCTTTCTCTGGAATATGCGTTTCTTCTGAAGGAAGAGAAACTTCACGCCGATGCCATGAATCCCACCAAGCACAGCGGAGTGTTCGGTCCACATGGAAGTGTGGAGGCCGCTCTTGATTGGGCTTCGTTTGGGCCTGCCAAAGGTAAAACGCTCATACTGAAGCCATGGGTATAAGATGAGCCTTATCCCGGCAGCCGTGAGAAGATTAGCCTTGCTACGCGGCTAACTTCTTCGTGAACAGGCGACGAAACGTCAAAGGGTAGGAAAGGCCATCCCAGAGGATCAGCATATGACAGGGACAAGATGGAGAATTTTGAACGCGGAGACTCCCACTGGCTGACGAAGTCAAGCGCTGCGGTGAGCCCCCGTGACAGAAAGCGGACGCTCCAGAACGGTTTGGAGGATGATCAGGCCTCATGCTAGAAGGCCTGCTTCGATCGCCGAGAAACTCGCACACTATGAAGATTGGAAGCCATCGCAGAAAAGCCAACGTTGTGGATCTCGGCGACGGATTCTAGCGCAAGTTTGAGCGGAACGAGATCTATACCTGCGCCGTGCTGATCGATTCGGCCGCCCGCAAAGAGTGCAGAAGCATTCGCGACTAGATGCGCCCGGACCCAAACTCCGTAGCGTGAGAATAGTGAATGAACTCGCGCGACACGCGTAAGCACCGCAGAGAACGCATTCGCTGGAGAACCATGCGCCCCGCCCGCCTGTCTCCAAATTGCGCCGTTGCGTTCGGGTTGTCAGCGCCGTGGTCCAACGCACGACTTACTTTCAACGTGGATCCCTCTCCAACTCTACTCGCACGCCTTTCTGACACTCCCAACTCGCTGGCAGCGACGTGATGGTTGTTCGACACGTGACGCCAAACTTAGGCGGAAGGCACGCCGTTCTGCATCTCCTTATGAAATCTAGCGCAGTTATGGCGTGGCGCGTCGCGTCGCGCATCGCCGGCGAACGCCGTGACGGTTCTTCTCCCGCTTGACGAACATGCCCCGTCGCTCCATGAGCGGGTGCGTGTTGTCGCAGCTCGACCTGACTCTAACAATGCGCGCGTGTTTTCTTCTGAAATGGGCGTGTTTTGATGGAACATCTTTTGAACTTGCGTGTTGCGCAGGGACAGTGAAGGAGGAAGGAAGGAAGAGGAAGAGGAAGGGCGTTTGGAGGATGGGGTGGGGAAGATATGCGGCGTGTGCATGATATCTAAGCAGGAAGAGGAGGTAGGCGCGGTGAGAAGGAGCAGGAAGGAGGTGGTGGTGGTGGAATTGATGATCTCGCCTGCGGGCGTTGCGGCGCAGGTCGGGGGAGCGCGATGACGGAGCCCGTCGCAAGGCACGAGCTGACAGAGCTCGAGCATGGAATCGAGCATGCCCGCGAGCTGGTGGACGATGCGTCCGCAGCCGCGTCCATGTCGTGGTCGCTTAGCGAGCGCGAGGCTATGCTGAAGCGCATTCTCGCGTCTGTGCGCGCCTCGCGCGAGCAGTACGATCAGCTGCGTGAGACATTGCGCCAAATGCCCGGCGATACGCGGCAGCCCTTCATTGAGCCCGCGCGCGAATGCCAGAATGCGCTCCGTGACCTCGTTGCTGATGCCCGTGAGCTGCGAGCCGCGCTTGCAGAGGATATCGAGAGGCAGGACTCCCACAATCGCGCTGGCTCGTCCGCCGATGACGGCGGCTCTTCTGGCTCCGCGGCGTCCACTCCGGTCTCACGAGACTCGCAACACTCGTCCAGCATCGCGGAAAGAAACAGTGCACCGCGGATGGGCGGCCGACATACCACGGCGGCCGATAGTGACGACGCACGCCGCACAAATTCCGCTGCTACGAGCTCGATTGTGGCCGACTCGGAGGTGGGAGCGGACGAAGAAGGCCATGCTGTGCTTCACGGTGATGGTGCCAGCTCTTCGTCCGGCGCGGGCGCAGATACCAGTGAGAACTTGAGTGACGGGTCGGTGGACGAGACACAACTTTTGGCGGAGATGCGGTCGGATCTTCAGAGCACGAATCAGGCGCTGGATACGGCTTGGAAATTGCAAGCGAAGATGAAGGGCCATTGCACGCGTGTGCAATTTGAGGAACTTCTCTTGCTCGCCGAAGAAGCGCGAGAGCATTTCGATAATTATAAACTAATAGCCACCAAGGTGAGCACGACGGCGCGGCGTGTGCTGGCCAATGAGGAGCGCAGCACACAAGGCCGACTGAAAGAGCACGCAACGAGTCTGGATGAAATCAAAGTCGTGCGGATTGCGGACGAAGAATCGTACATGTCGCATTCAGGAAGCAGCGCACATCCGCAGCCGGGCGAAGACGACGTGGCCGAGAACGAGCAGCTGCATCAACTGATTCATTCGATGAGCGACTTTCTCGCGAATATTGACCGATGCCACGACCTGTTCAGCGTCTGCGTCTCGAAATGCGACCAAAGCGTCGCGAAAATGGACCACGCACGGGCGAAAGACTTACAGTCTAAAGCGGGAAAGAGCCTCGAAGAAAGTCTTGAACACGTCAAGGACGCGCGTGCGTGCTACGAAGAAATTCGTGCAATGGTTCGCGGAATGCCGCAGTCTCAGCGCGCGGCATGGATTGAACAAAGTCGGACGATTCAAAGCGCCCTCCAGGAGCGCATATCCGAACTTCGCGAAAACAGAGACGCGCTGACCGAACTCTCGATCAAAGTGAATACTTTGGCCAATGGCATGTCGTCCATACCAACACGGGAATCCAATCACTCTTCCGATTCGAACGTGTCGGGTCAGAACTCGTTTTATGGCCCAGTGCCCCAGCAGCACAACGACAGTGCCTCCAGTAGCGACGAACGGACAAACCATTCCAGTAAGTTTGCTCGCGTGCACGAGCCGTCTGCCGAGGACGATGAACAAAGCGCCAGGGTTGACTCGTCAGTGGTTGAGTCAGACTCAAATGACGAGGACGAATTCGACACCGTGGTCACTGCTCGAGGCGTCAGTTTCACTGAGCATGGGCAAGCGTCTTCAGTCCAAGTTGTTTTCAGTGAGATGAGCTCCGTTCAGGCCGAGTTCGATGAGAAGAGCCGAGAAATCGGTGTTCTCCTGCAGACCTGTAAAAAAGTGGCGCGAGGAAGCACAGATACGGCTCAGTGCCGTGTGATGCTAAGACAAGTGGATGCTGCTCTGACCTTTCTCACAGATACCTTGGAGCATCAGCGGAGTGTTGTCAAGTCGAACCCAAGCGTGATGGACGCATGGAAAAAGAACTTGGCGAGGAATGATGACATGATCCGTGCTTTTGAAGCTGAAAAGGGCGTGTGCGAAAAAGAGCTTCAGAAAGGGCCAGCAGCTGCGTTTCGCAGCCTCGTGTCAGACAAAATGGATGCGGACTTTGGCGTCGGTGCGGGGGAGGCGCTTGAGGCGATTGGTAATGCGCTCGAGTCGGCAAAGGCGCAGCTGGATTCGATGTACGACGGAACGCGTGATCCGCAAGAAGTGTTGGTATCGGTGGAGACGTGCTTGCAAGATTCTAAGACACTTTACGAGGCGCTTGCGCAAAAGATTCGCTCAATTGACGATGAGGCGGAGAAACGCAACTTTGTTCCGCGCATGAAAGCCCATAAGGCTGAGATTTCCCGAGTACTGCATCGGTACCTCGAGGAACGTGATGCGTGTGACAGACTGCTCGCAGAGCAAAAAGATCGAAACCAGAGCGCGTCCTTGGCGCCTCCGCCTGCGATGGTACCTGGCAAGTCGCAGGCCGCTCGTTCCGCTGCATTGAAGTCGAGCCTTGCGGCAAAGGTGGCACCTTCAGCTGCTGCTGCTCGGGCACCGGCAGCTACAGGTGCGGGATCTGCATCCATGGCTGCACAGCAGAAGACAAGATTTACGTCATCGCCTGAGATTATCGAGACTGGTGCTGCTGAATCCTCCGACACGGGTGGCAGCCGTATGACGTCTAATGTGCAGGTTATGCATTTGCAACTTAAGCTTTTGAAGGTGCTGGCGAGCATCGTAAGTGCGCTTCATGACGGATCCACACGTTCCTCGATATTGGGCGAGGCAGAGGAGCTGGCCGTGGCAACGCGCGATACTTTTGATCATTGTAAACGCGACCATGCAGCGGCGAGCAGTGCGCAGAAGCAGGTTACTTCGCAAAACTTGAAGGCATTGCAGTCTGAGTTTCGCGGCGTGATTGATGAGCTTACAAATCTCAAAGAGAGTCCAGGTCCGGCCGTGCCGGCGTCTGAAGTTGTTCTTTTGTGCGAACACGTTGAAACGGTGAATCGCATGGTGGAAGAACTTCTTCATGAATGTACTCAGTCGGAATCGCCAGAGCTTTGCGCGCGGCAGCTCCTGGAAGTGCAAGGGTGCGTGAACGTCGCAAAATTTACCATGAAAGAAGCGCATGACACCGCACGCGCCCTACCAAGTGGCGCGGAGCGAAGAAAACTTGTTCAGTGCGTCAGGGATCAGGTGCCTATCTTTCGAAAGCTTTTGGACGAGTACCGCGCTATTGTAGGGAGCGCTTACCATTCACCCAGATACACGAACATGCTTGATTCCGATGCTGAAGAGATTCCCTTTTCGCCACGCGAAGAAATGCGTGGGAAGACTTCCAACAAAGAGCCGCTACGGCGTAAATCATCGACAGTTGCCTCAGATGACCCTTCTGTGGAAGACACTGCCTCGGTGGAAGCGTCAATTCCAGATTCCGATGTAGATGAACCTCGTATGCTTTGCGGCTGCATTCCGTTCGGGAAGAAGAAGAAGAAGCGATAGGGCGTGAGGAGCCTGCCGTAAGTCGGATCAAGCTGAAATATTGATCATGAGCTTGCGATGGTCGTCGAAGAGAGGAAAGGGAAGCAATCTTTGGAAAAGAAATAACTATAATATTTTGACAGACCAAAAAACTGCGAGTTTCGTTCTCAATTTATGAACGAACATGACTTGCACGTGGACTGAATCCAGAGCGGCGAATCACTTCTTTCGCGGCGCCTTCTTGCCACATCCGCAGCAGGAAGTGCAGCAGCAAAGCAACAACAGCACAGTGATAAGTAAGAATGCAATACAGCAGCCTATTATGACCCAAAAGACAGCAGGACTGAGACTGCCAACGCAATCTGGGCAGCCTTGGTTTTCGCCGTACGTGCCCGGCGTGCACAGCACAGGAGCATTGCTAATCTTGCCCAGGATGCCGTTCATCAAAGCCGTCGTTTGGTCCCCGACTGTGTGCTGCGCAAATCCGGCGCTAATCGCGGGCTGCATAAGCGTGTCTTCGCGTCCAAGCACCTGGCTGACGTAATCCAGGTCATAATGTACGACTGATGAGCCTTGAATCCACTCAGAAGGCGCGTACATCTGCGGAAATTCATCTGCAGATGTTTTCGGTAGACCGAGGTACAGGTCCTCGTTGGTTACACTCTTGGCAATGTCCTCGCTGAAGCCGTTGTCTGCCTCGGTCAGATAACCGCGGATGGCGCAGCCTGTAAATGACACGAGATATGCGTCAAATGCCATAACAAAGCTGCTCCAGCCGGCTTCTGTGGGGCTACGGTAATTCACGAGACTCGAGAAAAAGAGCGCATGCAGACTTTCGTGCAAGAGCACGGTGACAAGGTCGTACTCAAGGAGACTGGGCCGCGCATCGGTACCTGTGTACCATTTGAGCCCATCGGCCTGGATTACAAAAATCGTGAGCAAAAGGTCAAAATCGTTCCCATTCAAGTTGGTTCCGGTAATTGCTTCTGCAATCGCGACCTGGTAGAACACTTCATCAATCAGGATCGTGCTGGTGCTTTGTCCGGTTCCCAAGCGCCCCGTGGATTCTGTATTGTATCTGATGTTCACATTCACCACCACATTCGATGGGAAAAAGTCTGCGCCAAGTTGCATGGCGTAGAACCCTGCCGTAACAAAGCTTTCGTCAGGGGCGCCCGTCACGGCGACCTGCCAGGTACTCTTCGAGCCTTGTACGGTGCGATTTTCATCGATTCGAAGCGTCATGATTTCCGGTGCGAGCGTCTGTCCTGACGACTTCCTGATCAATTCCGGCGCCGGCAGCATATCTCTGCTCTTGGTCGGCTGTTCTCCCACCTCCAGTTCCCGAGCCACAGGCGCCGGTACCGGGGCCGCCTGCACCGCACACCACCCACCGAGCAGTGCGACCAGCAGAACCCATATCTTCCCGCAGGAGCTTGCCTTCAGACCCATTCTCCTCGTGCTCGCGCTGCGTCCACTCGTCTTTCTCACGACGAGCGGCCGTGCGCACGACGCAACGCCATTCGCAACATGTCAGTTCCGTTCCCCGAATCGTTGACGCAACGCGGACGAATCACACAAATGCCAGTACGTGTCGGCACCGGCTTACAGTATCCTTTAGTCCACGCGAACGGGGAAAAAAATCGGTTCGGCATCGGTCCGGCTCGTTGTGATCGAATGGCCCTGTTTTCCTATGTATCGATGATGGTCAAGAAACGGCGCGCTGCTGAATTGGACTCGACTCGCGCCGTTATGCGCGCATCCGAGCGGCCTGTCGCACGGCGCACGGCTGCTGCGTCGCGTCGCAGCATTGCACGCCGCTCGCTGAGACAAGCGGTCGCACCGCAATGACCAATCGCGCGTGCACGGCATATGCGCCCGAAGAACCGATGCTACCAACGGCAGACGCCACGCACCCACGCCCCACACCGGCCCCACAACCCTGTCACCTCAGCACCCTCCTCCCCCTTCTCCGCGCAGTCTCGCACGCCAGACAACCCACGTTCCGAGTTGACCCATGGAGTCCCAGCCTGATGGCCAGCCACGCCACACTTTCCATCACCACATGCGATCGCACACTTACACACGTACACACGTACACACACTCTCTCTCTCTCCCTCTCCCAAAATTTCCTTCACAGCCGCCTCCACCTCAGCGTGAAACCGAGAAAACGAGAGAACGAGAAAGGAACAACCACATCCAGTAACCCTAGTAGGCGATTATGGAGTGTACGCACTGTACTCGCGGTACTCTTCATACTTTCAGTAAGCACTGTACTTTCGGATCAAGCAAACCTGGAAAGGCCGCAAGCGGTGTGGGGGTGAGTAGGAATTAGGGTAAGACCGTGTTGTGATATTGAGGTGTGAGCGTGGTAGGTGAGTGCGGGAAGGGGGGGGAGAAGGGCAGGCACATGGAGAAGGAACGCGAGCGGTTGGATGAGGACGGAGACCGGCGTGTGACCGTGCGTGTGGAGTAGACGGCGTGCGACGCGCGCGCGCGCGTGGGAGAGGGCGCGGCGTGCAGGGGGACGGAGCGAGGAAGCGTGCGTGGTGGCACGGCGGCGTGTGGTGGGTGGGTGTGACTCGGGAAGCAACGCGGCTCGCTCGGAACGGGAGAGTGGCGACGGCGAGGAGCGTCTGGCGCCCGGGGGAGGGGGGAAGGGGGCAATAGCGGGGGAAGATGGAAGGGCGGGTGAAGAAGCGGCCCAGTGGGATCACAGGGCTGGCGTCCAGCGAAGAGGTCACAGACGCGCAGGTGGATGCGGACGACGCGCGGCAGCACGCGCAGGATGGCGCCGCCGGTAAGGCCGCCGCGAATCATGTCGCGAAGCTGAGCGTCAAGTTTGAGCATGCGCCAGTGGATCTGGTCGGTGCTCAAACGCTGCAACCGGGCGCAGGCGCCAAAGAGAGGGGTTTAGATCAGCGCACGAGCAGCGAAGGTAGCCTAGGCAGTGATCGCGGCGCGCAGCCGGGCGGTCCTGGCGGTATGCAAGCGCGGACCGCGTCATACTTGCTCCCGCTCATGTCACCGCGCGTCTCCACCAATGACGCCCGGCGGAAAGCGCGCTTACGCGGTTCGGATTGCTGCCCAAACGCCAAGTTACGAATCGACACGCTGCTCTTCCAGTGGCTGTGCACCAATGAGCCCAGGCTCTTACTGGATGCGATCGTGGGCACGGTGTCAGACTCCGAAGCAAATCAGCAAGCGTGGAATTTACTCACTCACGAGCGCAGTATGGGCAAGCGATCGCCCACGCAACGGTCTCACCTCGATTTGCCGCACGCCTCGAGCTTGGAGGGGTCAGGACTACTCAGCATGAGCTCTGTCGGTCTTGGTGCTTCTCTCACAGATATCGGCACTAGCAATGGCACGACTGTCGAGACATCTCTCACGTCGACGCCTGCGGCGGCACCGTACGCGACGCGGAACTCGGAGCTGTTCAAATTTATCAGCCAGAATGTCGGGCTGGGGTCAGTCCCTCGGCAGTACGCAGACCAGGCATCCGCGGCGGCGTTGTCACCGCGGAAGCGGATGTACAGCCCTCTGGACACGTTTGCCACGGACTTGCTGGATCGTGCCCCAAGCGGTGGAAGTGATTTATTTTCCGAAGCGTCGAATCCAAACGGCATGACCCCGGGCAACGCCAAGATGGGCCCGCGCGCTCTTTCCCGGTCCAAGAGCTCGAAGCGTGATATCAAGCGAATCACAACAGCGCGATCATCCATTGATCTAGATGCGGTCAAGGAAGCACCAAAACAGGACCAAGAGATCCCGCCCTTCTACGTGCCGATGCGCGTAGCCGACGAGGAGAGCGCGCGGATCGAGGAAGATATTTTGCACGAGTTTTTTAATTTGCCAATGCCCTCGAGAGCCAAAGATGACGATGACTTTGTGGAGGACGGTGCCGAGGCGGTCGAAGAAGTTCCGCGCAATGAGGTTTCGCGGCCGGATTTCGCAGAAATGGTCGTCGAGGTGTTTGGTCTGCCAAGCTTCTTCTCGGGGGTATTATTTGACCGCATCTACCGTGCAAGCCACGGTTGCGCTGAAGGAGGTGAAGAGGAGCAAAAGGTGCCTGATGAAGTAGATCCAGATGAGCAGGAGATCGATCGACAAGCTGTGATGAAGTTTTGGGAGGTGAATTGTAAGGGCCGATCGCGGCCTGCGCGGCTCTTCCACTTCTTGCTCAACGGTGCCGACCGTGACTACCTTGTCCCAGGCGATCTTTTTGAGCTCGTTGAGAGCCTGCTGGTGTGTCATCCTGGGCTGGCGTTTCTTGCAAGCACTCCGGAGTTTCAGAAGCGCTATGCGGAAACAGTTGTGCAGCGCATCTTTTTTTATTTATCAGATCACCCTACTGGCAAGGTGTACTTCCGGAATGTAGTGCATCGCGGCTTTTTGGACGTACTGATGGAGCTGGACGAGGAGGAAGACATTAATCGCGAGCGCAAGTTCTTTTCGTACGAGCACTTTTACGTGCTTTACTGCCGCTTTTGGGAGCTTGACCAGGATCACGACTTGCTGATCGACCGCGAGGATCTTTTGCGGTACAATGGGCACTCGCTTACTTGTCGCGTTCTGGACCGCGTGTTTGCTGGTGTCGGTCGGCCGCATGACTGCAAAGAGCCTGGCTTCATGGGTTACACCGACTTTGTGTGGTTTTGCCTGTGCGAGGAAGACAAGACTAGCCGAACCTCAATCATGTACTGGTTTCGCTGCATCGACCTGGACGGTAATGGTATTATTACATTGGATGAAGTCGAATACTTCTTTGCGGAACAACAGCACCGTATGGAGTGCCTTGGCCATGAGTCAGTCGAGCTCGTGGACATTGTTTGCCAGCTGTTTGATATGCTGAAACCAAACTTTCAGCGGCCGTTCGTGCGGCTGAACGACCTCTACCGCAACAAGCTGTCCGCTCAATTTTTCAACGTGCTGTTCAATCTGAACAAGTTCTTTGAATCTGAGGCAAAGGATCCGATGCAGCTGCAGCAGGAGCGCGCAACGCCCCAATATTCTGATTGGGACCGATTCGCAGCTAATGAGTACATGCGGCTGAGCCAGGAGGACGACGGCGATGACGACGACGACGAGTTTGAGGGCGACGAGTTTGACGGCGAGGTGGAGGGCGACTTGCCTTCGGATGACTCGGACGAGTATGAGCGCAAGGATGAATGGGAGGATGTTGCGGATGTGGATATGGACAGCGCTGACGAGGCGTTCGAGGCGATTCCGCTTTCGTAGAAGGCTCTGGAAAGGGCCTCGCAGCATCACGGGGGCCGCCGCTAGCTTGTAAAAATACAACTTATTTCATCTCCTTTGATCGAGTGATTGCTCGTTCGGCTCTGATTGCGTTGCGGGTCGCGTGGTGTTATGTTTGGAGCTTGGTGCAGACTCAAGGCAAGGTCGCGGAGTGGGCGCCGAAAAATGCTGCTACTCACTGCTGTACAATATGGCGTCTTTACATCTGAAGGCTGCGACGATTCGTGTATTCCCGGGACTTGGGCACATGTGCAAGTCGGTCACGGCTTGACTTGGGCTCAGATGACGAAATTGTCTGGCAGTCATGGGTGTGTTCAGTCTTCTTTGTCTTTGTCCCCAGCCCAAGGAGGCCGAACCCGCTAAACTTCGAGCGCGACTTGGCTGCGGAATGCGTGTGACCGAATGCTTTGTCGGCAGCACGCGCATGTCTGGTGTTGTGGCGACTTACAGGATATGGCGAGATCGAGGATCGATCCAATTGAAGGCTTCGCCTCATCCGTCCCCGCTTGATTTCATTCTCCACGTAGGTCATGTAATCATCGTCCATGTACGCCACAGGCGGCTCCTGCGTGTGGTTTAGCATGGCTTCCGAAATGCGTTTTGAACCTCGCGTTTGCGCTTCCACGTTGAGCTCCGGGTCATGCGTCGACACGTGCGGCCTAGAGCGCACAGCTGCCGGATAGTTGCTGGAGCTGGCAGTCTGTCCCTTGGCCGACTTTGAGTTCCGTGACATTCCATAATGTTTCGACGTCTGTTCATGCGTCGGTGGCCTTGGCTCTTTCGACACGGACAGCAGACGCCTTTCTGATTTTGAATACGTTCTTGTCGCCTTTCCCGGTTTCATTTGCGCGTCGAGCATCTCGTTGGGATGTGCTTGCGGCTGTTTATTCTCGTCTGCAGGCAGCCTGATCTGGCGCGTAGTGCCCTGAGGGGTTTCTGCTGAGACCACTGACGCCTCCCGCTGATTCAGAAGAGCCATTGCCTCACTCAAGGTCCTGCCTTGCAAAATACGGTCAGCGCTGTACGAGAATGACGCGGCAGTGTCGTTCTCCATTTTGTGGAAAAATAGTCGCAGCAACCAGGTCGCTGGCCCTTCTCTGGCGCCCCCGTCCAAACCTGGTCCATAAGACACTGCCACGACCTTCACACCGTCCGGCGCACCCACACTCGCTCGCACACCATCTTTACCTGCGAGCTGCATCGAGTTTCAAAAATTTGAACATGGTTTCCTACGAAAATGCGCTTGTTTCGACTGCACGTTGCGAAGAGTCACCGGATGGTTGACTTGGGTAATCCTGTGGTCCGATGGACGAGGAAGAGACATAGACCGCGAGTTGACGAAAAGGAACCTAGCCCGAACCCGGACAAAAAGGCCGCAGGCACTCTGAGTGGCCCGCGCACACCCAGAAAAGATGGATGTCTTTCGTGCGTCAGGCATTGACGGCAATATCGAGCCTGTCGAGCTCGCCGCTCTGGCGCGTCAAGTCGCAGAAAAGCTTGTGCTTGCGAATCCTCAAGTCGAGATCTTTCGAGCACCTGACCCAGCAGATAAAGAAAACGACGGGCTCGGACAGCGTGAGCATCATGCTCCAAACAGACAGACTTGTGCGGCGCCAGCAAAGGCAGATACCACGCCGACCGCGACGGCCCAGGGTTTGCGCAAGGGCTATATCTCACGACTGCCAGTACCCAAAGTCAGTCCCATGCGAGCAGAAACAAAAGCGCAGAACGACGCGGAGTCAGTCGATTCAACAACACCACCCCGTCTGCCGGCGGCTTTCATTTTAGCAGACGAACCAGCCGAAGTCCCGACGCAACTCGAGAGTCAGTTCGACGCTGTATCTGACGCCAACACAACAGCGGCAGTTCCCGAGCTGTCCTCGGAAACACGGCCGCGGACAACGAGCGAATCAAAATTCGAACCAATAGACGGGCCTCGGCCTGCATCGATACGAAGACACGTCGCTTCGGGTGGTGGGGCACGCTCTGGGACTCGGCCTCCTGTAAACCCTTCTGCTTCGGCGAAGGGCGTGGGGGCGCACTCGTCCAAAGCTGCAGCAGCGATGACAAGGTATGCGAAAGGTGTAGATATCTCAGACATGTGTATTACGGATGACGCCCTACAACGTGAGACGAACGAGCTTGCCAGCACACTCGCCGGGACGTCGTCTGCGGCGTGGGATGGCCGGGTGGCCGCCATACAACGAATCCGCGTGTTGGTGCTTGAGAAAAACGCTGCGGCTTGCAAATCGTTCCCGGTGTTTCTTCATGAGCTTGTCAAACCGCTTGTGACGCAAATCTCGGACCTCAGATCCGCGGTCGTGAAAGAGGCTTGCGAAACCACCGGATGTCTGGCGGAAACAGTGCCTGCGCTCATGCGGCGATACGCCGCTCAATTTCTCCGTGCAGCATTCGGACAGGTGATCAAAACGACAAAGATTATGGAAGTTTCAGGTGACGAGCTCGCGCAACGCATTGTCGCTTCCATTGCACTCGACGCGACGGTGTCACTCGTTTCCGAGACGCTGGAGAAGGCGACTCACAAGGTCCTGCGCGAGCACTGTGCGGCTTACATATTGCTAGTGACGCACAGGCAGGACGCATGCGACATGCTCAAAACGGACGAAGAAAACGAGCAGACGAGGGCTATTGAGCGCGCAATACTCTTGTCCGTGCGCGACCAGTCTGCGTTGGCTCGAAAGTATGGCTGTGAAGGCTACGAGAAACTGCTCGAGCTGAACCCATCTCGCGCAGCGCGTATTTACACCAGGCTTGACCCAAGCACCCAGCGGCGCCTTGCGCGACCCGATATACTCATTCCAGAACGCACGGCGTCGTCCTTGAGCTCCACGCCAGCGTCGGCTGTGAAGGGGCCTCTGCCCAAGCAGCGCCCGGTACAAAGCATCTCTTCAGGTGCAGCGCCAGTACAAACAGCCGGTGTCGGTTCGAGACTTAAGAAACCGACAGCATTTGCACGCAATTCTCCAGCACGAGCCGGCTCGGATGCGGGTGGGAGCAGTCGCGTCGCGGAAAGGCGAACTGCAGCTACTCGTAGCGAAGTCGGCCCGGAGCGAGACTCAAATTAAAGAAGGCGAATCACGATATTCTTCTCGTCAGTCGCCGTTCTGTTCTTCTTCTCCGCGCGCAACAACCAGTGCACTGAGAAGAAACGCGGCAGCTGCAGGTCCTACCTCCGTCGGAACGGGTTCATCGAGGCACAGGTACGCAAATACGGAACTCCAAATGGGCTGCGACGCGTACATTAACGCCGCTGACGACGCATCCACGTCTCTTTGTCCTTGCGTCTGCGCCCAGGTGGGTAGCGCAGAGCAGATGCCCCCAATCCAAAGCACAGCAAGGCCAAATGAAGCCCATGTCTGCTGTCCCATCTCACTCATACTTTGCAGAGGGATATCGTGGTTTAGCTCCGCGGACACCATTACGCCGAGTAGCGCAAACAACAGCTGCCATTGCGCCTTGAGGCGCGCGAGCATGACAGAGGAAAATTCAGGAAGCGTCGCAGCCAGGCGTTGCGAAAGGTGTGAGAGACGCAGCACGTGCATAGAGTAGCACGCTGCGGCAAGGAGTATCAACGCATCAACCTGTTCAAGGTGGATCGCGCTGGCGGCTTCGTCAAGCGATACTAGGGCGACGCCACTCGCTGCAAGAAGAACAGCGGCAAAGACCCTAACGTTTGGCATCGAATTCCAGCGCCGCTGGCCTGAGGCTATCCGAAGAACGGATTCTGCGGCCGGAACCATGGCTGATGTTGTTTGGATCAAAAAGGCTGCCTTGCTTGGATTTGCAGTCCGCAGAGCAAAAAGTTGAAGGGTTGACCCGGCAAATAAATACATGGCGAGTTCAAATGCCACAAGAACGATACTTGGATTCTTGGATATGCGTTGCAGTGACCAAGGCGATTGCGGCTCCGACGGCACAAGTACATCATTCGGTTCAAGGCTAGGCCGAAAACGCTCTTCGAGGCGTGAAACCGCTAGAAGCGATGCTGAGGAAACGATATAGCAGAGCGCGTTGAGCTGGAGAGGAGCGAGCGGAAGCGCGTCGTACACTGTCCGCACTGCAACATTATAAGTACCCCAACACAAGGGCACGAGCGCAAGCACCGCCAGACTCTGCACTCTGGGCGCCCTACGTTGATCTTTCAACCCCATCGTCCACCGCGGCGCTTTCCCACACACATGCAAGACACTCCGCGCCACAGGTCGAGTCTTATCTCCCGCCTTTTCGCAATGACCATGGCCAACTCCGAATGCTGCACGTACCAAGCGTCGCGAGTCTGCGGAGCGCATGCGCGCTGAATGTTGCCATCGCCAGCATCTTTCATGCTTCTTCAACGATACATTCGATTCCATCTCGACGCCGCACACAGACAGGAATCTGCCTTGTTCTCCTTGCAAGGTTCTTGGTCTGATAGGAAGGAGAAACGCATCGACTCGGATGGATCGGTCCGCTGATTGAATGATCCGCTTGCGCCCATTTTATGTGGTAGCGCGTTTCCTAAGCACCCGTTTAAGAGCATTTGTCGAAGGATATCTCTTGGGCGTTGCGGCAGCATGTGGCGTCTGTCCGATCATGGCTAACGTTCCGTGCGTGCTTACGCGTCGGGGGACAAACATTACATGTACCTTCCTTGGACGAGATTTTTCTTCACCTTCAAACACAGAACCACTACCATAGCGCGTGGCGCGCGCTGCTTGTTGCCGTGCCCATGTGACTGCGCGTGCACAGCCAGCGTCCGAGCCAGACATCGCGTCCCCGCCTGCGGATCCAGGAACCACCTTGCGAGTATCGCTGCCGCGCCAGTTGCGTCGTGCGTCTGTTAAAATGCGCTCAAAATATCACAACGCTTACACGCGACGTTTCAACGCGCGGCGAGTGAAGGAGCGGCTCTTGGTCGCTTGCACTGCGCGGTCGGAAGGAGACGACGGAAGGCGACACACACACACACACACACACACACATACGCTGAGCTGACAAGATGGCATCCGCTCAACGAGCATTGAAGGATGGAATACCAGATGCAGACGTACGGGTGTTCGGCGCAAGGTCGTCAGTCAGGTCAATGTCGAGTTCGAGCCTGACAGAGAACTTACGGCGTGATGCCCACGCGTTGGAGTGCGCCCTGCAGACAAGCAAGTCCGAGGCAGCGTTAAGTCCGCGCTCAGAAATGGGCGACTCACGTGTGCGTGAGAACGCACAGGTAAATGCACGAGGCAGTGAGGTCGTGACGTCCGCCGCGAACCTCGAGCAAGCGAGCGCGCCGAGTGAGAGCGACTCGAGGTTGCAGCAGTTTGCGCGATGGTATATGGACTGGTTCGACCCGCGCACGTACCGAGTAACGCAATTTCTTGCGCGCAAAGCACGACGCGGCGCGGCTCGCGGGAAGAGCGCCGACGGTGGCGCTGGTGACCGCGATGGTCAGAATGAGCTCCGTCGGGCGCCCACGCGCTCCGGCTGGTACGAGCTAAACAGAGTAGAGGAGGAGCGCTTGTTTGATGCTAATGAAACCGGGTCAAGCGAGCAGGACGTCTTTGGCTCGGGTGCTTCGGTATCCGTGCATAGGTGGCTTGAGAAATGGAGCGAATCGGAAGATAAGAAGAATAGGATCCACGCACAGGGCTCCCAGGGCGGCGGAGCTTTGTCCGTGTCGGATGATAGACGCGCAGCGCTGCTCTTGAACGTACGCGCGGTGCTGCGGTTGTGCTTTTTGTGGTGGTTCGATCTCAGTTTGTGGTGGATAGCATTCGCGACCAAGCAGGTTGGTCGCATGAAGGCTAACGTAAAGCGGCTACGCAAAAGTCGCGACAGGCAGAACATGGTCTTGATCGACAAATACAAGCGGCAGCTCAAAACGGCGCGGTCGTATGCCGAGTACTACCATGCCGGAATGCAGCTGGATGTGCTTTTGAACAACCAAGCATGGAAAGTCGAACCGGTAACAGACAACAAGTTGTACGACGCGAACGTACTCTTGGCGCGCTTAATTGACGTGGCGCGGCTTTACAAGCGCGGCGACGTGGAAGGGCTCATGTTTTCTGTTCGCTCTGGCCTGGTGCGTAACCTCGGCGGGATTTGCAACCCAGAGCTCCACGCGCACTCGTACGTCGGCTCTAAGCGCGATGTGGAAGACTACTTGAACGTTATGGTTTTCTTACTGATTCGAATCGCCAAGTTCTCGCCGCCAAAACGCTTCGCGAATCAGAACCAAAACTTTGTACAGCATAAGCTTAATTTCTTCAACGAGACTCGACATGCATACGGACGCACGGCGCTCATGCTATCGGGTGGATCGACGCTTGGCCTTTTGCATCTCGGCGTTGGGAAGGCGCTTATCGAATGCAACTTGCTCCCGCGCGTCGTGTGCGGCACTTCGGCGGGCGCCTTGGTGGCCTCGTTGCTCTGCACACTCACGCGTCGGGAAATTGCAGCGTTTTTGAAAAATCCAAAAGGTT
Source organism: Porphyridium purpureum (assembly GCA_008690995.1). Classification (NCBI taxonomy): domain Eukaryota; phylum Rhodophyta; class Bangiophyceae; order Porphyridiales; family Porphyridiaceae; genus Porphyridium; species Porphyridium purpureum. The sequence continues at coordinate 704,745 of VRMN01000002.1, read as the reverse complement.
TCCCGCTTCCAACGACGGGTCGGCCCTTGCAACTCGAATTTTTCGACTCGACGTCGCCATGGAAGCGGCTGGCACGGTTTGTCAAGAAGGGTACGATGTTTGATGTGCGTACTCTGACGTCATCGTTGCGAGAGAATCTAGGCGACTTGACATTCGAAGAGGCGTACATGCGCACGCGCCGCATTCTCAATATTTCGGTCTCGCCGCTAAGAAAGGGCGACCCTCCACTACTGCTTAACTATCTAACCACACCGAACGTTCTCATCTGGAGCGCGGCCGCTGCAAGCTGTGCACTACCGGTGATCTTTGCACCAGTGCATCTAGTCGCCAAGAACGCCGATGGCAACATTGTCTCCTACCATCCGGATGGCCTGCGCTGGCAGGATGGCAGCGTGGACGCCGACATTCCGCTCAGCCGGATCAGCGAGCTTTTCAGCGTTAACCATTTTGTAGTGAGCCAGGTGAATCCACATGTGGCCATGCTGCAAAAGAGCTGGCTGCTGAAGTTTGGTGTGGTTAAGTTTTCGCTGCAGGAACTCCAGTTTCGGCTGTGGCAGCTGTTTCACTATGACTTGGTGCCAGAGTCATTTAAACGGCTGTACCACGTTTTCATGCAGCCGTACACGGGTGACGTGAACTTGGTTGCAGATGTGCGTGCGGGCGACTGGCTCCGTCTGTTCCAGAATCCAACTGTCGACATGGTTTCTGACCTGCTCGACCGCGGCGCCAGCATGGCGTATCCGAAAATCGACGAAATCCGGCACCACTGTCTGATTGAGCTGACGCTGCAAGGCTGTGTGGACTATCTCTCTCGGGGCAGCGGGCTCTCATCCAAGTCGCACAGCAAGGGCGGCGGTCTAAACTTGCCGTCGCTCTCGTCGTCGACGCCACTCAAGGACACCTTTGCTCTTTCTCGAGAAAACTCTGGCGGCAGCCTGCGTGACACGTCGCTCAGCGCGGCAAGTCGAGGCGGCGCCGGAGGCGGCGTGGCGCGGGTGCCGTCCTGGCTGTGGGCCAACGTCCCGCCCGCACCCGATCTCAGCACGGACGACAGCCCAGACATGTCTCCGCGCATTTGCTGAACCGACAACTGTACCCCGCCATACACCTCATCGTGTACAGTATGTACAGTATGCAACTGTACCGCTGTTGCTGGTGGTGACGCGCGCGCGCGGTGCGGCGCGCCGTGTCGCGGGGGCGTGGAGCCGAAGCTGGAGTGCGTCGGGCGGGTGCGAATGGACGCGCAAGGACAACCGGAAGGATGGTATACGACGCATTAGGAGGCGGCGAAGGCGAGAGCTTGTCGCGATTGAAGGAGCAGTGGGCAGGTGTTTGGCACGGCCGCGCAACGCAGTGGAGCGCGGCCACGGGAAGCTGTATCACCGCCGACTCGGCGCGGTTCGAGTACGTCGTCAGCAACGCGCGAGTGGAGCAGAACGATAGCGGCGATGATGCGCTGACGCGAGTGAGCGGCGAGATCACCACGGGCGCTGGTGAGCAGAGTAGGCATGCGTTCACGTTGCGCTACAATTGCGAGGACGTGTTCGTGTTCTCGGATGGCGGATCGTTCAGTTCGGAGCACTGGATGTTTGAAGGGTACCCGTATGGACCGAGAGGCGCGTCGGCAGGCTTTCTGACCACCATGGCAATTGAGCACTGCGTCAGTCTTTCAGCGACGGAGCGGTTCAGATGTTTCGTGTGCTACGACGCAGCCAAGTGCCTGGAACGCATCGTTCTTTGCGAAGAGGTGCGCGACGCGTGCTGGGAAAACCGTGACCCGCTGAGTATTGTGAGCTTGCTAGGGACCTGGCAGGGACAAGCCAGAATGAAGCGAAGCAAGGTCGCGGGCTCAGGATTCATGAATTTCGATCTGATCTCAACGTTTGGGTGGGACGGCGAGGCTGCTGTGCGCCGCTCTCAGAAAATGCAGGCAAGGCTGTCTGACGCTCTGATTTCGGAAAAGAGTGCCAGTGACGCACAGCAGAAGAGGCCCAAAGTTCCAGCAACGGTAGACGAGATTCTAAGATTGAACAATGTGAGTCAAGGAGCAGCCAAGCAAGAGGAGCCCACAATCACCACAACGTACGGGGAGTACGATGGAAATAATCGCATCATTCTAGGGTCCGCGCCGCACACTCATGTCATGTATTTGCTATCACATGGCGCATATGTTGTCTCGCCGGCCTCGCTCGATTTGAATGTTCCTTGGAACTCAGAATTTGCGCTACACCTCAGCGAAGATAACCGCAAGCGCGTCGTACGCTTGTACACCAAGGACAATGTCCCCGCAAGTGACGTGCTTTCAGTTGAGAGCCGTTTGTAGATACATAAACTCGAATCATGCTTTCAGACTTTTTCTCCTGACATTGTCGTTACGTTGCCACGGGTTCTCGGCGTTTTGGATTTCACGTCAGCTCCAACGTTGCTTCCTCTCCCTGCGCATGCCGCCGTCTTCTTCCTGAACGAGATCCAGTGACTGAGGGCTTTTGTTGCAAGTAGAGTGAGAGCCTGAACCTTGATTTTCTGCGAGAGGAGAGGCAGAGGCAGCTGCAGTGCTGGCTACTTTGAATACGTTAACAGGTTTGCCGTGCGCAACTGGCACAGCCACTGTCGTGCGCGTCGGCGGCCTTTTCAGAACCATGCCTACCGTCTTTCGCTCATGTTCTGAAGGCAGAACGGCAGCCTGTACTTTCTCAGCGTCGGTCTCAGGCTGCTCACCTCGCGACACACGCGCCGCGATACGTCTCTCAACCGACTTCATCATATTCTGTTCGAGTCGTCTTTGTTGTTCTAACTCCTCACGCTGTTGAGCACGCTCCAGCTCGTGAGCTTGTGCTTCAAGCTCGGCCGTTCGACAATCGATGTAGGAGATCATGAATATTCCCTCTGCGTTCTGCTCGACGCGGCAATGACCATGCCTGCCCAAAAACGCAACAAACTCGCGCAGCGACTCCCACTGCGTCGCATTCATGTGGACGTGGTGCCGATCACGAATGTATTCTTGGTACGCCGTATTTGCATTGACCTGGCACGTGCCGTAGCGCAGCCGAAGGCACTCGAGAAACCCGTCCAGAAGCTTCTGAGAGAATGTCTCGAGCAGCTCACCCTTGCTCGCTTCGAGCCGCCGCATTTGCCGTTCGTGACCCGCCGTACTGCAGTGGTTCTTGTATCCATTGGCGTCGCGGCACTGCTTCTCGCACATCTGGCAGTACCATCGCAGCTTACCCAGCCCTTTGGCTTTGAGCCGCTTGGCTTCTGCTTTCGAGTCCATAACCTCAACCCACCCTTCGACCTTCACTCGTGCCTAATAGTCGCAAAACTTTTCACTTCTAATCCGAATGCCAGGCCGCTGGTGTCCCGAGAAACCGTGGACAGGCTGTCACCGGGACAAGTCCGTCAAGCACCGATGCCGGAAACCGAAATCTCCTGCGCCTCATGAAGCTTCTTCAATCACGCTCTCGGCAAAATAGGGTGCGTTACGCCGCCATCCGACAAAATATGGTGGAAATCATGCGACGCGCGCGTGCCCATCTTGGCGGCCAGCGCTCGCTGCTGCAGACATTGTAGCTGAGCACGAAATGGAGACCTACAAGGTCTGCTGCAATTTCGCGCTCAACGAAGCTGTGTGCGAGAAGCCGTTGCTCGTTCGCACTGGCGCCGCAAATCCAAAACACGCGAGCAGTCCGTTCAACATGCTGTATGATACACATGCTGATGGTCATGGTCTTCAGGTCAGCAAGCCACGACACATACGTCCGCATCGCGTGAAGGAGTAGATCCAGGACATGCACGAGTGTGCCCGTTGAAATGAATTTTACATGCTGTGGCGTGCGCTCGTCCTGGTTTATGGTGTTCGGGTCACATGCAGCAACCCACGACGGACAAAAACACTGGTTTCAGTGCGCTATTGTGTGCTCCTCCCCACATGCAAGATGTCACGGACTCAATCAATCGCGCGTCTGAGATGCCTTGGGTTCCAGCACCGGGTGTTGAGTCCATGACGTTCCATTGTAAATCGAATGACGTCGAGTCAAGAGAGTCTGAAAACTTCGCACTGGAGCGCTTGACGGCGACGCTAGCTCAGACCACGATGGTGGCTTTGAAACACGGTCAGCGCGGATTCGGACGACCGCGGCTGGTACGGGTCCCACGAGGTATGCTGCTACGGGCCCTACGAGTTCTGCTGCTACCCGGACAAGAGGGAGTCACGCGTCACGGAAGGACGGACAGTCGTCGGGCGAGCTACCAACGAATGACTCGGACGGTACTCAGCCACGACGAGCGCGTTGCGAGAAGAAAGGTGCTTCTGAGGCACGTGGAGGGGCATGCTCAGGGTCGCCAGAATCGTCGTGAGTGACCTCAAAAGCTTCGTCGCAGCCCGTTGCTACGGCACGACGGAGCCGGACTCGGCAGCGCCTGGCAACGGCTTAGGCACAAATCTCATAGTGCCTGTAGCCCGTAGGCGTCCAGCGCGAGTGCAGCGCCCAGCGCATTAGACTATGATGTCGGACGTTCGGCACCGTTGCTCGTTGACGAGAAGTGGAGATACACCTGGCTGACTCGTGAACTGTTTCGCGGATGGCGACAAGGAACCCTCTGCTGGATTGGACGGTGCGAATGACGTACCACACTGGACCTGGTTTGAGCGGCAAAGTAGAACGGACTGTATACAGGGTTACTATACAGTGCGCGCGTCGACATGCACGAGGAGAAGCATGAGATGGAAATATTTGTTGAGCCTGGGCTCGAAATAGGTATCGCGCGTCTTGATCATTTGCCTAAACGTCTCTGCCGCCCGCGCGAGACCCTTGGACCAGACCGCATTGAATTACAGAAGTGTACGGCTGCCGGATCGCGCGTCGCTCAGCCGCTGGTGGTGCGGGAGGACGCAGATGGAGGGCCGCAAAAGGTTGCATTGCCCCAGAATTGAGTTACGCCATGTCACAAACCCTTGCCAGATCACTGCGAGATACGAACTTCTCCTTTCCGCGCAAAGCAGGAAGCTGGAGCGCGGCTTCACGAGCATGCTGTGACGAACAAACAAGCTCCACCGCAGTAACTCGAACGTCTGACCCAAACATGGTTTCACCATTGAATAATTGAAGACGTGCGAGCGCATCTTCAGCTAAGTCATCGCGCGATTCACGGAAGTCCATCAATGCGGCGCTTTCGCTGCTCGCGGGAAGAAAGTGAAGGGGCCGGCTGGAGAGCGGCGGACGATCCGAGGTCCAGCATGCGCCCTGCTCCGCCTCTAGCAACGCATCGGCTTCACGATCCGACAAAAGCACGATGTCATTGCTGTCCGCAATTAATATCATTGAATCAATTGGCCGCAAATACATATGTAGGTCGCCGTGCTCGTTTTGAATGATGATCGATCCAGTCGAAGAGCATCGAGTCTCCAGGAATGCTTCGAGGCAAAAGTTGGTGCTGTGCCTCGAACATCAGATTCGCGATAATGCGAAGCGCTTCTGGCATGTACATGAAGAATAAAACCACAAGCCCCGAATCCATAGCTGCCGAAACGGGCTGGATGACGGGATTCGGCGGCTCCTCTGCCCTTCTGAGGTCTGCGCGCGTGCGATCTACCTGCTGAGTCAACCTCTGATACTCTGCCCTCAATTCTTTTTCTAAGTACCAGCGCTCATCATTTTCTGCGCTTGTTTTAGGAGCTGGACGGTAAGTGAATGGGACTGCGTCCCAATTACGTCGAGCTTCAGATTGGCAGGTCTTTTCATGCTCCAATTGAGCCCGGAGATTTTTTGCCACGTCTTGTTTTCGTAACACCTCGGCCCAGTGCGCGTCGCGGCGCCGCGACGCGTGAATTTGCTCGTTTTGCCATGCCTCCAAAATATCAGGAGATGTTTCTGCGACAGATTTTGCAAAAGCCGACGTTGCGTCGTTCGCCCGCAAGGAAAAAATTGGATTTTTCGACCCTGCCATACTTTTGCGCTTACGCAAATATAAGGTCACCGCTTGCATTGCTTCCAGTGCCAAGCCGTCAGAAAAGGACAGCGCCCACAAATCCTTAAACTCTAGCGCCGTTTCGTACATCTCAAGCTGCGGATGCATCGCGCATGCGAGACTATCTGCTAAACACGCAATCGCCCACGCTACAAGCGTTTTGCGGCTCCGCGTCTCGACAACTAGGCGTCCGCCTGGTACCGCACTTTCTTCAAGTGTTCTGGCTATCGATTTATATTTCTCCCAAATTCGTTCGAGATGTGCAAGTTCCCAGTTCGACATTTCGGCAGCCGTCCAAATGGGTCGTGAAAGTCGACTTTTGGCCACCGTAAAGACCCACTCCTCAATCCCCGCCGCCGGCACAATGGTCCTGCGAAGCTCGATGGGAGACAGCCAGTCCAGCAGCTGAGAAGGTGGGCCAAATGGTTCAGAGGCAAGCGGAAAGCTTTCCAGGTTAGACGTTGCTCTTTGTCGATACGCAGCAATATCATGCGAAGATTCAGCCTCTCGATCCATGGGCGCCGGAAGGACAACAACCGGCAGCCGAGCGGCCTGACCATCAAGACACATGTTGTCTTTGTCCACGCAGAGCACGGGAAGCTGAAATGTTTTAGCTTCAGCCTTAAGCTGGGCAGCGAGATCCGCTTCCAGAACAGCTCGCACAGTTTCAGCACGCTCGACGAGAGAAGCCACGTCGTACCCGGCATCTAGCAACAGGGCGGCGCGCTGGGCCGCTGATGTTAGCATACGGACCGTGGAGGCAGCGCCAACATTACCGTGGAGATCAAGTGACAGTTCAACCAGCCACATCTCCCACTCTGCAATCAGCAAGTTGAAGTTGACTTTGTTTTCCCCGTCTGTACCACACACATGCTGACCAAAGACAAATTTGATGACGGCAGCAGCCAAAGGCCAGGCTGTAGAGCGACGAGCACCCCCAGTATGAAGCCCGACATCAGTCATTCCACCGCGGGAGCAGTGCTCAACATTCAGGCGCACAACGTCCGCGGCCCCATCGGGCAAATTTCTCTTGACGCACAACGAGAGCGCGTTCTGAGCGATGGAAAGAACAAACGTAGGTGTCTTCTGATGCCCGAGCCGTTCTCCCGCAGCACTTCGATCATCACCGGTCTTCTTCTTCGCCTCAGTAAGTTTCTTCCGAAAACTGATCATGAAGTCATCGAGTTTGTCAGCCGGAAGCTCACCGACAAAAAAGCAAACAGCTACACCTGGAGGCGGGGCCGAGTCAAATTTGCTATTTGTAATATTGAATGACCACTCGTCCGGGCCGAGAATATGCATTCGAACCGTGCGGCCTGCCTGGCATCCGATGGACACGATCGTGACCAAGGCGCACCCATACTTTGGCAAGATCAAGCAAGACATTGGCGCGGAAGCTGTGACGGTACCTACGTAGCGCGCCATTTCTGCGATCCGCTCTGCCAGTACCGCAGCCTCGGGAAAACTCCGTGCAACGTTTTCTGACGTGCGCAAGAAGGAGATAAACAGGTTGAAGTAGTCGTGAGGGTCGGCTTGGTCTTCCTCATGAGCGACACCAAAGCCGCAGGCGCTTTCCAAGGTCCTCCCTTGAGCAAGAATATGCGCAGCGCGCTTGGGCTCCTGCACTTTGTCCATGATAACGGTTTGCCAAATCGATCTTGATCTGATCCCATGAAAGTCGAACCCTGAGGTTGCACAAGTCTTCGATCTTTTTCTATCATCCAGAGGCTGCCTGGCTTTAAATACTATACCGCATGTGACGACGCCATTGGAATGTCTTTGTAAGTAAACGCGTGCTCCTTTGGCTACGTTTTTGCCTTCTTTCCGCACTACCACCCCTGCCATGATGAGCGTGACCACCTGAGCCGTTAAAGGTGGTCACGCTCATCACACACATCATGGTGAAGTTTTAGCGATGTGCATGACTCGCGCGCACATGACGCGACCAGCGCGGCCTTGCAGCCCGTGATGACGGTAGGTGGCCGCGAAACACGCCATTGCACACACATACATGCAAATTAATTCTTTGGCACCCCCGCATCACGACGGGGGAAAGTCGGACCAAATAAGCGGCGTCATGAAGTGGCCAGTTCGCGCACCACGAGCGCCATGCCTTTGCGGTGCCTCACTCTGCGTCGACGCATGCATAATCTCCTGGCGCGCGCCAGAGTCGCTGCAGTTGCCTCACGCGAGAGGCGAGGCGTCGCGCCGATCACGCTTTGTCCGAAGTACAGTTTGAGCGGCACAGAGGTACAGCCACACGAGGTACTGTGCGTACAGTTGGGAGATAAGGTTGGGCTCGATCGCATGTGGAGGGGGGACGTGGCGGGCGTCGTCTCCGGCTGTGCGCTTGTGTTTGGGACTGTGCAGTCCACTTCATCAGCTCCCAAAGGCAGGCACGTCCTGACTCCAGTCCTCCTCGCCATTCTGCCTTGCAAGTCAGAACGGAGATATGCTTTTCGTGCAGAGTCTAGGCGTGCCGCGGTCTGCACGCACACGTGGCTCGTTGTTGGGGCAGTCGACCTGCGCGTGCCGCGGAGCCCGGACATTCGCCGCAAGAGTTGCCGTGGCGAGGACCGGACAGGAGTTGCGTCGTGGCACAGTGGTGTGTAGTGCATCGGCTGGGAATTCAAAGTCCGTGGTTAAAGGATCGTCCGTGGTGGTCGTGCTTGGGGCGAGTCGTGGCCTCGGGAAAGAGCTGGTCCGGCGACTCAGTGCTGATGGAACTTTTACGGTCCACGCGGTCTCGCGCTCGGCTTGCGATGAATTCGTTCAGGATCCAGAGTTGAGGCATCAGCTCGATGCCCGCAACCCAGAACAAATGCACGAACTTGTTGCCAAGACACGGCCGGACGTGATCGTGAATTGTGTCGCACCAGCCGAGTCTGACGGGGTGGACGAGTATCCAGCGTACTCGTATGCGGTCACGAGTCAATGCGTCGATGCTTGCTTGGGAGTGAAGAGCCAGGGTAAGACACCTCTATTCTTGCTGGTATCTGCGTTGGGCGCGGGCGATAGCGAGAACTCGATTCCTAGTCAGGTGAAGGACAATATGAGAGGAATGTTGCTCGATAAGAGCCGCGCAGAGAAGCACCTCCGCACAAAGTATGGCGATGACTTTGTGATCGTCCGACCAGCGCCACTGGTGGATGAGGATGCGACTGGGTCGGGAATTCTTACAGAGTCAGTGAATGCGTACGGGGCAATCACACGCGGAGACCTTGCCGAGCTGCTGTGTCAGATTCTAAACGCCTCTGAAAGCGCTCGCGGAAAAATCCTGACAGCTGTTGACGGAACCAAAGTCCTGCATGTATCTCCGTACATTCGAAACTATGAGTTTTGGGAGAAACTGCCATTCGCGGCGTTCGAGCTGGCGTAGAACGAAAAACACCACCTATCGCCCGCCGCCTGACCCTGTTTTTTTTTCGTTCTCTCTGGCCTCTCTGGCCGCGCGCTCGTGATTGTCGGTTCGACATTTACCCACTAGGCCGATGAATTTGACGAGAGTACCTAAGACCTCCTCAACTTTCGCCTTGTTCCCGACCTCGCCAAGATACACTGCTGCACGCTCGAAAGTGTCAGTCATGCGATCAAAGTCGATAGTCACAGAGTCAATTCGCTCGCTGCTCAAAAGATACTGCCCGTCCAGGACAACCAGGATGCGCTCTTGTTCGCAATCCATAGACGAAGTGGCGGACGCACGATGCTCGTTGAGCACTCGTTCAAGCACTGCCTTCCCCTTGTTTAGACCTGCAATATCTGCGCTGAGTTCCTCACGTACAATCTTGGAGCCGGCCTCGATCGACGAGAGTTCATTCTCTAAATCGTCAAGTACGGACGCATCTTTTTTCTCAATCAAGTCCACAATAAAGTGCAGCAGAGTCATCCTTCCATCAATAGTGCGCGTTTCAGTCAGCTTCAATAGCGCATCAAGCTTGAAGCCGCGCGCCTGGCCCCTCCGTGTACCCTGATTTAAGTGATTGCCAATTCTAAGAATGGAGCCTAGCACCGTGCGAAGCTTGTCGCTGGCCTGAATTTGCGAGCAAGCCTCTTCGACGACTGCGCAGCGCTTCGAGATCAATTCGCACTCCGTTTCGTAGCTTCGCAAGAAGACCATGGCCGCAAGCTTGAGATGCCAGTGGGCGACACGAGACGCGTGGTATACAAACTGCTCTGATTCTGCACACTTGCCGAGCTCTTCCTCAGAAAGCTGGCACTCTTTCCCTGCCGCCATTTCGTCCTCTTTGAGATCATTTTCAAAGAGTGCCTGCACGCTTTCCGAGCTCGACAGCACTCGGGCTTCAGGGTCCAGGCATTCAACCGCCCGCACAATTTCGCGCACATTGGCTGTTCCAATGCGCCGCAGCATGATGTCAATGTTCATGGCGCGCCTGGAGGACAAAATGCCAGCGCTTGGTACTGCCGGCTCGGTCTCGACAGATGGAGCTGTCTGCTTGTTCACTTTTGCTGCAAAAAGAATTTCGAGCTCTGAAGAATGTGACTCGAGGACATCATCGCCAAGCACTCCATGTCTGTCCGTCTGCGCGAATATGGTGTTTTGAATACGATTCGCCGGAATGGTGCTCCAGTGCAACTGCTTAAGATCCTTTTTCGGACCAGCTCGCCCTGGCAAGCCAGGTGGAGGAGGGGGTGGACCAAAGCCGCTGTTCACGGCTCCTTTCGAGCGCGCTCCACTTGTTCCATTCAAAAGTGGCGGAGGAGGAGGCGGTGGAGGAGGAGGTGGCCCGCCTGGACTTCCTCCAGAATGTAGCCTTCCCTTCACTGATGACTTTGGTGGAGGAGGAAGAGGAGGCGGCGGCGCCTGAGCGCCCTTGCTCGCACTGCTTCCACTATTCCCAATGGGCGGTGGAGGAGGAGGTGCCGGAGCCGCAGCGCTTGCGTTGGAACTCTTTCCACCTTGCGATGACGCCGGACCCAGCGAGTGTGGTACGCTTGTCAAGCTTGAAGTCACAGTCGGAAGGGGCGACGCTGGAAAGCGGGTACCTGTCAAAACGGACTGCGAGTTCAACAGTTCAGAGAGACTGGCCTTGACTGGCTCACCCTCTCCACCTTTCGCCCCGTGCTCGTTCTTCGATTTCCGATAAACGTCAGCTGCTCGCGTGTGCCGTTTGTCTGCAGGCGAGTCATTTGCACTGAACGTGCCTTCTTGAGTATCTAAGCCATCTGCCGCAAAATCAATGCGTGACCTGACGGACTCCAAGCCGTCTTGTGGCAGTGGATCATTCTCAAGATCGCCAATTCTTTCGAAAGCGGCTGACGAAGCCGACAGGGCGGATGAGCGCTGAGCTTGATCTCGCCGCGAGTCCGAGAATACCGACACATTTTCTCCGAAACTGTTCCGGATCTCAGCCTGAATCGTGTCATCATCGTCCGCACCCCACAAATCAACTTCACCGAGGATATATGCCTTTGCATCATGTTGCAGAGTTCGCGAGACACGACTAAAGGTATCCATGATCGAGCCTCGTCTCGATGGAGGCGCGTTAGCAGGCGACTGCTCCATTCTTGTAGTAAGGCCATGGAGAGTTGTTCCTGCCACAGGTGAGGCCCTACTGTGCGAACGGCTTTCCACTGAATACGCTCGGTCGCCATTGGCTTCTCTCTCCACTGTGCTCGTCGGGTATCTTTGCAGTACAGCGTCCATGCTTTGACTTTGTTTCTGATGGTGGTCTCCAGGCGAACCCAAGCTCTTTTCCTGAAAGGCGAGTCGGAGTTCATCCAGTAGGCCATTCTTCTTCGACTGACCCACCATTCTGGCATGCTCGGGATCCAGCGCCAAGTTATACTTGATAATCTCACCCGGAAGTCCATGGCTAAGGTCAAGAAGCAACGGAGGCGCGCAGGTCGGTGCGTCTAGAACAATGTCTTCAACGGTACGCATTTCTTCGCGTAAAACGAGCAAGTGGTCTGGCCATACACTGCCGATTTGGTCTCTTTCAGCCCCGTCCTGTGCCATCGACAGCGGCACCACATCCAGCAGAAGATCCATAAAGCATGAAAAGTTTTGTCGGAACGCATCGTCGTAAAAGTCCATGTCTGCGTCGGAGAATCTGGCTCCCGGGGTGTCAAGAAATGCCGTATTCCTAACCACTTGGCAAAGCACGCGCGGAACTCGGAATGAGTTCTCTGATTTCAACCTAGATTCCGCAGCACTCCGTAAACTGCCTGTTGCTCCCTTTGTCATATCTTCTTCCTCATTATCCAGGACCAGTGTGATGCAAAAGTCGCCCAGAATATCAAGACCTGTATCGTAGCACGCAAAGCCCTCGCCTGTCTGCTTTGGTGCAATGATCACGCCGTCGGAGCGCGGATTTTTTCTTGAGTTTGTTTGCAGCCACAGAATCGGTGACAATTCTAGTTGCTGGGCCGAGCGGTCGCCTAGTCCATCCGCGCCCTCTTTCCGACTTATTTGGAGGATAACTTTAACAAGCCTGATGGGGAGCGGATTCGCGGGTCGCTTTTGCTGCGTCCACATCGTGGTGTACTTGACGTACTGCAACAGGTTCGGGCTGTTCAGCTCGCGGTCAAGCAATGCCTGCGGAACAAAGTTTGCCGCGCGAAGCACACGCGAGACTGTTTCGAGCGCGTCGGTTCCCATGCTGAATGTGCTTACGAAAGCGTTGTACGTACAGTAAAGCACAATCATGGCGCGCATCATGCTGGCCAGCGGGGGCACACTTGCGGTGCCTTCGCTGTCTGCGTGGTCGACATCTGGAAGCTCGAAAGAAGAGATGTTGGATTTTTGTGAGCGCGCGAGCAAAATGACGACCCGCTGCTCCGGCGTGTGTCCGTCGGACACGCCGTCGTGCAAGAAGTAGTACATCTGCTCGCATGTGTGAAAGAGCGTGGCGATGGACGGCAGAGCGACGTATGGCGCGAGGTGCGCCATGCTGACTTCGTACTGCCTGGGGAGCAGCTCTGCGGCCGGATACCAGGCGGTCTCGCCCAAATCGACCAGCAGAATGCGGCGCGCGTGGGCGTACCGTCCGTCGCACTTGCGGGACAGCACGTCGACGAGGTCGGCGCCCCACTCGTCATCGCGCAGCACGCTCAGCAGCAGCCCCGCACCGGCCTCGACCAGCTGCGCGGACGCCGACCGCCCCGCCCCCAGTATGTGATGCAGCCACATTGCTCCGTGTCCTCAACGCACCACGCGCATCCTCACCCGCCAATCCTCCGCGCGAAACAACAACAGCATCAGCAGGCCAAGCAGCCACAAACGCAACACCACACGAGTCAAGCAGGCTTGCGCACCCGCCCCCAAACCGGAAACAAGCGCCCCGCGCGCTGCTCCAGAAGGAAAAATTAAAAAAATAATAAAAATAGAATTAAAAAAATCAGTGTACCGCACTGCAGCGGAAGCCAAGCGCGGTACAGTGGATATCAGGTGGTGTGATGGTGGGAGTGGTATGGGTAGGCTGCACGGTCCTACAAGTGCGAAGTCGGCATGATGGGCATGAACAGGTCGTGCAGCGCGCGCTCAGAGAGTTCCGGGCGCCACTGCGGCGACTTGTCCTTGTCAATCAGCGCTGCACGCACTCCTTCGTAAAAGTCGAACGAGTCTGGCTGGCACGCGCGCTGCGCCAGCAGCGTTTCCATCGCCAGGCAGCTTTGCAAGTTGGGCATCGACGCGCCGCGTGCCAGCGCCTCGAGCGTGATTTGCATCGACCGCGGGGAGTTCAGGTTGCGCATTTTGTTCAGCGTGGCCTGCGCAGACTCGCTAGACTCCGCGGCGCGCTCCAGTGCCGCGAAAATGGAAGCCATGTTGCGGTGTTCGGGAGCAAACACCGTGGGGATCCACGCGCGCCCCCTCAGGTGCGCGCATCCTTGCTCGGAGTTTTCCGGAGCATTGGCGTGTTTGCGAATTTCTTTGGCCGTCGATGGCTCAAACGAGGACAGTGTTTCTTCAATCAGCGCCTCTGACACACCTTCTGTCTCCCCTGAGTCTGATGGAAGGCTCAGCAGCGCCTCGCACAAGTCGCCGAGCCGGCGTGATTCAACAAAGTGGGTGGCAACTCCACACGACAGCATAGCTGAGCCGTCGATGCGTTCACCCGACAGGCCCAAGTAGTAGCCAAAGCGGTGCGGAATTCGCGGAAGTACAAAGGTGGCCCCGACGTCCGGCATGAAACCAATGCCGCATTCAGGCATGGCAAACATGCTCCGCTCCGTCGCAACGCGGAATTTCCCATGCATAGAGATGCCGGCGCCGCCGCCCATTACGATTCCGTCCAGCAGTGACACGATTGTCTTGCCCGCCGGGAGGGCGCTCAGGTCGAAATTCATGGCGTACTCAGCCTCAAAGAAGCCCGTCGCCGCCTTTGGCCTGCCGTTCACAAACGCCTCGATGCACACGTGCTTGACATCACCACCCGCACAAAAGCTCTTATCGCCGCTGCCAACGAGGACCGCGCAGTCGAACACATCCTTGTCGGTCGTGGACGCGTAGGGCACGATGCGGTCCTTGACGATGGAGCGCATGGTTGTGCACATGTCAGCCGTCAATGCATTCAGCTGCTTGGGCCTATTCAACGCAATCACACAGGTTTTCGCCTTGCGAGCGTCTGGCGGCTTTGCCGGGAACACCAGCACGGGACTTGCGGGGTCGGCGCTCAGGCCGTCGCCGCACACTGCGGCGCTCAGTATTTCCGGCGCCTTTCCTTGCAGAACCGGGAGCAGCTCAGAAGACGGCATGAACGACGTGGCCATTTTCCGCTGCCAGAGAGACCATCCACGAATTGCAGACTGACGCAGGCCCCAGACCATGGTCACAGCACAGACGATCTTCCGCGCGACTCGGTGATGAGCCGCGTGCTCCCGTGCTGACGCTAAGATTCCTTAGTGGAAGTACAGTGCAGGTTCAGTTGTTGCATCGTGAGCTCTTCGGCGTGCATCGGTGACGCGCGTGGAAGCCGTTCGCGGCTAGGGCGACCGGCGGAAGTTGATGGGCAGGTGTTTGGGTCTGCGAGGCAAGGAAGTGTGCGCAACGTCAGGCGTGTGCATCGCTCGCGTGGTTCATCATGAGTGCGCCGCAAAAGGGAAATGGGTACGGCGCGATCGATGAGGAGCGCCAGGCCTCTGAAGCGAACGGCCGGGGCGGCGAGGAACACATGGAGGAAGTCAGCATTGTCAGCGATATTGTGCTGGGGATGAGCGACGGCTTCACAGTGCCCTGGGCGCTGTCTGCGGCACTGTCGCAGACGGGGGTGGGCAGCAAGTACGTTGTGATTGCTGCGATAGCCGAGTTGGCCGCAGGCGCCGTCAGCATGGGGCTGGGCGGCTACCTGTCCGGCAGGACCGAGGTCCAGCATTATCGGGCCGAGCGCGCTCGCGAGGAGCGCGAGGTGGTGGAGACGCCTCTGGAGGAAGAGCAAGAGATTTACGATATTCTCATGCCGTACGGTCTCGAGAAGGAACACGTCGCCAAAATTATGGAGCATTTTCGTGCGCATCCGGAGAAATGGGTCGAATTCATGATGCGCTTTGAGCTAGGCATGGAGCGCCCAGACAAGCACAAGCCGCTCAAATCAGCTCTTTGTGTTGGCGGTGGGTACGTAGTGGCCGGTCTGGTGCCCACATTACCATACGTGCTCTTCGCGGACTCCATGATTGCGTTCAAGATCAGCTGCGTGGTGACGCTGATCTCTCTTCTTGTCTTTGGCGTTGTCAAAGCCCACGTCACTGGCGCGCCGCGCCTATGGAGCTCTTTGGAGACTGCGCTGGTTGGCGTGGTGGCGTGCTGCGCTGCCTTTTTCATCTCCAAGCAGTTTTCAGCGTAGGCCGAGCGAAACGGTACCGGCTGTCGTGCATCGCACACAGCGACCGAGGACCGAGCGCGTGCATGCGGCACCAGCACACAATCTAGACGCTGGCCTTTCCATTATTCCCGTTCGTGCTTAAATGTGTGATGTGTTTGTTGCATGTCACGGTTTATCGGTTTAAAGTTATGTAGCCGCTCGATCCGAATGTGGAACACTCCAAACTGTAAGTCCGGTGGTCGCGTGTGGAGATGCGTGCCGCTAGTGGCACGCGCTGTTCCCAGAAGCTCTGCCGGTGGTATTCGAGCCCGGACGGAGCGCGATGGTGAGGCTCACGGAGCTGGCGGTGCTGGTGGCGGTGTCCGGCGTCCACCTCTCGATGCCAAACCACTGGGCACAGTTTGTGATCGTCGGAAAGGCGCAGAAATGGTCCATGGCCACGATCCTCATGTTGACCGTGCTGGGCGCGCTCGGACACGTACTGGGAACGGTGATTGCGGCGGTCCTGATGGCCGCACTTGGAGACGCGTTCGTGCCCAAGTCTCTGCACAAGTATCTTCCAACCGCGGTGTTATTCATCTTTGGGGCGTATTACGTTGCTTCGCATTTTCGGCTCATGCCCGACCCGTGTGCTTGCGAGCACGACGCAGAAGAGGCAGGAAGGCTGCAACCAGACCGCCACACGCTTTGTAGCAATCACAATCATACCGGGAGCAGTCTGGCCGACGAGCAAGGGGCAAGTGGGGAGGACACAAAGTTCGTGCAGGCGTGCGAGGAGGAAAATGAACAAAGTGACGCGGCGTACGCGAAGCAGCAACGGTTCATGCAGGTCTCCGTGGTCCTTCTCCCCACCTTTTCTCCGTGCGTTGGTAGTTCTCCCATCCTCATCTCATCGATTGCGCGCGCCATTGACGGCCAGCCGGACGCGGTGCTGGATTCCATGTTCTATGTTCTAGCCATGGTGATCGCGGCCGTGTGCACCATGGTTGCGCTGGTGTTCTTCACCGTGATAGGAACCTCGCGAATGAATTTCGCGTTCGTGCAGCGCAACGAAAAGCTCATCATAGGCGGGAGTCTTATTCTGCTTTCGCTTTTACCGCTCCTTCTACGTCACGGCCATGACCATGTTGATGATTAAAACTCGCTTCATTGTATAAGAGGTGCAGACATGGCGTTCCGTCTGCATCCCCGCGCTGTCGCAAACCAGGCCTGCTGAACTTGACGAAACGGATTTTAAATTCTGAACGAATACGCAATGTCGCAAGCCCGCAGGCTCGCAAGCTGCGGGCGTGTTGCCACCGCGCTGCGCCTCTGCGGGCGCGAACAGGCAAGATGCGCTGGGCGCCATGGCGCCACGGCGAAATGGCTTGGCTCTCCGGCCAGTGGTCATGTCTGAACTGCACAGTACCTCCATCTTAAACGGCTAAATGGTTATCGCTGCCAGTGGTGGCGCAGCCGGGCTTTGGCTGCGATGAAGCGCTCAGACGAGGTTTGCATTTGACGACGGCATCCGAGAGCTTCTGGCGCGATGCAGAGCCCCGCCAAGGCCATTCGCGACCACTTTGAGGTCAGCGACGAGCTGCGATTCGAACTGACGGCCGAGTTCTCCGTCGAAACGCTGCTTCAAGCGTCTGGTGCCGCAGGCGGAGGATCGGTGTCGTCCAGCGCGACAACACATCTCCCGGGATCTGTGGGTCACGCCGCGACGGCCGCGGCCGCGGCCGGCACCACCCCGAGTCATCCCGCAAAGACATCGTCCGCTCCTTCCGTACCAGCAAAGTACACGGATTGGTCGCCGCTGTACATGAAACGGGATACGCTTTTACGAGGCACCAACGTGTTCATGACGGGTACGTCTCCACAACCAGCCTTGACGGGCGCTGCTCCCGGAACGACGCTTCAAATAACTCTACCAGAGGAAGGATTGCAAGCAGTGGATGATTCTCCCCGTGTGACGTCTCCGACCAAGCCGTCGCTGCTGAAGAAGCTGGGAACCTCTCTGACTCGATTAGGCCATTCGCGAAATGCTTCGGCGGATAGAGCGCTGCATGGAAAAGAGGGGGCCTTGACAGTTGAACTGGACCGTGAAAATAGTAGGAAAGCGAAGCATGCTCAACAACAGCAGCTGCTTCTGCATTCGCAACAGCTCCTGCAAGAACAAGAACAACTCCAGCACCATGCGGAGCAGACGACGACACGTCCTGCGCCAGTGCCAGCATGTCGTATTCTGGCACCGCTTGGTGCCCAGGCAGTAAGCTTGCTCGACATTCGAAGTCTTCCCAGCACGGCTTTGCGGAACGGAGGCGAGACAGACACCGTTTCGGTTGGACAAAGCAGTGTCAGCTCGACAGCGCCTCGTTTGTTCCATGCTCACAAGCTCGTGACGCCCTGCAAGCATCCTGTCACAGTGAGTGCTGTCTGCTTTGACTCTTCTCGAAATGATCCTTGCACGCACATTTTAGCAGGGTGCACGAATGGAGAAATCCATCTCTACTCGGTGCAGACAATCGACCTTGTGGGCAGCGCGGCCCTAGCCACCAGTGCCAGGGGAAATGGCGGAGCGCTGCAACCCAGCACGACTCAATCTGGCTCTTCGTTTATTTCGTCGGCTTGTTTCAATAGGGATGGGGCGATTTCCTTCGGGCGTGTTATTGGAGTGCAGTGGATCGCATCGGCACCTCATCGCTTTATTGCAGTCTTCATGGATGGCACGGTTGCGCTGTATGATTCCAAGCTGAAGGCATCAGTGACCGGCTTGGGCACAGCTCGATCTAGTTCCGTGGTGTTAAGCGCTGTGGCATCAGAGCCCGTGTCTACAGGTGGTGCAGGTAACGGCGATCCGGACGATTCGGCCCAGCTGACTGCTGCGCTGGCACTAGGCACATCAGGCACGGCCTTGAAGCAACACGAGGTTCATGTGTGGAAAATCGTACCAAAGACGCACAAGAAGGGCAACCCGTTGCAAGCGCTGACAATTGGCTGCGGCGCCATTAATGCCATGCACGTGAGCTCTGCGGGCCCTCATGCCGGTTTCCTGGCGTTGGCTTGTCGCGACGGTTACCTTCGGGTTGTAGACACGGTACGCGCGTGCGTGCTGTTGGCTTTCCGGTCCATGTACGGCGCATTCCTTTGCGTCAAGTGGAGCCCTTGCGGAAATTTTTTGCTTGCAGGTGGTCAAGATGATTGTATCGGCGTATACTCTGTATCTGGGCGCGCACAATTGGCGCGCTTCGAGGGTCACTCGAGTTGGGTGTCTGCCCTTGATTTCCTTCCAAGTACACCCTCCGCCATAAGCCCCGGAATCAGCAGCAGAACACCGGAGAACAGTTTGCCCCATCCGGAGCCGAGCTGCCTTCGAGTAGTTTCCGGAGCACAAGATTGCAAGCTTTTGTTTTGGGAGCTTGATCATTCTTTGATTGCGGCCCGTCTGAAAGTCTTGACCAAGAAGCGGCTCGATTCGAGCGGCGAGTCGATGACAGACTCGTTCGGACGTTTACCAGTGCCCTCCACTGCACCACAGCAGCCTGGGGCTACAAACTCGATTGCTGCACCTCCTGTCGCGGGTGCAGCAACTAGCTCACGAATCCCTGGTACCGCAATAACCAATCTGTTGTCGCGAGCGCACCATCGTTCGTCTGAAGGTTCATCTGCCTCTGACCCCGTGGAGCGGGGTGGGTCGAGCAACAGTGCTCCGAACGCCCCGGTGTCACAAGCGTATTCACCTCAAGGTGAGAGCGGCGACATCCCGCGATTACACATTGTAGACGCGACGCCGTTGTCCGAGATTTTGCGTGTTGAGCCCGTTGCCACCCACTACGCCCACGCCGAGCCCATCACGGATGTATACTTTGACGCAGATGGCGTGTTCTCGGCGGATGCGAATGGCGTGGTCAAGTTCTGGCGCATGGCCACACTTCCTCCACGGTTGCGGCTTTTCTAGGCAAAGCTAATAAACTCCTGTCTCCACCCCTTCCGCCAATACGTATCGGCTTAGTTTGCTCTCCACAATGTGTTGCAGAAGAAATTGCTTGCCTGCGGTTTGCCACTCAGATTTGCTGCATGTGGAGGTCGCGGCCGACTGGACAGGGAAAGAATCGAGGTTATGCGGTCGCTGGCCGCTTTTGTTTTCGCAGCTGGCCGGCTTGCATTGCAGAAGCGCCCACTGAGCGGTAGCAGCACTCGTTGTCGTTACGAATCGCCGCTCCGGCGAGGACCGTGGTCCGCACCTGCGTGCCAGCGCCGGCAGCTGCACCGCGCACTCCAGCTGAACAACATGGCTGACGACTGTGCAGGCAAGCTCATTGCCGACGACGCAACGTGCGCGCCATGCGCGGGGCTGGAGGACGCCCTCAGCGCGGCAGAGGTCGACCAGTTCATGGTCAATGTACCAGAATGGACGTACAATGAGCCGCGCACGCAGATTGAGCGGGAGGTCCGCACGCGCAACTTTCGGAACGGACTGCTCTTAGTGAACCGGATCGGGGCACTAGCGGAGAACGAGGGACATCATCCAGACCTTCTGTTGACGTACAGCTCGCTGCGCATCACCTTGTCCACCCACAAGGTCAAAGGTCTCACCAGCAACGACTTCATTCTCGCCGTCAAGATCAATGGTGTGATAAACTCAATGGCCGCGGAGCTGGCGCCCAAGAAGAAGACGTGAGCTAAAGCAGTGATGAATCTTCCAGCTCTTCTATCAGCGAAAGCGCGTTGGCGGGATCGACGGTTTAATATACTTTATTCTCAAGACAGCCAAAGTTGGGCGCAGTATCTAGTCGTCTGCATCGTCAAATTTGCCCTCGTGTTCCTCGTCGCTGTCGGCGCCCGCCGGACTTGCGCTTGCAACGTGTTTGTGCGCCTGGGCAAAACCTCCGGCTGGAGTTGCACTACCCGGCAATCCCGGAGTAAGCGCAGACGACGAGCCACATGCTGAAGACGTTTCGCGACTTGGCGACACCACGTTTTGATTTTCATCTGCTTTGGACTCCTGCGGCGAGAATGGCCTAAAAATGTTGCTGACTCCCAGGTCGGCCACGTTGCACGAAACGTTCTCATCAATATCTATGCTGAGATTGTTTGGACTCTTCGTGTTTCCCCTCGGAGCACTGCTGGTCGCGTTCGCCGCTTCACCGGCGTGATCTTGACCGGGCGAGGTTAACCCATCGGCGCCAGCAAAATCACTCTCCAGTGAAGAAGTCCTGGCGTCAGTGAACTCCCCCGGAACATCTGCGAGCTTTGTGGAGTCCTCCCGATCGCTGCCTTTCGCGTTGCGCGTCATGGAGCGTACCATGCGCGAGAATCCGGTGAACATCTTGGCCGACTTGTCTTTGTCCGTGACCTTGGCGCCCTTCTCGTCGAGCTCGGATCCCGGCGCGGCCGGGAAAGGACTTGTCTCTATCTTCCCGCTTCCCCCCGCAAACCAGAGGCCCTTCCCCTTTTTCGAGTTGCTTTTCTCCGTCGCGCCTGCCTTGAGCGTTTCGGAGCCGTTCCGTACCAAGCCCACGGCGTCCCCGCTCGCCGGCATGGACGGAGGCATCTTCCCGCTGACGCGCGGGCGCTCTGTGGGCGAGCTGATCACGGTGCCGAAATCAAAGTCCTCGCCGGGCGACGGACTCGACTGTGCGCCGGAGATGCGGCCAGACAGTTCTGACATGATGCTTGTTCCGGGACACTTGGGCTTGCTTGGCCCCGGCGTCGCTAACGCGCCAATGTGCGCGAGGACTTTCTCCCAGCTGTGCACCTTATTCGGCAGAGCGCCGCGCGGAATCACACACGCACGCAGACAGGCACGCACGCAGCAGCAGCAGCAGCAGCAGCAGCAGATCCACCGCGCCTTTCGAGTTGATCACGCCATGCGTCGCAACAAGCGCATGAAGTGGTTCTAAAAATAAGCGCGCGGCGTCTGTATGCAAACACCTCTGGGAAATCATCACCATCTTGCTGACACAACTGTACTTCGTGTACCTTATTATCACCCAGCACGAATTTGAACAACGAAAATTAAAAACGCCTCAACGCAGCACCGCGGTTTGAATTTGAGCGGGTACATTGATGCGGTGGTTGCAGGGGACGACGCGCGGAGGAGGGAAGGGGGTGGGTGGGTGCGTGCACGGAACGCTCGGCACAACGCACAAACGTGATGATTTCAGAGCTGGTGTGCTCGGTGCATGAGATGGCGTGTGGCGACGGCGCCGCGCCGTGCTGGTACTTGTCCTGCCGGCAATGCGCAAGGAAGCACGTCCTGCAGCGCGACGCCGCCAAGCTGTCGCGCAAGAACGGATGCGTCGTAGTGCAGCCGCAGGACGGTTCTGCGGCTGCGTCACAGCCGCCGCCGATCCTCCCTGTGCAGCGGTGTGTGTACTGCGGCTTCCAGCAGTTCGAGTGGAGCTTGCGCGTGCAGATGGACATCGTGGATGAGGATTTGAACACCGCGAAAGTAACGGCCTTCACCGACGCTGTTCTGGTGCTTCTGAGAGAATCGCGGCTCGCTTTGACGTCTCGGTTCCCACTGCTGTCAACGAGGCTCGATCAGGCGGTGGAGTATGCGAACTCACGGCATAGCGGCCGCGTGTGGAGGTCTTTCTTTCTTGGTCAGACATTCTCGTTTGGCTTCCGCACGTCTGGCCCGCGCCCGAAGGGCAATCTGACAGAGCTTCTGGGCTCTCACCCAGACATAAACTCGCTGATTGCCGTCCGAATGAGTCCCGCTTTCCTCAATCAGCGAGATCTGTCGCGCTCAAGGCTGGCGGAGCTTGCGCCGCTCTCTCATCGCAACTTTCTGGCCTCCATTGCGGCGGAGGCGGCACGTTGCGAAAGCGAAGGTGCGGTGCAAGACGACGACGCGCGCGACCTTGCTGCCAAGCAGCCGCCCGCGCAGCGCTCAGCCTCACAGGAACCCGACAGCATCTGCGCGTTCGCGTCGCCGCCCACACAGCGCAAGAGAGTGCTCGCGGTGTCCAGCGACGAGATGTCCGACCTGTTCCACATCTCGCCAGCCGTGTTGCAAAAACGCAAGCGCAGACCAGCACAGTACTGAGCACCCATCAGCTGTACCTCCTTGTTTTCGTGTTTACTTTTTTGGCTCGCACGCTCTGTTTGACGGAAGACGTTTGTCTATGAGAATGGGGGTGTTTGAGTAGACGATCTTTTTTCAGCGCTTCCGCTCGTGCGCGCACATCTGGCGAGGGCAAAAGGGTCTGAAGAGAGTGAGGGCGCGGACCGCGTCCATTGAAAATGGAAGGCGCGCTTGAAATGAAGGGGCCTCTGCGGGAACCGCCGGCCGCGGCTGTAGAGCAGGACCCGCCGCCGGCGCCGGCCGACGCGCCGGACTGTGAGGCGGTGGGAGAGCGCACGGCCCACAAGCGGAAAATGGAGCAGGCGCGCGATGGCAAAGCGGCACCGGCAACGACTGCGGCTGATGCGCGTCACGTCGGAGCAGGCTCAAAGTGGGCGCCGTCGGAACGGCAGAAAGCGGCGGGGGTGTCGGAAATGTCTGGTCGGCAAAGTGATGAAGCCTCCCAGTCATCCATGGAGTCCAGAAAAAGAGTCAAAACATATGTTCGCCATGGACAGCGCGTGGCAGAGTCGACGTCGCATGTGCCTCTGGCTGCGGACACAAGGGCCGAGCAGGTGTTGGAGCGTGATCAGTTTCCAGAACGGCCGGCGTCTATGACTCGAAGTGCGTCTGCGACGGATGTCACAAGTCATGCAGAGAAAGAGACCAGGGAAGCAGAGCCGCAAACGCACTCAGCGGCTGTTGAACGCCCAGAAGGAACGGAGCAAAAAGATTTGTTCCAGCGAATCGATGAATCCATGATGTCGCCCGCGAATCTAGCCCTTGCGTCTTCCAATCTTGCGGCGCAAGGAGCCAAAACAGAAAACAGGCAGTCGCAGGAAGCTGCACCGGAGGCGATGGAGAAATCACATTCGAATACAAATGCCTTGAACGGAACTCGAGGCCACGCGCTTTCGTCAGCAGCATCGACCAAGTCATTTTGTGAAAATGCAAGTTCGAAGACCAAACACGGTTCCAGCAGAAACGCAGCAGACGGGCGACCTTCGGAGCTGTCCACGGGTAGCCACGCAAAGCGAAATGCCAGTGACCGAGAACCAAGCCGGTTTTGCCACATTTGCCAGCGGAAACAGGGCGTCGTGAAGCACATTGTGTGCTGCAATATCAGTCAAGGCTCGTGTCGAAAAGTTGTGTGCGAGCTGTGTTTCGAAGACAACGACTGGGACTTTGAAGCCGCACTGGCGCAGCGCACATCATGGGCTTGTCCACACTGTCTGGGCCTTTGTCCACCGCGTGCCCAGTGCAAAACGTACGAGAGAACGAATGATAGGCGGCGGAACGGAACCCTCAACTCAAAGAAGCCAAAGAAAGTTGTGAACGACGGGAAGATTACTGCTCAAGGACATATGCATGCGC
The DNA here is from genome assembly GCA_008690995.1 of Porphyridium purpureum. Classification (NCBI taxonomy): domain Eukaryota; phylum Rhodophyta; class Bangiophyceae; order Porphyridiales; family Porphyridiaceae; genus Porphyridium; species Porphyridium purpureum. The sequence continues at coordinate 680,574 of VRMN01000002.1, read as the reverse complement.
CTCAACATGTACCTGCGCCGGGATTGTATCCGTATCCGCAAGTGTACGCTCTGCCACACGGACAGGAACAACAATTCCACGCACACAGGGTTCAGCAGAGCGCACTGAGCGCATCGCGTCCGGCTCCTCTGAACGTGAGTCGGTTGGCCAGCTCCTCCGGTTGGCCAGCCGTTGAACCCGGTCTTCATCATCAAGTACCGGTCGCGTCAAATCCGTATGCCGCCCATGTTGGCCCGCCTCCGAATGCTGGTGGATTCGCTGTCTACTACGAGTATACTTACGCGCCCCCTCAGACAGAGCCGATTCCAACGTATTCACTCTTTGACGGGCTTCCTTTCTAATGCCTTTCAAGCCGCATGCTTTGCGCATGCCAGCGACTCACGCTTTAATGAGTGCGTCTTGAATAAAGCAATAACTATTGTACAGTAACCCACGCGTATGAGGTCGCACTTCTTGCACATGTTTCCGCTCACATCAGGGGTTCTTCCTGCACATCGTAACAAACCCAACGTAGAGACAACACTTCTGACAGTAAAAGTCCAACGCCCGATCTCGGGTTGCCCTGAGAGTGGCTTCCAACGCCATCCTCGCTCTTATCCCTGGCCTTCGCCGGGCCCATTTTTAGGCAGATTCGGCGTCTCAGGGGCGCTCGAAGATGGATTTTTCCCATCCCGGAAAGCCTTGGGACGCGGCTGCGCTCCCGACGCAGTGTTTCCTTTCCCATTGCCGTACGCGGGTCGCGGGCGCTGCTGTCTCCGGTCTGACTTGTCGTCGCCCTGGCGCAGACCTTTTGTGTCCTTCTGTGTAGTTGGAGGCCCAGATACAGTGTCAGAAGGGGAGGAGGCCTCCCGCGGCTCGTCCTTATCTCCGCTTCCGCGCACAGGTCGCCTTCCCGGTGCGGACCATCCACCAGCGCTCATTTGAGCACGCGTTCGCCTGCCTGAGGTATTTCTACTGCCACCTTGCCCTCCTTGCACAGCGGCACCACGTCGCTCCGATGTATGCGAAGCACCCTCACTTATATCCACGTTTGCATGTGAGCTTTCCTGCTTTAAAACATCACAAGAATCCTTAGAACGGTCATCCGCGCCACGCGCACGCACAGGCGAGCTTGTGGTCGCCGAACTCTGATCCACGGGACGATAGCGATCTCCGACCGGTTTGCTCGTCATAGCTTGACCTTTCTCTCGAGTTGATATGCCTCGAGCTTTCTTACTCCCCCTTTTGAACCCTTCTACAGGTTTTCGAAAGCTGCCTATATCGTCAGCCACATCTACCGCAATTTCACGCCGGTCTGGGTGCGCCTCTTTCGTCACGGCATTTTCGCTTGTACTTGGGCGAGCCGGCCTATCCGGCACGATTGAGTTGGAGTCAGGCTGGTCAGAAGTCGACACCGCAGGGAACGAAGTCCCACCTCCGATCGCAACCGGAGCAGTGGCATCTTTGGGGCCGTTATAGTCCGTACCGACGTCAACATTCGTTCTTTGAAGCGTCCCATCGGCCCTTGCTTCACGCGGCGCACTGCGCGAGGAGCCTCGCGCCCTTCCTCTTGTTGCTCCTCGCATCGGAACGCCGCGTTGCCGCGAAGGCATTCCATTCGTCCGTTCGCCGCCGCTTGCACGCCCCGCAGATGCCATTCCGTCTTCGTCCCGCGGCTTTGGCGGATTATCCTCCACCGGTTTGCCTTTTCTGGTCTTCGAACGGGACGTATTCACGATTGCCGATCCCTGCGCGCCGCCAATGTCGCGAACCTTCGCACCACCTAGGTCAGCACTCAGGTCTTTTCGACGTTCGCCACGGACAGGACGCGTGCGATCCTGCGGTTCTAGGTCTTCACTGTGATGCTGATTCGATTCGCATTCGTCGAGCTTCACACCACTGTTTGAATTTTCAAGCCTTTCCGCACGTGGATTCTTACCAGACGCAGGAGCTGTTTTGAAGCCGACTCCTGGCGCCGATGCTTTCATACGATCGCGTGGCACGCGATCATGATACGGTTCGACACGATTGCCCTTGTCTTCGTGCACGTCCTTCGCACCGCGCTTCTCATGAGCTCCAAATTTCATGTTCTTGTCCAAAGTGTCATTGCGGTTTCCTGTCCTTGGTTTCGGTGCCTTTCTAGCAGCTGCTGCCGACCGGCTAATATCCCTGCTGACACCCGCGCTCTCGCTATCTACATCAGAGTGGTCACGGCCTGACGTGGCGTGAAGGCTTCGGCTGCCACTGTCATCCAGGGAAAGACCAGCTATTCGATTAATCGCTTCCATTGCTGATGGCCCTTCAGACGAGCTCTCCATGTCTTTCGCCACTCTTTCCATACTTTGCGGGTCCGTTCGTGTCACAGAGGACGACAGGCGATCCTTCGCAGGCACGCTCCGATCGCTGGGCCCCTTTCGCGGAACGCGAGAGGTTCGACCCGCTCTATCACTGTCGATTCTTCGTTGCTGCACGCTTTCGCTTCCATGACCTCCCTTGCGCAATTCAGACACTTGGTCCCTGCTTCCTCGCGAAGTGGACGATGCTGCTCCACCGACACTCATCTCCGCAGCGGAAACTCTTGACACGGAGTCGGACTTTGCCCTTCCATCCCTCCCAACTCGTTTCGAAACTGCGGGATTCGGGTTGCGAAGGCCAGGACCAGAACTGTTCTTCCTGGCAACCAAAAACGATGGTAAATCCGTCTCGCCGTTTTCTGCAGACGCATTCTCGATTGTGCGCGCGTCTACCTTTCTCTTCAAAACGGTTATATGCAAGGGTGAGCCGGCCGCAGCGCTGCTGCTGCCCATCGGAACATTTTCAATATTTCCAAGCGAGATCAGTCTATCGGATACGGACTCACCTCGCGACACAGACTCCGGATCCCCCCATGAGGTGTTTCGGTCCGCGCTGTCTCCGTCAGTATGAGAGGGCTGGGACCAGATGGCACCCCGCCCAGGCGCATCGGAAGTAGAAGCATTTTTCCCACTCAGATTGCGTTCCAGTTCAGCTAGTTTCCTATCAGCAGCTTCTCTCTGTAGCCGTTCTCTCTCTGCTTCTTCCTGTCGTCGTCGCTTCGCAGCATCAGCCGCTCGCCGCACAAATTCTTCATGGTCATAGTCGTACACACTCTCTGGAACTGCAGTGTGCTGCGAGGACACAATCGCGGGCACTGCCTCTGGTCCTTCTTGGGCTAGGGAAGGATGCACGGCTCGTACATCCCGCGTGTTCTTGACGCCGCTACCACCACTGAGATGTCCGCGTACATCATTGCTTGGTCCTTGGAAAGCAGGCACATGTTCACTGGGAACAGGCGCCGGTGGTAGCTCGTTCCCGCGGCGCCATGGGTTCTGTGCGGGCGCCGGTGCTATTAACGTGCGCGCAGGCCCGCTCGCTGACGCCGCTGCTGGCATAATCTGCGTCTCTGGTTCTGCTTCCTCGTCCTCTTCATCATCGTCATCTTCATCATTGCCAATGTCTGCCCAGTCCACGGTCCCGGCGCCACCTAACTTTGCGTCTGTCTGCGCAGTCGGCAACAACTCAGGAGCTTTAAACGCGACCGCTTCGGTAGCGGCGCGGCTGCTCGTTGTTTTGGACGAGACGCTTTCAGCATCGAGTGCTGAATCAGCCTTCGAATGAAGCTCAGGCTCACGCACATCCTTTTCCGTGATTTCGTCTACGACATCGTCATTTCCGCTCCAGGTGCTTTCGGCATGTGGGGGATACTGCGACACATTTTTGACAGGCTGAACAGACACCGGAAGGCCGCGCGCTGCCAACGCGGCCCACGAGGCATCTGCTGCTGGTTTCGAATCGCCAATCCCGCCGTTTGGGCCATTCGCCAGCCCTTTAGACCCTGCGGCTTTCGAGCCCGCAGCGGCCGACGCCGCGCTGCTCGACGCGCTGATCTCTTTCCGAATCGACGGCAGCTGGAAAGGCTGCGCAACGACCCCTGAGTTCGGCCCGGTCCTTCCCGCGAAACCAGGCCGACGCGAGCGATCTTGCATCCTGGCGGGACGACGCGTCGTCCGCCCCCGGCAGCAACCTCTGCGGCCCGGAGACCAGGGAAGCGCACAAACCGCAGGGCTCTGCTGAAACCAATCTCCTGTGCGGCGGCGTGCAAACACAGCACCACTTTCTTCTTGCTCCTCTATCCGCGCGGCGCCAGCAGCCTTGCTCCCTCTTCTCTCCCGTTTCTCTCCCACCCCTCTCTCTCTCTCTCTCCCTCTCGCCCTTTCTCTTTTCACCAGTCTTGCCTGACCAAAAACGCCGCGTTTCACAATAGAGGCCCGTGGGAGGCTTTCTCGCATATGAAATCCGGCTGTTTTACTAGACACTTTCGCGCTTTCTCGCGATCGGGCGCGGGGACGCGGATTTCCTTTTTTCTAATGTTCGCGTTGCATTAATTAATGAGCGGGGAGCGCAGCAGGGGTGAGAGCGCGGTGTGGGTTGGTCTGCAAGTGGATCGAGGCCGCGCACGGCCGTCGCGAGGTATCAGGCGGATGGCGCGACCTGCGGGCGCCAGTGCGTACAAGCGGGTGGTCGCGCAGTGCCGCTCAGCATGGGTGCAGAAGCCGTGGTTCCGCCGCCTGATCAAGGTGACTGGCGCGGTCGCCGTGGTCTTGTTGTTCGTCGCCATGCAGCTCGTAAACGTGTTGCATCTGACTCCGATTATATCTTTCAGCAGTGGCTCGTTCGTCATCTCCTCTGAGAGCTTCATCGTCAAGGACTCCGAGCTGGGCGAGCTGGAACAGGCCTCGCTGATTGAGGCATTATCGCACTCGTCTCAGCGCGCGGGGCAAACTGGCCACGCACTCATTGTTGCCGTATGGAGTGATGCGGCCATGTCGCCATCGAGTCAAAATCTGACCGACAGAAAAGGCTCGGCTCCAGCGGTGACACTGTCGTTCGATCAGCTGTGTGAGCAGCTGAAAGAAACGAACCGCATTCTGAATGAAAAATTGGCTGGACGTCGTTCGACAGAGAAGCAGAACGGCGAGAGCGAGGAAAGCGATCATGTGCAAGAGCATGAGTCCATGCATGAAGTAGATTTTTTGCTTTACTATGATCCAGGGCAAATGACACGTGCACAACTCAAGAAATTGACATCTAAACTTGCTCAGAGCTGGACAGTTGGCACATTTACGCTGACAGAGCTGAAACGACCCGGGAAGAAGTCTCTGACAGAATTTTTTGAGCTAATCAAAGGAGCAACGCGATCCCACGCACACTTTTTATTGGTCTTTGCAGATGCTGACACAGACTTCCCGGCTATCGCTGGCAAACTGGACAAGCTGGTACGGATTTCACATTATGTACTGTCCAAACCGGACATCCTCGCAGTACGAGTTCACTCGTGCGCTGCGCATGGCGGTGTCAGCGGGCCTCGGCTTGCTCGTTGTTTTGATACAGGGCCGGCGCTTTTTTCCGCGGACAAGATGTTGGACATGGTTCGCTACCACGCAGAAACTTCGAACAATCAACGCTTTGAGGACTTTGATCCCCACTTGCCTCATCTTCCCGGCGAGTACCTGACCCGTCGCAGGCGGAATGAGGAGTACTGCATTCAGCGTGCAGGTTTGGACCCGCTTTACGCTGATGACAAGTGGGTTGCGGGCCTCCCGAACCGAACACTTTTGTCGAAGGTATGGAACTCTCGAGGAAAGTGCAAAGGTAGAGAAATACGACCACTAACCACCGAATTTGTCACGTGGATGTCACGCTTCATGTCTGACTTTCGACTTTTTGTCTTCCTTTTGGATCCTGAGAACAACACTTCGCACCAAGACAGTTTGGAAAAAAATGCCCAGTTTCTGGACTGGGACGGCACCGTACAAGACACAGCGAGTGAATTTTACAAAATGCATGCAAGCGAGTTAGACGCGCTCATCCAAATGGCACGCGAACACGATGACTCGATTTCGCTGACGGTCATCAACGAGGCTTTTCTTCCGTTCGCGTACAGCTTCATGTGCAATGTCAAGGTAGCTGACTACTGGCCTCCCGGTCCCATCCTGTTTGTCACAAATGATGCACGCGCGCGCGATATGCTTCATGATATCCCGAGGACACGGGTTTTGTTCTTCCCAAACCTATCAGGTGCTGAGGGTCGAGGGAACGAGTACAAGATGGCAGGCTACTGGTCATTTATGCTTAGCCGGACACAGCTTGTAAATGAGCTACTCAAACGCGACATCCAGGTCTTTCTTTTCGATCTGGATCAGGTATGGCTTCGCGATCCGTGGCTATACATGAGCCAGCGCATTCCTGCTGGCGGCTGGGATATGCTCGTGACCCGGGGTTATAGTAAGTCTGGCAGTGGCGAGCTGCAAGGCAATTTTTTAGTTCTTCGGCCCAACATGCGCACGCGCGCCCTGTGGGACGAGATCACTCACCGCTTCCAGATTTCATACAACAATTGCTGTGCCAACGTGGAACCGGACACTTTTGTAGGTGGCATTGAGCAGGATCAGAATCTGCTCAGTCACCTGATGGCATTCTCTGCCGCGCGCTTTATTTTCGCACTCAAGCTCATTCAGCTAGACCGCGACTTGTTTGTGGATGGTATGTGGTACACGCCGGGCAAGTACACGAGTGTGGTGTCGAAGCAGCCCATTTCAATTCAGAATAACTGGATCGTGGGTGTGCAGAACAAAATTGAGCGTGCGCAAAAATACGGCCACTGGTTCTGGACGGGTACAGGCCGCCTGTGCGACTTTTCACGCGTGCTTGAGACATGCTCAGTTCGCGCGGAGGTCAAAGCACGCCACCAGCCATACGCGGTGATTGGACTCGTGGACTCGGATAATGTCACCAAGGAGGCCTACATCCCGCCTAAGAAGGTCGCAGCGGTTGTTCCGTCCCAAAAACCTGCCGTGGCCCCAGCCAAAGCGGTTCCGAGTGCCAGAGCGCCGAGCAAATCGGCTTCACCACCGAAAAAGGACGCGTCCAAGTCCTCATCAAGCAGCAGCAGTAAGAAAGCAACCTCTAAGGTCCCTCAAAAGAAGAAGTAGGCCGCTGCGGGCGGTGTGCTTCGTTTGCCGCTTTCGCTTCTACCTCGACGAGACCTCCCCATCTCCAGGGCGGAGGAGGTCTCGCAATTATTAAAGAAAAAGCGCTTGAACGAGTCAGAGCTTTGGCCGAGACCACTTGGTTCAGAACGACTGCATGGCGCGCTGACCGGTCTTCTCGTAGGTTGAACAATGCAACATGCGAGTCGCATGTAGGCCGCGCGTCCGTCGAGCTTCGGCACGCGATATGGAGCACACGATCGGTCCGTCCAGAGCATGCGATAAACCGCTTAAACCGTTACTGAAAAGGTTTAATGTCGCGAGTCGGCCACGGAGTACCCGCGCTCGCAACGGAGGGGGCGCAAACGACGCGGACGCTGCAAAGCCGTTTGCACTTGCAACGGCAGATAAAGATGGAGAAGGACGAGGACGATGTTGTGCAGGTTTCGCCGGGCGGACACCCGGATGTCCAGAAAGCCGCGTCGTCGGGCTTTGCGGCGTACCAGCCGGGCGAGGTCGGCGAAGGCGGGAAAGCGGCATGGGTTGATTCCGCAGCGCACAAGGAAGTGCAAGAAATTACTCTCAATTCGATGACGTCGACTGCGCAAGTGGACTTGGTCCGGAATCTGATGGACACAGAGATGGATAGTGACGCAGATTCAGAAGCAGAGCTAGTCGATGAAGATGAGGCCGGGTTCTTTCTTGATCCATCCATCGTCAAGTTCTCTGACGAGGAGAGAAAGCGGTGGTGGGTGATCACAATTGTTGGGCTCGTAGGATGGATCTTATTTGTTGCCTTTTACATTCCATTTATGATTTACTTGGCAAAGCCTTTGGGGCTGAATAAGTCGTCCTGGTCATACAACGGATACAGCACGCAACCGACCCTGTGGCGAAATATCTCGTCCGACTATACATTCTGCTCCGGACTTGGGACACTGCAGGGCCCATTTGACGTGGACTTGAGTCAAGTTCGGCTTGGAAGTAGTGATGCAACCAATTCGGATCTCGGTCTTCAGAGCATTTTCTTCCACTCTACGGGCACGTTTGTTTACTCGCGGTCAAATGGTCTGCCTCTATTCACGTGCCAGGAATCGCGCTCCTGTGGCTATCTCCGCTGGCAGGACCAAGACTATTTCTTGGACACCATAGCGCTTCATAGCCGCTCCCAATCATCGATCAGCGGCATTTTTTCTCCGCTAGAGTTGGAGTTGGTCCATGTGGCCCCGACGCTTGGTGACTTTGACGACGACAAGGCGCCTAGGTACGCACTTTTGAATGTTCTATACCAGGAGAGCGAAGTTGTGAATAACACGGCTCTTAATCCGATGTGGTGGAGCGTGCTTCAGAATCCTGGCACAGTCGTCGAGAATATTCAGATCAATGCGCTTTACAATCTGTTTTCTGGATTCTTGGTTTCAACCAGCTCGTTGACTAAGCCTCCCTGTACTCCGAATGCGCTGTGGTTTTTGTCAGACTCGGTGCAAATCGCTAGTCTGGACCAGATTGAATGGCTGCAGGGTATTCTACAATATCCTTACAACCTTCGTCCGCAGCAGCCGCTAGGAGACCGCTCTATCTTTTGGTACAGGGGACCCCAAGGAGCGATTGAAGACTTGCTCACCGGACGTATTTGATTCAGGTCTCCCGTCGTTTCGTGCACATCTTATCTTTCCTTTCCTGCATGGTTTATTCGCAAGATCTCAAGCCTATTTGTTGCGCCCTGCAATCTGAAGGTGGATCGCTTGGGTCCCATCGCCATCCAGCACGAGCACGGAAAGGGGATCTTGACCGTGTAAGACAAACGCACCTCCGCGATCGCACGGCCGGGTCGCGAATTCATGCTCCGGACTGGAGGGCAAATGAGCGAGCGGCGCATGCAGCAGAGGGGTTGCTATGATAGCAGCGAAAGCATTGTTCAACCCATCTGACGCACAAATGCGTGAAACGCAGCGCCTGGCTACCATGAGCATATGAACAAGATGACGCTCACTAATAAGACCCTCCCAGCTCAGCACAGAAACATCTGCAGATCCTTGATCTTCATTTGCCAAATCTGAATTAAAGAGACCGTTCGTCACGTTCGAATTCAGAAACGTGACGTCACCAAGCACCAGACCAAGATACGTGAAAAAATCTTCGCAAGCCGTAGCGCCTTGTTCAGCAGTCCGAGGACTCAGCGTGCATTCGAGAAAGCCAGGCACGTTAAATTGAAGAACATTTGTGAAACTCTTGTTCGTGCGCTGAAGTAGCCGCTGCTCGGCGCACGCATACTCAACGCTCTCCAGATCTATGGGTCCATTTCCGGAACACATGAGTACATCAACGAGCTCGGCCGCCTCGCGTTCCTTCGCCAGCGCCCAGTGCAATCTCTCGTACCCGGGATGCTTCTTTCCAAATCGCTTACTGTTCAAATTCACGCAAGCCACATACCGTGACTCGGGCTCGAAAGCCTTCATTCGTTTCGGGTGCGGCCGAGCTACGCAAGCCTCGACGCCGAGCTCTCGATACGTGTCTTCAGTCAGTGACATGTGCAGCTGTCTTTGTTTTGTGATCATGAATGCATTGTGCCTATCGATGCTGCAGTTCAATCCTATCATTTCGAAAGTAGAAGGATTCCGAAGGTCATGGCCTAGTCGCTTCTCCGTCAAGCCTTGATCTTGTCTTCTGTCATGCTCCTCCGCATCACGTTTGAGTGAGGATTGAAATCCAGCCTCCTCCTTTTCCCCTTTCCCCGTCGGATGCGACAGCACGCCTTGCTTTCTCAGAAACTCTTCATTCAGTAATGCTCGAAGCGGAAGGCGAACATACGTATAGCTCTGTGCATTTAGAAACTCCTGCTCTTGTATTGGATCTAGACGCTGGTGCCGTTCCTCCTCTTCCGCGTGCTCCAGAATCGCTTCCGCCACATTCTTTTTCGTTTCTCTGTCTACCTCAGACACTAACATGTGCAGTACGGTGCTTTGACTTGGAACTGACACAAGAAGCTCGGCGCGTTCAAGCGAGGACCAATGCGGGAACACTCTTTTCTGTATTCGCGCCGCAAGCTCGTCGCTTGAAGCCGCGCAAATTCTTTCCACCTTCACGACATCGTCCATCATTCAACAATCTTACTTATGAGCATGTCCTCGACAGGTCGCCCAGAGCGCGCGATTGCCAGCTTGAACGTGCGCCGTCTCTTGACAGGCGCGCACTGCCGTGCTTTGATCGAGGCGCTTCTGTCTGGCCCACTTCCCTCCTCATCGGCAGGGACTTTTCAGTCTAGGGTTCATCGCTGATCTCGACACGGAGGGCGGCAAGAACTTGACGTTGCCGCTTGCGAGCACGCTCAAGTCCACGTATGCGTGTAGGGCAGCAGAGCGCGGCGATGCGCAGACGATTAGGCGCCGCGCTACGCTTCATCTATCGCGCGCCGTTTCGCGCACCGATCGACGCCCACGACGTGAAAAGATGTCGCGCGCATGCGAGCTCGCTCGTGCAGATTCAGAACGGAAGGTTGTCAACTTGCCCCGGCGTACTGTCGCGACGCACTTTGTGGATCAGCCGAGCAGATTCCGGCGCAAGTCCTGCAGCAGCTAGACTTTCGCTTTGTTCTCACGGCTGCCGCACGCTGTGTACGGAGGGCAGCGGCGCTCGCGACCCTGGAAGTGACGGGCCCGATACACCCGATGGGACTGAGACTCCGGATTCGGCGGGAGTCGTCGTTGATGCTGAACGTCAGATGAAGGATTCTGCCGAGGATCAGATTAGAGCAAGTGATGAGTCAGCATCCGCTCTCGCCGCTGCGGGACGAGGTCTCGTAGTGCAAGCTGTTCTCAAATTGGATCCAACCAATCCTCCAGTGAGGAAAAGGAAACCGAAAACCAATGGTCAGCGTCATGTCGAGTATCTGGACCTATCGTTAAACCACAAGGGCCCATTTCCCTTGCTGACTAAGCGCCTGGTCAGAACCGGTGGTCGGAACAATTCGGGTAGGATTACGGTGCGGCATCGCGGCGGCGGAATCAAGAAATATTTTCGGGAGGTCGACTACGACCGGAGGAAGTTCCCTCATCGACCAGCTACTGTAATCACGATTGAATTTGATCCCTGGCGCTCTGCCATGATTGCGCTGGTTCGCTACGCAGACATGCCAGAATGGGCCGACAAGTATCTAGAAGATGTCGAGGCATTCAAAGCATCGATTCCGGAGGGCCATGAGCTCTGCACTAGCGAATATGACCCAACCACGATTTGTGATTTTGATGTGAACTGGGACAAGGACTATAAGTTGAGCTATGATATGCGCCGCCTTTGCGAAATTCCCTTTGAGTATGCGCACACGCTCGGGGCTACGCGCTTTGCAGCTGGCGACCAACCTCTGGAACGGAATACATCTATTGGTTGGGACGAAGACATTGATTTTGAGAAGGAGCCCTCAGAGGAAATGATGGCGCTGATGCGACGGTACAAGTACAAATTTAAGGATCGCCGAATGTTTCGACGAGAAGTGCGAAATATGATTCGCTATGCTCCATATTTACGGGAAGAGGAGCGTTGGACGTACATACTTTGTCCCTCTGGTCTTCGGGTGGGCCAGGAGATTATGTCGTCTCGAACCGAGCGGCTAGATCTGAACGTCGGTAACGCCATGCCGCTTTCCGTAATCCCGCAGGGTACAGTCATCCATAACGTTGAAATGATGCCCGGCGCTGGGGGCAAACTCTGCCGCGCAGCTGGATCCAGTGCGATGCTTATGGGAGAAGATTTAGAACGTAAGCTTTCTATTGTGAGATTGCAGAGCACCGAACAGCGTTATGTGCGCTCAGATTGCATGGCGACCATTGGAGAAGTCAGCAATCGCGAGCATGCGAGTATGAGCCTAGGGAAGGCCGGGGCTCGGCGTAGACTTGGATGGCGTCCAGAGGTACGAGGTGTATCCATGAATCCGAACATGCATCCTCACGGCGGTGGAGAAGGTCACCAGGGCCCTGGACGACCGAGCGTTTCCGTTTATGGTGTTCTGACAAAGAGCGGATTCAAGACCAGGAAGAGGAGGAAGGATAGAGACCCGAAGAAGACTATGCGAATCAACCGGAGGAAGACAAGGCTTCATCCGTAAAGGTCGTATTGTTACAGTCTCTCATAGTTTCTGGGTACGTAGTTTTCGCCAAAGTAATCGAACGTCCCATGGCGGAAAGAATTAAAACATTCTTGCAATGCAGCTTGTCTTCCAGTCTTCTGCATTACGCGCATTTGTGGACAGATTTCTGCATGACAGAATATTGGACATGTACGCCACGCCTTCGAGTACCCCACAGCTTCACGAGCTTTTCGATCTTGCCTCCCTACTTTTAAAGGACACAACATGAGTTTACTGGTTCATTCATTATCGTCGTGGACATGCTCACTGCACGTCTTTGTAACGTTCGCGGAGCAAGATTTGTGCTGGCCACGATACTTGGAAAGCCCTTCAGCTGTAAAGTTGATATCATGCCAAATACGGAACAATCAAAGGTGACGATACGTTCTGTGCTCTTGTGTCCATCATATCTTTCCTCCTTTGAAGCCTGTCCGGCACCTCTCAAGGCTCTTCTTCTGCAGGAGCGCCGCGCTTGTCTTCCGCTATGATCCGCTCCCTCCAAACTACTGGGAGAATTCTTCCACGTTGTCGAGCCATGTCCAAAACAAACGGCCAGAGATCTTGAAAGGCAGAGTGCGGGCCTGATGCCCTGTTTTCGACCACTTCTTGCTTCCAATCGTACAGAAAATCAAGAAATTCGACAAAGTCTTGCGCGCTTAAATAGAGGCCATCAGCACAGAACGCTTCCATCCAGATCACAACCAGCGCTAGCGGAACACGAACCGGTCTTTTGAAGTTTTGGAATCCTCGAATCATGAGCAAGGCATCCGCGCTTCGTATCAGATCACGAAACTCTCGAAGCGCTCGAACCCATTCAACGAACCACTCTTTCTCGGGCATGACGGTCATTGACGATACACTCAGAATCACTTGTGTCATGTCGGAAAGACTCGCGCCTGGAAATCCAGAAGTCACAGTGCGAAGAAGTATCGATTGTGCCTCCTCAGGAATCTGATTCTCACGTTCTTGCAGTGCTGTGAGAAAGGTCACAAGCTCGGCAATAGACAGTGACGCGAGCTGTGGAAGTCTTTCACAGATGAGGTTCCACACCCGCTCTTCTAAAGGGTCCAGAGAGAAAAGTATAATCAATTCTTGGAAACTGAGCGAATCGGCTAGTTCATATGCCCGGGATCGAAGACTCGACACATGACCAGATTCTTGAAAAATTTCAATGTCTAATCCAACCCACATCATTCTCAACAAATCCACGTAACACTCCGTCGGCACCAGTGACGTCCAGTCATTCCTATCCAGCATGTCCTGCAATGTGCTTCGCAAGGTCAGAGGCAGTGGGCTGTGCGCGTCGCTCTTTCTGAAAATGCGCCCAAGTTCCATGTGTTGCTGAAGATCATCTTCAGGCACAGTTCCCGCACGCTTACGCATTCTGACGGTCGAAGAATACCAGCGATCCCAACTTTGAAATGCCCGCCGCAGTGAAGCCCTTCCGTCGTCCCAAAACGTTTGCCTTTCACTGTGGTCGCAGAAAGCCGAAAGGCTCCATATAATGACGCCAAGATCGTCGTATGAAGGTGTCCGCATCTGGGCACCTTCATCCTCATACAGACCAGAGTAACACGACGTCCACTGGTCCAAAAATATGGAAAAGTTGGCGAATTCGTCCGGTACTTCATTCACCATCCACTGCCCGGGGCGTCGAGCCAAGGCCCAAAGAATATCGAGCAATTGGCTTGCCGTGAAGTTCGGAAGCCTTGTGCTGCATGAATTCAGCAACATGATGACAAGGTGGGGCTCCAAGCCCACGCGCACAAGGCCGATCGCCCACAGAACACCCGAAAATTCGGCGGCATTGAGAACTTCTACGTCCGACAAGGCGCGAATCATGGAGTGAAGTTGTGTACGTACCAGTTCCCGCTGTATTCTTCCTTCTGACAAAACTGCCAGATGAAATAAGGCCGTCACAAGATTCTGTTGACTCGTCGATGAAACCTCGTTCTGGAAACGGGCGCACCAGCGCGCAAGAAAATTTGACTTTGTCAGGAACAGTCTGACCACGGACTTGTGCTGTTCAGATTGTTCACGAAACTCCACAAGCAGGTACAGAGCTTTCGCACATGCTATGCCATCGAAGTCGGGATACGTTGTTGCTGTGTTCAGAGTGTCCAGCCAAGCTTTCCACTCAGCTTTGTTGGTCACTGTCAGTTCAGATAATTTTACAGCCAGCCCAGCCAGGTCTTGAGCAGCGCGACTGTCCTCCCGCCACTGCTGTGACCGCGACTCTCCCCAGTCCGCGTCAACGTCAGACAAGGCGTAGCCCATAGAATCGCCTACCGTGGAGACATCCTGGCATCGCAGCGATGGTGGTGTATATCTTCGCGAGCCCGCCATTAAGACGGATCCACGTCCTATGAATCCTTGCTGGAACTGCCCCAACGCGGAGCGCCGCCTCCATCCGAAACACCTCCACCCTTCTTCCCTGCACACGATGCCCCTAGCGCATGCAGAGGTGCCATGATGGGTGTCAACAGCTGCTGCAACTGCTACGAAGGCTGTGTCTTCGCACCACGCCATCCTTCCGTCGCGTCGTGTTGCCCAACAAGACATCCGCGATCAGCTTCGTACAAGTGACTATCGGCGGCGACGAAGAAGAAGTCCATGGGGGCACGATACTTCTGCGAGTATTGCGGGGTGTTCTTGAGACATGGGTCGTCGAGCGTGCGCAAGCAGCATATGGCAGGCAATCGGCACCGCATGAAGGTGGCCGATTACTACCGAAAGGTGCTGGACGAACAACTGCAGGGCCGCGTAGATCGTGTCGTGGAGGAGTTCGAGCGCGATGTCGCTCAGGGCAGGGCCAGTCGCACGCATGGGGTAACCGTCGTGCAGCAGCTTCGGCTAGAGAGCGGCGATCTGAGCACGGGGAATTGAGCATGGAGCGCGTGCTAGGTAGAACAAGCGTCTTGTCATCAAGGGTGCCGGTAAGTTCTGGAATCTACTTCGTTTCGTGTGAGCTCACCCGGGTTTTGGTCGAGGGCAATTGTGTCAGGAAGCTAGCGAGAGCCGAGCTACCTAAGCCTGCTTGTGATGACATGTTCAAAGTATTTTACCATGTTAGACTTCAGAGGACTATTTTCTCGTCCAATGACGTACAGACTTGACTTACTGAAAGCCTGCACCTGATCGATGCCCCGATCAAAATCCTCACGCGCAAGGGGCACAAGAATTCTGGTGAGCCGCCGTCTATCCCGTCCCGTGTTGCACCAGTACGTACGGAAAAAATGCTGACCAAATCGTCCAAGAGTTTCCTCCCCGTGTGCGCCGCTTTAATCTTATAACTTTGGCTTTAGTCGTGGGAATTCCATCGTATGGTCAGCGCGCGATCTCCTTCTGTTTCAACCTGTCCAAGAAAGTAAGCCTTGTGGTAAGGAGATGGGCGCCATTGGATCCACAACTGAAGGTGTCATCCACTATACTCTGCTGATGTCACGGCCATACAGTTTCGCACGCATCCAGTCTGAGAAAAGCAACATCTTAGTGCGCATGGTAAACATCTCGGTGAAGTAAAACGAGCGCCACAGGTAAAAGGCATTGCGCCCACCAAGTGCCAAGTTAAACAATTTCGTCCCTGTCAAATCAATGATGGCCTCGTCAGAGCCAATGTATGCAAGCGAGCCCATGTGCTTGTACTGGAACGGCGAAAAGAACTGATGCGGATCCTCTGCGTTCGGATCGATTGAGTTCAGGTAAGCGGCCAGGTACATACCCTGCTGGTTCGCAACTTGAGCGGTTGCCGGCAAAATTTTGATCTTCTTGTCAATCTTATCAAGCAAAGCATGGAATTCTTCCATACTCAGGTAGCCATCGGCGTTCAAGTCGGCTTCTTTGAAGTGCCTTTCGACCGCATCTGTGAAAAACTCGAGCTGAGGATAGGCATGCGCCTTCTGCTTCACAAGCGCTTGGAACTCTGCCAGAGACAATCGATCATCCTTAACGGTGTCTGCCTCTTCAAACAGGATTTTTACCGACTCGACCATTTTCGGGAAGTCAATAGTCGCACAATCGCCAAGAGCCATAATGCCGTCAGCGCCCTTCACTTCAAGGTACTGGTTCGTCACAAGCGCGCGACGGTTGCTCTGCACTGCCTCTCCAATTGCCTTTCGCAAGTCATCAACAAGCGGGCGCGGCTTGATACCAGTCGCCCAAACAACGAGCGCGCAAGGGATCTCCGAGATATCTTCTCCTTTCTTCTGAATCTTGACGCTCTGCGCAGTCACACCCTTGACAAAAGTGTTTGCCATAACGTCGATGTGCTCGCGGGAAAAGTGCTTCATCGTATACTCCGCGATAGACTTGTCGTACATAGTCAGTACGCCAGGCAGCGCCTCTACGAGAGTGATCTTCACGTCATCAATTAATTTCTTGTGCACAAGGTTCAAATCCTCATTCACCAAATCGTTCAATTCGGCGGCAAACTCGACACCCGTCGGGCCGCCACCAACCACAACGAAATGTAGAAGACGTTGGCGCTCATCCGCTGACACACCAGGCATTGCTGCAGATTCGAAAGCGTCCGAGATCGCCGCACGGATGCGGCGGGCGTCCGGAAGCTCCTTCAGAAAATGAGCGTGCTCCTTCACACCCGGTGTATTAAACGTTTGATTTTCTGCGCCCACCGCAACAATCAGGTAGTCATACTCGAGCTCAAAGCTTGGTCGCGTACGCGTGGAGTCTGCGATGGCACGGCTGGAGGACTTGGCCACCACTTTGCTAACATCCTTGTCTGATTCGCGCATGGTCCCGAGATCGCCGTGCACCTTGTGATTTTCTCCGCACACAATCACCTTGCGCTTTGGGTCGATTTCTTGGCATTCCGCCTCGTAAAACTTGATCTTCTTGCCCACGAGCATGCTCCTGAGCGACTCGCACACCGTGCGTGTCTCCACCGTGCCGACTGCAACGGACGGCAACAGAGGCGTCATCAAAAAGTAATTTCGTGGAGACACGCACACTACTTCGTACTTGAACGAATCGATTCCTCGCAGCACCGGCATGGCGCCCCAGCCCGTGCCCAACACGACGACACGCTTTCTACCCTCGGGCAGCACGCCAACGAGATCGTCGGCCTGCTCCAGCTTGACGCGCTGCTGGAACAAGTACGCGCGGTACCCGACATACGCCCCCGTGCCAGCCAGCGTCCCGTACACGAGCCGCTTAAACCAGGACGCCCGCTTCTTCGGCGGCGCGGGCGGCGCGCCTGCGTCCACACTCATCCATCGGCGCGCCCCATTCTTCTGTGCGGCGACGCGCGCTCCCAGCCCGCGCATCCAGCCGCTCATCCCGACCACGGACGCTCGCCCACCCCCACCTCCGTACCTCTCCGATCCGTGAACACGCGCTCCGTGCCCTCTCCTTACCCCTCCCTGCGTTCACCGCGTCGCTGCCGTCGTCGCACCGCGCTATGTCCCCGCCACCGCTTCCGTCACGACGAACACGCCCGCTCCACCCCGCCATCGATTCCGCTCAACCGCAACACCAAAAACGCACGCGCACCGCAAATCGCGTCTCTCTACTCAAACGCCCCGGTTTTACATCGCCGCCGTGCTGCGGTCGCGCGGTGTCAGCGCGCAAAGCCGCATGCGCGCTCTCTCGCGGTTCGTCGGCTTATCGACTTATCGGCTTGAGCAGTCTATCGGTTCGATCGGTTTGTGCGTTCGGCGCATGAAACCGATATCGAATCGGTTCGCTGCGGTGCGGATGCCCGTGAGTGCTCGCGGTGATGTTGAGCTGGGTGGAGTCGCTGGCCGTGGCGAACGATAAGCGCGCTGCGGCGGGAGAGAGAGAGAGGCAGAAATGTATGTTTCAGGATGGCCAGCACGCTCCTGGCCGCCGCAGTGCGCGGGCGCGGGCACTGATCGATGCGCGTTTGTGCCGCAGAACCGCACCGAGGTGCGGGCTCGTGGCCGCCGCGTGCGTGTCGTGGCGCGCGCAGCTGAAACGCGCGTTCAGCAAGCGCGCCGGTCGGCAGAGGAGCAACATTTGTTGCACAGCCAGATTGAAGGCGGCGCGCTGAATGTCGGAAAGATTAGAAACACTCTTTTGCCGCGCGACCAGCGCGCCGTGCTGCGCCTGGTGTCGGAATGGGTGCTGCTGATTCAGGGACAGTTCACCGCCGGCGCCAATGCCAGAGAGGTCTGGGCTCTGTTGACTGAGATAGACGAAAGGCTTGCGCCCATGAAGTACTCTTTCCTGTTGCACCGGGTCCTGTCTGAGCAGACTCGGTTTTTCTTCGCGCTCGGAGACAGGATGAAGACGGAGCTCGCGTCTATCGGGCAGCAAGAGGAATCAGATCACGGTGCAGCGCACATACTTTTCAGGCTTTTGGAACAATTCGCGCTTTTTCGCGTGTCACCCGGCCGCGCATTCTTGGTTGCATGGTTTCGAGAATTTAACGCCTTGGGTGGTTTGAATGCCTTGGGCAGGGCGGATGCCGTGAAACTGCTCGGCGTGTTCGCCAGAGTGCGTGTGCGGCCTTCTTCAACTCTTCTCATTGACTGGCAGAATCGATTTCTTACTTCTCCACTCATTCTTCCTCTTCCAGAAGAAGCGCAAGACGTGAGGCGAGACAAAACCCCGGCAGATATAGATAGCACCGCAGATCAAGAGTTTTCGATTTTGCAGGCGGCGCAGATTCTAGCAAGCTATGCTGAATTAGAATTAAGCGTTCCGCCTTCCTTCCTGGCGGAGGTATATGAGTGGGTACTCGAGCATGAGATTGACTCGGAGGAATGTGGATGTCTTCTATTGTGGGCATTGGCCACGGCAGTGGGCAAAGGTATTCCCATCGCTGTGCAGGGCAAACTGCTTCGCTGTATTGAAGGGAGTGCGGCCGAAGACTTCTCACGAGACGCTGTTCTGGACCTCTTTGAAGCTCTGGGTAGCGGAAGTGTGGCGCCCGTGCAGGAAGAGACAGACTCGTTCGAGATCATACTTGGCAAATTAATGACTTCATTTGGACGGCATGCAACTTCCTATACGACCAGTGAGCTTGAAAGTCTTATTTGCAATGCACCTCGATGCGGAATTCAGTCTGCAGAACTGAAGAGGGCGTTTTACGTCGCATTTATGTACGGATTTCGCGAAAACCTAATAGATTGGAATCCAAGTCAGCTGACAAATATTGTGCAGACGTATGCCCTCCTCGAGTTGGAACCGACAAATGCATTTTTCTCAAATTGGTTTGACCGTTTCGAGCTTCTCTGCTACGAGTTTACCACGTCCGAGGTATCGCGATGTGCGTGGGCAGTCGCAATGTGTGACTGGACCCCCGCGTCAAAGTTCTTGAAGCGAATTTCCCACTTTTTTACGCTCCAGCGTGAACTGTGGTCTCCGTCTGACCTCACCACGATGGTCTGGGCGATCACGAAATTTGAAGCGATGGTTTACACCCTTCCGACAGACAAGACCGCCGCAGAAGAATTTCTCCGATTGCAGAATGTGCAGCGCCAGTCCCGAAACGCAGATGACGAGTTTATGGATAGTTCGCGCAATCGAACAGAAGCGAAGCTTTTCCAGTTGGACGAGGCGAGCCGTGACTTGATGCGACAGCCCAAAAAGTTCATCAAGATCCCCGTGACCACAGTCGATGATGCACTGATCGAGTTCTTGAACACGCGCGAGTACTGTAAGGACCTTGCGTCCATGCTCATGAATTACTTTGTCGCTCGCTTCGAGGAGAATCGGGGCGACGAGATGCACTCGCTTACGGGACCTGAACTAGCCAATATTTTGTGGGCCTTTGTTGAGCTGAGTACGGAAGAGGCGGTCATCCGGTGGAACGACGTGGACCAGCAGCGCGTCAAGGAAGTGTGGCTTGAATGCTTCGGTCCGTTTGTCACTTCGGCTTCGCACGCCACGCTTAAGATTGTGATTTCGAGTATGCAGAAGCTAAGGTGGCAAAATGAGATCTCTGCGATTTTGGCAGCTGTCCCAATGCAAGTTCCCAGCAACGCCGAGCAGGTTCTTCTCGAAGCTGAAGCGCGCCGAGCTGCTCAGCGCGCCAAAGTTGAGGAACGCAAAAATGCATGGGAATTGTATCAAGATGCAGAGTTCACCGATCAGGATCGCGATGATGACGACTATCTAAGGGCTGACAGTGACGATGGCGACTTCTTCTCTGCATTTACTGGTACGAAGCGCAATGATCCCTATAAGGTACCTCGGTTCGAAAAACGTAAGGCACCTCGCCGCGCATCCGGGAACGATCGGGGCGTTGTGATTGTGGATGTTGACGACGAAGGGGATGTGGAAAATCTTGACGAGTCTAAGAGTCCACGTCCGGCGAGTGACTCCGAACAGTGACCCACAAGGATGTTTCCATGAGGGTGCTTGTTTCGTGCGTGCCTATGGTGCGCCACTGAAGACACGCGGACTGTGGAGCTCCGCTTCGTCGAGCTTTTATAAAGCACCAAACAGCTCGTACGAAAGCGTTGCGGCTCGAATATGCAGAACGGGATCCCGTGCGCTCAATTCTAAAGCCTCCAGGTACATTCTCAGAGCCCTTTCGCGTTCCGGACGCCTTTTCGCTCCCCTCAATGTGTCTGCCGCGCGAACGCGCAATAGATAGGTTCTCCGCTTGTCTGGATCGTCCAGGCCAACTCGTTCTGAGGACTCAGCTGCAAAATCTTTGCTTTGCATGTTTTCGAACTGACACGCAACATTCTCTTGATCCACACGACGGTTACCAAACTTTCTCGAAACCTCGTGTCCAGTGTTGAGCCCTTTCTGCTTTCGACTTGGGCTCTCAATTTCACTCGCAGCAAAAGTCCGCTGCATTTGGAAACAAAGGTCATCCTCCGAGTCAGAGCTTTCGATCACGATACGCCTGCCAGGCCGTCGCGAAGGGCGCAAAATCTGATCTCTCAGTTCAACACGTGTGTCTTTCATTGTCCGCTCCAACACATCGAGTGCAGGTTTTCGAAGTTCGTCTCGCTCGCATTCGGAATCGGATTCTGATGAATCCGAACTGGAGTCGACCATTACAAGGCGACGATGGGTCTTGGAACGTGCTTTCAGAATCGTGTATGTCAGTGGCCGGATGCTGAGGGACTGCGGTGATAGTTCCTCAGGTGCGACTTCATTATCGCTTATCATGCATTCGCCCTCGGCCGTGCGGAAGCCGCTAGACGCGTCACTGAGCATGGATTCGTCGTCAGAAACCGCATCGTTGGTGTCATGTACCTCCACACCGTCATCACCGTCTGTGTCATGTACCTCTACATCGTCATCATCGTCTAAGGATGCCTGTCTGACGGTATCTGGGCCTTGCTCTCTCCTCAGAATGAAAGGACGCAGTCGCTCCAACAACGGCTCCATCCGTACAGATACGTTGCTCGATGATGTACGGTCCAGAACGATGTACTGCTTCAGAAATTCTTGCTTGCTCCCGAACACCCTGTCGCGGGAGACGTACTGAGTCACATGGTAAATATCCGAAAATACCTCGGGTCGAAAAGGAACATCACACAAAATGACTCGTCGGGTGGATGAAATCTGAGCCACTCGCGTCAGCGATCCGCTCTGCAAAATCTTTGTGTGCACATGGTCCATGACCACGAAATCCCAGTCCCTCGATGTTAAACTACTTCCGCCTCCTGAGCACCTTTCCAAATGCGCTGTGAGCACCTCGTAAGTTGTGAGCACGATCCCACAGGCCTGAATATGAGATAGTTCTTTGAGCACACGTTCACAGTGCGCCTTTTTCCCATGGAGAACTCGAACAGGCAGCAGCGTGCACAGGCCACTTCGAATGAGCTCAAGGTACGACGCTATCGCATGATACCCATCAACAACAATGAGCGCGCGCGACAAGTTCGCATGGCCGGAGTACACGAGACATTCGAAGAGCGCGAGCAGCTGCAGACGCTTGTCAGCAGCAGATGTCTTATCCGCTAGAATGGCTCCGGTCAAACCTGTTTTCTTCACGGTTTGGTGGTACATCCATGCAATCCCCATGCGTTGAAAATGAGTCAATCGCGAATACCATTCGCTAGGCATCGTGAGTGTTCCGTCTAGGCGGTAATCGTTACCGTTTATGAGCGGCAGGAACTTCCACTCCTTTGCGCGCGCATCGTGCTTCAGCGCTTCTGCCAGTGCGTCAGGGTCTTCCTCGTCGCCATGATCATCGTCGAAGCGCACTGTTTGAAAAACATATGGAACAGAATCCATTCTGTGCTGTACGGTCGCAGTCAGGAAGTCTCAGCTCTATTTGCAGTGACCCAGCAAGCCCAATCCTGCTCGTAAACATGCACTGCAAGGATTCCCACACTGAGCTTGCCAGTAGATGACCACCTGAAGAGGTGCGCAGACCGCCAATCGAGAAGAAACAGCGCCGCCGCCAACAAGCACAACACCATCAGCAGCCCCGCAATCCCTGTGAGCCGAGCCAGACACCCAGAGTCGTGTTGATTGGCCGTCTCAGAGAGAGGCAGGCTCGATTCTCATCGCGGCCCATCCAGAATTCTCTCGTCAGCTCCCGCCGGGCGCCAGAATGTCGCCACCTCCGTGTGAAGCGCGCGCTCACTTTGAGGCCGATGGAGTTGATTCAAATTTGAAACGGACAAGTTCCGAGCCCCGATCGTTATTTTAATGCGCCAAAGCTTAATCATCGAAACTCATCTTTTCACAACGCACGTTCTGACACGCGTGTCGCGAACCACACGGCTGCGGCTGGTGGCTCGCCACACGCAAGGGGCCACGCTTCGTTTTTTTCAGCCAGCTCGCGCTGCCAGAAGCTCAGTCGTGCAGTTTGGAAAAGGACGACAGCATGCCGAGACTCGCGACGCTCAGCAGGTCCTGGTCGACGGGGTCCACGCGCGACGGCGATCGCGCGAGCATGCCTGCTTTGCTCTTGACGAGATGGGCGCTCGCACGGAGTGCAGCTCGCCCCGCTAGCTCGTGCAGCAAGTTCCCATTCCTCCAGCGAGAATCGTCCTCGCAATCATCCAAATCTACGGGCGAAAGCACCAACGTACCCTCGGGGTCGGCGCCTTGGCGCAGCGGCGAGTCTGGGTTCAACGCCGGTGGCGCAAAGACCGACAAGCTGTCGAGACCCTTGGCAAATGACGCCGCGCGCGACTGACGTGCGCGCATCTTCACGAAACTTGTAACATCACGACCACTCGAGCGCGCAGGCTTTCTGCGGCGAATCGGCGACTTCTGCTAGGTATTCGTAAACACATGCAAACGCAAAAGCGAAGCACAAAGGTCAGCATCCAGAGAATTGGAAAAGCGAAAGAGTGATCATGTCGACTCTTCGCATGCTCCTACGGCCAGGCATCAGCACCCACGCACCCACGCACACATGAATGCATGCATGCATGCATTCAATGACTTTCGGATTAGAAGGGGAAGCGAATCCACAATGTCACAACACGGCATCAGCACGTACAAAGTTGTCGCTTTGCAAAGGTCGAGTCTGCTGTGCACTTAGCCCATGCGGGCGCACGGAATGAAAATGCTTCGCGCGCGACTCGTCCGCAGTGAACAAATCGCCTCCAATCTCATATCCGCCGCGCGCAGTATGCACAATTTCACGCGACGCGACGCCGTGTGCGGGTAGCTCCATCGCAGACGCAGATTCCAGATTCCAGATCACAGAAACACGTCACGCCGGTGTCCTCAAGCCGCACCAACAAAGCATAATCCGTCTTCCTTTCTGACTATGATTCTCCCTCCGACATGCACACACGCGTTCTCGCACTGCAAGTTTGACTGGGCGACCTCGCCAGAGCGTTTGCGAGACACTCGCTGTGCTGAGGATGAGCAAGGACTACAAAAGCTTTTTCCAGATGAAGAGAAGAAGAAGCAGAAGAGTCAAGATGAACATGCCACCGTACACGATGAGCGCTGTCTCGTTCTCCTTCTTTTCGATCATGCGAATGATGTCCTTGCCGACGCCGATTTTGTTTGCTACGTCAAGCATTTTAGTCTTTGTACCTTTGAGGGAAACGCGCTGGACCTGAAGCTGCTCCAGCGCGGAGCGACCCGTCCGCAGAATGTCATCGACCATCGAACTTGACTGGTTCAAACTCTGAGTTTCATGCTCGAATGAAAGAGAGCCAATTGGAATGGACGCGTCTCCGGTCGCGCTAATCCGCTCGCGCAGTAAATCGGTGCGCATCTGTTCCTCCCTCACCTGAATATGCCGTTTGCGCATGATGGCTGCGTGAGCCCGCTTAACTTCCGCGATCTCCTCATCCAGCTGCGCGAGACGCAAACGCCAGTATTCGCGCTTATTCGTGGGTTCATGGGTGACCATGCCATGGGCCTGAAGCGACTGTGCCTCGAGCGCGGCAACAACCTGCTCCAGTCCTAGTTGGAGCTCAGTCTGCGAGTCGCCCGAGGCATATTCGAGCGTGTTGAGTTTGGATCGCGCATCCACGATGAGCCTTCTCCCAACCCGAAAGCCATCTTCCATTTCGCGTCCCGGCGCAAGTCCAACTGCACGGCGACGGGCGTGTCGTGTGACTGTGCTGGCTAGCGTCTCGCAGCGCTGTCTCAATCGAGTGCCAGGTTCTGGGGCCAATTCCCCACTGCCACGCACACTGAACCTCCGCAGTTTATCATGCAGCAACCAAGAACGAGAATGGATCAGTCGTGAGCCAGGCGTGGCGCGCCGTGGGTTAAGGAAGAGAGAGAGTCACGGCGTCGGAATATAATGGAGAACCTGCTTTTTTGGAACGCCTTCGAGTCGCACTGGGCACTCAAGAACAGCGAATGATATCGAATGCGCGGCGGTTCCTCTTCCATGGCTCTTCACCAGGCAACAGAACAAATATGGGCCTGCAAGGAACCGAGGGTCAACCGAGGGTCCACCAAGGTCCACTAAAAGTATAAGCATCAAGGCACATCATTTCGAGACGAGTAGAGGAGCTCACTTAGATACTTGATGGCCCCCGTCACTTTCAAAATAAACTGCTTTTTGTCTTCTGCTGAGAAGGAAACTTTGGCATCGCGGTAAAATTTCTTGCACGCGGTGCTTGCCAGAATGCACGCCTCCGCAGAAGCAAAGGTTCCCTTGGTGACGCTTGGGTGGTGCACTCCCTGTGCAAGGTGCAAAGCATCATACCACAGCGAGCCCTGTCCCCCGTTCCTATACATTTCATGATCGAACTTGAACGGAAATATCTCCAGCAGGGCAGCCAGACGCGGCATGTAGAGACTGTTCACCAAATTTGCTCCGTGAATCCCAATTGCCAGAGAAACATGGCGCATCGTGCGAATCTGCTCGTACACTGTCATGTTGTCGAATGTCACGACCTCAAATGGAATATTGTGGAGGCGGCCGAATTCCCGCAGCGTGTCCACGACAAAACGAAATGAGTTTTGGTCAATCATGCGCAAAGTGTTTCCAGACTGCGCGCGATGCAAGAATACAATACGAAGGCTTATTGTATTGCCACTTTCAAACGAAAAATATTTCGCGCGCTCTACGTCGCCTCTTGACCACATCTCTACCTGCGAATGAAACTTCCAGGAGTCGGCACTAATGCCAGGGAATTCGTCAATGGGTCGCGCCGGCAAAGTTCGCTGCTCGCGGCGCGGTAAGTTCATGTCCTCGACAAAGAATCGCCCTTTCAAAAATCCCGCTGTGACCAGTCGCTCAAAGCGAACACTGGAGTGCGCTGTTAGGTCTGCCAGCTGATTAACGATCAGAACACGCCGTCCGCCTTCGGATGTATCATTCTTCAAAAACTTCGAGACGTTCTCCATGATTGGTTCGTCTGGATACGTGATGATCTCTGTCAGCACACCCTGCCAGCTCATCTGGATACCTTTGGAATGGTTCACAAGCATGTCCCAAATCAGAGGCTGTCCTTGAACAGTGATGATGATGTTCTGAATTTCGGGTATTCTCCAGCCTTCGTGATTCATGAGCAAGTGAAACACGTACATGATTCGTCCCGCGAAATGCGCGATATTATGATCAGAACGCTTGAATATCGCGAGAACTGTCGTTCCACTAATGAAATGGACGGGTGTCTCGTGCAGAAGCTTCTGCATTTGTACCTGTGTCACATTCTTCGGGGATCCTTCAGGAAGCTGGCACATTTTGCCCAAAAAGTCTTGGATGACCTCAAGGCATTGCCGACGGTACATAGGGCCACCATCAAAGAACGTACACACTGGTGCCGAGTTTGGAACGTAAATGTCCTCGGTGCCCATTCGCATGAGCGCGTTCCGATACAGGCTGTGTCCTTCGACCATTCCTGAATTTCTTACGCGCACAGTATAGTGAATGGCTCCGTCCTCAAAGAGATCATTCGGAAAGACGTAGGGTGTATGTTCATGCTCGGGCAGATCCTCGAACCTCACTCGTGCGACGAACGAGTTGTTGAAGCGATTCACGAGCGGATGCTCAAGCTGGAGCGAAGCGTTTACCAGCTCCTTGAAGGTAGGATCATTCCACCAGAGTCGCGTGTCGATGCCGTTCCTGGCGACCTGAACGATTTTCGCAGCTGCTAGGACAAGCAAGGACGACGCGCAAGCGATGGAGATGGCTGCAAGCAGGCGTCTTCGCCACACTTTCCAGGTCTCTCGTTTTCTTCGCTTCCGAGCGCTGTTAGTCACCGGTAGACCCAGCGAGGGATCGTCATGGTCGTCATCCAATTTGCCATTTCTTCCCTTGCTGTTCCTGCTGGTCGAGCTTTTCGTGGGGGAGCGCGCAGGCGGCGAATTCGCGCGTCTCTCCGCGTCAGGCTGGCGTTTGCTCTTTTTCTTGTCCTCCTGCTCTGCTTGAGATCGCTTGGCTGACGAATGCGGGGCATCACTTCGCGCGTGCGGCTCGCTGACGCCGCTTCCATGCTTGCGACCCATGGCCGAATCGCTTCACCACAGATGCCGCACTCGAGCGCGACACGCGCAGCGAGATGTAGCGCAGCCGTAATCACTGTACTTTAGTGTGGGGGTGTACAGCCCGCTTCCAAGTGTTCGTGACGTGTGGCACGGGCGTGTTGCGGTCGTGAGCGCAAGTGACACACAGTGGCGTGGCCGATAAAGAAAGTGCTTGGACGGTCAGACATCCACAGCATTTGCTGCGACTTTGCACGTTAAGGCGGCGCGCGAACGGTACTGCCCGTGGTCTGCTTCTCTCTTTCTTTCTCTCTCTCTCTCTCTTTCTTCACCGCAGCCAGAGCGAGTGCACGTTTTTTCAGAGTTGGCAGGGCCACGCGGCGCACGGCAGCATGAGCGTGTTCCAGCCCGTAACGCAAGTGCGAATGACAAACGTGGTGGTGGTGCGTTTGAAACGCAAGGGGCAGCGATTCGAGCTGGCGTGCTATCCGAACAAGGTCATATCCTGGAGGGAAAAGACGGAAAAAGACCTCGACGAGGTTTTGCAGATTGAGCAGGTGTTTACAAATGTTTCCAAAGGAACGTTGGCATCTCAAAAACAACTAGTCGCCGCATTCGGAACAGATGATGTCAAGGATATTATCATCCAGATACTTGAAAAGGGCGAGCTGCAGGTTTCGGAAAAGGAGCGGCACCACCAGAGTGACAAGTTGTTTCAAGAGATTGCCACTCTCGTGGCCGGGATGTGCGTCGATCCGAACACGAAACGTCCATTCACAGTGGGGATGATCGAGCGCAGCATGAAAGATAGCCTTCATTATGCAGCTCAGCCAAACAAATCCGCCAAGCAACAAGCATTGGAAGTCATTCGGCAGCTGAAGGAGCACATAGAAATCGAGCGCGCACAGATGGAAATTCATATTACGTTGCCTGGAAAGGCGGCTAAGCAGATTCGTGAAAAGCTGCAACCTTACGTGGCTTCTTTGGATGACGAAAACTTTGGCGCCGCGACTTATTCAGCCACTTGCTTGATTGATCCAGGAAACTTTCGCACGGTAGAAGACATCATCAAGTCGCAAACAAAGGGTGCTGGTACGCTGGAAATTGCCAGCTTGGCAGTCATGCGCGACACAGAGGAGCGTCTGGAGTGAGCAATAGGCCCTGAGTAGAAGAATTTTTAGGCATGAATTGTAGTCTCTCCTTTGTTGTCAAGCCGAAATCAGCTCGCACTACATGTTCAAGAGCGCCACTATTTCTGCCCCCACAAACTGACCATTCCATCCGCTTACGCTGCTCACTTGAGCACCTCGCACTTCGTACTGGTCATCCGGAAGCGGTTTGCCTTCGTTGTCGAACACAATAACGTCCGCGAGGTCAGCCGTTCCCAGGTGGAGCTTGAAGCCTTCAAACATTAAGTACGTTTGTGTCGCTGACGCGCGCCCCACGGAGCAAAACATTTCGCCAGATGATGGATCGCCTCGAATCTCCAGCTCCCATTCTTCAGGGGTTGCGCCTCGCGTCTGGTGGCTGAAAGTGCAGGTACTCTCCTTGACAGGCGGCGTGTTTAAGCTCACACTGACGCTACCAGCCTGACCTGGAACAATTTTGAAAGCCCGCCGCGCCTCTGGCTCATCTGCGGACACCAAGGAGACCGCGAGGAGCACGAAACTGAGGATTACGATCAGCAGCGGCATGCAAGCTTTCGCGGCTGTCATGATGCGGACGCTCAGTCGAGGGCAGGTTTTCTCAGCTTCCTTTTGGCTGCCCTATCATAACTTTGAAACGTCAGATTTTAAACACTCTAACACTACATGATCACTAGGACTGTGAACTAATCCGGCGCACGAGACACTCGCCGAGTCTCGAATCCCCACACCTCGAGAATTAAGCAAGTGAACTCCTCCGCTGATGCCAAGCACGGGCTCCCGAACGTGTCGCACGGGCCGGCGACTCCGTCGTACAAGTCTGACTTTAAGTGAAACGCATAGTTCCCGCCCCCACCCATGCCAATATGATCCGGGCCACTGTATTGGAAGTACGAATTACTGCGTGTCCACTTGTAAATCTCCAGCTGATCCGCATCTTCTCTGCTCGTTCGAAATACAAAGGACTCGCCAGTTCCGTAGTACTTTGATTCTACGCGCCACTCCGTGCTTGCGTAGCAGCCAAACACGGCTCCCTCAGAGTCCCGGATCGCCACGATCGTCGGAGAATATCGCTTTGCACGAGCGTACAGAGTTTGCAGGCTGATGCCGTGATCATGCGTCGAGTACAGCAACCGAAAGTCGCTTTCGTGGAAGCGGGCAGGCACCGCATCTCGCAACACAGCAAAATGGCATGGTCGCAATACATGCGACGCGCTCGACAGCATTGGCATACGAACTGTGACCGAATCCGTAGCATGCGAGGCTTCCGCTGGATCCTCGCCATCTTCGGTCGCGTCTTTGACTGACTTTCCGTCCTGGCCCTTGATTGACACCTCAACTTTTCCCATCGGTGCCTCCTCTTGCGGAGCTTTTTGCAGCCAGGACTCACCTCCAGTCGACCTTATAACACTGGCGCGGATTCTTTCCACCAAGCTGGCCCCGAAGCCATGTGTCACGTGGTCCACGGATTTGTGCGATGTCTGGTTTGTCGGCGCAGCCACATGCAGTTCGGCAAAGTCATCCATCGGTATCCTTCTGACCACAGGCGTCTGGCTGCCAGTGCGTGGCAACCCCTGTTCGGCATCCTTTTCTTCCTCAACTTTTTGAGACAGACTGTGCAGTGGCGCCGGTCCAAAAGCGGAAGATTTCAGAGCCTCCACTCTCCCCGAAGCTGGAAATGCTGCTTCTCCGGGGCTCGCGTCCGCTTTGTGAGACTCTTCCATCCCTGCCCGTAAGTACGCATGTACCTGGTCCAGACTATGGCGAAACCCGAAAAAGTCCAGTGGCGGCGCTTTCTCACGGTCAACAACAAGGTGTGCCATCAGGGAACCACATTGCGTCCATAACTGACCATCCTTGGACGATAGATCGCCGAGCACAGGATTCAATTTAAAAGAGTCCTTCTCCACGTCAAGCTCAATTCGACCCATCACTGGTGAGCTCGCTGGCTTGTGCGGCTGAAAGACGAGCTTCGAGCGCCCAGCCAAGTACAGATAGCCGCTCCGGTACTGCCCGTCGATCAGCACGGCGCAATCCTTTCTGTCCAATGTTGAGTGCACCCGCAAATTTGTGTCTAGAGAGTCGCTATTCACGGCTGCCACCGCCGGCGCGCGCCGGACGTCCCCCGGTGTCGGCCGTTTGCTTAGATTCTGTATACGCTGTTTGAGCTCACACAATTCTGCCTCCAGAATGTCACGTTCAAGTTTGGTGTGCTCGTACGAGTTGCGCGCGGTCTCCAGCTGCACTTGCAGAGACTCCGCTTCCACTTCGTCGGCCCCGAGCGTCCCGCGCACGTGCCGCTGCGGATGGACGCCATGCGGTTCATCCGCGGCCAATTCTCGAAGCTGCCCGACCAACATGTTCAACTCGGCCCGCGCCGATTCGAGCTCCTGCTCCAAACCACCACGCTTGACTTCACGCTCCGCTACCAACGCGTTCCCGTCAGACTGCGCCTCCATCACGCTCTTATAGCTCCAGCCACCCTTCCTCCACACCCACTCCGCTCCGCAGCACACCAGGATCATCTATTCCTTTATTAACAAAATTATTTTTGGTTCGTATCTTGCGCAAGGACAGCAGCTCCTGCACATGGCCCAAGCAGCGGGCTTTCGCTCGCGCGCGTGGCGATTGCTCCGTCGCCATGGTCTCAAAGCTCGGCGTCCAGAACCCGTATCAGGAGCTTCTGTTGTGAGAAAAAAAAAATTGTGGCATCAACGCAGAGAGACTCTTCCCCGTCCTTCCGGGCTCAGACCGAATTCCAACTGTGTATGTACACGGCCGCTCGGAACCGAGTCTCGCTATATCTTCAGAGGACTTGGTGGGTTCGTTGGACTCACACATTGATTGTGATGCTCATGCTCGCGAAAATCTGCCCGTTCAATCAGGTCTAGGGTCTGACTCACCGGGGTTTCGCGTAGAACCCGGGACAGTGCCGTCAACGTAAATTTCTTATCCTTCTGAACCTTGCTTATGCCGCGTGCGATGCGCAAACGCTCATCTTTGCCTTCAGGAGCTGCTTCAAAAATATCCCAGAATGGTTTGCGTCGGAACCGCTTTTGCCGCTGGTCGTTGCCGGGTGCAAATGAGCCGTTTCCTTCAAACGCTCCCTGCTCACGCAAGATCTCATATTCACGAAGGATGGCCAGTACCGAGTCCGCTGAACCCAGCTTCAGAGTGCCATGCCGATGCCTAGCCGCTGCCCCTCCATTCCCTTGCTCCTCCTTGCTTTTAACGCCACTTTTGTTCAAGAGTAAGTCCTGGTCGATTCCAATTTCTCGAGTCGATGTAGTGTTGGTCTGAGCAGTATGTCCCGCAGCCACTACCGCGGGCGGTTTACTTAATTCCAAGAGGTGCTGCTTGAGTGCGAAGAATTCTGCTTGAATCGCATCGCGCTCGGACCGAACAACTTCGAGCTCGGTTCGCTCAGCTTCTTCTTGTGAATGCAAAACTAAACGTGTGCTTTCTTTCTCTGTACCACTGTTCCGTTTCTTTTCCACCGTCCGCTTGAGCGTCCTCCCAGCCTGATGTCGCGTGACTGCGGTTGGCGCACTCGCAAGGGCCAGAAGCTGTGCGCGCAAATCGTCCAACTGTCGCTGCGCGTCTTCGCTTCCCATACCTGCAGAGGACGGTATGGTTGCACCGCCACCCATCGTACTGCCGGATTGAACCTCCATCTCTTTGGCCACGTGCTTTTTTGTCTCGCCCCCACGCTCTTTGGCACGGCTCCGACATTTGAATCAGCGCGACGGTCTCTGAGCGATGGTTTACAGAAATCTATTACATTTGCCAGCTTTAAGAACTTTTCGCGCGAGCTACGACAAAGAATCGGTGCCAAGCTCTCGACGCAGGGCCTCGCGAACGGCGTGCAGAGCGTCAGGCACGACAATGTGGGCCGGGTCGTTTGAATCGTTCTCATCGTCACCCTGGAAACAGCCTGTACGAACAAGTACCGATACAAACTCCTTCCCCGCTCCATTAGCACCTCGAACGTCGGCCGCCGGATTATCGCCGATCGCATAAATGTGTGAAATCGTCTGGCCTCGGCACAGCTGGTGCGTGAGGCGGCGGGTTACCTCACGATATTGAATGGCTTGTGGCTTGCCAAACTGCTCATACACCAGCTCTCGACGAGTCAACTCGCGATATACCGCACAAAGCGCTATGCGAAAGGCGCCCTGACCGTACCGGGGATGCTGAACCTCGTTCGGCCAGATGAAGTCGGGGTTGCTAAAGTACACGTCGACGCGCTGCTCCCCCAGCAGTGGCGTCACCGGCACGGAAGGGTCGACTAGACGTGAAGGCAGTGATTCCTCAGTCAGCACAATGTCCGAAATCAGCTGAATATCCCGGCCCCAATCAGCAGAATCATGCATTACAAAAATGGAGGCAACGCCGAGATTCGCCGTCTCGCGCAAGTACTCTGGCGCGAACACATGGGCGAAGGCATCGTCATTGCCGATGATACCTTGCTCAGAGTTTATCCGCCGTTTCTGCTCGTCGTACTGGCTCAGGGGAGTTGAGGACTGGTACATGAATCCAAGGTCCTCTGATGAAATAGGGCGTTCGAACCCGTAGTAAGCAGCCACTCGCGCGCACTCTCGCCGACCCACGCAGAGCACCGACTTGTCCTTCAACGCATTGTACTTTGGAGCCAAATTCCGCATCGGAGTGTGGCTTAGAATAATTTGCTCTTCGCGGACTTGAATATCAAACATGCGTGACAGCTTCTGCGCGCGTGCATGTTCCGTATGCCCACCTCCGTTCGTTAGAAAGACCAAAGGTACGCGCGGTAGCCCAGTCTCCGAATCATGAAGAGCGCGCATCGCCTCGATACCAGCAGCCAGCTTGCTGCCTCCGCGCTGCAGCACCCCATCAATGTCAAACGCAAAAGCAGGAACCTGTCCTGTGACCAGCGCCGACGATTCGCGAGGCCCACTGAGCTTGGGAGCATGGGCTTCCGAGCTAGACCGTCGCAAACGCCCCGTGATGCCGAGACTAATCCCCACGGCGTGATCACGTTGGAATCTCCCGAAAGGACCGCAGAGCAGCTGATCCGGCGCGGCTTTTCGCAGCATATACGACCGCATCATGCGAGCATTCGATGCCAAACCCACCGATCCAGAGCAACAGACTAACCAACAAAACGCATCCGTAGCATCCCGTGGAAACCGCACCACAAGAAAGAATAATTTGAAGCCTGCCTTACCCCGAGGGACACGTAAACGTTATCCGCTTTGTACAATTGGTCAACACGCGGTGGATGGCGAGTGGCCATCATCATGGCCATCGTAAAGAAATCCTCCGCTGTGCGCAAGCTCATTGCGACCGCGCAAGGTTACTTTTCGCACGCGCGTGCCGAGGCTCAGCCGTACGCGCAGAAGGCGCGTGAACTTGCGGTCGCCCACCGGAGCTTGCTCACCGTGGCGCTCGTGGTCGTTGCTGCGTACGTGTTTGGGGCACTTTTCGGTGAGAGTACATTTGTTCTGGCGTACCGGAGCGTGTTCTCAAAGCTCGTTGAGGGTAGGAAGCTCCAGTTCAGTCACTTTCGCAAGACTCAGTTGCTTGCGGAACACGATGAACAATTTATCAGCGCTCGCTATGAAGAGCTTGTGAAGTTGTATCTTGGGCCTTTTGCTCGCAGCTCGGGTATTTATCCAGCCTCATACATGGGCATCTATGCGCGAGAGTCCTGCACCGAGTGCTTCATGATTCAGATCGTGGACGGTACCATATGGCTTGTTGACCCGCGGCGCATTCACCGGCGCGGCGGTGTGGAGCATCAGATGCGTATGAGGGAAGCTCTCGAGTGGGTCAAACTTGCTCTCAAAGATATCACTGGCCGAGGCGAGTTTGTAGACGGCATTGAATTTGTCGTGTCAGTGGCAGATCCAATCCAAAGCACAGACACGACACACACGTACAATCTGCCAGAGAGCGATGGCGTTGCGCGGCCCGTGTTTTCGGTCGCTCGGTGCGACGTGTCGTCAAACATCCCCTTCCCCATGAGTCTGGGTGAATCATTGCGTGACGCCCATCCAGATGGTTTCATGTACCGCAAAGGCATACAACCACAAGAGTGGGACGAACGGATGGTAGATCTAGGACTCGAGGACTCTTTGGCAATGGAAAAGAAGAAGCCTAAGGCTGTATTTTCAGGGAAAGTCGCACCTTCAAGCATGTTTGCAGATGAAAGTCGGGCAGAAGACGCATGTGGTCAGATTGGAGCTTCGGCAATCGACCGCTTATCGAGGAAAGAAAGAGACCTAGTGGAGGCGCGCGTGCGTGGCAGGTGTGGTCTTGAGTGCTGCGATTCAGGAGATGGCGAGGCCTTTGTGACCCCGGCATTGCAGCAGCAGTACTTGTTCAACATTCACACCGAGGAGGAGCGGCTGTGGTCAAATCGGTTGCCTTGGATTTTGTTCAGCTCGAGCTGTCCGCTGATCAGCGTGCTTCCTTGTGGTCAGTGGTTTGAACCGCTACTCAAAGCGTTTGTACACTACATTCCGGTCGACATGAGCATGGCCAACTTGACGCGAACGGTTCGCGAGTGGCGCCAAAAGAGAGAGACTTACGACGTCATGCGCGAAAGTCAAGTCTTTGCGCGAGACTATCTGCGGGTTGATGCGATCACCATGTACGTCCGAATCTTGCTCCTTGAGTATCTGAAACTGCAGAAGGTGCGCCGGAATGAGCCGGACCCGAACGCTATCAGGTACTTTCCCACGTATGCAGGGAATATCTTTGACGAATGACGAAATAAGCGTCAAGGTGGGAGGAGACCGCCAATGTGACTAAAAAGGTAACATTGCTCGCCACTACTCTGGCCCAGATTATAGTGACAGACTCTGCCCCTGGAGAATATGGAAATATGGCGTCCATATTCATTACGGTCCGTGAGCAATGCATAACAGCATGTCACACCTGCATTGCTCCGCGTCACGCTGCCTCTCCAAGTTGCTCCGGTTTGCGCGAGTCCAATTTGGAAATAATTCTCTCAAACCCCGGTGCGGAGCTTTCCAACTTCCCCAAAACAGCAGGTGCTAAAGGATGAAAATTTTCTGGTAGAATATTGCCGTTTCGCGATTGTGATTGCTCATGATACCTTGTGGTCGAGTTTGACCTCGCTGATCGGTCTATCGGTTACACCCCAAACCATTCTGGCACCAAACCATTTGTGCTTCAAAGTCGCGCGTGAGGAATCGGGACGCGTGCAACAGCATGGCAGACGTTCCTCGGCAGCGCGCGGCCCGCGAAGGGCGCGGACCTGCTTTGGGCAGTATCCGCTCACATGCGGCTGCTTTGCATCGCGCTGCGAGCTTTCTGTGGAGAGGCATGATGTGAATTATAAATCAGGAGCGACAATTACTTGTGCATTTTGTGGGCACAATTGTAGTGCGTAGAGCCGAAATCCTGTAGCCTGAAAATGCCCAGAGTTGTAATTGTCTGGTTCTCATCCGGGAGTTTAATTGGCTTGAATCAGCCCGCCATGCGTCTTAAAGAACGCCGTGAAGTACGTTGCGTCGCCAGAATTCGTATCTTGAGCTCTAGCCTAGACCAAGGTTAGTGGGAAAATAGCGAGAAAGGAGCGAATTAATCACCCAAAGTCTGACAGTCAACACTCTGACGAGGTGCAGATTCTCCGGAAGACCCGTGCACCGATTCAAAAGTTTTAACCTCGTACTCCAAAAGCATTACGACGGGGTTCGTCAGACACCTTGCGCAATATATTTATGGGTCGAGGCGGATGATGGCAGTGCGAGAAGCGTGACATCTCGGACACCCGCGATTCAGCAGAAGCCAGTACATGCACATTCGTCGCAACTTGTGAAGAGCTTCATTTGGACACCGTAGGACACAAACTGGACCTTTCAGATGAGAAGAGTGGACGCATTCAGGGCCTTGTGGATTCAAACAAAAGCGCGGCAGCTACCACAACTTCAATTGGGTGCTCAAAGCACGTCATTTCGCTTCACTTGTCCGCTTTGGAAACACAGAAAGAGAAAAACGGCAATTCGAATACCTTGAATGTCACGGCGGCGACAGAAGCGAAGATTCGCATTGTATTGAGGAATTGACAATGCAGACGAACCGTCAACTCCAGGCTACCGTGCATATTTGTGGAGCAAAAACAGTCAAAAGTTTGGCGATTACCTGGAAGATAATCATTGTGTCGCGTGCCTGTGGCCAATGTTGAGCTCGTCCGCCACTAACGCGCTGCAATCGCCAGACATGTCCCGTTTCCCTTTTCCTTCCGGCCTCCCCTGATGTCCCTTTGTTGCCTGGCGCTGCCCGTTCTCTTGCAAAATGGATCATTTTGCTTGCAAAATTTAGATAACAGGATTTCCCGCTTACTCATACAGAGGCTTACACGAGCTCTGCGTTGGAGTGGACGGGCGGGCTGGGTGGTGGTTTGGGTGTTGCGCCAGTGGTGGTGGGTGTGAGCGGCTGGCGTGCGCGAGACGGGTGACAGAGCCAGGGCACACGCACGCGGCTGCGGCGTCATGCACTCTGCGTGAGTGAGCGCGCCGTGGCAAGTGAGAGGTGGGGCAGGACAGGGGTTAGAGCGCGTGAGCGCGCGCTGACGCATGCGAACACAACCGCGTGCGCGCGGGGGAAAGAAACGTTGTCAGGGCTGTACGCTGTCTTCGAGGAAAGTGCGCGCTGTCGCTAGTTTTGCGCGGGGGGAAAAAAAGGAAGCGTCTGAGAAAAGCAGGTTTCGCGGAGACCTAGGTTGAAGCGTCTGACTGCAAGCCGAATTACCACAAGTCTTGCACCCGCTTGGACCAGGTTCGCAGGGATCAGAACCCTTTCAGGAGGCGAGACGCGCTTAGTGTTTCCATCGGCTAGGTGCTAGCGAGCCAACGAGTTCGCGAGGTATGCGGAGCGCGCGGCCGTGTGATGGGCCAGTGTTGCGCGAGGCCGGAAGAGCCGGCTTCAGTAGATTGGACTGCTTCGTCCACGTCTACAAGGGGAACCACTTCCGAAACGTACCCAAGTCAGCCGAAAAAGATGCCTGAAAAGAATATTGGGTTTGAAGATGGGTCGCGAGCGCCTCCGGTCCCTCCTCCTTTGGTTGCGGACCCCAATACTATATATAACCTTGTGGAAGCGGATGAGGATGTGTGTCCCACATGCTTGGAAGAATACACAACAGAGAATCCGCAAATCACAAGTGAGTGCAATCATACTTTCCATCTGGCCTGTATTTACGAATGGCTTGAGCGCAGTTCATATTGTCCAGTTTGTGCTCAGCGGATGCGTCTATGTACTGGCTGATGCAGTATTGTTCCCAGGTAGTTTGTGTGTGTAAAGTGATTTTGTGTGTAGCGCAGACGACCAAATCTGGTCAGAAGGGGTAGACAATCACGTGGAGAACAGCTCAGCACATGCAGACCGAACCGGATCGGAACCGGTGTGTTCGTCGGTGCTGCAGAATGCGACGGCAGCGGGTGATCCAGTCTGCTTAGCGCAAATTCAGGCGAAGGGAGCGGCGGCGCTGCCTTTCTGCGCTAGGACGTGCCGCGGCGCTGCTCGCAAGCCGGGAGCGCGACGAGCCGCCGCTGCCCGCTCATGCGCAGCCGAGCAGAGCGGCAGGCTCGCGCAAGCTGAACCGCGGTGTACTTCTTTGCTGCGCGCCTCGCGCTGAACTCTCACACCGTTTGAACTGTACCTCCTCACGGCGGTGGGGAGCCGGCTGCTGCCAAATCCGCGCTGTTTCAGTAGTGGCCGCGCTCGGGGTGGACGGCTTGCGTGCGCACGTCGCGCAGGGGAAGACGCAGGCGTGCGTGGGCGGGGTCGAAGGTTGGTGCGGGCAGGCAGAGCGAAACAGCGGCGTGAGAGCGATCGGTGAGCCAGCACAGCGGAGGTATTTCGAGGGGCAGGCGCGGCGAGCGGCATGATGGAGGGTAACGGAAAGGATGGCGTGGACGCGAACGGTGAGGCCCCCGCGCCAAACCTGCCGGAGTCCGGCCTGACCAGCCTGGCGTCGCAGTCACCCTTGCAGTTCAAGTGGACATTCTGGTACGACGGACCAGCAAAGGTCAAGAATACGCAGACATGGGGCCAGAATGTGCGCGTGGTCACCACCTTTGACACACTCGAGAAGATGTGGTGCGTGGTGAACAACGTCATCATGCCGTCGCAGCTCGAACCGAACAGCTCCTTTCTGCTTTTCAAGGAAGGCATAAAGCCGGAGTGGGAGGATCCCAAGAACGCCGACGGAGGGAGGTGGATCCTCAATTTAACAAAGTCAGAGCATAAGAAGTTGGACGACTACTACATCCGCTCTGTTCTATTTATAGTAGGCGACAACTTTTCTCCGGACTGCTCGGACGACCTCAGTGGCTTGGTGCTGAAAGTGCGCCATGGCCGCAAAGACAATTTTCTGGCTTTGTGGACACAAACGTCGAGTGATGTGGATTTGGTCAAGCGCATCGGGCGTGAATGGAAAGCTCACCTGAATCTGAGCTTCTTTATTGACTTCGAGCTGAACAAGGAATCCATGGCGCAAGCACACGGAAAGAAAGACAAGCAACAGTACGCGACTGTGTAAAACCCTCGAAAAAAGTATTCTTCTGCGTTCAAAATGTGCCGCGCTCCAAATTCCTCGGTGAAATGACTCACGTTTGTCGCTTCCGAACGTTAACCATCTGCCGCGCGTCCTTCGCAAAAAGCTGTCGCCGCGGCTTCGAAAAAGACTTTATGTAACAGCGAAAATGTATTGATCAATCATGTTTACTGTGAACGGCATGTTCTCCTCCGATTGGGTTTCTCTCAGTCCACGAATATTTCACCCGTGACCGCGCAACAAGCGATCGGTGCTCGCACTCGTTCGACAGAGCATACGAAGCAGAGCGGAATCAAGAAGAATTTCTAATCCCCGGTTTACCAGGGTCTGGGGCGCGTCTGTACTCCCTCTCACGACTTCACAAACAAAACAGATGCGGAATAAATGTCCCTGAACTCTACTAACCCACTTTGCCTGGAATGCTCTTCAAGTACTTGTAAAATCCACCGTGGTAACGGAAGCCAAGCTTGGAAATCAACTCATCCGACTCTTTCGGGCCACGCGTCCCGAAAACATATGAGGTCGGCTTTTGACTTTCCAGTTTCTCGAGAAGAGGCGTGAAGATCTTCCAAGAAACTCGAAGCTCGTCCTCCCGAACGAACGCAGCATGCTTGCCTCGAAGAACTTCCAGGATGAGCCGCGTGTAGGCGTCTGGTAGCTTGTCGAAGTCATCCGGGAATGCATTACGGTACGTCATATCAAGCTCTGAAACTGTTATTTTGTCTCCAAGACCAGGTTGCTTCATGTTCGCTTTCATGTAAATGGCTTCATTCGGCTGCATTCGGAACACAAGCTCGTTCCGAACAAGCTCCCCAGCGCTCGGGAAAAGAAATTCGCCCGCCGCTGCAGCGTGAAATTGGATTCGCACTTCCGCTTTTCGTTCGTTCAAAGCCTTTCCTGCCTTGAGGATAAAAGGAACGCCCTCCCAGCGCTGGTTTCGAATCCACATGACCAGGGTGGCAAAGGTCGGACAGTTGCTGTCCTTCGGAACTCCTTCGTCCTCCAAATAACCTGGTTCACTTCCATCACGCGAAGCTGTATACTGTCCAAGCACTACTTCTTCAGGCCGAATCGCATCCACGCATTCTAAGACCTTCACCTTTTCATCTCGAATGAACTCATCGAATCGTTCGCCAGCCAGCCGCACCGGGGCCTCCATCGCAACAATAGACATCACCTGAAGCAAGTGGTTCTGCATCACGTCGCGCACGATTCCGACTTTGTCAAAGTAGCCCCCGCGACCGTACGTTCCAATGTCCTCCTTGAAGGTAATCGTTACGCTCTTAATGTAGTGACGGTTCCAAAGCGGCTCAAACATAATGTTCGCAAATCGGACGTACAGCAAGTTTGCAACCATCTCCTTACCGAGGTAATGATCAATACGGTACATTTCCTCCTCCTGAAAAACAGAGCTCAAATGCTGCGACAAGGACTCGAAGGAGCTCAGATCCGTCCCGAACGGCTTTTCCATGATCACGCGTTTCCAACCCTCCCTTCCTCCTTCCAGATTCCAGCAATTGTCTTTGATTGCCGACGCGGCGGGGGCAAAGACATTCGGAGGAACTGCAAAATAAAACAGCCGGTTGCACTCTAACATGCCGCTGTTGGCCTCAATCTCATTCAAGTCCTCATTCACGCCTTTCCACGCTTCGGCCTCCTCATATCCCCCACTTCGGTAGACGCAGTGTTCCAAGAAGTCCTCGACCTGCGAATCGGTCCTTCCGTGGACGCTCTTTGCACCTACGAGGAATGGCCGCAGCCTGTCCCTCAGGTCGGCGTCAGACATCTTGGAGCGCGCGTACCCGACGATTTTGATTTTTTCAGGCAAAAAGTGCGACTTCCACAGGGCGAACAGAGAAGGGTAGGTCTTCTTCTTTGCCAGGTCACCCGATGCTCCGATGACAACGACCGTGAGGTGATCCTTCAGGAAGGGGCAGCTGTCCACGCGGTGCAGCTTCTTCTCCGAGCCCACGCGCTTCAGCAGCGCTTCCTTATCCATGGCCGCGCCGCCGTTCATTTCCGCCATGCCGTCTCACCGCCGCGCTCTCTCCCTCCCTCCGTCCCTCCCTCCGTCCCTCCCTCCCTCCCGCCCTGTCTCTGCGCGTCCCACCTCGCTCCAGCGCACTACCCACGTCTACCAGTGGCGGCGTAAACACGCAAAACCCGGAAAGCCGTTGGCACGCAACGAATCTTGCGCGCTCACGCAGAGCAGGCGCGCCCCCGCGCTCGCCCCGGCACGCCACCGCGCAGTCCAGCGCGGGTGTCCGGTTGCGCGGGAGCGCTCGCAGAGAGTTCAGTTGTGGTGCAATGCAGCATTGTATCGCCATCACCACGCACAGCGCGCGGGGTACAGCGCGGGGTACAGCGCGTGCGCTGCCGTGTGCCTTGCGCGTCTGGTGCTGCGCGCCGCAGGGGGGACGCCCGCGACAACCGCTGGACTCGGAGCTTGCGGGTGAGGAGCGCGCGCTGTGGATCGCTCGACCGAGCAGGCGTCTGGCCGTGCCTGCGCGCGCACCCGAGGCGGACCGCTCGGCTCGCGCACTGAATGCTTGGCACACGCACGCGATGCCGAACAATCTCATGATCGGGAAGAATGCGCCCGGCGCAAGCATTGTGACTGCGAGCTCGGCGGCAAGAGCGGGTGCAATCCGCGCAGACAACGCAGACGCTTCGCGCATGGTCATCAACTCGGGCTCAGCCCGATTGGTAATGGCATTGACACACGTCGCACGCGTGCTGGGCGTGTTTGTGTCGTTTAGTATGATGTCCGCGCCACGCTTGGCTGAAGATGATGCAGCGACAGCGAACAACGCCATTCTGGCTCACATTCCCGTGCCCTTATGTGTTTGCCTGTACATGCTGGCCGCGGCGAGCGTCTTGTTGGCCATGCAAATGCCTTGGAAAGGCAGGAAAATCGGGACTCCACGACTCAAGCGACTCGTGCTGAACGCGCTCGGGTATCTGGCTTGCCATTTGGCTTGGATGTTTGGCCTTAAACGGTGCGGGCCCATGCGCGCATTTTTGATGGAAGGCGCTGAATTGCCTATGCTTTATGTTTACGCCACCTTGAGCGGAAAGGAAAAGCCTTCGCGGATGAAAACAAGAGGCGCTCTGCTCATTCTGATGGCATATGTGCTCATCATGTACGACGCAAGCGGCGAAGCAAAAACGCCCGCAGTTGTGACAAAGGCGGAGCATGGCTTTCTCGAGAAAACGCACCTGGGCATCGAGAAGCTTCAGCATGTCATGCACGATATGAACTCTCGCGCTCCCGAAGACAACCCGTTCCACCGTCCCGCGGCGGCAGCGGACGACGAAAACTTACAAAATCGTAAGCACCGCTTCCGTGCAGACGTGTATTCCCGCCGCCATTTGCTAGCAGAGGAGGTGTTTTCAATAGACACCCAACTTGCTAGCTCCCACGCGGGCTTTGCCGAGGGTCGGCGGCATCTCTTGAGTGCGGAGCAGATAAATCAGGGCGAGGAGGCGGAAGATGCGGAACGTGTGGAAGAGGGGAACTTTTCTGCTCAAAACATCTCCCGGGCTAGGGATTCAAATGGATCACGTCTGGATCCAGAGAAAAAGTCGTTGTCGCGGCGTGAAATGGAGGCCATTATCAGCTCTACAAAAGATACAGTTGGCATTCGCGGAGAAATCGGTGTTTTGTTGATCCTATTGTCGTCGATGCTCACGCAGCTTTTTCGCGAAGAGAATCGCAAGCTGGCCACAGAGGTGGGAGGTGCCAAGCGGTACTACAGCATGATGGTAACTTGTGCGGCATTCCTCTCTTGCCCCATTGGGCTTTTAGCTTGTTTTTTCACGAAGTCGTGGCTTCAACCCGGAGACATTATGCATGCAGTTGGGGGGTCGACTTTTATTGGGTTTTTCTACGTCGTGATTCCGTTTTACGTGCGATCACTAGTTTCAACGGCGCTTGGTCAGCGATCGTTGCTCAAAATGAGCATGGTGATTCCTTTCCTGATCGCTGGAATATTTTCCGCGTTCTACAACGGCATTGAGCCCGGTGGCTTCTCTTTGTGGCTTTTATCCGCGTTCGCGCTCGACATTGCAGGGATGATGTACATGACGAACAGTTCGCGACCGGTGAAAGCGTACGAGCTCCCCACACACTTGGGTGATGCGTAGGGATGAGCCACTTCCCTGATGGGTGTCCGTCAAAAGTATCAATTCACTTGAACGAGCTCGAAGGATTCAGAACTTTAATGTACATTAAGCGACGCCAGTGAAAGCGCAAACTCTAACGCTTCAGAAAATCCCTCAAAACACCCGCGCGATACGGATGTCTCAATTTGCGAATCGCCTTGTTTTCAATCTGGCGCACGCGCTCCTTCGTCACCGCAAAAACCCGTCCGATCTCTTCTAGCGTTTTCACGCGGCCGTCATCCAATCCGTACCGCATGCGTACCACGTCTCTTTCGCGTGGGCTCAAGGAATTGACCACGTGTTCGAGGTCTTCTCGAAGCAAACTCTGCTCGACGCGATCCTCTGGAGGATCATCTTCGCACTCGATTATTTCTCCCAGCGTAGTTGTCCCATCATCAACCTTCAGCGGCTTGTCCAACGGGACCACTGGCTGCATATGAATCCGGAGCGAACGAAGCTTTTTCATCGTCATCCCCATATACTTTGACAATTCAGCATCAGTGGGTGCACGACCGTGCTGCTCATTCAGGGTTCGCGTAGCGCGCTTGATCGCATTCACCGTTTCGTACAAATGCACAGGCAACCGAATGGTGCGACTGTTGTCTGCAATGGATCGTGTGACGGCTTGCTTGACCCACCACGTCGCATACGTACTGAACTTGAAACCTCGCTCGCCATCAAACTTCTCAGAGGCACGGATGAGTCCGAGCGTGCCTTCCTGAATCATATCCCCTAACGGAAGACCTCGACTTGTGTACCGCTTTGCGATGGAAACCACAAGTCGCAAATTGCTGAGGACCATCCGATCTCGAGCCGCGCGGTACAAGAAGAGATCCCTCTCGAAAGAGGCCTCATCTTGGCCTACGTGGGCAGCCCATTCCTTATCGGACGGTTCGCGGTTCAACGTTTCCGCGAGCGCATCTCGTTCTCTCTCCCATGCTAGCAGAATCGCAATTTGTCTCGACAGTTCAACTTCTTCCTGAGAACTCAGAAGATTTTGATCGCCAATAAGACGAGAATACCAGCCCACAGAATCATCCAACGTTGTAAGAGCGCTCCTTTTATCCTCATCGGGCTCTGTGTCGCCGATGCTGCTGGTTCTTTCTTCGCCCTCGTAAGCTTCCAATAGTGACGCTTTCAAGGAGCTCGAAAAGCTCATGATAATATCGTCGACAGACCGGACAGATGCAGAGGGCATTTTGGTTTCCACCGATGCCTCTGATCCGAGCACAAGATCGATGTTGTCCACGTCATAGTCAATTCCTCCGACTTGTGCATCGGTTGCATCCTCACCGAAACTGTTCAAAGCAGCGGTACTTTTCAAACCAGACGGAAAGCCGTCCTTTTTCTTCGACTTGCTGCCTGTCGATTTCT
This sequence comes from Porphyridium purpureum, assembly GCA_008690995.1. Taxonomy (NCBI): domain Eukaryota; phylum Rhodophyta; class Bangiophyceae; order Porphyridiales; family Porphyridiaceae; genus Porphyridium; species Porphyridium purpureum. Next base: position 636,408 of record VRMN01000002.1, on the reverse strand, counting down.
CGTTCAATCCGCGTGTCTCCGGCTTTTCCGCCGCTGACTTTTGTTCGCGAGGCTGGGCCGAATTTTTCTTTCTTGTAGCAACCGGGCCAGCTTCACTGCCTGCTTCTCCGCTTACCTCATCTAGATCGGGTAAGGACCCCAGAACAGCTTCGAATTTTTGTTGAGCCCGGCGATCTAGTCCGTAACCATTGCGAGTAGTGTTTTCCTGAGGCAAATCTCTACTCTTGCTCTTTCGACCTCCTGCTCTGGCTTTGGAATTATCTGCTTCCGCAGCCATGAGGACCACGTTTCGCGGCCGCGCCAGCGCTCCTATGGCCAAGTGCGGCACAGACGTTCCCTGCACGAACTTTTTCTGCGGCTTCTTGTGCCTTCTGGTCCATGAAGCTCCTGGCCCCGCAGTCATCCGACTACGGCCCCCGTTTCCAGAGGGCTGAAAAAGTGAGTACGTAGAAGAGGGCGGCCTCATTCCGCATAAGAAAGGTCTCTGCATGTGCTCTGCATCCGCTCGCGAAAGAAGCCACCGTCGCACGGACAGCGGTCTCTGAAAACACAGAGCACATGAGAATTGGCCGTCCATAAGACCAACTTCCCGACCGCTCCTCGACCTTGAGCTTCCCCGCTTGAGAGCGGAACAATCTGTACCCGCAAGCTCCGCACTGCTTCGGCAGCTGCCGCCCCCATCCAAGATACTCATGAGCAAGCTGAGCACGAATAGCGCGCAAGCGCGAGCGAGCCGAATGACTTCCAACGATGGTCGATGATATGAGATAGTTCACAGAAGCGCTCTTTCTCTCTGTGCTTCTCTCCCTCTCCCTCGCCCGAGAAAGCGCCGCGTCCCGTTTGTCCAACAGCAATGAAAATGCGTACTACGCCTTGGCTTTGCCTTGGGCGCGTCGCGAAGGGGGCCGGGATACCAGATGCCTGGGAGACCCGCACTCGTCTCTGCTGTGGGTGCAGGGCCGTCTGCTCGCGAGGCACGTCCCGTGAATCGCACAACAACTAACAGTCTGTTCGGCGCACCGCCAACCTCCGTGCCACTCGACCGCACTGCGTGCACGGAATCGCCGCAGCGCCCGCGCCGCGCTGAAAATCGCAGTTCGCGCCCGTTTGGAGATCGGCGCCGGGTACAGTTGTAGTAAAGTGCGACCAGAATGGATAGGACCCCCCACAATTTTATACTCAATTTCAGAGTTTTATATTAAAAATAAAGTGTTTTAGTATGAAAAGGACAAGAAACGGAAGAAGGGCACGGAAAAAGGACAAAAAAGATGGTCAAATAGGATAGGACCCCCAACTTTGTGCGTGCAATTGCGCAGCAAGGCGCAGGCGAAATCGACTCGGATTGCCTCCCACCTATGCACGCTGACGTTGCGCACATCTCCACATTCGATTTTCCACTGACAAATGCAGTATGTTGAAGCTAGCCAGCTCAACAGCGCCTTGCGCAGCAAAAACAGCACTCTTTAGCCGATCCACGGTCGCGTACTGCCTTTGGTCCCCAATAATCTTGCGGTCTGTATTCCTCAGACGTTTGCAACCATGCTGAAGTCTGAAAAGTACTCAAACCACTCCATAATGTGGACATGGCTGCTTCGAAAGTGCTGCCTTCTTGGTCAGCAGTTTGCCGCTTCGTATTTTCTTTCACCCATATGAAGCCATGGTTCTCTAAATCGCGGCGTTTCTGAAGCTTCTCTTTGCCCTGCAACATGCGCACGTACCTATCTGCACTCACTCTGCCTTCACCAATGTGCAAACACAAACGTTTACAGCTCAAATTTTGCCCCAGATCATGATGCTTCCCCCGCAGTATAATTAGACCAGCACGAATGAGTATCGTCCACCTCATTTGACCATGCGGCGTGAAAGACATCTGAGCACATCGAAATCGAACCTTTTCCCGTCAGAAGAAACAATCTTCTTTCACTTTTCACGAAACGACGTTTGAGCTCTGGCACAATCAAGTCTTGCTAGCTTTCGGTCGAGTGTCAAAAGACAGATTATTCACCACACGATGGAAGGTATGTTGCTGGTGCATTGCGCTCCGGACTGTGGTCCATGATGCAATAGTTTTTCCTTCGCAGGAGCAGATCCTCGGCTACCGGTCACGCCTTTTGAAAAGCTCGCTCAAACTTTCACTATTCGTGATCCTTTCGACAACGGCCGGCGTGAGCTTCGACGGGTTGGTGGAAGTGTACTTGAGACTGTAGGCATCAGTACCTGCTGAGAAGCGGCGAATTGCGCTACCGGAGCGGTTTATCTTACGCGATATTCCCTGCAGAGCGTCGCATGCTGCCTTGAAGGCCAAAATGGCTCTTTTTCCGCGCTCTGAGAGTCCGCATTTGCGTCGCATGGTACCTGGGCGATGGTGTCGCAGATGAGCGCACACGAAGATCAAAATTCGTGCCGCCTGTCCACGCGCAGCCTTGGATTGTCGCTGATATTGTTCCCGGTCCTATCCTTTTTGTGCGCGCTTTTCACTGTACCACCAGTGGAGAACACCGCCTTACATAGTAAAACGATCGAATTTATTATAAAGTCCAGAAAAACTTGGGGGGGTCCTATCCTATTTGTCCGCACTTTACAAGGGCGGCACTTGCACGGCTTTTACTTGCACGCATGACGCGTGGAGGAAAGAGACGGGGGTGGAAGGCGGCGTGGGTCGTCGGGGTGCGCGGCGCCTGTGCGCACGGACGAGCCGGGCGCTCGCTGACGCTCAAATTGCAACATCGCCCAAGAACGGACGGACGGTTTGTATCAGGTCCGATACGCCCACGTGCCACTTCAGATCGACCTGGCCCCCGCCCAGCCAGATGGAGTCGAGCCTGGAAATATGCTTTGACACAATGGTCGGCATGCGCTGTACCATGGTTCCTAACAGCGTCACGGCATTCGGCCCGTATGAGGTGAGAGTCTCCACGTCCTCCGCCAGCCTCAAATTGAAAGCAGCACGAGGAACCTTCTCGTTGCTGAGCTCGGAGCTGCGCGCGGCCAGCATCCGCGCAGCTCCGTCCGTGTCTAACTTGCGAATATACTGCACTACCATCACTACATACCGCGGATACGTCCACGAGAATGGATCAGAGACACCAAACTTCGACGAGTACTCGGGCCAGCGCGAGTTCTCGAAAACCACGCTTTTACACAGCTGCGCCACGCTTTCCGCTCCCAGCAGCGCGCGCCGCTGTTCAAGGCTCATTTCGTAATAGTCCTTCGGACAGCGCCGGAAGTAGCTCGTCGTGAAGCCGCGTTCAACAGCTAACAGTTGCATGCGCACAGCAAACGCATCCCAAAGCGCAATTTGAACCTCTTCTTCCCCTGCGCTCAGATCCCGTGCAACCCGTACAGATTCTCGCAGCGCAGACACTTGCCCCTCCAGCACCAGCAAGCGCTCGGAGGCTGCCATTGTGATCCGTGCCAAGAACTTGGCTCACAGCTTTCAGCCACGGAAGCTGCCTGCAAAAATGCTTGACCCGAACGTTTGCTCCCCTGGCCCCTGCTCAAAGAGAAGAGAGCGACAGCGTACGCCCGGCACAGCAAGGGGATGCACTCAGAGTGCTGGGCGACTGTTCTGAAACCCGGCAGAGCAAGTTGGTAGTGAATTTGCCGCTCTACTTGGATCTGGTGGTGCTCCTGCAATGGAATTTTTGACGCTGCAGACCGGGAGGTCGGAGCGCGGTTTCCTCGTGCATTCTCGAGTGATCCAGAACACGAGCGCGATTCCTTTGGATCGCGCCGTGGATGGCTACGAATTCTAAATTTGCCACAAGCTCGCGGGGGGCCGCCACGCGGATATCCATCCTATGCGACATCTTCGTTGCCCGGGCGTGGTCTCGGAGAATGGTTAAAGGTACGTCACGACGTGCCCACGTGCTTTCGCGAAGGTCTTGTGCTGTATGATATCACTGCGGTTGAGGAGAAGTTGCCAGTATAATCGACTCTTTACTAGCGTCAACAGTTCCTTAGTCTCACCGAGAACATGAAGAACAGAATACGGAAAGACGTGAGACCACAGGCGCGCAGTGACGTTCGACTTGTCACTTATGATTGGAGACTTCGAACGAGTAGTGCACGAGCGAAACTGTCGATATCTTCGATCGCAGGCCACATTGGCGCGCGAGAAGGCGAGAGCTCTTTGCCGCAGTGGGTTCGGATTGCTGCTGGTGTCACCTCTTTGCATCATGGCTCGCGCAAACTCAGCCGCTGCTCAGCCCTTCCGCAACGTGACTCAATTAGATGTCGGGGCAAGCTTCGTCCCTTCCTCATGTGCCTCTGATGAACATCAATGGCTGCTTCCCTGCCGAGAAAGTATTCACCAGCTCGAACTTCTGCTTGCGGACAAGCCCGGAGTCGTTGACCTTGTCCGTGGAAACGTAGAGTCTCGAGCATTTGCATACGCGATGCAGGAAGACGAAGTCCCACTAGCGTACCCGGGAACGGATGAAGACGTTGATATTCTTGTGAATGGGAAGTTTCAGTTGGGAAGCAGCGCGCGCGTTGCTGCGCGGGTGTTTCCTGGAGCGCGAGTGCAGGAGAACTTATATGCCGTGTCTCATGAAGCGGAATTCGAGGAATTTAAGAAAAGATTGCAGCTGATGCGCGCGCGCTGCGTAGCGTATTCCTTCTATTTGACGGAGGAGCTTGAGCTTCAGAAAGACTTTCGGCTTGTTCCGGATGTTGAAATACATGAGAGACGTAGAGAAATTGTGATGACCTTTTTACGTGCACGTCAGAAGTTGATTCGCTCGTATATCTCGTGCGCGATGAAAGTGAGGGCCTGGAACGTTCAGCGAATGCTTTTCGGGAAAAGTTTCGGCAGGCTAGATTCGTCCAGTGTACTCTGGATGTGGCTCTTTGACAACATTCTCAAACCTTATCCGAAGAAAGCCGAGAAGGAGCAGCTAGCTCAGCAGACCGGTTTGAGCGAAATGCAAATCGCGAACTGGTTCATTAATGCACGCATGCGTTTCTGGAGGCCGCTGGTGACATTTATTTGCCCTGAAAGAGTTTTGGTCTTAGACAAGGATGTTCGTGCTGAGCGAGTTATGAAGCGCCGGAAAGAAGACGCAGGCTCGAACATCAAGCCAACCATAGATGAACACGTTGGACTATTTCTTGAATGACCTCTTTTCTATGCGTCAAGGAAATCCCTCAATGATCAGATCAAACAAATCGGTGGGCGTGCGGAGTCGCTTGGCATTGGTGAGTCTTTATATTCGAGGAACTCCAACATGAAGCCACCATACTGGTCCGATGCTACCTTACTACGCATGACCCCAGTCCGTCCAGCTCTGTGTTTTGTGTGCGCCGGAAAAATAATACATTGTCATCGGTGGTCGCTTTAAAACAAAATCTCCTGTATGTTGTGCTTGAAGCCACGATCATACACATTTTCATTTCGTTTTCGATGCATGCCGTACCGAAGTCGCTCGTATGTGGTTTGATTTACGAGCACAAGATACATGTGATAAATGAGCAGTCCCAAAACGGTGCAGGCCATGAGGAAGAGAACTGACACCAGGGTGAAGACACGAAACTCTGTGTGGTAAGCGACGCGCATTTCCATGAACAAAGGGACCCCCGTCGTTGGCCAAAGTTTTCCACGATTGAAGAATTCGAAGGCTTCGGTACTGATTGCCATCTCTTCCATTCTGTGCATAATCTCGTCCACAACTTGCCGTCTCAGCACAACAAGTCCCAGAATAAATCCATGAAGCATGATCAAAATGTGCCAGATTAAGAAAAGAAGAAAGAATCGCATGTTGCGCAGACCAACACATGTATTGATCCAGCCGCAGTGGTGATCAAAGCGCGCGACGCATCGATTGCAGACGTGACAATGCTTGGCCCGTGCAGGCTTCTGAATCTTGCATATATCGCAGCTGGTCGGGCGATGCATAACACGATCGTACGCATACACATGCATTGTTCGAGGCTTTGCGGGATCATCGTCTGCTCTTGACGGTTCAGGATTGGAGCCCCTGGCAGCAACATTGAGAGCCCCCGGATCCGAGTTGCTGATCAGAAGCCAGAAAAAGGTAGAAACGGCCCAGTACAATGCGGCCATTTGCGGACGACCAAACAGTCCCGCTTCCGGGGGCAGGCGATCTCCGAGCAGCTGCGCGCTTGACCACAGAAGAGCAGTCAGGACTGCAAAGTATCCCGCTGCTTGCAGCACATGGCCTCTCATCGGGCCCACGCAGCGCTGCCGAACGCTACCAGCGGCTCGACGTCATTTCCGCTCCGCTTGGCCTTCCTAGGGTTTCGCGTGCCGCACGCGCGCAAATTGTCGCGTAACTGTACACAGCCGCTGCGCCAAGCAGTTTGCGGTGGAGGCTACGATTGCGCGGTAGAAATGGCGGAGGTCGTCGCGGCTGGGGCACAGGGCCTCGGTCTGCTCCTCGCGCGAGCCTAGGAGCTGGTGGACCGGTAGCGTGATTGAAACAGCGACGCGCAGGGTGTTCATGCGTCAAGGGCACTCGGCGCTCGCACAGTCCTACGTGAGCTGCCGTGTCTGGCGAACGGAAGCATGAGTCGGCTGGTGGCATGGAACGACCTGGGCCTCGTGGCGCGCGGCGCCGCGATGGTGTTGCGGGAACATGTGCGTGTGCTCATGCGCGCAGTGCCCGCGGTTCCTCCGGGTGATTTACGACAAGACACGGCTGCAACTGCGAGCGAGCCATTTGCTGCCGCCGCTGAGGCTCATGCAGGTCCTCCGCTAGGGGCGGAGAAGCGAGTCCATGAAATCGTAGAAGAGCCTTCCCATGTCGCTCAAGGACCGACGTCTGCTCCGCTTGACGACTTGCGACGGCCAGGCATGTCGTTTGACAGCACTTCGGTGCGACAGATAACATTGTCTGACTCACTCCCAAGTGCCGACGTATATTTATCGAGAGACCGCATCAACCTCCAGGGCGAGGGTGCAGGAAAGCCGTCGAGCGTTGAAGCGACAGACCCTCCACATGACCTTAAATCCCCTGAAGCAGTGCCGCTAAATCATGAACCTTCCGCAAGGAACCAAGAAGGTGCACAAAGTCAAAGTGTTTCAGTGAATTCAGACTCAAACCACCGCGCAGCGATGTCTCAGCGACCACAGCCTCGCGAAGTAGCCGTACCAGAATCTGCTCTAGCTCGGGTGATTGGTTTTGGCTCTCTGGGTGCGAAGCTCTTGTTCGGTGCTGCAAAGGAAGTAACGCAAGCGCGCATTAGCGGGAAAAGGCTCGAGCAATCGCCCCTCCGCGCATACATTGGGAATGCCGGAGCGGAGCAAATTGCAAGCTCGTTGAGTCGCATGCGCGGCGCGGCTCTGAAACTGGGCCAAATGCTCAGCATTCAGGACGAGCGCATGCTTTCACCAGAGCTCGTGAAGGCACTCGAGCGCGTACGTCACAATGCAGATTTTATGCCCCGATCCCAGTTAGAAGGCGTACTGACGGCTGAGCTGGGGGAACAGTGGAAGCAGCGCCTCGTCGAGTTTAACACCACCCCAATTGCTGCAGCGAGCATTGGGCAGGTCCACAAGGCGAAGTTGGAGGACGGGCGGGACGTTGCTGTCAAAGTGCAGTATCCCGGAGTGGCGCGGAGCATAAAATCTGACCTTGGCAATCTGAAGCGCCTGGTGACCTACTCTGGTGTGCTGCCGAAGAGTGCGTACATTGACGAGATTGTTGCGTATGCTCAAGAGGAACTCGATCTCGAGTGCCAGTACAAGCTTGAGGCTGAGAATCAAGTGCGATTCAAGAAGATGCTCGCTGGGCAACTTCCGTATCATGTCCCAGACATTATCACAGAACTGTGCAGTAATCGAGTTTTGACGTCAGAATTCGCACCAGGCTTGCCCATTGATCAGTTCGCAGGCGAGTCGCAGGATTTACGGAATCACCTCGGGAGTCTCGTGCTGAAGCTCACGATGCGAGAACTTTTCGAATTTCATTTCATGCAGACAGATCCGAACTTCAGCAACTTTTTCTACGACAAGGAGTCGGAGAAACTCACGCTTCTCGACTTTGGCGCGGCACGCGAGTTTCCACGCGCGTTTGTGGATCTGTACTGCCGAATGGTCTATGCATGTGCCGAGCAGGATCGAGACGGTATCTTGCACTACTCCCGGGAGCTGGGTTTCCTGACAGGGGAGGAAGGTAAGACGATGCTCGACGCTCACGTTGCGGCTGCCTTTGTTGTGGGAGAGCCGTTTAGCAGCAGGTCCAAGCTGTACGACTTTCGGGCACAAAACGTGGCCGGGCGCACGGCTTCCTTCGGAAAGACTCTGATGGACCATCGCCTGTGTCCGCCACCGAAGGAGGCATATTCTTTGCACCGGCGGCTGAGCGGGGCATATCTAATATGTATGAAGTTGGGTGCGGTGATCCCGTGCCGAGACATGCTGCTCGACCTGTACAACCAGCTGCCCCTCACCGAGAGCCTTGTGAAGGCGCAAGCGACGCCGTCCGTGCCGGAAAGCAGCGCTGGCGGAGTGAAGGAGCACGTTGTCGCAAAACTGGCGTAGTGAACGTACCGAGAGCCGCGGGTCGCGCACGCGCGCACGCGCGCATGCGCGCTGGCCGAGCCATCGCAGACCAGCCGCGCCTCGCCAGTAAACTCATAAATTCGTCTGTGCCGACTGTACACCACCTCATCTACTGTACCGCCGCATGGCCACGGGTCACGATGGCGTGCGTTTCTATGAAAACCAGCGCGTTTTGCCACAGCAAACGCGGCTCGGAGCCGGAACCGCGCGGCTTCATGGCGCTGCGCCCCTCAGAGATTTTGCGCGAACGGCGCGGCAAACTCGGCTGGCGCGGCGCGGAACGATTGGGGCCTTGCGGGGAACGCCAATCACTAGCATCGCTGGCGCATCGCTTGGCTTTGTGCGAGGGTCGGTCTCGTGGCCAGACTGCCGCGCGCGGCTTCTCAGCCGAGCGCCCCAGCGACGTGCCCTGCGTGCGGCGTTGACAGCGTGCTGCGCTCGGCCCAGGTGTGGACGCCAGGGGACTTCCATTGACCAGCCGTGCGGTCGGTCTTTCCTCAGCGGAGCAACCGCGGCATACTTGCTGCGCGCACCTTGCGCTCGTTGCGCAGTGGGCAGGCCCCACACAGCGTCTCGCGCATTCTCTTGTCTGTTGTTTTCTTTCTGCGCGTTCTCGTCTTCTGGTGCGGAAGGCGTTGGACGTTCAATCGATGCTTTCTTGTACATTTTTGCCGGCTCATTCTCCTCTACTGATATAAGTGATTGCAGGGTAAGTGTGCGGACTCTTCGTCGCAATCCGAGAAAGGGCTCATATGAACTCTGACGCATCCCGTTCAAGCGGCCCCGGAAGCAGCGCATTGGCACACGATGCCCTGCGAAGAGAACCGGGGTTTAGGCCGGATTTGGCTGGTGGAAGGAAGGCGGCGGGCCAGGGGTACTCTCAGCCGCTGCAGGTGAGGCAGCAAGATAAAGTTGTGGGGTCAGTTCTTCGAACAGTTTTCGAGACAGACGGATTTGTATCACCACGGCATCCTGTCTCGACCAAAGCTGAGCCTGGAATGATGACTGTTGACTGCTCAGACACAGCGAAAGAAGTCGCGTCGGTCGCAGATGGAGATGAAGATGCACCTGAGACCTCGGAAAGAAGTCCACTGGCGATTCTACAAGCTGTTGCTAGCGCTGAGTACGAGAATGAGCAGCAGCACATGGGATTTGAAGGCAAGTCGAGGGAGCCGATGTCAAGGAAATTCCGTCTAGACTCGAATATGCCGTATGAAATGGCGATACCGTTGAAACCATTCCATGCTCTTCAAGATGAGCATGTGCCATTCTTGGATGCCTTGGTCGTGAAGGAAAACTTCAATGATGTTCCTACGATGAGCGTGAAAGTGGAGCAGGATCGAAATGCTGTACGTTCAAGGGAGAAAGCGAAGCGATACAGGTCGTTTGTTCGGCAAAAGGATCAGCCGCAGCATCTGATTCATGATGGAGAGGAGGTATTCTCTGGACCGGACGAACTGCGGGTATCCCCCACTAAGGACAGCCTCGATATGTATCATGGTGAACAGCAGGACAGGAAGAAGAAGCATCACTTCGAACAGGACATGAATCAAAATCCAGAACCTGTGTACTGTGTCTGCAAGCAGCCGTGGAAGGGAAGTGAGTTTATGATCGGATGTGACGGGAAATCTTGCAGTCGCTGGTTTCATCCCGGCTGTATTACGATCATGGGGGATCTAAAGGCACTGGCTCGCACGAGCGGTGGCACGAAGTTTTTCTGCAACGAGTGTGACTCCGACGGCGTGTATCGAATTGTTGAAACCGTTTCGAAAGGGAAAGAAGACGCACTTGTCACTAGTGGCGCAGAAAGCGACAAGAAACGCAAGCAAGTTCAGCAGCATGGCCTGGCAGCGAAGAAAGCCACGCGGCCACTGTATTGTGTATGCCAAAAGCCCTGGCGAAACGATCGATTTATGATTGGATGCGAAGCCGAAAATTGTGATCGGTGGTTTCATCCCAAGTGTATCGGACTCGGGGGTGTCGACCTGCAGTCCAGCGGAGGTCATGTTTTTGTGTGCGATTCATGTGATCCGTCAGGTCGCTTTCAGGTCTACAGGAGTCGGGAAGAAGCAGAAGTGAAGCAAGCTGAGTGTTTGTCTCAAAAGGAGGTGTTTGCGAATATGTCAGCAATTACCAAATCCAGTGACAAGTCTGATGATAAGCATCAGGTCGGTGGACGAGGAGAAGTGGCTGCGACGTATTGTGTTTGCGAAAGTCCTTACGACGCGAAACGGTTCATGATCGGCTGTGAGGCCACAGGTTGTGATAAATGGTTCCACCCGGAATGCATATCGGTGAGTCTTCGCCTGGCGAAGCACCCGCGTGCTGTCTTTTTCTGTCAGTGGTGCGATCCGAACGCTGAATACAGTGTTATCATCCCAACTCTTAAGCCCGCCACGGCCAGCAAGAGCAAAGGATCCAGAGGGACGACTGAAGATGAATCTGATGTGGGACTAGGAGCCGAGACGAAATCAGACGCAGGTGACTTTCGCCGTCATGCTGATAAAAGTGTGCAGGATGATGAAGCGGCCGACGACCTTGCTGGCCCGCGTTCGAGTGCCATTTCAAATTTAAGCGAAACGGCACTAGACGCGACTTCTGTACCCCAGGAGCCCAAGCCTGACTCCAAGAATTCGTCTGAAAAGGATCTGAGTGCTGTCGCACATGAGCATGGGGATGGATTCTCTCGCATTGCGTATCTTCATGAAACTTCTGCTGCGGGAGCAGCCATCATGGAAACGATGAAGGCTTCAGATTATTGTGTGTGCAAGCAGGGAACCAGCGGGGCTCATCCTGAAGGACAAGACGTAATGATAGGCTGTGAAAGTGAGTCTTGTAATCGTTGGTTTCATCCTGCGTGCATCAATATTTCACTGGAGGACGCCACTCACCCGAAAGCACGATTTATTTGCGATCGCTGTGATCCGTCTCATGAGTTCAACCATGTCCTGCCTCGAGCGCGAAGAAAGAACCGGGTGGATTACATGTCGTTGAACGATGGACACTACTCGGAGAAGAACTCGCTGCCTCTGCGAGGAACCGTCGCCTTCCGGAACATGCTCAGTAAGTATGAATTCACGAGCGATCCATTCGTGCGACTAAGAGGGCACGAGCTCAATGTTGAGTTTGCTGAAGCGTCTGAGATGAAAGAGCCTATTGTCATCCCAGACGTGGAAGGTCTTGACATGCTCTTGCCAGAGCCGGGCTCCGTGAGTGCGGACATGATCGGAGAAGCAGTGGGACGCAGCCGAAGACTCGATGTCATTGATGTTCAAACGCAGTCTGAAATACTTCCCCAGTGGACACTCGGGCAATTTATTGACTACTTTAACTCACCACCGGGGAAGCGCACAAAAGTTCTGAATGTTATATCTCTCGAAGTAAGCCACACGTCGCTTGCGGAGAAAATCAGGGCTCCGAAATTTGTATACGAAATTGGTTGGGTGGAGCGGTGCTGGCCAAAGCAAGCGATTTTGAACAATCTGTCCGTCTACCGTGACCACCCGTTCACTCGCATTCAATATCCGAAAGTTCAGCTTTACTCTCTCATGTCAGCTGGGGACACCTTTACAGACTTTCACGTTGATTTTGGAGGGTCGAGCGTGTGGTACCATTTGTTCAAGGGCAGGAAAATCTTCTACTTCATTCGGCCCACGCCAGAAAATTTGGCAAAGTACGAGACGTGGGCGAACAGTCCGACTCAGAACTCGGTATTTTTTGCGGACGAGGTCGATACCTGCTATCAGGTATGCCTCCAAGCTGGCAATACTATGATAATTCCGTCTGGCTGGATCCATGCAGTATTCACGCCAGAAGATTCCATCGTTTTTGGGGGCAATTTTCTCCACACATTTAATGCCGATATGCAGCTCAGCGTATTTGAGATCGAGCGACGGAGCCACGTTCCGCAGAGATATCAGTTTCCATTTTATGCTGAGCTGCATTTGCATGCCATTGTAGCGTACCGCAACCGGCTGCTCAGACTGCACCATTTCGATGACAAGCTTGGTGTAAATGAGAGAAAGTGCCTTCAAAAGTTGTGCTCTGAGACCGAATCGATGGTGAAGAATGGATGGTTTAAGATAAGCGAACAGCTGCTCAGTAGTCTCGGACAAGCGACGAGCGACTTGAAATCCGTTTTTGCAAAGTGGTAGCACGGAATGCGCCTCCTACCCTGTCTTTACCTAAGAAGTAGCTGCAAGTCTTCCAAGATAAATAGACCAATATCAGTGCCTCTAGTCGAGAGCGCTTGTTATGAGTCTACACCATCATGGATCTCTCACTTTGAGCCACTTTTCCTCTTTCGCTTCGTCCCCTTAGTGACTTTCGTCCCTTCCCTTCGTTCCTCAGCTCGTATATCGGCTGAGTCCGCCGGCCCCGACTTGCGACGGTTCGATTTCGCAGTCTTCTTTCTTGACGCGGAAGCTACAGGGCCCTTGGGTGTCTTTCTGGTCGCACCAACATCATAGGGGATGCATTCATCCTCAGAAGGCGCGGTATCTGTAGAGGCCTCTGAGGGAATGCGCTCAGCAGGATCCGCCCCTGTGTGGCTTTCCAATACGTCCGATTTCATTCCCGGACTCGAACCATCTGCACCGAGATTCGAATCCGGTACCTCCATGGCTTCCAGTTCATCTTCATCGATTTCGTATACAATCAACCCATCGTCCCCGCTGTTCTCAGCACCCGATGAGCCGCCATCGTCGCTCAAGTCATCCGCGTCAAACATCCCCAAGAGGCTCTCCTCGCTGTCATCATCAAAGTGCTTGCGATTGGAAGCAGCGTCAAGACGCTTAGACCTTTCACTCCTACGCGGAGCCCCATCCACGCCACCAGCAGCGCGCATCCGCTCACGCAGTCGACTTGCTCGACGCTTGCTTGTAGAAGCACTCTTGTCCAACTCATTCAGAAACAGTCCGGCCACTTCGCGAAAGCGCTTCATGGCGACCGTGTTCGGTATTTTCTCATCAGAATCAAGGAAGTCAAAGTCTAGGTCGGCCCAGATTTTGTCCCACACGCCTACGCCGTACCTTGCGACCCCTTGCATCATCTGCTCATCGTGGACATTCTGGTCCCACCACGTGGGCATTTCGAATCTCATTTCTTCCAAAGCAGGATGGATATCCTCAGCTATATTTCTCATGATTTGCTTGCCCTTATTTGTCTCCACCATGCACGCTGCTTCAATGAGGCTCAATCGCACTCGCAATTTTTGGGCGCGAATCATCGTCATGGAAATATGGGGTTTTTCGTCGTCCCAGCCCGTAAGACGAGCAGCGGCGTCGTGCGCTCCATCGAGCGATTTCAAGTACAGAATGCGCTTCTGGATGATCTGGCAAATGACGCAGCCGCATCCTTCTGCGTGCTGATCGCGTTTTGTTTTGCCCGTGCGCATGGCTGCCCGGCAGGCCGATATTAAATCATCGAAATAAAGCTCCAGCTGCTCGTCCGACTTGCGTTCAAAGTATGACAATTTTCGAAAGTCCTTCCAGTCAAGCGCAAAGTCAGCAATCTCGCGATGGTGGTCTAATGGTTCGTCGTCGTCGTCCGAATCTGGATGTCTGCTTTTGCGAAAATCTCTCTCGTTGCTCTTGCCAAAGTCGAGCGGAATGCTCTTTTTCACAAAGGGAGGGCCTAGAATGAACAGGACGCGCATGAATTCAGCGACTTCTTTCTTTGTCCATTCCGGGTCTGGCTCAATGACAGGCACCGTGGCAGTAGATAAATTTGCGAGAGCGGCCGCCGCGCTCAGTTTCATGCCTTTCCTTTTCCCCGCTTCAGCGGACGCCAAAGATGCATTATTAGGCGTCGTGTTGACGGCGCGCTTCCTGTCCTGCGGCGTACAAATATCCATCTTCCCGTGCTTCGCTTCGTATGCAGGAATGTCTGCCGTGTAGATGAAGGGAGGTGAAGCAGTGAGAAAGAAAAAGCCGTCCCCGCCGATTTCAAGAAAGCTTTTGGATTTCAGAGGAACGGCGTGCATGCCGTTCCTGAGCAACAAGCCGTCCACGCACATGAACCCCTTTTCGGCGATGCATTGGATCATCCAGCACTTGTGCTCGGCGCTCCAGTACAGCATAGCGTGCTTCGACGAGACCGATTTGTTTGCCCCTCGCAACTCGCAAAAGTCTTCAGACGCGGGCGGAACGCCCAGCTCAGGCTCGTTCTCACAGGCTGCGTCGGGCGCCGGCGGCTCGGGTGTTCTTTTCTTCCGCTGACGCCCCAACGTGACATCACTCAGAGTGCGCACGTAGTAGTCGGTCGAGCCCTTACCGATACCCTGCAGTCGGGCATAAGCAAGACTCCGGTTGGACGCATCCATGACAATGCGCGCGGAGCCGCGAGGGCACACAAGAGTTGCTCCGCGGAATTCCTTTGGTGCACAGACAGCAGGCCCGCGCAGTTCTCCCGGTTGCTTGTGCGCTCCAGGCGCATGAGCGCGGAAACGCTTGTGTGCGACGCCACGCGCGCCGTGGGTCAATCCGCTGGCCCTCTCGCCTCCGCTCTGGCCACTTGGCGCTCCGCACGCGTCACGTGCCGCACAGAAACGGTGTACAGTGGTGTACAGCTATGCTTTGCTCTCACGCGAATTTGAATCGGCGCGCGGTGCGAGCGGAGCCGAATCGCGCAGAAGCGCCAGTTTCTGATATGAATGCTGCGCGTAACGCGTGCGTGGTGCAACAGCGGTGCAGCACAGGCGCGGCAGGAGCGGCGAGACAGGGGCGCTCGAGCTGGGGATACGCGCAGCACGCACCGTCTGCCGCGGCGTTTTGGCTACGCGCACAGCTCAGCAGCAAACGCACAATGTCGACCTGGTCGCAGTGGCTGGGCATCGGCGGCAGCGCGGACGAGCAGGCGCCCGCTGAGGGAACCCAGACGGCGGAGGACGATGCCAAGACCGTAGAGAAGGTCCGCGAGGCCCTTGCCACCGGGCAGGCCACGGGAGAATCCCACCATCTCGTGTACGAGGGGAAAGAGGTGAACGAGGAAGAGTACAAGAAGTCCGCGTTTGCGCAGTACGCTTCAATGGTGGGGATGGAGATGAACCAGGCAGGCGTGTCCCTGTCGCTTCCGATTTTTATTTTCGAGCCGTCCACCACGCTTTCTCGCATGTGCGAGACGTGGGAATTCTCTCACGTCATGAACACAGCCGCGGAGCAGACGGATCCGGTGATGCGCTACGCATACGCGTCGGCAGCGATCGTTTCAGGTTATGCGCACAGTGTGCGCTTGCTGAAGCCCTTTGATTCGGTTCCTGGCGAAACGTTTGAACTGGAAGATAAGGATCTTGGCTTTCGATACGTTGGAGAACATATTCGTGACGAACCACCGTTGAGTGTGGCCTTCTGTGAAGGGAAAGGCTGGACTTTCACCGAGGATGTACAGGTTAACGCGAAGTTTCATGGAAATTCGGTGGAAATTTCCAACAAAGGGCATCGGAAGATCGTCTTTCTGGACACTGGCGAAGTCCTCACGTGGCGCTTCCCAACCACCTCTGTTTGTAACTTGTTTGTTGGTTCGTCCTACGTAGATCACTACGGCTCATTGTTCATTACAAGCAACAAGTCAGACTACGAGGTCGATCTTGAATTCAGCCAGTGTGGCTGGTTTGAGTCTGGACGGTATGACGTGACTGGCCACATCAAGGACGGCAGTGGCAAGGACGTGCTACGTCTGGTGGGCAAGTGGAATTCGCACGTAGACTCGTGCAAGCCGGGTGACGAGGAGCATGTTACACGTCTATGGACTGCTGGCGAGCACGTGGACGCGAACAGCAAGTGGAACTATACAAACTTCAGCGAAAACTTTTTCAAAGCCGGCACCGAAGCCTTAAAATCTGCACCTCCGACCGACAGCCGGCGCCGAAAGGATATCATGAAACTCTATGAAGGCCACAGCAAGGAAGCCAGCGAGGCGCGAAGCAGGATCGAGCAGATTCGCGTGACCCGTTCTCAGAGCTTGGACAAGGACAACCCGACTGCGCGGTGGTTTACGCCCGCAAACGTGAGTGAGGCGTTCACTGAGTGGGAATACACGGGCAAGTACTGGGAGGCAACTAGGAACTTGACCGATGAGCAGAGGCGCGAGATGACGCTCTTCTGATTCGAGCATAGTCTCGGGCTCGTCTGCCAGAGTGGAGAGCGGGCCGTTCGAGTGCTATGTGCTCGTGTGAGGCGAGCAAAATTAAATCGTTCTTGATTCTATTTTGTCCTGTAACGCTGTGCGAACGCGATCCGAGAACGGATGTGGGGGGTGAGAGGGCGTCGCATAGCATTTCGACAGTCACGCACGCCCACACAAAAGAACTTAGTGACGGGCGCCCGAATCTGTGCCTAGATCGTGCCGCTGGAACTACTGGTTCCCATCCAGTCAGAGTACAGTTCGCTGTCCGCTGTCTTCCGGGCTGGACGGACGCTCGCGTCAGGACCGGCGCGATCGGGGCGGCAGGATTACGGTGCTCGTTGTCGAATCAAGTTGGGGGCCATGGAAAGTTCGAGCGGCCTTCACCATCGGTCCTCGGGCTCGACGTCTTTGGTCTCCGAGGGTGTGCCTGGCACTGTCGATGCGATCGAAGCAAAAGACGATGCGGCCAAGGCCTCGGGCGCTGCCCGATCCCGGCACTTGCGCCCGACCTTGTACACGCGGCGCGCGGTTTACAAGAACGACTTATGGGTGCAGACGGCATATTTGATCATGTGGGTTGTTGCTACTTTCCTGTTGGCGATGCGCTTAGGCATCACACGAGCAGACATGCGTTGGGTGAATCCTAATGACGGCTCCAAGCCGATTTATGGCGTCATGATCGATGCAGGCAGCACGGGTACACGCGCGCACGTCATTCAGTACCTGAAGTACGGGCCACCAGACACGTACATGATTCGAATGGTGAAGGCTTACTATGCAGAAGTCCCCGTTGGTTTCAGCGCTTCCATTCAAGAGGATGGTGACCATCTCAGCGAGGTGAGAAAGATCATTCGGCCTCTGTTAGACTTAATCACGGAGATTGTTCCAGAAGACCACATTATTTGGACACCGATCTTTTTACGTGCAACCGCAGGTTTGCGTTTGGTGCCAGACCAGCACGCGCAAAACATTCTGAATGCAGCGTATCGCGAACTTCGATGGTCAAAGTTCATGGCGCGCAGGGACTGGGTATCCATCATGAGCGGTGAGGATGAGGCTCTGTACGGGTGGCTTTCTGTGAACTTTCTGCTTGGTACATTTGCTCATCAGCTGTCAGAGAAAGAAGACAAGGAGCGATTTGCTGCGCTCGTTGACCTAGGAGGTGGATCGGTCCAAATGGCCTATTCAGTCGATGAACGACAGTTAGATGAGGCAAAGGATTTCGCTGCGCTGAACGCAAGCATGTATCTGCATACCTTGGACGGCGTCCCGCTGAAGGGCCCCTTGTATGCTCGCAGCTTCCTCGGATACGGTCTTTATGACTTCCAGCTGAAATTGTACGAGCACCTTGAGTCATCAGGGCAACTGCAGGCGAACCCTTGCTTTTATAAAAGCGCTGAAAAGTCCTTGCAGGTAGGCCGTTTGGGACACGAAGTGCGCACTGTTGGCACGGGCGACTTCGACAAGTGTGTTAGTGAGGCATTGTTTGTCTTGCAGGTAAGTGGCCACTCGACCGGCACAATGGATCAAAGCGCGGCCGTACCTGAAAACACAGACTCGGTCACGGACGGCTCAGTATGCGAAGTTCATGGAGTTTCGCACTGCGGAGTAGCGGGCGGGTATCGTCCGCCTTTCTCGGTATCTCGTGTGGTCGCTATTGCGTACATTTATGATCGTCTGCACTGGTTTGTGAAGGAGGACGGGGGCTCCATCTCTTTGCAAAGCATTCGCGAAAATGGCGCAGCGGTGTGTGCGATGACGCACGAGGCCGCCCTTGAAGCCTACGAAGACGACGGAGAAAGTCTCTGCCAAGACCTGGCGTATATTTACGCTCTGCTTCGATGGGGGCTTGGCATGGAAGACGGGGCGCAGGTAGAAATTCGAAAACGGATCGGCGGGGTTGTAGCTGGCTGGGCCACCGGCGCGCTGACTGGTCTGATGAAGTCTTATCGCATTGCGTGATTCTCGTAAACTCTCCCGCTCCTGCTTGCTTCCTTGCTGACGGTTTTGCAAGTGTCCCCCGCTGCTGTCCGTGCAGCGCGAGCATTGTGCGCGCCGCGCAGGATGCTTTCGGAACGCCACGATTCGGAGCGGCTGAACTCCAGTCAGGCTCCCCACGCACACTGCTTTCCTGTTCCCATAGTGCACGCCAGGCCCCGTGCGTCTCTATCAAAATGCCCCTTCTACCCACAGAATGGGCCCGCAGTATACCCTTGTCCGGGCCTCGAAATTCCGCTCGTTTCCCCTCATGAAAACGCGAGTTGGCACTCGAGCGCGTGGGGCGGGTGGGTGAAGGGCGGGAAGGTGAGTCGGTGGAGGTTTGGTGCCGCGCTTGGGGAACGCTGCGGGAGGGGACACAGGACACGCAGAGATAAACTGTCGTGCACGCATTACCGGGAAAAGTCTTTGAGGGTATACCCGTACCGCACGGCACCATGGTCGGAGTCGATAATAGCTGCACCGACTATCAGGTGTTTCCTGACAGGATTCACAAGTTGCCCCAACGCGTGCAGGTGTGGGGCGGAACCGCCATCTTGGTAGGTCTTGGTACCGCCATATACCTCTACAAGCGCGCAAATCGTAAGTTAAGCATTTCTCGTTTCAAGTGCAGCTTCTTGCAGTAGACACGTCGCGCTCGTGCGTGCCGGCGTGCATGGAGACAAGCGCAGGGTGTTCGCCGCGGCAACGGCTCCTACGCTCCCTTGCGGATTGAGTGTTCATGTCTATGCTTCGCTTTTTTTTTTTTTTTTCGAGAGAACAGTGCTAATTGTGTAATTGCTTCCCCCGTTTCGTGTGGCTCTTTTTTCTTTGTCTTTGGACGAATCGATTCTTTGCGTCTCATGCTCTGTTGCGCTTTCTCGATCAACAGGAAAGGTCGGTCGCACGGGAACCAAGGAGTGGCATGATGCCACGTTGGCTATGATGCCGGCATGGCCGCGTGAGGCTGCTGGACCGGTGGAAATGAACCCGATCCGCCGCCGTCGCTACCCGCAAAACTACCCGGATCTGCAGAAGTAAGCTATGGATTTGAAGTGGTGTCGAACGCGATCCCGACCTGTGATGTGGGAGCATTATTCATTTTTAAATTTTTTTTTTTTGGCTACAGTGACGCACGAAGCCGTCGCATTCGGTTATGCACTGTTGAGAATGTTTGCATGGTGCGCGATGTGATCGGCTATGAATGTGCTGATAAAGAAATACCCGTGATCATACCCTGGGCGATAGTTCAATAAGAGAGGCTGCCCTGCCTCCGCACACGCATGTTCAAAGTTGGAGGGCAATAACTGGCCTTGCTCCAAAAAGCCATCCTTATCGCCTTGATCAACTAGAATCGGGGCTGCAAAAACTAGCTTCCCAGCGCTGCGGATAAGCTCTGTAGCGTCGTATGCCTTCCACGCTTCATGATCCGACCCAAGAAAGCCCGAAAAGTACTTCACGCCCCACGGACAATTCACAGGATTCAATATGGGCGCAAATGCACTCACGCTGCGAAACTTGGATGGGTTCTTCAGTGCGATGACTAATGCGCCATGACCGCCCATTGAGTGACCGAAGATTGAGCAGCGCGACAGGTCGACCGAGTCTGCGAATTCAGACTTGATCAGGTTCGGCAGCTCTTCCGTACAATAAGTATACATGTTGTAGTTGGTTTTGTATTCGGGAACTGTCGCGTCGACATAGAAACCCGCGCTGCTGCCAAACTCATCGTCAATGCCGCGCGGTGATACGTCCGGGACAAGAATGGCCACCCCGTGTTCAGCTGCTGCCTTATACGGAGCTGCCTTAAACACAAAGTTTTCATCGGTGCACGACAGTCCGCTCAGCCAGATCAGGCAAGGCACGCTTTGCGATTCAGCCTTCGGCGGAAGAATCAGGTGGAATTTGGCAAGCGTCCCGCCGAGCGCGGGTGAGGTGTGCTGGAAGCGCAGCACCTGGCACTCGAAGCATTTCGAGGCGCTGATCTGCTCCACACTTCCACCCATGACGGTCTTCCCACGCGGTCTCCGACGCCTGTGCCGCTTCTCGCTTCTTGTCACGGCAGCCCGCGACTTCCAGCACAGCGACCGGCAGCTCGTGTGGCGGAATGTGCTAGGGTTATTCTGCCGCATGAGGTTCAGTGATTGAGCGCGGTGCGGCGGCAGGACGTCCGTACGGCCCGCGCGAGAAACGAAGGCTTGATTAGTGCCGATGCAGTGCGCGCCTCCAATGATGTGTGTCTGGCAGATACGAAATTGTCCCCGATGCAAGGAACGTCCTTCCCCACAAGAAGGCCAGCCACACGAGTGCCCGAACGAGTCGCGGATCCGCACAGATTCCCGCACGCGCAGTTTTAAGTCTGACGCTGGTCTCCTCCATAGACCATCTGCCAGCATGTTCCTGCGCACAGTAGACGCCATCCAGATTTGTCACCGGTTCTAGCGATTATGTTCTTTCCCGCTTCAACCGCCTTGCTTGAGATGGAACAACAAAAGAATCCTCCCATACGAGACTGTACAGGGCGCGCTTCTGTTTCGGACGCGACAGTCAGATCGATCACTCGTCGCGACAGTGGGCGCTCACGAAAAGGAAGGTCCCGCCATTGACCAGAGATTCGCGGCCTCCAATCTGCTGCGCTACCCACCCCTTCAAAGCGGAGGAGAATGGCGACCGTGGTCACGTACAGCAGGAGAAGCATCTCCGTTGGTGGCACACCCGTGCTCTTGGTCAGCGGGTCTGTGCACTACCCGCGGACACACCCGTCCGAGTGGCACGGAATTTTCGCACGCATGCGGAAGAATGGGCTGAACTGCGTGGACACTTACGTATTCTGGAACGAACACGAAGTCCTCAACGACAACGGAAGTATCACCTACGATTTCAGCGGCTACAAAGACTTGTTTGGATTTTGCAAGAGTGCACAGAAGCACGGCTTGTTCGTGATCCTTCGCATTGGGCCGTACGTATGCGCAGAGGCCAACTTCGGTGGCTTTCCGAGCAGACTCCGAGATGTGCCGGGAATCATGTTTCGGACGTATAACGAGCCTTTCATGCGCGCAGGTATGTTTCAAGTCCTCGCTTGAACGTTTTGATTCCATGCACGGAGCGCCAGGTTGCGTAGTTTTCTGCACTCCTGTAGTCAAGCTTGGCCATCCAGGCAGGGTGGATCTGAAGAGTCATACTAACATGTTGCTCGTGATTTCGTTTTCGCTTTTCTTTCCCTTATCTTTTCGACCGTCGTGCAGTTGACATGTGGCTGGACTGTCTTGCGGAGCGCATGCAGGTTCACTCCATGACCGCTGATCAAGGCGGTCCGGTGATCCTCGTCCAGCTTGAAAACGAATACTCTATGGTCTCGGAAGGGTATGGGGCGGACGGAGCGCGATATTTGGAATGGGTCGCCGGACTGAAGCTCAAATTCGACTTGCATGTGCCGATGATTATGTGTTTTGGCTCCACAGGTAGCGCTCTAGAGACTATCAATGCGTTTTACGGTCACGAGCAGTTTGAAAGGCATCAGCGCGAGCATCCAGAGCAGCCTGCTGTATGGACAGAAGCGTGGACCGGTTGGTATGATGTCTGGGGTTCACCGCATCATGTTCGGTCGTCCCAAGATCTCGTGTATGCCTCGGCGCGCTTTTTCGCCGAAGGCGGGAGCGCCGTGAATTACTACATGTACTATGGGGGCACAAACCGAACACGCAACTCAACCATGTACCTGCAAGCAACATCATACGACTATGACGAACCGCTCGATGAGTTCGGGAACGACACGGAAAAGTCGTTGCATCTGGCAGCAATGCACAAAGTGTTGCTTGATCATGTCGAGTACCTTCAATTGGACAGAGGAAATGCACGTCCGGATGTGAGCCGTCCAAATGACTCGTTGTCTTGTTTTGAATGGCAGCACCCCAACACTTTAGGATGGAGTCTTGTGTTTTTGTGCAATGATAGTCATGAGCTGTGCACGACGTTAGTTCTAGACACCCAAGTTCTTGTCAGGCCACGCAGTGTCCAGATTGCACGCAAGTCGGGTGACAAGCCAATCGAGGTTTTGTTTGACACCTCTGTTTTGAGCCCGGAGGCGCGAAGCCTGTCTGTCCAACTTGAGGCAGTCCCGAACTTCGGAAAGGAGTGGATGGTTGCCGAAGAAGCCTTTCCTATGTCGTGGCGCTCTCGCAGCGATACGAGCATTTCAGAACGCAGTCCTCCCGCGCCGCATTGGGGCTTGGAAGACGCAGATCTTATTTCCCTCACTCAAAATTCGAGTGATTACGCTTGGTATACAACTCCTTTGAAGTTCGACTCCCGCATGGTTACTGAAAAGACCAGATTGTCGTTTCGCTGCGAAGGTGCAGACCTCCTGCGTATTTTTTTGAATGGGTGCTACCTGGGAAGCTCGCAAGAGCCTCTTTTTGAAGACCGCATGAATAATGCTTGGACTAGGCATAGCGTTGAACCTGGATTTTCTCATAACATTGATTGCAGTCTGCCTCTGAACGAGCTTCTCGGAGATGGTCTTGGGACTACTGACTTTCAGCTTCAGGTCTTGTGCTGCTCTCTAGGGATGGTCAAGGGAGACTGGCAGCTTGGAAAGAATTCGAACATGGTTCATGAAAGGAAAGGCATTTATCCATTCCCGAATTTCATGGTATTGGTTTCGGAAGACAAAGATCATTTTCAAACGATCGAAATTCCGGCCGATGATTGGATGGTCACCCCGTTGCTGATGGACAGCGGAGCTTCTGCTGACAGTGAGAGGCGCGCAGCGATGAAACAGTATTTGGCCATCGATTCTTCGAGAAAAGCCATGCATGCTGTGCGACCGCGCTGGTTTTACACCGAGCTGAACCTTAGCGCAGAAGAAAGACCAGACGAAGACTACGTGCTCGCTATGTTTGGAATGGCGAAGGGCTTCATTCGGGTGAACGGAATCGACATAGGACGATACTGGCTGGTCGCCGGCGTAAACCCCCCTGTGGGCTTTCTTGAAGGATCTCCGATACAGCACGTCTCACATGGAAGCCCCACTCAGTCGCTGTACCGTATTCCGCGCTTCCTCATGACTTCTGGTCAGCATTCGATGGTGCAGGTTGAAATCTTTGATGAGCTCGGAGCCATACCATTCGAAATTCAACTGCTCAAACGTAGCTTAGTCTGACAGGTTCCATTCTATTGCTGTCGATGTTGTCGTTTTTTTGTTTTTTTTTTCCTTTTTTTTTTTTGGAGAAAATTTTCGATTTGGCCCTTACGCGCCTAACCTAGGCACAAGTCCCGCACGCACATCATCAAGATTCGCGAAAGGGTGTCGGACCATTTCGCTTAGCAGATCCATCCACTTTCCGATTCGGCCTTCTTCTTGATCGGTAAAATCTGTCGCTGGTAGATCCACCTGAGTCTGCTGATCAGTGTCCTCCTTGTAGTTGAGGTACACCGTCAAGTGCGGGCGCTTGGCTCCGCCACCCGGACGCACTTTTCCGAGTATAGACCGGTGGGCCAGGTCGCACACAAGAATGGAAAATCCTTGTCGATCAATATCAAAAACGTACGGGACGGAGTACCGAGACGCGACCTCGAGTTCGTCTAGCAAACGAACACACAGCAAAATGCTTATCATATCCGGAAGCTGGGAGTCTGCAGGCGTCAGTTTGTTCCACGATTCGGTGGAGCGAATACCGTGGAAAATTTGAACCGAGCGGGGTGCATCGTTTGCCAACGCTGCTGAACGAGGATCGTCGTGAGCCAGAAGATCTCGCGGCATAGAGCGCGGCATTTGCGCTTCCACGCTCCAGCTCTTGATCATTGCCAAGCTGAGGGCAGGAAAAAACTGTACCCAATCAGTACAGCGAGCGCCGACTCCTTCAGAGGTGCCTTGGAAATCTGGCTCTAGCTTAAATGGATTCACATACACAGTGCCCAAAAGGGCGCTAGTTCCATCTCCATCATAAGCAGTCGCCCAGATCTGAGCAGCGAATCCAAGATGTGGCATTCGGCCCCGATCCCCTTTCTCCAGGAGCATGTCAAGAGAACGAATCCATCGAACATGAACCCGCATTTTCTCGCAACAGTACACAAGCATCTGGTACATGGCATCGATTGCAACCAAATACGAGACCATTTGACTGACACTTTCCAGTGCACCTTCCACATTACCCATTCGAACGCTTCTTGGTGAGCTTCCGTGGCCAAACTCATGCTGGGCGTAGGATGACAGTAAGAGCATTCGGACAAGCGGACCCAATGCGAGAATCGGATTCTCAGAAGGCACTCCGCTTGTCTCAACCAATGCGCTGGTGTTGAATGACCTTTGCACTGCACGAAGAGCGAGGGCTTGATCCATACTCCCGCAGCCCATGACCAACTCATCCGCCCCAATAGAGGCGACGTTGAACGTACGAGTATGAGCTTCCGATGATTCCTCTCTCCCAGACTGGCAAATCTCCTCTATGATATCTTTGAATAGCTCACGATAGCATTGCTCCACGCGGCGCCCTCGGATCACGCTGACAATGCGGTCAATATTCCTAGTGACACCGCCCGCGTTCTCACTTTGAGACTCGTTCTCTTCGGACAGCGACAAGGCACTTAAATTTGGAGTGAAGGCTTCGTTCAGAGCTTGGTCGACGTCGTACTGATGCACATTTCCCGAATGGCCCGGGAGGATCCCTGCGTCAGCGAGAGATGCAGTCAGATGGTACGCGGATGGCTGATGCTGCTCATCACCCTGCAGAACAAGATGAAGACAAGGATCTGGATGTGTCGTCAAGGCTGAGGTCAAAGGCACGTTCGAGTTGCTTGGTTCTGAACCCAACCTATAACTGACGCCCGCGCTCTCGAACACTTTCAAGGATATAGAGCCCGCCCCGCTCTCAGAGACATGGAGATTACCCAGGCCGCCCGCCAGATGCCGCAGCGAAAGCAAGGATTCAGATCTGGAGTGCTGCACTTGAACCCACGACTCCAATTCCTTTTTACGATGCTTTAGAGTCTGTGCGGCTCGTTTCAGAGCTGCCGACTTGGCAGACACTGCCAACTCTGCTCGATGATGGGAACGCTCATGTTTTGTTTCCACAGCTAGCATGTTCAAAATCTGAAACTGAGACAGCTGTCCTTGCGGCTGCGCCTTGTGTTGCGACGCACTGACTTTGTCGACAGCGCCAATCGATGCACCAAGTGACTCTACCAGGCTACTGACCTCAACCAATGCAGCGTCAATCGACTTTCCCACCTCTACAGCGCTTTCGAAGGGATGGGTGGCCAAGCCATCGAGGCGCGCGACCTCGTCCGAATTGTGACCTCGCTGGGCTTTGTTTACCAAGGCGTCTGCCCATTCTGCGGCTTGAATATCCATGAGCTCGGCGCCACTCGCCTCAAACTCGACTGCACCAAGCTCGGATACGCGCTTAACGCGCTTACGCGGACGCAAGCCGCTTGGACCGAAACTGACCATCTCACAGGGCTTATCAAGCACCAACTCTTGCTACGGGCGCGCAGCGGCGTCGGCGCGGGGATTCTGTGGATCTCAACCGCGGGGCCACGAATGAGAATCGATGCCCCGATCAACGCCCACAGAAGAATGCTTCAGCGAATGACAAAGGCGGCGCGCTACTGCTCTCGTGCACAAGTCTCACGGGCCTTGCAGGAGGCGCAGCAAACCGGTCGCCCTCCCCCTCAGAGCGCGGCCACTCCGCTCGGTTCCTGTGTGACATGCTAATTTTCAAGAACTGCTTGCTAATGATTTTACAGGGGTACTGTTTGAGTACAGTTAAATAGACGCGCGCAGACGCGCAGGCGTTGTTCCGATGCATCTGGCGCGCTTGCGCACGCATGCATTTCCGTGCGCTCTGGTCCAGAACGCGTGCTGCGTAGTTCTACTCCACGCGGTAGCCCGGAACATGGTCGCTCATCTGCGGGCACGCAACCTTTCGCAATTCGTTCCACTCGCGGTATGCGCGCCGGAGCTCGGGCGTCACACGGCCTTTCGCTTCGCCAATGCCGTTCGACCATGGCTTCCATGTGGCAATGAAGTGAAACAGAAAGGCGCGCTCGTACACCATGGATGGGCTTAAACCAAGCTTGGACCCCCAGTACTTGTAGATCTTGTCCCCCGGAAAAAATTCGCCGACCAGGAGGGTCCAAAACCCGCTGACGGCTTCCACCTGGTCGGTGACATTCGGATCCTTGTTGAACCAGTCCATTTCGCCGGGTCCAAAGTAACCTCCTTCTTCCAAGACACCACGAAACGCACTTTGCAGATCAGACGTAGGCGTGATAACGAGCGGGCCTCCGGACATCCAATACGGCTGATCAATAAAGTATGCTCTCGGCGCCACAATCGTATTTCCCGTGACTTGAGAAAGCTCGAATAGTGGTGTGAGAGGTCGGCGGAGCATTACATCAAAATCGAGAAGTGCAACCGCGTCAAACTCCTCGAACTCGACAATTCGGAATTTGCTGTACGTTTCCACCCATCCATACCGTCCTTTTGACTTTGCCGGTTTGACGTAGCGTATCGAGACCCTCTCGTCTCCGAGAGGCGGATCTATACCTTGCGGTAGCGGCGCGATGCGAAGGATGATGATCGGTCTATCTGGGTCCGGGTCGGCCTGCCTGATCGCTTGCGCGGCCACGTACGCCGGACATATCTGATTTCTGTAGTCATTCCCGTACGACAAGAGAGCATACGCAAATTTTCGTTTCGGCACAGACGGTGTTGGTGCGGAAGGCCGAAGGGTCTCGATCGGAGTATCATTTGCGTTCGGAAGTGTGTGCGTCGACATGGAACGACATGCCGACGCGCGAATCTCGGACAGAGCACCTGTTGGCGAAAACTCGAAAACGATAGCAAGCGCCAAGAGGAGAATCACGCTCACGATCACTGCAATCCACACAGTTCGCGAGCTCATTCTCTTCTTCTGTGCAATGCGTCACGACGTGCAAGACCACCCCCCGTCACCCCCTGTCACCCCCTTTGCGCAAACGCAGGTGTCAACACGCTCACGCGACTTTACTAAATTTTCTTAACCCTAGACACGCTCCATATCTGTGCGGAAGGGAACCGAGTTGGACTGTCACCAGCAGCTGCTCAACGTACGGATCGGCGTGGTGGACACGACTTTTCTCGCGCCCGTGGTGTGAACAAGCGGCGGTGCAAGTCGCACATACTTCTCCCAATAACTCCCAGCTTCAGACTCCGGAAAACGGAATCCGACCGCATCCGATCGCTGGACGATAACCCGGCAACTGAGACCAACGGGAGGGACCTGGACACAGCTCAAAGCCGGCCCAACAGATCCTCCTCGTCAACAAGGCGTTCGCTCTCTAGTAGCTTCACGTACATGCGCGGGGTCTGGAACCCATCTATCTCATCCCCGCCATCGTCCTGTGAAGCGTCGGGGTGCTGATGCCCCAGAGAATCGCCAACCCAGCTCTTGTCATCCTCACTGGCCATAACGTCACGATTTGGCTCACCCGCAGGTTCTCTTTCCGATCCCAGTCCTTTCGATGTCGACCTGAAGATCACAAGAGCAGCTTCGCTACGGTCGACGAAGGACCCACCATGGGACTCGCTTGGCTTAATCGGCGCTATGCGACACGTGTTCTTCAAGACTTTCTTGTGATTGCTCAAGCTGCTGACCTCAGCTTCCCTGTATCCACGGTCAACAAACCACCATGCGCTGGCAAGCGAAGAGGACACCATCAACAACTTCACTCCCCTGGCAATGGCTTGCCTTTCAATCCAGGAGAGTAGAATCAGCGCCTTGCCCTGATTCCTGTAGTCGGGATGTACCCCAACGCACCTTATTTCGCCAATACGCGACACTGAGCAGAAAGCATCGTCACAAATCTCAAATTCCTGACTGGAAAATAAAAATTGGATGCATGCAATAATAGTTCCCTCTCTCTGCAGGACCACAAATGAATCAATCTCCTTTTCAATGCCATCAAGGGAAAAGGAGGGAAGAATTCCTTGTGACGCCAGAGGCGCCAGTAACTCAAAAAGCTGCGTTACATCTTGGGGTCCCGCAATACGCAAACCTTCATAAACATTCCGCGTAATCATAAGACCCACCCCATCACGATGAAAGATTTCCATCGGTATGACTCCGTCCGAAAAGCGATTCAAAAGGTGGGCGCGCCGCGTGCCTCCTCGCAAAGCTCGAATACTCTCATCCAACAACAACCGGAAATGCTTCGGAATCGAATCTCCATTCTGTTGAACAAATGCCTCCGCCTGCCGCAAAGATATGTTAGCTTGCTGCGAACCAGTCAAAGGATCATACAGGATTTCTTGCCCCTTCAAATAGATGACCTTCTCCGCTTGCAACTGGATGGCAACTTCCGACGCAACCTGCTCCGAGAGGCAGTTAAATATTTCTCCAGACGGAGAAACACCAACATTCGAAAGCAGAAGCAAATCGCCATTCCTTAGTCTTTCGTTCACGAGCTCAACCTCGACGTCCCGTACACTGCCAGTATAACCGCAGTCAACACCGTCGATAACTCCGACCGGCTGTGCGGAATAAAAACTTCCCGTCACCACACTCACCCGCGACGAGAATTTCGAAGTGTAGTTGGCACGGTTCAGCTTACTTTCGACCTCGAAAAGGAGGTCTCCCGCGGCACTCTTTACAACTTCCATTACCGCGCGCGTGGTGATCCGGACATCATTCACAAATCTGGCAGGGATCTTCCTCCTGCGCAACTCTCGTTCAACCTGCATCTTGGTACCAATAACCAGCACAATGCGAATGCCTACAAAAGAAAGCAGAGCAATGTCTGCGAGCGTAGACTCAAACACAGGTTCGTCGACAAGGACTCCAGGAATATGTATCACAAACACACTCCCTCGAAACGAGATGATGTACGGTGAACTCATGCGGAACGCTCTGACAAAGTCTTGCCTTGCAACCTTGTCAAGACGCATGTTCATGAAATGATTGTTGTCGTAGTAGAGCGTGGACTCTGGCGCATTGGGCGTCGCATGATCTGAAACATTCAGTGACCCGGTCCTGCTCCATGTCAAATCATCCACGTTAGACAAGCCCAAAGTCATCAAAGAGCTTCGCAGATGGTCAGGCTCGTATCCCTCGCGTTCATTCCCATTCGCGGTGGAGAAAACCGCGTCCTGATCAGACGGAATGGGTTCGATGCTTTTGCTGGCCTGATTCTCCACGTTCCCGGCGTTGCCAGGATGCATACTAGCTTGATGCTTCTCACTCTCGCAGACCGCCCGCTGCTGGCGATGCGTGCGAGCTGCGCGTACTCCTCGTGGCAAGCGTCCGAATTGGGGGGCTAGCGGGCTATTCGAATGCGGCGCCGTCTGCGCTGTCTTGCTCGATCGAAGAGGTCGACTCTGGGGGCTCCACACGTGCCCTGAAAGGGCACACCACGCTTCCATGTGCTCCGGACTTGGCTTTCCAGAAACAGTCTGAACAGAATGGTTCAGGGAGCGCGATCGACACGAGGCCGAGGCAGGCGGACGCTTACCCAGCTTCAAGCTGGGGGAAGGGCCGCGCCGAACCACGCCCTTGGTTTACCGCCGGTTCGGCCGGCCTCTTCGACTGTCTGTAGCAATCAAATACTGAGTTGCACAGGTTGCCTATCAAAACAGGCTGTTCTGATAGAATGTTCCATGCTTGAAGAAGTCATGCAACGTGGCATGGCTTCTCCGACGAGCCGAGGTCCTCATGCGACGCGTGTGTGCGAGTGTGGATGCGCGGCGCATGAGACGAGGGGATGCAGTGGCGCTGGCACAGCGGGGCATTTACATAGAGGAAACGTTTTCGTCAACCAAACGTGAGCCCAGTCAGATCGAAATCCAGAAGGCCAAAGGTAGCACCTTGCTCTTGGACCGGCACACAGCGCTTCACACGCGTGGATGTACAGCTGGATTCGAACACGCGAACGTGTTCCCGCTGGAAAGGCCACTCTTCCACGAACCACTCCACGACGTGCTAAAATGATACCACGGGCGCACGCAACCATCAGCTTTCTTTTTTTGGTGCGAAGCATAACCCTCGGTGGGTTTCAACGACTCGCGGGCAGTTCGCACTGGACTTGCCACTGCAGTCTGCACCTGCATCGCTTTGACGTGCCATGCCGTAAACGATTTGATTGAAGTATTGAGTGGCACCACCTCTGCGCACCGAAATGGGACAACGGACAACGGACACCAAAGCCTTCCAGCGCCGGGCGCCGCGCTTTACGACATTTGCTTCGTACCATTACCAACCGCCAAAACAGAAAGCAATGAGATTCGGAACGATGCTTGAGAGGAAGACCATCTCACATGCATCTCTGATTACTTTTCGTGCCAAGAAAGGCAGCGCAAATTTTCATCTGACAGGCAGGAGTTGCGGAAAGTTTCTTATTCTTGCTCGGGCAAGCTACATGGAATCTCTTCTGGAGGCGTCAACCTGCTCCGTCGAGATAGTTTCAAGCATAGCTTTCTGCAAAACTTCAACATCCGGCAGGTCCTCGGCTTCCCGGCTTTTTGCGCGGCGATGCATGTTCTTCTTTTTGGTAGCAGCCGCAGATGCCGAAGGACTTTCGTGCATGGCAGCGCCACTCTTCATATAATTCTGTGTGATCTCAGCTTGCAGTGCAGTCACATCAACGTTTCGCAAATTTAGGGAAGGCTTTGGTTTGAACTCGGACTCATCCGCAAAACGTACGCTTGTTTTGGCTGCTTCGTCATGCCACGGGCCGATAAACGTGGGCACGTGCATGCCATGCGACATGCGAAGTATGCAGCCCTTCTGAGCCCAAGGTTCACCGTCTGCTTGCATAGGAATTGGGTGGCTCGCATTCGTTTCTATCCTCATTTCAATGTCTGAGCCCTGACCGATGCGTACTCCATTGATACCCAGCTTAAGGCTGATGAAATGGCTTAAAGAGCGGAGCCCAACAATTTCCAAAATGCCATCATTCACCACGGCTGATCCCTTCTCTTTCTCCGAGCGACCCCACGGATTTGAGCCAGCTCCATACGATGTAATGTTCAGAAACAAAAGGGCCTGAATGTTGGACGGGATGTCTACGGCGTGTCCGTCAACTTTCAGATATTTCAAACACTTGCGCAAAGCCACCTTGGATTCTAAAGCCATATGCTTCACGCCATGCACACCGTGCATTACCATGTTCATTCCTTGTGACTTGTACTTGTCCGGGTTTTTCCAGCGACCTTCGTTGAATTTGAGCTCAATCAGGGCGTCCACACCAAAACTCAAATAGTTACAGAATGTTTCACGCAGCGGCGTAAGCATCCCAGCTTCGCTCTTTGTTTCGCTCCTCTTCGATTGCTTTTTGCCAGAATTCGCAAAGCTAGCTTGGCTGGTGGGGGCAGCGGGTACGACATGCACACCTTTGTTCAAAGTATCATCCTTCAAAAACTCATCCTCGCTTTTCTGCACATGAATTGTCCACAAATCGATCCAGCTGATGTGGGTCTCATCCCGCGCCGTGTTGATCAGCACTCGAAGCCGCTCAGGGCCTGGATATTTGAATCCCCAACCCAAAGCTCTGGCAAGATCGTTTCCGGTGCCCAGCGGCACTGGTACCAATGCTACATCGAAGGCATTTTTAAAAACCACGGAGCTGACCCAATTAAATGTTCCATCGCCACCGCAAACTAATGCCCTTACTTCTGGACATTTTGCGCCAGAGCCCTTTGCACCTGTAGGCGACTCGACGGTGTCCTGCTGGCGGGGAGCATGCAGAGATAAACCTCGAAGAGGACCTTTGTCTGCCTTGAGGTCAAAAACAAGGTCTTGCCCGAGTGCAGAGACGAGAATGTCGAATGCTTCGGAGCCGCGCTGCCCTCCGGACACAGAGTTCACAAACGCGATAACTTTGGACATTTTGTGTGAGTAGAACAGCTTCCGGGCAAGCAATGCGGCGGGCAATGTTCCAAGCCAGACGCCAAACGAATGAATTCTCGAGACTGTGCGGTCCGATGTTCCCCTCAACCGCCAGACTCACGCGAACCGACAACTAGGGAGGTATCGATGATCGACCACGTCAAGCCTGGCAATGCGGCGTTCGTGCTGAGCCAGTGCGTCGATTCGGGCAGGGTGCGCGTCGAGACGACCGGGCGCCGGTCGCAAATCCCCGTCACTGGGTGCTTGGGATCGCGGCGTCGGTGCGGTGGGGCCGCGACTGAGACGACGCGGCGCAAACCCCCTCCGCGATACCTGCACTCTCAGCTGCCAACGACTGAGACCCACCCGACAAGGGTTCCGCGCCTGCACCGGTCGCAAAACCGAAAGTGCGTGTTTCGCGCGTTTTCTTGACGCCCGGCCAAGCGGGCGTTCGCAGGTACAGTTTCACGGCAGCGCTTGGAATCGGCGCCTGGCGGGAGGCGTCGCGAGGGCAAGGTGGGTTCGGGCCAGGAGACAACGCGCGTGTGCATGGAGATACGCGCACCGCACGAGCGCCCACGGTATCCCAACGCACTCGCCACTCGTGCCGTCGTAGCCGCGCACGCTCGACTCTGGTCAATCCAACAGGAATCGCCGTGCGCGTGCTGTGCGTCCGAGGATTGTGCACGCAGCAAACGTTCGTGTACACGGCTTTCTCTTCGACTCTGTACCACTCGCGCAAGGAATATTTGCTGGAGGACGCGCATGCGTGCTTTCATGTCGGACTCGTCGACAAGTTGATATGAGTAATCCTGCTTACTCAGACCCGCAGACAAGCATCACCGAGGAGCAATTTTGAGCTCGCAGCTGACATCACTTCTTGGGCTTGCAGGAGGTTGAAGCTACCTACACCTCGCTGAGTGCTTCTTGTGCATCCGTCGAGCTTTCGCGATGAGGTCTAATGTGGAAGAGGTACAGACCAGTCTCAAAGAGCGGATGGCACGTGCGCCCAGTACGCCAAGCGTCTACGAACCTCCGAAGCTCACTGCGTCACGAATCGCATGGCAGGATGCCCCGCGTGAAGGATTCACGACATTGAAGAGTTCTACTTCTCCTGCGCAATCGCGGATACGGAATAGCGTGGGCGAGGATCAGGCGAAGTTTCTTTGCGGAACGCTGGGTGTGCCGCCCTCCGGCATTGTGGGTGGTGCGGTGTCACCCGCCTGTCCGAGCTTGTCTTTAAAAAAGCTCGAAACTTTGGAGCCGAACATGAATATGGCGAATACCAGCTCTCCTGGCCGATCGCTTGCAGAGGCGCATGTGACCGAGCATGAGTATCTGCCTTCCCACGAAGAGCTGGTGATCCTTTCTGGTCACCCTGATAAAAATATTCACAGAAGCATGCTGGTCGAGAAAGGTTTGACAACAGCACAATGTGGAATAGACGCGACAAACGATTACGAAGATGAGGACGTTTTCTTTGGATCCATCGATGCCGACGAAATGGGGTTCGCCGCGGGACCGACCCACGTGAGCAAGTCGGACGCGGATAGCAAGACACTCATGAATCTTCGGAGCAATCAAAGTGGAAGTACATTAGGTTCAGAGATCGCTCAGGACAAAGACCCAGCGCAGATTCCAGGAATCGGGA
Source organism: Porphyridium purpureum (assembly GCA_008690995.1). NCBI lineage: Eukaryota > Rhodophyta > Bangiophyceae > Porphyridiales > Porphyridiaceae > Porphyridium > Porphyridium purpureum. Next base: position 602,270 of record VRMN01000002.1, on the reverse strand, counting down.
TGTCCGAAGACTTTGTGTCTCGAGTCAGCCGTTTTCACGCGTCCTTCTCTCGGCTGGTTTCTGACGTAAATTCAGTGATCACTGCATTGAGCGAACAGTGCGCTGTAGCCGTGAGTCAGTCACGTGATTCGACGGTACTGGATCATTTGGAGAATGCCATGACGGTCCTTCTGCAGGGTGGCGTGCACCCGTCCATGAAGTTAGTACGCCAAGCCGCGCGGCAGGCAGGTTGCCCGGCTGGTGCTAACAGGACTTTGAGCCCGCATCGCCAGGAAATGGCATTGACACCGGAGAAGGAGCGTGTGCATGGTCCCCCGACAAGTCCGGTGACGAATCAAAAACTGCAGCATCCAGGAGCGGCACGCCATGATCAACGGTTCGTCTCATTAGCAAGAACGAATGCCGAAGCATATCCGTTCCCGAATTCTTCCATGTGCTTTGAAAAAGACGCTGCTGTAGTCGGATACCCAGCTCGCTCGGCCGCCGAATATAGTACGCTGCCCCCGCAAACCAGAGAAGCCCAGAACCGCGCGACTTCATTTGCAGGTGCGGGTACCTGGGATCATGAATTTGCAGGGCTTGACAATGGTGGCCGCTTTGATCCCGAGCAGCCCATGTACCAACAGATTTCTACGGATGCGGATTTGCCGTTCAATTTGAAAGGGGATGAAGCAGCATTCCCTGCAGGAGAAACCGATTTTCCAATGGCGTTTGAGCGGGCTCCCGTTGTGCCGCAGAACTACCTTGCATCGTTCAGAAATGCAAATGCGAATGCGGTGGCGCCTCATTACCTGAAAGGAGAAGAAGACGGATCGACGTCTGCCGCTTTGTGGGGTGGGCAGTATGCTTGGTCATATCAAATGAATCTTGACAATCAGGAATACTTCGGAAACAAGTCGTATCGCAAACACCAAGAAGAAGCGATGAATGCATCGCTTTCTGGGAAGGACGTTTTCGTCTTGATGCCAACGGGTGGTGGTAAATCGCTGTGCTACCAACTGCCTGCTCTGCAGTCCCACGGGCTGACGCTAGTCATCTCTCCGCTTGTTTCATTGATCAGCGATCAAGTACAAGACCTTTGGAAAAAGAATATCCAGGCCGCCTCCCTCACGAGTGCGACACCCGATGAACTTCGGAGGCAGATAATGACCGATTTGCGCAGTCGTTCTTTGACTCTTCGACTCCTTTACGTGACTCCAGAAAAGGTAAGTCGGTCGCCAGCATTCTTCCAGACACTCAAGACGTTGCACGAGAAGGGCCTTTTAGCTCGCGTTGTTATTGACGAAGCACATTGCGTATCGCAATGGGGTCATGACTTTCGACCCGATTACAAAGAGCTGTCTATTTTCAAGCGCGAGTTTCCTGGTACGCCAATCATGGCCCTTACCGCAACTGCAACGGCGGCTGTTCGAGAGGATATCAAACTTCAACTTGGCATCCACCGCGACTGTATCATGTTTCGACAGTCCTTCAATCGCACGAACCTGTCGTATGAAGTGCGTTTGAAAAAGGCGAAGGACTGCGTTGAGAGCATTGCGGCTGAAATTAAACAGCTGCATCCGGGACAGTCGGGTATTGTGTACTGCCTGAGTCAGAAGGACTGCGAGAAGGTAGCCCAGGAGTTGTATTCAAAGCATGGCCTGAGCGCTTCTCCATACCATGCAAAACTGGATCCAGTGCGAAAAGAGAACACCCAGCGCGCTTGGACATCCGGCCAAGTGCTGATTATTTGTGCAACCGTTGCTTTTGGAATGGGCATCAACAAGCCAGATGTTCGGTTTGTGTATCACCATTCGATGCCGAAGACAATCGAAGGGTACTACCAGGAAAGTGGTCGAGCCGGCCGCGACGGGAAGAACTCGCGCTGTGTCTTATATTTCAGTATGGCAGATCGCTTTCGTTTGATGAACATGCTAAAAGGCGACGACCAGACTCTGAATCACGAGCAAATACTTCGGAATCAGGAAGGCGTCTCGAGGATGACTCTTTATTGCTTGGAAGGCATCGAGTGTCGCCGCAAGCATCTCTTGGCTCACTTTGACGAACAGTTTGAGCGTCAGCGTTGCTTTCCAAAGTGCGACAACTGTATGAATTTGAATTCGCGCGCTGTTGTTGAAGAAGATGTGACGCAGCACGCGGTGCGTGTGGCTGAAATGGTGTTGGATATGAACACTGTCCATCGGTACGAACCCACCGCACAATACGTCGTGGAACTCTACCGTGGTCGAAAATCAAGACTGAAAGCGAATCACAAGGAGGCCAAGCACTTTGGCGCTGCCGACGGCATGAAAGACCACGATATTCAGCTGGTAATCGAAAATCTCCTTTTCCACCGGGTTCTAATCATCAAGGTCGACGTCGGCGAGTACGGACAAGTGGTCACGTCTCTGCGTTGCGACTGTTCGGCTATGAGGCGCATGCAGTCTGGAGAGATTCCCATACGCCTTAAAAGAGTCGAGAAAGCATCGGTTGCATCAGTACCAGAAACAGCTGGACAGGAGAGTGTCGTTGACCTGGACCCCATCAGTGACCTTGATGTTGTTGACGGTGACCCGCGACCTGCGCGGAAGCGGACGAAAAAAAATTGCGTGTCGAGGCCTGCCTCTTCTGCAATGGCAGTTGGTGTTCCTGGCGCAGATGAGCTAGACCTTGACCTAGAGGAAGACCTCTTGATGTCCAGGGCTCAATGGGCAGAAGACTTGCGTTGTTTCGTGGGCCATATTCTGATAAGTGATGTTTTGGGCGTAGAAGATGCAAGGCGTATCGCAGCAACACTTCCACATGATATGCAGAGCTTGGAGGCAGTTGTCCACATTCCGCGCGGACTTTTGCATCGCGTTGGTCCATGGATTCTCCAAACTGTCAAGCGACACAGAGAGAAGGAACGGTCCGTGGGTCCGAAGCGAGTTTCGCCCTATTTTGTGCCCAGTGACTCGGCGACTGCAAACAGACCAATATCTATTAATTGAAGGAACGCTTCTTTCGTCGCTCGAAAACGCAGCTGTTTTGGGAAGTGCATTATGCTTCTATGACAGCCACAAATCCCGCTTCGCAATGTCAATATAAACCGCTTCCGGCTCGTCCGGAACGTATACGCCTTCAAGCGAAGTGTACAAGAGTTGCTGTGCGTCGAACCAACTTGTTCGCAGCACGGGGAATTGTGACGAAGACAATAGAAGCCCGATCAGTCTGAAAGAGCACGATACCACTTGAATGAAGAAGACGTTGGTGCTTGACCCTGCAAGCTGTCGGAGCATAGCAAGTCGCTCCGCATCACCCACAAAAGCAGAACAAAGTACAGAATATACAGTCGGTAGTAGGTCCGCTTGTTGCCCACTTGAAAAGTTACGAATTTGAACCACTCGCCTAAAAGTACTTTCTGATCCATCCGGGGAAAAGCCGTGAGTCCCGGGAGCCGTTGCCGCTGCAATGAGAGATTCTGGCTTGCTCGCCATCATTCCTAAGACCATACGTGACACCTGGGAGCTTTCATTTTCACGTAGACGCGCGTATCTCTCATACAACCCTTCATCCGGCCAAGGAATAGGGCTTCGTTTCTCACGGAAGAGGCAACTTGTTAAATCCCAATCTTTTTCACAGTTGGATTTAAAAATGCGCATAGCAATATCCTCCACCAACATCCGCTTTCGGTACCCTCGGTCCTCCGGGGAAGGATGTGAGCTTAACCAATCACTAAGAAGATTGGCAGCCGAGTCGAATCGCTCCAATAGCAAAGCGCTGGCATGGATTGTCTTTGCGTAGCCTACAAGTTGACCGTCCCAATGAGGTCGCGACACGCATTGAAGTAACGCATCCAAAACAGAAACCGCGAGCGTTCGACGATCCATGCTTTGACATTCGAGAAACCAATGACACCACCAAACAGCAATGCAGCGCGGGGACCCCGTACTCGTTCGAAGTTCGAACTCAACAGCATAGTTGACGTCTGGAAAACGATGTGCATGTTTCTGCAAACGTTTGCCCACCTTCTCAAGCATAGACCGAATGGCATCATGCTCGAGTCCCGGAACACAGACAAGTCTCTCACTTGAAGCGGCAATCCAAGTCAAAAAGTTCCTCACAAGCGGTGTATCCATTCTTAATTCAAGATTCTTTGCCGCGTCCAACACAGCCACAAGCATGCTCGACACCGTGCATAAATCATGCCGCAATGCCAGAGGAACATGGCTAAAAACAAAGCTCAAGAAGTCTTCTTCCTCGTCTGAATCTGCAGCAAGGAGGCTGTACACGATGAGCGCATCCGTCCGCTGCCCAACTTTTCCTTGTTCGCCACCCTTCAACCTATCCCGTACAGCACGCACTATCTGTTGTTTCGAATTTTCGGACAAGAAGCCACGCATCAAAGAAATCATACCAGCTAGTTGCTGCGCTTCGAATCCCAGCCCCGCTGTAAGGATTTCATCGAGGAAGTCGGAATCAAGAGCCAGAGAAAAAGATCCGGGCGCGTTTTGAGAATCTGAGCCATAAGGCATCAGCTTAGTCAGTTCTGCGAGTCGAGCGTTTGTGCAGATCCACCGAGTCATCAAGGAGATATTCACGCATGATGCATCATTACACGCAACAAATCCAGCTCGTAAGGCAGAGTCTCGCCAAGCATCGGGCCGTGTATCTGATGCGAACGATTGCAGTCGAATTATAGCACGACAGCAGCATGAGGGTATCGTGGTTTCAGTAAAGTCGTTTTCGATTTCTTGTACCAATCGTCGTGTTTCTCGGTGTTTTCGGTCGCCAGCAGACGTATCGGGAGGATGTAATACGAGTCGGTCGGCCAGATCATGCTCGGACAAGACTCGAGACAAACCTGCACGTTCGGCTGCGCACCGTAAAATAAATGCAGAGGCACTCAGCGAAACCAGCTCGAGGCGAGACGGTGTGCTGCGCAGGCGCCTGATGCTCTCAATGCTTTGTTCTCTCCAGAAAGTCCACTGAGCCGCGGAGAAGCCGGCTGTCGCTCGCGCCCCCTCGTATTTTTGGGCGACTCGCAGGAGCAAGTCATCGACGCTTCTCGCCATATTCTGGTAAAATTATGAATGCCCGTGTGTCATCAAGCAATGCTGCATCTGAATGATCGAAAGAACCGGGTTCCTCGAGCCTTTGACGCCAGGATCGTCGTCGCACTTCACCTGCTTGGATGCAGCGTGGTGTTGCCGCCAAGCGAAGAAAACCTTCTCCCTTGGTACAACATGGCTTTCTGCAGTAGGACGCAGTGTGGCGCTGTGCGGAATCTGTCGGTCCGGATTCTCGTGCGAAAACCAGAAAGATTGATTCCCAGTCTAAGCCGTGGGGTGCCAGTCAACTAGCTACTTTAATGAGCGGCATATACTTCACAACATATTCATGCCCTCCCGAGCGCTCAGCGGAAAGGAGCAGTCCGTAGCGCTGTCAAGAAAGCCTGGGCCTTCAAGAGAAATCCGTCGCATGAGCTCCCCAAGCGGCGGCGCGGAAGGTTTTCCTAATTTTGGGGATATCAGCGTCGAGAGGAATGCGTCTAGCGCCGAGATAGACCACGTTTCAAAGTGTGATGAGACCAGGCCCAGCTCGTTGAAAGTATACGTCGTGGATCCCAGGTACGGCTTGATCGGCGGCCGCCAAGGAAGTCGCAAAACGCCTTCCAAACGCCAGTATGCCCGAACCTGACGCGCGTTAACATCGCAAATGTGTAGAAGCTCAATCCTGCTACGACGGCGGTCAAACAATTTGGAGGTTGCCTCCACATACTTACGGAGACCCCGAACCGGCACATCCGGGTCCGGTCCATCGAAAAGGCAATCATCACAGTACAAGGCCTTGCTGAGATTTCCCGTGATATAATACTGGCGACCTTCGAAGTCCTGTCGTATGATTTCCCGGGCAGCTGCTCTGCACAAGTTGATGGTTTTCGCATCGAGACCCGCTGCGGTATTTTTCGCAAGCAAATATTCATCAAACCATAGCAACTTCTTGTGCCTTGCTGATATCCATGCCAACACAGACTGGACTGTTTCCAGTGTGTCTGTAAAACGGCGCTTCCAAAATGGGCACTTCACTTCGCTGATGCGCAGCTCGATATTCTGAAGCCGCTGCTTCACCAAATCAGACTCGAAATCCCGTGCTCTCTTGGAGTTATCATGCAAAACTTCTGTATATGTGTCCGACGCAGCCGATGATGGCTGCATCGTTGGCCCAGCTGCGCTGTCTGAGGTCTCGTCGCTCGCGAAGCGCTCTTTCGAAGCACCGGACACCGACGAAGCTTGTTCCACCTGACGGTCGCTGAACCCAAACAGATTCATGCCGTGACGCAAACTTGCCTTCCCACTCCAAGCGCGGCGAGCACGCGACGGCACGTTAGAGCCGCACACGTTTCGTGCCGACGGTAGCGTCCTGCGCGGCGCCCCCGCCGATGCATCCTGAGTTCCCGCGCAATATCCTGCGCAGAATCCCGGCCGCACAGTCGATGCAGCGGAGGAAGCGTTCGGACGCGACGATGCCATTTGCTCCCCTCCGCTTCGACTAATTCGCGGGAAGCTTGCGGGTGTGATCGAACGGCGCGCATCGAGCACCAGGGCGCGAGGCGCACGTTTTATTTTAACGTTAAATAATTTTCGCGCATCGGCTGGACTGCATCTGAGCTCGCGAGCAGCACACGTGCAGTATGCTTGGCAGACGTCGGGATTACCGTTGACGTGCAGCACACAGGAAAGGGAAGAGCGTGCATCAAGACAGGCAGGCACATGCTCTGTCGAGGCTGCTTGGGTTTGACGCGAGTGCGCCCGAAGAACTGGCCGAAAGGCGAGGCGGAACGAAAGCGCTCGACATCTACAGCGCTTCGTAAGAGGGCTTTTCTCCGCCATTTGCAAGTGAGCTGGGACCGACGCAAACTTTCATTTGTAGAGCGCACCTTGACAAGACATACTCAAATATTCGATGCTCAGAACGACGTCACCCTGGATCATAGCATTATTGGTGGGCAGTCGCGTCTACGCACACTTTGGAGAATCTCCTTTCGTCCCCAGCTGATGTCCAAAACGATTTGAAGGCGCGACGAGGCGCTACAACGCGTTGCCCGTTTCAGAACTGTCATGAAGCTTTGGCCTACAAGTATGATGTATCTGTCTACGGCTTCATCTCCTTGAAGCTCATCCATCTCGTGAGTCTCATACCTTACGGACGCGCTCGCAGTCACGTTTGTCGAAGCATGGATCTCCAAAAATTTCGACGTAAAACCAGAATCCGAGCCAAATTTCGTTTTGTGACTGCTGTCGTGATGTGGGTATAACTTCTTCTTCCTGTGCCTGTTGTTTTTGCTGTCTCCCACGCTTCGCTTAACGAAACCGATTCATCACCCTTGTGTGAAACATAGGTAACTGCTCTGCCAGAAGCTGCGCTCGCTGAAACGAATCAACGGAAGAGACCTCCTTTCCGGCCTCCTGAGAATACTTCTCGATCATGTCGCCACGCCTTGCGTGATTTTGAGTGATTGTAGAGCAGTACGCAAAGGCGGTATTGTCGTTCGAGTACCGATAGTGGCGAAACCCGCCATGATCCTCTTCGTATGTTCGGAGGCGGTCCATTTCCAAAGCGCGTCGCTTTCGCATTCCAGCTTCTGCACTCTTCACCGTGTTATTCTCCAAACGCTCCTGCTCAATACGAATCCGACGATACTGCGCAAAGCGTCTCGACTGCTTCCGCTTGTAAAGCTCATCAGGGCGGCTACTGTAATACTTTCTGACCGCCTCTTCGTCTCCTTTGGACACCAGGTCCATCTCGTACTTACATTCCGTGGCACCCTGAATGAATCCACGCGTTTCGTCGGACCTGCCTTTCTCGTTTGCCAGCCATCTTTCATGACGTTCTTTCGCCTTTTCTCTGTACGCAAGTACGTCCAAACTGGAGCGATGGTTTACCGGCAGGACCGCTGCAGACGAATCCAGACGAGAAATTGCTCGACTCTGCCTCTGAAAAGCTGACAAGTTTTGGCCAGAAAGTTCTGCGCACGGAACAGGGTCAACGCCCTGATTGCTTCTCTGGTAATATTCCTGGGATGCGCGTTCAACGTAATCACGCGGTATGGTCTGAAGCACTCGGTCGTCACAGCGCACTTCCAGAGCTTCGGCACTTGAGATAGAACGGTACACGATGGGACCACCAAGTCGAGTCCGAGCATGATGTGTGCTGGCAGCATCGAATTCCACGCTAGCTTTTCGCACGTACAGCGATAGGTAATCACCAGCTCCTATGCGCGTTTCCAACTGCAAAGAGCACCGTCCAAGCCGCTCGCTTCTAGCCTCATGTCTGTAGAGCGCCCGCACGTGTGATCGCATGCCCACATTCCGTTCACCAGTATCGTGCCCGTAGAAGCGACGCTTAGCTTCCTCCCGAAAAATGCCGAGGTCAAACTGCGAGTTCTGTGCTTGGACCAAGTGGCGGACGCGGTCGCGTTCAGCGTTCGCCTGCACACGCTCCTGGAGAACTCCGACTTGCTGTTGGACGATACGCGTGCCAAAGCGCTGCTTCTGTCGCTCGATGTACCAAGACGGGAGACCCTGGCCAGTAGGCGAGCTGTCGCATGGCTGCATCTTGCCCGGCCCAGAATCGGTGAGGCCGCTTCGAACGACGCAGGACACGCTACCTCGCCGGCACTGTTGGATGTGTTGTATACCGAGCGCCGTCCCACTGCGCGACCCAGCTCAAACGCACGCAAAGAGTCGCTGCGGTATGGGCTATGCTATTTGTTTCGCAAATCGTTCCCTCGCACGCCAGAGTGCGACCCTCCACCTCAAACGACGGCTTTGTGGCGCGGTCGACGAACGAATTTTCAGAGCGCGATACAGGGCCAGCACCTGAAGTACAGTAATTACACTGTACAGCCAGTGACGATCAACTAAAAACACCCGTGCGTTTTTTACTTTATCTAACAAAAAGGATAATTTTAGAGCAAAACGAGAGAAGGCCGACCTTGCCGTGAGCGTTGCAGGCGGCCGAACGATTGAAAACACCACAAGCAAACACGCATTCCAAGCTTTACAGTGTGTGGCATTGAGCTCACGGTCGGGGAAAATCATGGGCAAAACACTAAGCCTTAATGATCGCGAGCAGGGCGTCATTGCCGCTCTAGTGGCTGAGGGTCACTCTTTGCAGGTGATCGCGGACCAACTAGGAGGATCTCGCTCAGTAGCGGTAATAAGGAACTATATGAAACGCCCGGAACAGTACGGCAAACGCCAACCCAGTCAGAATGCTGGAAAAATGACACCTTACCTGCGCCGAAAGATTGAGAAAGTCCTGAAAACAAAGCCATTTTCTAGTGCAAGCCAGGTGCACGCAGGCATCTTGTCCTCACGTGCCAAACCAGTCTCAGTGCAAACGGTCCGCCGTATCATTAAAAATGAGCACATGTGGAAGAAGTGCAAGAAGACGCCACATTTGCAAGATCGCCATCGGCAGGCTCGTGTAAAATCTGTGCTTGATCACCGCTGGAAACGAGAAGAATGGCGAGATGTCGTGTTTGCAGACGAGAAAAAGTGGAATTTCGACGGTCCTGATGGCTTGAAATTCTACTCGGCGGGTCTTGAAGATGAGCCAGCTGTATGTTTGAGTCATATTTGTGGTGGACAGAGCTTGATGGTCTGGGGAGCGATAAATGGCGACGGAAAGCTTGCTCTTTTGTTCACGAAAGACTACTATTCGGAGGGCCAGACTGCTGCAAAATAAGTGGAAGTGTTGGACAAGTCTCGAGTCATTGTGAAGGCTAAAGAAAGGCTTGGATGCTTCATGTTCATGCAGGACGGGGCTGCTTCCCACAGGGCTAAGATCACGATGGACTGATTGCAGCGCAATAATGTGGAGGTAGTGGATTGGCCCGCGCTGTCGCCAGACCTGAATCCAATTGAGAAAGTATGGAGCCATTTGACACGTCAGATTTACCGTGGATGGAAGCAGTATTCTAATGTGAAAGAGCTACGAGAGGCAATCGAGGATGTGTGGGAGGAAATGGGGCATTACTACATAGAGACCTGTACAACTGCATGCCAAAGCCGATCATTGAAGTGACCTTGGCGCAAGGAAGGAAATTGCCGCTCTTAGAACCTGATTTAATCACAAAATCTTCTGGTAAATGCTCTGAACCTTAGCTGTGTTTAATCGTTTGTCAATCCTATTCGCACAAAATAGTCGACCTTCACCAACTTTGGCCAAAATTCTACCTTTTTTGCAAGACAAAGTAAAGAAGTACGGGTATTTTTAATCGATTGTCACTACCTGTACAAGGCATTGCGTTGGCAAGACGCGAGCCGCGGCTGCGCGACCGCCAACCGCACATGACGTATTGCGGCAGCCAGAGGCACAAGGTGCGGAAGGTGAGAGGCTAGAGGAATGGCGCAGAGCAAACTGCATACTGGTGGCCCATATAAACAAAGAGGCCGCAGCAGAGGGATTGCGCAAGCGGCAAAGTCGTTGACACATTGACAAACATCGACAAAGAATGAAGGCTAGAGCTGTCGCGGTGGCAATGTACGCATACTTGTCCAACAGACAGAATCCCAGGCCTCCGGTATAAGAGATCGGCTAGCTATGGACCAGTCCAATAGACGAAAGGACATCATTCGCTAGAGAGTATATTTTCGATTTTTTTGGACCAGCAACGCTTCGCCTTTTTCGTCGGAGGGAAGTCTAGGCGCAAATGAGCGACAACCGCCCGAAGTCCGAGCAAAAACTCTCATCATCTTGAGCAGCAGGTTCGCCGGTAACGACAACAGCCGTTGTGGCTGCTGAAGTAAGTATGAGTATCATCGGCACCGAGGCGCATGCTGTCAAAATGGAGCTGGAGTGGTTGCCACAGGATCGGAGGCAAAGATTGTCTACTTCGAGGCTTTTCTCGAGCTGGGTGGGTACAGTGTAAAACGGAGGCTGCTGATTCGCCTGTACTTTTTTAAAAAATAGAGAGGTGTCACACTTCTGCGGCAAAAGCAGAGTTTCCAGAAGGAAAGAAAAGAAAGGGAATACTCGTTTGCTCTATTAATTAGAGGGGGGCGATAGGTGGGACGTTGCAGACCTTTCGTTGTACAACTTGTATTTTTGATTAAACATTTTGATATTGGGAAGAACACCAAACTCAGGAGGAAATCACGCTTTTGCAGAACCTCACGCGGCTTGTTGGTGCGCTTTGATCTGGGCTCATCGGTTACTTTTGCTCTTCATCCCCTCTACCTTTTTCTTCTACGCTTGCCCGACAAATCAAACTTTGAAAGAGAGAACACACACACTTCGTCAAATTGCAACTCTGCTCAAAAGAAAGGAGTCCCAGAATGATTTCTCATACGGATTGTGCTTATTCTCGCTTCCATTGGGTTGATGCTGCATGAGCGCGTCACTTCATCGCCACAAACCTGTCTATTAGGTGGTCTGCGATGCCGAATCTAGAAAAATTCCAGAACAATACTTTCTGAAATTCCCCCAGGATCCCGTTTTAGCTCGGCGCAAATTTGTAACGGCTCTCACCCACGCACCCGCGAGGCACGTACAGCTAAAGTTGTGGTGCCATACTAGTCCTGTCATCTTTCTGGTGGTCTGACATGATCCGGTGAAAGAAAAAGTTCTGCACACTTCCGAACGTGAAAGCAAGTATGAAGTTTGCACCTGCACGCTTGTGCGTACATTTTACCGTTCGTTGCTCTCACAATAGCATGGAGAAAGTGCGCAAGTTCTCAAAACTTGCATCGAACCGTGGATAACTGCACAGCAATACGCGTGAGCCTGCACTGGAAAGCAGGCGAGCTTCCAGCCCGCGCTGGAGGGCCCTGGAGCCCCTGCAGAAAGTTCCGAAAAGTTCGTAAAGCAATGGAGGAGCAATTGATTTACGTGAGTTCAAATTGAGCGACACGAATGGCATCTCGTGCCCATTCCGGACCAAAGCCTGAGTAAATGGATTTTGACTGCGCTCGGAGAATATCACGAAAGTATGATTACGACGCAAATACAGTGGAAGTTCAACCAGCAAACAGGGAAGTAGCATCAGAAGCACCACAGGGATCACCGAGATTGGAATTAACAGGGCAACGAGCATAAAAGAGGACCCTTCGAACAAGATACGGCAACTCATTCTGTAAAGGCCCCTCAGGGTGGAAGCGGGAAGGAAAAGAAAACGGCTTCTGGGTCAGCTGGAGCCTCACCTGGTAAAACAACCCTCATCTCTGCGGTGAAGCTGGCAGTCTGCACAGCATTGTTGAGGCTCGGAGCGCCACAAGGTGTGGCGGAGTGAGTTTCCGCTTTGGGGTTCTTTTGTGCGGGTTTCCTGTGGCCACGTGTTCAGGTGGCGAGAGACATTGCAGAAACTATTGAACCATCATGTGCTGATCGTTTTGGTGACTGCTGAATAAGCTTCTCTGCTTGTCCGGGCTCATGAAGAAACGTTCGTTCCATCGTCGACTCGACAAAAACGCACCAAAATGGCCTTTTTGGTAAACATGTTCGATTATGTAACACTGCGTATACACGCAAGAAGCTTTCTGACCATCCTCGAGAATTTTACAGAGTTTCAGACCATGTAAATCATCTCTTTCTTCACATTGAGCTGAATTGTCGCAAATTCTACAAAACCAGTTCCCGTCCTTTCCTATGGAAACATCGTGATCGAATGGTACACCGTTTGGAATGGGTCTTCATCTCCTGTTGCGGAAAGTCAATTTACATTTGCGCCGGAATAATCAGCCACGCGCTGTCGAGCTGAGTGGCGTGTTCGAAGACCGTCATTGTATGGTAAATTCAGAGCAACGCGACCACTTCAAATGCATTTTGACGCCGGCTCCGCTAAAGTGTAGCTGCTGAACTTCCCGTGGACTGTGCAGATTTCCGGCAACTGGACAAACGAGTTTGAATGGCACCATTGTCCATTCGTGAAAGACTTTTGCGAGCATGACGAAACGCACGTGATCTTACGAATTTGTGAAAGCCGCGGCGAAAGTGAAGAGTTTGCTCGTAGAGCAATAACAAAGTTGAAATTGTTCCAGCCCGTTCGGGCTGCCATTCACACAAGCCCTCGTCATAGCAGCTTCAGATCGAATATTTTTCTCAAGTCGTGACGAGATCTGCTCATGTCATGTGATGAATTCCAATACGTGGACGTGAAATACAGCGAAAACTGAGAATTGCCTCGAGGGAACGTAAATTCGAAATTGAAGTTAGCGCTGTGACGAACATGGCTCAGCGGTAGATCATCTACAGCACCTTCGAAATCTTGGACATCCTCCATCCACAGTTTGAGGAATCACTCAAATCCGCGGTACATCACATTGATGGTGTGCCCGTGCTCGAATTCAACAGCTTTGTTCGGCGAAGCGTTTTGACCTCATGCTTTTTGACATTAAACTTTATGGTTTGATGTCTAGCGAGTGACGTTACATTCAGCTGGAATCCAGATATTGCCCACAAGTATTGAAGGTAATTTCCTGCGCAATGTATTTTTACAGGTCCCTATTATTTTGCGTGCTCGAATCGAGTCTGGTTACAAAAGTGCCTTTGTCCTGAAAAAACGAATGAGTTCACAATCTATCCGGGTAAGTCTCAAATTGCATATCTGTGGGCGACCCATCCCGTGCGTGATGCTCGCGCTTAGCTGTCCATAGACGTATAAAGTTCAAGTCGATAATGCGGGTCATAGCACTGATTTTGGTGAGGTGCCACATGGGTAGTGTTGCCATTCAGACATTCAAGAAAAAGGGACTAGCACCTGAAAAATCGTTTGAATATCAGAAGGCCATATGCGAACGTCGTGAAGGCCATGATCGCGCAGATGCGTTGCGGCGTTTGTCGGTTTGAAACTATCCGCAAGGAGACGGACAGTGCAGCCTGGAAAGCTGAGTCGAACAATTACTTTTCACGGCTTAGCGAACAAGTAGGACTATAAGAAAAGTCTAGAACTCTTTCAAGTTCAATACGTCATCGGGCAGACTTGCCTATCGGAATATCCTAGATTTGAGACTCTGCCTCACTGGGCCACAGAAGATTGGCTGAAATATTACTCACAACCCGAAAGAAAAAAGTGAGCCTGGAATACGAACAAACTTAATTATTAAAGTGTGGTCCGCTAGCAGAACTACCTGATCAACGAGCAGTATTCCGTCGCTGTCAGCGCAAATTGGTTACCCATTTTTTGTTGCGTCGTCCAGGTTTCGTCATTGAGTACCCTGATTCATTTACGACATGCAAAGACTTCGTATGCTGTAACAGAAAGACACACAGGCACACCTCGTGGCGGAAAATCACATTCACGTATGGTGTAGAATTACGAGATTATGAGGCATGGATGCGTGATGAAAGAATCTTTACGCTCAAACGTGCAAAACTGATAGAAACTTTCATTCATACACAATGACCTTAGGCACCGTGCTTCGAAGACCGGAGCCTACCACCATATGATTTTGGAAACGTTTACTGAAATATGACACAAAACAGTTTCGTCGCAAAAAGACTTTCGAAGAGTCCCAATCGTAGTTTGGTCGCTTACAAGTGACTGCATTCAAGACTCATCATTGAACTCGAAGCACCTGACTTATTTTCATTGAAGCACATAAATTCATTCTGGATTTGTCCACGGTGCTTCGACAAATACTTCGCGAATTGCTATTCCTGATCCGGAAAAGGTAAAACTTATAGCATGCGTTGCATAACCGATAATTGTCTTGACAATAGCAAAAGCAATATTCGCACAACCATACACAAACAAGCACCGCCTCAATGGAAAGGGTTTCCCATAGCTACGCAAAAGTGGAATTCTCGCCAGTCAACATATTTCATATTACCTGTTGCTTGACTTCCGGGTACAGCCTCGCCGAAAAGTTCCGGGAATGCAAACAGAACTCACAAGGACCCGCTGCAGTGTATTTACATATCTAAAAAGTAGAATTACGTCAGCCACTCTGAGTTACAAAATCTTGCATGTGCCATTACCTTTGCCGGAAGCCAGTTGAAAATGAGAATACTTAAAATTTATTTCACGTAAAACACTCATTAAATCGTATCTTTCGAATTCAATTGCTAATCAATCGCAAGACAAAATACCAGGGGACATCAAGCAGGTTCTCCAAGTTCGATAAAGATGAATGTTGAGCTTTTAGGCCGAGGCCTGACTCTGGACATTTTCAAAATGCGAACACTCATGCTGATTTGTTAGGACTATGCAAGCAAAGAACGAAGTATATAGCTTTAATTCCGTCGTCGATGCATCATGTTAGCTCTAAGCTTTATCAAAAATGTTTGTGAATGCAGTCCACTTGAATACCAATGATGAAACAGAAATGTGCGCATACAGTCGAAAAAAAAAAATCGAAGGATTCTTAGGTTACTTTTTCTGCCATGCATAATGTGTCAAGATGTATTAATTTAAGGTCAGAACTGAGACTGGGCAGGCTTTCAAAAGTTGAAGGTTACACGTATTGCCAATGTTTTGAAAATCGATCATGAAGCCTCTCAAAACCTTATCATTTTTCTATACACCGTAAAAAAGCCAGACTCGGATTGAACGGTTGATTTGCTTTATGGCAACATTTAATGTAGCCTATTTACCACGGCAGATAATTATGAATTAAGACTCCTTGGGACTTCCAAAGTATGGCGCTTGAGGAGTCATGAAACTGACCTGCACGCAGCCTTTTTGTCGCGCTGAATTTGTTATTGAAGGGTTACACTTGCTTGAATAAATCATTCAAAGTAGTGTACCTATGATCTGTTATGAATCCAGGGTTTCGGTAGATTCCCTCCCCAGGTAAAGTAGTAATACCATGGGGAATGTTTCAGCTCCAACTTTCTGTATTTCTCCAACTTTCTGTATTTCTCCAACTTATAGTAAATAAGGGTTTTTGCCCTGGAGGTACAGTTGGCAATCTCACTAGTGAAAGCACTACGATTGCCTATATGAAGAGCTTAGCGATGGCCGAGGCTCGGAGTCCCCGGATGACGAAGGTAAGGTTAGTTGCAAGGGCGACGAAGGGGACACGCAACTGCGTTAGTGACGAGTCACAAAGACTCCCCGATACATCAGACCTTTTAATAGGTTATGAGCCTAGACGCGATGGCGTTTACGTTTGATGCGTCGAAGCTGTCCGCGCTTGCGAACGGCGTGGAAAAGTTCAATGGCGAGAATTACGACATTTGGGCACGCCGCACGAAGCTCGCGTTGCGTGTGGTGAAGCTGTGGCCCGTCGTTGCGGGGATGGTCGTTCGCCCATCGTCGTCGTCGCGTGCAACTGCCGGGATGACGGCAGAAGAGTGGGACGATGCGGACCTGGCGGGACAGTTCTTTCTGTCCGGGGTCTTGGAGAACAGGTACGACCGTCTCGTCCGCGATAAGTCGTCGGCGGACGGTTGGTCCGCGGTGGCGAATTATGCGCACGATCAACTGTCGGCGCAGAAGTTCGCGTTTCGCATGGCGCTGGAGCGCATTGTCCAGAACAAGAACGAGGCAATGGCCGAGTACTTGGATCGCGGAATCGGTCTGTGGGACAAGCTTGTCTCGATCGGTGAGCAAGTTCCCGAGGACCATGTCGTGCGTTATCTGGTGATCGGGCTCCGCAAAGAGTTTCAGGGGTCGAAGGACTACCTGCTGCATTCGGCGCCCACGGTCTCCGCAGCTCGGCTGCAACTGCTCCAGCTGGAGGCCGGAAAAGCGCTCGAGCGCACGTTGGCAGATGAGCCCCCGCCCATCGCAATGGCGGTGTCCCAGCGTCCGCAGCAACAGCAGCGTGATCGCTCAGCGGGTGTCGTGAAGACGGCACTCGTCAAGGAGAACCTGAAGTGTGGCTACTGCCACAAGGTTGGGCACGAGACGAAGCGTTGCTTTAAGCGCAAGAATGACTTGCGCGACAAGGCTGCTGGTGCGAGTGGCGCAGCAGACCCGGAGGCAGTGAAACGCGGCATCGGAAAGCCGAATGCGCGGGTGAATGTGGTTCAGGTAAAAACCAAGGTGACGAAACCACCGGCTCCGGCGGCAAAGGCAGCCATTGAGCCAGGTTGGATGTCGTGGGAGGCCTACGCGAATAGCGTTGCGGGAAGGGGCGTGGTGCCAAAAGGCCCTTCTCTGGATATCCGCATGATTAGCCCCCCAGCGACCCCTGCACCAATCAATAAAGCCACCACTTCCATCTATGCCATCTGTGTCTCTGTTGTGCCCCACAAGCACAAGTCGCACAAATGGATGTTCGATTCTGGATCGGACAGACATATCACTTGGGATAGGTCTATTCTAATGAATGAAAGACCTTCTGATGAATCACTTGTTACTGTTGCCAACGGGGAACATGTTGAAGTTTCATTGATGGGTGATGTCATGCTCAAAACAATTATTCAAGACAAGTTTAATGACTTGCGTCTTGAAAATGTTTTGTTGATCGAAAGCACACCCATAAATCTCCTTTCGACAAAGGTCGCAGCGAGAAAGGGCTGTGTCTTCAAACACGATGATAGTTCATCTGTTTTGCATTTTGGGTCAGATGGGCCCGTCCTAGCGGTTGGGGATGGTGATTTAATGATCAAACTATCCGCCGCTAGAATAAATGCAATCACAGCTTCAAATAAGTTTGAGCTATTTCACCGTCGACTTGGTCATCCTGGACTTGCTGGTCTGAAAAATACGCAAAATTGTGTACAGGGAATTCCCGCGGACTTAAAAGTTCCGGATGAATACCATTGTGTGATTTGCCAAAAGGCAAAGGGAACACGAACTCCCTTTAAGAAGCGGAAATTGAATTCCATTTCGGCGGTTCCGGGAGAAGTCCTTCATACTGATGTATGCGGACCACTCACTCCTTCGAGTTTTGACGACCATCGATATTTTCTAGTTGTCGTCGACGAATGCTCAAGTTTGAGTGTCGTCCACTTGCTCGAGCGAAAAAGTGAAGCGGGTGAAATGTTACTGCGCACACTTAAATATCTCGAAACGACTCTTGGTGCAAAGGCAAAAAGAGTTCGGTCCGACAAAGGTGGCGAATTCGCAAGCCTTTATGTGCAAAGGCATCTCGAAGACTCTGGAATTACTTGGGAAAATACCTCTGCTTACACGCCAGAACTTAATGGTATGGCTGAACGCATGAATCGGACATTACTCGAAAAGGTTCGAAGCTTATTGTTTGATAGTAATCTACCTTTGGAAAATTGGAGTAATGCTTTGTTGACTGCGAATTATTTGCGAAATCGCATTTCAAATAATCGCGGGAAAACGCCGATAGAAATTGCATTCAGGCAAAGGCCAGATCTCAGCAATCTCAGAATCTACGGATCGAGAGCGTTTGTTCATATTCCTAAGCAATTGCGAGGAAAACTAGAAACAAGATCTGCAATTGGATGCTTGGTCGGTTATGGAAATGTCCATTCCGTTTATCGCATTCTTCTATCGGATGGCACGGTCGTTGAAAGTCGAAATGTCACTTTCGATGAGTCTGTCGTTGGAATAGATGTTCATGAACATGAAATCCACGATTCGGAATATTTTTCCAACTTCGATAAAATTGTCGAAGAGTTGTTTCCAAAAGATTTCTCGAAGTCGTTTGATGAAAAGTCTCAAATCGCGTCAAAAAATTTTGAAACAGATTCCACTCGACAAATGGATGATCGCAGTCAGGAATATTCTATTTCAAATGAAATCGGAGAAACGTTTCTGGAAAAAGTTCAGAATAATTCGAAAGATTTAGGGTTCCAAAAGGCTCCAAATGGAAACTTTGGGAATACTGAGGATGACGAAAGTCAAGACAGTGGATATGTCGCAAATCAATTCGTTGGAATAATTTCCACCGTTTCTGAACCTCGGTCAGTCGAAGAAGCACTAAAGGGTAACTTCTCTGAGCAATGGCTGGAAGCTCTGAATAGAGAATTGGAATCTCTCACTGGCAAATGCACGTGGGAGCTCGTCGATCGTCCACAGGACCGAATTCCTGTCAGATGCAAATGGGTTTTTAAGATCAAATATAATGTCAACGGACAAATTGATCGGTTCAAGTGTCGACTTGTCGCAAAAGGTTTCACTCAGAAACCTGGTTTGGACTACGACGAAGTGTTCAGCCCTGTTGTGCGACACAACACTATTCGAACGGTCCTGGCAGTAGCAGCTGCAAGAAAGTTGAAAATTCGACTTTTCGATGTGGTGACTGCGTTTCTCAATGGAGAACTTCATGAAGAAATTTTCATGGAACAGCCTCCTGGATTCGTACATGAAGGAGGAAAAGTCCTGAAACTGCGTAAAGCAATCTATGGATTGAAGCAGGCATCTCGAGCTTGGAATCAAGTTCTTGTGCAAGCACTTAAAGAAATCAATTTTTCCGAAAGTACGGCAGATCCTTGTCTGTTTTCTAAGGGTCCAAATGGTCCGTATATCATGATTTACGTCGATGACTTGGTCTTCATAGGTGAAGACGAAGTTACTTCAAATGAAGTGCTTCTGCATTTGCAAGGCAAGTTTGAAGTCAGGGATCTTGGGCAAGTGGTCAAGCAAAAATTTGCCGGCTACACTCTTGATTATGATCAAAGGAATGGCATTATCAGACTTAATCAAAGCTTGTATGTCCAAACCATCCTGGAAAGGTTCGGAATGGAATCGGCGAATCCAAGGAAGCTTCCCATGGAAAAGGATACGAAGTGGTATACTGCTACTGCAGAACCATGCAAGATGCCTTACATGGAACTCGTGGGAGCACTAATGTATTTGTGCACTTGCACGCGTCCGGATATTTCCTTCGCCGTGGGAGTGCTTGCACGATCAATGGCAAATGCCAATGAATCCCATTGGAATGCGGCAAAGGGAGTGCTGCGATATCTTAAAGGAACCATAAATTATGGTCTCCAATTTAGCTCAAATGGCAACTCCGACCTAATTGGTTACGTTGATTCAGACTATGCTAGTGATCTTCGAACGCGAAGGTCAACCACCGGATATGCTTTCACGATCAATGGATCAGTTGTCTCCTGGAAATCCAGGCTACAACCAACTGTGGCGCTGTCCACAACCGAAGCAGAGTACATGGCTCTCTCGGATGCATGTAAAGAAGCCCAGTGGTTTCAATATCTCATGGAATTCCTAGGATTCAAGTCGAAATCGATTCCAATGTTTTGTGACAATGATGCTGCACTGAAACTGAGTGAGAACCCGATTGTGCACGAAAGGTCGAAGCACATTGACGTGAGAAAGCACTATGCTCGCGAATGTCAGCAACGGGGAATAGTCAAGGCTATTTACATTCGCACATCAGATCAGGCAGCAGATTTCCTAACCAAAGTGGTTCCTCGAGAAATGTTTTTGAAATGCAAAACCTTATTGGGTGTTGCTTGTCTTGAAAATTCGAGATAGAGGTGGAAGGCATGACGAAAAGTTGTCGCTGCGTGGGAGTGTTATGAATCCAGGGTTTCGGTAGATTCCCTCCCCAGGTAAAGTAGTAATACCATGGGGAATGTTTCAGCTCCAACTTTCTGTATTTCTCCAACTTTCTGTATTTCTCCAACTTATAGTAAATAAGGGTTTTTTGCCCTGGAGGTACAGTTGGCAATCTCACTAGTGAAAGCACTACGATTGCCTATATGAAGAGCTTAGCGATGGCCGAGGCTCGGAGTCCCCGGATGACGAAGGTAAGGTTAGTTGCAAGGGCGACGAAGGGGACACGCAACTGCGTTAGTGACGAGTCACAAAGACTCCCCGATACATCAGACCTTTTAATATGATCAGGGCGAAACCCTTCTTTCTCGCAATGAATACCGACAAATTTTGTTTCAGGATTAAAATCTGTGCGCCTTGTGGACTCATGCTTCGAAAGTCAATATTCTTCCCCCGAATGTCAAATTCGTGAAGTGGCTTTCCATGAGTGCCTCAGAATTCCTTTGATATAAATTAAACACTCAATACGTTGTCAGAGAAATGTCGGGTACCAACAGTTCGATGGCAATCAGTGCAAGAAACTGAATCAATGACATACATGTTTGAATAACAAATGAGATTTGGCGGATCGGTTTTAATTTACCTTTCGTTCCGAGTGCTACATCATTAACTGCTGGACAGGGGCTGTCTGCGAACATTGGATCTTCACTTGTGACAATTCGCTCTTTCGCAAGCCTTGGGGTACTAGCTTTTATCATTCTTTCGTTCACAGAAATCTTTTGCACTTTCCCGCGATCGCCATTACGAGTTTGAATGTAATCTTATCTTGTATGGCGATCTTCGTTGGTAATCATGGCAACCCCGGGATTGAGTGAAATACGGAATGTTGTCTTCGCTTTTGATGTTGTGTGTCTGAAAGATTCGTAGTGATTGATCAAGTGTAAGGCTTCTTCCATTTTGGTGCTCTTCGATAGCAATGACGTAGGTGATGGGATGAGATCTCATGCTGACATGCATTTTTCTCGTTCAATGGCGCGTAGACTAAGAGCGAATTTAGAACTTTTCTCTGCTCCAGTACCATCAACATGCCCTAAAATGCTTTAGCGGAGATTCTTGTCGTTTTATATCGTAGCTTGTTCAAGTACCAATACTTGTTCACCCGAGATGATGTCATCTGATGTCTTGTGGAAGGCTAAGTCATGGTCTTCGTCGAATGCCTCGTCAACAACGAAAGTTGCTTTGAGAGCGACTTTTCTCTTTAAATGTGATTATCCAGGTGTATTGTCTTTGGCCGGTGTCTTCTTTTGATTCAGAAAGATTTTGTTCAAAAGATTAGCTCATTTTGACTAGTATTTGTACGAAGACATCAATTCAGCTTCTGTCAGGCCACTCGAACGTGAAGATGCAGGATCTCTTTGGGAAATGCATTTCCTGAACTATGTGAATAGGTGCATTGAGATATCAAAATACCTGTCAGATCTCGGCTTGGAACGCGACCTCGCACTGGATTGTCAGAAGTGTTTCTAGTTTTTTCTAGGCAATGCCTTTCCCATCCTTTCTCGTGGAAGATGTCCAGACTTTGTTGCGATCAAGAAAACCGGTAATGTGCTAAGGAGCGCCCGCGAGTTTTGATGTAATATGCACACCGCCAGCCACAGTCACAAACCAGTTGCGCCAGGTAGTCGGTTCTTGCTTATGTATCGTGAAAGCAGGGGCTCCGGACATTGGGTGCTCGCAGACAAGTGGTTCACAGATGGCAGGCGGTATTGTGCCGTCGCATTGATTAGCCTGAACACCTGTGATCAAAAAGAGGTAAGGATTTCTGTACGATATTTACAGCAGAGAGCTCAGTTGACATGACAGCGTTCAACAGAATGAAGTCGCTTCGCGTTTCCGCTCTCAAGCTACTTGTCTGTCCCCATTCTCTTGCAAAGGATGGTGGAAATTATGACCGTCATACAGTCTGAAGGACTTTGAATGAAGCATGCAAACGAATTTTGGCCTCAATGAAGTCTCAGACTCGACCTGTATCTTCATTTTCTCTTGGATCTCGTTGCCCTTTCACAAAACAAACCGCTTCTCGCTTGCCAAAAAAGCTAGTCGCCTTTCGTTTCGAATCTTTATCTTCGCGGATGGTTCACTCTCCCGGGTACGGCAGAATCTGACTCCGAAAGGAGCAGTTCTGAAGCTTTCGGCGGAGACTGTCCACGGACCGGCACAACTTTAAGACTCCATCACGAGTCTACGATTTGCTGCGGTGGGAAGAAGCCACAAAATCATGGACGTCATCGACGAGCAGTCCTCCGCAGAAGTCGTACCCTGAACACCGAAACAGAAGCTGCCGGGTAATCCTTCAAGACATTTAAAAACACAGTCCACCCCTCACGCCACAAAATAGGCGCAGCTGTTGCGGCCCAATTCTTCGTACCTTCCGCAATGTCTTCCAGAATTGGACGACACGTGGTACTGAAATATCATCTTGCCTTTCCGAAGATACTTCCAACGCAGACTGATTGGAGCCTTTCTCCTGATTGGAGCCTTTCTCCCGAATGGAGAATATGTGCAAAGACATGATTTCATCGCTCATGATTTCCATTTCGACTTGCACTAAAGACCCGGCACATGCGGAAGGGAAGCTTTCGAGTGTGTACACACCGAACAAGTATCATCAATGATAGCGTCGCCTCAACACATCGGGCAGATGGTGGCCAAAGAGAAGGTGATTCTTCGGCGTGCCGCCAAACACTGAAGTATCCAGCAGCCAGTGACTACGCTCCAGTCCGTACAGTGCCGAATTTCAGACTGGCCATCGCACGCCTCTGACATTTGTTGCTCAGGTATATATGGTGCGGAGCAGCTCCCACAGCGTGTCGCTCGGAGCTGGGGGCAATGTACACCAGTCTCTTCAGAATCGTTGCACGTTGAGCATCGCGCCCTCACGACCAAACGGGCACGGGCTTGCGCACTTGATGTCTTCATCTGCGCCCGCGCGCGCGTTCTGGATAAATGATGGACCCCCGAGCGGCGCGGGGGAGGTGTGCGCCGCGTGTCCCCGGAGCAGCAACCCGCCCGCGCGCTCACATGCGCTCTGATATGCTCGTCGCCGCCGCGAGCGCGCAGAGCGCTTCGGCTTGGCGACTGCAGAGCCGCGTGCCGACTGTGGGCCAGCGGTTGCGCCGGAGGTACAGTGGGTGCAGTGCGCTGTTGTCAGGGCTTTAATAAATGCGTTATTTTAACGAAGGCGGATTGGCGCGGGCGATGACCCCGAAGATCGGTGGATCTGTGCCACACTGCGCGGCACGCTTGGAAGCCCGCCAACTGGAATCCAGTGCGTGCGCACAGAGGTGGAGAGCTTGGGCGAGGGCGCACTGAGGGCTCGCTGTGGACGTCGGACGGGGGCTTGCAGACGCACGCAGCACGGACATCATGGAGGGCTTTGCGTTCGTGCCAGGAACCGCACCGGTCGCGCGCAGTGCGCGAGCCGGGCGAACGCAACCCGCGCCGCTGAGGCGGCCCGGCTCGCGCGCCGCGCCGCACGGCAGCAGCGCTGTGCGTATGGTCTTGTCGGATCCGTCGGTCTCGCAGTCGGTCTCGAGCAAGAGGAAGGAGGACCCGTACAATCCAGCGTTCCGCACGATTCCGTCGTACGAGCAGTGCTTCCCAAACTCGTCCAAGAATTACACGCAGGTCGTGCACGAGCCGACAGGCGAGGAGCTGTGGATACCTTGCCGCAGGGTGCAGTTGGAGGATCCAGATAAGCCGTACCTGGACATCTACGATACATCCGGGCCGCAGGGAGTCAACCCGAGAGAGGGTCTTCCCAAGCTGCGCAAGGAATGGATCGAACGACGTGAGCAGCGCGGCGATAAGGTATTTACCCAGATGCACTACGCAAAGAAGGGTGAGATTACAGAGGAGATGTTGTATGTAGCTGTGCGCGAAGGTTTGGACCCTGAGTTTGTGCGCTCCGAAGTAGCACGTGGCCGTGCAATCATTCCGTCGAATAAGAAGCATACGGAGCTTGAGCCCATGATTGTTGGGCGCAACTTCAAGGTGAAAATCAATGCGAACATTGGCAACTCGGCTGTTTCGTCTTCTATTGAGGAGGAGGTGGAGAAATTACAGTGGTCGACCATGTGGGGTGCAGATACCCTGATGGACCTGTCCACGGGCAAAGAGATTCACCAGACGCGTGAGTGGATTTTGCGCAACTGCCCAGTTCCTGTGGGTACCGTTCCCATTTATCAGGCACTTGAGAAAGTTAACGGTGTTCCAGAAGATTTGACGTGGGAGATTTTCCGGGAGACGTTGATCGAGCAGGCCGAGCAAGGCGTGGACTATTTTACCATTCACGCCGGCGTGCTGCTGCGCTACGTCCCCATGACAGCACGTCGTATGACGGGCATTGTTTCGCGGGGTGGGTCCATTCACGCCAAATGGTGCCTGGCCCATCACAAGGAAAACTTTGCATATGAACACTGGGACGAGATTTGCGAGATTTGCGCAAAATATGACATTGCTTTCAGTATTGGGGATGGGCTGCGTCCTGGATCGATCTACGACGCAAACGACGAGGCACAATTTGCCGAGCTGAAGACGCAGGGAGATCTTACCCGCCGAGCATGGGAATACGATGTGCAAGTGATGAACGAGGGACCTGGACATGTCCCCATGCACAAGATCCCAGAGAACATGAAAAATCAGTTGGAATGGTGTTCAGAGGCTCCCTTCTATACGCTGGGCCCGCTGGTGACAGATATTGCTCCCGGATACGACCACATCACATCCGGCATTGGCGCCGCGAACATTGGTCACGCCGGTACCGCTTTGCTGTGCTACGTGACGCCGAAGGAACACTTGGGACTTCCCAATCGTGATGATGTGAAGACAGGAGTAATCACGTACAAGATTGCCGCGCACGCCGCTGACCTTGCGAAAAATCATCCGTATGCGCAAGAATGGGACGACGCTCTTAGCAAAGCGCGTTTTGAATTCCGATGGAACGACCAGTTCAACTTGGCTCTCGACCCGGTGACTGCGCGCAGCTTCCATGACGAAACGATTCCTTCTGAGGCCGGAAAAGTTGCCCATTTCTGCTCTATGTGCGGTCCGAAGTTTTGCTCCATGAAGATTACGGAAGACGTACGAAAGTATGCAGCAGAACATGGCTACGGCGTTGAAGAGTCCTTTAATGTTGGGATGGAGGAGAAGAGCAAAGAATTTCAGAACGCTGGTGAGATCTACGTGAAGGAAATCAAGGCCAGGGACAATGCCCAGTAAGATAGCACTTGCGTGTGATGAGCGCGATGAGCGCTCGACCGCAGGTCATCCTTGCGTGGATAGTAATTGACGCCAGGTAAAGTGGTGATGGATCGATGCATCCGTAAACGTGTTTACATCTATCATTCCCAAGATACAAAGACAAGAAAATAAAGTCTTGCGTGAATTTACCCACCCCAATCCTTGACAGACCGGTTTGGAAGTCTCTGCAAGCTGATAACTGGGACGGTCCAAATGGGTTCCAGCCGGATTGCGAATGAAGTATAGCGGGCAGCTTGACTTGATGCTCTGCAAATGTTGCAGAGCGTCTAAAGCCCTCATGGTTGGTGTGAGAAAGCATACCTTCAACGATAGCGCCTTGGTTTCAGCACCTTTCTTCAGTGTTCAATGAACTCCAAAATAATACTATCCGGTGCAAATATCTTTAATGGTGACATCTGCCGTTGCACGGTCGATCGAAGAGGAATTTTGCACATGAGTCTCCACGGAAGACTTCGAAAGCCAAGGGGAACCCGTCACACTCCTCCGCGAGACCGACAATTGACGGAAGGTTCGTAAAGCGAGTCAAAGCCGATAAGGCTTTACCATATCCTGCTTGGGATATCAGTGTTTGCCGCCGGGTCCTACGCGGTTCGATGCATCTCGGGGCGATCATTTCAACTTGACATCACACTTGAATGAGCCACATAGATGTCGAACGACGCAAAAGTTAGACGCGCGGCGAAGACCGGCCTGTGACAAGCTCAATGTCATATTTGGAGAGATGATAGGAGCAAACCATGAGCAGAAAGCCAAAAGAACAAATCACCGGAGCCATCTGGATGTGGCAACACACAGCAAAACTCAATAGAACAAAATCGAAGACCATCGCGAAGGTGCGATTTTCTCTTCGCATCATGAAAGCAGAGCCATTCACCCACTTGAACTGCACAGCGGCGTCGAAAAAAACACGCGACAAGGCGACCAGAACCGCTCCTGAGCTGATGCGACTAAATCCAGCCCGCCAAAAGCCAAGAAGGGTCATCAGAGATGTGAATGAGGCTAGAGCCGCGTGTCTCGGAAAGCTTTTTTCCACTTTGTCCTCACCAGCTTCGTTCGTTCTCGCGGTCTCAGCGTTTCTCTCAAGAACACCTTTGGAGGATTCTCCTACCTTTTCCCGAAGCGCAGAAATTCTTTGGCTGAGATTTGAGAAGGAGTTTCGTGCCAGGTCTGGTAGCGCAATCGCTAGTGCTGAAAGAAGAACACGTTCGTACGGATGCGTGGCAGCCATAATGCTTCGCCGCACCAGAGACAGCAGAGCGACAAAGTAACCAGCAAAGAGAAAGAACGACCTGAACACACCCAGCGAGTCGGGATTTTCCACCATGCTGCGCGCCGCGCTCGCAGCTTGTGAAGCTGCATTTGCCGCCTGCGCCGCTGCCTGACTCGCGGTTTCTGAAATATTGATGTTTGTGAACATGCGATCCTCCTTTCCTGATTTGGAAGATGTGTTGGTTAGATCAGAGCCTGATTCGGAACCATTACTGTCATTTGAAGCCGCTGCTAACTCGAAAACGCCAGAGCAATAGCCGCCACCAAGCGGGCGTCTTCTCTTACAGAACCGTTTGGTCGCAACCCGCTTCGTCTCGGCATGAGCCTGCGAACAGACCGCTGAAAAACTTCTCGTACGCTCCGAGTCTGCGCTGCCTCTGTCCCATGTTCGACGCAACGGAGATGGAGACGACGGTGCGAAGCATGTTGTCACGTGTCGTACTTTGTAAGCCACCGTCGGCGTGGTGCGTTGTGATCTGGTTTCAACGCGGTGCGCGGCCGGCTCAACCGAGACACGCGGCGCTATGATGCCGGTTTCCATGACCGCTGTGCTGTCAGCTCCGTCTAGCCTGATCACGCCCAGGGCTCATCGCCACCGCCGGGCTTCTTCCGCGCGCCACCTCGAGCCGCTCGTCCAGCGCGTGAATCTCGCCCAGCGCGCGGAGCGCGCGGGGCGCGTGTTCGCTGAGCCGGCGCCCGCACGGGAGCCGAAGCTGTACACCTCGGTACAGCGCGCGCTCGGGCTGGGTGGAAGTACAGTGTGTACTGTTCGTGGGTGGTGAGCTGGGAGTTGCTCGGTGCTTGGGCGCTGGCGTGTGCGAGTTGTGCGACCCATCCTGTCCTGCGCTTCGCACCTGCGCCGTACGCCAGAGCCGCGTGATTCCGTTCTGACATGTTCCGAGCAAAAACACTGTTTCAGAAAAGGCCAGCCGACAAGGCTGGCGGCGACAAGAGCCAGCACGGCAAGGATGACTGGAAGTCCAAATCGTCAGCGGATGCCGCTCGGCAGTCGGGCATGCCAAGCGCAGAGCACTCACACGCCCAGTCCCCGGCTGTTGAAACAGCCTCGCCAGGGAACTGGGGGCGTGTGCACTCTACGGACGCGGTTTTGCGTGACCCGTCGCGATCGGCCCGACCTGCACACGAGTCAATGCCTGTCAATCCGTCCAGACTCAGTACCGACTCTCGGACCGACCAGGGGATGATTCTCCGGGACCCGGCTCGCGAAAGCAGCTCTTCGCAATCATCCAAGGTCGCAACGCGCGTCCAGAGTCATGACACGGAGGCAGTTTCTGTCGTGTCAAACCCACTGAATGAGTTGGGTGAGCTCCTGAAATCTTCAACGAACAAGGCGTTTCGAATTCAGCAGAGCGCCGCTGACGTCGACATGTCAAGAGGCATGAAAAGAGTGAACTCCGTAGCCGCTTCGAGTACTTCAGACGCGAGCACGCTTGAGGTAAGGGCAAAGTTGGATGCATTTGCTCTCGAGCTGGACGCCCAGCTTGAGAATGATGAAGAATTCGATGTCAACTCGGTTTCGTCTGGAGGAAATTCTTGCGAAGAGCCCACTCCGCTTCCAAGGCTTCATAGTTTGGCCCCTCGCGCCTTGTCTACGGCAGCTGCGATTCCGTCGCAGATTTCTGGAGGAACGAAATTTCTGCGTGCCTCTGGCGGAAGCTTTGAAAATCATAAGAAGCACAAGAATGAGTGGTTGCGCATTTCTTCTGAGCAGGGAAAGCCGCAACAAGATAACGAGGAGCAGCATGAATTGGATGGCGGGTCAGCATCTGTTTTATCGAGGAAGGAGAAGCACGATCGGTCTTCACAATTTTACGCCGTGCGCTTTAACACGGACGTCGAAGGAAGCACGGACAAAAGACCTTTTTCAGCAAATAATTCGAATGGTGGCTGGCAGCGGCAAAAGGCAAGCAATGTTGGAGATCTGTTACCATTGCCAAAGCACCTGGCAGCCCCCTTGCGGGCGATTGCCAATATGAAGAACGAGTTGATCTCCGAGCCTCATGACCCGAATCATTCTGAGGACCGCGAGCGCTCGAATTCGTATAGTGGCGCAGCACAAGGTGAGCATGAAGACGGTTCACGTTCTGTACCAAATTTGATGAGGTCTTCTTCAAGAAAGCACCGTGAGGATGAATCTGAGGCATTGATTGAGCATATGTGCCCGACACCAACGTGCAAATACTCGCAGGCACGATACGATGATGCAGAGTCGGACTATTTTTACTATGGGGGCGAGTGGTTCGCGAAGCGCTACGTGCTGTTGCAATTAATTGGACGAGGCACTTTCGGACATGTACTGAAAGCTTGGGACACGATCGAGCGGAAGTTTGTGGCCGTGAAGATTATCAAAAGCCAAAAGGCCTTCTTTGATGCCACAGTGCAGGAACTTGCGGTACTGAGCATTCTAATGCGTGAGGACCCGCACGATGAGCATCACATCATGCGTATGAGCGATTGCTTTATTTATCGTGGGCATCAGGTAATTGTCAGCGAAGTGTTGGCAGGTTCATTGTATGACTGGATCGCCCAACAGGAATTTCGTGGGATTGAATTGAAATTGGTGATCGAGATAGGCAAGTCTATCCTGGAGTGTCTCAAATTCCTCCATTCTCCAGGGATTAATCTCGTGCACTGCGACCTGAAACCCGAGAACATTTTACTGCGGACAGGGAGTCCCTTTGACGTATCGATTAAGGTCATTGATTTTGGGTCAGCATGTCGCGTCGGACAAGCTCCGCAAGATTACATACAGTCGCGCTTTTATCGAGCTCCAGAGGTTATCCTGGGCTGTGGTTTTAATACCAAGATTGACATTTGGAGTGCCGGTTGCATTATGATTGAGCTTTTAACCGGCGAGCCGCTCTTTCCCGGGCGCTCGGAAGCTGAGCAGCTGGCTCTGATCGCCGATCGGTTTCATGGCATACCCGAGAGTATGATTTTGGGCGGCAAGAAAGCTCCTGTCTTTTTTGAGAAAGACGCTTCTGGAGAGTTTCGCATGAAGAGCGAGGTTCAAGCCCTCACAGATGGGAATGCAGAATCTACGACCCCTATCATGGTGCTCGTTGCGAATCGTCTACAAGCTAAGGGACGGGGCGCGGTGTTGAAGAATCCACTCTTTGACCAGTTCGCGACTTTGGTCAGCAAGCTTCTTTGCGTAGTTCCGAAAATGCGTTGGACTGCAGCCGAGGCCCTCGAGCATGATTTGTTCCATGCGGAAAAGCTAACTCCTCAAGATTTCTTGTCCAAAGATGAAAGCCGTCCATTCGCCGAAGCGCCGAGTGTTGCGAGCTCGTTTCGTGTCGGTGGCTTCGACAAGGAGGAAGGACGCAGCAAAAATCCTTTTCAGAGCAGTGACGATTTCAATGCACTATGGTTGCAATCTTTGAACCGTCGGAAGAAAAGGGACAAAGTAGGCCACTCCGAGAACAGAAGCTCAGATATTTTTATGGCGGATCCGAATGAACGCTGTGTGGCGCCCATTGTTGACGATTGGTCGCGGCGGATGAACATTGAGCCGCCTGCGTGGCGTTCGCCAGCTGTAGGAAAGCCCATGGCAGAGCAACCACCATCGCCAGGGGGTGTTGTGGGACTGGCTGCTTTTCATTCGAAGCGACACGGGCTTTCGTTCGACGCACGCGCAAAGTATAGTTCTGTGTTTGGTCTTCGAGTGACTGTGAAGACGAAGCGGAAATTCAATTTCCACACGGCGCCAGGTCAGATGTCGATGAAAGCCGTCGCAGAGGAGACTCATCAAAACCCAGAGAATTTTCTGTTGGATGATTTACCAGAAGTAGACGTCTCGATTTGAAATTGTTGAGCAGCGTTTGGAAGCCCCTCTTCGGGTGGGACTTTAGTTCCCGCCTCAAAGGTGGAGGAAACGGGTGCCCCTGTGTAGACTGCAGAACTTTCATTTTAGCGTTAGTAAACAGCAGCACTGGCCGGCGTGGACCGGGGTTCCTCATGAATCAAACCATCACCATTTCTGCCAAAACTTTCAACCGGTTCGGATCGTTTGAGAGGCAGCGTACCGATGTAGGTTGCCAAGCATGGAGCAGGCCTTTTTCTGCCCTCCGGTAATTCCGACGGGAAACCATGCCTCACGCGCACATGTGCGGCCAGTTGTATCATATCGTCCGCACCGGCCAACGCGCCCGGCGGCTACCGTGACGCTGCGTTGCGTGCCCAAAGACAAGATTCACACGCAAACAGGTACGGAAATCGAAGGATACGAATGGGAGGTGGTTGTCAAGGCGCTGAAGGAAAATCGGTACGGAAAGTGCACGACGTGTCGATCACTCTACACGATTCCCGGTCTGACGCACTCCTTTTGTGCAAAGTGCGGATGGGTTTCGCGTGGGGAAGCAGCGCAGGCAAGGAACAGAATGATGGAAAGCATGCGTGATGCTTGGAAAAGAGACAAAAGCGTCGAGGGCGATGGAAATGAGCGGATTCCAGAGAACCTCAACCCGGACTACAACTAGATACAAGCCTGGCTCATGCGATGGGATCGCATCGGTAAGAATTCATGCGTCACCGAGCGCTGCGGATGAGTCCCGCATACATTTACTACTGCAAGCCAATGATGTGCTTGCTCAGCTCATACGTGGTCCAGCAAATCGCAGCGGCGGGAGCATGGAACATGATGCGCGGTTTGATGCCGCGCAGGAATCCCGGCACCCGCTCTTCGATCCAGATGTGCCGAATGGCGTGCATCATTCCTCGGTATCGGCGGGCGCCGATCTCACCTTGTGTCTGCAGTCGAGTCTTGACGACATCCAGTGGATTTGTCACCGCAGATGCGATGGCCCCTGCCGCAGCACCGGCGAGGCAATGATGTACGGCATTGAAGGGCATATTTTCGATTCTGTCTGCCGGTTGCTGTTGGCCTGGGTGGAATTCGGACGCACTTGTGGCTGCCGCTCGTCCTTTTCCTTTCTCGCGTATTTCGGCTGCTAGGTGAGGACGATTGCGTGAAACAATGCTGCTTTTCACGGCCTCATACACAACAAACTGTGTAGCACTGAACGGAATGCTCATGGCGAGTGTTGCTTTGAGCCCGGCGAAAAACGCACTAAAACCAAAGTTTCTATACACGTGCACGATGGTCGGGATGACGCCCTCTCTTGCCGCTTTTGGACCTGACGCGCCCAGCTGCATTCGCTGCTTGATCACGTCCATTGGTGCCATAATTGACTCGCTACTGATGGTGGCCGTTGCCCCAGCCATAGCGTGAGCCATCGCGTCCGGTGCTCCGTAGCCGGACATAAGTGGGGTGAGATTCAGCTTCACGGCCTCGTATATGGAAAAATGGGCGGCATGTGCTGGCCCGGCCGATATGAGGACCGCACCGATGCCCCTCCAAAGCGTTCTGACGCCCTCCGTGCCCACAATCGCGCGAACCATCGGCCACATGGCGCGCGAGTTCAGTCGGCCTGTGGAGGCGTCTGGCGCCGGCGCCGCAGCGCCGTACACCTGCATGCGCGTCTTGATTGTATCGACGGGGAACATGAACGAGTGCTCAATCATGCCGGCTACCGCGCCGGCCAGCATGTGCTGGCGGTGTGTAAAGCGCTCGTCATCGCCAATATCAAACGCCGGGAGCAGTTCGTCCGCGTCCATCGCATTCGGGCAGGACCGGGCAGCATCCCGGTCCGAACGATCCTCTCCGTGGCCTGTCACGCTGACGTTCCGGCAGTATGATTCCGAGCCGCGCTCCACCAGCAAGCGCAACCAAGGCGGTGTCGCGCGCAGCAACGTGCGCCGCACCCTGCGCCACAGAACCGGGGCATGCACCGACGGTACAGTGGCGGCTGTACTCGAGGCGGTGCGCACGGCGGGTGTACACGGCGGCGTACAGTACGCCGGTGTCATGGCGGAAGCGGGTCAGTTCCAGCTGCGAAGCAAGGCGAGGCGAAGCTTTGGTTGCCGGGCGCTGGCGCTACACGTATTTGGGTCGAGCGTTCCTCGGAGAAATATCACACCTGTCGGCATAAGCTGGGCGAGACGTGTGCGCGTCGTGACTGCACCTGCTCACTGCGCTCCTTATATATTGCCGCACCTGACTCGCCACTTCAGTTTTAGTTCCCCTCGGCTGCGCGCGGCATCCCCTGCTGCGAACGAGCGGGTGTGTGTGCGTGTGTGGCGTACCGCTGCCGGGTTCTTGGGAACCTCTCGGAGGAGATGAATACAGTGATACAATGGATACTCGACTTCTTGGCGTCGAACGCCTTCATTTTGATCATCGTGTTGATGGTCGTGGTGTGCGTGCTCGTCATCATTTTGTCGAGTTCGGCCAACGTTCTGTACTGGGTGGTAGGCACAATCGTTCTGTTCACCTTGTTCATTTGTGTGGTGCGACCTATGTATATGCGTTACTTGGTCAACCGCAGGCGGGCCGCGAACGCTCACCGGGAAGAGATTCTGGACCTGGAGGACGCATACCCAGACCCAATGTTTGGAAGTGGCTTCGAGGCTCCACCGCTCGCTCAGGTAAATTCGGTCGATGTCGACGCGCAAGGTAGCGGCGCAATGCAGCAGCGAGCCTCGAGACACAACAGTGGTCTCCGGAAGGCGCAAATTGACCAGTTCGCGCCGGAAGTGGAGCAGCTGGCCGTGAACAGTGAGGTCGAGACTTGCAGCGTCTGCCTGGAGCTGATTGAGGTTGGAAACATGAAACGAGTATTGAGATGTGGGCATGAATACCACTCTGCGTGCATATCGCGTTGGCTATCAAGGAAGCCGGTCTGTCCGCTTTGTCAGGCACCTGCAGCGAAAGAGCCATTGTTTCCCGGTGAGGCCTCTCCAGGTATCTCGTACCCTCTGCCAGTACATTCATCTGAGCAAACGTATTCGCCGTCGTACCCAGTACCTATCCCGCCCGTTGACGCCATGCGTCACGACGACTATTTACACGGTGACAGGACCGCAGCTTCTGCGAGTACGTGGGAAGGGACGGCGTACATCCCTGCGACAATGAATGGGTACCCAGTACCCGCTGCCCCTGCCCCGCTGAGCTCTTCCGTGTGACCAAGCGCGCCCGATTTTCCAGCGTTGCGTGGAAGCCAGAATCAATGCATCTTTAACATAATGTCCTGTACAATAAGACTGACAAGAGAAAACAGAAATGTGATGTTGCATCTGCAGATTGCTCGCCGAACTTTCGAGATCAGGCGCGGATCGCGCAAGTTCCATTCGTAACGCGCAGCTCCATGTCTGCCGAGAAACTGCCGAGTGGCCGTCACCCACACGCACGCACGAGCACGAACACCTTCAGGCACACATGCACGTCTTCCGAGTCACCATCCACTGTACCTGCTACCGAGTACACTCAAGAGACGCGAGGAACCGATGTCGCTCCCATGCGTAGCCGGCTCGGGCACTGCGAAGGAGAGCCGCACCAATCTTTCTTTCACGTGCATATCCGACGACCCGTTTGCTGGCAGTAGATCTCACAAGCGCAATGGCGACGCGCGCCCTTGACGCGGTAGCCGCTCTTGAGCTGGCTACCCATGGCGACGCGGCTAGCATTGTTGCTCGCTCGCAAGTCATTCTTGACCATTTGTCTGTGCTCAGCCACGAATTACTCAGCATGTCGCATCGTCATGAAGAGGTCGGCTTCATCTATGCTTTCTTCTCGCGCTACTATGGGAAAGTCGCGAAGCAACTCAATGAAGCAGTCCGAGCCGTTCGTGTGCTGTTGAACGTTTTATTCGAACAAAGCAACGCGGAAGGACAAATCCCGAGAGCTGGACCTTCTCCGGCCATGTATTCCTTGATTTCAGCAGCAGCAAGTGTTCTCGGGTGTGCCCATGCGCTTCAGGCGTATTCAATTTCAGACACGGGACTGAGCGCGCTTGATGGACTTTTGGACATCGCGAGGCGTTCGACACTGGACCCACAATTAGTCGCTCCGCTAGCCTGGGCTATTTCATTTTGTGCACAGAGCGAGGGCGCGCCTCTTCCTCGAACAATATCTCTTGTGTCTTTGATTTTGGGAGTGTGGGGGGAACCAAAGGCGACGAGTAAGTGGGATATTGTGCATTTCGGGACTCTGGTGTGGCTCGGTCAAAGACTCCTGCAGGACGTTCCGGAACTAATATCTTCAACGGATGTCTTGCGTGTCTTGAGCGAGGTCAGCGCGCGGATGGGACATTCGCATGACGATCTTGTGTTTGCTGCCATGCTTGGCGGATTTCTCATCGGCACGCAGCAGGACGAACGGCAAGCAGAATGTGTTGCGAATCAAATCAAGACATTGAGATCTCTTGAAGTACAATCAACGCCACACGTACAACCATTTTACGAGATAAGGCAAAACGTGCAACCTGAAGCAGCTGAAAGGATTTCGAGATCTGCGTTTCAGCTACTGCTTTGGTGCATTGCTTCAAGCGTGGAGCCTGCCTTTCTGCGTGGGGTGAGCACCGATGACTTGCTTTTCATGGTCAGGTGCTGCTTTGATCCAAAGATGTCGACAGAGACACCCGATGAATGGTCCAGCGTTCGACAGGTCTACGTGGCGTATCATCATGAACTGGCAGTAGCATGCATAAGATTCATTCAGCTCAGGGACATTGAGTTTATTCACGTGCTCGAAGAAGCAGCCAGCATTCATTGCGAGCATATTCTCAACAATCCTGACGAGGCAGAGTCACAGAAGCAAGCTCAAGCATTGTACATTTTTCTATGGACCGTTGCGACTGCGAACGGAACCTGCTCCCTTCGTTCAATCGAAATATGTTGTAGGCTCTTTCCAGCGAGCAGACTCAATGAGCCTCGACGGCTGATAATGCTGCCATCACCAAAGACGGACGTCGAATCGCGAAAGCTCTCGCAAGACTTCTTAATTCCGCTTACTCGATCCATAGGAGCCTTCTATGGGAAGTACGCGCTCGAAGCCAATTCCAAATCAACGAAGACACTGGATTTAGAGGCATTGTTTTTCTCAAGCTTATTACAGGACTTGATTCCAAATCTCGGAGTCCACCATTTTGAGCCAGTTATGGAGTCTGTTTTGCAGGGCCTGAGCAGAATGGTGAGGCAGGATTCTGGTCCTTGCCGAGACTCCGCTGTTGACACTATTGTTCGCCTGCTAGATGCGGAACCAAACGTGGTGGTTCTAAGTCCGCAAAATGTGACCACACTTCTTTCGACTTTCCTGGTCGCGGCTCCTTCACTAGCCCCTGTCCAAGTCGTTCGATTTTACGACTGCCTCGTGCGAGGAGCCGGTCGCGTTACGGTTGGAGCACTGGAATCTTGTTTTGGAGAAGTCAGTCAAGCTATTTTGTCGAGTTTAGATACCAGAGATCCTCTCTTTAGGATACTTTGTCTTGCCCTCGCGAGATCTCTGAGCATTGTCGATTTGCCGTTCCTGGAACTTTCAAAATCAGCTCTAGATGCCCTTCTGGATGGATTCAGAGAGAATCAAGCAGACTTTTGTGTGGCGCTGCTGCTAGGCATGATCAAGGCGTCCGCGCAGACGGCAGATCCGTACCGAAGATTAGGCTGCGTTGAGTGGTACCTAAGCATTCTCAAGAAACACGAAATGGCATTTGCAAAGTTATAAAGTAGTACGTAAGGTGCAGCGATTCCACTAGAGCATTTCTAGCGCATCGCGGCGAAGAGGTGCATCGCTCTGAAGTACCACGCAATCGTCCTGAACAGATTTCGCCAAAATGCCACGAATCATCTCCCTTTAGGAATAGGATGCGGGGAGGCATCTGAGCGTTGTTGTTGACTGTCCTGCGACACCCTGTTCGGCTAATCGGTCCCTGCCGTTTTGGTCTGCCTTGCATTCGTAGCACTTGTTCTCCCCGTCCATGCAGGCACTACTCTAGAACCAAGCAACTCGCAATGTGCTCCGATAAGTCGAGCGTACTATCCTGTCGCTCCCTCTCCTCGCATTCCTTCTCGTATACCTTTTCCAGAGGCGTGCCTTCGCTGCGTGCAAGATGCACCGATTCTCGCACAAGACGATCAAGAGCTGCACAAGACATTCCTTCCGTGCAACACACGAACTTGGACACGACCGCTTCTGAGAGTTCATGTACGGAGAAGCCTTCTGAGTATGCCGATGTCGCTGCCAAAAGAATTTCTCGTCGGTCGCTTTGGCTTGGAAGGCCGATTTGTACGACCGTGTCTACGCGACCGGCCCGAATCAGAGCCGGGTCAACATCTTGTTCATTTTGAGCGCATGCAAGGAAGAAGATATTTGAGGCAAAGCCTGCGTCGCGCTTGCTTGAAATGCCATCCAGTTCCGTTAGCAAGGATCCGAGGATGCGCTGAATGACTAAATCGGCGTCCGCATCATCACCGCGAGCATTTCGTGAAGCTAGCACATCGATATCATCAACCAGAAGAACAACCGGGCTCAATGATTCAAGCGATTCAAAAAGCGCTCGAACACGGCGCTCACTATCGCCTAGATACTGGCTCAAGAGCATTGGAGCCATTATTTCAATAAAGTGTGCTCTCTGGAGCCTGGCTCCTAGTGTACGAGCGATTAGCGTCTTGCCGCACCCAGCAGGCCCAACAAGCAGCATTCCAGTCGGAGCTGCGATCGATAATCGTTTGAAGGTATCCTCATGAGTCTGTGGCCATTCAGTGATCATTTCGATGCGATGCTTGACGTCGTGGTACCCGGCAACCCTTCCCCACTTGTTTGCTGCGCCAGAGTTGCCTGCATAGGACCGCGGTACCGCTTCATCATCACTTAGCACAAGATTTCCCAGCGCTCGCACATTGTGAATGCTTTCCGGCACAACCAGGTCAAGCTCAGCCTCGAGCACAGCTCCCAGCGACGTGAGAAAAGTACTGCACGAGAGCGTTTCATCTGCGAGAGCGCATTCGAGTCTGAAAATCAACCTACACAAATCGCGACAGCCGTAGCCTACTGTTTTGTGAGCTGCTCGTTGTGCAACTCCACGCAAGACCGGCATGTTCTGACATGTGCCACCCGGGTGTTCGTCACAAGTGCACGGCGCGGCGGCCCGCGCCCACTTGTCCAACCACCATCGGAACGCATTCTCGCGCTGCTTGTCCCGTGGAAACGAGATTCGCAGCGTACGGTCCAGTCTTAAAGCGCGTCGTAGAGGCAGACAAACCCGCGAAGGCTGGCACGCGGTTGCAGCACTGGTCACATGAGCAAGGTCGATCAGCGCAATTATTTGGAGAGTAATTTCATCAGCTCGCTCGCATCGGCTGAGAAGGTCGGCGCCGTCCAAAGCAAAGAAGATATGACACAGGTCCCCTGATTGCTGAGCTACGTTGCGCAACTTGCAAACATGCGCAAGCGCATCATCCCCCAACGCAATGAGCTCAAGTCCACACAGGACCAAACTCATGGTTGCCCGCGGCGAGCAGGCATGAAGAGCGAGCCATTTTCTCAAAAGGTAGGTTTTGCCGGTTCCGGGACCACCCCAAATCAGCAAGCCCCTCTCCTGCGATGGGTGCTGGCCGCGACGAGCCGAGGCAGCAGCTACCTCTTGCAAGGCGTCTGCCAACCACAACTCAACAAGCGCTTCCATGCCCGACGAGAATCTGATGTTTTTCTTTTAATAGTACGAACGCTCCAAAAAAGCAGGAGTTGTACAGGTGGACGCACAGAAACACGCGCCAATCGCGCCTTTCCGTCGCTAGGAATAGCAGACTTGGGCGAGTCAGTCGGTCCAATGTACAAGCAAAGTGAGGCAAGGCCTGGGAGCGTACTGTCTGAACCGTGACCCAAACACCCCGATCACAGAAAAGAAAAAAAAATGAAGAAGGGATCGAAGAAAAATCGAAAATACATTCCCTTCGCAGGCAGCTGCACGTTGAAGCGATTCCAAGGAAGGATTCGGCCGAGGTGAGGCGTGCCGCATCACAGAATACAAGAAAAGTCAATCTAAGTTCCATTGCACTGCAGTCGCAAGGTTCTTGGCCGCCCTCCCGCCGCATCGGCGGCGAACACAAATTGCAAGAAAGAGGCCTCACCATCGCCAGAAAGCCAAGAAGCGGTGGACGAGGAATGCAGGCTCGGAAGAACTCGTGGTGCACACGCGACTTGGAAAGAAATAAGAAGTAGAAGAAGAAGAAACGAGTCACGTCACGGACGTGAGTGCCGTGTTCCAGCCGGCCGGGGTGCGCCGATCCCGCGCACGGCTGCCCACTTGCGCCAGCGCGCGCGCGACGGATGCCGCCTACTGGCCTCCTTCCTCTGTCTTCTGCGGCTCCTCGTCCATCTTGAACCGGGTGTAGCCCTTTGGAATTGGCTTCTTCGTCTTTGTCTCCTCCTTCGACGCGCACATCCCCATGGTGCCCGCAGACCCTAGACTGAGCCGCTCGCTCTCACCCCCCGCCCACCCCCTGCTGCCCACGCGCCCGCGTCCCCGACACCCCACGCCTCGCCACCCGTCCCACGTCGCCTCTTCACCTTGCACCGCACCCGAGCCACAAGGCGCACGCACTGTGCGCTGCGGCGCCCAACGCGCGCTATTTTGCTAGCAGCGCGCGCCAGCGCTCCGCCCGAACCGCCACTCGGCACGCGCGCGCTGTACACGCACACTGTAAGCTGGCTGTACTTCGCGCGCCGGGTGTACACGCGCACCGCGCCTGCCGCGCTTGGGAGATCGCGCGCTGCGCCGCATGCCAAACGCGCGCGTTTGGCTAGGCGAGGGGACGCGCGCAAGATCAGGGAGGGAGTGCGTTGGGGAGCAGAGGGGCAGGCCGGGCAGACGCGCGGGCGGGAATGGCGGCGATGGCGCGAGTGTGGCCGGTCCCGCGTCCGCGAGGATCGCGCTCAGGCCGGCCGCGGCCGCGATGGCGCAGCGCAACGCGTGGCAGCTCACGAGCAGAGGCTTTTGCGCCGAGGCGCAGAACCCGGCCGATCGCAGGTACGCAAAGTCGCACGAGTGGTGCAAGGTGGAGGGCAATACTGCCACCATGGGTATTACGGCGCACGCGGCTGGCGAGCTGGGAGATATCGTGTTTGTCGACCTGCCGCAGGTGGGCGACGCGGTCACTGCGGGCGAGACGTGCGCCGCGGTCGAGTCGGTCAAGGCCGCGTCAGATATCTACGCGCCCGTCTCGGGCAAGGTCGTGGGCATCAACGACCTGCTCGCCGACCAACCCGCCTCCGTGAATGAGGACGCGTTTGGCAATGGGTGGATGGTGAAGATCGAAATGGACTCCCCGTCCGAGGTGGACGCGCTGATGGACGCAGAGGCGTACACAAAATCGTACGAATAGGCGGCGCTTCGTCTGTTCCTGCGATGGAGCCGGGAGAGGAATTGACGCAGAAGAGTAAAGATTTAAGAAAATGCTTGTGACTTTGACGCAGGCGACGTACGACCCTGCCACGACGCAACGTCGCGGCAAGTGGCGCCTGCATCGCCCACAACCGATGCACTGTACCCTCGACGCGAACTGTACTGCAACACGGGCGGCTTCGCCCTCGACGCGCGTGCGAAGGTACGGGTTGATGCTTCGTGCGCGAACACGCCACGGCCATTTTTTGGACGGCGGCCGTGCGCCTCTTTGCGCGGCGTCGGACTTGAGTTCAGCAGATCGCACAGGTCTGCTGAAGTGAGGTTTGACGACACCGCACTTATCCTTTTCTAGTTCAAGGCCCGGGTCGCAAGTCATGATCCGTCAGGGGCGGTCATCTAGTGCTCGCCGTGCGCTAAGGTGGCTTGCTAAGCTTGCCCCACCGTGTTGATCTTTTTGGCCAGAGAAATTCGTTGTATTATACCGAGTCTGCCGGGCGCCGTCCATCGCCCCAGACCGGCTCCACGGACGAAACAAACAGAATGTAGCAGATTGCCGGGCTTTGTCCAATACGATCCCACTCCTCGCGCTAGGCAAGACGACACCACATCGCCACTTCACTCTGGGCCGGTGCTGCTTCGACATGCTCCGTGAAGTGAATCTGAAGGCGCTCGGCCACGTGAAATTGAGGTACGCCAGCCGCGTCAAATGGTTCGACGTTGCCACCAGCTGGCCAGCCGCTGTCTAGTCTTCGAGATAGACCAGCCTCATATAGTCTGCTTCGAAAACTCATGGAAGACTGCAATGCAGACTCCGCATCATGCCGTTTCATATTGGCAAGCACCACTCTTTACAGCACACAAATGTACAGATACGACGCGTCCAGTCTGAAGAACTCATGCGGCTTCTGATGCGCTCTCTTCTCTCCCTTTTCACCAATGGGAGGCATTCATTCGTTGAAGCCGGCGATCCGCTATCGAGAATTCTTGAGTACAGCATGCCATTTGGTCCGTTTCAAAGCGACTGCTATCGTCTGGCTTGTTGTCGGTCTGACGAGACCGCTTGCTCGAGTCCGAATCGAATCCCTTCTTGCGCGCAGCAAGAGGCGCTCGGCAGAATGGACACCGTCGACGGGTCTGTGCCCTGACGAACAACGGCGCGACATCTTCAAAAATCTGTGACTCACAGGGGCGCAAAACCCAGCGCTCATCAAACCCCAATTCAAATTCGGGATCAGATCGTTCGAGCAAGTTGTCCCGAACATTCGCTGACCTCCATGCCAAGCTTAGGCCACTGGCTACATGTTCAATGGCGACAACACATCGCGTACATATCGGCGCTCCGCAGCATATCGTTTCGTTCAATGCCACTTGCTCAAGGCAAATAGTGCACGCAAGACCCGGTTCCACAAATGCAGATTCGTTCGCTGTGTTGTCCTCTCGAGTCTGAACAAGAACGTTAGTGCACGGAGCAAGTTCGCCGAGAAAATGAAGGCGAAAAAGAGCCCGCCCATCTGTCCATGTCGAGGAACTCAAAGGCCAAACCTTCTTGTGACAGATGTCTCGAACGTCCCGTGTCGGGCCTGGTTCCATTTCTGCCTGGCGACCGTCCTGGCCGTGCTCTACGCCGGAATTGTGCCCCGACCTCGCACTGAAAACATCGGTGAGCGAAGGCACCGTTCGTATACTCTCTTCGGATACAGAAACAGGCATTCCAAACACTCCGTCCTCAAATTGTCGATCCCAGCGTCGCAGCAAGTTCTCGAGCGCCACTTCTGAAGTGTTGCGGCTCAAGGAGCTCTCGGTCTCCGTGGCTGCTTCTTCTCGTCCACTTGGTTGTCGTCGTCGTCGCAGACGGAAAGGTCTGCTGTTTTCAAACCAGCGCGACAGCCACAGCAATAACCACAGCATCGTTTCGGTAGCTTGTAGTCACGCCATGTGTCCATTCATGCAACCAATGTGACTCTTTTCGGCCACGAAGATTTTCAGTTTGCCCAAACCAATCAGAGCGACAACCTCGTCGAAAGGGAGCGGCGCATTGGCCGTTGAATGATGACGTCGACAAAGGTGCCGCTCGAGTTTGGACTCGGAGCGTCCCTCCCGGAATCGTCCGGTCCCAGACCGTCGCGGAGAACCTTTGCTCGAGAGCGCAGCAGGGGTCGAGACGAGCGTGCAACACGTGATGTGCGTATCGAGTTTGGTTCTGTGTCCAAGGCGGACGGCTCTGCGAAAGTGACCCTTGGAGGCAACACAGGCACGCA
Organism: Porphyridium purpureum; assembly: GCA_008690995.1. Lineage (NCBI taxonomy): Eukaryota > Rhodophyta > Bangiophyceae > Porphyridiales > Porphyridiaceae > Porphyridium > Porphyridium purpureum. The sequence goes on along the minus strand of VRMN01000002.1, from coordinate 559,812 downwards.
AGTGGTGGCCTCTGTGTTCGGTCCAGTTTATTGTACAACTCGGCTGCAAGTTCCTCTGCAAGCTGCAGTACAAGTCCACGTGCGTATTGCCGAAACGCAAAAGCAGGGCAGTAGCGACGCGTCGTCTCGCGCGGCGGTCCTCGAGAAGATCATTAAGGAGAGTTGCCTCGGATTGATCATGACGCACTTAATGCCGCGTGCGCTCGTAAGCATCTCCGTGCACGTGCTGAATCAGAACGGCAGCGTGGTTTGCGCAGCCATCAACGCGGTTGCCTGTGCCTTGATGCATGCGCGCATCGCGATGCGATCGCCTTGGAGTGCGGGTGTCGTGGCTGTCGTCGTGTTGCCGGGAGAAAGCTCTTCCCTGGTTTTGATGGATCCGGATGCGGTAGAGGAGGGTGTGGCAGCATTTGTGTTGACCGCGGTGCACGGCGATTATGCGGAGGAGACGGGGTTTACTGCGCTTCATGTTGACGGGAGAGTACGCACCCAAGCAGAATTTACGGGGGCAAATCAAGCCGCGCTGGAGGCTTCCATGGCATACCGCGAGTTCATTCGAGAAGCATTGTGCGCTCAAGTCGTACGCGGACGTTTAGCGACATCGGCAGCGGTCAGCTCATTGCAAATGGAAGCGAGCTGAAGAGAAAACAAAGTGCGTTCCCTCGAGATGCTTTTTATATGTCTTTCGAAGAATTCGCGTGCGAATCCCATTGTTCTTATATAGGAAGCGTATTCGCGGAGATGTACTCGAGCTCGCAATAAATAGGCGAATACCGGACTGAGAACGACAAGCCACCCTCAGGACGGGGGAAAACAACATACCTCGTTTCACGCCTCGCGATCTCGCTAACAGACCACTTCAACGCAGGAATAGCAATAAGCTGATTATTTGAGCTTTCGAAAGGGCCATCGCCTTCTTGCCCGCCTTGAGCCTCGAGCTCGAAAGCAACGAGCCCGCCTGAGCGCAGTGCGAGCAAGTTCTCGCCTTCAAACTGTAGGAAACGGTGCTTCGTGACGAGAGCCTCCAATTCAGATTCATGCAGGTATCGCACCAATACTCTAAGGCTACGAAGATCTTCTGAGAACTCCTCATTTAAGGGCGCTTGCTCCTGGAGACCCATAAATGCAGCCGTTGCACATTCTTCTGCTTGTTTTCTCGGCATGACCCTCCGAGACGCCCAAGAAACTCTCACCACGAAGCGCCCATCAAAGCAGCGAGCTTCGTTCAATGCAAGAGATACGCTCAACGGCGGATCTGCTCTACGTGGCGCAGCTGATATTTCCAAAAGGTCATCCTTATCAATTAAGAGCCCCTTTGGGACCCAGTGAGCGGGATCTACTGATTTGCCCGAAACGTATGTCAGCTCGTTCAGCTGGCGAAGTAAGTCAACTGACGGCGCACGTCTAGGGGCAACAAGCTCTAAAGCTTCTAACCGCCCTCGCTGCACTTTTGCTCGGCCCATGCAAAGCTCAGGAAAGCTATTTCCCACGGCGACACCGCGGAAGACGGCTCTCAGCTGCCCTGCAATGTCAAACTCGTTCTCAAAATCGTAAGTGTGATCAATGAAGCGAAGGATACGGCGAAACGCACGCAAGCGGACAACGGGAGGCACATAGTGTTCAGCCCAAGCATTGTTCTCCCTCCCGGTCACGGGGTGACCGAATAATACGGAGCAAGATACGAGAACACACTTCGGCGAACAGAAGACGATTGCCTTTTGAAGAAGTACGTCCTCCAAAATTTCAACCGACGCGTTGAGTCGATGCAGCATGCGTGTAAGACCCAGACATGATGCGCTCTGGTCATCAAAGTCCGGGATATATGCCTGAATACCTTGCCGTGAAAAAGCTAGAAGTGGACGTACAACAGCCATTCTACCCGGAGAGATTGTAGGTAACCATCGCGACGCATCTTCTACAGGTGCAGCCGGGACTCTGGTGTACTCCAAAAAGTCTTCACACCCTGATTCCATCACTGTCCCAAGGTCACATGCAACCTCAAGATCACCCACAAAGAGAATGTCAATTCTGTTCTTCACAGCGACGTGGAAAAGAAATTTTCGCCTCTGCTCACGCCACAACACATCAGAATGTGACTTGCTCACGGAGTCTGCGATCCACAACGTTCGAATTCCTCTGCTCTCCAGATTTTCGGCAAGTGAACGAAAATCGGACAACCTACTATGTTCATCGGCTTCGTTGCGGACAATTGAGCCCAGCATTTCCTGATCAAAGTAAACACTGAAATTTTCCAAGGACAGAGCATGATCAACCTGGTCGGAACGCTTGTGTTCAGGTTGCTCTACAACAATATTCTCGAGAAGGAGATCCAAAAGTTTTCTGCTAGACGCCGAGCCATCCAACAGCATTGCAGCTCTCTTTGCAGTTTCTTTGGAAAGAGGGCGCGAGCGGCTCTCTTGATGCTCTGCGGCCTCGTTGTCGTCACTTCCTCTTCCAGCCTTCTCTGGAACACCGGCTGAACGCACAGTTGCCGACGTCCGATCCGGGCGCGCACGTTGTGCTGCCTCTCGGACGGGCTGATCTGAAGCAAACAAGTCCTCTACACGCTCCAGCAGCCGGCTCAGAATGGCTGAAAAGTTGGAATCATAATCTTGAGAAGTAGCGCGTTCCATGTCCACCGCGTGATGTTCTAGGTGCGTTTCGACTGGGTCGGTAGCGCTTAGTTTTGACGTTCGCATGTGCCTCTTGAAGCCTGTTCCCCTCAATTCCTGAACTCTCAGATTCCGAAACCAGCGCGCGGGCGACGCGCGCAGAGGCACCCGCATTACGAATCTCCGGGGCCTTCGAGTCTTCCTTGTTCTTTCTCCTTTGTCTGTTTCCGTCTCATCTCATCGGCATTCGAATCACGAACCGGCGAATTGAACGAGAAAATTTCAGAGGGGACCATGGAGTGGAAAGGCGTCACAGGGAGATGAAGAAAGGTCTTTGCGAGGCTTCTCGTCATCAAGGTCAACGAAAGCGCATTTAGATGAAACAATTTCTGAGACGGGCTCTACACCAATGCGGAAGCATCACTCGAGAAAGATGGACCGCACATCATCCTGACCAAATTTTTCGTGGCAGGCCGGACACTTTCGGTTTCGACTTGCAATCAGATCATCAACGCATCGACGGCTAAATAAGTGCCCGCAACGCACAATGACAACTTCCTTATCTTGATCGGCATTGATGGAGCATTTCAATTTCCGTCGTAGCTCCGAGATCTGATAGTCGCGTTCCTCAGGGTTCAACACTTCATACGACGAATCGGTGTCATTGACGGCCACCGCCCTGCCGGCAAGTCGATCTGCAATCTGCTGCTCACTTTTGAGACCTCTCACCGAGGCTGCTAATTTCAATTTCAGGGCATTCAGAGACTGAGCCTCTGCTGCGACATCCTCCTGTGCACGGGAAATTCTTGCCAACAGACCTTCTCGCAATTTGCGGACCTCCACCAACTTACACTGGAGCTCTTCGAACAGCGCAAACTTTTCTTCGAGCTCCGATTGCGCGACCAGTAAGTCCTGCGTCAGCTGTAGCGAAGCTGAAACTGCTGACGCTCTCGTTCCGCGCGTGGCTTCAATTTGTTTTCTTTCGCGATCCAGCTGGTTACGCATAATCTGCGCACGCTGCAGTTCCACCTGATACTTTCCAAACTGTGACTCCAGTTCGTACTCGGCCTCACGAATTGATGCCTTTTGGGAGACCACGTCACTTAGGGTCTTTGCGACCGCTTCCTCTTTTGCTAGAGAGCTTGTCCGCACCCTTTTGTAGAACGCGTCCAAATCACTGTACATGGTCGATAGCGCTTCAATATCATCGATGGTCTCATCATTCCGTTTTTGCTGCACGGCGATCAACTTGGAGCTTGAAGTCAAATCAGAGGATCCTAAAGCTTTGGTCTGGTCGGTTAATACGGAAAGACGCTTGTCCACCAAACCTTCAATGAGACCAAGTGTCTTCACCTCTCGCTCAAATAATTCTGCAATAGCCTGCTTTCCGCCTTCGAGCTTGACGTGCTCGTACTTCAGGCTCATGCGATCCCGCCGGCGCTTGGCGTCCTCCGCTGCATCCGTTGATGCAGTAATTTTCGCATACTTAGAAGCATACTGGGTGTCTGGAGAAGTTTCGAAAGTATCGCTCGGAAAGTGCGCGAGTGACCTAAAAATCTTTTTGAGATTTTCATCGTCAAATGTCTGCGCTTGATCATTCAATCTCTTTGCCTCCAGACGTAACCCTTCCAAAAGCTTTGACCCAATTTGACAGTGCGATGACGCAAACACCAGATCGTACCAAGATTGATTGGAATGCACCATGGTTGGGCCTAGGTCGCCTCCTATGCCGTGGGCGCCACCCTCGATATCGCCCGCAAGCTTTTTCCCGTGCTGTATACTCTCATCGATCACAATTTGCTCCTGTCGTTTCAGCTCTGCAAGGGGCACATGCGTGGATCCGGAAAGCTCACTTTCAGCAAATTGCTGACCTGCAGGCGTTTCAGTCCTCTCCTTCAAAGTTCTGTTGTCCACCCCTGGTTGAATCGGAGAGGCTTCAGCTCCTTCTCTGCCATTGTTCTCATCCGCACTCTTTCGCTCGTCAGCCTTCAAGTTGATAAATTCAATTTCTCGGAGCCGCATACTCTTGGCTGTCAGCTGCCGTCTTTTCAGAGAAACTTCAACGCAAACGTCGTCGTATTCTTCCCGGAGAGAGTGAGCCTGTATTTCTTCTTGCTTTGCATTCTGCAGGGAACAATTCAGTTCCTCAACGTGAGCTTCGAGACGGTTCTTCAATGTGATGCGAGTCTCGACTAAGTTGCTTTTCGACAGAGCGATCATATCCTGCTGCGCGGTTACACCGGAAGAAGCCTTCTCCTCCGTACTGTTGCCTGCTCTGCCCATGGAGGCCAGCCCTATAGCATGTGCGATCCGCTGCATGTGCGAAGCTGCCGAACCGACCAGCCTGTTCAAATGATCGATACCGTGAGGGTCTTCGCACTTGATCGCGTTAAAAATCTGCTCAGATTCGTCCTCATTGTTCGCCACTTCTACGAGATCCTTTTGCACGCCCGCTCGCAACAGAGAAAGGCCCAGATCCTCATGTGCATACATCACAGTGCGCACGGCTTGTTGCCCGCAAAATTCCAGTTGCACCGCTAGGTTTGCCGCAAGTTCGGCCTTCAAAGCAACGTCCTCTATCTGCTTCGACTGAGCGTGAACCTGTTCGACCAGAATGCCATGCTGACTGAGGCCCAAGTCCCTATGCTCTTCTCCAGAGAGCGCTTGCTGAAGAATATGTTGCTCGTGAGCGCCGATCCCGATGTTTGGGAGGGACGGCATCTTTCCGGCTTCATCATCTACTCGAGACTGCAATTCGCTCACCGTTAAGAACCCTTCTTCACTCTTCTCCTGAACAGATTCGATGCGGGCGCGCTTGACCGGAAGTTCATCTCCATTCTCTCTTGTACCGCTTCCCGCTTCCGCTTCCGCTTCCGCTTCCGCTTCGCGGTTACGCTTCGGTTCACTTTCCATGCGTTCGCGTGTTCAACTTCACGAAACCCACCACCGCCCGCCCCTCGGCTCGCCCGCCCGCCCGCCCGCCCGCCCGCCCGTCCGTCCGGCTGTCCGGCGCACACAAGTGAAGTGAACGCAATGCCGGGGTGGCCCGCTGCAGAGTGGCTATCACACTTACGTAACCTTTACTACCAAAACCTCTACGCAGGCTTTCCCCGCGCAAGTGTTCTAGGCCGTAGCTCCCGCAAAGTGGCACGCGTGCCAGCCGCTCATACACAAACGCGATTCTGGATAGCGCGTCTTGTGTTCTTGCACGTTGGATCACGGCGAGCGAGGAAACTCACTCTAATCTCTGCAGAAAGCCATTCGCCTTTAAACGTGTCGTCTCAGCGTCTGGCCACCAGCATGATACGTTCATGCCCCGGTCTCTTTCGAACCAGCCAATCTTTACGAGCCCAGGCGTGAACTTTCGTGTGTTGAAGGTGAAGGGAATGTCGGAGCCTTATTGTCGAACTTCGTCTTTGAATGACGGGAGCGAATGCAGGTCTTCAGTCTGGCCGTAATTGCAAGAGGATAGGTCCAACAATATGATTCAAATAACTGAGTACTTTCCGGACCGAGTATCGTCCGGCTTCAGAGCTGCCAATTCCTCAATCTTGCGCTTTACCTCCTTTCGAGCCTCGCGTACGCTTCGCTCGGCAGGACCTTCGACAAGCACGTAAAGTTTTCTTTCACCAGCCGGCGGGTTGCGACCAGGTGGATAATAGTGACCCTTGATGGTCGCAACAGCACCGGTGAATTCTTCAATGTCCGCCATTCCACCTTTCTGTGTGACTCGCCAACGAGCAAACTGAGGATAGTCATTGATCTCCAGTTCGGTCTCGAACGTCTCCTCATAGTTGCCTCCTTCGGCGTCTGCGCCCAGATTGTGAGAGCCCGTATTGATAGAAGCCACCGCAGATTTTCTTCCTGCACCAGTCGATGCATTCAAAACAGCCGCTTTAGCTTGTGCGATGCGCAATTTAGTCTGGGCCTCATCAAGGCCGTCCTTTTTGCTGGCATGGGTGACCTCTGCTACGACCCGTTTCATTTGAGCGCTGATATCTTCACTGGATACAAACTCCGTGGATTCATGATCTGTTATGTGAGTCTCTTGACTCACGTACGTCGTCTTCAATTTTCGAACCCTGCGAAGAACAATCTTTTCATCGTCAAGAGCCGTTCCGGCTTTTTGCGCACCTTCAGCTTCCTGTGGGGCCAATAATGCTTCCTCATCTCCGACATTCTCCTCATCAGCGAGGCCGAAATGACTGATTTGACGTCTCCGCTCCTCCCTTTTAGTCGCCTCTTCTTCTTCGTTGAATTTAAACCCTTTTCCGCCGTAACCACTGGCACGCCTGAACTTCACGTCTCCCGATTTCACTTTGGCCTCGTACGCATCTGCGAGAGCTCGCAGGTCTGCAGGCACTGATGCATCCATAAATGCTTCCAGCTCTTTGCTGCGCTCTTTGTGGTCCGAGTAGGTTCCTTCAAACAAGGCTTTGGCACTCAATCGCAAGGCCTTCACCATATCCGGTGCATGTGCTCCCTGCTGAGGTGTCATGAATGTCACAGCGACGCCGACGTTTCCAGCTCTCCCTGTCCGTCCGACTCTATGGACATAATCTTCGTAGTGACTTGGAACATCGTAGTTCACAACCAGAAACAACTGTTTGACGTCAAGACCACGTGCAGCGACGGAGGTCGCAACCAGAACCTTGAACTTACCACTCTTGAAATCCGCGATGGCGCAATCGCGATCATCCTGCAGCATACCTCCGTGCAGAGCCTGGGCGAGATATCCAGCTTGGACGAGTTCATTGAATATGTGATCGGCACTTTCCTGCCTGTCCACAAAAACGAGAGCCGAACCTCTGTCGTAGAAGCGTCCTAAAAGCTCAAGCAGTCGGCGAAATTTCGAATCCGCATCTCGAACTTCAATCATCTGCGTCACAGAAGCGGCCGCAACCGAATTGCTTCCAGCTGTGATTTCAATCGGCGCATGTAGGATGCGTCGGGCAAGATTTTCGACTTGCTGAGGGAAAGTCGCTGAAAACATCACAATCTGACAATCTGGACGCACGTTCTCCACAATGCGAGTCAATTGGGGCTCGAATCCTAGGTCAAACATGCGATCAGCTTCATCAAGAACCACGAACGTGACACGTTGTAAATTTGTTATTCGACCACCATTCATTGCGAGCAGATCAATGAGCCGTCCTGGAGTTGCAACAACAATTTCAACCCCTCTTCGGAGTTCGGCAATCTGCTGTGCAATGCCACTTCCTCCGTAGGCCACCGCAACCCGGAGACCAACGCATTTGATGATCATCTTGGCATCTGCGCAAATTTGCACCGCAAGTTCGCGAGTTGGGGCAATGACAAGTCCTATTGGCCCTTCTCCGGAAGATACACGCTTTTGCGAGAGAATATGACGAAGCATGGGCAAAAGAAACGCAAGAGTCTTGCCACTACCCGTGCAGGCGACGCCAATCACGTCGCGGCCTTTCATAATCGCAGGTATGGCTTGAGCCTGGATTGGGGTGGGAACTTCAAACTTCCTATGCTTCAGTGCGTCGAGCACGCTTGACGGGAGCCCACACTGCGCCCATTGCTGAATCGGGTAGGGACAATTTCTTCCGCGGATTCGAATTCCACCCATGGATGTTTTGAGAGCGTTCACCTCGTGCACAGATAAATCCTTCAATTCCTTCGGCACAATGTAAAAATCCTTTCGAAATGGAGCATATTCGATGGTCGAATGGTCAACCTTGGCGTAGAGCAGTCGTTTTTTCCGGTGCTTTGGATCATAGCGGAAGTGACCTTGCTCATCCTCAACAGGCACACTCTCGTCCGAGATGCCAATGCTTTCAACGTCGGATCCAGGCATATTTGCGACATGATTCTCCCGAATTCCACTTGGATCTTCAACAGACCGCCCTTCCTCTGCACGAAACGCATCGCGTTCACCTGATGTGTACAAGTTGGAACTTTCAATCTTGCAATGAACATGCTGCATGAATTGATCTAATTCATCATTGACAGGAATGCCACCCCCGGCTCCGACACCCTGAAGTCCCGATAAGTGGACAGCGGGCGGCTCGAGTTCTTTGCTCGTCTCCGTACCCAAAGTGAACGCACTTCCGCGCCACGAAGCCCCAGCCATCAGCGGCAGCTCGTGAATGCGTGCAGGTTGCTCATGGTCTGACTCGTCTTCATCGAAAGCAGCACCCGGAGCCGGTGCACGTGCGGCTCGCGAAAACAAACCCATGCTGCGACGCTTTCCAATCGACACGTTCAGACGAGCCTCAGAGTACCCGGCCTGGTGCTGCACTTCCAGCCCTGCGAGTCGATTACCTTGCATCTCGTCGTCACCTTGCGACTGGGAACGTGCCCCAAAAGCTGTCTTCTCTGCGGAAGACTGAGGACCTCCCGAGTGATTTTGATATTTTCTGGCCTTCTCTGATGATGACTCCGACTCTGGCGACGATCGCACTCTTTTGCTTCGCGACAATTTCCGCTCTGAATGGCTGTGCCAGTCTTTCTCGCGTTTACGCTGAAGGGTGTGCTTATGATCTGGCGTACGCAGCTTCCGGCGGTGACGAGATCGTTTGCTGGATTTAGACTTGTAGCATTCCGCATCTGCTGCATGGACTGACGATTCAGACGAGTGGGCCTTTTCGCCTTTATGCCCACCATCTCTCGCGCATTTTGAAGTCCTTCTGTTGCGCTTCCTCGAACTTGAGGTATTCCCAGTTGACGATGAGGATTCGTACTCACCGGCCGGGTGTCCTTGAGTCCGCGCACCCGCAGATCCCCTGGTTCCCGGCGCAGACGACATGCCGAGGAAAGCGACAAAGAAGTATGCTAAAGTTGGGTGAGGAATGTTGAACAAAATGACTTTCTTCTGGGAGCTTGAAATCTTCGCCAAGAGGAATGTAAATCGCCGCACGCAAATTTGCTTTCCTCACGCCATCTGCATTTGGGTAGCAAGCTCCTTCGTAGAGAGGTGGATGCGAATCAAGTTGACGTGCATCCTCTGCTAGGCACCTTCACTGCAACGGTGCGGAACTTTCCGGGAACGGACGCGTGCGAGACCGGCAGAAAGTGGAGATCGTCATTTGCGAAACTCGGATGTTCAATTGTGCCACCACGAGAGAGTGCACGCAAGTGTGAGATGTGAGCGACGCAAAGCCATGGAACAGAGCGAATTGAGGAGAGAGGCCCCCAATCGGCGCCTGCACCTGCGGCACCGATTGAGCATGCACAAGTGCCGCCAGCTTCACCGGTGCCTGCTCTGCCCACAGTTCCAGCGCCGACTCAGGGGCCGTCTGTGACGGGCGGACGTGGCGGCGAATGCGATTTTACTGGACGTCAGCAAACTAAAGTGGCCGCGGCCCTATAGACATGGCCTGCCGACTGTAGGACACGCCAACCAAAGAGCATACCCTGTACATGCCGCATCGGCGCGAACCACCCGGCCTGTCGCCGCACCTACCGCCACAATACGAATGCGCGCCAGCTCAGCTCCCAGCTTGTGCTGGTCAATGAGGCGTACATGTCCAAAACCTGCAGCGCCCACAGGGAGCATGATGGCGAGAATCTGGAAGGCACCTAGGCGTGCAGGCATGGCTCCGTGCCGTAAGGTGCAGCCGAACAGCAGGATGTCAATTGCGCCAATCATATTCTAGCACAAAACAGTGAAACGCTGAGCGTGTCCTTGCTTGACTCTGGGGCACATGGTGTGCAGCTTGAAGACCATGGTGAAGGTGACGAAACCATCTTCGTCCTCGATCTATCCAACGCGCAGGGCAGAAGGCAGCTGGTTCGCAGGCGACCACGAACCCATGTGTGCCACCATCTTCGTCAGTTTCTCAAGTTTCTCGAAATTCTAGAACGGAGTCGAACACTAGGAAAACGCTTGAAGTTTAACGGCCGGGACCGGCTTGCGTGCCCGGCAAAGAACTGGAATAGAAATCGGGCGAAATACTGAATCGCAACCTCTAACAAAAGAAAAAGACAAGAGCCAGGCAAGAAGTGCACACACGTGCCCTTGTTCGTGCAACACCCAAGCTTAGCCCGCACACGCCAAAGGCGACCAATGGGTTCTTGTCGCACCACAACAGGACAACCTGGACGTCATGCACAATGTCATACGTGGCGCTCAGCAAGGATGCCGACCACAAATCTGGCACGTGCGTCGGAATCTTTCCGGCATCACATCTTACAATTTGTCATAGAAGTTGTCAAGTCCGGGCGGATTCGGCTTCAACCCCTTACGTGTTCTGATACCGGACACAATTTCCAAGATCTTGTCCGTCGCGTCGTAAGGATCACCCGGCATCATGGCCCAGTGGTCGAACACACACTGCGGGAACGCCTGACCAGAAGTCGCGGCGCGAAGGTCGGCTGTGAAACCAAATGACTCAGCGACAGGCAAATACGCCTTGACGTTGAACATGGGTGTTCCAGGGCGCTGCATTTCCTCAAAGACATGCCCGCGCTTTCGATTCAAGACACCATAAATCGAGCCAACGGCCTGCTCTGGGCACTGGATTTCGACAAGAAAGATTGGCTCCAACAGCTTGGGGTCCGCCTTGATTTGAGCCCCAAAGCACGCGCGACGCGCCGTCGGAATGATTTGTCCACCTCCGCGATGAATGGCATCAGCGTGGAGAACGCAATCCGAAATATAGAAACCAACACCACGCATATTCTCATCACAAATGACGCCCTCCTTCGTGGCCCACTGGAAAGCAGCAGCAACCGAATCCTTAATTTCGTTCAAGTACTGCACTGCTTTCGACGCGTCCATGAACAAGTTCGGGCCCGTCGTGTCTGGTCCAAAGCACCAAATCTTCTTCGTTGCGTCCTCGTTCATACCGAGCTCTGTCAAGATCTTAGAGCGCGGCTTGGGCTCGTCGCGCGGCGTGACTTTCCCTTCCTCAATCACCTCTGGAACACCTTCCGGGAGCGGTTCAGCGTAGACGAAGAGACGGTTGTGCTTGTTCGGTGACTTCGAAAGACAAACCCCGGCTTCGGCTGCATCCGGAATTCCTTGCACGGTCTCGCGGTACGAAACCACGGGATTTGACACCTTGATCGGAGCGCCGTTCATGAAGTCCTCCTGCAGATCCTTCAAGCAAATCTCGATGTGCAGTTCGCCGCAGCCGGCAATGACGTGCTCGCCAGACTCTTCGATAAAGCACTGGACAAGCGGGTCTGACTTTGACAGACGCTTCAGGCCTTCCACCAGCTTGGGCAAATCCGCAGGATTCTTGGGCTCAACGGCAACTCGCACGACCGGTGACACAGAGTACTTCATGTCCTTGAGAGGGAAGGCGTCTTCAAGATCCGTCAATGTTCCAGACTTCACCAAAAATTGGTCAAGCCCGACCAGTCCAACTGTGTTCCCGCAAGGAATGGATTCAACAGACTCAACCTTCTTGCCCATCATTAGCAACACACGCTGGATGTTCTTCACCGACAGGTCCTTCTTCGACCCCGGTTCGTAGTTTGGTCCCATAATGCGCACCTTCATTCCGTTTCTTACGGTGCCCGCAAAGACACGGCCGTACGCAATAAAGCGACCTTTGTCAACCGACGGAATCATCTTACTAATGTAAAGCATAAGCGGCCCATTCTTATCGCAATTGCGGATCGCCGTGGCGGCCACGTCATCCATGGGTCCCTCATACAGGGTTTCCACGCGGTACCTCTGCGCAACCGCAGGCGAAGGAAGGTGCAGCACCATCATTTCCAACAACGCGTCGCTCGCAGGAATCCATTTCTGAAGGACACGCTTCATCAGCTGCTTTCCACGTAGGTCCTTATCCTCATTCTTGAGTTCAATCTTAAGATTCTTGAGAAGCTTGTCCAGCTCGTCCACCTTGTCAGTCATTGCAAGCGAAATGACACGCTGAAGTGGCTTAATAATGAACTCATTAAACGCGCGCTCTCGTCCCGGTCCTGGCGTCTTCGTCCACTTCTTCTCAGCTTTGCTGAAATAACTCTCTCCCCACAGACGCTCCGTCATCTTCTGCTCGTCCGTTCCAAACTTGCTCGCGTACATGCGTGCGAACCGGGTCAGCGTGAAGGCCCATCCGTGCAAGCCGGCAGAGAAAGCGACAGTACCCCTTTCCGGTGCGACTTGCTGGTCCTTCAGATTCTTGTCCATGTACGTTGCAATGCTCACGTTGGCGTTTTCAACAACTCGAGTAAAGTTCTGGTACATGTCTTCGGCGTCGAGCTGCAGTTCCAGGAAAGCGCGATCAAGCTTGTTGATCGCAACGACCGGCGTGATTCTCTCTGTCAGGGCCTGTCGAAGCACCGTCTCCGTCTGCACCGATACACCTTCGACGCAATCGACCACCACGAGCGCGCCGTCCGTGACTCGCAAAGCCGCCGTCACTTCCGACGAGAAGTCGACGTGCCCAGGCGAATCGATCAGATTGATCAAAAAGTCTCGGCCAACGGCATCTTTCGGCAGCTCGACTTCCTCGCCAAGCCTGAAGTACAGCGAAATGCCGGTCGACTTGATCGTGATTCCGCGCTCCTGCTCGTCCGCGCGCGTGTCGGTCATCCTGGCATCTCCAGCCGACGCCATAGCAATAATACCTGCCGCCGCCACCAGGGAGTCCGTGAGAGTGCTCTTCCCATGATCCACGTGCGCAATCACGCTCATGTTGCGGATGTTGGACGCGACGTCCATGATCTCGCGCACCTGGTCGATCGTAAAGTTCACCATTTTGGCTAGCCTCCTCCGTCTGCGCGAGCGCGCTCACCAGCCCCGGCCCCTGCTCTACCCCACCCCGTGCGTCACGCTCGGCGGCAATGCGACGCGCCTGTTCCACTCCCTCGCGAGTCCCCACCCGTCGCGCCCCACCACTAGCTGCCTCCTCTCCCCTTCCCGTCCCCCGCCCGCGCGATTGACGTGAGGCACGCCGCACTGGGCCCTACTAAAGCAGCGCGTTTCACTAGGCGCGGTGCGGCACCGCGCTCGTCGTCCCGGGGCGCAGCCGCTGCGGCCCAGCGCGGCGTGCGTGCGGACGCGTGTTCACTCCGCACGCGTGGGTGTACAGTGCCGCGATATTTAATGCGTTAATTTATACACCACTGCGCCTGCTTTTTTCATCTTCGCTTTTTTCCCTTCGCTTGGCAGGGGGCGCTGGTTAAGCAGGGGTGAGGGAACGATGCGTGCGGACTCGCGGCCCCTCGCGCTGCGCCGCGCAGCTAGAGTCGATCGCCAAACTCAATGTCAGAGCCTGCGCGCGACCGAAGGACCCGGCCCGTGGTGGCGCCTTCCACGTTGACCGTGTACACGCCGCCGGGCGTGCCGAATCCGCCGGCCGCCGCGCACGCGCAGGCCGCGCACGTGCACTGGGCACAGCCGTCGCCGAGAAGCATCGCTCCAGAGGCAGGCCCGTACGCTCATGAAGACGGAGACGAAAACAGCTTTTCCTTCGGAACACCGCCGATCATTGTGGGATGGAAAAACCTGGTATTCAAGCTCTCGCTTCAGAGGATCATCAACTGGCCAGTGCTCAGGCTCAAGTTGGGCGCAAACTTCAACTGGGGTCTTGATTCCCAGAGGAGGCTCATATGGAGAGGTATCCAGCCTCTGGGTTCGGTCAAGGAGCCGTTTTCAGGCACTCAAGTTCAATTCACCTGGAATGAAGTCGAATTCAAGAAACGCTATCTCCTGCCGGGTCTCTCTCGCCACGCCTTCCACTTCTGTGCGGCGATGGACTATCGCACGCTGTCATGGAAAATCTCTTGTGGTATCAAGCCCTTCTCTGGTGCAATCGAATCGGAAAATGCGAACGGGACAACCTTCCGACATCAGCAAAAAATTACGGTCCACAAGGACGCGTACATAAAGGTCAAAAGCAGGGTCGTATTGCCGAGAATCTCTTTTGACGCTGAGCCAGGAGGGTATCGTGTAGACAGCGCTGGTCCTCTTCTCGTTGATCTGAAGGAGGTGGCTTTCAAATATTCTGATAATCATTAATACATGGGCCGGATGCCAAGACGTCTCGTTTCCGTGCTGTTTCGGTGGCGTCATGATCTGGTAGAGGCTTATTGGGACGCGAATTCAACCCACACAGTCTGAGATGGACTCTCTTCTTCTTTATCTTCTACAGTATTTTTGTGGAGACTTCATTCCTGTGCGATACCCTTCCACGCGAGGACCAGCAGTCGAGCTGCCACATTGTCCGAGAAGGAGTACACATGACTTTCTTCTGGCGGCTCGATTTAAACACTCGCAATCAGCGTCGAAGATTGGTATACAGAGCGAAAACAGCGTTACCGAGAACTGAACGAGTCAGAATCGGAAATTTCAGACGTCGCCAAGGCTGTCCGTAGTGGCCAAAGCCATCGTGTGAGCACCCTCCTCGCGGAACTGAAACTATAGCAACCAGATGCATGCCAAGCGACCTTTCATCCTAAAATACTCTCTTGATTGAATGCTCGTCACCTAGGGCGCGAATAGACGCTTCGTTGCTTGCAATCACAGAGCTCAGCTCGGGAACGGATTCACCGAGTTTCTGACATATGAGCTGGTCGCCCGGCTTTAGCCCAACCGAGCCGACGGTGCTGTCATCGTCTAGATTGAGCACCATGCCTTGAAAGTTTCGCGCAAGACGAATCGATTCCTGGCCTTTGACGCTTGGGTCCCTCTTAGCGACGCGGTCCTTGACCGCGCCGAATGATTCTTCTGGTGCAACTTTCATTTTCAGAGTCTTGCCGTCAACCAGGACCACGGCGACTTCGAAAGCGCCGGTTCCCGGCTCCGGCTCCGGTTCCTTTGGCGTGGAGGCTAGACAATTCCCCATACCTTGAAAAGAACGCGCAAACAAGGTCTTCAGCGTTGTCGACCCAAGCTGAAGTGTGGGCCTTCTGAGTGCTGCGGCTCTCTTCAGGAACTTCGTCGCCCGCTTTCATTCTCGCGGTGGAATGATCGAGCACGCGAGACATTTAGGGTAAGTCATCATTCGATCTGGGAGTTTATTGGCGTCTGTGCTGCACGCGGAAGACGAACGGTCTACACCCTCACGCCCTGCCCGCCCTGTCTTGCAAGCCAGGAAGTAAAGCACCCGCTTCACTCGGCAGTCCTTTGCGTGTTGGCAACTCGTCCACGGAAAAACGGTCACATATCCTCAAACGCGCTAGCGGAGGCTGACTTACACCAGAGATACACTCTAAAACGGGCGCAAACGAGCGCTAAACAATGGTATTCACTGCCGTCCGAAAGCCTCTGACGATATATGCACAGTCTGTGGCCGCCCCATTTGTTGGCGTCGCGGCCAGCTGGGCCAGAACCGGAAAAGAAAGAGGGTAGGGACGAACAGATCCGACACGCGCCCAAGGAAGAACCAAATCGCACGCGAAAACGAGAAGACTAGAATGAGGCGCACCAAAGGAAGCTTCGAGCCGAACCGTCCGTGATAAGAGAGGGCCAAGTGCAGGTCCGATAAATCCAAATGTCAGAGGGAGCCAAGCATTGGTGCCTCCCGGGCCGACCGCAACATCTGTCCAGGCTGCACGCGGCCACTCGAGGAAAAGAAAGCGGTTAGTTGAGTGAAAGCGTTACTATCGTGCAGTCATCCATGGGTCCATCTGCACTTACAGCTTTGAGCAGTGCCTTACTCACAGCAAGAGGACCCTTTCTTGCGTGCTTAAAAGTAACGTTGCACGCATACTGCAAGGACATCCCGTCTTCATCCCACAAGCCGTCCGACGCAACCACAATGTACTTGTCGTCCTCAGTGAGCTTCTTTTTTGTAATTTCTGGTTCGCATATGACCCCATTCGGACGCATGTCAACATCTCCCATGGTGCGAGTTACCATCAGACCCTTGTTCTTCTCCACCTTGTCAACCACATACTGGTCTTCATAAATGATACCGCCATTTTCAACAATGCGCGCCTTTTCTGCATCATCGTCTAATCGATGATCTGTTGAGTGCCACTTCGGATGGTAGGCCGCACCCTTCGCACTGCATAGGACAATGGAGGAGTCGCCGACATTTCCTGCTGCCATTTCCATTCCTCGAACAATGCACATGCTCCCTGTACAGCCAGACGTCCTACAAAATTCGGAGAGATCCACCGCCTCGTTTGCCTCCTTAAACACCTTCTCAATGATCTTACCAAGGTCCTTTTCGCCGGCGGCAATCACCTTTTCGAACGCAGCTTTGGCTGTTGTGGCGGCAATCTTCGAGATTTCATGTCCGTCGTCTCCGTGGCCGTCAAAGACACACGCTATCCACACCTTTTCATCGCCGCCGATTGTCACATCCAATGCGTAGTCCTGATTCGGCACGCCTCCTTGCTCGTGCATGATACCCATCAGCGTAATTGTCCCGATTTCGCGCTTGCCCGCGGAGGGCGTGCCCCCGAAGCAACTGAACATGATGCAGACGCGCGTGCGTTCTTATCTGCACCACCACCCAGCCTCGACCTATCTCTGCCCCGCACCCATGCACGGCTGCTTACAGTGGGTTCGAACGAAGCGCGCGGACCAGCGACGGACTCGAACGCGCCCACTGCCGTGCTCGCACAACGCCCGTGCCCACTCGGCGCACGCTTGCCGCTGCCCCTTCACGCCCTCGCCTCGTCCGCGTGTGATCAGGCACGCGCGCGCAATTCCGGCCGCCGTTCCCGCGTGCGCATGTGCGTGGGCCGCGACCACGACAAATTCGATCGACGGACGCCGTTCCCGCTCGCGCGCGCACGCCCAGCCGCGCCACAACCGAGTGCCGCCGCGCCACGTCTCCTTCGTGCACGATGCCCTCCCTCCCCCTCTTTCTCTCTCTCTCTCTCTCTCCACCGCCACGCAGCCTCGTTCGACGCGACTCCCGCCCTGCGCGCGCGTTCAAATCGCAGCGCGACTGCCCCCCTAAGCGCGTGTCGCCTCTGCGTCTGCTGCCTGCGTACGTGTGCAAACGCACGCGCAGCCGCCAAAACACGCGCGTTCTGCAACGAGAACGCGAACTATCAGCAGACACTTGCAGCGGACGCACTGGACCACGCCGCACGTTACGAATTTGGCGGACCGGTAGACCGATAGGGCGCGCAACCGCGAAGCCGCGTGCGTGCGCGAGGTGGCGCTGCGCCAGCCGGTACCGGCACGCGGGGCGTCGACGTGGCTGGCGGAAGTGCGCCACGACAACAAAGGCAACGGAAACGGCGGGGGCAGGTGGCGCTGGAGTCGAGGCGAGCGGCCCGACGCGGTGTCGCTGTGCGACTCGAACGCGCGGAGACAAGGCAGCGGAGCGCGATCAAGGCAAACTTGAACGGCTGGACAGCGGCAACGATCTGCGGCGCGAGCGTCTCAGCCGCGTCCATGGCGCCACGCGCGCTTCTGTCCAGACGAGTCCCTTATTGGACTACCGGATTCTCGAACTTCTCGAGGGAAATCAAACTGCGCCGAAACTAATCCTGGACCTGTTCCACACAACCTTCACAAACTGTGACGTGTGCTCAGCAGGATGCTTCAGTTGAAACATTCGGCGCGGCACAGAGGGAATCCAAGCCGGGGCAGCCTCACAATACGGATGGCTTGAAGTACCGGTACGTGAATCCGATGTTGAATGACGCTGGCAAAGACCGCGGGACAAATTGCAAGGACCAGACGGTGCTCAAAATCAGCGGGCGAATAGGCGAAGAAGTCACGCTGTTTTTTGATGCTCTACCTCAAGATATCAAAGGGTTATACCATCAATTCTTTTTCGGTCCCTCTTTTTCTTTCAAATGTGTATTGCTGGCAAGGCCGGCGACTGGCACCTCACGCTCAGGCGTTCAACGCGACTCAGCCTCTAGATTCGGCATCATCAACCTGGGTCGACTCATTCAACATCGCTGCGTCGGGCAGAATTTCGAATAAACCTTCCGTGTCCGCAGATACGCTTCGACGCACAACAGTCTGTCCCTTCTCGCGGGCAAAGTCCTCGACAGTTTTGTTTTTCTGTTCGTCTGTTAACCAGTGAAACCAGTCCAGATTGTCCGCGATCAGGTGGCGGTTCGCGCATCCAGGGCACTCAACAATCACCACTCCCTTGTTATACGCAAGTTTCTTGATTTTACGAGCCACCCGCGTCTCGCACACGTTGCAAGTAAACGCAAGCAGAAACTGGTCCGCTCCGATGGGCCCGCTCGCCTTGCTCTTCTTTCTCTGACCAGTCGTATCGTGCCCGCCCTGTGAGAGTTTGTCGGGGTTACTCCCAAATCCCTTTTGCATCAGCACACCCACAGGCGCGCGGTGAAAAGTACGCACGGGAACAAACGGCCGCCGCTCTCGTGTCTCCTGGACGCGAGAGCCGAAGGTTCCGCACCGCTGCGGAAGTCCGGGCCCCACAAAGGCAAAGTGATTCATAGCGCAGACGCAGGAGCTATATGCAGCGCCGTCGCCCAGAATACTAGCATTAACACGTCTGGTGTTCAGTGCTCAATACGTCGACGTCATTCTGTGCGTCCGGTCCAAAAGAAGAAACGTAGTCTAGAAACGCGTGTGAATCTCTTTCTCACCTCTTCGACACGCTGGCAGTAATGAAGAGATGGGGACGGGCGAAACTTTTTGGAGGTAAACTCGTGGTGCAGATAGGCGCAGCGTCGCATCCTTCACGGTTTCCTCCCTCACAACGAATTCCAAAGAGTTCACCCAATTTTTCTACTCATTCTATGCTTTACTTGAAGAACACCAGCTCCCGCGGATCTCGCAGGTGCCGCGCCAGTCCATCAAGAGCCAGTCAAGCCTTTCAAGTGCGCCCTTCTACAACGAATCTCCTCTAACCATCCAAAATTCTCAAATCCTCTTCCAACTGCTTCATGGACTGGTCGATCTTGATGATGTCTGGATGGTTTGCAAGAGCCTCGGCGAGCTTTTTCGGCGGTGTCTTGACCTTTTTCGCGACTTTGGTGGTGTCCGCAATAATTCTTTCCTTGAAGGCTGTCAAGCCCTCCATCACCTCTTTGATCTCGGCGACGCGTGCGGCGACTTCATCAAAGCTGTCGATCTCTTCCTCTTTCATAGAGAGGCAAGGAACTCGCAACGGTCTCGCACGCTCTGTCAATGTCACGGAGAATAACACGCAAATCGAACGCAATGAACAAATGGAATGGAAAACGGTCAGTGATCCTTCTCTCGAAAACGAAGTAGAACTGTGCAAACGAGTTTCCGTGTCCCTTTGTACGAGCACATTTTGATGCTCGATGCGCTCGTCGCGAGCGAACCCGTTGCCTGGCTCGTGTTGACAAGGGGGCGCACGCTCGCCAGGCGCATGGCCTTCTGTGGTGCAGATGTGCATTCACAAGATTTCCAAGCACAAGGCTTGCCCGCGAGCGCGAGAACGCGAAAGGCCGAGAGAGACATGATGCCGTGCGTGCCCAAAAGCCGCTGCTCACCTACCTGTCCGGATGTTTCGAGGGGCGCGACACACCGCTGGCGCCGCCCTTTGGAGGCCGGCCAAGGGAACGAGCTGGACGAAAGCCATCACTCGATATGCGTCGCCGAGTGCCTATGTACTTGCTTCTCCCCGTGCGAATCAGACGCCACGACGCTCGCGCACCCCACGCACCTTCCACACACCTCCGGGATCTCCTCACGCGTGCAGCACACATGCCGTCGGCCACGCTTCTTCCCTCAATCAACTGTACCCTCGCCGTACCTCCTCCGTGAGACCCTTTCAGTGAACACCCGCTGTACCGCCGACCAACTGAGCGTGCCTGGGCACAGACGTTCAGTCTGGGCGCGTGGACTTCTCACTGGCTCGTAGTAAACGCGCCTGATTTACTAGTGGTCGATGGGCGTGCGAGCGGGTAGAAGGTGTGGGGAGACTCGCAGTAACAAGGGGGCGGGCGACTGCGCGCGGGTTCCGTGGCGCCTTTCATGCGCAGCGTAGCATAGCGCCGCCGGAACATACAGCGCGGGGCTGGCGATTTGCGTGATATATTCTTGCGTCTCGGGGGAACCGCACGCGCGCTCTGTCCGCGAGAGCTGCGCGGCGTGAGCGTGTTTCGCATCGCCCGGCGCTGACCCGCAGGGACAAGGCTTCTTGGCGTTGCCCTCTCGGGTGGCGATCCTCGTGGCGTAAAATTGGCTTGGATATACCGGGAGGTCGATGAAAGCTGTGCCCTGTCTTGTGGTCGAATCCTGAGCAGCGCGGACCAGCAAGAAAGGGGAAGGCACGCGGTCAAGTCGTACAGGGCCGCTCTGCGTCGATATGGGCGAGCCAAGCCTCAGCAGTGTCAGCCCGGAGAGGGGTTCTGACAAAGTTTCGGAAGCTGAGGCAGACCCAGTTGAGCCCATGAGTGTGCAATTCAGCGGGTCGGGTTCTGGTTCCAAGGATGCGATCCGCCGAGGGAATTCGCAAAAGGGATTGTACAAGTTTACCTCAACTACTCCGCGAGCCGTGAGTATGGATGGATCTGAACCCCGCCCGGGGTCGCTTCCACCCGTGCATGAAGGTACTGAACGCGTGACATCTTTCAATTCGAATGTCTCACGAAAAGGCGGCAGGCTTGCGAGTAGCAATTTCAGCTCGCAAGACGAAGCCAACATGCCTGTTCACGAGACGGACAGCTGTGACTCTTTAGATCCGTCTCGCGCGGCGTATCCAACTTTCACCAGTGCCCAGTCACAGGCGTTGAATACGAGCAAGGCTGCCACGGGGAGCTCAGCCGGGGCACAGTCCGAGGAGAAGTTGCGTTCCAAAATGAGCGGCTTGTTCCGAAATGCCAAGACCAAATCTGCCTCCAGTTTTGAGAAGCCGTTGAAGGAGAAGCCTGTTTTGCAGTCCCTTAAAACCACCTTGATGCGAGGCTACTCCCATGAGGTGAGATCTGCGCGAACGGTACCCAACAGTGCCGAACAGTTCAGCGAAGACGCAGATTCTCTTCAGCGGACGATTTCGGGCTCGGCTAAAGCAGATTCGATTGACTCGGACAGCCGCGATGTTGTGAAAGTCAGCGAACAGCGCAAAAGTGGCATAAGAGACGTCGGCAGTGGAGCTTCTGTCTTGAAAAGTACGAAGAAACTGCAAGAAGAGATTGTCCGGCTAACGGAAGAGCTGAACTCGGCGGAAAGTCGACTAGAGTTGCAAGACAAAGACATTTCGAGGCTCTTGGAAGAGAAGAAGAAGGGTAAGGAGCGCGAGAATCGGCTGAGAATGGAGCTCAATCGTTTGGAGAACCGAGTCGCAGAGATGGAAAGCCAAAGTAGCGGCGGTCAAAGCGCTGAAGTGCAGCAGAAAATCATTACTGACCTTAAGGCGTCGCGCGACGAAATGATCGCGCAGAAGCTCGCAGCAGCGCAAGAGATTGAGCAAACAAGGAAGTTGAACCAGGATCTACTGCAGGAGCACAAAGATTTGTTCGACAAAATCTCGAACTTGCGCAAGGAGTTGAAAGCCACGCGAACAGAAGAAGGAGGCATGAGAAAAGAATTGCAGAGAGCTCGACATGGTCTGGCATCTGTAAATGACGAATTTGAAGCGTCTTTGGCGAAGCTGAAGCAGACGAATGATGAGCTGGAGGAGACTGGGAAACAACTCGCGGATGCCAATGTGCAGTTGGTCGCGTTGCAGAAAGAGCAAAACAGATTGGAAGAAGAACTGCGGAAAACTGCCCAACAGGAGGAGCGCAAGCTAGAAGAATTGGGAGACGCAAGGATGCATTTGGAAATGGAGCGAAGCTCAAAGGAAAAGACGCAGGCGGAACTTGAGAGGCTACGCGAAACGCTAAAGGAAACAGAACAACAGTTGGATTCTATTCGTGCAGACGCTGAGGCCCAACGTGAAGGAGACTCCAAAACTTTACAGCGCTTAAGATCGGAGCTTGAGGTGGAAACACAAAAGAATCGCGAATTGGAGGATGCGCTGCACGCGGCTGAAAAGCAAGTTTCATCTCTGAAGCTGGTGCAGGAAAATGACTTTGAGATTGTCAAGTCTTCACGCGAAGAAGTAGCAGAGTTGACTGCTAAAATCCGTGTACTTGAGGCTGAAGCGCAGACGAGCCAGCAAGCGCAGCTAGCCGAGCGTATTCAGCGAGATCTCGACAGTCCTCAGCTTACAAATACCCAGCGGTCCACGCCGGTGGAAGACGCGCTAACACCGAGGCGACGAAGTGTCGATATTTCAAGGGTTAGTCTCTCCCTCAGCATGCTTGCCATCTTCACCGCACTTCTTGTAATTCTTGTTGCGGTCATTTTACATGGCCGAGCGATCATTTTTGACCAGTCTGGCAGCGGCGAGTCAATGGTCTGTTCCGATCTTGGTGGGCTGGACGCAAGTGTTGATCGCGTGCATGTTACGCTGGATTAAGGTTAAAATCATGTTTCAGTTATGAGGGCGTGCGCCTTCTCGAGCAAGATTTTTCGCGAATAGCCGACAATTGTTGCTTCTCCAACCACTTGAAGTCCTCTCATGCTGGCTTCGTGTTCAATTCGCCTGAAGACAACTTCCGGCGGCGGTGCCGTGGAACGTAAATTGCACGCAATCTCAACTCGACCATCGTGAGGGAAAGCCATACTCTCCACGCCTTCCAATCCAGACGCAGCAGTAGCCCGGATTTGTGCGGCAATAGCGCGACCCAGCTTCATGTCTGCGGACTCTAGGGTTACGTTGAAATTGATCACGTACGGAGTCGCCCCTACGCCAGCGATTCCCAGCTTCTGCCACGAGACGCAATCTGTAGATCCGATAGGTGGGCCGTATTCAGCCCATTCTCCTGCGAGTTTGAGGTCCCGAATATGCTCTGCGTTGCTCAAGGGCGCGCCATTCTGGAACCAGTGGAGCATTTTTCTCCTGTACACGAGCGAACGTCCCTGCGGGTCTGCGGCTCCGTACAAAAACGCATGCATTCCACGATCCTCCAGGAAGCGCGCTGTCTTTTGGGCAAGCTCTGCACAGTCGCGAAGTTCTTCATCATCTTCTGTAAGAGGGTGAAATGGAATCAGATCCACCACTCCGGCGCGCGCGTGGTGGCCAATGTGCTCCCGCAAATCCAGCAGCTCTATGGCCTTCGAGCACGCGCCCTTGACCGCACCCAGCAACGACTCTTTCTTTCCAACAAGCGTAATTACAGAGCGATTATAATCATGGTCCCGGAACACGTGCACGATTGCGGCTCCAGCGCATCCGGCGGCTGCTGCTACCTCCTCTACTTTGGACACATTCCGCGCCTCGGAGAGATTCAGCAGGCAAGCGAGGAGAATTGGACGATCCTCTGTCACCGAACACACCGAACGCTGCGCCACACGAGTGACGCCACGGGGCAAACAAGCTCGCACGAACGCCATATCAATCTGACTAGGCTGACCAGACCCACCATGCGCACGCCTGCATGTCAATCTGGCGGACGCACGAGCCTCGAGGAACTTTCTTCGGGTTTGAGCAGATTGTTCTGAAACTGCGCTCGGGTGCGAAGGGAAGAAGGTGACCTTTGTTGTTGCTTGGAGTCCCGTACATCATGGTTCTTTTTGTACATGCACCTGCTCTAGGGCGCGTTCTCGCTGGGGGCCGCTTACTTGGGCGACGCCCAGTGGCACATGTGCACGGTGGACCGCGAGCTAGCAGGATTGAGATGCTCTCCCGTCGAGTGCCGGTCTTGTACTCCCCGCAGTTTCTTGAGCATACGGTCCCGGCTGGGCACCCGGAGTGTCCTGCGCGCCTGGAGCGGACAGTACAACTGCTCCGAGATGAGAGCGGTCTGGAGTTGGTTGAACCGGTGAGCATCCATGAAGGCGGAAGACTACAGGACGTGATGGAGGCGATTCTTCGAGTGCACCATCAGGATCATGTGGACGAAATTTGGGAGGCCAGCGAGCGCGGTGGGAGGCGCTTAGATGGTGACACTTTTATCTCCTCTTCGTCATACCAAACCGCTCTTCTCGCAGTTTCGGCATGGATGCAAGGCATCGATATGGTGCTTGACTCGAATATGCCGGCATTTGTTCTCGCACGGCCTCCTGGCCACCACGCGACGGGATTTATGAGCCAGGGCTTCTGCTTGTTCAGCAACGCGGCCATCGCGGCCAAGCACGCGCTGGAGAAGCGCGGCGTCGGAAAAGTTGGTGTTTTTGATTTCGACGTTCATCATGGGAACGGAACGGAGAGCGTTGTTCGCAAGGATGGGAATATGTTCTACTGCAGTACGCATCAGTCGCCACTGTATCCTGGGACAGGCGCAGCGGACTTTCACGGCCCGCTGGGCAATATTTTGAACGTGCCTCTGCCCGCCGGAATCGAATGGCGAGAGTACGAAAAAGTTCTTCACGAACAGATTGTGCCCTTCCTCGTGAGCAGCGGCGCGGCCAAGGAGCTGCTGATAGTGAGTGCTGGGTACGACACGCTGAGCAGCGACCCGCTGGGCGGGATGAGCTTGCAGCCTGCTGACTTTGAGCGGCTCGCCGAAATCCTGTTCGACTGCGTTGGGCACGGGCGGATCATGTTCGGGCTGGAAGGCGGCTACTCTCTCGACCTGGCGCACGGCATCCCCCAGGCGATCCGGCACACGCTCATGGCGTGTGCGGCGCAATGCGCAGCGGAATGATGGCAGCGCCGCGCGCCATCCCGCGACCATCCGCACTCGCCCCGTCGTACACTTCTGCGGGCATGTGGTTCTTGAGCGTGGGTGTACAGTTGGCCTTTCTCGCGCTGGGCGGCAGCTGACTCGGCAGCTTTCCGGTGCGCGCGTGACCGTGAAGACGCTGCGGCAGTTTGCGGAGCAGCCCAAGAACTGGTCACTCTGTTCAGGCGCTCCTTTGAATCTTAAGATTAAGCGAAGCCGCGCACGGCACCTGCTGCATCGCGCGAGTACGAGCCCCGCATAGATTGCGCTCGTTCGCCGAGCTGGCCGTTGGCTCAGCAAACAGACCTGCGGTCTGGCTTCCTGGTATAGTTGTCGAGACAAGAAGTGCAGCGGAAGAGCACACACTGCGCATACGACAGGCAACAAAAGGTCCGAGGCGGCTCGAACGGGACGGGCGCGTGCCATGTGTGCTCTGCGCGTCGTGGAAGCTGGATGCCGAAAATCGCTGCACGAGAGCGGGTCCTTGATGGTCAGTGTGGTCGCAACTGCGCTCGAAGTCTCCGTGCAAGCGTGCGAAGGGGCGTACTTGACGCAGCATCCGCCCTTCGAAGAACGTAGCCTGCTGGCATTCTACTCAAGCGAGGTGCCGCCTGTGTCGATCCGTGAGTACGTTGATCGCCTCGCACGATACGCCTGCTGTTCGCCTTCCTGCATGATTGTGGCGCTGATTTTCGTTCGACGAGCATGCGAGCGTTACCGAGACCGGTGCGACGAGGCAAGCATGCCCAGAGTGAGTGGCGCCGAAAACGAGCTGCTGAGCTCTCACACTGTGCACCGACTTTTGATAAGCGCGATTATTCTGGCTGCGAAAATGAACGACGACGTTTTCTACCAGAACTCGTTTTACGCAGAGATTGGGGGCATCAGTGTGATGGAGATGAACACGCTTGAGCTCGAAATGCTCTCGTTGCTCAATTTCCGCTTGCTTGTGGACGCCGACGAGTACACGCTTTTCGAATCCGCGCTGGTTGGCGGCGTGGTACACGCCGCGGATCAGTCCGATTCTCTTCTCGAGCTGCGGAGCGAGCTGCTCAACGCGTCGTATCTGACCGTGGCCATGCCTGACGTAGCGTGCCCGAAACCGTCCGCGGCGGCCGAGTCGCACACGCTCGCGCCCCAATAAAATGTGAATATCTGCGAGGTCTGTGTACACTCCAGCTCAATTATCTCTCTACCAAAACTGTCGTGTTTATTATGTCTCCTGACCCTTCGCGTGCGCGCGAGGTGGCGTGACGCGCCAGGGACGGCGACGGCAAGGGTGACTCTGTCCACGTATATCATGGCATCGCTTGCGTTCGGGCTCGGCGCTTCGCCGCTGCAATTGCGCGCGCAAGGCACCCGCTTCAGTGCAGCCAGCCGAACATGTGTCGTGAGGACCAGCGCGGCGACAGCGCGCGCCGGGCCTGTGCGCATGGGTCTGAACGCCTCGAGCTTGAAGAAGGGAAAGGGCGGAAAGAAAGGAAAAGGGGCGACTTCCGGGCCGAAGAAAGACGCCGACTTGGCCTCGTCCAACACGAGCATCGATACCAGTCGAAAAGAATTCGTCTTTCAGATGCACCGCGTGGGCAAGACGCTCCCCACTGGCAAGCAGATTCTCAACAATATATCGCTCTCCTTCTTCCCGGGAGCGAAGATCGGTGTTCTTGGCAGTAACGGATCCGGCAAGAGCAGCCTCATGAAGATCATGGGCGGCGTGGATCGGGATTTTGACGGCGACGCGCTTCCGCAGCGTAATCTGAAAATCGGATATCTTGAGCAAGAACCGGAGCTCACGGATGGCGACACGGTAGGGGAAAACATTGACGCCGGTGTTGCTGCGCTGCGCAACACTCTCAAGCGATTCGAAGAAGTAAGCGTTAAAATGGGCGATGCCTCGCTTCCTGCGGACGAGTTGGAAAGCCTTGGTAAAGAAATGATGAGACTGCAGGACGAAATCGAAGCGCAGAACGGATGGGAACTGGACCGGATGCTCGATCGAGCGAAAGATGCGCTTCGCTGTCCGCCAGATGATGCACTCATCAATACCTTGTCAGGTGGGGAGAAGCGCCGGGTTGCGCTATGCAAGCTTTTGCTGGAGAAGCCAGAAATGCTCCTACTCGATGAGCCGACCAATCACTTGGACGCCGGTTCGGTCGCTTGGCTCGAACAATTTTTGGGGAAATTCCCGGGTACGGTGGTCTCAATTACTCATGACCGTTATTTCCTGGACAATTGCGCGAACTGGATCCTTGAGCTCGACCGAGGAGCGGGTTACCCATATGAAGGTAATTATTCAAAGTATCTGGAGAAGAAAGCGGAGCGCTTGAAGCAGGAGGAGAAACAAGAGTCAGCTCGTCAGAAAATGATTTCTGCCGAGTTGGAATGGGTGCGATCTAGTGCCAAGGGGCGACAGACCAAGCAGAAGGCCA
This sequence comes from Porphyridium purpureum, assembly GCA_008690995.1. Classification (NCBI taxonomy): domain Eukaryota; phylum Rhodophyta; class Bangiophyceae; order Porphyridiales; family Porphyridiaceae; genus Porphyridium; species Porphyridium purpureum. The sequence continues at coordinate 532,268 of VRMN01000002.1, read as the reverse complement.
GGATGACCAGGTACGAAGAACTGGTAAGCGAGTCTGCGCGAGACCGAGACCGTGCATTGACAGCGATGAATCAGATAGTCATTCCCGCCGGTCCACCACTCGGTGAGCTTGTTGTCGAAGCGGAAGATATCGGTAAAAGTTTCGGGGACAAGCTGCTTTTCGAGAATCTGTCCTTCAACTTGCCGCGTGGCGGGATTGTAGGCGTGATTGGTGCGAATGGCAGCGGCAAGTCGACGCTGTTCAGAATGATCGCTGGCCAGGATGTTCCGGACAAGGGCACACTTCGTGTGGGACCAAGCGTTAAGCTCATGTACGTGGACCAGAATCGTGACTCTCTTCGCGACGACAACACAGTGTACGAAGAAATTTCCGAAGGGAATGACGAGGTCGATTTTGGTGGTCGCACGATCGCGGGTCGCGCCTACTTGTCTTGGTTTAATTTCAAAGGCGGCGACCAGCAGAAGAAAATGCGCGACCTCAGTGGAGGCGAGCGAAATCGTGTCAACCTCGCCAAGGTACTGAAGCAGTCAGGCAATGTGCTTCTGCTGGATGAGCCGTCGAATGATCTAGATACCGACACGCTCCGTAACCTTGAAGATGCTATTCTCCAGTTTGCAGGCTGTGTAGTTTGTATCAGTCACGACCGCTGGTTCTTGGACAGGATTGCCACGCATATTCTTGCGTTTGAAGGAGACAGCAAAGTCGAATGGTTCGAAGGCAATTATGCTGAGTATGAAGCGAACTTGAAGAAGCGCTTGGGGCTGGACGCATCCGCTTCGCTGGAGCCGAGCAGGCTAAAGTTCCGCAGTCCAGGTATTCTAGGGGTCTAAACGGCGGAAACCGCCTCATTTGAAATCAAACCTGAGCGTCAAGTCCTGTTTGTGGAATCCAATATGTCATGAAAACTTGTCACTACCTCCTTTGCCTCACGCGCCTGGCCGTCGTATGTTCTGCACGCTCTGCGCGCTTGCGTGGGTCGCTTTTGTCTCCTTTTTCTTCGATAGCATCAGCAGCTACCTTCATTTCCTTCTCTGCGGCATGGTCATCCACATGCTGTGGAATGCAGTCACGGGCGGTTTCGCTCGCTTCTTCTGTCCAGGGCGTGCCGCCTTCGACCCCAGCGACATTAGGAGCTCTGGACGGAACGGAGTCACTGCTCAAAACCTTCCCATGCAGTGTCGATGCCATCGTCACGTATGCGTTGCGAGCACGGCACATGTCAAGAAAGCTCTTCATCAACGGAAGCTTGCCAAGAGCAATAGGGTTCCCCACAACGAAAAAAAGCCTCTGTGCTCTCGTGGCGGCTACATTGAACCGCTTCTCGTTTCCAAGAAACGCAAGCTGCGCGGGCGAGTCATGTTCATTCTCTCCGAGTCCCCGCACCGTGCTATATATGATCACGTCCTTTTCACAACCTTGAAAGACTTCTACTGAACCAACCTGGATATCATGCCACTTCCTGCGCTTCGCCAGAGCACGAAATTCCTCCGCTTGGCGCCTGTACGGAGTAATGAATCCTATCTTCGCAAGTTCGATCCTTTCTACTTGGATAACTTGTTGGACAATCCGCTCGGACACGTCGATTTCTGCCTTGTTGTAAAAGGACGGAGATCCAAAATCCCTACATTCCATGCCGAAAACCTCTATAAATGCCACTGGAAAGTCACTTATATGTGGCAGCAGCGTGGCGAGCCTGTACTCCTCACGCAACGCTTCGACTGCCGGATCAGACTCAAGCTTCCCACCGTAAAAGCGCAAGTTCGAAAATTCGATGATAGCAGAATGTGACCGATAGTTTTTGGTCAACAACGACATGCGATACGGTCTTTTTTCGCCGCGCTTTCTTTGAAGCTCAACTCGAACATCAAAGATACGTTCCATCAATGATCTTCCCAATCCGGCTTTTTCTGCGACACGGCTCATCACCACTGGGCCAAGTTGCTTCGGATCACCAAAGAGAATCACCCGAGATCGGCTGGTAACCTTGTTCGCGAAAGCGCAAAGCAGGTCTGGTTCAGTCGCATACCCTGCTTCATCGACGAAAATCCACTGGAAAATGAGGGGCTCACAACTCTGCCGCATGCTGGTCTCGGATAGAGTCCATGCCATATTACAAGTCGTAACGAGCACGCTGTACTTTGAGAGTTTCTCGTGAGAATGCTGCTCGAAACGACCTTCGTCGTCATTCCAATTCGTGTAGTCAAGTTCTTCAGCACTAACGCTCTCCTTAACACCACACGATGCCGCTTTGTAGCGAAGCAGGACGCCTTTCTTGAGTCTCGACATCAGGCGACTCGCGATCACATCTGCTGCCGCGTTCGAAGGTGCACACGCAAGAATGCGCTCGCCGGGTGATTTTTTGAGAACGGCGCAAATAGCATCCACGAGCACTAAAGTTTTTCCAGTGCCGGGCGGCCCGAAGACCAAGTACGGTGAATTGTCCTTCTCTTCCCTAAGACTTGCGATGAGGTCGACGGCCCTGAACTGTTCTGCATTGTGAAGGTTTTCTTTGGACGGTTCATCCCAGTTGTCTCCAAGGACTTCATCCTCTTTTTGAAGTCTCCGCAGCTCTGCAGCAGTAAGAGATCGTTCAAAGACAAGATTCCTCAATTCCGCGAAAGATTTCATGAATGCATCTAATGCCTTGTGTGCCCGAACTAAAGACGTCCGGTTGAATTGAAAGCTGATCTTATACAAAGCTTCGGGCCGATGATCAGCGAAAAACTCTTTTGCAGGCTCAAGCCTAAGCGATTTCTGCAAAACCTTTCGAACGCGAGCTTCAAACGCAACTTGATTCCCAGCTCGCTGAAGGTATACAATGTCATCGGGAAGAACGCTCGGACGCATCTCACTCAAATCCTTTCCAAGCGTGACCTTACACATCATCGCTCCCGCTTTTTCTTTGCAGACCTCGACTTTGGCCCGCGTGCTGTATTTCGCCGCACACTGTTCCAGCGCTTCTTCTTCAAGCCAAAGCAATGTGTGCAGGCGATCAGCATATGCTCGTGATTCCGCTTCGATGCTTTCATTTTTCTCTTTGCCAGATGCGCACCCGCGTAAATGGATACCTACAAAGTCGCGCGATTTGCCACGCAGCTCAGGTGGAATTGCATAATCGCGTATCGCTGCTCTTCGGAGACGATCAGGAAGCGGCCAGACCTGCACGCACTGGCCAAACGACCACGACTCTTCTCGCTCCAATTGCTCGACAAGTTTCGATAGAGGCAAACCACGCCGGTTCCCGCCAATGTAGTCTTTGGACACCACATGTATACCGATTGTTGTCACCAACGGAATGAGGTCGGCGTCCTTAAACGCAATACGAATTGTGGCTTTGTACATACCAACTTGCTCGGATCTGAACCGTCCCTCCAGCGCAATTGAATGTCCCGGCTCCACAGCTGTGCTTGAGATGCGCTCGCCTAACTTTGCAAACTTGAAGCACGTCGTCCCTTCGACTACCATATCTGCCAGTGCTCGTGCTCTCGTGCCAAAGTTCAGCATTTTCAGGTCGATTGACAATGTCTCGCCCGGGACGCAGTTGTACTGGACTAAAGGAGTCTTCAGCTTGAACGAGTCATTCTTAGCAACGACCTCGTCGTCAGAATCGAAGTCTTCATCGTTGCTGAGACCAATGGGGCTTAAGAAAATAGAATGATTCTTGAGCGTACTTTTTAAGTCTGCCGGAAGGCGGGGTCGAACGATCGACTCTACCTCTTCCGGAAAAAGACCAATCCAATCTGACACTTTCCGGCCGAATGTTTCGACACTGTCTTCCCAATATGAGCATATCAGGTCAAAAAACTGTAGCTTCCGAAGCACAAGAATCGCAAGCGGAGCCACCTGGGCACACTGTTCAGCCATGCAAAATAGTGCAAATGAGCTCAATGGGCGCTCTGACCAAATGTACGGGTCGATCCTTTCGACTACATTCAATCGAGAGCTGATTGTGAAAGGCACCAACGAATAATTCTCAATGCATCTCTCTAGAGATTGGAACTGTTTTTGTTGGTCGTCTTTCTTCAAAAGGCAACGTTCAGAGACGTGCATATTCGTATCTCGAACATCTGCGTCTGGAATGGGAGTACATAGCATCCAATCAAAAAGCCTCACATCAAAAAGCAAAGGGGATTTGTTCTTGATCTCATTCCTTTCGGCTAGGTCCAGAGAAAAAGTTTGTCCCAGTATCGCCAACCATTCGTCAATTCCAAAATGGCACTTGATGATCCTTTCGCAGAGAAAAAAATCAATCACAAGCGTCCGAAGGTGAGACCACTCCTCCACAGATTTGTCACCGTAAGATCCAGAGCGAACGTCCATCACCAATATCTGTGAACATCCAGAAATAACAAGGTACGACGCTTGATATCTGTCGACCAAAGGCATGGCAATGCCCACAGGGCTTCCTGTTTGTTTCACGTTCTCCAAGCGCCAATGAAGGTCATCAAGCGAGCCCGGGCCAAAGCACAGAGGTGTGATGCGCAAATGCGGCACTTGATACGCGAACGAATGCTCGTGCTTCGAGCCTCGAACGTGAATTGTGTGATCTGTCTCCTCGCCAGTCATGTCTTCCGAGAGAATCCGTTTTCTCTGCGCCGCAAGTATGGCTCCTTTTTGCCTCATTGCAGGCCGGTACTGAGGTATTGGCAACAGCTTTCGAGGCTTCTCGTCCAGATGTGATATTTGCAATACATGAAACGTCGTTGCCATGTTCGGGCTCGGGGGAGCTCTTCCGTGCCTTGCAGTTTCCAAAACTCCAGCGAAGCCTCTCACGCGCGCACCTGGCATCACGGAATTAATACTATTCGCCTTGATGTAATCCATCATGACACGGCGTGGTACACGTATTCGGCTGAGTCCATGCTCGGACACGATGTGTTCCCAGGAAGACGCATCGTGTCTGAATCCTAAATCTGGGCCGCATGTGCGCAAAAACCTGATTAAATCATCTATATCGCATTCAACGACTGCCCATGAGGGAGGGGACACGCGCTCGTCTTTTGCTATGATGGTACCTCTAAAGAAAAATTCCATGGGTACTTCTCCTGGCTCTTCTGCGCGGCACGCGGACTTCCGACGAGTATTCCCAGTTTCATCATCCAATCCACACGCCGACAGTTTCTCCTCGGACACGATGCGTTGAACCGCCGCGGGTCTCACTTTACCATCCTCTACGCATTCATATGCAGCTGTGCCGGGGCCCGAAGCAGGGTGCATGCATGAGTCCAAAGACCCATGAAGACTCGCATCAAACGTGTAAGTGTCGGCGGTGCCATCTCCATCTGCCACCCCCAAGAAGAGAGCCACTCTTTCTTTCAAAGGTCGGTAGGTCGGTCGGTCAGGAGCTCGCGCGATTTCGTGCGCAGCGTCCGCATTTGCGATACATTTCGATTCGTGGACATCTTGCATAGAGCCCTGGAGTGCACTTTTCTTGTCCGAATCTTCCATCTCCATTCCTGATTTGTCTTGCGTATGAGAAAGGGAGCTCACGCGTGCCCCGTTCTGCTCCTTCACCTGCTTGGAAAGGCTGCTAAGGATTTGCAACGACTCCCGTGTGCTGAGATGAAGATCCTTGCGCAGGTGCTTGAGGGAGTCCAGTATGGTGGATGCGTTCTCGACAGACGCAAGGAGCTTTGCAGCAGCCCCGCCCAGTGATGACCTTGCCTTGCCCGACCGCTCGACGTGGAAGGACGCATCTGAGAGTTTTCCTCCTGTGAAATTCAAAACGTCGCCCCAATGGATTTCGTTTCTTTCGCCCTCCCCGTCCATCGTGCCTTCACAATCCCAGCACGCGCTGCGCCTCTTCGAAAGGCGCGGCCCCGGCTGTCTCGATGCACAGCAGAGACCCTACCTGTCCTTATCCAGCCGCTATGCCGCACCCCACAAGCATCACGGCCTCCTTGTTCATCCCTGCATGGCAGCACGCGAAACCCGACAATTCCGCGCAAGTCACGTCCCGCGCGCCCGCGGCTCGGGTATCATAAAACGGCTGCATTTTACTATACATTCTCCGCTGGTGTTGTGGTGGCAATGAGTACAGTGATGTGGTACAGTGAGAGTTGTTTCTTGTGCGCAGCTCGCTGTGCTTCTGCGCTGAGGACGCGGGGGCAGCGCGACATGTGCGGGAGAGCCGCCATGGGTTGAGCGCGGCGAGACGGACGCGCGGTGATGGTCGTCCGCGGCAAGCAGACTGCTGCGGGGACAGCGTTGTGTTCGGAATGCAAAGGCTAGGCCCTCCGTGAAAGGAAAGAAGAAAGACATCAGCGCAGCAGTGGCTCATGCTCCATACTGCCTGCGACTTTGCCACTGGATTCACAGTGGCTGCCTTGTGGGTCCTGCAGAGGTTTCGAAGCACGAGACATCCTTTCTGGCATTGGCACGGTCGAAAAGGTGGAGCATAAATTCACACAAAAATGGCGCCAGGTGTAAACGGTAGTCGGTCGCGATGAGGTAGGCATTGGAACCAGGAAAACGGCGAGAGGCAAACACTTGGGGAAGCGGAACGGTTCGAGGCAGATGGCTGAGCGGATCAGGGCACGCTGCTACGATGGATCAACAGCTTGAAGTGACCTCGACTGCTCCGCATTCGCCGACCAGGTGCTGACTTATCGTGCACGCTGAATGCTTGCAGAAATTTATGTCCTGCCAGTAATGACGTGTATTCTTCTGCTAAAGCGCATGCTTCCAACAACTCAAAATCCCACGGTGACGTTCGTAAGGCCCTCCACCATTCCAATACCTCATTCATTTTATGATGAAGTTGGGCTTGGCGTGTGGGCTTGTCATGCGCTTGGCCGCATCTGCGCCGACAACACGCCTCAGGGCGTACGTGTCAAATGCGTCGAACAAGCACGTTACACTTTGCCCGTTGCTGCCAGTTCTGTCCAAAACCGACGAAATATGGCCTTGCGTTGCGCCATTCGGCTGTAGCATGTTCACCAGCTCCGAGTAGAATCTAGCGTTGTCTGGCAATCCGTAAAAGAACACATGATTTGCTCCTCGAATCACAAAGCGGTAGAAAAAATGTGCGCGCTCGGTGTAGATCAGCATACTGAGCCTCCCACTCAGGAATCGCGATCTCGCGCGATCCATGTCTGGACGATTCGCGTACTCGCTCAAGCATGCGTACGTAAAGTCCTTGTGAATAGTCGACAAGTAGCCATCCTTCCGCAGCCGAGCCAGGTAATTACGAATTCGCACAAAATCAAAGTATGAAGGCACAAACACTAAAGTGCGCGGCATCGATCCGACTCGTTGGAGGAGCTGCTTCGTAAAGTACTCAAAGCGAGCGGTACTTGCGGTCAGTCGGTCCTCCGCCCGCGGCACCCTTAAAAACGATTGTGGCACTCGTAAGAGCACGTTATTGACGCTGCCCATTGTCGCGTGCACTTGTTGAACGATTCGCAACGCACCCATGTGGTTCTGCGATATGTTCCGCATGAGCGAGGAAAGCAGCGCAGACTCGTAAGATGCCAACAAAATGGTTTGGCAGTGCAATGACGCCTGTCCGTTCAAAAAGTACTCGCGCACTCGCGAATAGTCAGTTTGTTCTCGAGACCGATGTGGAATCTTATTCATGCGCTCGAACACAGTCAGCACGTACTCCCAATTCTGCATCAAAAGGGTTTCCGTGTCGTCGACGATGCACACTTCAATCGATGATAAGAAATCAGATATAGACTTGCTTGATTCCGTCACAGCGCCGCCTTTCTCTTGCAATTTGGTGGCCTTTCCATGAATGGCTCCCTTTGAACCAGCCGACTCAAATAGTCGCACAAGGCCCAGTGGGGACGCAACAATGCAATCGGACTCGTAAAAGTCCGCAAAAAGTTTCACTCCGCTGTGCGAGTAGGCGATACCCAATTTAAAATCATCATCGATATTGCCTCGGAATCGGTACTCATGCTCCGCTAGACTGTCGTCGCCGTCGCTTCTAGGAACCACATCGTGGCCGCCTTCCAAGAATTCTCCTCGAAAACGCGAAATATTTCGGACACGCTTCTCCGCAAGGTCTGGGTCTGGATAGCAAAGCGAAATAAATGCGTTCACCAGATCATACGCATTGTTTCGCATGCTCGTTAAGAAGAGCACGCGAGGGCGCGTGAAACCCTGATCTTTCAATGCGCCATCGTCTTCTTCAACATGCTCAATATGCTCACCATGCGAGAACGAGACGGAATTATTCTTTTTTTCCTCCAAGAGGCGCGCTTCGTCAAGTGCTTGCTTCAGCTTTGCACTATTCCGCTTTGTTCGGACTAGACTTCGCTCCAGATGCGACAGAATGTGACCTGCACAAAGCTGTCGAACAGTGCACAGATCGTCACGTTCCATGGGATAAATACAAAACGTGTCGCGGTAAGTACCTATGGCAGTCGCAAAGAGCCTCGAAATCAGAGACCGCAGTCGTTTGGGAGTCCACTCGAGCCGTGCCCACCTGCGTGAGATATTCTGAGGCATATATAGCAATCGGCTCGAAGTACATCCCGTGCTAAGAAACGCGGTGTCCGTCCGTTCTTGTCTTGCTTCATTTTCCCTGTTCGCCCGGCCATCCTTTGAGTAGACGTTTACGGTGACGCTTTCTGGATCTGACCGTAAGGAAGATAGAGTCGCGACCTCTACCCAGGACGGTTCATTTTGACCTGTATTCTGGTGATCTGCATCGTCTTCCGGCACGGAAGCTTCAAGAAGACAGTCATAATTCGCGCCGTCTTCTGTCTCGCCCTCCGCCGTGAAATCATTGACATCGTCGTCGGTACTTGCCTCTTCCTCAGCACAATTCAATTCGGTACCATTCTGACGAATATCCTTCCCGACATCAGATTCTCCACCTGAATAAGCACTGCCCTCTTCATCCGTCTCCCGCGACGAGTCAATTCCTTGAGGGGTCGGAAGGACAGCCAACAAATTTCTTACTGCTGACGCACCAGTTTGAACAGGCCTGTCGCCGTCCTCCTCATATTGTTCGACACCGTCCTCGGCTTCTATCTCCTCATCACTCGCTTCAGAGCGGAAACGCTTGTCATGGCCACTCGCCAACAAGTCTTTACTCATGAACGGATCCATTCGCTCGCGTTCCACCGCATGCTTCACCAGTGTTTGCTTTGCGTGGCGCGCCTTTTTCGTGTTGCGCGATTTGGCGCCCGCCTTGCGCTTCACGTATCCCATGCTATCACAAGCGTCGTTCTCTGTGGCGCGTCAGCATCACCACAGTCTAGACGTCAGGCCAGCGCTATATTTTAAGCACCGTGGTACCATGGGCTGGCCACCGGCAAGGGACATGAGGCAGGTGCAAGCGCCCACATGCCCACCTCGTCCACCGCGTCCACCGTGGCGACGTCGGCAGCAGTGAATTTGGGCAGAAAGTACAGTGCTTCGGACTGTACTTTACATTTGTGCGTTGGTCGTGCGCAAGTGCTGTGAAAGGGACAGCGACTTGTCTGCGTGATCTAGAGGCATATCCGTCTGTCTGATGCGCTGTTCGATGCAAGCTGTGTTTTCCAGGACGCCGCGCACTGCGGAAAAAGAAAGCCGTAAAACCTGCAAACCATGTGACAACTTGACACAGTGAGCCTTGAATCAAAGACCTCAACACCCTCTTATTTGAAACGCATTTTCCGCACGCGTACTCGCGCGCAAACAGATTCATGGAGCTGGAACTACAGATTACGGCAAGCACTGAAATTATGAAGACTTCCGCGGTGACGGACGCACAAGGCTGCGCCGAGGCCGACGCGCTATGGGTCATCTGAATTCCGGAACAGCAGTTCCTTCATGGTGAGACCCAACAGCGAATTTGTTTCCTCGCGAGCGAGCTGGCAGACATCCACGCGGATACGGTCCAGCTTGTTCTCCTTGTTTTTCGACCGGTCTGGTACAATATACCCGCCGAGTCGATTCTGGCTGCCTGAAACCAGCTGGGAGTGTGCACTGCCGATTTTTCGTGCGATGTCACTGATTTCACGCGCCTCAAAATCACGGTTTTGGATTGTCACGGCAGAAGACAAAGTGGATGCCCAGTACTTATTCCACAACGCATCTAGAAGCGCTGCGTCAAGCCGAGACTTAAAATAGCTAATTTCAAGCGCATAATAATCCTTCGCGTGAAATCCAAAATCCTCAATCTTATCCATGGGCACAGATTGGTACTCTCGGCTGCCTCCGTCGTCTTGTGGAGTGTAGCCCACAGGATACGTGCGGAAAGCTCCAATATCAACTTTGCCCGCTGACATTGTGCGTATTGGATCAATGACGACGGCCAAGAACGGATCCTGAAAAGTTTGATTCGATTTCTGCGTTTGGACATCGATCCCAGAAAGCCAGCACCCGTAGCCCGGATGCGAGTGATACCAGCCCACCACGTTCTCATTGCGCACCACTTGACTGCTCTTCTCCTGGTACGCTACCATGAATTCATATCCGTCGGCCTGTGCATTGACGCGTGTTTCCGTGCCTTCAACGGGCAGCGGGAATGCGTCCATAATTACGAAAGCGTTCCCTTCAATCTTGCCCTGCATGGAGCCCATCACTTCAATCGAGCCGCCCGAGCGCGCGTGCATAACCATCTTGATCAACGCAATGGCGGAAATGTGCACTTTCTGAAAATAGTGCGGGTCTCTCGTCCATGGCTTCGCCTCCAAGGCTTGTCTCTGCTCGCCTTCATCCCAGCGGTACCGAGCGTCAGCCACCTGGGACGCCGCCGGCTGCGCCGCGGCGCCCGGGTCCACCTCACGCACTTCATTCGCCAGCTCCCACGCTCGCCTAGCGTCGACCGCATCAGCAGGTCCGCCTTGCGCGCTTCTTGCTGGTTCCATCGCAACGCGCTGCTCCCTCCTCGCTCCTGTTGCTCTTCGCCAATGTCACACGCCCGCTCCTTCGCGTCCAGTGCTGAAGCGACCCGCAACTGTACCATAATGCGTGCACGATCTCGGCAACTGTACCGCGGCTGGGTGTGATGATGTCTCGCGGGCATGGGGCTGCTGCTTGCGTGCGCGCACGCGCCCACAACGACCAGCACGTTGAACGCAACGTACGGGCCGCATGGGCGATGACTGACCGCAGCAGCACTCTCCTTCGATCGCGCAGTTACAATGGCCGGGATGGCGCTGTCTCGGTGGATGTACTTGTGCGGCGCGTGCGTGGGAATCACCGTCTGGGTGTGCGTGCTTCTGCCATTTCTGCCGCGCCAGGCAGATGATGATTCCATGACAAGGACCGTATCGTGCTCGCGCCCGGTCTTCGACGCAGGTGGAGCAATGCAGCCACATCCTGGTCGCAATGAGTTTCATCTGCTCAGCCAGAGGGAAGCAATCCAGATGGTCCGTCGTCTTCGATTGTGGCCGTTGGAACCCGTGAGATGGAAGAGACGGGTTCCGCCCAGATTAGATGCCTTCGTAGCGCACCCACCAAGCGAGTTGTTCAAGTCAAGCGAAGGCAATTGTGAGGACCCAGAATGGTGTACGGTAAACATGCCGGTCCTGGACTGCCTCGTCATTGCTAGAAAAGTGCGAGGTAGCCTCAAGAACCCTGCCGCTAGCCCAGGGCAGGATTCATCTACCATCGTGAGTGAAGAGCTACCGCTCGAATGCCAGTATCTGAGGCACAATGACTCGAGCGCATTCGCTGCGGACCTCGGTCGCATGCGAAGTTCTATAAGTCTCAAAATGACCGTGGTAGAAACGTCCTCTGCTGTAGATCAACAAGAATAAAATCGGGCGCTGAGGGTTCACAGCTACTCTTCATTCTCTTTTTCCAGTGTTCCAAGCAAGAAGCTCGTGTTCTTAAAGTCGTCTAGAAGTGGGTCGTACCCGCTGAGAGTTTGCGTTCCACTTTTGTCCCCATTGTGCTGCCGAATGAACTGGTCCGATTTCATCACTTCCACATGCGTCCGTTGATCCGAAAAGATCGATTGCACCGCGCTCTGGAAGTAATGGAAATTGGTGGGAAACATGATATCGCACTTATACATGGGCGCGTCCTCAAAAGCTGAAAACGGAATGGTATGCTTGTGTTGGCGCATTTGGATGAGCGGTCCGTCTTCCCCTGGGAGCGTGTTCGGCAAGTAGTCGAAATCTGCAAATGTTAAAGTCAGGTGGTTCCGGAAGCAACGCTTGATCGCATCAAGAAGCTTCACGGTCATGGTTGGAATGAATATTTGCTGGGCAGAGTATTTGTCGTTTGGCAAAATGGAGTGGAAAATTTGCTTGATCCACTCGTGCCACGGAAATGGAGACACGATCTCCCTGTCCGCACTAAACCATACACCAAGTGCCCTTTGAATCGGCCCATCTTCAAGCGGGAAGCGATGCAATGTTGGGAACACGAGGGGCAGTACGCCTGTTCCGTGCCTAGCCTCCACAACGGTCTGCAAATAGCCTTTGGAGTTTTCATCGTAAACAATGCAGTCATGCGGCATATTGTCCAGAACTTCGGTGGCCACAACGTGCGCCTCATCCAGTGCCACACCGAGTGGCTTGAAATCATCCGGCTGGAGCATTGTGGCGCACTTCTGAATCCACTGCACTTGCTTAGACGGCATGAATTCTTGCAAACGCTGCTTCTGCAAGGCAATACACGACGAGCTGATCTCCACAAGTATGTACTTTGCGTTCAAGCCGCACACACTGCGCAGATATGTCAAAATACCATGCGCCAGTGTGCCTGTACCTGCTCCAATCTCTACTACCAGACACAGATGGCCGTCCGGCTTGTCCGAGCGACGCGTGCCACCTGTTCGCCGTGCCAAGTGAGCGCGCTCGATTCTCCGGGCAATGGCATAGGCATAGTAGGGCTGGAATATTTCCGCTGGAGTCAGCCACGATGATCGGTCAATGTCGACTGCGTACGCCTTCCCGATTTCCCGTTCGTAGTCCGATCGCCCTGCGAGTTCGCTGAAATCGATCGGCGCACGCATCGCAGCCACGGGCGGAGCTGTGTTCTGGAAGTACCCTTTGCCTTCTTCATACAGACTGCGATGGATATACTCCCGCAGCAGCATGAAGCGGTGCCCGCGCATGCTCGTCGCATGCACGTGTTCAAGATCAAGGGGTCCTCCGGTCGAAGTGCTTTGAGGGATCCAGAAGAAATCAACACCTTCATCTCGGTTTTTAAAGGAATTGTTCGGGCGAAGAGACATAAACGCAAATCATTTTACAATGGAGTGAGAGCACAAGATCGCATCCGGCACAATACAGCAGATTCTGGAGACAGGCATCCGGCGAACCATGAGAATTCGTTGCGCTAGAGCCTTCAGTGTGGAGGAGAATGTATTTGAATGGTTCAGTCAACTTGGTATCGCAACAAGGCCGCCTCCTTATCCAGCTCCTCAAGACGACCCTGCAATTTATGTGAGTGCGCTTGCACCAGCCGCCTCGCCGCCTGAACCTTGCTTGTATCTTCCTGTTCCTGTGCGATAAAGTCCGAGGTAAACTTTCCAAGTGCGCTCGTCACCTTCTTGTCAGTGCCCTTTTCCAGTATGCTGAGCAGCTTCTCTGGCGGCTCAATGAACACCAGCTCATCATAGTGGTCTGAGACGACGGGTGTTGTCGTGAGCTTCTCGCCAGTGAGGGAAAACAGTTTCAGCATGTGATACATGTCCGCTGGCTTCTCGAGCTTGTCTTTAAAATGGATGCGAATAATGACTTCAAATTCGCCCCAGCCGTAGTCCTCGATTTCATACGGGGGTTCCCTGACGATGCGGACTGGCGGCTGTAGCGTCTCGTGCAGCACAAACTCGACGTGGTCCACAAAGTAGGAAAGATCCTCGTGGTACAGCCCGCGCACAAAGATATACCAGTGGTGCGCCTTGAACTGGTCCGCGTCCGGGCCCTGCCAAGTAGACACAGAGCCATACACAATCGGCTGCACAAAGACAGCCCCTTTCACGCGCTTCATCACGACGCGCAAGGCTCGCTACGTGCGCGATCGTCGTTTGTCCGTGTGTCGCGCGCTTCTCGCCTTCCTCTTCCCTTCCGAAACTGTACTTTACTGTACTTACCAGTGTGCCTGCCGCGTCAACTGCGAGGTGGGCAGGTCCCGACGCCGCCGCTCGGATAGCTGCGACAAAATACGAACGAGGCGCAAACGTCCATCCACGATGACAGGAGGAAAATGTGGCTCTGACCTGGAACCGAAAATCAGCATCTTGCTTTGCAGACAAAAATGAAGCGTATCTAATGTTCTATGACTGCTCCTTCCTGGCCTGAGCCTTTTTCTTTTCTTCGTTCCTAAGAGCTTGTTTCTGAACAAATGCAATATCTGAGGAACTGAGCACCTTGTATTCTCCGCGTTTGGTCTGCTTCAGCTCTAGCCCAGCAAACTCAAATCGGTGCAGTCGGACAACCGGACGATTCACGGCTTCGAACATGCGCCTGATCTGCTGCCGTCGTCCCTCCTTCAGCTCCACCTCCAGTACCGTAGACACTTCCTTTCCGTCTTTCCTATGCTCAATAAATGAAATTCCACACGGGGCTGTTTTTCTCTCCTCACCATCCAATAAGATACCGGATGCAAGACGGTACGCATCAGGAGCCGACAAAACACCAGATATTTCTGCCCTATACTTTTTCGTATGCTCGTACCTGGGATGCGTCAATAGGTTGACAAATCTCAGGTCATTTGTCATCAGCAGTAGACCCGTGCTGTCGCGGTCCAGCCTGCCCACGGCCACCAGGCCATCGCGGCGGGCAAAAGGTACGAGATCCATCACCGTCTTACGATCATTTGGATCATTTGAAGTGGAAATATAACCTTTCGGTTTGTTCACCATCACCCAAATTGCACGTTGACGCAACATCAGCTTCTGTCCTTTGACCGTGACCTCCACTGTGGTCGGATTCACAAGCATTTGTTCCTTAACTTGCTTTCCATTCACCGTGACATGACCTTCCTCGATCAGTTTCTCGGCGGCGCGGCGCGATGCAGCACCGGTCCGGGCGATATAATGGCTCAGCCTGATATTTCTGCTTAGATCCCGATTCACTTGCACCGTTCCTCCGCGCGCCAATCGGGAGGTATTAATTGGCACTCTCTTCTTCCCACGGGACTGCCCATTCCGCGCGCGAGCTTGACTTGCCATGCCTTCGATTTGCTTGGCACTGAACTCGGCCTTCCTCGGCCGGCCCGAAGCCGCCGGGGGCGACCCAGCGCTGCGAAATTTGTCTTTAAAGTTTCGGCCTTCCTTGTCTCCTCCGTCCCTGGGTGAGGGCGACTTTCTCGGCCTACTTGGCCTGCCCGCCATCATGTCAAGCTCCGCAAGCCGTGACGGCTTCTCTCTCATAAACTTACCGGCATTCCTCAACTGGACCAGCTCTTGAGCCTGGGCTAGAAGTGCTCGGCTGCTCGTCCAAGAACCCGCCTGCGCCAATGTCGAATTTTTGCGCAATGCTGATCTGAAGCACGATATGCTCCTCACGCCCGGCACGTCGAAGGTCGCATTCACCGCCGAACACCCAAATGCAGTCAGTTGACGCGCGTCCGCGCTGCGCGCCGCCACGGCACGCGACGTCATCCTTACATCCATCGCATTCGCCGCCATGGCGCAGCACTGAAGATTAATCACGCGGCGTGAGACTCTCGCAAGTAGCCCCGCTTGCATCGAGACACCACACGCACACGTCCACCAGCGTTGCTCTTCTCACCGCATCCCACCCACCGACCCTCAGCTGACGCATCCGCCTTGCCCGCCGCCGCGTAGCCAATTCCAGTTTAACGGTTCACCAAACGGTTTATGTAACGATATGTTAAAGCTCCATTTTTTTCATGTTGGCGGTTTGCGGTGCCGCGCAGCGTGAACCGCGCACGTGCGTGCGCGTTGCCAGCAGGACAGGTCCGAGCGCGTCCAGGTCATGTTGGAGAGGTCGACAAGAGTGGCGCAGTTCAGTTGAACAAAGCGCCTTCGTTCGAAAGACTGCCGCGTGTTCCAAAAGTAAAATGGGTCCTTTGAGCGACGCGCCGCAAGGCGCGGTGAATATTCACGTCAGCAGTAAGGAAGGCACGGTCACTGTCCGCTGCGCAGCCCCGTCTGGCATGCTGGTGAAAGACCTGCAGGAACGTATCCAAGACCAGATGGGCGTCGAAGCAGACTTGCAAAAGCTCATCTATCGTGGCCGCATGTTGCACCAGGAGGAGCTCTTGATGGGGTGTCTGGGCTTGGACGCAGCTGCACACGAACAATCTGTCAAACTGATGCTAATCGCGTCCTCGCGCGAGAATGTGAATGTGGTACAGGCGCTCCGGGAGGATAAGCTGTTGAAAGGATTTCGCAAACCGGCCGCATCCAAGTACGCGGCACGTCCTCGAAAATTGGTTGCCCCCTTGATGTCGCCGTACGGGTTTGCAAACATCCAGGCACTGCCAGAGTTTGAAGACCATCACAAGGCCTTGGACTTGCTCAACAAATTGGCCCATGATCCAGGAATCTCGCGCATAATGGACAGTCGTCAATGGCAAGTTGGTGCGCTCAAGGAAATGAAGCCGGAAGGAAAAGTGGGTGTTGACCCCGTCTGCGTGCTCGGCTTCAACGTCTCCGCCGGTACCGAAATTCATCTGAGACTACGAACAGACGATATGCTCGGTTTCAGACCGTATTGGAAACTCATCGAGGTTTTATGCCATGAATTAGCGCACAACGTGCACCAGGAGCACGACAAGAACTTTTATGCGCTCATGAACCAGTTGCTTAAAGAGCAGAAAGCCGGGGACTGGAAGCAGTCCACGGCAAGATCCATGGACCGGACAAGCGCTTATTTGGAGTCAAAGGATGCTTCTGGCTTTGACGACTGGGAAGAGCCGGATGGTCGTCCGGATACCTCATCTTTTGAAGGAAAGACTGCCGTGCTGGGGACATCGAATGAAGGAAATCGAATTTCATACCATGACGCGCGGGAAAGCGCCATTCAGGCAGCGCAGGAGCGCGTGCTTTCTAGTTCCAAAAGCGCGCGTCGGCAAAATGCCTCCGAATCTTTTAAGTCAAAGGGGACTCGTGCTGTGCAAGAATCAGGGGCCAAACTCAACCAGCGGGGCCCGGACGTGGACGAGGAACAGGTCGGCTCCGACGCGGCGGCATGTCGAATGGATATCGCTGTGACGAGCGAGATGCCAGCTAGCCAGCAAGCTTTTGCAAATGACGCCCGTCACCGATTGGTTGCCATGGGTTTTCAGGAATCTATCGTGGATACTGCAGTCTCCGAGTTTGGAGGCGATTTTGATAGAAGCTTGGAGTTTGTCATGGCCGTCGAAGTCGATAACCAGACGATCTCGGCTCAAAGCGGGACTCTGGCCGAAGTAGCGGAAGGAGCAGACGCGGAAGATCATGTTGATCGATCTGACGACCCCCGCAAACAATTGGTATTAATGGGATTCTGTGAGAAAGAAGTCGATGTTGTCCTCGAAGAATGCCATGGCGATTTTTTTCATAGTCTCGAGGTCCTTGTGGCTCGTGACGAGGCTACCTCAAGTTCTGCTGGGGTATCCTTCGAAGGCAATCCGGATAGTTTGCGGGATGAAAAAATGCTTTCGCGTGATCGAGACATTGCTTTGGGAGCCGCAGATGGAAGCGACACTGCTGCTCACATGCAGGAGACAACGCAGGAGTATGTTGCGAAAGCCAACAAGTTGGTCGCCGAGCTCGTCGACGAGATTCGTTCCAGTGGTGGGCATGAGGTGTCCCTTCAGCTGGCTTTGGATACGCTCAGAACGTACTTTTCGAACGCGCTGCGGCACCCGGGTGAGCTCAAGTTCTGTCGAATCAATTCGCAGAATGCTACATTCCAAGCGCGACTGGGTAGATACAAGCACACACCCGCTGTGTTACGCGGCGCGGGCTTCGAGCTTGACGCGCAAGGGTATTGGATGTTGAGGCGACACGACCCCGCACTGCTCTACATCTTCGTGGACGCCGCGGACAGCACGTGACCCTCAGAGGCGAAATAGTTGTTCCTCAGGCCACTGTACACCCAATGGGGGTACACGACGCTGGGCCCGCCCGCAACCCTTCTTTCGGACGCGCGCGCTGCGAGTGGTGGCGTAAGGGCACGTGAGATAAAGCGCGCGGCAAAGTCGACAAGGTCAGGCGCCCACTCTACGGAGCACCGTGCCCCGTGGCTCCTGTTCTAGGGGCTCAGTGGCCAATAGTGTGTTCTGTCCGACGGACACGGGAGGAGCTTCGGCATGGATTCCAGTCTTCGGCGTGTGTTGTCCAGCTCTTCTATTTTCTTCAGAACAGCTGGCTGACAGACAGAGTGTCGCTACGGATCTAGCGCGCACAGCAATTTGCGACTTTCATTAATCCCGGGTCGATCGCAAGCGTTTCTCCCACTTGCCGCTCGGTTCATACTGTCGCAACAACATCCAGCCTCCCCACTCTCGACTCTGGCACCTTCATGCACGCGCTCTCCCGTTGGGGGCGAACGAAAGATTTCCTCGAGGCCTGCGGCTGATTTTAGTTTAAGATTACGTACGTTAACTGTGCCATCATTCTGGTGCAAGCACAGCGCACGTGCGATGGGCCACTTCTCATCGCCGGGCTGCAGCCCGAGCGGTCGCGCAGTCGTTGACCACGCGCGTTCTGGGCGATAGGGGCGATAGGGGCGCTACGAGCTTTCATCTAGAGCCAGATGATTCCAGGCCACCGCGAGATCCGTGGCTACGATGCCTCCTGTGGCCATGCCTGCGCCGTCCCGCGCACGCGGCCTTGGTGCGCGACCAGCTGCAGCTCGCTCTGTCGGCGCACCTCCTCCCACGCGGTTGCGTATCGAAAACGTCCAAAACGGGCCGTTTTGATAGGGCGTCGGCTGGCGTAGTGAGACGAGCAGAATTTGCGAGGAACGATACGCGTCCGCCCGACTGGCTCGCTCAGTGTGTGTGCGGCGGGCAAGGCGGACGAGTGAGAGAAACTGCACGTGAGGGCAGCGCACCCGCACGCTTGAACCTGAACTGTCTCAGCCATGTGCGGAATTATTGCGGGCGTGTTGAAGGAGTATGATCCGTTAGTCAACTTTGCCGGGCCTGGCCCCGAGTCGGACGCGCTGAGCGCTCGCGTGAGCATGCTGTCGTCGCGCATGAGGCACCGTGGCCCAGACGAACAGGGCGTATTCATCGGGAAGAACTTCTGGATGGGTCACGAGCGCCTGTCCATCGTGGGGCCTTCCAACGGCCATCAGCCCATCGAGGACGCCGAGAAAACCATCGCACTGGTCGCGAATGGCGAAATCTACAACCACGCGCAGCTGTACGAGACCATGCTTGGACACAAGACCATTCAGCGCACAACGGCGTCTGATTCTGAGGTGATTTTACACCTGTACAAGGAGTATGGTTACGGATGTGCTGATAATTTATTGGGGATGTTCGGCTTCGTGCTTGTTGAGAATGGGGGTGAGCGCGTCATGGCGGCTCGTGACAAAGTAGGAATCAAACCTCTGTACATGGGTATTAGCCACGACGGCGCGGAAGTCTTGTTTTCTTCCGAACTGAAAGGACTTGTGGACCAGTGCCGTGAGCTGCAGCTTATTCCCGCAGGACACTTGTGGACACGCGAAACGGGCCTCGTCAAGTATTGGCACCCGCTGTGGGACGATGACGCGTACCTAGAACGTGTTCTTGCAAATCAGATCAAGGGCATTCCACCTCGCTACAGCACTGCTCAGGAATGCAAACAGGCTCTCGAAACAGCGGTGCTTCGCCGCTTTATGGCAGACGTCGAAGTTGGCCTTTTACTGTCCGGGGGCCTGGACTCCTCTATAATTGGCTCCATCATGTGCAAGCACAAGGACAAGCTTAAAGCTCAGACGGGCATCAAGTCATTTGCAGTGGGACAAATAGGATCACCAGACATCCTTGCGGCGCGCAAGGTGAGCGAGTTCCTCGGGACAGAGCATATTGAAATTATTTTTACACCGGACATGGCTTTTGATGTGCTTGAAGACGTCATTTACCACATGGAAACGTACGAGCCGGAGTTGATTCGCTCATCGATCCCGAATTATTTCCTGGCGCGCGGGGCGGCAGAGCATGTCAAGGTTGTGTTGACCGGTGAGGGATCAGACGAGCTGTGGTCCGGATACCTTTACTTTCATGATTGCCAGGACGCGCCCTTGCTGCAGATGGAAAATCGTAGAATTTTCAAAGCCACACAATTTGTGAATCTGCAGCGTGCGGATCGAATGACCATGGCGCACTCACTCGAAGCACGGGTTCCATTTTTCGATGTAGACTATGTCCAGACCGTCATGACTGTCGATCCGGCCGAAAAGCTGGTGGATATGTCTCGCGGGCGGTGCGAAAAGTATATGCTGAGAAAGATGTATGAGACTGAGCTTTGTGAGGATGTCATCTGGCGAACGAAGGCAATGCAATGCGAAGGTGTGGGCATGAACTGGGTGGAAACACTTCAGAAGCACGTCGAATCGCTCGTTTCAGATGAAGAATTTGCCAGTAGAGACGTGACCTATGCGATTAATCCGCCGCATTCCAAAGAAGAGCTGTACTACCGAAAGATTTTTGACAAGCACTATGCCGGGTGCGACAAGTTTATCCACGTGTGGCCGGGCGGATGCCGCGCGGCCGGCGCTCCGTGGAAAAACGAAGCATACACCCGCGCGGGGCTGAGAGATACCTCTCGTCTGAAGATCGGGCACGGATGCGCTAATGAGATTCACGCGTAGCTGTCTAGCACATTTTGTGTTTCTCGAGGAATGCCACCCGACTCCGTAAAAATCGCTGATTTGAAATAAAGTACGATGGGAAACAGTAGGCTTACTGAGTTTGGCGGGCGTGAGTAATTGTGGGCGCAAGTTGTAGGAGGCGAATACTTCAAATACGTCGTGTCGGCCATGACAAATCGCTTCCGGCGACATAGGAATCATGAAGGGGCGCGTCCTGACCCAGGGGCTTCGGGTGCGCCACGCGCAGTGCCTGCGAGTAGCGGCACACGCTCGGGCAGCAATGCCAACGTGCGCGAAGTACAGGATGCCTTGGACGACATGTTTGTGGAGGGAGATTTGTCTTCCACCCTCACTTTAAACTTCAAGTGCCGCGCACTGCCGAACACAGATGGCGTGCTTTCCCTCACCGACGCGTTCGTGGTCGTTTTCATGGACGGTAGGGAGGTGGGCCGGACGGAAGTGGTGTCCAACAATTTAAACCCGGTTTTCGCGCGCTCCGTCCAGGTGCGATACCGCTTCGAACAGCAGCAGCATCTGCAAATGAAGTGCTATCATGTCAATGGGGCAGTCAAGTCGGCTGATGCCGGCAACTTGGACCTGCAGAAACAAACCTACATTGGCGAGGCCAACACCGAGATTGCGACCATCGTTTCTGAAAAGGGTGGGAAGCTGCTGGTGCCATTGATGGGACCCAAAACAAAGGGCTCCTCGTTTATTCATGTCGTCGCCCAAGAACTCCATGGGCAGAATCGGTACGTGAGCCTGCAGCTCGCCGCTGAAAAGCTTTTGCGAGCCGACTTTCTGGGGAAAAGTGATCCGTATTTCAAGATTTTCCGCCTGAATGAAACAGACAGTGGGACGGAGCAAATCTTGGCGGTCAAGAGCAACGTGGTTCGTCAGAACCTGAATCCAGTTTGGAAAGAAGTTGGCATCAAGTTGGGAAATTTGACTGGCGGCGACTCGCAAAGTCCCATAAACATTGAAGTGTGGGACTGGGATCCTGGAGTGAGGCAACACGATTTCCTGGGGAGCTGCAACACATCCGTGGATGAACTCGTTGAGCTTCAAAAGCAGAGAAAGGCACTTCCGCTTACGAACACAAAACGCAACAAAAGCAAGAAGAGCGCTGGCGTGCTGATGGTGCAGAAATGTGAGATCACGGCCCAACCCACTTTTCTTGACTTTGTGCGTGGAGGCACTGAAATCAACTTTCAGGTTGCCATCGACTTCACAGCATCAAATGGTGATCCTCGTGACATCAACAGCCTCCATTATATCAGTCCCAACGCCGAAAATCCGTACCAAGCCGCGATTCGCGCAATTGGGACGGTGCTGGAAAGGTACGACTCGAGCAAGCTGTTTCCTGTTTACGGTTTCGGTGCCGTGCTTCCGTGGAAGAATAACGAGAAGAGCCACTGCTTTGCGGTGAATGGAAACGATGCACAGCCGGAAGTCTTGGGAATCCACGGGGTTCTGCAAGCGTACTCAAACATAATTGGACAGCTTCGGCTCAGCGGTCCGACCTTATTCGCAGAGATTATCAGCACTGCCGCTTCGGCGGCAGCGTCGCGCGGTACCTGCCAGAGCTCGCAAGCGTATGATGTGCTCCTGATTCTCACGGATGGTGAGATTAGCGACATGAAGCAGACGATCGATGCCATTGTCGGCGCTGCTGACCTGGGTCTTTCGATTATCATCGTGGGTGTTGGCAACGCGGACTTCGCAAACATGGAAGTGCTGGATGGAGATGATAAGAGGATATGCAGTTCAACAGGGAAGTACACATCGCGCGATATCGTCCAATTCGTTCCATACAACGAATTCAAGCGAGCAGACGGCAGTCTGGCGGAAAGAGAATTCTGTGGAGCATTGCTTGAAGAAATTCCGGGCCAGTTGCTGAGTTTCTTTGCGAGCAAGGGCATCAAGCCAAATCCTCCGCGCAGCCCCACTCTGACTTCTGTAAGTTCGTTCAGGCCGCCGTCGGGAGCGGATATTGGCTTTTCGTCTGATCCTGCATTCCAGCTGGATCAGAGCACGGGAAACGTGAATGGGGTGCCGCTGAATGCGACGTCGAATCCGTCGCGTGGAAATTCAGCCTGGGAGCCAGGCGGTGCCTGGTATCCTACACCAGATTCAGTACCCGTCCATCCGGTTCGTGGCTATCCAAGTCCAGCTGCTGCGGATGCGCACATCACTTCCTCCGTTCCTGGATATCCAATGCCAGCTGCTGCGGATGCGCGTGGTCCTGCGTCTGGGTCTGGATATCCCTCGAAACATCATTGACGCTTGCCGGGAGGATGAAATCATAGAGCCACATCTTTGAAAGTTGTCCAGAATGTAGCCTTGTCCGGCAAACAGCGGATGCATCTGAAACCTCCCATTTGGGCAATATAAAATCACGTCCATTTGATGAGCAATTCTGGTTTGCAACGTCAGGCCTGTCTTGTGCAGCGCAATCGTTGAACCGCGCGTCTCCAGGGAAAGAACCAACGCGCCGTTCGCGCGCTTGACGAGGTGTGGCAAGGCGATCGTCTCTTGGACGTAAGCACCTGGTCGTACATGTCATGCCAAAGCGTTAGTGTGAGGACATCCAGCGGTGCCTCGAATGATCGCGGCCTCAGTGCTGCGCGGCGTGGCCCAAACACAGAGTGACGCGCTGGTCGCGCCGCTTGTGGGCGCGGACGCGTGCGCTGGAAATTCGTGCTCTGGGTATTGAAGGACACTATCATTTCAAGTGTCACGACCGAGCGCTCGGATGAGGAGAAAATTGGCAGTCGGAGGCTCAGTCCAAGATGACGCCAGCGGCTGTGCTGCTCGCATCTTCACAAGGAATTTGGAAATGCCTGATTTATAGAGAAAGTGCTTGTTGCCTACCCGCTCATACGGATACAGAGGGTATGCAAGCAGGGACTAAACCCGAGTCTTGCGGCTATACCAAGTGTGCTCAGCTCTCCGTTCTTGTTCGTATGTGCACCGAGCTCTCGCGTCAGACACGACACGCCACGCATTTAGTGGCGGCGAGTTAGATTTGGAACAACGTCAACGCGGTAGACTTCTGTGGTGTGCGGTCATGTGACGCTCACACTCGCTGACGTACATTAGGGCTGATACCTGATTGTTGTCGACGTCGATTCTCGCGCGCTTGAAACAGCTGCGCAACGCGCACATCAAGCAGCAATGTACAATGTCTGTGTACGGCTTGGACATGCCGCTGACTTTGAATGTCGCATTGACCTCACAGTCGGTTTACATCTGCGTCAGATGGCATGCGACGCGGTCATCTTAAGAGCCCTGAGCCAACGCGCAGCTTTTGTAGTTGTACCATGCTGCATTCGAAGTAGCACTTCATGTTGTGGCAAATGTGGGGCCTTGTCTCCATACACCCGGAGCAAGCAATTTTGCTGTGACCGCGAGCAAGCGAGCAATTTTCAATGCTCGAGCGGAGCTTGTACAGATGCAGGTGAATTGCAGCGTGCGGTCATCATTGTTTTTTCCCGGAGCACGTGTCGGAAGACTCGTTCGCTGATTTTGCTCGAGCCGCCGACTTTGAGGCACGTATGGTAGATGAAGATGTGCGTTGGTGCCGGGGGAGAATGGTGAGCATGTTGGTCGACTTTAAACGCTGCCTTGCGGCACAAGAAAGCAGATATTGTACGCTCCGGCTCAAACCTGGACCGCTTTGCGTCCCCCGCGAAAATCACTTTATTGTCTCGTGGCCTTAAAAACGCGATCCTGGTGTCGATGGCAGCGTCGGCTCTGACACCAAGGCATGTGCGTGTTGCCAAATGGATACATTGTCTGGGCCCCATGTGCTCATGGAGTATATGTGTGAGCAGGTGAGAAAAGTTGTCGATTTTTCGGTCGACCAAAGTGAGTGCCTTTCTTTAGGTCTGAAGGCTATCAACGGCTTTTATTTGAGCAATATGCTCATATTTGTGGAGGGCGTGGACAAGGAAATTCGGAAAGCATCGCACACAGTTGCGGAGGAGTACGGTCACCAACCGCGCAGAAGGAAAGCAGCCAATAGTGTTGGTGCGAAAATCATTCATCTTACCATTCTGGTCAATTGATGCGTTCCTTGCGTCCTTGGAGATAAAATTGAACGCATGGCTGCTCGTGCACTATCGATCACTGTAAGCTGATCGTCCTCTTTTGCAGGGAGGCGGGCACGTGTGCGTCGCTGTTCAGCAGGCACATGGTATACTGTCGTACCGACAACCAAGCTGGAGCAACTTATGCGACAAATATGAATTTTGAACCGCTGTCTGGGCTGCTTCATTCAACCAGTCAAATTCTCCAGTAGTGATGGTCCACGGTCGTCGCGCAACTCGAGCAGTCCGCAGATCCCACGCGGATGTTCCGCCATCTCCTCCATGCTTCATCCGCTCGCAATCGTCAACTGCCGCATCACAGCCTTCCCGCAGAAGAGGCGCAAATCTCATCGACCACTTCTCCATTCATCCCCACCTCTCCTATTTTTTGTTTGACCCATTCAGCCACGACCCATGGAATAAATTTTCAAGCACAATCCTTCAGAACCTGTGCCATGGTGAGCCGGCCTTCTACTGCGTTAAATGCTTTAACCCTGCCGATCCAGTTCTTCTGCGGAGCGATCAAGCTCCTGGTTGGTCACATTCGCTACAAGGCAAGTTCGCGAGCACATGCAACTCGTGACTTTCTCGTGATTCTCAAACTCAGCCGAGTTCTTCTCTAAGCTCAATGACTTCAGAAACGGCGATCGCGTCCCATGCGGCAGCTGAGTTGCGGCACCATCGCGCCCAAAAAGCTTTTTGTCACCACTGCCACCGCGCCTTACTTGACCATTGGTCTACTACTCAAGCACTTCCGAGCGGCTGCGCAAGTCGCGATCCTCCAGTCGTCCCTTCTCATGCAGTCGCTCGTGCCGTTCGAGCGCGTCCTTGCGGCCACGTTGCGCAAGTTTTATCTTGAGAAACGATTCGACATTTTGGACCTCGGTATCCTGCCTGTCACGATGCAGGGCACTCACGCCTGCCTAGATGGCTTCAAGCTGCCGCGTGAGCTCGCTGTCCTATGCCTTTAAGGCTGAGTCTGTACTCGACCATCCTTGTTGAGCTCACAGTATTTGCGCTTGCAGAGTCGCGATTTTAAAGTCGTGACCGACTAGCGCCGCGTCAAGGTGACAGCACGCGTCGAAGCGAGCGCCCAGTTCATCCAAGCTGTGATCTGTCTTTTCCTGCGAGCACCCTCAGAGCCCCGCGCGTGTCATCCCTTTCGGCGAGCGCTGCGTCGAGCAGCGTGGTGCGGTATTGCGGTGAGCTGGGAGCACAAACGGTCTGAGATACGGCAGAAAGGCTGTATGGTGACACTCATTGCCGCGATGCGAACTCCAAACACAGTGCGCGACCAAGGCACGGATGACTCGGGTACGGTGGAGCTGTACTCCGCCCAAATGGCGGATCGTCCAAAGCGCCGTTCGCCGGCTAAAACTGCGGCGTCAAAGTTTCGTATGAAACGAGCGCTTCAGTGAAGAAAACTGAAGCTGCATCGTTCAAAAAAAACGGATGTCTATCCACCATTTTAATCCAGGGACTAGTGGCGAAATCGGGCTTTTTTCCTTACAAGTTGTTTCTCGAGGAAAACCGTCCTGTTGCATAAAAATCGCGGATTTGAATCAGAACCCGTCTGGCACCGGATGCGGGCCGAGTGTAGTGCGCGTCAAGAGTTTGGTGGGCGTGAGGAGCGGGAAGCGATTGCATCGTTGCGCTCGTGGCGGCCATGGCGAATCTCTTTCGGCGGCATAGGGATTATGTAGGGCCGGGCTCAGAGCCAGGGGCTCCCGCGGCGCCGGGCGCAGTGCTGGCGAGCGGCGGCTTGCGCTCGAGCGCCAAGGTCATCACGGAAGATGTGCAGGACACCTTGGACGATATGCTTGCTGGCAAAAATTCGTTTTCTGTCATCACTTTTAACCTTCAGTGCCGCGATTTGCCGAAATTAGGTGGGGTACTTTCCTTCACCGACACCTTCGTGGTCGTTTTCATGAACGATAAGGAGTTGGGTCGGACGGAAGTGGTTTCTAACGATTTGAACCCGGTTTTTGCGCGCTCCGTCCAGGTGCGATACTTCTTCGAACAGCGACAGTCTGTGCAAATGAAATGCTATCAGGTCAGTAAGGCGGTCAAGTCAGCTGATGCCAGCAACTTGGACCTGCAGAAACAAACCTACATTGGCGAGGCCAACGTCGAGATTGCTACCGCCGTCTCTAAAAAGGGTGGGAAGCTGTTGGTGCCATTGATGGGACCCAAAACAAAGGGCTCCTCGCTCATTCATGTTGTCGCCCAAGAACTCCAAGGGTTGAATCAGTACGTGAGTCTACAGCTCGCCGCTGACAGGCTCTTGCGAGCCGACCTTCTGGGTAAAAGCGATCCGTATTTCAAGATTTTCCGCCTGAATGAAACAGACAGTGGAACGGAGCAAATCTTGGCGGTCAAGAGCAACGTGGTTCGTCAGAACCTGAATCCAGTTTGGAAAGAAGTTGGCATCAAGTTGGGAAATTTGACTGGCGGCGACTCGCAAAGTCCCATAAACATTGAAGTGTGGGACTGGGATCCTAAAGTGGACCAGCACGAGTTCTTGGGGAGCTGCAACACATGTGTGGATGAACTTGTAGAGCTTCAAAAGCAGAGAAAGGCGCTTCCGCTCATGAACACAAAACGCAACAAAAGCAAGAAGAGCGCTGGCGTGCTGATGGTGCAGAAATGCGAGATCACGGCCCAACCCACTTTTCTTGACTTTGTGCGTGGAGGCACTGAAATCAACTTTCAGGTCGCTATTGACTTCACAGCATCAAATGGCGACCCTTCTAACGTCAACAGCCTCCATTACATCAGCACTAAGACCGAGAACCCGTACCAAGCCGCGATTCGCGCTGTCGGGACGGTGCTGGAAAAGTACGACTCGAGCAAGCTGTTTCCTGTGTACGGTTTCGGTGCTGTGCTTCCGTGGAAGGAAAATGAAAAGAGCCACTGCTTTGCGGTGAATGGAAACGATGCGCAGCCGGAAGTCTTGGGAACTGACGGGGTTTTGCAGGCATACTCGAACGTAGTTGGACAGCTTCGGCTCAGCGGTCCGACCTTATTCGCAGAGATTATCAGAACTGCTGCGTCTGTGGCAGCGTCGCGGGGTACCTGCCAAAGCTCGCAAGCGTATGATGTGCTCCTGATCCTCACGGATGGTGAGATTGACGACATGAAGCAGACAATCGATGCCATTGTCGGCGCTGCTGACCTGGGTCTTTCGATTACCATTGTGGGTGTTGGCAAGGCGGACTTCACCAAAATGGAAGAGCTGTATGGAGACGACAAGAGGATATGCAGTTCAACGGGAAAGTACGCGTCGCGCGATATCGTCCAATTCGTTTCATACAACGAATTCAAGCAAGCTGACGGTAGTTTGGCGGAGAGAAAATTCTGCGGAGCATTGCTTGAGAAAATTCCGGGCCAGTTGCTGAGTTTTTTTGCGAGCCAAAACATCCTGCCAAATCCTCGGCGCAACCTGGCTATGACTTCAGCGAACTCGTTCAGGCCGCCGCCGGGAGCGGGTAGTAGCTTTTCGATGGATGGCAGCTTTTCGATGGATGGCAGCTTTTCGTTGGAGGCTCCACTTCAGCCAGGCCAAAATTCGGCACACGTGAATGGGCTGTCGATGAAGACGACGCCGGATCCGTCGTCCGGATATTCGGTCTCGGGTCGAGGCTTTCACGGGTATCCTGGACCAGATTCAGAACCCGTCCATCCAGTTCGTGACCATTCAATTCTAGCCACTGAGGATGCGCGCATCACTGCCTCCGGTCCTCTGTATCCAATTCCAACTAGCGTGGATGCGCATAACACTGGCTCTGGCTCTGGATATGCCACCACACAGCCTTGGCGTACACCGGGAGGATCCACGTATTGAGTCAAGCAGTTGAAACTCGTCCAGAATGTCCTTTAAAACGTGAGAATGCTTGATTCCGTTGCCACAAAACAGCACTGTTTGCGCACGAAAACGGAAGCGCCACGGATTGTGGGGCGTTTCGGCGGATTTCTCGACCACTAGTTCAAAAGAGCACTGCACTTTTCCACGCAGCCAGTTTATCGTAGCCGTTCAAACCCACCTGGAAACTCGACCAACCGCGCTGGGCGACAAGGGTCAACCGACACGTGCCAGAGCGGAGCATGAGGGTGAGGGGGCGTGACAAACTATCCCGCAGAGACACCTTCAAACTCTCGAAGCCGACTTGCGGGGAAGAACGACCAGAAAAGTTTCAGAAACGAAAAATTGACACCAGAAATGCCATTCCGGCACACTAGAGACTGTCCATGCACGCGGACTTTGGGCAACTGGTACGTGCCACAGCGTGCCTAACGCCTGCAAACTCGAAACTTGTCAGCCAGGATCTGCGTTTTAAATTCAGAAAAGGTTTCTTTCGGCATTCTGGGTTCGCAAAACACGTCGTCGGGAGCCAGGCCTACAAATGACGAAAGCAATTCGGTCCTCCAACTCTTGCGTCTCAAATCCATGATTAAACCTTTGCCGCACTGCAACCCCTTGCACGCTGGCGAACGCCATCTCTTCCATATTATTTAGACACCGCAGCCATGTCGGAGATCCCGGAACGCAGGCATTTCCCAGCCCCCGACTTGGATGTTCGTCAAAGCTAAGGAGCAAGAAGGTAGTAAACATCCAAACACACGTCCTCTTAATGTGAGTTGGATAATACAGACGCTCAGCCTTCAAAGCACATAATTTTCCGCAGATCTGTCGGGATTTGCCCATTCAGCCATGTGCGTGGTACCACGTCTCGTTCGACAAATGCTCAACAACATGACTCAACTTCTGCGTCTGTCCCGTTCTACTAATTCTAAAAAGAAATGGGAGGCAACAGTCAGCGCATCCTGCGCTGACGCGCTCACGAAGGCGCTGAGTATGCAAGCGCTAATCAATCCGCAATGTCTCTCCGCGAGCTGAAGCAATGCAGTCACAAGTCGAACGAGGGAATCTAATCCAGTGCCTCAGCCACACGTTTCAGATCGGTGAATCTCGCGACTAATGAACAAAAGATGACATGCTCTTCTAAATCTATGGTCTCAACTTCCACAAAAAGAGACACTTGACGTTACTGTGCTTCACTTCCGACACTTCCTCGCAGTCGAACAGGCGCGAAACCACTCGACGTATCTGCGCAGTGTCATCGACGAGCACCTCAAACGACAGTGCGCCGATACGGCGCCCGCCTGTGGTGCTCGCCGAGCGGTTGATAGACCCGTCCGTGCTTGCTATCACACGAAAAAAATACAATGGCAGCCCGTCACACTTGCGCATGTTTTTTGAGCTCCTCTTTGGTCGCAGACACCTTGGTCACGAACACAAACCGTGAGACCAGCTAGTGCGTCCACCTTCTACACTGCGATATTCAGAGCCATTAGAAGTACACCTTCGAAGTCACCATTGATTCCTTTTCCTTCTTGGTCCACCTAGGCCACTTCGACCTGTAGGTCTACCATAGACGAGGCCTGTTGCTGCCCCAGACTCTCCATCAAACGCGAGCGACGACCAAGCTCGCGTTGAAGATCCTGCTGATTGGGTGGCGCCACGTTGCGCATATGCGCAAAGTCGACTGGCATCAGATAGCCCTTTGCTTAGTGCGAGTGTGTCCACAGCTCGAACACGGAAAGCAATATTCTTTGTGACACACCGTGCGCGCTGTACGCCGCGCGAGCCACTCTAGCACGAATGGACGCGCCAATGGACCCACTGGCCGCTACGAGACCCAGCTCAGCGCTTTGAAGCTTGCATTGCTTTGAGTCACAGCGTCCAGCCACCCAAACACTGATCATCTTGTTCCCTTACGTCCGAGTGCCTTTCGCACGCCAAGTTGAGCAGACGCGCGTCGTTTCACAAGTCTGTGATGGAGCCCGTGGGCGTGCAAACAAACCCGCGATTCCCGAGCGGATGGAGACGCACGGCATCAACCCGATCTCTCTGCGGGGGATTCCGAGAACCCATCGCCGCGCTCAAGGATGGAAGCGACTCCCACGCGTGCTGCGGCAACTTCCTGGCACACTCCACACACGCGTGCCGTGCAGAGGGCATGCATCTTCTGCGCCAGGCGCAATGTTCCCGATGATCGGCTCGCATCCGCGCGAAACGGTTAAACCCATCGAGGTACAGTTTGGGTGACGGAGTTAGATTGGGAAGACGCGGATTCGAATTTCGACAGGCGCTGAGAATGCGCTGGCGTGGCTACCAGCGTGGGCGAGAGGAAAGGGAGCGCGCGCCTCGTTGCGCACGTGTAGGCCATGGGAAATTGTTTCGCGCGAGATAAGGATTTTCAACCAGCGGGCCATGAGCAAGCGGCTTCGAACCCGCACGCGAAGAACGTGCCGCGCGCAGCGCCAGAGAACGGCGTGCCGCGCCCGAGCAGCAATGTCATCGTGGACGATGTACAGGACACCTTGGACGACATGTTTGTGGAGGGAGATTTGTCTTCCACCCTCACTTTAAACTTCAAGTGCCGCGCACTGCCGAACACAGATGGCGTGCTTTCCCTCACCGACGCGTTCGTGGTCGTTTTCATGGACGGTAGGGAGGTGGGCCGGACGGAAGTGGTGTCCAACAATTTAAACCCGGTTTTCGCGCGCTCCGTCCAGGTGCGATACCGCTTCGAACAGCAGCAGCATCTGCAAATGAAGTGCTATCATGTCAATGGGGCAGTCAAGTCGGCTGATGCCGGCAACTTGGACCTGCAGAAACAAACCTACATTGGCGAGGCCAACACCGAGATTGCGACCATCGTTTCTGAAAAGGGTGGGAAGCTGTTGGTGCCATTGATGGGACCCAAAACAAAGGGCTCCTCGTTTATTCATGTCGTCGCCCAAGAACTCCATGGGCAGAATCGGTACGTGAGCCTGCAGCTCGCCGCTGAAAAGCTTTTGCGAGCCGACTTTCTGGGGAAAAGTGATCCGTATTTCAAGATTTTCCGCCTGAATGAAACAGACAGTGGGACGGAGCAAATCTTGGCGGTCAAGAGCAACGTGGTTCGTCAGAACCTGAATCCAGTTTGGAAAGAACTTGACATCAAGTTGGGAAATTTGACTGGCGGCGACTCGCAGAGTCCTATGTACATTGAAGTGTGGGACTGGGACCCTGGAGTGAAGCAGCACGATTTCTTGGGGAGCTGCAACACATCCGTGGATGAACTCGTTGAGCTTCAAAAGCAGAGAAAGGCGCTTCCGCTCATGAACACCAAACGCAAAGGAAAGGACAAGAGCGCCGGTATGCTTCTGGTGAAAAAATGTGAGATCACGACGCGCCCGACTTTTCTTGACTTTGTGCGTGGAGGTACTGAAATCAACTTTCAGGTTGCCATCGACTTCACAGCATCAAATGGTGACCCTCGTGACATCAACAGCCTCCATTATATCAGTCCCAACGCCGAAAATCCGTACCAAGCCGCGATTCGCGCAATTGGGACTGTGCTCGAAAAGTACGACTCGGACAAAAAGTTTCCTGTGTATGGTTTCGGTGCCGTGCTTCCGTGGAAGCGAAATGAAAAAAGTCACTGCTTTGCGGTGAATGGAAACGATGCGCAGCCGGAAGTCTTCGGAATCCACGGGGTTCTGCAAGCGTACTCAAACATAATTGGACAGCTTCGGCTCAGCGGTCCGACCTTATTCGCAGAGATTATCAGCACTGCCGCTTCGGCAGCAGCGTCGCGCGGTACCTGCCAGAGCTCGCAAGCGTATGATGTGCTCCTGATTCTCACGGATGGTGAGATTAGCGACATGAAGCATACGACTGATGCCATTGTCGGCGCTGCTGACCTGGGTCTATCGATTATCATCGTGGGTGTAGGCAACGCGGACTTCACCAAAATGGAAGTGCTGGATGGAGATGATAAGAGGATATGCAGTTCAACAGGGAAGTACGCATCGCGCGATATCGTTCAGTTCGTTCCATACAACGAATTCAAGCGAGCAGACGGCAGTCTGGCGGAAAGAGAATTCTGTGGAGCGTTGCTTGAAGAAATTCCGGGCCAGTTGCTGAGTTTCTTTGCGAGCAAGGGCATCAAGCCAAATCCTCCGCGCAGCCCCACTCTGACTTCTGTAAGTTCGTTCAGGCCGCCGTCAGGAGCGGATATTGGCTTTTCGTCTGATCCTGCATTCCAGCTGGATCAGAGCACGGGAAACGTGAATGGGGTGCCGCTGAATGCGACGTCGAATCCGTCGCGCGGAAATTCAGCCCGGGAGCCAGGCGGTGCCTGGTATCCTACACCAGATTCAGTACCCGTCCATCCGGTTCGTGGCTATCCAAGTCCAGCTGCTGCGGATGCGCACATCAGTTCCTCCGTTCCTGGATATCCAATGCCAGCTGTTGTGGATGCGCACGGCACTGCTCCTGATCCAAGATATCCAGGGTATCGAAACTGATGAATGCCAAGTCTGTAAAATGATGCATGTAGACTCCCGTTATTCCCTTTCGCATTAAGAACTGTCGCAGCCGCAGTCTCCATAGAGGGCTTGCAGGGGCTCCTTTTCACACGGAAAAAGCTGCTTGCCATTCCGCGAATTCACTTCGTTGTGCGCTTTGCAAGTCCACACCAGCAAAGCCAGGGCGCTGTCCATGGGCGGAGGGGAGGCGTCCAAGAACTGACCGAAATGAGTTTTGCAGAGCTCGCACGGGTACAACTCTGCTATGGCCTCCAGGAATCCCTGCATTGCAAGCACCGCTCTCTCCTCGCCGGGCTGAAATTTGGCGGCCATGGAGTGGATCAACATCCAGCCCGCCCGCCCGACGACTTGCTTTCTGGTCGCCTCGGATACGGCGCCGTGGCGCTCCGTCAGATTGACCGAGTCACAATCAGCCGACCTCGAAGCCACGGCGACATACAGGGCCACCACCAGGACCAGCACCCAAACAGCGCTTGTCAGCGCGACCACGCGCGCGCTCTGCGCGCTCAGCCGCATCAGGCGTCCGCCTCGCACGCACGCCAGCTACTCACCGCCAGCCACATCTGCGCCACACCTGAGCACGCCAGAATCTGTTTCGGGCACCGGCGCGTGTACAGTGCACTGTACGTCGCCGCCACTTTTTTTGCTGCGCGCAGTTGGATGGATGAGAGGGTATGTGAGAGAGAGAGACAAAGACAGAGAGAGACAGAATGGATACCGCACGCTCATTCGGCATGGACGAGATCTCGGCGCAACCTTCGCGGAGCACTGGTGCTACGCGCCAGGCGCGGGTGCAGCCGCGCGTTTTCTCGCTGCCCAGAGCGTCTGCTGGCGTCCCCGGCAGGCAAACCAAAAGGTATGCTGCATCAATCGGTTGATCATGCTCGACGCGGGCTTGGTCGCATTTCAGTATGGCCTGAAGAATTCTATGCATGTGTTGTGCGCAGAGCGGGGCGCACGGATCCCAATTCATGGAGATGAAGAGCTCTCATCTTGAATTCAGAAGACTCACCACTGCGCGGCCCATTTAAAGTATTTTGCGATCATCCGACAGAGCGAGCCTGCTGCCGCAGTCGCGCCCACAACTGGACCACGCGAAAGGCTCAGTGGAAATAGGTGAGCACGAACCATGCTCTGCACGCCAAATCGGACAGTTTGGTGCAGAGACGCCCGCCGCGTCGCGCAAAAAGTTATCGTTTGAAAAGCCCATGTCCTGGAACGTACACATGCGTCAAACCAATGAGCGTCTCAACCGACTTGAAGAAGACGTAGGTAATTTCGCCTTGCTTGCGTTGTCCACGTTCAAATGTGCATACTCAAGTGCAGCTCTCAAAGTGTGGTCGCTCGTTTGCCACGTTGATGACAAGATTGATTCAAAGCCATGCTAACATCTCACCCGTTTTGATGATTTCAATACGTTGGTCTTCCTCTACGTGCTGTGCAGGTGACCGCTGCAGAATATAGTGCAGGAGTTTGCGAACATGCTATCCAGGCAAATTACGGTAAGTATACCTCCCATTTCGAGAACACGCAGGGCTCGACGTCATAATGCGTTTATTGCCCTGTTATGTAATGGCTCGGGACGAAAGCTGACCTTCATCATGACGTTCGTTTTGGTGCGCACGTGCGCGCCAGGTAGCATCGAAGAGCTCCACAATGTACTGGAGCTCATTGAACGAGAGCTTTTGCCGGCCTTAAAACAAGATTACACCATGCCGTAACGAGCCTACTGAAAAAATGACGCGCAGAGCGGAGGAGCAGGCTACGTCTTCTGTCTTGTGATTTTGCATTGCTGTAAATGAGCATGCACCGATAGGCTTCGACATGTATTTCTGAAATATAGAGTGAAACTTGAAGCACGAACAGTCCGTGGAGGCATTCACCCACCCACCTACACACATAAAGGGACCGAGGCCATATAATTAGCCGCAAAGGCTTTCAACATTAGGTCCTTCAATACAGACCGGAACGAGCGAATCTAAAGTGCGGAGATGACACAAGCTATCTCGGAAGAGTGCATTCCGTCTGGGTACCGAGACAAACACGATTTCGGGGAAGAACTGTGCTGCCAATGAGTCCTTCAGCCACCGTAATATTCGTCGGCCACATTGAGCATCGCTAGCTGTGAGCTCGCTTCTGCATCCAGGTCGCGCACTCGCAAAACGACATCACAGAAAGAGCGCACGCTAGCACGCCGAGCAGAATCGCGAACCAATTCAACTAGACCCGCTCAAAAGATCTGGTCACGAGTAGAAATGAAAGACGCAGTGAGGGCATACACAAGCGCCCTGCCGATTGAGGGTGTCTCTTCGACGTCTGAGGTCCATCACTTCTGAGGAGTCAAAAGTCGCATGGCGGCGAGCGACTCCCCGCCTGCCGCTATTCGCGCGACGACACGCCCGAGCAAGAATTCTACCCGCATGCTTAAAGGCAGCTCGCTTGCGGGAATCGAACGGAAGCCAAGCGCTTCGTAAAGCCCTACAGTTCGACTGAGCGTCATCAAATATATCCCCCGCTCATCCTCCGCATGCAATGTCACAAGCTCTTGTATCACTGCGGACGCAATGCCGCGCCTTCTGTATTCCCTTTCAACAAAGACGGAGGCAAGCTCTTGGGCTGAATCCGAGACGGGTCGAACTTGACCAAATCCGACAACTTTGCGCGAGCCCTCCTCGTCGCTGAGCCCTTCTTCCGCTGTCTCGGCAACCACAAAACGCTCGACGCCGGCAATGGTAGGATTCATCGACTCTGCGAACAGGCTTTTGCGGATAAATGCGAGGTCCTGCTTACGCCCTTGCCTCAAAACCAATCGCGGTGAAGCGTGCCCGTCCTCCCCGCCACCACCAGACGCCTTGCAGACCAGCGCGTAGCGCTTATTCTTCAGCGAGGGCTTACGCGCCCCGAAAAGCTGTCCCAGAGTGAACGCACAAATGGGTACAGAGCAGGCCGGCTGCGGGACGGCGCCATGGGGTTGCGCGGCGCAGGCCGGCGTCCCGTTGGTGATCATGCTGTGTCTCTTTCTCGCGCTGGCGTTGTATTTTAGCCTACAAGTCGCCACGCCCACTCGCTCCCGTGCGTCGCTCGGAAAGACGGACGGAGAAGGAGACGAATCAGCCGGAGTGTACGACTATGAGGCCAGGCGTGCGTTGGTTAGAAGGAACGCGCGTGCTCTCTTGCTCGTACAAGGTGCAGTATTCGTTCTGTCTTTCCCACTCATTGTCGTGCACCGATGGTTGAAGACGCGCCCGGCTCTGACACTCATGCAAGTTGCTCGTGATGGGCTGCGCTGCGCGATCAGTATCGTGACGGCGACGCCGCAAAAGGCAACGCCCGGCGTGCAGGGCTCGCTCTTCAGCGGTGAAGACTCTACGTGTATACGGAGAACGGAGGAGTACATCCTTGTGTACGATGATTCCGCGCCGGCTTTCACGCACGGTGTCGTGCTTCTGACGGGCTACCTTGTGGACGCAGACGCAGCGCTACCCCTGGCACGCTTACTTGCCCGCGGGGGCATCGCAGTGGGAGTGTGTCGCTTCCCATATGCAATACCTGTCGATGGGTCCCTCGTTTATTTCACAATGCAAAGCATGCGAAAGGCGCTCGCAGACCGAATGGCTGTGAGCACATCGGACAAAAACAGAGAGCCATTCGAATTTACCTTGCTGGTTCACTCTGCCGGAATACTCGCGGCCATAGACTCCTTGCGCAATCGGCAGGTAGTTGCTCAGATTCACGGCATTGTTTCGATGGGATGCAAGCCAAGACAAAAGATTATCGATCGCGGAATCAAGTATCTCGCCATTGTTGGCTCTCATGATGCGTGGGCCAGCCCACAAGACTTTATCAAGTGGATGGAGGCCGATCACGAGCAGAGAATGCCAGCAAAAACCGCAATGACGATCTTACCGGGTGCGAACCACAGACAGTTCCTTAGCTACGAATTCCAGCCATGGGATCTTCCGGCTAGCATGGACGAGGCTCAGCAGCTTCAAGAGGTTGCAAGCATCGTGCACGCTTTTGTAGCACAGGTCTAGGCCCCCCGTCTGTCGCCGAGCTTTGACCTTGCACACTCCAGAGACCCTATCATTCAACCACGTCGTAAATATACCGAACTTCATTCGTCCCCACTCGGAATTTGCAAGGTGGATGCAGGCGTGCGATGCAACTGATGCCGAGGTTTTCTGTGCTTTTGCCAGTCGCGCGGCGCGGATTCCCATCCATACACGAACGAGATGCGGTCTGTACTGCGTAAGATGTGTGCTGAAAGATGCCTGCCCATCTTGGGTCGCGGAGGAACCCAATGTCATGACATGTCCAGAAGACAGGTGCGCCGAGCGCTTGCCTCGGAGTCGCCGGCCGCCTCCACGTCGTCGGGCGGTGCGTCACAACATCAGGAAGGGGAGCGTAGCAGTCTGAATGAGCACATTTTCACACGGTCCCGGGCTTCCTGGGCCGCTTTCTTTACAGTTCCGGCTGTGGTTTCTTTCGGGCTGGGCTGCTGGCAAGTGATGAGACTGCAGGAGAAAAGAGCCAAAGTTGCTGAGCGCGAAGCCGCGCTGCTACAGGATCCTGTCGAATGGCACCGCGCGGTCGGTGACGGAGATGTACTGAACCCGTACAGGCGGGTGCGCGTCCAAGGTGTACTGGAACACGATAAGACCGTCCTTGTGCTGCCGCGTTCCGCACCGATAGCCACCCCTGAAAAGGTCAAGGCCTGGGGCGGCGCCACCGGTGCTCTTGTACTGACCCCTTTGCGTGTCTTGAGGGACGGAAAGTTCGAGGAAAGAATCCTCGTCAACCGCGGATGGGTATCCAATCGGATGAGCAAGCGTCCGAAAGCCGAGTGGGATCCAGCTCTCCAAAGGGCCGACGACATTGTTGAGTTTGACGCCATAGTCGGTGCAGGAGACTCTAGGCGTACGTGGACACCAGAAAATGTTCCTGAGAAAGGCACTTGGCACTGGATTGATTTGGACGCGCTTACCATTTCACTTTATCCGAATGCGACCGAGTGTCTGGGATACGTTGAGGCTATTGATCTCGCCCGGCGCGGCGACGATTCTCAGCAACTATTTCCAAAGGGGTTAGAGGACTTTTACCGTTTTCCAACCATGCCTCGGACGCACATTGATTACGCCGTCACATGGTTCTTGCTGTCGATTATCCTGTCGGCGTACGCGATCTACTTTTACAGGCGCAAGAATATCCCTCCAAAACGGAAGGTGCGCGCCAAGCCGGTCCCACAAGAGAGCTAGCAACAAGGTCAAAAGGCTTGCTTTGCTTTTGGATCAGTTTCTTTTTGGAATACGTTGGCAAATGCAAAGGAAACAAGCAAAGCGACGGGCGAAATGAATCGCTTACTTTGACACTCGCTTCTGTTTTAACGTCTTTGATCTCTTCGCGCTCTCATTTAACTTTGCTCCGTTCCCTGTGATGGTCGCTTCGACGATTCTTCGCAATCGCTCTCCCTCCTCCTCTGAAAGACGTGCATGTTCAACTTTGGACGCTTCCCTGCTCCCGGTGCCTCCTTGCTCATCCGGCTTTGTGACATCGTCCTTTTGTTTTCGATCCGCGAGCGCGTCCGCAATCTCATCAATTCGAGACACCTTCGACCGGTTTGACTCTGGTGAGTTCAGGCTCGGAATGGATGCGCGTTTTCTTTCATTTCGGGGATGAGGCATGGCGGTTTGACTGTGATGCGGCACGCTAAGCACATCATCCAGCAAATTCTGCCTAGTCATTTGCGATCGTTCTCTGATAGCCCACGCCCTCGGATCAGACTTGAACTGGTGGATATGACATGCCTTTGCGACAAACGAGCCGTAGGGACTTGAGCTAACATCTTTTTCCTGTGTCACCAATTCCTGGACCAAGTCTCTTTTCTTAGTAACATCCGTTTCGCATCGATAGGCGCACTCTAGCACGCGACTTCCGCATGAGTTCCAGCATAGCATCGCTGCAGACTTCTTGATCACTTCAAACAAGATAGACTGTGTCTTCTCTGGCACGACAGATCGCTCCTGCAGACAAACTTCAACAACGGGGCTGCCTGACCGGTCTGCCATCAATGCGGCCCACTCTATTTCGGTCAGCGTTTGCATGGACCGTGAAAACTTGGCCTTGCGCTTGGACACGGGAAGCTTCACAATACTTTGTACAATCAGAGAGCCCAGGGTCGGTATCCGCGGGGTTTGGTAGTTCTCTTGGTGATCCCTCAAGCCGTCACGGCGCGCAAAGTCTAGGCGTAGAGCATGCTCCAGTGTTTTGTCAGCCCAGTACAGTCGCCATTCCGCCGCGTGATCGGCCGACATGCAGAGCACCTCAAGGAACAAATTAGTCTCTCCATCTTCCGCGCCAGTGCCTCCCAGGCCCTTGATAATCGCCTTGAGAATCTTTTCTTGTGATTTCGGGACAGCCGTGGCAGCGCATCGTCCGAAAGCTGCACACGCACGAAGAAGGGCAAGTACGACACCCGATCGGCGACGCTCAAATAGAGTTTCAAAATGAGGGGTCAGCTCTTCCACGATGTTTTTGAAGACCTTTGTGCATTGCCCAGGCTCGCTCGCTGTGGCCTCAATCAGCCTCTGCACAACGTAATTACCGCGAAAATCCACCGCAAGTTCCAACATGTGCTCCTTGAAATTATCAGCATACAGACTGCCCACCAAGTCTGGTGGTACGTTTGAAACAATACACTCGACTAGGCGAGAGCCAGGAGTATTGAAGCACAAGTCTAGAAGCTGACCTGCCACCAACACTTTCGCCAACCCGAACGCGGCAGAGTGACACACCTCTGTACTTTGGTGAGCAAATAAACCAAGAAGCAGTGTTTGTAACGCAGTGCTACCGGACGTCAGGAAGCACAGCGCCTGCATTGGTGTTTGGGCGGCGGGCGCCTTAATCTCCATTTCCTGCCTCTGTAGCATGTCCAGCTCGACAAGGCTGTCGGCTAGCTGCACGATTGCTTTAATGTATGCATCCGGAGCCAGCTCGGGCCGGGCCAGGTTTGCTGGGTCCTGCGTGCCTTCGTGACGGGCACGGCTGTTCTGGGTGAGCGCAGACCTCGTCTTTGTGACGGTGATCAAGTTCCCATCGTCCTCGGACCTTTCGGTTACCTCAAGCCCTTGCGTGCCGCACATGCAATTGATGAGCGTGCGCACGACATGCGAAGCGCGCTCATCGGACACCATTGACATAAAAACATCTGCACTCATGAGCTTTGCAACGTCCACCAAAACGTGCGCCGCCGGCACGACGTCGAGTGAGACTGGGCGCCCTGCGCGCAAAGCGGCAGCTCGATACTTGTCCGAAACGCATCGAAAAACCGATTCAAGCACGTGAGAAGCGGCGCGGTGCTCGGCGAGGCGGGATAACCTGGACGCTCCGCCTTGCAGAACAAGGCTCTGCACGAGCTCGCGGATGTCCGAGTCGGACGCGTAGCGTGCGAAATCCTCGAGCAGCCTGCTCGCGCGCGGATGGCGCGCCACCACATTCAGGTAGCCTTTCAGCTCGCCGAGCGCATTATGCACCAGCAGGGCCACCTCATCCTCTTCGTCTGCCGGCCCGCCTTCGTGCGCGCCCTGGGCCATAGCATCTGCAGCGCCATCCAGACCCTCGCGCTGCGCGGCGACGGCTCGCATGAGCTCCTCGTGGACGCGCAGCACATACTTCAGGAGATCATCCTGGAGCTCGTCCGCTCCGGCGTCCATGCTCGCTCGAGGACGCCCCGCGTGCGCGAAAGCTGCCGACCAGCGTTGTGCGCCTCAGCCGCGCGCAGCTTTATCTCTCGGTGCGCCGCCCTTCATGCCATTCGCCCCTTTCCCTCGCCCGGCGCGGCCGCACGCGCACACGTGCGGAAAATGTGACGAGACGCTGTACTTTATCACTGTACCTCCGCCTGCGCAGACAAACGTATGGATCGGTTAACGGTTAACGAGTCCTTTTTAAACCGTTAAACCGGTAATTGGCCACTGCTGCGGGCGGTGGGTGGCTCGAGCACGGGAACCTTTTGGCAGCGATGGTCGGCTGGCGGCGCGAACGCAGGAGCAACGGTCTGTTGATGTCCAACCTGCGCACGAAGCTCGGGCGCCGAGCGCGTCCACGGCGGTTTTACATAGGTCGTGCGCGTCCGAGACTCCATCCGCACGGTTGCTGGATTGGATGTTGGC
Organism: Porphyridium purpureum; assembly: GCA_008690995.1. Taxonomy (NCBI): domain Eukaryota; phylum Rhodophyta; class Bangiophyceae; order Porphyridiales; family Porphyridiaceae; genus Porphyridium; species Porphyridium purpureum. The sequence goes on along the minus strand of VRMN01000002.1, from coordinate 490,970 downwards.
CAGCAGCGGAGCGAGGTTTCCCAGAGCGGTGGCTCTTGCAGCGCGCGCGCTCACGCTGTACACCCACACTGTACATGATTTCACTGTACCTCTTGCGTTGTCACAGTGGTGGCTCCTCACAAACGGCGCGCGGCGTGTGATAAAGGCGCGAGTTTGTATGAAAACGCGGCGATCGTGGTAGTGTACAGTTGGCATGTTGGAGCCAGCGCGGAAGCGGGCCAGCCGCGTGCAAGGATTAGAGGCGACTTGTGAAGAGGGTGGGAAAGAGGCGCGCCGAGGAAGGCGAGTGGGCGTGCTTGCGGTGGGAAAGGCCGGGAGGAGAGAGGAGAGAAGGGAAATCGGAAGGGGTTCCGAGTGCGCCAGGGAAGAGAGCGTCGACAGCAGGCTGGTCGCTGAGCGCACCGCGACGCGCGTGCGCGTGACGGCTCACTGCGACGAGCACGAGTGCCGCGGGCTTTCCGCACGGACTCGCGTCACGTGACGCCAAGTCGAGGCTGCGCCGCAGTCCCCAGGGACGAGCGCTGGTATCCTCGTGGGCTTTGCGGCTAGCGCTGCTGCTTGGCAACGGCGTGGGAAGGCGTGGCGTGGCCGGTGACGCCTGCTTCGGGGGTGCTGGTGTGGACGCTCGCAACCAGGCGCGTCCCGCGGTCAATGGGGTTGGAGCTGAGGAGAACGCGCAGCGCGATGAGAGCTTAAGGAATTTCATCTCTGGTCTGTCTGGGAATTACCGCGAGCCGTCGCGTTTCAATGAGGCAGGGCTTGGTTTCTGGTCGAATTTAATTGCGTGCGGGTCTTGCGACGGTGAGAACGGGCGACGAGTCAGAAGAGAAACTGCATTTGTCTGGTAGAGCGCGTGTTCGAGGCGTTGCTGAGTCTGCCGTGGGTTTGTCGCACGGCTCGCTCGTTCTCTTGACCAGCGCATTGCCGCTTGGTCTATTTGGTGGATTTGGGTAGAAAGTATGCGAGGCAAATCGAACCCTGAGAGCCAAAAGCAACAGGAACCCAAGCGACCACTCCGACCTGAACAGAAGAGAACACTACCGCATGAGACACGAAGCGAGCAGTTTCAAGAGCGACGACCATCCCGTGCGAGAAGTGAGAAAGATTCAGTACTACCTGACCCTTCAGGACAGCGTACCGGTGGCCGATTGGCTAGAGCATCGCCCGGGAATCTGCCCTCATCTTCTAGTGCTCCGTCTGCCTCGGCCCTGAGCTCAAAACTGTTGTCACCGGGAATTGGCAGCGCAGCCAGCTCCTTCATATCAGCTGCCGAACCTGCGGCTTCTGGCAAGCCTTCGCACAAGCGGAAGCGAGACCCTGTGGACGACGGGTTGAAGGGAAAGGTCGGGACGGGTGCTGGCCCTTCAAAAGTCTTAATCACGCAGGAAGGAATCGGTAGCAGTGCTGGTAGAAGTGTCCGAAAAGTAGGAGGGTCTGAAATTCCAAGCAGCGCGCGGCGCGCGACCCGATTCAGGATGGACAACGCATCTGAGAAAAACCAAGGGCGCGCTTCCATCTCAGAAAATGGCGCTGCAGCGAATGCTTCGTCTCCGCCCGTACCAAATACTTCGGAGGGCGGTGGGGCCTCCTTTGGCATCCAGAGCCTCCTGCGACGCATAGCTGGAGGCGTCGAAGAACTTTTTCCCGGCGCGGGATCGACGCAATCTCGGTTGAAGGCGGAAATTCAGCATCTGCGGACCGCGCAGCAGGGTTTTGAGAAGATGGCTGTTCTGAGCGAGATCTGTGAGATCATTTCAGTAAGTACTGAGGAAGCTCTGGCAACCTTCCCGATCAACTCTCTGGTGACTGCAGTAGTAGAATGTTTGATGCCGCCAAATGACGCCGAGACCTTGCTGGTTGCCGCACGAATTTTGAACGAGCTGCTGGAAGTGGTTCCCGCAAGCGACGCCTTCATTGTCAAGTCGGGCGCCCTAGAGCCACTCTGCAATAGTTTGCTCTCGATCGAGTACATTGATCTTGCCGAGCAATCCCTATCGGTTCTGAATCGTCTCAGTGCTGACTTCCCAGGTCCCATTATTGAGCATTCAGGATTCGCTGCCGCGCTGTTGTTTATTGATTTTTTCAGCATTCCTGTGCAGCGCACCGCGGCCTCGCTTGCCTGCAATCTGTGCCGCAATTGCCCAGCGGATGCATTCGAGAGCGTATCCGGTATTGTTCCGAATCTTCTGGGTTTGTTAAACAGCGATGATCAGAGGATTCAAGGCTCGGCTATTAGCGCCTTTTACCGGCTTGGTGAATCTTTCCGTGCCGATACAGAGAAACTCGAAGTCATTGGTGGATGTAGCAGCTCGAATGGAAACGAGCAGGTCTTGCTTGACACCTTATGTGCTTTGCTTCTTGCTCCGCAGTCGACTGGGGCCCTCGGGCCTGCGTTCCGGATGGCGCTGTCGACGTTGGCTGTCTTTGGCCGCGGTAGCTCGACCATGTGCATTCACCTGTTGAAACATCGTTCATTTTTGAACTTGCTGGCGCGTCTCATGCGCGACTCGAGTGTGTCAAACGCTTCTAGTGCATTAAGTGTGCTTAATTCTCTCCTACCGGATGTGAATACTCTAGAGGCTGAGCATGTGAGCTCACGGACACGCCGCAGGCGCAGTATTGCGTCCTCAGCGTCCAGCCAGATCATTGTCGATAAAGTTCGTCGCGAATGGCTGGTCGAGAATAGTGACGCCCTCGACGCGCTGGGCCCGAGTGTGTTGGCAAGCCTCCTTGACTTTTACCAGGGCGCAGATAATGCCAATACGCGACGCATGATTTTGGCGGTCATAATCAAGTACGTGGCGTATGCAGCGCCAAGAGTATTGCTTCCTCGCCCGGCAGTTGCGCTTGTTTGCGCGTCGGTGTGCAGAGAGGATGGATCTGAGAAGCGGACGACTGCTACCGAGTCTGGCGGTGTCGATGAATTTCTCTCATTTGTATGGTCTTTACTGAAAGATAACGAATCACTGGAGGCAAATCACGCAGCACTGCAGATGGTTGAGCTTATCATGTCAAAAGTCGGGGAACAGGCCGTGCCATTCATGCAAAGGGAAGGTATTGTATGTGAAGTGCAACGGATTTCGGAAGGTGCTCAGCCCGGCGCGCGGGAAAAGCACAAGGCTAATGCCGAGCTGTCCGCCGATATATTATCACGTGCCATCTCAGTTTTCGAAACATATTTTTCCGGGGCCAGTGCTACTGAGACTGATAATCAGTCAGTGAGCGCGCTTAGACAAATTTCAGGTTTATTGGAGAGTGGCGAACTTGAGAAGGCCACAGTAGCCGTGAGCCGTTTGGTTTCGCGCCTCGAAATTTCGGACAAAGTTACAAACTATGAGTTTGTTTCGAGCGGCCTTGTGGACGCGCTGTTTGATTTCTTCTGTGAGCCGTGCGAGGCGTCTGTGAGGACAGAGCGCATCCTGTTGTTTCATAAGGCTTTTGCCGAACATCCGACCGCGTATGCATGCTTGGTGCGTCGTATTATATGCATTTTTGAGTCACAGGAGGACTCGAGCATTGTTTCAACAGGCTTTTCTGGTCACGAAGTGGCGCTTGAAAGTTCTTTGCGGAAGCTCGCACAACCGCTGAAGTTACGTGTTCGTATCGAGATAGATGGTGGCCAAAAGGAGCACCATGCTGCGGCCGCGCGGGAGTTTATGCAGAACGTTTTTATGGTTGACGCATTCACGAATATGAGTAGTTTGCACGATTTCTTGATTACGCGGATCCGGGCCGTGCTGAGCAAAGACAAGGTTCCAAAGGGAGCCTCCAACTCGGGCAGGCGGGAGTCGTTTTTGGAGCAGCTGGCAAAGATTGGGGCAACTGGGTCATCTTCTTGTGCCGCTGCTGTCCGTGCGCCAGAAGCTGACACCGAGCCTTGCCTTACTTCAAGCCCCCCCCAAGAGTGATTGCAAGGAGAAAGACGCGCCGCGTACGGACCATGCGGAGAAATCGCGTGGAATGGATCGTGCCCAGTCGGCCAAGAGGCTGGAACGAGCAGAAGATCTTATGTTCGAATTTGACGGAGAAGATCACGCTTTCATCAAGAAGGTCGCCGATGATGGGAATCCTGTCGAGGATCCGAACGCGTCTCGCTCGACGAAGGAAGGAAATGATGCTTTGCATACGCCCCATTTGTCTAACTCGATAGACAAGGACATGAGTGGCCTGATTCACGCACTCGGAAGATCGCGGAGAGAAGATGTGGGGACATCCTCTTCTATAGCGGCACCGAACTTGTCAGCGAGTGAAATAGAAGAAGAGATGGAGCTGGTGAAAGTTGTTGGTGCAGAGGCCCTTGCGAATTCCGCGGAGAACGATGATGATAGCGAGGGAGGTGACGACGACAGTGAGGACAGCGAAACGCTGGATATGGACGTTGAGGATGTGGTTGAGGATATGGAGGATATGGACATTGAGTTGGGCAGTGTGAGTTCTTCCCTCCCTCCCACAGAACTGGACCTAGACCAGCTTGTCTCCCCCACGCCATCTCCTCCTGCTTCCTTGGATATCAGCCGTGGACAGGGTTTGGGCTTCTTCAGGGCGAGGTCGTATTCGTCGGGCAGTGGGGGAGGAGCAAGTCAGCGACAGTCGTATGCCACTGCGACACGTGGTGGGCCTGCGCAGGATGCTCGGGGCGTGTCTCGACGAAGCAGCGGTAAGGCTGACAAAGCCATGTCGGACACGGATGGACTCGCAAGCGACCATCTTGAGTTCTTTTTCCACGAATCGCCGATTTCTTTGAATGCTTCCATTCTGGAAGCGGTCGTCCAGAATATTAGACCTCAGAATGTTCCGTCGCTCGGGACGTCGGCCTCGCCCTCATCATCGCCACGGTCTTCTGCAGCACCGCTCGTGCAGATTTCTCGCGTGTGGGAAGAGATCCACACGATTGGTTGCAGGTTGGTATCAGATGACGGTCGCGATGCGGGAAAGGCGTCCAGCAGTGGTACAAAGAAAGCTGGCGCAACCCACCGCCCGGAACGTGGGTCTGATGGACAAACCCTGGAAAAGCAGGTTGCATACGATCTGGGCAACTTTAGTCACGTGACACTTCCTTCCCTTGAAATGTCATCAGGTGTTCTATCCGATACCGCGAGCCGAACGTTGGCCGTGCTGCGGAGCGTGTCCTGGATCAGCAGACACCACGCACTTTTGAGCACGAAAGGTGGTGAGAGCAGCAACCCAGATTGCTCTCGCAATCTTCATTTCCTAGGGCCTTCCAGTGGTGACGGGTTTCTCGTGGACTCAGAGCTCTTTGTGTGTCGCAAGCTGCAAGCTAAAGTACTGCGCCAACTCAGCGACCCGCTGGCGTTGAGTGCGCGTCTGATTGCACCGTGGTGCTTTGAAATTGCGCGCAAATACCCTTTCATTCTTGACATGCGCACGCGAATGACGCTTTTCAGTTCCTGCGAGCTGGGTCTTGCACAGGGCCTGCTCCGCCTTCAATCTAGATTTCTTGCTGGTGAAAATTTGTCGAGCGACGCGACGGAACGACGGCACGCGTCAGCTAGCGCGAATCGTGGCCGCCCTGAGTTTCGCATTGGTCGGATCCATCGCGAAAAGGTACGTATCGATCGCCGTCGTGTGCTGGATTCTGCCATAAAAATTATGGACAAGTACGGCAGTCATCGGACCGTTCTTGAAATTGAGTACACAGGTGAAGCCGGAACTGGCTTGGGTCCCACGCTCGAGTTTTACACCTTGGTTTGCACCGAGCTCCAACGAGAGGACCTGATGCTTTGGAGAAACCAGAATGTGAATGCTGAGACCTTGAAGATGAGAAAGGACGATTTGCAGGAACCAGTTCGCTACGTTACTCCGACTGGCACTGGGCTTTTCCCGCGCTGTTTACCTGTAGAACGCGGTGGCAGCGGCAAAGACTGCGCGGAGGCCAAGCGGATTTTGGCCTATTTCCGCTTGCTTGGCCAGGTCGCCGCAAAGGCTTTGATGGATGGTCGGCTGTTAGATATTCATATTTCCAGCGCAATGTATGGACTGATCCTGGCGGTCGCTGAACAGTTGCCGGCAAGCGAAACGATCTCACATCGATCTCCACAGCTTTCCCGGCTGTCATCCATACGCAGAAGTAAGTCAGAGTTATCTTTTCTTCAAGTCGGAGGAAGTAGCATGCATCATCTCCAGGAAGTCGATCCGGCTCTTGCTCGATCATTGGGTACCATGCTGGAGCTCAATGCTTCCTCGACGCACAGGTCAGGCGCAACCGACGTTATCGAGGATATGTGCCTATCCTTTGTGGTACCCGGAGACGACACGCTTGAGCTTATTCCTGGCGGCCGTGGAAAGGCAGTGACTGGGAAGAATTTGGATGAGTATGTGCGTGCCGTGCTCAAGTATGTGCTTCATACTGGAGTCGTGAAACAGATTCATGCCTTTGTGTGCGGGTTTGACAGCATCTTAAACGTCAAGGCGCTCTTGTACTTTGCTCCGGAGGAACTGGATGTTATGCTGTGTGGTCCCTCGCGGGAGGCTTGGGACACCGAGTACTTGCTGCACGCTACACAGTGTGACCATGGGTACAGTCATGACAGCGACGTGGTCAGGTATTTGTTCGAATACATGATCGGCCTTGATGAAGATGGGCAGCGTCGCTTCCTCAAGTTCCTGACTGGCTCACCGCGCCTTCCAGTGGGTGGCCTTCTTGCGCTGCGACCCAAAATCACGATCGTGCGGCGCAATCCGGATGCAGGCAGTACCCCAGACCAGTCGTTGCCGACGGTCATGACTTGTACAAACTACCTGAAAGTGCCCGAGTATTCTAGTCTTGAGACTTTGCGAGCGCGTTTTGAATTTGCAATTCGAGAAGGGCAGGGCGCTTTCCATCTGTCGTGATATCCCTGTGGATCTCTGTGCGAGCCCCAGGGCGTGTAAGAATTTCAATCGCTGTAGGGTCGTATTGTAACGTAGCTATGTTCTGTGCGCTTAAACGGAAAGGGGCGCCTTTGTGGTGGCCTTCTTGGAGACATGAACAAGGATTAAAGACACTGACGGCCTTTGTTTTCAACAGGAAGGAAAAATTCGAAGAAAAATGGTCCAATTCGCTAAAGCACATACTTTCAGTACATTAATCCTTGCCAGGAGCACACCACGGATCATGTCAATCCTGGGGCCACGACCGGCAGCCGCACAGTCTTGTAAAGCGACGTCTTGAGCTTCGCCTTAGTCGGTGTTACCTAGCATGTTCCTGACGCGTTGCAAAATCGAGTCCTTTGAAGGCTGATATGGATGCTCCTTGCTCGGAATCTCGAGAATGGCAGGCACGGGCTTTTGGAAGTTGTTCACGACATGGCGTATTTGGTTTGCGATCTGCACTTGCGCAAGTAAAGGAGTGAAAACACCGAAAAACGCGCAAGAGGGTACGATCCCGCGAAGAACAGGACAGTTTTGTGTTAGAAAACAACCACTCCAACTTTCACGCACCTAACACAATCAGGAAAGGGAGGACCGCCGACGCGACAGCGGTTTGGCAAGAAACCGGTATGAGGTTTCAAGCTTCTCGCGTGCAAAGCGCTTCCGCACTGCGGTGGTGAGAAGTACAAGGCGTGCGGAAAACAAGCTGCCCCGAACGGAGCTGACGGACAAGATGAAAAAGATTCAAACGTACGAATTGGTTGATGAGAATGATGGCGATATCGTCGCGATTCGTGAATCCTATGAACGCCTCCTCAATCGCCTGCAAGGGGGTTTCTTTGGAGCTGACGACAAAGTAGTTTGACTGCTTTGCGTCCTTCTTCCCGACGCCCGCCATGAGGAAGCCCGTCACGGTGTCCTCGTCGCCGATCACGGCGACCAAGTACCCGCCCTCGCGGTTCACAATCTTGTTCTTGCTCATGCTGGAGGAGACGCGGCGGCAAAGGCGGGGCGTGCGCAGGGGGAAAGGTGCGTGCGAGACACAGCCGCTCCTGCAGTTCCTCTCTCTTCAGACTCTCTCTGGCTCACAAACCTTCTCGCTCCCACAGGCACACAACGCTTCTCCTTGTCCACGTACCAACGCGTTGCGCGGTTTTGCGACTAGAAACGCAGCGGAGCGTTAAACCGGTGGCTATTTTTTCACGTTAAAAAAAGAGTTAACCGCTTGGACCGGTATGAGCAATGACGCGCGCCTCTGCGCAAACCGTTATCGACCAAAGAGAGCCGAAAATACAACGCTCCGATGCTCTCAATAAACCCCAGTCACCACGGAACAGTTTGCCGGGCCGCCATTACCTATACGCTGGAGACGGATCTAGCGTGCGGCGCCCGCGGCGCCGCGCGTGATACGCATCGCAGACACGCCACGGACCATCACCTCAAGCGCGGTTGTGGATGCCATCTACCCAATTCCAGAACGCCTGAATGCGTCTGCTCTGCACGTGGAAGATATCCAATGTGGCGCCCTCCTTCGCTGCCCCGCTACCCCAGTGTGGCAGAACCAGCACACAAAACGCGTAGACAGAGCCAAGCTTCCTGGGCGATGGTGGGATGGGTAAGAATAAGAAATATTCGCGTTGTAGTGTCATAGACTTCAATGCTCGAATTGCATGTTGCTGCTCACTCTGGAAAAGGTCTCAAAAATAGCGGCGCTCCAAAAGGTCAACATATAACTCTGGAGAGTCCCTGCTTCCCGAACTCGAGATTCACGGCTTTGACCGAGATCTTGAACTCGATATGTTCTTGGCTTCGGCATGGATGAGGAAATCACGATCGAAGAAATTCACACAGTCTTCACGTGCGGCAAACAAGGAATGCGTGCGGAGGACTTTGCTGCGGCACACGAGAAGTCTCGCCTTGACAGCTGAGCGATTGTCGGCATCAGCGCCGGCGTGGCACTTTCCATCGCTGCAAGTACAGGCGTCGGTATCGGCGTCGGCGCCGGACCTTGCTTTGCGCAAGCATTTACGTCGCAGTTCTTCACACCTTTGTTGTCACGAGTCCACGGTTTCATCGAGGACGTCAACCCAACCTTGGAAACAAATCCGGTGTTCCGGTCGGCAACGCCCACTGTACCTGGAGCTCAGTGTACACGCGAGCAGTCTTGCATGGGGAGCCGAGTGGTGCAGGAGCACAGCTTTGTGCTGCCGTGCATGACCGGCACTATGCATGTCGTCCACAGCTTGGGCAGACGATTCATGGCGGTTTGAAAGTGGTCAGCAGGTATCTGAAGCCGTAATGGTGGCAGTGGTTTGTGTCCTGTCTGCGTGGTATGAAATGCAGAGCAGCGACAGCGGTATGCTCTGGTTCGGTCCTGAACGAACGGCGAAAGACTTGGCCGTCGTTGCGTCGTAGGTGGGGCTTATTGAAAGAAACTGGAGCCTTCCATTGCCGGGCGATTGGGTCGAAAAGGCGTCCATGGGAGTCTATGTGATATCACATGCTCATCGAAGATATGCTTAATGTTCGAAAAAATAGTGGGAGTACAGTGCGGCGCGTAACGCCGTCACCTTGCGTTTCATGACTCCTGCTGCTCGTGAAGTTTCGTTGCCTCCTCAACGGCGCGCGAACGATCGCGTCGGCCGGCGACCTCCGTGCGCCTCGTTGTTATGTCCTGGATCGCTTCTTCGTGCTGCTTGGATGCCATCAGCATGCCCCACACCTGCGGATACACGCGCACTTTGCCGCGCGGGCAGCGCACAAAGATGTTGGACTTCCAGTCCAGCTTACGCGGCGGTGCTGTGCGCGAGCCTGTCAAGATACCCATCAGTGTGTGATCTCGCGTGCGGAGATGGGAATGAAACTGGAAGTTCTGATCAATGTCGATGACATCGCCTTCCAAGTCGAGGTCCGCAGTCAGGCTCGGCGTGAGCCCCATTTTGACACTGCCCTCGTAGCATCGCACATAGACGTCGCCTGGCTCCGACAACTGCAGGGCAATATCACCAGCAGACGATTCGGCATCCAGACGCCCGGACTGGCCCAAAATTGTAATCTGGCCCTTGCCAGTGCGCACACTGGTATCGCCCATAGCTGTGCCAATGCTGATGTCACCGTGCACCGATCGTAGGAAAGAATACTGGGAATACAGGGACGAAATGTCGATGGCGCCACTGTCCACATGGCAACGTGTAGTGTTTCCCTGGAGCCTCATTACTGCCACAGACCCTTCACGCGAACGCAGCAGTGTGTTCCCGTTCAGACTCTGCGCGTGAATTGCTCCCGTTCGCGTCTCCATCGCAATATACGTGCAGTTCAAATGATCCACGTACACGTCGGCGCCAGTCGAAAAGACGATGGTTTCCTTACCCTCGAACGTGTCGTGCAGATGTACCGAGCCACCAAAGGTCTCTATGTCAATATTAAAGTTGCTCGGTACGTACGCCGTCAGCCTGACCGGTGCACGTGCCGCAGTCTTGAACAAGCTCGATGGACCGCGTAGGTGAATGAGGTCCATCAGCCTGGTGCCGTGTGCACCAAACCAGTGCGGCGAGCTCGGCACGTCTCTCGTCGCTGCCGTTTCCAGACGCAGCGCATTGCGCCTCGTGTCGTGTATAATTTGCAGACCAAACTGCGTGCTGATAGCACTCGCATGCTCCTCGGTGACGCCGTCACCTTCGACATCCACGAACACGTCGCAGTGATCCCACGCCTCGGACGTCTGAGGATAGACGTCCAGCTTGACGCTGGTGGGAATGCGCACCTTGAGCGTACCTGCGAGCGCGGCCGGGAGCGTGCGCGACATCGTGCGCACACCGCGGCGATGATAGAGTACCGTACGCACTGCGTGCATTCCCGCCACTGCCGCTCCGCGGAGCAGCCACGATCCCCCTGCTGCCCCGACGCCGCGCATCACCGCGCGCGACGCGCTCGCCGCGACTCCACTCATACTTGTGACCCCTTCACGCACGGCAGCTCACTTGCCTTCAGCCTCCGAGTCGTTTTACGTCGTCGTCATTCACGCCTTTGAACCACGTACGTCCCTCTCTGTCTCTGTCTCTCTCTCTCTCTCTCTCTCTCTCCTTCTGTCCACAGTCACGCCGCGATTGCCTTTGACTGGCCGACACACATGCTCTGCAACGCCAGCACGCTCACATGCCAGGCGACTCACGTCTTTCTCTCTCTCTCTCTCTCTCTCTCTCTCTCTCTCTGTCTCTCTCTGTGTGTGTGTGTGTGTGTATGTGTGCCGCGCTTGCACGAAACTTGCTACCCATCTCGCTCTCCATCTCGCACATCCCACCTGCACGACCGCCACCACGCCACTGCCGCGCGCACAAAATCTGAAAATCCAACAGAATAGTAACTGTACCCGAAGTACAGCGGCTCCCCCCCCGTATTTCTCTCACAAATCATTCAAATTCACGCTGCTGATCGTGCCGTGTCGAAGCGGTTCAGAATGCTCGCGCCGTGCCAACGCAAACCGCGAACCGTTCCACATGGTGCGAAACAACGTGCCGCGTTTTCCATTGCGCACTCCCGTTCCGTTCCGTCCACAGCGACAACCGCAGTGACCCGCACGCTCGACGTCGAGCCTGCAGGCGCAGCTCGTATTCAGCTTCGTATAAATGCACTGCTGCGCGCGGCGCCTTGGCCTGCCGGACCGACAGTCGCATCACGGCGCGCAGACCCCCCATCCTTCTGCGGCAAAACGATTTATCGGTTCCCGGGTAGCCGTTAAGCCGTTCGCCGATTAGGGCGTCGATCGCACTCCATAATAAAATGGCTCGTTTTTCATGCAGGGCATGTAAGAATGCGCCATTGCAGTGCCATTCTGTGTTCAGTTGGGTGGTGCGTCATGAGAAACAAACTGAACACCCACACGGCGAGAGCGGTTGCGAGCGGTTGGGCGAGAGGCGCGTGATGCTTGTTCAGCGGGAAGAGAAGGCGGTGGTGGGCGCGACGACGGACGGGTTGGTTGTGGACGTTGATGGGTGGGATGGAGCGCCGTGGTGGTCATGAAGCGGCAATGCCGGCGTTTGGCCTGAATGTGGGCTCCGGCGCAAGTGCGATCCGCGTGACGCAAGCGCGCCGCGACGTCAACACGCGCGCACGTCTTGCGTATCGCACCGTGTCGAGGCGCGCTCGCGCAAAGATTCTGCGTCAGGCGGCGACGAGCGTCGGTGGGGGTGATGTTCCGGGAGGAGGGTGCGGATGCGGAGGGGATCACGGCGGCGGCGGCGGCGAAGGCGGCGATGATAAAGAGAACGAGTTCAATCTGAACAAATTCTTCCGGGAGTCTGGGAAGGGTTGGGACGACGTGTCGCCGGACGTCAAGCACGCGTACGAGCAAGGGCAGTTGCCATCTGTTGTCGTGCGCAACGATCTCTGGCTCCAGATGAACCCGGCATCCAAGTTTTTCGTCCGTTTGGGTGGTGACGCGATGCGTGCTCGCTTTCTCGCCGACGGCCTTTTCTTGAACAAGATCATCATTGAGCAGGCAATCGGCCTGGTCGGCAAGCTCGTGGCTGAATCCAAGGGTCGAGGTGAAGCGTTTTGGAATGAGCTGGACTTTGTCGGCGCCAACGTGGTCATGGCGCTGTTAGCCGATTTCGGGCTCACGTACTTTCCGGCACCCGCCGTGCAATTATCATCATCAAAACAGGCCTCGGCGGGCTTTATTCAAAAAGCGCTTGAGTACGGCAAGACGCTGCCATCCTCCGTATTTCAAACAGAACTTCCATACACGATGGGTCAGCGCGTGTCGACGTACGCGTTCAAATCGGTGCAACTATTTGTGGTGGGTGTTTGCTGTGCGGCTATAGGAACCGCTCTGTCTCAGTTTGTGACCCTTGTGAACTCGAAAGTCAGCAAACGAAATCATCCGGCAGCGCCTGTCACGGCGGCGGCCGGCAAGGCAGGTGCCAAAATTGCTTATACCGCGGCCATGTACGGCTTGTTCCTCGGCCTCTCGAGCAACACAAGGTATCAGCTTGTGAGCGGTATCGAGATGCACGTATTCCCGCGCCTGTTCCACAGCGCCCATCCACTGGTGGAAACAGCGGGATCGTTTGCGCTTCGATTTGGAAACACGGTGATTGGATCTCTGAATTGGGTTTGGTGGGGAAAGATTACGGGCGCGCAGAAAAAAAGTGCGCACTAACAGTTTCGTTCTGTACGAATTAGAGCCCTGCTTTATTCTGATCCTTCGACTCTCTCTAGAAATGCGCACCGGCAACTTCAATATCGTGTCTTGCAGTCGCCAGTCCTCAAATTATTTTTTGCCGCTTACTGTTTCGTAGAAGTAGATCAAAGGAAAGTGGGTTCAAGTGAAAGTAAACGCCTCTCAGGGTCTTCCATCTTTCGAGGCGATGGAGCCAAGCGCCGACGGGGACTTCACAATTGACGAGAGCGTGGCAGCGTCAGTCTTTCGCGACATTGCCCTTGTCGCGAGGCGAATGGGCCTTGTTTTTCTTCCGGGTCTGAGCTCCGTACGTTTTGCCCGCTTTGTGTTGCTTCAGTGTTGCTGCGTGAATCGCACGCTTCGTGATTAGCTTGGTTGCTTCTCGGAGTAGAAGCTTAGGCCTTGGCACGACCACCACCCTGGAGAACATGAGATGGATCATGTTGGGCTGACAAAGCGAGGAATGTTTCGTTTGTTTCTCTTTTCTGTATGCGATTCGTGTGTCCAGCTGCGCGCAGAGTTGCGCGACTGGGAGCTTTGGGGACCGCTGTTTATCTGCATGAGTCTGGCCGTCATTCTGAGCGTGCAAGCGACCGACGCAGCCAGTGTGGTGTTTTCCATTGTCTTCTTGATTGTTTGGGTCGGATCTGCAATTGTCACGATGAATGCTCAATTACTGGGTGCTCGAATTTCATTCTTTCAAACTGTGTGCTTGCTAGGCTACTGCGTCTTTCCTCTGCTGATCAGCTCGTCCTTGTGCCTTATCTTCAACCACTTTCTCACTCGGTCGCTCGCTGTCGTGCTAAGGTTTTCCGTGGTGGCGTTCTCAATACTGTGGTCTATTCTGGCCGCCGGTGGCTTTCTATCAGATGCAGAGATCCCACCGGGGAAGCTGGGACTGGCATTATACCCTGTTGTGCTCTTTTTCTTCAGCATTGGCTGGCTCATTCTGCTTGGGTTCCAGCAAGATCAGCAAACGCAGCAGCCGCAGAGCGGACCAGCTGTGGGCGCTGGATCCCAAGCCTCCCCGACTCCGGCTGCCTGACGCAAGTGATGCATTTTAGAAACGTTGTGCGCTTCTGCCGGCCAAACGCCAACGTAGACACGGCAGAGACCATGTCCGCGCCCGCTCGTGTCTGACAGTCCACAAACGGTTCGGCTTCGGCGCTTTCCTACATGGTCAGAACGGTTCACGGTTCACGGCGCGTCGGCGAATCGAGCGATGCGGGTGTTGGAACGGGCCCGTCAAAAGAGCTTGGGGAGTCCGCTGAACAAGCCCTTCGCCGGAGCCGGAAGGTTTCGAACGACAGTTTGTAATTCTGCGGCCTCGGGTCGCCTGTCCCACGAGTGCACGACTTTTGGAGCGCCTAGACCTTCTTTCCGGCACAAGGTGAATTTTGCTGGAAACTTTCGATATAGTGACAGCTTCCCGCTGCCATCGTCTTCCAATACATCATAGAGCAGCACGTTTTCAAAGCCGCCCAGAAAGAACTCCGCCAGGGGCGCATTCGGCCATCGGATTGACTCCAGGCGCGCATTGATCAGAATGACGGCCATCCTGTCTCCAGCTTCCTCAGAAGCCGATTTAATCTGCATCAGTGCCCTGATGCGCGGAGCCACGCAAATCATCACATCCAGTGGCTTTTCGGGGGATTTGGAGCGCTTTGCGAGCGCCTTTGCGTCCAGCAGCGTAGCATCACCGTGCTCGAGCCACATGGCACGCGCGGCCGTGGTTGCGCTCGCATCATTGAAAATAACCGCGGTGTTCAATTCTGTTCCTGCAAACATTTCCAGCACTAGACGCGCACATTCCCGCGAGCTCCGCTCCTCACTCGAGAGCGACTCGCTTGCGTATAAGGCCGCGCCAGACGCATTGGCTTCCAACCCAAAGCTGGTTCCGGGCGGGAGCTGGATATCGACACGACTCAGCCTAGACGAGAGTGCTGCCTGGATAGCCTCTTTCATATCTTTTACCGTGCGACCCACGCTTCCAGGTGGCCTCACCTCAGCATCCGCCTTGGCCGCTGAGATACGCACTTTCGCGCCGTGACGCGATGGATGTGGTCTTGGCAGCGTTGGTGGAGCACGGCCACGCAACGCCTTGGATCCTCCCGACGAAAGGCAGACAAACTCAGAAGCATGCCTCGGGCATCGCGTGCTCAACTGGGCTGACGCGGCGCCGGGGTAAAAGACGAAGCATACCATCCTGCACCGGGACAATGGGAGAAGATCTTGACAAGAAACACGCTGCACACACACACACACACACACACACACACACACTTCGTAGGTTTGAAGAGAACCGAAATTCGAACAAGATGCGGAGATGTGGAAGTGAGAAGCATCATGGAAGAGCTTGGAACGCTTGCAGATATGTTTTCAGCGCAGCGTCGTGAACGCCCGACGAGCACGCAGAAAAGGCTCCGGGAAAGAGCGGCGTGGCGCATATCGCGCGAGCCGCAGACCCCGGCACGCGATGAGGACGCGTCGCCGCCGCGGACCTTACAGGGCGGCTCAAGCAAACTACCGTCCCACGAGCACCAGACACGCGCGAGAAAGTCTGTGGCGGTGGCTCCTCCGAAGAAAATACCTTACGAGCGTGTGCCGGATGATTCAAAGCCACTGTTCCGCGATGCATCGTGATTGAGCATCAGGGATTTTGTGTCTGGGACTTGAATGCGATAATGCGTCAGAAAGGGATGGAGTTCTTTGTGCGTTCACCCTATCTGCGCTGTCACAAACTCGGTATCCTATGCTGTAAAATTTAGCCTGCACGCGCACCTCTCCGTCGTGATCTCTAAGGGCATGTATGTATGATGACTCTGAAGTTCTTAGAGACGAATTGATCGGGTCCACCCTTTTTATTGGCATCGCAGCTACATTTATCTTGCGCGACCCGTTCGCCTTGTCATATGCGGGAGAGAATCACATACTCCTTCGCTCCGGTTCTGCAGGTCCCAGGCTTGTTGGATCTGGAAACCATTTCCAACCCAGCATCCAGCTGCCAGTTGCAAACTCAGAAGATTATAGAGACAACGACTGGAAACCTCTGGGCTCACAAGTACGGGTCAGCTTGGTGAGCAGGCGCCCATTGACTTGCACTTGGCGGTCTCAAGCGCGTGCCTGCATCGCTTGCCTCTGCCAAAGGCTTTCATCAACCACCCGAAACGTTTCGCCCAGGCCAGCCACTCCCGGTCGCGCGTCCTGCGCGGAACGAAAAGCATTCCGCAGTTTGTCCATCAGCGCGACACCAGTTTGCACGAGGCCGGAAATATCAACAAGCAACGCGTTGTAGAGATGGGAGGCACGGCATCTCGAGATTCTAGTGCCAATGCCATCGAGGCAGGGGTGGTCGCTGGCAGACGCGCGGGTCTTCTTCGGTCGTCTGCCCTGGAAAACTTTCTGTTTTCGGACGGCGACGGCGGCTCTGGATCAGAGCGATCCAGGTTCCTTCGGGTTGGCGACGAAGCGTACTTTGATCAGCTAGGAGAAGAAGTGGGATTGTTGCTCAGGCATGTCGGTACTGGTTCGTCCAGCACAAGCCAAGAAAGTCCCGGTGTGTTGGGCGTTCCTTACGAGCTGTCAAACAATGTGGCAGGCACCAACCACAGCGCGGGTAGTGAGCAGCAATCACAACAGCGAGAAGAGCAAATGCAGGTTGCCCGTACCCTTGTCCGCTCCGCGGCGGCGGATCCTCTCGGCTCGCGTGCGCAGCGGGTGTCCGTTCTGACGCGAGTGGTGGCGGCTCGTCTAAAGCTGATCTGGCTAGATTTGCAGGGCGTTACGATGGGCAAGTATGAGCAAGAGCACGATGAAAATCAACAAAGTCGTCAGCAGCGGCACCGGCGACGGCATCAACAGCGTCCACAAAATGCACAGACTGCATCTACCACGCCCGACCTCGCACAGATGCATGCCCTGATCGTACTGCTTCGCTTGCACTTTTCATCTTTGCTGGGTCATTCGAAACTTGATTCTAATTGTATGTACGCTGTTTTAGGCTCGTCGTTCTTATTCGATGAGGAAAACCATGAGGACAAGCGCCAAAAGACGATTCTGTTCGGTCGCTGGCTTGCAAAGTGTTTATTGCAAAGTTGCGTAGAGACTCTGTGTGCGCTTATTCGTACCTTCCAGAAGGACGTGACAGTTTTGGCCCAGGACAAGACTGGTTCAGCATCAGTCGGCCCATTTCCGGTTCGAGAACTCGGATACATTACCGGTAGTATCCTTGACTTGATGCTTGTCATGCTTGCGATGAGCACGAGTGCGAGCTTCAATGAAACGCTCGGTGATGTAACCACTCCAGTTTTTGCTGAGCAGCTGTTTTCCGAAAATCCGAGAGTCCAGAAACAACTACTGGATACTTTAACCCGGCTTCTCATTGGCCGGGACCTTTTCTGTCCTGCTGCAAACGCAGAATCGAAGGCTGCTGTTCCTGAGATTTGCTTGGACCCGGCAGTCTATTCTCCAGATGTCGTGGTTCTGAACTCACCTCCAAAATACATTTTGGCGCTTCATGAAAAGCAGCGCCAGCAGCAGCTCGAGCAAGAAGGGGGCTCGAGCTTGTTTTCAGTATTTGGATATCAAGCCTTGCGAGATAGACTGCTCTTCGGCAAACCTCTTTTCGGTGATCAGGGAAACGCCACGCAGGCGGCTCGTACCGATATCCCGACCTTGAGTAGGGCAAGCCGCAGCAGTGCAAGCGGAACTCCGGGGCGTTGGACCCCAGCAGATTCGTCATCTCCATCGGCTAGGCACGTGCGCGACTCCCTTCATGGTCTGCTGGATCATCTACGCGATCAGGCCCTACTTCTGCTGCTTTTGTGCACACAAGGAGAAAAGGAGCACTCAACATGTAGTACAATGCTGGAAGAGCTAAGGTTTCGCGGCGGTTTTGGCTCGTCCACCGCGCGGCCCATGCATGAACACCGATTTCTAACCGCACTGGAAACGTGCGAGGAGTATTTGTGGATGGATGAAAGAGGTGCTATGCTGTTTTACACGTTATTTGTGCGGAACTCGAGCTTCCGAGCTCAAGTGCTCAATCCCCTGAATGGACGAGATGTTGCGGAGAAGATCGTTCTACCGTGTGTTCGTCTACTGACTTGTGTGTCTGGTTCTTTGACAGAACAGGACCTTTCAGCTCTTCATGCTCGAGATGCCGATTTGACGCTTTCGTCCAGTCAAATGCAAAGTGTTCCCCAGCGGCAGCAGCAGCAGAGTCAGCGAGGCGCATCAGCTGCTTGTCGTTCGGGCGGTCGCAATCATGACTCGCGTAATCATGAACTAGAAGATCCTTTGGCTGCAAGCACGTACATAAGCCATGTCCTTCTCGTCCTTTTGACTGAAGTTCCGAAGTTGGTGGATGAATTTGATCGCTGTGCAGTGAATGCATCAGAGCTTGATGAGCTGTGGCAGATTGAATTGTCTCCACTTCATAAAAATGGTGAGAGCGAGACGGACCAGTGTCGCTTGACAGAAGTTGTGGTCCTGTCAGCCTGCCAGAGCATACGCCGATTCGCATCTGATCAGTATGTTGTGAAGCTGTGCTCGGCAATCATTTCAAATATTTGCTCACGGATGCACTCATGGGGCCCGGAACTCTCACGATCACTTGTTGGCGCCCTGTCCTTTATGTCGGTGTCATATGTCGAGCAGAGCGTGCTCGACAGCAACCGAGTGGATGGGGATCGGGTGTATTCACAGGCGCGATATCCGACATCGCATCATTTCTCACAGGAGCTGCGAAGCGTTGGGGCTTTGCTTGAAGTCATGTTTCTCTCCATTACGGACTTGGTTTTTCGCTCAAGGAACCCCAACACGCGACATTTGCTGTGCGCTCTGATGGACCAGCGCGAATGTCTGTTTGATGTTGACGGGGGCATAAGCATCATGACGGTGCGGAACCGGTGCGGCTCGGTTAACTTCCGCGCCAGCGCGGCGCGCCTTACCCAGCTTCTGAACCGAATTGAGACGCAATGCGGCACCAGAGCATGGGAGTCGCTAGCGAGTGATGCGCGCGTTCGCGCCGTCGACAGCGCATGTGCGCGCGAAAAGAAAGGGTCGTCACAGCTCTTATCGGACCTCATCTACGGTGACATGATTGTGCAACCGACGATTTTCTACTTCGAGGAGGAAAAACCTTCTGCATCGTCATTTCTCTTGGCGTACACATGGAGCTTGGTGCTCAACTACTCGCCACACATCGACTTTAATCTGGACGCCGACTGCTGGAATTTTGTGCGGTGATGGCGCTGGTCTGAAACGAGCCACTGCGTGACACTCAGGCGTGGTTCTGATTCCGCGGTAGTGGCAGTGGTGGTGGCTTCATCCAGATGGACACCAACTTGTGACGCACGGGCGCGCGGCCGTGTTCTCGCCGTGCCGTTAACGGCTCTGAACCGTTAAACCGAACCAAGCGACTTTTCCAGACTCATAGAAAACGCGCTCGTTTTGGTGGATAAAAAGGTCGTGGTCGGGCGGAACCACTTGTGTTTGTGCGAAGCAGAGGCGGTTGGTGCAAGCGCGTCGCGTCCGCGGGTGTGCCGTCGACACGATGATTCACATGCGCAGACTACTGCAAGGGCTCTGCGGAGTGGGCGCAGTGTCTGCTGCCTGGACATGTTACGGTCGATCCCAGTATCCTGCTTTCGGCGTCGCGAATGCGGACGACGCGCGTGCATGCGCAGACGGCGGCGCTCCGCTCGCGGCCGCGTCGGCGGCTGAGCCTGTGGCGAAAGCGACGGCTGTGAATGAGGTTGCGATACCGTCAGTGTCAGTGTCGAACTCGAGTCCGTCGGTTGTCGTGCCGGTTTCGTCCGAGCATGAACAGACACAGACTGCAGGCATCAACACGAACGCACTGCGCTCGATTCTGCAAAGGCACCAAGAGCAACGCGGGAAAGAAAATGAAGCCAGCCCATTGACATTTACCGACAGTATTCTTTACAGTCCCAGTTCGTACCCTGTCTTGGCCGGGCGCGTCGCAGATATTCACAAGGAAATTGAACAGCTTTCCACCTTGTCGAGCTCCTCGGGAGAAAGCTTGATCAGCTCGGTCGCTCTTCAAGCAGCCAAGCATGTGAAGTCTGGACGGCAGGTCGGCCACTTTGCTTTACCAATCACCATGCAGCAGCCAGTTTCGGCGCTCGAGAAGACCTCACGTGCCATGTGCTGTGGCGACCTGGTGGAGGAGATGTCTGATGAAGCCGTGCCGCAAAAGCGATTTCTGGTCGTTTTGAAATTTGTGTTCTCTGGGCTTCCGCAAGAGCCTTTTGGCAAGAAGCCGCTGAATCCGGTGCTTGGAGAAGTTTTTCGTGCGGCCTTCAGGCACAAAAACAGTGACTCAACGACCTTCCTTATCGCTGAGCAAGTTGCCTGTGACCCTCCGCAGACGGCTTTGCACCTGGAGAACCCGTCAAAGCAATTCAAAATGACATCTCTTGCTATCCCGGAAGCTCAGCTGTGGGGTAACTCGCTGTATATTCACATGCGCGGCTCCATTCGGCTGCAGCTCTCACGCTGGAACGAAAACTATGCAATCACGCGACCCACACTGGTGACGACTGGCATTTTGGGGCTCGGAGCGCCGGGCGTTTACTGGACAGGATCGACTTCGATTTTGTGTCCCGAGTCGGGCATGAGAGCAGCACTTGAGTATGGTCCCCGCAGCTCATGGAATCTGTTCGGACACGCTGACAGCAGGACCAGTGTTCGCGGGCGCGTGTTTGCTCATGACGATGTCAGCGGAAAGGAGTGCGCAATTTACGAAATTTTTGGAGAATGGGACAAACGTATTTATATCCGCGATCTGACGACGAACAAGGAATCGCTGTTTTTGGATCTGAAAGACGAGCTTGTGCGAACTGGCGGTTTGACAATGTGGATTCCATCAGAAACCGACATGGAGCCTCACAACTCACTTGCCCTGTGGAAAGAGGTCAAAGAATGCATCCAGAAGGGTGACTTGACAGCGGCACAAAAGTTCAAGGAGAGGATCGAAAGTATGCAGCGGGAGATAGTGCGCGTGGTCTCGGCCACGGAACGAATATGGCAGCCTGCTTTCTTTCAAGTCATTCCTGGTCTCGGGTCGCGCGAGGCGAAGTATTTGGGTAGCGTTCAGCCCTGATGTAATAAAATAAGGCCCCCGCCGATACCAGTCCCCCTCGCGACGAGACACCGTCCTCGCCGCTACGTTTGCCGCGCTCCTTCATCCTCTCACGTCCTCGCTCTTTTTCCCTCCCTGGCAGCCTGCAGTTTCAGCTCGCGTCTCACGCGCGACTCTTGCTTGACGCAGCAGCCGGGCTCCGAGCGCACGTTATTACATGCGCCACCATACTTGAGGTCCTTGTTCTCGGCGTGGCTAGAACCGCTGCTGCTACCAGTCCGGCGCGACGCGTCACCGCCCTCGCTGTCATCTTCGCCGTTAATCCAGCTTTGCGCCGCGCTCTTTCATCCTCTCACGCACTCGCTCCTTTTCCTCCCTGGCAGCCTGCAGGTTCAGCTCGCGTCGTACGCGCGACTCTTGCTTGAGGCAGCGGTCGAGCTCCAAGCGCACGTCATTGCATGCACCCACATACTTGAGGTACTTGTTCTCGGCGTGGCACTCCTGCAGGGCGAGAATGAATTCCTGGCACACTGGGTGGATATGCAGCGCCAGGTTCGGATGCATCGCAACCCACGTCGTGTCGCGCACCGCTCCAATGTCACAACACCCGTCGGTCTCGTTCTCCACCGCGTGCCGGGACGCACAACCGCCAACCACAAACCAAGAACCTCGAGCCGCAGCCATATCATCTTTAAAACTCAAAGATGAATCTATCTCATCATTTCACTTTAATGATGAGCTTATTTCATCATCTTATCATAAAGATGATACAGTTTCATCATGGTAATTAAATGATGATAAAATGTTATTTCTTAATTCCAGGATGACAAGTCGTCTCCTCGAAGCGAGACGGCATGTGGCTGAAGACGCGGAGAGAGAACGCGAGCGACCTGGACGACGGCGGAATGAAATGGCCGCAACTTCTTCTGCACTTAGCCCCAGTCTACGTGTGCAGACGGCATGGGTACTCCAGTGGATCACGTCCACTGAAAATTTGACCGAGGCAAAGCAACCGTCGGTGTGCGCGATTTACGAAGCGGGCGTTACGTGGGTCCAAATTCGAGACTTGCACGCTTCTCACGCGGAACTGGTCCGCGCGGCGCGAGTGCTCAAGCAATGTGCGACGCACGCGAGCAAGAGGACTGGAGAAAGGAAGCTCGCGATTGTGAATATTAATCATCAAGTTGATGAGCGCGCGCGCGAAAGAATGCGCCTTTTCGCAGATGCTGAGGCACTGGGATGCATGGATGGCTTGCATCTACCGGAGCGCTTCATTCGCGACGCTCAAAACCTAGCTATCACGACAGAAGCGCATGGAAAGGGCGGATTGCTGGGTTGTAGCGTGCATTCCATAGATGCGGCCATGGACGCGACTCGACTCGGTCGCTTCGCCTACTTGCAAGTTGGAACGATGTTTCCCACCCAGACCCATGTCGGAAAAGAGCCGGAGGGTGTCGAATTGATGTGTCGCATATCTTCTGCGTGCCCAGGCATGCATCTGCTAGGAGTCGGTGGCATACTCCCAGAAAATGCGCAGCAGGTAGTGGCAGCCGGAGCATCTGGCGTTGCCGCTATTCGATCTCTCGACTCTCCGAGAAAGGCGCAGCGCTTGAAAAGCGCCTTGAGTATAAAGCGCTCTTGATGCGACACATGATGTCGTCCTTTTAAAGAAAAAAAAAAATGGAGTTACTGAGTTTGGTGCGGAACTTTCCAAATTCGAGACACGTCATAATTATACTCTGTAGCGCAACGCTTGACGATCTCGTCGTAATTCGCAAGGCTGGGCTCGCGAGACATGATCCATAAGAATCGTCGGTCAGGATACCCGACGACGAAATAGGAGTAATCTGCCGTGTCTGCCTCGATGATAATGTACGGCAGCCAAAACGGAAACTTGATCCATCCGCCTGCAAATACTGGACGAACTTTCCATTCGGTGCCATACTCATTCACGACCTTTCCGTCTTGGTACATGGTCTTAACTGGAGCGTCAAAGCTGCCGGCTTGTTGCTTGAACGTAACTTGCATCTTGCTGGTCTCCTTAACCTGGGTGTATGTTTCGACTGCGTTGTAGCAGTTCCTATCGAACGGTGTCGGAATCACTCCCACGACATACCAGCTGCCCATGAGTCGTTTCCAGTCAATTTTCTCCGCCAGTGCCTTGAGCGGCTCCATTTTGGCGTCTGCGCGCGTCCCGGCAATCTGCAAATAGTTCCTCCTTCCCACAAAGGCCAACACTCCGCAAGCAGCCAGCACCACTACACCCTTCTTCATCACTCGCTCACACTTGTGCCTCTTCCTGTGCTCCTCATGACCCATCATACCGCATTCAGTCAAATACCTCCCTTGACGCGCACGCTGCTTCCACGCGCGCACACGCTCCGCCCACGCGCTCACCCAAACATCAACTGTACCTTACCACTGTACATCGACGCGGTGAGTGCCGCACGTTCGAACGTTCAAACCTGCTGTTCTCCAGCTTCGTGCGTGTCGAGACGTTTTGGTGAGGAGGGCGGCGTAGACAGATACGATTAACGGTGAGATGGTGCAGAAAGGACGCGCCGCGCGTGGGCGTGCGGCGGCTGTGGCGACTCTGGTGGCGGTTCCGCTGCTGGCTGTCTTCCTGGCCATTGGAAATGAGCCGCTGTCCACCTTTGTGTTTGATGGCGACAGCATGCAGCAGATCGCGCGCGACGCGATTCGGCACGCAGATGCGTTGAATGTCGGCGTCATGTCGCCAGGCGACGGCGCGCGCGAGAAGGTCATTCTGGATCACGTCGTTCAGAGCTTGCAGGCGCGTTATGGCGAGCACATCCTGCCCGAGCCGCGCTGGATTTTTAATAATGCTGGCGGCGCGATGGGCGCGATGCTCGTTTTGCACTGTTCGTTGAGTGAGTACGTGATTCTGTTTGGTACTGCGCTAGGTACCGAAGGACACACCGGTCGGTTTCTGGCGGACGACTATTTTACAATTTTGTATGGAGAGCAGTGGGCCTTCCCCGCCGGCTCGCTCACAAAGGAAATTTACCGGCCGGGCGATCAGCATTGGCTGCCCAGGTACACGTCGAAGCAGTACAAGATGCCAGACAGCTGCTGGGCGCTGGAGTATGCTCGAGGAAATATCCTGTCTATGATTCCGTTCGGACTTTTGGATACGTTCACAAGCACGGCAGATGTCGTTCCGCTTGCACAGACGATTTACGTGTCGGCGTATGGAATGGTCCGTGAAATGATCAGAGGCAAGTTTTGAGAAGGACTTGAGCGCGGCATGACAAAATTTTCCTTTTATGACAGACTAGACAAGCTCCACACGTGAGGAGCCGGAAAGGCCAGCCGCGTTAGACTGGTTGGTGCGACTAGCCGTCGACACGAACAAAAGGAAATGGAAGAAATAAAGCGGTGCCCGACGCGCGCGAGAGCGCGTTCGCGGCCGATTCTTCCGAGCCTTCAGAGATTCTCTGTCAAAGTTCCATGAGTGCAGCGCGGAGCAAGGGAGAGAACCAAGCACATGTTGTGCACACGGACTCCTCATCGGTCACAGTGCTTCCCCCTCTTCGCATGAATAGAAAAGCTTCGTTTCATTTCGCAGTCGCCATGCTACTGATAATACATCTGTGTGCCTGCTGGGAAGGTCGCGATCGATGCACCCGGAGGTGGCGCGCCCGCGCCCATAGGCATGTAATATACACCTTGCTGGCGCATAAAACCGTGCTGCTGGATCATCTGCTGCTGCTGCTGTTGTTGTTGCTGCTGCTGTTGCTGATGAGCGATGCTTGACCGATACATGTCATTCATTGCGGCAGAGTAACCTTCCGTAAAGCCGACATTGTAGTACATAGTCCCGTCGTCCTTCTTCCCTGCACTCCTTTCAAGTGCAATCGTACCTGCCGTTTTCATATCATCCTGCTCGTCCTTTGTCGACAGTTGGGGGCAACCAAGTGGGTTATGCACGCCACCGCTGCCAGGATCCAGATCCATTGTGCTGGCTTGGAATTGGCGGGCACAGTGAAGCCACCTGAAATACAAAGAACAAGATATGGAGAAAATGATCACGTTAGCACTTCTGCAAGTGTCCAAGCCACACGAATCTCTACCCAATCACAAAAACAGACACAGCAAGCAAGTACATACACTTGAACTCCAGCAACACGCTTGATTCGGCGAATGGCATTCTCAGCGGCAATTTGTCCCTAAAAGATAGGTGAAAATATCCGCCACGTGCCCCAAACGTTCCAATCATTCCGTTTCACGAAGCACAGCGACCTAGGGTCAGACCCATTCTTTCCAGTTCTCGTTAATACCGACACGTGGCCACTTGAAAAAGAAGAATTTCTTCCTTGACTTACCGCATCACTTTCCTCAAAATGCACATAAGCGCTCGCTCGCGTGTCCACCGCGCTGGTGGCAGGCTCCGGAAGAACAATCCGAACGACGCGCCCAAACTTGTGGAATACATGATACAGGTTGTCGCGCGTGATGAACTGCGACTGAGCGAGATTGAATTGAACTTGAACGACGTTGCGTAAAAGATCGGCCTCGCTCCATTTCGTAAGGACCTTTTGGCCGCACAGGACCGCATGTTTCGCGTTCCTCTTCGCACGTTCCGCTTCCGCTCGAGTCCGAAAGCGAACAAATCCGTATTTGTGCGTGACCACGTATGTATCTGACTCGATAAGATCCCCATATGAAGAGAAGAACGCCTGCAAATCTTTGGTTGTGCACGATGGGGCAAGGGATGGAACATACAAACTTGTGTTTCTCTGTGCGTACCCGATACGCACCGCGCGGCTTCCAATCCTAGCACGATGGCCAAAACGGCGCGCGTTTTCCGCATCTTGTGCTGTCTCAAAATCAACAAAGCAATAGCCCAGACTACGCCCTGACTCCCGATCCCTTTTGATCTGCACAGATGTTACCTTGCCGTATTTTGAGAATTCGTTCAA
This sequence comes from Porphyridium purpureum, assembly GCA_008690995.1. NCBI lineage: Eukaryota > Rhodophyta > Bangiophyceae > Porphyridiales > Porphyridiaceae > Porphyridium > Porphyridium purpureum. Next base: position 464,869 of record VRMN01000002.1, on the reverse strand, counting down.
CAACATAGATTCGGAAACATTTTGGCCAAGGTCTCCAACAAACAGGGATCGCGATTCATGCGTCTCAGCAAAGATGTTGTCCATCCCCACCTGAGCCTCCACAGACGAGTCGTGTGCTGAATGCATGCTCAGGTGCCCCACGCTGCCACTCGACTCGGATCCAGTCTCGAGCTCGAGTTCATGGGACTCCACATCATGCTCTGTATCTGTTGACTCGAGCGTCAAGCGACGCTGGATCTGCACACCTAGAGAAGGAAGATTAGACGAGCTTTCGAGCGACGCCTCTGCCACTGCGCGCGCGAGCGAGCCAGCCTGCGGCGCCGGAGTGACAGGCGAGATAAATTGCAAGCTTTCATGGGAATGCTGCTCAAGCACTGCGCGCGAGTCATCCTGCTCGGACGTCGCGCTCTCTAAAAAGACACCACACCACGGGTAAGAATAACGAGTATGTTCAGCAAGTCTGCCGCACGAAGCAAACGACTCGAGACCAACCGTCGTCGACAATACTCTTCAAGATCACCTAGTGCACCGGAACCATCAATGAACATGCATGGCAATCGGCCTAGAATCGACGAAAGATCACGGATCCCACACATATGCATGCATGTTTGCATGCATGTGTGCATCGACGCACGTGCACAGGATCTCAAAACCACAGGACACCGCGGCGCGGCTACGCGGAACCCCGTTCTCAAAACAGATCCACCGCGTCCATGCACGTACTCTGACTGCTAGATCTGCCTTCCATCTCGACTGATGCCTGCTTGGAACGCTCCTCGCGAGCGCCAAACCTCTCCCTGTCTGCTCACCGTCCTTCGCCACCGGCCACACCCACTTGCAGACTTCTTGTTTCCCACTCGAGACACGATATCAACTGTACCTGTTTAGCTGTAATAACTGAACCCACTGTACTTTTTTTCTGGGCGTGCGCAGCGGGCGCGCGGGTAGGGCGACATGCGCTCGAAGCCGCTGAATCGAGTGTGTCTGTGACAGTGACTCGGACTGCGATGCATGCGTGGGCGCATGGATGCGCGTCCAGTACGCGCCTGGTTTCCTCGTGGCCGGCGCCATGCCGATTATGCGCCCTGAGATGCCGTTTCAGCACCAGTACACGGAATGCGCACAAGAATGTGCCTCGACGGCCCGTGCGCCCGGCTTTCTGCGCGACTCGCTGCACAAGTCGAGTTGGCATTCGGATGAGCGCAGCGGAGCAAGAGCTAGGTGAAAAGGACCGGCGCAAACTCAGGCAGAAGATTGCGGCGCTGCCGAGGAACACGGATTTGAGTAACTTGGGGTACGCTCCGCAGGAGCTCAAGGCGTTGCGAGAAGGCATGCAATATCCGCAACTCGAGATTGAAACAGTGGACAACGCAGAGACATCGCGTCTTCCAAAGAATGGGAAAGAGTGGATTGTGCTTGGAATAGAGACAAGCTGTGATGACACAGCGGCGGCGGTAGTCTGCTCAGATGGTCGGATCCTAGGGGAGAGCGTCGCCAAGCAGGACGAGCTCAATGATTTATACGGTGGAGTCAAGCCAGGAGCAGCAAGGGACGCTCATGCACAGCACATTGAGGCCACGATTTCAAATGCTCTCGAGCAGGCTGCAATATCTGTAGAGCAGCTTGATGCAGTCGCCGTAACGATGGGACCAGGTTTGGAACTCTGCCTTCGAGTTGGCTTTCATGCGGCCAGCGCATTGGCCGTGCAACATGGCATTCCGTTTCTCTCAGTCCACCATCTTGAAGCACATTGTCTCGTGGCGAACATGTTCAGGCTAGCGTCGCGGCAACAGGAAGACCCACGAGCCGTCGCCGAGGACGCATTTCAAGAGCAGGCCCCGGCGATCGTCCTGCTTGTTTCCGGCGGGCATTGTCAATTGATTCGGAGAGACAGACAAGGGCATTACGAAGTTTACGGCGGAACGGTGGATGATTCTATTGGCGAGGCCTTCGACAAGGTCGCACGCCTTTTGCAGCTTGATGTGGCCGGCTGCGGAGGGGGCCCAGCAGTCGAACGCCTTGCCGCCGAATGGGCTCTCGAGGGAAAAGCAAGCAGTCTAGTGTTTCCCATTCCTATGAGAAAGTACCGCAATTGTAACATGAGCTACGCGGGGCTGAAAACTGCAGTTCGACTCGCCGTAGAGAAGGGAAGCTTCGACAAGGGGGAGATTGCGTTTGCCTTCCAGGCTGCCGCCGTGAAGCACTTGATGGAGCGTACCGCGCGAGCAATAGAATGGAGCAAGTCTGGAGCTGTCGACTCTGGTGATCATGTGCGCGAGCTCACTGTCTGCGGCGGCGTTGCGTCGAACCAGCAGCTCCGTTCCGCTCTTCAAGACATCGCTCAGAAGCATGCATTGGACTTGGTGGTTCCGCCTGTCAAGTATTGCACAGATAATGGCGTGATGATCGCCTGGGCGGCCATTGAAAAAATCGAGCGATACGGGCTGCATACATTGCAAGTGGATCCGCGAGGGCTCGAAGTACGCGCACGCTGGCCATTAGGAAAATACGTGGGACCTGGGCGATGAGAGTGATACACGTGCGATCGAACATACTTTCAAAGGTAGCCCAATCCCGTTGGACGGCAAGAGTGCCGTCTATGCTCGTGCTTCTGAGACGGTCTGGGCATGTTCGTCTGCGGTGCTGCGGGCGAGAACATGCTGAAATGTGGACAGGGGGAAATGAAAACACTTGATTTTTCTTCTTTTTATTTCCCGAGTATTGAGCTACGCTACCATGAGTACACAGCCCGAACGGTGCGTTGCCTCGTTGAGAGCAGGTGCCGCAAGAAGTCGGAGAAGATTTCTCCGTATCCGCGCGTACTTAGCGATTCGCTTCTAGACGTGTGCATTCAGAACTCGAAATGGCTCGGAGCCCTTTCCAACTTTAAATCTCGCCCGCCTACATCGACAGGGAAAAGGCAAATTACATTCCAGAGGGTCAATTTAGTCACAATCTCTTCTACTCTTCTGGTGCGTGCATCGATGCCGCGAGCGCACTCGCAAGCGCCGTCGGACCTTCAGCGTCGACGAATTCCTCGGGTGCGGGTTCGTCAGCGGCGACTACTTTTGGACTTCCTGCCGTTGGGACTGCCTCTGGAACCGCCGCCGGGGCTGGTTTTGGTTGAGTAGCCTGTCCTGGACTTGCAGCCTTTGGAGGGACGCTTGCCGCTGACGCTGCTTCGCCTCCGTCAGTACCAGACGCGTCTTTGGCAGCGATACCTGCGTCAGTTGTAACCGGTCCAGCATCCTCTTCGCCACTATCGGGATCCCGGATACCGCGCTCAGCCTTCTGCTGCTCAGTCATGTCCTCAGCATCATCTGGATTGTCGCCAAATTTGCCATGGATGGGGGAAAACTGGGGTACACCGGGCTTTGCAATCGGAAGGCCAAGCTCGTCATCGCCGTCAAGTCTGAGTTGCTCTTCAGCCTGCGCCTTGAGTGCCCTGTTCTCCGGTCGATCACCTGGTAGTACAAAGTCCCTGTTCCTCTGGATCATCTCGGTCACAATCGACACGTGGTTCTTGTATAGGGAGTTCTTCCACATGGTGTAACTGAGACGAGCAGTACCCTTCAGATTTGTGCGCTTCCACTCCTTCAGCTGAGCATCATTTAGCCACCTCGTCATGATCGTGACCAACTCATTTGTGTATTTGGCCTGCATCATGTAATCCATCAGTTTCTGGTCCAAAACGGCCTTGTCCGCGGCCGCAAATTTCTTGTCCAAGGCGCGCGGAAGCCGCCGCTCTTGCTCACCCAGATACTCCAGCAGGCGCGGACTGAACTTGTCCATGCACTGCAACAGGCGCGGAAGGACCTCACCCGCGGGAAGATAGGAAAATTTGTACTCACATTCATCGACATCATGCATGAGCTTCGAAAGTCGGCCCTTCAGAATCGAGCGCTGAGTCTGACTGAATTTGGTCTTGCCGAGCGGAATTCTCGACTGGATCCACGGAAACACAATCTTCTCTTCCATATCAAAATAGTCCAGAATAAATGCCTCAAACACCTCCCACCAGTTGTAGAAATCGTCAATATCAGAGTGCCGCAAATCAATCATACGGCGCTGCAGCGACCCGAGAATCTTGTACAGATCAAGCAGCTCGCGCTTCAACGCGTTATGCGGCAGCGCAAACACGTCCATCGACCACTTCTCTCCATACGGCGCTGGAATGAGCACAGGCTCCTTGAGCACATATTTGTTGGCCATCAGACTGCCAATGTTTGCGGCAGTCCCCGTGCCCATAAAGTAGTTGTTCGTTTGCATTCCTCGCAAGACTTCATCAATGTCGCGGTCCTTCTCGCCGGCCGTCATGGCGTGCGGGTCCGGACGCATGGTGGATGACGCACCGCTGGGCACCATATCCGCTCGGATAAGTTTCAGGAACATGGCCAGCTCTTCCTCGTTCATCTGCGGGAACACGCCCAAGTCGTACTCTTCGTACGTCTTGAGGTATTCATTCAGTGTGGCCTTCTTGTTCTTCTGCTGCTGGTTCCATGCATTATCATTCTTCACACCGATCACGGCATGGGCCACCGCAATGTTCGCACGCTGTCGGTCATTCAGGTTCTGAGACAAAAGCGTTCCTACATCAGAGTCCTTCGCACCGGTGTCCAGAGGGAGTCCATTCTCATCCAGTTTCACGAGGTTTGTGGGTGCAGAAGCCTTGTCCTTCTCTATTGTACCGTCCATCATCATACGATGCCCAGGAGGTGCCTTGTAGCCAGGCTTATGCACCGCAACCCCCATGTTGGCGAGAACCTGGAATTCTGGCATATCTTTCAGACGCTTTGAGCCTCCGATTTCTTGCTCGATCGCCTTGCGCTTCATTTCCTCCGCGGTCAGCGCCGGCTGACGCGACCGGTCCATGCCAGCGTCTCGGCTGCCGTCCACGCCGGGTAAATACTTGGCCGAAAGACGATTGCGATTCGTCTGCGATGCGCCAGCCGGCTTTTTCCCTGGAATGTTCACCTTGACGCCCATGGCTCGGAGCTGCGCTTCGGGGGTTTCATTCATTCGTACCGTGCCGATTTCCTCGCGTAACTTTCTCTGTAGCTCGGATTCATCCGGTTGTGGGCCTCTGCGCGATCCACGCGGGCTGCGCGATGCTGCCGGAGGCGGCATATGCTGCTGCGGCAACCTCATAGAAAGCTTCCCCGACTTCAGGAGCTCATATTCGGGCAACTCGGAAAGCTTTTTCAGCCCTCCCACTTCTTTCAACAACACCTCGCGATCCACGACCAACCCGTATGCGTTGCGCTGCACATTCGGGTCTGATTCCTCGCCCTCCTTGGGCAAACGATCCACCCCGGACAGCTGACTGCTGCGCTTTTGCGGCAACGACGGAAGCGTTTCGCCCTTTGCGATCATGGTCGAATGTGTGTGATCGGCATCTTCCAGGTGAATGTTGGACAAGGACGGTGCGGCTGCAAGTCCGGTCATCTGCGACTTCTTAGCGAGGCTTCGCGGAGATCTCACGCCAGGCATGCTTGTCTCGGGCATGTCTGTGACCTTGAAGACTCTCTTGTCGTCCACGTTCGTTCTTCGCCTCGGAGACGTTGTCGACGGGGACGCTGGCGGCGACGCCTGCGGCGACACTTGCGTCTGGCTGCCCGCGGGCGATAGCGGACGACTGCGAATTGTCTCTCCCTTCTCCTTCATGAGGTTCTGTGTGTGATCCGCGTCTTCAACATGAATGTTCGACAGGGAAGGCGCCGCCGCGAGGTTATTCATCTGCGCCTTCTTTGCCATCGTTCGCGGCGAACTTACGCCGGGCAGGCTCGTTTCAGGCATTTCCGAAACCGAAAAAACCTTCTTGTCATCGACGTTTGTTCTTCGTTTTGGCGAGCTTGTCGCGGACAGCGTACCGCTCTTGGCCAGGGTCGGAGAGCCGGAGCCCAGGTCATCAATTGGAGACGGTCCCACTCCTGGCTTGTTCATCCTTTTGGGGGACACCGCGTCGCCCTTTGCTCGGTGCTGAATGGTGTCCTCGTCCTCCACCATCAAATTCGACACGGATGGCAACGCGCCGAGGTTCATGGACTGCCTCACGTTGACCTTCTTCGGGGACTTGACTCCAGGAATGCTCATTTCGTCAGTCTCGTTCACATGATACACCTTCTTGTCGTCCAAGTTTGTCACGCGCCTTTTCACCGAGCCGCCGTCGCCTTCCTGCTGCTGCTCGGTGGTGAGCTTGCGGGACATTCTCGGGGAGAGCGGCCCGCTCTTAATTCTGGACGCCATCTCTGCGCCGCGCGTATGCTACCGCCGCCTCTCCCTCGCCCCCGATCTCCGTGCCGCGCCACACTCGGTGTCTGTCCACTGCGACCCAATCGCAAGCTGACACCACCACCCCCCCGCCGTCAACACCCGCCAACCTCCCCCACACCCGCGCCACCACCCTCGCACAGCGCTGCTTCCCCCCGTCCACGATCGCTCCCGCAGCCACCCGCTCCCCACCAATCAAGACACTCACCCCTCCTCCCTCGGACACCGCGTCCGTCCCCACCCACCCAACCCACCTCCCTTCTCTCTCTGTCTCTCTCTCCCCCATGCACCCCAAACACACCACGACTGACTACACACACCCTTCATCCTTCTTACCCACTATGCCACCCAACCATCGCTAACAAACACAAAACACCCAAAAACACCCCCAAACAACCGATAACCCGTCAAGCACAAGACAGAAACAAACAACTCAAAACAACTCAAAACACCCAAAACACACAAACGCACACGCACACGCGCACTGTACGTCGTTGTCCAAAGTGGTCATTGCGTCTCTCTCTGTGCTAGTAAAACACGCGCGTGCGCTGATTTCCTTGTCGCGCGTCCGAGCCAGCCGCCAACCGCAACGCGGCACGAACAAACAAACACAACCAAAGGACTAGACAAAACATACACACACACACACGACACGTACGTAACGGGTTTTTTCCTTTTTTCCTTTTTCTGTCGGGGCATGAAGGGCGGGTGGATCTATACATAAAGCAGCGCGGTTTGTATGTAAATGCGGTAGATTCACACACACACACACACAAACCGACAGACAGCTCGGAGGAAACACAGACGAGAAAAGGACAAAACGCACACGCACACACGCACGCACTGAACCTTGACGCCTTACAGTGTCAGAACGCGTGGTTCAGTTGGAGGTAGAGTGGGGGTACGGTTCGGTAGGTGGTGGTGGTGGTGGTGGCGCTTTCGGTGCGCGGTGTGTTTCGGAAATGCGGAGGGGTGATGGAGTAGAAGAGGACTCCGGGTGGTGTGGCCTCTGCAGATCAGCAGCCGATGGCTTTCAGTTTTTTGGGGTTCGTAGCTCGTAGCTCGGCCTCATCGTCCAGTATGGTGCTTCGCAAGAACGCCACTGGCGACTGCCTCTCTCTCTTTGTCTCTTACGAATTCCAGAAACATGCGTGGCATTTTGTTTGAAGCTCACAAAGGTCCTCTACCAGATTCTACGACGCAACGCACTGTTTTGACGCAGCCGGAGCTCCTCAGAGGCCTTGTCCAGTTTCGAGGTCTTCTGCACCCTTCGAATGGGCGTCAAAGCAACTGGCTAGCGAGGACGCGAGGCACTCATCGTGGTCCAACGTTGGGGCCCGTGGACCCGTTTTCTTGCGCGAACCTGATGTGGTGACCGCCGGATTTCATCGTTTCGGCGGGCAAAAACAGGTGCATTCACAGGCGTTCAGCTTATTTTGGGCTTCATGATGTGGATTCAGACGCCGCCTCGTCATACGCATCCTGGCGGCTGGTGCAGAATTTCCCATCGCGGGTATTTGAACCGCTGAGCGCTGCAGAAGCTCACATCGGTCTCGAGAATGAACAGCGACTAGCGAGCTTATGTTTTGCACAGCTTTGCAGAGCTGGTCATCAGCGGGTAGAAGCACCGCTTCAAGGATTTGGTGGGAATCGCTCCGCCATTCCACCGCTTCGTGGCTGTCTTGCGGGGTCTGTAGCCTGTCTTTTGGTAGAAGCGGCGCGTGCTCCACTGGATTCCATCGTGCGTTATTTTCTGAGGCCTTGCAGACTCGAGTGAGTCCATTCGTGCTGGAGTGCGTTCCGCAGCGGTGCATATGTGGTTCCTTTCGGGGTCTGCCGCGACAATCCGACGAGCAGGCTCGAACGGGCTGCCAGATCTCCTCTCCCAGGTCTGAGGCGTGACCACTTGCTGACTCGTTCTGTTGGGGCATAAAACGGTCTATCTGGTATTTAAACCCGTCCGTGCCGTGAACCTGTGAAACCGTTTTCGCGCAGGTCAGATTATCAGCTTGGTCTTCAAGTAACAGTCCGTTCGGTCGCGTCATTCAAGGTCGAGAGTTGCTTTCAAATACTTGTGCATATCGCCCAGCACCATCGTACTGACATTGACGTTGGTTTGTCTGGGCATGCTTTGTGGGAAAGCGCTGCAGAACTTGAACGCTGAGGGCTTCGCATCCCTTTTCCAACCACTACACGCCTGCATCTGATACGAGTTGATATTTTCACGGTCCTGTGCGATGGAATGAAGGCATGGTAGGTAGCCATTAAAGCCTCTTCTCCACACGCAGGGTACTGGGGCAATCTGCGGCCGCACTTCATCGCAGAAAGCTCGCAGAGAGCTCGCATCAAGACGAGCCAGTCCTGCGATTTCGGATGCTGGTGAGGCTGCATGTGGGTGTTTCTGGCAACCACGTCAGCGATTTGGTTCTTGCTGAAGTCTCGAGTACAGAGCTGCTCGAGCGCACTATCTACGTCGCGAATGCAGAAACGAAAGCTTTTGTTCGACCAGGCCTCGTATCTGGAGGTGCTTCAAACATCATTTGCGAATGTACGAAAGTCGCGACGACAGACGAACAAAAGCATACGGTGTTCGACTCGTGACGCCGGCGCCATTTGGTGTTCCTCGCATGCGGTGGAGACGAGCGGTCCATCCTATATTGTGGCGCTTGGCATCGTATCGCCAAGCGCATGGTTTTCTCGGCTGGCGATATCGCTCGAAGTGCGTTATCGCTGCGAGTTCATGTCCAACTTTCTAATTCAGGAAGAAGCGCTTGACTGCAAATCTGCATTTGTAGCTTCGAGTGGGACGTTTGCAAAGCGAATGCAAGACGGCTTCCACGGCATTGGTTACGTTCTTTCTTTCCGTTGTACGACGGCATCGTGCCGGATTTGCAGACAGAGAATAAGGAAGAGAGTAGGAACCTTGTCGCAGACGTACGCGTGCTACCTGGGGCATTCTGCCGAGAATACTGACAGAACTCCCGCCGCGCTACGTAGCCAGTTGACCGGAACGTCTGTATGCTTCTCAGAACCAGCCGCCGCCACCACTTCGCACAAGGACGCTCGGAATGGTGTAAGAGCCAAAGTTCCTCGTTTAAAAGGGAAGCTCGCGGCGAGAATCGAGCCGTTTGGTCTTCAAAATTGAAGAGCACCTGCCTCTTGTTGAACATGTTGACGCCATGGCCTATGAGTAGCATCGGAAAGATGCACCAGACCCAGTGGCAAAATCTGCAGATTTCACAAAACGGACATCCGCCTCAGCAAAAACTATTGGCAAAGAATGGTAGTCCAAAAGACATACTTCCGGAGCGCACGACTATCCACCCATACATTGATATGGAATGACTGTCTGTTCCGGACAAGCATGCATCTACGTGAGCGCAACATGGATGAGCACGAACGCGAGCGGAAGCCGCAGCGGACTTCGCATCAAATTCAATCCCATTTTGCGAAAAGCAGACGTCCAAGAGTGATTCAGCCGCTTGTCAGGGTGCACAAATGAGATACAATGCACTTGCCACAGCTGGCCTCTATCCATGGAAGAGCGAAAATGCTGAGCAATGAAAGCGGCACAAGCCTGCTCAGATCAAGGCACGCCGCCTTGGGTGCTGTGCGCTCATAGAACGTGGCGTCTCGCAGCAGGCAAGAAATTTATTCCGCATTCCTGCTCATCATCATAATGCAACGACCCCCGCGAAAACCTCATACGGGCACGAGCTTGGCTTTCAGGAGTAGCGAGGCAGCATATTCTGACGACTCGTTCCGGCAGTTTTCGCCCTCGCATTGAGGACTTCTCCTTGCCAAGCTTCCATTCTACAGTACCGCCGATTTGCATCACGGTGGCCGGGCCGAACTCCGGCAGCCGATTCGTAGGTGCTGAAAGGCGAGGGTTGAGAGGCATCGCCCGAGCCGCACGCACGCCCTTCATGCTCGATAACCATTTGACCAGGGCGTTCGCCTTCATGATTACTGGCTTTCGTCCGTTCTCGTCTCTCGAACAGGGTCCCCGGGCGCTTTATCTTCGAACAAATTCGAACCGACTGCAGGCCTGCTGTTGCTCACGCCTCCAAGGGTCTGTGTCGAGACGCTGAATTCGTGAGGCGCGCCGTGTGGACTACCGGCGGAAGTTTCCACTGGAAGTTCAAGGCCATTTTCACCGGCGTGAAGGTTGGCGAGCGAAGAAGCAGCTTGCTTTTCATCCTCTGTTTCCGCATCAGAAGTAGGCAAGACAGTCAGAGTTGCGCTTTGCGTTTCAAGGCCTCCCGTGACTCCTTCTGTGACAACCGGCTCTTGTGCGCTATCTGAATTTCTCTCTTCGTTGCCTTCCGTCACGGTGTCCCCGCGATCATCGCTCTCATTCACGTGGATTTCGGAGACGCTCTTAACGCTGGCGGAACTGCCCAACATGGATTTTGCACCGTTCATAACAAGCACACGGTTCAGCGCATGGTCCGGCGACGAATTGTCCATCATGTCGAGCGTGTGAAGCTTCAAATAGAGAATGTTGACATCAGCTTCCAGGCGGCGACGCACCCAGTCTCCTTTCACTTCGGAAACGGCAGAAAAGCACCCACCTAGACGCTCACCAAAAGCCACTTCTACACGCTGAAAAACGCGACGCACTTGAGCCTTCGGCAAGCAGTCTTGCATAACTTGATGTAGCACCGAGGTCTCACGGAGCAATTGGACCATGTACGTAGATGGCAAGGCTTCCTCACGCATCTTTGCCTCATTGTCCCATGGCATCGCGCGCATAGTTTCGCAGTGATACTTGAGACGGTCCTGCATCACGGATGCCATTTTGTCGAGCAATTTTGACTCGTGCTGCGCAAGATCTTCGATCACTCCTGCCACGTCAAAGGACTTGAGCCATTCCGCTTCTGCTGCGCTATTATTAATCGTAGTGCATAAGATGCGGATGAAAGCACTAACCAACGAGACGCTTCGCGCAGTAATGCACAAGTGACGAGCCGAAATGTTCTTTAACTGGGCGGTCCGTATGGCATTCGCACCCAACACTTGGCGGCTCGCACTCACATTAAAGCTTCTGACCAAGTCGAGCGCGCGTCGGAAAATCTCGCTTCGCAGAGAGTATACAGATGCCAAGCACCGATCGAGCTCGGAGTAAAAACACAGTGTATCAAGCAAAAACACACAACTCGACGTCAAGCGAAAACGTTCAGATGCGAATTTGATTTCAGCCAGCAATGATTCATTCGAGGGGTTAACAGTCGCCGAAACGCTCGAGTCATACACCGACTTGAAGGCCCAATCAGGTGACATCGAGGGCGAAAAGAAAGTTGAACCGCCGTCGTCCTGACTGCTTGGAAAATCATCGAGTGAAATAAATGCTCTGCGCGCTCTTGTTGCGCTTTGTGCTGAAGATTCCGCATGCTTCGCTGTCTCTGCGACATCGACGGCGGCGGCGCTCGTGCTTTCCCGCCGTCTGAAGATGGCACCAATTCGCGCTCCTTGAAGATTTGTTTCAAAAACCGAAGGAACCTTGATTGCAGTCCAGCGCTCGGCTTGCACCACACTGTTGAGTTTTGCAATTCGCAGCTTCTGCACGGTGGCCACAGTCTTCCGCGAGAGATCTTTGCATGTACTTCGGACGCCGCCGCTTGTAGAATACGTGGTCACGTGAGAAAGGGACGCCACAGCCTCGAACTCATTCGCCGCGCGTAAGCACTCTTCTAGCAACGAAGCAAAGGTGGAAACTGAATCCAAATTGTTCTGATCCAGTTGTGGTTCGATCACGCTGATGTAGAAGCAGGTCATGATGTTGCATAATCCCTGGTTCACGTGATCAGCATATATAGACAAACATTCCGAAACTCGCGCGAACCGGTCATTCATTTGCACGTCTCCGAGCTGCTTTCTCTGCCGTAGCACATATAGGATGGAGCACGCGAGACTGAACCATATCTTGCACGGCTTCGTAGCGACGCTCACTCTGCGGCTCACATCACTGGTCGAAAGTGTACCTTGGGAAACCATCTCAACGAGTTCTCCAGTATCCCTGTCATACTGGAGCTTTTGGCGCGCGGAAAAGTCTTCCAAAATCTCGTCCAGGACACCTAGCTCATGGAGCAATCCAAGCGCCGGAAACAAGGATTCTTGAACGTCTGCGACTGACACTCTGCACTCGCAAAGAAGCTCCTGAAGCAACGCGCCAAAGTCCAGTTTCAAACGACCGGCCAAGTCTAGCCGCAAGGAACTCAAACGTTCACGCGTCGCGCCAAGCATCGATATATGCCGGAACGGCGCTTCCGCCATCAGATTCAGAAGATTATCAATCATGGTGATTGCAACGCCGTAATCTGAAACTTGAACCATGGCGTCAATTTCCTGAATGCTTGAGACCACAAAACTGATCTGCTCTAGCGCGTCAAGAAGAGCGCGCGCATTGTTCCGCCGCCGACATAGCGTGTTCATTTGAAGTGCACCTTCCTGCACAGCGCGAACCACGCCATTCGTGTGGCTGCGCAAACTCTGCAAAGTCGCAGTGCTATCATCGAGTGGTGGTCGCATCGCTTGGGCGCTTTCGACTGCACGGTTGAAATCAAAGCGGTACTCGAGAATCAGGTTTTCCTGCTCGCGCTGCACTATGGCCATGTAAGATTTCAAAATTTCGAGCTGACCTTCGTATCCTTCGGCGTCGCTGCCACCTGACGCGCTAGCTTGAGCGCCGCCCAAGGTAGCTTCAAGAAGCTCTTCTGAGCTCTGCACGCTGAAGTCGGTCTCAAAGTACCGTCGCGGAATCACGTCCGCGGCGTGCAACTGGCTGGAATTCTGCGCATCAAAAACAGCCACCGCCGCATGCCTTCTCAGCATGGCCTTCCGCGTGACTCCTTGACCGCCCGCGGCTTCTTGTTGCTTCTCTTTCAGACTCCCGTACGCCTTTCCAGTCGTGGACAGGAACGCCGCAAAATCGTTTAGCGTGATGCTTGCGCCCATCTGCAAAGCCGGATCCGCGCGCGATGAAGCGGCATCAGACGCGCGACCCGCCGGAAATAAAGCATCCGCATTGTCTCCCACCAGCAGACGACCTGTCCAGCTCTGCGCTGGATCATGCAGTACTTCCGTAATGCTTTGCTCAACACCCACAAGTTCTTGGACGCTCTGCACACGTTCAAGGTCCAGCGGGTGCGAAGCGGTCGCCTCCGCGGGCCTGGTCCATGCGGCACGCCCGTTCATTTTCTGCGACGACCTGGCCTCACAGAGTCACGCAAACAAAGGCGGAGCGACAACGCCGGCTCACGCCGTCCTTTCGCGTGTGGTCGAATCGCTTTATTGCTGTTGAGACTGGCTGCACGGGGTACGGACTTGTGAAAAGGTGATAGGAAACGTCGTGAGACTTATCATTGAAGCAGCGCGGATTGAACACACCCGTGGTACCCGGAGACAGGAATTACTTGCCTGGTCAACTGTCCACCACGCACGGCGGGTGCCCGGCAACTGGAGCGCATACGGCGTGTGTGTCCCATCTTGTTCTCATTGAGGACAGGTGACACTTTCCGAAGTTTGTTTGAATGTCTTTATGTTGACGTAGAGGGTTCGATGAGCGCTTGGCGTCATTTCTAGGGCGATGTACGCCGTCAAGCCTTGAGCCAGTGCATTTGCCGGGGATCACCGGCCCGTCGTCCTAAATGCTAGAGCTGAGCACGAGGCCACTTGAAGTACTCGCTCGAACAATCAACGACCAAGAGGTTCCGCCGCACTGGGTTCTGCACCCTTGGTTTTGCGACAATGAAGGTTTGCATCGAGAAGAGTTACGAGAAGATAAGCCACCATCTGAACTTGCACATATTGACGATGCAATTCTCAAATGTCTGAGCGAGACCGTCACCGACCAGTTGACTCGGTGCTCGGACCTCGTGACGCTTTCGCCTGTGTACACAGTCGCTTGCAGTGGGTGCATAAAGACGAGTTCCAAGGTGGTTCATCCTGGCAAAGTTCTTTTTGCAGCAGGCCCCGAGGCCCGCGCTTGCTTGCAGTTTGCGTATGTCTACAGTGCGTGGAATGATTTGCCAGATGAAGGCGAGTTTGCGACCTTCCCATTCTTGACATTGTGCGGCCTGGGCAGAGCCCTGAGCCTTACGCGCTTACATCGCTGAAAGTCCAACCGGTCTACGGTAGTGCGCGACGCGGCGCTGGTCCGGAGGCCAACGTCGGCTAGGTACCAAAAGCCACGTACTGGACTTGTAAATGAGAGACTAATGACACGTAGATACTGAGGTCATGTCTTTTACGCAGGAACTAGCTTCTTCTAGGGAACGCCACCAAGTCCTTAAAAGTGTATTTGGACCACATCGTATTGTGGTCGTCGACAGCCAACAAAGCGCTGCACCCTGACTTCTACGTACCGTGATGGCTAGAGTTCCACGCTCTGTCTAAACGGTGCTGTCTTTCGCTGTCACCCACGCGGCATGTCCGAGCGCCAAGAAAACCGTGCCCAGATACACTTTGTACAGCTGCGGCGTCGAGAGGCGATTCTGCAGCGCGAACCGCATGAGCGGAATCGTGCAGCCGTACGCCAAAGGAATATACAAGAGGTCCATACGTGGTTTGCGGTGCGGCTTGTACACGTCTGGCGGCGTTTGGTACCTGCTTCCCGCAGGCTTGGTTGGGCCTGTTGGCGCCGATGATGATTCTTCACTCATGCTTCTTCCGTGTTTCTCCCCGCTTATGCCGTCGTCTCTTTCACCAATCACTGCGCGCGCGCGTGCGGCTGTAAATATAACTGGTGCTGGTGCTGATCTTGCCGCTGACGCTTCTGCTGTTGAGACTGCGACGGCTGCTTCGGCTGTCGGCTGGCGAACGCTGCGAGTTCAAATACCGCAAGTCGTCGCTTCCGCACGTGCGCTGTCGGCCGCAGCGCGCAACCGGTTTGACCCGCTCAAGTTACACATCGCTGTACAAACTGTACATAGTTGCAACCGATAGGAGCCCTAGGGTTTCTGCGGTTGCTTGAGCTGGTGGTTGCGAAGCGGAGGCAGAGCGGCGAGCCGCTGTTGCAGCGCTTCTGCGACAGGCTCGTACCACTCTGGCTGCAGTCCGGCAAGCATGCGGCGCTCGTGATTGAATGGCGGGCTGAATGCGCCCGGGTTGCTCAGGGAAATGGCCGTCTCCTGGAACTCGAGCATCGGGTCCTGGATTTGGAGCTGCGCACAACAAAACAGAAACCAGTCCAGGCCAATTCGCACGTGCTCGATTTCTTCGTGAGCGATTTGCGCAACAATGTTCGCACTGACATTGTCGCCTGCTCCTTGTAAGCGATTCGCCAGACGTGGCCCGGCGTCCAGGCCGCGTGCTTCTTGGCTCAATTGTCCCAGCACCAGCCGCCGCAGCAGCGCTTGCCAGTCGTGGCCGCAACTGTTCTGCAACGTCTGTACAATCAGCGCATGTGCCGGAAACGCGCCGTAGAACGAGCCCAGCTCGCGGAGCCGCGATGACAGCATCAAAAAGTGCCGCGACTCGTCGTCAGCCACACGAATAAAGTCGGCGAAGAACTCGCGCGGCAGCTGCGGTGCGAGACATGCGTAACGCGCCACCGTGTCCCAGCTCAAGTTGATGGCGCTCAGCTCCACGTGCGCGATGGAGTGCATGTAAAACAGCATGTGCTGCGCTTTGGCCAAATCCTTCACGCGCGGCATGTCACCAGAACTAACGATCGGCGGGCACTCGCCGCGCGCCGGCTCGTCGGGCGGCTGCAGCTTTGTTTCGCTGTCGTCAGGCCGTATCGCCGTGATTTGCCCAGACAGCCACTGACGCGCGTGCATTTGCGACAACTGAGCTTTGGCCGCCGGGTCGGGCGTGTTGAGCACGGAAAGCGCGGCGTGCACGAGAGTCGACGGCACGGCGGAGCAGCTCGCCGAGCTGGTATTCGAGAGCGCGCGCCGCCCGCACATGGCGAGTGCGGGACGCACGTACATGTACGCGCGCATTCTTGTTCGTCTTCACAGATCCGCCTCACAGGAACACAACCCCGGTCCCTTTATTTCAGAATGCCATAAAAAAAAATTGAAGCGCCGCGAGGGGGATGAGTACGTGATGGCATAGTTGCTGACGGGTGGCCATCTTCCGAGCCCAAACACGAGATTCTCCCACCCTTCCGGGCCATAATGCGTCACTTGATCACCCCGGCCCACGAACCTAGTTATTTGCCACCATCGAGTTGATCCAGTCTGTCAGCGGGTCGCCGCTGGACTGTGCGGGCGCGCCCGAACCGGCTTCCCCGTCGCCCTTCTGCGCGGCGCCGTACTTCTTCTCCGTCAACAGCTCGCGGATTTTTGCGTCGCGCTCGCTGAGCGCCGCACGGAGCCCACCGGTGAGTGCGTTTTGCCGTTCGTTCCTCAACGCAGTTCCGTACCCGAACCCGACCACCAGCGCCGTCCACTTGCCCACAGTCACCAGACTTGATCCGCCAAAGGACATGTTGAACATCTGATAGAGCGTCGCCATTTTGTCTTTCCCCCCGCAGGTCCCCCCCTTCCACGTCCGTCCCAACCAAACACCACCCACGCCCGCCCTCCCCACGATCACGCCCACACTCTTTTCCCCTCGCCCTCTTCTTTACCCCCACCAGCTCGCTCCAACCAAACCCTAGTTTATCTGTGAGTAGTGTACAGTCCTCGTTTCCCATAGTGTACACTTCAAACCAAGCAGTTCTATTTCCCGCACGCATTAGAATTCTTTTATTTTTATTATTCCTATTTTGCCCCGTGCTTGTCCCCGTAGTGTAGCTGGTTAGCACGTGAGACTCTGAATTTCGAGACCGCAGTTCGAATCTGTGCGGGGACAATGCGCGGCACACTTTTTTGCCCGAGCCGAGCCCGAGCCGATGTGCCAGAGGATGAAAGAGGCCGAGCACGTTGGATGCCAGGCGACAGTTGGTTACTGGCGTTGCTCATCTTTTTGTCTGGGTACTCACTCGCCGGATTTCCGCTCGACGTGAAAATCCATGAATGGCAGTTGCTCGCGCAACCAGCAATGGTGGCAGAGGCAGTGTTGTGCGGCAGTGAGGCATGGCTGCTGCACTCGTTGAACAAGACGCTGCTGCAAAGGTACAAGCTGCGGATGGTGCTTGTGGCAGGGTTGCCGCCAGATGTGTTGGTGGTGCGTGACGCCGTGTTGGTGGTGCGTGACGCCGTGTTGTCTGTGCTGGAAGAACCGCACGGGCGCGCGCTCGCCGTTTGCGAGCAGCAGCAACGGATCCAAGATGCGCTGCGCGTGGCAAAGGAAAAACAGCTCGTGCATGTGACGCTCGTGGAAAAGAAGCAGCGGCAGGAGGAAGCGCGCCCAGACTTGGTTGCCATGCAGGTTCAGATGCTTGCCAAGGGGAGTTCGGTGCTTCCTTATGCGGATGATGATCAGCTTGCGCGGTATGTTCGCATGTTTCATGTGCCCAGCCCAGGCTTGAAGGTTAGCGGGGCCGCATCGTCGGGTGCGCATGGAGATGAAAAGAGACATGAAACTACACCTCGGCAGAGACGCGACAAATTCCTAGCTTACGCACCAAGCGTGTCGAGCAAACTGAGCGCACAGGTCATGGACGCGCATTCTCTGCGCGGCATCGGTGCCATGAGCGAGGATGAACTACGGATACACCATAGCTCCGGGCTGGGGCGTGAGTCGGCGAAGAAGATTGTGACCTTCATGAACGAAGACTTTAGCTATCTCAACGACTGACCCGGTAGTCGACGGGCCCGCTTGGATCCTCAGACAAATGCCTGTTGAATCTTTCGATCGAAGGTTGGGCAACTACTGCAAAACGAGGTTGGGGGTTGCGCAAAGTGTCCATGGACGCCTGTGGTACTTTTTGACTCCAAGGGTATGTCTTGTCAGGTATGTGGCGATGCCGGGGAAAAAATGTTTGCTCTTGAAGGCGAGCAGACCATTCGGACTCTCGCCAGCATGTCCGTCAATGCAGGCCATGACTCCCAGCACTTGAAAGCAAGTGCAGCTGGAGTACGCAGATCTGCTTGGTGTATCGGGGCACTTATTCGACCATGTGAAGATATATCGCTGTGTTGTCTTGCATCACATCCGCAGAGAGGTCATGCGTGGCGCCGACCCATTCTTTGGTGGAGACTCTCGAAACCGATGAAAAAGGTTGCTCATGTTGTACGGTATGCTTTTTGTGTCCTTCATCATTTGCCTGTTTGTCGCCGAAACGAACGAACAAGGCTCGCGGCTGAAATTTCAGATAGCGAACAAATCGCAGAACCAGTCCTCCGTCACTTCCTTTCGTGGTCGCTGATTCTCAAACAGCAGGAGGGAGGAATGCTGGCCGCGACGTTGTTTTCCTCTTGCTTATTTATGAAGAGCCGTCTTTCTGAAGGACGAGCTTGTTTGAGACAAGGAGAATCTCATTGTCTCTCTCTACCCATCAGTTTGTGCCGCTGGGAACGCTTTTACGCGGCGGCCACTTGAATCACATTAAAGTGTAGAGGTTGCGTGGCGACAAGAGTAGGATGAGTTGGTTGCAAATTTGCATGTTTGCGCAAAAGAATCGCTCTTTTAATACGCTTTTGCTATGGCATGATTTATGCGTTGATCTGCTTTTCAAAACTGATGTGACTATGTTCCTTTCTTTTTCTGTTTTTTTATTTTTTCTTTTCTTCCTTCCTCCTCTCGCTCCCTTCTTTTGACGCGACGCTCAGCTATCGATGCGCCAGCGGGTCGAGGGGTCTCAGTCTGCCATGGTCGTCCTTCTGACCATTTCGCGATACGCGCGCTGGTTGTCCCACAAGGCGGCAGCCTGAGAATTGAGAGGTGACTCATTGTTCGGGTCATTCAGCAGCGTCTGTAGAGACAGAAGCACAGTTCGGACGGTGTATGTTGCGCTCCACTTGTCCTTGAGGATGTCTAGGCAGATGTTACCCCTGGTATCCACGTTTGGATGAAAGATTGGCGTCTCGAACCGCACCAAGGGCGCGGCGTAAGGGTAATTGTGCGGGAATTTGAGCGAGAGCTTGAACGTGAGCCCTTCGTACGCAGTATTTTCTATGCCTGAAATCGAAGCCACCCACGACTCGAGACTGTCGCCGTCTGGAAAAGCCGAGATACCCGGCACATTCTCCATCATCAGGCTCATGAGCTCCGACTGAAGCCTCTTGCTCACCGTACTGTCCATCTTCGCTCTATCTGTCCCGCTTCTTCTCAGTTCGCTCGTCCTTGTGCCGTAACGCTCTGACTCTGTTCGTACTTGCACGCTCCTCACGTTGATCGCAGCAAACTTTCTTTGGGTCGTCGTCCTTGCTTTATGTATTCCTTGACCGTCTTAGCCGAAACGAAGGCAAGTGTGAAGCATCCACGAAAATACGCACACTGGTTCACCAAATCTGGGCGCATGGCATATGGAAGGGCACCGCCAGCCGCCTTTATATACCCGGCATGTGTGTTCGTTCTCTCTCTCTCTCTCTTGCTGTGTGCTCACTACGGCACCTGCGCAGTTGCCATCATTCGTCGAGCTGCGCGCTGGGGCTTGCAACGGCTACATGTGTGGATCGTAACGGCAAGTTCACTGTACCTCAATCTCGTGCGCAGTGTTCAGCCGCACTGTACCTCCGTGAAACGCCAAGAGCGCGATGCAGCGTGCACGCGCATCGTCGAGTGACAATGCAGAATCGGCGCCCCACTCGCTTGCGTGACCGTGGTGATCAGTATCTGCGCGTGTCTGTGACCGTCGCGAGAGTACACAGTCCCGCTTGGCTGTAGCGCGCTATACAGTCATACTGGTCATCGATGTGGAGAGGTGGAAGCAACGCGCGCGACCTCGTCAGTCGCTTTGCTTAATCCGTTGTGCCATCATACTGCCTACAAGCGCAAACACACGCGTGGTCATCGATCCAAAGAAAAGAAGACTGAGCGAAAGGCTTTCACCGCCGCTTCGAATAACTACTGTCTACCTCGCATCTTTCTGTGTGCGGAACCGATACTGGCCTACTGGCTCTTCTTCTCCACGGGTGTCTTCTTTGGAGGCCGAACCAGTCCGAGGCCAAACACGACAAACAAGACAGCTAGAAGGATATGGCCGTACCAGTATAAGCTGTCGAACGCCTGGATGCTGTAGTCCCACGCGAGCGCAACAAAGGACAGGATAAAGTAGTTGACAGTGAGGCTGGTCGTGATCGCGCCAAACAAGTCGTATACGGCCTTGATCAGCTTGGCGTTCGGGTCGTCCTTGGGCCTCACGAAGTAGCCGCGCATCGAGCGGCGAAAGTTGCGGTGCACCTGCGTCGCAAATGCGACGCTCAAGAAGAACATGTAGTACCCAGGGTAAAAGCCGTGCCAGAATGCCGACGTGAAATAGGTCATGTACAGGTTGAATGGTTCCGGCGTGCGCACATACACATAATCCTTGAGCCAATTGTTGGTCATCTTGTTCCACGTGCTCGCCGCATCCCGCAACGACTGGGCTGTCTCAAAACCAAGCACATCGACCGTGTCGATGCGATTCCACAGGTGCGTCACTTGGCCTGACTCGGTTTGAACCGCGCCGTTGTACCCAAGCCCGGACATGACTGCGGCGCCCTCGGCAATCTTCCAGCCAAAGTAGTACTTGAAGCGGTAGCCGAGAAGCGACACCCATACCTTTGCGTACCGCAGCACAATGTTGCCGTTCGAGCGAGACATGTACTGTGGACTGGTCACCATCGCCCATGTGGGCAGGTACATCATCACGCCGTTATGAATGATCATAAACAAAATTCCCTGCAGCAAACGCCACATGCTGGGCAGCAGCGGGCTGGGCGGCGCCGGGGCGCCCTTCTTCATGCCCGTCGAGCCCTCCTCCACGACAGTCATGTAGTCCGAAAACTCAAAAAACGGCCCAATCGTGACGTTCGCCGGGAACAAAATGTACGAGAGAAATGGTACCAGGCCCGGCAGCTTTGAGAAGGCGCGAGACTTTTGCAGCTCGGAAGCCTTGGGATTGGAGCCGTCGTAATAATTATAGCCAAACGCGGACAGTTTTTGCGTGATGATCATCATCTGCATGGTCCAGTCCAATGTCCAGCCCAAGTAGTCTGTGTACATGCGATAAATGTGGCCGCCGGCCAAGTAGCCGAGCGCGATGGCGAACACGAGGTGGCGCGCGCCGGGCCCCACGATGGCCATACAGGCGTACGCCAATAGGCACGGAATAAGACAATGCACCCACTGGTACCCAATGACGAACTGCATCATCCACCAGCCGAGCGCAACGGAAATGAGGTGCTTGAGCGCGGGCGGCTTGCACGCGCGCCACGCGGCGCCGATGGGATAGGCCGCGAGCAGACACGCGAGCAGACGGAGCTCTGCGTCACTGACGCCAGACTGCTCCGACAGCTTTGCAATGCCGCCAGCCAACGCGGCCGGCGTCACATCCACCTTATCCAAATACGCGATGGCCACGCCCCACTGCTCGCTCACGTACATCGCGGTCGCGTACACGTCGTCCGGAACCGCCGGCAGCGGCGCCATCAGCGCGTCTGTCGCATTCGCAACCCACTCCATCGCCGCGCCTCCCACCTCCCCCTTCCACTCCACCCACGGCGCACGTCAACCCCTCCACCCACCCACACTCCCACACACCCTTACCGCCCACTCCCACCTCCCACCCTCCCTCCTCCCTCACGCACACTTCTTCTGCCCTCGTCTGTCCTCGTCCGTCCACGTCCGTCCACCCACACGCCATTTTTCCTCCGAGCCCGGTTTTGCGCCGCGAGCCATTTAGCCATTTTACCAATTAACCGTGTAACCATTTTGCGGTTGTCCATGAAAAGAGGTGTGTTTTAGAGTGGACACACGCGGGACGCCGCGCATGCGGGTGTACACCTCTCAACCTCCGAACCTCCCAACCACAAACGCACAACAGCACAAAAATGCGGAAAACGGGCGCGTGCGATCAGAAACGGCGCGAGCACCGCGCAGACGACGGCGACATGTGGAACTGTACCTGCTGTTGACGAGGTACAGCGTGGGTCTGTGGGTGTACAGCTTAGAGGCGTGATGCGCTGTACTTTGTGTGTGCGTGGTTGCGTGAAAAAGGTAGTGATGGGCGACATGGATGGCGGTGGGGGTTGGTGTGGGGTTGGGTTGGGAGAGAATGCACGCGGTGTTTGTGGGTGCGTGGAGTGCGCGCGCCCGAGCGCTGGATGGCGGTCCGCGGAGCGCGGATGCGTGTCGTTGCAGCGTGCGGTGTTGGCGAGCTCCGTTCATGCATCTGGGCACGTCGCGGGCGTGGGTCCTGCCGGGACGACGACGCAGAGCGCCAGTTTGGAGTGCCGGGAAGGACGAGTTTGAGGCACATGAAAGTGAGCAAGTGGTAGATTATCAGGATGCAAGGACATCTAAAGCACCCGTGGACAATCGGGTGGCTGAATTTGATCGTACAGTGGACTCAGCACCGGCAGGTTCCAAAGATAGGAGTCGTCACGACGACTTTTTTAGCGATGAGGATGAGGAGGATGAGGAGGAGGAGGAGGAAGAGGACCCGTATGCGGAATCGTGGTGGACGGAGAGCGGAGATGACATAGCGGGAGACGAAACGAGTGCGCAGGGTGAGAATGAAATGTACGACCCGGCCAAGCCTGGCCCGGGTACCGGTCAGGAAAGCACGGAGTATGTCTATTGGAGCGACACCAACGAGGACGACGACTCCAGCTCTGGAGCACCAGGCGGATATGACGGCATGAAGTATGGTACGGGGATGAGGAGGGAAGAGAGGACGTTTGTCCATACGAGTGACAGCACCGATCCGGACGTCATTCAAGAGCGCTTGCAGCAGCTGATGCAGCGAATCGAAAGAGAAGAGAGCGTACTGCACTTTGAGCTGCTGCGCGCTGCGGCGGCTTCCAAAAAACAGCTCGGAGACATTCAGAAGCAGGTTTCCAGTGAGCATGTAACGGCGGATCACGATAAGGACGCATCCGCAGGGTAAAACTGTAGGGGAAAAGGACTGGACTAGGAGGTCTTGCCTGGGTTCAACCTGTGGTTGTGGCCTCAAGGTCGATATGTCTTTCTTCCGAAACTTGGTCTGGACTCGAGATTTCTGCATGTGTTGTTTGTATTGGCTGATAATCAATGACCACGTCAACTAGCAACACGACGAGCTGCGGGATAAGTGACGATCTGCGCAGTGTCAGATGGTCTCCCAATGCTCGCACGCAAGCTGATCTGGTTTGGCCGCGCCGTGCGCTGGCCAGCCTCCCATGAACACCTGCATGCTCATGCTCACGTGTCTGCGGCGGACACCCGGTCTCTGAGAACGTGTGCAAAGGACGCCGTGCTTTGTTTGTCGATAATCAAGTTCTGCTCTGCAAGCACTGGAGCACACGACATGGAAAGCGAAAACAGGAATCTGTAAAAGATGGTCACTTGCCGTGGTACAGCTGGTAGACGCCTACGGCATCAGGCACCGTACTTGGGCGTCAGCCCAGTGAGAAAGAGCGCCTCAGACAAGGCGTCTTGGAGGGCGATGCCGCCAAGTGCTCCGTACTTCGCAGCATGCGCCAGCGTGAGATCGGACGCCCTATCCACGCGCGCGTATGCGTGACACCATGTCACGGTGCCGCGCGCAAAGCCACTGCGTTGGGTCTCAGGCACGCGCTCCGTACCGTTGTACATCCAGCTCTGGTAGATCGCACTGAATGGCTCCGGCGGACGCATGCGATCAAGCAGGCACGCGGGCACGTCCGCACTCGCATCGCGCAGAATAAAGCAGCAAAGCATATCACCAGAAGACGCGCATAAGGGTAGCACATGATTCACGAGCTCGTCCGCCAGCACGAGGCCATCACTAGCGTGTTCGTTGAAGTGTTGCAAAGACAGGACCAGAAAATGGTTAGGCTCAAGAGCATCGATCCGCGCGCGCGCGAGCTCAAACGAAGCGACTGAGTCGACAAACTGCAGAGCTGGCGTGTCGCGGTCGGCGCACGCGCGCATGATGACGTGGTGCGCATGTCGCGCGTCATCATCCAGCACGACTGTGCCGCAACTCCCGCGCGCGGCCAGCTCGCGCAGCGCAGGAAACTCGTTCTTTGCCGACTCCAACACCGCGTCTGCTCGGCACGCATCCAGCACAATCATCACACCACGCTGCACCGTGCCATGGCCCATGTCCTCTCGGTCATGTCCAGCCAATACTCTTTTCTGCAGTGCCGTCCGATGCCCGAACAGGACGAAAAGCAAGGAAAGAATCAGATATGTAAAATCAGAATCACGGGCATGAGCTCTACGCATGAAGCTGCCGACCACTGCCGCCGTAGATCTTGGGCACCAAAAAAGAAGATTCAAACTTCTCTCCAGTCGCAGCTCCATCTTCCCCCGTCTACTTTTTCACTCCCGTCCCAGTCAAAAGGAAATCTTTGAGCTATAGGGGATTTGAACCCCTGATCTTCAGATGTCTACAGACCAGTTGTAAAGCACTTACAAACTGAACTGCCCGTCACAAGACTCAAATCGTAAACGATTCAGCACCATAGGGGTGGCTCGATATCGCAACCCCTCGGAAAAAGTCTGACGTGATCCGCAATTCGCTGCGCGCAACGGAAGCGCACAGCATTAGAACCACTACACCAATAGCTCAAAATGTCATTTGGAGGAGGGAAAATTAGACATTATGAACTCTGTAAATGCAGGTTTTGTGAGAAACGTGCAAGGTCTGCAAGAGGTACAGTCCCGACGCGTGTTCGGTCAGTGAATTTGTGCGCGCGCATCACGAGGTTCCGAGCATTTGTTCCTGAAACTCGTGAAAGGGAGGCATGCACTATCGGCGTTAGGGCGAAGCAGTGTTATGAGCGAGGCAGACGGCAAACATGTCGCTGGTGATCGTGCACGATGCATTTCTCACGCGTGTTCGGCGACAAGGCGATTGAAGTAGTGGTTGTGTTTCTCGGATCCCACGTGCAAGCGCCCAGAGCACATGGTGAAATATACTTTCGAGAATTAGTCTTCACTTACAGTTCATATGTGAAATTCCATGAGCCGTTTGGCATTGCGCACGTGCGTCTTTTCATATTGCCGTATCCAGCGGCTTAATAAGATTTTGCGCGCGCCCCTGGCGTTGAGCGCGAGCCACGTTTCGTACGTGGCCAGGTTCTGTACCCAGCGATGCACGGCGCCAAAAAAGGTGCTTGCGTACTTGCGCCGCCACGCGTGGTCACGCATGCGCAAGTCAATTTCTTCCTTGCCCTCCAGCGTGTAAAACATGCTCAGCTTCTCCGGAATCTCCGTCTCGAGCGTGGACATGTACCGCATCAGTGCAACGCACAGCTTTTCGCACAAGTTAACCAGCCGCAGAAAGGCGTCGGTCTTTTTTTCCACCACCATGTCGTCCTGCAGCATGTCGATCTTCAACATCACCTGCAAAATGAGCATCTGCATGCTCGAGCGCGACTCCTTATTTAGAGCGCCTTCGAGCGGGAACACACTTTCGAGCCACGGATACACGACCGCGTCCCAAACATCAAACACTTCGCGAGTGAGTGTCGCAAATCCGCCCCACCACTCGAAAAACTGGATGAATTCTTCCGCGCCCATCACGTGCGCGTATATTTCCATCTGCTGGAGAATCTTGAACAGGTCAACCATATCTCGGCGGATCACATTGTTGTACAGCGCAAACAACTCTAATGACCAATTATCTGGCTTGTATTCGGTAAACACAATGTTTGGTACGTCCACCTTGGTCACACGAAACGCAACCACCTCACGGTACCGTGGAGCGCGTTTCCCGCTCAAGGCATTCATGCTGTGCTGCCGCCGTCCGACCATGCTCTTCCCGGACGTGTGCGAGCGGGTCACAGGGCTGTCGGTCCCTTCGCCTGTCCCACTGCGCGGGAACGAGAAAGATGGCGGACCCTGTTCTGTGTCTCGTGAGGCTTGGGACAGACCACGAGCACCAAGCGAAATCCCACGGGGCATTGACTTTGGCGACTGCTCTACGCCATCCTGCGCCTGGTTCGTGTAACTTCTGCCGGTCTGGCTGAGTCGGTCACGCGCCGACGTCGACGAGCGCCGAAACGCCGGGGACGACGCCGGCCGCACTCTTTGGAAAAGTTTTGCAGTTATCGAGCGGGGAGCAGTGAACTCAAGATCCTCGGCTCCCATGTCTGGCGGAAATCCGGTGATGCTGCGCCTCGTTCGGTCAAGTGACGACCTGTCGAATTCGCTGCCGCCCTCGAACTTGACAAAGCCGTGTGACGTGGTGGGACCCATCGAAGAGCGATCAGTGCACCACAGCGCATCGGCCTGCTCAGTCAGCGTGCGAATTTCCTCGTCATCAATCTTGAGGTTGCGCACAGTGTGCAGGTCCTTGAAATCATTATCTAAATCCAGGTCCCACTCGGTGCCTTCTAGCTTGCGCACAACCCCGGTTTCTTCCACAAAGAACATTTTATCCGACGAGACGCGCATGCTAGTCGCCGGGACTTTTGCACGAGGCGCGTGCTCGCTTGTCGCCGCGCCTTCGGCCGGGTCCTTCTTGTCGGTGCTGCCGCCCTCCATGTCCAAATCTGTTGTGGTGTGTGGGTTTGAACTTGACTGAGCGGCAGGTTCAAAAAGCGTTCCGACTGGCCGCGGAAATACGCTTCCGGGGTGGTGCCGCAGGCCGTGCTCGCTGCCACCGGTCGGAAGCTGACTTTTGGGTCGCGACGTGCTCCACGAGATGAGCTCCTTTGTTGAGAACGAGCGGCCCGTATTTGTCCTCGTGTCGGTCGAACGCGTCGTCATTCGGCCGGCTTGCATGCGGCGCATGCGCGCTTACCTTGTACGGGTCAGACCAGAACAAGAATGCCGCTCCACGCCGTGTCAGACCGTCCTTGGCGTCCGCGCGCACAGCCTCCTTTGCCACACAATTGCCAAAGCTTCCTCCGACACAGCAGCAGCCACCACCACCACGTAACCGCTAAAATCACACGCAAAATTGAGGAAAAGGGGTCGTTTTGGTAGAACATGCGCGTGACCCTTCTGCAGTGGGGCGCGGTGCTCAGAGGTGAACCCGATACTGTGTGGGATGCGACGAAAGATGGGCATGGCGACGGTGGTTCATCGAAGAAATGCCCGACGTGATTGCAAGAACGATGACCAAGTACTGCAGCGTAGAGCAAAATTTTAGTTTCACGCGTTCCACTTTTGTTTCCACTAGTCCTTCACGGCCATGATATCTCTTGTACTCACCTGCGAACGAAACTTATGCGATCAGATTTTTTTTCCCCCCACTCACATGTACTGCTGCAGGTCTGCTGTGTTAAGGCGGCCGCGGCCTTTCTCCACGGCATGGCTGAGGTCCTCGTCGTTCTCAACCATCATGGCCATAAACTCTTCGAGGTCCAGCTTCCCGTCGCCATTCGTGTCAGCTTCCGCAATCATGCGCTTCGCGTACTCCTCGTCCACGCTCGGAATATCTTCCAGTGCCTTCATGACCTCAGTGACGGTGATGGTGCCATCATTGTCCGTGTCAAACTTCTTGAATGCTTTCACCATGTTGTCTGCCGTCCGCAGCTTGTTTATATTTGTCATTGCCGTCACGAATTCGCTGTAATCGATTTCGCCGCTCTCGTCCACGTCGTACGCCTTGACCATATTCACAATATCCTCGTCCGAGAACTGATTACCCGTCGCGCGCATAGCAGTCTCAAACTCCCCCACGCTAATGTTGCCGCTGTGGTCCGTATCAATCTTTTCAAAGAGGTGGCGCATTTTCTTCACCTCGTCCTCGGTCAGATTGGACGCCATAAATTGCAACGCCCGCTTTTTCAGTTTGCTCATGGTGGCAAACTTCTTCATACTCTCACGCACTGACGCTACAAGCGGCTGCGTAGACGCCACGCCATATTTCTTGACCCACGGGTGAGTCAGGAGCTCTGCAGCTTCCGGGCGTTCGTTGTAGTCCATGCGCATCAAGAGGCGCACGACTTCCTTTGCACTATCACTGATTGTAGGCCACGGGTCCTTGGTCATATCATACTTGCCTATCAGTGTCATGCGCAACTCGTCGTTGGCTGTCCTGCCATAGAATGGCGGCCTGCCGCACAGAAGGATGTACAGAATCACGCCCAGCGACCACATGTCAGACTTGTGATTGTAATGGCCTCTTAAAACCTCAGGCGCCACGTACACGGGCGTGCCAACCTGATCCTTTAGCAAAACACCCGGTGTGGCAAGTGCCGAAAGGCCAAAGTCGGTCGCCTTGAGCTTTGCGTGCTCATCCGGCCCGTCCAGAAGAAAGTTTTCCGGCTTGAGATCACGATGCACGACCCCTTTGGCATGGCATGCCGCCACGACCTTGAGCATGATGCGAATGAGCTCGGACGCGTCCGCCTCCGAGTAGTGGCCCTTCTCAATGATACGATCGAACAGCTCACCGCCAGAGCACAGTTCCATCACCAGGTGCACCGAGTCCTGATCTTCGTACACCTCAAACAGCCGCACGACGTTCTCGTTATCCTGCAGGCGGCGCATGACCTCTACCTCTGTCCGCACGTCCTCCAAGTGCGTCTCATTTGTCATCTTGGCCTTTGACAGCGTCTTGCACGCCAGTTGCACCGACGGGTTGCTACGCTGCTTGACAAGCAACACCGTGCCAAACGAACCCTGTCCGAGCTTCGCGGACGGCTCATACTTTTCAAACACGTTGTCTCCATCCAGGCGGCTCTTGTCAAACACCTGCTTCCCCATTGTGGCAACGGAGGAGCCAGCAACCGGGCGTAGGCACGCGCAAGCTCACAACAACCCCTTGACCGGACAAATCTCCCCCGGGCAAGAATCAAACAACCTGGCGACAAAAGCCCTCCAATCCTTGCCGTAACAGCGTAGCGCAGCAGCACGACGGACACACAGATCTCTGCCCGCCTCCTCGCGTCAAGCGTTGTTGCCACGTCCCTTTTCCCGCTCCGCCTTTTAATTCTCTTATGGCCCACCTCGATTCTGTCTCCGTCTTTTTCCTCACCCGTTAGCGCGCTGCCCACCCAAAAAGAAACAACTCCGGGATCAAACTCATATCAAAATCAGCACACTTTCCCACACACTCTTTTTTTAACACTGTAAAAAAGACCAAAAAATAATCAAAATCTTAAAGCGCTAGTCAAAGCCTTACAGAAGGGTCGAGGTACTGCGATGTGTACAGTTGCTCATTTGAGTCAATGGGTTTTCCTCCCGGTCCGGAGTCCGTTCCGTTCATCTGCTTTCTCTGGATGGGTGGGTTGGGCTTGTGTGACCGTGCAGATGGCGTGGGCGAGATGGCGGTCAACTCACATGAACGCAGCACCATCCCACACGCATGATATGTGCGGACGCGTCATCTGCTTCGAAGATCGCTCGTTCATCACGGAAACGTCTGCAGCTCTGTCGAAAAGTCACAACGAGCTCGGGCGCTGAATTGTCCCACAAACCGCGCTGGCGTACCACGACCCGGCGGCGCCACGCACCATCACGTTCGGGCTGGTTTTACATGCGCATGGTTTCTGCAGCTGGCACCGTTTCATCCACCAGAGCCCGCATCCCGCACCCAATCGCTTCCTTTCTTCCTTGAAACCGTGCCATTCTTCGCCGCGCCTCGTTCCAACGTCGCCACGCGTCGCTCCGCCCGAGATGTGTTCAATAGCAGCATGCATCGCTGGTCCAAGTCCAGCGAGCGCATGCGAGCCAATGCATTTGGCCCTCGCTTTCTACCAGCTTTTGAAGAAGAACACTTGGAAGAATCGGGGCGAGGCCGCCTTTTCCTTGAGCTGCTTCATGTTGGACGAATGCCGTCGCATGTCCTGAGGCAGGGACGGCGCATTAAACTTGCGCCACGCCAACGTGTACCGCATGACGTACATGAGCGCAGGTGTAGCGTGCCGGTCTAGGTAGATCCTCGCACAGCGTAACATGATCTCCAGATGGTAAAAGTCGAGCCAGAACGCTGCCTCCTGCGGATCTGTTGGCACGCTGGAAAGGGGGCTTGTTTCAAGCACCTCGACTGTGGCCCGGGACTTTAAATGTGCGTTGGCAAGCTCCAGTCTGTCATGATCAGAGCACAGCACAACCATCAAAGGCTTGCCTTCCTCAACACCTTCCTCTTTCTGCACCGTGTGCTCATTCTTGACAACCTCGTCGAGCCACACGGGAATGTCTTCCAGTGCAAACTGATTTGACATGACCAGAGCAACGGCACCATGCAACGTCGACGTGAGCTTGTTCAGATCTTTTTTCAACGGCGCATACGGTGTCAAACTCGCAAAGGCGTCGCGATCGGTTTTGTGGTCTGAGATGGCCGAATCCTTCTCACGATCGATGAAACGCGCATAGTGCACCACGCTTAAATGTTCTGGGTCGAGGACAACGGCGCCAGGCGAAGATGAAATGAAGTCATCTGCCAACTTCATATAGGCCGGATCTGATGCCGAGCATTCGTTAA
This sequence comes from Porphyridium purpureum, assembly GCA_008690995.1. Lineage (NCBI taxonomy): Eukaryota > Rhodophyta > Bangiophyceae > Porphyridiales > Porphyridiaceae > Porphyridium > Porphyridium purpureum. Next base: position 434,214 of record VRMN01000002.1, on the reverse strand, counting down.
CGGTGGTCGTACACGGCCACGGACCAGCAAACATCACTTTTGCTGGCGCGAGCCCGAATTTGGTCATACGTACGAGCATGCGCTCAACGTCAAATACACGCCATGGGTCCACAGTGCCATCCTCTACAAAGACAAGTAGCATCACTTCGTCCCGAGCACCAAGTGCCAAGGCCCACGCCATGCTCACGCTCATTGAATGCACATCCCGTGCGCTGACTACCGCAAACACAGGCCGAACAGAGCGCGGCTGCGTCGGATCGAGCAGCTCGGTCAGGTAGGATATGGCCGAGAGGTTGTGTTCCGAAAGAAATTCGAGCACGGCGAGAGGCACGCCCACTTCCTCATGCAAGACACGCATGTTTGCCTCGATCGAAATCTCCAGTGCAGCCAATTCGCCGACAATGCTCCACCCGCTCGGTACCTGCTCGGATGCGGTCGGCTCAGCGAGTAGAAGCGTCATCGCATCCGTGGGCTCGCCTGCAGCGATGAATGAGTATTGCGTCTGCTTGCTCAGCCGGGTCCATGTCCCGGCTGCCGATGCGTTCAGTTCTTCGACGAGCAAGCGGTTGCGCACCGTCGCAGAAAGCGACGAGTGCACCTTTTCAAGCGATAGGTTTGTGTCCGTGCGACCTGCGTCACGGGCTTCATAGTGTTCTTCGTCAAATGGGATCCGGCGCACATGCTTCAAATCAAAGTCGTACATTGCGAGCTTGACCTCGCGACCCATACGCACGTAGAGGTCCTCGCATTCGTACCCCGGCTCCGTCAACCGCTCGTCAAACCCGCCGACAGCCTCCAACGTTTCCTTCTTTGTGTAAAAAACACTGCGCAGCGCGGCTCTGTCTGTGGACTTTTCCTTTGCACTCACGGTGTATAGCGCGTGTTCGGTACCAATGCGATGGTGCTCAAGAAACGCGGGACCAATAAACTGCGTGTCGCAGTCCACTTTCAGAATGTTTGCATACTGCGCGAGGCGCACACCTAGGTTGAAAGCGCGTGACGGCATCCAGTCGGTACGATTGATATGCACCACAAAGACGCTCTCGTCACCGAAAAGCTTTGCAACCCTGGCCGAATGTGCCGTGGATGACCAATCCACAAAGATGACTTCGTCTACGCCCTTGACCTTTGTCCAGCTCTGAATTGTCATGGACATCTGCACCCAGTGTTGCGAGCACGCCGCCACTAGTGACACTCCACCGGGAACTAGTCTTTCATTTTCAGGAACCGAGCTTGCCGCGGCCCTTCGCTTCAACACCTCAGCGAGCAAAACGGCCCGCATACCTGGTCCGTCCGGTCGCAAGAACTTCCAATCCGCCTCGCGCTGCATTTTCTCGTCTACGTGTGAAATATCCCACTCGACAATCTCGTCGTCGTACCTATGGCTTCGCCCTATACTCACGCGGTGACCACTTCCGTCGACGCCGCGGTACTTTTCCTGCAACGTGTCCGATGCTACGCGCGCACTGACATCCATACCTCCTCGCGATGTCTCAAATAACCATTGCAGCGCGTACAGAAACGGAACACACAACAGAATGACCACCACGGTCGCTTGCATGATCGCGCTATACCCTCTAAGAACCTTCCAGGCGTGCGAAACCCATCGAGTCTGACCATGACGCTCTTTCGCATTTACAACACCGTCGACGTTCCGTTCGACGTCGTCATCGCCACGCGACAGCGACGGGAAACCTCCTCCTCCTCCTTGCCACGCTCTCACCAGCCTCTTCGACCAATGCTGCACCGCCGCGAGCACAGAAGATCCTGCAATCGCGCTAGATGCGCTAGGCGCGCCATGCGCACCGCTCGCTCCACTTCCATGGCTTGTCCCCGAATGTCCAAACGGAGATCCCAGCAAGGTTTCATCGGCGCTCATCGCCACGCTCATCAGGGCGTCCTGCGGCGCGCTCCGCGGCAAGTACTTTGCGCGAACCTGAGGCCTGGTTGCCGCCATGATTTCTGTCTCTTACACCGCGTGACGGACAGACCAACTCGACGTTGTCGCGCGGTGGTTGCCTTGGTCTCCATCTGGTCCACTCGAATGTTTCACGCGCTGGATCCCTTAAACCAATTCACTGTACACCCACATGCTTTTCAGTAGTGTTCAGTGCCTGTAACCCTAAACGCATGAAACGGCTGGTGGTGGTCTCTCTCGCAGCAGCTGAAGCGTGTCGGCAAGGTCTTGACGAACGGAAGCAGCGCATGGAGCGGTTGGTCGGTGCGACAGAACCAGTGCGGCGGCCCCGAAGCACAGGCACGCACCGTGTTGGAAACCACTGCGCCATTTTTCAAGTGGTAAACTTGCGCACGAATGCAACGCACAGATATCTTCTTTGTGCTTTGTGTGCGCCACAAGAGCGAAGTACAGAGAGAGACCGAGTGCAGGAAACGCAAAGACACCTGGCCACAGCAAAAAAGACGGTCTCCGGGCAGGTCCGGAAGTGCGGAAGAGATAAAATTGTATATCTGCAGGCAGGAGAATAGAGCCCGAGTATTGTCCAGTCCAGCCTTCCTTGGGGTGACGGGCTTTCAACCAGCCATTGTTGGGGCCATGAAAAGAACCAAGTTGTGCAGCGCACGAAGCGGGAAAACCGTTGCGAGAATGGCGGCGGTAAGAAAACCGCGCCCGAAGAAAGGCAGGGCGCGTAAAGTGGCTGTGCCCAATGCAGATGAATTCGACCTTGCGCTGCGCATTTTGGCAGACTTTATGCTGAAAACCGAGCGCAGAATTGAGATGGCCGTCTATGCTGAAACACTGGTTCTCGTTTGCAAGCGCTGGTACGAGCTGTTCAGCCCAGTCAGACTTCGCGGCGTGTCTGGCGCAATCAGTGATCTATACCATGGAACCTTCGAGAAGACTTGCATCCAGAAAGAAGTGATTCAACTGCTATGCCTGCCGTCAAGGACACGTCTCGTAAATTACTGCCACTCTGCACGCCGGCGCAGAGGATCTCGGAGATACTATTATCTGTTTGACCCTTCTGTGGTCATGGATATTTTCTGCGACTATGGCGGCCTGTATGGGTTGCTCGGTCGTGTACGAGCGCGAACAAAACGTCAGCGAGGGCGTCTACACCTATGCTCCCTTTCCTTAGGAGGTGGGAGTCGGTCGGTTCTCTAGCGTTGACCAGTTTGCTTTCGATGTCATTCGCATTGCGTACTGGTTTTCGCATCGATTTGTATCTTGTACCAAAATAGACTTGCCTGTGGCTGCCTAATGTTCTTGAAACAAGGACTCTTGTTAGACTTCCCTTTCCGTGCTATTCTGTAAGGCTCAATTTGGTCATCTTGTACACGGTGCATCGGGGCTCCTTGAGTTTGAAGCTCCAAGCCGCAACACGCTGCATGCCCGAGTTTGAAGCCGGTGAGTTCGGCGACGCGCGGCTCCAAAGATATTACCACACGAGCGCCTTTACGGCGATCAGACATTATGGCAGCACCGACTCGAAGTGCATCCGTCACGTCCTGTGCTCTGCTGTGTAAGGGCTTTTTCCTATCTGAATTATCACTGTGCGCCGGCCGCCTCGTTCCGTCTGCACAGGCTCCAAGCGGCTCATTAAAAGGAAGCACCCTTCACGCGCTGCATCGTTGATGTATTCCAAACCATCAGAAGTTGACGGTGTGTCAGGATCATGCTGAGATTTCCAATCGTCTGGTCTGCCTGATCCAGCAAAAATGGCTGTTTGCGTAGATCGATCTTACCGTCTGCCTTGCCAGAGTACTTGGCCAGCACTTTCAAATTGTCGAACCCAGGATTTGAACTTAGCGCCAAAATTTTGGTGTTCTTTCGCGCCGACAAGATCAGCTTCCATGTCTGCTTCGTATTCCAAAACTGAATCGCGTTCCAGGAAAAAAGCATGTCGCCTTCTGGCACTGTATCATCTTGCCAGGGATCACGTATGTAAATATCCGGCTGCACTCGATTAACAAACGCCTCCTTCACTCGCCCGCCTTCTTCATCAGAAAGCGCCACGCAAGAGTATACAAATCCGGGCAATTCAAAATCCAGTCGATCAACGACGTCTGGCATCCACTCAATATTCTGAATGCACGGATAGTCGATCAGGCTCAACACGGAGTACCTGCGCACAATACGATACAGCATGTATGAAAGGCGGGTGATATTATATCCATCAAGCACACCTCTCTTGCCGACTTGTACACCGAGAAATTTCGTAGGCTTTCCTGGTGTCGCGGAAAGCACGATATCGACGGTCTCATTCTGAGCTACAACGGCCGCGGCTTTCTCCGAATCAGTGCTATTCGTCGTGTTGTCATTGTGCGCTCTATTTTGTGGTGTCTTGCCTTCTCCGTCTTGGTCTGATAATTTCTCCGCGACTTTTTGCTTTTCATTCGGCTCTTGGAGGTCGTCCTGCACAAAAACGTCTCCATCCCCAGCCTCGCCCTCTTGACCGGTTTTACTCAAGCCATCCTTGTTTGCGGGCAAGGGCTCGACTCTTGCCTCGCTGCCTTTGGATGGAATCTGCATTTGCTCCGCAGCAGGAGAAGCTTCTACCCGCCCAGCAGTTTCTAGCATGGCTGTATCATTCGACGACAAGATGGCGTCCGCCGGCATTGTCGTAGCTGGCACGCCAGTAGACTTCTCGAGGTGGCTGATTACCTCGGGTGGCGGCACAGAGGCAGATGTTTCCTCCTTCGTATGGGTTTCGCCAACATGTGCCGAAGCTAAATCTTGAACCGCCAGGTCACTTATTTCCGCACGCGCTCCGGGCGAGACCTGTGAAGCATCGACTGAAGGCTCCGTACCGGAAAGGTTACGGGACACCGCATCTTCCTGGATTGGTGTTCCATGCTGAATGTCCCTTTCTGAATCTACTCCACTCGCTTTGCCTGCCTTGGATTCCACTGATTCGCCACTGCCGGCGTTCGGCTCCTTGATCAGGTCTCCGGCCGCTTCAAGCATCACCGGGGATGTTTTTTCCGCCTGTTGTGCGACAGCATCAACGCTAGATCCTGTGTTTGTAGCACTCGGCACTACGCTGACGCCGACATCCTGCCCCTGGCCTAACGGTATACCCATAGGAATTCTATCAAAGGGCTGACCTAGCTCGACCACCTCTACGTCAGGCGAAACAGCCGATGAGTCTACGGTGCCCGTATCTTGGGGCACCGTCATCGCCCCGGACGCGTCGCCACTAGTCGCGCCTCTGGGAGCGCCGGCAAAGAAAGCGTGTTCAATGCTAGGCACATGTGCGGTAAGCGAGAGGACATGGAAGACGACAAACACTCCAATGACTATCAAAGCGAACCATACGTACCAGCTTCGTGCCGCACTGAGCACCTTGCCCTTGATCCGGCGGTACGTCTGTGTACGCGCGCGCTTCTGCTGCCCGACGCGCGCACGCCGAATGCGCGCGCTCTCGGGCTCCGGCTCGCTCTCCGAGCCCCGACTCCTCGCACTCAACGTCGCAGACGCAGGCTGCTGTCGCTCTAAATCCTTCGCATACTTTGCCTTCTCGGCCGTGTGAGTCGAACTGTCGCAGTGTGAAGTGCTGTCCTTCTCCTTCTTACCTTTACCCATCGCATTGGCGCCTCCAACTCCATTTACTTTGCCACTCAACCTTCAAACATCGACTCTCATCCACAAACAACCATTAGACACGATGTTGCTCACACAATCTTGTTCCACTTGGCTTCCCCAGGAAGCTCACAACTCTGAAGAACCTTGAGCGATTTTCTGCGAGGAAGGAGATAGCGCGGACCGTTGCCGGATGATCTCGTGTGACACGGCTCTCTTTTTGGGACTCCGTAGAGCGCTCGAGAACGAAGGCGGTGCCATCACTTTCAACAGCGCTGTCTTCAGTCCGGAAGAGGTTGGACTCAACGGTGGACACCGAGATGCCCGGCGCATGAAAGGTTTGCAGCAAAATGTTCTTGGTGCTGCTAACATTCCCGATCGGTGACTTGATTGCAGGCAGCGGAGCCACACGTGTAAACACATAGCACCGTACAGGTCGGGCCTCGATGGTCGCACAGGCGCGCCAAGGTTTTGCTTGCGTCCACGATATGACGGTACCAACTCGGCGCCGTGCATGCGTGGCTTAGAACCCCCCCAGCCGCGTCTGGAAGCGGCAAGCGCACCAGCAGGCAATCGAATGCGCCGCCTTGAAGCTTACTTTGCAGTCACCGTGGTGATTCATGTTGGACGAATCAAGCCTGAACAGCAGAACCGCATCGCAGTCGCGGGGCAAATACGATGGCCAGCACCTTACAAACCTCGTCCATCATGTTCCGCGTGAGCTGGCACGCACGCCGAGTCTTGTTGCGGTATGTTCCGCTTTACGCTGTGCCGTTGCGCCTGCTGGAGGAGCCCAGGCAGCAGGCTTTCTGGTGTCTCGGGCTGCTGCTGGCGCCAGACTGCACGCTACCAGAGTTTGCCGCAGGCGCCGCCGGAGCGTCTCTGCTCGGCTACTTCCACCCAAGTGCTTCGGCGCTTCGCGTCACTCGAATCTGACGGTGAGATGATGCTTCCGTCCTGTCCTTGTTCCTCGTGGCGCACTCCATTGAATGTCGGGTCTCAGGCAGCACGAGATGTGATGTCACTCCTTTTTTTTTTTTTTTTTCTCTCTCTTCTTTCTGCAATGTTTTGAGAAGCGCGCAGGAGTTGGTGCGCGGTCCTGGGGACGGCGAACGGTGCGCGCGCTGGGTCGAGGTGGGAGGGGAGAGAATCCGCGGCGCTAGTGCGCTCTCCGGAAACCCCACCAGTCGTTGCGATAGATAAAGAGTGGCCCTGATGATGGAGCTGGCAGACTTCTGCCAGATGGTCTGGAAGAGCAGGCCTGAACGGCTCTACGTGAAGGCAGAAATCGCTTTGTGCCAAGGACCGGCGACTGGCAGCAGAGAGAGAGTAAATAAGTTGTGCGCAGTAGGAGAAAAAGTGAGGGGCCGTGGCGAGGTGCTCTAGTCAGAGGTGCGACACTAGCTTTGCCAGAAGTGGTGGCGTGCGAGATTCGCGCCTGTTTGTATGAATCATGGCCACGGTGGCTTTACGCAGCGCAGGTCTGCTCGGCCTTCTCGTTTTTCTGGCACTACTGGGCGCGTTGATGTTCAAGAATGCGTCCAGTGTGCCGGTGGTGACAGAAGCTACGGCAAACGCGGACAAGTATACGGGCCGTGTCTACCAGGCGCCACCGTCGTACTACAAAAAGCCCCCACCAAAGAAGGAGCAGGTGGCACCGGCCGCTGCACCGGAAAAGTTTGGATTCATTCCGGAGCAGGAACTTCCAGCGTTCGAGGCCCCACGCAAGGCGCGCGAGTTTCCGTCCTTTGAAGAGCAGGTCGCGCCAACTCAGGCTCCAACGCCAGCGCCAGCGCCAGTGAAGCCGCGACCGCCGAAGAAGAAGTACGGCGACTATGGGCAGACGTACTATGGATTCGACGGCCATGGCTACGGCAAACCCAAGTACTACTACCCGCCGAAAAAGCAAGCTCCAAAGCAGGTTGAGGAGCAGGTTGCGCCCGTCGCGGCGACGCCGCGACCACAGCCCCGGCCGCTGCAGTTCCGTGACGACTTTGGACTGTTTCCCAGTCTTGTGCAACCGACCGCGGCTCCTACAGTTGCGCCGAAACCAGCGCCTGCTCCGAAGAAGAAGCAGCCGTACGGATACGGATACGGGTACGAGCAGCCGCCTCAGTATGGGTATCCCCCTGAAGACCCTTATGCCCATTAGTCCGACATGACACGTTCCGTGCCAGACGGCCATTCAGAGACGGCAGTCTTCGGCTTTTGGCGACGCGGCATTACGAGCAGGAAGTTCACGCCCGTGTCCATGGCTGTTGTTGTGGTGGTGGGCACGGTCGTGGTCATGTTGGTTGGTGGTGGCATCACACGTGGACAGTCGCTCCCACCTTGCACGCCGGCAGAGTCCTGCTCCACTGTTTCCGGTTTATCGGTTTAACGGCTCATCGTCCTTTTTCAAGAATCTAGTGTAAACATTGCAATGTGATTTGTTAATCAGCATGCGTTATTTTTCGATAGTTGTTTAACATCTTTTTTAACCAGGGGCCGCGCCGCGTGCGCGCGTTTGCGTGAAGGCGAGGCGCGATGGTGCGGTGTGTCGGGAGGAGGATAAAAAGGTCTGTTCAGAACGTGCGCGTGTGTAAAGGGTGGTGCGAGTCTATCTGCGCGCCACATCCCGTCATCTGACTGCCGCCGTCTCAGCTGGCCGCGGGTTGTGCGGAGCACGGCTCGACTCGGGTTTTGTTGGCGAGACAGAGTGGTGTGCTGCTGTCGCGTGCGATGAGTAGCGGCGTGAAAACGCGGCGGATGGCCGCCATGGAGCGCGCACATGACACTGGCAGCGACTCGGCGTCAATGGCATCCAGCGCAGTCGCTTCGCACGCCACGGGTCATGCGAATCACCATCAGTCAGGACCTGCCGCAGGCGCAGACTCATCGGCCTCAGAGATGCCGGCTGCTGTCGCCTCAGGCGCAACAGCCGCGGGCGGGTCGACCGAGAAGAAAGTGTCGCGTTCGTCGACGCCACGTCCGTCCATGTTTGCTGACGCTCAGTATCTTCTGTGGCTGATCGTGCGCGCGGCGCTTCTCTTTGTTTCCGTCGGTTTCCTGGACGAGACGGAGTTTTACGGGAAATACCAGATCGAGCTTTTTCGCGTGTTTGTGACACGTGAGTCGCCTTCTGCAGTGCTCAGCAGTCTTCCCACCGCCGAAACACCTTTCGCATCTGTCGTGCCAAGCTACGTGTCGCTGGCCGTACCGTACGCGGTGGCGTCGCTTGCGCAGCACGCCTTCAAAGCGCAGTCACCGGATGGGAGCGCCGGGGCGGCCTCTTTCCTGCATGAGCACGCAGATCTGCTATCGGTCATGCTCCCCATCTGGGCGTCTCGCTTGTGGATGTTCCTTTTTTCGGTCTTGCTCGACGCGTGCATGTTCCACTCGTTCAAGTTTGTTCGGTACGAAGGTGCCCGCACGTTTCTGAGCGCATCTGCGTCATCATTTGCCCTTCTTCTTGTGGCGACCCGCCCCACCGACGCGGTGTTGTCCACGCTGTGCCTGTCCTTCTTGAGCTTCACGTTGCTGGGCTGGCGCCGGAAAACGTCCGACATTTTGCGCATGGCGGCATGCGGCATAGTACTCGCATTGGGAGTACTTGTTCGACCGTCATTCGCGATTTTCGGCTTCATGATCGTGTACTATGTTATGACTTCGTTCGGGCGCTCCGACTTTACGCTCCTTGCTCTGCTACTTTGGACTTGCGCTTGCTGGGGTGCCTTTGTGGGCACGCTGGTGTCGCTGTCGTTGGTTGACTCGTTTCATTTCGGGTTTATTCAGCTGTCGCACTTCGGGAGACAGATAAGTTCGCTGCCTGATCTGCTAATGTACCTTGCCCAGTGCAACGGAGAAGGCTATTGCGACACGCTGGCTACAGGATGGTCGGTGCTCCGCTTTGAGTTTCTTTGCGCCCCGTTAAACTTGGCGCGAGATATGTGGTCCAACTTTGCATCGTACAAGAAAGTTGTGTCTTTCGCGCCCGAGGTGTTTATCATCTATATTCCTGTGCTGCTGGGCCCTGTTCTTATCGCGGTTGGTCGTGAGCTCTATCAAGTGTTGTACCAGAGCTACAAGGAGATGCGCACCGAGCTCAAGAAGATGGGTCGTGACGATGCTAGTGGCGGGGGCACAAAGAGGAAGCGCAAGGCGTCAGGTGCATCGCGCAAGTCGAGGGTCGAGCGTGCTCAGGCTGAAGATCTGTATGCATTCAGTGACTTTTTCCAGACGATTGCAATCCTGGGCGGAATGGTCGAACTGCTGCTTTCCGGCGGTGAGCCGTCCCCCGCGCGCATGCTACCATTCATTGTGGCGTGCTACGTTGTTGCGGTGCCGCAGATTCGATCGGACCGTCTACTGAGGATCTCGACCGCAGCGTACGGTATTGTGTCGGCTGTTATCATCGGCTTCCTGTACAATTCCGGGAGCGTGCGAAGCGCACTGGACATTGCGTCGGGCCGCGGGACCTTTCTCGTGCCGGACGCCCAGCTCGTGTACTTCCAGGCGTACCCTGCGCCCGCGCATGTTATCGAGCAGTCAAACCCCATGCGTATTGTCGTGCACGAGTTTCCGAAGAAGAACGAGAGCGCAATGTATGACCGCATGCACGAATGGCTGAATGCCGACAAGGACGTGTTCCTGGCGACCGTGCCGCGCTTCCAGCTCGGCGACAAGACCCCGCTAGAGGTACCGCTGCACATCAGCCCTGTGCACCGCTACGTCGGGCACTACAGCGCGGGCCACATTCCCCCGACGCTCGACGAGCTCGTGCGCGACGCGTACCTCGTGATCTACCGCGTGTCGCACACATGGGACAAAGCGCCTAGACTAGATGCCGACGAAGCGCAGACCTTCGGCACGGGTGCGAGACGCAAGTCTTCAGGCCATGACCAAGACTATGGCGTGCACCAGGAGCTCTAACACCACACCAAAACTGCCTCGACTTACGTTTGTCCGTTCTCTCTCTCTCTCTCTCTCTGTCGCTATCTCTCTTCTCGTTAGACACGCTAATTCGTTCGGCAGAGTAAAACCGCCCAAGTTTACTAGACAGACATCGGGCGCGCCGTGATGGACATGTGCGGCTGGTCTGCCTCGGAATCGCCTGTTGCACAGCGCGGTGTGCTTGGTGGAGTGCGAGCGGTCGCGCGATGAAAGCGCGGAACATGTCTCTGATCCCACCGGCGGCGAGCGGCAAGGATAAGGACAAGGACAAGGACAAGCAGATCTCTACGCACGTGGTGGGTGCTCGCGACGATGCGCAGCACAACTCGCTGTTCTGGTTGTGGGTAGGCACGTCCGTCGCGCTCGTCGTGTTCGTGCTCCTTTGGCCACACTTCCTGCCTTACTTTCGCGCCCTCCGCAGACAGACGCGGATGGGAATCAAGTGGTACACGCGCGTGCTCATCAAGTTGCCCCTTTTCGCGCGCGCAGTCACTGCTGGTATCATTTTCTCGTGCGCTGATATCTCGGCGCAACTGCTGGTGCCGAACACGGCGTATTCACTGAAAAGAACCCTCAAGTTCGGTTCATACGGCTTTGGATTCATGGGCCCCTTTTTGCACCTGTGGTACATGTTCATGCACGAGTACGCGCCGGGCGACTCGTTTGCCGGCTCGCTAGTCAAGTCGATTTTCGAAGAGGTCACGCTCGAGCCGATATGTATCGCCTGCTTTCTTCTATACGACTGCTTGCTGAACCGGAAGAAGCCGCACGAGATTTCAGCGCGATACCGGGAAAGTTTCATGTCGCTTTGGAAGAAGAATGCTTACTTTTGGATCCCGGGCAACTTTCTCAACTACTATGTAGGCACGCCCGACTTCCGCGTGATCTTTGCTAATTGCTGCTCGTTCTGGTGGAATGTGTACTTTTCGCTTCAAGTAGCGCAGGTGCCTAACTCGGCCATCTCCAAGCCGCTTAATTCAAGAAGTACGACGTAAATCCATGGGCACATACATGTATTTGGCGTCCCTTTACTTTCTCATGCCGAACATCGACGACGAGGTTCGAGTCTATCATGAGCCCATTCTCGATTCCCGGCGGGTACATCCTGAGCTTGACAAAGGAGAAGTGGAAACTCCGCTCAGGCGGATGCGCAGAATGAAAAGTGCCAATGTCAGACTCATTTACAAAGTAATACTACAACACAAAGGACCTTTCCTGGAGCTGCTTTTTCTCGTCCGCGCCGGAGGTCGTGATTGCAGTAACCTTGTGATGCGTGGGCAAGTATGAAGTCTTCGTGTTAGCTCGGCTCGCGGTGAGGGCGAGGTTCATCACGTACACCCAGATGCCCAGCAAATGCAGCTCAACCCCAACCACAAGCGAAAGCGTTTGATTGCCAAAGGGAGACAGCGAGTTTGGGGCAGCGGAGAAAAAGCAGCCGCCTGCATATGCCATGTACGCTACTGCTACCTCGCAAAAGTAGAAAATGTACAACTCGCCGCGTCGATCGCGGTCGAGCTCCGCGTCTTTCTGGCCGCGATGCAGCCATACCATGTAGAGCACGCCGGCACACGACAGCACCGCTTGAACAGTGTAGAAGGCCCACACAATGCGGGGCAGGCGCGAGAGCTGATAATACTGTGGAATCAGCCCCTTGCTGAGCAACAGATTCAGCACAAATAACATCAAGCTCACTGCAAAGCCCGCAATATTCACGGCCAGCACAGCCCTGCGCGGCTGAGCTTCGGTGACGAAGTTGATGTACAGAACGACTAGGACTACCGTGAGCGCAATCATGCTGGAGGACAGGATGCCTGAAAACGGAGTGGGCGCCTTGCTTCGTGCTTGAGTTGCTGTCTGCGATGCGGGCTGCGTCTCAACGCGGGGCGAATGCTCTTCCATTCGCCGAAGCCCGCCCACTTTGTTCTGTCCTGGCTGCTCAAGATGCGGCTGCTTCTGCTCGTGTTCTTGCCCGAGCTCCTCCGCGGTTTTCCCGCGCAAAGCGCGACGAGCCCACAAATCGTCAACTGGCGTATCCTTCTTGGTCGACTTTGCATCAACAGGCTCTGGCGCCTCCCCACGTGGAACATCTGCTTCTGATGCGGCAACATACACCTTCCTGTTCAATCTTCGGGTGACTTGTCTGGTGGCTGGTTCTTCGCCCACTGACTGACTTGACGGGGACGCCTCATCCAATGGGTCCGACGCTGCATGCTCTTCCTCAGGCGCTTGTGAACGCGAGGCGGCAGCGAAAGTTCCACTGACAGCCGCCCGGAGTTCCCGGAGCTGCGAAGCCAGATTTGCTTGCATTTCCGACATTGAACTCTTGACGGCCTCCACTTCTCTCATCTGCGTACTGGCGACCTCGTTGATCATCTTGAGATTCTGCGACAGCTGTGCAAGATCTTGGAATAAGCCATCCCGTTCGGGATCTGCGCCCTTGCCAGGTTCGGCAGGAAAGGCAGCAGAAGATGCAACAGGAACAGTTGCGGCCTGTTGCGCTTGCTCACCGACCATCATGGTGTGAGATGTCGTTTGTGTTGAAGCCTCCCATGCATTTGCGGTCAATGGTAGCGAATTGTGAGCGGCAAAGGAAGGCGCCTGCTGATGCTGCTGCTCTTGCTGCAAAGTCGCCCTGCTTCCGAATCCGGCAGAAGCATACAGTTCTTCAATCTGCTCTGTACTCATTACGGTTTGAGATACAAGAGACGGCGTCGCTGGCGCGAGCGCGTCTGCCGACTGAAAATTGGAATCAGCAGATGCAGCCAGCTCGAACGCTGCAGGAGCTGACGGCTTGTCCGAAAGGGATGCGGCGATGTTGCCGAAACTACCCGGGCGAACTTGTGATGAATCATCGAGTGCTACAACAAATGGAACGGATCCAAACGAGCCGGCCGATGGTGCATAATTATCTACAGCATCAGAATGCGAAACACGGCCCGATCCGCTCGTTAACTTAAGTGACATAGACGTTCCGGCATCAGTGGGTACTTGCCCGGAACCAGATGAGGGAGGGGAAGCTCCAACTCTGGCAGCAGAACTGATTCCTTGATTTAAGCCCAATGTTGCCAAAGGGGCTCCGAAGGCACCGCTCGAAGAAGCAAAGTCGAATCCGGCAGCTAGTGCGGGCTGCTGTGGCTGTTGAGCGCCTGAACTGAAGCCCATGGTCACACCGCCCGGAGGCGAGGCACTTCGGCGCTTTTGCACGAGCTCATTAATTATGATTGTGGTTAAGGGTTCTGCGCAAAAACGAGAAACTTGCGGGTCACGCTTTGCCACCCAGAACTCTTGCCTGGCAGACTTTCCGGCGTAGCAGAAGCCTACGCTTTCAAGATAGTCTCCGCACTCATCGATCCCTTCGACGTGGCACGACCTGCTTTCGTCCAGAAGCATCACGCGCACCTGCACGCGCGAAAAGTCGATGGTTTCAAGCACCATACGCTCAGAGTCCTCCACGTCAATGACAAGCAGGTCCACCTGTTCAAGACCGGGGTGGGTCTGGAGCACCGACTGAAGTGGCACACAGTTGAACATCAGGGGCACTGCGTCGGCCTTGCTTGGTACATTCACCCCGCTTTTGAGGTTATCTTCATACAGCGCAATAGTTTGTCCTGCCGGGCATACAGCGGCCTGAACAATCGACACTTTGCCTCTGCCGCCACTGCTACCGCGATTCTGCTGCAGCTTTTGCACGTGTTTCGGAAATGGTTCAACCAGCAGCCCGCTCCAGCCCATCTCGCGCTCAAAGAAGGCCGTGTTGCTGTCTGCTAGGCCGTCAAAGGCGCCGACCTCTATAAACTTGCCATTTCGAAGCCCCGGGAAGAATACCTGGTGCAGAATTTCGTCGGTCTGAGGAGCGCGAATCCACTCGTCCCGCACCTTTTCCGGGTACGCCTTTCCGTAGTACTTTGCGTGTGCCACGGCAAAGCAGCCAGCGTGCAGCACTAGCAAGACTCCGGCTAGCCGGACGTTTCGCATGTTAAACCCAATCTGCGAAGGCATCTTCATTGCTGCTGCGCTTGCGTCGTCGTGTTCACGTCACCTCACGCACGACTGTCGCCGACGTCGTCGCACACACACGTGAACTCTTCCTTAAACCCTCACACCAAGTGCGTGGCTGATGTGGACTAGCGATTGTCTAGGACGTGCGTCTACGTATCTTTACACAGGGCCGTTGTCTGCCATTGACACCAAAGTCCGACCGAATGTTTTCGACAATGGCCGCTCGCATCCATCTTGCGAGTTCATGGTCGCACGCGCGCGACAGTGTATGGCGCTGAGATGCCTTCCAAGCTCATCATCGCTCGCTTGTCCCACACAACGCGCACACATGGCAATCGCCACGCGCTCCAATGCGCGCATTGAGATTCGACACGCGCGGACTTGAATCTGAATGGGAAACTGTACACTACTGAAGAGGCGTATGTTTTAGTAGTGTACAGTGATTCGTCCACATCGGGTGACGCGGTGTGGTGACAATTGAGCTCCAGAAGCAGACAAGGGCGGCAAGACCGCGTGACGGACGCGCTGGATGCGACAGGTGCGACGAACACGCGCAATGGCGATGGGCACGGCATTGCGCGTGATGATGGCGTTGACTCTGGAGATGGTGGGCACGGCAAAGATGGTTGGTTCGGCGTGATGGCCGTCGTGGCGCCGCGCATAAAAAGGGCGCGTGGATGCGTCGGTGCGATGCCTGGCCTTGCAGTATGTCGCTGAATATTTGCAAGAAGGGCAAAAAGGGCGGCTTTGAACTTACAAGTTCTTTGTACAGCTGCAAGGTTGTTGTTCCGACGTCTCGGCAGGTGTAGAGTTGTGCACATCACGTTGAGAGACGCGTGTGTCGCACTGGGTCTGAGAGTAGATTGAACAGAGCGAGGACGTGCTTGTATGTGAAGGCAACGCAGCAAAAATGGCGAGACTTGCGTTGATTATAAGCTGTCTGACATTGGCGGTCGTCACCGCAAACAGTGCTGTAGTTGCGACCGCAGAGCAGGCGCCCGTGCGCTACTACGGCAAGGCACACAAGGCCAGAGTCAAGACCGCCGAGGGGGTCAGTGCATGGATGGAGACCCCGCAAACCGATGAAATTCTGCACAAGCTATTTTTCGCGGACCGCAAGGAAGGGACCTTTGTTGAGATTGGAGCGTATGATGGCGTGGCAGAGAGCAACACCAAGTTTTTCGAGGACACGATGGGCTGGACCGGTCTTCTAGTAGAGGCAAATCAAGTGGCATATGACGCGCTGGTGAGCAAGGGCAAGCGTGCACGCTCAACGGCGGTCCATGCCGCAGTTTGTCCAGCAGGTTTGAAGCCTACGATGTACCTGGACAAGTTGCGCTCCTCGCTCGAGAAAACATCGGTCGGCAAAGACAACGGGAAGATTCAGGTTGAGTGCGTCCCTGCGAGCGCACTACTGCAGGAACACAAACTTAAGAAAATCGACCTGCTCGTGATCGATGTTGAGGATGCCGAGCGCATGGCGCTGTCTACTGTGGACTTTAAGAAGACCAGCGTTTCGGTCGTCATGATCGAGGACTCGGCCAAGTCCTGTCTGCAGAAGGGGTTAGCTGCCCCGAAGAAGCACAATGTATGCCATGAAATTCTGGAGAAGGCAGGATTTTGCTTGGCTGCTAAAGTATCTGTCAACGAATTCTGGACGCGAGCCGCACAGCACAAGCACCTGTGCGAGGAACCGGCGAACGAGCTTTCAATTGGCGCGCTTTTGGGAATGCCAGTCTCACGAGCGACGCGTCGCACATCGATTGCTGTCACCGCTGCCGACGTGCGACAGGACGCCGCTGGCTTGCTCGGGTCTGTAAAGAAGGCCTTCCGAGCGGCTTCCATTCCGTTTGCGCGATCCGCGGCTGGTTTGGCAGGCGGGATGAAACTTATCGCGGCGGAGAACTCGGCAGGAAAGGAATTTGCCAAGCCGGCAGACAATGAAAAGAATGTTGTCGAGGCCGCTGACAAGGCGGTGAAAGAAAATGTCGAGGCGGAGGATATTGCCGGCACCATGAACGCCCGCAGCCATACTTCACATGAAAAGAATGAGGTCGAATCCGCTGCAGGATATATATCCAACGATGCCGGGCAAGAGATTACGCCAGTGCAAGGCGTAGAGAACGGCAATGCAGATGCATCAGCGCCGCATCCCTTGCAGAGCGTCACAGATGAGCTGGAGGCTGCAATCGTTAAGATTTTCAGCACTGACCCGCTCGAGGTCTCGACGCAGCAAGGCGAAGGGCTGAACAGGCATGCCAAGGAGTTACGTGCCCTTGCGCTGCGATTGGCTAATGAATACCACGAACAAGAGGTTTCAAAGTCTCGCCGTGAGCTGGCGGCGCGTCAGAGTGAACAAGAGACGAACGCACAGCAGGTGCGTCAGGCACAAGTTGCGCTCGAGTCAATGGCAGACGAGCACAAGGACCGTGAAACGCTCACGTCGAAGCTCGCAGAGTTAGAAGCACGGCTGGCAGAGTCAAACCGCCGGCTCGCCGAGACAGAGACAGCGCTCGGAGCCCTTGCAGACATGAACACCAAGACACGTGCCGTGGCCGCTGCAGCAGAGGCGATGCGCAAGGAACTGGCAGAGAAGGTCAGTGCCTTGTCCGCCGAGCTGCAGGCCAAGTCTGATCCAAATGCTGACCTTCAGAAGTTGTTGGAGCAGTTGGTCGCGTCTCTGCGACGCACGCTGGAACAGTTTGATCTGTCTTCGTTGGTATCATCTGTGGGGCTGAGCACGGCTGGTGTGAGCGAGTCATCCGATAGCTCTGTCAGCACCACCATATGGGATGCAATGCGTAGCACTCACGAAGACGTGCTGAACAACGTCATGGACGCCAGCATCTTTGTGGGCGGGTCTAGCGGCGTTGGAACAATGGTAGCGCGGGCCACCATTTTGTTGATGTTTGTGAAGATACTGGTGATTGCGCATTTATGTGTCCGGCTGCTGGCGCGCAAGATGAGCATGCAGATCTTGGTTGCCTTTGTCAGCGCGAACTTGTGGACATGCACGTTGGTCGCCGGTGCCAGGGCCTTTGCAAAGCTGGATATGCTACAGCATATGGCGGAGCTGCACTATGTCGCGCTGTATGGGCTGCACGCTGTCATTCTCGGCCAAGTTGTCGTCGCGCTTGCGTGCACGCGCACCTTTTTCTTCAACGTTAAAGGTGGGGTGCAGCTAGGCACGGCACGTACGCGGCCGGCCCTGGTATTCAGCGGCGCATTTGCGGTTTGTGCGGTCACTTATGTGGTAGGCTACTTTGTGCCCTTTTTGAAGGGCGCTCCCATTTTGATCGGTCCCGGCAGCTTGGCTGTGATTATAGTGGCACACGTACTGATGATGGGTGCAGTGGTTGTTGCGATTGGTATGCATGAGTATGAGGTCGCCATTGAAGACGACTTCGATGACCTTGATGAAATCGATTTGGAGGCCGGCAAACTCGGCTCGGATTCGCCATTTATCGAGCCGGGCGTGCTCAGGAGACTAAGACACACGCTCTCGGGTGCTCTTTAGACGCTTTGCCTATGTAAATATAGAGCAGCAAAGCAAACAACAAAGTGTTTGCATTCATCTCACTTGCTCATTTGAAGAAGGAAGCGGAACAGCTCATCGCGACTGCCAAATTCCGTCTCGCTCTTTCTGGGGCCGTGCAAAGGCTTCACACGGAAACGTGGCTGACCACTGACGTCCACAAGCCATATCGCGCCCACGCGTCCAGCCGCATCCAGTTGCTCGCTCACCGTTGCATTGCTCTTGCACAGGTACTCCGCGCGTACGCCGTTCGCGCGGAGCTCGGCTACCAGTCCAAGCACTGACCTCTGATCTTTGCTCATATCTCCTTCATCTGAAGCCGCACGACTCTGTCCGTACACAAAGACGGACCCAGTGCTCTGTGTCAGTCCGAACCCGTCTGACATGTTTCCGAGACCGGAGAGGCTGACACTGAGCGCATGAGCAACACTGATGACCGACACCAACTTTTCCAAGTCAAATGTGACACCATACGTGTCGCACTCATTCCTCTGCGTTAAATTTGTCCGCGACGCCTGCGTCATGTTCTGCTGCACGTGCACCATGCGATTCCAGCTTCCGCCCCGCGCGACGACCTCGACAATTGGCGGAAGCACCGGGCGGAACGATGCAGCACTGTGCCCATGATGTTTCTGATGCGTCTGCAAACGCTGCTCTGTATACTCGCGAAACCCCGCCTGATCTTCAAGATTGGGCATTGGACCCACAGACCATTCTCCAGCCACGCTCCCAAAGCCATGACCGGAAACGACAGAGGCAGGCGTCGATGAGGCCGCTGCAATTGAAGCTATCGTCGAGGTCGATGCGGCCGCAGCACTCTTCCCTCCCAGTTTCATGACCAACTCAAAGATGCATCCGCTCCAAGCCGTGAATGCGCTCGCGCTATCAACGGGGTGCATGGATCGCACAAATGAGTCGCCTGCGCTGCTACCTGGAGCCCCGGAAACCTCCGAGGTCTGCGAAGAGCCCAATGTATACGAGCCGGACGGGTATCTCATGCGCTCAACGTAAAGATTCGAATCACGATCGTAAAGAGCAGCTGCATTACCGCCGCTGCCACTTGATCCGAGTGCAAGTGAAGAGCTTGCGGTGGCATTAGGAAGCGGTGGCCTTGAATTCGAGCAACTTGTCGGGCACATTATTGCGTCAAGAATTATGTCTTCCGTGCTCACATTCATGTCCTCGAGGAGCAATAAACACGCACACAGCTCTTCAAGCGGTTCGGCAAGCGCGCGGGATATCTTTTTTGAATCTGTCTTCGACGACCGTTGCACGGCCGCAGTGGCCGCTGCCATTCCGCCGCCACGGTTCCCCCTTTGCTTGCTGGTGTCCGGTCGACGCATTCCTTTCTCGATACCTTCAAGTTCAGGTTCCAAAGATTCACGCAAGTAAGCGGCGGTAGCGGGCAGTGCATCTGAGGCAACGACATCGCTGCTACCATGGCCACTGCGGGAACCTTTACCATGCTGCATCAGATTGACCAGACCCTTGATGACCGTTTTGGGCGTCCCACGCAGCACTGCAAAAGGCGCGAGCGTCTCGACGCATGATTTGCTGATGCGCTGCGACTCAAGTAGGGCTCGCTTCGTGACGGCCCAGCCAAAAAAGGGTGTCTGAGACAAAATCCCTCCTATGTGTGCATGCAGCTGTGCCGGCAGGCCACAGAACTGCAGCACCTGCTGCGTAATCCGGGTGTGCCCAAGCCTCAAGCTAAAGCGAGGTCGCGCGTTCATGCCAAAGCTTGAACCGGTGCCAATGCCCATACCCACACCCGCCCCAGCAGAGAGATGCGGGAGGGTCAGCACCGAGCTCGAAAAGTCAAGCGCAGCTTTGATCGCCTCGGCAGCGTGCGGTGCCCAAGGGTTTGGCGCTACAAAGTCCAAGTCCGCGGTGGCATGGGCGCGGAAAACTGCTCCGCTTGGGCGGTGCGTACTCCCAACGTCAGCTGTGGGAGCACCGGCCCGGCCGCTCTTCTCCGTTAGATCAAAAACCCCGCGCACACCAAGCATGAATCCAGTCACATCCGGCGAGGAAGACAGTGCCACTTCGCGGCCTTGCCCATACTGCGATGGGGCGTAAATTTGCTTTCCCGCAGCGACGCCTCGCTCTGGCTCCTGCTGCTGATTATGATGCTGATGCAATGAAGACGGACGAATGCTGGGAAACCAAGCGTCCCCGACTTGGTAGCACTTGACTGGACTGGCCACGCCGTCCGCCACCATCCGCGCCAGGTAACTGCGAAAGTCGCGTCGAAGTGAAAGCGCCTCGCCACTTTCGGTCAAAAACGGTACCTGTATGTTTGCATTGTACTCGCTGATGCCTTCTAATGCGTTCGATCCTGTCCCACTGGCGGAAGCCTCATCTGGACCATCACACGTCGACACGTAAGCAGCACTGCTTTCCACGGGAGTGACGAGCGGCGCGCTCAAGGCGTGAGCGCCGTACTGCGTAGCCACGGACACAAACACGCCCACCAACGCCTCTTTGAGATCACCCAGCTGAAAAATGCTTCGGTCTTGAACGCAACCAAACAATAGGCGCGGTCGCTGCGGGAGCAAGTCGCTCATGGACAGTGTCGCGGGCTGAAGTTGACCGGAGGATGCCAGTGACAATGCTGAAACACCGCTCCCACCGTACGAGCTACCTGCTGGCATTCTGCGAGATACGTTGGTAGCGCTGCCAATCCCGCTACTGAACAGCGCTTCGAGCACCTTCTTGCGCAAGGTGTTTCCGGGGAGGGCAAGCTGCCGAATGATGTCACGAAAGTAATCATCCTCGATGCGCGGCGGCATATACACGTCTGACGTCAGCAGCTCAGATGCTGACGGGCGGTTTTCGGGGTCTGGACTCATCAGGGCGTTGATGAGACGGGTCTGCTGCGGGAGAGCCTCTCTAAATAATTCATCAGGTGGAAGAGCTGTTGCGCGGAGCGTCATGAGCTGCTGATATCGCTCATGTTCGGTCGAGCAGGGTCCATGCCACAGTTCCCATGCAATCACGCCCAAGCTATACAAGTCCACCTTGTTCGAGTATCGCGCGGTTCTTCGGGTGCCTGAAGAAGCGGCAGGGGCAAGCACATGCGTTGCAACATTCACACCCGTTCCATCCTCTCTCTCGCCCCAACCCGCTCCACTGCGGAGCACAATGCTTTCGATCTCAGGTGCGCGGTAGTAAAATGTGCCCACGTCCGTCGTCTGATCGTGCTGTGACCACGGAAGCACACCGGATCGGTCTTTTCCTTTTGCGTGCGAATGGCTTGGCACATGATGCTCCGCATCACCAGAGCGATCTTCCTTTACCTCCGCCGGCGCATTGCTCGGTCTGACCTCCTCCCCTTTTTGATGATCATGATCAGCAGCTGATTTGTCCGCTAAGGACGCAGCTTCCTTACTAGGCTCGTCTGCGCCTTCGTCTTCACCTTCCATCGAGCGAATGGAGGCCAGCCCAAAGTCTCCAATCTTTATGGCGCCAGACTCGGAAAAGAAGATGTTGGTTGGCTTCAGATCACGGTGAACGATGCCGCGAGAATGGATATTATCAAGCCCTTCCACAATTTGACGGAAAACAGACCACAGATCCATTCCCGTATCGTCTACGGTATCGATGAATTCGCGCAGCGTACTGGTGCAAAACTCCATCTGGATGAATAGCTTCGCGATGATGGGGGATGCTTGCGCCTGTGCCGTCAAATCGGACGACGAACCCCGGGTGCTGTGATCATTGCTCAAGTCGTGCTCCAGCTCGGCTTCGTCCAGGCGCTCCAGCCAGGCTTGATGGTATCGCACAATGTTCGGATGCGTCAGCCGAGCAAGCGTCATGACCTCACGTAGAATGGTGCGGTCATTAAGTTCAGCTTCCGTAAGTGGAATGCGCTTAATCGCGTACACGCGACCATCAAGACGATTGCGCGCCTTCACCACTGACCCAAATCCGCCCGCGCCCAGTTTTTGAAGAACCAAAAAGTCGTCCTTAAAGCGGCTTGAAATTTGGAAACTTGTGGCCAGCGACGCCGAGCGCCGCATCTGATTATACTCGTGGGAATTCTTGCGGCGACCATTATGGTTTGCAGCGGCCCGCAACGCCCGCGACACAGTGTCGCGATAGCGGCGATCATGACGGTTGTTTTGATGATTGCTTGTAGCATGGCTGGTACCTGATGCATTGGCGTGACCAATACCACCGCCACCGTGATCCAACGAGCCTCCAGCGAGCATGACTGACCAAAACTTGGCAATACTTCCCCCAGATGCATGCGCAGCACTGATTTCTAGCGCAAACTCCTTCCTGAAGCGTGTTGAATCGGCTGGATCAAAGATTTTTCCAACATCACTCGTGGAAAGCACGTTTGGCGGCAGAATGGACGCGAGCGCCGCTGCCACCTTCGTAGGACTTGACACGAGCCCGGATTCCTCAGCAACAACCCCAATGCGTCGGTTCTGATTCTGATTTAAGGTGCCTGGACCAAGTCGAAGCATGTTCAGCACGGCACGTAACAGCTGCCGGAAAAATAAAGCCTGCCTGGCGCGAGACTCAATGCTAATTCCAAAGTTTGCTGCACCCAGCGAGTTGAGCATGGTGTGGTCCAGAAAATCGCCATCATTCAGAGATGTTGAAAGACGCGACGTGCGCGACTGGTCGAACTCACGGTCGCTGAACGTAATACTGCCAAGCTCGTCCTTCTCGTCATCGTCCTGCTCGTCGGTGGCAATGCTGGACACATTTCGCCGGAGAGAATTCCGACTCCCAGAACCTGCGCGAGTGTGACGCAGATGGCTGTGAAGAATCGGTTTCGGCTGCGTCAATGCGGATGCAGACCCGCTTCCTTTGAGCTGAACGTTGCGGCCGCTGGAGACGTTGTCACTGTCGATGGTAGTATCCTTGTCGTCATCCGACGAAGCGCTGGACCAGTCGGCGTCTGAGTCTGTACCACTTTTATCGCGTTCGTGCTCGCTCGTCCGACTGATGCTCATACCTTGTTTCGTTCCTTTGTTACTTCTGCTGGTGCTGGTGCTGGTGCTGCTGCCGCTGCTGCTACTGCTCCAGCTCATTCTTGACGTTTTCGAAGGGTCTTCATCAAACACAATGTCCTCTTCGCGAAGACTAAAGCGATCATCTTCACTATCGTTAAGCTCGCGCTCATTCTGCCTTTGCATTGCCTGGATCAAAGGCTCTCTTTGTATGGTACCATCGACCTTGGCTTGCCGATCTGGTTTCCGCGCCTTGTTCAAGCTGTCCGCACGAACGCGTAGCAGCAGCGCGGGGTCATCTGCGCTCAGCTCCTGCAGCGGGTCATGGTCATTTTCTTTGCGCTTCTCTTGCAGACCAAATCCAGGAGGCGATTGAGAATGCCCGAGCGAGGGCGCAGTCGGCAGTGATGCAAGTCTCTCGCTCACCTCGCGCTTGCGCGCGTTCCGTGCGTTGGTCAGGAGCGCTTCCAGCTTGCGCATGCGTTCCATTTCAGAGGCACGCTGCTTCTCTCGCTTCAGATGCTGCTCGGCTTGCGCTTGCTGCACCGTTCGTTTCTTCTGCAAACGATGCTGCTCGTGACGCTGCATTTCAGCTTGGCGCTGAATCATTTCCTCGCGCAGGTCGAGCTCGGGCCGATTGATCTTGACGAGCTCCTCGCGGACCACGTTGACCACATCATACACGCACACGCCGACGCCGACGTATTTCTTCGCCTCGTCCGCAGCCATGCGTCGAATTTCGGCTACTTTGGCTTCTGTCGGGCCAAAGAACGCGTTTGTACTTGGATTCCGTCTCCGAGATGCCGAAATCTTGCAGGGCGCCTTTGCCGGGTAGTCCGGGGGCAGGCGAAAGGTAAGCAGGAGCGACACATGTGTGCTCTGCTGGTGTGCCTCAGGAAACTTTCTGGGGTTCTGCACTTCCTGCTCAGAATCCGGGTTCACCACGAGCTCAAACACCACTGTATACCTTTTCCCTGCGCCATGCTGTGTCGCATGCGCGTGCCTGTGATGATGCGAATGAGCACCGCCACCACCACCGCCACCGCCGCCGTCCGCGCTCTCGTTCGGTAGCCGTTTCAGGTCTGTGCCAAAGATCGCCTCCAGAGCTTGCACCTCCAACTCCCTTTCGTCCTCCTCCATCGGCGTCCAACCATTCGCGCTTTCTCTCTCCCCTCTCACAACATGACTCTCCACCTCTTCACCTTCCCCCCCACTCGCGCTTTCTCGATCCGCCTCCTCACAACCCTAGAAAACATCCAACGCTTGGAACCCCTCGAGCGAGCGTCACTTCTGATAAACTGATCACTTTTTATGAGACTTTACCGTACCCCCTCTTTCAGTGTTCACTGTACCGCCGGGTGATCGACGCGCATCGGGATCGGTGAAGCGGCGTTCGTCCTGGTTGAGGTTACGGAACGGAGCCGATGCATTCTGCATGGGCTCGTGGATTGATGTGTCCTTTGGCACGCGCAAACAAGGAGTACATATCTGTTGCTTCACGTGCTCTCTTTGTTTTTCCATTGGGACGTTGTCTTTGGTCCCTGTACTTCTGGTCTCGTCGTTCGCCAACAGACTACTACCTTTAAAGCGCAGGTTCGGGCATGCCGTCTGACAGTCCCAGCACGCGCTTGTGCAACTGAATGTCGGCGCGAGCGCGGTTATGGAACGACCATGTGACTGCAAATTTATGTGGCGGGTACAGACTAGGACTGGCTGCCATGACAATCTCCAAACGACCAGGTCTTCATGGACAGAATGAGCATTACAGAACTTTGCAGAGGTAAAGTCGCCAAGACGCCAAATGTCAGAACTGCTTCCACACGTTCGCAGGCGTGCCCACTGGAGGCGGCAGATTCAATCGCACGTCGACGCCGAGTAACGCACTTGTTGGCCGCAGAGCTTAATGTCCAGTCGTGCAGCGGTGCCTGCCGCGATCGGCGCAAGCAAGATCAACGGGATCCGAAAATTGGTGTCCTGACGAGTAAGTACGGACTATGGCATTTTCATGTTTGCAAGGAACTTCAGTGCTATCCATCACCTTGTAGGAGTTTGGCGTTGGACGCGGCGCGATTTGGAAATCTGCCACGTTCTATGGAAATGTTCGGGACGTGTTCCGTTACAGTGTTCGCTCACACAACCAGGACTAGGCAGGCGCTATTTTGTCCAGGAGCACCTCTTGGGGATTTTCCAGAGGTCAAGCATTCCAGTGCTTGTAGACGAACGCTCAGCGTGTTGCGGTCGCTTCAAGATCCTGCAATGCCGCGTCTCAACAAAGCGGGTTTCACACACATGCAATTTGAGCGTCAGAGATTTGCAGAGGCAGCTGGTAAGAAGGCGGGGCTTGTGATTGGGGTTCTCGCTTCTGATTGGAACGAGCGGGACGTTCTGGTTGTGCACCGACGAGGCGCGAGAATAAAGCAGAGACTGGCGGTTGTCACCAGATACCATGAGCGACACGCAACGAAAGCTCCAAAATTGCCTGGGACCGTGTGCCTCACGGAGACAGAGTACCAGGTACAGAACAGCGACGTGCAGTACGTGCGCTGCAGCGTGGAATTGGGGACGAAAGCTTCCCGGAAAGAGACGCTGGAAGAAAATAAGCCTTGTCCTTCTTCAGCAAGTCCGCTTAGCAGTCTGTGGGAGCAAGGAGCAGGGAAGTACAGTGCGAGGTGAACACAGAGCGAGTGGCGGACAGCAGCGAGCCGGGTTGGGGAGGGGATGAAGAGGGACCGATGTGGGTGAGGGAGAGTGAAGGGCGGAGGGGACAGAGCACGTGACGATGAGCGGGGCGCGCAGAGCAAGTATGCGGCCGGTAGCGCCGGAGATGATGGCGAGAAACGTGCAGCCGCCGCCGTCGCCGGCGTTTGCGCAGCAGCCGTATGCTGGTGGCGGGTGGGCGCCGCAGCAACAGATGGGTGCGTCAGATCAGGACATGATGGCCGTGCACGGCGCGGCGCGCCCGATGCCGCAGGATTTGTACAGCATGAATGGCAGCGTGGAGGGCGTGAATGCGCACATGGCGTACGCTACGCAACAGATGGATCGCATGTCTGTGCAGCCGCTTCAGCCACAAGCGCAAGATCCGTACCTCTACTACCAGCAGCAGCAGCAGCAGCAACAGGAACAACAACAACAGCAACAGCTGTATCCATCGTACGCGCCTGTGGCGCCGCAAAGTCAGAGCCAGGCTCTGCATCAGGGTCAACCGCAAACGTACATGCCAGCTGCCGCCGTGCCGCCGTTCCTCCAGCAGCAAAGATACCCAGCAGGAGGTCTGGGGGCATCCGCTCCAGTGCCTGCGCCTGTATCTGCGCCAGCTCCAGAGAACAAGCTCAACACCAGTGTGATGCCTCGACCACCGCTGTTGGACCCGGCTTGCGGTGAACCGCGCGCGCTATACATGAGGCACGGACCCAATCCTCACGCACCCCCGCGATCAAATTCAGCATACATAGGTATCGATGACGGGTCGGCCATTCCGCGCTTTGTGCGGCTCAGCACGAACGCTGTCGCGGTGTCGCGCGCGATGCACGCTAAGAGCGCAATTCCGTTCGGCGCTTTGCTCATGCCGTTTGCGCGCGTCGCCCCCGGTGAGTACAATGTACGCGAGGTAGACATGCGCACCATGTTTGGCGGCGGCCCGCTGCGGTGCTCGCGCTGTCGTGCGTATGCCAACCCAGGATTCAAGTTTCTTTCTGGCGGCGCAAAGTTTGAATGTAACCTGTGCAGGCAGGTCTGCGACACGCCACCAGAGCACATGGGTGAAGTGGATCGTGCATCTGGATTGCGTGTGGATGCTTTGAATGGAAGCCGGCCCGAATTCCAGTTCGGCTCGGTCGAGTATATAGTTGGCAGCGCGGACTACTTGTTGCGCCCGCCTAAGCCTCCAGCCTTTGTGTTCGTAATCGACGTTTCCGCGTCAAGCCTCACAAGTGGACTTGCTGCCGTGGTCATCAATACGCTGCGGTATATTCTGAACAACGCAGAGCACGTCCTACCCGGTTACGCTGCCGGTGCCACTGTCAGCATTGTGACATATGACCGCGGCATTCAGTTTTACGACTGCCGGCAACAGCAAGCCCTCACGCAAGAGCAAGACAACGGCATGCAAGAAATGGCGCAAATACTTCACGTAGTTGATGTGGACGATCCTTTTGTACCGTTGGGCGGCGAGGGCTTTTTCTGCTCGCCGAAGAAGGCGCTCGCAGCGTTGGACGCAATTTGCGCAGCGTGGCCAGCGCTAGCGCCTTCAAGTAACATTGGAGGTGAGCCTGTTTCGTCTGTACCTCCGGCAGCAGGCGCATCTGGCTCATCTTGTCTCGGCTCAGCACTGGCGGCTATCAATATGGCACTGGAAGCGCGCGGCGGCAAGGTCTTTGCGTTTGTTGCTTCCATGCCTACCATTGGCTTGGGCAAACTGGAGCGGCGCGGCGCGCCACCAGCCATGCTCAGCGAACAACGAGAGACTGATTTACTCAAAGCGTCCGCTGATGATTTTTACGGGAAGCTTGGCTCGGAGATGGGCGAGAAGTATATCTCAGTCGACCTTTTCTTGTGCCCGTCTAGCATCGGAGGAGCTGCCGAGCTTGACGTTGCGTCGCTTGCACCGTTGCCTAAACACTGTGGCGGTGTGGCTCTTCTGTATGCCAGGTTTGAAGCATGGCGAGACGGTGACGTGTTGAGCAGGCAAGTGTTACGTGCGGTCAGTGGCGTACACGCATTTGAAGCAATGACACGAGTGCGTGTTTCTCCCGGCCTAGAGTGTACAGAGTACTTTGGCAATTTTACTCGTCCGCTGCATGGTCACGAGATTCTGTCACCCGTCATGAGTAGCGAGTCATGTGTGGCGGTCTTGCTGAATCATGAGGACGATCTTGAAAAGGGCGCTTCTGATAAATCGGTGATGCCGCACGGCACAGGCAGCAGCGCGCCAGGTCTAAATAACCCCCTGGATTTTGCCAGGATGCCTTGCATACAGAGCGCAACACTGTACACAGACCCAAACGGCCAGCGGCGCATTCGCGTGCATACCGTATTTGCCCAAAAGACGTCGTCGCTGGCGGATGTTTTCAAGTTTGCAGACGTGGATTGCGTGTTAGCATTGCTAGCAAAGCGAGCGGCCCAGGCAGCGCTCAGCGGCGCAGAGCCCGTGAGCAAATGCCGCGAGGCAATGGTGCGCCGTTCCATTCTTATGCTATATGTATATCGCAAGTTTTGCGCCACCGCAGCGTCATCGGGTCAGCTGATTTTGCCAGAAGCACTCAAAGTACTGCCCGTGTGTCTGCTAGGTCTTTCCAAGTCGTGTGCACTGAGTGATAGGGCGAGCTACGCCGGTCGCTCCGGTTGGCCGTCAGTGGACGAGCGCGCGCACGCGCTTTCTCGGCTTGGCAGCGCACCATCCGGCGAAATTGCCGCGCTCGCTTATCCGCGCATCTTTGCGCTCGAGTCGCTTCCGCCCGAGGCTGGAGAGCCGCTTCCATGTAATTCTAACTATGTGCTCCCAGATCCGAGTATGGAACCCGTTGCGCTCCCCAATGCCTTACCCGCGGGCTCTGACCAAATGGAAGCCAGCCGTGTCCTGCTGATCGAAGATGGCTTGACCTTGACGGCGGTCGTGGGCGCCGAGGTGAACCCAGACATATTGGCCGAATGTTTCGAAATCTCGTACCGGGCCGAAGACGGTGCGCCTGCGGTGTTCAAACTGCGCGGGTCGGTTCCGCTAAGCTCGAACCCTCCAGGGGAGTACGGCATGCGCGTTCAGAGGATCGTTGAACATCTCGTGGAGAGCAGATTTGGGTTGGTGGGCGTGCGCGTTCTATCTTATGCGGACATGGATGCGAACGTGCACAGTTTCGTAGAGGACAAGGACGGCGGCTTTGCACTGAGCTACGTAGAGTTTCTCAAGTATGCGCACCGCAAAATCATGGACCTGTACAGCAAGGACACCGTCCCAAAAGAGTTTAAAGCGTGGGAGAATTTATCGCAGGGATGGGAGTAAACGCTTCAAAGCTTGAGAGTCTCGATAAAATTTTCAGCGGTCTGTGCAAGAACTAGCCATACAACAGCACACGCAAAAATGTGAAGGCTGGGCCACAAGTTGGTGCTTGCTTCCATGGCTTAAACACGCAATAAAACACCCGACTGATGAGAAAAACTCCAGACGCGCACACTCTCGTAAAACCTCCGTGCCACTTAGGAGAAAGGGAAAACGTGCAAAGAGGATAAAGAGGCAGTGGTATATAAAACCAAACTTACCACGGCTCGTCTGCAAATCCTCCCCCGTCTTGGAGCGGACCCGCGTCGTATCCCGCATCGGGATGCCCATGAGGTTGCTGATGCATCTGCTGCATCTGCTGCATCTGCTGCTGATGTTGCTGCATTTGCATCATGGCTTGCTGCTGCTTCTGCATTTGCATAGCTACCATTTGCTGCCGCATCGCCGTTTGCTGCCGCATCGCCATCTGCTGGCGCTGAACCTGTTGCTGGCGCTGCGCATTCATCTGCTGCGTCCGCAACATTTCCTGTTGTTCCCTCACAAGCTGCTCCTGACGACGACGCATTTCAGCCTGCTGCGCAACCTGCTGCGCATGAATCTGCGCCGCGCGAGCGGCCTGCTGTGCCTGCAGGGCTTGATACTGCGCTTCTTGCTGCGCTGCGATCACCGGATTAGGATGAAATTGCGGCATGGGCATTTGCGGATGCTGCATTGGCATTGAGCCATCTTGCGGCACTTGCATGTGCATCTGCATCCCAGCCTGGCCTCCAGCCTGCATCTGCATCTGCTGCTTCCGCTGAATCAGCTGCTGCCTAAACATTGCTGCGGTGGCGGGGTTCTGCTGCTGCAAGATCATGAACTGCTGCTCTTCTTGTGGCGTGAGCTGCACCTGAGGCAACCCACCACCAGCACCGCCACCTTGTGCACTGTTGTTCGCACGCATCTGCATTTTCTGGGCGCTCATTGCATTCGCCTGCTCGGTCAGTTTGCGCTGCAGAATCTGTGTTTGGAGCATCTGCGCCTGCATGGGATTCTGTTGGTACAAAGCGCGCACCTGCTCGCTTTCTTCGGGAGAGAGCTGCAACCCGGGGTGACCTGTGGGAATATCACCTGCGAGATGTTGCGGCATCGCGCTGCTGGCATTCCCCCCGCCAGCGGCACCGCCACCACCGCCGACACTGAAGAAATCATCCTCTTCCTCGACAGCCACGGTAACCAATGGCGCACCCCCAGTAACAGTGGTGTGATCAGCTCCCATACTCGCTGCGAAAAAGTCGTTGTCACTCGCCACCGGTTGCCCGTTTCCTTTTTGTGTGAGATCGATCTCTTCAATGATCTCGGCCTGCTGCTCCTGTGGCGCCGGGGCAGCCGACGCGGGGGCGAATTGTGGAGACACAGAAGGTTTCGGCGATGGTACAGAAGGCTTACCCGCTGCCAAATTCTGCGCGGGCGTCATGCCAAAAAAGTCGTCTGCAGAACCAGCTGGCACGGTCGGCGCCGCGGCGGCCGGCGGCGGCGGCCCGAGGATAATCGGCGCAGGCGATGACTCTGTCGCGGCCATTTCGCGCGCCATCTTCTCGTCGTCCTCCATCTGCCTCGCTGCGTCAAGCGCCTGCTTCGAATCCGCGCTGTCCACCACTTGCACCGCCATCCTTCCAGCACCAGCACCAGCACCGGCGCCGCCGCTGCCGCCACCGCCTTTGGGCACGGTCAACTTTTTCAACAACATGCCCAGCCCGCTCTTGCTCTTCTCCCGCGCGGGGGGCGCATCGGCTTTCGCCCCGCCACTGCTGTTCAAGTACCCCATGATCGCGTCGCCAGCTACCTCCTCCCTCTCGCACCCTCACTCTCCCCAAATACGTCCTGCTGGCCAGCTTAAGACGCCTTCTCCGTTTTCATATGTAAATGAGCCACTTTTGTGATTTTTCATAGAGAAATCGTTCGGAGTGCGTGCGAGGTTCGTGCGCGCGAGCAGGAGGTGCCATCGGTATGTCGTTCGACATGAGAAGATGAGATGGCGGTGGCAACGGGTTGTGGTGCGACGACAAGCTAGTAGACAACTCACCCACTCACGCGCGGTTTATCAGACTGCGTCGCAGTTGGAGTTCTGCGCGGCGTGGAAAGCGCAGCATCTGTCACCCCAGCGCGAGGTGCGAACGGTGTTCAACGCGCAGTCGCGTCCGCTTCACGCGACATGGCGCCGCGGCTGGGCTGACCGAGTAGGAGGAGATGAGGACAAGGCGGGTGCTGCTCCACAGGAACAGGCGAAGAGGGACGCAGGCGCCGTGCACGGTGAAGTGCGCGATGTGGACTATCGGTCTGCTGACGAGGAGGACGTTCGGCCGGCGGATCGGCAGGACGGCCAGTATGGTGAACGTGATGAACCGCAAGGCATCGAGCAAGGCAGCTGGCAGACTCGCGATGAGGAAGATGCCGAACTTGTTCAAAGAGGTTGGAATGCAAGCGAGTCAATGCCAGATGCGAACGAGACATCGGAACGGACTCACGCCCGTGAAGACCACGCATTAGATTCCGCGCGACGTGACGCAAATGCCGGCAAGGTGGGCCAGCCAAATGGTCGTGATCCTCGCAAAGGGACCAACGGGAGCGCTCGTGCGGCTCGGAAAGGACCAGAAACGTCGCCGCCTTCCCTGAAATTGGCGCTTTTGCTCGAACGGCGGACGCGTACTGAATTGCGCAGGCGAGTGGAACAGTATTATGACAAGCGCGTGAAGATTCAGCACATGAGAGACGCATGGATGCCAATTGTGTGCAGGAAAGTGTCGCCGTTGGCGGTAACGCAGGATCTTCTCGCCCTTCTTAGGCTAGTGGTGCTCTTTTCGCAAGCAGACAAGCGCGCCGCAGAAGTCGTGCGTGAACTGTGGGTGAGGCAAGGTGTGCACACCAAGTGGTGGACTATTTTTCACACTCGGTTGCCGGCAGCGTCATTCAAGCAACTCAACGGGGCCGCTTTGCTCCAATCATATATGGAGCGCGAAATGGAAGCACCGCGTGTTCCAGATGGCACATTTCAAGAATGGAAACGAGCCGTGCTTCACAGCCTAGCACCTTCGGTGCAGCACCCCAGGCGTATTGCCAATATTCTGTTCTACGGTGGGAGAATCGGTGACCTGGAGCCTCCCGCTTCTCCACTCGTGCGCACGTGGGTTCTTGAAGTTCGGCTTCGTGCGGCCGAAATGGATCTTACGAGCCTGACAGTCGCGATACGACAGCTGCATATTTTTGAGTACCCTGACACTGAACTTTTTGTTTATCTGATGAGGTCGTGGGTGAAGTCATGGAAAGAGACGCGAGCCCGCGCGCTCGGTGGAAAGGCTCCGCGAGCTCGCTTTCGTCTGAAGCTGGGGGACTTGCCAGGCCTCATGTCGCTGCTACTTGCGTCGTGTACGTCATCAGTACTGAACGCCGAACTGTCGAACGAGACTCGTGAAGCATTGTCAGGCTTGGTTCTGCAGGCGCTGAACGGTATTGACGAACCGCGTGAATTTGTGAATGTGTTGCACGGCGCCGCAAGGCTCGGGTGCCGCATTGAGGATGCAGACGTGGTTGCTTTGGCGATGAATCGCTGCATGGATATGCCACTGTACACACTCCAGCTTCTGGACGCCCTATCTTCGGTTGGAGCGCCGTGCCCGGATGACGAGTTCTTGGACCAGTGGAAGGGAACATTTTTCGGGCGCGATGCGTTCACCACTTCGACGACGCAACTTGCGGGATGGATGTCGCCTGACCGCCTGCTGAGCGTTGTGACGTCGCTCGAGAAGTGGGGTCTGGACCATTCCCGTCATGCCGACTTGATCGACGGGCTCGGCGACGAATTGGTCCGACTCGCGCAACGAGAGGCCACTCAACCCGAGCCGAATCAAGAACAGTACGCGCCCATTCTGTCCGCTCTGGTCCGCCTCGGAGTGGACGACAGTCTCAAGGAACAGGCCGCGGCGCTGATTCCAGTCGCGGCGCACACCCAAACCGTCAGCTGAGCACGCGTGAGTCCTTTCGCGTGCGAGCCACTGGTTCCCGCTGCACGTCGAACATCGCACTCACGCCATTCTGCCTCAACCGTTTGAAAGCAAGACCGCCCCCCGCGGTACAGTAACTGAACCGTATTTCTATCAAACCTAGCTCTTTTAGCATGCGTTTTGGCGTTCGCGTTCTTCATAGCAAATCGGGCTGGTTCAGAAGGACCCACGACGCTGCGCTTGATCCCTAGTTTTAGGGTTTTTGGGAACGTTTTGGGCGCGAAAGAGCGGATGGGACACGAGAGCTGGCACGCAACCGAGCAGGGTGAGGCTGGGCTCGACAGCCATGGGCCGAGGGCGCGAGCGGAGTGCGGAACCCGCGCAGCACACAGCCAAGCCGAGACAGCTTCTGATCTCCCGCTTCTTTGCCCCAGCAGCGCCCGCGGCGCCGGCTGGCCGCGCGCGCGAGAGAGAGGAGACGTCGCCCGTGGCGACGAAACAGCCGCAGCAGGAGAATGTGGTCGACGCGCGTGGAACTGAGGAAGTGTGCGAGCGTGGCGTGCGCACATCCTCAAGCGATTTGAAGCGCCAGTGGCCCATTCTGCATCAGAGTGCGGAACCAGCCGCTGCGAAGAAACCGCGACTGGAAAAAGAGGTGCCTGTGGACGTCGAGAGCACGCTCTCCACGCGGGATCCAGACTTGCGACGCCGATTCGTGGAAAAGCTGCGCGATTTCAAGCCTGCGTGGGAGAAGGTGGCTGCAGGAGAAACACTAGCTTCTTTGGCACCGCAGCCGCGCTCCCATCTCAAGCTGACCCCGCTGGAGGAACAAGTTGAGCAAATCCGGCGCTGTAACAGGAACACAGTTCTAGTGGTTCAGGTCGGGTATAAGTATCGACTCTTTGGTGCCGATGCGCAGCTCGCGTCGCGCGTCTGCGGCCTCTTCGCTTATGTCGACCATAATTTCCTGACCGTGTCGTTTCCCGTGCATCGCGTGCTGTTTTACGTTCGCAAACTGGTTCTCGCAGGGGCGCGCGTAGGTATTGTGCGCCAGATCGAGACGCCGGCGTTGAAAAAAAAGGCGGCGGCTGCGTCCTGCTCCAGCGCGTCGACGACATTCGAGAGGAAACTGACCGACTTATTCACGCGCTCCACCATGGTCGGGTTGTTGGACGAGGACAATGTTGACGACCAGGACGAAGCGATAGAAACTGGTTCACGACCAAATTGTTCGTTCCTAGTGGGTTTGTACCAAGATGAGGGCACCGGCAAGCTGGGTATGCTCGCAGTAGACAGCGCGAATGGCGATGTTCTGTACGATGAGTTTTTTGAAAGAAGTGATGTCGTTTTTGATCAACTGGATGCCCGCATGCACGCCTTGGACGTTGTTGAGCTCTTATTGCTCAAAGATCACGTGACGCCACGTCTGGAAAGCTATGTAAAGCAGTACAAGAAACTGATGCCTCACATTCGAGTGGAACGCGTCGACATTGACTTTGACGTTCAACCGAACCTAGGCACGGCAGCGCCATTTCCACAAACTGTATGGCCGTGCGTGGAGGCGTGCAGAAAATACCTGTGTGATTTCCAGCTGGACCGAGCGCTAGAATACGCAACAGATTTTAGCGTGTTTCGCAGTTCTGCCGAATTACGGATGGACCGCAATGTAATCTCGCACTTGGACATCCTGGGGCATCCAAGCAGTACCGGCGGCTCGTTGCTCGGTCACATGAGCCGCGGCTGCCGCACGTCTTTTGGGAAGCGATGCATGAAATTTTGGATCCTGAAGCCACTCGTGAACGCGTTACATATTCGCGCCCGGCTGGGTCGCGTGGACGCAGTGCGAAACACAATTCGTCAAGGATCGGACTCGCGCCAATTCCAAGCCATGCACGCGGCTTTGGCCAAGTGCCCCGACCTCGAGCGCGCAGTCGTCAAAATTCACCATCTCAAATGTTCGCCGGCCGAGCTCGTGCAAACTCTTTCTTGGCTTGTCAGGCTTCTGCGTCTTGCTCAGAAGCTTGCAAAGTCGAATGAGTTGCCTTTGGATGTGGATCAAGAAGGTGACGGCGACGCAAATGAGTGTCTCATGGGAATGGCCCTGAAGAGCTCTGGTCTCATCCAGTACCTCGAAACGTGTCTCGGCCTTCTTGATACAGAAATGGCGATGAAGAAAAGGTCGAAGGGAGACTCATCAGAGACATCTCCGGATCCAGCGATTGAGCTAAAACCAGATCAATTCGCGCAGCTATTTCGTGGCAGAGCTGTGGAATCGATTTCCCAGGGCATGTTGCTCAAAAATCATCACCCGGAATTGAGTGCGTACTTTGAGCATGTGGCGACAATTGACCGCTTGCATGCTCAGGGTGACAAATGCTTGATGCAACTTGAGCGAGTTCGAACCGCAATCGGCAAAGAGTTGAAGCGGACCGTGGACTGGAAGAAAGTAGCGACGGAAGAGTTCCTCATCGAAATCCCCTTGCGCGATGCGCCACGGGTGCCGAGCTCGTGGAAGCGGATCAACCAAACGAAATCAGTAGTCCGTTTCCGTACAACAGAAACCAGCACGGCAATGCAGGCTCTGAACGAAACGAGAGAGCAACTGGGTCTCGAGGCCGCTGCGACTTGGCGCGCATTTCTTGTCCTAGTGAATGCAGAGTATGTTGCCATACGTTCGCTCGTTCGCGCGCTCGGGGCGTTTGACGCCACCTGTGCGCTAGCCGTCGTCAGCTTAACGCCCGGTTACGTGCGGCCTGAAATTTTTGACGAAAATTCAACGCCGGCTGGTTTGCAGGCCATGCAGGCACGCCACCCGATTGTTGAACAAAGCATGACATTTGTTCCGAATGACGTACGTCTTGGTTTGGCTTTGGACAAGACCAGCGATGCCTGTGATCCGAGATGTTTAATTGTTACCGGGCCCAATATGGGTGGCAAAAGCACGTACATGCGTATGGTCGCCATGCTTGCAATTATGGCGCAGATGGGCAGTTACGTGCCCGCCAACAGCATGGCTTTGTCACCTTTTGACGCAATCTACGCGCGCATGGGAGCGACCGACAATATTGCCTCTGGAAGGTCGACATTCATGACAGAGATGAATGACATGGCGCATATCATGCACAGTGCGTCTGAGCGGTCATTGCTGATTATTGATGAACTCGGTCGCGGCACAGCAACGCATGATGGAAGCGCCATTGCTGCGGCGAGCTTGGAGTATATAGTGCAGAGCATGCAAAGCTGCTGCCTGTTCGTCACGCATTATCCCAACGTGGTCGCGCAGATGTGCCGCCGCGACGTGAGAACATGCAGCGCTATGTATATGGCCTTTCTTCAAGAAGAACGAGAAAGTGCCGACATGCCACCGCGAATCACGTTTCTGTATCGGTTGACAGCAGGCATTGCGGACTGCAGTTACGGTTTGAATGTCGCGAGGCTTGCAGGTCTCCCGGAAGATATTGTTCAATTCGCCGGAAAAAAGTCGGAAGAGCTGGAGAGGGATGTTTACCGCAGAGAAACTTGCGCCATTGTCGAGACACTGCTTCTTAATGCTGAAATCAGTCCGACACAGAATCACTCACTGTCCGTTTCCCCTCGCGACGTCATGGCTTCTCAGACGATAGGCGGAAGCGAGTCTTGATGCTGAGGCGAGATGTTTCCGGAACCTATGCATTTGCTTTAAAACGAATTAGAATATAGAAAGGTAAGTACGTGTGCTGGCCGCCGCACGGATGCAAGCAAGTAAGAGCTCAAATCAATAAGGCTGCTTCTTCCGTCCCTGCGTTGACACGAATGCGATGCACCTGCCACTTCAAATTCAGCGCGCTTGATGATGACAAGCGGACAAACCGGATGACACAAATATCCATAGATGACCAAATACCAAAAACACGAAACACACACCACACAGAACACAGCCACACCCACAGACGACGAAAACCTGGGGATTGGACAAGCTCCCCTTCAGGGTCTCTACTATTGTCTTTCGCGTCGGCACAGATAGCACCGGTCTTGACATGGGCAGGGTGTCGTAACGGACAAAGCCGCCGTCTGCCTTTAGTGCTCTAACAGCACCGAAATCCCCCAGACACGATGTGCTGCTGGCTCTGCTACACAGGCTCAGCAAAAGGCCCCACGCCTTGCAACGACCACGCCCAGGCACCCGACACCAAAGAACAACTCTTCCTTTATTCTCTGTGCCTTACTCCCTTGCCTCTGCTTCTTCCGCTCCCAAGAAATCCGAGGGACCGCACAGGCCCGCGCCCATTGTATACCCCGCCGTCCTTGCTGTCCTGGACGCGGAAGGGAGAAATAATTTCTCCCAAAAAGCTGGGCATTCCTCCGTTCGTTCCACAGAACGAAGCTACAGCCAGCCACGTCAACAAGCGGCTCAATGGGTGCCGGTTCGCCGCCAGGCGGCTCCTGCTCCCCACGGAAACGCGACTTCGGCTCCTCGGGGCAAAAGACAACAATGCACAAAATAGAGGTACAGGGTAAAAAACCAAGCGGGCGAAAAAGCCCCTGTACCTCGAACTTCCAAACTATCCTAAGACGCCGTACCTCTAGGAGTACACCCAGGGCGTCTCTCGGACCGGAACACTTTTAAACCATGTTTCTAAAACACTGGTGGACGTCGCAACAGTTTTGAGTTCGTCTTGGAATAGCTTGGAGTGTATTTGCCACAATTATCTTGGCGTATGCGCTTTATCACGCATGGACTTATGGCTTATCGTTCGCAGTTTCATCCCGTCGAAGCAAGCGGGCACCTACCTCGGCGCATCGTTGACGGAATCCCCTAGTATTCGTGAGAAAAGTTGGAGTACAACTCATCCAGCATTTCGTGCTTATCCCTGTGGGGTCCCGTGAGTATGCCGTTGTCAACGCACAAGACTAGAGTCAGCCTCTGCCCCTTAATCTCGCCATGAGACTTACGCAATTCCTTTTCTGTTACGTTCCAATCTGGTTTCATCATTTTCTCTCTGATCGATTTCATGCAAACCGCTTGAAGCCGGCAGCACGCAAAATGCATACAGGCACGATACTAGTGGATCATGGGGTCATGCCCATCCTAGCTCTCCCGCCTCTCTGTATAGTACTTGATAAATCAATGGACCTCTAAGATGGACGCCTAGGTATGCGTCCTGGAAGGAAGAGTTTTGCATCGTGGCTGGGTGCCCTTTCCAACGTACTATTTGTTTTTCCGCAAACAAGGAGGCTCGTTCGAATCATGGAAATCCGAATCCGTCTTTCATGTTTGGCCACAAGACTTTGCGCTTCCCGAGGCCTAGTACGAGGAGGCGTGTCGTCTAGTCAGTCCATAAATGGGCGAGAATGAATACTCCCTCTAATATATTGGACATGTGTGTAAAATAGTCTTTTGCGGTACAGTAAGGCTGAAACATTATTCTTAAGAGTAACAACGAATAAGTAACCCTGAAAGCACGGTTATGAACTGACCACTGGGAACGCGCGCGCGCACCACCAACTTGGTGGTGGGCTAGACGGAGTGACGGGCGCTCACACGCCGATGCGTTCTCTTGCCGTCCCGCTTTGCAACTCTCAAAACACGAGGAGACCAAAGTCTTTACTCCACCGCACGCCCCCAGCCTCTTGCTTCTTAAGAAACGGAGAGCCGCCCGCCGGCAATGTCCACACAAGCCATGATGAAATGCTCTACCCCGGCGGCGAACACCAAGCGCAGTTGTCTTTGTTTCTTCGGATACGACAGGCCGCTTGAAAGGGCGTATTAGATCACGTGCACCCATGTCCACTAACGACTGACCAAATAGGCTCAATAAATGAGAGACTCAGTGGTTCACAACAACCTCTTTTCATATCACACCACAGAAGAGCCTCTACCTCTACGCTAGGTCCTCATTCGATCGTAGCTTCCGCGCTACCCCGCATTTTATACCACGCCTTCAGGTGGGAGACTTTCACAGCCGCCCCGGTCAGAGATGCCGCCTGACCACCGCCTTCGGCCCTGAATTCGCCCACGATCACCGTGGGCGACGTCCAAAGTGGCGGTCACACACGTCCAAACCATGCCCACATTCGCCAACCCTGCGTCCCCATGTTGCACGGCCGTGAGGTGCATTCGCTGGACACCCGCATGCTGGGTGTACACTGTACCGTACGGTTCAGTGCCTGTTGAAACTCCGCGCACGGGAGAAGCCACTTTTATTCCTCAAAATGTTGAAAGGATTCGTTTTACACCCCCTGGCGGCAAAAACATATAAACCTACCTCTTCGCCCCTACCTCACGCCGGCCGCTCCGTCTGCCCTGATACTTAAGTATCACTCGGACCACGGAATCTCCCATTTCTTTCACCTTCTCACGCACGTCGACGATGATTCGCTGGACGCTTCGTGCACACTCAGCCGAAAGTACAGCACCCACTAATTCCCACGCCAACACACTCCTGATCGTCACGTGTGTTCCACCAGTGTTCCTTTGTTTCGGAGCTAAACATCGGTTTTCATGATTTCGGATGTGTTTCCCAACAGTCTGTCACGGAGTTCACGAAACGCTGCACCTTGTAGAGCCTTTGTGTGTATATCTGCGACCATCGCCTCGGTCGGACAATGCATCAATGTCAATTCGCCACACGCGACCCGGTCACTGCCAAAAAAATGCCTGAGCGACATATGTCTTGTACGTGCGGAGTTCGGTTTCCCATTCCGAATCATCTTGATTGTCGCCTCGTTATCCTGAAGAAGTACCGTTTCTCCAACTTTTCCGATAATGCTTTCCAGAAACCGTTGTACCCACACGGCCTGCCCGAGGCAGTCGCTGACGGCGACCAGCTCAGCTTCTGTGGAGCTTTTTGACGCTAGCGCTTGCCTCGAGCTTTCGCAGTACACAGCGCCTCGCCTTAGACTAACGATACATCCGCTGTGGCTTTTCATATCGTCGTGAACGCCAAACGCCGCGTCCACGAACAGATAAACTTTGTTCTGCTCGTTGCTGCCCAAGGTCAGCGTCAAGTCCTGTGTCGCATTGATGTATCTCAGAGTTCTCTTCATTTTGGTCCAGTCTTCCTCAGTGAGCGCGTTGACACGGCTTGTTAGGAAGGATGCTACAAGGAGCACGTCCGGCCTGGTGCGCTTTGCCGCGTACAAGATTTGGCATGCCGTCGTGTGGTAGGTACCTCGTCTCTCTTCCTCCAGCGGTCTGGATTCTTCGAGACTGTGAAAAAGGTGCGCCAACGCCGGTGCTCTCGCCTTTCCCGTCACTTGGGCGTCCGTTAAATCTTCTGGACATATGCGGGCATACTGACTTCAACTGTTCTTGCGTCCGTGTACCGAAAAACCATCCCTAGATACTCCACAGCTGGGCCGTACTGGACTTGCAAGCCGTTGTACTTGTCCTGAAGGGCCGAGACAAGACTCGCCACGTGGCTCTGCTGCGTTGCGAACACCTTTATATCGTCCACGTGGACAGCCAGCCACATTCCGTTCTCTTGGTGTTGAAATACGCAGTCATCGTACACATTCACTACGAAACCGAGATCAACCAGGTCGCTTTCAAGTGCTCATACCACAACCTGGCGGATGTCCTGCAGCCATACAATGCCTTTCGTAGTCTACAAACAGACGCACCGTTCTTGCTGAGCTTCGGTCTAAATTCACTGTCCAGCTCCATCAGGCAGTCTGTCAATTCCTTGCCAAGTGTTATCCGTTCGACCCCAGTCACCTAGAACGGTTCGGTTAATCCGAAACCGGTAAGCCGTTAAACCGGCAGACCGTTTAACCGTTTCTAGAAGCTTCTAAAGGTTCCAGAACCTTCTAGACGCGCGCAGAAATGCCAATGATTTGCATTGTCATTTCTCTTGGTGCCTTGCTGTCCCTAGCGGAAGTAAGGGTATAAAAAGGCGACGCGCCTGCCCGGACTAGCCGGTCAGGTCTTGCTCGGAGACAGAAGAGGAAAGAAGAAGAGAGAGTAAAAGGCACAGCATTGGTAACATTTGGTATCATCGCTGGTTACCTGGGATTGCTCTAAGGTTCTCTTAGAGTTTCTCTGGGGTTGCCTGGGTGGGAGAGTCTGCGGGTGAGGGGGTTCGAGTAAGTCGATCCTGAGGGTGCGACGGGCGGAAGCGGGTCTCAGTCTTGGCTGTACGATAGGCCTAGGCCTTGACGGCGGACTCGCTCTCTGCCTTAGCATGTATTAGTAGGCAAAAGCCGTAACGGTCAGCCTTCACTAGGATTTATCCTAGTGTCGCACGACCACCTTTGCGAAGGTAGGCGCCGAACACCTCCATACAAGATCGCATCTATAATCCCCGCCCCAGTGCAAAGGCCCGGGCCGCTCCCCATCCAGCGCAACAGAGGAGGATTGCTGTGTGCTTTGTTGTGTGTGCGTGAGAGGCTTGCTGTGCGTGTGTGTGAGTGAGAGGACCGCTTCGTGTGTCGATTTGTGGTCGTGAGGGCGACCGAGCCCGTTCGTGTTGCGCGCAGCTGTTGGAGAAAGTGAGCATCGGAGGCTTGCTGTTCGAGTTGTCGTGATCGTTGAGCGTGCTTTAGTCCAGAAAGCATGGAGATTGATTCGGAGACGCTGGGACCACGTGGCCCGAAGGAGGCCCGTCTGATGAGGTTCGACGGGAAGAGGGACCTTCTGGTTGTGAAGACGTGGTTGTTCCAGGCGAGAAAGAAGATCTTGGGCCGGCTGTTGGAGAGCATCCACCCGGACGATTTGGACAAACGTCTGCTTGCGGAGAGGCGTGCTGTGGACTTGGCATCAGACTACTTCGAGGGAGAGGCGCTTCATTGGTGGGTTCTGAACTGCGAGCGCTACCCGCAGGAGATCCCCACGACGTGGAATGATTTTGCTGCCCTCGTGAGTGCTCGGTTCACGCCGCAGGATTCGATCAGGCGTGCAAGGGAC
Source organism: Porphyridium purpureum (assembly GCA_008690995.1). Classification (NCBI taxonomy): domain Eukaryota; phylum Rhodophyta; class Bangiophyceae; order Porphyridiales; family Porphyridiaceae; genus Porphyridium; species Porphyridium purpureum. The sequence continues at coordinate 392,380 of VRMN01000002.1, read as the reverse complement.
AAGTTGACGCGTCTTTCGCAGAAAGGCCCGGCCCATGCGTATGTGGCGGCTTTTCAGGACGCGGCACTTGTGATTCCGGACTTGTCGGACGCAGAAATGATGGACCGCTTTGTGAGGGGTCTGAAGCCCGAGGTCCGCTTGGAAGTGTACAAGCGAGGAGTGAGCACGTTTGCGGAGGCTGCGCAGGTGGCGGTGGTCGTGGACGACGCCATTCATGCGACCCGCGGCGTGCGTGATTCAAGTGTGAGGGCGCCATTTTTCGGTCGTGCAGCGCAGGAAGGACCTGTCCCGATGGAGCTGGGACATGTGCAGGGTCAGAGGCGTGTTCGTACCGAGCTCAAATGCTGGAATTGTGGAAGGCCGGGACACATCGCCAGGAAGTGTCCCGAGGCAAGGAAGACTATTCAGCAGCTGGAGGGAGACTCGCTGGAGTCAAAAAACGAGGAGCTCGAGTAAAAAGGTTCCTCGGACAGTCAGAGGGAAAGGAGGCTCGCAGACGTTACGAGACCTCTAGGGGCGGCAATGAAGACCGCTGTGGTGGCCTTGGTAAGCCAAGGTCTGGCTGTCCGACACCTTGTGGGCGAAACTCGAGCGCAAATCAGCCCGTGATCAAGGAACTTGGAGGGATGGGAGCTGCCATGCTTCTTCGAGTTCGAGGAAAAGTGCACAAGTCCGACGGAGAGGCCACGTTTTTGATTGACAGTGGCGCGACGGACAACTTTATGAGCGTGGACTTTGTGCTGAAATCCGACGGCCTGAAGCAGAAGGCGTCGTGGAAGAGAGATCATGTGACCCTGGCAGACGGGTCTGTATTGGAGACAGCCGGAGAAATTTCCAATGTCAAGTTTACACTGAGCGATGGGTACTCAGGAACCGCTAACTTTGCCATTTGCCGGATTGCGGGACAAGACGCAATCTTGGGCATGGAGTGGCTGAAGCGGGAGAACCCAGTGATTGATTGGCAGTCTGGCATGTTGGCCTACGGAGAGAAGAGGGCCTGGAGCATGACGCAGATGCTGGTGCCGCGGAAAGAGCTCCGTCGGCTGTTGAAGAGTCAGGAGGTAGAAGAGTGCTACCTCGGCGTGCTGAAAGGAAGGGAGGAGCCCTGTTCAGTGGAGCGCAAAGAAGCTGACTCTGTCAGAAAGATGCTCAATGATTTCGAAAGTCTGTTCGAGGAGCCGCGTGGGCTGCCTGAGAGCCGAACAGTGGAGCATGTGATTAGGCTGAAAGATGAGAAGCCTGTGAGAGTGGGCAGGGTCTACCGACTGAGCCCTGCGGAGTTGAAAGTCCTCCGAGAGACTTTGGACGACTTGCTGGACAAAGGATTCGTCCAGCCGAGTCAGAGCCCGTTTGGAGCGCCCGTGCTGTTCGTGAAGAAGAAAGACGGCAGCATGAGGATGTGCGTTGATTATCGGGCTTTGAACGACGCAACTGTGAAGGACCGGTATCCGTTGCCGAACATGGATGAGTTGCTGGATCGACTGGGCGCAGCTCACTGTTTCTCAAAGTTGGATTTGGCATCGGGATACCACCAGTTGCGTGTTCGGAGAGAGGACGTGCCGAAGACCGCGTTCCAGACCAGGTACGGACAGTTCGAGTTCCGTGTGATGCCGTTTGGTCTTTGCAACGCGCCGGCAACTTTTCAGAGGGCCATGAACGAGCTGTTTGCAGATCTGCTGGACAAGACCGTCATTGTCTACTTGGACGATATTTTGGTCTTTACCAAGGATAGGCAGTCGCACGGCGAGGTCCTGAAGGAAGTGTTGTCGCGCTTGCAAAAGGCGGGGTATCGGTTGAAGCGCAAGAAGTGCAGCTTCTTCGTTTCTGAAGTCGAATACCTGGGGAACATTGTCGGCAACGGTTGCGTGAAGATGGATCCACGGAAGGTGGAAGCTTTGAGAGATTGGCCAGTGCCAAAGACGGTGACGGAGTTGAGATCCTTTTTGGGAATGACAAACTGGTTTCGCAGGTTTGTCAAAGGATACTCTACCGTCGTGGCGCCGCTGACTTCGCTGTTGCAGAACGCAAAGTCGAAGAAGCAGCTGATCGAACTGGGAGATGAAGGCAAGTCGGCCTTCAAGAAGATTGTCGGGATGTTGACGGAAGCGCCGGTGTTGGCCTTGCCAGACCCTGAAAAGCCATTTGAGGTGTACACGGACCGCTCTGAAGTCGCGGTGGGGGATGGCTGGCACAGGAAGGCAGACCGGTCGCGTTTACGTCGAGGAAGCTGCTGGACCGAGAGACCAGGTACAGCAGCTATGAAGGTGAGCTCATGGCCGTCATTCACTGTCTGCGAGAGTTTCGACCTTATCTGTACGGGGCAAAGTTTGTGCTGCATACAGATCATGAGGCGTTGAAACATTTGATGACGCAGAAGCAGCTGAATGGCCGGCAAGCACGGTGGTTGGACTTTTTAGCCGAGTTTGACATCACAATCGACTATGTGAAGGGAAAGTCGAACGTGGTAGCCGATGGTTTGTCGAGAAAGCCAGAGTTGCATGCGCTAGAGTACCAAGTTCGGTGTGATGAATTTGGTGCGGGGTTCCAGGCATTCGTGGGTTCATACTCGAGTGACCCAGACTTTGGTGCTTTGATGGGGGATTTACCGACCCACCAGGGTTTTCGAACGGAAGCTGGGCTCTTGTATTTGAGGAATCGCGTTTGCGTGCCGAGGAAATTCAGAGAGCGTGTCATGCAGCTCCACCACGATATCCCGACAGCAGGGCACCGTGGAGCGGACACGACGTATGCGTCTTTGATAACTCGCTTCTACTGGCCAAAGATGAAGCGAGACGTGAGCCGTTTTGTGAAGACTTGTCACGCATGCCAAGTGACAAAGTCTGAGAATCGGTCGTTTGGAAAGCTGAAGCCCTTGTCGATCCCAGAAGGACCTTGGGTCGACATTTCGATGGACTTTGTGACGGAGCTGCCTCGGAGCGAAGGCAGCTGTGATGCAATCATGACTGTGGTGGATCGCTATTCGAAGATGGCGCTGTTTATCCCGACGCGCAAGGACTTGACAGCAAAGCGTTGTGCTGACTTGTTCGTGAAGCACGTCGTGAGCCGTTTCGGATACCCCAAGTCAATTGTGTCGGATCGAGATCCGCTGTTTACGTCAACGTTTTGGCAGCAGCTGAGCAAGCGGGTGGGCATGAAGTTGGCAATGTCTACTGCCAACCACCCGCAGACAGATGGCCAAACTGAGCGAGTGAAGCGGGTGATTCGGGAAATGCTCAAGTTGATGGCGACGAATACTGGCTGGGTGCGAGACTTGCCGTTGTACGAGTTTGCGTACAACTCTGCACCAAGCAGTGCCACTGGATTCGCGCCGTTCAAAGTGGTGTATGGAAGGAATCCTTGGTTTCCACCGAGCGAAGGGTGGAGGCCTGCGCGCGACGGACAGACGAAGGACATGGCGGAGCACTGGTTTCGCCTGTGCAAAGTCCATGAAGAAGTCCGCGACAATTTGATCGAAGCCCAAGGGAGAATGCAGAAGTTCTTCGATCGACGCAAGGATGCCCGGGAGTTTCAAGTTGGTGATCAAGTGCTGATCACGGCGCCGCAACTGCGGCCGAACAAGAGTGATTTGGCGGCACCAAAGTTTCTTGGTCCGGTGCCTGTCATTGAGAAGGTGAGCTCGCATGCTTACCGAGTGATTTTGCCCGAGGGTGTGGCTTGTCATGATGTTTTTCCGATCCAACATCTGAAGCCATACTATGGACGCGAAGACTACATGGCAGGAGAAAATGATGAAGAAGTACCCGACGGCCTGCCAGCGTCCGATTCTGAGCCAGACTTGTTGAAAATTATCGAAGAGTCTGACTCTGAATGACTTGGGAATTGTGAGAAGTTTGCTAGGCAGAGGTTTTCTCCCGGAGCGCGGGTTCCTCGAGCCAAGAATGCAACTTAGTTTGGAGTCTCGCCGAGACGTCGAGCCAAGAGGGGGGGAGATGTTATCCGTTCGACCCCAGTCACCTAGAACGGTTCGGTTAATCCGAAACCGGTAAGCCGTTAAACCGATAGACCGTTTAACCGTTTCTAGAAGCTTCTAGAGGTTCCAGAACCTTCTAGACGCGCGCAGAAATGCCAATGATTTGCATTGTCATTTCTCTTGGCGCCTTGCTGTCCCTGGCGGAAGTAAGGGTATAAAAAGGCGACGCGCCTGCCCGGACTAGCCGGTCAGGTCTTGCTCGGAGACGGAAGAAGAAGAGAGAGAGAAAAAAAGGCACAGCATTGGTAACACCAAGTCTCACCAGAATGTCTGGACTATCAGCCAGCATCGACGCATTCAAATAGGCCCCCGGAAAATCCACAGTTGCCACAAATCGCTTCTGCGATGCTGCAAGTGCTGCCAAAGTCAAGAGCGACTCCACTCGAACAGTTGGCGACGAAGTATCAGGATGCAACTCGCGGTTCTGAAAATTGCCACCGGCAACGAGTCTTGCCTTTAACTTTATCACCTCGCTCGTTTCAGGATGTCGTTTTTCGCTCACGAAGAGGTGTGTGGGTAATATCCCTTGACACTCTTCGCGAGTGAGGTCGCGATTCACCGATTCGAACACGAGCATGTGGGAGCTCGTCATCTGCAGTAACTCAGCTTGTACCGCAGCCAAAGCACCCTGTCCGAACACTTTCACGGCGCGTTCCACGGATGTGCTCAGTACGATCCCTTTCAGCAGTCTTGCCATCATCATCTGGCGCCGCTTTACTTCAACCATCAATGGTGTATCCGAGTCCTCCGCTAGTGATTCTGTCTCGCAGTCATTAAGCCTCCGCTTCGATCCTCGGGTGCGCTCGAGTTCCGCCTCAGCATTGTCTTCACCTGGAACAATTTGAGCAGTCGGTCCTGCGCGCACCTCGTCTGCTGATACAACCTTTCCGCGTGTCATTCTTTGACCGACTGTCTGATGCCCTTTAGGCTCGGTTTCCACTCGGCCAACATCTATACGTTCTGTGGACTGAGTCTCCGAATGCAATTCTCGCATGTTACGCATCAAAGTCTCCTCGAGTGCCAAGAGTTCTTCGATTCTGCGGGCGCATCTCTGCATGTTCTCGTCCGCGGCCCGCCTTCCTTCATCGATCAGCTCTGGCGCTTCTGGGTTGTCTGCCGCTTGTATAAGGGTATCATCATCTCGAGGAGGAGAGAACCTCGTCTCTGGTGCATGCTCCTCATCTGAAATTCGAGGATCACTTTCCATGCGTTCGTCAAGCGGATTTTCTGCTTCTGCACGCTGTGCTTCCTCATCCACTCCCGAGCTTTCCACCACGTGTTCCGGAACGTCCATCTCCACTCCCGGATTTTGGACTCCGGAGTTCATTGTGCTCGACTGATTTGTCGGACCCAAAGTTCCTTTCGCTTGCCCATCGTCCTGCTTTATTAAAGGTCCGAGTTCCTCGGTCCAACCCACAACACCGGACGCGCCGACAGACCGAGTCGGCCCACGATATGAAAATGACGCCGCTGACCCTCCTGCTCCTGTTGGCTCGGTGCATTCTTCACGCGAACGACCGTGCGTCGAAGACGGTATCGATTCACCGCTCACGTGAACCTCTTTGGCGGATGCTTCCGCTTCGGCTTCCTCCGGATTCTCAACTACGATTGATAGGTTCGGCGACTGGTTCATCATGTCAATCACTTGTTGTGGTATTACGGCTCTTTTCCAATTTTGTCTCCGTATCTCCGCCATGGATGTTAAGTCCAGGAAAACCCAGGAGCCCTCCTCAATACCGGCGGGATATAATGCAAGACAACCGTTTGCCCTGGCGGTCATAGTATTGTCCGTCTTCGCCTTGCTCACCAGGACGTAGTCGCCAAATCCTAGTCCCAGTTCTCGACCGACATCCGGCTTGCGTCCAGTCATTCTTGTCCACGGCGTCTCGCCATCGCGCCAGCCGGTCGAACTGTGTACGTAATTGCAACGTTGTACCGCATACTTGACCAGGGCCGGCAACAAGCTGGTTGGTAGTGAATATGGGAGGCTATGGATTGCAGCTCGGGAAACATCCTTGATGGTTCTGTTGGCCCTTTCGACGGCTGGGACAGCCTCTGTCGCTGCCTTCGTGTTGAGCAAAATTTGCTTGCCTGTCATCTCGTCTACTATCGCCGTTAGCCCAGACTCTGAATCCGATTTCACAACCCCAATACGCACACGGTATGCCATAAGTCCCCTGATCTGATTCTCCAACGCTTGTCTCAGTTCCCAGCTTGTCTTGGAGTTTATGGGAGTCGCCATCAAATAATGCATAGGCTTCACGACTGACACCAGGAAGCTCTTACCCGAGATAAACTTTAGGTCTGTGTGTAGTTCTTGCACCAATTCTTCGTCACGCTGATGTGCGGTCGCTACTGCGGGTGTCTTGTGGCCGGTACCTTTGCCTTTGACAGCCGCCGCTAGCATTCCGAATGCTCGCTCCGCATTGCACACGTCTTGCGCCGTCAAGTCGCATCCACCTAGGCCCCCGCGTCGCAGCAAATCCCGGACAGCCTCAAATGACGGGAAACCCAACCTCCTTTGCACTTCCAGTACTTGTTCCGCGCGAATGATTTCAGGCCTTGTTAACTTGGTGGTATTCGGTGCAGGTGCGAGCGCTTTGGTGGTTGAGAGGGCCAAGTGGTGGTCTGATCCGTCGGGCAAGAGGTGAACGTGTTTTTCATCAGATTCATGTACGCCTTTGTTTATCAAACCAAAATACTCGATGTCACAGACGTACAAATTATCTTCAGTACAGGAAAACCATTCCTCCAATCCACCTTCGCCAGTCACGACGAATGCATCCCTCTGAGCATCGTATTGAACACGAAACCCATCCTTCACGAGGCGCGTGTTACCAATGTTGTGCCTTTTTATTCTCTCTCTCTCTCTCTGTCTTACCTCTTCTGTCTCCGAGCAAGACCTGACCGGCTAGTCCGGGCAGGCGCGTCGCCTTTTTATACCCTTACTTCCGCCAGGGACAGCAAGGCGCCAAGAGAAATGACAATGCAAATCATTGGCATTTCTGCGCGCGTCTAGAAGGTTCTGGAACCTCTAGAAGCTTCTAGAAACGGTTAAACGGTCTATCGGTTTAACGGCTTACCGGTTTCGGATTAACTGAACCGTTCTAGGTGGCTGGGGTCGAACGGATAACAGCTTTACTGGGTTGCTCCCTTCCTTCAATGTTGCAACTGTAGTGTTCACTCGCACCGAAGATGTCACTAGTCGCAGTAGACTGCATACGTTTATTTAAGCCCCTGTTTTCGCGGGGCTCGGACGAGCGACTAGAGAAGGGACGGCAGGAGTGGATAGCATAAAAGAAGTTTATAAGTATTGCCAAGAGCAACTTTGATTTCCGCACCGGGAGCCATTGCGTGGGTGTCCACTGCGTGGCTACGCTTGTGGGATAACATCAAGCGCTTCCCCTCCTCACATCAGTACGAGCACGTTGCCGTGCTCCTACGTGTTGTACCGGACATTCAACGTTTTTCTTTTCCCCTTTTCTTTCTTATTCTCCTCCTTCACAGCTGCTCTCTACTTTTTACTGCTAGCTTTCACGAAGGACCATGCACGACTGGCCCTTACATACCACACGCTCTACTCTCGAGGCGCATTGTCCTCCGTATTTCGCACCTCGGGAGCGGCACGCATTTTGCCCACGAGCACATCTGGGGGTCCACTCGACGCTCCAACGTTGGGGTTGTCGTCGATGCGCCGACGCTTCAGCACAGCGCGCTCAAGTTCGGCTCCGCTTTGGCACTTCAAGACTGCCGTCTTGAGCCCCTGCAACACCGTGCCGCGGAGGTTCACCTCTTCTGTCCAGTGGGCGGACACGGCCAAAGCCCTGCTTGCTTCCACAGGCCGTCACGAGAAAGAGACAGGGGAAGAATTGAAGGGATGTCGGAGAGAAACGCAAACGGAAGAGGGTCGAAACAGGCTGCGGGGGACCGGTGGGACCGGGCTGCGGGGGAAGAATAAGGGCAGTGGGAAGGCGATCTTGCGTGTCATGTGCTGATGCGCTTGGTAGAAGGAGGGTAGCTTCTGTGGGTTCGCTCCGTTCGTTCTTGGAGGAGTGATCGAGAATGTCAAAGAACATCGGTCAGGGCAGCGGTTTGAATTGGCAGGCGACGAGTAGTCGGATTGATGCGCACCGCGATGAGCTGAAAGGGTTACTGACGCCGACCGCGAGTGGGGGGTCTGGCAGCTCGCCGCCTCCTCAGCAGGCGCAGCGCTCTCAGTCGCAGCTGTCGCAGCAGCAGCAGCAGCAGCAGCAACAGCAACAGGCGCGCGCGCGGGTTGCGCCGACGCCGTCTCCACCACATGGGATGTCGGCGAATCCGCCCGAGGTGATAGCACAGATGCGCGCGGGGCAGCAAGCAGCGGGAGTTTCAGGAGCAGCGGGTGCGCGGCCCAGTCCACAAACATCGCAGCAGAACCACACGGCCGCCGTTGCCGCGGCGGCCACGCGCGCCAGCGCCGTTCAGGCCATTCCGCGAACCAAACAGAACCGTGACGAACTTGCTGCACTGCTCGAGTCACCGCCAGCATCGTACGTACAAGCGCCTTCCCGGCCAGCAGTTCCCCCGCAGAGAAGCAGTGCGCACCTGCCGACGTCGGGCCCCGCACAGTTTCCCGGCGGAGCTCGCGCAGCGCCGCAGGCCCAGTCTCAGCCCGTTCGGACCTTGGACAGCAACGTCGATGAACTGAAGGCATTGCTCGGCCCATCGGTCCCGTCTGCGGGTGCCGCTCTTCCGGCGTTGCCGATGCAGCCGCAACGGCAGATGGCACCACAGCATGCTCAGCAGTATAGAATGAATGTGCCCACGCAGGCTTTAATCAACGCACGCTCTCCAGGCATGGCTGGCGTGGCTCCAGCCGCAGCTGCAAGGCCCAACGTTGCCAATGCCGCCAGTATCGAGCAGATGCACGTCACCATGTTTTGCAAGTTTGCGACGTACATTATGAAGCGCGATCTGCGCTCGCGCGACCCCACAGAAGCCGCACAGCTGGAGGCTGAGTTTATGACCGAGCTGAAACGTTGGCACAAAGAATGGACTGAGCAAAGACTCACGCAGAAGCAGTTATCTGAGAGAATATTTGAGCTCGTGCGCGTTATTCAGCCGAACCACCAGCTGCAGTCATTTCAAGAAAAATTTAGGAATTGGCGCCGTGAAGTGATGAGCCAAAATCAAGGTGCCGCTGCCGCAGGCACCAATTCAGGCGGCCAAGGCGTTCAGCCTGGTCCGGGTCAGCAAAAACCTGGAGTATCCTTGCCTGCTTCGCGACCCGCAGACCACTCCTTAGGCGCACCTTTGTCAAATCCTCGTCAAGAGCGTGCCGTACAGACGCAAAGATACGCTTTAGAGGGTGGTGTGCGACCGAGCTCTGTTCCTGCGAGGCCAGGAACACAAGTCGAACCAGCTGCTGTCGCGCAGGGTGAATGCCATTCACCGCCGCAGATGCGCGCGCAAAGTGCGCAAGATGGCGCAGATGACGAGCCGCCGCCGCGAAAGAAAGTCCAGGCGAATGTTAATGGTGACGCCATGTTAAACAACACCAATGCTGCGAAAGCGAGCACAGGCAAGAAGACATTAGCAGGGAAGAAAGCAACCAAGTCGGTGGTAGGGAAAACCATCACACCTAAGGAGGAGCCCGACGCGGTGGGGGCCTTGAAAGGGGAACACATTGACGCCGATCAAGGAACAGATGTGGGCGGAAAGCGGCCAGGTTATGCAGCAGAACTCCAACAGCAGCAGCCGGCACCAAAGCGCGGCAAACCTGGCGACACTGGCACGAATAAGGGTGGCGGTAAACCTCAAGGTTCGTCAAGTGGCGCTTCCGGCGCTGCGAAATCATCGGCTGAAGACGACGGGGATGAGATTCATGCTGACTCTCCCATAGAAAAGAATGCGATCAGCCCAGGACTGGCGGGAGAACTGGATGGGAGTGTGCCCGGTCAGCCGCATTTGCCTTCTGGGACTTCAGGAATGGTGAAAACGCACAGCGGAGGAGCGTCTGCGGCCCCCGTTGCACAGAAAAAGGCAGAGCGCAAAGTTCGGACGGAGGATGAGGAGCTAGATGTGATGTATGCGGCCGGGATTAACGTAGAGAATGAAGATGACGATTTGTCTTTGGACGAGGATGAGCACACGCAAGGTGAGCTGGAACCGGAAGACTTCGACAAATTTGTAAATCCGGGTTCGGTCGAGAAGATTATGGAGCTTGTCATGCGGCGCACGCGTGTCGGGCGGCGCACGCGTGTCGTGCGTCAAGTCCGGCGCGAGTGTGTGGAGATTCTGAGCTTGGCAGTACGTGAGCGTCTGCAGAGCTTGCTCAAGCGCCTAAATCAAATTTCAAACGCGCGACAGGAGGTTTCGCGCAAGCTCTGGGGGGCAAAGGCCACGACCTATGCGGTCGAGGATGTGCGTGGTGAGCTCGACAAGCTTCGGAAGGAGGAAGTGCGGCAGCTCGATGTATTAATTGAAGGTCGTAAGCGGCGGCAGCAGGACATGGATGCAGCTGAGAACGGCGGCGCCATAACAGAAGATCGAACACCGATTCCGGACGATAATGCAAAGCGCGCCGAGAATAAGGTGGTTATCGAGAAGAAACGCCAAGATGAGAGCCTAAAGCAAACAAATGCAACATTGACCAACATTCTTGGTGGGTTAAAGAAGAGACGCAAGTCTGCACCTTCAGCGGGGGCGCCGCCTAGTCTCGCCGCGGGCGGCACATCTCCAGTAGGCGCCGGCAGCGTTGCTTCTGCTGTTGGCACTGTTGGTGGGTATGGAATTGACGGCAAACCACCGCGCTTGTCTTTGGACGCAGGCTTCACAGGGGCAATAAGCGACGACTCGGCAACGGCGTCTGTGCTAAGCAAGATCTCAGATGGGGAAGCGAGCGTGGGCTCCCGGCACGCAGCGCAACCTCCAAAACTGCCAGTCCATGTGGCAATGCCGGCCGGCTTGGGTGATTTGTTGCCGTTGCGCCAGGCGCAGCCTCAGCTTCAGATGCAGCGCGACCCGATCTCGATTCGTGACTGTATTTTTCTCATGGAGCGTGACCGTCACATGAACAAGTCCGCGCGCTTGATGCGAATGATGTGCAATCTGGAACGCCGCCCAGCGCCCTGACTTTTTCGTTCATATTAAGATTTTCCACGGCCTTTGCCGGCCTTTGCAAAAGAATTGGAAGGAAGCTGTTGCGGCCCCGCAAAAAGGACACCAAAAAAACAACGCTTCGTAAGTAGTCCCACCCTCACGCAAACGTACCTGTCCGTACAGCAAGTGACAATCAATTAAAAACACCCGCTAGTCGTTACCTTTTATAACAAAACATGGTAAATTTAGTATAAACTCGTTGAAGTAGAGATTTTACGCGCGAAGGGAAAGTGACAAACGATTAAAAACAGAGCAAGTTCAGAGAGTTTACCGCAGCAGTGAAGGGTAGAAGCGAGTTCTGAAAGCGCCACGTCCTTCCTTGGCCCAAGACCTTTCCAACGAGTCCCTTTGACACACTGTCACGCGAGCCTGTGACGCAGGAGCCCTCCATTTTCGCCAGGGCGTCCTAATCTGCCGTTCGCAGCTCTTTCACGCTATAAAACTGCTGGAATTCACCGTAAACGTGGCCTATTACATGTCTCCGAACATGGTCAATTGAATCCAAGTCTCGCGGGAGCGCAGGACTATCTCTAGCTTCCACATATTTGCTTTTCAATCGGTACCCGGTTTGCTCTGCCTTGAGGCAAGCTACATAGAGCAACATAAACATGAAGCAACTGAGCTTTTTTACGGCTCTCATATTCACCCGAAATCTGTCCAACATGTTCACGCTTCTTGCGCCCCTCTCAATAGGGATACGATAGTCGCATGCGAAGGAGAAGTCTAAATTTTCGGGTGTGGTTGGCACTCCCAAGTTATCAAGCTGTGTGCACCAAACGTACAGATGAAATGGTTGACTGGGATAAGCTCTGACCCTCCCTAAGAGAAGAGGACACCATCAGAACCCTCCAATTCGAGCCTTTTAGGTCCGTAAATAACACTTGCAAGTTTTTCTCTGTTTTCAGCAGTAAAAACAACTCATTCATTTTGTGTGTGTCCATGACAGTTCTCCAAAGCTGGTATGGTCGTCTTCGTCTCGCACGTGCGCTTATTTCTGGTTCCAAGTCTGGTGCGTTGCGCTGAAATTGGCTCGGCACATGCTGATTAGAGTTCTGTGCAAGTCAAAAACGCAGCAAAAGAAGGCCTTGCTTTGGGACATTTTCAAGCTTGATGTTATCCGTTCGACCCCAGTCACCTAGAACGGTTCGGTTAATCCGAACCCGGTAAGCCGCTAAGCCGGTAGACCGTTTAACCGTTTCTAGAAGCTTCTGGAGGTTCCAGAACCTTCTAGACGCGCGCAGAAATGCCAATGATTTGCATTGTCATTTCTCTTGGCGCCTTGCTGTCCCTGGCGGAAGTAAGGGTATAAAAAGGCGACGCGCCTGCCCGGACTAGCCGGTCAGGTCTTGCTCGGAGACAGAAGAGGCAAGAAAGAAGAAGCAGAGTAAAAGGCACAGCATTGGTAACACTTTAGGTGCGGTTTGGATGTTATTCTTGCGTCATTCTGATCGGGCCTCCATTTGCTTTCCGTTATTAGGCTATTCAAATACCTTTGTACTAATGCAACGGAGCAAAATCTCAATGGTCAGTTCGTGATCACCCGCATCATGCATTCCTCCGTAACCACGCCACCAATCATGCTGGGCTCTTGTCCACTGAAAGACATTGCTGTGCTCCTGATGAAATCGCGCCGCGCGCTCCTGTCCATGCTCTATGACCCCTGGAATGTGTGTTTGACTGCACTGTTTTTAATCGTTTGGACGCTCGCACGGTCACCGAAAGGTCGACCTTCTTCAATTTTATTCTAAAATTACCTATTTTCATAGAAAATATGCAAAACAGCGGGTGTTTTTATTTGATTGTCACTTACTGTATCACTCCCATCCACTGTACCCCCACTCCCCGTAGCCTTACACTCGGCAGCTCTCTCTGCCCGAGCGGATGAATCCTTCCAGAAACCTTCCAAACTCCTTTTTTCTTCCCAAGATCCATACCCTTTTATTTTCCGTCACTATCGATCCCACCTTAATTTTACGACCTTTTATAGGCGAGCTCTAGAGCTGAAAAAAACCCCTCAGGGAAAAAAGCTTAACTAGAATTCACCTCCGCGCCCCCTCACCGCGCCCCCTTACCACGCCCCCTCACCGCGGCCCCTCACCGCGCCCACTCGCCGCACCCACTCGCTGACTTACACGCGCTTCCGCTTCGCTACGACGGCCCGCGCACCGTCTCCCGGGTCCGCAGCCCATCTCAGGCTGTCCTGCAACAAAGCTGTGTCCTGTCGTCGATTCGAGGCCGAATGAAGACAAAGAAAAGTAAAATTGTTGCGGCGGCAGTGAAAGACGGTTACAAGCTACGCCCGCGCCCCACGCGAATTTAAGGTGCGACCAGAACAGATAGGGGACAGTCGAATTTCAAAGAAAAATTAGACAGTTCATATTAAATTTTGACTTTTTACTAGGAACATAATTTGGGGCGGGCGGGTGGTGCCGGAATGCAAGAAATTTGTTGCACAAAACGGATAGGGGACAGTCAAGGCAAGACTTAAATCTCAGACGTGGATGATGGAAAGGAAGTGGAGAGAAGCGCATCGAGCAAAACTCGTGAAGAGCTTCATGTCGACACCGATCATCGCAATATTGACTCCCCGGATGAGGAAGATTATGCTTTCAGGGCCTTCGGCAGTGGGACGAAATGTGAGAGCCATTTTGACATACATTAGGTGCTATATGCACTTCGTTTTGTGCTTGGTAGATGCCCCAAGCATACACGAAAAGTGCGACCAAATCGGATAGGAGACAGTACCTTTTTTCAAGTTTTGCTAGTAAAATGATCTGCTTTACTATCAAAAGGAAAGAGGTCCGGTGAAAAGGGAATATGAAGGAGGTCAAAACGGATAGGGGACACGGCACATTTCTGGCCATTACTCAGCCATAGAGAATCGGAATTGGTCGCGGTTCCCTTGCACGTACGCGCCTTGAAGACACGCACAGTCGAATATTCGTTTCGGCAGCGACGCGTACAAATTGGCCATCACAGGCTGGTCCAAACTCTCCCAGGCCAGTAAAATGGCAAACTTGAGCTCTAGCACCGTCTGATACTGCCTTGCACCCTCGTAAACCTTGCGCGCTAGTATTCCCCACAGGTTCTTGATGATATTGAGGTCCGGCGAGTACGCTGGCCAGTCTAGAAGCTCCGCATTCTCGTCATTCATGAAATTCTTAACCAGGCGACTTGTCTGCACTGGCGCCTTATCCTGCAGAAAAACCGTGTTCGGGCCCACCATCTGACGGCAGCGGTTCAGCACATTGTCCTCTCGAAGCATGGAAACATATTTTGCAGCCGTAAATGACCCCTCAATAAAATAAAGGTGGATCTTTCCTCTTGCAGAAATAGCACCCCAAACCATGCATCCACCGCCGCCGGAATGTCGCGACCAAACGTCTGGAACGTCCGCCGCACGCTCAACCCACGTCTTGTGGAAACCATCGGGTCCGTCCAGGTTGAACTTCTTTTCGTCAGTGAACACAATTGCGGCCCAATTGGTCTGTTCCAGCTGATGATGCCTGGCCCAGGCCAGCCTCTTGAGCTTGCGATTGAGTGTCAGTGGCGGACAAGCTGGAATTTTGCGGTATGCATACGTGTCACTCACTGCCTTGATGATTGTTGTCAAATTTTGGATTGGTTTAGCTCCACAAATTCGCAGAGCTGCTTGAACCTGACGTGCCGTGTGAATGTTCGGAAGCTTGGCGATGTTGTAAATCTTCGTTTTGACCGCCTCCGTCAGCTTTAAAGCGTTCACATTGGCATATTTCTGGCAGTACTCGTTTGGAGCCGACAAACAGCAGAAAACCACGTTCTTAGAGCGCCCAATTTTGGTCGCAATGGCTCTCACGCTGTCGCACGACTCCCGGAGACCCTGAGTACGTCCTTTCTCTTCACCTGTAAGGCCAATCTTGCACCCCGTAGAGTCAGAATGGAGCTCTTCACGAGCTGCGATGGATCCGCACTTTGCCGTTTGCTCTGAATAGACGACTTCCGAGATATTTCGCTTCCACACAGTGTTCCGTATCCGTTTTGAGCCACAAATTTCGTCGTAACCGTTGCAGACGAACCCCGCCGTTCTACTTTCATAGGAAAATATCAAAATTTACTATTAATTAACTATTTTTTCTAAACATTTTGACTGTCCCCTATCCGATTTGGTCGCACCTTACCTCTCATGATAGTATCTGTTGGGTCAAGCTCGATTATGAAGCCTAGGTACTGTAGGTGGACATGCGCGCCGCTGGCTATGGCCACCGTATGGCTTCGCATTCAGTGTGCGATAAAAGGACCAACGCGTCCGCCTTCGCGGCCGCGGGCTTTGGCTGTCGGGTAAGGAGTGTATGTTGTTTGTTTCCCGACAGACCTTCACAAGTAAACATTGTTGTTGCTACTCCTTCGTGTTAACCAGGGCGCTCGGAGCGAGGTTATACACCTACAGAAACAAACAACATAATGAGCGGCGCGCGGCAAAGGGAAAGCGGCACCCCGCGACGCACGGGTTGTGAAACACAGGGGGCTCGTGGACGAGCTGCCCCTTTTGCAGTACAACGTGGATAGGGTGTCCCCTGTTGCCACGATGCTGTGGATGGACAACCTGCGTGATTACACACGCGCAGAGTGCGGAAGGATGGGCCAGATCTTCTCGTTTGAAGAAGGACACCGCAGGTACCAGGTACCGCAGGACCTTCCCGCCCCCTCGGAGCCGCCACATCCAGAAGGAAGAAGGGATGAACTTGTCGAGAAGCAGACGCTCAAGATCGCGATTGTCCAACGCGCCGAGGCAATGCGAAAACTGGAGCAAAACAAGGTAAAAGTCTTTGGCTTAATGATGGGGCAACTCAGCCTGGCGTCACAGGACGCTATGGCACGCGACCCGAAATACGCGACGCTCCAGGAGGACGCAAATGACCCGATTGGTCTTCTCAATCTCGTCATTGTTTCGCACATGACGCGCGGCGACGTCGATGAGATGAAGAACAAACAGTACGCCTCGCAAGACTACTCTCGCTTGACTCCTGGCGCCGATGAGTCTCTTCTCAGTTTCAAGCTACGATTCAAGGCTGCGATATTGGTACTGCAGCTGGTCGGTGAGCCAAAGATTACAGAGGAGCGACGTGCTGCCGATTTTCTGCTGAAATTAGAGGGCTCCATGTGGGACGAGGCCGTCCGAGCTCATCGAAATGACGGTGGCAAATGCAGCACGCTCGACATGGCGATCGAGTACGTGACTAACTTCGCGTACGCGAAACACCCCAAAGCCGGCAGGGCCTGGGCCGTAGTAGGCCAGACCATGAGCCGCGACCATGTGTCCGAGCATGAGGACGATTATGGGGCACCCGACATCGAAGCTAACGTAGGTCGTCGTACTGGCCAGGACCTGGCCTGTTTCAATTGCAGCGGACCGCACATGTTGCGCGACTGCAACAAGCAGCCGACATCGACGGAGATGGCCGAGGCCATGAACAAGGCGCAAGCACGAAAGGCGCGTAGGGAACGCAAGAAAGCGACGGGCAGCAACGCACACGACGCGGACTTAATTGCGCGTATTGTGCGAAAGCTGAAGGATGAGTGACGGTGTGGCCCGCGGAGTGCCCGAGGATCAGTTGAAGGAATGGAACAAGGAACGCGTAGTCCAGTGCTAGAAATAAGTCTAGATACGTGCTCCTCACACCACGTTTTCAAGGATAAAAGCCTTCTGAAAACAAAATATATCAAGGAGGGCCTTCATCTGACCGGGATCGACTCAAGCGCGGGGGGTTTAACACTGAGAGAAGTGGCGAGTACAATATGTGGGTTACTGTATGTGAATGAAAATGTGGCGGGCAACATACTGTCCTTTGGAAAGCTGAAAGACGATGGACACGATGTCCTCTACCAGCCCATGAAGGATAGCTTCGAGCTGCGCTGGCCAATTGCATCCGGCAAATGCGGATGCGTCGTCTTTGAAAGAGACAAAAGCGGAATGTATACGGCGAGCGTCGATGTAGTGGCGCTCTCCATGGACCGGAGCCGACGCGTCGACATAAACCTTGGTTTGGCTCGCGGCATCTCTGCGCAAGCATGGAACAGTTCAGTGCGCACAGTCGCCAGTAACCTGACACGTTAAAGCAGGCGCGATATCGAACGCGCCCGCGTGGCGAGGGGATTACAGAAGAAACTCGCCTTCATATCCAGCCGAACTCTGAGTCATATGTTGAGGCGCGGGGACCTGGTCGGGTGCGACGTCGGGGTCGCCGATGTCAGTCGTGCAGACGACATCTGGGGCCCACACGTGACCATTGTGAAGGGAAAAACTACTGGACATCAGACGCCAGAGCTACCCGCGGAAGTGCCGACCGGGCCACGCCCACCCAGGTAATGCATAGCGACTTGATGTTCATCGGCAAGTCATCATACCTGATGACACAGCTGAAGCCTGCGCAGAACATCATGATTTCGCCGATCAAGCAAAAGACGGCAGACACGCTGCGCGCGGCATTACTGTCCCAGAAGACAGAAGCAAAAGGTCACGGGATTACCATCACTGAGATTCGGTTTGATAGGGAAAGTGCGGTTCAGGCCCTAATGAACGAGATGCGGGATAAAGGCATAACTCCAGAAATCACGGGCGCTGGCGAAGTGGTCCCCGCAGCGGAGAGAGCCATCAGGTTGGTCAAAGAACGCGTGAGAAGCATTTTGTACGACATTCCGTACATGTCGTTCATTTCTATTTCTCCTCAGGCTATCCCGCGGGGCGGAAGGTTTGTTCTTTTCCCATACACCCTTAACCTTTTATTTTTGTTCTAGTGCCACTTTCCCGCCGCCGCTCGCCGCGTATTTATACGCTGGTCAAGAAATTGAGGGTTCGGGTAACCTTCAAAGTAAGTTGGTACAGCTAAATCTGTACCTGGTCAATTAAAGTGCGTCTCAAACAAATAGGACACAGCAAAATTTGTCCATTTTCATAGTAAATTGTGAAACTTTACTATGAAGACGTGTCTTCGAGGGGGAAACAGGATGCTCAAACAAATAGGACATTTGACAAAGAGAGACTATATGGAGCTCTAGGGACTAAAAGTTCCGGACGTTTGCGCCCTCTGTTATCCGTTCGACCCCAGTCACCTAGAACGGTTCGGTTAATCCAAAACCGGTAAGCCGTTAAACCGTTAGACCGTTTAACCGTTTCTAGAAGCTTCTAGACGTTCCACAAACTTCTAGACGCGCGCAGAAATGCCAATGGTTTGCATTGTCATTTCTCTTGGCGCCTTGCTGTCCCTAGCGGAAGTAAGGGTATAAAAAGGCGACGCGCCTGCCCGGACTAGCCGGTCAGGTCTTGCTCGGAGACAGAAGAGGGAAGAAGAAGAGAGAGTAAAAGGCACAGCATTGGTAACATTTGGTATCATCGCTGGTTACCTGGGATTGCTCTAAGGTTCTCTTAGAGTTTCTCTGGGGTTGCCTGGGTGGGAGAGTCTGCGGGTAAGGGGGTTCGAGTAAGTCGATTAGGAGGGTGCGACGGGTGGAAGCGGGTCTCAGTCTTGGCTGTACGATAGGCCTAGGCCTTGACGGCGGACTCGCTCTCTGCCTTAGCACGTATTAGTAGGCAAGAGCCGTAACGGTCAGCCTTCATTAGGATTTATCCTAGTGTCGCACGACCACCTTTGCGAAGGTAGGCGCCGAACACCTCCATACAAGATCGCATCTATAATCCCCGCCCCAGTGCAAAGGCCCGGGCCGCTCCCCATCCAGCGCAACAGAGGAGGATTGCTGTGTGCTTTGTTGTGTGTGCGTGAGAGGCTTGCTGTGCGTGTGTGTGAGTGAGAGGACCGCTTCGTGTGTCGATTTGTGGTCGTGAGGGCGACCGAGCCCGTTCGTGTTGCGCGCAGCTGTTGGAGAAAGTGAGCATCGGAGGCTTGCTGTTCGAGTTGTCGTGATCGTTGAGCGTGCTTTAGTCCAGAAAGCATGGAGATTGATTCGGAGACGCTGGGACCACGTGGCCCGAAGGAGGCCCGTCTGATGAGGTTCGACGGGAAGAGGGACCTTCTGGTTGTGAAGACGTGGTTGTTCCAGGCGAGAAAGAAGATCTTGGGCCGGCTGTTGGAGAGCATCCACCCGGACGATTTGGACAAACGTCTGCTTGCGGAGAGGCGTGCTGTGGACTTGGCATCAGACTACTTCGAGGGAGAGGCGCTTCATTGGTGGGTTCTGAACTGCGAGCGCTACCCGCAGGAGATCCCCACGACGTGGAATGATTTTGCTGCCCTCGTGAGTGCTCGGTTCACGCCGCAGGATTCGATCAGGCGTGCAAGGGACAAGTTGACGCGTCTTTCGCAGAAAGGCCCGGCCCATGCGTATGTGGCGGCTTTTCAGGACGCGGCACTTGTGATTCCGGACTTGTCGGACGCAGAAATGATGGACCGCTTTGTGAGGGGTCTGAAGCCCGAGGTCCGCTTGGAAGTGTACAAGCGAGGAGTGAGCACGTTTGCGGAGGCTGCGCAGGTGGCGGTGGTCGTGGACGACGCCATTCATGCGACCCGCGGCGTGCGTGATTCAAGTGTGAGGACGCCATTTTTCGGTCCTGCAGCGCAGGAAGGACCCGTCCCGATGGAGCTGGGACATGTGCAGGGTCAGAGGCGTGTTCGAAGCGAGCTCAAATGCTGGAATTGTGGAAGGCCGGGACACATCGCCAGGAAGTGTCCCGAGGCAAGGAAGACTATCCAGCAGCTGGAGGGAGACTCGCTGGAGTCAAAAAACGAGGAGCTCGAGTAGAGAGGTTCCTCGGACAGTCAGAGGGAAAGGAGGCTCGCACACGTTACGAGACCTCTAGGGGCGGCAATGAAGACCGCTGTGGTGGCCTTGGTAAGCCAAGGTCTGGCTGTCCGACACCTTGTGGGCGAAACTCGAGCGCAAATCAGCCCGTGATCAAGGAACTTGGAGGGATGGGAGCTGCCATGCTTCTTCGAGTTCGAGGAAAAGTGCACAAGTCCGACGGAGAGGCCACGTTTTTGATTGACAGTGGCGCGACGGACAACTTCATGAGCGTGGACTTTGTGCAGAAATCCGACGGCCTGAAGCAGAAGGCGTCGTGGAAGAGAGATAGAGTGACCCTGGCGGACGGGTCAGTATTGGAAACAGCCGGAGAAGTTTCCAATGTCAAGTTTGAACTGAGCGATGGGTACTCAGGGGCCGCTAACTTTGCCATTTGCCGGATTGCGGGACAAGACGCAATTCTGGGCATGGAGTGGCTGAAGCGGGAGAACCCAGTGATTGATTGGCAGTCTGGCATGTTGGCCTACGGAGAGAAGAAGGCCTGGGGCATGACGCAGATGCTGGTGCCACGGAAAGAGCTCCGTCGGCTGTTGAAGAGTCAGGAGGTAGAAGAGTGCTACCTCGGCGTGCTGAAAGGAAGGGAGGAGCCCTGTTCAGTGGAGCGCAAAGAAGCTGACTCTGTGAGAAAGATGCTCAAAGATTTCGAAAGTCTGTTCGAGGAGCCGCGAGGGCTGCCTGAGAGCCAAACAGTGGAGCATGTGATTAGGCTGAAAGATGAGAAGCCTGTGAGAGTGGGCAGGGTCTACCGACTGAGCCCTGCGGAGTTGAAAGTCCTCCGAGAGACTTTGGATGACTTGCTGGACAAGGGATTCGTCCAGCCGAGTCAGAGCCCCTTTGGAGCACCCGTGCTGTTCGTGAAGAAGAAAGACGGCAGCATGAGGATGTGCGTGGATTATCGGGCGTTGAACGACGCAACCGTGAAGGACCGGTATCCGTTGCCGAACATGGATGAGTTGCTGGATCGACTGGGAGCCGCTCACTGTTTCTCAAAGTTGGATTTGGCATCGGGGTACCACCAGTTGCGTGTTCGGAGAGAGGACGTGCCGAAGACCGCGTTCCAGACCAGGTACGGACAGTTCGAGTTCCGTGTGATGCCGTTTGGTCTTTGCAACGCGCCGGCAACTTTTCAGAGGGCCATGAACGAGCTGTTTGCAGATCTGCTGGACAAGACCGTCATTGTCTACTTGGACGATATTTTGGTCTTTACCAAGGATAGGCAGTCGCACGGCGAGGTCCTGAAGGAAGTGTTGTCGCGCTTGCAAAAGGCAGGGTATCGTTTGAAGCGCAAGAAGTGCAGCTTTTTCGTTTCTGAAGTCGAATACCTGGGGAACATTGTCGGCAACGGTTGCGTGAAGATGGATCCACGGAAGGTGGAAGCTTTGAGAGATTGGCCGGTGCCAAAGACGGTGACAGAGTTGAGGTCCTTTTTGGGAATGACAAACTGGTTTCGCAGGTTTGTCAAAGGATACTCTACCGTCGTGGCGCCGCTGACTTCGCTGTTGCAGAACGCAAAGTCGAAGAAGCAGCTGATCGAACTGGGAGATGAAGGCAAGTCGGCCTTCGAGAAGATTGTGGGGATGTTGACGGAAGCGCCGGTGTTGGCCTTGCCAGACCCTGAAAAGCCATTCGAGGTGTACACGGACCGCTCCGAAGTCGCGGTGGGGGGATGGCTGGCACAGGAAGGCAGACCGGTCGCGTTTACGTCGAGGAAGCTGCTGGATCGAGAGACCAGGTACAGCAGCTATGAAGGTGAGCTCATGGCCGTCATTCACTGTCTGCGAGAGTTTCGACCTTATCTGTACGGGGCAAAGTTTGTGCTTCATACGGATCATGAGGCGTTGAAACATCTGATGACGCAGAAGGAGCTGAGTGGCCGGCAGGCACGGTGGCTGGACTTTTTAGCCGAGTTTGATATCACAATCGACTATGTGAAGGGAAAGTCGAACGTGGTAGCCGATGCTTTGTCGAGGAAGCCAGAGCTGCACGCGCTAGAGTACCAGGTTCGATGTGAGGAATTTGGTGCGGGTTTCCAGGCATTCGTGGGTTCGTACTCGAGTGACCCAGACTTTGGTACTTTGATGGAAGACTTACCGACCCACCAAGGTTTTCGAACCGAAGCTGGGCTCTTGTACTTGAGGAATCGTGTTTGCGTGCCGAGGAAGTTCAGAGAGCGTGTCATGCAACTCCACCACGATATCCCGACAGCGGGGCACCGTGGAGCGGACACGACGTATGCATCTTTGATCACTCGCTTCTACTGGCCAAAGATGAAGCGAGACGTGAGCCGTTTTGTGAAGACTTGTCACGCGTGCCAAGTGACAAAGTCAGCGAATCGGTCGTTTGGAAAGCTGAAGCCCTTGTCGATCCCAGAAGGACCTTGGGTCGACATCTCGATGGACTTTGTGACAGAGCTGCCTCGGAGCGAAGGCAGCTGTGATGCAATCATGACTGTGGTGGATCGCTATTCGAAGATGGCGCTGTTTATCCCGACGCGCAAGGACTTGACAGCAAAGCGTTGTGCTGACTTGTTCGTGAAGCACGTCGTGAGCCGTTTCGGATACCCCAAGTCAATTGTGTCGGACCGAGATCCGCTGTTTACGTCAACGTTTTGGCAGCAGTTGAGCAAGCGGGTGGGTATGAAGTTGGCAATGTCTACTGCCAACCACCCGCAGACAGATGGCCAAACTGAGCGAGTGAACCGCGTGATTCGGGAAATGCTCAAGTTGATGGCGACGAATAGTGGCTGGGTGCGAGACTTGCCGTTGTACGAGTTTGCGTACAACTCTGCACCAAGCAGTGCCACTGGATTCGCGCCGTTCAAAGTGGTGTATGGAAGGAATCCTTGGTTTCCACCGAGCGAAGGGTGGAGGCCTGCGCGCGACGGACAGACGAAGGACATGGTGGAGCACTGGTTTCGCCTGTGCAAAGTCCATGAAGAAGTCCGCGACAATTTGATCGAAGCCCAGGGGAGAATGCAGAAGTTCTTCGATCGACGCAAGGATGCCCGGGAGTTTCAAGTTGGTGATCAAGTGTTGATCACGGCGCCGCAACTGCGGCCGAACAAGAGTGATTTGGCGGCACCAAAGTTTCTTGGTCCGGTGCCTGTCATTGAGAAGGTGAGCTCGCATGCTTACCGAGTGATTTGCCTGAGGGTGTGGCTTGTCATGATGTTTTTCCGATCCAACATCTGAAGCCATACTATGGACGCGAAGACTACATGGCAGGGAAAAATGAAGAAGAAGTACCCGACGACCTGCCAGCGTCCGATTCTGAGCCAGACTTGTTGAAAATTATCGAAGAGTCTGACTCTGAATGACTTGGGAATTGTGAGAAGTTTGCTAGGCAGAGGTTTTCTCCCGGAGCGCGGGTTCCTCGAGCCAAGAATGCAACTTAGTTTGGAGTCTCGCCGAGACGTCGAGCCAAGAGGGGGGGAGATGTTATCCGTTCGACCCCAGTCACCTAGAACGGTTCGGTTAATCCAAAACCGGTAAGCCGTTAAACCGTTAGACCGTTTAACCGTTTCTAGAAGCTTCTAGACGTTCCACAAACTTCTAGACGCGCGCAGAAATGCCAATGGTTTGCATTGTCATTTCTCTTGGCGCCTTGCTGTCCCTAGCGGAAGTAAGGGTATAAAAAGGCGACGCGCCTGCCCGGACTAGCCGGTCAGGTCTTGCTCGGAGACAGAAGAGGGAAGAAGAAGAGAGAGTAAAAGGCACAGCATTGGTAACACCCTCCATGTTCATGCAGCGGTGTAGACGTGCATTCCACCCCGTCAGAAGGCTCCGAACCTCTGCGTTCGTGATTGACGCCCAGACTTCCATGATTCTAGCCTCCAGCTCTGAGAGAGACTCATACTGCCTGTTTCCCGCGTAAATTCGGCGCGACATGATGCTTCACACGTTCTCCACCGGATTCAGGTCCGGTTAGTACGCTGGCCAATCCATTACATGCCATCCTTCGCGCGCGAAGGACTTTGTATTCCGCGCCGCATGAGCAGGGGCCTTGTCCTGCTTGAATGTCCATCCACCTGGATGGGATTCACCAAAGATGGTCACCACTCGAGAGGACTCCAGCATAGCCACATACTTTTCTGAAGTGATCCTTGCTGGGGTCTTCAGGAGCGCCATCTTCCCAGCGGAAGAAATTGCCATCCAAAACATCACACTTCCGCCGCCCGTATGACGGCGGACTCGATCCGGGAGCTCTCCTGTCCGGACCCACTGACCAGAATACCCATCAGGGCCATCTAAATTGAACTTCTTTTCATCCGTAAAGATGACTTTTCTAGGGTCTTCAATTTTATTCAGATTTTGCATGGCAAATGCCACGTGACGCAGCCGATTCTCACGGGAAAGAGGCTGCCTGACGATGGCACGCCGAAAGAACAGATCATCGGCCATATTGCGCCTCACTGTCTCACGGATTACCGGCTTCCTTTGGGACCTGCCGGTATTGACCTGCATTGTGAGAGCCTTTAGAGGGCTCCTAGGAGCCGCTCTAAGTTTATTCAAAACGCGCGTTTGAGCGGGTCCTGTGAATGTACGGGCATTCGGATTGCCGACGTAGCCTGGGGCCGCGTCGGGCTGGTCCAGAAAGCGTTTTACGGCATTTCTGGACCGATCCGCGCGCGTGGCTATATCGGACAATTTCAGCCCCTCCGCGCGCCATCCCCAGATGACACGCTTCTCCGCCTCGGTCAACGCACCCGCGCGCCCCATTTCCCGCCCGAAATCGCCCTCTTCTTGTTGACTGGCCGCCGCCGGGCGCGCCAAAACGCTTGTGCCCTATTTGTTTGAGCATCCTGTTTCCCCCTCCAAAACACGTCTTCATAGTAAAATTCCATAATGTGCTATGAAAATGGACAAATTTTGCAGTGTGCAAACCGTTTGAGACGCACTTCAGCTAGGCAGTCTTTGTCAAGCTTTGGGCGTAGGCACGTCACTTGCGAAAGCAGTTCTGGGAATTCTGTTGGATTTTCAGAATGAGGGTTGCTAAAGCTCAGGGGTGCATTTCGGCGTGCCTGGCCAGGTTTCGAGAGAACGGTGAGCCAAGTATAAAAGAAGAATGACAAGTAGTTCGGTTTAACTTCTGCTCTAGTTTTGTTCGATAGAGATGTGGAGTAAAACAAAGGAATTTGTTGGAGAAATTGAGTTTTCGGCTGAGTAGGATTGATTTCTGGAGGCACGGGCGCAGTGCGCATCTGCACTTCTCACAAGAAACGGCTACAACATTCATGAATCAAAAGCCTGAACGGCAATGTCCGACCGGGTGAATGAGCGGGTGACACATGGCATAGCAACACGGGTAACACACGAAGCACCAGGGCAAGAATGCGCGACAGTGGCTACAGGAAGTGAGAGTCATTCTGCGTCTGAGGCTGGACGGGCTTTCTTGCAGAACTCTGGGACAGCGATAGCTGCAGCAAGAGGAAACGGACAGGCAATGAACAATTTCTATCACTATTGGATGGAGATGAAGAGTAGCCTGCAAAAGCTGCAGGGGCTGCTATGCTGTACACCCCATGCACTGTACACATGTAGCACCTGTACTCCATAGTACAGTCCACCCTCCAAAACCCCATCCAAACCCACCACTGAGTTAGATCCAGGGCTTTGCGGCAGTATATAATCCTCGCCGCCGTGCGGCCCGAGCTAAACGAAAAGTAAAGGAGGTATCGAAGTGCGAGGAGAGGTTGGTGTGCTGTTGGTGTCGGGGTTCGATCCGGGCGGGTGCCTGTAGGTAAGAGAGGGGTTGTAGTGGCTGCGGGTGTAGTACACAGCAGGGCGTGAACTCGAGGAGGAATCCAGAGAGCTGATGACGGGCGAAACTGTTGACAACTTGTCACCCATTCAGCGCAAGGAAATCAAGCAGTCCCTCGAGACCCGTGGGGTGACAATATCCAGGTCCGGTGACTTGAGTCTTCGTGGCGCATTACTGGAGACACTTGCTCAAAGCGAGCAAGTCCGAAGCGATTTCGTGATGTAAGGGCGTTCGGTCGGACGTCAAGAAAGATCAGCGTCTGCGCAGCTGGCGCAGACTAACTTAGCATCTACATAAGGCTTGCAGGGCGGGCCGCAGGCTACTCCTGCGGGCAAGATACCAGATGCACTCAGCAAGATGTTGAACAAGGCGCCACGGCTTACGGGCGAGGACAGCGACGACCCGGAGGAAAGACTGATCTTCTGCCAGAATGCTTGCAGGGTGGTGCAAGGTCCCAGGGAGGCCCAAATCGAATGCACAATTTTAACACTGAGAGGATACGCACCGTGTATGTGGACAACCGCAATGAAAGGAGCGGACTACACCTCACCGATAGTGTTTACGGTCTTAAGGAATCACCTTCATGGTTTGGCTGGTGAACAGTTGAGAATGAGTGAGTTCAGAATGCTTCGGTTTGATGACAGCATGCGTGGTACAACACTTGAAGCCTTCAAACCACTAATTGCAAAAGCACAGAGGCTTCAGAGGCGGCTGTCCGTGGAAATGCAATGCGAGGAGGTGCTTGTGACCACGCTTCAGGGAGCAGCAATATGATAGTCTTGGGCATCCAACGTACCGAACGACCCACCAACAGTCTGCAGCTATTCGTGCAGCACTGCCGCTTAGAGATAATGAACGTGCCAGCTGCAGAAAAAGCGAACGCAACATTCTTTGCTACTATCAAGTATTCGAAACGCATGAACAGGAAGGGACGCGACGGAAAAACTTTGCGTTACCTCAAGTACAATTCACTTTACCACCTTTTCCGCGAATGCCGAAAAGTGGACGAAGCAGGTGACATCAGTTTTGTTGAGATGTTTACAGCGGCAGAGGTCGTAACTCAGGAAGTGGAGCACAAACAAAAAAGTGATACTGAATAAGAGGAGGTGAGGTTTGTTGACGAGGTTCAAATGGACGATGAAGTCCATGAGGTGGAAGTTTTCCTCGCTACTGCGAGTGAAGGTCACAGCGAGCAAAAGCCACAGCTCAACGTATGCATCAACACTGGTGCTCCGAGGTCGGATGTGGGAGGGAAGGCTTTGAAGGACTTTGTCGGCAAGAATAAGCACATTAAGTTCACAGCTTGCTCGCCGGTTAAGTTTGGATTTGGCGCTTCCCTTCTGACCGTTGATCACATAGCTAAAGTACGCTTGCCGATGGGAGACGACCGCTTCTATTTTTATGGGTACGACAGCTATGTTGTGAACGAAAAAGCTTTGCTGAAGCCACTATCATATCTATTGAGATTGGATGCTCTACAGAATGCATACGTAGATTTGGAAAACTCTAGCGTGCGGTTTCAGTACGGGTCTGTGCTACCTTTTGAGACGAATGGAGCACATTTGGAAGCTAGCTGTGAAGTTGAACCATTCTATACACAGACTGAAGTAGAGAGAGTACACCGCAGGCTTGATCATTTGCCAGCGCCTCGTCGACTGACAATGCTGCAGAGAGCTGAGCCCATGAGCAACAAAGACCAGCGAGCCCTGGCCAAGGAATTGCGCCAAGCTCGCAAGGGATGCAAAGTTTGCGAAGAAGAAGCAGGTAAGCCCCTGCGCTCAAGTGATAGATCACACTGTCCAGATAAAATATCGTTTCATCATACGGTTCCGATGAATGTCTTCTACCTTAACAACAAACCGGTTCTGCAATCTGTGTGTGTAGACACCGGATACCGACGAGCAACCTTTTCGAAGGACAAATCAAACAAATCAGTGTGGGACGCTTTTGTCTCGACGTGGTTTTGTACGACGAGCGGGTTATCTCGTGAGCTTCGGGTAGACCAAGGTTCGGAATTCATAGTTATGGGGTTCACCTCAACAGCCCAATCACATGGCATAAGTGTAGTGCCCATTAGCGTGGAGGCCCTTTGGCAATTAGGACTGGGGAGCAAGTGCATGGACTTCTCAGACGCGTACATAATCGTTTAACAGCTGAACCAGATAGCAATACATTATCGGAAAGTCTGCTCCTTGACCTGTGTGTTAAAGTCTTAAACGGCACGATGAACCCAAGTCGCTTTATACCAACTCTACTTGTCTTTGGAGTAACACCACGTATTATTCTAGGCAATGATATGATGGCATCGTTGGATTTGCGCACGAGAAAGCACGCGGCGCGGGCAACCAGGAAAGGGTATGCCACGATTTGGGGGGTTACGCCAATCGTCCGCTCGTGTCCCAGACCCCAAGCGTTCAAAACCAACGTCTTTTACTCTCTCTCCTCTTCTCTCTCTCTCTCTCCTTCTCCAATCCCCGCCGTGAAGCGGCAGAGCTTAAATACCCTACAACTAGACCCTAAAGCTAACCGGACCGCCCAGTTATTTTGGGGGCCGATGCACTGTACCGAGTGGTACAGTGCCCATTAGAATAGACTTTAGACTGTAACAAAAAGATTAAAGAGGCGATTAGAAAAAAGCTGCAGGTGGACAAAGGGGTGGATCGTTACATGTATGAAGGTCTTGTAGCAAAGGAAAGACTGCACCGTGCCCTTAGCGGAAGGTACCCAATGGACATTGCAATGAAAGCAGGTAATTCAGTCAAGGTTTATCGCTCAAAGAGGAAACTCTGGGAAGGTCCTATGACGCTGGTCAGCAAAGATTATGATCAGAATCTAGCTCTTTTACGAGGAAACAAAAGCTGCAGTCAGATAACAGTATCAATTGCCGTTATCAGACCATTTCGTGAGGGGACGTCCGGCCTGGCTACGCCAGACTTATACTGCCTTGAGGGTGAATCTGGCACGATGTTTGACGAAGCGAAGCTAAATTTCAAGATTTAAACAAAAGAAATGGTTTTGAAGACGTGGTAAATGTGCCACCAAATGCGAACCTACTACGGACTGAGTGGGTCTTCACAATCAAGCCTGACGGACCACCGGAAGCAAGACTTACCATTCTGGGCCGTGTAGATCGCAACACAGAAGAGCAAATTCCGGAACCACCCACGCTGCACTTTTAAACCTTGAAAGCGATACTTGCATTGGCTCGAAACCGTCGTCTACAATTGCGCTCATAGGACGTTAAGCAAGTGCTTTTACGAAGCGACAGCTTGAGCAGAGCTAAATTCGTCATGTCGCCTGCTAAGTACAACCCAAACGGTGAAATGAAATACTGGAAATTGGTGAAACCTTTGAACGGATTGGTTGATGCCCCCACGCACTGGTCTAAAACGGTACTCAATGATTTGAAAGACCGAAACCTAGAACAAGCAGTGGATGCATGCGCCTTCACGATTGGTAAGGATGAATTACTCGGAATTTATGTCGATAACATTTTTGCCGGCGGCGGAGATCAATTGAGCGATATTTAGAAACCTTTGAGAAAAGGTTTGACGTGAAAGAGAGACACTGTTTGGTGGACGAAGGTCCTCCTCTGCAGTTCGCGGGACAAACAATGCGGCTTGTGCAAGGATTTCTGTAGCTGGACCAGCAGGCGTTCTTCAAGACGCTACTCAACCAAAATGTGATCGTGGATAACTATGTAGAATTGCAAACAATCATAGGCACGTGGGCGTGGTTTGGTGCCCTTACCAGCCCACAAACAACGTACATGACGGGACAATTGATGCAGATTACGGAACAAACAGTTGACAATAACAAGACTAATCACTTGATATCGATGGCGCGAAGCCCTCTAAGTGCTGACGCTGAGCTCATGGTCCCGAAATTGGGCTCAGCGGTGGCACTCAGAAAATACTCGGATGCCGCCTTCGGGAACAGCGAAGACTTGCCTTCGCAAGTTGGCTGCTGCGTAATGTTGTACGAAGAAGATGGGAATGGCGCGTCTTTCATGTGGACATCAAAAAGACTCGCAGAATTATGGGAAGTGTTTTAGGTGCCAACGTGCCAGCCCTAAGCGACGCTTTGGGCGCAAGCTTATATGCCAAGGCTCTATTGCACAGCCTCAAACAATAAGTGGAGCTGCACTCATTCACAGATAGCAAATGCATCTTTGATTCGGTGACCACAAGCCGAGTCACCTCAGAGAAGCGGCTGGCATTGGATCTAGCAGTCGTCCGAGAAGCATTCCAGAGGCAGAAACTGTTGGATCAGGGTGAAGATAATCTGGCAGACGCTTTCACCAAAGCGAAAAGCAACAAGACACTGACACATTTCCTGAGGTCAGAAAATGACTTAAACATGTTGAGTTCGAGGTCAAGCAAGGATTATAAAAAGCAGGAGTGATTTGACCCAACCCTTGTTTGACTTCGTTTTTCGTGTTGAGTTCGTTTAAAAGTGTGGGGTACTGCAATTCCTAGCCTTCGCACTCTCAAGGTGACGACCTTGCTGTGGCCTAATGTAGTAGCAAGGCAGTCTTTCTCAGGGTTTGGGGCTTGACCCTTCGCATGCGCGAGCAGCGTTGGAAACCTTAGCGATTTTCGGAATGGGGGTTTCGAGAGCGAAAG
This sequence comes from Porphyridium purpureum, assembly GCA_008690995.1. NCBI lineage: Eukaryota > Rhodophyta > Bangiophyceae > Porphyridiales > Porphyridiaceae > Porphyridium > Porphyridium purpureum. Next base: position 362,071 of record VRMN01000002.1, on the reverse strand, counting down.
GTTGCAGTTTGCCACTCCTAGTGTTGAAGAATCCGGCGGTATAGCCACCGAGAGCTGAACCGCGTGACAAGGAAACAGCAGGTGCTTGCACAGGCGCCGCTGCCGGGATGGCCGAGCCGCCGATCCCCTTAACTCCTGTAGTTACATTTAACTATGCCAAGCGTAGACCTTTATAAAGCTGAAAATGGATTTCAATATCACATGAGTTGAAGCCAGGGACCCTGCGCGGGCACCTGTCCGCTGCTGCGGGCGCGGCTTCATTTCTTTTTGGTAGAGCAAAATTCGCTCTTCTGGTGTTGGAGGAGTTGACCAGAAGGTAGCTGAGTCCTAATTTGGGCTTCTCGGGGACAGATTTCTGAAAGCAACTCTCGTATATCTTTAAAGCTCCTTGCTTCTTAAATTGTCCAGGCCATCTCCGAAAACTAGTCGAAAGGCTCGCGCTTCTATACCCGCCGCTGCTCAGCTTGTGTCCGCTCCAGTGATGCTCCCATTCTGCGGCGCTATTCCGCGAAGCCGCGCTGCCCGTTACAGTGTGCCGGCCAGGTGTTCCCAAAAGGCCGTCAGTACCACAGGCCTGTTACGAGTGCTACTCCGGCGCTGGCAAGGGATAATTGAAACGGTTGCAATTCTTGTTGCGACTCCTGCTTGGAACTTGGTGTCGCGGTGACGGTTTCAACTACATGCTTCGATTTTGAGAGGCCAGGGAGTGGGGTATAAAAGCAGAATGGCAAGTAGCTTGTTTTTGCAGGTTGAACTTCTGCTGTGGGTTTTTCACGGAAGCCAACAAGTCAAAGGCCTAGGAGCTGTGTCGTATGACAGACTTGGCTCCCGTTTTCTTGAAACTTTTGGTGTCGGAATATTCTAAAAGCCGATACCGGTGTAATTGTCTGCACGCGGTAGGCGCTCGTGTGCCCAAGGAAGGCAATATTGTGTGGATAAGCGCGCAGCTGTTAGTGTAATAATGTGACTTGAAGCCCGGGCCGGAGGCGGCGTGAATGGAAAGCGCGTCTAAGAATTGAGGGAGTGGACGCGTAACTTTACACTAGAGAGTATAAAGTGTTTGTTGTATGCAGCGAATATCTCAAATAACGACACAATTGTGAACAGCTGCTCTCGTTTTGTTCCGTCCAGGCTTGAAGTCAAGCGAATGAATTTGTTGGAGAAATTGAGGTTTCTCTTGGATATAAGATTCAGGTCTTGGAGCGCATGCACGTCGAGCGTCGTCGTCTCTCACTAGGGAAAGGCTACAGCAGTCTGGCATCGCACGTCCAGATCATGTTTCGTGAGGTCACGTTGGGCGAAAGGAAGGGGCAAGAGATTTCGGCATGCTTGAGCGCACAACGCGTCGTCACGCATCTTTCACTGCGATGGAGAGTGGCGGGCGTCGATCGCTTTGAATGCGCAGTATTCGGACTGGTCGGCTGATTTTCGTCTGCAGAAGGGGTCGAAAGCCGCCGTTTGCTGTGGTTTACGCTTGCCATTTGAAACGGCTCATCCGTATCAACAATGGTGGCTGTCTTGCGTGGCTACCGGAATTTCCGCTTCAGGAAATACTGGTCCACTTGTCGACAGGGCAGCGTAGCTTGTAGCTGCCTCACAAAATGGCTCTGCCGTTGAAATGTACAATTCTGGTTTGCCTGTACGCCGCGAACATGAGCCATGCGAGACTTTGCCGAGCCGGTGCGGATGTAGCGCGTCGTGAAGCACGCGACAGCGCGATGACGCGGATTCGACGTCGGACGCATGCGCGCGGTGCTTGACTCATGTGCGCAGGGGTTTCAGATGACGAGTAGATTGCTGGCCCAGAGCGTGGCCCCTTATGCAGAGATTCCGAGTTGGTGGCGGTCGAAAAGTTGCTTGTGGCGTCTAGCCGTTGCTCGGAACGCTTGCCCTTCGCAAGAAGATCATCATGACGCGAGAGTGGTGGACCATACGAGGCATCCAGGCCTTTTGCCGGTGCATAGAAACACGAATGGTCGCACAAGCAAATTTTCTTCATTACACTTGCTCAGGTCGGTCCCAGTCATAGAATGGCGAAAACCAATATTCAAAGGTTCTGCACTGACGCGGGGCGCATCGGTTGCGGTTGTTCACACGTCCATGAATGCGAACATTCTCGTCTTGCGGATTGCATTTTCGACTGGTAGAACGCCTGGACTCGAAGAAAAAACGGGGCTCAGGGCATCTGCGCGACGACGCGTATTTCTTCGTTTACATCCCGACGGTCAACCACTCCAAGTAGCTCGCTCGGTCCGGTGTCATCTCGACTATTGAATGGCGACTCCTAGCCTTCGACTGGACCATGCGCTTCGAACGGATCAACGTCAGAATGTGGCGCTTTTCGAGTCCGCTTGAGCCCAACAAGTCAATACTGATCTCACGGCACCAAGTTAGTCGCATTATGTGTCTGCCGTAACTCCTTGAGCGTCGGGACGAAGATGATACAATTTTTAAAGTCGCTCACAGAGACTGTCAAGCTTGCGCTGAACACCACAGGACTGCCGTGCGTCGGCATCAATGCATGAAGGACAAGAAGGAAGGGCAAAATTCTGCTTCAGAGTTGAAGGGACTTGAAAAAGTATGCAAAGAATGACAATTCGTCATACAGCGCGAGCCCGTGCATGCCACCAGCCCGATTGTATCGAATGCTGAAGGACCGGAGATCGCTGCTCAAGCCGTGGCACTCTTGCTTCTGTCAAGCTTCTGCTCGAACGGTGCTAGAAGATGCGTACACGGACTCCATCGGGACGTTCGCTCTATATAGCGACTGAAAGTAGTGGACGCCCATTTCGTGACGAGGAGACAGTCGGCCGGCTGAATATACCCCAGAAGAATTGAGGTTTTGCTGGACTGCCTCGCAAATGTTGGCGTCCTCTTGGGTAAGTGTACCGGTGCCTGCCTGAGCGGCGGAAATTTCCTCGCTGCTAGCTGTTTCATCAAAAAAATTGAGGTATTCGACACGCATGTTCTTTTCGTCGACAGGGATCCAGCGCTCGAGCGATAATCCGGATTTGTACATATTGATCGCGGCATTGGGCCAAATGTAAACCCAGAGCCCGGTGTGTGCCATACTTGTATCGCTCTTTATGTGGTGCGTGACAAAGCCGTCGTGCACCTTGACCTCGTAGTGGTCCAGGCTCCCGCCCATTTCCTTGCTCAGCGCCGGGTGGATTGTTGGAATGTGGTAGCCTTCCAAATAGTTCTCGGCCATCACTTTCCAGTTGCATGCAACATGATGAGACGTATGGCCGTGCAGCTTGAATCGTTCGAGAGAAAGCTCAGCGACATATGCCACGAGGTCCCTGTACTGGTCCCGAAACGAAGACTTTGCGGAGTGTCCAACACTTGCCGATTCGGCCGCAGCGGCACCAATGAGGCGCATCAGTAGAAAGCCGCGGAACTGCTCCATGTCGACGCGTAAAAGAGGGTAGTCTGACTTTCTAAACCCTGCGGCGTCACCAAAGTTTGGTGCGGCTCGGAGTTGGCCGTTGAGATCGTACATCCAGCCGTGGTATTTACATCGCAGGCCGTGCTGCCCGAGGCATCCTGCTGATCCTGGCCATTCCAGCGGTCCTGCCCGGTGCCGACAGACATTATGGAATGCCGAGTATGTCTTGGACCGCCCATCCCGCACCGCAACTAAAGGATATCCTAGCAGCTCGAATGTCTTGAACGTCGAAGACTCTGTGGACGCTTCATCCTCCGATGGCAACAACTCGGACTCATGGGTCACAAATTGCCACGCGTTCCGCCACAGCGTCTGCTTCTCGATCTCAAAGACCTCTCGCGCCGCGTACACTTCTGGCGGTAGCGCGACTGACTGCTTGAGAGTGTGCTCTTGATACGGAAAACGCCAATTTCCATTCTTCATGCCATCAGGTCCGATCTTACATGCGCCCAACGACGCCACGTCTCGAACATTCACATCTGCTCCATGGCTTGCAAATGCGCGCACATCACCACGACTGATTCGCAGTGAGCGCAGCTGTCTTCTGACAGCTGCAGAAACCCATGTCATGCTGCTACTCCTCCTGCTGTTCCTGCTCCTCCTGAGTCTCCTGCCGCTCGTGCATCTGTTGCTTGCCAGTTCGAATCGAACCTCGATCGTTGCCCACGAGCTTTTCATACTAAACTGAATCAGCTTCATAGTAAGATGCGCGACAGACTGGGGCGTCTGGGCGAGTGAGACCGGAAAGAGGAAGAAGCCGGGAAAAAGGTAGACGATGAGATGGGCGAGGAAGAATGGCTTGGTGTGGTGCTGAAGCGACTGGAACGCGCGGCATCCGAAGATATGCAGGTGCTCGGCGTGCTGCTGGACGAGGGCGCGATGTCTGCAGAGTTCAGCGTGCAAGGCGCCAGCAGCAGCGACGCTACCGAGCCGTACAAGGTGCTGCTCGCCGCGCACCCGTACTGCTCGTGCCCGGATTTTCGCAAGCGCGGCGGCCGCGTGCAAAACGCGATGGCACCGTGTAAGCACATGCTGTTTGTCATGGTGCGTGCGCTGGCCTTGCCGATGCACGCCGTACTTACCGAGCACGGATTTTGCAGCAAGGCCTCGTGGGACAACAAAGCCGTTCAAGACCTGATCCGTCGGTCCAGTCAGATTGAGCTAGGGCGCCTCGTACCAGATGAAAGTATGCTTGAAGAAATATACGGACTTCGCGAGCAGCAGGCACTGAATGCTATCGATTCGTCGCATCGCAAGCAGTCGAGAAAAGTGCCATGCGCTGAGGTGGCAGATCACATCGCCGTGGCGATGCGGAGCGAGCTTCAAGCATCACCAAGCCCTAGCAAAAAAAATGCGATGGTTCCTCTCGAAGAGCAGGACTTGGCAAAACAAGAATACATCACGTCCACGCTGGATCAAGTCAAAGCGAGAAATCTCCGGCTTGTGTCCTTAGGTCAGCGGGGGTGGTCTCCTCATTGGGAACACGTGTATTGCTTGCACGAAATGGCGGCAGCGCTATTGGATTCTCCAGATCCTTTCGAAAATCCTTTTGAAGTGTCGCTCAGTGTTGAAAAAGGCATCAAATGCTCTTGTATAGACTTCAAAATCCAGTACTCGCGGAACTTTGAGCCCTGCATGCACATTATTTTTGTGTTCGTCGACTTTTTAAAGTTTGCGGAGACAGATTTGTGCTTCCACAAGTGTAGCCTCTCGTGGGAGGATATGCGTAAGATCGAAGCTCAAATCATCAGCAGGAGTTCACGGGCCAAACCTTGAAGTGTCAGGCAACCGTGGGAGTCCAAGCGAATGTTCTTCTTCGTCTGGATCACGTTTTTCTGGCACTATGGATCCCTCTTCAAACCCAATTTGTTTGCAGCATAGAAGATTCGCGCCGACCTCCGCCTGCGTCGCGGTGATGTCGCGCAACGTGCCTACTGGGCTTGAAATGCTCTGCAGTGCAGTGCTCTGGAGCCGATGTGTAGTAGTACGGACACATTCTGAGATTGCGCGGTGTGGCACGCATCCGGGAGCGCCGTCAGCCGATCTTCATCACCAGCATTTGCAAGAAGTCCTCCACCAATCAGCGCCTTGAGATCGTCCGAGTAATCACGCTCGCCGATGCTTGCCGCGATGCAGAACAAGGCAGAAAAGGCGTCTGCATCGAGTTTGATGTCGTCGCCACCGGTCTCAATGAGAAGCTCCGTGAGCCTCTTAATAGGTCGCGTCTCGCATACGGTTGTGATGCGCCCGTTTACGGGCACCTATGCGATATGGGATACTGGATTCAGATCGTATACGTGCGGGCTCGTTTGGATTATCATCCTAACAATGTCCATTTGATCTCGTAAGCTGTACCGATTCGACTCGGATATCTCCGCGTCTGTGTCCCGCTTTTTCATGCGCATCAATCAACATCTCCTTGGTCGCAACCCCCCCGACAGAAAAAAGGACGCTCTTACTGTCATCATCTTTCACAGTTTTACGTCTACGCCGTCGGCGTCTATCAGCTCGCGCACCTCATCGACCTGTTCCGGCAGCACCGCGTGGTACTGGTCGCATGTCTGAACTCGCTGCTCCGTTGATGCGTCATTCTTCCTTCTGGGTAAACTACCCGTCGATAAGGTTTATAATTACAGTTCGCGTTCGGCGCCAGGTCGATCACGAACGCCGTCCAAAGCTAGTCTACTTCGCACACTCATGGACGAAGCCACATGTAGCGCCTCATAGCCGAAGCCCAGCCCGATCCCGCAGAGCTCCTTCAGCAATACGCACAGCAGCGACAAAAACACAAAGACGAGCAGCGTGACTGCACAAAGAAACAGGTTCCAGTACAAGGCCGGCACTCCGTCGGGTGAGTCCGCCAAGAACATCACGCGCGACGCCGCGGTCGTTGTTGTCCGTCGCTTAGACACGCACGCCGGTCCTCCCGCGAGCGCTGCACAGCTCTGCGAGAATTCAAGGTCAGCGATAGAGAACCAAACCGCTGGATGAGAGCTGACTCGCCGGCGAAAAGGGTCGCGCGATGGAAACGCGCGCGTGGGCCCGCGGCGACTGTCGCCGCTGGCGTGTTTGTATTCGTAGCTCTGCTCTTATTGTTGCGGCTAGGATGGGGCGTGTCAACAGCCTTGTTCGCCCTGAGGCGAATGTTGGCGCAGCCGCAGTGGAGCGACATGTACCTGTTAGGCAGGTTTGGGGGAAGAGTTCAAGCACTTTGGGTTCCGAAGTCAGTGCAGTTACTTGAGCCGTCGATACTTGAGATGCCCGGAGCGTTAACGCAAGCAAGCCTGTCGGAGAAGCCGACGCAAGAAACGCAAAACGATCGTGTGCTCGTCACCATGATCGTGCTATGTCACAAGGAATTCAACTCCCTGCTCGCTGCATCTGTCACTTGGCTGGAGAATGGGTTGATTTCGTACGTAGACCGCATCATTTTATTTCAGAATGAGGCGCCGTCATCACTCTTTTTTGATGATGATGAGGGATCGTCTTTGCGACTTCTTCCCCGCCAACTCCAGGACAAGATGCTGCTGCTCAAGCACCCAAAGAATGCGCTCATTGGTCAGGCCATTTCGTGGGCCGTGGCTTTTGCGCAGACCGAACTCATTCTATTTGTGGAAAAGGATTTTCAGCTGGTGGAGAGCGCCACGCGCACCGTGCAGCGACTCGATGCAGCCAAACGCTTTCTAGTTGATGGGCGTGCGGACATTGTGCGTTTCAGGCATCGATACCAGCCGGGTCATCCGAACTACGCGTCCATGATGTACGAAGGAAGGGAAGCATTCATTCTTGCTGAACAGTCAGACTTGCTGTGTTACGCGCATCACTGGCTTCCCAGACCCGATCAGCACTTCCCGCAGCACATGATCACCCAGTGTGCTGTTCCGCGTGCCGAGCCTCCACCGCTCGAGCAGCCAGGCTCAGAGCCGGATCCAGACCCTGAGCTCTACTTCTGCGCCCCCGCCAAGTTCTGTCAGTGGACAAACAATCCGTCCATGTTCCGCCGCTCGTGGTTTCTGCGTACCATGGCACTGCCTTACATGAAGGCCTGGAATTCTTCGTCCTCCGACTTTGAGTCTTGGGCCAATAGCGCGCAGCTGAAATGGGCCACGCTCAACGTGACCGTCGCGTTAGGTGGCGGGCTTTTCTCGCACGTCGAGTTGAAGGAGTCCCGATTCGACGAGCGCTGGTACGTGTGGCGTAGAGACTTTGCTGAAGTTCAGGGATTGAAGGATGAGTTTGGGTACGTGATCGACCCCCGAGGTCTGACGCCCCTCACCATGAGATCACCTCAGGCCGGATATGTGAGCCTCAAGCATCCGAAGGATCGCGCTCCAGAATGGCTCCGACAGCTCGCTCCTTATGCTTGGACGGAGCGCAACGCCAAGCCGATACTTGACCAGACGGATGAAATCCAGAGGAAATTTGCGCAGGTCAAGCTGGAAAGCAAGATCGGACAATTACTGTACATTCATGGAAGATGGGTCGTCGATACGCTGTTGGCTTACGAGGCGCCCATGCCGCAAGACTCAAACATCACGATTGTGACCATTCTTGACGAACAGACCATAGGCGGTGTCGACGGCGGGCTGGATGCATTTCTACAGAAGTGGCGTTTGTTATCGTATCCAAAGGTGTTGTATGTATCCTCCCACCTTAAGGCTCGCATGTCCGGCTTTGGTGAAGGCTCTTGCGACGGCGCCTCTCACGCTTGCGAGTTGATTGATTATGATCCAGGCCTCGAAAGAACAATGGCCTTTCGTTTCGAGGATGTTCGGTCTGTCATCCAGCAACTCGAGGATTCGCAAGGGATAGATAAGCGAGCTCTGAATACCCACACGCGACTCCATTTGCTTGCTCGTACAGCGCGACAAAACCCGTTTTCAACGACCCATTTTGTCTTTGTAGATGCATCATACCCGTGCTTGTACAAAGAGCCCAGTGCCTTGTTGGCCCCATCCAGCGATGCAATGCTTCGCAACCATATGTTCCGCCGATTCTTCAGCCTTAGTGCGCGGCGGCGGGTCTCCATGCGAGTCGATGGCAAGGCAAAGGCCATGCTTTTTCGCGATCTGGACGTTCGCCAGAGCAGAGGCGGCGTGATGCAAACGCAAATGTTCGGCGCCGACGCCGTCATCCTGAACATGATCTCGTGGCTGGCCGAAATTGTGCTCGCTGAATATTTGCTCAATGGTTTCACGCTTCCACTCGATGGAACGCTGAGTGCGGTGCGAGGACGCATGATACGCCACCATCCGCATGTTGATATTTTCCATCCCTTTTGTGAGTCACATGCATGTCCCGCGTCCAGCGCGAGCACCGATCGGTCGTGCGACCATCGTGTAGAGTCATCGCAGTGCGTCTTTGTTCGATGGATGGCAAGCCTCGCTTCATGAATTTTCAGCTTGCCTAGCACTGTATGCCTTTGACGTGCCTGGTGTCCCACGGCACGGAAGTCGCCTTCTTGAGCTTGCCTTAAAGCTGATCTTTTTCGGGCAGAATAATGCTGAGCGGCCACGTGCAACTCAGTCACGCAAGTATGAACTCTGTTTGTCTGCTGCTAGATGGACGGGCTACTTCGAGGCACGCTGCTGGAGATTCAAAGACATTGTTTGCTTGGTCTCTCAGACGGAGCTGGTCAGCGATTGATGTAAGTTTTGAACTAATTTGGCCAGAGCATCATATAATTTCTGCAACAATGCCGTGAATCTCTCTCCGTTTCAAGGCGTGACACTTTCCGTAGCGCGCCGAGAAATGCATTCATACACATCGTAGACGAGTGAGACTTACAGAAAGAGGCGATGAAAGTGCACTAGAGATAAAGATATTCTGCTCTAGCATGGCGGTGAAGATGATGCGTCGTTGACCTTTCGCCTCAAGAGCAAGGTCTGTGCAAAAAGGCTCTCATCAATTCTCCGGGCGCCCTGTTGTCACCAGATCAAAGCTTCAGTCGCAGATGGCACACACTAAGTCTCGGCCAGCTGGTGGCTCGATTGCGGGAATCGGAAGACCTCCCGCATCTGGTACTCTTGGCCTTGCTCCAGTTTGACTGTCTCGTACAGAATGATGGAGTCCACTCCGAAAGACGCTCGCGCGGGCGCCACGTCTTCCTTGGTCGTTGCCTGGTCCTGCTTGAGTAGCTCAAGCAGTGCCTCAGTCTCCACGGCGCTAGAGCTTTGCGTTACTCGTGCAATGGTCACGTGCGGTGTGAACGCCTTTTCCAGGTCGCGCTTTTTCAAGTCGCGCAGAAAGCCGCCCTCCTTCAATGCTGCCGTGACTCGACCGGCCAGCGCGCACAATTGCTTGCTCCCGTCGTCTTCTACCAGTGGCACGAAGAGCACACGCGGCGGAGGGGGCTTTTGGGTTGGCTTGCGCGTATGCCGAAACGTGCAGGTGATCCCTTCAAGCTGCAGATCAAAACTTGTCATCTGCTCGGCTTGTGCGCGTAATGCCGCGCACATTCCGGGCAACGCCGACTCGGGCTGCGCACCTATGTATTGCAGCGTGACGTGAAAATCCGCCGCCGGAACCCACTTGATCGACGATCCGCCCGCCGCTGCATGCGTCGGTGCGGGCAGGGACGGCAACCTACTGCATGCATTCGCGCGCACACCGTCGACAAACGCGCGCGCCTCTGCGCTCAGCGTGACGCCCACGAAAAGGCGCATCTTTGATCCGTCAGTTTACTTTGGCCTCAGAACGGCAGATGGCTGGGTGGCGGTTGATGGAAAACATATTCCGGGGCAAGGCCGTCACCAGTGCAGCTGTTTGCACAAGTGTAGACGACCAGTGTGCCAAACTCAATGACGCCTTGCTTGCTCAACGCACTCGCCATACTGTACAATGCGGCCTGCTGGCTCGCATCCGGATCTTCTTCTGCGTTTGTGCAGAGTACTTGATCATGTTCATCTTCACTGCGCTTCTCTGGGAGCTCGACGCTTTCTTCTATAAAGTAAATGAGCTGGGGCATGACTTGGAATTCAAGCCGGCGCGATCCTGTACATCTCTCACATGCCGGCGGCAAAAAGTTGAGCACGTGCTCCGTGTGCATCCATAGTGGCTCCACAGGATACACGTCAGGGCCATCTTTATCCTCGTTGTCGATGGATGACCAGGAGTAGTACCGAATGGCTTGGTCCGGATCGCTTTCAACTGCCTGCTGAAAGCGCACCATGTGTGAATCGGCTGCGATCGGTGTGGCTTGCGCACCGACGTCGTTGTTTTTGCTCGCTTGGTTTGATTCGGCGTCCCGGGATGGAGCAGAGTGGGACTTTGCTTCCTCTTTGTTCAGAAACTCATTGTCATCTGCGTCTTGCATTGTGCCTACGGGGGCCGCGCTCGCGAGCGGAAGTGCCGAGAATGCCTGCTCAACTTCAATTCTCAACAACGGAAAGAGTCTCTCGGACAAGATCTCGGCTCGCGCATCTTTACAAGAAGACTGCGGATCTGCTTCTTTACCACAGAGCTCCTTGTGTCCTAATCTTTTCCAGTCGTCCAGCTGGCAGAACTTTGAGCAGTACCAAGCCCGCTTGCACAGCGCGCATTTCGAGCGCGCGAGAATTCCACAGACGCAACACAGATGAACATTCCTACCCTCCCGTTGTTGATTCTCTGCAAGCACGTCCTGCACGGACGGCGGCTCGTAATCAAACGCATAGAACGGATTCCTGCGCGGCAACTGCTGCCGAAAAACTTTAAAACTACCTCGGCCTCTCTGGCAGCCAGCTCGTCGGCACACAAATAAGTAGAGGATCCGATGAAACGCCGCGTCATCCAGCGGAGCGTAAATCTGCAGTAACATGCGCATAGGCTCACGCTCAAGATCAGTGTCCAAGCCGTCAGCTCCGCTGCACGACTCGCACACCAGGGAGCTTGCGCTTGGAATCTTGTCCGCTTCTGGTACCAACCAGGCCGGTCGGCCGCCCACTTTGGACGCAAACATCCGTGCGGATCCCAAAAGTGCGCGTTCCTCTGCATCCTGCACGGGCGCCGTAAAGCCCACATATACGTGCTTGTTCACATCTCGGCCTTCGTCGTCCTCGAGATCTTCCCCTTCGGACGCGGATGCCTTCTCTGCGTCTGTCTCCGCGCGCGGCCGAGGCGGGTCGTCCGCCGCATCCATACGCTCACCGCTTGAATGGCCCGGGTCGGCAGCGTCGACGGGGTCCATGTTCCCCGCCGCCCCTTCCTCGTCGCGTGGCCTTGTTGACACGTTCGCGGCACACGTCGTAGAATGTCGAGCTCGGTGGTGCCAAGAGTATGCGGTTAGCAGGCGCGGGCGATTTGGTGCGGCGGCACTTGGCGCGGAGCTGCCATAGCTTCAAGCACGTGGCTCACGCACGTCGTCTGGCGAGCTCAAACGCAGTGGCTTGGGGTGCGAATGATGACGGTCGGTTGGGCATCGCGTGTGCGCTGGGAGTCGAGTACGTGCGCACGCGAAGCACGCGACTCATTGACCGAGTATCGCAGCTGCTGCTTCGGCCGCACGAGGTTTTCGATAACCCATTCATAAACGATAGCTCGACGGTCCATACGCCCAAGTGCGTCGGCGACATTGGCGAGGATGCGCTCCCTGTTGTGTACGATCAGGTCTCGTGTGGGCCATCCCACACACTGCTGCTGGACTCTCAGGGACGTGTATTCGCGTGCGGAGACAATGCGTACGGCCAATTGGGGCTGGGCTTTGCGGGTGACTGTATTTTCCACCCACTTCCTGTAACATTTGACCGTGGCGCACCGCGCGTGGTCGCCGTGGCGGCAGGCCACTCGCATTCTCTGTTTGTGCTTGAGAACGGCGAGGTGTATAGCTGCGGACTGGGTCATCATGGCCAGCTGGGTATCCGACCTCCAGATGCGAGCCGAGGGCTGCGCGACCTACTCGTTGTGATACCAACGAGGATCGACGCACTGTGCGACGCCAAAGTGCGCATTGATATGGTGGCTGCGGGTGACAATTTCAGCCTCGCATTAGAGTCGGCCACCGGAAAGGTGTTTTCATTCGGTGTGCTCGACCGCCTCGGCCATAATGAGCTACCGCACAAGCAGATGTTTCGCTCGATGGCCACGGTATTCCGGACCTCGGCAACCAACGAGCCGCTGCCGCGCCTCATCGTGGCGCTGAAGGACAAGCGCATTGACCGTATCTGGGCGGGGCCGTGGGGCGCGTACGCGTCGAGTTCGACGGACCGGAAGACGTTTTCGTGGGGCCGGGGGATTGACTTTTTCCACGGAGATCGGCATGAACTCGACCACGCCGAACCGCAGCAAGTGCGCGCGTTGGACGGCGTTGAGGTGTGTGGGTTCTCATCGAGCGGCTCGCACCACGGCGCGGTGACGGCCAGTGGCCGGCTACTTATGTGGGGCTCGAACATGAACAATTGCCTGGGTATCGACGAAGACAGGCTCGCATCTGTGCGCCACAGCGAGCCCATCCATCTCGAGTCGCTGCCAGACACCAGCCACTTCCACGCCGGCTTCCGGTTTTCCGCGGCGGTCTCTCAGGGCCAGGTGTACAGCTGGGGGTGTGGCGAGTCTGGCGCGCGCGGCATCGGCTTCGGGTACAGTGCGCGAACGCCGGAACTCGTTCGCGACTCGTCGCTCATCCCTGAACACCAAGCCACCACGCAATACCTCACCGAACACCAACACACCTTCCCTCCTCTCCGCGCCCGCGCCGTCTCTGGCGGCTACATGCACTGCATCGCACTGAAACCCTAATCTCTGCACTGCACTTCACTGTACTTCACTGTACCCACAGTTTTGTGTACAGCTGCTGCTGTACCGCATGTTTCTTAAACGGAGATTTGCTTACAGTAGGGTAGGGTAGCGATGGGTGACAACTGTACCTCTGTGTTCTGTTGGCGGGAGGCTCTGGCGGGCGTGCGCAAGCGCGGGGCGTGGCGAGGAGAAGGTGGATGTGGGTGTGAGCTTTGCGTGACAGGCAGCCATGGCGTTTGTGGGCTTGTCGGGAGGCGCGTTCAGTGGCCGTGAGCAAGCTCGGGAGATATGCGCGTGGCGAAGCGCTGATGCCGCGGTACTTGCGCGAAGTGCGGGCGCGCGCGCGCACACGCGCCGCGCACAGGTTGTGATGGGCATGGGCAACTCGTTTGGCAGGCTGTTCAGGATTTCGACGTGGGGGGAGTCTCACGGCTCGGGCGTGGGCGTGACCGTGGACGGCGTGCCGCCGCGTATGAAGTTGACGCGCGAAGATATTCAGATGGAGCTGGACCGTCGCCGCCCGGGACAGTCGCGTATTGTCACGCCACGAAATGAGCCTGACGCCGCGGAGATTCTGTCGGGCGTCGTCGATGACGTGACCATGGGCACGCCGATTGCTATTTTGGTCAGAAATAAGGACCAGCGATCACAGGACTACGACACAAACGCCGTCAGCTATCGCCCGTCGCACGCCGATGCCACCTACGACGCAAAGTACGGCATTCGCTCCGTGGCTGGCGGAGGGCGCTCTTCTGCCCGAGAGACCATTGGGCGAGTGGCGGGTGGAGCGATTGCTCGGCGACTACTCTCTGAGTACAGCGGAGTGGAGATTGTGGGCTACGTTCAGCGCGTTGGCGACGTGGAAGCTTCTCCGGTCGACCACGACAAGGTCACGCAAAGCGATGTGGAGAGCAACATTGTGCGCGCACCAGATGCCGCGAGCGCAGAGCGCATGATTGCCAAAGTAGACGAAATTCGCAAAACCGGCAACTCGATCGGAGGTGTGGTCGAGGTGGTGGTTCGCAACGTCCCCGCGGGTCTCGGCAGCCCCGTGTTTGATAAGCTCGAGGCCGACCTGGCCAAGGCGTGCATGTCGCTGCCGGCTTCGAAGGGCTTTGAAGTCGGCTCGGGCTTCGCCGGTACCTTTTTGACTGGGCTGGAGCACAACGATCCCTTCTACATTGACGATGACGGGCGCACGCGTACCGTGTCGAACCGCAGTGGAGGCATCCAGGGCGGCATCTCAAACGGAGAAAATATTATTTTGCGCGTGGCATTCAAGCCCACGAGCACGATTGGCAAGCTCCAAAAGACAGTCACGCGCGAAGGCCACGAGAGCGAACTGCGCGGCAAGGGCCGCCACGATCCGTGCGTGCTGCCGCGCGCCGTGCCCATGGTAGAGAGCATGGTCGCGCTTGTGCTTGCCGACCACGTCATGATGCACATTGCGCAATGCAACATTATGCCGCTCGACAGCGCAAGCGCGCCGAACCCTCTGGGGCCCAAGCTCAAGGGCAGTTTGGGAACCCCTGCGGCCTTGTAGCTGGAGCGAGCGACGTTGCGCGTAAAGAATTCCATGTAAAGCTTACGTCACGTACGTGGATGGCCAAACCTCCTGAGCCGAGCGAGGCTCCTGCACGTGCAACTCGATGAGCTGGGACTGCAGGCCCGTGTCAAAATGGTGGTGCTTTCGTCGTGGTTCTTCTTCTTCTTCGGTCTTACTTTACGACTTTCTTATTTGTTCAAAATGTACGTGTGAGTATTGAGGGCGCCGGCAATAGTCACCCAGATGCCTGTAGGAATCAAGAGGTAGGCTGCGACGTCGGCGCCCGCCAGGCCGTAGCTGACGGCTGTCACAATCAGGCTGACCCAGAAGGTGGCCATCACGCCGATGCTCGCCTTCATGTTCCTTCTGCCGAAAAAGACGTAATTCCACAGCGAGCCCAACCCAACATGCACAATATAGCACAGCGTCGGCACGAGCGGTTTCTCGGTAAACTTCCAGACGAGCGTGAGCGCGGCGGTCTGCAAGATCTTGAGCGGGATCCACACGGCCGGGAACACCCAGCTGGGCGGCTGCCAGACGGGCTTCTTCAACGCCCTGTACCAGTCGTCGGTGGCCGGGTTTGGGCCGGTGGGCACGACGCGCGGGAACACAAACGCCAGCCCGAACGCGCCGCCGACGAGCGCGATAGTGCGCGCCGGCTCCGCGACCGCGGCCAGCAGCCCGGCACCCGGCGCGCCCTCGGCGGCGGACATGGCCCTCGCGATCAAATTCATCTGCTCTGCTCGCCGCGCACGCGCTCCGATCTCCCACACGCGCTTTCCCTTTCCGACTCTTCCGCGTCTTCCCCACGACCACTCCGCTGCCCCCCTGCGCCACGAGCGCGCGGCTTCATATCAAACTGGGCGCGCTTCCTAGTAAATCCGGGCGAGGCGCGTGTTCAGTCGGTACAGTGTGGGTACAGTGATGCGCGCGAGGTTGGGTTTAGACCTGGCCTTGGAGGACGAGGCTGACCATGTCTGGAGTGCGCAGACCGACGGCTGCCGCTGCGTCGGGGCCATACTCGTTCTTCGGGTCGATGACGGCGTTGTACAGCGCGGCGTGCGCCTCGGAGAGTAGCTCCGCCACGCTCACTTTGGCGCGGTTCCGCATGCGCACGTTCTGCACCAGGTTCACCTTGGGCGGCGCCAGCGCCATCAGCCCCACCGCGCCCCCGCCAAACACCAGCGAGTAAAAGTTCTTCATCGAGATCGACAGCGACTCGAGGTCCATGCCGGGCACGCACGCCAGCGGAACGTCCTCGGCGCGCGAGCTCAGCTGCCGCAGACGGTCCACCAGCCCGCAGCGCCGCAGGATCGCCGCGGTCGCGAGCTGCGTGTACGCATCGATGTACTCGTCCGCCTGCTCAATGAGCTTTTCCACGCGCGCTGCGGCAAATGCGTGTGGCTGCAGCGGCTGGCGAAGCGCATCCAGGCAGTTCGCCAGGAAAATGTTCTGCTCAATGGGTGGCAATGACTTCTTGCTCATTTGTTGACACATCATTTCGAGCGGGATCAGAATCACCTCCACCACCGCATGAATCTGCGACTCTCGCTCTTCCGCGGGCGCAAGGCTCGACTCCAGCGTGTTCATGATCTCCGCAAGCCGCGACATCGACTGAAGTACCGCCATGGGCGGCGACAGGTCGTCCGCTACCCGCACGCCCGAGTTCCGAAACTCGTCCATCTTGCTTTTCCAGGTAGAGAAAAATGCGTACATAGCCACCGTGTTACACTCGAGCAGCATATCCGGGAAGGCTGCGTTCTCGCCCAAAAGCGAGCGCATCATATTTGCGTAAAACTCCAACAGGCTGGCAAGCTTGTACAGCGTCACAACGGGGGGCAGCGGCTCGAGCGCCTGTTCGTACCGCACTCGGAACGGTCGGCACAGCGCATCAAAGGTCGTGTTGAGGACCCGCATTGCCAAGTTGGAGCCCTTTAGCATCTCAGAGTCTGAATTTTGGAGCGTGAGCGGACCCGACCTTTCATCTTGCCCATCCGTGGTTCCGGCTGGCTGCAGGTCGTCGGACGGAGACGGCACGGTGCCATCCTTTTCCTCTAAGCTTTTTGAGAATGTCTGCGTGCGCTCGCCCTCATCTGCACCGTCTTCGCCGCCGCGGTTGCTTTCTGCCGCTGTGGCAATGGACCGTGACGAATGATCGAAATCTTCATGGTCGCTGCCGAACAACCTGCGCATGAGCTCGCGCTCGGACGCCAAAGCCTGGTGAACCCATGCGAGCATATCGTTCGTGTAACGCAGAATATCGTGAGCTTGCAACTCGATCGGTTTGGGTATCCCGCCCGGTCCGCCCTTCGTGAGCGCCGCAACAAAGCGCTCGACCAGAATGGCACGACGCGCCGCGCCCACCTCGTCCGCGCAGTATTTGAGCAGCACGGGTCTGGCTCGTAGGAGCCGAATCGATTCCCTAAGCAAGTGAGATGCCTCTTCGTCGTTATCGTTGTTGTCGACGTCCACCGGTCCACATTGCGCGTGCACAAAGCGGTAAAGTTTTTCGTAGGCATCCTCGCGCTTGGCGGCAGCCATCTCCAGAATTTCAAGCCCTGTGCGCTGGTTGTGATTTCTCAAGAGAATGCGGGCATTTTCATGGATTTCCTCCAGCCGTCGCAGCGCGTTGAGAAACGCGGGCGTCACAACACCCTCGAGCGCCCGCTCCTCTTCGTCATTGAGCAAAAATGCGGCGCTAAAGCGTTCGGCCACACTCGCCTGAAGTCGCGACTCGTGCAGCTTGTCCTTAATCTCCATTGTCTGCTTGACTACCATGGATGCGCCCAGCCGCGCGTCGCTCAGCCGGGAACTGATTTGGTCGATTTCCTGCTGCATGTTGCCGATCTCTGCGTGGAGTCGCTGCAGCGTCTGCTGCGTGGAGAAAAATGACAGCATCATGTCGGCGCTGCAGTGGATTGCGCGACGCTCCAATTCCGACTTGAGCGAAAGCCGTGCCTCGCGCGAGTTGACGTTGACGAACTGCTGAATCTCCTGCAGCGCCGTCAGGACGCCCGGCGAGTCCACCAGGGCCATGCTCTGCATGACCTCGCGCGCTTTTACCACCGCCCACCCAGACTCGGTACTCGCCACTGCCCTCGCCTCTCCTTGGGGCACCATCCCCGCAGTCTGCGGCTCCATGATCCGCCCTGACACCTGGACGACGCTCCGGTCTCTTGCCGATGCGCTCACTTGCACGTTCGTGGGCGTGTTGCTGAAATGTTTATTCTCTCCCTGTGTGTGTGCGTCTGTGCAGACTGTTTACAAAGCATCGAGCAACGGAACGCACAGCTTGGGTACCCCGTTCGGATATGCCGTAAGAAGAATTCCACTCAGCCGGGTTTCACTGGAGCCGCGCGGAGCCGTACCTGTGCGGGACTGCTCACCTGAAGGGCGCGTCGCCCGGCTGCCTTCCACCACATCGTCAGGAAGCGCGCAGATGCCTTCACAGAATGTGGTGAACAGTGAGTAGACCGCAGACGCCCGGCGGATGTCGCCGAGATACAGGCACACATTGATGAGTGCACCGACACTGAGCGCCATGCCCGCAGAGGGAATAAAGTTCTGCAGGTACTGCGCGAGGTAGGTCTCCTCTTGCGGGTGTCCGGGCTTAATACGCTTTTTCTTCGCCTTGTAAGTGGCCTTCTTGGACGTGCTGCTGCCATTCTCACGGCCAAGATGCACCTTGGCTGCCTTGCTTGCCGCAGAATCGGAAGCTGAGCTTTCCCCCTCGCTCATCATTGCTATCGTCGACCCACCACCTAGGCTGGCCGCAGTGCTCTGCGACGCGAACGTAAAGTTCGACGCGATTGAACTGTTCGCGGTCGTGTCGCTGAAAACATCTGAGCTCGCGTCATTGCCACCTTCCGTCTGCAATTCTGCCTCACGCGCGAGGCGCTCCCTTAGGTCAGCTTGCATGCGTCGCACGTGAAGAAGCCTTTCGTGACGCTCTTGAGTCTTGGACAAATTGCTGCGGAGAAGGTCCATCCACTTATCGTGTGCCGCATGTACACACGATTCAAGGCGCTCGCGAGCGGTCTTGCCGAACGTTTCATCACTTCCTAGCTCAGCGATGATTCGCACTGCGTCTAGCCAAAGCTCGTGCTCCAACACGAGCTCGAGTGCACCCCAGCCGTCCTTTAAATGCGTCACGCGCACATTCGCACAGTCGGCAATCCGGCCATGTTCCAACAGTGTGTCTGCAACCGAAGTTACGAAATCGCGATGCGTTGGAGATGCATCCATCAAACTAGGAACACGTCGAGCCACGTCTAGCGCCATTTCAAAGTCGCAGCCATCACGAAACGCGCGCGCGGCTTCATGTAGCTGTCCGTTCACGAGGTACATGCTCCCGGCGGCAAACGGCTGCCCGTCATGATCCAGGAGGTAGGCCGCATAAGCCTCCCTCACGCAATACAGGCTGTACTTGTCTGTATCGCTGTCACTCTTCGCGAAAAGGCGCATGGCTTGGCTATACAGATGGTGGCGCACTGCAAAGGCCACGCAGGACTCACGATTTTGGGCAGTCGCCTCGTCCTGCACCAGATGCTCGAGAGCCGACGCGTAGCGTTTACAAATGCAGTCAATCTCAAACTTGCGTCGATGTTCCGGCAGCTGGTGAAGCCACTTGAGTTGCTCACCGAACTCTTTCGGATCCAACTGCGAACGCGCAGCAACCATTGCCGCAATGCGAAGATCATAGGTGCCCAGTGCCTCGGTGTAAACCAGCTCGGCATCGCTGCTGGCCAACACAATGATGTAGTCCACGGCGGCCTCGATATTTTTCCTCGAGTCCATCTGCAACACGCGTTTGAGAGCCGCCGCGTACTGCGGCGGTGTTTGTAATGTAAGGGCTGTCAGCGACGTGTATAGAAATTGAGACCCAAGCACCTCGCAAGCGTGATGAATTCGGTTCAAGACAATATTCGCGACCTTTGACTCACTACTTGTGCTTGCGGCGTCGGCATAAAGGCTTACGAAAACACTCAGCTTCTGATCATCACCGATCTGACCAATGAATTTCTCCGCGAGTGCTTCGCCTCCAAAGTACGATGCAGCGCGCACGAGTAATTCTGCGTCCAGGCGTTGCGCTCGGCAGAGCGAAAATGCAGCCGAAAAGTCTCGCTCCACACGCACTTTGTGCAAAAGACGTGCCACAGCAATCGGCCGAGGACAGATGCATTCAAAATTTCCTCGTGGAGCGATCAGAACCACGCGAACGTCATCCGCGAACGCCGACACAAGCATTGAGCCGCGATCAATTGGGCGAGCAGCACAGTTCAATGAAAAGGTCTGCGATTCCTTCTGGAACACATCTGCTATACTCGAGCACGTCTCGTGAGGCTTGAGCACGAGTGGAGATGTTAACAAGTCCTCGCTCGACGCGTCTGGTCTGTCCGTAATCAACGTTGAAACATGCTGGAACGGGTGGAGTGCGAGCGTCGAAATGGTGTGAGAACGTGTTGTAAACACCAAAAAGGCATCAGAGATCGCAAAAGATGTGCATTCGGCACTAAGCTGAGCTGCCTGCACACGCCTGACTACTCCTGCGTCTCCGTTGATCGACTGCAATCTATCGCGAGCGGCTAGAGTGGCGGTCACGTCCAGCAGAATCAGCGCTCCACTTTTCAAGAGGACGGCAAGGTGCAGATGCTCAGATACAGACGCATTGTGCTCATGCCGAGCCTTGAATGACTCAAATTGGTTAACCGGCACATCAACGCTGAGCTCAGGCAGATCGCCAAGATTTGTCACGCTGCATTGGGCGAAATCTACACGAGTAAGATTGCGCTTTGCTCTGGTGCTGCTCCCTTCTGCTTGCTGATCAAGAGTAATAACGAACAGTACATGGGGCTCTGCTGCACTGCGCGTGGCAAACTCGACGAATGCGCCGCCTAAATCAATCGTACGCTGCCGTTGAACTCGAAAAGACTGGTCATCAAGTGTAAAGACACCAACTGTGCATGCCGCTGATGTGCCGAGCGCCTGCTCGACGATAACCACGCTCGAGTGATCTGCATCAGCAGCGAAGCAAAACAAGGCGCGATTCGAAACCACCATGTTTGGTCGTGCAGATAAAGCAGAATCGGGAGGTTGCGCTGTGTCTGTCACTGCAGTCGAGCGCACTGAATCATAGTACGATATTTCAGAGCCTCGCCTACTGCGCGCGATCGTTCCGTCCACCAAATAAATCAAGACACCAGCACTTTGCAGACACGATGGCCAAGGAACCACGACTTGGGACGTACACTCACGCAGATTCAGTTCCAGCATACACATGGGCGGTGGCGGCATGGCCTTCTTCAAGGGCGAAACTAGAGCACGTGTGCCGTCCAACATGAATAAATGATGCTCAACAGGATCCGACACGCTGCCAAGGCACCCAGGGAGCCAGCGCAGGTCCACAGAAGCCAGCGCAGCATTTTTGCTGCCCAGCCACAGGCGCATGTGTACAGCGTCGTCCCACTGCATCCACGAGAAAGTGCAATTTTCAACCTCAGTCCCTGAAGCACGAATAACATGCTTGAGGTACCAGTGATAATTTCCGCGGTGGTAGATGAGTATTTGTGACCTTGTCCCTTCATTCGGTTCATCATTTGCAGATTTTGCGACCGACTCGACTTTTGTGGTGACGCACACCGCAAGGAGTTCACTGTCTGGGCTGAATTGGAGGCACAATACATCACGGCCATGCACATTCGGCAACCCGGACGCCGTGGCGAGATCGAAATCATTGCGATGATGTCGCAAGCCATTTCTCTCAAAGAATCGTATGGGAGCGGTGTCGTGCAAAGCAGCGAGCGCAATCACTCCGCCCGTGCGTGGCTGCCAGGAGCACGCCTGTCCGCGAGGCGCGAGCGGCGCGTCCGCGGCGTCCGCATAATTAAGAGTGGCATGAATTTCACCCTCACGAGAAAATACAACGGCGTGGCTGGACGTGAATGTGATGACCACAAAATTCCCGTCGCCGCGCCAGCTCTGCTGTGGATTCCACCAAGCGCGAGCATCCCAGTAGCCATTTGCGGTCTGCAGCTCCACCGACAGATCGACGCGGCATTCTGCCATGGGCTCCCAGTCGGCAGTCATAAGTGTTACTTTTCTCTGCTGGGTCTCGTGCTCTGTGGCGCACTCGGTGACGAGACTAAGGACGTCGCCATCAGGACTCTGCGAGACGCTGAGCACGGCCTCGTGCATGAAGCCGACCTGCTCCACGGCGCCCGAGTTGAGAGCCACTTCCACGATGTAGCCCTGGGTAAACACGACCACGAACACTTCGCGGTCCACAATCGCACAAAGTCCTGCCACCTGCAGTGCGGCGCGGCCCTGTGGTGCATCGTCCATGTCGTCTTGCTCTTGATCCTCAAACATATCGGCGCTCAGCTCGGCCAAGACGTGCTGAGACTGCGCGCCACTAGCCTCAGACCCATACATGGCTGTATCCTCCTCACCCGTGCGCACCACCAGCAGCTGCACAAGCTGTCGCGGCGACGTCGACGACGGCGGCGACGGCTCGCGTTGCCGCTCCGGACGCACACGCACAGCAAGCGCCACAACTCCCCACTCGCTCACGACCAACGATGCCACCACCTCTGCCTCATCTTGACATCGCGCGCGCCACTCACGGATCCTCGCCACAGCCAGGTTCCTACTATCCATTCCTGCATACGTGTCTCTCTCTCTCTCTCTCTCCCTCTCTCTCTCTCTCTCTCTCTCTCATTTCCATCCCGTCGCGACCACGCGCGGCACACGCGCCAATCGGTTCATCGCTCCTAACCAATAACCCATTAAACCGATAAACCGAGATTCATTTAAGGGAACTGCTTCAACCGCTTCAACCGCTTCAACCGCTTCAACCGCTTCAACCGCTTCAACCGCTTCAACCGCTTCAACCGCTTCAACCGCTTCAACCGGTTCGTGTGGGTGAGTGCTGTGGGTACAGTGGGCGACCCCAGTTTCGATTGCGGCACAAAATGATCAAATCAGGGCATGTTTGAATAGACGTGTGACTGTACCTCTGGTTGGGTCGAATGTGATCTCGCCAAGTGAGTGGAAGTTGAGATGTTGTGCACGGAAGAAAAAGAGTGAGAGAGAGCGACGCATGCGGTGGGTGTGAGAGAGACGTGTGAGGAAGGAGAGAGAGGGAGAGAGAGAGAGGAGCAGCGTGTGGGTGATGGAGAGCGCGTTTGTGCTTCCGGTTGTGCCGGTGCGCGGCCGCGCAGCGGTCGCAGCGGGCGCGTCGGTGCGCGCGGGATCCGCCGCGGCGATCTGCATGTGCGACGCGGGAGGCTCGGCGCCGCGCGGCGATGCGGACGCGCACGCCGTCGCGCCGGTGTCCAGGAGGAACGTGCTGACCTCGGCAATGTACGCTTCGCTTATGGCGGCCATCAGCAAGAGCGAAGGCGCCGAGGCAGCGGACGTCGCCGTCTCGAAGAATTGGGAGAAGGTCGATTTGCCGTCGGACGCGACCGTGTTCGATCTCGACTTTGTCAAGGGAAGCAATCGGGGATGGCTCGTTGGCTCGCGAGGCTCCATTGCGGAAAGCTCGGATGGCGGGAAGACCTGGCAGGCGCGCTCCTTCCAGAATCTCGACCCAGAAGAGGAGATCAACTACCGTTTCCAGAAGGTGTCCTTTGTGGGCGACGAGGGCTGGGTTATCGGCAAACCGTCGATTCTGCTCCACACCCGCGATGCAGGCAAGTCATGGGAGCGCGTGCCGCTCTCTCCGAAGCTGCCAGGTGATCCAGTGATCATCACGGCGCTGTCACCCAACACCGCGGAACTGTGCACCACGGCGGGTGCGGTGTACACCACGACGAACGGCGGGCGCAACTGGAAAGCGCAAGTCAAGGAAACGATCGACGCAACCCTCAACAGAACCGTATCGTCCGGAGTGAGCGGCGCGTCGTACTTCACGGGCTCAATCGTGTCGGTGCTCCGCGACGTCACCGGCTCCTACCTGGCCATCTCGTCGCGCGGAAACTTCTACTTGACGTGGGAGAAAGGCCAGGACTTTTGGATTCCGCATGCGCGAGACTCGTCCCGCCGAATTCAGGCGATGGGTTTCATTGACAATGAGCTCTCCAAGGGGCTTTGGATGGCGACGCGCGGTGGCGGGCTAGGGTTCACCAAACCGGGTGTCGACCTGCTTACGACCTCGGCACTGGACTTTGATGACATCAAGATTAAGACGGGCGGGTACGCCATTCTCAACGTGGCGTTCCGACCAGACACCGAGGATGTGTGGGCGTCAGTTGGAGGAGGTACGCTGTGGTTCAGCAAAGATCACGGCAAGACCTGGAAGCGCGACGATTTGGTCGGCAAGACAGGAGGAATCCTCTATGACATCAAGTTTTTCGGCAAGGACAAGGGCTTTGTGTTGGGCGGCAACGGTCTGCTGCTCCGATTTACAGGAATCTAGGATAGGTTGGAAGTGAAGCAGGACGTCTCTAATAATTTCCTTCGATCGATTAGATGTCGATTCGGAGCTCTTTAGTGATACAGACAGATATACCTGATTTTATTTGACTCGCCCGCGTAACTGCTTTTGTCCTCCCCACGCTCCGTCGAAACCGCGGCCCATGCCCGGACAACTTCGAGCCCACAAGTTGGTCGGATCTATTTCACGATCAAGAACTCTTGAGCGTAGCACCGGACGGACGAAACGCGCGTTTTATCTTTGGCCTGACTTCCAAGTCATGTTGTGCACGGGTTTGAAAACAGCAAGCACCTTTTCCAACAGGGCCGGATCGATATCACCCTGCTCATTCAGAGTGGTAAGGTTTTTCTCCAGCGTCGCGGTGCTATCGATGCCCAGCAGCGTGGCATCAATGACATCCTTGGCGCCACTAAACGCAAAACGCAGGGCCACCGACGCGAGATCTTCGCCCGCCTCGGCGCAGATCTGCGCGGCTTTACTTGCTGCGGCCTTGAGTTCCGCAGGCGCCGGATGCCAATCGGGACAGCCGCTCTGCGTGAGAAGCCCCATGCTTAGCACCGAGGCGTTGACGACGCCAATGCCCGACTGGGCTTTCATTCGCGACGCCATGTCGATGAGCGAATCATCATGCAAGTTGTAGTGGCAGTAGCTCAAAATCAGATCAGTCGGGATGGACGTGCTGCTCATGACATACTTGTATACCGACAGCGGGTAGCCACTCACACCAATGGCGCGGATTTTGCCGCTTTCCTTGAACTTATGCAGCGCCGGGATGGTCTCGGACACGATCTGTTCGATATTCTGCGCAAACTCAATATCGTGGCAAAGGACGATATCCAGCGTGTCGACGCCCAGTCGAGCGCACGACTCGTCAATCGACCGCGTCACGCGCTCTGCCGAAAAGTCAAACTCGTTACCGTACCTGCCGACCTTGGTGCCCACGACGATCTCATCGCGCGGTAGCTGCCGCAGGCCGCGGCCCAGCACAGTCTCGGCGCGCGTGTTACCATAATACGGCGATACATCAAAGTAGTTGATGCCGCTTTTGAATGCCTCGACCACCGCGCGTACGCCGTCTTCCTCGTCAATCGGACGAAACACGCCTCCCAGAGGCGACGCACCAAAGCCCAGCGGGCTGACTTGCAGGCCCGTCTTTCCGAGACTCACGCGGGAGCGCTGCATCGCGCCGCAGCTTCCTCTGCCCCACGTGCCGTGGACGAAACGAACGCAAACTCTACAAAATTTATCGCGAAAGTCGTGTAAACCCGTCGTGGTCGTGAGTCAACCTCGCGGACCTTGTTTCTCTAGCGAATGACAGAACCGCAGGCCTGGGAAGAGCGGAGGAAAACAGTAGATTTGGGGAATCATCAGTCATATTTGCTGCTGCACGGGGCCGAGGTTAGCCGCGCCGTGTTTACCCATGCACTCTGGCCGGCGCCTGAACAAGAATGTACATGTTCATTAAGAAAATGAAAGCAGAAATAAAGACCGACTGAGGACGGAACAAACAAGTTGGTCACGAGGGAGCCTACTCATGATGATGCTCATTCCAAAAGTCAGCCCTGCAATGGCGGAAATGCATTCTGCACCACGCCTAGTAAGCTTTTGCCGCGGTAGTTGAGTGTGTCCTTTGAATACTCGCAGGGCGGAATGAAGATGAAGCGTCGCTGCTCGTCGAGCGCAAGCCCCGCGCGCGTGCGCCGCGTGAGGTACTCGATAAAGTCTTCAAAGCCGCTACGGTCAGCTTCGGATTCCGGCTCAAAATAAAGCACGGCTGCGTCCGGAAGTACGAAGGTCTGGAGGTGGAGAATATTGAAGCGGCGTTCTACAACGAGCGTGTCAGGAAGTCCGCGCTCGCCCAGCGACGATCCATTCACCTGGTGTGCGATCATGTGGCAAATGAAGCGGCCTGTTTTCTGTAGCCGGCAGCGCCAGCTCTTCCCTGTGACCAGACTCGGATAGATCTTTCTCCAGCGGTTCGGATCCTCGTGGCTCACCAGCGGATTAGCCAGTGGCCATGCATCAGGATCCGCGGCAAGCGAGCGCCACTCCTTGATGCACAACTGCTTCCATATCTCCTCGTCGCACGCGATCTCGCGCCACGTTTGGCACACCTGCCGTGCGCGCGCCATGTTTCGCCCATCCAAAAACGACAAAATGTGCTTGGTCAGCTCGTGCGGCAGCGCGTTGAAGAGATTTGCCCGCCGCTGCGGATACAAATCGGCACTGACGATCTCCCGCCGCACAA
Organism: Porphyridium purpureum; assembly: GCA_008690995.1. Classification (NCBI taxonomy): domain Eukaryota; phylum Rhodophyta; class Bangiophyceae; order Porphyridiales; family Porphyridiaceae; genus Porphyridium; species Porphyridium purpureum. Next base: position 335,679 of record VRMN01000002.1, on the reverse strand, counting down.
TCTCGCGCTGGCCTTCCGACGCGGACCCCACCAGCAGCGTGCGTAAATAATCGCGCAAAAAGGAAGCCGGCCCGCCGATCAGCGTGGGCTTCACCGACACATACTCCAACACGCCGATCAGCTGGGACATGAGACGCCATACGGTATCGTCCTTCTCATCGATGGCGAGCTCCTCGCCAAGTCCTTCGAATGCTGCTTTGAGCAGATCCAACGCACTTGGGAAGTACGCCACTGCAGAACCGCCCTGCTGCCATGCCGGCACTTTCGATATATTACTGTTTTCATCTCCTAGGGGGCTGATTTGATGGTTTTCATTCGGGTCTCCGCGTCTCTGGCGTTTGAGCGCCGGTGCAGAGCGCATGGCAAGGTCTGATTCCTCTGCTTCTGAGCTCGTCGTGGTCACGGTCGCCGCGCCGCTGCTTCCCATCGCCCCAAACACGGATCTCCCTGCGGTCATGGTGGCAGGTGCCCCCGCTGGTGCACTAGCAGGGCCTTCTATTTTCGATTGCCGAGCCGCCGCGCTACTTGGCTGCACGCTGTACCTTGTCGGTGTTGATTTGCGCTTCAGAGAGCCGGCATTCGAATCGACGGCACCTGGAGCATCCATCTCCGTATCGTTCTTGTACTTAAATGGTGAGGCGCACGCACCAGAAGGCGTGGCGGAACCTGTCGCGGGAGCCCCTCCAGACAAAAGCCTTCCGCCAATAGCGGAGTCCACCGTTTCTCGTAACGCCGTGATCAGCGTCCTTTCTCTTATTGACACGTCGCCTGCTCCCGCGCTGGAAGCCGGGGTATCAGACCGTATGCCGCCTTGACGACTTCCGTCGCCACCCATCATCGCACCATGCACCGCGTCGCGCAGCGCCGAGATGAGCTTCCACTCTGAGTCTGAGATCCGGCCAGACTCTGCGTGTTCTGCACGGCTCGCGTGGACCGAGGCCTCCTCAACGGCCCCCGATGGGTGTGCCACAGCAGCCGCCGATCCTACATTGTTCGCTGTGCTTGGCTGCGTCGGGTCCGCGTATGTCGCGGTATCCGCGGTGACTACTGCAGCTTTCGAGGTGTTTTTTCGCGCACTCGAGACCCCCGCCGCAGCGACTCGCGCCTTGCAGCAGGCACACTGCGTGTGCGCCGGTGTTGTTTCCGTGACGTGTCCCTGAGACATGATAGCCATAATGTCCACATGAGGAGCGAGCGCTGACGGCGCTGCGACCGGACGCACGTCCTGATGGAGCAGCGCCGCAGGGTGTACAGTGCAGGAATGATCGCCGGTGCCCACCAGCCCGCCTGCAAGGCTTGTGCCCGGGCCGCTGCCGTCGCTACAACCCGCCGCTGCCGCCGCCGCCGTCGCCGAGCCGGCAGTTTGCTGGTTTGCCGGTAGGCGAGGAGAAATCGTCTCGCCCGGCGAGGCGCAGCGCGTGCTCGGCGACGACGGCATGACGGCTTGCAGCGAGGAGTCACTCGGCTGGCTCTGCTGCGCATGAAACAACCGGCCAATCCCGATTGCAGCGCCACGCAAGGACCCGCTGTGCTCCTCGCGTGGCGGTATGCTCTGCACGTCTTGCGCGCGCAGCATGTTCTCATCGTCGTCGTCGTCATGCGGCTCCGGCGCGCTCGGCGCGTCCCGCGGCACCCATATCCCGTCGCCCGCGGCCCTCCGCGGTTCACGGCCCCTCGCACCCCCCTCTCCATCACACGCGCTCCTCTCCCCGGGCGCCTCACACGCCGCGGGCGTCGCGTCCATCTCGGGCAAGCACGCCGCCTTACTGCTCGCGCGCGCCTCCCCTCGCCCCTCGTCCGCAGGCCCCACTCGCCCGTGCTCAAACACGCCCACGTTCATCCACTCTACCACCTCCTCCCTCCCTCTCCACCCTACCTTTCTCCAACCCACCACTCTTCCCACAGCGTCTTCTCTTCTCTCTCCCTTCTCTCCCTTCTCTCGCTTCTCTCCCTTCTCTTCCTCTCCCTTTCTCCCTCGCTCTTTCTCCCTGTCACCCACACACACACACACACACACCCCTGCACACACACACACAAAATCCAATCCAATCCATTACAGACAATGAACCTCCGTGGGTACACTTCCCTCCTCCTTCTCCTCCGCCTCTCTCTTTGATACCCGCAATCATCCTCATCACCAGAAACACACACACACAACCCTACACAAAACCCTACTGCCCGAAAACCCGGAGAAACAGACGCCTTTACAGTGCTTTCATCGCGATTCGGTACCCATGTCATCCATTGCCGCTTTCTCACGCTCACACGCACACTCACGCACGTTGGGAACGCCGCTCTGAACAACCACGGCGCCTCGCGGTCTCTTCACCACGATCAAGCGCGTCGTCGCGCGCCACAGCTTGGACGGCAGCCACGGCTAGAACTGCGACGGCGACTGTGGTGACTTCGACGACGACAGCCCGTGGTCGTGGTCTTTGGCTGAGGAGTAGGGTGTGATGGCGGTGTACGGAGTGAGATTGCCCGAGGACTTGATGCGTTTAACAACAAAAGGCACAACAAACGCCGCGCACGCGCATTGCAGGTTTCGTTGATCTGGGCTTTCGGGCTGATTCGGAGGGTTCCTATTTGAACGGATAGAGTTCGTAGAAGTGTCACTGTACACGCGCTGCGGCAGCGTGTAAACGGTAGAGGTACAGTGGCATGCCGTAGAAACTCGGAATGAGGGGGAGCTGCGGCAGCAAAGACGCGCAGCGCCTGGGTGTTGTGGGTACGCCTGGGGTGATGCCCCGGCTTCCACAGTGGATGCTTGTGCGGAGGCTCAGTATGCACACACAAGCTAGTAGGGAACTTGCGCAGACCGGTGGGAGATAGGTTTCTGCCCGCGCGGCACCATTTGCACAAACCGTCACACACATCCATGGGCGTCCACATGGACGCGCATTAAATGAAAAGGAACAAATCGTTCCCGGCTGCGGCACGAGCAACACTGCATGCGCAGCTTCAACACAGCTGAATATCAACAGAGTTACGCTGCATTCTTTTATCAAGCGGCTCGTGTGGCCGTGGCAGAGGGCCGCGCACGCTTCCCAGCCACGATCCGGATCGGCTTCCGCAAAAAGCCTGCGAGGTGGCACCTTCCAAAGAAATGATCCAGAGGGCGCCGTGGTAGGCTCCATGCCAGAGTATGTTCATTTCCTCAAAGCGCAACGTGCGCCTGAAAGACACGCATGCAGCTCTTTTACGAGTGATGATTTGCAAGCGGCGGATACTGGAACTGGACAATGCCGAGCAGGTTCGGTCCGTCGTAGCCCATCTGCTTCGAAAATTCGCACGGCGGAATAAAGATGATTCTGCGCTCGTCATCGAGCGCTAGGCCTGCTCGCTCCCGTTTGAGCAGATACTCGATAAATTCCTCAAAGCCCGGGCGATCTGCATCGGTCTCCGGCTCAAAATAAAGCACCGAGGCGTCCGGCAGCACAAACGTTTCCAGGTGCGAGATACTAAATCGGCGTTCGACGATCAACGTCTCCGGGAGCCCATTCTTGCCCAGTTCTCCGCCCTTCACATGGTGCGCAACCAGGTGGCAAATGAAGCGGCCCGTCTTCTGCAAGCGACACCGAAAGTGCTTGCGCGCGCGCACTTTTGCGTATATCTTGCGCCAGCGCTGCGGGTCGTCTAGAAGCGCGCTCGAGCCCAAAAGCTTCCACAGGCTGTGGTCGTGGTCCAGTGCTCGCCAGTTGCGCGTGCAAAGCCGTTGCCATAGATGTTCCTCCTTGCCGAACGCGTCCCACTGCTTGCACACCAGCCGCACGTGCGCAAGGTCCGGGCCGTCTAGAAAACAAAAAATGAGTCTAGCTAGGTCGTTCGGCAGCATTTGGAACCAGCCCTGGTTGGACGAACTTGAGCGCATGAGCCGCGGGACCAGCGAGCCCGGAACGAGTGACGAGGAGGCCAGCATGCTTTCTAGCCGCTCCTTCTCCTGCTGCTCGTATACCCGCTGCGCCCCGGCAGCTGAGAGCACCAACAACGTGCGGAGATGGTCGCGAATGAATGACGCCGACGCGTGTGTGAAAGATGGCTTGGATTTCACGTAATCCAAAAGGTTCTGCAGCTCTCCGGCGAGCTTTTCGACCGAGTCATCCGCGGCGGAAGATTCCGGGGCCCTTGCGCTGCGGGGCACGGCGTGCTGGGACGCCCAGGTCACCGAACGACGTGGCGCCTGGGCGTCGTCCAAGGACGAGCTCATCGAGTGCTGACCAGATGCCGCATCAACATCCATCACGACCGAGTCATTGCGCTCGTCGTCCAGCCGCAGGCCTCGACTCGCAGCAGCGGCTGGTTCAGCAGCGGCAGCCGCCGGCGTCTCCACGTCCCTCATCGGCACCGGTTGGTCATCCTGTTCGTCCATGGACGGCAACGTCGCCGCCTCTTCCCGCTCGTGCACAACCTCCTGCGGCGCCGAGAGGACCTCGCCGGTACCCACGCCGAGCCTGGCCGCTTCCTGCACCGTCGGAGACACCGCCGCCCACCCCACTGCCTCCCTCCCCGCGCCCGTGCCTGCTCGCCCTTGCTGCGTCTTGTCCCACGGCGACGCGCGCAGCTGCATGCTGCACTCGACGCGCAATCCCTATCGCCCTCCCCCCTCTCCGTCCACAGCGCCCCAGCGTTCCCGGTCCGCTCCCGCACACTCTCGCGCTCCCCAACTCACGCGGCCCGCACGCTCGTCACCCTCCAACCTACCGCCGGCCCAAACCTCGAGCGCGCCGCCGCATCCACGCTCAGCGACAACCCCCTTTTCACCCCTCGCTCACACCGAGACGCGACTGTCCCACTCGCGCGCTCATCCCTTTTTCCCATTTCCCCTCTCTCTCGCTCTTTTACCAAAGTTCCGTTTTCCTCGAGAGACCTTTTCTATCAAAACACACACGTTTCATACGATTTATGTACAGCCGCATCGGCCTCACTGTACTTTGTGCTCCTTACAAATGGCGTGTCTGAGAATCGCCGCAGTGCGCAAGGCGCTCAGCTTGAGTGTGGAAACGATGCTGCTCACATGGATGCGTGTGCGCAGCCTGATGAGGATGATTGCGCGTGGTGCAGAGATAGGTTGCGCGTCCATGTGATTCGGAATGGCACTGGCGGTTGGCAAATCCACGCAGAAAAAGGTGGCGTCGCGGCCGCGCGTTTTCTGCAGATACACTGAACGTGCGCGGGGCGTGTCGGCAGCTCGCGGTGTAAATGCGCGCGTGAGTGTGGCTAGCACGGGCTGCGCCAGACAGAGACCCTCCAAGGCTGAGAGAGAACAGAGTCATCTCCGTGTGGAGTTTGGAAAAACGTCAAACTGTGGCGTATCTTCCGCGCATCTCGACGTGCAGAATCAGTCTGGAAAAGGTCGTGTTGCGAATGCGGCCGCGATGCAGCGTGAGTATCTCTTCAGTGGCACTGTCTGCTCCAGAACTCGCCAGAATGAACAGCGGCGTCTGATGCCACTTGTCCTCCACATTTGGGTCAGCTCCAGATGAGAGCAGAAATTCCACAACGTCCGAATGGCCCTTGCGAGCGGCGAATGCCACAGCAGTTGCCTGCTCACAGTTGCGAGCGTGAATATCTCCGCCTGCTCGAATGAGAGAGTCGACCACTCGCGCGCTCCCGCACTCGGCCGCTAGCATCAACGCAGTATCACCTTGACGGTCTGCCGCATCGGCGCGCGCCCCACTGTGCAGGAGAAGCTCCACTGTTGCCACGCATTTCGACTGTGTGGCGCGCATCAGCGCACATCGTCCCGTGTCGTCTTTTGAGTGCACGTCCGCCTTGCCCAGCAGTAGGACACGCACGGTAGCCGTGTGGCCATTACCTGAAGCGAACATGAGGGCAGTCACACCACGCACTGGGCCGCGTGTGCTTTCGCGGATCACTGCGCGAGCGTTCACGTCAGCGCCGGCTTTGACCAGGAGCCGGACTGTTTCCACATTGGCGCGCTCGGAAGCCAACATGAGCGCAGTCTTCGCTCCGGGAGATTCGCGTGAGTCCACAAACACTTGCGCGGCTAAGCACTCGGTCACACCCGCCACATTCCCGCGCGCGGCCCAGAAAACCAGGCGCGCAGGATTGCGGCCTGTCGGGAGTATATCCCGCTCCGGCACGTCACCAAAGTGCCACATATCAAAGGAGCTTGTCATGTCTGGAGCTTTGAAGGTCCCAGTTCGCATCCCTTCACAGTCTCACAAACACATGCGCAGAAGAAAAGCTGCTTCGTCGCTCGCAGGCGCAGTCGAGCGCTCGAAGTAGACCAAGGTCATGCCTTTGGTCACTTGCGGCTCGAATGAGTTTGGGCAGGCTGGGATAGGCGACTTGCGCGTGGAGCACGTCACATCACCCACGCCGGCACTTTTGGAGCTAGGTGGGACATGGCGACTTCTTCGACTCGCCGCGGGCGGCGCTCACTCGGTGGCACTAGTGCAAGCTTCACACACGGGCGGTGAGAAACGGCTTGTGGCATGGGGCTCCAACCGCTCGGGCCAAATTGGTCCTTTGCGACACGGCGAGGTGATCGAGACGCCATTCTGGCTGCCTCCTAGCACGTGCGCGTTTGCGCAGAAGCTTGTCGATGTGGTGGCAGGGCATGAGCACACGCTCTTTCTGCTGGACGACGGCACATGCGTTGCCTGGGGTGCCAATCAGTACGGGCAGTGTGGTGTGCCAGGCGCATCGTCAGTGCTCCATGTGGAAGCCGGTGCCGCTGGGTGCAGAACTTTGAGACTTGCTGGAATGTTCGGCGAGTCCAGAGTGCTTCAACTCAGTGGCGGTGTTCGCAGCTCCTTGCTCGTAACCTCATGCGGCGCAGCGCTCGTGCTTGGTGGACTGCACCAAAAACGCACGAAGTATCCTCATGGGCATGTATTCGTACTCGACTGCGTCGATGCACCGTTCGTGCAGGGCGCGTGTGGCTCAAAGCATCTGGTGCTTCTGGACAACAAGGGGCAGGTTTGGGTAGCGGGCTCAAACCGGTTTGGCCAGCATGCAACGCCATCATCCTCTGCGGAATCGCACGACTTCAAGCTCGTACGCATTGAGCATAGCGTGCGTGATCCGTCAGGCCATCCTGACCGCGTCACTAGCGTATCGAGCGGTTGGTTCCATTGTGCGGCGCTGACGCAAGGGGGCCGCGTGGTGTCATGGGGCCGAAATGACATGGGCCAGCTTGGCTTCCACGCACACTCTCTTTCGGGAAGCATTTTCCAAGTTGAGCTACCGGAACCGTGCGCGGCGGTGCTCTGCGGATCCGAATTCTCACTTCTTGTGAGTAAATCGGGCTCTGTGTCTTGCTGTGGCTGGGGCGAGCACGGAAATCTGGGCGTTCACACGCACACAGGCCTGCCGCTAGGCACCGAAACGGATGAGGCCTCGCCTGGCGCCATCATTAGAAAAGTGCCGAGCGTCCACGCGCAAACGAGGCCGGTGGTGGCTGCTTGCGGGGGCGCACATTGGGTATTATTGGCACAACCACCGTGTGAACCTGCTGAATGAGGAGCCAACCACTCGTCAGCCTATCATCCGGGATGCATAACTAATTTTTTCCTGCACGGAACATCAACGAGATTTTCCTTCCTGACACTAAAAGCACGTTTACAATCCGAAATCGTCCGAGTCAAATTCAAAGTCCTCTGGCTCCTCGAACGTCGCAAAGTCGACTTCGTACCGTAACAAGGCACCGATGCCGCCAAAGCCGCGCACAAACTGGGATCCTTCCTGGCTCTTATTTGTGACAAACTCTAATTTGGTTCCAAACTGCTTGTAGTTATCTGCGAGCCAGTCCACAAATTGCATCTGCTCCTTCACCTCAAGCTCGTTCCCTTCTGCATCCCTAAAACGATTTGTGTCCTTGGCCTCCTCCGGAGTGAGAATCAGCACTGTCTGCTCTTGAGTGACTGTATTCTCAAGCTCGAACCGCAACTGTTCCAAGTTTTCCCACACAATCAAGGTTTCAGATGCACCCATGTCCAGCGCGCGCAGCGTATCCACAATACCAAAGCAATACTTGTTTGTATCCTTGCTGATCTCGTCAAAGTACTCCTGGATAAGCTTCTTCTCCAAGATGAACTTGACGTTACCCAGCGTTTCGCTCGCCAGATCAATTGCCTGGTTGAACCCGTTCTCGCCACCGTACGAAATGTCCACAATTTTGAGAATTTTCGCCTTGAGCCGCTGGTCGAACATGTCACTGCCAGACAGGTCATTTTTGAAGTCGGCAGACCCGGCGAGCACAATGCCCGTCACATTGGCCTTTTGACCGTCCGGAATGAAGATCTGCACCGCGGTTTCTGCGACCTTGCGCACGTAGTTGTGCCGCTTTTCCATCCGCAAGCGGGCAAAACGCAGAGCAGACTGACCACCGCGACCATGTTTCTTTGGCAAATCCACCAGAAACTTGTGCAGCACGGTGCGAGTGTTGCCCTGCAGCAAGCCAAACAACGCCCCGTTTCCGTCCATCACAATAAAGCCAAACTTGTCGTCAGACTCTAGCAGCGCGCCCAGCGCCTCGGTGTGAAACTTGTTGTCGCACAGATACAACGATGTGTTGATAGGCTTGAATGGCTCAAAGTCAAAGGTGACCTGCTTCTCCTTATTATCATCTGTCAGGATCGTTCCGCAGTACAAAACGAGTCCGTTCTCCGGGACCTTGCTGTAGAGCTTGAGACGCTGCTGCGTGGAGGTGATCGCGGACAGCACGGACTGGCGGTTCACGCGGGACTTGATATTTGACGCGGTTCCGTACTCCGTGGCCAACATACCACTGACCTGCGAGACCTGCGACTTTGGCGGGATGATCAGCGAGATCATACTCGTGCCATTCCCGCGCGCCATCTCCAATCCCTTGATCAGCTTCTTAATCCGCCATAGCTCCACGCCCTTCTCCTCCTCGGTCAATTGCACGCCTTCCCCCATGACCCCTCAGTACCACCAAATACACAAACACAAACCACACACTCACGCACCAACGTCGCGCTCTTGCACAAACCGCGCCGACGTGCCGCGCTTCCACAGCCGCGACACACTAGACGATTGACTCTTCAGCTGCTTTGACTTGAACCCACTACCACGACGACAACGACGACGACAGCGAAGACGACGAAGACGACGAAGACGACGGCAACGACGAGGACCACGACCACTACCGCCCCTCGTGCTTCCCACGCTCAAACCCACACACCGATCGTCCCTCCCCACCTCCTCCCTCTTCCCTTCTCGCCACCACACGACGGCCGCACAAAAAAACACACCAAACACAGAACACCCACTGTACATCGCACACAAGCACCCCAGCCGCGTAGCTCGGTCGTCGAGGCCAATGCCACGGCGGCCGCCGTCTTGCGCGCGTGGTTCGGGGCTGCGCGCCGCGGCACGTGAGCTCACGTCGGCCCGGTCGACGCGACGCGCAGGTTTTCTGCAAAAACGGCAACAGCCACCATGCGCAATTGCCGTGCGCGACGTTGCGGCGTGGCATCGGAAATGATACGTAGCTAGGAACGCGACATGCGTTCGGGATGGCTTGGTTCGCACGGTGTGCGGGTGCACGGTCGGCGCGGCAATTTCTGCGGAATGTGCAGTGCCACCCGGCAGTTGGTGTGTTGCGCGATGGGCATCGCAGCACATGAAGATCGCACAGCGACGTGCCATGGGTGCTGCGGGCTGAGCAGCGCGCGGCGTCATGTATTGCCTGCTTGCTGCGAAAGCTTGCTGGCATGAGCACTGGTGCGCTGCAACTTGGGAAACCAGCAAATGTGGTCGCACAACTGCAAGACAGAGGCAAGGCTGCCGGATCCAAGCCAACCGTTTTTTACCCGTGAGCTGCGCGTATAACATCTGTGGAGACATCAGCACCGGAACCTGCCAAGTCGACGCTGGCGCTGTCCAGCGAAATGGGCACGAGTCGAGCAACCACGAAACGGATACGGCCGCAGAATCAACCGTGGCGATGGTCTTTTCTCAAGCCGCTCAGGCCGGTGCGTCAACACGGCAGCCGGGCACAGCCGTTTCCGACGTCACAGTGTCGCAGGCTGCGCAAGTGGAAAGTGGGGCAATGGCGCTTCTGAATGCCCATGTCGCGGGCTCTACCCGACATTCTAGTCAGCGCAGCCACTGCGTCGTGCGTCACATATTCTGGCGGAAGAATTGGAGCTGGCGCATACCCGGCAGCAAGGCGACAATGGCGCTGCGTGCAGGCACGACGACGGCTGAACCATTGTCACAAGAAATGCCTATTGCCTTCAATTCGCGTCACCGTGACACAGGAGCAAGCCAGATTCGGGTTCTCCGTTTTGAAATCCTTGAGCGGGTGAGGCCAGCCCTGTACCGTCAAGCTGTGGCCCGGGCCCGCGTCAGCACTTATTGCGATGCCACATGCGCACTGTTCAGGCTTTGCAATTCTCACGCGCGACAGTTCACGGACCAACGTTCTGCACGTCAGAACTATAGGCGCCGGCGAGCACGACTTGTTAACGCTTGCTTTCGACGAAGACCTTGCCTATGATCGCAATTGGGCTTGTCCCTGCGCGCCTCGTCTGCAACGGCTCACAATGGAGCTTTGCGGCCCTGTCCGACTCCAAGACGCTCGCGTACATACCTTCAGACACACGCAACCCGCAGTGGTGGCCTTCACAGCAGCCACGCCCATGACCGAATTCGGGCTTCGTCCACGTCCTTTTTGCAGTTCGTATGTCGCTTTCGGCCACGTTCGCCTCTCGACCCGGGAACTTCGCAGATATTTTCAATTTACCAGCGAGCACGGTAGGCCTGCCGCACTACTTGGCCTTGTCCGCGTGTTCCGTGCTCGCGCTTGCCTCGATCTCGTATCTTGGAGTATCCGCAGAACCATACGCGCACACACAAGAGACCGAATCGTGATCGGATCCCGTCGGTCTTTTGTGCTCGGCTCACGCAGATGCGCACTTACGCGACGAGAGAAGACTTCATTGCTTGCCCTACATGCTCGTTCGCCCATGTCCGTGTGTTCGACGGTCAAATCGCCAAGAGCCAGTGCCGACATACAGCCAACAGGTTGATACAATCCTGCAGAAGAGGCTGGTTGTGGCACACAAGCGAGCAAGCAAGTGTCGGTCATCTGGCTCGACAAGCTTGGCATTCGAGACTCGTCCAGGTCTCGCCCCAGGGCAGCTGCGTCGCAATCGAAGCACACCGGTGAATGAGGAACACAACCAAGATTCTGTCCAGCTCGCACACTCGTGCACGTTGGCAGAACGGCCACGTTCGGAAATCAGTATTTGTGCAGAGCGGGAGAGCCAGGTTTGATCAGCGCTTGGTTATTCACGCTTGGGATTCACACGCGGAAGCAGTCGCAGTTTTATATTTATTTCGCCAGACGCTGACGCTAGTTTCCCAGTCTTGCCAACCGGACTTTCGCTTCTGCTTGTCCCTGCGCCGCGGCCTTGCCGTACCACTCGGCCGCCGCGCGGTTGTCCTGCGGCAGACCGCCCCACCCATTCTCGTGATAAAGGCCAAAATTGAACTGCGCCGGTGCGTGTCCCTGTGCCGCGGCACTGCGGAAGCACTCAACCGCTGCGCACTTATCCTGCGGCAGACCGCCCTCGCCGTGCTCGAAATAAACGCCCATATTACACTGCGCATCTGCCCGTCCTTGTTCCGCGGCGTTGCGGAACCAGTGGAGCGCCGCGCGCTTGTCCTGCGGCAGACCGCCCCACCCGTTCTCGTAACACCGGCCCAAATTGAATTGCGCGCCTGGCTCTCCCTGTTCCGCAGCCTTGTGGTACCACTCGACCGCTGCATGCTTGTCCTGCGGTAGACCGCCCTCCCCGATGCTGTAACAGACGCCCAAATTAAACTGCGCCTTGGCGTCTCCCTGTTCCGCGGCGTGGCGAAACCAAGCGACCGCTGCGTGCTTGTCCTGGCGCAGGCCGCCCAAGCCCATGTAACAGGAATAGCCTAACTTACACTGCGAGTACGCGTCTCCCGCTCGTGCCGCCTTGTTGTACCACCCGAGCGCTCCCGTGAGATTCTTGTTAGCGAACTCCTCAGCCTGACCACGACGCTGCCAGTCTGCGGCGTCGCGACGCGCTTGCTCCACGGCGTGTTGCATGGCCTCTTGTTCACGCCGCTGCGCCTCAGCAACTTTCGCGTCACGCTGCGCATCCGCATCTCGCGCCTTCTTCTCGAAGGGATTTTGCGTCTCCTCGGTCGCCTTGCGCGCGGCGGCGGCGCGACGTGCAGTCTCTTGGTCTCGTCGCCGCGCTTCCTCCTGCTTTTCAAGTTTGGCTTCTGCAGCGAGGCGCTCAAGCTCCGCCGCCTCTGCGTCGAGACTAGCATGGTTCTCAGCTGCCGTATGACGTACGCCGGCCGCGTGCGCCATGCCCCATGTTTTCTCCCGTTGTTCTGCGTAGCGAGGATTACCACCGGCACTCAGCGCTTGCGCTTGCACAGGCCACGATCCGCTGGGCCTCGTCGTGCTACGTCCGGCGCTTGATGATGAGACTGTTGACTCACTAGATCCAGCCGAAACCTGCGAAAATTTTCCTGCCAACGCGGCAACCTTGGACGTACTGGTGACGAACGGGGACGCAGCAAGCTGGGAAGCCTCTGACTTTGCAGCCGCAGTGGCCCCCTCCCCACCCATACGGCAATAAAACTCAAGCCAAATATCCGACACCGTTGGGCGCTCCTCGGGGTCATTCTGCAGACACGCTTTCGCTAATTTCGCAACCCAGGCCGGCCATTGTTTTGCGTACTCCGATTCGTCCAATCTATCCCACGGCACACCGCGCCTCGGATCTTCCAGCGTTTCAATAATTTCGAAAATCGTGCATCCGCCTCCGAACATCGTCTCGCCGAGCATCATTTCGAATAGCATGACACCGTACGACCATACATCGCAAGAGCGGCTATACTGCTTCCGACGAATAACTTCGGGTGCCATATAGCCGCTGGTACCAAGCATTGTGTTTGCGAATGAACCCGAACTCTTCACGGTGGCCAGCCCAAAATCGCTGATCTTCGGCGTCCAGTCGTCCATAAGAAGGACATTCTGGGGTTTCATGTCGCGATGGATGATGTTGTTCCCATGCAAATACTTCAAGCCGTCGACGATGCTTCGAAAGATTCTGAGCAGTTGCTCGCGTGATGGCAGGCTGTTTCCGCCGGCATGGAACAGATGCTTTTCAAGTGAGCCCTTGGGGGCGTATTCTAGTAGAATAAATGGGCATTCACGTTCATGAGCTTCCACCCCCGTCTGCGGATAAAACCCACCACGCGTCTGAACGATGTTTACGTGTGAAAGTCTCCACATGATGCCCACCTCATTTCTCAGCTCACGCAACGCCTTGTCGCCTGCTGACCGGATCTCTTTGATGGCCACGTCTTGCCCCATGAACTCGCCCTGGAAGACGTTCCCGGAGCCACCACCGCCAAGAGCAAAGAACGTTACCCTCGAGCCCACGGTGTTCTGGAGCTTCACAGCAAGTCCCGCCTCGACATACCAAGGTTCACTTCCTTCGGGCCGATTTGATGCAAGCCCAGATTTCGCAGCGTCTAAGAACGAACTCGTACTTTTCACTTCCACGCCGTGCATACTTAGCACAGCGCGTTTGTCTGGACGAGATTGAAGCTCGTTCTCAAGTTTCGTTGTGTCGCGCTGTCTGTCCGCTTCAAGAGCGCGAACCATTTCGTGAGGGACGGCTTCCAACTCGCGCAGAGTGATTTTCAATTTGCCAATCTTGAATTGGCTGTCCCGCTTCAGATCGTGCGACATTTTGAATATGACAATTTGAAGCAATTGGGACTCGAGCTCGACGAGGCGTGCTTCGCACGTCAGGAACTCGCCCTGAAAGTTTTTAGCCATCAAGGCACGAAGCGCTCTTCCGGCCGACTGGTCTGGACCGGAAAATCGCTTCACAAGAGAGCACGCAGACTGCAGCTCAGACTCCAGCTCGCTCAGACATGCGACCATGGTATTACTCCTTGTATCACCCCTACCGATACTATCTTTTTCGTCTTTGGTGCCAAAATATGTGCGCAGAGTGTTCGAGACGCTTGTACCCCGCTCGGCAAGCTTTCCACAAGATGCATAATTCGTCTGCGCGGTCTGTGCGTACTCCGTCAGAATTTCGGCCACCTTGTAAATGGTCTCTACAAACGGCATCAGTTTTCCGAGGTCATCGGACCCTGCGCCACTTGAGTTGAGGCTGTCCGACCTGTCGCTTCGATAGGCCGCCGACATGTTTCCTTCCTGTGCTTGCTAGCCCCACCGGATTCACAGCATCAACGCACACGCGCGCCAGACCTACCGCAAGCACCGAACGTGATCAATGCACGACGCTGTGGCGTAGTATACGAACCGAAACCGACTCGAACTGGTCGACTCGCAAGCGCGTCTCTTCCTTTCCCGATCGCCTCTTCCGTAACCACTACTAGAGAACCCGACCGGCGCAGGCCCGCCTTTAAACCAGTTGCTCTCACTCCGATGCGTCAATCTGCGTATACAACCCAGCCAATGCAGAAAGCGAATCTAACAGTCTGTGCGGAGAAAGACACCTCGCAAATCCATAGCCGTTTGCGCGATCAACGGCGTGTTGCAAACCCCCTCCCTCCCGAACCAAAAAATAATGAAAGAAAAAAAATTGGGCGCGCCGCTGGGCTTGGCGTCTGACTGCGCAACTGTTCATTCCTATTGCGCAGGTAAACAAAAAAATGGTCGCACTTTTCCTTTCGTTCTTCTCGAAAACCACGCATAACGGCCCGCTTTCTGCACGGCGCCTGTTTTTCCAATGGCGGTGTGAGTTTCGGCGGGACTCGGCTTGAATTTATCACTCAGCAGCGCTGTTTTCATAGGAAGCGGCGATGCCTAAACGGACAGGCACGCGCGGCGCGTAGCAAAGCAGCGCGGATTTGCGATTTTTGCAACGAGAGAGGTACAGCTCGGCGCTGTGCGTGTCCAGCGTGCGGAGCGAGCACGCGTGTGATGGAAAGGCGTCCGTTCTCACAGACCGCGAACGGCTGCCGGACGTTGTTGGTACCGCGTCGCACGCGCCAAGCTTCGTTTCGAGCTGGCGGCCGACAGAGTGGCGGTGACGCTATCCACGTTGCTCTCCTCCTCCTCCTCTCCCCTTTCAACAACACCAATGGAAATTGTACATCATCATCCAATTTAAGCAATGAGGTGTTCACTTCAGCAATCCTATCTCATCAGCTTGTGCAAGCTAGCTGCTATCCCGGTCGCCCTTTCATTTTCTACCCCATTGGCCGGCCGACACCTCCTCGCCGTCTGAAATTGTACGGTAACACACTCCACGCCCAGCCCTGCGCTGGCCGCCTCTCCCGCAACCGTACGACCGCCAGTTTGGCCGACGCCTCTTGCTCGCATTTCCGCAGGATTCCGCCACCTTACGCAGCTTCACATCCCCGCGCCTGGTCTCGCGTCCGCCGAGTCGCGGCTCACACCTCCGTCACCAGCCCACATCCTCTTTGTCGCCGTTAGCTGCAAGTCCGCCACCTCCTCGCGCTTGAGCAGCGCGTTCCGGAACGCCTGCACCATCTTTTCGCCATGCGTTGCCGCGCCGATGTTACGCGTCAACCCGCGAAAATGCAAGTTGTCACAGCCACGTGAAGCGTACCACTTCTCCTCTCCAAATTAAAACACCCGCGCCATGTCCACACCCACCGTGGTCACGCTCAAGCTGTTGCGCCAGCCAAGCGAGCTTCATGCGCAGTTCACGTACCTGCAGACAGATTCCTCACCCCGTGGCCGCTCTTCAACAGTCGCCACCCACTTCTTACCAGGGTCCCAAAAAGCCGATAAGCCGATTGGCACACGGCTTAACGGTTTGGATGGTGTTGAGGTACAGTGATGGGTTTTGTGTACAGTATGACGCTTGGAGAGGTGCTCCAAGGGATCGGCCGAGAAAGATCGATGCTACGCCCGAAAGGGGTGCGGGTGCGCACGGCGAAACGTGCAACACGTGGGCCACTAATATGGCGGACTCTTCGAGGCGCGCAGACGATTCTGCGCCGGCTCCCTATCGCTCCGAATAAACGACGAACCTTTACCTCACCACGCTAAAGAGTCTCTTACCTTCGCTAGTTATCCGGCCGGGACCCGGCCGCTCCACAGAACGTACTTATGCCGCACCGCCGGCCAAGTGAACACGGGAGTCCGCGGTTCAGCGGGACCTCATCGTTCCCACGCGCCTCCTCACGCGCAAATCGCCGGACTCCAATCTGTCTCGAGGTTCAGACGACGCACCAACCATGGCGTTGCTTTTGGAACGAGTCGACTGCGAGATTCTTCGTCAAACCGTCTGCAAGATTGTCTTTGCTGTTCACGTGCACGAAGTCTGCCAGGCCGTCCTTGGACACTTCGTTCAGCCATTTCAGGCTGATTTTCTGCATCTTGTGAAGATGCAACATCTTGTCGCTCCATCCCTTGTTGATCGCGTTTAGCGCGGTCTCATTGTCGACATACATGGCCACCTTTGGCCATGCATTGTGCCATTCTTCGATAAACACGCCCAGCGGAAAGACACGATACTGCACTGCTGTATGTGCAGCGATCAGTTCCGCCTCGGCGGTTGAGGTCGCGGTCCGGCGTTGCCGCCCACTTGACCAGTCCACAAGGTGTCTCGTATTCTTACCAACAAAAAAAGTGCACACGCCGCTAGTCGACCTCTCTGCGCTGAAGTCTGCGTCAGTATAACAAGATACAGACACAGGCAAGGCCCTGCCGGCACCCGAAAGAGGTGGCACGCGAAACACCAACACCGCATCGGCACTGCCCTGCAGGTACCGCATGATGTCGTTCAGGCCCTTTTCGGCTTCTTCACCCCAGCGATCCGTGCAGCGCGCTACCGTACCAACTGCGAATGCCAGATCTGGCCTGGTTGTCCGAACCAGCCACAAAATACGCCCCAAGGTGCGTCTTACGCTCTTGTCACAGACCTCGCCATCTCTGTCGGGCTCAGGCTTACAAGACATCGGAGTCTTTCGCGCCTGCCTCTCTTGACCGTCTGCTAGCATATGCCGTGCATACTCTCGTGAACTCATCACCCAGGCACCGTCCATGTCTTTGTCGACATAGAACCCGATGCCCAGGAACCGCACAGGGTTTTCTTTTGTCGCTTCGCGCATGTATTCAACCGCGCGGGTGATGGAGAACTCCTTTTTCATCTCCGCAACCGCCTCCCGTATTGCCCCACTGTCACCGAAAACCGCCCCATCATCAACGTATAGGACTGTCCATTCCGTCTTACCCAGACGCTTTCTCCAGTATACGTTCTTATCTGAGGCGGATTCTTTCCAACCCAGACCTTCAAGTCTTGACCGTGCGTGAGCTCCAAAGTCGCTTCCGCTGCGTGGCAAGCCATACAGCGCCATGGGCAGCCTGACGACGGGCCTCTCCATGGCTTCGAGCTTTGACGACAGACTGGACGGTATGCAACCTCTCAACCAGCGAGTAAGACCGGCTAATTCGACGAATGTCGGAGGACCCCCGAGGGGCGCGTGTACGTATGCGTTGTCCACGTCGAAGAACGCAGCGTCAGCGTGTTCTCCGTGCTCCAACAGCGCTGCGCTTAATGCGGCCCTGATGGCTACTAAACCAGGCGGCTTCTCCCAATCAAATGGGTTCACAACCAGGGTTCCGGTTGCGTCTCTAACCACGCACCCTTGACACACAAGTCGGCACTTGTGTTTCCACGCGCTGGGCCCTAGTTCGGCATTTTTGATTCCGAACACGGCCTTCAGCTTCACAAACTGTGCGTGCGGCGTTCGCGTCGCCGTTCTGCGCTCGACCGCTTTCTCCAGCGGAAGCGCGCCGACGCTTCTCAACGCGGTCAACTCGCGGACAAAAGCATCGCGACCGGCACTCGAGGCCATGGCACTCTTGGATTCGATCACCTGCGTTACCAGCAGCTCTTGAACTAAGGCCGTCGCTCCGGCAAGAGGCACGCTGACCTTCTCTGCCCGCGCCGACACCCCTTTTTCCGCAACTTCTACGAACTTCACCCTCGCGCGCCGCAAGGCCCCGCTCCTCCCGCGCCTGTGTTCGCCAAGACCTTGGGCTTGTGAGCCGAGCAATCCGAGCGCCTGCGCTTTCGAGCGCACGTCTTTCGCTGTTTTACCAGCCAAGGCGGCCTTACTCTCTTTGATAATTTGCGACCACTTTGGACCCAGTCGTGTGAAGCCGCCCGAAATAGCCGCAATTTGCTCGCTGCTCCACGAGCCCTTTCGCGATCGACCGTCTACTGTCGCGAGCGGCCCCGTCGGAGGCGCTTCTGTTCCGTTTGCACGTACGCATTCTTTGAAACCTGTTTCAATCTCATTACTTTTCTCTCTTGGGTCGGCCGGCGTCTCGGTTTCCGAGGTCTCGCCGGTCTCGTCGCTCTTATCATTCCTACCGCTTCCAGGGTACTGCTGCCCCTCGTCGTCAGCAACTGGTTTAGGGTCCGGCGGGCGGGCGAATTCTTCTTCAACGGGCCTGAGCTGTTTTCTTACGACGGGATACTTTTCTTTGAGCAGTTTCCATTCTTGTACCCATCGCGCCGCTGCCGGCCTCATATCTGAAACAGGGATCACCAGGCAATTCAGTCGTTGTTTGATGACTGCTGATTCTGGTATCCGAAAACCGACCACGATTGCGACAGAGCCCTTCGGTTCATTCTTGTCGGAAGCCTCGTCGTAAACTACGACGCCCCGGCCAAACGCAGGCAGCTCCAATTTCCATTTAGTATTGAATCGTTTCTCGTACGCGGTGGCACCGCCTCCGCGCCCAGCCCAAACGAGATTTCGAGCATCCGCCCAATACCGAGCCGCGAAGCAGAACCATGACGATGGCAACCCGGACTGGATCAGAAGCGCCCTCACCGTCGCATTCATGTCCCTGTGAAGCCTCTCTTGACTGGCATGCGTGTTTGAACGCCTCGCTATGCCCTTTTCGTGGGCAACCAGGTGGTCTCGGAGCATGTCTTCGAAAACACCTCCAAATTCTCCGCCGCCATCGCTTTTCACCAGCCGAGGCCAACCGCGGCCCCGCTGTATCTCTCGAAACGCGAACGAGGCCGTGTCGGCGAGTTTATTCCTCAGGCCCGTCACAGAGACCCAGCCCGTTCCGATGTCTTTGTGTACCAGAACCCATCTCGTCCCATCCACACCAACCGAGGAGGGGTCCACGAGATCAATGGAGACGGCCTCATTAAAGCCGATGATTGCATTGGAGTCACTCTCTTTGCGACGCACCGCGCGCACTCTCTGTATTTTGCCCAGGGCACAAATCCCACAATCTTCCTTCGCAGGCATATGCAAAAGGTCGTGGTCTAGAACCCTCACCGGCTCTGTGGCTCTAATTGGCTCATTGGGCTTCTCATTGATTTTCTCCGCATCCGTGCTGAGTAGTTCCATGCCTCCCACGGACAAATGCGCCTTCTGCGCCCTCAGCCAGTCCAGGCCCACTATGAGCTCGTGACGCGCTCTGTGTACCACCGCGGACAACTTTGCATCCCGAGCCCCATGCATTCTCAACGTCAGGCGCGCGGTCCCTTCGGGCCTGCACATGGTACCATCCGCCAAGCGAACTCCTCCCACGGCAGCGCGCCGGTCCACCGCCACACCAATTTTCTCACAGAAAGCGAGCGAAGCATATGTGTTCGTCGCGCCTGTATCAAACACTGCGTCGACTTGGTGACCATTCACCCACATTTTTCTCTTCACAAGCCTCTCGACTTTTGGTCTGGTGCTCGCAGTGAGTAGTTCCAGCTCAGCCGCCTGTGCGGCGAGCTCCGGGCAATCCTTTTTCCAATGCCCTATGCGTTTGCAGTTGGCGCATTGATCCTTTTTCAGACCATCTCTCCTCCCGCTGTCCCGAGCCTTCCACTTCTTTCGACCACTCTTTCTTTTACCGCCGCTGCCAGCACCTACGCTTTTCCCGCCGCGCTCAGCGGAGCCCAGCTCCATGGGAGCCGGTCCGTCCCCGTAGGGCGTCTGCCCTTTCTTGGCAGTCCGGGCGCGTTCCGGGTGCATGATGGCATCGATCTCCGAAGCTACGCGGATAACTTCTTCCAAGCTGGATGTGCCCTTAAGTTCGGTTTGCACCCTAATGTCCTTGTCAAGCCCTCGCTTGTACTTGTCGAACAATTCAGACTCTGTGGCGTCTTCAATGCGCAGACAGAGCGAGGAGAAAGTATTTGTATACTCTTCCACGCTCGTGCCATTCTGCTCCAACGCGAACAGCTCATCTCTAGCCCGAGCGCCTGGGTTCACCGGGGCGAACCGCATCTCGAGCGCGGCTAGAAATGCTTCAACCGTGAACGGCTGCTCCCTCAGGCGAATCCACCACAACTGCGCGTCATCCGTCAGGAACCCAGCGAGGTTTCGAACGACCCTCTTTTCGGCTGCGTCGTCCCAAGATTCGCCAACCGCCGCGACTTCGTCCTTGTACGGCTCAACCACTCGGTCGCGAGCCGCCGAAATCCACGTCAGGATCTTTACTAGGTCTCTTTTCCCGTCATACGCCGGCATACGTGCAGGTTCAAGCAACTTTCCCCGCTGATGAACCACCTGCCCCGCGCCCGCGGACGCCAAAGCCGATCGCGCTGCTCTTTCGTGCGCCAAATCGCTCTCCAGACCCTCAATGCGCTGCTGTGCCATGCGTAAGTCGGCGGATAATTCCGCTCTCACCCTGGCCATCAACATGTCAAACTCGGTCGGCGATGGACCAGCCTGTGCATTGCCTTGCGTACCTCCACCCTGCTGCAGAGGTTGTGCTTCCAACGATTGCTGTCTCGCTGCCATAATTGCGCGCAGACGTGACTGCTCCTGCTCACGGTCGTCCATGACCGACAGTCGTGATCACGAGGTCCGCCTCCTGGCGCGACGATCTCGTGATGGTCCCGGCGATGGACTGTTTCGCTTCTTGATTCTATCACTCACGAGCTCCGTATCGCGGTTGGGGTCGATGTCAAGCGAGACACAACGACCGCGTCCGAAGTTGACACCCGACGTTCCACACGAGCCAACTCCCCGAAGCAAAGATGATACAAACCAAATAAACCCACGACCGATCAAGCGAACACGAAGTTAAGCATGTGATCAATATCCGCGCAGACGGCTTCCGCCGCTGGGCTCATAACCCTTGGAGAGGTGCTCCAAGGGATCGGCCGAGAAAGATCGATGCTACGCCCGAAAGGGGTGCGGGTGCGCACGGCGAAACGTGCAACACGTGGGCCACTAATATGGCGGACTCTTCGAGGCGCGCAGACGATTCTGCGCCGGCTCCCTATCGCTCCGAATAAACGACGAACCTTTACCTCACCACGCTAAAGAGTCTCTTACCTTCGCTAGTTATCCGGCCGGGACCCGGCCGCTCCACAGAACGTACTTATGCCGCACCGCCGGCCAAGTGAACACGGGAGTCCGCGGTTCAGCGGGACCTCATCGTTCCCACGTGACGTCGTGCGCGGGGGACGTGGCGGCGTGTGCAGAGGCAGGACGAAGAGCGAATGGCGACTGCAGCAGTAGCTAGAGCATCAGCGGAAGCGGCACACGCGACGGTATTGGCGACGGCGGCAGCGGCAGCGGCAATGACTTACAAAGAAGTCGATGGGTTTGTGGTGCTGCCCGAGCTGGGCGCGGGTGGCAATGAGTCGGACCACAGTGTGAGTAGTCGTTCTGACGCAGGGAGTGACGGATCGCAGGCGCCGGATGAGTTGGCGTTTGCGGAAGCAGACGACCCGGTCCTGCTCAAGGCGTGGGATCTGACACAAGCGAAGCAGTGGGCATTGCCGGTGTCCGCGAAGCAGAGCACCGTCGATGAGAAGATTCAGAGGGCGCTGAATGGGTCAGACGCCGCGGCTAAAAGGCGGAAGAGACCAGCATCTGAAGACGAGGACCCGGCGCACGCACCGACAGATAGCGAAGAGGATACAACCAGCAGTGGTGGTGAGAGTGAGGACGACTCGGAAAGTGGCTCGGACCGCTCAGAATCTGAATCACAGAGCGATAGCGACGACGCTGGAGAAGCGGATGAAGCGCCCCTCAAACACAAGCAAAACACAGGGCTCTCGCGCGCTGACCACGTGACCACAGCCCAAACAGAAGGAAGTGGCGCCCAATCTGATGCGGAGCAGGACACTGAGCCGCACGATGCATTTCGAGAGCGATATAAACGCCCGGAGCATCTTCTTGCCGAAGCAAAGAAGCAAATGCAGAAGCGTCGGTCCTTTGCAGATTTGAAGATGTCAAAACCTTTGCTGAAGGCCATCGAGCTGATGGGTTGGCACGTGCCGACCCCCATTCAGCTCAAAACGCTTCCCATTGCCCTTGAAGGGCGCGATGTGTGCGGAAGCGCGGTCACAGGGTCAGGAAAGACCGGCGCATTTGCGTTGCCGATCATCGAGCGACTAATTCAACTGAATCAAGCATCCAAAGGTGCTAGGGCAAACATGCTCGCGACTCGTGTGATTATGCTCTTGCCCAGTCGTGAGCTGGCCATTCAGTGTCATGCAGTGGTCTCGAGCCTGCTCAAATTCACTGCGCTTCGCGCAGCACTGACCGTAGGCGGACTGTCGTCGAAGGAGCAAGAGGTTCAGCTTCGCAGCAAGCCCGATATTGTTGTTGCGACGCCCGGTCGGCTCATCGACCACTTGCGCAATACGCAGGGCTTTTCATTGGAAGACGTGGAAGTCTTGGTGATTGACGAGGCCGACCGAATGCTGGAAATGGGATTCAAGGACGAGATGGACGAGCTGTTGCGATTCCTCCCAAAGAAGCGTCAGACTTTGTTGTTCAGTGCCACGCTGACGGGACAGGTGGAGTGGCTGGTGAACATGTCGCTAGATAATCCAATTCGCATCGCTGCGGACCCAATCATGGACGTGGCCAGCTCGCTAGATCAGGAGTTTGTGCGCATCCGAGGCAAGAATGAGCAGAATCGCGATGCCATTCTGCTGGCTCTTGTTTCCCGCAGTTTCAGGACCAAAACAATCATTTTCTTTGCCCAGAAGCACAAGGCGCACCGCTTCAAAATTTTGTTCGGCCTGTTTGGACTCAAGGCAGGTGAGCTGCACGGAAATCTGGCGCAAGTGCAGCGGCTCGAGTCGTTGGAAAATTTTCGCGACGGCAATGTCGATTTTCTGCTTTGTACAGATCTCGCGGCGCGTGGCCTGGATATTGTGGGCATCGAAACTGTGATCAACTACGACATGCCCAGAACGGTGAAGGAGTACGTGCATCGCGTTGGCCGAACGGCCCGTGCGGGTCGCGGCGGGCGAGCGGTGAGTCTCATTATGGATTCGGAGCGCAAACTGCTGAATGACATTCACAAGCGAGCGCTGGAGAAGCTCACGCAGCGCACGGTGCCGGTGAGCGTTACCAACAAGTGGCGCGAAAGGATCGACGCGGCCGGTGCGCAGCTGGCCGAAGTCCTGAGAGAAGAACGTGATGAAAAGCAGTTGCGCCTGGCCGAAATGGAAGTCGCCAAGGCTAGCAACCTGATGGTCCATCAAGAAGAAATTGCATCCCGACCCGCGCGCACGTGGTTCCAGACCAAGAAACAAAAGGACGAGGTGCGCAGTTTAACCAAACAGCACGCGCTGACTCGCGGCGCTCCCGCATCAGCCTCGGGCAAAAGCAGTGACGGAAAGTCAAGTGTTGGGGGTGGAAGCAAGAATGGCGCGAATGTATCGGACAAGAAGCTAAAGAAGATTGAGCGCGGAAAGCGCCAGCGTGAAGAAGCTCGAAAGGAGGAGCTGGCGCAGCGTGAGCATGACTTTAGTCTTCAGCGGAAAGCGAAGAAAGCTCGCGCGCCAACTGGCAACTCTGATAGAAAATTACGCAAGCGATAAACCTTGGCGCTATGCTGCTCGCTCGCAGAATCGTTCCTCCTTGTGCATGCATTTACTCGTCTCGACTTTACCTAGAGAAACTCAAAGTCACCCCACGCGAACCCGCCGCGACCGGTTGAGGAGGCCTGCAGCTGCAGTCGTTGGAAGGGTGCGCTGCCCGGGTCGTGGTAGTACCCTTCCAGAAAGCCAGTCTCGCGATCCAGACACAGATAATAAAAGCCGTCAATCGTGAGACCGCAGTCCGGGCCGACGTTCACAAAGAATTCTTCTTTCCATCGCATGAACACGTGACGCGAGTCGCTGAGGTCGATATTCACGCCACCATCGCGCATCACGCGGCTGCGCAGCGGTGCGAACGCATCAAACTTGGACCAGTGCTGGAGATCATGCTCACGCGACGCGTCCCAGCGGCCCGTGTGAAAGAAGGCATTACGATTATCAATAATCTCACCTTCCCAGAACGTGAGCACTGGGGACGGCGTCTTTGGAACGTTGACAGCCTCCATGACTCCGCACAGCGTTCCGCGCGCGTAGTCAGTGGACAGAATCCGAACGTTCACCGCCCATTCGCTCGATGTCATTACTTCGTCGCCATCATTGAACATCTCGTCCGACACGCCTGCGTCTGCTCTTGCGGCTACTGCGCCGTTCGCATTCTCGAGAATGGCGCGCGCCACATTGCCGGTCCCGGTTCCGGTCCCGGTGCCGCGGCTTCCGGCACGCGACGCGCGCCAGGGGTTTGGTGGCGGGGCCCAGTTTCGCGGATGACCAATCACCTCCGACGAGCCAGGATATCCTCCCGGATATCGCTGGCTCCAAGGCGCACGTATATCGTCCAGCAGCTCAGGCGAGAGTCTGCGCGGCAGACGGCGCGGATCAGCGCGGCGGGCTGCGGCCGCGGCGAGCACGGAACGCGGGGACTGGAAATGCGCGAGCTGGAAATGGCGCTCGATGTGGCTGTAAAAGTGCGCTGGCGAGGCCGAGCGCGGAGAGAGCAGCGGGCCCTGCTTGTTGATATTCTGCGTGCCGGCGAACAGCTGACCCGCGCACAAGAACGAGTTGAGCTGCACTACTTGCGGTCCGCATGGCTGCTGCTCCGCGCCGCGCATCTTCTTTGCCTGCCTGCCCGAATCACCATGCCTAGTACCTGCGTCCACCTCGCCGCGACCAGGCATTATTCAAGCTCACGCATCCACCGCAGCAAACCGTCTCCAACGTACAATCTTATTCCTCCCCTGCCTCTGTTCCGCTCAACTCACTCGCCCGCGTCGCGCTCCAATTCCTGCACGCTGCGTCACAGTGCGAATCTTCCTATCAAAACAACTCACTTTTATTATGAAATGCAGAACCCTACTTCGTCAGCGCGTCATGCGCTCTTGTTGAACTCGACAAACTTGCGGGACAAGCCAAAGCCCGTGGGTGGAAACCGGAGGAGAGAGTAGGTGGCGAGCGCCAGGAGCAGCACGCCGAGTGCAAAGATGCCGCGAATGATGCGGCGGTCCAGGCGCTCCATTTCATAGTCCAGCGCGCGCATGTAGTCCCCGCGCAACTGCTGGTCGCTGAGCGTGTACAGTGTCAGCATCACCTCGCGCAGCAGCGCGCCTTGCTTTATCCGCTCGTGAGCAATGTTGATGCGCATCCGGTTCTGCGCAATGATATCCTGTACTTTGGCCTCCACGGGCCCTGCCACTTGCGGCTCCTCACCGCGGTACCGCCCGCGCCGCGACGCATACTTCCACAGGTCCACGCGTTCCCGCCGGTAGAACTCGGCGCGTAACCGCTGGCAGTTGAGATAATACAGCTCCATGCGCGCAACCTGGTCACACCCTATGCGGTCGTACAGGCAGTGTAGCTGCTCGGAGTCTAGAAACGGTTCAATCCCTGTGCGCTTGCCCTGGAGAGCGCCAGACTCGGCGCTCTCAAGCGCATCGTCGTTTACAAACAGGACGCCCGGCACCGGCGTATCAAGATCCACAGCAAAAGTACCCGCCGCTTGCGATGCGTTCAAGAATTCGGCTCCGTACGAGCGGTGCTGGTCACGCACAAACTGCGGGAGCTTGTTCAGCGGCGCGTCCAAGAACCCCATCTCGGTGTCCAGAGCCTGCGCCAGACTCTCGGCGGTCGCGTGCACGCCTACTAGCGCCGGGATATTCTTCATGCACAGGTGATGCCCCGCACGCACGAGCAGGCGCAGTACGTGGCCATGTGAGTCAACATCGCCGCGCTCCACCACCACAAGCGCGGACGCGCGCGCCACAGCCAGCCGCTCGATCACTTGCTTGGCCACGAGCTCGTCCAGCGGCATGTTGAACGCAAGGAACGCAGACGGCCCATTGGACGCTTCCATGTGCACCTGCGTGCGCACACCGCTATCGCATGTCACGCGGAAAGCATGCAGACGCGAAGCCCATACCGCCCACAGCAGCAACACGACAAGCACGCAGTGCGCGCGGCGGGGCGTTTGCACCGCGCCGTTTCCGCACATAAGCGGTGGGCACCCGTCTCACCAAGCGTAGGAAGCGACGCCGACCAGCCGAATCCCCGTAGATGACGCTCCGCACCTCTCGGATGCGCGACGAGGTGATGTGCTCAAGAAACGCAAAAGTGAAAACCGTCCACCGGCAGCGGCGATGAGGTGTTCGACATAAATACGGCGATGTGTTACGTGGGAAAGAAAGTTTCCTATGTGTATCTTTCAAATTCATGGTTTATTCTGTATCTGATCATTGCAGAACCTGCACGGCCGGAAGAACGCAATTTTCCCATCTATCGATCCCATCCCATCCCATCCCTCCCACAGAATGTGCAGCACCTCAGGTTGGGCAATGTTTCTCACCGTCGTGCGTCTCAAATAAAAGTCAAGGTCACAGCCACTCGGTGTACGCTGCAGTACAGATTGCTAATGAGCGCCACAGCGTCTTCTTATTCCTTGACAAAGATGTACAGGTTGCCGCGCTTGTCGCGACTGATGCGCAGCGCTTCGTCCAGGTAGTAGGTGTCGATGTACGTTTCCGCGGGCTTGCCGCGGAGGCGCTGGTAGATTGCGTCTACCGGCAGCATCTTGTCGATGCTGGACAGGTCGATTCGGTTCAAGAGCGAGTTGCCCTTTACCTTGGTGTCTCCGAGCGTGATCTCCATCCGCTCCGGACCGACCGGCGTTATTCTGGCCGACGTGGTGATTGTGCCCGTGATGCCCGGGAACGCGAAGATCTCTGCGTCCTGCACCAAGCTCGCGCTGCTGAGGTCGATCTTCTGCGTGATGTCCCCAAACTCGATGAGGTTCTGCGCCTTGATCAGCGGCTCGAGCGCCATCTTAGACCCGGCCGTTTTCGCGAAGAAGACGAGTTTCCAGTTTCCATTAATGATGCTGGTCTCCATGGGGTGGAGGTTTGGGTTGACGGACTCGAGCATGAGCACGAGATCCTCGACCTCTGCGATCTGGGTGGCCGACGCGAGCCGCCCGCGGTTTGTGGAAGCGGCGACGCGGAGAATGCGCTCCATTGCGTCCTTCCGCGTGCGCCCGTCCGACTTGTTGCTCTGCTCCGCGGCGTCCGAGAACGAGAACGTGTCCGAGGGCATGGCGTCGTCGTCCTGCATGCGCAGCGGCGCGCAGCGCGCGTGCCTCACGCGCGCGCACCGCTGCCTCTCCACGACATGGCACACGCCCCGCGCAGACACAGACACAGACACAGATACACCCCCTGCTCCTGCCGCGTTCACAAACGCCATTGCATACACCCTCCCTCCCCTCTTCACACCGCACCCAACTCTTCCCCTCCTCTTTCCCTCCCTTCTTAATCTCTTTCATCCCCAAGCTCTCTAACCACTAACCACCAACCACCACTAACAACTTCCACCACGACACACACACACAAAGACACAGAGCCCAACTGTACTTCCTCAACCTGTACACCCATCGAACTGTACCGACTGCCTCTTTCATGGCGTTCCTCTAAATTCAACACATTTACACAGAAAAGGACAGAAGTATAAATACTCATCCAACTGTACCATATCACCGTTTTTCTTATGTTCTAAACGGTGTGATTGAAGCACGTGACCCGATGAACGAGCGCGCGTGGCTGTGTGGGGGGGGAAGGGGGAATCGCAAAGCAGCTAGAAAGATCTGGACCGCACTGAACGCCGGTGTGGCAGCGCAACTGTACAGTGGGTACGGTGGGTACTGTGGTGCGCTGTACTTTGTGTTTGATAGCACGGAGGGTGTGTTTTGATAGGCGCGTGGTGCGCGGGTGTTCAGTAGACTTGCGGTGTGTGTTTGGGCGTGCGGGTCGTCCAGAAGGTTCCAAAGACGCCGGCCACAACAAGATACGGCTGGCGTGCCCAAACGGTTGCGCGCGAGTATAAAAAGTCGTGGTGCTGTGGATGTGGTCCTGGTCCGCGCGTGTCGTGCAGAGTGTCGACGGAGGAGAGGAGGAAGGGAGTGGACGTGCAGCGGTGGTGATTACTGTCGCGAGAGCAAGGGTCGGTGCGACGCAGAGCGGTGCGTGCTGTGGCGTGTGAACTGGAAGGGGAGGAGTGAAGGTGTACTAGAAAAACAGGGCAATCATGGCGGCAGAAACATACAGCTTTCAGGCCGAGATCAACCAGTTGATGAGCTTGATCATCAACACGTTCTACAGCAATAAGGAGATTTTCCTGCGCGAGCTGATTTCCAACTCGTCCGATGCGCTGGATAAGATTAGGTACCAGTCGCTCACGGAAAAGTCCGTGCTCGACGCGGATAGCTCGATGGAAATTCGCCTCGTTGCAGACAAGGAGGGAAAGACCCTGACCATCACAGATAGCGGCATTGGGATGACCAAGATTGACTTGGTCAACAATCTCGGAACCATCGCCAAGTCTGGCACCAAACAGTTCATGGAGGCGCTGTCCGCCGGAGCAGATGTGAGCATGATTGGCCAGTTCGGTGTGGGCTTCTACTCGGCGTACCTTGTAGCGGACAATGTGATTGTGCGCACCAAGCACAATGACGACGAGGGATACATTTGGGAGTCGTCGGCGGGAGGATCGTTCACGATCCGCCCGGACGATGGAAGCCTTGGCGAGCCGCTGAAGCGTGGAACGTCCATCATCCTGCACCTGAAAGAGGACCAGCAGGAGTTCCTCCAAGAGCGCCGCCTCAAGGACCTGGTCAAGAAGCACTCGCAATTCATTCAGTACCCCATCAACCTGTGGATCGAGAAGGAGGTCACCAAGGACGTCGACGACGAGGATGAGGCCGCCGAGGAAAACAAGATGGAGGAGGAGAAGGAAGACGACGGCACCAAGGTAGAAGACGTCGAGGATGAGGAGGAGGAAAAGAAGGAGAAGAAGCAGGTCAAGGAAATTGTGCACGAGTGGGAGCTTCTGAACAAGCAAAAGCCAATCTGGACGCGCAAGCCCAACGAGGTCACAAAGGAGGAGTATGGCGCGTTCTACAAGAGCCTGACCAACGATTGGGAGGACTTCTTGGGCGTCAAGCACTTCTCGGTGGAGGGCCAGCTCGAGTTTACGGGCCTGCTGTTCACGCCCAAGCGCGCGCCGTTCGACCTGTTCGAGCCCAAAAAGAAGATGAACAACATCAAGCTGTACGTGAAGAAGGTGTTCATCATGGACAACTGCGAGGACATCATTCCAGAGTGGCTCAACTTTGTGAAGGGTGTGGTCGACTCGGAGGATCTGCCGCTCAACATTTCTCGCGAAATGCTGCAGCAGAACAAGATTCTCAAGGTGATCCGCAAGAACTTGGTGAAGAAATGCATGGAAATGTTTGCCGAGCTGGCGGAGAACAAGGAGGAGTACAAGACCTTCTACGAGCAGTTCTCCAAGAACCTGAAGCTGGGCATTCATGAAGACCAGTCCAACGCAGACAAGCTGGCGGACCTGCTGCGCTACAACACGTCCAAGTGCCCGGATGAGATGACCTCGCTGAAGGAATACGTGTCGCGCATGAAGGAAGGCCAGAAGAACATTTACTACATCATTGGCGAGAGCAAGAAGGCAGTTGAGAACAGTCCGTTCCTGGAGCGCTTGCGCAAGAAGGGCTATGAGGTCATCTTCATGACCGAGCCGATCGACGAGTACTGTGTGCAGCAGCTCAAGGAATACGATGGCAAGAAACTGATGTGCTTGACCAAGGAAGGCATTGAGCTTGAGGAGACAGATGAGGAGAAGGCCGCGAAGGAGGAGGAGAAGAAGGCGTACGAGACCCTCTGCACCGTCATCAAGGACATTCTGGGCGACCGCGTCGAAAAGGTGGTGGTCTCGGAGCGCCTGGCGGACTCCCCTTGCATTTTGGTGACCGGCGAGTACGGATGGAGTGCGAACATGGAGCGCATTGTGAAAGCGCAGGCGCTGCGCGACAGCTCGCTGTCCATGTACATGTCGCCGCGCAAGACTATGGAAATTAACCCCGGGAACGCAATCATCAAGGAGCTCAAGGGCCGTCTTGAGGCAGACAAGGCTGACAAGACCGCGAAGGACCTGATCATGCTTCTCTTCGATACGTCGCTGCTCACATCTGGCTTTTCGCTTGACGAGCCAAACGTGTTTGCGTCGCGAATCCACCGCATGATCCGCCTGGGCCTGAGCCTGGACGACGACGAGCCTGTGGAGGAGAAGATGGAGACGGACGCGCCGACCGATGAAGCCGCGGCTGAAGTGACGGCGCTGGAAGACGTCGACTAATACCTTGACCTGGACTATTTCCCCAAAAGTAAAATGTGTGATTGACGGAGTCCACGAGTTCTTCTGCGTGCCATCTCGCAAGCTAGATGCGCCCGGCTCCGCGCCGTCGCTTGGCTCCTGTGTTCGTGTCCGCACCAGCGCGACACCATGCACCATTGTTTAGAACCGTGCGTTGTGCGCGCGCGCCATGCCGTGCACGAGCGAGCACGATCATTCCAGAAAAACCGGTAAAATAATCGTTAAACATTACTTTTTTAAGCGTGCAACCCTAGCGTGCGTGATGAGGTACAGTCGACACGGTACAGTGGATCTCGACGAGCGCCTGTGGAGATTCGGGTGGCACAGCCGACAAGGGTTGCTGCGGGTGGCTGAGTGGGGAGGAGAGACCGAGGGAGAAAGCCGGCGAGGTGGGAAGCACACAAGGAAGGAGCAGAGTCGTGGGCACCGAGGGTATTTCAAGCGCTCAAGAAGACAATGGCCGGGTTTGTAAGCGGAGGAGTGGGCGCCGCGTCGCTGGCGCTGGCGCAGCGGCACGCGGTGTGCGGCGCGCTGCTGCCTGCGACCACCACCACCACCACCACAGCAGCGCGTGCGAGCGCGCGCGGCGGCGTGCGCATGGCGGCCAAGCCATACGAGTCGGGCTACATCGCGGAGGATGACTTTTGGCGTGGCCGCGGCATTGCGGCGTGGGTGTACGCCACGGGCGCCAACAAGGTGATTGCGCAGATCGTCAAGGATTTTAATCTGACAGACAAGAAGTTCATGGTGTTCATTCCGAACGACGGCGCGTTTGCGCGACTGTCGCCGCAGCTGAGGAAGGCAATGATGGAGGATTCCAGGCTCGTGTACGACATGCTGGCGGGTCACATTTTCACATCCAAGGGAAGCGCCATGCTGAAAGATCTCCAGGGCGCGGGCTACCTCCAGCCAGCCTACGGCGAGGCAATCGGCTACGTTGGCACGGGCAGAGTGATCAAGATTGGCAACGCGCAGGTTATCCCAGAGAGCTCAGACATCCTAAGGAAGAACCTCGGCTTCAGCGCGCACACGCTCGACACATTCATCGTGCCCAAGGCGCTGACGAAGAAGGTGAGCATCGAGGCAGGCTTTTCACCGGTCACGCCGGCAAAGTACGTGAGCACCACAAAGGCGGACTTGCGCTACGTTGGCGCAACCAAGCCAGCAGCGGTGGGTGGCCGCCGCGCCATGAACCTAATGAAGCAGCAGCCGTTCTGGATGTACGGCCCACCGTACAACGCGGTCACACAGGATGAATACGAGCCAATTTCCGCCGCGGCTCCTAAAGCGTTTGTTGACTACCAGATCTTTGCACCTGGCACGGTCAAAGTGTCGCCCGACTCGGTCAACGCGAACGAACTGAACCCGGTGTCTGGAATGAGCAAGTACATTGGAAAGACTCAAAAACTGGTCGGTGACCAAGGTATCAGCGACCGAAGCGACAAGCTTCCCATGGGCCAGTAATGAGCGCGGGCCAGTCGCGGCGTGTGTCTCCAAGACCTCCACCCTCGAGTTTGGTAAACGATGGCTGTTGGTCTAGTATAGTCAAAATAAACAGCTCCCGACCTATCCTCGAAGCAGTGTGACAAGCCCAAGATTCGGGCTCCCGGGGTCAAATATCGCACTCGAGAGCTGCTACCCCTTCCTTGCGGTCGCTTGGACAGGATCAGTATCTGCTTCGTTTGTCGAGCATTCGCGTGTGCACATCAGAGATGCGAGCCAGCTGGAGTGCGTTCTGTGTACGATTTGTTGTTCCTGCTGCTCCGGCTCGCTTGCCGCAGCAGCACGCCCATCCAGCACCGGGAGCGGCCGTCTTTCAGGCGCGTGCTGGGTCTCATCGGCGCTGTCGCGCCAAGATGAGTGCGAGCGCGAGCAGCGTACCTTCGCGCGAGCGCGGGGACAAGCCCGAGGGAGATGAGCCCGGGAATCGCCTCCCAACGCGTGAGAGCTACCATCCGGCGCGTAAGCTGTTCCACTTTCTGACGGGCTACATGATCGCGCTAGCATACCATTTATTTCTCAGCAAGGCCCAGTTCTGTGTCATCAGCACTGTGGTGGCCGGGTCTGTGCTTGTGACTGAAGCGGCTCGATTGCAGTCGCCGGCCATCAACAAGGTGGTGCAGATGGCGTTCGGGCCGTTCATGCGCGCGCACGAGACGTCAAAGTTTTCAGGCATGTTTTACTACATGTTCGGATGCGCGACGGCCGCTGCGCTGGTGAGCAAGCCGGCCGCGATCCTGGGCATTCTGCTTCTCGCCGCGCTAGATCCGATTGCGGCATTGTTCGGCACCTTTACAAAGTCACAAACTTGGGCGCGGCTCAAGAATGGCAAGTCTGTGCTGGGCTTCTTTTTCGCGTTCCTCGTAGCGCTCAACCTGGTTTTCCGTTGCGCCATGCGCTCACCGGATGGACTAGGCATGGACGCACTCGTCTTTCTCAAGCTGGCGTGCACCATTGCTTCGTGCGGTGCGCTGACCGAACTAATTGTGCCATCACCCCAGCTCACACTGCCGTATGCTCAATTTCCGCTCGGCATCGACGACAACTTTCTCATCCCGGTCGTGGCCGCGTGTGTGGCTGAGGCGTCGTTTGCGTTCGTGGGTGTGCCATTTTTTGCATTCTCGCGATACCTGCTTTTCTAGGAGCTGCACAGCCACGCGGCTGTCTTCGCGCGCGGTTTCCTAGACCTGTGGCACTTTGCATTAGATGACATGAATATTATCTCCAAGTGACATTCATCACGCAGGGAGGTTTGACTCTGGCATGCCTCTGCTCCTTCTGTTCGCTGCGTCGCGCAGAGTTCTGCGCCACTCGACGAAAGTGCTTTGTCTTGCCATCCGATGACGAGAGAGTGAGAGGCCTTCACTGTGCCGTTCACACGACAATAAATATCGCCAGCGTTCACACTTCCACCGCGCTTGTTCCACCTCTGCTCACCACTTCGAATCGATCACCTGTGTGCGTGTGTAGTGAAGTGTAGCTGAATGCGCGGAGAGCCCAGACGCCAGGCGCGAGTGTGGGTGCGCGTGTGGACGAGCAGACGCGGTGCAGCGAAAGCACGGTGCCGCGGCTGCAGCGCCGGACAGTCTAGTGAGTGGACGGAGTAAAATAGCGCCGACAAACCGCATGGGATGGAAACTGCAAGCAGAGGCGATGGAGGCCTCGACGTGCAAGTGGACAGCAGGGTGTGGATGAACGCGGGTGGCGCGCTGAGCCTGGACGTGGAGCCATGTGCGCGACATGAAGTTGAATTTGCGTATGGCGACGTGCCTGCGCAGTTTCAGGACCAAACTCGGGACCATAACCAGGATCTGGACCAGGATCCAGGCCAGGACCAGGGCCAGGGCCAGGGCCAGGGCCAGGGCCAGGGCCAGGACCAGGACCAGGACCAGGACCAAGGCCAAGACCAGAACCAAAACCAATTGGTGCGGCGCTCGTACTCAGACTCGTTGGTTCAGATGCAGATTCGAGAGCTACGCGCACGAGGCTTTGTGGTAACGAGAAAGGTGGGCACGGGCGGGCAGTGTGAGGCAGTGTACGAGGTAAGCGAAGCAAAGGGAGCGCGCACCTTTGCCGTCAAGGTGATCACGCGTAGGAACACCATGTCGCGTGCCGGCTCGCACGGCACTGCGCTGTTTGAGAGGCAGGTTGGCCACCAACGTACCAAAGCGCTTTCGAGATTTCAGCGACAGGACAAACGTCCTGCTGGACAGCCCATGAATGGATCAGAACACGGCGGCCGGTCAGACGGCCTGACGCGCGGCGCAGCTCGCGAAGTTCACGCCCTCGACAAGTTACGTGGACACCCGAACATTATTGAGCTGCACGACTGGTTCGAAGACCGCATGGGCATCTACCTTGTGCTGCCTTTTCTGAAGGGCGGTGACTTGTACGCGAAGGCGTTCCAAACAGTGGGAGGCATCAGTGATGTGGACGCCATGACCATTTGCACGCAGATTCTCCGCGCGCTGGACTTTATGCATGCACGTGGTATTGTGCATCGCGATCTGAAGCCAGAAAACATCATCTTCGAGTCCGACAGGCCAGACGATTTTTCCCTCAAATTGGTCGACTTTGGCCTGGCCGTGGACGTCGAGCTTGACGCAGAGACACATTGGGAGCGCGCCATTGTGGGCACCGAGGGCTTCATTGCTCCGGAAGTCTTTGCCAAGATTCGCACGGAAAGTGGGCAAGACCAGAAGCAGAATCCAGGTCAAAAAAGTGATGCGAGCGGTACAAGCCTGGCCACGGTACAGCCGCGAGCGACGGACGAGTCTTCTCGTGTCGTGCAGTCGTTCTCGCTTGCGAGCAGTGCGAGCTTACAAAAGGTCGATATCTTTGGAGTGGGCGTGGTGATGTTTGTTGTACTGACGGGCTTGAAGCCGGGCGTCATTTCGCGCGACTTTTGTCCGGACAAACTCATTCAGAGCAAGGCTTGGAATCGCGCGTGGAAGAGCAGAAGCGTCGAGGTGCGCGACCTCATCGAGCGCTTCCTCTGCCGCGATCCGGCGCAGCGCCCCACGGCGCACGTCGCGCTGCTCGAGAGCGAGAAACTCCTCGCCCGCCTGAAACGCTCCGCGATGTGGCGCCATCTCTACGACGTATTCACTGTGCGCAGGAGCATGATTAGCCGCCGCCGCGGCCCGCAGCGCGCAACCGTGTTGTACCTACCAGCTGCCGCAGACTCCAGCTCGGCGCACCCTTCTCCTGAACAGCCCCGCAACACGAACGGCAACAGCTCGCAGCAGCCAAATGTATGACATCCACCCAGGTTTTGTAAAGAAGTCACATTCTTTGAACGCAAACGAGGAGGTTAGAAAAGGAAAGCACGACCTGGACCGTAGAATGCCAGCACGATACGACCCTATCCGCCGCGCCGCTCCAGCCGCTGCGTCAGCGGTAGGAGCGGCGACAGGCACGGCCACAGGCCTGCCGGAGCACAGCGACTTTCAGTCTGGGGTGACCTTTGAGAAATCCTCAGCCTCCTCATTGCCGCTATCGTCCTTGTCCGGGTCGTCGCTAAGTGTCAAGTTTATGGCAGTTATGTCCACTCTGTGTGTGCTCTACTTGTTCTTCATTCTGCAGAAGGACCTGAGCGTGTTCCGCGGTCCTTCATCCACTGACGAAGCGCAGCTGGATGGGTCGCCCGCGCTGGGTGTAGGTTCAACGTCCCTGGCGGGCCGTGTGCATACGCAGGGCGTGCCGGCTTACGAGAAAATACAGCAGCAGTGTGGACAGTACGTTGCGCCCATCAGACGAAAGTCAAGGCGGAAACGGGTCGACTCATATTACGCACACTCCGAGGCCGTGGCCTTGGGCACGATTATGATTCCGGAGCATAAAATGGTGGTGTGCACGATCCCCAAGAGCGGCTGCAGCATCGTACGCACATTGCTGTTGCGCATGCAGATGGATGCGCGTGGCGACCCGCTGCCGTCAAACTTTTCAGAGCGACAAGGCTTTTTGCAGACGAATAATTATGACCGCAACTTGCACAAGGAACTGCGCACGCAGGACCACGATGAAATCGAGGCGGTGGCATCTGATCCGAGCTGGCTCAAAATTGCGATCGTGCGCCACCCGTTCACGCGCTTGCTGTCAGCGTACCGGGAGAAAATCTTGCAGGGAAAGTTTCGTCGCATGAGCAAGCCGCTTCCTGGAATCTCAGAGAACAGTACTTTCACGCAATTTCTAGACGCGCTCAGCGCGCGCTCAGCCGGCATGCTCAATGAGCATTTTCGCGACCAAGCCTCCCTCTGCGGCTTTCCATACATGGACCATTATCTAATTCTGCAGCTCGAAAAGCTCAAGCCGGGTTTGCGCTGCGTGGCTCGAGTGATGGGCTTTTCTGACTACGTTGAGTCCGGCTGGGGCCCGAACGGTACCGACTCAATGTTTGACGTCTCGTTTGGCCACGAAGTACGGGGCAGTATCACCAAGGATATGGCACCGAACTTCATGCAAGTAATCGAGCGCTTCAATCGCGACTTCTCTTGGTTTGGCTACAACACGAGCTTTTCCGCACTTCTACAAAGCCCATCGCGGCCCGCGGACGAGGAGATCGAGATAGTCTGATGACTTTTTTTTTCTACGAGAGGGCATGGACACCAGTGCAAATGCTGCCTTGGCACAGAGAACAGCGTCTGGAAGTCTTGGCTGCGCGATGCCCAACTAAACCTGACCAGCCTGTTCATGCACAAGGACCCGCGGCTCTCAGTGTTTGCAGGCCAAAGCGCTGGCGGACCAGTGGTGTTTGTACAGTCAGTATTTGGTGTGCAGAGCAGCTGCAAAGCAGCAGGAGCAGCAGCAGATGCAACAATTAGCTACCCGTTGCTTCGTCAAGCCACGCAGAGTCAATTTCCAGCACGTTACGCACGTACAGTTTGCTCGTGATAAGAATTTCTTGGTAGAGAATGCAGTGCGGTGGCCGCCGACGCCAGTGAATCACAGAAGACGGGTGCACGAATAGTTCTGGTCCGCCTCGAAGACCCTTGTATCGGACATTGAAGCTGCTGCTTGGAGCAACAGCGAATTCACCCGCAGTCTGGTTCGGGCTGCCACTCAGCCGCGAGGACGGGGGAGCCTCCAGAAGGCTCGCTGCGTGACGCGAGAAGCCAGCTACCAGGCATCGCTGCAGTTGCATGCGTGGGCGTGGACCTCCTGCCGGCTCTGACCACCAGCTCGGCTCGCGAGCACGATAGACATCGCGACACAGCGCGTTTGCTCCCTGGCGCACCGTACGAGTCTGCTGCAACTTTAGCAGCTGCTCGTATGCGGCGCGCGCGGCATTCAAAGTGCGCGCGCTGATGAAAAGATCGCGACAGTAGGCTCCACGTTCGCGCGGGTGCAACGAGAGGTACTTTTCAAAAACATTCAGAACAGAGATCATGTCACCGAGTGCGGACGCCTCGTGGCGCCGCGCCTTGTCAGCAGCCGCTCTCCGCTCTGGGCGCACGCTAGCGTATATGTTTCCTTCGACGCTGAGCAGCGCTGCCATCATGGCCATGCTCTGCGCGCAGCCCGCACGCATCGCCTCAAGAAATGCGCGACCGACCATTGCGCCGACTGGAAGCGCTGCCATTGCGCGGCCGACCGCATTCATTTCGCAGTGTTCGTCGAGCGCGCCAAGGTCCACCAAGAGCTCCAAAGCGTTCTGCACGCCCTGCGCCGACGGCGCGTCCATAAAGTCAAAGTGGCGCACGTCCGTACCGAGCGCGAAAAGTGTGAGCATCGCGGACGCCAAGTCACAGCGCGTGATTTCCGGTGGCTCAAATTCAGGCATGACGCTGAAGAGCGCGCGCTCGGGGTACAAACTGAAAGCCTTGCCCGCACACTCACGGCCGGCGCGCCCGGCACGCTGTGCAGCCTGTGCCCGCGAAATGGGCACGATTTGAAGTGAGGACTGTGATGCCGAAGTGCCCACGCGCATTTTGCACATCCCAGAGTCGACCACGTAGCGTACGCCAGGAATCGTGATGGAAGTCTCCGCGACATTCGTGCTGAAGATGATTTTGCGCCGCTGTGCGCGCACTTCGACGGGCAGCGGCTCGATTGCGCGCTGCTGCTCCTCCGGCGCGAGCGTGGCGTACAGTGCCATGATCAGCACCTCATGCTTCGTGCGCTTTTTGCCGAGGTATCGCTCCAGATGATCCTTGAGCAACGCGCACGCTGCATCAATTTCGTCCTGCCCGGAAAGAAAGCACAGCACGTCGCCTGGAAACGGCTCGTCGGCGTGAATTTGCGCGCATGCTGTCACCGCCGCATTCACGTATTCCTGAACAGGCTCTTCAGTGAACAGCCGCTCGACGGGGAAAGCGCGCCCAGGGATAATGAGTTGCTTTACCACTAGAGGCGTCTGTGGGTGGACTTGCCTTTGAGATCCATTGAGAGGCCGACACGGCGCGGAGAAAAAGTCTGTAAAGGCCGCAATATCCGCAGTTGCTGACATGACGACCAGCTTGAAGGACTCTTCGGCGTCTGATTTGGCGACTGCGCTGCCCTTTCGTTCCAATAGCTTGGTCTTTGCCATTCCTAGCAGCAGGTCTGTGTTCAAGTCACGTTCATGCACCTCGTCGATGATGACCGCGTCATAATTGAGGTGAAACGCTGAGTGCTCTTGCGACCGGAGACTGGCGGTGCTGCTAGAGCATGCCTCCCGGAGGAGCACACCGTGCGTGACATACCGTATTTGAGTGCCAGGACCAGATTTGTTTTCAAAGCGCACGGCATAGCCAACTTGTGTGCCGAGCTCGCATTCTCGTTCGTGCGCGACGCGCGCAGCGACACTGATGGCCGCCAGCCGCCGTGGCTGTGTGATGACGACGCGCGAAACGCCCGTGCGTCGCCTATTGTCGAGCAATATCTGCGGCAGTTGTGTCGACTTGCCGCACCCAGTCTCACCGGCCAGCACCAATACGTCGCACGCGGCGTACGCGTCGACAATATCACGCGCGTGTACGAGAATGGGCAAGGGCTGGCCCGTTGGAGTGCCGGCGCCGTTTGCAGCGGCGGATTCCCGGTGCCCCACGGCGCCCGAGCCCATCGCACCAGACGGCAATGTGCGATTCGAAGCCTTGGACCATTCGAGTGCGGAGCCCGTGAGGATAGGTACAGTTGGTCGGCGTTTGGAGCTGCGACGTGCGTGCGAGTGATTGGCGAGCGTGGCTCGCTCTGCTGCCGCGGCAGAACCTGGGTATGGCTTCGCGCCCCGCCGTAACAATAAACGAGCATGATTTATTATTGGCGCATGGTAGCCGCCACCAGTGCCTCGCAAGCCCTTTTGACCGCCAGCAAGTTTGCCGGCACGTCCTCCTTGATGCGCCACTCGACTGCAGATACCGGAACAAATCCCTTTGGCGAGATGAGCACCTCATAGTTGAGTTTGGTAAAGCGGTCGTTGATCTTGGTGAGAAACCAGACGCCCTCGAATCGCTTAAAGTCGCGCGACGCCGCGAGACGGAAAACAATGCTGCGCAGGTTGTCGTTGTCCTTGTTTTGCTCGGTCATGTCCATGGTGACCGCCGCCTGGAACTCGAATCCTAAGATTTTCTGCACGCCGCATTGCTCCAGTCGAATGATGCCGTTTGGGGCCGGCACTAGCCGGCTGACCGCAAGGTTGGGCACCACATCCGCGAGCTGGTTGTACGCCGTGAGCACATCCCACACACACGACAGCGGCGCGGCAATGCGAATGCCGGACTTGACCACGCGCGTGTCGCGGTTGGGCCTTTCAATCTGCACGGCATCAATCGCCATACAAGGGACGGCCGGCGCGATGCGCGCGCGCGAGCTCCGTGAGCTGCGTCTTTCACGGACGCGGCGCTGCGGGAGCTTGCTCACCGTGCACTTGCTAGCTCCAGCCCAAACTGCCGCGTGGGGCGCGCCTAACCGGGCGTGCCCGACCCAGTCTGCCTGCATTCCATACGCGCTCGCACGTCGCTCGACCGCCAGGCCCGGCACAAATGCCGCGCCGCGCGCGCCCTCCATAGCCCCTCCGTGTCTCATCGTCGCACCCTGCGCCGCTTCTCCCTCCGCACGGGCGTCCACGCCGTACGCTGCGCGCCTCTGTCTCGTCTCGCGCAGCGCTGGCGCGCGTCGCCCGCAAAACAGAAGAAACAATTCCCACCGGCACGCCGTGCCGCGTCCGACCGTGCTTGAACGCTGTGCCGCGCCCTGCCGCACTCGCACGCTGCCACCCACTCACCGTGTCCCGCACCTTGCCGCGCGCACCCACTCCGCCGCACCAGCTGACGATCCTCGACGCACTCACGCGCTGGCGTCAAACCCCACTTCAATGCCACTTCCACGGCGCCGGCAAACTCTCACGCGCTCTCGTGTCCGCCCTCCCCACATCTCCCCACCGCACCACCACTCCGACTCTTCTTTCCACGCTCCGTCTGTTCCCAACAACCCACTTCCACCACCACACACGAGATTGATTCCGCAATCACAGTACACCCCCACACGTCCAGTGGTTCCACCACTGTACACCCCCCACACAACCGCACGACAACCATCCACCCAATGGATCGATCGCCAGCCACGCATCACATCGACTGAACTGCAGGTACAGTGACAACACCCGTGCACACATACTGTACACTACTGGTTCCAAACTGTACACTACTCTACTTCTTCAACCTCAAA
Organism: Porphyridium purpureum; assembly: GCA_008690995.1. Taxonomy (NCBI): domain Eukaryota; phylum Rhodophyta; class Bangiophyceae; order Porphyridiales; family Porphyridiaceae; genus Porphyridium; species Porphyridium purpureum. Next base: position 295,009 of record VRMN01000002.1, on the reverse strand, counting down.
AACACACACACACACACACCAAGTGACACAAGACAACACACGCGGTTGTTCTATATAAAAAGCACGCACACGTGAGTGCGAGTGAGATCTTGTGTGGATACACGAGAGACACGAAAGCGGGATAAAATATCTGTGCGTGCGGTGTGTGTGGTGCGTGTGGTGTGTGTGGGTTGGGGGTGGGGTGTGTATACGTAGACGAGGCTGTTCTTCAAGCAGATCGGAATCCGGTGTGCGGCGGCCGTCGCGCCGCGCGCGCGATATTTTCGGGATGATGGTGTTTCGGTTGGGTCTGGCTTCCTTGGAGGAACGGGGTTGTTTTTCTATACACACACCGCCGGTGATGGTGTTGGTGGTGGTGGTGGTTGGGATAAAGATATATCCTGGCGGGGTGGCGTGCGTGGATGTGCGAGTGTAGTAGAATATGTGCGGTTTGATATGGAATATCATGTCCGCGGCGCGCGCGATGATGATGATGATGATGATGATGATGATGATGATGATGCGTAGTCGTGGCTTTTTTCTTGTTTGTGGAAAGGAAAAAGACGTGTTTTTGAGGGGGAAATCGAGGGCGCGTTTTTGGAGACGGGCGTGTGCCACAACCGGCGGCGGGTATTGATAGGGGCTGGGGGGCAGAGGGGTTGAAGGCGTGGGCGTTGGGGTAAAAGGGGGGAAGGAGATGTGGATGGTGCGTGGTCGGGTGGCAAGTTTGTGGAGAGGAGCAGGAAGTGCGAGAGAGGTAGGCGGTGTGTGGCAACGTGTAAAGGGACAGGCTCAGCAACTAGCAAACATGGCGACAGAAGCGTCGGGCGCAATCATGTCGGGTGAGTGCAAGTGGTTCAACTCGGAGAAGGGATACGGCTTCATCACCGTCTCGGACGGCTCGGGCGATATCTTTGTCCACCAGTCGTCCATCCACGCCGAGGGGTACCGCTCCCTGGCAGAGGGCGAGCCCGTCGAGTTCACCGTCACGGTCGACGACCGCGGCAAGAAGAAGGCCATCAACGTTACGGGCCCCAACGGCGCACCCGTGCAGGGCGCCCCAAAGAGGCAGATGGGTGGCAGCTACGGCCGTAACGGCGGTGGCTACGGAGGAGGCCGCGACGGCGGCTATTAAGCTCCGGCCCTGCGCGTGCCCGGACCGCTGAGCGAGCGGTGGGGCATTCTGGAGCGGCGCGGCGTGATCGGACGGCCGCGCCGGGGTGTCGTGGTGTGAAATGTGGAGGGGGGGTTTGGAGAGGTCGAAGCAGCGATGCCACGGAGGCTGTGGATCGGGAAGTGTCCCGCGAAACTCGCGCCGTAGTGTCGCGTGCAGGCGACAAAATGAATGATGAGAAATGGACCACGTGGACCCAAAGGGAAAGGACAAGAGCAATGTGACGACCCAGAGGGACATGTGGAAAAGTATGCAATTGAGGAAAGGAGAGTATGAGCCATCTTTTCAAGCAAGATTGAAAATAACGTCCGTGCGTTATTGTAACACCGCGAGATACCAGAACCAGAGTCAGTGTCAGTGCAACAAGCAAACCATGATATGCGAGAGTCAAAGGCCCACCCGTACCAACAGGCAGTTCTTTAACTTTAATAGGCACCTACTTAACTTGGAACACAGCGCGAGCTTGACCTTGAGAGAGAGAGAGAGACAGGCAATGAGCAGTATGGAAAAGAAATCGTAACTTTCGCCCACGTAGCGCGTCCTGGAGGCGTCCTTTTGTGTTTCACTTTCTGTCCCTTCCCCCCGCACCGCACGCAAATGTCCGCACGGCGTCGGTACAGCGGTGTTCTGTGGGTACTGCGAAGCGTCCAGTAGATTTTTGGCGCCGCCGGAAAAAACGGATGCGGACGCGGATGCGGTAGAGGTGGACGGCGCGTGGAGAGACCGGGGAGCGTGACGCCGCGGGACCGAACGGAGGAGGGCAGGGGAACGCGGCGGGGAAGAACGGCATCATGTCGGCTGTACAGGGCAGATTTGCAAGTCTGTGGCGCTCGGCGCGCAGTTGTTCTGGCGCGTGGGAGAGCAGCAGCGTGAGCCGCAGCAGCAGCATGGTCCGCGCGCTGGGCATGCGCGTGGCGCGCTTCGCCACCGAGGCATCCGGCGCAATCAAGACCGGCGAGTGCAAGTGGTTCAACAATGAGAAAGGCTACGGATTCATCACCGCGTCAGACGGGTCGGACGTTTTTGTGCACCAGTCCTCGATCCACGCCGAGGGGTTCAGATCGCTCGCCGAGGGGGAGGCCGTCGAGTTCACCGTCATGGTGGATGATCGCAGCGGCAAATTGAAGGCCATCAATGTCACTGGGCCGAACGGCGCGCCTGTGCAGGGTCAGCCTCGGCAGTCGAACTCGAGCAACTATGGGTCGGGAGGGTTCAACGACCGCGGCGGCGGCAACGACTATGGTCGGGGTCGGGACGATGGATATTAGGGCGTTTTCCGCCCGAGGGGCACACGCGTGAGGAGAATGCATACACGCTGGCCGCTGTGAGGATGAGGGCATGCATCGGAGCAGTGGCCGGCTCGATGGGAAGTGACGACGCATTGAAAATGATAGTTTGAGTCCGAGAAATAAATCATTGACAAATTTTAGTGCGGATACTCGCCGTAAGTGGAGGCTTGGCAAAGTGAGAGAAAGAGTACTCAAGTGTGCTGGCGCGCAACGTCCTCAGGATCTCTGTCAAGTTGCGTGGGGTAGGCAAGCCGCCCGTGCATCGCATTGGTAACTGGCGGGCGAAAGACCACGGTGCGAAGGAAACGCAACGCGCGGAGGGGGAAACACCGGACAAGCGGGCAGCATTGAAATGGCGATCTCTTCGGCCACGATAGCCAACCTGTGGAGGATTTCCGCTCGCAGGGGAGCAGGGGGACCGTGGGAGAAAGGCGGTCTTGGAAGAATCAACAGACACTTTGCAACCAACGCGACTGACGACTCCGATGACCAGTCCGTGCCGGAGGCCACGGATGTTCCCGTCGGCGCGAAAAGGTCGGGCAGATGCAAGTGGTTCGACAAAAAGAGGGGCTATGGCTACGTCACATGCTCGCAAACAAAGCTCGAAGTCTTCGTGCACCAGTCCCAGCTAAAGTACGACGGCTTTCGAGCTCTCCGCGAAAATGAAAAAGTGGAGTTCGTTGTGGCCGTGGATGAGCGCACGGGCCTCATGAAGGCCATGAATGTTACGGGACCAGATGGTGCACCATTGTTGGGTCTTCCTGGTCACAAAAAGGAGTAGAGATGGCCGATACTGATGATGTGTAAATCATGGACATCGATACCTAGGGCAGTACCGATGATAATCACAATGCATATTGCCCGGCACACATTAAGCGGCGACGTGTGCCTCTAGATACCGTACGAGAGGAACAGCCATGCTCGCGGCGCACGTCGTGTGCTTGAATATTACGACATGTTTCTTCTACTCGTGTTCTGTTTTCCTGTTGTTTTTTTTTCTTCTTGGCACCTTCCTCTGCTGCTTCTGTTCCTAGCGACGCTGGGAAGGAGAGCAAAGGAATCAATTAGAGACGAACAGGTTCCATTGGTTTTCTTTTCTTATTCTTCTTTTTCTTTTGTGTCTTTCATCTACACACGGCCGGTGGGTCATTCAAGGCGCCTATCAGAATGTATTTGCGGATAGTGTAATCTTCCAGGCCATACCGGCCACCTTCCTTACCCATGCCTGACTCCTTCACGCCTCCGAAGGGCATGCGCGCGTCCGAGATGGCGCCTTGGTTCACGCCGACAATACCACACTCGAGCCCTTCACTCAGTCTCGTGATTCGGCCAATATCGCGCGTAAACAAGTAGCTTGACAAACCAAAGGGACTCGCATTGGCGCGCGCGAGCACCTCCTCTTCCGTGCGAAACGCAAAGATCGGCGCCACGGGTCCGAATGTCTCTTCAAATGATACCTTCATTTCATCTGTGGCGTCTCTCAACACACATGGTGCGAAAAAGTGTCCGCTGGCCAACTCGGCGGGTGCATTGAAGGGCGCACGCGCAACAATTTTTGCACCCTTTGCCTCGGCGTCACGTACGTGGTCATTCGCTTTGGCAACGGCGGCGGCGTTGATAAGAGGACCAATGCTCGATGTTTCGACAAGTCCGTCTCCAACCACAAGCGCCTTGACTTTTTCTGCAACTTTATGCACAAACTCGTCGTACACGCCCTGCTGCACATAGATGCGATTGGCACACACGCATGTCTGACCCGCATTACGAAACTTATTCTGCATGAGCGCGGCGACAGCAGTGTCAATGCACGCGTCGTCCATCACAATAAACGCCGCCAGTCCGCCGAGCTCCATGCTCGTGCGTTTGACTGTGGAGCTGCACCAGCTCAGCAGCTGCTTCCCGACGGGCGTGGAGCCTGTAAATGACACTTTGCGCACCAAAGGATTCGTGCAGAGCTCCTCACCGACGGCCTTGGGGGAGGCCGCGACCAGGACATTGAAGAGACCGTCCGGGGCTCCTGCGCGTTTTGCAAGCTCCGCGAGTGCCAGTGCGGTTAGCGGCGTGAGCTCAGCCGGCTTGAGCACCACCGCGCAACCGGCTGCAATAGCGGGCGCCACTTTGCGTGTGACCATTGCACACGGAAAGTTCCAGGGCGTGATGGCGGCCGCCACGCCGACGGGCTGCCGAATCACCAACCCACGAGAGTCGCGTGTATTCATGGTGTGGTCGCCGTACATGCGAACGGCCTCCTCGGCAAACCATTTGACGTATGCGTTGCCGTATCGAATCTCGCCCAATGCCTCTGCGTACGGCTTACCGTTCTCCAAGGTGAGCAGGCGTGCCAGATCCTTCTCATGACCGTCAATTTGCGCGGCCCACCTTTGCAGCAAGTCATATCGCTCGCTGGGCGCCGAATGCCTCCACTGCAGGAATGCGGCGTGCGCGCTCTCAATTGCGCGCACGGCGTCACGCCGCGACGCCGAATGCAGCGTCTGCAACGCGGCACTTGTCGCTGGGTTGCGCACGACAAGCGTCTCCTCCGCTGACCCGTCTGCTCCGCCGACACAAGCGTACCTTCCCGCGATCAACGAGCCCGGCTTGACCAACGACGCGTCCTCCAGACCCAGCGATGCTTGCTCACCCACCGCACCCATCATCTTGCGCGCCGACACCGACACGGTGCGAACCCGACTTGGCGCGGCGGGGAATCCCCCTGTGCCTTCTCCGCCCTTCACCAGCTGCTTTGCCGCGCGCACGCACCACGACCGCATCCACTTTGAGAACACATGCACGCTAGCCGGTGGGCGCATCGCCGATCCCAAACCCATCCATCCAACTGCCCGCTTAAGCGAGTCCGCGCTCTCTCTCTCTCTCTCTCTCTCTCTCCCCCACACGCCTCACACACACACACACGTCCATATTCTTCAGCGCTCAGATTCTCTCGACAGGCGCCACCTCCCGCAGACGCTAGGGTTCCTGCCCGTCTAGGGTTAATACTGTACACCCTCTTGAGGAGACGCTGTACCTCCATAATCGCTCGCAACGGTTCAGTTCAGAGGTACAGTGATACACTCACTGGACCGGCTGGCGGGTGGAGATGTCGCTTAGCCCGGCAAGTCATCAGCAACAGGCTGCGTGGTTCATGTGTTACTGGGGTTGGCGATGAGGAGCGTGCTCCATCGGCGTCGGCATTGCCGTGTCGCGCGTGCATGCGCGCTCGTCTGATTTCGCGCAGAAGATGCCTCCGTCGTGCTTCGAGTTGAGTGCGAATGTGCGTGCCGCCGACAACGATAACGACAACCGTGCGCGCCTTCTAGCTGACCGCATTGACGGTTGCCTCGTTTGATAGTCGAGTGCGCTTTGCTGTCGCGCAAACCGCTGGCTACACGCCTACTTCTGCAGCAGGCTCTTTGGAAGAAGCAGTCACGCTACTCCACGCCGCGTTTGACACGGACTAGCGTGGTTTGCGCAAACTTGTTTAACTTTATTTTAATCACTTTTTTATCTTAATTAACGGATACGGCTGGCGGTTCAGTGGGTACAGTTGTGCTTTGTGCTGTGATGCGGCTTGACCATTTTTGAAAATTTGAAAAAGGTCGAGCCGCAGACGACTGGGGAAGGACGCCACGAGACGGAGCAAGGCGCGGCATGGTGGACAAGGGCGTGGACGATTCGTGGCTGTCGAGGATAAGCAGGTGTCGAGCGCAGTCCGAGCTCTGCGTGTTTGTTCGTTGTGTGTATGTGTAAGTGTGTGAGAGAGTGTGTGTGTGCGCGCATGGTGACTGAGACAAGCAGAACAATGTCTGCGTTTGAGTGGGAGCTGTATCATCCGGAGCAAGGTGTTAAGCGCGCAGATGAGAGGCAGTTCGTTGCCCCGATAACTCCCACGCGTGTTGTGTTTGATGAGACGAAGAACCGAAAGCACACCTGGACACCGTCTCCAGCAGTTCTTTCTCCGGCTTCGTGTGTGGACGAGCAGGGCTCTGTCCAGCACGGCGTTGGCACAGTGCCGCTGTATGAGGACGACGAGCGTGTGTGCGACAGCGACGAGGTCAACCCAGAGCCGGCAGTGGCGACGATGGTGGATGAGGATGTAGAGCTTTCAGTATCGGATGGTGAAAACGGTGAACCTGCGCAACTTGATGCCGAAGATGATGGCCCTTCCGCAGAGCTTGCATCGGAGCCTCATGTTATGGATGCGGTGGAAGCGCTTAGTTGCGAAATCTTGCGCTTGCGCTCAGAAAAGGAAGACGCGGATATCATGCTCAGTGATCAGGCATATCGATTCGGCCAGCTTACTCAGCACTTTCGCACACAATGTGATACCATTTTCTCGTTGCTCCAGCTGCCGGAGTACGAGTCAGACGCTTCAGGGTCGCAAATTGACGACGCCGGTTTGTCGTACGACGAGCGGGCAGAAGAATTACTCCAGAAGCAGATGCAGTGCATCGTGCAAAGGCTGCAGTCCGGCGTTGATCGGCCAGCGACCGACGCGCGCGTGAAAGAACTGGAGGCGCTGTCGAGGCAGCAGCAGGCCGTCCAAATCGCTCTTATTGCAGAGAAGCGGGACCTCGAGGCACAGCTTCAGGCTGCCACGCGCGAGAAGAAGGAAGAAGCCGACCGCGCGCATGAAACTCTGGAGGCCGAGCGCGTCGCACATCGCGAGCAAGTTTCTCGCCTTGAGGATCGCATTCGCGGACTGTGCGTGCCACAGGCACAGGCTTTAGTGGCCGGCTCCAGGAGTGCTGAAAGCAGTCCTTCGTCAGTCTTACAGACCCAATTTTTCACGGACGCCATGCGTTCGCTCGATCATGAGGCCACGAAAGTGCGGCTTCGTTTTGACGAGGCGGATAGCGCACTGTCTGAGCAGCCGCTCGGAAAGCAAACCAGCGAGACGGCATTGGAACATGTTTTGCGCGGGCGCGCGTTGCGTCAAAGCGAGATTGGGGCCATTGTGAAAGCATACGACAGTGTGCTTGCCTGCGTTCCAGACGATGGCGCCTCGACCAGTGACCTGGAAAGTGTATTTAGTGAAGCTCTTATGACAGAGTCGCCTGGCTCTGCTGTGCGCTCGGACAGCGTCGAAGGCGCGAAACTACAGGTGATTTTCATGCGGCGTCACTTGATGCAAATGCGTGATCTGTGGCGCTCCGAATTGGACAAGGTCCACGCGCTCTATGCAAAGTTGGAGGAACTCACGTGTGAGCATCAGCGCGAACGTGCGGCGCAGGAGCTTGCCCACGGGACCGAGAAATCCGAATGGGACGCGAGAGCCGGTGATTTGGCTCAGCAAGTCCGTCTTCTGAGTGCCAAGCTGGAAAGTTCTGAGCGGATGCTTGATGAAAAGGAACAGAAAGAATCTGTATTTCGTGATAAAGAGCGCTGTCTGGCGGAGATGGAGCAGCGCGCTGAGTCGGCAGAGTCGGCAGGTGAATCTCTGCGGCACGCCTTGGCGACGCAGAAGCGCGAATGGGAAGCGATTACTGACGACTTGTCTCAAAAGGCAGAGACACTGACGAGGGAGGTGAGGCGCTTGGAAACGTTGACGCGAGATGTGGAGCTGCAGCTCGACTCTAAAACTCAAGAGCTGATGGAGAGGTCGGCTGCGAACGAGCTTGCGCAACGCGCAGTGAATGAGCAATCGATCGCGGTGCAGCAATTACAAAATGAACTTTTGCAAACATGCACGGACCTTGAAAACTGGAAGGCCAAGGCGCGCACTGGCACACAGCGCGCGGAGAAGTACAAGGCGAAGATCGCCCGCATGCACGAGCAGTACGAAAAGCAGATGCAAGTTGTCGTGGCCAAATTGCAGGAGCTCGGACAAGCCGGGGATGCCGAGTACGAGCACCTGAGGCGCCTGGTCGCATGCCAAGCGAGCCTCGCTGCGCGCGACCAACGTGCGCTCGAATGTGCTCGCGCAGAGCGCGAGGAGTTTGCGTGTGGACTGGAACGCATTGCAGCTCACCGGCGTGCAGAAGTCGACCGGCTCGCGTTGCACGAGAGTGCGGTGCACGTATCGTTCATTGAGAGCCTCGAGCGCGCGGCTCAGGTCATGCGGAACGCCACGATCTGAACATGGTCTCCGGCGTCAGCAAAGCCAGCGTATAAATACATTCAGTAAAGACATGAACGCATTCAAGGAGATTGTGAAGTCATGCGAAGACGATACCGCGTGTGTGTGTGTGTGTGTGTACGTACGAGCTTGTAGAGACAGGTCCTGGGATTCGGCAGAGCCTCACCTCGTCAAAATCATCGTCTGTCCGTTGCCGGAATTTGGCAGTTAAGCCGTGTTCGATCGCATATAAAAATGATACCATTTTAGAAGGAAAAAACGAGGAGATTCAGAGTTGGCTCAACCGGAGCAGAGCAGGTGGAGGAGAGATTGGGGCGTGAGTTGGGCAGAGAGTGAGAGAGAGAGGTGCATGGAAGAGGAGGATGGCAGAGGTGGCGAGGCTGATTGATGATGGCCAAGCGCAACCGTACGATGCGGCTGCACGCGGAAAGGAGGACCCAGAGGACCCGAATTTAGTGGTGGACGATGACGCGCCGCTCGGCCCGCTGCAGGAAACGCTCACCAAGCTGATGCCGCTGTTTCTGTTCCTCGGCAAGGTGCTGGACGTCGTGGGGCCTCTGCTGGGCAAGCTGTTTCACTACATTCACAAGGCGTATGTGTTTATCAAGCCCTGGCACCCGGAAGAGTGGATGCCCATGATCTACGGTCTGCTGCTGTGCTTTTTCGGAGGCACGTTCATGCTGTGCCTCGCGGCGCTCGAGGCATTCCGCCTCTTTGGCTTTTCGCGCATCAAGGAGTCGTGGGGCCTCATCTGGGAGAACGTCACCGAATTTTACGCCGCGCATAAGGAGGACCAGACGCTCGATGAGAATGCGGACGGGATTCCGGACGTTCTGCAGATCTCGAAGCGTGAGCTGATGACGAGGAAGATTCAGCTTTTCCTCAAAGTGTGTGATCCTCAGGAGCTTTCGCTTGGCATGGATGGTCTGCTGGCTGGATGCGTGGCCGTTCTCGCTACACTGCGCTCGCGCTTTGCCCAAATGATCGCTCTGGGCGCCACGATCGGCGACGTGCTCGACCGTACACTTTCGCCCATGCTTGAGCATGTCATTGTGAGGCTTTGTCCCAAGGAGTACCGAAAGTGGATTCCGGAGGCATTGAGCTGGACGTGGCGTGTTCTTGGCGCGCTGCTTGCATCGTTCGTGTTCAGAGTAATTGAAGGATTCTACTCGAGCTTGCGAGGCTCTGAGATGTTTTGGGCGGGCCTGATTGCATACGTGACGCGCAAGAACTTTGCCAAGAAGGAAAAAGTGAGTCCAGGGAGCGTGCTTTTTATGGTTGCAACCGGTGCGCTGGCTGGATTTGGATTTTGGTGGCAGCTCAGCCACTTGTTTACGGTTCCGTTCCCATTCAACATCTTTTTGTGGCCACTCACGGTGCTGGAGAACTTTTTGCTTTTCATGGTGGCTGTTGTGCACTAGTTGTGCTGCTGTCTGTCTTTTCTTCGCCAGCCAACTAGTGGTCAGCATCAGTGCATGCTTCGCGTCGGACTTGTCGTCGTGTTCCCTCGTTTCTTCAGCGGAGAGCACAAGACCATGTCGTCTGCCGCAACCTGGTCGGTACGCCATGTATGCTTCGGGAGTAAAAGTTAGCTGCACGTTTTAGTCAAGTGATAAAGTCGCAACCGCGCTGGTTTGTGTGCCGTCCTGTGTATCCTTACTTTGCTTGCTTGCCGCGCCGTCACTTTCAGCCGCGAGTTGCGCGAGGTGGCGCTCAACACCTCTGATGCCCAGCTGCTGGGCATGCAGCACGAATGCAGGCGGAAGACGAGCCACAAATGGCGCTTTCCACGAAGGAAAATGCTTGAGCGTGCTGAAGGGCAGCTCCAATATCGCTGCGTGAAGACGCAACAGCTGATCAACGTTTTCTCCGTCTGCTTGGGAAGGGGGTGACTGGCTCCACGTCTCAGAATTCGGCGCAACGTACGCCCAGTCGTTCAAAATTGGGCCGCCTAGATGCGCGCAATGTACGCGGATCTGGTGGGTTCGTCCTGTGACGGGCTGCGCACACACGAGGGCAAATCTCTGGCTCGGGTCGACTTCCAAGGTCGTGATGAGCGTGACGCTACTTTTACCGCGTCCCTCATCGACCATTTTCCGCCTAAAGCCACACGGGCAGTCTTCGTCACGATCCATGAAGCCTTCTACCACTCGCACTCCATCACCAGGCAGCGGAAACGTGTCGCTCGTGCGCTCGACCAGTGCGAGGTATTTTTTGCGGACGGTGCGCTGCGTGAATGCCTCCTGCATTTTCAGCAGCGCCTCCCTTTGCTTGGCAAAGAAAACCACGCCGCTTGTTTCGTTGTCAAGACGATGCACAATGTACGCGGGCGGTGTCATGTGCGGATAAAGGAGTCCGACGGGCTGTGCCATCTGTCCACTGAACGCGACGTGGCCGAGGACGCGATTCAGGAGCGTGCCACCCAACCAACGATGCGCCGGATGCATATTCACAGCTTGTGGTTTGTTAATGACCACGCAATGCGCGTCTTCGTAGATAATGTCCAGCACCCAGTCGGTTTCCATCGGCAAGGGAAGACTGCGCGAGTACGCACGGATGCGCGTTTTCCTCTCGGCCGGGTTTTCAATCTGCAGTAGCTTTTGATATTCTGTCTCGTATTCACGAAGTCGCGCGCCGTACTGGAGCTCCATTCGGCTTCCTTCTCCGGCACTCTGCTCCTGCACCGCGGCGGCCGTGCGCCGCAACAGCGCGTCTTGCTGGCGGGCTTCGGTTTCATGCGCGCTAAACCGCACGCACTTTGCGCGCGCGCGGCTCGATGCCTGCAGACTCACTCGGACGGCATTTGAGCTTATCCGCGACCGCACCACCGGACGAAGCGCGCCGCTTGCGATAAAGCCGACCATGTGGCTCATCTGCCGACCACGTTCTTGCGGCGTGACGCGCGCGGCCACCGGGAAACAGCTCGCGCCGACGCTGCACCGAGCAACTTCAGAATCCGGTTTATCAGTTCCTTTCACTGACGAGGGGAACAATGAGTCGATAAACCGAATGAACGTGACTGATCGACGCTAGGCGGCAGTGCTCGAATGTGCGAGGGGGCGAAGAAGAGAAACGTTGTCTTTGTGATTGTGTTTCTGCTTGAGGGGGATCGCGATGCCCAAGCGGAGGACCGGGACTGCGTTCCCGACGGCGCGCATTAAGAAGATGATGCAGGCGGACGAAGATGTTGGCAAGATTGGCGCGGATGCGCCGTTCTTGGTGGCCAAAGCGCTCGAGTTGCTGCTGGACGACCTGATTCGTAACGCGGCCAATGTGGCGCACGCAAAGAACACGCGCACCATCACCGCGTCGCATCTGAAGTTTGCTGTAGGCCATGTCAAGGCATTTGATTTTTTGCGGGCCGGCGTGGCGCAAGTGCCGGACGTGGGCGGCGTGGACCCTGGCGTGGCAGCATCACTGCGGCTGCTGAGCGCCAGTTCCGGGTCGTCCTCGGTACTGCAAAGGCGAGAGGAGGGCTCGAAATCGCTCAAGTCCCGCAAGCAAGCGCCTCTTGCCTCTCCAGAATCAGGCAATAACGACGCTGCTGCGGACGCCAGCAAGAGGAAACGAGGTCGACCGCGCAAGGCGGACACGGATAAAGACTCTGTCAAGAAAAGCCGAGAAAGCACGGAAGGAAGAACGGGAAGCGTCGCCTTGCCGTCTCATTTACAACTGCCCACAATACTACATGCTGACGCGGTACATGGGGTGGATCCTGCCGGTACGCCATACTATGTTGGCAGCATAGGCGCGACGCACGGCGCGCATCTAACGCACGTGCCCGACGAGGATTATGATGATGATGATGACGATGATGACGACGGCCGCGATATTAACGACGATGACGCGTAAAGTATATTATCAAGCAAAACTAACAAACGCATGACGCCAGAAACCAGCTTTTGTCTGTCAATCGGACAGTCTACCGCCCCGGATCACATACCTAGAGTCTTCTGACCCACTTGACTGACGCCCGGGTCACCCAGGCTCAAAAGCGCCATCAAGGTCACAAAGCCGAACAACGCCGCCACCGGAAACCATTCTTGCTGCGTGATGCGGGTCCAGTCATTCATCAAAGAGTAGTCGTCATCGTCACCGTCTCCGTACCCAGGTACCCTGGCTCTTCTGTCCGAGGAAGCAGACGCATCCGCACGCTGCTGACGCTCAGCACTTCTGGTACGGCGCGATTGAGCGCTAGAAGGCTGCTGCTTGCGCCTCGCCTCTGATGCCGCCGGTGCAAACGGGTCGAGCGGGTCAATGACGACGGACTGCCCGCGGCGATCCTGCTCGGTCTCCTCGACGTACTCGGCCCGCAATTCGTCGTACATCTGTGCGGCCCTTTTCGTCCCGCTTTGTAGAACCCGGAACGTGCGCGCAGCGACTTTTTTCGCCATGCGGCCCATTTGGTCTAGTGCCTCATCCAAATCCAAGTCGTCGTCCTCATCGCCACGGTACGACGATCGTGCGCGTTCCGTTCGCTCGCGAGTGCGGCGCGTGGGCACAATTGCACGTTCGCGCACACGCTCCTGGCGCTCCTGCTCATCCAAGCTCGAGCGCGCGAGCGGAACTTCCCACAATAAACGGTCTGGGCCATTGCCTGGCGGGAGGCGCCCATTCTGGAGCACCCATGACTTGAGCACGCGCTCGAGCTCGTCTGGCCCCGAGGCATCCGCCGAGGGCGGCGTGTACATTTTGAAGTACTGACACGCGCCGCGCTGAACGCTCGCGTGCATCAGCAGCTTTCTCCGCACATTCTTCGAGTACCCGAGGTACTGCATTGAGCGCCGAGCGTCAAAGATAGCGTACGCGCCAGTGCGGTCAAACTTGCCGAGGTTCTCCGCGTCCTCGTACACTTCCCGAAATGGCCGCAGCGGGAGCGACGCAATGTCTACGTCGTCAGGCGCAGGTGAACCACCCGGCTGCCTGTTGTCTGCATCATCAAGCGACATGCGAGGTCGTAACAACGCCGCCGCGCCCGCCGGGCGCGACGTGCGCACCCTCGCCGCCCTTGGCCGGAAGTTTGCGTTCCGCGTGAATGGCACTCGCGCCCGCTCCCTCCGCAGCGCCACCAGAGGCTGCGCGCTCGGAATGAATGTCTCCATACGCCGCGAATCCATCTGTCATTCCACTCCAAGTTCTCTTCGGAACATGTCACGCACTTTTGCTGCATTTTGGAAAAATCCGGTTCATTGGAAGCAAGTGGCCGGCGTCGATCCGCGCGTGGAGATTGAATGGATACGGTAGATGAATGGAGAGACGGCCTTTGCGCACTGCCGGAGGCACGTCGCAGCGGGTCACACTTCGCGCAAACGAAAGAGTAGACATGAACGTGCTCCGACATTTTGTTTTCTTTTTATTTCAACACCGATAATGGAAGCATCCGTCTTCATATTCATCTATTCAACAGGCAAATTGTTCGAGACGATCATCACAACGTTGGGACGACCGCGGCGTAGCCTTCTGCAGACAGCACACGGCGCACCAGCGCCACAGCCGATCCAGTCACAAAATCGTTCTCAATGGAGCCAACAAACGAGTCACAGCCCTTGCAGTGAACCTCGGCGCGAGGCATGCCGCGGTACTCCCCCAGCACATTCCCGAGAATGCCTACCATGCTGCGTCGCAGCTTGGGGTACCCTTCGCTCATATCCACGAGATCCTTACCTTCAAACAACGGCGCGTCGCACGCGCGGCAAAACAGTATGACGTTGGCAGTGGGGCCCTTGAGCGCCGGAAGATGTTTAAAGGGCGCCTCGTAGTTGCCCTTTCGCAGGGCCTGGTATTCGACCTCGTCAAGCAACTCGCGCCACGTCTCGTCATCGCGCTTGAGCTTCATGACAGAGTAAGTCAGCTCGCGCTTCTTCGAGTTACTTGCGCGCGGCTTGATGACGACACGCACCGAGGGGTTGTGGCACACGTCTACCGGCAGTCTGTGTATGTCTGGTGCGACGATGGCATTTGCCGAATTATCTCGCGAAAAGCGCACGGTGAGGGACCTGCTTCTGCTGAACGACGAGGACTTGTCTGTCACGCTGGACTGCTCTCTGCTCATATGCGGCGAGGTCAGGGAGCTATTCTCCGACTTGTCCGTCATGACGCGGCCATTTAACTCGAACGCGCCCCCACTCGAGTGCGGCGTTAGCTTGGAGTCGCAACTACTGCCCGCGCTCGCCTTACTGGAGAACTTCATGAACACGCCCTTTTGCGAGCGGCGGTGCGAGTCCATTCTTGGGTTGACGGTCTCGACCATTCCCTCGTTGCCTGCGTCGCACCACGACACCTGCACAGGACCCTGAATTGCAGCACACGGCGCCTTTAATACGTCCCAGGCGCTTCCGCACGTCGTCTGCAATTCCTACGCTCGGCCAGTAGCGTCCAGGTGAAGCGGCGCGCAGATGAGTTCCTGTCGCGATGCAGTGTGTCGCAGCTGAGCGCGTGCGCCACCTTTATTGATCACACGATCGCACGAGCGCACGAGTGACCGGCCGACTGCGTGTTGGCGCAAATCGCCACAATCCACGCGCATTCACATCACACACCTCTCGTGTCTGCGTGTGTGTTTGCTTTGCGTATGCGTTTCGAGAAACACGTTTGGAATCGATGATGGTGGCATATCAGACAGCGCGCGGCGTGGTATCCAAACGGGTGTTGTCTTGTGACCGGAACTTGGACACACAGAAAGACAAAGGGAGAGCACGTGCGCGAGCTGGACGCGACACAGAAACAAAGAGCGCCGCGAGGCCAAGTGAGGCGGTAACGCGAGTCAGCGAGAAAGAACGCACGAACGCACGGCACAACAGAGACCTAGACCGACCGAACGATGAAGAAGGAAAGGAATCCAGAAAGAGGAACTTCTGCGAGCGACGCGTAATGAGGAATAACGAGAGGAATGTAGAGAGGAATAAAGAGAGAAAGAGACACAGAGACACAGAGACCGCGCGAACGGAGACGAGTGTTGGCGGGTTGTGTGTGAACTGCGGCATCGATTGATGGTCACCTCGCGTCGATGTGCTATTGAATCGGGCGTGATGCGGAGAGTGAGTGGATTCATTCCCACTCGCTCACCCGTGAGAGAGCCACTGGGGCAAAAAGACCAAAAACACCAAAAACACAAAAACACAAAAACACGCTGACAGAGAGGTACAGTGAATATGCACGGGTGTGTACAGTGGTTGAGGATCAGAGGGGTACAGTATATTGTGTTTAATTTAGTAGTGTACAGTGCACCACCGCGCGGCAGATTGGGTGACGTGTGAACGGGGCAGAAGTTGCTGCGCCAACGGCTTGAAGGAACTGCGCGATTGGGCTTGGCGCGCCGCGGCGCACGCGGCTGGAGAAAGTAGAACGGCGCGGTGGTGGGAATGTCAGCTGCGCATGGAGGTGGCGCGGCTGGCGCGCCGAGCGTGCGGCCGCAGTGGGTGTCGGCACGCAAATGGCGTGCGTCAGCGGGACGCGGTCTTCGTTCACCGTGGGCGTGAGAACCGGATCGCTTTTTTCCCCGTCTGGCTGCGCTGGCTCACGTCGTCGCGATGAGGCTGCTGAGCATGACGAGAGCGCGAGTGGTGGTCCTCATTGATCCTGACGCTGAATGAAAGCTTTGTCCAGCTGGGCTGGGAGATGGAAAGGCGACAACCCTGTGTACAGTGACTAGGGCTGGGCGGGTGTTCAGTGAATTGTTTATTTTAATTTTTTGGCGGGAAAGGAGCAAGAGGCGGCGCGCGAGAGAGGGAGAGGGAGAGGGAGAGGAGGAGACGGGATGGTGGTGGTGGTGGTGGTGGTGGTGGTGGATGACGGGCGTGGGCAAGATGGAGCAGGAGCATAAGCGGAGCGGGCTGATGTGGGTGGACAAGCACCGCTCCACAAACCTGGCCAAGCTCGAGGTGCACAAGGCGCTGAACGTGCGCCTGCTGAATTTGGTGCGCCAGGGCGATGTCCCGCACCTGTTTTTCTACGGCCCGCCCGGCGCGGGCAAGCGCACGCGCGTGATGGGCGTCTTGCACGAGCTGTTTGGCGCATCGGCGGAAAAGCTGCGCGTCCAGCACCGCGTGTTCAAGCTGGGTGACCCGCCAAAGGAGGTCGAAATGACCTTGGTCATGTCCAACCATCACGTCGAGATGAATCCATCGGACGTCGGCATCAAGGACAGGCTCGTGGTGCAGGAAATGATCAAGGAAATCGCATCGAGCGTGCCGCTGGACGCCTTCCAGACCACCAAGAAGAAGGAGCAGAACGCGGCGGGACCGGAACCGCAAGGCGCGGCCGCCGCTGGTGCCAACACCAGCAACAATTCTGCAGCACACAAGCCGGCGTTTAAAGTGCTCGTGTTGCACGATGTCGACCGCATGTCGCGCCTCGCACAGCAGGCGTTGCGTCGGACCATGGAAAAGTATGCGCGCACGTGCCGCATCATCATGCTGGCGACAAGTGCGTCCAAGGTGATCGAGCCGCTGCGCAGCCGCTGCCTGGGCGTGCGCGTGCCCCTGCCGTCGGATACCGAGCTGGTTCAGGTGCTACGGCACGTGGCCAACAAGGAAGGATTCATTGTGACAGACTCATTTGGCGCCAAAGTCGTGGCGAGCAGTGGGCGCAACATGCGCCGTGCGCTCCTGCAGTTGGAGGCCAGCAAGAGCCAAAACTACCCGTTCAGCGCAGAGCAGCAAGTGACCAAGGCAGACTGGGAGCTTGCGTGCGCGTCCATCTCGGACCTGATGCTAGTTCAGCAGGCGCCACGCACCCTGCTGACCGTGCGTCAAAAGCTGTACGATCTGCTGACCCACGCGATTCCAGCAGACATCATATTCCATGCCATCGTAGCCAACCTTCTGCGTCAGGTCGACCAGGAGCTCGCGCCGCAACTGGTCGCGCACGCCGCAATGTACGAGCATCGCATGCAGAAGGGCTCCAAGCCGATCCTTCACTTGGAGGCCTTTTGCGCACGCTTCATGCAACTCTACAAGGCATACTTGAGCGCGATCATGGACTTGTTCTAACGAAGCTGCCACGATGGGTTAGAGTGTGACTGTTCGGGTCCCACCATCGCGTCAGTGTCTCTGCCTATATGTGATATCTCCAAAGCGAAAACTAAAATTTATTGTCGAACTTCCTCACACAAGAAAGCGAAGACGCGCGACAAGGCGCGTATGTTCGTGCAAGAACGTAGCGCCCAGGAAACTTTGGCGAAAACGGGCAAGCAAGCGCTATGGCTGAAATCCCAACGGTCGTGCTCGACTTTACGCGCATGGCACTGCGCGCATTCTACAGCGATGTGTATGTGGTGGTAGCAGACATCATTTTGTTCGAGCGCAACTACGCCAAGGAAGAAACGATCGTGGAGAAGCTTGCCGGAAGCGCGGCCAAGGACGTGCGCGCGATCTTGGATTTAATGAAGCGCGCGCTGATTCTCCGCTGCGAGAAACGCACTCAAAGGCGAGTGGTGGAGAAAAAGGGACCGGGCTGGTTCAGATCCGTCACATCGCAATTCTGGTTTGTGGACTTCCAAACCTTTCTTGATCTGGTCAGGTATCGCTTCCATTTTATGCGCCTTGGCATCAAGCACCGTATTGAGAACGAACTTGAGCACCAAAAATACGTGTGCGAGAACTGCGCACGCTCGTACACTGCGCTGGACGTGAACCGGCTCGTCGATTTCAACACGGGCATGCTTGTGTGCGACAAGCAACTGGGACGGAAGCGCGTATGCCGCGGCGCGGTCGTGGAAGAAGATACGCAAGGTGAGGAGCAGCGCGCGCGGGAGCTGCAGAATACACTAGAAAGTCAGCTCCGCCCACTTGTTGAGTTGCTCGAGGCCTGTGACGGTGTGCATGTCCCGGCGCATCCGCTTGAAGGTGCAGACGAAGCGGTATGGGGCAAGTACGTGCCTGAGACGGTCGACGGAACGGGCCGCTCGGTCAACATCCATGTGTCTGAGTTTGAAACATACGGTGCCCGCCCGAACGCGGTAGCTGTGGAATTGGTTGATTCCAATGCCGACCAGGTGACAGCGCCGAGCCAGGACTCAATGATCCCGGAAAAGCCAGTATGGTTTCAGCAAGAAGGATTGGCGGCAGGTGGACAGAAACCGGCCGAAGTGCAAGCGACAATGCTGTCCAAAAAAGACCCAGCGGTGCCTAGTGGTGGTGCTGAGGCGGCAGCTGCCGGGACGTCTGGCAGCGCATACTACGAGGCCTATCTTCGGGACCAGCAAGCACAGCAGCAACACGAAGGAGCAGATACAGCTGCAGCCGTGGCGCCTATCAAAGGTGAAGAAGAAGAAGGGGAGGAGGAATTTGATGCGAATTTTGTGGATGTGCCATCATCCATTCCGACAGGCTTAGACGTACCCAGCCGACCGCAACAGCAGCAGAGCGAGCAAGAAGAATTATTTGTCATGGTCGGAGAAACAAAGTTGAAACTGGATGAAATTACAGAGGAGCACACGGAAAAGATGACGCCAACCGAATACGAAGATTATTACGCAAAGCTGCGCCTTGCCGGTTACATTGAGGTCGAGGAGTAGCCGCGAAAGAGCTAAAAAAACACGTGAATCAGAAGAGTGTAAGTGTATTACTTTAATTGGGACGCAAAATGGATTAGAAAAGATGGCACACCGATTCGGCTCTACACAAGAATCCGTGCGCCGCACAAACTGGGTGTATGAAACTTGCGAAGCGTCTCTTCTAGCAAGCGCTGCTGCTCTTCAAGCGCTTTCTGTTGTGTTTCGCGTCGTCCAGTCCAAACTGCGGGGCAGCACGAGATCTTCTCTTGCGGTTCCACGCGAAAAAATCGTGCCGGCCTGGCCGCGTGAGAGACACGTGAAGCATCAATTGGGTGCGGCCGATGCTCATGTAGCACCCCTCTACCCTGCATTATTTCTGACTCACGATCACCTGCATCTGGGCTCTTATGTTTGACCTTGCAGTCTTCAGCAGTTTTGCCTGATTGCGCTACTTTTGCACTCGCAAGTCCAGCTGCTGCGATCAAATGTTCACGAGCTTCCACGCCAGACACTGCGCGAGGCGTTTCGAGTGGCTCTTGCTTGGCTTCCTCACTTGCCGCTCGTGCGTTGCTCTCTTCTGAAGATGACGCTTCTTCAGCTTCTTGGACTGGAATTTCATGGTTCGACTTGTCAGCTGCTTGTTTAGCCTGCTCCTCGTTCGATTCGATAATTTCATTTCCTTGCGTTTGGGCCTCGGGATGCGCAGACTCTGTGGCTTGCTTCCACAACGCGAGCGACTGGTCAAGAGAAGGGGATTCGAACTCGAGACCAGACGTGGGCACGCTTTTCTGCTCGTGCCCTTCCTCGGGCTGCCTCAGGGGCACAGAAGAGCCACGCCATTCTGCCAGCATGTCCTCTAGGGAGCTTGCCGTGCTCTGCGTCTGTCCAACTGATTCAGAATCGAAACCTTGAGCATTTAGCGCGTCGCCCCCGTCAGCATCCGAACACATGCTCATATTTGCATCTTCCACTTTTTGGCTTTCAGCCACCATAGCATCTGTTCCTTTGCTGGTTGATTCACGCCATTCGTCCACGCGAGCAAGACATGCATTGATGTCCTGGACAAACTGGCGTCGGTGTTCGCGGATGAAAAGACTCGAGATGCTGTCTGTCTCCAAGAGCAATGCCATCAATTTTTCCGAAAAGACAAGCGCGTCCTTCTCTGTGGCCGTGCCTTGATCAAATTTGGGAGCGAATTCTGTCTTAAGCGCATTGAGACGATCCTGCAGCGATCGAAGCTTGGCTAGCCGATCCAGAACTTGCGACGCACGCACATGATTGCCCATGAGCACGGCAAACACGAGCTCTGCCGCATGCGCCGGGGTCATACGCTGCTCCATTCGCTGCGCCTTACCCGCCTTCGATGTCTGCGCAGCCATGCTTCGAGCGTAAGCACGCTTCAGCTGCTGCTGGTGCTCTCGCCACTGCTGCTGCTGCTGGCGCCTCTGCTGCTCCCGCCGCCACTGCTGCTCCTGTCGGCACTGCTCCTCGTGACGCAATTGCGCAATACGCTGTGCCTTCAAGTAATCCAAGTACTCCAGCTCTGGATCATACGGCACGGCGAACACTGGGTCAGGACGCATCCACCCTCCAAGCACTGGCGCTCTGAACATGCTTCACTTATTCCCACTCTCACGCACCGCAGCCTGTGTGTCTGATCACTTCTCTATTTGACTCGCTGTCTCGCTCCTTCTCTCTTTGTCTGACTTCGCTGCTCTGCTGCCTGTCTGCTGTGATCCGGCTGTGACCATTCCTTCCAGTGCTCTCGGCGCGCCACGCGCCATCTTATACCCCGCCATGAGCCGCGTCACGCAGCTGCCCGGTTGCATGTCCCAGCACCACCGCCACGTTCCAGATACTTCTCGAAACCACGCGAGATTTTTTGGCGCCTCCTCAACACTGTACCTCTCACGGGTACACCAGAAGTTCAGTGAATGTTCAGTGAATGTTCAGTGAATGTTCAGTGAATGTTCAGTGGGTGTTCAGTGGGTGTTCAGTGAGTGTTCAGTGGGTGTTCAGTGGGTGGTGTTCTAGGAGCTGCTAGAAATTTCGAGAAGGTGCGCGACGCGGTGAGACATGCACATGTGCGCGCGGAAGGATGCGGCGTGTGGAAAGGTACAAAGCATGCGAGACGCAGCGCGCAAGAGCACCAGGTGGGGAGGCAGCGGCTATATAGGCGCGGGAGTAACGTGTCAATTGGAGAGTGCTGAATCGTGAGGAAGAGGAGCACGTTGTGGCGTGGCAGGTAGAGTGAGACCCGGGAGAGAGCACCAGACATGGGGAGCGCGCCGCAGAGGAAAGGACGGCTGTACGACGTGCTGGGCGTGCCGCCCGGCACGAAAGATGAGGCAGAGTTGAAAAAGGCATACAAGAAGGCGGCCATGAAGTGGCATCCAGACCGGCATAAGGACGCCATGAAGGAGCAGGCAAACCAAAAGTTTCAGGAAATAGGCGAGGCGTACGCGATTTTGAGCGACGAGCAGAAGAGAAGGCTGTACGACGAATATGGCGAGGACTTGCTCAAGGCACTTTCGTCCGGAATGACGGCGCAGGACTTTGAGAACGCCGTCGAGCAGCAGAAGCAGCAATTCGGAGGCCGCGCAGGCGGCCTGGGGGCGTTCCCGGCCGGAGCAGGAGGCATGCCACAAGGCTTTGGGAATGGCACCTTTGTATTCACACAGAAGGGTGGGCGCACAAGCGCTCACAGTGCCGGTGTTGACGCGCGCCGCCTGTTTGAGGAAATGTTTGGCGGCAGCGGGGGCGGCTTCTCGTTTGGCGGGGACGATTTCGCAAGCATGGAGAGCTCTGGCGGCATGTTTGGCGGTAGCGGCGCTGGAAGTGCGCGCGGAATGCGTATGGACATGGACATGGATACAGACGGCAGCTTTGGCCCGTTTTCTCGGAAGAGAAGTGCGCCGCAGCCTGAAGTCCAGAATGTCGAAATCGACCTGCGGTGCACGCTGGCAGACTTGTACACTGGCACGCGCAAGCGCATGAAGGTCACACGGCGTGTACAGAGTCCGAGTGGTGGATTGGCCACAGAGTCGAAGGTTATCGAGATTGACGTGCTGCCGGGATGGAAGGAAGGCACGAAAATCACGTATGAAGGCGCCGGCGACAACTACGGAAACGTACGACAAAATGTGGTGTTTGTCGTGAAGCAGATCAAGCACGATGTGTTTGAACGACGGGGCGATGACTTGCACGCCACAGTCAAGCTGGGACTGAAGGAGGCCCTGCTGGGAGGCAAAGTGATTCCTCTAACACTTCCTGACGGTACGGTGGAGCATCTCAAGTTCAGCGCCGGCCAAGTGACGCAGCCGGGCTCGCGCCGCATCGTGAGTGGCAAGGGGATGCTGAATCGCAAGGAGCAGCGACGAGGAGACGTGATTGTGAAAGTGGACGTGACCTTCCCGTCGTCGCTGGACCCGCGCCAGGCCGAGGCCATTGCGAGGTGCTTTTAATGTAATGTGAGTGGGACTATTCTAATATTTAAACATGTAAAGTGCTCTGTACTGCAGTTTGAGTTCCAGGTACATCCAGTAGAGCGTAAGATGATATGGTGAGGTCAAGTACTCTGAGGATTTATGGACCTGACACTACCTGCTTTGAATACACAATTAATCTATCAATTCACGAACCCGACGTCAATGCTCTCCATGCTCGATGTGGTTGAACGAATCTTCTGATCGCTCATGCTCCACCTCTGGGATCGCGGAGAGCCGTTGCCTCAAAATGTCGATGCCTGCGGTAGTTTTGGCCCGTGGCAAAGTCATCAGCTTGTCAATGCACCGCAGACACGACGCCGTTGAATTTTCGTTGCCTCTGTCCGACGCTTCCCCCGCAGCACATTCACACGAAGCTGACCGGGAAGGCCGCGGTGAGTAGAACGCATTCGGTGATAGTGACAATTGAGGCATAAGATCACAGAGCAGTCTCACGCGCGGCTCGCCGCTCTGGCTGCTCATCGAGCGCGATGCGTCCGCTGACTGCCTCAACGAGAGCGACACGTCTGAGCAGGACTTCAAAGGACGCACCGTTTGCTGGCAGGGCGACGACAACATGGAGGCAGTGCGTCCCGAGGCACATAATGAAGTATTGTCGAAGGTAAAGTTCCTCGTTTCGGAGAGCCGCTGCAAGACTGGTGCGCTTGGCGGTGACGACGACATGCAGTTCCTGGCCTGCAAGTCGAGCTCAAGCGGGTCGGAAACCATCGATACCATCCTGTGCAGTTTCTGGTTCTCGACGTCGTCCGTGGCTTGAAGTGAATCCATTCAACGTCGCGCGAGGACACACAACAGCCCTTGAACACCACGTTTGTTTTGCGGGCACGGCCGAGATAGAGTTGCAATCGTTCGTGATTCTCTGATCAATGCGCAGCTCCCTCGCAGTTGGCCGTTGCTTAAATATGGGAACGTGCGTGATAGTGCGTGATGTCCGTCCGGCACCTTATGCTCGCCTTGGCATCTGTTTCGCTCGATTGCGCGACTTGAGTTGCACTCGAATGACGACACGACGCTGACACTGCGCCGATGACAAGTCTGCACGCTTGTCCACGCGCTTGTCTTCTTTCACACCCTGAGTCCTGGAACTCTTCCATCCGGCCTGACGGCGGCAGGCCGCACAGCAGTCCGTGTCATCCGATAAAAGCTGCGGGAGGTGGTTCTCGAAACCGCCTGTTCTGACCCTTTTTCCATGAGTGTGTACGGACGTGCCGGACCGGACTGTGCGCCGCATGAACGTGTCGCCTCGCCGGGCATCCTCGCCACGTCGTCCGGAACGAATCTACCGCACGTGCAAGGAGAGTGCAACTTCCTCCCCAAAGAAGCCAGCTGGCACGAGTCTCGAGCGAACGACTGTGTCCTGGTCATCATCCCTCTCGAGTCGCTCGTTCCCGCTATGTGCGACAAAAAAGTGGGCGGGTCGCATGTGTCATCGCCATCGCCCCAGAACTGGCCAGAACTGCCGGCACGCCTGGTGAGCCAGCAGCTAGCTAACCACGCTCAACTATGGTGAGCAGTTTGTTGCCAGAACGCTCCCTTGCGCAGCTTGTGATTCCATCTGCCACAACACGGACACACGGCAGAGGGATTAATGGTGGAGGGTGGAGGTGGAGGAGGAGAAGGACGCAAGTTGCGGAATCCAAGCCAGTGGCTCGATATCATCATCACGTCTGGCGCTCATGTCGCGGCCATCGATAGCCGCGCTTCCGCTCTGACACGGCACGTGCTGATTGGACTTGGCCAGATTCCAGCGCCGCCCAGACCCGGATCCTCATCCACACGCAACTGTACATGAAGTACAGTTTAAAAATGATGAAAGAACCACGTGAAAGAATGCCGCGTAATACTTAAAAAAGAGAAAAGTATGCTTTTATGTACAGTTGGTACAGTTCTGCGAGCGTACGTGAACTGAACCGGAAATTCCCGCGAGGGTTCAGTGAGTTCCAGTAGTGTTCAGTGGTAGTTAGTCGTGTTCAGCGGTGTTCAGTGGATTGGTTGCGGGGCGACGAAGGCGCGGTGGCGCGTGCCGGGGGAGGGAGACAGCAGAAGAAGAGAACGTTGGTTGTAGGACTGGATACACGGCGGCGTACGGCGAGGATGCACGGCGTGCGCGATGAGCCAGGCGCGCAGGAGAAGCTCGAGGCACAGATCAGTTTGTTGACAAGGAGGGTGTTGAATGTGGAGGAGGAGGATGACCTGTTGGTGCAGTATGTGCTCGAGGTGTTGCGCAGCACGTCCGCGTCAGCTGCGCAGCTTGTCGGAGGCCTTGAGGAGCGCGAGCTCGTTCTGACACCGCGCACAAGGAGTAGGCAGATTGAGGAAAGGCTTTCTGGGTTTTACGGCTCCCGCACGCACGAGTTTGTGAGCGCGTTGCTTCGCTGGATGGACGGCGGCGCGCTACAAGAGGACGGCGACGCGAGTTCCCGGTCACGCTCGGATTTGCAGCACGCGCGCCGTCTACCTGAGCAACACTTGCCGCAGAAATGCGGTCTAGCAGAGGCAGAGCAAAGGGCGGATCATCAGACTCGTGACCGCGCAGGCACCGCACACAAGGCACTGAAACGAACCGAGGAGCGGCCAGCACGGGCTTCGCGAGAATTCGACCCCATGTCGCAGCTGAATAGGCTCTCGCGTGGCGATGTGCAAGGCCAAGAGGGCACGGATCCTGCAGGTCGCGTCGCAGCGATTGTTGATTACGCTCCCAGCTCGTCGCACAGCACGAGCACCGAAGATGCTGAGTCCGCACGTGCAGATTCGCGAATCGTCGCGTCAGGCTCTTCTTTAGAAGAAGCAGGCGAGGGTCGAAAGCGTCGACAGCGGACGCGCAGCGAGCAATCGAACGAGCTTAAGCGTCGCGGTAAGAAGCGCAGAAGGTCTTCCAGGCAGGAGGATTCGAGCATTTCTTCGGACGAAGAATCAGAAACGGACGCGGAGAATAGTGGACGAAACTCGGACGAGCAGGCGCAGTCAAGCGACAACACAAGCTCCGGTATATCAACGTCGGAAGAACTATCCTATGTTGACCGACACAAGCACAACAAGCACGGCAAGCTCGACAGGCACGGCAAGCACAGCAAGCGCAGCAAACACGGCAAGCACAGCAAACACAGCAAACACGATAAGCACAGCAAACACGATAAGCACGACAAGCACGATAAGCATGGCAAGCGCGATAAGCACAGCCAGTCCGGCAAGCATGGCAAGCACAAAGACGCGAGCAGGACAAGTAAGAGACCCAGGAAAAAGCACCAGAAACGCCAGAAGTATGATGTTCTGGTCTCCTCTGACTCTGCTTCTGACAGTGTGCGTTCTGAATCTGACTTCAGCGAAGACCGCAGCAAGGAGATGAGCAGTGGAGACGGCAGGGACAAGGAGCGCCGCGGAGACAGGTACGACCGTAAGAGGAAGCGAGGGAAGAAGGAGAAGAAGCAAAAGCACAGAAAGCGCTCGCGCAAACATTCGCGACCTGCATCTGACACGTCCGAGTCAGAAGAGGAAAGCGAAAGCGAAAGCGACATCAGTTCCCTTGATGAAGGTGACGAAGATGACCGCAAATACTCGAAACACCGACATGTGCGCAAGCACGGGAAATCGAGAAAGTATCACCGCACTACAAGATCAGATGGCTCAAGTACGGAGCAGGACGACTCCTCCGAGTCGACGCGGCGCCACAGGCGCCACAGGCGCCGCAAGCGCCACTATCCCCGAAGGAGCTCACACACGCACAAAGCAGATGATGCAGGACGGGCATCTTCTCGCAAGCGCAGTGATGAGCACACGCGAGTTCGCGAGCACGACAAAGACGCTCGCGGTCGTGACTCATTGGCTGACTCGTACGGTACGCGGAGCAAAGAACAGGGAAGGACTAGAGACTCACTATCGCCAACTTATGCACACGAAAATCCCGGCCCGAAGCATCATCATACTGGTCAAGTGACGGCGCGGGGGCGTGAAGTAGACAATGAGCCGCGCACGCGTGATCTGCGTGACCTGCTGAAGGCCAATGCTGAACGCTTTGGAAATGGAAATGAGGGTGGAAACGAGCACGAGGATCACAGAGCCCGTGGTGGCCGCCCAGGACGTGTTGTGCGTGGCCGTGGCGGATGGCGTGGCGCCAGAGGCCGCGCAACTGGCTCACGTGGCGCCATGGCCAGCGGCAGTAGATCATTGCGCGATGGGGTTTCGAACGAACAGGATTTGAATGGCAAGGTACCAGGTACTGACGCGCGCCACTTTGCGCGGCCTGAATCGTCCGAAGGGGCGAGAGCATCGCAGGCGGCTCCCATGCCGCTTCAGTCATCAAACTCTGCTGGTCGTGCAGTTGCTGAAAGTCCTCCTGCCTTCTTGCGTCGAACCAGCTCGCGAGCCGAGGAGCTAGAGCGATTGCGAAGCAAGCTGGTGGCATCTCGTAAGCCTGTTTCGGACGGCTCTGTGCACGTGGCTGATGTACAGAAGGCACCGAATGGCATCTCAGGAGATGATGCTCCGCACACAGAAGCTCCAAGACTTTAGGACAGAATGAAAGCATGCCCTTCGATTGCCCCCCTTGCGGCTTGTGCGACTCACCCGCGAATGAGTTCGAGTAGAATTTTTCTCGCCAGAGGAAGTTTAGTGTATCATTAGTGAGAGCAGTAAAGCAATCGTATGTATGAATGTGAACGCAAGCAAGCGTTTCAGTTTACCTCTGCATGACGCCTTCTTGGTCCATATGCGGCCAGGCATTGCACAAACCGTAAAGAATTGACAAATCAAGTCTCGGCCACTGGGGCGAGAAGAGGAAACCCTCGCGCGTGCGGTGGCTTAACTCTATATATGCGGACCAGCCAATGGCCGGTTGTAAACACTTCCTCAAAACTGTGCAACCGAATGTCGCGCGCCTTCTTTGAAACGGTACCGCGATTCTGATCTCTGATGGGACTTTCAACGGACGGAGCCACAACATCGGCAAAGCGATGGTAGCTGAGTCGGAACATCAGGCTGTTCGTCAAGGTTTCTGATGCGTCGTCTCCGATCGAATATTCTCCGTTCGCCGTAAGGTAGTCACGCTCGTTCACGGACGGGTCGACGCTGCCAGAGATCCGAATGGGCCAAATCAATTTGTTCAGATCATCTGACGCGTATCCGATCAGACCACCAAACACAACGAGCACATAGTCTACGTCGAGTTTGCGTGCAATGCGGTGCGCTACGACCTCATCCGAGTTGAGGCAACGTCCCACCGTTCCAATGTGCGTGTTGTTCCATGTATTATTGTCCACAATTGTAGTTACATTGCTCATGCCAGCGAGCTGATAACCATAATCCCACCAGCTGAGCACGCGCGTACTCGAGGCGGTGTTTTGGTTCAACCACTGATAAGCTTCCCGGAAATCGTCGATGAACACTCGATCGCCGCTCCGCACTTTGTAGCTGAGCACGACAGACGGAGAGGAGTGCATCTCCGAGGACGACCACACACAATGGTGCACAAAGGCAATGCCCATTCCGAATACGACGAGAATTAAGCCGAGGCTCACCTCGACTTGGTCCGTGACCGGCGCTGTGCCATGCTGCTGAACAGCGGTGCTTGAGCTGGCATCTCGCTTAGACATTCGCTTCGCCGTTTTCCTGGACGTTGATCCTGCTGCCGAGGTACTTGCAGCGTCTTCACTTGAAACGTCGGATCTGAACAGGCTACGAACCGACGGTATCACACCCTTTTGCTTGAGTGGGACCATCCACACGGAGAGCAGTTCCGAGATGGCGATGGCTGCCAGGACGCAGCACATGGGCGTATACACAAGCATAAGGCGGTTCATGACGCCTGTAAAGTAGGTCGAAAACACGCCATACACCACGAGTATCACGTTCGTATCGTTGGGATTACGCAAGACATGGTAGATACCTACGGGCATGAGCATGACCAGAAAATGGTTTTCGAAGAAGAAAGCGCTCCATGACGTAGGCTGGTGCTCGGCGACAGATGCGATGATTGGGATTTTGCGCTTCGCGTACGTGGGGTCAAGTAGCGTGTAGAAGCGACCCGTCCACGGTCCGATATATCCCGAGTAGATTCCGTACACGGCTGCGATGCCGGCCAACGAAAGCGCGCCCATGAGCAAGAGGCGCAGAACGGCTCGAAACGTCTGGGGTGAGCTGAATGACTGAATCCACATGGCACAGCAGTATAAGTTCAGAATGCCAAATACGCCCAACGCGCCCATGTGCTCCGAGCTCTGCACAGCGTTGAAGCCCACAAATCGGATCTGCATCGAAAGGAGGGTCCCAAGGACGTAAAATGCGCAAAAGGAGACGTATAGCCTATTCGTATAGCGGCCCATCAGCAGCAGCGTCAGCACGTAGATTGGAATAACATTCATGACAAATATGTAGCCTCCCCACGAGGACACCATGTACAAATACGACAGACTGGCGAGCGCGGCCCACGCGATGGAGCCCGTGTTGACGGCCTTGACAAAAAGGGCAAATGTGAGTATGAGAGCGGTGATTGCAACGGCCTCATTGTCGTAGGATCCAGCCGCAGATCGTGCAATGTACCCGGGCACGATTCCGACGAATGCGGCAGCCAGGAGGCCAGCAGCCTCATTCCATGTCTGCTGCGTAAGCATGTATGTTGCCAGGGCTGTGATTCCGGAGAAGACTGGCGCGAGCGTGACACAAACTTCGCGGATGTCGAGATCGATGCCGATGACGCGGTATGCCCGGTGGAGCAGCGCGGCGGTGTACATGATGCCCGGGTACACGGTGCCACCGACAATTCTTCCCAACGGGTACCATGAGCTGGCGTCGAACCAGTTCCAAAACGCGTAGGTCCCATCATCCACCAGCACCTTTGTGGCGCGATAATTGAACCACGGGTCGAACTCATGGATGATGCTCTCGTAGCGCAGCACCGAGAACATGCGGATGCAGAACGCTACTGCCCAGATCGTACCCAGCGTGCACACGCGCAGAATCACCGCCAGCTGCCGCTGCGACAGACCCCGCACATATCCTACACCAGGCACGTGCACGTGCATCTTATCCCCTTCCGACCTATCCCAACTCCCGACTCTCCGTGTCTCGCGTTCCTTCGCAGACTGCTCGCGTGTCGTTGGCAGGAGAGCGAGGCAGCAGTCAAAGATGGAGTGGCTGGGCGGCATGCGTTGGCGGGTGCAAGGAGCAGTGACGTGCGCGACAGAGCGTCTGAAGACCTGGCGATGGCCACAGTGGACGGCGGCGGCGCTGATTGTCGCAGTGGTTCTGCTGGTGATCCACGTCGCGACGGCGTTCGTGGTGTACTGGCTGCCGCTGTGGTCAGACGCAGTGCAGGAGTATATGCCGTGGACCGAGCAGGAGCATGAAACCGCCTGGAATTACAATTACAGTCACACAGCCGCAGAGGAGCGCTTGATGCGCGTGCCCAAAATCATTCATCAGATCTGGATAAGCGACAGCGGCACACCCATGCCAGAACGGTTTGTGCCCAACGTCGAGGCGTGCAAGAAACTGCATCCAGACTATGAGTACATCATGTGGACAAAGGAGAGCACAGACGCTTTTGTCGAGGAGCACTACCCAGAAATGATGCGCACGTGGCACGGATACAAGCATTTGATCAGTCGCGCCGACGCCATCCGGTACATGTTTCTCGCGCATTATGGCGGAATCTACTTTGATGTTGATCTTCGATGTTGTCGCAGGCTCGATGCGCTACGGCGTTACGACGGTCTCGTGGGCGTCTCGCAACCCATTGGATTTGCAAACGAAATGCTGGTCATGGCCAAGAATCACCCGTTCATGAAACAGTTGGTGGTGGCGCTGCCCTTGTGGCACAAGCAGTGGGGCGTCTACTATGCGGATATTATGTTCTCTACAGGGCCCATGTTTCTGTCGCTTCAGTTCAGTGTGTTTCGCCAATGGTGGCATATCTGGAAGCAAACGCACTCCGTGGATGCTCTGCCAGTTCGCGCCGTCCCGCAGTCCATGTGGAGAGGCAAGAATGATAATGGCAACACAGACCATTTCTTTGTAAAGTTCAAGGGAGACACGTGGCACCATAATGACACAGGCTTCGTGTTTTGGCTGAGTCACCATATCGCCCTCGTTGTGATTACAGCGACGTGTCTTGCTCTGGCCGCCCTGTGGATATGCGTCGCGACATGCTTGCATATTTTCTCGGGCAGAAAGGCAGACGCTCTCCACGAGCCTATAAGTCGAGTGTCACAAATGGACGAAGTCAAAATGTTTTGACCTTGTTCTTCAAACCGTGCAAATACGATTGCTGATTCGCCGTCGGTTCCATATATTATTTTCCTTGTTCCTCGTCGGGAAGAACGACGACGATATCCAGCAACACCAGCAGTGAACAAAATCAAATTGTACTGGCTGCACTCTTTTTGCAGCTTTCCCGCTGTCTCAGTCACCCAAAGCGTGAATGAACGCCGGGGTGGTTCGGCAACAACCGCCGAGTATCTCCGCTCCACTAGAAAGTTGGAGCTCCCGCCACTTTTCGATTCGATTTGTTTCAGAGTCAAAGTCGCCCGTCTGTGAACATAAGTACGGCCACTGCCATGTTTTTGAGCCGGCGTTGTAGACTTCTCCGGAGTTCGGGTACGACATTACAAAAGGCAGACGCGCGTCGTTTGTTCTGCTTGCAAGAAATGCCATGAAAGCGCGCGTTTCACGCGCGTGCGCGTGCGTCGGATCCGCAGACGTATTGCTTTGTTGTGCTTCCTGAATACCTGCGCGAATGTCCAGTACAAAACGCTTTACGTCATTGGGACTCACGCAATTGACGCCAATAGCACACAGCGAGCGAGTCGAGCCGAACCGATCCAATTCGACCAACTTTGTCACCACGGCGCTAACCGGCGATCCGTCCGCCAGCAGTGAGCAGCCTGCGTCGCTAACGCGGCACTGAAGGCTGATAGCGTAGGGCAGTGCGCCAAACTCGGGCTCGTTCATGAGCTCGCCAATCGCCTGTATCTCGTTCGCGTTTGGAACGGTCTCGAATAACACCAAATCCGCGCGCGTTCCCACAAAGCACTCGATCTGTGTGCGATGAAATGCCTTCAATGCAGTCACGCTGTCGGCTTGACCGCCATACTTGCCCACATATTCGGAGCCATCTGCAAGAAACGCGCCGTACGGGCCTGTTGACGCCGCGACGAAGCGTGCATGCTTCTCGGGTGAATGCGGCTCGGCTTGCCGCTGTTCGGCGACAAAGAGATCTCGTGCTTGTACCGCAATCTCCACGCCGCGACGAACCAGTGCGCGTGCGCCGTGAGGGGAAAGCGCGAGCTCTCGCTGCAGCGTCAAGACGAATGCTTGGTACGTGGACGAGCTAATTACGTGCGCGCCCGCACGCAAATAAGCAATATGAACCTCTGCGAGCTCCTCGGCATCAGTCTGGATGCACCGCGCCGACCACAGCGCGCCTTGCGTCAGGTTCTTGCCGCGACGCTCCAGCTCGGTGGCCACCCCGCCGTCTAAAAGCACGCGTTGCATGTTTCTCTGGTTCTTTTCCTTTTTATTAACGTAGCGTCGCAGTGTCGCCGATCAAGCGTTCGGAGAGAGCTATCAGACCGTATCCCGGCCAGTGCAAGCGCGATAAAAGCTCGGCTTCGGCTGCGGCCATTTCCTCGTACTCTGCGTCACCCAATTCGTGGTCGTATCCGAGCAAGTGCAGGAGGCCGTGAACGAGCAGAATGCGAAACTCTGAGCGATACGGATGGCCGCGTTCGGCGGCTTGCTCGTGCACCTTGGCATCCGAGATCACCAAATCACCGAGGAGCACCGCCGGTACCTCGCTGCTGTGCTTGTCGGTGTCGCCAGTATTCGTGTCGTGGTCGTCATTCGCGTCGCTATCTACGCTTCCATCCATGGGAAACGACAACACGTCGGTGGTCCTATCGACGTTCCGGTAGCGCGCATTCAGGTCGCGCATGACCTCGTCATCACACACGAGGAGCGACAGCTCGACGCCTCTCTGCCGCGCGGCGCGGAGCAG
Source organism: Porphyridium purpureum (assembly GCA_008690995.1). Lineage (NCBI taxonomy): Eukaryota > Rhodophyta > Bangiophyceae > Porphyridiales > Porphyridiaceae > Porphyridium > Porphyridium purpureum. The sequence continues at coordinate 262,502 of VRMN01000002.1, read as the reverse complement.
GCGGCGGCTATCCTGTTCGATCCGAGCGGCTTGCACTGCACTCAGCAGCACCCCTTGTGCGGACACCCTCACATTCTCATGACAGCCAACTGTCTCACCCAGACCTGACGCCGCGCACTCACGTTGCACCTTTCCGTTCTTGCAGGCAGAGGTCACTGCTCGCTGACCATGCGCCGTGCGCATTGCCGCGGGCGCCGTAAAGGCTGGCATTCTCTGTGCCATCGATCCATCTATCCCGCTACCTTCATCCACCCACCCGCGAACCGACTCCTTATCTTGAAACCGATTCCACAAACCAGTAAACCATTAAACCGGTAAGCTGTTAGACCGTGAGACCGTTAGACCAGAACAGGCGTCTTCGACGAAGTACAGTGCATGAACACCTAGGTACAGTTAAAAGAAAAGGTACTGTTAGGGTTTCGGGAACCCTAGATGATCTGGTGCGCTGCGGGCGCGACATGCTGAAGAGCCGGCGCAAGTGAGAAACAGAGGAGAGGTGGAGTGGCGACCGAGCGCCGACGCGTGACACGACGAACGGCGGGGAGCGTGCCACGATGAGCCAGGCCAGGAGCGCGGACTGGATGGCGTTTGTGCCGCTGGGGGCTGTCGGTGAGGGGAGCAGTGCGCGGATCCGTGGGCGATCTGGTGCCACGCTGGTGGTGTCGCGCGGTCCGTGCGTGCGTGCGTCGTCGCGGCGCCGCTGCGGCGTGCCGCTCCGCATGCAGGTTGATGGTATGGAGGTGCAGATCGAACGCTCGGATGAGCTGTGCGTGATGGTGAATGGCGTGCCGGGACCCATGGCAACCGAGGTGGCGCGCGCCGTCCTCCGACGAAAGTTGCCGCTGGTGCCGTTTGCACTGACGGGTCCAAGCGTGGCACAGCACGAGGCCTCCATCGACGGCAGTTCCGAGGTGAAGCTCGTCAAGCCGGACGCGGCCCGTAGCGTGCTGAAGCAGATCAAGGCTGCGCGTCCAAATGTAGTGTGCGTCGACTACACCCATCCGAGCAGCGCCAATGCAAATGCAAGCTTGTATGCAGAGTGCGGAGTATGCTATGTTATGGGTACCACGGGCGGCGATGCAGACGCCATGCGTCGCGAGGTGGCAGACAAGGCAGGCATGTTCGCCGTGGTCGCGCCGAACATGGCCAAGCAGATCGTCGCGTTCCAGGCAGCCATGAAGATCATGGCCGAGCAGTTCCCCGGTGCATTCGAAGGATACACTCTGACCGTCGTCGAGTCCCACCAGAGTACCAAGGCCGATACGTCTGGGACTGCCAAGGCTGTGGTGGCGAGCTTCAAGCAACTGGGCCTAGATTTCGACGTGGACCAAATTGAAAAGGTGCGCGACCCGGAGCAATCCATAAGCCGGATGAGAGTACCGGCGGACGCCGTGTCGTCTGGTCATGCTTTCCACACATACCACCTGTCGAGTCCAGATGGCTCCGTGCATTTTGAATTCCAGCACAATGTGGCCGGGCGTCGCGTTTACGCAGAGGGCACGGTCGATGCAGTCCAGTTTCTTGACCGACAGCGCGGCTCGGGCTCAGCAAGCCAAACGGTGTTTGACATGATTGATGTCCTGCGCTCGGGTAGTATGAAGTCGTAGCAGTAAGCGCGATCCGGGTAATACAAACCTAGAGTGCCTTTTGTTCATAAACCATGCGGTAGGAATGTACAGATCCATCAGTCATTCCGATTGCGCTGAAGCGTGATTCTGTGCCAGTGCAGATGGTGAGCCTCAGCCTTGCCGGAACAAAGTTCCCGGCATATCCGAAGCTCCTAGACTCGGCGGGCACGCCTTCATGTAATTCCAAACAGTCTTAACTTTATTCCGCGCGACACGCCGCACAAAACCAGCTCTGGGCGTCGCACCTCGAAGCTTTGCTTTGCCCTGGCCACACCTCAGACACCCCTACACCGCAATACCCGCAAGTCATACCGGCACGCGTCTCGGTGCGTCCGCACAAGTGAGACCGTCTGGACTTTGAATATGGGACGCTCATTCTCTCCTGCCGAAACCGCCGTATCCTTCCCTTCGCGGCTCCGATCGGTACCCATCATCTCTTGGTCGGTAGTCGCCGCCTGGCCCCATCTTCTTCTCGCGCGCGTCGCCCGGCGCCGGCGCGGCCCTGACCTTGCGCATGTGCGTCTTGGGCACGAGGTTGGACGGCATGTTCAAGTAGCCTCGGAGGTACTCGATCCCTTCGTCAGTGAGGAAGTAGTAGTGATGGTTCCAGTTGAACTGCCCCTTGACAAAGGCCTTTGACTCGAGCGATTGCAGCAGCTTCATGACATGGAGGTTGGGCACGTCGGCCAGCTCCATGTGCTTATCGGCGAACGGCGCCTTTTCGCACACCATCACGCCCTCATCGAACAGCTTGGTGTACACCAGCTTTCGCGTTGTCTTTGGAATCAGCATCTTGCCTCCCGCGTTCCTCTACTCGCCCCGGCCTCCCCCTTCGCACCTTTCCTTCAACCTCTCCCTCCCCGCCTTCCGCTTCTTCTCTTCCTCAACGCTCTGCATTTCCCAGTTCAGACCACTTTCATACTAAAACACGCACTTCCACATCTAACTCGAGTCCACCAGCCCGCATGTTTGACGCCGCGCGGCCGTCACCCCCCCGCGCGCCACTCCCGAGTGTACCTACAGTACACCCCCCACATCAACATCCAGAACACCCGCCTCCGCACCACGTCCATTCCCAAACCCTCGAAATAACCGCGCACGCGTGTTCACAATCCACGGAAAACCCTTCGTCTAACCCATCCCACTTCCACAGCTGTACACCCACGCACTCACCGCGTACAGCGTGTGGCGCTGGTTGCACGTGCGCTCGATCATCGCGCTGCACAAAACCGCGCCGTTTTGTGGGAACGCGCTGTACTCCCCGCTGTACTCGAGCCGACAGTCCTAACACACGCCTCGCCACACGCGCCAACCGACAGACCGACATGACACGCAGCACAAACCGATTGTGAACCGGTTATGAACCGGTTTGACGTTGAGTGATGTTTCAACGGTGTTTTAGTAGGGGAGTTGCGAAACGGTTTCGACAGGGTGTGGAATGTGGATGAGCCGTTTAGCGTTTGCATGTGCGACTGGAATGGCGTGTGTGCCGCGAAAGGGTGTGGAGGTTGGTGGAGCGGTTGTGGAGTGAGCGAATGAATTAAGAAGAGACGCAGTTAGACCGAAAGAATTGTTGGAGAGGGAGTGTGTGTGTGTGTGTGTGTGTGGCGCGAGTCAGAGGACTCAGTGGAGGTTCTGAGTAGCGCAGTGGGAGGCAGGAGGAGACACAGTATGGAGGCGTTTGTGACGGCGCATATGGCGCAGATGGGGCTGTCGGCGCCGCGCTCCGCACAGTTCTCAGAGGTCATGCACATGTGTCCGTTCATGGCGGCCAACTGGAGCGCGCGCCGCGCGACACTGCAGCTCATGAAGCAGCAGCAGCGGCGGCGCGCGGGCGCAGGCGTGCAGATGTTGTTCAAGGAGGACGCAAAGGAGCCGTACGCGTCGGCGCTCGATCGCGCCCTCGCGCACCTGCGCTCCGAGCAGCAGACGCCGCGCCCGGAGCACGCCGCGCCGTCGGTGTGCCCGCTCTCTGGCGCACAGCTGTCGCCCGACGAGGCAAAGCACTCCTTCGCCGTGGATGTGAGCAAGCTCGCCACGTCGTCGGAGGAAAATCTGCGCGGCTTTATCAAGGCGCGCGGCTCGCTGGTGCCCATGGAGGAGGAGACCTTCTTCTTCACCGGAAACATCTATGCAGTGGTGGAGGGCCAGAGGCAAAAGTTGCTCTTCAAGTTTGACGGGTACAATATTGCGCGGATGGTGCCCGTGGAGGGCGGCTGGCGCATGCTGACGCGCGAAGTGGGTATTTACAAGGACCCCGTCACGAACGAAATCATCAAGAGCACGTGGCGCAACCCGCTGACCGACGAGGATAATGAGGTGGTGCACGTGTGGAACGACCCAGTGAACCAGCAGTTTTTGCTCAAGACTGATCGTGGCGAATGGGGCGTGCCCACCTCGACCGTGGACGGAGACGTGTTCTGGAACGCCGAGGTGTTCCTCAAGTACGCTTCGCCGCTTCCGCGCGCCGAGTTTCCGGAGCACTCTGCGTCTGACATGTACGAGTCGTCTGAACTCTTCCAATTCTACACCAAGGTGGAGGACCTGGAGAATCGCGACATGCCGTCGGCACCGTGCAATATTTCTTGGGTGCGCATCTCCCAGTGGCTCCCGTGGATGCAAATGGGCAGCCGCCCGGGCCAGCTGCTCTATCACTGCCGCGGAAAGAAGCTCATGAATGGCTTCAACGATATTCCGCAGGATATCAAGGACTATCTTGTGGAAATGCGACGTTTTGAGTTCTTCTCGGCTCCCGCAGAAATGGAGCGACCCAATGAGACCACCTGGACCTATTTTAAGAAGATGCTCATGCAAAAGGGAGCGCCGCGCGCCGACGGCACCGTGGCGAAAGCGTCGCCAAAGCACTCGCAGCACCCGCGCGAAAGCATCCAGAGCGCGAACGAGCTGGGAGCAGAGGACCGGCTTGCAGCCACAATGCAGTCAGCGACCTCCAGCGCAGCGGCGCTGCGCCGCTTTACGCGCCAGTCGCTGGCCGAGTACGACGGCTCGGACCTTTCCAAGCCCATTCTGCTCAGTGTAGCTGGTCGCGTGTATGACGTGTCGACGGGGCGTCATCACTATCGCAAGGGCGAGACATACAATTGTCTGACTGGTCGTGACTCGACGCTGGCGTTTGCGACGGGTAACCTGCGAATCTACGAGCAGGCCGACCAAGCTTTCATGGGCGCGGCAGAGCTTGACCTCTTGTCCGAAGCAAAGAAGGCCGACGTTCAGAACTGGGTGGCGTTTTTCGATAAGGAGTACAAGTTGGTGGGTGAACTGGTGGATTTCTGATCTTATGTGCTTTTTGAATGACCAGGGCGCAAATCATCTGCTTGGAGCGTGTCTGTTTCGAGACAGCAGGGCCAAAACCGTGCGACCCTTCGTGATTGACATGAATGTTGAACCAATCGGAAGGAAAAGGAAAAAAGAAAAAATTTTGATACATGATAAAAGACTTGAATAATCGTTTCGCAAACGCTCGTGCACGCGCACCTTTATGTTTCCACGCTATTCCAGTCTTTCACATACGTGTTCATACAATAGCATAATCTTTCCGATTCAAGCAGCGGCTGCTGCAATCGGCCATTCACGCCTTCGCATTCACAGTCACATTCGAGACCGCGCCGTCATTAACTCTGCACCAACCGGCACGCGCTGCTGGTCAATCTCAAAAAGAAGCACATTCTCAGCCGGTGGCGAGGCATATAGGCCGGGCAAGTACGCCTTGTATGACGGCATAAAGCGAGACACAAAGTCTCGCACCTGCTCATCGCTCATGCCCGTCTTGCCCAACGATTTCATCATGGTCTCAGCCTGCGCGCGCCAGTCAAAAACCCACTGCGTGTCGGCAATTTTGACGATCATCAGCAGGTCCAGCTTGCCATACAATTGGGAAAACTCGTCCATGTACTTGTTCACAGCTTGCAGCTCTTGAGGCTGCTCGCGCATTTGCTCGTCGCTCAGCTTTGAGAAGCCTAAGCACCAGCCCTCCAACAACACGATATCGGCCGGTTCCTCCGAGAGTTTCACCCATTGGTCCTCTGGGGCGCGATCACCCAGCCCACCAAAGGCCGACTTGTCGTATCGCGGCACCGTCAAATTGGCCTTGCCTGCTTTGACGCTGTCGAGAAACTCGAGCGCAAGGGGGATGTCATGCGTTCCCGGGTTCCCTCGGAGCTCGAGCAAGCGGTTACCGGTGTACGTACTAGCCACTTTCTGCTGCTCGCTGCGCGTTTTGTAAAAGTCGTCGATCGAAGCCACCACGCACACCTGTCCGCGAAGTTTGAAGAGCTCCTGCATAAACTCTGTTATGGTCGTTTTGCCTCCGCCCTGGGGGCACGACAGCCCCACCACGTACGGTGCGTCAGGGCTCTGCTCCACCTTCATCTGCTCCAGCCAGAAGAAAATGGGTAGGTAGTAGCGGAAGATACGCTCAGCATTGGCCTGATCTGGACCGAGCAGCTTTTCCAGTGTGCGCCCGAGCTCGCGCCATTCTTCCATGTCAATGTCCCTTTTGCTGGGATTGCACGTGCGAAAAATAGGCCCGTCCACAATAAAAGCCTCAGTCACGGTGTCGGTGACGGGAAAACGCTCTGCAGTGCTTTGCACCGGCGCTGCCTTGAGCGCGGTGAGCTCGCTCTGTTTGCGGTGCCACTTCCTGCGTTGCAAAACAGCAATGTCATTCTGCACACGTCTGGCGCGGAGACCGACAGATGGTCCCGGCTGGTCAACGGCCGTCATGGTAAGCCCGGAACTTTTCTGGTAGCACGAAGCGTACGGCGTGCTCACAATTACAGCGAGCCGCGAGAGTCTGGAAGATCGCGACGCAGGGTTTGTAAAGCCCGCAGCCGAAGGTCCAATGAATGCGATGGTCGCCATGTCGCTGGACGTCGCCAAGACGCGGGCAGAGGCCTGCTTAAGTATGCGCCGTACGGTCGCTGGCTCGGCCCCAATTGAGGGGTGTATTGCTGGGTAGGGAATGAGGAGATATTCCTCGCTTCCCGCTGCTCACTTGCAGGTGTAATCACACAAGCAGGCCTCCACACCACGCTCGAACCCACGTGCAGTCGAAATGGCACACGCGCCAACGCTTCTGGTCGCACAGACGCCGCGTGAATTTAGCGCCAAGTATGCCGATTCCCCTTGCTCGTCTTGCCTGTGCGTTTGGCAGATCTCGGAGATTCCTCACCCGCGCGCGTCTCTCCTTGGAATCAGTGCGCGCCAGCACTGTGCGTTTGAAGTCCAACCAACCTTCGTCTGCCTATATGCCTTGCAGTGGGCGGAACGATGTGACCGAACTCACACAACCAAAACTTTGGCACAATCCTCCGTAAATACAGGAGAGCGAGGTTGCGTCCGCGCTTCGTGCGTGTGTGTCTCGATCACGTTGCGTTCAACTCCGGAGTTGAGCGATCACACACAACAGAACACCTTCCCAGCATAACTGTACACCCTACACACTATAAAAATGCGTGGGGAGTGGTGGGTCGGTTAACGGTTAACTTGTAGCCGGTAAGCCGGTAACTGATAAGAGGTGTGACTCGAGAAGGGAAACTGTGGGCTGCGGTTGTCGGCCTGCGATAGGGGCGGAGAAAGTGCTCGTTTGGGTTCAAATGCTGCGCGCAAAGCTCGGCGCAGAGCACGACCGCGGCGCCTGTCGGTCGGGAGTGCGAGCTGGAAAAGTTATTTGTTTCGAACTTGATTAACCGGGTTGTTGCAATGGAGGTTGACCACCAGCGGAGCGAGGTTTCCAAACGCACACCCCAAATTGACTGTACTCACTGTACTCACTGTATTATTTTAACGTCGTGCGTTTCATGTTGGGATGGTTATTTTAATGTCTTCGCTGTACTTCTTTAAAGCTGAAGTGTACCTTTGTCGCGGGCGACACGGGCGAGAGAAGGACGGCTTGCGGTGGTGAGAGAGAGAAGGAGGGGGAGAAGGACGATAGATGACGCGATGAGTCCTGGAAGGGAGCAAGGTGGGCGTGTCAGAGGTGTGGAAGCCGGCGCAGACAGTGAGCATGAAGAGGAGACGGTTGTGCGCGGAAGCGCGGAAGCGCCGGGCTTTGCAGAGCTCGGGCTGTGTCCCGAGCTGTGTGATGCCGTGAGCAGTATGGGGTACACCGCGCCCACCAGTATCCAGCGTGAGGCGCTCCCGCCCGCGCTCGCCGGGTCTGATGTTATTGGTCTCGCCGAGACGGGGTCCGGGAAGACCGCGGCGTTTGCGCTTCCCGTGCTGCAAGCCTTGCTCGAGGCGTCGGCGCGGCAGCGCGGTAAGGTGGCGTGCCCGTTTGCCGTGGTCATTGCGCCGACGCGTGAGCTCGTGCTTCAGATTCAGGCACAGTTCCAGGCGCTCGGCGCGGGCGTGGACGCGCGCGCAGTGTCAATTTGCGGCGGGATTGACATGGTGTCGCAGAGCATTGCGCTGGCCAAGAAGCCGCACGTCGTGGTCGCCACGCCGGGGCGGCTCGTGGACCATCTCGAGAACACGCGGGGCTTCTCGCTCAGAAGCGTCAAGTTTCTGGTCCTGGATGAGGCGGACAGGCTGCTGAATATGGACTTTGAAAAGGAGCTTGACAAGATTCTCGCAGAATTGCCGCGCGGTGAAAAGGGGCAGCGCCAGACATTGCTCTTCTCTGCCACTATGACCAACAAGGTGGCCAAGCTTCAGCGAGCTTCGCTCGTGAACCCAGTCAAGGTGCAGGTGTCGCAAAAATTCGCGACAGTCGATAAGCTAGTGCAGCACTATCTGTTCATCCCCAGCAAGTACAAGGAAGTCTATCTTGTGTACTTGGCAAACGAGTTTGCCGGAAACTCGGCAATCGTGTTCGTGGACACGCAAAACAGCGCGCAGCGCCTGACCTATGTGCTGCGCAATTTGGGATTCAAGGCGGTGTGCATCCATGGCGGCATGCAGCAGCCGAAACGCATTTCCGCGCTCAACAAGTTCAAGGCGGGCGACGCGCAGATCCTGCTTGCGACCGATGTGGCCGCGCGCGGGCTTGATATCCCGTCCGTTGACTTTGTCGTCAACTTTGATATTCCGGCGAACGCCAAGGATTACATCCACCGCGTCGGTCGCACCGCCCGCGCGGGCCGCGCAGGTCGCGCTATCAACATGGTTTCGCAGTACGACGTGGAAAACTTCCAGCGAGTGGAGGCCGTGATTGGAAAAAAGCTCGACGCGTTTCCTTGCGAGGAGGCGGTGGTTCTGCTGCTTCTGGAGCGCACCAACCAGGCGGCACGACTCGCCGCGCTTCAGATGAAAGACGAATTTGTTGGCAGCAAGGGCAAGCGAGGCAATAAGCGCGGCCACAGTGACGGGGTCGACACCGAGCTCGACCGTGAGGATGAGCCCGACGAGGATGCCGAGGTGCAGAAATACAACACGGAACTCGTGCGCGGTAGCAAGCACAAAAATCACGCCCCAGGCGGTAAACCGAAGCGGCGCCGGTAAACGTGTAGTCATGGCCAGTCCGTGTGTGTATTATAAATAGATATGGTGTCTTACATCGAATTCAGGTCCTGTTCATCAGTGCTGCAGCGTTGTAAACAAGGTGATCGCTACTTCGACCGCAATGAGGAAAAGAATTGCGCGCTCGACTCGGAATGAGCCGGACGACGCCACCTCATTGTTTAGCAGATCGAACATATCCTTGATATTCTCCATACGTTTGTCGAGCAGGCTCGCGCGCTTGCTGAGCTCCAGTTCACCTACAGTCTGGAAAAACATGCTGCCGAGCTCTGGATGGTCCCAAAAGAATTCGGGTGTGTCGAGGATGTCCGACACAAGGTTGACCGCGTAGCGCGCAGCCAGCAGCTGCCCGATCAGCTTCTTAATTTCCGATGAGCTCATGTCAATGTGTCCCTTGAGAGACATTTGTACAGGCAGAGAGTGCGTGCGCTCCGCGAGCAAATCGATCGCCTCCTCGTACACGAGCAGCTTCACCGAGTGCGCAAGACCGTACGAGAAGGCGAGCAACTCGCCGACGTTTTCATAGTCAGAGATGTAAAACACGTCTTTGCGAAACTCGTTGCTCCGCATCCGCGGCGGCGGCGGCGGCGCCTTGCCTTTTGGATGGTTAATGTTGTCGCTCGACCGCGCACGCGACCCATCGCTCTCGCTTGTTTTGGGCGGCGGAGGTGACGCTTGTGGCACCGGCGGCGACGGCGGTACTGCTGCCGCAGAAGGCGACGAAGATGACGAAGATGGCTGGGAATGCTCGACGCCAAGTGCCTCCTGATCATGTCCTATCATTTGGATCTCAAACTCGTGATCAAACTCGCTCATGGCAAGCGCCGAGTCCACGGTTCGCTCCAAAGTAAACGCATTCAGTCTGCTCATGATGATCTGCCGCTGCTCCAGGGGCACGGTCCAGAACACCACGGAACCCGAACTGAACGCGAACACGTGTCCGGCTATTCTGCGCGGAGCGCCGGCAATGGCTGCAGCTTCCGTTGGCGACGCATTGCTCTGCGCTTGGACGGTCACTGGCACTTCGCGAAAGTGAACCACGTCCGGTGTCCAGGACTGCACGCGTAGCAAACCGGCAAATGTCTGATCTGGATCCTTCTGCTGTAGGCGGTCCAAATCGAGCCCGGCAGGCAGGCAGTACGCCGCGCACAGACGGTCATCCGGCACAATCGTTCCGGGCGAGCTTAGCGACTTGACCAGCTTTTTGCGATGCAGTGGCGCCTTTGCACGGACAGTCGCCTGCTGGATCGCTGCCGTGATTTTGGAGCTCGTACTATTGCTAATGCTACTGCTGCTGCTACTGCTGCTGTTACTAGCACCACCGCCACCACTGCCGCCGCCGCTGCCAGCCACGCCGCCTTTCTGACCACTCACACTTCCGCTGCCACTGCTGAGTCGGCGCAGCGTTTTACACAGCAGACCGGAGCCTGTGCGGGCGGCTCCTAGGACCCGTCGCCAAACCACGGCTTCGCCCATTCTGCCAGCCGCGGGATCCGTCTCTCCGCGCTCGCCTTTTCCTTCACACACTCACGCGTGCCAGCTCGACACGCTCGCGCCCGCCACAAAACCGAAAAAACGGTTTAATGGTTTGTCGGTTCGGATTCACTCAGTGCGCGGTCGGAACCAGGCTGCGCATCGGCGAGTTGCAGCATCTGCTCGCGCTCTCGGCGTGCGTCCCGGCGCGCCCTTTTCATGGCATGCAGCTCCAGCTGCGCCTCGTATGTGGCGAGCCGCGGCCGTTTCTCGAGAGCAATGTGCACCTTGGTGTTGTTTTGATCGAGGAGCTTGAGCGGTTCCTGCTGCACGCCGCCTGGTGCTTCGTCCTGCGGGACGGATTCCGGCCGGGTTTGTGAAAGAGTCGATGTCAGCTCGACCAGCACGGCAAGTCGCGCCGCTAAATCTGCCTCCTGCTGCGCAAAATGCCACACCAAATGTCGATGCGACTTTGCCGAGCACTCACGCGCTGATGCAGACACGCGGCTTTCCGGGTACCCGCATTCATTCAGCACCAGCGGGATGGCGCCCGCCATCCGGTACTCCGGTTTGCCGTCTTTGAACACTGAGTTCGGCGAGTGCACATCGAGCATGCGCGCAACAATGCTTGGTTCCTCCTTACCGGCACCGACCATGAACAACACGGCAGCCATGCATCGCACCTGGTTGCGAAGAAAGGCCTGGCCGCGAATGTAAAATTCCCACAGCTCGTCCTTTCCCACCATGCACGCCAAGCCTGCGGTGCCTTCGTTCAGAGCGCTGCCGGGGCGTTCATGGTCAGGACCTCGACGGTCTCCTTGTGCCACGGGTCGCACCTCAAAATCGTAAATCACGCGTTCAAATGTCTTGACATTCGCAACGTCCATTTTGCAGAAATTGCGAAAGTCGTGCCTGCCAACAAAGTGCGCCGCAGCTTCACGCATCGCGTCCACGTCCAGCTTTTCACGGGCAAAAAAGTATTTGTAGCTGCGCCACTCGGCGTGAAAGCGCGCGTCAAACGGAAGCAACGAGTACCGTGCGACAGTGGATCCCTCCTTCGTTTCTGAGTCCGTTTTGCCATCAAGACTCAAATCAAGCTCGTTGTCGTCATCGTCCAGGTCATTGGCGTCCTCGTCCTGGTCATTGGCGTCCTCGTCCTGGTTCTGCTGTTTCCTGCGCTGTAGCTTCAGCTCTTGAATGCGCAACACCTGCTGCATGGCCTGCTCGAACGGCACGGGCTCATCACCAACCACGGGGCTCCAATACAGCACGCGCACGCTATCCGGAAGCTGAGCGTTGATCATCGAGACATAATCGGCTGAGCCAGACGGTGGACACCGAACGCGACACGCGACGATCTGCCCGGCTGCGCTGACGCCTGCGTCCGTTCGGCCGGCTCGCGTCCAGTCACAGGTGAGGTGGCTGTCGATCAGCCCGCTCCGGATCAACGCGCGCAGCAGGAAGTATTCTACGCTTTTATCGTTCCGCGCTCGTTGCTCATGCTGGTTGCGCGCAAAGCCCGCGTGCTCCCAGCCGATGTACACGACGCGCAACACGATGAAGCGGGACAGCGGCATGTTTCGTGCGGCACGCGCAGCCCTGTCACCCGCCTTGGTGCTGTGCTGCTCCTCTATGAGTTCGTGCAGTGACACATTGCTGTGAAGCTTCGGGCGTTGTAGCTGCCTTTTCAATTCCATTTGCACGCCGAGCGCATGCTTCACGAGCTCGTCGTGAGTCATAGCTCTCAGCACCCGCTCCGACTTGATCAGGGAGCCCATCCTCTGCGCCGCAGTCCGCACCGATGCGTGCGCACACCGCGACTGGAACGGAAGGAATGGATACACACAGCCAAGCAGCCGGCCAGCGAAAAATGCACGCACAGGCACCGGCGCCATACAATGGCGGCGCTCGACCTTGCCCCACGCGCTTTGTGTCTGTTTTTTTTCCTCGTTTTGAAGTGAAGACGACTGTGCGACGAGCGCATTACGCTTGCCCTGTGTCGCGGGAGCGCCGAGTATTCGTGGGCACCAAATTGATCCGAGCAATGTCTCGTTGTGCGCATGAGAACAATGAACCGGCTTGCTCAATGCCAATCAGCGACGCCTCGCGGTTGCCCAAGCGAAGGCTTGGTCTGGTGTTATAGGTCAAAGCAGGTGCGAGCTTGGTGGTCTACTGGAAACCAGCTATCACGAAATCGTGCGAAGCGGATTGCGAACGCGTACGTCAGCGTCCACGAGCTGTCACAATGGATCGTGCTGTACGTGGACTTGCTGTGCATGCAGAGGCAATGACCAAGGAATTCCTCACACTAGATGAGGCTGCACATTCTGAGCGTGTCATCAAGTGCACATTGCGGAGAGGAGCCATAAGATACGGGTCTGAGAGGTAGATAAGGTGACTGGTTCAGAGTATTTATAAACGCTGGACTTCTATTATCCCAAACACGAGTCGGCGGCAGCAGCGAATGCCGCCATGCTCAAGCTTATTCATCGTGGCACACGTAGTACAGACCGCTCACCAGGCATGTTCCTCCAATGATGTTTCCAATGGTGACTGGGATGAGGTTCTTCATGAAGAAGTCAGTCCAGGTCAGGTCCGAGCCGCTCATCAGCGCGAACGGCAGGTAGAACATGTTGGCGACAGAATGCTCAAAGCCGATCAGAATGAAAGTGATGTTGGCCAGGATGATCGCGCACATCTTGTTGACAAAGTCGTGGCAGCCCATTTGGAGCCACACGGCCATGCACACAAGCCAGTTGCACATGATACCACGCACCACGGCTTGGCCAAAAGTCATGCTGGTCTTCTCCACAATCATCTTCAGGGCAGACTGCGAGGCAAGAGCCGTCGCCGGTGTGCCCATCATGCCGGACAGAATCATAGCGCCGAGGAAAGCCATGCAGCCCAGGAAGTTACCCGAGTAGGTCGTCACCCAGTTGCGGAGCATGTCGCCCATCGTAATCTTGCCCTTGTACAGCGCAGCCGAGCAGGTCGCCGTGTTGCCCGTGAAGAGCTCAGCGCCAGTGCAGCTCACCATGGTGAGACCCATGGGCAGACCAAAGACGGAGAAGATGATCTTGGCAAGTCCTGGGTCCGAGGCGGTGATTCCGGGGATTGACTTGCCCACCTGAAGAGACATCATGGCAGCCATGGCGATGAGGAATCCGGCCCACATGGACAGGACGAGCAGCTTCCAGGTCGGGGCCTTGCCCTTCTTGGTACCAGCTGCCACCGCAGCCTTGAAAAGCTCTGGCGCGCTGAGGTTGTACAGCTTGGGGCCCGCTGGCGCTGCCGGGGCCGCTGGAATTGCGGTCGCAGTGCCGTTGGTTGCCACCGCGGCGTTCATGCGCACACGCGACACGCCGAACGCGCGGCGCGGCACTGCCACGGCCTGCATGGACTTGGCCACGGTCGGCTTGACCGCCGCGGCGCCGCCCAGCGCGAATCCAGACACAAACCCGAGAACCATTTTTCCTTGTTCCTTCTTGTCAAACCGAAGCCCTGTCCCTTTTGGTCTCTGCCTGTGTACCAACTATGCTCCTTGACCTTGGCACCCTCACCTGCCGCTTCAAGGTTAATCAGACTCGAGACTCTGTCTATATACCCTCACCTCGTAGCCTGAAGTGAATGGAGCAGCAAGCATCAATCGCAAGCTTCTGTGCGCCTGTTCAACACCACCGTCCTGAAACGTCTCTGCAGGCGCACCAGACAATCGACCCAAAACGCCACATGCGCTGTTCCTCCCGCGCCTGCTGCTGCCCGGGAGAGAGAGAGAGAGAGACACACACACACAGAGGCACAGAGGCACAAAGGCACAGATGCACGTAGAACAAGGCGCTTCTAGCAAGCGGCAGCTCCACCCACTTAATTCGCGCTGCACGAAACCCAGCTGCCCCAGCTCGCGCCGTCAATCTCCGCGCCGGATTTTGTTGCGTGCGCGGCGAGATTGGGCTGCCGTTACGCGCAGCCTTCTACTAAAACGGGTGTGTTTCACTATAAACGCACCGCCAGCTGCGTGCGTCAGCACATTGGGGCAACTCGGGCAACCGGCGCAGCCACGCACACGAGTGTTGTGGCGTTGTCGCAGCAGGTTTTGGGGGGCGCACGAGCGCACGACGCGTGTGTGTGTGTGTGTGTGTGTGTGGACCGCAACCACCCTCGCGACGCGGCATTGCCGTGCCTGCGGTTGCGGCTGCGTGGTGCGTGGTTCGTGGTGTGATATTCTAAACGCATGTGGGTTGGGTGTTGGTGTTGTTCTGTGTCCATCAGGCGATGGACACAGCCGCCACTGAAGTGTCACTGAATTAAGCGCGGTGCATTTTGCACGTGGCTTTTGTGTGGGTGTGTGTGTATGTGTCCTGCTCGGTTTGTATCGACGTCCTCCTTCGTTTTTCTCGTATGGGGCTTTTGTCTTTCCTTTGGTACGTGGTGAGCGTTTTTCGGGGTGTTGCCGGACATGACGGTGTTGTGTTTGTGAGTTTGAGAGTGAGACTGGGAGCGAGGGTGAAGCCGCATGAATCGTGGAGCGCAAAATGCAAGTTGACTGGAACCATCGCGATGCTTTTGGCGTTTTGCGCATGTGATCACAATCTCCTCGGAATGGTCCAAAATGGATCGAACTGGCTCGCCCCCCAATCTGTGCGCTTTCGGCCTGTTCGGACATGCCGGTTTCGTGGTGCGCAGCATGTGGCTCGCGCATGGTAGGGGATGTTGGCGCGGGGCATAAATAGGCTGCGACAACTTGCCGCTTCCCCTTCCTTTCACGCCTCAGGCAGGAAGAAGTGGTGGAAAAGACTGGTGCAGGAGAGGATCTTGCAGGAGAGGATCTTGCAGGAGAGGAAGGAGAGGGAGAGGCGTGTCGTGCTTGCCACTGCAATCGTCACCATGGTTCAGATTTACAATGGAGGAGCGGGCTTTGAGCGCGCATTGAGCCGCGGAAAGAGCAAGGATGGCAAGCCAAAGGCGACCGCGGCTGCGACTGCGGCCCCAGCCGCGTCGTCCTCTGCCGCTCCAGCAAGGGCCGCTCCGGCAAGGGCAGCTCCGGCAAGGGCAGCTCCGGCCGCAGCAGCACCGGTTTCCAAGCCGACGGCGGAAAAGCCAGCCGTGGCGCAGGACGCGACGCTGGTCAAGCTCGCGGCAGGCATGGGTGTCATGTCGGACCTTGAGAAGAAGTTTATCGAGCTCGAGGCCAAGCTGGTGGCGCAGCCAGCCGGCCAGGCTATGCCGGGCAAGTCCAACATCTTTGCGAATAACGAGGCGTGGCGCCAGGAGATGCTCAAGCAGGACCCAGAGTTCTTCAACCGTCTGGCCAATGGCCAGAGCCCCGAATACCTGTGGATCGGATGCGCTGACTCGCGCGTGCCGGCAAACCAGCTGCTGGACTTGCCGGCGGGTGAGGTGTTCGTGCACCGCAACATTGCCAACCAGTGCATCCACTCGGACATTTCCTTCCTGTCTGTGCTGCAGTACGCGGTTCAGTACCTCAAGGTCAAGCACATTCTGGTTTGCGGCCACTATGGCTGCGGAGGCGCCAAGGCGGCGCTCGGCGACTCGCGCCTCGGCCTCATTGACAACTGGCTGCGTCACATTCGCGACGTGCGCCGCATGAACGCCAAGTACCTCGACAAGTGCAAGGACGGTGACGAGGAGCTCAACCGTCTCATCGAGCTGAACGTGCTTGAGCAGGTGCACAACGTGTGCGCCACGAGCATTGTGCAGGACGCATGGGACGCCGGACAGGAGCTGACGGTGCAGGGTGTGGTCTACGGCGTCGGTGACGGCAAGCTTCGTGACCTGGGTGTGGTTGTCAACTCGAGCGACGATATTTCAAAGTTCTACCGCACCAAGTCGGACAGTGGTGCGCTCAAGGCGGGCAACCCAAATGCCCCGCTTGTGCAGGTCACGAAGGGCGGCGAGTCCGAGCTTGACTCTACGATGGAAAAGCTCACGGCAGAGCTAGTTCAGCAGACGCCAGGCAAGCTGAAGGAGGGCGCCAACCGCGTGTTCGTTAACAATGAGAACTGGCGCCAGAAGATGCTCAAGCAGGATCCACAGTTCTTCAGCAACCTTGCGCACACTCAAACCCCCGAGATTCTGTGGATTGGCTGCGCCGACTCGCGTGTGCCAGCCAACCAGATCATCAACCTGCCGGCGGGCGAGGTGTTCGTGCACCGCAACATTGCCAACCAGTGCATTCACTCGGACATGTCATTCCTGTCCGTGCTGCAGTACGCCGTGCAATACCTCAAGGTTAAGAGGGTCGTCGTGTGCGGTCACTACGCTTGCGGTGGCTGCGCCGCCGCTCTCGGCGACTCGCGTCTGGGCCTGATCGACAACTGGCTGCGCCACATCCGCGATGTCCGTCGCCATAACCAGGCCGAGCTGTCGCGCATCACGGACCCGAAGGATTCGCTGAACCGATTGATCGAAATCAACGTGTTGGAGCAGATGCACAACGTGTGCGCGACCAGCATTGTGCAGGACGCATGGGACGCTGGACAAGAGCTCGAAGTGCAAGGTGTTGTGTACGGCGTGGGTGATGGAAAGCTGCGAGACATGGGTGTGGTGGCCAAGGCCAACGATGACATTGGCCAGATTTTCAGGACCAAGCAGTAAGTCACCGAGTGTGGCGAGCGAGACATTGATCCCACCGGTACCAAGGTTTGTATCCAGAAGACGTGCCTTGGCCCGGACCAATTAGCTGCTTAGGAATTTGTTTCTTCTGACCTTAAAGTATAAAACAGCATTCTGTGGAATATCGATGACGTGCCAAGTGTGTCAAGCCTGGTGCCCGCGAACGTGGCACTGAACGGTGTCGTTGCCTCTGAGCGGGCCGACAGTCGTCTCGTTCATCAGGAGACTCACAGATGACGCCATCACGGATTCGGTTTCAGAAAAGCCGTCCGCAATCTTGTCCATCGGCGCCGAATCCGGGTGAAATGGACCTCCTCCAACGAGAAGGATAATGCGGTCATTGATAGCAAGCTGATTGGTGAACAGTACCGAAAGTGAGAACGATCCAGCGCCTGCATGAAGGGCGTCAGGCGGCGCGTGTTCGAGGAAGCCTCGGCGTCCATCGCCTTTGGTCCGAATTGCGCGCTGAAAGCTCCAATGTCTCCACATGACCGCCGCGGATCTTCTCACTTCTTGTTTGGGTCTATTCAGAAATATTTCCAATCTCTGTTGTCTTTCCTTGATTACCAAGCATGTGAGGCATGCACGCCACAGGGCAGCTGCTACCGTGTCCGACGTCGAGCGCACGTCCTCCTGGCTGCCATCGCTGGATCGGCAGTTGCATGTGTAGTAGTGCAAACAGTGGCATCCTGTCACAAAAGCAGCTGCGGATCCTTGGTGGGTGAAGCGCACTGAATGGTAGGTTGCTTGGCATGCAAGTATTGCACAAGTTACTCGTCTTGCTTGATGGGCTCGCCATTGGATGAACTGCAGCTGCGATTCTCCTCAATGCACGTACCGCCCGGAAGCACCACAATTGGGTCGCGAAACATGATGGCGGCGTCAAAATTTCGTGAATGCTTTCTTTCACGCGCGCTGGCGTCGGCCTGCGCGTCCTACAGCCGTGACCCAAAGACACACCCAGACGTTGGTTGGAGCCACGGGCTACTGCCCATCACGCACGAATCGTCGCTGAGCTCCTCAAGTAGTGACAATACGGACGGATTCTGCTGAGGACGACGGATCCACTGGGGCTGCTGCTGCGGTCCGATTTAGATTCATATGAGCTCTTGCCCGCACGGTCGCTGCTCAGCAGGAAGCATCGACAATGTGAGGACGCGCTTCATGCAGCCACCTGCCACTGCAGGCGATATCCGCGCGAGTTTGGTGCGCTCCTGCTCTAAAGCGTGATGGACTTTGCACGCATTTCCGACAAGGCAAACGCGCTCGAAAAAGCCACGGTTTACATCGAGGCGCGCTCGATATTTCGCAACAAAGCAACAATTCTCTGCGTCTTGAGCGCATTTTCCGGCTCAACGCGCCTCTTCGTGGACTTAAAATCCACATAATTCAGCCGATGTCAAGAGCACGTACATGCACCAGTTCCTAGTTGCCCCATGACCGCGTTTGTATACTCTCTGCCCGCCGCGAAGCACGTTTACACGACACGCGGGCTCCGACCGCGCGCACGGTTAAACTGCGAAATCAGCCACACCGCCTCTGGTCTGCGCGGTAGCTGCTTTATGTGCAGGCCGACCGCCACCGATCAGGTCTCTTCAAAGCGTGCCACGCACAGCGCGGCGCGGCCGAGGGTTTTCAGGGAATCGGAGTGCCCTCGTCAGATGGGCAGTGCTGCTGCATGGGCATGGCATTCGTCCTGGTGGCGCGGGGATTCGGACTGCCTTCCCAAAGACTTTTTCCTCCGCGATGGAGAAGAGCTGGCAAAAGCGCTTCTCGGTTGTCGTTTGCGATCCACTGTGGATGGTGAAACAACTGAGGGCCTTATTGTGGAAGTAGAGGCTTATGTTGGGCCTCACGATCCCGCCTCTCATGCTGCGGCCCGTATAGGCCGCACCCAACGGAACAATTCGATGTTCGGGCCGCCCGGGACCTCGTACGTGTATCGCATCTACGGCATTCATTGGTGTCTGAACGTAGTCTGTCGGGAGGAGGGCTTCCCGGCGGCTGTTTTAATTAGGGCGCTCGAGCCCACCACTGGCATCGAGGCGATGTCTCGGAGGCGAGGGACCAGGACCCCACTCTGCTCCGGGCCGGGACGACTATGCCAAGCGCTGGGAATCACGTCCGTGCTAGACGGTCATCCTTTCGATTCGGCATCTCTTCAGCTGCTGGAAGGCTATAGAGTTCCCGAAGACTTTGTCTGCGTAACTGGACGGGTCGGTGTGAGTCAGGCGCCAGACTGGCCGCTCCGTTTCTATCTCCGAAACCACCCTTGTGTCTCTAATGGACCTCATCAGCTCAAACCCAAATCTGCATGCCCTGGGTCGGGTGTCGGCTGAGCTACCCTTCCTACTTCTGCATCCGTTTTCGGTGACGCGCAGCGCAGTAACCAGCGTGGCGCAGTCTCATGATGCCGGAGAAGAGAACGCGTAAATGCATCTTCTCATGCGTCTCTTCATAACTTTCCGTTGCCCCTTTTGAGCAATCTGTGTAGGAAACGCACGTTGCGTGACATATGACGAACCAGAGGTCCCGTGACGATGCAAATGAAAAGGGATTTCACTGCTTTCCCGCGGCTTGCTCTCTTTGACCGTGCGTCTTTGACACTTTCAGCTCTGCAACCCGTGACCTTCGAACAACGAGGCAATTTCGCACCGAGCAAAGTCAGCGACACGCAACACCCATCCGAACCGCGCGAAGGAACCTCTGGCCGCAATGCTCATATGAGGTCCTGAAGTTCAGCCGGAATGGCGTAGCCGCGCACTTGAAGCAGGGCAAAGACAATCGGCATTGTGTAGCGCGTGCCGATGGCCAGCGACACGACCATGACGAGCAGATTTGTCCACACATGCTCAAGATGACCGAGCTGCTCCCACGTGCCCATCGCGCAGCCGACAAACGCCAGATTGCTGCACATGCTCAGCAGCACAGTGGACAGGTCGATTCTCCTTGGGAACAGCCGCGCCAGCGCGCGCGCGTCCAGCACCGGCGCATGTCTCGCACTGCCTTGCTCTCCCCACTTCATCTTCCCTTTCCCCCTCACACACACCCACACTCCCACCACCCTTCCCGCCCCCAGCCGCGCGCGCTCCGACTTTCAACCCAACTGTACTCCGCACTGTACTAACCCTAATTTTATCATTAACCCTAGAAACCCTAACTGCGGGTTTTCAAAAATTTGAAATGTTTGGACTTTTTCTGCAACGCGTGCTCGGGCTGCTTGTGCGCAGAGCAGGGTGTGGTGTGGCTTGCTGAAGAGCAGAAGACGAACGCGCTGCGGTATCCACGGTAGTGAGACGGCGAGACGGCGCATTCGTGGCGGCAGCTAGCCGGGCAAAGTGAGGCAGAGTCTTGTCGGGGCGCGGTTCTGGCCCCCGTCGCGCAATGATGGCGACGCCGCTCAAGGAGGTGCAGGACAAGCTCGACTTGTACAAGCGGAAACACGCCGTGGCCACGCGCGCCGGCGCCGCGCGGCTGTTTGAAGAAGACGTGGATCCGCACACACTGGTGACGCCCATGCGACAGATGTCGCTGCGCGCAGTGGCATCCGAGAGCGCTGCGAGTGCCATAGAAAAGTGCGCGCGTCGCGCGACGTCCACTCCGAACACGGTGGGCAAGGCTGCAGCGGACTGGCGCGCGAAAACAATGGATAGCGCACATTCGGACGCCGAGAATCCGTGGCACGTCTTTATCAAGTACTCGACACTGGACGCATTCTATTCATCGCTGTCGCCTAGAAACGAGTCTGCCACGTCGAAATTTCGGTCAGTTCTGCCCGAGCCAGAGATAAAGACGTACGACAAGGAGAACGAGCGCCGAGCTATTCGTACATCCAAGCTGTTCGACGATACCGAGGACACTTTGCCGGTAGACTCTCCGGCCTCTGTCGCCAAGTCGTGGTTGCCGAAAAGAGAGCATCGTGCCAAGTCGCCCGAGGCGACGCCGAGTAGGGCCCAATCAAAGCAGGAGGATCCGCCGCCGCCGCCACGGCAGCATTCCATGGATCCAAGGCCCGTACAGAAATCTCCGCGTGCCGTCAAAGACGCGGTATCACGAGACATCGGAGCAAAAACCACATCGCCACAGTCAGGTTCAATGGAGCGCAAACGTGCCGGAAGAGGGGAGGTGACTTCGATCTTGCCTGCACGAGCAAATATTTCTCCGACATTGTCGCCAGCTCCGTATCATAGTCCAAAAACCGTGGAAAATGTGTCGCCTTTGGCATACCCAAAGAGAAGCGCACCCGTGCAACCAGTGGCACATGATAAACTGCGCGCGCTAGTTCTCGGGGCGCTCACGCGGTTTCGGTTGCGAAGCAAACGCGGCATAGAGCTGGTGAATCGTGCGCGTGAGGTAGAGCGAACCATTCATGAGTTGCAGGGCAAGGGCGATGAGTCAGAACTTGAGGATACCCTGATGCTGTCCCTGCACAAAGATCTGTGCTTGAACAAGCAAAACGTGTACACTCTGGTCACTGAGGGCGAACGCGCCGAGCGCGAGCAAACATTGAATGGGTCCAGAATGCTCCTGGAGTCTCGCCGGATGAGCATTGGTGTAACGCCTGCGCGTGGTACTCCATTTTCAGGTTCCAATGCAAAGGCGGCGCTGGCGACACCATCCCGCGCAACACCGCAGATCGACAAGGGTGCGAAGGTCGAGGAGGCTCACCGCGCTTCGCTTGCGGATGGAACGAGCTCCGCCTCGCCAGAAGACGTACAGATGCACGACTTGACCCAAGAAGTACCGCCGACGACGAAGCGCCAGTTTCTGCGTCGCAAATCCATATCAGTACTTCCAGACCAAGCTCCAGATTGGTCTAGCATGCCTGTGAACTCCAAGCATATCAGCGCGGCGGCGTCGGCGGCAGCAGGAGCTGCCTCAGGATCGAGCACGTCCAGAGTTCGTGGAAACGCCAGTCGTAGAGAGAGTCTCGTGGATTCAAGTGCCAGCAGAGGAGTCTCAACACGCACCACAAGCAAGAGCAATGAAGTGGCGGGCACGACGACACGGCGCGCCAGCACTGTAGGAGCTTCGGCAACAGCTCCATACCAACAACCGAGTGTGCCCGTTTCTCGACGGACGAGCCTCGCGCCCAGCGGGGCAAGTTCTCAGAATGCAGCCAAATCAGGAAGACCGAGCGTCGGAGTGAGCGCACAAACAGGGTCAGCAGCGGCAATATCTGGCTCTTCCGCAGCAAATGTGCGTCACCAGAGCCACAGGCAGCTATCCATGGTGAAAACGAGTGGCGTGGACTCTTCGAAGAGCAATGGCTATGCAGAAATGACAACATCCACACAGACGCCTGCTGGGAACGATGGCGTTGTGTCCTCGCGCCGCATGTCCTCGCAGCTCCTTCCGCCAAAGGTATCGCACAATCGCGTGGCTCGAAGCTACAAGGAGAATATTCCATGATGTCTCTAATTCGTGAAGCTGTGCGTCCAGACAAAGCCGTTCTTGAATTTTTCGCCGAGCCATTCGTCCAGAGCAGCTAGCCGCCAGATAAACTTGACCATGAAAATGAATACGTGAGCGTCTGGCTGGCGACTTTCCGGAGGTAGCCAAACGCAAAAGCTGCAAGCATATCTTCTCTGTCTGGACGCCTTTTACAACACGGGTCCAGTCAGCCAGATACAGCCAGCTCTGTGCATCATCCTGCCAACAGGAATAAAAATCAGCACCCTCACCATGTATTGCAATTACGGAAAAGAGTGAGCATCTGCATGAATTCAGTAGGGGTTGCGGCAGACGCACTAGCTTACCGCTCTTGTCACACAGAAGAAGAAAGTCCTCGTTGAAAGGAGGTCTTCTCGCGAGGTGGAAACAGCGGGGGTGCGATCTCGCTCCAACACATCCACCTCATGACCGGCGGTCCTCCATGGTCGTGCGAAACGAGACGAATAGCTGAGCCAGCCATGATTCCGTACACGCAGCCCGGTTTACCACGTCAAACCACATAAATAGCATGCTCTGCAACCCTCAGGCCACGCCTATTTTTTCGCACCTTTCCCGGGACTTGCAAGGGTCTTGGGCGGAATGCTAGTTTGTTTCGTGCTCGAGTTGGAGGAAGTCGCACGCACATGGCTCTTTCTTGCGGGCACGATGGAACCAGGTCGCGCTTGTGCGATGAACATGGCATGAGGCTCAGTCTTCTTTCCAGAGCTGGAAATGACGATACTTGGAGGCGATGTAGGATCGATCTGCGTACTCCGCATCAGACTCAACATTGTATCGAACGCGATGGAATTAACGGGGTTGTACAACTCCACATATGCACCTGGAAGCAAGTTGACGATTGATGCATTCATAAGTTGCTCGGCTTGGCGCCTTTGCCCCGGCAAAGTCAAGCCTAGGTACGCGATCGAATCTATTCGCCCGGGATCCTGCATCATCGTGATCACCGAAGCCGGATCGACAAATTCAATTGGCACCTCATTCAGATTTTTCTTCGTCCGCTTTGCCAGCAATTCCTTCTTCGCGACTTGCATGGCCTTCATGCTCTTTTCGGAGTTCTTGTTGGTCGATGAATCAGGTTTGGTGAAGAAATACTGCATGGTCATGTTGCGATCAGGCATCTGCCGTGCCAACGTAACAATAGCACGATCGGCATCTGGACCGATGTACCAAAACTCGAGCCGCCGACGTTGGAAATGACGATAAGTGCCTTGAGAGAGCCCCACAAAGACCTGCCAGTCTGCGGGAATGTACTGGCACTTTAGCTTTCCGCCTTCGCACCGCGAGGCAAACAGCTCTGCGTGCACTTCGTTCATTGAACGCGGCGGCGCATTGACCATTTTGAGCGAGATCCACTGAAGCCAGTCACACTCGCACTTTGACGGATGCGAGGGTTCACACACACAGCCCAAATCGACGCGATGCACAAGTCCCGTTTCGGGGTCCAGTTTGTGTGGCTTCATGCCAGCCGTGATAGCCTTCACCGCAGGCAAAGACGATGCATTGGCGGACTTCCTTGAGCCCGGGAGTCGTGCATCGCCCGCAAAGTTCAGAGGCGGATTCTCCACGGACGAGCCGATCTCGTCGCGCGTGATGACGGTGTGGTGGGCGTCCAGATCGGGGAGGAAGAAGAAGCGGCGCTCCTCGATGGCGGTCTGATGCGCGCTGGCGGCCTCGCCCTGAGCCTCGCAGTACTGCAGCTTGTACTGCACGCGACTTGCCCACAGCAGCAGCAGCGCCGTCAGCGCGGCCAGCCATCGCGGCATGACGAACAGCGAGCGCAGGTACCCGATCGAGCCCACTGCGCCTGCCCGCCGCGAGCGCTTCCGCATGTGCGCCGGCACGCGCATGTCCGCCGCCGCTCCTCCGCCGTTTCCAGCCTCCGCATCGTGTCCAGCCACCAGCTCCATCTTCTCTCCCGTCTCTCTCTCTCTCTCTCTCTCTCTCCTGCCACTGCGTCCCACCCGAAACACCACCCGCATTACACTCAGCTCCTTTCTTCTATTAAAACAGACATATATAATAGATACAGATCGCATTCCAAGGTCATCCTGTTCGGACCTCGGTTGGCGAGTGGCGCGGTGGCGCGCCTGTTGACGGGAGAGGAGAGACCCAGTCAGCGGGAGTGTGCAGGCTGGTTGTCGCCGCGTCGGTGTGTGTGTGTGTGCGGTAGCGTGTGCGCGCGCGAGTGCGTGTATTGACAGACCTGCGTGATCGCACTCTCGCACTCTCGCACTCTCGCATTCTCGCAGAAGCTCAGATTTCGAGGCTCGCAGTCTCGGAGAAGTGTGGACACCTGGATTACCAGACTCGGAGGCTCGCAGGCTAGCAGAAGCGCTGACTGGCAGCGCGAGTTGCGGGCATTGGCCTGGTGGCTGAGTAGAATATGGCGCTGTGTTTTGTGGCGCTGCCGTGTGTGCCGTGTGCGCGGCGTGTGGAGCTGAGGATGAGCGGTGGAAGGCTGCCTAAGGGTGAAAATGAGGAACGGAAGAAGGGCAAGAAAGGCGATGGGAGAAATGGAGGTTTGCGCCTGAAAGATTGGCTAGACGCGCGTATGGACGCGCAGCGACCTACATTTCTGCCCATGTTTGCGCGCGACGCGTGTTTCATCTTTGCCGCAAATTTTGCGCATGCGGCGTGGTCTGAAATTGAAAAGGAGATGGGCCATTTGGAGCGGCTGCTCTCACAGCCGCTGGCGGCAACGCACGTGGTTGACGTCATTGCCTTGAGCAGTAGCGTGTGCTTGGCGTGGCTGGTGGTCGGCTTTGTGTACGCCATTTTCGGGCCAGATGCGTTTATGCGCAACACGCCCCAACAGGCCATGCTCAGTGCCGCGCACGTCTCGTTGATCGCGACGCCGCTGGGCGTGCTAGCTTACGCTCTCACGACGACTGAAGCCGACGCGTTCACTCGCCAGATCACTCAATCCGACCAAGTCTTCAGCCTGCTTTTCTTCGTGCTTTGCCTCACCGCGTGGAACCGCGCGTGGCTAGCATCCAGGTGACCCGCAGCTCGCACGCTGTTGATGCGATTGTTGTACTAGTACTGCGGATATAAAATCTTGCGTCCAACCTCGAGACCAGCCTCACAACCGGGACCCCGTCGGTTTTTTTACCAGCCACGCACGATCAAAGCCCACCACAGGTTTGCAGCTGCGAGCTCACGTTCCACATGGGAGAGCGTGCCCGTCGGCCGATGGACATTGGCGAGGAGAAAGATCTGACAATGGCATTCACGGGTGTAGCTCGCGCATCATTACTGCGCACGAGGCGATCTCGAGAAGACTCGGCTCGCTGCAAGGTTGGATTGGGAGTCGGACGCATTCCGGGTACGGCCGCGGGCACCGCAAACGAAAAACAGGCTCGATGCGGTCGCGTACAATATGCGTCAGCGGTGACGACGACGATGGCGTTCGTGCATGAAAAAATTGGCGTGCGGACAAGCCAGCCTGTAGAGGTCACAGATCTGACCGCGCGGCTGCGTGAACTATGCAAGGTGCGGGGCGTGGTAAACGGGATTCTCACCGTGTCCAGTCTGCACACGACGTGTGCGATCTTCGTCAACGAGAACGAAATGCTCCTGAACGGCGACGTGCGGGAATTTTTGGCATCATTAGTACCGGCGAGCTATCCGTGGCAGCACAACTTGCTTGAACGCCGCCCAGCGTGCGAAGCCGACCGGCAGGCAATTGTGAAGAACAATTACGGCGGCTACGAGAGCGTCGAACTGTTTATGCAGAACGAGCCGATCAACGCTCACGCTCACGTCAGCTCAATGATTCTCGGAAATAGTACGACAGTTGCCGTCGTGGACGGCGAGCTGATGCTGGGCACTTGGCAGTCCGTCATGTTCGTGGATTTTGACGGGCCACGAGACCGCAACGTGCAGGTTGCAGTCTTGCATTGATGACTGTAGCATCGCAGGTCAAAGTGTAAGACCAAAAGGATGGTGCGCGGCGTGTCAGTGCTGGCTGGAATCATGTGAGCTTAGGTCATCCCGTTCTCTTAGCGCCAAGCAGTCACCGTCCTCGCTGTACAACATATTGTATGGAACCTGTGGTATCACCGGTGAAAGCACTCCACGAGGATCGCCAGGGAACACATCGTGAGTTGGCCATCATCAACGCAGGGTCGCAGCACCTTCACCTGCGGCCTCTCTACGGGAATACGTTCGGCCGTGGAACCGAGAACGCAGTAGTACATGCGTTTGACGTAAATGAGTCGACTAGGACAATGGTACGATGCACACGCCTCGCCAAAAGGGAGACTATCTTCACTCTCAAGACAAAACACGAACCAAAAAAAAACAAACAAACGTGGAAGATGCTCTCAACATTACTCATGGAACAACTTCAGCGCTCGAATGACCGCGCAGCCGCGCAATGGTTCGACCTGCACGTCTTCAAAGCCACCTGCGATGAATAAATATTTCAGTTCGTCTTGGTCAAATGTCCGCATCGCGCCGCGTCCGCCAGGCATCTTTGCGTACATGCCCTTGCGCAGGAAGGTTGTGGCAAACAGCGCGCCGCCAGGCTGGAGGACGCGGTAGAATTCGCGCACAGCATCCTGCACGACCGGGTAGCAATGCAGTGCAGCACCATTGTGAATGAAGCGCACACTCTCGTCCGCAAATGGGAGTCTGGCAACATCAGCGCGAATGAAACCCAACTCAACGTCCGAATCGGGAATGGCGGACGACGATCGACCTTGACGACGTCTCTCCGCCCGCTTCGTGCCCTGAGTTGTCCTGACAGGAAGACGTGCTTCGCGCGCTCGCCTGACTGTTTCACGAAGCATGCTTTCACTGTAGTCAACCGCCACCACGCGGTCAAACTGATCGCTCAAAACCAGTCTTCGAGTCATCAGGCCACTGCCACATGAAACGTCAAGCACAGTGCCTCCCAGGCGACGTTTTCCTTCCTGACCCGCCACCTTTTGAGCAAAGTCTGCCGGCCCTGCCGCGCTCGAGTTGTGGAACCATTCCAATGCTAGCGAGAGTTCCTCATCCGGTCCGGGAAATCCTGCCCGCGCAAAGTTATCGCGCCAGCCACGCTCGTACAGAAACGATACGATCGGGTTGCGAAACAGTTCCTGGCGGCTTGGAGGTGGTGCGAGCACACGATTCACCGCGCGTTCGAGTGACTCCTGGAGCGATGGGCTCGGCCGGCGCCCGGCCTGCCCTTGTGTCATCCGGCTGCCCAACACAAAATCCCTGACTGCCGGCTCGTCCCGTCTATACGTACCAAATTCCGCTCCGCACTCTACACATAGTGTTGTGCCATCCGCACTGCTCTCCTCCAGCCCTGTCACCCCTTTGCTGTTGGGACACGCCAGTGCGAATGGATCCGGTTTCAGCTGGGACTCCGCCGACAGTACTACAGATTCAAGGGCCTCCTTTGCGCCTCGTGCTATCTGACCGGCATCCTTTTTTCCTGGTGCGGCCCCGGTCATGTCCCATGGGATACGTGGTCGTATGCTCGTCCTCGCCGAGCCTCTGAAGGTCACCACAGGCGCAACGGCGCGATGCCATGCTCCACAGCTACCCACCCCAACGCTGCCGACAAACAAGATTGCCATGGCTCCTCTCAGCGGTAGCAAGTCAGGCCAATTGGCAGAAAGCCAAGTCCGAGCTCTCTCAGCTTCAGCCCACAGCCGGCAATGACACCAACCTTGGTGAGAGTGCGAGACGCCGCGCAGGCTTGACCACAGAGTGCCGGGGTCTTTCTGGGGAAGCCGGACACTTGGAATGGTCGTATTCCTCCAGTCTCTCTGAGAATGTGGCGTTCCAACTCGTTTAAATCCTCCTCGCTCCTTCCACCATTCTCTCCATGTCCCCCGTCCTCGCGCAATCGGGAGTCAAACGGTACGAGCACGTTGCGCACCGAACAAGCGAGAGGATGATGGCGCTCGGGATGAGAGATGGCGGGGTTGAAGGCATGCGGCGCGCGTCTGACGGATGGGAGGTCGGGCGCGCGTTCGAAGGTAGCAAAATGATGGAGCTGGTGGCGTGGAACGCTTCGGGATCGCTCCTGGCATTCGTGCCCAAGCTTGATGCGATATGTATCATTGATCCAAATACGCTGGATCCAGTGGTCGCGTCGTTCAAGCCGCTGACCGCGCCGGACGGGAACAAGCTGAATGTGCACGCGATCGCCTGGAGCCCGAAGAATGACCAGCAGATGGCACTGGCCACTCAAAAGGGCATCTACTTGGTGACAGTGGAAGAAATGGCGCACGAGGTGGCCGCCAAGGTCAGCAGCATATACACGCCCGTTTTTGAGTACTGGGGAAAATCAGGAAGCCGCACAGACCAGATGGTCTGGAGCCCATCCGGAAAGTGGCTTATGGCGCGCACTCTCGGCGAGGAGCTCGCCATTTTCAACATGGAGTCGATGACACGGGCATTCTGCACCACGTATAAGCACGTGCTCCACTCCTTCTGCTGGGATGAAGCGCATGAAAGATGCTACCTTGGTATAAAGGATGGTAGCAGCGAGCACGGCGCCGCAGTGGACGCTTTGAGCCTGGACACGTTTTCAAGGTTACCCGAATTCCCGAAACGTGCACATAGAGATAGCATATGGGATATGAAGTTGCGGCCCAGTGGCCAGGGTCGTGATCGCACAGGTGAAGCGCTGCTTGCCACGGTGTCCAAAGATACGACTGCGTTTTTGTGGGACACTGAGCACTGCGACACCGTGCGCTTGGTGCAACTGACCGATCATGGGCTCAGACGTGTCGACTGGGATCATTCCGGCAACTTGCTTGCGCTGGCATCGAATGAGGACATCATTCTCGTAGATGCAGTTACGGGCGAGGCCATCAGGAGCTGGCAGCTACCGAAGAACCACCGAGTCAAGAGCATCGCGTGGCACCCTCGTCTCGATATTCTTGCGTACGTGTTGAACCCGATCGCTGACCGCGATGCCGCGCAGAAACCGGTGGGCCGCTGCGAGCTTCTGGCGGCACCAGACTGTATGCCTCGACGTGCGCGCATGTGGATGCAGCAACCGCATTCTTCACCCGAGTCCAGCGCTGGCGCCGGGATGCCGCCTTTCTCTGGGCCCGCAGCTGCACCATCACTTCAGGACCAGGTGGCGGCTGCACCAAGCGGCGGCGTGACTCCAGGTGTGAAAAACCGTTTCAAGAGGGCGAGGACTGGAAACGTCAGAACAACAGCGGAAATGTGGAGCAAGTGATCGAGTTGTTCAGCTAGGCGCGCACCTGGCAGGCCATGCCCGTGCTACACTGTACACTACAAGTCTGACACTGTACTAACGCAAGATTTCAAAAATTTGAAAATGTTCACTCTGTTGCGATGGCTGAAGGCCCAACAAGGAATGGGAGAAGCACGTGTGACATGTGCTTGCCCGGAGGAAAGAGAAGACATCTCGCGCGCCCGATTTGTGTCCCAGATTCCATGTCTTCCTATTGCAATTCGTGCAACGACATGCCGATGACCGCCGCGCCAAGGGTGACCGGCACACCGCAGCGCGTGCGCAACGGTGCACCGACAGCAGCGGCGCGGCGAACGAGTACGGTCGCCATCATGGACCAGTGCGATGAGAATGCTCCTGCACTTGCGAATCACGCGACTGATCATGTCACTCCAGAGAAAAGGGACACGATGACGCGCCTGCCAGATCGATCGCCAGCACAGACGCCGCGACGAACAAACTTGAGTATGACACCGTCACGTGTGGTCGTCAAGACGGGCCATGGCAACACGCCCAGGGCATTACGGTCTCCAGCAAAGCGTGTATATACTCCGCTGAGACCTTCATCGGTAGCTAAGGACGACCTCTCGCGCAGCGAGCCCGTCGGGTCCGTCTTGACGTACGCACAAGTGCGCGCGTCAAGTTCCCAGCGGAACGACCTGGGCGTTGACACGCTCGTAAGTCCAGTGCGGCACTGCTCGAGGAATCGGACGCCTGGGCGGGAGGTGAATCCGGACGTGCAGCGACTTCTCTCTCAAAACAATTTTGCCTATTCTCCGAACAAGGCGCTGGATCATGCGAACCTGCAAAAGACTGTTTCTGTACGCTCCGCGACGCCATCCAAGCTCGCTCAGGACCAAGGCCCCAAAGCGCGCAAAGTTCTGGAATTTGGAGAGTAGGTTTTGGCTCATAGTCTCCGTTGTCCTTCCCAGCTCTCCGCTCATTGCCGAATCTCTGGCATATCCACGCCTGGATATCTTGAATCGCATGTCAAAAGCGATGTAGGCACTGGCGTGAGCAGAAAACCAGCACATGATGACTCCGAATATTGATATCAAATTCACTAATAACACATCTCGCAATATCTATGGCCCAAAAGGAAGGCGCATTGGCGAACAGGAAAATCCGTCAGTCACAGGGTAATATCAGCGACAAACAAAAACACACGACGAACTCTGGTCAGTAAAATTACTATCCATGCACGAGAAGTGTCACTTTCTGCCCAGAGCCTATCCCTTTTGGTGCCTTCCAATCTGTCACTCATATACCGTCGTAGTAGTTTTTCGTCACTGTTCCTTCAGTGGCTAGATTATTGATTATTAGGTGACTTGTTTGTAATCATTGTGCTCTGGGACAGTACACCACCAGGGCGCTGACCGGGGAGAAAAACGAAAGATGCCGAATCGCAACGTACCTTAAAATAGCCCCATCCCGCGTGCAGCTTAGCTTGGAAGCCGCTGCTCCATAGAATTTTGAAGTGCCACTACCTCTGGTATTGATGCGAGTTCTGACAGCCGAGCCGCCCAGTCGTCGTTATTTCTCTTCTTCAAAGCTTCCACGACTTGAGCGAACTTGGCTGGATCAAATCGCACGCCTCGCATGAATCCGCACAAAATCAAAGAGTACAAGGGACGTGGCTCTGTTTCCATCGCACTCGCAAGCATCGAGTCCAGGTACATGTCAAAAAGCTCGTGCGCGTTCCAGTACTTTTCCTTGTACAATAGTTGATTCAGCGGCTTGAGTGCACTCCACTGCTTCTTGTCATTTATATGCGAAAATACCTCGCGAAACATGCTCACGCTCGGCTTGAGCCCGGTTTTCCTCCACCGCGTGATGTAGAAGACCGTCTCTGCGAGCCCCTTTTCCGGTTCCATCAAAAAGCGCTTCGCCAATTCAAGCCTGCATTCATCTCCTACGTCACGCAGGCTCTTATGGAAATGCTTGAGCACTTCGAGCGCCTGCATAGCGTGGTCATGACTTTCGCACTTGCTGATCAGATCGGCAACCACCTGCTTGCGCGGAATCGAGCCGTCCTCCCTGATCCTCACCATGATCCCCTGCAGGACATGGTCAAACGAGCTCTGCGGCAAGTTCTCAGCGTGCAGCGCCGTTCTGAACACATCATTCGGATCCACCTGCGGCTCCTTCGCCAGCCCTGCATCCACTCGCGCACGCTGCGTCCTCGCGTCGTGAGCGATCGCGCGCCGCGCGCCGAGCGCGTTTGCCACAGCATACCCGCGATCCACCTCCGTGAACCGGCTTGAATTTTGCGCAAGCACGCGTGCACGCGCACGAGACACTGCCCGCCACATGACCCGCGTCAGCATCTTCACCCACCACACCCCTCCCTCCCTTCCCGCCCGTCCCTCCCTCTCTCCCCTCGACAGCCCCACGCCGCATCAAACCCCCGTCCAAACCCAGCCAGTAACCCTAGGATTGGATCTAGAGTTAGGGTAGGGTTGGGATTAGGGTTTGGGATTAGGGTTTGGGGTTTATGTAAGCAATTATGATAGGACGTTGGTGTTTTAGTATAAAGGTGACTGAGCTCAAATGAAGTGCGTTGCGGTGATGGGACGCGTGTTTGATTGAGAGGATGAGAGAAGGGTTTTGGTGGGGGTGGTGGAGAAGGGATGAGTGGATGGATGGTTTGATGTTGGAGGAGGAGGAGCAATGGGGGTAGGGGCGGGGGGTAGTGGGAAGGGCCCGCGCTCGAGCGCGAATTTCATGGCCGGCGCGACGTCGGGCTTGGTGACCACGTTTCTGCTGCAGCCGCTGGACGTGATCAAGACGCGCATGCAGATCTCGTCGCACTTTGGCAGGAGCGTCGGCGTCAACAACTTGCTCTTCATACCAGATAATGCCGGCGTCGCACAGACGTTTCGCTCCATTCTGGCAAATGACGGACCATTGGGCCTGTGGCGCGGCGTCGTGCCCACCGTGCTGCGCAATATGAGCGGCGTCGGCATCTACTTTGTGTCGCTCACAAGGGTCTCGGATTTGCTGCGCTCATCCGATGGAACATTGTCCTCCTCAGCCACTTTGGTTGCGGGCGCCACCGCGCGCTCCATTTCCGCCACGCTAGGCTGCCCTCTGTCCGTCATCAAGACGCGCTTCGAGGCCGTCGAGCTCGCCAGCAAGTACACCGGTTTGTTCAACGCAGTGTACGTGATCGCGACACAGGAAGGAATGCGCGGGCTCTTCTCTGGCCTCTTTCCCATGATTCTGCGCGACGCGCCGTACAGCGCGCTCTACGTGCTCTTCTATTTACGCTCCAAGGAGTACCTGACTTCGTTCCTCCAGATTGAAGGCAGCGGCGGGTTCGACAAGGCGAAGCAGAAGCTAAGATCTGAGGCCGGTTCAGGCGCCGGCTCTGGCCCCGAGGACGGGTCGGCTCCTGCGATGCGCTCAGACACCGATCGATATCGTGGCATGGCGGTCAACTTTGCGTGTGGACTGCTTGGTGGTGGCATTGCTACCGTGCTGACGCAGCCGCAGGACGTCGTCAAGACACGGATGCAATTAAGCAGACACAAGCATGGGCGGAAGGATAAGTACGCAACGGCGCGCCAGACCATGATGCGGGTGTTCAAAGAGGAAGGTTTCTACGGCTTTTTCCGCGGGTCGAGCCCGCGCTTTTTCAAGCGCTGTCTGGGCAGCGCAATCACGTGGATGATATATGAGGAGACCGTCATGTTCTACGAAACGATTCTCGGGAAGGGCTTGCTCAACTTTCGGATCAGCGATTACTGGGGCACGAGCACAAGCCAGGCACCCAATCAAGAAGACGCCTCGTCTTCGCCAACTCATGTCGATAAAAGCACAAGCACTCGGTAGTGGTGTTCGAATAGAAATACACCGCAGCTCTACAATCGGGGGGATGACATCGGGCGAGGATCAGACCTCGGGTCCGCCCGTCCCCCTCCGTCCCCTTCCTTTTTGTGATCGTCCTTGCGGGATCCGACACAAGCGCGAGCCACCAGAAGGTCGCGTTGCATCGCCCGCGCATCAACGCGCGCCGCGTGAACGCGCGCGAGCGACGCACCGGGCGCGGTGGGGCCATCATGATCGGGGAGTTTTTGGTGGAGCGCAGGGAATTGAGAAATTAGAAACGTATCAGTTCCCTCACCGGTTGCTGCGCTCTGTCGAGACGCAACAGCCGGGTATCGGGAGTTGCGGAAAACAGAAAAGAGCTGCGAAGAAAAATTTGGAGCGGCCAGGTACATTTGTACTCCTGTGGTTGTCACGCAGTGAAGGACCGGCGATTGCGTGTAGAAAGGGAAGAAAGCGGCGGCAAGATGTCAGTGCGGTTCTGCCAGGAATGTAACAACATGATGTTTGCGCGGGAGGGCCGGTCCGGGGAGAAGCGCACGCTGATGTATAGCTGCCGCACCTGCGGCACGGTGGAGGAGATGCTGCAGTATGAAGTGCCGGTGTATCGCAATGTGGTGACAAAGGACCGATCGGACCAGACTGGCGGGGTGTCCAAGGGCGTGGCGAGCGATCCGACGCTCAAGCGCGTCGTCGTTCCGTGTCGGGACTCATCATGTACGGGCTCGCTGGCGGTTACGTGGCTCAAGCCGGTGCAGAAAAATGATTCCAAGCTCGTCACCTTTTTCAGTTGCGTCAAGTGCTCATTCCTTTGGAGTTCGGATGACGACAGTGCATCATAGTTGAGGGCGCACACTGCTGAGCCCCGCTGCGCTCGTGGTTGAGTATTTGTTCCGGCCGCAGTGGAACGACTCGATCATTAGGTTGAAGGCATCAGTTTCGTCTTTGAATTCAGAAGAAGAGAATTAGAGCCGAGAAGGTTGGTAGAATCGCTTTACACATCGATCACTCGCGAAAGTTTCTGGATGCGGTTCAGCAGCAAATCGCCGTGCTTGATGGTCGAGTTGTAGATGCCGTTCCTGGCGTCCGGGCGCACAGTGTGCACCACCCCGCCCACGCGATCGATCTTGCAGTTCAGCCGGCCGGCCACAATAAAGCGGCTCAGCTCCTCGTCGAGAAAGTCAATGCCGATCCCGAACGCAGCGCTCATGGCCTGCATGGTGACCGACTGATAGCTTGCGAGGAATTGGGCGTACGCTGTAATCCGCAATTCACGCCCAATAAAGTTCATGTGCACGCCGAAAAAGTAATCATTGTGCACGAGCTCAAGGATCTCCGGCAGGCACGCCATGTACGCCTTGTAGTCGCACTGCACGAGCGCATTCAGAAACGTCTCTAGCAGGGGCATCTCAAACAGGACCGACAGAACCTCTGGCGCGGCAGCCACTTTTTGCTTGAGCGTGGGCCGATCGACACAAAACATGCTGGTCAGCACGGCGTACTGTACAAAATCGCGGAACGGATATACCTCTGATGCAGAAAACGTGGCGAGCGCTTCAAGGAACAGCTTGGAGGCTCCTTGCATGTCCCTGCATGACATGTTATACGTTGCCTCGTACACCTTGAGCCGATTTCTCCTCTCCCAATCGCCGCCTTTCTCGATCATTTCCTTTGCGACTTCGATTTGTTCGTGGCACATCTTAAAGTCCTTGAGCGCGAGCGCGAGGCGGATCATGCTGAACACGAGGTCGAGTTTCTGGCCAGATCCGACCGACGCCTTGATCGCCTTTTCCGTGGCCGCGACTGCGCGCTCCTTGTCGAGAATCTGCGTGAGGAATTCCGCGCGCTTCTCCAGCGCGTCGCGCACTTCGCTCTCGCCCAGATTTTCGCTGGCGTCCTTGAGCTTCTCCTCGAGCTCCGCGAGACGCGCGTCGATCTGCTTCTGCAGCCGCGCTTTCATCTCCTCATCCTCCTGCCAGCCCAGCTCGGCCGCGACTTTCACGTACAGCGGCAGCGCGTTTCGCTCCACGATCAACGCGCGCAGCGTGTCGGCGTCTGCCGTGGCGCCCGTGCGCCGCGCTCGGAACTCCAGCGCCGCGAGGTGCAGGATCTCATCCTGCGGCACAAACTCGTCCGCCATAGCCCACGCGCTCGACACCTGTCCTCAGAACCCGCGTCCCCCGGTCCCTTTCTCTCCCGCCTTCCTCCCTTTGAACACAAACTGCTCCACTTGTTTCCACACAAGCCAGCACGTCAAGCGGCGCACGTTCGCTTATCCGGTTCAAACGGTTCATCCGGTTTCATGCAGGATTGACTCGAGGTGGGCAAGGTTGGTTGGTGCGCACGCACGAGCTTGAACGCGATGGTCGCGCATGCCCAAGCACGTGTCAACACGTGACGCGATCTTTGCGCTGCGTGCCGCGTGCCGCGTGCTCATGTGAGTACGAGCATATTGAGTGAATGTATTGTCCGGTTGAATAGCAGCTCAAGGTCATGGCGCACGGATTCTATCGCCTGTTCGTGAGGAAAGGAAAAAAAAATAAAAATTGATGTTCGATATTGTACCGTGGGATGGTTTGTTCGCGCACTCAACCGCGATTCATGACATGTCCCAAGCGGCTTGGTACTGGCGGAAGATGGCGTCCTGCCAGAGTAAACATGGTTTCTGGACGGCTACAAATTGCTCTATATCTCTCTATCCTCCTGCGAGGTTGAATGTCTTCCCCTGGTCGGGACGCCTGAATCATACATGCAGACGTGGATGGGATATGTCCAGTCGGCAAACGGCATGAAATGAATTGCAGAGCTCCTTTCACTACTTTCCGCGGTTACCGTTTTGCACTCCGACACGCCAAGATCATGGCACCTTGCGTGACCTGTACTGCCAGCTTTTGCAGTTTGTGTCGAAGCGCCGGGCTCAGCTCGCTCAAGCTCATTGATCTAGTCCCATGCTTTTGTACCGCTCGAGTTGGGTGACATCGCCCTCCATACCTCCGCAATGGTAATACACTAGTTGCCGGGGCGCATCACTAGTGCTGGCCGGCATCTGCTGGAATCTGCCATCCACATTGAAGAGAATTTCAAATGCACGCGCACCATAAACGAGATCAACAGGAAGCCCCCAATGCTCACGGAGCTCCAACCAAATGCCGTACAGTGCGCGCCGAGGTTTCGCGAACGGCCGCTTGCGGTCTACAAGTATGTGTACATTCATGTCGCGCGGTGAGATACTTTCTCTCGTACAGAGCTCCTGCCATTGCGCACGTGTCGTGCTTTCGTCCCCAACGACTGGGATCACCAAGACGCGGATGGCCGAGCCAATCGCGGCAAGACCCTGAGCCAGAAAGAATGCGAGCGTGCCGGTACCGGAGCATACTGCTACGTCGACATTCGCGGGGTCCAGTTGCGCGGCAAGAACATCTGCATGTATCTCCTGTGCTAGCTCCAGGCAACCTGGCTCTGCCAGCTTGCACGCACCGCCTTGAAAAATAAACAGATCGCTGCGTTCGAGTGAGTTGCAGAAAGTCGCGACAGCGCTCGCCGAGTTGAAAGTATCCGCGTACGCCTCTTTACCGAGCTCGTATAATTTCATGCCATGCTCGAGCGCCAGAGCCAAGTTTCCAGCGGGCTCGTCGTACAGCGTTCGCGTGTAGTACTCAAACGCGACGTTGGCGTCGGCAGCGATGCTCGCCAGCGCAAGCATGGCATTGCTCTGCACGCCGCCAAATGATACAAGACTTTTGACTCCATGCTCTTGCTCCGCCAGCTTGCGCTGCAGCCCCGCAAACTTGCGCACTTTGTTGCCGCTCACCCCGCATCGGAGCTGGCGCTCGTGATCGCACTTTACAAGCACATCCACCGAGCGAACGCGAACGAGACGCATCGGCGACGGTGCGGTCACCAGGTTGCATGTCCACGCGGGTGTGCGACTCACACCGCGACCGTTGCGACGAGACAATGGTCGGTCTCTCATGATTGGCAGGTTTCTGGACACGGCGATCGCCACGCACGACCGCGCCGCTCGCACAGCCAGAGTCGCTATCGACCCGCAAACAGATCTGATGCGCGCGAACCGAACGTGGAGAGCGCGATTTCTTTATGCATGAGCGGTCGGAACTAGTCTAAGAAGAGGACGAAAATTAAGGAAAAGAAATGCGACCCACGAAGCCTGCACAGAGAAACCGACCCATGCCACACACACAGCTCGGACGGACCCACGCGCGGCCGAAATCAAGGCACCACGAGCGTGTCTAGTAATAGAGCATGGTCTTGCCGAAAAGGAGGACGGCAAACTCAGAGTCCGAGACGCCGCGCTCATGCATCGCTCTTTCTAAATCGCGCAGCGGTTGAAGCACCTCCTCATTCCCAAATGTGAATGTACCCCAGTTGTGTGCGACGGCTTGGCGCGCGCGCAAGTCACAGAATAAGTCGACCGAGTCGCACGGGTCACTCTGTATGGAGCCCGTAAATGCACGCGGCGCGTAATTACCAACAGGCACAAGGGCCAGGTCGATCGGACCGTACAGCTCGCCGATTTCTTTGAACGCTGGGCATACCGGAATGCTAGCGCGTTCCGCTGGCGAGAGCTTAAATAACTTGCGGCCGCAGCCGCGGTAGCCAGTGCTTCCCACGTAGAATACACGCGAGCGCGGCCCAATAAATGTCCATGAGCACCACAGTGCACTGCTAGACCCGTTCCCCTTGGAGATCTTGCCTGAAAGATGTTGCGACGGGCAGCACACGGCGCGAATGCCGACGATTTCCACCTCGTCGTACCAGTCCATTTCCTGGACGTTCGATCTGTCGACGCCGTACTCTACGAGCGTCTCGCCTACGCCCAGGGGCACCAAAAACTTGACGTTCGGCTGCACACGCACCACGTCGCGAATCGACTCCTCAACGAGCTTGTCGTCAGTCGCAGCTGTAATTACAACAATGTCGAGTTGCGGAAAGTGCTCCACGGGGCAGATCACGGGGGACAGCCGCTTTGCCGAGCCAAACAGGTATGGCGCTGGGCACTTTTGCGCAAAGTTCGGGTCGGTGAGGATGGTCGCGCCGTACATCTGGATGATGTACGTGCAGTGCCCCAGCCACGTGAGGCCGACGTTTCTTCTGGTCTCGAACCACGCATCTCGAACGATTTCAAAGTCCGGCTTGGAGCTGAGCAACGCGAGCGCGGCGATCTCTACATCCTTGACGGGCTCTCGCGGCGTCTTGTCCGCGAGGGGCACGGTCATCTTTGCGTGCTCCTCCTTGAACGACTCCCACGGGTTGAAGAACAGCCCATCGCGGAAGTGATTCACAAACTGGCCCTGCCGCTTTTTGCTCGGAGCCTTGCCATCTTCCGCCATGCTCTCTCGATCGCGCGGCGCGGGAACCCGTCACCCCGCAGCTCCCCCGAACCCCTCTGCGCGGCGCGCACGTGCACCAACACGACCCGCTCTTCCCCGCCCGCTCCCTCACCCACGGCGCGCGCTACGGCCGCACCACGTACATCCACACCGCCCGCCCCTCTCCCGCACACCTTCCCTGCCGTGTACCTCCACCTTCCGTCCTCGATCGCAACGCCACGCTTCCTCCCCCTCCCACACCACACCGCCGCCACACACACGCACCGGGCTCTCCTCCCACCGCCGCCGCGCTCGGAGTCCACCGCACACCACTCCTCCCCACGCGTCCCACCCCCTCGGTCCACCACCAACACCACCTCCCCCACACCTCTTGCTGCCTTTCCGCCCTCCCTCTCCCGCTCCTCCTGCTTTCAAACCCTCTCCTTCAATCCAACCACGAACCGCGTCCGCGCCCCCTTCCTCCCCCGGCACCATCCAAACCATGAAACCGCCCGAACACCCCCCGGCAACTCACACACAACAACCCTAACCCTAACCGCTAAACCCGAAACCGGAACCGCTAAGCCAGAACCGCTAAACCACAACGTTCCTTTCTCGCTTTCCCATCATTAACCGCGAGCTGCTTGCTCCTAACGTCTGAGTTTTCCTTCCTCCCTCCTCCCTCCGTGCCGCCCCCTTGCCTGATCACACCATATCAAAACAACGCCGCCCGTCTCATCCCGTCCACCTTCTTTGCTCACACAATCACGCGTCCTCTCTCGTCTCTCTGTGTGTCAAACCCGCACCCGATGTTGAAGAACACGGCGGTACAGCTACCGACAGATGAACCGCACGACGAAGAAGCAGCAGGTGCCTGCATAGGCGCCGCTGCCGGGACGGCCGAGGCGCCGATCTCTTAGACCCATTCGGTAGGGGTGTCACGTTCAACTTTGCCAACAGTAGACTTTCTATAAAGTTGAAAGTGGATTTTATAACACAAAGTTGAAGTTCCCCGCTGCACCGCACACAAGTGCTCATGGCTTCAGTATACCGCCGAGCCGGTGCGCGCGCGCCGCGTGAGCAGGGTCTCATCCCGGCTCTCCCTCTCCTCTCTTACTCAGAGCAAGAGGCGCAGCCCGCGGAGGCAGTCGTGATTTGGTTAGAGTCGCTCAGTGCCCACACGCGCCGAGAGTACGGAGACATTGCGTCAGTATTCGATATTGGGGTCGGACCAAATGCCCCAAGGTACCCGCAGCCACCCACGGCTCCTGTCGAGACGATCGAGTTTCCGGGACACGTGGACGAGGAGATGCGAGCTTTCCTGGTCAAGGAGCAGATGCGCGCAGCGATACAGGAGCGAGCGCGCTGGAGCGCTGAGCTCAAGAGTGCTCGCGTGAAGGTATTTGGACTCATCATCGGGCAACTCAGTGCCGCATCTCGCGCCGCACTGAAGCGCTGCTCGACCTGGACACAGCTGGCCCAGGACTCGAACGACCCGCTCTTGCTCGTGCACGAGGTCATTTCTGTGCACATGACGCGAGGCAAGACGGAGGTCGCCAAGCAGCTTTATGCGCGTCAGCGCTACGACGCTGTACGAATGGAGCCCGGAGAGGACCTGCCCTCTTTTAAAGTGCGTTTCGAAGCAACGCTTCTGGCTATGCAGATTGTCGGCGAAAGCGTGCCTTCTGGCGAACGCCTTGGCTTGGATTTCTTAGAGAAAGTGAACGCGGGACGCTTTGTAGAAGCTGTGGCGTATCACAAAAACGCCGGCATGCGCACGCTGAGTGTTGATCAGACCTACCAATTCTTAGCCGACTTCGAGTTTACGCGAGCGCCGAAGCCCGCGGCAGCGATATATCAGACCTCGCTCGCCGAAGAAAGGAAGGAAGAGCCGCGCGCTCCACCTTCGCGCGCTGCATTGTCGCGCGGATATCGCGGCGCAAGGCGGCCGAGTACGCGCCAAGACGACGACAACGAGATGCAGCTCATTCGTGAGCTGCAGCGTACCGCACGCGAGCTGCTAAACGCTCGCGCTGCGCGAGGACGACACAATGGGGCCGCCAACGCCGCGCACGCGCACCGTGCAACCACGGATGATGAAATCGATGAGCATGCCTCCGCATGAGGACGCGGCCTGCGAGCCCAGCCGGCTCGCAGGCGCAGACAAGGATGGGCGCTCGAGAGCGCAATGCCTTTTGGCGACAACGAAGTGGGGCTTGACACGTTGGCTAGCGAGCACATCTTGCGCAGTAAGAGCCTCGTCAGTAACTTTCGCCGGGCAAGTCAACCTCTTCACCTGTCGGGAATCCAAAAGGGAGCGCAAGAGCAGCGCGTCGAGTTCTGCGGAGACACTGCGGTCGGCGTTGCGTACTGGAGTAAGCACGTGAACGCGAATCTGCTATCTGCTGGCCGCCTAAAAATGGCAGGCCACAACCTGACGTTTGACCATGTCAAAGACCAGTTTGTGCTTCGCTTGCCCGCCGGCGATCCCTTAGTCTTTACTCACCGACACGACCATGTGTACACGTGCAGAGTAAAAGATAAGGAGCATTTTCGCCGTTTGAGTATTGTACCCGCCTCCAATCGTACCCCGTGCTCCGCACTACTCACTGCGACCGAGCACGACCAAGAATTTACTAAGCGAGAGATAGACAAAGCCCGCGAGGCCCAAGATCTCGTGCGAAAGCTGGCCTACCCGTCAACCTCCGCGCTGCTGCATGCCATGCGCAGCGGGGCTCTGATTGGTACGAGTGTCACAGCTAGAGATGTCGACCGCGCGCTCATTTTGTGGGGCCCGGACGTCGCAGCCCTGAAGGGTCGTACCACTGGGCACCGGAGCCCAAAGATTCCAGAAGTGCGGCGTCGGCTGGCAAGGCAGCAACAAAGCCTGCACTGCGACGTGATGTTCATCGAAAGACAGCCTTTCTTGCTCGCCGTAGCCAAGCCTTCGCAATACGTGTATGTGACGCCTATGCGTAACAAGACCGCTGCGGACATTGGCCGGGCGCTGCGCGCACAAATTGCGCACGCCTCAGCTCACAATGTTCTCATTAATGAGATTCGGTCCGACCCAGAGAGTGGCCTCGTCGCAGTCGCAGAGGAGCTTATGCGCGCGGGTATCCTGCCGGAGATTACGGCTGCCACCGAGGCCGTGCCCGCCGCCGAGCGCGCCATACGGCTCGTGAAGGAACGTGTGCGCTGCGTTGTCAATGGCCTTCCGTTTCGACTGCCGCTCGGGCTTCTGGCGGCCGCCGTACAATACTGCGTGCAGCGGTTGAACATGCTGCCATCCACGGTTTCTCAGAGCCCCGGTGCAAGCGCTCGCGAACTCTTCACTGGTCTAAAAACCGATGCAAGTCGAGACCTGCGCCTGAAGTTCGGCGAATACGTTCAAGTGCACACAGCCAAGACATGCAACTCGCTAAAGCCGCGCACAGAGGGGTGCATTGCGCTATATGGCTCAGACAACTTGAGCGGCAGCTGGCACATGTTCGGTCTGAAAACGGGCCGGACAACAGTTCGTCAGCGCTGGACGCAGCTGCCGACGCCTGCAGAAGTCATTGAGCGCATGAACGATCTTGCGCACGGCGGAGTGGTTCTGCTCGATGCAGCCCACAGCGAGCGTGGCTTGGACGAGACTGTTGATGCCGCAGAACCAGTTCAGGAAGCATCAGCATCCACGGTGCCTACTAATTACGAGGATGATTACGAGGTTGCTGGCACGACGTATGAACCAGATGAGTTGCCCGCAACTTATCTATCTAGTGAAGACGCCGACCTGCCTGACAAGCATGAGTCTGCACGTGAAGACGATCAACTTGCAGCTGCTTCCGAACAAGCACGACTGCCGTCCATCCGGGACGCGACCAATACCAGCCCGTCCCCAAGTCCACGAATGCTGCAGCACCAGCAATCACCAAAGCTTGCCAGCGACGATGCAGAGGCACTGCACGGAAACCCGGTTCACGAGCACGACGATTTAGAGCCAACGGGAAACCCGGGAGTACCAGGAGCGGCAGAAAACCCGGGAGTGCTAGGACCGGCGGAAAACCCGGGAGTGCACAAAAGTGCGGAGAATCTAGGAGGCCATGAAACTGCGGAAGAACTGGGAGCACATGAATCCGCAGAAGGGTCGGGGCCGCAACATCCTATAGGCGACTACTGGCCTTCCCCGTCGCCGGCATCAGAGTCGGTGCGCTTCAAGGAACAAGCAATCGAAATCAAACCTGACCGCAAGCGTAAGGCTCCAACAAACGGCGAGCAACAGGAGGCGTGCGAGCCGCCCGAAGATCTGCTAAAGCGTAGCCACTCAATCATCATGGAGCTCAAGCGCACGGCTGGAGCCATGCCGCAGCGAGGCAAGCGTGCGCGCAAGCCGAGCACGAGGACAAGCATGAGCAAGCGCAAAGCCACGGGTGTCGTCGAACCTGACGAGATCAGCAAGAGAGCTCGCGCATTCCTCACCACGCTCAAGCACGCCTCGGTGATGCATCTCAGTGCAAAGGCAGCCTGCCGACAGTATGGTGCTGGGGCGCTGCAGGCTGTCGTAGCCGAGGTTGCCCAAATGCTTCCACGGCATGGCAAGGATGTTCTGCATCCGGTGGCACTGCGTGACATGTCATGGGCGCAAAGGAGAATGATCATCCCGTCGCACCTTTTTGTCAAAGCGCAGACATGGGCCAATGGCGACCTGAAGAAAATAAAGGCGCGCTTGGTCGCTGGCGGCAACCTTCAGGACAAGTCGCTGTATCCGGACGCGTCATCGCCAACAGCGTCTACAAACGCGCTCTTCCTTATCGCTGCATTGGCCGCGCAAGAAAATCGTGCAGTGGCAAGTATCGATTTCCCTGGCGCCTTCCTCAATGCCCAGATGCCGGACAACCCGCCGACGTATATCCGCCTGAACCGATTTTTAGCAAACACGCTGGTTGCCATTGAGCCGCGCTACCAAGCACAGCAGAACGTCGACGGAACAATGATCTGCCGCTTAAACAAGGCACTTTACGGCACCATTCTGGCATCAAAGCTTTGGTACGAAAAGCTTACAGGCCTGCTCGTAAAGCTGCGATTCGTGCCGAACCCATACGACGCATGCGTT
The DNA here is from genome assembly GCA_008690995.1 of Porphyridium purpureum. Lineage (NCBI taxonomy): Eukaryota > Rhodophyta > Bangiophyceae > Porphyridiales > Porphyridiaceae > Porphyridium > Porphyridium purpureum. The sequence goes on along the minus strand of VRMN01000002.1, from coordinate 218,366 downwards.
TGGAACCGAGAGCAGCATGGACGCCAGGTGACTGTGGTCCTGCATGTGGATGATGTCTTTGTTTCCGCGCCCAGTGAAAGCGACATTGACGGTTTGATTCGAGAGATTGAACATGAGTATGACGGCGTTGAGCGACACCGCGGCAAGGTCCTGAGCTACGTCGGGATGGTATTCGATTTCAATACTCCTGGGATCGTCTCCGTGAGCATGCCAGGCTACGTGGAGACAGTACTTAAAGACTCCGCGGTCAGCGGCCGCAGCTCCTCCCCAGCCGGTACAAACCTCTTTGCTGTGAGCAATAAGGTCGAGCGTCTGTCCGGCCCGCGTGCAGACCGTTTCCATTCTCTGGTGTGTAAGCTGTTGTATATGGCAAAACGTGCGCGTCCTGACTTGCTGACCGCGGTCAGTTTTTTGAGCACGCGCGTATCCGCGCCGACCGTCGAAGATGAGAGAAAACTCCAGCGTGCACTGCGTTACCTCTCCACTACCCGCGATCTCGGCGTTGCCTTTGCCGTCTCCAGCCCACCGACAGCTTCTGTGGACGCTGCGTTCGCTGTCCACGAGGGCATGACCAGCCACACTGGCGTCGCCATTTCGCTGGGACGCGGGGCAATTTTTGCCAAGAGCAGCAAGCAGAAAGTCGTTACGAAGAGCAGCACTGAAGCTGAGCTGGTCGCGGTAAGCGACAACGTTGGGCAGCTCATCTGGACTCGCAACTTTCTTGCGGCACAGGGCGTGGACTTCGGCGCGGCGCACCTGCTACAGGACAACATGTCCACGATGGCAATGATTGCCAATGGCCGCCCGAACTCGTCACGTACTCGTCATATGCATATCCGGCACTTCTTCGTCACCGACAAGGTGAAGAATGGAGAGGTTGTGGTGCACCACTGCCCCAGCGACGGCATGACCGCCGATGTCTTAACCAAGCCATTACAGGGGGCAAGGTTTCAAAAGCTGCGAGATCAGCTGCTCGGACGAACGCCCTTCCGCGCCAAGCAGGCAGGGAGTGTGTTGAAGAACACGGCGGTACAGCTACCGACAGATGAACCGCACGACGAAGAAGCAGCAGGTGCCTGCATAGGCGCCGCTGCCGGGACGGCCGAGGCGCCGATCTCTTAGACCCATTCGGTAGGGGTGTCACGTTCAACTTTGCCAACAGTAGACTTTCTATAAAGTTGAAAGTGGATTTTATAACACCCGATGCAGCCGCGGAGTAACCCTACACTGCACCCATAGCTAAACGCCATCGTTTGTATATGCATGGTTGGCACTCCGACGAGGTACAGTTTGTCGACGCACAGCGTGACAAAACGCGCGCCGCTTTGATTTCAGGTTCGATTTCAAGTCCGATTTCGATGGGCTTTCCGTGCGGGCACTTTCGCGCGATGCGTGGTTGACGGGTGTACAGTGGATGCGCGGAAGGGGTGTACAGTTGACGGGATGGGGGGTACGGTGGGTGAGGGTTTGGTGCGGGAGAGAAGATGCGGAGGGGGGAAGGGGGGCAGGGGAACGAGAAGGGAAAGGGATGAGTGTTGTGGTGTGCGGATGGGGAGGGCCGGAGGCGGTCGAGGGTCCATTGGGAAGCGCCGTGCGGGAGGTACTTCGGCCGCGGATCTCAGGCTGGTAGGGTCTGATTCTGACGCTAGTGAGGATGCGGTCCGTGCCGTGACAAAGAGGCGCCGCGTGCGCGCCGAGCCGCACAGTGCAGACGAGCACGCTCGCTCGGTGGTGTGTGACGAAGGTGAGGACTCGCAGGATTCGGCAGGTCTGGCGCTCGAGGAAAGTAGGCATGTTGGTGCGGCGCGCGGCCGCCGCGCGGACTCGTCGCCGCGGGATGGGCAAGTCGACGCGCGGCCGGCGTCGCGAGCGGTGTCGTTGGGGGAGCCGCCAGACTGCACGGCAAACGAGGATGATCCCGACGAGCTGCGCGTGTTTCTGATTACAGACACGCACCTGGGATACGCCGAGTCGGACACCATTCGCGCGCCAGACTCGTTCCGAGCGTTTGAGGAGGCGCTCGCGCTCGCGCGCGAGTACAAGGCAGACATGCTGGTGCATGGAGGCGACTTGTTTCATTTGAATCGGCCCAGCAAGGCAAGCATGCTTGATGCCTACCAGATTCTGCACTCGTATTCGTGGAAGGGCGAGCCGCCCAAGTTCCCCTTGACCGTGGCTGGCTCGGCGAGTGAAGGGCGCCCCTTTAATTTCCTGAGCCCGCATCTCAAAGTGAGCATGCCGGTCTTTGCGATTCACGGCAACCACGACGATCCGTCGGCGGCCAGCGCGAACCGGCCGTACATTAGCTCGCTTGACGAGTTGGCCGAGAACGGCGTCATCAACTACTTTGGCGTGTTTGGCAAGGGCGAGACTGTGCAGGTGGAACCACTGCTCATCACCAAGGGCATCACGCGACTTGCGCTGTATGGGCTTGGAAACATGCGCGACGAGCAGCTCCATGAAAAGATGGGAAAGGGTGAGATCAACTGGATGTCACCGGAGGAAGAGGCACACCGAAAGACGTGGTTCAACCTCCTCGCGCTGCATCAGGACCGCGCCGTGCGTGGCAGCAAAAAGGCGGTGAGCCCGCATATGCTACCTGAGTGGATGGACATGGTGCTGTGGGGCCACGAGCACGAGTGTCGCGTCGAGCTCGAAGGCGGCCACCCTGCGGTGACGCAGCCGGGCTCCTCGGTGGCGACATCGCTGTGCGAGGCCGAAGCAGTGCCGAAGCACGTCGCGATGCTCACGATTCGAGGCATGGCGTTCAAGTTTGACAAAATCCCGCTTCTAACGACGCGCCCATTCTACTTTCAGACCGTGAATCTCACGGACGAAGAGGCGCTAGAGCCGCACGACGCCGCTGGGATCGAAGCGTTTGCCGAGAAGCGCATCGAGGCCATTTTGGCGCAGTCCAGTCGCGACTGGTCGGTGCGGAAGAGCATCGTGGGAAAGCACTTTCCGCATGTCCCGTTCTACCGGCGCTTCTTGGACTTAGACGACGTCAGCGTGCCGCTCATCCGCTTGCGGCTGGACCACAACGGCGACTATGCCACATTCAGCTCGGTCCGGTTCGGCCAGAAATTCGTGAACCGAGTGGCCAACTCGATGGACCTGGTGCTGTTTTCAAAGCCGCGCGCTCCAGTGGTGCGTCGTCCAACCGTCCGGGACGCGACTGGCGAGGCACACGAAGACGCTGGGCTCACGGTCAAGCAAATGGTAGACAAGCTGAAGCGCAAGCGCTTTGACGCCGAAGACGCGGAGGATATTAACATGATGGATTTGGTCGGGTACTGTTTGGACAAGCAGCGCTTTGTGACCCTGTCCAAAGAGGAAGTGCTGGATGCGATGTTTCGCTTTGTGTACAAGCAAGAAACCGGTGCGTTTGGCGCGCTGGTAGAAGCCGCTGGGCGTACGGCGACTGACGCAATGGCCAAGGGCGATGTGCCACTGGACGAGGCGGAACAGGTCGAGCGCATGTGCAAAGACGCGGCTGCGGCACGTGTTGCGGCGCTCAGAGAGCGCGAGGGCGGACTGCACGGCTTGCGCTCCGGTGGGACGGACCGGCACGTGGAAATCGAGAGGGTGATTTGCAGCCTCCCGCACGTGAATGCGCAGCCGACCTCTGGCGACCCCTCCGCTGCGGCCTCGGCTCGAAAGGGCGGCAGCAGATTCATGGACTCGGATGAGTCTGCCGACGATGATGCGGACTCTGATGTGACCGCGCCAGCGCGTGGCCGAGGACGCGGGCGCGGTCGCGGCAGCTTGGCAGGGCGCGGCGCGCGTGGACGCGGAGCACTTGCATCCGCCTCTGCCGCTCGATCGACTGCGCGCACCTCTGCGAACAAGAAGACAAGCCGCGCCAATTATGATCGCGATGAAGACAGCGACGTGCAGGTGGTGGCCGAGTCGGGCAGCGAGGAAGCGCGTGCACCCGTGTCGCAGAAGCGGTCGGCCTCTACGCGCGCTCGCGCGTCCGTCCTAGCGAACCGCGATGACGCGGATACCGGCGACGACGCGCGCGTTGAAGTTGACGCGATCCAGGAATCATCCTCAGACGGAAGCTCCGACGTCGCGGCACGGCGCGCCGCGGCTTCCGGAGCACGCGGTCGCGGGCGCGGTTGGAGCTGGAATGCGGCGGGTTCAGTGTCCCGCGGCCGCAGCGGCCGCGGCCGCGGAAATGGCATTGACAGAGCGTGAGCCACTCACCGCATGAACCATGGCGTGCGCGTGGCAGCTGCATGTGTATACAACAAGCCGGGAGAGGAAGGCGCACCCCACACGCATCGAGTTGCGCTTGCGCGTGTGGTTAACTGTAAATTGTAAAGCTTACGTGCGACATGAGCGGAGTAGGTACAGTAAGTGTACACCATTTAAACGGTTAACGGCGCTGGACGTGAAGCGAGAAGGAGAAGAGAGTAGCGGCAGCGCGAACGGGAAGAGGCGGGAAGGCTTGGCAACAAATCGGGAACTTGGCGCGGCAAATCTGCAGCGGAAAGGGGGCCCCGTGTACTCGTGCGCGTGTGCGCGTGTTCGTGATATCCAAGGGAAAACCGCCGGTTGTGGCTGTACGTGTTGGCGAGCTTTACAGATGGATTCCGAAATTTTTCAAATCACGTTTTGGACAAGCGTGCTTCTGGTGCTCGGACTTGCCGCGGGCATATCGGTGATCGCAAACATGGCGTATACAAAGGACACGTTGCTCTTCTCGGACACTTTCAAAAAGTCTTGAGCGTGAGGCGCGCCTCGTTGTTTTGCGGTCACAGCCATGTTGACAATGGATGCTGCGGCGTTCCTCGGGAAGTCACGCGCAGCCGGTCCGATTCTCGGTTTGTGTCGCACGAGGAGGCATCGCCCGCATCAAACGAGACATGCGTCAAGCCAGCAAAGTTATGTCCCTCCCTGTAATAATAGTAAAGCATGTGAATCTTTACTAGAAGCCATTGACTGACGCCGACCATTCAATCGCCAGTTCCATAGGGACGGATGGGCAAACTTAAACATGGGCGACTGCCTGGGTGGATTCGTCCATCTTCCGAGTGCATCATGCGCGGCGCTGCGGCATGCTAGCTGCACATCTGCCCGCATGCCCCGCGTGCTGAAAGGGAGGCGGCGAGATCGGTCGACGCTGGTGATGCCCGTACGCGCGCATCCAGTGCTTGGTGCGGCAGTATCGGCGCAGGCGACGCTTTCGCTGCAGCATGTTTCGGCTCTTGTTTTAATTGCGGCGGCAAGTGTGCAGGCTGCCACGCATACGGCCCTGGGCCGTGCGTTCTCCGGTCCTATTTTGGCCATGCTGATGTCCTCTTTGCTTGCCAACGGGCTGCCTGGCGCGTGGAACGTGCTGCCACCACCGGGCCCGTACTATGCTGCGCTGCAGGTTGCGCTCGTCAAACTCGCCACCCCGCTGCTGCTCTTCCAGGCCAATTGGCGTACCGTGCGGCACCAATCCGGAAGGCTGCTCAACGCATTCCTTCTGGGAAGTGTGGCCACGCTGTGCGGATCGCTTGGTGCGTACTTGCTTTGTGCGCGAGGATTGCAAGGGCACGACGCAGCCAAACTCGTAGCCGCGCTGGTGGCGAAAAACATTGGCGGAGGGCTGAATTATGTCGCGGTCGCCAGCACATTGGAATTGTCTGGAGCCGCAACGAGCACAGGATTGGCGATCGACAATGTGGTTGGGCTAGTTTATTTTCCTCTGCTGGCGTGGCTGGCGGAGCGGTATGAGCACGACACGCGAAATGAACTTGGCCGCATGGCAACTGAAGAAAACGCGGAATGGGCTGAAAAGGAAAGCGAGACATGGCAGCAACGGACACGTTCGCCCGCTGAGCCCTCACTTGCAGACCCGTGCACAGTGAGCGGCGTTTTGCAAGCACTGGCGCTCTCGGCACTCGTCAACTTGGTGGCCGACAGGTTGGCGCCTGGCTATTCAATGCCTGTATCGACGCTGATCACCGTTTTGCTTGCAAGCGTCCTTCCCAGCGTCACGCGACCATTGATTGAGGCTGGCGAAGTAGTGGGCGGGGTGCTATTGTACATTTACTTTGCATCTGCCGGTGCGGCAGGGGGCAAGTGGCTCGCAGCGTTCTCTGGGCCGTTCCGTGCGTTCATACCGTTTTGCATACTACTTTATATTTTCCACTTGGCGTTTCTGTGGACATTCGGCCGGCGCGTGTTTCGATTTCCAGTGCGCCATCTTGTCATAGCGTCTAGTGCAAACATTGGCAACCCGCAGACTGCGTCTGCCCTGGCCGTCGGTAAGAATTGGCACGAACTCGTTGTGCCTGCGATGCTGGTGGGACACTTCGGGAATGCGATTGCCACGTTCCTTGGTCTGGCTGTACATGCGCTCCTCGTCCGCTTCGCGACGCCATAGATCACAGGGGCCGATGACAGACGCCCCCTTCCTTTTCGGCTTTCCTGGTCGTGAAAATGGCCGGGGTCTCGCGTTTACACATTTTGCCCTTTACTTGACAAGATTTGGGCTCGCAAACTCGCGCATGGCGTTCTTCACCAATTTCATGTCTGGGTGGTCGCCCGCAAAGTCATCGATGTGGTTGAGGATGACTGTTCCGTCTGCGTCCACCACTAGCAGTCCTCCCAGTGCGAACGGGTCTGTGGGGATGACGGTCCAATCTTGAGTGTAACCTTGCGCGAACGAGCTGACCATGCTTTTGAGCCCACCAAGATTAAACGTGTTGAACATACCCTTTTTGAAATTGAGCGCGCGATAGGTCGTGCGCAGCGGGTCTGACAGGACCTTATGCTTCCACTCGACCTTGGCTTTGAACTGCTCGGCCTGCTCTGGCTTTCCCGGGCCGACGGCCACCAGCGCGTAGCCCAGGCTGGCGGCTTCCCTCTCGATCTCTTTCTGCACGCTTGCAAGCAATTGCTTACACAGCACGCAGCCGTAGTGGCGCATCCACACCAGCACGGCGCCGCTGGGCGCGCCCTCGATGGCGTTCGCCACCAGGTCCACCGCGTTCGAATCAAGGTCGTACACCGTCGCGTCGTCCTTGCTCAACAGCTCTCTCAACTTGGGCCCGGAGCGTGCCTGATACAACGTCGTCTTCATTGTCATGCTTCCCGCGGCAGCCCGCACCGAGTCGGCCGCAGCCGGCGCCACCCGGCGCTGCCGCCTCACATCCCGCGCACCATAACGATCACACAGCAACGCCGCCGCCGCAGTTCTACCGCCCAGTCCGCCTGCGTGCGCAACCACGTACGCACTCGCGCGTCGCTCCACCATCACACACGCTTACCGCTCTTGCAACCCTACTTGATCTCGCGCGCGCGCGCTGTCTGCCTGTCTGCCTGCCTGCCTATTTGTATGTGCCTCTCTGTGTGTCCCTCCACGTCCTGTCCTCCCTCTCCCCCCGCACATTGCTGTCGACATCGCGTGAATCCGCACGCCCAGTTGGCTCCACCCTCGCACTCAACAAACCCAACCACAGTACCCAACCCTTAGCACAAGTACAGCTCGGCACAGTACGCCGATTCTTTCACTTAAACTTCCATTAATTAACACACTCGCGCGCCGATTATTGTAATCTTCATTCTTTGTTTGTGTGGTGGCCAGGCGGCTGGCTTGCGGAGCCGGTACGGGCTTTTTGTACGTGTGTTGTAGCCGAGTGGTGGTCGTGGTGCACTGTACTTTTCCGCTTCGATGAGAAGAGCGGCGTGTTTTGGTAGAGTCGGAGCGTGCGCACGTTTTCGTGAAACGGCGCGCTGGTGTGTTCAGCGCGGATCTTTTCTGGCCTTTTTCCGGTTTACTCCGGCTCCGCTGTTTTTCGTGTGTTTGTGGCGTTTGGTATGGAAGATGCGGAGGAAAGTGGGGGAAGCGAAAGAATGGAGAGAGCGAGCGAGGGAGAGAGAGAAGGAAGAGGAGGTGGGACGGAGGAGAGCGTGGTGGTGAGACGTGGTGAGGCCCATGGATTTGATAGGGGTGGTGGCGCGCGTGAATACCGTGTCGTTTGACGCGTGCGTGCAGTTTGCCAGCGACCATGTGGTGGATGGCTTGCTGATGCAGCAGCCGCCGGGTATCGGCAGCGCGGCGTCGGCCGGAATGGGCCTCGTCAGAAGAGCTATCATCACGTGGTTGTTCACGTACCTCGGCTCGATTCTGCTGTACTTTGCGTTCGCGGGCTTGGACTATTACGTCGTGTTTGTGCGGTACAAGGAGCGCTTCGTGCCACACTACCAACCGAATCTTAAGGAAATGCGCCGCGAAATGTGGCTCAGCTCGTGGAGTTTATTGGTCATGGCCGCGCTCACCACGCCTGCAGAGGTGGCGTTCCAGCTCGGGTACGGCAAGATTTACCACGACGTGAGTGAGTACGGATGGCTGTATTTGCTCGTATCGCCAATCCTCTTCCTCGTCTTCTCAGACACGCTGATCTACTTTATCCATCGGGGTCTGCATCATCCAGCGGTGTACAAATATTGCCACAAGTGGCATCACAGCTTTATCCACACCACGCCGTTCGCAGCATTCGCGTTCCACCCGATCGACGGCTTCTTGCAGGGCATTGCCTATCAGGTCTTTGTCTTTTGCTTTCCGTTCCACGCGACGATGCACCTGGTGTCGCTCGCTGCCGTCGGGTTGTGGACGGTCAATATCCACGACAGAACGACGCTGAACATACCGCTGGTGAATGGCGCTGCGCATCACAACATTCACCACACAACATTTAAGAGCAACTATGGCCAGTACTTCATCGTGTGGGACTGGATTTTTGGAACCTTCAAGGACCCCAATGGCGCGCACAAGGAAGAGAAGGAGGAAGACGTGTACGGGAAGAAGAATCTGTAGCGAGTAAATTGAGCTTTCTCCTGCAGAACGAGGGCTGGTCGGAAGCAACTAGACTTCGCCATGCTTGACAACCGGGGCCAAGCCTCACACGGAGGAGAATCGAGTGGCAAGATCACTTCTTCTTGAAAAAAGACGTAATGGACTGCTGCGGCTTGCCAGTATCCTTCTTGGAGCCTTTGGCGGGGGCACTCGCGGCGCTCGCCTTTCCGCTGCCATCTCCCTTTCTCTTGGACTCCGAGCCTGCTGCATTCGCCTCTTTCGGTTTGGCCCCGGCAGATTTATCCGATGCGGTGTTTGCCCTTTTCACCTTTTGCTCGTCGAACGGGTTGAGATTCTTATCCACCACACGCACCACCTCACCGCGGCTGTTCAGCACTTGCCACGCCTCTGGATCCGACACGATATATCCCTTCTTGTTGGTGTACACGTGCTCGACGGGCTTTTTCGAAAACAACGCAATATCTTCGTCCAAGTCGGCTTCCACAATGTTCCGCGCAAACAGATGTTCCCGCTCGGCAAACGTCAGGTACAGAATATCGCTTTTGCCCTTCTTCGGAGCCGCGGCCGATTTGGCAAACGGTGCTCCCATTGTCTTACGCTTCTCGCGCTGCAGCACGGCAGCTGGCGGTTCATCCACGGGTGGCGTATTGTCCACCTCGCGACCGAGGTTTTCGACAGCTGGTGCACGGTGTGCCTCTTGGAAATCATTGTCCGAGTCCGAGTCGTCGCAAGAGACTAGTTTGACGCGCTTTTTCTTCGGTGCCACTGCGGTAGCAAGCAGACTTTCAGTGGGTTCGGTGCCGACCGTCGCCTTCTTGACAGAGGGCTGCTCTTCTTTGCGCGGCTTCAGGTTTTCCTTGGGGCTTTCTGCTAGGCTTATTCTCGCGGGTTGCTCCTCGCCAGCTATGTTGCGCTCTGCGGTCTCAATTTTGGTTGCGTTCTGCGCGAGTCGCTCGACATCTGTCTTCTCGGCTCGGATCATCTGGGCGCTTTTTTGCACAGCTCGTTTCCCGACTTGTATCGCATTCTCGCTGTCTGCCTGCGGACCGGCGGGTGACGCAGCACCAACAGCAACCGGCTCCTTGTTCTTCTTCTTCGGCTCTGATGAAGCCGTCTTGCTTGAGGCACTTGGTTTCAACGGCGCGGACGAAGCCTTGCTGATGATGGGCGCCGATGCTGCGCCGGGAACCGGAACCGGCCGGATCCTGTTGGCCGTCTCACGGTTGCTCGAGGCACCGCCGGGCGGCGCGAACAAGTCATCAAAGCTGAGCAGGTCGGCGAGTTCGCGCACATTGCTAGGCGTGCGCGCAGCCGCGCTGACGCCAAAAATCGACACGTTGTCGAGCGTCCATCCTTGAGACTTTAGCTCGAGCACGCACTGCGTCGTCTCCGGATGAGTGCCCTGCACGAGCTTGCACTTTGTGACGGCGTTCTGCGCGTCGCTCATGACCACAACATAGAACGGCACGAGCGCCTCGCTCTCGCGGCGCACCATCTCGCTCAAAGCTGTCTGGGCGTCCAAGCACGACACATTCCACCGCGCGCTCAACATGCGGAACGTGAGCGCCGGCTGCGCGCCCGGCGCCGACAGCAGCGCCACGGCCTCGCTCATCTGGCGATCACTCACGGCCATGGTGCCGCGGACGAGATGTCACGAGGCCAGCCACGCACGCCGCCTCGATGCTCCAAGGGCGGCGTTTGCTTTGGCGCGTCCGCGCGCCAGTCGTGCCCTTCTGCTGCGGCATGTGCCGAACCGAGATTTCGCGCGTCTTTTTTCTCTTTTTTTTCTTTTTGCTTTTAGGGTTTGAAGACCGCGAGCGCTGCGGGGCGCAAACGGTTACTCGGACCGAAAAGGTTCGGCTTATCGGAACTGTAGAAGCGGAAAGAATCTCGTGGACGCGCGGCGACGTTCGCGTGCGGATTGCGCGGCGGCGGCAAAGAAGTGACCGAAGAAGACTTTGCTGCGGAGCGGCCGGTTGATTGGACGAGCGCACCGAGACCCGACGCGGGGATGCGGGTGCACGGGTCATTCGTGCGCGCATGTTCTTCGCGCGTACGGTGCTTACGGTGCTTACGGTGCTTTGCGCGCTTCGCGCATTCACGGTGCACCGAGCCACGGGTTCGTCGTACATCCTCGCCACGCCGCAGTTGGCGGACACTCATGATGCCGTGCACCGCCGCAAGCGCGCATTCAACCGTGACCGCGCCGCGAGACGACGCAGCGCGCACCACGTAGGCACGACGTCCGTTATCGGTTTCGCGCCGCTTCCACGTGAAAGCGAAGCATTGTCGGGTCATCGCTGGTCGCTGATTGGCTTGCTCGCTCGGTAGGCGAGGTTGACGCGCGCACGCGGCGTTAGGTGGCCATGAACGGCGTGCCACTTGCGTCTGGGTGAGTCGACGCGCTTTGCTGCTGCGCCGAGTCGGCATTCTGAACGGTCGGCGCGCGCTGTTCTTGGTGAGAGTTGCGTGAGTTGCATGTTGCGCGACATTTTCGACGTGTACGCCGATTCACATGCGAGCGAGAAGTAGCATGGTGATGAATCTTGATTGGAGCGAGCGCTACGATGACTACCGAGCGGTGGGTGCGCGCTTGGATGGGTGCACGCGTGGGTGCGCGTGTCTCTGCTCGGGGCAGCCGCACGGTGGGATTGCGCTGAGGTCAGGCACGGCGCGACTCGGTTCGACGATACATAAAAGGGTGCGTCAAGCTTGCAGCATGGGTTAGGTCGTTGGAGCTGGAGATGGCAGAGGAGAACAGAGAGTCATTACGGTGGGTGCAACAAAGTCGTGCAAAAGGAAACTTTTACAGTGAACGGCGGAAATGGCGTCCATCGTGGTTGGCTGCGAGGACCGCGGCTTGGATGCTGGTTCCACGTGCAAACTGTACTCGCAGGAGCCCAAGTCGTTTAATGTGAGGAAAGAGTCGGGCCTGCCCGCAGCGTATCTGGACTTGGATTTGGAGCCAGCGTCCTTCTCAAAGAGCCACCTGTCGCTTAAGATGGCAGAGTTAAGCGGCTCGCAACCTTTTCAATATGCATGTGCCCACCAGCGAGGGCAGGATGTCGAGCACGCACAATCGTCCGTCGGGTTTGCGCACTGGGTAAAACCTGGTCGCGTGTCGTCCCGCCAGTACAGCAACACGTACGGTTCCGATGCGTTTTCGGGTTCGCTTAAGCGAGTTTTCTCGAGTGACTGCAGCGGCGAACGGAGCGAAATCAAGGACATTGCCGTATCAAGACTGATGCTGATTACTCGTTCCCGCGAACAGGAAAGACGTGATCTAGAGGAAGCTGCCAATCGTGCTGAAGAGCTTGCAGATGCAGAGGCGTATGTTGAAGAGGAGGAGGGTGAGGATGAGGAGCAGGCCCGTGCTTTTCAGGAGAGGCGGGAGTACCTGCGCCCGGTCCGCCGCACTGTGCGCGGCAAGCCGCGCTCACTTCTGAAGAGCTACTTTGGAAGTCTGATGAACATCTCGAGCGTGGCGCGTCCTCGCGTGCCAGGCAGCGACGCTTGAGGAATCCCAGGTCGGATTTTATACTTCTTCTTGTTCATGTACATTGTAAAAGGCTTTGATGGATCGATGAGATCACGCGCGTCCCTTTGCATTCCTTGATGCTCATCTTGGCCCAGAGTGAGAGGCTCAGCTGGTCTGAATCATTCCAATGTAGGTACGGTGCCATGAGTCCTTGGCCCTCGTCTCTCAGGACAACAGTGCAACGCACGCGCCTCGCTGCTCCGCATTTTCCACCTTGCCGTCTGGTCTGCGACCATCACCACCTGCATGACTTGGAACACCGTCTGGCCAGCCCCCACAACGCCTAAAGGGGTGTGCTCCACCTGCAGTCAAGCAGCGACATGGCAGGCGCTCCCGCGGTCCAAGCCTCGCCAGCTTTCGACCGCACGGCACAGCTTGGTGCTTACACTGCACTTTCTTATCGCAATGGGTGTTCAGTTTGCACCTTCCACCGTTTCGACATGATCCGATAAACCGATTCTGGCGTGCAGATGTTTGCATCCGTTCCGACCGACGGCACGGAAACTGCAGCATGCTGGACGCCGGCAGTCCGGCGCGCACGGGCGAGTCGGATGGATTGCTTGCCAAGGAGCATGGGCTTTGTAAAAGACCGCGTGAGGGTCGGTGTGCTTGCATGCGCGGTGCGTAGTCCTCGGCCGCGGGATGCTCGGCGGCGGTGCGTAAGACCGAAGCACAGAGTGGCTTCAGACGCAAGAGACCGGCGCAGTCAACTTTGTGCTTCCGCTCGATCGACGAAATGCGCCCAAGCACGGACGCGCGTGGGATTTCACTTTCGCATGTGCTTGTGAGGAGGTGCGCCAGCAATTGTCCGGTGGAAATCGGCTCGAAATGTACCTCACGGGTACAGTGCGCTCCTGCGCTTGCCGGAGAAATCGTGCTGCTGGATGATCTAGCTGCATGCTCCAGCGACGAAAGAACGTGTCGCGTATCCGTCAAACACCACCGGAACGAATGCGTGCGTTTGGATAAGACCCGCGAGCGGCAGCGACCGGCGCGTGAACTCCAATAAGCGCGGCCACGCTCGGCGAGGTTCCGACCCGCAGCGGTCCGCGCGTCCCGCTTCCACGCACACGCTGACGCGCGTCATCCGCCATTGCAAGGTCATCCTATGCACCCCTCTCTCACGCTTAGTTCCGCGCCAAACCATGCATTCACGCACATCGATGAGCCATTTATTTCTTTTCCTTTGGCTCATCCTCGGCCACCGCACCGCTGCCCGACTGGGCCAGCGTGCCCTACTGGGCTAGCGTGCCCTTGTGGGAAAGTGCCACTTTGTCTATTGGACTGATGGGATATTAATACTCCCCCCCCTTCCCCCCCACCATGTGTGGCGGCGGCGTGTTCTTTTGCGTGTTCGGAGCGTTTCGAGATTTGCGGGTTCTTTTTGGGCGCTTTTGTGCGTTTTTTGTTTGCGAACGGGCGGCACTGCTTGACATGTTGGCTGGCCAGTGTGTGTGTGCGCGCGCGGTGTGGGGCGTTCCGGCCAACGCTGCGCGTCGGGGCGCACGGTGGCACAACGCGCCGCGAGGAGGAAAAGCAGGACACGGAAAAACAAGAAGAGCAAGAAAAGCAAGAACCCTGTGTCTCGCCGCACCGCGCGAGTCGAGTTGGAAGAGGGAGGGAGCGGGACAGGTCGTGGTGGTAACGCGGAGATCAGAGGCGCCGTGTGTGTGTGTGTGTGTCTGTATATATATACTGGTCTGTGGGATTCTGATGTGGTAGAAGGGTAGGTACGACGCGGAGTAGCGGGGAATAGGTGTTGTGGGGGGGCTTGGAGGCGTGGCGGACAGAGGTGTTGGTGAGGAGGAGGGATATGGCGAAAAGAGGGGCGGTGCAGCCGCCAGTGTTTGGCTACGATAACCGCGGCTTGCACGTCAGCACGTTGGGCAAGTCGCACATGCAAGTGCCCAAGCCGTTTGCGCAGGAGGCAGAGCTGGTGGTGCCCGCCGCGTTCTGGGACGTCGACCTCGAGTCGGCCTCCTTCTCGAACAGCCGCATGTCGTTCAAGGGGTGGGAGAAGGAGTTCAACGCCTCGCCGCTGCTGCAGTGGTCCTGCGCCAACCAGCGCGGGCGCGCGGGCGCCTCGGGCGCCGAGAAGCATGCCGAGCGCGCGCCGGCGTCCGTGGTGTTTTGTGGCTCGGCAAAGTCAAGCGGTGCGTCGCTGCGCCGGCACAGCAGCACGCACGGTTCCGAACCGTTCTCGGGGTCGCTCAAGCGAATGTTCTCAAAGGACTGCAAGGCGGAAAGGAGCGGAATCAAGGACATTGCCGTGTCACGACTGATGCTGCTGACTCGTCTCCGCGCACAGGAAAACCAAGAACGGGAGGAAGCTGCCGCGCGTGCTGAAGAACGTGCCGCGGCAGAGACGGATATTCCAGAGGGCGGCACGACGCCAGCCTTTCCTGACAATTGGGAGCAATGTGAGTGGCACCACAGGCGTCCGGTCCGCCGCAATGTACGCGGCAAGACGCGCTCACGCCTGAAGCTCTATTTCGGAAGTCCGATTGACATCTCGAGCGTGCCACGCCCACGCTTGCTCGGCGGCAGCGCTTGAAGAACCTATGTTATTACTCTTGTCTAGCTTGTGTTTCAGATTCTCAAGTCTATATTGGTTGCGCATCTTGTAAAAAGAGAAGAATAAAAGGAGAGGAAATGGTGGATGCTGCGAAGGTGATGTGCCTCACGAAGCGCGTTGATGTCAAAGTCGGGGGGGAAGGACCGTACTATGAGCTGAGCCATGAGCGGCAAGCAGCAGGGTGATGTTGTGCACCTGCTGCAAATGCGGCGCGGACGCGTGCCTGGCGCCAAACACCGCCGCCACGCGCGATCGCGCACGCCCGCGTCCGACACGGTGAAGGATATTGACGACAGCGACAGTGATGTCGTACACGTGCAGACGATCCTGCGCGGCGGTGTAACTAAACGGGCAGGATCGGCACAGCTCCAGGCAAGGCGCTCTGCAGAGCATCTTTCTGTGCATCAAACTGGGTTCAAAGTTGAGGAAAACCATGTCGAGTATCGTAGCGTTCTTCAGCTGCGGCCGCTGACGCATGACCAAGTCAGTGCTGAGAATCGAAACCCTGTGGTGCCAGTGCAGCACCCACCATCTTCGCAGGAAACATCGTCGCTGGACCCAGAGATCAAGTACTACCTACGTGCATTCTTACGCGTTGTCAAGTTTGCGCTGAAAAGCTACGCACATGTTTTGGACAAGGAAGAACTTGGCCTCGCGCGCGCGTTTCTGCCGCTTTCACCAGCACCACGAGGCGATGCGCTCGACGACAATGCGCGGCATTTGTTTGTGCGGTTGTACCGACGAAAGCGAGGTTCGTTCTATCGCCGCGACGACATTGCGGAGCACTATGCCGAGGTAGCTGACGGGCGAACGGCGCTCGACACTTTATGTGCCGCCGGAATGATGATGCAGGCGTCGCAGTTTGTGGACCATGCAATCAGCGAATCGTCGGGGACGGGCCTTACGCAAGAGTTGCGTGACGGCTTGGTTTCGCTACTGAATGCATTGGACGACACCGAGCTGCGTCATATAGCTGCGACTCTGCCAAGTGACTGTACCAAAAGAACAGCAGACGGCTATCTGCGAACTAAACCTGCGGCTGTTCGGAGTAGGATAGCGAGCTTTTTCCTGGATCCTCCCGTGTCTTCGACAGAAGGGCCCAGACGGCACCAAGTTACATTGACCGGAGAGCGCTTTGCTACGATCATTCTTCAAAGAATGCAAAAGCTATCCTTGTCACTGGCGAACATTTTATGCGTATCGCCTTTCGCCAGCCGCACCTTCAAGCGCATGCATACGATGTACCACGTGATTGATCCGCAAATTGGGGCACCGGAAGGTTTCGCTGATACTGCATTGATCCTTGCCGAGGCGCAAAAGATATCGCTGCCGAAATTTAAGTGCCGCTGTGAGGGCCCTATTTTCTCGTCCAGGGAGCAGTTTCTTGAGTACGAAGCAGCTCTTGAAAGCTTGGAGCGCGTCGAGAGTTTTGGCGGGTGCGATGACGCGACGCTGAGTGAGCTGGGGAACAAAGCGCACGAACGGCTTGAACAGTTTGTCCACAAGAGGGAGCAAACACGCCCTAATGCATCCGACGATTACACACCGCCCATTTTTGCGCGCTTCCGCGCAGATTGGGTAGCCGCGCTTGTGGCGTGGCGGTCAGTGAGTTTTCTGGAACGAACGGGTGAGCACGAGAGCGCCGTATACAGGCTCGAATTGTTGCTACGCTCTGGTCTTGTTCCGCTAAAGCGCGGTCGCTGGTTTGATCGCTTAAGTATCGATTTGCACGAGCACCTTGATGACACGCAGCGTGCGCTCGACGTGTGCCTGGAAGGTTTATCCGAGCAGGAAACGCGACTAAGCACTCGGCGTGGCGATCAGCTCGCGCTCGCGCGTCGCGCTGTGCGTCTCTGGCGCAAGCTCGATGCATGCAAGGAAAACGGTGGACGTGACAACAATGCTTCGCGCACACGGAGGAAGAAGACGCTTCCGTCTCACATCCAGGGCTTGACTGGGCTAGACTCGGCGGCGTGGATGAAAATTCCACAGAAAACGGTGCTTGGGCGCCCACTGGACTCTGCTCGAGAGCCTGGCCGACGCTCGTGCTTTTGGGGTCTAAATGACAGAATGAGCAGTGTAGAGGAGCTTGCCATCCAGCTTTACAGGGAGGAGCAGGCGTGGACCGATGGTATGCACGTGGAAGGGCGCCTGGTGACGAGCCTGTTTGGGCTCCTTTTGTGGGACGAGCTCTTTGCCGATGTGACCAACGGATTTCACTCTGCTGCACAAATTCGGCCGATCGATTTGGGTACCGAGCAATTCTACTTCAATCGGCGTGCGGCTTTGGACGCGAAACTCGACGCAATAGCCCGTTCTGGCAAGGCCGATATCGCGCGGCTTGCTTCAACAGCCATTGACGCGCACCGAAATACGTTGTGCGCAGGTGTGAGCTGGGGCTTGATCAATCGGGGCGAACGCGAATTTACCGACGTGGCGGGTTGCTTGGAGCCGGCGGTTTTGGCGCATATGCTGCGTCTGCTTTGCTTGGATTTCGACTATTGGTGTGGTGGCTTTCCCGACGTCGTGCTCTGGAGTTTGGAAAGGCGATGCGCGATGTTTGTCGAAGTCAAAGGACCGCGCGACTCACTCAGTGCGCGTCAGCGTGCCTGGATGCACGAGCTTCTCGCATGTGGCGCGCGTGCCGAAATATGTAAGGTTGAGGACCATTGGCTTCGGAATGGCGTCATGTCGGACAATTAATTTATAGATACAGCTCATTCTTGTTCCCACTCCTCGTCTTCCTCCTGAACGGGCGCAAGAGTACTCTGGAAGCGCGGCGTCCTCGGACTCGTGGTGAGACCAAGCGTGACGACCTTGTGGACTGTGCCTCGCTCGTGAACGTATGAAACTTTGCCCACGACAATGTCCGTGCCTGGGACAATGCCTCCGTTCTCTTCGATGTCCTCTTGTGTTGTCTGTCGACCAACAGACGATGAGTACCCGTCGAGGTCGCACGAGACCCTGTTCCGCTGCGTCGATGGACTCAGGATCGAAAGTGGCGACGAAACGCCTATATCTCCCCTTGGCGTCCGTATGGATTCGCGCACAGTCGCGGAGAGCGCGGGTGAGATGCCACCTCCGCGCGGCGTTCGCGCCTTTTCCACGGTCTCGTGAAAGACACCAAAGCTTGGTCGGGGTGATATTTTGCGTGTGAGCGAGCCTGCTCTTTGCTCGCGGAAGCGCTGAGGCACCGTTCCCGTGCCAGCACGGACGGGCGACTGCGGCTTTACCTCGGATCTCTGCGCGGCCGCGCCGTCCGAGCGGTTGGGATGATTCTCGGCCTGCGGCGCTGTGACATCCTGGATGTCTGTCTGGACGAGTTCTGTGTCAAGCATCACAGGTCTCTTTCTTCCTTCGCTTTTCTGACGGCCTACAGCCTGGCTCAGTTCAGTCCACATTCTTGCCTTCTCTTCTGCCGTGCTGTGCGACGACGTAGCCAAATGCGAAGACGCGGACCTTTCGCAAAGTTGCGACTGGGCGTTTTTGACCATGTGCGAGCGGTCGTCAATGAATGTCGCGCCTGCGGGCCCAACAGCCGCCGTGCGCAATCTATGTTCGTTTGCTCGCGGCTCTCTTTCGACTTGACGGCCGAGGTGGGATCGCCGACAGTCTCGCTCGTCCGACCACGACGTCTGTTCTGCACTACCTCGTATAAATGCTACAATGTCACGGTGCTTGCGCAGCTTTTTGAAGTGATAGCTTGCACAAGCGTTGCGCCTCTACATTGATTTAGACGCGAAGACTCGTGACTCATATGCCTCTTCGCAATCGGATCAAAGTACTAAGCGCAAGGCTCCGGCATGCACGGCGCGCGCACACACGGCGCGCACACACACACACATACACACGCAAACCATGCGTGCGTGTCCCACAAATGCGTGCGTGCGTGGCAAACCATGTGTACGAGCAGACACGGCCAGAAGTTAACAGAGCTGCTTGATTTTCAGCTCGCTCCTATTCCCGCCCCTCTGCCGTTTGCCCTTCCAGCGTATGCAACTGCGTCACGCGAAACTGCTCAGCAAAATGTGCGTCCGCATCAGCTAGCAACGATCATCAATGCACTTATTCGGCTTTGCAATTGGGCAAGTACGCGGACGAGGCACGCAGGCAGAACTGATAATCGCGCTAGCGGTGTTGAGCGCACGTGCCGGTACTTTCCTCACTGCGAATCTCGGTAACTTCTTAGCGCGGCATGATGGTATGAATCACTGCGCTGCCGCAATTCGACGGCGAAAACCTTTACTGCAGGCTTCGAGAGGATCGTAATCGAGAGGCTGACTTAGGGCGCACGCACGCACTGCGCGCATGCCAAACACCACATTCGTAGATTCATACGACTAGGCTCACAGCGCTGCCGCCCGGGCGAATCTTGCAACTGCCACTGGCCGTTCAAGCCAAAGGACGGGGCATTTCGCCGGATATCCTCACGGGGAGAGGCATGGCCGCGGATTGGAAGCGCGCAGCTCGGCAGTCTGGGTCAAAGCAACGCTGGAACCACAAGCGCCGCGCCAGGTCGCACACAATCACGACGCCGTTCGACTTGTGATGCCGCTCGATGCGCGCGCAGAAGCGGTAGCCGCCGCCGATCCAGTACGCTAGTTGCGCGTCGCCCAGCGGGATGACCCGCGTAATGCGCGGCGCCTCGTGACTCGAAGCATCGCGATTGATCCAAATGAGTGTAGACACGAACGCATCGATGTCTGGATTCTCCTTCCGCGCAGGCGCGAGCGTCGACGGCGGAGCTGCGCTCGACGTGTGACTCGCCGGTATGGTCCCGTTTGCCTTCATCATGGCTCTGGAACCTGCACTGCTACGGCCAGAATCCGGTCTCACCGTACCAAGGCAGCGCTTGGGTGCGAGGCACAAAAGATCGACCGGCACATTGCACACAAGGCTGCGCAGCAAATCGTCCTGCGAAAATGAAGGTAAAGGCACGTACGCGTCACCTACTTGCGTCTGGCATAGAGACAGCGCGGCTTGTTTTCCATGCTTGGTGGAGCCCAACATCCGAAAGCAGCGGTTTCTCGAGTAGACGCCCATGTCAATGATGTGCGCGGCCGTGCCATCGTCCTGCTCGAGCCATAGCTCTGGTGAATGCGCCTGCACGAGCTCAACAAATTCACCCATGGCACCATTTGACGCAAACACAACGTCTGGGAAAATCAAATGAACGGAGAACTTGCTTGGAGTGGACGAGTCCAAGATCATCATCTTGCGGCATGCCAGCTCATCCACCTTGTATACCTCCTGAAGCAGTTCTTGGATGATTTCCCCGAGCCGCAGCACGAGCGTCGGCGCGCTGGCCACGTTGCTCGCCCGTGGAAGCAGCAGCTGCGATGATGTTTCGAGCGCCGACTGCGAAGCTGGACCCGCAACGTTTACGCCATCGCTACAACGGCGAAACTCAACATCAAGGTAGAGCTTGCATGGGTGGTTTGCGGGAATAAGCTCGTAAAAGTGGCACGCCGGACTGCCCTGTTCTCGCCACAGCTGCGCGTACCGCCTCACAAACTCGCGATACGTCGCCACTATGAATCGCCGTCTGCCGGATCCATCCAGCTCACGCGCAAAGCACGCCAGGCGCGGCGCGTTCCTTTCGGAGGCTGCGCTAATGGCGGTGTCGTCGGCTGGAGCTGCAGTTGCGAACCGCATAGCCTCAGCCTGCGTTGGGAACTCCCGGTATATCCGCTCTTCAGGCACCTGCGCTGTTCGCAGCGCTCTTCGTTGTTCCGATGTGCTGAATGGGTGCCGTACGCCCGCCCCGACCTCGAGCACCGAGTGCGATGTCCACGCGCTGCCGTCCGAGTCGCCGTAAAACTGCACGGAGCGTATCCGCTTTCGCGGTGCCTCGCGCCTGGCGCGCGCATCTGTAGCTTGGGATTCGCTGTCCGTGCGAAGTGTCACGTCCGACGACAACGTTGCGTCCATAACGCCAGGCCCGGGCACCTAGCCACGGCGAACCGCGCGCATATTCCTGCGCTCTTGAGTCCTGCTTATCCAACAGCTCGCTGCGGTTATTGTCGTCGTGATCACTGTACTCATGTATTTTCAGAGGCGTCTCACATGTCGGTTGGTTCAAGTTCCTGAACAATATAAATAGCGCGGCCCTTACCTTGGCGGTCACGCGCAGGGAAGAAAAGGAAGATAAGAATTTAGTAAAGTGTGCGAGAGAAATCTTACGGTAGAGTTCAAAGTGCGAAAGAGGGGACTACCCGGAACGCGCAGGAACACCACGGAGCCCATGACCAGACGGTCCTCGGCTCCGTAGTTTCACTCCCACGCTCTTGAAGATATCTTCCGGGACGCAATCCCGAGTATTGCGACAGTTATGCAATGTCGTCCTCCAACGGCCGACCAACGCGCACAAGTGCCGCGAGCTGCTCGATAGAGTCGTCGAAAGGAGCGTGAGATGCGGTGGTGAACGCTGGTTCCGCATGATCAGGTCGCCGCCTGCGTGGTGTGCTGTTCGCTTCGTTTGCACAAATGGCAAACCAGAGGTGCGCGTCTCGGTCTGCGTGGAAGAGGGGGTCGACCGGCCAACGACGGACTCCGGCAAACATCCACAGATGGAATATCGCCACATTGCGAGCGCCGCAAGGCAAGCGCTTGGGTCATGCCAAGAAGCAGAGCGCGTGAACGCGCGTGTTGGTCACGGCTGCGTATGAGCAAGCGTCAAGATTACCTGTTTCTGAAGGGGCTGCGGGGAAGCACGACGAATCGTGTTGCAGACGGTCAGAGACGCACATTCTCTGTCTGCCAGAAGCGAAGGAGCAATCATGCAGATCTTTCAGAAGCTGATGCACGCATCCAAAGCCAAGGTGGTGGAGAAGAAGATGATGATAAAGAGGGTGAGCTGTTGCGCGACACGCGAGCGCTGCGGTTTTCAACGCATGTCAAGCGCGGAATCGTTGCCGCGCAAAAACCATACGCGCTGCACCGAGGTGACCACCCTCCGCGAACACGCGTCGACGCGCTAGAGGCTGTCGCGGAACGGCGCGTGCTTGTGAGCAGGTGGAGCGTTCGGGCATGGGCGAGCTTGGACAGAGTGGAGATACAAAGTCAGCTTTGTTGCGAGACGCTTTGCCGAGTGCAGCATCTGCGCCTCGAGTATTTAAATGAACAAGAAAAATAATAGTGTCGAGTCGCGCGCGAGTCGGAATTACTTTCCGCTTTCCATGCCGGAGGCTGGCAAACAACGCGCGCTTTATCATTTCTAGAAGCAATGCAGGAGGAGCTCAGAAGGACGATTGCACGGAGCCACAGCACGCCGAATGACACTGGCGCCTATCAGCGTTCTGTCGTCATCATTCAGTGAAGCTTCGAAAGATCTGCTCTGCTCTGCTGTCGAAGCTTCAACACTTTGATTTATCGCGTTCACCCGCTGGACCCAGTCATAGCGTGTGTTTCTGCCGCAGTCATGAGCTCAAGAAGGCTCCGTTCTACAGCAGAAGTCACGCAATTTACAGGTGTGCAAAACGATACTGTTATGATTCACAAGCTGCTGGGTCAGCCTTCGACTGGGCCTTTTCTTGGTGCGCGACCAGACAAGTCAAAGAGTAGAAGATACCCACGTGATCCTTAAGCGGAAGCGTGGGATACAGCAAATACAACGTGTATGTCGCTTTCCGGACCATACCCTCGAGAGACGGACTGTCAAGCGAGAAATCGCAGGCACAACTGGCCCGTCCGCGGAAAAGCAGTGAAGATTGAACGCATCAATTGAATTGTCCTGTTCATTTGCCCAGTTGATGTGAGGCCAATTCTCAATCTCATCCTTGAATCTCTTGCGCTAGCCGTGCACGAGCTTTGCGCCAGGCACCAAGTCCGCCATCTTTCCGAGCGGCTTTACGTGTCATCTCTGCACAGTAAGACTTTATTCTTCCACGAACCTGAAACTGGTGAATTCCCCCAAACGTTCGTGACCGTGGTATGGGCGCTTGATCACAGGCGAGGATCAACCTCCTCATGGAAGCCTGGACGCTTCGTCTCACGATCTCAGCCACCGCCTACAAACCTCTCCTTCGTACGGGTCGCTCAATGCTGCCGTTTTCGGCCAGAGGTACCGGCCTGATTCAAGCAGGCTTTAAAAAACGGATACGGCTTGCACAATCACTACCCTTTCCCATCGCGCTCGCACAGACAGCTCAAAACGATTCTGCTTCAAACTCTCACGTGAACTCGGTCGCCCAAATCCTCCAACTCAGACTCTCCCACCTCGTCGTCGGACTCTGCCACCTCGTCATCCCAAGAAAACCGAAACGACGATTCCTCGAACCGATCCTTCCAAATCAGCAAGCTCCAGTTCGTTGCTTGCGTGCTCTAGCAAAAGCCGGGTCGCGTGAGACCTGCTCAGACGGCCGGCGTCCAGCACAACCACGCTCTCGAGATCAGTCAGCTTGCGGTGTTCGGCCGCTTCATTAGCTCGTACAGCAGGTACCGGGATCCTCGCTTCAAGCTCAAAGAGCAGAAGTAGGTTCATCAGGGACGTTCTCTCGTCCCGCTCTTCTGCGTGGCGGTTAATATCCGCCCCATGCTGCACGAGAAGCTCAAACATGTTCACCTAGTCATTCATATACGCAAGAAAATGATCTAAAGCCCGGCCCAATTCAGATTTGCGTACGGATGATAACGTCGGGTACGGAAATGTGCATGAAGCCATGAGATTGAGAGCTACCATTCCTTCTCGATCGGGATCATCTAACCGGCACTCCGTGCCGGGCGAGAAGCGCCGAAATCCAAAGGCTGCGCCACATTCTGAGGCGAAGGCTATCCGCGCGATCGGGCCCTGGCGCTGTCCACCAAAAGAAAATACAAGATGTGAGCTTGTGCCACATATTCCGTCCATCGTCGCGCACGCGTGAATTGTCAATCCGACGTATCACATGAGCCCCGTGCTGGATGAGCTCACGGCATGTTTTATCATCGCGCCGTGCGGCCGCATAGAGCAAGGCAGTCTGCCCGTAAATACCTGCTGCATTTACATCCGCGCCGCGCTCGATCAAAACGCGCGCGCATTCCACATGGTCGCCGCTTACCGCACTTATCAACGCCGTCGAGCCGTTCCCATCAGCAAGGTTAACGTGTGCGCCGTGTTGTATCAAAACACGCACGCACATTCGACATGACCGCCCTCTGACGCGATCATCAACGCTGAGGAGTCATTTTGTCCATGGGTGTCATTTACGTCCACGCCGTAGTCGATCAGTACACGCACGCATTCCGCGAAGCCTTTTTCCGCCACAACCATTGGCGGCATCCAACTTTTCGGATACCCAATCAACGCACGTTCACACACTGGGGCGCCTCACTCAAAAAAAACGACGCAGCGCGTCCCTATCGCCCTCTCCAGCTCGCGCGTACAACAACTGCTCCCCTGGAAAGGCGCCTCACGCCGCTCGTTCCCGCTCCATCCTGGCTGCGCCACGTCTTGCGCACCCGCACCTTTAGTCCCAATCAAGACACCCAGACTCTTCCCGTTCGCCGTGGGAGTTGCCGCCGCTACCGCCGCTGCTCGGATTCTTGGCCCGCGGATCCAATCCGACGAGCAGTAAATTGCCCAGCGCGTCGCTTCACACACCAACGGCAGCACTTCTTCGAAGTGCAAGTTGCGCCTTTATCATCGGCCGCGGTGCCACGTCGTTGCGAAACGATGTTTTATTGCTTCGAACATTCACGCTGGCTCTTTCGGTGCGTCCGTCGGAAAGGCTGTGGCGAGTTGCTCAGGCTCGCGAACAGTTCTCCTGTGCTCGGTGCTGAAGAGGGCGCCGTAACGCTTAAAGTCGACAGCACGTCATGTTTGGAAGCAGCAGAAAGGGGCCATGCGTTGGTCGTACTTGGACATCACCGCCACATTAGGAAGGACGCTCCAGCGTCGTCTCCACGAGTTGCAGCACTTCATTGGCAGACGGATGGTCGCCCGGTGCTTGGCTTGGTTCGAATGCCAGGCATTGAAGCGACTCGTTCAGAATCAGGGTTCCGCCTTGCATGCTGACCTGTTTCCAGGTCATCCCTCGATTCAAGGCAATCGGGGCATAGTTCTGCACCGTAGTGCGCAGCTTGGACCAGTCCTTGCTACGCATGCGATTCCAATAGTCCCAGGAATTGGCCTTTTTGAAACTGTCGACGAACCCGAGTTCGGTGTAGACGGCGCGGTCTGGATCTCCGTACAGGATGTCGGACGGAAATGGCACGCCATTGGCGAGCATCTGGAGCTTTTCCGGGACGGCAATGGACACGGCAACGAGGCCGGTGTTGAGAGCGTTGAGCTTGGGCAAGCTGGAAGCCAACTCTGCGAGATGCTCCCAGCAAAAGGGTCAGCCTGCGTGCCTGGTGAACGCGATGACCATGCGGTCGCAAGCCCCGAGGTCTGCCTTGGCGCATTCCAACGCGGTGCGCATCTGCACAGCCTGCCCCGCGACATCCAGCACGGCCGTCTCTCGCACGCGCTGCATGACCGTTTCCGGCACGGCGAACTCGGCGCCGCCCGGTGCGCGCGCGCCCATCCTCACTGCCGAGCACGCACGCACCCCGCGTCGCGCGCCACCAATTCCACCGCCATTACTCACCGCCCGACACGCACCTACCGCGCGCACGCCCACAAACCCCATCTCCCCGTCCAACACCCTTTCCCTTTCCCCCACCCTTCTCCCTCTCCCTCCCTCCCTCTCCTTCCCCTTGTCTCCTGGTCTCTCCACACCTGCATCTCGCACTTTCTCCTCGCACTGGACACCCACTGAACACCCACTGGACACCCACTGGACACCCACTGGACCCAGGGCACTGGGGGCAACTGCGATAGTGTACAGTGAAAGTGTGTAGGTAAATGGGCCTATTTTGATATGAGCACGCGGGAAAGGTGGAGGGAGCGCGAGTTTAGTTCGAGGTGTGGAGGGTTGGAAGAGGGGAGGGGAGGAAGTGGGAAGGAGAAGTCGTTGGGGAGTGGGTGTGTGTGTGTGTGTGTGTGTGTGTGGAGGGTGTGCGTGAAGACGAATGGGGTCGTTGACGTTTGTGCTCAGCGCGGGCCGCGCATTCGCGCGCGATGGCGCGGTCCGGCCGGTCGCGCGCGGCTGTGGCGGGCGCGCAAGGCAGGCGGCACGGCACCGCGCTGCGCAGGGCCGCCGCGCGCGGCGTGCGCGTTCGCGGCGCCAAGGCACAACGCGGCCGCCGCAGCAGCCGGCGGCGTGCAGACCGCGACGTCCGCCGTCGATTCGTCCGCGGGGATGGTGGACCGAGCAAAGCTGGTGGCCGTGCAGGTGGGCGACTCGTTCAGCGGGTACACGCTGGAGCGCGATGAGTACGTGCATGAGATCCGATCGCAGGCGCGCGTGTGGGTGCATGAAAAGACCGGCGCTGAGCTGCTGTCGATTTCAAACACAGAGGAGAACAAGGCGTTTGGCGTCACGCTGCGTACGCCACCGACCGATAGCACCGGCGTGCCCCACATTTTAGAGCACTCGGTCCTTTGCGGTTCTCGCAAGTACCCCGTCAAGGAGCCGTTCGTGGAGCTCATGAAGAGCTCGCTGCAAACCTTTTTGAACGCCATGACCTTCCCGGACAAGACCATGTACCCTGTGGCATCGTGCAATCTGCAGGACTTCCACAATCTCGTTGACGTCTACTTGGACGCCGTGTTCTTTCCGCGACTCACGCCAGACACGCTCGCACAAGAAGGTCACCACATTGAGCTGGACTCGCCGCAGGGCGAGCTAGCGTTCAAGGGTGTCGTGTACAATGAGATGAAGGGCGTGTTTAGCTCGCCGGAATCGGTGCTGCGCTCGCTCTCGCAGCGCGTGCTGTATCCGGACATCACGTACGGCGTCGAGTCTGGCGGTGACCCACGAGATATCCCAGATCTCAAGTGGGAGCAGTTCAAGGGCTTCCACGAGCGCTTCTACCATCCGTCGAACGCGCGGCTCTTCTTTTACGGCGATGACGACGAGGAAAGCCGCCTTCGCATCACAGACGCTTACCTCACCGAGTTTTCGCGCCGCGATGTCACCGACTCGCGCGTAGCCCTGCAAACCCCGTTCAAGGAGCCTCGCCGCTTCTCGTACGAATACGACGCAGGAAGCGAAGGGCTGGAGAACAAATACATGGCCACGGTCAATTGGATGCTTCCAGAAATCACAGCAACGCCGCCCATGGATGTCTTTGCGCTCGAGTTGCTCAGCGCCGTCTTGCTCGGCACTTCGGGTGCGCCGCTGCAAAAGGCGCTGGTGGACAGCGGACTTGGTGATGAGGTTGTGGGAGGCGGGCTCGAAACCGACCTGCGCCAGATGGCGTTCAGTGTGGGTCTGAAGGGAATGAAGGCAGACGGCACGGAGCAGATGCACGAGCTTGTGCTTCGCGTGCTGAGTGAACTTGCGCAGCAGGGCTTTTCCCGCGAGACGATTGATGCGAGCCTGAATACCATTGAGTTTCGATTGCGCGAGGCAAACACGGGCGGCTTTCCCCGGGGGCTGGTCGTGCTGATCAACAGCCTGTCCATGTGGCTTCATGAGAGCGACCCGCTGACGCCGCTGCGCTACGAGGCGCCGCTCGCGGAGCTCAAGGCGCGATTGGACGCGGGTGAGCGGGTGCTGGAATCGCTGATTGAGAAGCACTTTTTGCAGAATACTCATCGTGTCACGGTGGAGCTCAAGCCGGACGCTGGAGCGGCCGCGCGTGAAGAGGCTCGCGAGCGTGCCCGCCTCGATGCAGCGAAACAGTCGATGAAGCCTGAGGACCTTGAGCGCTTGGTGGCAGAGACAGAACGCCTCAAGGCCAAGCAAATGGCTCACGATGACCCGGCGGAGCTCGCCAAGATCCCATGTTTGAAAAAGTCGGACCTTCCGCTGAAGAATAAGACAGTGGCCTATTCGGAGGAAGCGCTCGGCAGCGGGAGCGAGTGCGGCGCGCGATTGTTTTTCCATGAACAGCCCACGAACGGCATTGCGTACGTGGACATGGGCTTTGACATGCGGCACTTGCCGAGCGAGCTGCTGCCATACATGAGCCTTTTCACATCCTTTATCAAGGACATGGGCACGGCAGAATACGACTATGTGGCCATGCAACAGCGAATCGGGCGCGAGACGGGCGGGATTCGATTCAACACATACATCAGTGAATTGGTCCACCACGACGTGGCGACTGCCAAGGACGCGCCGCTGCTGGCAATGCTCACGGTCCGCGGCAAGTGTGTGCCAGCACAGGTACAGAGTCTGACGACGCTCATGCGCGAGTTGTTGCTCGACACCAAGTGGGACAACAAGGAGCGATTCAAGCAGCTCGTGATCGAGGAGCGCGCGGCCACCGAATCGAGCGTTGCTCCCTCAGGCCACCAGTATGCGTCATCGCTCATCCGCGCCCAGTTTCGTGCATCCGGCGCCGCGAGCGAGAAGATGGGTGGTCTGGCGTATCTGACATTCCTACGCGCGCTCGAGGCTCGACTCGATTCGGACTGGGACGCCGTGTACAATGAGCTGCTGCGTCTCCGCGACCTGGTTGTACAACAGCAGGGCCTGATCATGAACGTAACTGCGGACGCCGATGGTTTTAAGCAGGTGCGCCCGGCGCTCGAGACATTTTTCAACAGTGTGCCTCCAAAGGCGTCTCCGCGCGGCGCGAGCCATTGGTCTGAAGACGCGCTCTTCCCGCGTCGAAGCGAAGCCGTGGTCATTCCTGCGCAAATCAACTATGTTGGTAAGGGTGGGAACCTGAAAGATTTGGGCTTTGACCCGACGGGCGGCTCGTACTTGGCAGCTAAATATCTGGGCACGTCGTACTTGTGGGACACTGTGCGCGTGCAGGGCGGCGCCTATGGTGGCTTCTGCAGTCTGGACATGCGCACAGGCAACTTCCTGTATCTGTCATACCGCGACCCGAACATCAAGTACACGCTTGATGCTTACGACAAGGCGCCCGAATTTCTGCGAAACGCCGATGTGGGCAGCGAAGACTTGGAAAAGGCGATCATTGGTGCGATTGGAGACATGGACTCGTACTCGTTGCCGGACGCCAAGGGCTACGCAAGCATGCTGCGCGTGCTCACCGGCGAAACGGACGACTTGCGACAAGAGCGTCGCGAGCAGATCCTAGGCGCGTCTGTGCAAGACTTTCGCGCGCTCGGCGACGCGCTGGAGGAAATGACCTCCAGCGCGAGCGTCGTAGTTGTGGGCAGCAAGGAAGCTGTCAAGAAGGCCCGCGACGAGGGCGTAGCATTCGATGCCGAAGCGAGCGTATTCTAGGCAGCACTTCTCATGTGTACGATTATAAAGAGGGATGTTTTGTTGGTGATGTAGCCAGCGGTGTGTATGTCTTTGGTGGGAAGGGGGCAAAGGGTACGGGTGTCTTGTGCACAGTGGCCGGGACCCATGGGCACCCCTTGGTGTACGATTGTGCAACGCGCGAACGGCCGTATTCATTTCGAATGCACATGGTGTGCGGGGTGCTTGTTGGCTCACGACAGACAGCAAGCGGCTAACGGCAGGGACCTCTGCTTAATTATCGCGGCGCGGCGCGGCTCAAAGGTGGAACCCGTGAGGTATTTTTGAGGGCCTTGCGGCTCTGCGGCTCGACTGGGAGCTGCGTAGGTGTTGAGCAAGGCGTCGTCGCGATGTCAAGAACAGTGGCCATGGCAGGGGCAGAGCGGCTCACGCTGCAAGTCCCGGACCGGACCAAGCGGTCGTCGGTTCGCAGGCAAGCGGATGCAGAGCCAGGCAGAGACGCCATTACGGTCGAATCGTACAGCGTCCTGGACGAACCGTTTCAAGCCGGCCAGTGCGACAGTGGAGAAGCCGGCCCAAATGGCGGCAAAGCGGCAGACATCTTCAAGCTCGCCAAGGCCCCCAAGTCGCAGCGAAGAAAGCTGCAGAACAAGGTCGACTCCCTGCCTCCAGTGTGGGAGGACGAGCAAGTTCAGCCTCATGACCAGGACCAGGACCAGGACCAGGACCAGACCCAGGCCCGGACTCAGATGCCAGACGGCCGCGAGGAGTCCGTCGCACAACATGTCATGGCAACGCCAGTCTGCGAGATGAATCCACAGGCAGTGGACCTTGCGTCTTCAGATTCCGGTTTGGAGCAGGTGAGACGGGCGGGCTCCGCAGCAAAGAGGGCGACGAGCATCAAGCAGTCCGCAGCGTTTTTGGTAGAAGAAAGACCGAATCATGCGGACGACAGCGAGGAAATTAAGCTTGTTTCTAGGCAGAACTTTGGTCGCGATGAGGATACAAAGGAATATCGGGATAAGGCAAAACGTATGCGTTCGGCGGACACTCGAAAACTTTCTGTACCTGCAGAGCCCAGAGCAGCTGCAGCTACAGTCTTTCGAAAGGATGCTGGACCTCGAAAGACTCGAAAGCAACTGAAACCCAGCGCGGTAGGGCAAAGTGTAGATTCTCCTTTCCGTTCTGTCTCTGCGTCATTAGCTGGGAGTCCCGGAGATCAGCAACATGCACCCTTGTCTGGCATGGCGCAGCGCAGCCTTGCGCTTGGTCGAAGCGGAAATCTTGCGCTTGCACCCGCACGAAGTCTAGGCAATACACTTGCCAAGCCGACAGCCATTACGAAGGACACTGAAGCATGGAAGAAAGAGCCGAATTCGGCTTTGGGTTCCATCAAGCAGAAGAATCCTTCGAGAGTTTTAAAGTCGAGTCCAAATGATGTGGGAGACCAGAATCCGGGGACCACGGCGTCGAGCACTGCCCAGCCTGAGAAGGACATGCGCACGCTTTTTGAGAGACGATGTGTGAATGCGCTTAAGAACCTTCCGTACGTACTCAACCTTGCCGCATTGGACCTGACAGATATTGAGATATGTGAGCTCGAGGTATGGATTACTACAGAAATTCCAGAGGAATTTCGGTCGCGTGTGCGGATCCAAGTCTGGGATCAGAATTGCCTGACGACGGTGCCCGAGCTCGTTCGTCTCTTTCCCAATACAGATGCCTTGCACATGCGTGCGAACAAGCTCGTGCAATTGCCAGCATGGCTGTTTTGTGAATTGCCTAGCCTGCGACGCCTGTATCTCGAATCGAACCGTATTGGAAAGCTCCCGCGGCTTGACTCGCAGAGCGGCTTGGAGCACATCAACCTTGATGACAACAAGCTGCTCGAAGTCCCGCAAGACTGGCTAGAGTCCTTTCCTTGTGTCTGCTCGCTATTTTTGGGAAAGAATGGCCTCAAACGATGTTGTGTCAGACTTCGCCACGCACCCAAGCTTGTGATTCTGATGCTGGATAACAATGAGATTTCTGAGCTGGAGGCGCTGCCAGAGGACATGGACACGTTCTTGGAAGCACGAGCAAAGGCATGTAAGTTGTTCGGTAACCCAGTATGCAGAGCGCTGCCGCCGCAGACACAAAGCAAGGCAAGAAAAAACAAGCCCTTGGGTGTCGAGTACGCACGCCGGCTCCTGCGAAAGCTTCGCGAGATGGCAGAAGACGTTGTGACGCATGTTGCGTACACGCGGCCTCCGTCCCGGTCAAGCACGCGGAAAAGAAAGCAAGTTCTTGAGGCCAAGTCCCTCGTGCATGAGGTGTATGTCCAGGATAGAGGAAGCGCCAGAGAGGAAGACGTGCTGAGCGATAGCACAGCAGGCTTGGTCAAGCTTAACCAGGATGGTAACGAAACCGAGGAGGAAATTGTGCTGGAAAGCAAGATGGCTAGCAACTGCAAGAGGCCAGCAGGTAAAGAGGACAAGGCAGCACAAAAGACGGCACAGAATTCAGTCAGAGTCGAGCTGGCACTTTCTGCAAGTCATGGTGAATCTGCTCAAGAGCACGGCTCGTCTGAATCAGATCAGTTCAGAAGGCGTTCTGGGTTGAAAGAGCCGTACCCAGATCATGATCACGGTGGTCTTGATCGTGCTGATGATGAGGAGTGCAGTGGTCATGTTTCAGATGATTAAGTGTTTTACATTTTTGACACTGCAGGATCGATAGATATTTTGGCTTCCTGAGAGCCAACGTGCAAGAAAGGTCGACCATGTCTTCCTATCTGCGCATTTGACGTCTGAATAATCATAATGAAGTGTGGGAGCTATGTCCCCGGCCTCTTTCGATTTGTTTCCGCTGAGATAACAGGCGCTGTTGGCTGCTTTCCAGTGCTTCCACGGGCTGCGTGGAGACAGGCATGAAGGTATCGACTCTGGTCCAGGAAAAGAGTGTATCCGCGTCCCGTTTCGAGCTCAAAGACCAATTGGGTTCGTGTCATGGTTAAAAATCCTGCTTCTGCAGACTTCGCAAGGTTGAGAAGATGAAAGGTGTGCATTTGGTGACTTTTCGTTCCAGCGGGTTTGCCCTGGATGTATAGATATTTTGCACTGGAAGGACTATGTTTTTTTTTTGTTTTTTTCTCCTGTTCCGTCGCCCTTGCCTCAGTCAAGCAAGCTTTGCAAGTCGCGAAGCGCTGCAAACGAAACTGAGTACTCTGGGAACAGGCTCAGAAAATGGCGCATCTGTCCGGTCCACGGGCGCAACACGGCCGGAAGAATATGCGGCACGTCGCTGCTTCTGCTGCTTGTACTGCTGGCGCTGCTCGTGCCGCGCCCCGTATCAGGGAATGTTGGGGTGCGCATGAAAGTCGCAAAGACGCTGTGCTTGAACATGACCGAGAACAGCACGTGTGCAAGCTGCACAATGACATCGTTAGCATCACGCAAAGCGTAGAACGACAACTCGTCTGTCACATAATGTAAGTCCAAGAGCAGAGCGCGGTACTCTTGCGTATGTGAAGCTGCCTCAATACGCGAGAGCCATGCACGCAAAGGCTCGCCGTCTCCCCCACCGCTCATAGCCTGCTCAGCTTCGCGGCGCTTGCGCGCAATGGTGGCGAGCACATGCTCCATTGAGTCCGCGTCGCCTCCGGAAGAAGCCAGCGCAAGAGCAATGGAGTCGGCGCCGGATCCTACAACGCGCGGCCGCTTGAAGCTGGACCAGAAGGCTGCAAACTTTTGAAGAAATGCCGTTACGAGAGCCTCCAGCTGCGCATGGGCAGGCGACTTGCGGTGAAGGAACACGGGCGGTGCGTCCATAATTTGTGCAGCCTTGCCCACGCGCAACCGCAACCGCACCCAAAAATATTCGCACGGGTCGGCCACATTGTAAACTGCAAAGTGCTCCTCCAAGAAGCAGTCACGCTTAATTGCTGCGAGCCGCTCGCGGATGCGGCCGATGCGCGGCCGTACCAAGAGCTCATGCTTGTCTGGGAGACCACTTTCACCAGTTACACCATTTCCAAGTCGGCTCGCCGCCTTGTCCGGTACTAGAACTTCAAAACATTGCGCCTGCGTGCGCAGCGCGTACTCTACCGGCGTCTTGAGCAACGAATTATGATTGAAGCTCAGCTTGACGCGGAACGACGCAGGCTCCACAAGCAAGGCCCAAGCCGACGTTTGCTGAGTGTGCTGGACTTGTTGCTGCAACTGTGGCTGCTGCTGTGGCTGCTGCTGTGGCTGATGCGTCTGAGACGCCAAATTCAAGGCGCCCTGGGTTGTCCTCCGAGGTGACGAGGAGTCCATCTTGCTCAGGTCCTGAAATGACCCCGAGTTGGACAACTTGCGCACGTGCGCGCCTGACGCAGCACCAATCGAGCTTTGTTCTTTGTCTGCTGCGGCTGCAGATGAAAAAGCACTGGACACAAATCCGGTTCCTGGATGAGCACTCGCGGTCGCCGACTTCAACACGAAATCAACCATGCGTGTGGAAATGGTAAGGCGTGCAGGCCTGCAACGACTTCTGACGCTGATTACCTCTTGAAAGTTCTTCACAAGCTTGCAGCTCACGTACACTTTGAATTCAAGCGGTGTTGCAGCCGATCGTGTCGAAGCATGACTGCTCGCCCCCGACGGACGCGGCGGTTGGGTTTCATTTGCGGACCAGTCCATACGCGGAAAATAAAAGAAAAAGATGCGGCGCTTCTGCTTGGGTTCGATGGCGATCCAATTGACCTTCTTCAGCGAACTGTTGGTTAGCGAAAAATGACACTCAGAGCGAGCAGCGAAGCCCGTGAGCGGAAGGTTGTGGCGGAGCACAAACTCTGCGCTGACATCGGCATGATTGTATACGACAAATGAGCGTGTACGGTACATATGGTCCGCAACTACGACACCAAAGTCCACGCTACGCTGCGCCGCGCCCGCGCCGGCACCGTCATACGCTACAGAAAAAAAGCGCTGAGCGATCACCTGCTCACTTAGCAAACTACCATCCGCCACGGCTTCAAAGTTGATACGGATCACTTTCATGTCCTGCGGCAGCGCACGATTCTCTAATACCAAGTAAGCACAATACGCCTGCACCGTCACAGGGGCCAAATGAATTGCCAATACGTGCGCCGCTTCGTCATTTGAATCGATAATACCTCCGTTGCGATTGATGCGAATCCAAGCCGTAGCTGAATCAGCGTCATCATCGTGGCCTACTGCACCTCCCTGAGCACCCGCCAGCCCGCGCCCGCCCGCCCCGCCAGCTTGTGGTAATGATGCATTTGAAGACGACGCCCCTTCGCTCGACGATTTTAACGCAAAGATTCTTGCCGTGCGTGGCATGGCATTCATGTGCACCTTGTATTCAAGACGTGTGTCGGGCAGAGAACTTTCGAGACCAAGCGACCACACAACTGGTTCAGAACCGACCGTCAGCTGCCCGAGATCAATCTCGTACCGTGAAGCATCATCCGGTACCGGAGAGCAGCCTTTGATCACCAGATGGGCCGCACCAGAGCTTCGACCCAGGCCTTCAGACATCATGCGCGGCGAGCTCGCTGCCGTGCTTGCCGGGGATCGCTCCTTATCGGGACGACGACCGGGCCCAGAAGCGCTACTGCCAATGTTCTGCGCCTCCGTTTTTCGCTCCATGTCTGGGGTCAAAACCTGCGCTCCATTCGAACCTGACGACGGTGAACCTAATCCGTACCCGCTGGCCGTGCTCATGACACTGCGGGCGGATAAGGTCGTTGTGTGCATAACGCCACCACCGCTGGTACCATCCCCACCGCCAGTCGAAACCACATTGCTGCCACCATGCCGCGGCGAACCGCTGAGTTGATCTGGCGAGTCGAGCGCTGAGGCTAATGCTCCGGAGAAACTCTTTCTCACAGCCTCCGACGAGCTGCGAACAGACGCCGTCACACCAGTGAGGCTCTTTCTTAGCATTGGTTGTACCGCGTCGGGTACCATACTGGTCTTGTCGCTGTTCCCATCCCTGTCGGTATTCAACGGGCTGGATAAGGGATCCACCATAACGGACAGCAAGGCCACCGGGAATGCACCGCTCGTATCGCGCAGCGCCAGTCGTACCGTGCAGCGCTCACTAAATCGCGCAACGTGCGCTTCCGCGACGCTTACTCGTACGCACACTGATCCTGCAGGCGGAATTTGCACGAATCGGGGCGAAATGATGAGCGCCGGATACGGGTCGCGCTGCTCAATTTCAACCTCGACAGTGCCGCGCTTCCAGCTTGAAACAAGATGAAATTCACCATCAATTTCCATCCGAGACGTGTTCTCGTCCTCGTCCTCCTCGCGATTAGGTTGCGAGGTCGCGCACGGACGACTGTGAGGCACTTGGCGTCCAGCAAGGCTTCCGCCTGGCTCGTCAAGGACATCAAGGATGACCTCACCAGTGCCGTCACCGCTAATGACTTCACCGCTGCCATCCGCTCTGGACTTCAAAACAAGACTGCGGGGCGTGACGATAAATGACGGTCTGGGCTGCACGCGACCACTGAGTTTGACGCTGCGCGTGGGCTCGTCGCCATCTTTGCCCAGTGTCCTACAAGCAAATTGAATGCACGCAAACGGCCCGCTAATCACATTCTCAGACGCAGAGGTCGACGTGATGCGCCCAGCATGCGCGGATGCAGACACTGCGGCGCCCAATTCCTGAGCAGCTGTACTACCCGTCGACCCCTTTGCACCAGGAGCCACAAGCATAGCGACAGCAGAAGCAAGCGCACCAGCGTCCTCGGTCATGGAGTCGACCGGCGACTGCCCAGGCGCCAACAGAGACGTAGAATCAGACGCGAGTGAAGAAACTTTGCTCGTGATTTCAGCCACAGCGGCCAGCTGGCCCTCAGCTTCAGTCCGAGAATGAGCCTGCAGCTGATGCTGTTCTCTCCTTGCCGACAAAATCGCTCGTGCGGTCTGGTCATGATCTGTGGAAGCCTCGCTTAATGAGAGCTTGACGCGCACAGCGAGATGCTCCCCAGGACTGAGATCAAACTCTGTGAGGGGCGCTCCAGACAAGTGCTCAACGAGATGCAGTGCGAAAAGAGCCGCTAGTGGCGAGCAACCGCTGGTGCTTCCTTCCCCTTCAGAAGAAACCACCTGAGGCCTGAAGCGCAGTGAGTCGCTTCTCGTGAGATTACGCACAATAAACCACGACTCCTTCAAGTCGTAACCTTCATCTACAGACATCGAGCCAGTGCTCGCAACTTGCGCTGACACCGGCCGCGGCAACAGAAATGGCGCCGCCTCGGCACCAAAATCGAGTTCAAAGCGCTCATACGGCATGCTATCTGCTTCGTCGTCACCTGACCTTGGTGAAACTGCAGGCGCCGGCACTAGTTGCGCGTGCGTAGTACCGGAGAGTCTCTCGAAGCCGAAGCGCGGCGCAGTCAACATACCCTGTACTATTAACTCAGCACCACCATACTCGTTCATTGTGTTATGAATCGCAACCGACAGCGTAAACTCACCAGCAGCAAATGCAAGCATTTCAGCCACCTCCAGAGGGTGCAAACAGAATTGCAGGACTTGTTCGCTCCGTGCTGAAAGCCGCACCAGCGAGAGCTCTGGGAAAGTATCTCCGCCTTCTCCCTCATCGGACCGACCATCCTTGCCAGCATCCGCATGCGACGGCTTGTCCGTGGCAAGCTCCAGTGGGGATACATTCATGCTCACCCCACTTGGCAACTTGCCCACGCAGAACACAAGCTCCGCACCTGTCGGATTCATCACGACTACTCCAAACTTGAGAATTTTCCAGCGCGTCGAATGACCCACGGCACCCAATTGAGTCGCAAGTTTGCGCACACCAACAGGATGTGAAT
Source organism: Porphyridium purpureum (assembly GCA_008690995.1). NCBI lineage: Eukaryota > Rhodophyta > Bangiophyceae > Porphyridiales > Porphyridiaceae > Porphyridium > Porphyridium purpureum. The sequence goes on along the minus strand of VRMN01000002.1, from coordinate 181,400 downwards.
CTGCGTAACCGCTTGCGATACGATTCGACAAGCATTGCTCACGGGGCATCTCAGATCGCTCCGTCTCCATGCTATGAACAACATTACCGTCCCACGCCTTGAGAAGAAGTATAGACTGGACAAGTCTCGCCTGAATGGCGATAACTTTCAACGCACGGTTTGTAGAGCTGAACATGCTCATCATGTTTGACACAAACGTTTCGTTCGTGCTACCAACACCACCCGAGCCACCCGCCAGACTGGCACTGCGCATGAGCGCGAGGATACCGCGTTTCCGCAGCTCTCCATCCTGCGCCAGTTGCGCAAGCTCGGTTGCGGTGCAGAATTCGCCCAACACGCTGGCTTCCGAATCATGTGTGTCCGCAATATCCATACCTTTCACTTTAAGCGCACTAGCACTCACTGAAAAGGAGCGGCTTCTTCGCGTACCACCAAGCGTAAATGCATCACTCACAACACGCAACCCAAAGCCCGGAACGTGCGACGGGGTGTTCGCTACAGGAGCGGTCATAGCTCCCTTGGCCTCCTGGACTCCTCTTCCAAGTGGATCGAGCTGCACACTTACCGGCAGGTCCGATACAAATACGTACGAATCCGCGCGAAGCATTCGGCGCGGCATTACGTCGAAAGTAAAGCGACACTTGGCGTCATGTACCACGCGCCATTTCAGATTGCGGTAATCCTGCGCCACCTTCGACGGTACCAAGTCGTCCACGAGGCCGCTAGTTACGTAAACATCCCAGCCGTCCGCCAGCTCCCACGAAGATCCGGACTCTCGACGGAGATCTGATCGAAGCTCGCTCCCGTCCGCGAAGAAGCGCAGGTGAAGGCTGAGTGAATTACTGGGTGAGTACAGGTTTTGGATTTCGATCGTCTCATCGAAAAGCCCAAACGCGTCGGCCGACAGTGTGACCTCAATGCGAACGCGGCTCGGATTCGCAACACTGTCTTGCTCTGGCTCGAGCATGTTCGCATTTGCAGAGCCACTTGTAGTATTTGAAGCGCTGCCCAAGGCCAAGCTGGGGCCAGAAGCCGCACAAGGACGAAGCGAACCTTCAGTCTGCGACAAACGCACGCGTTTGGAACTCGGTATCAGTTTGAACAGTGCCGACAATCCTGTTGACTTGTTTGCAATAAAGAACGCGCCCTTGATGGTCGCGCGTAATGAATGGATGACGCCGAGGTCTAAAAAGGTCAAATTACCGCTTGCGCTGCTCCTGCTGCTGCTCCAGCCGTGCTCACTCGGCGCGTGCAAGATGCTCAAGATACTCATCCCGACCACTGCACGAAACTTGACACGGTGCTGCTGCATCATCTGCATGTGGGCGGGTTCTCCGCCAGCGGCGGCGTCCAGCAATGACTCCGGCCCGCTGATCGTACTGCCGTCCCCGCCCACCGAGACATGCTGACGGTTGGACGGAACGGGGCGTATACCAACCTGAAGTCCACCCACAAGCTCCCTACATGAACCATCTTTGAGTTCCTTTGCTGATATACGCGGAGCAACGCAGATGCGAAATGACTTTTGCTCGTACGGTGCAAGCAAGACGTCCTCGGCGATACGCGTGGCATCGCGATCTTCGAAAATGTACACCTGCGAAGCCAAATTGGACTTCACAGTTACGCACAGCGGTGCGTTGCATGCCGACCGAACAGGTAGCCAAGTCTCCAAAGCGTACGGCCTTGATGGATCGACGCGCCCTATACCCAGGTCAAATATTCCGTCGGGGTTCTCCTCGACCAACGGAAAACGCACGAGAGGCGCGTTCACACCCACGCCAAAGATGGTGAGAGGAACAAAGTCTTTGATCTGCATCATCAGATCGCTTGCCTCCATTCCTTTCCCTTCACCCCGAACCAATCCAAGCTCATGCTCGTCTTCTGTGCTGGCGTCCATTTCATTGTCACTACTACCGCTTTCGGACAGACCGTCGAACAGGTGGTTTCTCTTTGGTTTTTGGTCTTGCGCGTGGCTTTGCCTCGTGCTCAGATTCAAATTCCGGAGCGAGCCAAGTCCGCTTGCGTTTCGCTCCTCCGGACTGGCGGTAATAAGAATGTTGCGCTCCAGAATTCCTTCCCGGAGGAAGAAAACAGAAAACTCCACGGCACACGCCATCCCAGCAAGAAGGCGCCCCGCCCGAGGCTCCGAGCGAACGTATATCGCCTCTGAAGGACGTGGCCATACAAGCTTGTTTTTGCGCACGACGTGTTGGCCTTGATTGGTCGATTCGACAGCCATAGCCGCAAGCAGCACTCTAAAGCGGATGATACGTCCGCTCACATTATGCACGACCAACGACACACGCGCCTCGTGCCCTACGCTCAGCTCCTTCACATCCAACGTGTGCGAGCTCACCGAGAGGAGACGTGCGTACGCGGGCCGTTGCAGGCGGGCGCTCAGCAATCCCTGATTGACACTCACACTGCTCACTAACCCACTCCGGCCGCCCGTTCCCGCACCGCGTGAGTGTATTGGTGACTGGTCCACGTTGATGGCGGGCTCTGCTAGCGATTGCGACGCACCCGCAACATGGATTCGCTTTCCTGACGGGGTGGTCATTCCATCAGTTGCTGGGTCGTTGTCATCGTCAAATTCGAAAAATGAACCCTTAAGCACATTTTCCTCGACCAGATTCTCTGCAGTGCCCGCCTCATCCTCTTCCTGGTCTTCAGGGTGTGGATGTGGCACCCACTCGACCTCAAAGTGGCACTCAAGCTTCTGCACGGCGTCGCGATTCTTGGATTCGTATGCAATAATCTGGCATTCGGCATACACGCGACTCACAGCTTCGCAATCAGGATCGTCCGATGGCAGGATCGTGACAAGGTACGTACGCGCCTCTCCGGCTTTCAAGGTGACAGTGAGCGCGTTTGTGAACGTCGTTGGAGTGCTTGCTCCAGCGGTGATATTTCCTTGCTCACCTAACACGGGCGCACCGGGAACAGCAGCGTCAGAGGATGTCGGAGACGGCAGTGAATGCTGCAACCCGTCCCGAGCTCCAATGCTCGCCTTGAGCTGCTCAATAAGTGCCTCGGTTTTGCGTGCTTTTTCCTCCTTGCCCTTGCGATAATAGCTTTTGAGCTTCCGCTCCAAAAGTTCGAGATCCTGCGACTCAGAATGCAGCTCGCTACCTCCAATACCTTCCGCCGCACCGGGAACACCGCTAGCACTACTGTTCTCGAGCAGCTGTGTTTCCTGGCGAAACAGGGCATCAATTTCGACTGGCCGTCGATTTTCTACGGGCTCTGATTGTATCTGCGATTCACCAGCATGCGGCTGCGACACATCCAGCAGCTTGACGAGCGCCTGTATTGCAAGGCGGCGGGACTTGTCAGAGGTGTTCTCGATACGTACGCGCAGGGTATGCTGTGACTGCTCACCCACGTTGCACATTCCGAATTCGGTCGAATTGAGTGCAGTGAGCGAAAAGTGCGAACGTCGCAGAATGGTGGCTTTGATGGTGACACTTTGAATGTCCTTCTTGTTCCAAAGGTTCATAAAGGTGACGCGCTCTTCAAAGACACCAGCCAGTGACGGAGAAAAGGTGAACGGCAATTCGCGCGAGCTATACGGCCGCACAACTCCGTACTTGGCTGCGCCAAATTTAAGGTCACCTGACGCTACGCTGCGAGATTTTTGAATAGCGTACATCAACGGAGCCTCTGCCTTGTTGTGCACGATGATCACCTTGCTACGCTGCTCACCTTGGAACATCACCCCAAAGTTCATAATGCGCTGCGCTAGTTCGATTTCACACGTGCACGCACGCATTAAAATTGACACCTCGCGTGGCCTGATCTTCGTGACCGACGTCGCTAGAGCAGATGCCGATGACGGTTTTGCGCCCTTGACACTGCTTTCGCCATTCTGCGACACTTCCAAAGAGCCAGCAGCGTCAGCACTACCAGCAACGCTGACACCTCCGGTCTTGGCATATCCACGTTCACTGTCGTTCGTGCCGATGTCTGGATTAGCAGCGTTCACGCCCGTGGGATAGCGTGAGTTGTATGCTTCGAACGGCTTAGGATCAAACTCCTCAAGAAAAATCCGCATGCGCGTCTCGAACGGTTTAAATTTGAAGCGCGAATGGTCTCTGTCCTTTTCCGATCGACCCGGAGCTTGGGCGTAGCTGTCGCCGGCGACATGCTTCGACTGCGATTCATTGCCACCAGCTGTCTGTGCATTTCCAGCGTTACTTCCGCTAGTCCCACCATTATGCACAAGCGAAACAAAGACGAAGATCTCATCGTTCCCGGATAGCGCAATGCTCGACGTGTGCAGCAAAAGGCCGTTGCGGATGGCCTCAGTCACGAGTCGAGCTGGCTGTAATGCACTTTCAATATAGCTGCGCTCATCTTCGGCCGCCGAGAAGAAGGTAGGGGGTACGACCACTGACGAGATCTGTTGAGCAAGTTTTTCGATCTGTTCTTGCTTTGCGTGTTTTTGCCCCACTGTATCGCGATCGCTGCGCACAGACCGGAAAAAGGTTACCCAGCGCGGTGCCTCAAAACGCAGCACAAGCTTTTCGACGGATATATTTTTTACGCGGAACGCGCGAACAGCTGGGTGTCCTTCAGTGATCGCGCCAAAGTCCAGCTCATTGGTGGGCAAGGGAGCGAGCAGTTTGTAGTAGAGCGCGTGGGCCGCGGCCTGGTTGTGGTCCATGATATTGGCGCGCACCCAGAAAACCGAGTCATTGCGCCCGCGACGGTTGCGCAGGTTAACAATCGTGACCTGCTTCTTGTACTCGGGATTAACTTTGCGCGGCACAAAATGGAACATGAGGTCATACGTCTGCCACGGTGCAATGACAAGCTCCTTAACCGTACTGGAAAGGCTCTTCGACGAGTACTCGACACCCAAAAAAGCTGGAAGGTCACTACAATTGACAACGGGTACGACAATGCTGCGCTGACTCTGCACGTTACAATCACCGAGCTGAAACTCAGATCGAAGGACTTGGACTACGCTTTCACATACGCGGGCACGGCACAAGACGCTCTTCGCTCGGTGCGCACCAGTGCTCGTTGCTAAGCTCCGCATTTGTACATGGAACTCAACTTTGCGAAGTCGTTGTAGAATGTAATTTCTGTTCCGACGGTTTTCAAACGGATGATCGTGGTCATCACGCCCGTCAAGTGTCTCGTGCTCATGCTCACCTTCGTGCGCATGGACGTCAGTCGAACGGTGCACCGACCCAGCCACTGATCCGCGCACAGCTTGCGAATGGACACTGTCTTCGCCACGCTTGTTGCTCGCTTTGTTGTCCCCATTTCCATCCTCATCAACTTCATCGCCGTCGTCATGGACTGCGCCGTGACCCGCACCGCTGCCGTCACCGGTACCATGGCCGCTCTCGTGTGGAAAGTCCATGGCAGGCGGATAGAACCAGACGCGCAGCACGCGCTCCTGTCGCGGATTTAGGGTAATTTCGTCAATCGCGTTCTTGCGGTTGAACACCAGAGGCGCACCCGAGTTGGGCGCAGAAACATTGCTGGTGTTAGCTTTGCTGATGACGACAGGGTCGCTCCCTTCCTGAACAAGTCCAGAAGCCGTACCCGTGCCTCTGATATCGATGAAGCTATCAACGACCGGATCATGCTCATGTTCGCCCTTAGGCGCATCGTCTTGCTCGCGCGGGCTCAAGTTCGACGCATTAAGATCCAAGTCCAGCCCATGTTCGCGAGAATCGTGGCCCAAAGTACTTGTGCCGATAGAAAGCTCGCCTTCGTCGGCAAGTGAGAAAGTGACACAATCCGGGCGGTCCGAGCCAAGAGCAACATCAAGCTTCTCAGCAGTGAGGTTGCGAATGGTAACCTTGCGCGACACATGGTTGAATGCATAGCAGTCGCCAAAGTTCAGCCCGTCAGCCCCACATGAGAGTTCAAATCCATCCACAAGCCCTTCCGCAAACGCCGAGAGCGACAGCTTCACAAACTGCACCTTGCCAAGATCGCGCACGTTTTCGAGCTCAAAGTGTGTCTCAGCGCCGATAAGAGCGAGCGGGCGGAATGCCACACGCACGCGTCTGTTGCCAAAGGCGTGAAGCTCCAGAGGTGGAGCACTTGCCATACCAACACGTAAATCGGTTTCAAAATCAAGAAACTCAAGCTCCGCGTGGTGATGCTGGTCGCCGAAACGATCTTTTCCTGACGTGACTGGAGCCCCCGAGCCAGCGTGTCCATGCCTATGGTCGAATTCCAAGCTTCTTGCAATGCCACCGGCCGCTGAGGGAATGGCCGTGATGTACCCACCGGGCTGGCTCCCACTTTGGCTTTTGCGCACAAAGTCAAGCGAGGGGAAGGGAAATTTGATGCGGAACGCCGTCCGCAGCTCGGACATGTTCCACACTGTAAATTCCTTGACGTACTCCCGACCTAGAACGCAATGGTCGAATGCGATCTCACTTAATTCGCATCGAATCACCGAATCACCGATGCGACCCACAACTTCAATGTACAGCACTTGGTCCTCAGATGCTAATGCTTGAGCAAACGAGGAATCGCCTCCGAGAGAGGCGTTGTTCTTGGGAGTGCTCTGTGCAATTTCGTCCACCCAACCCTCCCCAGAATTGCCGTCAAACTCTTGCAGAACGCGAATATGGCCTGAGATGCGGGAGAGACCGCCGCGAGAATCAATCCGAGTGCCTTCGACGCCGCTGATGGCGGGTGGAGCGGCGGTGCGCGGCTTTGGAAACATGCACACGAAAATGACTTGCTCCGCTCCCGCAGGGATATAGAAGCGGTCACGGGGTTGGTTTTCATTGAAAAGCATGTTCTCTTCCCACCCGTTGCCTTCGGGTCCGATCAGATCCTCATGCTGGTCGTCAAGCGCGACGCTGTGTTGTTCGTTCCGCTCGTGGATTCCTTCATCGTCCTGCATACCAGATATTTGATCGTCAGTCCCAGATCTCAAGGGAAAACCGAGCTCCGAGCTGGATTCGTTGATCGTTCCTGCCTGCAATGTCCTTGGTGAAGCCGAAAAATGGGTACTTTCCATTCCGCTCGGGCTCCCTTTGTCGCGTTGATCAGTCAGCTCGGACGACGGTTCCTCCATTGCTGTTCCTGTACTCGAATACAGGGGTGTGCTGTCACCGGTGCGACCAATGCTGCTCCTGCTACTGGTGCTACTGGTGCTGCTGGTACTGCTGGTGCTGCTGGTTGCATCCAAAAACGGACGCACGCTCGCATTCTGCCGCGCCTCAAAGTTCTCGTTCTCGCCCTGAAACCAAATGCTCGAAAAGAGCTGCATGAGCTCAATGTCTGCGCTCAGCGTACAGGTGCATGACACATTCTGCGGGTTCCGGATCGTGAAACGCCGTACGACCTCCTGCTCACCGAACGCCACGTCGCCCAGGAGCAGCTGGCACGCGCCCTCGCCATTGCCGCCGCCGCCGCCGCCGCCATCCACAACGGCGGAATTCAGACTGGTTTCGGGTGAGCCGTGCTGTTCATGCACGAGTACAATGACGCCCGCCGAGCCCGCGGCGCTCGACCCCGTGTGCTGGGCCCTCGACATGGCGCTTCGCGTTGCGTCTCTTGTCTGCTGCCCTTCCTGGAGCGCATGCGGAAACTGGCACGCACCCTCTCGGCCAGTCCAGCGTTTAACGGCTACACGGCTAAATGGGTAAACGACTAAATGGATAACGGGTTAACGGCTCGGTGTATTGGGCAGCTAGTCGAGCACCTGCTCGAGCAGGCGCTCAAAGTAGTCGCGCACGTTGTGCACGTTGAATGTAGTGATGGCCGGACGCGCACGGCGGTCCGACGTGATGAGCATCACGCACGTGTACTGCGTGAAGTTGTCGATAAGCGCGGTGATGGACTCGTTCTGCAGCTGCAGCGACTCAAACTGCGAGCGCGACTTGTTGCAGCTCAGCTTGAATTGCTTGATGATGTTGGAGATCTTCTCGAAGCGATGCACGTCTTCATGTGGCTTTGTGTGCGCCTGCGCAATCACTAAAAAGGTGGCGCGCTCAAAGAGAACAACTTCGTCCGCTTCGCACGCAACACATAGCGCTCGCAGATTCGCCTCGAGCGTCGACACGTTACTCACCAACGAGCACACAATGGAGCTCCAAGCGCGGTACAGCGTCTCGTCCCAGATCGACGTCGAGAAGCACTCGGCTGGCACAGGAAGCATATGTGATACGCGCCGGATCGCGCTCGACTGCTCTGCGAACACCGACTCGCGGTTCTCCTCGTGAATCAGATCCATCTTGTGCACAAGGCAGAACACGCGGCACTGGGGCGACTTGGCCGCAATCGACTCGCAGCACATCCGAAAGTAGCTCATGTCTTTTGGGTCCTGTCGGAATTCGGCGTCAAACACATATATCATGACTGCGACCCCGTTGAAAACATTTTCGCGCTGTGCGCCAACAAAGTTTTCCATAAAACTGTCCTGCCTGTGCGTCAAGAGACACATCAGTTCCCAGCCAACAGCCAGCGGGCGCGCAGACGCCGCGGCAGATAAATAACACCGAGTTATGGAACGAATCGTCGAAGAGCCAAGCGTCGTGAGGAAAGGAGCGGAGAAAATCGGTCAGCATACGGTCCATGAGAAGACGCAATCGAGTACCCATTGTCGAAAATGGACGAACGTGCGATACGCGCGTCCGCTGAGCGCGTTCGAAGCGCCGGTTCCAGAGAAGCCTGCTCAGAAAAACGACAAGTCCTTCTCATCCTACCGGAGCAGTCAGAAGGTGTCCTAAGATGTTAAATAGAAAAAAAACTTGCTGTGTGTCATCCCGTATGCGTGGACGCTGGAACCGAAACAACGAGGCGGAATCCAAAGGAGATCGCAGAAAACGTACCCGCCACAGTCCCACAAGGAGAGAACCAGGTCGCCGAGGAAGCGGATGTGGGAGCGCTCCACGTCGATTGTGGCTCCCAGCCGCTCGGTGTCGCGGGGCACATAATTTGCGAACACGATGGAGCGCATGGAGGTCTTTCCTGCGCCGCTCTTGCCCATCAGCAGCAGCTTCTTCTTGTCCTGCACCATGCTGCTGTCCTGCCGCGCCGCAAGCGCCGGCGCATCGCTTCCCTCACGCCTCGCGCCGCGCCGAGTTGTGTCGTGACGTTCTCTCTCGCGCGCCGTGATGCAGGCCCGCGTCGCATCGCCCGCTAAACCTTGCACGCGCTGGGTGTACAGTTGATAAGAACCACGATTTTCCGCAGCAAAGCATGGAGGTACAGTGAAATTGGCACAGGCAGGCGCGCGCCGCTCGCACGTTCCGTCAGGTGGGTGGCGGCTGGCGGCACTGGGGGGACCTGCGACAGGCCGTGAGTAATGTGGGTGAAGAATGGCGCGAGAGACAGGCTCCGGCTACCCTATCGATCTATCTGGGACTACCTTTGTATCTATCTGTCTACTTATCTATCAAACTATCTGTCTACGATTGGGCAAGTTGTTCGCACAGTGCGTACATTTGGCATCTTGCGCTCAAACCCACTATTTCTGTACCACTCTCCCATCATCTGCAATCTTTCAAGCTGTCATCTCGCACACTGTGTGCGTCTCGAAAAAAAAAAATTTCTTTAAAACCTTGGTCCTTCGTTTCCAGTGCTCACCATCGTGACATGTTCGGGTGCGCCCAATGCATGCTCGCGTTCTCCAGGGCGCTTCCAACGCCACCTCCATACGCGCCCGTGCCATTTTTACCCACGCCGTCAGAGCGGTGCATCACGCGGCCAACATCCGCAGCGCTCACGGGACACGCTGTCGAGGCAACACGCAGATAGCTCTGGCTGTGGGCAATGTCCCAGTCCAGCGGCCACCACACACTGCACACACGTGCCATGGCATGGAACAAGAGGCAGAAGCCCACAAAACGCTCGGCGCTGAAAAACCGCCCTTCGCACAAAATAATGACGTTGGTCTCGAGCCGCGCGAGTGATGCCACATACACGTCGCGCCTACGCATATCATCTGCAGCTGCAATCTCGGGCTGCAGCGCCTGCCTGCATTCCTCTGGGTACAGGGACTCATAGATGCCCGCGCGGTCCGCAAGCCGCACCGGGTTAAGCTTCATGCCGCCGGCCGCATCGCCGCCGTCGCAGGTAGTTCCGGTACCCGGACCGCGTCGCGCCAATTGCGAGTCTGTGCCGTGCTTGGACCCTTGCAAATGATGCCAGGACGACGACGCCGCGTCAAGCGTTTCGAGTTGCCGCACAAGCAGCGAGCGACGATTGGTGGTCTTGCCCATCATACCGAGCACATCTAAATTCAGCGCTTCTGTGATCGTGGATTTACGCCTCATACCCGCACCTCCGTTGGACCCACTCTCGTCCTCCTTGCCAAGCGTCAAAGTTTTTGCAAAGACACTCTCCTGCTTGGACATGATTTCGTGCACATTCGTCATGGGTGATCCTGTCCTCGCGCCCGAGCCGCTGTCAACTGGCACAAGTGTGCCACCTTTGGCCTCCATGCCGATGGCTGGATCTATCTCAAGCATGCGTTCGCACATGAACATTTTGCGTTGCGTTGGAAGCGCGACGGATATATCACGCTCAAGCACGCTCGGCTTGTACGAATTGTGACCCACCGTAATAAGGTCTGGGCCGGAACGCAGATGCTGAACGCACTTGGCCTGTAGCGCAGCCATGAGGCATTGCGCCTCACGTGCGGTAAGTGAGATAAGGCGACCATCCGGCCGACCGACGGCAAGCATGACTCCGCGCGTCACGCGATGCGTGAAGCGATGCACAAAGTGGTCCAAAGCGTTGGCGCCGTGCACATCCACGCTCATCCAACCGTATGCCAGTGCGAAGAGCTTGCTCACGTACATCTCCAGAGCCTGATGCACCCAGGGCATATCGCAGATCACCAGCGTGCGCTTGCCCAGCCGCGCAAGCATGTCGCGACGCGTGACAAGCCGAAACAGCATTGCCGTCCACCATGGCAGGAAAATGTACAACACGGCGTCCACCACCCCAGCCACGTAGCGTTGTGCATTTGCATTGCACAGTGAACGGCCACAAATATGCTTGGCAAGCTCACTCGCCGGCGCGCCGGTGAAACCGACGGTAACCAGAATGTAAATGGTGCCCAATACAACGCTGACGAAAGGCTCCAGGATGTGATTGCCAAAGTGCCGGCCAGCAGCCTTGAGCTGCGCGTACACGTCGGAGCCAGCATCGCAATAGGTCGCACAGTTTTGCACAAACGCGGCTCGTGTATCCCGCATGGTCTGCAAGTCGCTGGCACCAAACGCCATGCCAAACGGTCGGTCGTGCTTGCCACCGTAGCGCACGAAAGCTGTCGCCATGAACAACTCGAGCACGCGCGTAAGGCTATGGTGTGCAGCGACGAGGGCGACAGATGACGGTTCAGCAGGCCGGGCGCCAGCGTGGTTCAAAATCACGCGGTCTGCACGGTGATGCACAACCTGTGAGATCAGGTTGGTACGGTCGCTCGTAAGCACAAACACACGCGACGCAAACGCCTTTTCAAGGATTTTCGCTGCATGGTACGTCGGGAACGTGACGCCTGACTGCGACACCAGCAGGACGATGCCCTTCTTGTTCATGGAGAACGTCAAGTTTGGCAGCTCGCCGTGCGCAAAACCAAGTGGGCCGGACGGGTCGCGGAAGGTGCCCAGCGCGCCCAACACCTTGTTAGCCGACCATGCTCGAGCTCGGATCTTCGGAAATGCGACCTCAAGGTCGGCCACAAACTGCTCCGAAATCCACAGTGACACCTCGACACCCACCACCAGCACGTCTAGCCCGCGTTCCAGACCGCGCGTTGAATATTGGTATAAAGCATGGTTGTCAGCAAGAGCCGCAAACGCGTGCCCAAGCTCGCGAATGACTGAACCATTGCTGACGGCGCTTTTCACTGCTGTAGGTGGCTCTAAATCAACGCCACCAGAAGAGTGTGCGGCCTTTGCAGCGCTCGAGTCCCAGTCGGACTCAATGCGCTTCAGCACACCGGGCAGGTCTTGCAAGTCCTGCCAAACATCGTCTTGCCCCCATGTACCTTTCGTCCGGTGCTTTTCGGATGAACCACTGGCATCATCGTCCGATGGCGTTTGGTGTACGAACGGATGCGTGCGCAGCAGCAGCTCGGTCTCGGTCAAATACGCACCGCTCTCGAGGCTGAATGCACGGAACAGGAAGGGGGAACCTGGTAGGTGAATTAAGGTGTTTCCATAGTCTGCTGGAATATCGTCAGTTGTCGAGCCGTCGCTGCCATCGCTGCCCTTGGGATGCATTTGATGACCATTGGACACTTGTTTCTTCTTTGGATTCATTGAGCCCCCATCGTCCTCCAACGCAGCATCTGCCATGCCTTTAGCCTTACTCGAGTGATGCAGAGCACGTCGCAGATTATACATAAGCTTCACTGCATGCCCATCCTCGATCATGCACAAGACCCGCGCCTCGGCCTCAAATTCGTCCGGTCGACGGGCGATCTGGAACACTTCTCCATGCGTGTCTGCGAGCTGGAAGTATTTAGTAAGACGCTGGTGTGTACCAGGCGCGCCGGCGCCGAGAAGAGCTACCTCAAGCGCATGTACCTCCGAGCCATATAGAACTGTGTCCATGCATTCGCTTGTATTGTCGCACTCCATACCGCTTTGACTACCGTTCCATCCAATGAACATGGGCTGGCCATGCGCGGCGAGCACAATTTCATCACGGCGCATGCTGTTCGATACCGCGATGCCAAAGGAGCCCTTGGCGCGCTCCAAGAACCATTCCATAGCCTTGCGCGTAGAGTTGCGGAAGAAATAATCAACTGAAGCCGTGCAAAGCGCGTTTGCAACTTCGCTCTCAATTTCAGGGCATTGCTCTCCAAGTCCGCGGCCAAAATTCGAGATGAGTAGCATCAAGTCGAGCGCTGAGATTTCGATGGTCAGGTCAATGCCTACATCGTCCATTGACACCTCCAGACCGTCAGGTCCACCCGTGGCTGATCGTGCGGCTCGTGGCTTGTTGGAACGCATCAGCATGTTGTCATTCCAGGCCTTGAATTCACGTTCAAATACGGCAGCAACTTTACGCATGGTATCAAAGTCTGGTACATCGCTAATTGACTTGAGTACAAACATGCAATATGCAAGCCGAACGCTCTCATACCACAAGCCCTGCGTACGTACAAGGTCAAATAGCCCAGCAATGTTGACACTATCGCCTGTGCCGGCGTTGGGCACGCCCAGCACCATCTCCAGCCAACGGTGTACCACACGTACTGACTGGTCTTCATGGAACAGCTCGCAAAAATCAAAGTCTCCATTATGCGTGATAAAGTTCTGCACATTTTGTGTTACTTGCACGTAGAGCCCGCCAGGCGTACAGCTGCGTACCCAAACGCGCTTCATTTCCCGTCCACCCCAGGTGTGCGGATGCGTTTCGCGCGTCTTGAGCAGTGACGATGTGGCAAAGCGCGTGTGGCCCTGCAGAAGCACCACGCTGCGGCGACCCTGGCTGGCATCTTCCAGACCCGGGCTCAGCTCTGCGTCCTCGGCTTGACCGTTTCCAGCGCCGCCTCGCCACGGCCTTTTCCCAAGGCCTCCAGTCAGCCATGCAAAGGCACGGCGCAGCTTGAGCCACAGTGTCCAAAGTGCCAAGCGCCAGCGCAGAGCGCGCACAATTTTGTAGTCCAGTCGGCCTCGCTTGGAGTTCACCAGTCGCGACCTCACAGCACGCATGCTGCCTGGCTGCGCGGCGTCTGGCACGTACATCACAGCACCGCCTGCTTGGCCTCCGCGCAGCATAGTCACTGCAATCATGCTCCGCACCATATCCAGAAAATGCCGCGATGAGCGCGATGCCTGCCAGTACACGAGAGCACCAAAATTGCCGCAGAAGAAGACCGAATGCTGCTCCACGTTGCTGCTCAGTCCATGGCAGCGCTCTTTCTCGCCCAACGTGTGGTGTGGCTGCATGCACACGTCTGACACGAGCGCGTCAAGGCTTGTCCACAAGGACACTGCAAACACGCAGCGCGTGAACCACAGGATGGCATTTTGATCACGGCCCCATTGCGCGCCACGTGAGATTTGTATTAGGAGCGCGACCGCGGCCGCCACGGACAAGGACAGCGAGCCCGCTGGTCCCGCGAGGCGAATGGTGGACGCGTACCGACCGGTCGCGACCATGACGTGTGGCAGCTCTGGTTCGGTCGGAAACAAGGGCCGTGCCCAAAATACCAACGTTTGTGCCCACCAGCGCAGCGGCTTGTGCGCTGTCAGATTCTCGCGTGTGCAAACGGTAAACCACGCGCTGCGCCACTTTGAAAAAACGCCGCCTTGCTCACAACTGCTCAGCACCGAACACGCCATTGCGGCTGCCAAGTGGCACATTTCGTGCCAGAGGAGCGTTGCACAGCGCACAGCCCCGATGGTGAGCCATATTTGCACAGACAGGAGGAGGTAATCCATCACCTGGCCGCCACAGCTCTGACTGGTCACGCCCCAGGCGCGAACGAGCTCAGGGCCGGGGCAACAAGCGCCGCTCATGCGCATTACCGACGGGAGATCAACACCAGCCGCGGCCCCCAACAGCGCCTGCGCCATTGCGCAGAAAGCCAGTCGTTGGCGCCCCGCGCGCGCTTGGTCGTCGGCGCCACTCCGTACGCCACCGTTCCTGCTGCGCGGCCTCTCTTGCCTCTACACTCGGACTCTATCTCGCTCCACACTGACGCAGCTCACCCAACTCCCGCACAACAGCATGCGGTCGGTTCTTGAACCCGTCCTCCACCACGACGCGCGGACGACCACGAATCGACATACGCACAAACCTTCGCGCTCACACTCCCACCCAGGCCGTGCCGAATCGCATCCGTGGCGCCCATTTTATCGCGCGCGCAAGGGGCGGGTTGTCCGCACGGCGTCCGCGAGATCGCCACGCACGCAGCAGCCGCTACGCGTACCTTCCAGCCCGCGCCGCCGCCACCACTTGTTCCGCCTGTCCCGCCTGTCCCGCCTGCTCGCTCCCGGTCCGGCTCACAGATTTCTCTATGAAAAAACCCCCGCCTTAATAGAAAGCCGCCAACTGTACCTCGGTCGTCATGGTTTCTACTAGCGAGGACGATTCGCCACGTCGACACCTAACCGTCACATAAACCGAACCGATAAGGAACCGATAAGGAACTGGATGTCGACGTGTTGGATGAACTGACGCTGGTGTACGAGACAGACGGGTGTGTGTGTGTGTGTGTGTGTGTGTGCTGTGGAAAGCGGGATGAGCGCACGTGAGCGTTGCTGCGTTAGACTCGTGCGTGTGTCGAGGTTTGGGGTGGAGAGTGGCTGACCGGTTTTCTGGTCAGAAGGTAGCGATGGCAGCAGATAAAGTCCTTCAACCGCGGCAGTTGCAGAGCGGCATGCGAGAGAGATATGTGTTTAGAGCAGGCTAGACTGGGGAGTGCCCCGGGATTCTCCTCAGGAGTTCAATGGAACCAACACCACGTGGTCGTGGCGCACTAGAGGTCCTTATGTCGAGAGCGCGCAAGGCGACTGGAGCGCCAGAGTGGCGGTCTGGAATTTTGCGACCCGCGCCGCGAAACATACCGAAATGGAAAACAGAACCGGCGGCGGAAGCCAGAGGCGACAAGTAGAACCACGTTTGCAGCTCCCGAACTTGAAGTGTTGTGCATCAAGCAGTTTGCGCGCACTTTGCACGTGAACGATTGACGCGGCACGCTGCAGCACTGCTGTAGTCGTCAGTTCGGCGCGAGAGAATAAGTGCGATTTACCAGAGGACGAGCACAAGCCACACTGGAAGAACCATGAATTCTTTGCGAGGCGTGCAGACTATGCGCAGTGCTCATGGCGCTTGCTTGCCAGAGATGCAGTGCCCGACTGGCTGGGCAGCGTGCTGCCAAGGAGGCGCGGGTGCGTTGATGGCGTCATGTTGGAAGCCTACACTCTGAAGTAACCAATCAAGCTTGAGGGATATGCGACCTGCCGCTGGACCGAGTGGCGAGTTGCTAGCATGTCGCGCCCGTGCGGCTGGACGGCCTGTTCATGCCGCGCTGCTCGACGGCGCGAACCGCATCGCAGAGGTACAGCGTGAGCGCGCTCGGTAGATGTACAGTTCGGTAACGGCGCGAGCACACACGATTGCCTTCCAGCTGTGCGTGGTAAATCGCTGTGGATTTAGTAGACCGGCGCAGATCGTGCTCGATCATGTGGGTTCGGTGCGGCGGGTTACACGCGGAAACAAGAATCTGCCGCGCGATATTTCAGACGCTGCTGCGGCTGCGCTGATATCAGGTGTGGAGGCGAAAAGAGAAAGAGAGAGAAAGACTGAGACTGTGGCTTGGGTGGAACTGGCCTCCAGTAGGTTCGAGTGACACAGAGCGAGAGAGAGAGAAAGATCACAGGTAAGGCCGGCGCAATGGCGTTTGTCGGAACTGCGGCTGGCGCGCTGCGTCCGCGCGCGGCAGCGGTGCTGGCGGTGCGGTCTGCGCAGCTGCGTGTTTCTACACCCGCGCGCACACGCGCCGCCAGGCAGCTCTGCATGCAGCAGCAGCAGCAGCAGCAAGAGGCCGCCGCGGCGTCAGGTAGGGTCGGCAGTTTTGACGCTAATAAGGAGTTTGCGTCCGTCGAGCCCTGCTTTGATGACGCCGTGCGCATCGGCCCGCCAAGCGTGGCCGAGTATGGCGCGTCGCTGGACAGTGATCTCCAGCTGATACAGCGCAAGCTCGCAGACAAGGCGCATAACCCGTCCGACCCCTTTGTCGCCTTCCTTCGCGGCTGTGTGTACGAAAAGCACGCCGAGCTCGAGCAGGCTATCAAAAACTATGAGCTCGCTGAGAGGAATGGAATGGAACACATTCCGAATCTTTACGAGCGCCGCGCATCCTGCCAGCTCGTCCTCGGCAACCTGCCTAGCGCAATCAAGGATTTCGAGCGTGCGAACACGGTGCGCGCAGAGGCGCTCGGGAATAGCATGCACGTAATGTACTGGTTTGAGGAAAAGTTGGGCGAATTTGTACCCAAGTGGGTGGGCCAGCCGTACGCATTGCAACGCGCGATCACTTTGTATCTTGCAGGCCGCCTGCAAGCCGCGCGCGAGAGCTTGCGCATCAATGTGGTAGCCTTGGACGGCGTGTCAGATGAGCTCAATAGCGAATTTGGGCTGTGGGAGCTCGCCATCCTGGCCAAGCTGCGCGGACCCAGCTCGGTACCGCAGCAAGCTCTCAGTGAAGCAGAGCTGCAGTGCGCACCGGACGGCCTGTGCGAGGTACTGGAGCTTTTCCGTGAGCCCTCCGATTCAAAGCGGGCAGCCGCCTTGTTGAAGAGCCTGGAGCATGAGATTGTTGACCTCAAAGACAACATGTTTACACCTGCAGTGACTTTCTACCTGGGTCTGTACCATGATGCCTTCACAGGCAACACCGAGAAGCGTGACGAATTTATGAAGAGGGCTGTAGAGCACGGCCTCACGAGCACCACCCTGCGCGCATGTGTCCGAGCGCTGACGAGCAAGTAGACGGCGCACAGAAAAAAAACCCACAATTTTCTTTTCCAATCGATGTTGGGTAGTTGCGCGTTCGTTTACCACCATATTTTTCCTTCTGTTTTGCTTTAGGGCGTAGAGAGGTGGCCAGATAAATAGTGCATCGACAGGGCCATGCGAAACCAATTCTCACTTCTTAGCCTCGCTTCTCCATATCCACACAGGATCGAGGCGGCACTAGTACATGCCGACCTGAAAACGTCGAGCTAAGATTCGGCCGCCCTCCTTCTGTAAAACAGGACGTATGCCGCTGAAGAAACCACATCCGCAAGCCCGCTCACGGGCGCGACGTGCGAGTCATCAAAAGTGTACCAGCCCTTGAGCTCTGATTCCGCCCCCTCGGGCGTTCGCGCATTCACATCCGTAGACGCCGGAAGGCCCGATTGGCATTTCCATGGCGACTGCGCGGCAGCCGTGTAGTGGCCACCTCCAAGCCCACCAAAGTGATTGCTGACCGCGAACAGGTCATACACGCACGACTGCTGCGCGCGTACGCTCTTCGAGGCGGCGGCACCTACAAAGCTCGAAATATCAAAGCCGTGGGTGGGGAACTCGACAAACGTACTCATCTTCTGACGGCTCCATGTCGAGTAGAAAAATCGCTTCAGATGTACAATAAGAATGTCTGGCGCGCTCCACAGCTGCAGACTCTTTTCCGCGCGCTTATGCTCTTTGCACGTCGGGCAATACCACGCGTTCTCTGCAGATAGTATTTCCTTCTCGGCCCAGTACTCCATGCACTCATACAATGTTACTCGGTCGTGCGGCACGGCCGACGAGAGGGATGAGGCGGACTCGTCCACATCGTGCGCATTGGTCGCGCATTCATCACGCTGAAAGCACGCTTCAAATGTTCTCCCGGCCTTCCATTCGACGATCAGGGTCGCGGACCGGACAGAAGCCGGCAATGCAATCGCCTTGTTTGCTCCGTTCGACAGATCTATGGTCGTGGAATAGAGCCCGTGCTGTTGCTGCTGCTGTTGCTGCTGCTGTTGCTGCTGCTGTTGCTGCTGCTGTTGCTGCTCCTGCTGCTGCTGGGGTCCAATGACCGGAGACGAAACCCCTATCATCTTGGCGTGGTTGTCACCAGTACCTCCAGTTTCTGCGTCTTGGACTTGCGCATCTTCGTCTTCATCTTTGTCGACTTTGTGATCGTCATGACTTGCGCGGGCATCGCTGACGCGCTTGTATTCAAAGCGGAGCACAAAGGGGAAGAGACCGCATTGCTGCTCGGTGTAATCACCTTGCGTTTGCTCTGCAAAATGATGGACCGCCAGGTCAGACGTTTCCGTTTCACCGCCGCTGGGCTTGCTGCATTTGGACCGCGAGCGCGTACCACGCGAAATGCGCGGCGCCTTGCTCTCGGACCCCTCGGTATCCAGAGAGGAGGTGCAGGTACTACGTGACGTGTTCGTAGCAGACGCATCGCCCGTACCAGCATCCCCGCGCCGATTCTGCAGCTGGAACTGTTTCCAATCAAAGTACCTTGACACACGGGCGCGCACGTATGCGTAAAGTGTCGTTCCGGTTAGTTGCTCGCGAGGTACAGAGAAAACTTGTGGATGCGCAATGCTCGTGTGCGATTCGTCAATGCTCGAATCATGTACACGCTGTAATATCTCGATCAACACCGGGTCCGCATGAGTCCCAGAACTTGGAGAAGTTGATGCGGCCTTCGATGCGCTTCGCAGCACGCGCCCACTGTTTGATGGTGCTCGAGTATCGCCGCCGCTACTGTTACAGCTATTATCGCTGCCGCTGGCGCTGTCGGCATCGCGGAGCAGATGCTGCAGCTCGTAGGCAACCAAGGAGATACGCATATCGCGAATCTCATCAAGAGGGAGCTCATCCGGAAGCGGCAGCCCCTGGAGGCGCTGCAGTGCGCAGCGCGCAAAGACAAGATGGTCGGCACGTACACCGCTGAGGCGGGCAAGCTCTAGGCGCACATCGCGCAGACTACCGCGCTTTCGGACAAGCACACCAAATTTGATAGGTCGCGCTGCTGTGCTTTGCTCGCGTTCAGAATAATAATCAGCGTTCTCGTCCTCGTCTGACGCCATGTCCGACGCCATGATAGTGTTGGACGATGGGCCCGGCAGGCGAGTGAGTAGGACAGTAACCGACCGCTTCTCGCGGTCCGGAATAGGTACGGTGAGGTACATGAAGGGGTCAAAAGTGATGGACACTTTGCGGCAGGTCGGGCACACCACGCGCGACTTGTACTGTCCCTGAAAGTGATCAACGATGACAGAGTCGTGCCTCAGCTTGTGGCGGCGCCAGGCTTCGGCCGCGCGTTCACACTCATTCTCGCCCTCCTGCGCCTCGATTGGCTCTGTGAGCGGCTTGTGCTGCACTCGGTTCAAATCCTCATGCAGACCGTCGAGAAGGAACGCCAGTAATTCCTGCGAGTCGTGTTGATAATAGCCTACAAACTGAGGCGCCCAGTGGCTAATCTTGGCCTTGAACGCACGCGGTGCCACCGCATCACTATAGCTGCTGCGACCAAATCTGCTTGTTCCGGTCTCAGCGGAACGCAACCACATCCGCCGCAACAGCTTATTGTACTCGATCGCGAGCTCGCCACCCATGCCCAGTGGGTTGCTCGCGTTCAAGTCGAGCTGAAATTTGTTCGTCAAGAAGTATGCGCTCAACAGCTCTGTGTTGGAAAGACACTGCAGAGACGAATTCATAAAGCACGTATTCCCCAGATTGGTGAGTCCAACAAGCCCAGCATCCGCTGACAGCGTATCTAGCGCGACAGTCTCCTCCATCCGCTCCTCGGCGGACAGCGTACCGACGTGCGACGGCGTCTCATCACCATCATCGTCAAACGACAAAGGCGGTGCTGGTAACAGCGGCACTGGCACGTCCCCATCTTTTGAAGCCGCTGGCTGCACCGGTGGAGGAGGTGGCGGAGGGATGATTACCTTTGGCCCCTCTGGCGACGCACCGTTACCACATTGAACAGGTGCACGCGGCGGCGGTGGCGGAGGTGGTGGCGGTGCCGGCACTTTTGGCCCAGGAGACGATGCCAGACTCTTGTCTTGTATCGCGGTCGCGGACGAGAGCTGTGGCCCAGGCAACGTCCCATCCGCCCCACGCGCAGATTCGGCCTTGGCGTCGACTCCACCTTGCGATCGAGAAGCAGTCAGTCGAAGCGTTTGTGTATGAAACAAATCAAGCTCCCACACTAACGACGATGGCCAGGAGTCGTCTGGGGTGCTTCCGTCTTCATACTCCAGCGCCATGTCCGAAAGATTGTACGGCTCTCCAAGCTGTTCACATGCACGCTTCACCACGTCGCCGACTCTATCCAACCGTCGGACGCCATGCACTGTGCAAGATTTACCGCCAGAGCCAAGCTCGAACGTGATGGACCGACAGTGCGTTTCGATGCGAAGCTCCTTGCCCATCCGGAAGACCGGGCACGGGATCTCATGCGCATCCGCAATTTCAATGTGCCGAACAATCAGCTGCCACACGGCCTGACCCACGAGACAGAAATCAACGTTCTCTTGCGCGGAATGCTTCAGAAAGCCGTGCTCGTCTAGCAGGCCCGATACATCGACTTTGTGCGCTCTCATCACGGCAGTATCACTGCTGATGCTACTGCTGTTGTTGCCCTTGTTATGAATAAGGTCCCCGCTTCTGCTCGCGCCAACCTCTCTGTACGAGTGGTCATCATGTGCCTCCACGTGGTCGGCGTCTGAGCAAATCGACGCAACCGGATCAGGCGCACCAAAAGGAGAGCGAAAGAGCAACGAATGGTCGCCCAGTCGCGCGCCGAGCCGCTGAGCAGCAAGCACAGGCATTGCGTAGTAGGTCTCGCCCTCTGTAATTCCAGAGCGCTGCTGTTGCTGTACAGCGTCTTGGAACAACTTCCTGAGCCATGTCTGGTCGGTGTCCTTGTGCGCGGTGGTTGCGCTCCCGTTCGATTGTGTTTGCTGCTGTTGCTGCTTCTGCACTGAGCTCGGGGCGTCCAACGCGGAGGCCGTTGTGTTTGCCACCATTGTTTCTCACGCACGTCTCAAAGTCACAAGATGTGTACGCACGAGCGACGCAGCCGCACCAAAACGCACCGCGTCCGTAACCCAAGCACACGTGGCTGCTGAATCAACGCAAATTACGGCGCTCCGTTGCGGCATGCAGCATCCCACGGACGCCGCCTCACGCCCCTCAATCCAAACCCCCTCGCGTGCGCGCGCCTCTTCGCGCGTGCAATTCCGCAGAGCGCGTGCAGCTGGTGTACCAGAACACGAACGCCACGTCGCATGCGCTCACTGCAACTTGCGCATGTGTCGAAAGAGCAGCGTGCGCGACGCCGAGGCGGAGACGATACAATAGAGTGCGCGCGCGCGCGCGAAGACGGGCGGTGGTGGAGGTGGTGGCGGTCGTCGTCGTCGTCGTCGCCAACAACAACAAGCCACAGAACACAATGAGTCAACAGCGCACCGCAACCAATCCCGACACACGTACCGCGCTTGTTGCACCGGCTGTGACAGCACCAGAGCGGCGCGCTGCGGTGCTCGTGGGACGAGCGCAGCCGGACACAGCTCGGGGGAGGTACAGTGCACGTGAATAGGGTACAGCCGGAACGGCTGCTGCTGCTGTTTGTGTTTGTGTGTGTCTTTGTGCGTCCATGCGTGCGCGAGAACGGGAGCGTGTCGCGCGGGAGGCCGCGGTGTGGCTGTTCTGTTTACGGCGCAGCGCGAAGAGCGATGGCACAGCGCGTGCTGCGTACCTTGCTTCGAGCTGTTTTCCTCTTTGCAGTTTGTTCACTTTCTGAATAGGTACATGGAATGAGCAATGAGTGCGGAAATTAGTGGGTACGTCTCGCGCCAGGGCGTCGAGCTACACGGTCACATGCGAGTGCAATGCGTCCATTGAGATCATGGTGTCAATGATAATATGCGGTCTGACTGGAGTGCGTGGCGCCTCAGTCGGACGCCCGCCCGCCAAAAAGCTCGCGCAGACGCTGCGTCCAGCGCATGACCGCGCTGCTTGGTCCGTACCCGAGCTCGCCCACCGCGTCACTGCGCCCGTTGCGAGCCACATCAAGGGAAGGCACTGCTTCCGCAGCAAACATGTCAAAGAAGGATGCGGAAGGGCCGTGCGGGAACGCAGTGTCCGGCATGACGCCGCCGCCAGACCCGCCGGCTGAATCTTCGAGAACGGCGCCGCTCGGGTCAATGACTCGACGGGACGACTCGACGTGGCCGTCTGGGTGCCTCACGGTGCGCTCCTCTACCACGTTTCCGTCGCGATCTGTTCTGCGCGAAAACGACGACGAGTGCGCGAACGCGCGCATTCCGTGGTGCGGAGCTGCCGCGTCGAGCTCGTCTGAGCCATACGCGCGCTCAGCACGCGCGTCACTGTCCAGCGCTCGACTCCAGACGTCTGCCACCCCCAACCAATGTCCAAAGTGCTGAAAGAGCGCACCGGGCAAGCCAGGCAGGAAGGACGCGTCGCCGTCGGCGTCGTCATGGCGCCGACCGCCAAACAGCTGCAGCGGCATTTCCTCTTCCAAGAAGGCGAGCGCGTCATGCAATGCGGCGGCGGCGTCTTGCTGTTGTTCAGGCTCCTGCTGCGCACGATGCTGGTACGGAAACTCCTGCGCCCACCTGCGCGGCAGCATGGGCGTGTGCACATCCCCTTGACTTGGCAGCACGGGGTACGTGCCAAAATGCGCCTCGCCAGATGTATCATCGTAATAGTCGACCTGCGCCGGCACCTGGAACGGCGCGCGCGTCGAGCTGCACCCGTGCAGCGCCCACCGCTTATACCTCCTTACCACGGCGTCCATCTGTGCTGAGCTCCGTCCAGCACCTCTCACTCGCCTCCCTCTCCCGTTCCCTCTCCATCCAGCACACACCCTTGCCTCTTTACCCTCCCTCGGCACCAACTAGCGGCTCATATCAAAGAACCGCTTTGCTAATACAAAACCGCACCCCCGCGCCCAATCAGTTCTTCATGGCAGATTGTCGCGCGAGTACAGTCGGCGCTGCTTCTTTTTTGGTTGATAGTGTACAGTGCGGGTGATCACAGCAATGCATTTTTTAACGTCTGGATGGTGCCGCACACACGTTAAAAAACGGCGTGCTGGTAAAAACGCTGCATTCTGATAGACGCGTGCTCGATCGTTCCGATTCCGGCACCGCGTGCTTAGGCGAAACCCAAGAAACGCCGCACCGCGTCGAGTCGGAGTGGGCGTGACTTTAAAAGGCGAAGGCGAAGAAGGCGGGGGGGTTCTTGGGTTTGTGTCTGTCTGGGTTGGGCGAAGCGCGGTGTGGAGCACGGGGAACACGTGACTGGGCGGCCCCCCGCGCGTCTCCCTGGCGGTTGGGATCGGGCGCTACGGACGAGAAGAGGGGAGTGGAGGGGAAGGGGTCACGAAGTTCTGTGCGGCGGCTTGTGTGGGGTGGTTGTGGATAGATCGTTGGCGTCACTCGGCGAAGCACGCGGTGCAGGTCCATTGTATTCAGGTGGGTGGGTTCTGTTGGTGTCTGTGTGTGGCACGAGCACGCGCGTGAGTCGGACGAAATCTGGGGTGAGGCGAGTGCGCGGAAAAGTGTGCCATTGCGGTGGTGACACGTAGCAGCAGTCGCGTCGGGCTTGGCGGCGATTCGACCTGCAGTTGGCAACTGATGCTGGAGGGTCATCTGGATAGTGCCTCACCCTCTGCGTTGCTCCGCATGCCATGAAAGCGTTTGGTCGCGCGTCAAAGGCAAGCAATAACCCTCAACTTACGGTGGACGTGGGCAGCGATGCGGACCGCATGGACTCGGCTTCGCGCCCATCCGTGGGCGTGGACTCAGCGCTTGCAAGTGCACAGGTGACTCAGGGCCAGACTTCGCAGCAGCAGAAGAAGGGAATTGGGAAGCTTTTTCGCAAAGTGCGGCTGCAGTCTGGCGACGCGATCGATGCGATCGCTGGGCTGGCGCGATCAAGCCGGGAGAGCACGGGCGATTCTAGGCCGCTGATGGGTCGTATGAGTGTGGGCGGCGGTGCCGAGCCCTCAGACGGTGTTGCAATGGTCTCGCGCGCGTCGTATTGCTTGGACGATCTTCCAAATGACGTGGACGGGCGCAAGTTCAAAGAAATTCTGAACGGAGCCAAAAATGGAACCGTGTCGGTCGTGGCACTTCTCGAGGCCATGTTTTTATTAGAGGAGAATCTGGCGGGTGAGACCTACGTTGCACTGTTCAAGTATTTATCACGGCAGGAGAACCTCAAGGTGATGGTCAAGCTGCTCACTGCCCCGCCATTCGGCTCGCGGCCGCGGCGCTCGGACGTGTCAGGTAACGTGATGAGGGACGATATACGGTACGAGGAGCGCAGTGCGTACGTCTCGTCTGTGGTGTTGTCGTCCGGGCCGTACCAGGTGCGGCGCGCCCTGTCGCTCAGTCCGCAGTTGGTTGAACTGCTTTTCAAGTACTTTGAAACAGACGGTGAGCTCGATCCGGTGGGCACCGTGCGCGTGTCTCGCGTGATTTTCGCGCTCATGAACGACAATCCGCACGAGACGGTCAAGGTTATGCAGAAGCGGCGGACGTTCGTGCAGACGCTTGTGCTCAAGCTGCACTCTGTACCCGTCGCTGAGCTTCTGCCCCAGATTTTCTCAACGAGTCAGCCGGACAGCCTGTCGACGCTCAAGTTTGGTCCACCAAATATTGAAGGAATGCCCTTCCTGCTCGACTCGCGCGTGATGGAAATTGTAGCGGACACATTCATTGGAGTCGCCCAGCAGACGCATGCGCAGCCTCCGGCCGGCTCAGCTGTTGCGTCAGAACATGAGCAGTACATGCAGGTGTCGCTTCTGGAAAACGCGCCCCGTTGTCTGAGCGCCATTACCATGCGCGCCATGACCACTTCGCCGTTTGGTCGGGACAACTGCAATTTTGACCGTGTCGTCATCCGCAAGCTCAACCAGGCAATCGACGAATTGAATTTTTTTGTCAAGCCAAGACCGCTCATGCGCATGCTGGACGCTGCCCTTGAGGCAGCTCAAGCAGACCCGCTGCGCCGCGCACTACGTTGTGTGGTGAATGCGATGAACGACACTTTGTTTGCCTTTCACGCCGGCTACAAGTCCTCGTCGTCGTTGGTGCGCAAGGCGATTCAGCGCGTAGACTTGGACCCGTTTGAGAACGAGCTTGCGCTTCGCATCGGTCCGCTCACGCGCGTGCTCGCGCAAGATCATCACCCGCGCCAAGCGGAGACACACATTCCGGTGGACACACCTTTGGGGACCGTCAAGCTCAAAATCATCGAGATGCTTATCTATTTGTTCGCCTTTCAGACGTCGGAGACAGTCGCTACGCTCGTGGCTCAGCGCACGCCACAGGTGCTTTTTGAACTGTTTCTGAAGCACAGTACAAACAACATGCTGCATAATCTCATCGCGATGTGCATCGAGGCGAGCCTGAACGGGCCGAACGACTCTCTGAAGATCGTGTGGTTGAAAGACGTTAATCTCATCTCTAACGTGGTGGATCTGTGGTCCAAAGCGCAGTCAGCGACGCAGGCCAATGCTGTACCATACCGAGGATGGATTCTCCGTGTATCGCGCGCACTCCATGCCTTTGTGGAGCGCAATTCGGCGTCATCGCGCCCCATTGACGTTGCCGAGCTCGTTGGCACGGAAGTGTTTTCCCGCTTTAAGCAAATCGAGACTTCCGAGATTCAGCAGCGCTTCGAGCTCGAGGCTATGGCGCTTGGCGGCGCTCCCGTTCCGAAGCGCAGCGTGTCGATCTTGCGTGACCTTGCGCCCAAGGATACTTTGACGCTGTAGACTCTAGATGAAATGAAATGAGCCTGCTCGTGCATTTTTAAGTTAATTGTACATACTGTCGTACATGGCCTTGGCGGCCTGCTGACGAGCGCGCTCGCGCTTCTTGTTTTCATACTGGATGTCGTCCGTTCGCAGCTCGCGGCGACAGCATGGGCACGAGTTGTGTCGATGCAACCAGGCCATCAGACACTCTGCGTGGAAGAGATGCGCACAGGGCATTTTCAAGCAGTCTTGCTGCGCGAGCTCGCACGTGCACACAGGGCATGTCTCTGCGGGCGCCACGACCCTTAACTCCGCGGGCGCCAAGCGCGGCAGCTCGGCGATTGCGCTCTCAGCAGCGGGCGGATTTGACAGAGTCTCAGCCAGGTTCACATGCGTACCTGCCAATTGCGCCAATTCCGCCAGCAGCGTCACCGTGCGCGCTCGGATCGACGCGTCGTCGCTGCTCGAGCCAAGCAGCGCAAAGAACTCGGCCAGCTGGTTCGCCGCAGCGCCAGCTTGCTCTCCTGCAGATCCAGGCCTAGAACCACTGCCCATCGCGACATCCGCCACATCGTGGTCATCAAAGTACGAAGCCATCATTCATCACACCATCAGCGTGCCGCCAAGCTCACACCGTCTTCCTCTCGTCCACTTCTCTCTCCTCTGTCCCTCTTCCCGCCACTTCGCCACCACCGCCAGCACGTCAACTGTACCTAGACAATGTACCTTACTCTCCCACGAATTCACTGTACCTCAATGTACACCTGAACTGTACCTCGAATGCCAGCTTCGGGCCATTTGCGACGCAGCGCGGACGTGGAGCGCGCGTGGAGTGGCGAGCTCCATTGCGTGCGCGTGTGTCTGGGCTGTCCAAACTGCTCCGTGCGGTGTGTCCTGGTTTGCGGTGACCGCCTCGACGGTAAGCGCGTCTCGCGTTGATGTATGGCACATCCGGCTTCTGGTGAGGCAAAAGTGTGCGCGCACGCGCCTGCGCGCCATGCGCAGGAGGAGCGCAGCGACATGGCACATCAAGAAGCGCCGGAACGCTGGCCCGCGTGCTTGATGTACTTGACCGCATACATTCTGCCGCTCACTCTGCTTATTAGCTTCTACGTCGTGCCAATGTTCACTGTCATGTACGCGTACGGCTTGGTGCCGGCGATGGACTGGCTCGTGGGCAACGATGACCTGGTGGCGCCGTTACACCAGGCACACGACTCCAGACAGGAGCTCGATAATCGTGGGCGCGCTCTGTACTATAGATTGGTGATTTGGCTGTGGGTGCCGACGCACGTGGCGCTGCTGATGTGGGCGCTGCATCAGTGCCGCGCAACGCAGACGTCGATCGCGTCGCTAGCGATGCTGGGCGTGTGCATGGGCTTCCTCGGCGCCGGCTCAATTAACGTCTCGCATGAGCTCTTCCACAAGTCGAACGCATATGAGCGCGCCATGGCCAGGCTATTGCTCGTCCTTGTATGTTATGGACACTTTGAAGTGGAGCATACCATGGGACATCACAAGAATGTTGGCACGCCGGCTGACCCGGCCACCGCCAAGCTCGGCCAGCCGTTCTTTAGCTTTTTGCCGCAGTCGGTGCTCGGCGGATTACGCTCGGCCTGGACGCTTGAGAGAGCTCGAGTTTCGCGGCTGCGCGGCTCCGCGCGCAGTAGCTGGAGCCCTCTCTTTGAGAATCGTTGTGTCAACGCAGCGCTTGGCTCCTCGCTTGTCTTTTTGTGGGTGCTTGCAGTGTACGGGTTGCGCGGCGCGGCCTTTTTCTTATTGCAGGCGATTGTGAGCGTGATTATTCTTGAGAAGACCAATTACATTGAGCACTACGGATTGGAGCGTACACCAGTAGAAGGGTCATCGGAGTCTGCGACTCCCAAATACGAGCCGGTGCAGCCTCACCACAGCTGGGATGCGCCGCAAAAGGTGTCCAATTACATGCTCTTTAAACTGCAGCGTCATGCTGACCACCACCTGCATGCGCAGAAGCAATACTACTGCCTGCAATTGAATCAGTGTGCACCGCAGTTGCCTGCAGGTTACCCGGCATTAGCCGTTCTGGTCATGTGCCCGCCAATATGGCGAGCTGTTATGGATCCGCTGGTGCTAAAGGCGAGATCCCAGCGATCTCAGCAAGGGCATGTGTCTTCGTGCCGGAAAACACAATAACCCTTGTCATTCGGTGATGTGTCCGTATCTGAGCGCGGGTGCCTCGTGCGACCATTAGCGTAGAGAAGTAGTATGCAACCCTTGTCGTGGAGTAAAGGGGCACGGAACAGATGCAGCTCATACTCATAGTTCGGCTTTATCCATGTTCCGCCACGCGCCAAATGTGCTTCTCCAAGTCTCACACTCTTCGTCCAGAAAGAATTGCAGCCCCACAGCACATTCCACACACGGGTCGTCACGAAGCGTCTTGATCGGTTTGGCCAGATGTTTCCATTGCTTTAAGGTCTGTGAGCGCCGCTCGGCTTCCTCCCACGAGTAACTAAAGCGAGCATGCGTCGAGCGTCGCTCGTTCGTCTTGTCTGGCTGCCACATAAGTATCTCGGCTGTGCACATGTCAATTTCGATGTATCCCTTGCTCACAATTTCGGGATGCTTTGACCAGACCGGCTGTGAGAAGCCCTGAAGCACCACCACAAGATCGTCGAAATCCAGCAGCCCTGTGAGCAAATGCTTAATATCACCTCGGTCCTCTGCGCGCTCGTCCTCGCTCCCCTTCGCGTAGCCTGTTGGCTCCGCGCTCACGAGGTACGTATCAGTCTGAGCGGTGCCGACAACGACGGGACCAGTCTGAGGCCCACTGCCAGGGCTGTTACCGAGAAGAAGACCAGTTATACGCGTAAAGGGCCTCAGTTTCGCGAGGGCTTCGGCAGCTTCCTGTGAAGGAAGGCGTTTCGCCATGCCGCCGGCTCCTGACTTTTCCGACCGCACACGGGCGCTGACAGTTCCTCGCCACTAATGTGTAAAGTACAATACTCGTGCTCAGAGAATCGTCCCACGCGCGCGAGAGCACCTCACACACCTGCTTCAACACGTTCACGCTTCTCGCGCAGTTCGCGCTACGCCGACCAGTAAGATCTTCGAGGGGGCCACCATTTTAATAGATTTGAGAGTCTGCCTTTATCGGTTTCTTGGCCGAGAGCACGGGCTGGAACTTTGCCGGCACTTTGAGACGCGGCGTGGGGCGCTGCTGGCTCTGCTCGTCAATCTTGCCCAGCTGACCGCACGCCATCATCTTCTCGTCGCCGCGCGACTCTCGGCGCGTAACGACCATTCCGTACCCGGCCAGGAAGGCACGAACGCGCTCGATCTGCTGCTCTGAGCTACTCTCAAACAGCGAGCCCGGGTGCGAGTTGAACCGAATGAGATTCAGTTTGCAGGGAACGGAGCGCATGAGCTTGAGAAGCCGCTGCGCGTCCTCCATGGAGTCATTAACTCCACGAAGCATCACATACTCAAAAAAGACCCGGCGCTGCACGCGGCCGGAATTCTCTCCTCGCCGTGGAAATTCTTGGCGCAGCGCAGAAAACAGCGCGTCCATATTGTACTTGCGGTTGATTGGCATGAGCCAGTTTCGAGTTTCGTCGCAGCTCGCATTGAGGCTCACCGCGAGGCAAGCCTTGGACTCGCGGCAAAAGCGTACGATCTCAGGAACCAATCCGGACGTCGACACAGTAACCTTGTTATGTGACAAGTTGAGCCCGCGGTTGTCCAGTAGGCAGTTGACGGCTGCAAGGACATTGTTGATATTATGCAACGGTTCGCCCATTCCCATAAACACCACATTGGATACACGCTTCTCGGCGTCGAACATGCGTTTCGCAATCACAACCTGGTCGACGATTTCTTCGACAGCAAGATGCCGTTTCAAACCTAGCAGTGCAGTCGCACAGAACTGGCAGTTGAGCGCGCAGCCAAGTTGTGACGATACGCACAGCGTGACGCGGTCGTCGGTCGGGATCCACACACACTCGATTGTGCCGCTGTCCGGCTGGCTCGTGAGCCGATACATAATTTTGCGTGTACCGTCGCTCGCGTAGACTACGTCGTCCACGAATAGCGAGTCAATTGTACATTTTTCGTTCAGCGCGCTGCGCAACTCCACAGCGATATCCGTCATTTCATCAAAGCTTTTGGCCAGCTTGTCCTCCTTGTACATCCACTGCCACAATTGACGCGCGCGGAATCTTTTTGTGCCCAGCTCCGTCTCCACAAAATCCTCGAGCTGTGCCAAGTTCATTGACTTGAGGAGCGTTCGACCCTGCATATCCTTCCGCCCAGGAACCAACGACTTGTCGAGCGGCGCCGGCCGCGTTGCCACACTGCCCTTCACCTGCGCATTCCTGTCCGAGCCTGTCGGTAACGCCACGCTGCTGTACTCATGACTTTCACCGGTGGTGCCAAACTGCACCTTTGTCGCGGCCTGCAATTCCTCGTCGGCCGTGAAAACTCCGTTTTTGTGGTTGTGTTCATTACCCTGCAGATTCATCGACAAGACCGCATG
The DNA here is from genome assembly GCA_008690995.1 of Porphyridium purpureum. Classification (NCBI taxonomy): domain Eukaryota; phylum Rhodophyta; class Bangiophyceae; order Porphyridiales; family Porphyridiaceae; genus Porphyridium; species Porphyridium purpureum. The sequence goes on along the minus strand of VRMN01000002.1, from coordinate 150,639 downwards.
CGTACACGCTGAACGCGCAGGGCTACTCCACCGCGTCGCACATACCGCCGGGGGTCGAGCCGAGTCTGCACCACCCACCCGCGGTGGAAGCAGCGCAAACGCAGCCACCCGTGCGCGAGCTTCCATACCAGCAGCTTTCGCCAAAGCAAGACTCCCCTGTCGCGAGCTCGCTGTGCGGATAAATCCCAATTGCGGCAGCACAGATGCTTGCGATGTGATTGCTGCTGTCAACGTCAGTCTCCAATTCCGTGCTCGCGCGCCAAGCCGAGCGCTCATCGCCTTGCTCCCTCGCGCAACTGCCTCCGCACTCAGTCTGGCCTGCGTGCGCCCGCGCGAGCCATCACCGGCCGTTGTCGGGTGTACAGTGCACTGGACCTCAAATCACTTCAACGGTTCAGTGCAAGGTACAGCAAAGACGATTTACCCTAAATAACCCTAGAGATGAAAGGCCTAGGGTGTACAGTAAAATGCGGGCGGCGCTGTACCGCAGCCGGTTCGAAAGTTTTTGTGGCGTGGCGCGAGCGGGGAGTGAGGTTGAGGTTGGAGGCGAGGCGCGTGGTGGGTGGGGCCGGCGGCTTGGTTTGCGCGCTGACGACGCGCGCGGCTCGCTGGCGTGCGCATTTGCATATGTGGTCGCGCGTGGGACGTCAGGGGCTGCGCGTGGCGCCGAGGGTTTCGTGGTCGCTGCGGGATGCACATCGACGCGTGCGCCAGGGCCTGGCCACCGGGCCGCATGACGACGCCGACGGCTCGCGCCACGGCGTGCGGCCGATTCCGTCTCTCATCGACGAGCTTATCTCTCCTCGCTTGGCCAAGATGAGGGAGAGCCGCACGAAGCTGCCGCGCGAACAGGACCCACTCATGGACAAGAAGGCACAGCTCATGGCGGAAAATTTGCGGCGACACGGCGACCGTCTTGCAAAGGACGAGGCGTTGGGGCGCTCATACCGCAAGGGTAGCTATGGTCAGTACGGATCAGTTTCGACGACTGCCGGTGAGCAGCCGAGTCTGCCTCAAGCAGGAGATGCGGGAGCGGCGTCGGAGCAAGTTGTCATGCCTGAGAAGAAAATGTCCAAGTCCGAGAAACTGAAATTCATGTACAAGAACTATGGGTTGGTTTTCATGGTTTACTGGACGGGCGCATGGGTCGCTAGCGGTCTCACAGTGTACGCAGGAGTCAAATACTTTGGTCATGAAGCCACACTAGCATTTATCAAGTCATGCGGCGCCGAGCGCATCGTCGACTTGGACCAGTATCTGACCAATCCGGCGCTGATCAACGTGGGCGTGACGGTTGTGACCAATGAACTCTTGGAGTTCGCGCGCTTTCCAATTGTGCTGGCCACCATGCCGCGCGTCGCACGACTGGTTGGAGCGGTCCCCAAATAGTTCTGAGCCGTGATGTTTGCCTGCCTTGCGTTTACGTGCCGCTGTTCTTCAAATCCTAAAGTCGTGTTCAACTTGCTCAAGTGTGCGTAATTGAGGTACGCGAGCCACCTTATCGCCTGCTCCATCTTTTCGAAACGTTAGAACGCGCCGGCTCAACTGAAAGAGCTGACAGGAAACCAAGGTCAAGTCAAGCCCGATACAACAGCTCTTTCCTCCCCATTCCTTCGAGAGGTTGATGTCAAAGATGATTCCCTCACCTTTCGCCATCGTCTTCGAGTCGCAGGGCACAGGCCCCAAAACTAAACACCAAGATGCCCAGCGTTTCATTGTTTCGAACTAAAATGTTTTTGGCACCTTTGACGTCCAGGTCCATAACGGCACAGCGGCTAACGGAGCAGTACATGCGCATCTTAGGGCCGCTCGGGTTGGCCTTGACGATTCCACAGGCGCTGTAGATCCTGACTCTTTACGCGTCATGGACCAGTACCAGCCTGGATCCGCGCTGGCGCGCCTTGAACGCCAGCAGCCTCTACGGAAGCTGCTGTGGCTCCAGCCGGCGATTCGACGCGCAGCTTCAGGGCACATTTCGCGGAATTCGCGCCGGAGCACATTAGACTCCCACGAATATAATCTGTAGGACGATACTGTACTCGCGCGCGAGGCACGCGGCTACTTGCATGTGCACCTCATCCACCGTGGCGCGCTGAAGCGCGTGTGCACGACTTGTGGCACGGCAAAGGGCATGGCGCTTGCACGTATTGTCTGGTGTGATTATTTCGGACGCCAGCGTATCCAGGTCCAAGAACAGCCACACAGTGCGCTGCACATCGTCGACACCGACCAATAGCGCGCGGCATTGGCCTGGGGCGCACAATGCAAAGCCAGTGCGCTCCAGGACATAAGTGCAAAAGTGTGCGAGGCCTTCATGATACGTGACGTGACTCGACACGGCTACCCTCGACAGCGTCCAGAGCGATCTGTAGCCCCAGAGTTCAGATGGCAAGCTTGTTGTCCGCTGCGGTTCGACCGTGGCCGGCTTGAAATACGGCAAGGAGGTCTCCGTCAAGATACCGATGAGCCGCCCTAGCGGTGCCAATGGCCCTACACGCCTCTCACTTCGCACGCTTTCCCACTCGCGTCGCGCATTGTGACGAACAGATTGGTGATACGAATTTGCGTGCCTGGCGCGGAAAGCCTTGTGTTCAGCATGTATCCATCTGGTTACCATACCGCCACAGTCAAGTCCAAGCGTCTTCTCCGATTGTCAGTCCGGCGCTCATTAGAGGCGACCGATGGACCACTGCCGGAGCGGAGAAAGACAGCCTAATGAAATTCCGTTCAAGGTGCTGTCGTATCCTGCTCATTTACGTTTCGCTTTCGTCTGGATGGCCATCCAAGTGCACGCGGCAAAATGATGTTGACTGTCTCACTTTTCCAAGACTTTCTTGCTCCATTGTGATGCCCATGGGCTGCGCGAACTGGACAACAAGGATAATCACAGCCGGGCCACCGACCCGCATGACCAGGAAAACACGGTTGGTCTGCTCCGAGCTACTAGAGTCATTACTCTGAAACGATAGCCCGTGACCGTATTTCGGCGTCAATCTCAGCGAGCTCCTGCAGAAGCATGGCGCGTTCTCGTGAACGCTGCTCTGCGGTGCTCAATTTCACCGAGTTCATCACGGGCGCTGTGCTTCCTTGGTTGGTCACGTCTGTCGCACCTACATGTTCAGGCCGCCCAGCAACATCTTCACCACAATCTGTTGTCGTCACAGCGCCCGGAGAATGCGGTGAGCTGTTGTCTGCCTGTTTTCGGTGCTTGGTTTGCATCGGCAACTCTTCTTCCTCGCCACCGTTACGTCCTTCGCCTTGCACCATCCCTACAGCAACCCGGGGTCCGGCATGTTTCTCGCTTGTGCGCGACCACGAATGGCGCGCGCGTGTCCGTGGAGGCCGCTCGCCATCTTCATTCCCTGAGGACGTCTTGCGCTTAAGCGCTGCCGCCCACGGGTTCTCATCCGCCGCCGCGTTCATGCGGACAACACCAGTGACGCCGCCCAAATATGCCCCAAGTGCGCTCGACTTGAACGCGGATTCCGAATTTCGTCCGAAACCGCCACTAAAAAGTCCTGCGAAAAATTGGCAGCGACAGCAAAAGCAGGCCTGCCACCAACGACCTGACGATAAGGCTGCTGTCGAACGCAGCCGGATCTGCCCTTGATGTGGCGCTTTCAGCACTCCAGACACATAGCATGCGGAGAATCGAGCAGCCGCTACTTTGGGTGCTCGTGCTCGCTGCATATGTGTGGAGCGAGCGAGTGGTTGGCGTGCACGGCGGATACTACACCGCAGACGAGTATGGAGCGGGCGACGAGCTACCACTGGCCGTGACGCAGCTCGTCTCGCAACGCACGCGATTGGCGTACGAGTACCGGTCTGCGCCGCTATGCGCTCTCGGAAGCGACCAGCCGGACAGCGTGTTGCGACTGTCCACGCTCTTCTTTGGCGAGCGGGCCTGGCGCACGATGCATGATGCCCGTTTGTTTCATCCGCAGCGTGGCGTCTTGCTGTGCAAAATGCAGCTGACGGCATCGCAACTGCGCGTACTTCGCAAACGCGTAATGCAAGAATGCCGCGTGCACTACATTGTGGACGGCTTTCGCGTCGTGCAGGACGCAGATGCGGGCACCGCCGGCGCCGGCTCCCAACGCGCCCATGTCGGGGTGGATTTGGGCACGCGTCATCATGATGATGAGGTCGTCCTGTATAATCATGTTTCATTTTTGGTGCAACTGCACGAGGTTGGAAGAGACCAAGCGTCTGACATGGGCAGATCGTTTGGTAAGGCATTGTACCGGCGGGATCAGAGTCCGAACCAGGATGCGTCTTTGCTGCAATCAAGCTCATCATCACCATCCGGCAAATACAGGATCGCAGGGCTCAAGGCGCGAGTCGAGTCACGTGCATACACGCCAGACGGTCCTTTGAGCGTGGACAATGCAGGAGTGTCGTCTGCACAGAAGTATGAGCCGCTGGTGCTACCAACTGGCCTGAATTCCAACGCGCAGGGCCAGTCCTTTGTGCCAGTGGCGTTTACGTACGATGTGTCCTTTGAGAATGTTGCGCTCGACTGGGTGAGCCCGCTTGATCCGCTGGTACTGACTTCCGAACATCTCCAGCGCGGCCAGCTTCTCTCAATTGCCAACTCAATTCTTCTCGTGCTCTCCCTCGCGCTCATGATGGGCACAATCCTGCTTCGCACGCTTCGGAGACAGTTCAAGGCTTATGCAGCACTCGGCGCAAGTAGCGGTAGTGGTGGAGGAACTACTTTTGGTATCGAGGCGTTTGATGACTCTGGTTTGCATGGTAGTAGCTGGCGCAACTTGCGCGAGGATGTATTTCGGCCACCGCGGAACCCGTTGTGGTTGAGCGTGCTAGTGGCAGCGGGTGCCCAGCTCGTCCTCGTGGCATTCTGTACCATTGTGACAGCGTATGCGGGGGTGGTTTCGCGACAGCACCGCGGCGACCTGGTGATCGCTCTGGTGGTGGCTTGGGTGCTCACCAGCGGCCTGAATGGCTTTGTGGCGGCCCAGCTTTACTTTCTCTTTGGACGGCAGCAGTGGCAGCATGCTTCCATAAGTGCCGCGTTTGTGTTCCCGCTCTTTGTCTTTGCGCTGTTCTGGGCGATCAACTGCACGCTGTGGGTGGCGCGCGCTATTTCAGCGGCGCCATTCGCCGTGCAGCTAGTGCTGCTGTTTTGCTGGCTATTCATTTCGGTGCCCCTGTGTCTCGCCGGTGGTTGGCTTGCCGCCCGCCGTCGCGTGAACACATTCACCGTGTATTCCAATGCGCCGCTTCGTGAAATTCCAAAGCAGGAATGGTACGTCGGCACGCCACTCGTGTTGCTTGCTGGGCTTCTGCCTTTTGGCGTCGTGGCGGCCCAGCTTTACACCATTTTGCAGGCCTTGTGGCAGGGCAACGCCTTTCACCACATGTTTGGATTCTTGCTGGTGGTGTTTGTGCTCACGCTGCTTGTATCCGCGCAAGTTGGTGTTGCGCTCGTGTATGTGAAGATCTCACAGCAGGACCACGAGTGGTGGTGGCCCGGCTTCTGTGCAGCAGGCTCGTCTGGGCTGTATGTGTTTTTGTACTCTGCTTTCTACTTGGTAACGTCTGACAGCATGATCAAAGTAGGCTTTGCGTCAAGCGTCCTCTTTTTGGGTTATGCTCTGCTCGCTTCGGTGGCCTTTGCGCTGCTAACAGGAAGTGTGGGACTAGGCGCGTCCTTTGCCTTTCTGCGGTGGATCTACTGGCATGTACGAGCGAGCTAAAAAGCGAGCGGCGAATTGCGAGCTGCGAGCGTGTGCTCAGTGGCTTGAGCTGTTGAACCAGGCTGATTCTTTTTGTAGATAGCCAGCCCAAGCGAAGGAGATCTCGTCGAACATGAGAAAGCTCTCCCCCAGAAGCCTGTATCAATGGATCACAAAGGAAAAGAGTGCTGTCCTTGTTTGGGTGAGGATTGTGCCTAGTGCAATAAAACGAGCTCCTTGCGGTTATGGAGGAAAAGATGGAATGTATCTGAACCCAGTAATTGACGAGGTCAAGCTTCCTTCATCAGCCCAAGATTGATGAAACCATATTTTTTGCTGTATAAATTTCGCTGCGAACAGAGCAGAGTCAGGTACGAGTCTTTCACTGCGCTCCCCCCCAAAGACCAGCTACTTTACTGTCCTTGGTCAAACTCTGGCCACTGCCAAATTCACAGCGTGACGCGATATCGCATGCGCTCGCAGAACTCATATCTGTTGAGCAACCTCGGGGTTTCCAAAGACAGCCACATCATCTCAGCGACGATGCCTTTGAAAAAAGTGAGTCGACCACATTCTCCATATTTCGAAGAACGTTCAGGCTCGAGTCGTAAGTCTTGCTGAGCTCTTCGTCGTCGAACACGATCAGACAGCCGTTTCCTTGGTCCAGGATTCCATTCAGGCGCTTGTCTAGAATCATCTGTGACAGTTTGTTCTCGACAGTGTCGAGCGGCAAGGCGATCAGCTTCGCGATGTGCGTGATCTCGACGCAAGTGTACGGCTCGATGAGGCGCAGCAGATTCTGCTCCAAAAGACTGTGATAGAGATCAGACAGATGCGAGTGCACGATCAGGTCATCCTTGAGCTGCTCCGGGTACTCTTGCAACGCAGCCTCAAAGTCCGACAGGCTGCGCTTCTCGAATGCCACTGCGACCGCTTTCATCGATTCGACCGGAGCACCAGGATATTTGAGGGCAATCTTACCAGATACGAGTGCGGGGACGTCGGCAGCGTGGTGCGACATGATCTTACAGAGCAGCATGTACTTGAGATTGAGCACCGTGCGCGGGCTGCTGAGCGAGTTGAGGCTCTCAAACGCTTCGAAAAAGTATGAGAACGCGGTCTTGTAATCCTTTTCGTCGGCGGATACAATGCCGGCCATCATATCAATCTCGGCTTGCAGGCTGGGTGGTACGTAGATTGCGTTGGCGGTCGTGCGCGCCGAGGTGAGCGCCGCGCGACTCTTGGGCAGATTGCGCAGCGCATGGTAGATCTGTGCCTCTGTAAGCTGGATCTCCAGCAGATGGGCCTTGTCATCCAGTCGCTTCACCTCGCGCAGCAGCTCGTTAATGACGCCCAGCGCGTCCGAGTACTTCTTCTGCTGCAAGTACAGAGCGCCGAGGCGGCCCTGCACCCGCTGCCGCAGGAACGTGCGCTTCTCCTCGTTGCACCAATCCACGGTCTGCTGGCACAGCTGGACTTGCATTTCCAGCGCGTCGGCGTCACCGGGCTCCGCGCACGCGGCGACGCCGTCCAGGATCGCGCGCACAATGCGCGCCGTCTTTGCCTTGGCCATTTTGGCGAACATCGGCCGCAGCGAGCCTGTGAGCAGCTCTGCCAGACCTTCCGCGTTCCTCCTGCGTTTCAGCAGCGCCATGAGATCCGTGATCGCGGCCTCGCGCACCTTGGCGTCCTCATCTGTGTTCTCGAGTGCCGCGCCACCAATCACGGCGCGCAGCTTGCTCTCGCGGTCCGCATCGGGGCAGCTCTCTTCGCGCGCCTCTGCCAGAATCACGTCGATCCCCATCCTCGCTCGAAAACGCGCACCGATTCCGTGCGCGCGCGTAACGCCGTGACCCCCTCCTCTTCTTCCTCGCTCTCTCTGAGTCTGTCTCTCTCTTCCCCACTCACTGCGCATCACGCCCGCACTATGAACGCATCATTTGTGCCGGCTTCATATAAATCCAGTTTGTTTTATCATAGAAACGCGCGCCAGCACACCAAACAACAACTCGCACGACTGCAAGAGCCTTTATTTCATGCTAATATATATTGTATATTTCCCCTCTTTTCTGTTGATTACGATTGCGCCACTTTGCCCGAGCGGTTAAGGGGGCAGACTCAAGTTCTGCTAACGGTTTCGTTGCGCAGGTTCGAGTCCTGCAGGTGGTATTCTCGAAAACTTTTTTATTGGTTTCCTTCTTGGAGGGGAAGGGAGGATGTTGCTCGAATGAACAACGCCGTCGGCCAGGGAGGAACGTTGGCTGCGATGTCGCAATGGCTCGCAATCACATGCACGTCATAGCGGCACGCTCGTACGCGAAAAGACGCAAACACAATTGGTAGAAGGCACAAGTGCAGCATTTTGCAAAGGTGAGAACTGCATGATGCTCCAAGAGCTCTCGGTTGCATACGAAAGCTCAAAAGCAACCGAATGCGGAGTGGCTGGATAAATGGGCAGAAGATCAAGTGGTCATGCTTCGCATCTGAATGCAATAGTCTCTCGTCCACCGCCAAGAAAATGTTTCTCAGGGCCCAGATCTCGCGGGGTGCCATCGTCCGTTCCGGCAGTGCAAGAGCGTGGGTACGGCACACTCGAGTGGGTCGCTAGGTTGCATGGCCTTGCCGGGATTTGGTCAAGAGCGACGCAACGCCAAAAATCATGGAAGTACGAGAGTGTCGACTGCACCTTCATCGTATATCCGGGAGGTCGATTGCATGGACAGGTTGATGGATGTCGGGAAATACGATGGGTGACGATTCTAGAATGCATTTGGAATGATGAGAATGATTCTCGTGCTGGCTACTTTTGAGGCTGTTCAATTCCCTGCCTCAAGCGACTCGACGTTTCATCTTTAGCATACTTTTTCACGCTTCGCGCCAATGTAAGTTTACGTATGCAGAACAAGTTGCGTGCCAAAGTGGGTAGAATTGGTGCTAAGAACCGCTGTGTAGGCATCTCGCAGCATGTGGAGCTGCCAGATAGTCGCGCACTGTAGCGGAGCATTACTTTGGTCTGCGCATCTCGCGCGAGCAATGTGATCAAGGGCGCAGCGGCACGGCGCACGAGTCTTCGTAGAAGAAACAGCGATGCACTGGCAATGCCGCGACATGCGATATGAATGCAGTCCTTTTTCTTCGCCAAAGACGATGCATGAGCGGTCTACGAGTGCTAGAAATCCATTTTGTACTAGTGCGCTTAGCGAGATGACAGATGCGCACATTGCTCGATGAGTAACAAACGCCGTCCCGACACGATGGGCAATTTGCACGTTCTAATGGCTCGACGAATACGACTATCACATACAACGCACGGTGCGTGATGAATGAATTAGAAAACAAGTTAAAAATGCTAATGATTACAAGCGAGTCTAAGTACAGATAGCAGTTCAGCGCAGCAAAAGCTTCCTCATTCTACCCAAGAAAACTCGATGAAGCCGCGCCTCCCATGATGAAAAACAAACGTGCAGATCCGCAGCTGTACACACGGCACATATACATCGTGCAGCTGCGAGAATGCTCGATCCACAAGACGGAACACCATTATCCAAGGCCTTGTGGCCTTTCAAAAGTCCCGTTCACAACAGCCTGAGTGAAGACGAAGGAAGCGAAACGCGAAGCATGCCGTCACTCGCTCTTCGCACATCCATGTCCAAAGAGAAAACAGAAGCACAGCCGGTGTATCCAATCGAGGCGATTCCCGATTCATCACTCCCAGCGCATTGACCCTTGTCACGGCCGAGCCCGTCTCTCACGGCCTTGCCTCAAACGAATCCGGCCGACTCGAGGCGCGCTCCTGCATGCCTCGGTGCACTGAGAGAATTTCCAAGATATCGCGACTGAGACGCGCACAGAAAGCATCCATGGGAAGCTGCGCCTGCGTTTCGGCACCCATCCTACGTGACTGCAACTTGAACGGGTTACGCAAAAGCGTGCCCAGCTCTTCAATGCTGTAGAATACCCACGCCACACATGAGATACACAACGGAGTAAAGTTCCCGAGATCGTGAACCATGACAAAGGGCAATGTGAGCGTCCAGAGGCTCAGAAAGCGCGACAGGGCGCGCGAGTACGTGCGCTGGTCAGCAAATGCTAGATGCTCCGTGCGTGCAAATACGCGCTCAAATTGTTCCAGGCAGTTCTCCACGGCGAACAGCTCGATTTCCGCGTTTGCGACGGGCTGTGACTTGGTGAACGCCGAGCTGAGGGACAGCTTATTGTCCTTCGCGTACACGTCTCGAACGGCGTTGCTGAGCCACAACAGTACGAGAAGCGGGCGGTTTTCCGAGTCGCGCAGCTGTGCGCTTTCCGTGGGCGAGAGCATCGTTCCGAGCACGCGCTCAGTGCCGCCTACGACAAGATCGGTCTGGCGTGTCTCGTGCAGGTGATCCTTCAGAGTCCACACAAAGAGTGAGGTGTACTTTGCCACATCGTAGCAGCTGTCTGGAAGGTATGCGCAGGCGAGACGCACCATTCTGCGCGACGCAAACACAAGGTCAGCGAACAGACGGTACGATTCCCAAAAGCGATCTTGCGCAGTGCCGCAGGACAATGCATTCAAGAGACCCAGGGCACCGGCAATCCACTCGTGGGGCTCCTTACTCACCTCGGGCAAGCCGTGGTACGTATGGAACAGCGTGACAAATGTTGAGACCGCAATGCAACACAGCATCCGGCCGCGGATGCGATACAGCACATACGAGTAGGGCAGCGTGACCAAGTGCTGCACCCATTCAGAGTTGCCGAGCCACCTCTGCACGGCACTCTCATTATCGCCGCGGGAAACGTCAGTCCAGCCTGATTGCAGGTTCGATTCTGAAGACTTCCGTGGAGAAGTGCGGGCCGGACCTGCCGGACCAGCTCCAGGATAATCGCGGGTCGACTCGTCGTTGACCTGAGGCGACGGTGACTTGTCCTTGCTAGATGGCCACGGAGATGTAAAAGCAGTCGACCCACCCGAGGCATGGTCGAATTGCCGAGCCGCGCGCGCCAGCGTCGTCAGCACCACGTTTGGGTGTGCTCGGGTGCCCGGAGCTTGCGCTCGAAACCCACCACTCACGATTTCGCCGTTGAAGCCGTCTCTGGCAATCACAGTGCCCCGAGTCGGCGCAAACGCCCTTCCACAAGTAGGACCACTCACAAAGCCGCCGCGCTGTTGATGCCGCCGGGCCGGGCCCCACCCGGCGGTCTGAAACGCCGCGATCGGCATCGCGCTCATGCCAGCGGCCCTTTCTCGACGCTGCGAGTCACCAAGCGCCCTGTATTTGACGCCCACCCGCCTTTCTCTCACGCGCGCACCGCTTCCCCAACCCTTCGCGCGAAGTCCTGCTCTGCCCTGCTCTGTCCCTGCTGCGTCAAATACTCTCTCTGCCCCCCTCATCGCGATCACACCACTGCCGAGAAGCACATGCGACGCCGGCTGTCCCTATATACCCGCAGCGCCCTCCGGGCACGGCACTCCCGGGTCGCGTACTCTGCGGTCAGCCGTGGCTGTCCGTTGACGCGATCGGACAACCGCACACGTGTGGCCGAAACCGAAACCGACACCGAAACCGACACCGACACCGACACCGTACTGACAAGGCGCGCGCGTGACTGGGCCGCAATGGCCAGCGCCGTTGTGTGCATGCATGGCTGTCATGTAAGCGCGGCGTGCGCGCTGTACCGCGCGGCACGCGCACTGCGCACCGCACGCGCTGGGCTAGCCCGTGGGCGACGCGCGCGTCCCGCTGTGTGGCGCGCGTGCGATGCGCTGTCGCGCGCAGGCACGTGACCGCCACACGTGACACGCGCGCGCTTACTGTGTGTGGCGGCGGTACAGCGCGGTACCGCGCAGTACAGCGCGCGGCTATTTTTACACCGCGGGTGCGCGAGTGTAAGCGGGACATGGTTACAAGCCGGGTGGTTTGTGGCAGAATACAGAAACAACCCGGGGCACGTTTAATGTGGCTGGCTTGACATGTAAGCGGCCGCTGGGACAACACTCTGGCATCATAGAAGCAGCGCAGCGCGATAGTTGAGCTGACAGAGAGCGCGACAGAAGGAACCAACAGCAGACGGGGGCCCATCAGGAGCCCGGGCAACGAGGTGCATTGTCGGGCTCGAGCGGTTCACAAGCCGTGCATGAAAATAAACTCGTAAAAGGCGCCACCGATAGGTGCGCCAATCAGCGGGCCGACCAAGTACGTCCAGCAGCCATTCTGCGGGCCTGGGAACGCCACCTTGCCCCACCCGGCCATCGCGGACACAATGCGCGGGCCCCAGTCGCGCGCCGGGTTGTACCCAGCCTGATTCATCGGCGCGTACAAAGAGATCAACGACGCCACCGTGAAGCCAATGAAAAACGGCGCCATCTCCTTCTGCACCAGCGCGGTGTTCCGCTTGTCCGTCAGCGCAAGAATAACAAACATCAGCACGGCCGTGCCCCATGCCTCAATGCCCAAGCTTCCCCAAACCGTCACGGTTCCCAGCGTCCAGTCCAGCGCGGGGTTGATGGCGGCCGGGTCGCCCGCAAACGCCGGCGCCGAACTGTACATGAGCCCCGGGTTGGGGAAGTACTCGCCGTACGCCTGCGCAGACAGGATGCTACTTGGCTCGCCGCGGATAATGTTGTTCCTTGCCTCAAACGCCGCGGTTGGCCCGCTGTACGCAAGCAAATTGATTGCGGCCGCAACAATGGCGCCAGCAAATTGCGCTATCCAGTAGGGCACCAGCTTGCGCAGCGGGAACTCTTCGGGACGCAGCAGCGCCAGCGCAAAGGACACCGCGGGGTTCAGGTGCGCGCCCGAAATCGAGGCAGTGCAGTAGATCGCAAGTGACACACCAAAGCCCCACACGACGGCGACCTGCCAGATGCCCACCTGGGCTCCTGTGAATACTGCAGCGTTCACAATGCCGACACCAAAGAGAACAATCATACCGGTACCTATAGCTTCTGCGAGACATTGCTGCAACAGGCTTGGGAAGCGTCTGTGAACATGCGTTCCGCGCAGGCGGCGCAAGAAGTGGACATATTTGGCGGGCAAGCGCAAGTCGATGCGGGGCTCCTCATGGTCGGGCGCGTTCAGCAGGGCGCTTTCATAATTATACTTGCTTGTCGCAATTGTCGTACCTTCTAGCATAAGCCTCACGTCCAGCAAGCCCTCGTACGACGCCCGAGGCACAGTCGCGACCAGCACATTGTTTCCCTTGTCGTCCATGGTCGCGGTGTACGGAACCGGAATCAGGCCAAAGAAAAGCTCCACGCCGCATGAAAATTTGACCAATCCATCCATATCATCGCTCGCCGACTCGCGCTCTGGACTCTCTGTATCTTCGGGACTTTTCTCCGGTTTGTGATGGCACATGCACGCCTGGTTGTCGCAGTCATCGGCCGGACCGCACTCACCGTTGGAGCTCTGCACAAAGAAGTGCTGCGGAACGCCCATAATCTTGACCACGTTGCCACCCAGAACAGGTCCGCTGGATGGCACGCACTGCACACGCACGGGCTTCCCCTTCCTGACGCGCTTGCTTCCGCCCAGGCCGCTGCCGCCGCCGCCAATACCACCGGGCGCCGCCCGCGCGAGGCGTTCAACCATGGACGGCTTACGTCGCAAACCCGACGCGTCCCTGGCCACGTTCCCGCTCTCGCCTCGCGCTACTACCCCGTTGCCTGCATCCGCACCGCGGTCCTCACCGTCGGCACCGAAACGCCCATTCTCTGCTTGCGCATCGTCGTGTGCGCCGGCCGCGGCGTCCTCCTCCGGCCGAGCCATCGCGCTCTTCTTCCCCATGGCCGACGCTCCGTCCGTCGTCTCCGCAAAGGCTGGCATGCCACTCGACAGTCCCCAGCCAACGCAGACACACAGCCTGCCGACCCTCCACACCCGCTGCCTGCTCTGACCCTCACCACACCCCGCCTCGTCGACGCAAGCCTCCGTTCGGACGTTGCTCATCACCGCTCGCCGGTATCGAATCCAGTCGAATCAAGCAACGCCCGTAACCCTAGATCTTTCGGCGCTCACACTGAACACTACCGGTTGTTGTGAGGTACAGTGGTTCACCGCTTACGTGTTGCTCGCGCGGAGGAGCCGTTTGGTCATGCGGATGATGAAACCATAATTATGGCACCGGGCCGCGCGCGCGCACACAGTGTGTGACCGGCGAGCGTCTCTCGCCTGTCCGCCGGATTTCGGGTTGCGGATTCCGGCCGCGCGTCTGAACACGCCGCAATCATGCGTCGGCGGCTCGCGGATGGGTGCGACTCACCACCGGGGCTCGTGTCGTAGTCTGCACGCACGTGGGCGGCGGCGCGCGTGTATAAAATGGTGCGCGACGCGTCAAGCGGGTAGCGGGGAGCGGCTGCTGGCGCACATGCTGCTTCATCGCATGTACAGTCAGACAGAGGTAGTGCCCGCCCGCTGCGCTGTTGCTGGTCTCTGGAATCGGCACGCATTAAGAAGCAGGGCAAACCGCACGGAGCTGCTGGCGCAGTCATGGATCGAGTGCTGCACCTTTGGAGTATGGCGTTCGACGCAGACTTGAGCGACGTGTCGAGCCCCGAAGGCACGGACACGATCGAGCACCGGCGCGAGCCTCTTGGACCGACACTGCAGCCCTGTGAGATGCTCAAAAAAGTTAACACCGCGGCGCAAGCGGGCGCAGGCTTGCAACGGTCCGAGTCGATCGAGTCCGTGATGAGTGAAGGCACCCAGTTTGACGCAACAGAGCTCACGCCGCAGGAGAAGGAGCGGCTTCTGGACTCTGTTGCGGACATTCTCCGGGAGCAGTGTGACTTGAATGATTCACACGTCGTGCTACCGTCTCGAAAAGACCCCACGGCCATCTTCTACTCGCAGGTCCCGAGCAGCATTGACATCCGCGCATACGCCGCGCGGATGCTCAAGTTCCTCGACATATCGACAGCTGCCTTTGTGACTGCCATGGTGTACTTGGCGCAACTGCGACATCGGGGCGCGATCTGCATCAGCTCGTACAATGTGCACCGGCTGCTGCTGAGTGCGGTTAACCTTGGCATGAAATACACCGAGGACGTGTGCTACAGCGCGCGGGGCATTGCGCAAGTGGGCGGCATTGGCGACAGCCGGGAGGTGGCCATGTTGGAGCGCCAGATGCTGAAAATGCTCAACTTTGAGCTCTACGTCGGCGCCGAGCAGTTTACCATGTCGCGTTCACGCCTGCTCTCTCTCGCTCTCGCTCCATGAACAAGTAGACTGGCGAGCCAATGCTGGCCGCGCATCAGAATGGTGTCATTTATTTTGTAAAATATGCAAAGCGTACATACGAACACTGGACCTTACGCCCCCGCGCACAGCGCCGCACAAGAGCGCCCGTCCGTGCACGAGCCCGACGTTCCAGCGCGGAGCACGCACCCTTCGTCAGACCCGCGTCGTCATATCACCCGTGCGAGACACACGTGCGTGTCACTTTTGCACCGCTTTCACAAAGTTCATCCCGTCCTGTGGCGGCAGAAACACAACTTCGTTCCAGATGGGGTCGCGCCGCGGCGACGCGAGCTCCGAGAGTACCATGTTGAGATCCACGATGTTCACGTTGGACGCCTCGAGTGTTTTCTCATCCACCGTGCCTTGCTTGCGCAGCTGCTGCACGTACGCGTTTAGCTCCTCGTAGTTGAAAAACAGAGGGAAGACGCGCGCACCGTTCCGCTTGAACGCCAGGCCCTCAAGGTAGAAGAGAGGCACCGAGTCCTCGCCAAATGCCTCAGCCTTGCCTGTCATTTGCTGGGCGAGCTGTGGCTGACGCATCCAACGCAACATGTAGAAAGACACGAGAACACACATGGAAAGGGAGGGACAGAAATAGCCGACAGCAGCGCGGGGACTACATCAAGCCCGGGCAACGAGCTGCGTCGTCCGGCTCGTCGTGTTCACAAGCCGTGCACAAAAATAAACTCGACAAAGGCACTACTACGCCGGGCGCCGGTCCATGGGCCACCCAAATTGGTCCACCACGCCCTCTGTGGCCATGAGAACGTGAACTTGCCCCAGCCGGCCATCTCTGACACAATCCGCGGGCCTCAGTCGCGCGCGGAGTTGTAGCCAGCCTCTTTCATCGGCGCGTCTAGTGAGATCAGCTATGCCAGCGTCAAGCCAACGATAAAAACGGCGCCATCTCCTTCTGCCCTAACGCGGTGTTCCGCTTGTCCGTCAGCGCAAGAATGGCAAACATCAGCACCGCCGCGCCCCATATCTCGATGCCCAAGCTTCCCCTTACGGCCCGGTTCCGACAGGCCATTTGAGCGTGGGATTGATGGCGACCGGGTCCTTCGCGAACGCCGGCACCAAAGTGGACAAGAGCCCCGGCTTTGCGGAAGTACTCGCTGTACGCCTGTACGGACAGGATGCTGCTCGGCTCGCCATGGATAACATTGACTCTTGCCTCGAACGCCGCGGTTGGCCCGTTGTTCGCAAGCAGACAGATGGCGTCCGAAACAATAGCGCCGACGAATTGCGCAAGCTAGCATGGCACTAGCCAGCGCTGCGCAAAAACTTCAGGACGCAGCAGAGGCGGCGCAACGGATACCGCGCAGTCAACGGGCTTGCCTGAAATCGAGGCCGTGCAGCAGAAAGCAAGCGACACACCAAGGCCCCACGCCACAGTTACCTGCCAGATGTCCACATGGCTTCTGCGAATACGAAGGCTTTTCACGACACCCACGCAAAAAGGACGATTGGATCCGTGCCTACAGCTTCCCCGAAGCTTTGCTGCGATGCTCTGGGTAAGCGCTTGCCACATGCAATCTACGCAGGTGGCGCAAGATACTGACACACTTGGAGGGCAAGTTCAATTCCATGTGTGGCTCTCCATGGTCCGGTGCGCTCAGCAGAGCGCTCTCGTAGTTATACTTGGTCATCGCAATGACCCTGCCGTCAAGCTTCAGCTTCACGTCCACTTCGCCCACGTAAGCCGCTCGTGGCACAGTCGCAATCAGTACATTGTTTCCGTCGTTGTCAATGGTCGCGGTGTACGGAACTGGAACCAGTCCAAAGAAGAGCTCCACGCCGCATGAAAATTTGACCCAGCCGTCCATTGCTTCGCTCAATGAGTCGCGCTCTGCACTCTCTGTATCGTCCCCGTCCTTGTTGGGTTTTTGATGGCACGTGCACGCTTTGTTGTCATCGCCCTCGTCCGAATCATTATCACCATCGGAGTTCTCAACAAAGTAGTTCTTGGGTACGCCCGTGATCTTGACCACGTTGCCACCTAGCACAGGACCACCGGATGGCAGGCACTGCACGTGCGCGGACCTTTCCATCTTGACGCGATTGCTTGCGCCCAGACCGCTACTGCTGCCACTGGCGCTGCCGCTGCCACTGCCACTGCCTCTGCCGCTACCACTGGGCACCACTTGTGCGTGGCGTCCGACCATGGACGATTTGTGTTGCCGCCCCGACATTCCCATTGATCACTTTCCGACCGTTGTCTCAAGCTTGTTTGTCTCCTCTAGCTACCCGGTCGCCTTCGCGCTCACCATTGCCTGCGCCAGCCTCGTAGTCCTCGCCATCCATGCCGCGACGCGCGCGCCATTGATAAGGCGTCTGCTCGTGGACTTTCAAGTGCCACATCTGCGTTTGTCCGTAACTTTGATGTGCACCAATGTGACGAGGATAGTTGCATGGATGGAGCAAATCTTGAAGCGACAAGAAGAAATTGAGCTCTGTGCAAGTCGCACCGGGTGACGTGGTAGTTGGATGCGCGTTCGTCATGGTTTCTTCAATTGGACTCCAGTTTCACGCTCCTAACGGCACGCTGTGCTTATTATTGCCGCGGTACGTGCGGCGAGCACAGGAAGGTTCGTGTCTCCTCGTGTGAAAGCCGCGGTTCTGACGAGAAAAAAAAATCCACGGTAACCCGAAATAGAAAAGATAGAGCACAGCACAGGACGACGAGACAGCTTGCGCGCGCATAGGCTAAAAAGAAACAGAAGTAAAAGACCGTGCGCTTGCGAGAAAGGCTGCTCGTCCTGGCAGGCATTTGCCCGCTCGAAACCTGGCGTCGCAAACAAGATATAGGACAACAGAGATAGAGAACGAAGCGAAGAACAATACCAACAGCACAGAAACTGCAGTGTCGATGCAGCTATGAGGCTTTCGGCTCGCGCAAGAAGCAATAGTCTCGCAAGCAGAGAAAGGAACAGGCGGGGCCGCAAAATGGCGAAATAAACACATCTGATATATTCGCAAGTTTGGCCCCTTGTGGTTCTACTGCAACTCTGTTCTCCTTGGCTTGCTCTGCTCTTCTGCCTGCGAGTAAGATCTGACCGGCAAATCGGGGTAGACCCATCGCTCGTTCATAAGCGTAATTCCCGTCGGGGACTGCGAAGTGCTAAGAGGGATGAAAAGGGAAGTTTCTGTCAGTAATCCCGGTCTAGCAGTTTCTAGAAATCCTCGAAACGTTTAGAAACTTCTACGTACCCGAGGAAATTCGTAGAAGCGTCTAGAAGAGGTCATCGCCTTCGCGAAGAAACTGAGCCGTTGTATACGGATAAGGCCAAGCGCAGAACAGCATGTGTACGACCTATTGGCACCCGTTTGGGTCGTGGTGACCGACTGTGCTGAACTTTAAAGTCCAACGCGAACCGCACGGAAAAGGCGGCAGTGTCTGACTGTTCTGCGACTTCTAGCCCCCGGTTATTTCACAAGCGTAGTTTCGTACTGCTCGGTGCACCTCTTGTCGCACTCTCAGATCAATATCGATGCCATCTCCGTGTTGTCCCATAAGCCAGGGCATGCAAGATCGAGGCATTGCTTCCTTTCTCAGCATCGCGCGCACTGGCCTTGCCGTCCTACTCTATCCGGGCTGGTGCGCTCTCCTTCCCCATGGCCAGCACTACGTTGGTGGCCACTGCGGCCGGCATGCCCCTCTGCTTCCTTGCGCGCGCTGGGATGTGCAAGCGGCAACCGTTGTTCGCGGCGTCACTCCATCACAGCGCAGCGGCTGGTTTGAGCTGTACATCACCACCCGCTCGCGATATGAAAGCAGAGGCGTCCAAACGTCAGGATCCAAATACTCACAATGAAACACTCGAAGGTGCCACGCTGCGTAGGGCTCTCTCACGTGCGTGTTGCAGGCGCTGATGAGCTGCTTTCAAGGGAAAGTAGCGGTCGAGCCCCAGGCGGATCAAGTTGTGGCTCTGACGGCGGGACGTCTCCTTATTGATGCGCACGGAACACGATGCAGTCCCATCAATTTCCGAAGCTTTAACTTGGCCGTTTTCGTTCCTTCCCGTTGTCCAACTTGTTTTTGCCCCTCATGCGTGCAGAAAATGCGCAAAGTGTCGGTGCACTTGCATACTCGCACTGGCTGTCACAGCCAAAGCAGTGACGCCAATCATCACTCTACCGCGCCTGGGTTACAAAAAGCCAGCGGCACGGGCAAAACTAGCGTCCCGTGGGAGACAGACAGCGGTCAGACTCGTTGTTTATCCAGCTGCGAGTAACCTTCTTCCAGTAGACGCGTGCGTCGGAAGAGGTCGACAGTCGTACGAGGCCGACGCATCGGGCAGTACTATTGCATTCTTGGGTCCCGCCCCATCGAGCAGCATCCTCTCCGCACCGACTGGTGGCACGAAGCCCGCACCGGTAGGGGAAATAACCTCTCACACACCGGTTCAACTCGGCGCGAGCGGTCGAGCGCGTGTCCTTTCAAATTCAGTTGAGCGTTTTGGCGGCGTTCTGCCAAGGCTATAAATAGCTGTTGTCGGGACACTCGCAGTCACTGCGCCAAAGCACGGCGCTGGATTTTCGGCGCTGTTTAGTGATGCAGTGGCACCGCACCGCGCGTGCACACAGTGCGTGACCGGCGATGCTTCCCGCGTGTCCGCTGGGTGCCGGCCGCGCGTCTGGACACGCCGCAACCATGCGTCGGCAGCTCGCGGATGGGTGCGACTCACCACCGGGGCTCGTGTCGTATTCTGCACGCACGTGGGCGGCGGCGCGCGTGTATAAAATGGTGCGCGACGCATCAAGCGGGTAGCGGGGGAGCGGCTGCTGGCGCACATGCTGCTTCATCGCATGTACAGTCAGACAGAGGTAGTGCCCGCCCGCTGCGCTGTTGCTGGTACCTGGAATCGGCACACAGCACGAAGCAGCGCAAACCGCACGGAGCTGCTGGCGCAGTCATGGATCGAGTGCTGCACCTTTGGAGTATGGCGTTCGACGCAGACTTGAGCGACGTGTCGAGCCCCGAAGGCACGGACACGATCGAGCACCGGCGCCAGCCTCTTGGACCGACACTGCAGCCCTGTGAGATGCTCAAAAAAGTTAACATGGCGGCGCAAGCGGGCGCAGGCTTGCAACGGTCCGAGTCGATCGAGTCCGTGATGAGTGAAGGCACCCAGTTTGACGCAACAGAGCTCACGCCGCAGGAGAAGGAGCGGCTTCTGGATTCTGTTGCGGACATTCTCCGGGAGCAGTGTGACTTGAATGATTCACACGTCGTGCTACCGTCTCGAAAAGACCCCACGGCCATCTTCTACTCGCAGGTCCCGAGCAGCATTGACATCCGCGCATACGCCGCGCGGATGCTCAAGTTCCTCGACATATCGACAGCTGCCTTTGTGACTGCCATGGTGTACTTGGCGCAACTGCGACATCGGGGCGCGATCTGCATCAACTCGTACAATGTGCACCGGCTGCTGCTGAGTGCGGTTAACCTTGGCATGAAATACACCGAAGACGTGTGCTACAGCGCGCGGGGCATTGCGCAAGTGGGCGGCATTGGCGACAGCCGGGAGGTGGCCATGTTGGAGCGCCAGATGCTGAAAATGCTCAACTTTGAGCTCTACGTCGGCGCCGAGCAGTTTACCATGTCGCGTTCACGCCTGCTCTCTCTCGCTCTCGCTCCATGAACAGGTAGGCTGGCGAGCCAATGCTGGCCGCGCATCAGAATGGTGTCATTTATTTTGTAAAATATGCAAAGCGTAAATACGAACACTGGACCATACGCCCCCGCGCACAGCGCCGCACAAGAGCGCCCGTCCGTGCACGAGCCCGACGTTCCAGCGCGGAGCACGCACCCTTCGTCAGACCCGCGTCGTCATATCACCCGTGCGAGACACACGTGCGTGTCACTTTTGCACCGCTTTCATAAAGTTCATCCCGTCCTGTGGCGGCAGAAACACAACTTCGTTCCAGATGGGGTCGCGCCGCGGCGACGCGAGCTCCGAGAGTACCATGTTGAGATCCACGATGTTCACGTTGGACGCCTCGAGTGTTTTCTCATCCACCGTGCCTTGCTTGCGCAGCTGCTGCACGTACGCGTTCAGCTCCTCGTAGTTGAAAAACAGAGGGAAGACGCGCGCACCGTTCCGCTTGAACGCCAGACCCTCAAGGTAGAAGAGAGGCACCGAGTCCTCGCCAAATGTCTCAGCCTTGCCTGTCATTTGCTGGGCGAGCTGCAGCTCACGTGCCTTGGCCTTGAGCTTAAACACATCCTTACTCGATTCATCTGCGCGCGGTGGTCGCGCCGTGAACTTGAGCGCGTCGTCGAGCGCAACGGGCAGCACGCGAGCGTCGGTTTCTCCCTGAGACTGAACGTAGCGCATCTGCGCCTCGGCCTCACTCGGGTCCAAGTAGAATAAGCCCAGGCGTTCCTTGCTCGTCAGCTCGGCAAGGTAAGGCTTGCCCTGGGTGTCTGTGACGCTAAACACTGGCACGGCGTGCAAGCGCTCGGCAATTTCGGCCTTGCTCACCGAGGCGCTGCCGCTGGTCGCTGCAAAGTACAGCGGCGCGAGCGACGAGAACACAAATGCGGTAAGCGCAAAAACCGCGCCGACGGTCTTCCACGACACTGCAGAAGAAGAAGAGTCTTCATCGTCGCCGCGCTGCATCTGCAGCGGCGTCGAGATCCGCGCGGGCCGGTGCTGCATCTGCCGCATCTTCTTGGACGCGGATGCCCCCACCGGGCGACGCGTGCACCACGGTGCGAACATTGTCTGGCGGACGGACCGTGCATGCTGACACGGCTGCGCGCCGCCAAGCGCGTGCGCGGCGCCTACAAACGCGACGAACATCCTATCCACCGTCAAGCACCGCGCAGATCTCGCACATAAGGTGCGACCAAATCGGATAGGGGACAGTACCTTTTTCCAAGTTTTACTAGTAAAATGATCTGCTTTACTATAAAAGGGAAAGAGGTCCGGTGAAAAGGGCATGTGGCAGAGGTCAAAACGGATAGGGGACACGACACAGTTCCAGCCATTACTCAGCAATGAAAGGTCGGAATCGGTCGCCGTTTCCTTGTGCGTATGCGCCTCAAAGATGCGCACAGTTGAATATGCGTTTCGGTAGAGACGCGTTCAAATTGACTGGTTAAGGCTGGTCCAAAGTCTCCCAAACCAGTAAGATGGTATTTTTCAGCTCCAGCACCATCTGACACTCCCTTGCACCCACGTAAACCTTGGGCGCTGGTATCTCCCACATGTTCTCGATGACATTGAGGTCCGGCGAGTATGCTGGCCAGTCTCGAAGCTCCACATTCTTGTCAATCATGAAATTCTTAGCCAGGCGACTTTTGTACACCAGCGCGATATCCTGGAGAAAAACCATGTTCGGGTCCACCATCTGACGGCAGCGGTCCAGCACGCCGTCATTCTGAAGCATGGAAACACAATTGGCAGCGGCGAAGATCCTGTGAATGAGTTGAAAGTGAACATCTCCTGTCACAAAAATGGCGCACCAAGCAGTGCATCGACCGCCGCCCAAATGTCACGACCAAACGTTTGAAAGATCGTTCGTACGCTCAAGCCACGTCATGTGGATAGCATCTGGCCCATCCAGATTGCACTTTATTTCGTCCCTGAACACAACTGTGGCCCAATTCATTTGTTCCAGCTCATGCCGTCTTGTCAAGGCCAGCCTTTTGAGGTCGAATTTGAGTGTCAGCGGTCAGTCTGTGTCTTTTATTTTGAGGATTTGCAGTATATAAGGCACATTTTCACCTATATGAGGCGAAATGTACCACTATACGGCGAACATGTACCGATGTAAGGCGAAGAATATTATATTCGTACATGGTCGCCGTATATCCATACCTTGTTTCCGTACAGTATGTCCATGTACCGATATAAGGCGAGTCTCACATATACACGGCTTATAGTACACATATACTTCTTTATGGACATGTACAATGCGACGACTTGCAAGATGTAAACCACTACGTACCCATTTAAGGCAGCACGTACAATGTACTCATACAATGTACATATGTAACTCCTTATACAAACATATAATGCATACTACAAAATGAACCCATGTATTGTACATATATACACTTCGGTGTACGTATGTATGGTAGTACGCTACAAGATTTACATCGCGATGAACACATAGAAGGTGGTGCAGATAGAATGTACTGATATAATGTACACAGATATACCATCATATACGTATAGAATGGGCGACACATAATGCACCCGTGCAATGTAAGTATATAAACTGCGGTGTACGTATGTAGGGTGATGCACTTATACTTGAAATTTGAAAGGACGAACGCTTATAGATGGTTTCCGGGAAAGGTCTAGGAATGTTTGACGTGCGAAACAAAGTTGGCGCCGTGGCATTTGGTGTGGTTAAAGAATCTGTCGGCATTCGTCAACTCGTTCCGGTACCGATTCTGTGGATCACGTGTTCACGTTCTAATTGCGTAAGAGCATCCAGACACAGACGCAACATCCAAGTGAAGCAGCACTGCAAGGACTGGAGAAATGCAGGAGCACTGCCCAATTTGTGGGAAGTCCATGCTGCAGCTCGGATTTACCATCCGTCAGAGTCTTGCAGCGCACGTGGGCCATTGCAGGGTTCCGGTACGAATCGTGGCATGCCCTGATGGTCAGAGCGCTATTGACATGGGGCACCCCGTCGTTGCTTCCGCAAACGCGGTCGCGGAGTGCACTGAGTCGGACGGACAATCGACTCTGAGTGGAGCGAGCCAAGACACGGACGCAGGCTTCGCGCACGCGGTGGAATATTGGGCTGATCAGGACTCGGAATGTGTACAGGAAATCGCTGCTGGCACGCAAGAAGAGGCACCTCATGTGCGTGAAGCGATGCCCATGTTAGCCGCGGATGCCGTGGGGTACTCGGCACAGCAGACAACGGAGAGTATACAGGCACTGTTGTCCGCGTACGCGGAAAAAGAAATCAGTGGGATACCTCTTATTGAGTTGGAGTTCGAGCTTATCATGTGCAAGTACGTGCTGAGTGCCCGCTGTAGAGCGGCCTTGAAGACCTGGTTCACTCGCAGTCAGACTCATGTACGTGACCGGCCACTACACAGGAAAGGATTTTTGAGCGGAAATATTTTGCAGCGCGTTGGACTCGCGAAGATGCCGGTGCACATCAAACAACTTTCCGTTGCATGTGCAGGAAAGACACTGCGCGTGGATTTGCGGTACCGCGACCCCATGGTTTTGATTGCGCGAGAGCTTGTTGTTGCATTGCATCGCTATGGCGACCAAGCATTTGAGGTTGCACACATAACAAATGAGCGCGGCGAGACTGTATTAACGCATGCGCAGAATGCTGCGCACTTGCGCCGTATACGTGAAGCGGTACCGCCCGATATCATGCTGGTGCCTGTCATGGTTTGCATTGAAGGTGCTCAGATGCGAGCAAACGGAATTCATTCGCTCACTCCCATCTCGTTGTACCTCGTGCATAGGTACATGCACGATGGACCTCTTGAGCCGCGTGTGATCGCGTACGCGCCAGTTCTACCGGATGCGGGCAAAGCGACGGATGATACTCCTTGTGTCATGCACAGTGTGCTACAGTTCTTGCTTGATCCATTTATGACATTGTCGGAGCCGACCGCTTTGCAGCGTCACGCTTTGGCCGTACGGTGCAATGGGTCCATGATCAAATGGCTCCCAGTTCTGTTCAGATTCGCGTGCGATATGCCCATGGTTGCGACCATCAGTGTTACGTTGAACTCGCGTATGACTCAGGAGCGGCCCTGTCAAGTATGTCTTGTTCCTGGATCTGAGGCATTCAACGCGTACACGAGCTTTGAGTACCGCGAAGAAGAGCCCATGTTTGCGATAGCTGAGCAGTCGGGCGGAGGTGCTGCCAGGCAGCGTGCAAAATATAATATACGCCATATTCCAGGTGCAAAAGCGAGGTACCTCAATCGTTGGGATAAACGCGGTCTCTTTGCACTCGTTGGTGTGGACTGGATGCATGGCTTCAAGCTTGGAATACTCCGTCAACTGGCAAACATAGCCTTGTACATTCTGGACCGGTACGCACAAGACAGACGCATACGCGGAACAGCTTCCGTGGCGCAACTCGACGCGTCTGGGTTCGGGCAAGATATGGAAATTGACAGTGACGAGATCACCTCCTCGGAAACGAGTGACGGTGATGATGGTGGTACCACACGACAAAAGAAACGCCGAAAGGTAAGTGGTGGACGCCGAACGGCTGACAACATTACACGCATTCGTAACTCTGCATTGGGCAAGTGCTTGGTTGTAATCAGCACGGTACAAGATCGTGAGCGTCTATCACGTTCTTCCGGAGTATACATTCCGATCCGACGTACGCCAAATCCGTTCGAGCAGTTGTCCAAGATGGTGGAGAATAAGTACTCGCCAGGACTACTTGTACAAGTCATTGTGGCTGTCGCCTGCGATGGATATTACAAGACCATGGGCCCTGCCTGGAAAGCAGTGTATCTTATCACGTGTTGTCAAGCCTTATCCGTGTACGCGAAGATGTCTCTTGCTCGACCAACAGATGCACACGTACGTGAAGGAAGAGATCTAGTATCGAGTCTCATGGATAAGATACAGCAGCTCAAGTACTTGACGGGAATTGTTTGGGATGCGCCAAAACTTCATGCGCTCTTGCATCTGTGCAAAGATCTGGAGGAGTTCGGGCGCAAGCGATTACACGACACTTGTACAAGCGAGTCTCTCATGCGCATATGCAAAAGGGTGCACAGAAAAGTGGCTGGCGTAAATCTGGCGGTACCGCATAGATACATGCTTGAACAGCATGAGCGATTCGATCTTGCAGACATCAGTAGCTTACTTTTAGATCCGGCAGAGCGCATCCCGTCAATGTCGCACGACCATGGAATCGGTGAACCGACACATCCTTTAGAGTTTAGAGCAGCTCCAGTACCGGAAGATGTGGTATGCACGGGGTCGTGGCCGGAAGGGATTGTCTACTCCTGGACCTGTGTCCGTGCGCGATCGACAGATGAATGGTCTTTTCAAGTGACGGCGATGCCTTCGTTTCCAAGCACTACACACACGGTCTCAGCGTCAGTTGGATGTACATCGACCATGAAAGAAGCAGTCACGGTGTGGGACTCACTTACGCATCACGTTCAGAAGGGTCGGCGCACATGGATGTCGGATGAAATGCAAAACTCGTACGAGCAAGAGTATAAGGTGTGCTATACGCCTCGTATCGCCGTGCGGCACAACCATGCGAACATGCAGAGTGAGCGCTTTGTTGCGTACTGGGACTACTACGGCAAGGAAAGGTATGACTTTATTCAGTATTGGGATGACGTACGTCAGCGTCTTCGATATGCCCGTCTCGTCTTGATTGGGACAATCGACGTTGATGTACATCCAATCCAGACGAAAGGAGTATTACCACGGGACCCTGTGCAGGGTATGCCGTCTGTACAGGATATCGCCATCGTACGACACTTGAAAGTAGAGCGTGTGCCTCGGAGCCGTGGTGGCGCGACAGTATGTACACACTTACGAGGCATTTTTGATCACGTACGTGAAGACGATGAAGTCAAAATTGTGCTTGCGTCGCAGCTCCGTTGCAAGATTACAGCCTTTCTGGATACTTACAATAGCGGTACCGCTCTTGATCCAGGTGAAGCGTATGCTTCTTCATCTCAATGCGCTTCGCGCTGTGGTATTGGGCGTGCAGGTGTTGATGAACAGGTACCTGCTAGGTGGTGGTTCATTCTACGACCCGATATATTCGATGGTATAGAGTTGTGGGCGTAAAGTGTGGAAACAAGGACGTACGTCGTTTATTCGACAACAAACATCTCTGAGCAGCGTCTACAGCAAGCACATGCTGTACAGCTCACAACTAGTGCAAGCTCCAGCTCGCAGGGTCAGACGCTTCCGGCTCATGCTCTGGATTGATGTACATCTGTTCGTCTGTCGGCTGACCCGATGGTAAATCAGAGACGCTACCGTGAAACGAATGACCCGAAGCGTCATGCACGTGCGTTTATCCGGCTGGTTCAAGTCCGTGTGCAGGGGGGCAGATGCTGCCTTTCATACCCGGTGGGAACATCGTGTACACGAAAGCGCAATGGAAAGGATGAACTGTCGTACCCAACCGGATTCTCGTGTACACGTTGCGCTGGCCAAGGTCTCTCGTAGCGAGGAGGCCTTTCGTACCCGAAAGACCTTTCGTACGCGGCAGGCGCCCGTGCGGGTTGGGGCCATCCTCCAGGAGGCATGTGCGAAGAAGCACCTGCTTCATGCCAGGTGCCTGGAGATCTGACGTACGTCCGTGCATGCGGATCATACTCTTGCCGCTGCAATGCTTCCCAAAGCGCAGTCTCATCTGGTACTTCATGCAATGCGCGTGCACGAACAGGTGCATACATCGGTGCACGCGTGCTTGCAAAGGGCACCGCATAGTCTTGGGCCTGCACTGGTGCAGGCCATCTTTCGTATGGCCACTCGACGGGCTCATCGTACGGCCTTGAGCCCTGTCCATACAGAGGGGGTACCCCAGGCGATAGTACGGGTCTCAAAACATGACGATAAAACGGTTCGGTGCCCTGCGAAACGCGCACGCGTTCATCATACATGGGCCTCGGCCTACGCGCGGATGCCCGGTAACCCCAGGAAGATACCTCAACTACGCCCTCATTTTCTGGGCGCCGCACGGATCCAGGCGTCCGCGGAGGAAAAGCATGCATATGCTGTGCGCGTGCCTGCACAGGAACTCCCGTAGTTACCGTACGGCGAATCTTCGGGTCCCGTTGGTCATCATGACCAAACTCAGAAGCTCTTCGGAATCGTGGAATGCGTGGACTCCCTTCGCCATCTGTCGTACGACGTGCTGCATCGACAGGCCCCGCAGTCGCCGCGGCTCGCTTTCAAGGGATCTCGCCCCACTCAGTCCCGTAATCGATGTCTGGGACATCTTGTGTATTGTCGCGTACGCGTTCCTGTGCTCCTGACTGAAAGCGCGTGCGCGAGGCGGAGGCTCGGCTGATACGCACCTGTCGCCGCCATCCTGCCTTCTTCTCCGAATCTGTCGCGCGTCCGAAAGAGAGCACTTGGATGATTAGCGGTATCGCTGAAGCCGCGCACGTTGCGCATGTCTTCTGGTCCCTTGTACAAGCCCAGAGCATCAAAGTAGCCGTGCGGCAGGAACGTCTGAAAAGACGGCCATCCTTCCGTTGGCTGTTGCTCGCCGATCGCCGTCTCATGGCCCTGAGGCTCGAAGAGATCCACCACGTGTGTGCTCCCATGCAGAGGTACCTCAGCCTCCCGCGTTTGAAACGCCTGCAGGCTACGCTCCATGCGCAGCTATGCACGTACGAGCCTCAACGATCCTTCGCCTGGGTCCAGAGGCTGTTTCTGGAGTTCACGGACGTACGTTGGGTTGGCCAGGTCGCCCAATTGCGGCTCGACCACGTTCGTGATGTCGGCCTGTGCGACGAACCGGTTGAGGACCAGCACAATCCATTCGGGATCTGTGGGCCGTACGGCATAGTCTGCAATAAGTCGCGGCATCCACATAGTTGAATACGAAAGCGGTACCGCACTCAATTGCAACGGAGAGCCTAACGGTGTGTCACAGAATGGCTGCTCCCTGGTACCTGGATCGACCTTCTCAAAGGCGTGACTTGACGCGTACGCGTGATTGAACATGCACCACGCGTACCAAAGGATATTCTCCTTTTCGACTGGTTCCAGGTCGTACTCGTTCGAGAAATTCGACGCAGCATCTGCGTCGTCGACGTCGACGCCACGGAAACGCAAATCTCGCCGTACGGCACGCCGTGCACAGACTCGTGCGAGCGACCAAATCCAGTACGCCGAGGTCTTCTCGGGATAATGGCGTACTGCGCCTCGTGCTCGTCTGCCGTGCGGCCAGCCGCAGCCCAATTCAGGAGTACGCAGGTGCCCGGAACCAGCGTACTGAACTTGCAGCTTTTGGGCGTATGCAAGATCCGAGCCATGCATCGTGTTGTACCTACTGAAGATGAAGTGCATGGCTGTTACCCGGTGCAAAACGGTCTATTCCTCGTACGAGAGCGGCTCACCCATTGCGAGCCGCTGGAGCTCCCGGTCGTATCCGACACCGCGCTGCTTGCTCAGCAGGTCGATGAGCTCTCGGCGCGCGACTCCAACCGATACATCCCGCCGCCTAGGGCTGTCCAGCGCACGCTCTGCCATCCTGTCAGATTGTCAAGTGTCGCGTACGCGTACCAGCCTGTGCACCGCAATTCCTTTCGCGTACACGAAATGCTTCACTCACGCACTCGCCTCTGCTTGAACATGTAAATACTCTGCGCATGAACTCCAATGTCTGTGTCGCCGATGTTCAAATGCTTGCGAGCAATCGGTGCGGCCGTCGAGGGTGTGACAGAAAGCGCAGACACGTACGTGCGCATGTGACGAGGCTTTGGAAACGGGAGGGTTGGAAGCATGTTGTTGGAGTTTCGGGGAAGAGGGCAGGAAGCAGGATATTGGGGTTTCGGGGAAAAGGGCGCACGCCAATTGGACGGAGCACGAAATGGATGTTGATCCGGCTCTGTTGTCCACGCACTATTGGGCATGGGACCGCGGCTTGGTCGGGTCGTTTCTGCCTCGCGTACGCGCTTATTCCATACCAGCGGTGCGTGACTTCTTTCGCTTAACGGAGAGAGACTGGACGATATTCTCGGACTGTACAAGAGCGGTCGCGCGACAGATGTGGCGTATGCGCTCCAAGGATATCCTGGACAAAGTACCAGGGTACGACATTGCGCGCTTGCAGGCTCCGAATCGCAGTTACCAGGGGTACCCCCAGTATCATGGAAGAATCCTCAATGATAAGCCATTCGGGGAAGGCAGCATCGCGTCGGTAGATGACATTAAGTACAGGCGTTTGGTATACGCGTTTGAATTCTGGGAACTCGCACTAGAATGTGCCGCGCTTTCGGTGACAGTCTTCGAGACCGCGTTGTACCCTGAGGATGGACCGTTGCGGGTACCCGAATTGGACGAGCGCATGTGGCTGGCGTGGTGTCAGCTTCAACATCAGTGGACGGCCAGCAAGCTGTTCGAGAAAGATACTGGTGGACAAGCCTTGCCGTACGGCCGCAGAAAGTATCGCTGGGCAGAACCGCCGGTGTTCGCGTTGGACGCGTATGCTGTTCACACATGCCTACAAGAGTACGGCGGTGTTGACCACCTGGTTCAATCCGAAGTTGTCCAACAACGTCTGGTACCAGCTGACCGGTTGCCGGGTGGAGATAGCCGTGACAGAGGGCCCACCATTTTCGTTGCGACACCGCCACAGTCAAGCCCACAGACACCTGAGCATCGACATCTGCGAGCATCTCTGCGTACGCAAGCAAGTGCAAGTATTCTCTCGGAACCAGAAGATCTTATACAAGCTGTCATCTCTTCCACAGCAGACGACGAATGACGCGCACGCGCTGATCACAGACGCCACAGATCCGACGCGCATGACTGAAACTTCCGAGCGATATGAAATGTTCGGCTCAATAACGTGCCCACGCGGGTACCCGTTTAATGCTCACTTGATGATGAAGAAAACTGGCTATGATATGTATTAAGATCGTGTACACGATGTTCCAAATCCACGTGGCTATGCGCATGGTCAGAAATGTTGCGGCGCACCTCAGACGCCCCTGGTAGTCGCGCACTGCTTATGACGTCTCGTGCGAGAGCATATCCATCGTCCCTTTCCTCGCACGTGCTCAGGAATGCTTCACTGAAGGCTTCGCTCATCGCAGCAGGAATACTGTCCCAAATGTGGTATCGCTGTACAGCAAAGGCATTCTGCTTAAAAACTTCAATAGGAATGAACTTCTCCGGGACGACGCGTACAATGCCCCATTCTCTGCGGGTGACAGGATAGTACCGTACGGCAGCCAATGCAACCTCTTCACCTACGCGTGCGCGAATTTGCTCTCGCAATCGTTTAACAGACGCAGGAATCTGACGCTCGTCCACGACCACATTTGCAGGCCACCAAATCTGCTGTTCAGCTTTGCACACGACGTCCAGAGTCCTGCAAGGGATGTACATTTTTAGGTGCTTCGCGTCACCGCTGGTTATAGCCTCGATTGCACTCCTAAGCGCATCGAGCCGACGGGCATCTCCTTCATCGCGTGCGCGCCTCACAGACTGGTCTTTGCCATCATCGCGTACGCGCTTCGTACTGTTTCCATCTTTGACGCGTGTGCGCTTTTCTGCACGCTTCGCACGTTCGCTTTCTTCAACGCGTACGCGATTCATGCGCTCGCCGCCATCGACACGTACGCGACCTGCTTCCCCGACCTTTCGCAACTTGCGCCTGCGCATAGGGCTGTTGCTCCTCGTTCTCTCAGACTCTTCTTCTGCAGGTACCTGTGAGTGTGCTTCACGTTGAGCGAGTGCTTCCTCATCTGCACGTACGTGATCTGTCTCGTCCGAGTCGCCCAGCATCTCTAAATGCCGGCCAACCGTAGCACGCATCCTGTCGAGCCGTGCGGCACAGTCATCCAGACGCTCTACGACGCTGTACAGCAATGAATGGATCACGCCTCTCGCTCCTTGAACGCTGCCCATTCTTGCACCCAACTACTCCAGCTCCCCAATCGACTCGCACGAGAGCTCTGTCACCTCTGCGCACACACAAAGTCAGGCAACTCCGCGCGCGCACGCGAAGTTGTGCGCGTAAAGCTTACATATTTTGAAGCACTGGGCACCGGGGCCCTAGGGTACACCCCTGTTTCTGCTTTGAGCGCGCCTTTTTTTCCCAGGAACATAGGCTCTTTTTCGGTTTCACGTGTGGTTTCGTGCGTACTTTATATGAAACATAGTGCGTTTTGATACATGCTGTACAGAAGAAACCGAGTGTATTGTATATGTTTTCGTATCAAAAGGGAATGTTTTCCTACATATCTAGGGACCTGGACGGGCATACGCCTCTGCCGCGCATGGCTCGAAGGCCAGGATCGACGCAGAGTCGAGCGACAAGTGTTGCGCGTTGGTCGACGAAAGGGGCGGTGTAGGAGGCAGGCGTCGGTGTCCGGGCAGATGGAACAGGAACACGCGGGTACGCCCGGCTCCAAAACGCGTACGCGCAAACCTTCCACGAAGGCAGCGGAGGCTGATGCGGGTACGGTGGGCCGGAAAAAAAGGGCACGCACGTCCGGAGGCGAGGTCGGCGGGTCTTTGAGTACCTCTGTCTCGATCGAGAAGAGGAGCGAGCCGTATGAGGCCACGCGGCAGCGTATGCTTGCCCTGGCATGCAGTACTGCCCAGCGAACGGGATCACAGACTGCGAAAGATCATCCTGGTACCGGACTTGCACAGGTGGATGATGCGCACTCGAATACAAGTAGCTCGTCGCGATCAAACCGACTTGCGGGTGGTCGACAGACAGTTGACGTAGTAGCAGTACCGCAAAGTAATACGGGTTTGGTATCAAGGCTGGACAGCTGCGAGAGTGCGGACACCGCAGCGAGGACAAATACAGCAGCGCAGGATGAACGCGCACGCGCAACAGAGGAACCACAAAGCGCTCGTAACGCACCGGGCGATCCGCTTGCGTCGGAGACCTTACAATCCGCTCTAATGCAGAGGGGTACCCCGCATATTGACGGTGAGCTGTCGAATGCTGGGCGTAGTGCTGTGAGTGGTGCAAGGAATGTGCAAGATGGCTCGTCGCACGACACATCGGGCGCACACGCGGATATCACACGAACAGAAACAGAGCCGCACGGCAATGTTGATGCGATGGAACCAAGGCCGAGCCAACTGCGTCGGTCACGTGGTTCGGTGTGCGACATGTCAACGCGCAATTTGTTCCGTACCGGACTCTTGCCCCTCTGCTCTGGTACCAGTCCATACTACTTCGAGAATGCACGCAAGACTTGGGACGCGGGTTCCGAGAGCGGCAGCTCTGTGGTCCCTCCGCTCGAAACGTTCGAGTTGCTGTGTGCGCTCAAAGCTGGAGGTACCTCGTTGTGCTCAAGTTCAGAGAACTTCATGGACATGCACAGCGATTTGGACAAGGCGAAAGGAGTACTCCGGGAATTGCGGTTCACCTTGCGCGCTGTTCTGCAGATCATGGTACGCCGCGCAAGGAGCGCAATGCATGAAATGTTTCATCACACATTTCAGATTGATCCCGGTACCGGAACGAGTGGAGCCGTGGACATGGTGAAGCAGGTGTTCGGGTACCCGGCAATCGCGAAGGCATTCGAACTCCACAAGGTGCGAAGCCTGTTCTCGTCACACGACCAAATTGTGATGAAGTGGAGGAAGAAGCTTGTAAAAGTCATTGTACACGGAATTCTTGCTTTGTGCGTTTCGAAACCAAGCAATCCTTTTTGGCCTCGTAGCCGTACGACCCACGGACGATTGCAAGCGCACGCGCCAACGCCATTGCAGGCATATGCCGCGACCACAGCCACTGAGGCATCACCGTACGGCTTGTCACGTGAGGCAATCCGTTGCTTGATGCGCTACGAGATCATCTGCATGGAGATCCTAAGAACTGTAGCGTGCGCGTTGCAGTCCGATACCGGGTCTCGAAGCGCAGAGGTAGAATGCGACGGAGAGGAATACATTCGTGTACACGATACACCGATGCCCGCACAGAGAACCATTGAATGGCCTTGGGATACCCCAATTGAATGGTCTGCGTTCGCAAATACGACGTGCGAAATCCCGATCGGGCACGAGAAAGTCGTCATGCAGCTTGAACAAATTCGCATGAAGCTGCAGGTGCTTGATCGCGGTACCGCACAGAAGAACATGGACCTGATGAAAACGCTGGAGGAGATGAACGGACAAATGAGCGACTCATCCCTATCTTCGCGTACGCGACTTTCGCTCGATCCCGACAATGAAACCACCATCAAGAGTGGTCTTGCGACTGTTGTCGACGCGCGGCTTTTGGACGACTGATGAACAGAGGTACCTCGAAGTATCTCTGAATGTGCATGTCACGCGTTTGGTACGTTGGTACACATCAGTTTCGGAACGCCATACCAGTCCTCTTGGCTCGAGCATTTCCGTACGGACAACCCTCTGACTTTTGATTTTTTTATTCACGTACCATGTTTGTCGTGCTTCTTGTCTGTTTCTTTCGGTGCTTGTCGTATGCCTGTGTTCTCGCTCGCTGTGTTTGTCGTGCGTATTGTCTGTTTTCTTCGGTGCTTGTTGTACGACTGCGTTCTTGCTCGCTGTGTTTGTCCTGCTTCCTGTCTGTTTTCTTCGGTGCTTGTTGTACGACTGCGTTATTGCTCGCTGTGTTTGTCGTGCGTATTGTCTGTTTTCTTCGGTGCTTGTCGCACGATTGCAGTCTCTGTGCATACGTCATAGTATAGCAATCCACTAAAAGCCGTGTTGGTCCGTATATATTTCATCAATATACTATAAATATACTAGACGTTTTCATGTACTATATACCATACGCATATATATCCCTTTATGTAAATACAGAAGTCATGTATGTACGCTTATACTTGACAAACATAAACCGTGAACCAATGATTGTTATCCGTTCGACCCCAGCCACCTAGAACGGTTCGGTTAATCCAAAACCGGTAAGCCGTTAAACCGGCAGACCGTTTAACCGTTTCTAGAAGCTTCTAGAGGTTCCAGAACCTTCTAGACGCGCGCAGAAATGCCAATGATTTGCATTGTCATTTCTCTTGGCGCCTTGCTGTCCCTGGCGGAAGTAAGGGTATAAAAAGGCGACGCGCCTGCCCGGACTAGCCGGTCAGGTCTTGCTCGGAGACGGAGGAGGTAAGAAGAAGAAGCAGAGTAAAAGGCACAGCATTGGTAACATTTGGTATCATCGCTGGTTACCTGGGGTTGCTCTAAGGTTCTCTTAGAGCTTCTCCGGGGTTGCCTGGGTGGGAGAGTCTGCGGGTAAGGGGGTTCGAGTAAGTCGATCCGGAGGGTGCGACGGGTGGAAGCGGGTCTCAGTCTTGGCTGTACGATAGGCCTAGGCCTTGACGGCGGACTCGCTCTCTGCCTTAGCACGTATTAGTAGGCAAGAGCCGTAACGGTCAGCCTTCACTAGGATTCATCCTAGTGTCGCACGACCACCTTTGCGAAGGTAGGCGCCGAACACCTCCATACAAGATCGCATCTATAATCCCCGCCCCAGTGCAAAGGCCCGGGCCGCTCCCCATCCAGCGCAACAGAGGAGGATTGCTGTGCGCTTTGTCGTGTGTACGTGAGAAGATTGCTGTGCGTGTGTGTGCGTGAGAGGACAGCTTCGTGTGTCGGTTTGTGTTCGTGAGGGCGACCGAGCCCGTTTGTGGTTCGCGCAGCTGTTGGAGAAAGTGAGCATCGGAGGCTTGCTGTTCGTGTTGTCGTGATCGTTGAACGTGCTTTAGTCCAGAAAGCATGGAGATTGATTCGGAGACGCTGGGACCACGTGGCCCGAAGGAGGCCCGTCTGATGAGGTTCGACGGGAAGCGTGACCTTCTGGTTGTGAAGACGTGGTTGTTCCAGGCGAGAAAGAAGATCTTGGGCCGGTTGTTGGAGAGCATCCACCCGGACGATTTGGAGAAACGTCTGCTTGCGGAGAGGCGTGCTGTGGACTTGGCATCAGACTATTTCGAGGGAGAGGCGCTTCATTGGTGGGTTCTGAACTGCGAGCTCTACCCGCAGGAGATCCCCAGGACGTGGAATGATTTTGCTGCCCTCGTGAGTGCTCGGTTCACGCCGCAGGATTCGATCAGGCGTGCAAGGGACAAGTTGACGCGTCTTTCGCAGAAAGGCCCGGCCCATGCGTATGTGGCGGCTTTTCAGGACGCGGCACTTGTGATTCCGGACTTGTCGGACGCAGAAATGATGGACCGCTTTGTGAGGGGTCTAAAGCCCGAGGTCCGCTTGGAAGTGTACAAGCGAGGAGTGAGCACGTTTGCGGAGGCTGCGCAGGTGGCGGTGGTCGTGGACGACGCCATTCATGCGACCCGCGGCGTGCGTGATTCAAGTGTGAGGACGCCATTTTTCGGTCGCGCAGCGCAGGAAGGACCCGTCCCGATGGAGCTGGGACATGTGCAGGGTCAGAGGCGTGTTCGTACCGAGCTCAAATGCTGGAATTGTGGAAGGCCGGGACACATCGCCAGGAAGTGTCCCGAGGCAAGGAAGACTATCCAGCAGCTGGAGGGAGACTCGCTGGAGTCAAAAAACGAGGAGCTCGAGTAGAGAGGTTCCTCGGACAGTCAGAGGGAAAGGAGGCTCGCAGACGTTACGAGACCTCTAGGGGCGGCAATGGAGACCGCTGTGGTGGCCTTGGTAAGCCAAGGTCTGGCTGTCCGACACCTTGTGGGCGAAACTCGAGCGCAAATCAGCCCGTGATCAAGGAACTTGGAGGGATGGGAGCTGCCATGCTTCTTCGAGTTCGCGGAAAAGTGCACAAGTCCGATGGAGAGGCCACGTTTTTGATTGACAGTGGCGCGACGGACAACTTTATGAGCGTGGACTTTGTGCTGAAATCCGACGGCCTGAAGCAGAAGGCGTCGTGGAAGAGAGATCATGTGACCCTGGCAGACGGGTCTGTATTGGAGACAGCCGGAGAAGTTTCCAATGTCAAGTTTACACTGAGCGATGGGTACTCAGGAACCGCTAACTTTGCCATTTGCCGGATTGCGGGACAAGACGCAATCTTGGGCATGGAGTGGCTGAAGCGGGAGAACCCAGTGATTGATTGGCAGTCTGGCATGTTGGCCTACGGAGAGAAGAGGGCCTGGAGCATGACGCAGATGCTGGTGCCGCGGAAAGAGCTCCGTCGGCTGTTGAAGAGTCAGGAGGTAGAAGAGTGCTACCTCGGCGTGCTGAAAGGAAGGGAGGAGCCCTGTTCAGTGGAGCGCAAAGAAGCTGACTCTGTGAAGAAGATGCTCAATGATTTCGAAAATCTGTTCGAGGAGCCGCGAGGGCTGCCTGAGAGCCGAACAGTGGAGCATGTGATTAGGCTGAAAGATGAGAAGCCTGTGAGAGTGGGCAGGGTCTACCGACTGAGCCCTGCGGAGTTGAAAGTCCTCCGAGAGACTTTGGATGACTTGCTGGACAAAGGATTCGTCCAGCCGAGTCAGAGCCCGTTTGGAGCACCCGTGCTGTTCGTGAAGAAGAAAGACGGCAGCATGAGGATGTGCGTTGATTATCGGGCGTTGAACGACGCAACTGTGAAGGACCGGTATCCGTTGCCGAACATGGATGAGTTGCTGGATCGACTGGGCGCAGCTCACTGTTTCTCAAAGTTGGATTTGGCATCGGGATACCACCAGTTGCGTGTTCGGAGAGAGGACGTGCCGAAGACCGCGTTCCAGACCAGGTACGGACAGTTCGAGTTCCGTGTGATGCCGTTTGGTCTTTGCAACGCGCCGGCAACTTTTCAGAGGGCCATGAACGAGCTGTTTGCAGATCTGCTGGACAAGACCGTCATTGTCTACTTGGACGATATTTTGGTCTTTACCAAGGATCGGCAGTCGCACGGCGAGGTCCTGAAGGAAGTGTTGTCGCGCTTGCAAAAGGCGGGGTATCGTTTGAAGCGCAAGAAGTGCAGCTTCTTCGTTTCTGAAGTCGAATACCTGGGGAACATTGTCGGCAACGGTTGCGTGAAGATGGATCCACGGAAGGTGGAAGCTTTGAAAGATTGGCCAGTGCCAAAGACGGTGACAGAGTTGAGATCCTTTTTGGGAATGACAAACTGGTTTCGCAGGTTTGTCAAAGGATACTCTACCGTCGTGGCGCCGCTGACTTCGCTGTTGCAGAACGCAAAGTCGAAGAAGCAGCTGATCGAACTGGGAGATGAAGGCAAGAACGCCTTCAAGAAGATTGTCGGGATGTTGACGGAAGCGCCGGTGTTGGCCTTGCCAGACCCTGAAAAGCCATTTGAGGTGTACACGGACCGCTCCGAAGTCGCGGTGGGGGGATGGCTGGCACAGGAAGGCAGACCGGTCGCGTTTACGTCGAGGAAGCTGCTGGACCGAGAGACCAGGTACAGCAGCTATGAAGGAGAGCTCATGGCCGTCATTCATTGTCTGCGAGAGTTTCGACCTTATCTGTACGGGGCAAAGTTTGTGCTTCACACAGATCATGAGGCGTTGAAACATTTGATGACGCAGAAGGAGCTGAATGGCCGGCAAGCACGGTGGTTGGACTTTTTGGCCGAGTTTGATATCACAATCGACTATGTGAAGGGAAAGTCGAACGTGGTAGCCGATGCTTTGTCGAGGAAGCCGGAGTTGCACGCGCTAGAGTACCAAGTTCGGTGTGATGAATTTGGTATGGGTTTCCAGGCATTCGTGGGTTCTTACTCGAGTGACCCAGACTTTGGTACTTTGATGGGAGATTTACCGACCCACCAAGGTTTTCGAACCGAAGCTGGGCTCTTGTACTTGAGGAATCGCGTTTGCGTGCCGAGGAAGTTCAGAGAGCGTGTCATGCAGCTCCACCACGATATCCCGACAGCAGGGCACCGTGGAGCGGACACGACGTATGCATCTTTGATCACTCGCTTCTACTGGCCAAAGATGAAGCGAGACGTGAGCCGTTTTGTGAAGACTTGTCACGCATGCCAAGTGACAAAGTCAGAGAATCGGTCGTTTGGAAAGCTGAAGCCCTTGTCGATCCCAGAAGGACCTTGGGTCGACATCTCGATGGACTTTGTGACAGAGCTGCCTCGGAGCGAAGGCAGCTGTGATGCAATCATGACTGTGGTGGATCGCTATTCGAAGATGACGCTGTTTATCCCGACGCGCAAGGACTTGACAGCAAAGCGTTGTGCTGACTTGTTCGTGAAGCACGTCGTGAGCCGTTTCGGATACCCCAAGTCAATTGTGTCGGACCGAGATCCGCTGTTTACGTCAACGTTTTGGCAGCAGTTGAGCAAGCGGGTGGGCATGAAGTTGGCTATGTCTACCGCCAACCACCCGCAGACAGATGGCCAAACTGAGCGAGTGAACCGCGTGATTCGGGAAATGCTCAAGTTGATGGCGACGAATAGTGGCTGGGTACGAGACTTGCCGTTGTACGAGTTTGCGTACAACTCCGCACCAAGCAGTGCCACTGGATTCGCGCCGTTCAAAGTGGTATATGGAAGGGATCCTTGGTTTCCACCGAGCGAAGGGTGGACGCCTGCGCGCGACGGACAGACGAAGGACATGGCGGAGCACTGGTTTCGCCTGTGCAAAGTCCATGAAGAAGTCCGCGACAATTTGATCGAAGCCCAGGGGAGAATGCAGAAGTTCTTCGATCGACGCAAGGATGCCCGGGAGTTTCAAGTTGGTGATCAAGTGTTGGTCACGGCGCCGCAACTGCGGCCGAACAAGAGTGATTTGGCGGCACCAAAGTTTCTTGGTCCGGTGCCTGTCATTGAGAAGGTAAGCTCGCATGCTTACCGAGTGATTTTGCCTGAGGGTGTGGCTTGTCATGATGTTTTTCCGATCCAGCATCTGAAGCCATACTATGGACGCGAAGACTACATGGCAGGGGAAAATGATGAAGAAGTACCCGACGACCTGCCAGCGTCCGATTCAGAGCCAGACTTGTTGAAAATTATCGAAGAGTCTGACTCTGAATGACTTGGGTATTGTGAGAAGTTTGCTAGGCAGATGTTTTCTCCCGGAGCGCGGGTTCCTCGAGCCAAGAATGCAACTTAGTTTGGAGTCTCGCCGAGACGTCGAGCCAAGAGGGGGGGAGATGTTATCCGTTCGACCCCAGTGACCTAGAACGGTTCGGTTAATCCAAAACCGGTAAGCCGTTAAACCGGCAGACCGTTTAACCGTTTCTAGAAGCTTCTAGAGGTTCCAGAAACTTCTAGACGCGCGCAGAAATGCCAATGGTTTGCATTGTCATTTCTCTTGGCGCCTTGCTGTCCCTAGCGGAAGTAAGGGTATAAAAAGGCGACGCGCCTGCCCGGACTAGCCGGTCAGGTCTTGCTCGGAGACAGAAGAAGAGGTAAGAGAGAATAAAGGCACAGCATTGGTAACAATGATAAAAAGGTACACATATGACTAAACAATACACATTTATACTATACGTATGTAGGGCGTAGAATATACAGATATAATGTCTTGAAGGCAGGATATACTGTACGTATAAGAGGCGTAAATGTACGTTTATGAGTCAGACTGGAACATGTACAGTCCTGGCCAAGATGTTTGCAACACCTGCATTTTGGTCCAAAAAAATGGATCTTATAGTAAAATAGCCCATTTTAATAGAAAGCTTATTTTTAACTCTTTTTTAACATTGTCCACATCGAGCATGACGATGAACCAAGGCGCGGCGCGCGCGTTTTTGTTTTTCCCAGACCATCAGAAGGTGCTCAAAGGATCTTCGCTCGCTGATCCATCTCGTCGTGCGCAAGTGGAGAGTCTCCAGATCGAAATTGAGCGCGCAACGGCCGAACGATGGCGCCGTGACTGTCGGAACACGAAAAAGGGCAGATCGACGCCCTTGCGGGCCAGGAGCTGTCGGCACGAGCAATTGCGAAGGCTTCATGACGCGCCCAGATCGCTCGCGGCCATCCTATGCAACTGTCAGTCATTTTCTTGTGCCAACGGGGCACCGGATCGTCCGCAAGAAGCCAGGTCCGAAACGGCTTTTGAGTTGCAAATCGGAACGCCGCATCATTCGCGCCGTATCTGTTGATGCACTGACGTCCGGACAGGTGGTTCACGAGCTGCACTTGCAGTGCTCGGCCAGGACAGTGCGTCGGACGCTTCAAGCAGCAGGCTTTCTTCGCTACAAGCGAGTCTCGCGGAAACCTTCGCTGTCGTATGACAACATCAGGAAGCGATTGGCGTTTGCCACCGCATTCATTGCGAAACCAATGGCTTTCTGGCATCAAGTGGTCTTTTCAGACGAGAAGATTTGGAGCTGCGATGGCCCGTTCGGCTCCTCGCAGCGATGGGTCGACTGTCGCGCCAAGTCAAGTTCGTACGCCAGGCGCCAGCACTCTGGAGGTGGCAAGGTTCACATGTGGGCCGGTATGTCCCTGC
The DNA here is from genome assembly GCA_008690995.1 of Porphyridium purpureum. Lineage (NCBI taxonomy): Eukaryota > Rhodophyta > Bangiophyceae > Porphyridiales > Porphyridiaceae > Porphyridium > Porphyridium purpureum. The sequence goes on along the minus strand of VRMN01000002.1, from coordinate 109,723 downwards.
GCGGCCTAACAATGGCCGTCTTCGTCGAGGGTGGCTTGAATGCCGTGAAGTATCAACAAGTCTTGCTGGAAGCCTTGCTTCCGTTCGGCCTGGAAATGTATGACTTCAATTACACTTTCCAGCAAGACAATGCCCCGGCACATACGGCCAACTCGACCAAAGCGTGGCTCGACGCACTCGGCGTCACTGTGCTGCCGTGGCCTGCAAGGTCTCTGGACCTTAACCCAATTGAAAACATTTGGGGCGTCTTGCCGCGCGTGGTTTACCGAAAAGGCCGCCAGTTCGCACGCGTCGCAGAACTTAAGGCTGTCGTGCTTGCGGCGTGGGCGACCGTGGCCCAAAAGTACGTAGTTCCACTCTTAGAGTCCATGCCTCGCCGTCTTCAAGCTGTACTGGACGCGCGCGGCCACCACACCAAGTACTAAAGTCTCATCCTTCTTGATCTTCGTGTTTTCTTTCTCACATTCCAAAACTTGCGCCGCTCGCCAACACCCCCTTTTTGCTGTCTCCATTGCCCAAGCGCTCTTTCCTTGCCTTTTCCTCCCGGTTGGACGCGCCCCAGTATTTCTTGGGACGCGCGATCGATTGGCGTGCTCAAAACATGCCCTTGTCTATCAAGATTCTTCACTTTTACACGAATTTCACTTTTTATGAGGGTGTTGCAAACATCTTGGCCAGGACTGTATATGGTATAAATATAATGTCTACACAACTTATATCCGTGCATAGTCGACTTGTGTAAGTACACTTTTCACCTTACATAGGTACAGTATATAACGTTTCAACGACACAGACTGGTACATGAGCTGGATTTCTCCTGCGCGCACTGGTTAAGCTCATTGCTGTCCTGATTGCCATTGAATTTAGGATCTGAATTACACGGTAAATGCGTTGTGTAGCACAAATTTGCCGGCCATTATTTACGGGCCGAATCCTTTTGATGTCATAAATCTTGATTTTTCATGCCTTTGTGCGGTTTGGAGCGTCCGCAGAAGCGAAACTATGTACGTGTACGATGGGAGCATCTACCTAGAATAAATTGCATTGCATAAAGCACCTAATGTATGTCACAATGGCTCTCACTTTTTGTCCCACTCCCAAAGGCCCTGAAAGTGTCATATCTTCTCATCCGAGGGGTCAATATTGCGATTTTTGGTATCGAAATGAAGCTCTTTACGAGTTTGGCTCGATGCACGTCTCTTCACTTCCTTTCCTTCATTTCTTTCCGAGATATAAGGCTTCCCGTGACTGTCCCCTATCCGTTTTGTGCAACAAATTTCTTGCATGCCGGCACCACCCGCCCGCCCCAAATCATGTTCCTAGTAAAAAGTCAAAATTTAATATGAAGTGTCTAATTGTTCTTAGAAATTTTACTGTCCCCTATCCGTTCTGGTCGCACCTTACTCTCTCCAACACGCGCGAACCAGTTCGACCAATGTTTAAAAAACAATATTATTTTAATCATCCAGCTGTACCTCCCGAACCACCAAGCCAAGACTACCGGGACAAACAGCTTACGGACTGACCAACCAAGCGCAACGCTCAATCTTTGATTGACGATGCACGTTTCCCCACTTTGGCAAGTTGCGGCACCAAACCAATGGGCACGCGCGTGGTGTGGGCTGGCTGGAAGAGGAATGACGGGAAGAGCGCGAGGCGCGCGCCTGCTATTCCTCCGTCATGCTCCTCCGCTCTTTTTCTTTGTACATCGGGAGCGCGTGACGTTCATGATCAACTCCAGGGTTAGAGATAGATACCGGCGCATTTGCACAAGAGCCACATCATGTCACACCCCTCTCCACTCCAGCCGTCCCGCCTTTCAACGTTCCAAAATGGGACAAGGTTTTCCAGTTGCTTTGCTTGTTTTAGGCGGGGAAGGGGGGAATAAGGAATGGCAAATGACGACTATGCGAGAGAGGTGAGGGTTTTAGGAAGCTTTTGCAGAGGTTAAAGAGGTTCATGATGATAATGGTCGCGACTCGATGATCCAGAGATTGCGCGACGACACCCGCAACACGCGTAATCACGGCACGTGCGCGGGTGGCGCGGTGAATTTACTCATGGGACGCCTGGGCGTGCGGCTCTGGATGTTACCCCAATTTGCATAGCCAGGTCCGATTTGACATGTGGCGCAACCCGGCCTCCGCCGCCGGCAGGCGGTCGGCGCGCGGTGCGTGCCGATGGCCACCGTTACCGGTAGTATAAGATACGATCTGGAATTGCAGCCTGAATGATTTCTGCTTTACACAGTCGACGCTTGCTCGCAAAGTACGACTCGGCCTGGCCATCGCTGTGATGCACGAGACGTGGATTCTCGTGCTCCTGATGGTAGCTGCGAGCGCGGCGCTCTCATCGCGGGCAGGCGCACTGCTCATACCGTGCAAGCTGGAGACAACCATGTGCTATTCGTTGGAGGCCACGTGCTTGGCACAGATTTGCGAGGTTTATGTCGCGAGCTCGGCACTCGAGGCGACTGCTATGTGCCGCGAGGAGGCAGAGATGGTTCCTTGCTTCAACCCGGTATGCGCGATTGACCTCTGCTTGCTGGTTGCGTATGTGTCAGAACTGCCGACACCCACATTCTCCATTGAGCTGGAGATGTTCAGCCCCGAGCAGGCGCACACGGCCGATGCGCGGCGCGTGTTCGACCTCGCGAAGAGCAGGCTGGCGCAGATCGTCACGGGCCAGAGCCTGATCAACGCCAATGTAGTGCTCAGAGTTTTGTGGGGCGTCCAGTCCATCGATGGCGTGGGTGGCGTCCTGGGCTCGGCCTTCAACCAAGAACGCTTTGGCGTGTGCGTATCGCCCGTAAACGGCTCCACATCATACCCGTCACAAACTTTGCCTGGGTGCCAGTACGACCTGATGCCGACCGTGGGCGTCGTCCAGTTTGACGTGTCCGACTTTACATTCATGTCGGACGCGCCGCTGTGGGAGGAGTTGTGGGTAGATCTTGTCACGCACGAATTGCTTCATATGCTAGGCATCGGCACCTTTTTGGCGGAAGATCGACTTTGACTCTGTTGGGTATCGGGCGCGCATCGACTGTGTTCCCGGCATGCGGGGCAACTACTTGTTTCCCGCCGCAAAACGCGAGTGGATCAATGAGGGCGGCTCAGATTTTGCCGGCATGCCGCCAGTTGAGTTCAGTGATGGCGGGCTAAGGCACCATTTGCAATCACTGGGGTGAGGCGACCTTGGTGGACGAGCTCATGACCAGCGTCTCCAACACGATCCTCGGCAGCTCTACGCCGCGCGTTGCCGATTTGAGTCGCGTGACCCTGGGTGCGCTGGAGGACCTCAACTACGCTGCAGACTACCGGCAAGCGAACGCGTACACTGTCCCCAGCCCAGACGGCATCTTTAGACGGCGCGACGCCGCGCAGGAAGACCGTCTGGGTAGCTCCGAAGCAGCTGCTGCGCTAGCCAAGCTCAAAGAGCACGTATCACGCGGCATGATCCGGGAGCTGCCGCCCAGGCGCATGCCGAATGGGCTCACCGTTTTGGACGCCCTTGGCAACGTGGTCTCCACTGCTAACACCGAACACCAATAGCTCCAATGACAACCTCGGAGGACAACAACCACAGCATCAGCAGCAGCAGATGTGCCTCTGCAGGGAATGGCGGCAGCCCATCTGGTTCAGTGAACCTGAACCGGAACCGGAACCGGAACGATCGATGTACAGTAAACCGATTTGGAAACGGTTAATTAGGTACACTTAGTGTACTCCTTCCACATGTTGCTGCAGAGTTCGCAGGGAGTCGCAGAGGAGGTATCTCGAGCGAGTGTGGTGCTTGCTCTGCTGTGCGCCACGCCATTGCCGAAGCACGCGCCCGAAGCTCACCAGTCCGCGACTCAACAGCTGCGTCACGACAGTGCAACGCGCGCGGCGTGCGGGAATCTTGCATCAAGCTGCGCTCCGCATTGGCCATGCTGTACCACGACGACGCGGCGGACGTCTTGCTCGAGCTGCACGCGCAAAGAAGACGGGATGCAGATGGTCACGCCGCGGCCGAGCAGACAGGCGAAAGCAAGCGCCGTGCGTTGCAGCAGCTGGTCGGCGGTGCCCTGCCCGTGGACGAGGCGCTGGAACGCTTGTTCCCGGCGCGCTGGCCGGTCAAGGCGCGTATCTGTTTGGTGGAGCTGCCGTCCACGTCATCGCACTCCGCGCTCGCCGCGGCGGATCATGCTATCAACCCCGCCGCGCCACCGCCGCCTCCGCGCATCGATAGCAGGAGCAAGAACAGCAGCGCGGCACCCGTGGCAGATGCGCCGTATGAAGTGTTCTTTCGGATTGAGCCGTACACGGGCGAGCTTTTAGCTGGCGTCACGGCAGTGCTTGAATCGGTTTCTGGAGGATGGGAGCACGACGATGTCGAGCTCTCGCCGCGCGGTGACGCTGAATCTGCTCGGAGCACGTCATTGAAAGGAGGCCCTTCCAGGAGCAAGGATGCAGAGCTACAACCGCTGCTTGATTCTCATCCTGAGTCGCAACGGCGGAAAGAGAGTAGCAGCAATGCTTTCAAGGCATCCGGAGCAAAAGCGTCTAAATCAAAATCGTCGAGAAGAAAGTCGTCGAGCCGCGGCGTCCTCGGCTCGAGCTTGCTAGCAGCTGACGCAGAAACAGATATAGCCTCGCGACGGCGCACGGCGCTGGCAACATGCGCGCAATTGCTGGTGGAGCACATTCTGACCAAAAAGTTGGGTGTGCTCGGTGCTCCGATTGCCCTGTCCCACTTTTTGACAGTGCGAGCACTGCAGGCAGACCCACGCAACCCGCAGATTTCACCGGTGAGCGGGTGGTTCCGCATCACATTGAGAGGCGCACGAGTACTCATAGAGCTTAAATTGCGCAGTGACCTCGCCGCTGAACAATTCTTAGTGGGTCTGTCCGGGTACGCGGGCGTGTCGCCGTTCCGAGAAGACCGCCACTTGTACCTGGTGCAGCAGGCACAGGCCACGCACCGCGCATCATCATCGTTTCTGCAGTTTTGGGACCCATATGACGCAGATGCGGTCGACGCCGCCCTGTACGGCGTGACGGGTGAAAAGTTCATACCGCAGCGAATGAGAAAGGTGCTGAACCAGAAGGGATACAGCGACAGCGCTGAGCGGAGGAGCGTTGCGTCTGGTACTGATCGCACTGGTTCCTTGTCCGCCACGCAGAGGACATATGAACGCGGCGCAGAAGGAACCGCAAACACAGGTACCGTGCGGTCGCTCGAGGAGCTCGACAAGCAGGACTCGCTGCGCCGCGAAGTGGAGCAGGAGCTGCGCAAACAGATTGAGGATGATCAGTGGCGTATCCATTTGCTACAGCCATTCTCGCGCATTACGATTGCCGCGCGCGGCGTGCAGAACGAGCTGGGTCGTATATTCACCAACGCCCAGCCCAGTTACGGTCCAGGCGACCAGGTTTCGGGCCGTCCCAGCGCAAGTCCTGAGGGTCCCGGACAGTCTCTTTCGCGCAGGAGCAAACATCAGATGCGCGGCGTGAGAAATTATCGGCCGCCCCAGAGCTCCGCTGTTCCCTCGGCAGATTCGCACGACGACGGCGACGAAAGCGTGGCGGAGCGCTCAATGTCTATGCTGGTCGAGCCCTTGCCGCTGGGACGACACGGCTTTGAGGCGCAGCGCGTCCAAGTCACTCTCGATGCGATACTTTACAATATGAGCGCCAGTGCCGCAGGCCCGAGCGCAATGCAGGTGGTTGATCCGCTGACGCTTCGCCAGGCGATTTTTGAGGGCGGGCTGGCCCGCGACGCGCGACGTGAATGCATTCCGTTTATTCTTGGTGTGTTTGCGTGGGACTCGGACGCGACGACGCGTCAGCATGTCATCGACGAGCTGGTGCAGGAGTACGCGGAATGGACGCGCGTTTGGATGCGTGCTTTGCTCACGCTTGCCGAACAGCAGAAGAGCGACAGCGCGACGGGCGCAAGCAACGGCCTGGATTTGGCTTTGGGTGGGGTCGATCTTGAAGCATTCGAGGCGCAAGAGCAGCTTGAAGGCTCGTTGCCGTCTTGCGACTTGCAGAGACAAGGGCGTACCAGCTCGGATGAGTGGCTCCCACTGGCGTCTGCACAGGGCGCGGTGAGTGGCGGGCATGGTCAGGAACGTGATCACAAGCAGGAGCCAAATGATTTGGCGACTGAGACGGCGAGCCGATGTGATGCCGCGCCCTTGCCAGAGCAAAGCAACTTTGCAGCACATATCGCGTACGTCACGGAGATCCGAGCACAAATCTTGAAAGACGTGGTTCGCACGGACCGCAGCGTCGGTGCATTTGAGCAAGGCGACGAAAGCTCGAACGCCAACTTGAGCGTAATGCAGCGCGTACTATCTGCATATGCTATGAAGGACAAGAGTATTGGGTACTGCCAGGGCATGTCTGACTTTTTATCGCCGTTGGTGCACGCACTGTATGTGGTGACCGAGCAGCCGGGGCAACAGACAAATGGTGCGATGCGTTGGGTGAGCCCGCGCGAGGCGACCGAGAGCGAAGCGCTTGTGTTTGGCTGTTTTTGCCGTCTGATGAAGCGTGTAGGAAGTAATTTCTCCCCAGATCAGGTAAGCATCCGCAAGCAGCTGTCGCACATTCGACGCATTGTGTCAGTTGTGGACTCGCAGCTGGCGCAGTACTTTGAGCGAACTGACCCAGACTACTATTCATTGTACCGCTGGGTGCTTGTGCAGTACAAGCGTGAGTTTCCGTTCGACGAGATTTGCAATGTATGGGAGCTCCTGTGGCTCGACCATGTTGCGGCAGGTGAGCTGCACCTGTACATGGCTGCGGCGCTGCTCGTATATCAGCGTGATCGAATCCTCCGTTTGCCAGAGGGTGAGTTTGACCAGATCGTGCGCTTTGTCAACAGCATGCTCACACGTGTCGACGGAGCTAGTGCCGTCCACCTCGGCGCGCGCCTCTATATGCGCGTAGGCCGCGTCGTCGGCAACACCAGCCGGCCCCGCTCTGCCATCGCGGACGACTTTTTGCTTTCCATGTTTTGGTGATGTGAAGGAGCGGGCACGAACGGCAGCCGAGGGCGAGTGTGGTGACGAGCGGTGGTGGAGTGGTGCCTGACGACATGTTGGGGCCGCTCACTCAACTCCGTGTACATGATGAAGAATCTCGCATGGCAGAATTTCTATGATGACACAAAGCCACATGTTGTCATCCATTTATATACCACATTGAAAAAGCTGACATTCAGACGTGCACATACACACACACACACACACACACACACATACGCACACACACACAAGGATGGATTCATTTCCTGCTTGTCACATCGTCGGACGTATCCCGCGCGCCGTGCCTGCGCGTAGACTGGCACCCAAAGCTGTTCTGCTTCTGAACAAGCATGGAGTGCACTCATGTACGTGTGTATACATTGATTAAGCACCCACAAGCGTTCTGTGCGCATGGTTTCGACTAGAGTGTGTCCACGCTTGATGGTGCGTATGCCAATTCACCAGCCGTTTCAGATTCATGATCCTGCCGCATCACAATATACGCGGCGCCATCAGGCGACGTCTCATTTTCCGGCTGGCTGAGCGTGCGCTCCTGTTTATGGTTCACAATACGCTCTGCAATCGCGACCTGGTTCTCGTGTTCACGTGACTCGCGCATCGCCGCTTGCTGCTCATCGGCGCGTGCGTACAGTTCCGGTGCAATTCTTTCTCCACTACGGGGCGATTCGGGCCGCTCCAGCGTCAGCGCTTCCACAGCGGTGCGTTGCTCCATCTGACGATTGCGCTCTGACGAAGAGTGCTTTGGTTGATTTTCAGAGCCTTGTCCAGCCTCTTGGGGCGACACCTGCGCATGCCCTGGCAAAGTAGACGATGGCATGGCAGGAGGCTGACGCTCAGACGGCTGCTGTTGCCGAGGCTTCTCATTCTTTCGCTGCCGTTGCTCCTCCTCCTCTTCATCAAAGAATAGCATTTTGGTGTCGTTAATGTCGGCCAACTGCGACATCCACTCCTGATACTCAGGATCGTCCTCAATGTTAGTGATTTTGTCCTCTGAATCGGGGTAGAGCGAGAGCTGCAAAGACGTCTCGGAGGCCGAATCACAAATCCATGAGAACACGGACCTCATTGACGCAATGGCTGTGTCGTCGTAGCCGCGGTTCTTGAACTCGCGCTCGAGTACAACGAACGATTTGCCTAGCAATACCTTGCTGCGCTTCTGCGCGTGCTTTGCGTCACCGCCGCAGTGCGAATCAAGCGCGCGCTTGCTCATTTCAATGTCAAAGTCCACATGCCCCGGATCCAGTGCGTACATGTACTTTCCATTGCTGTTCGCGTTACCGGTCCCGCTCTGGCTGTGGCTCACGCCATTGCCATTGCTCACGGCGCCAGGATCTGAGGCAGGGTCACAGAGTCCGCAGCAGGTCAGTAGCCACTGCCACATGGCACATTCCTCGTCGCCTGTAAGCTTTTGCGTCAAGCAGAGGTGCAACAGGTGCCCAGCGGACTGTCCAGGGTCGCGCAACAGCACACTGTCTCACTTTTTAAGATCAACCGTACACGCCGCCCGTCAACCAATTCTGCACTCACCGAGACCCTTCTTCGCTTTGCACGGGATTTGTATCGGCAAACGAGATTGCTTCGAATTGCGCACCGCCTGAACCTTGCTCCCTCCCCTTGTCGAAGCACTGCGCTCACGTCTCCACCGGCAGCAGCAAGTGACGATACTCGCGGCTTTCTTCTCCCTTTTTCCCCCTTGTGACTTGAGCTATTGGGCCGTCAAGAAACAGATGCAGGACACGTCCGGACGTGCTCTTGCTCCTCACACAAAGCCCAACCAAGCCACGCCGCTACACCACGCTCTGTGGAGCCGCGTGCGCTCGTTTCCAAACCTCCGCTAGACCAGCCCGCCACGCCCAGTTGTACAGCCCGCAATCCAGCCCCGCCCGCTCATGCCCAGCAGCAGTCTGCTTGACGCACGCAGTCGCGTTGGCGTGCCTATATTGTCGACTGCGCCGGCCTGCATCGACGGTACGCACGCCGCACGTCAACAAAAACACGCGCACCTTTTCCGCGGCACGCTCAATTGCCGTCGACATTTGCCGCACTGTACAGCGGCGAGACGCACGCGGCATGTTGTGAGTGGGTGCGACATCGGGAGTATCGAACTGGAGCTGTGGCCGGAGCATGGCGACGTCCACGGCGGTGAAGCCGCGCGCAGAGGATGCGCGCCTCCGCCGACCGGTGCATGCGCGGGAATGCGGCGCAACGCAGCGATTGGAAGCCACGCACATGGCCGGCGAACAGCACGTGTCCGTACCACAACGTGTCGTGCGTGTCGCGCTGGTGGCTGTTCTGCTGCTTGGAATAGCCGCAGCAGTCGGCGTTTGGACTATCTTTGCTTTAGGACTCGGTCGGTACACCGCGACTCTTTCGACTGGTTTATTCCATACATCTGATTCGGGAGCCAGCACGCGTCACGGCGCACCGCACACGTCAGCCAATGCAGCAGCGGACGACAGTCCAGTGTTTGGTTTTGTATTCAGCACAGGACGATGCGCCACTGCGCATCTCGCTGCGGTATTCTTGGACCTGGCCAGGCATCAAAATGCGCAGTCGGCCAGTCGACCACAGCCATTTGTGACGCATCAGACTGAACACAATTCCATGCCAACCAAGCTTTTCGTTGACCGCTACTACCGGCAGCTGGTCAGTCTCCCTCGTGCGGCGGTCGCCAGCGTGAGCGACCAAGACGGTGAGATCCGGACCCCCGATGCTATACAGGGCGTTAAAGGGGGCCAGGGATACGAAGGAGAAAGCGAAAAGTCGTTCGAGGCGGCCGCATTGGCGTTTGTGCGACAGAACCGACTGCCCTTTTACCTCGATCAGATGCGACGCCACGGACCAGGCGTGCATACTCATATCTTTACCGGGCACGTGCCGCTGGCGTTTGGTATGGCAGACTCGTTGCTAGAGGTGCTGCCAGGAACCGTGCGCATCGTACGCATGCGACGGGATCGCATTCAGCTCGCGCTGAGCCTGATGGCTCTTGGGCCGGCGTCGCAAGACGCATGGGCTCACATTGACCGCAAACCTGGAAATGAACGCAGGCAGGACAATGGCTCCATGCGCAGTGATGAAACGTCACAGTTGCGTTGGTTTGCGTCACCGCATCACGCGCACGTGCTTCTGCGACCACCGCTGGACGTGTGGCGCACGCAACTGAACCGATTCCAAAAATACTTGTGGTACGTGGATGACACCGAGTGCCGCTGGCAGGCGCTGCTGCGCCGGCACGCCGCTGCGATTGCATCGGGCCGACTGCGCGTGCTTGAAACGTCTGTTGAGGAGCTTGAGCAGATCTCCTTCCGCACGGCGTATGCGCGCATCGCACACTTCTGGGGCCTCAGCGTGGGCGCTGAACAGGATGGTGACTCTTCGTGGAATCCAGCGTTGCTGGCCGCCCGCCACAACTCGATTCAGAGCAAGAAGCGCGACAAGATTCTCAGCCTGCAAGAAGTACAAGACACCGCGCCAGCGCACCTCGCGAATGAGACATGGCTGCGGGAAATGGACGACGCGTACCGTCTTCTTGTCGGAGCGTGTCAAATATCTCCGACTGAGACACTTTCTTGGGCGTGAGCGCTTTCGCGGCACAGCGTGTCTGCCACGGCCTTGCACGAAGCCCAACAGTCCCCGCAACACGTAATATGTTCTTCGGCGACTTGTGGGTCCACCCACACACGCGCAAATGCACATGCAAATAGACACAAACATACGCGCGCACATGCACACACAAACCCACATAGCCCAGTCACGGCCAGGGTCCATCATGAAGCGTTGCGTTCTCAAAAAGCTGGCGTAGTGCGTGTTCATTGGTGCGCAGGCGAAAGCAGCTTTTGCCGCAGCGCTTCGTTCTCGAGCTGCAGCGCCTGGATTTTGTGCATCAACATGCGTTGCGACTCGGCAGTAGACAAATGAGCTGGTGGTGGTGCCGGTAGCACAGCGCTTGCTTCATCGTCGACGCGCTCGCTGTCTGTTCCGGGCCTGTGCGTCTCGGCCGTTTGCCTCTGGCGATGCTTGGCGTCCAAGTCTGCGCCCGACTGTACGAGCTTGGTGTTGAAACGCGACAGCTGCTGCGCAACCGCAGCCCAGAAACGCTGCGAGGACGACAAGCCGCCGCGTTTGTAGCGCTGCACGCGGCGGAGGTGGATACGGCGCTCGTTTTCGATGCGCCAACGCTCAATGGCGCGCTCGGCCCACAACACTTTGGGCGCGAAAAAGAACGAGCGCATGAGGCCGAACGGCAGGTAGGCGTTTCCATTCCCTGCGAGTGCGCCCCCACCAAAACCTGCGCCACACACGGCGCCGATACCGGCGCCTGCGCCTAGAACGACGCCGCCGGGCCAGCCAAAGCCCACGCCTGTGCCATAGAATGGCCCCAGCGAGCAGCCCAATCCGTATCCCCACCCGATCCCGGCAATAAGGAAGCTGCGCGGCGGCTGCGGGAGGCCGTACGGAAACAATTCTGGCGGGATGCCAGGCGACACGTGGTCATACTGCGGCACATCGCTGCGGGAGCCGCCGATCCCAAAGCGCGTGCTCGCGTGGTCGCCCGCCGGCACCTCGCGCGGCGGCCGTGCGGCGGGAAAGCCGTCGCCCGATTTATCAATGGAGCCTGCCTGCTCGCGGCGCGCGCCAAAACCGAGAAACGACACCATGCCGTGCCGCCTGGGCACAGCCAACGCCGCCGCAACACACCAGTGACACCAATGTCCGTGCCCCAGCTACTCGCGCGGAGTTCGAGTTCCACAACGATCGACTGTACCTCCCCGCTGTACTAGCGGTATACTTCAACTGGACACTCCATTAGGGGGTGTTCAGTTGTAAGCGAGATGTTTCGTTCGATCTGTGTGGAGGCGGCGAGATCGGTGGGGACCGACAAAGAGACATTGCGGACGGTGCGCGCCACGCTCGCAGCTTCCGAGCAGACGCCGTGTTCGACTGGTGTGCACGTGAGCCGATCCGTATTTGATGAACGCTGCAGCATTTGTGCAGCCGCAGCTGCAATTGCGTGCGACGCGCACGGGCCAGCGCGCTGCGGTGAGGATGTGTGAGACAACGCCTGGCGCCGAGGGCCCGGCGCGGTCGGCTAGCGAGACAGATGCGACGCTGGATCTTGGGAGCACGCCGCGGCGCGCGTTTCTCAGCGCAGCGGTAGGTGCAGTAGCTGCGTGTGCGGCGGGAGCGGGCATCGACGCGGCATCTGCGGCGCCGATCTTCAAGTGGCCGTCGTCTCGGCCTGGGTACTTGGGGCCGCAGGGAGGAGGCCGATACCTCAACTTATGCCCGCTGTCGAAAAACTGCGTCTCCACAAGCAACAGTATTGACTCGCAGATGTACATTCCGCCGTGGAACTACTCGGGCAAGACGCTTTCTCAGGCGGTGGCCGAGGTGACCGAAGTGATCAACGAGCAGCCGGGCGCCACGATCATAGTGTCCAAGCCGGTCAAGTCTGACAGGGGTGACGGCTGGTACATTTCGGCAGAGTTTGAGAGCCCCACCTTTGGTTTTGTGGATGACTTTGAGGCGCTCTTTGCCCCGGACAACAAGACAGTCGACTATCGGTCTCAGGCCAGGACAGGCGCGGACGACCAAAACGTGAATCGCAAGCGGATCAAGAATATGCGACTAGCGCTTGAGAAGAAGGCGGGCTGGAAATCAGCTGGCTTTGCAACCTGACCCATTTTTCTTATGACATCAGAAACGAAAGGAGGGGGAAGAAAAGCAACATGTTGAAAACAACCACCAAAATGGAACGAGCGTAAAGCAAAAAATAAAAAGGTCGACATGTACGCACGGTCAAATGACTACTTGCGCACGGTTGCGCTTGCCCTTTCGCGAAGACGAAGAAGAAGCAGAAGGCATGGCGGCGGGTCGGTTCATGACGCGCTCCCAGTGAAGCGCATTTCCACTGCCGCGCTGAATCGGTCCCGTCTGGGCGGTCTGAAGGCTTGTCGCGCCGAGGCTATTCTTCTCGCGTGATTTTCTGCCGGAACCAGCGCCTTGGCGCATGGCGCGTCGAGAGGATTCCCAGAGCTCACCAGCCTCAGCAAAACATGCCTCCTCAAGCTCGTCCTCGTGCTGCTCGCTGCGCTGATACAACAATGTGCTATCGCCACGCCCGTCAGCCAAGGCGTATGCCACGCTGTTTTGGAGGTGGATTGACGCCATGATATCCTCACGCGCAGAGCACAGCTCGGTGATGCGGACCCAGCTGGCGCGTTGCATAGTTCCAACCGCGCACTCGAACCAGGCCAGCTCGGCCGCGTCATCACCGCTGCCACCAGCTTCCCCACCGTAGCTGAGCGGACGGCCCGTGGAGGGATCCCTCCGCACGGTCATTGTGCTGAACGCTGCGGTACACAGCGGGCATTTACACTGCAGCAGGCTCCAGCTCACAAGGCAGTGGATGCAAAACACATGGCCACATGGCAGCATCGCGAGCTCGTCCTCAGCGATGTCCGCGCGCTCCGCCATGCAGATTGCACAGCCGGGCGCGTCGTCATTACAGTCAGAATGACCCGTGTCCATCGAGCCCCTGTTCAGCCTTGGAAAAGGTTTAAAAAAAACTCAAGCACAAATTGAATTTCTTGTCGGCTAGCGCGTTGTCAGGTGCTTTGACGAGCACAGCGCTAAGACCCACTTGCGTTTTGCGGCGCGGGTGTCCAGTTTCTTGAGCGCAACTCTGGCGCTGAATCCTGGGCTTGTGCGACCGTCAGCCCGGTTTGCAAGTATGGCGCGCGAAACGCCCACCTCGAGCCCCCTTGACGCGCGCACTCGGACGAGACGAGACTCGGCGGAACAGAGGGAAAACAACGACGTTGCTTAGAGCATCATGCTTGGGAGTCTGCTCCAACGTACTCACACAGAGTCAACCCCTTCCCGGTTTCCACCTCGCCGTTCTCAAGCGGAAGATGGAAACGCAGCGAAATGAAAAATGATACTGGAAGCCAACCAAGCGCAAGCCACGCAGCCACGGACGAACACACCTCCCACGCGAACGCGTGTATGTACGTACGAGTTTACGATTACGCGCGCGCGCGCGCGTTTCTTGTCAGCTCGGAACAAATGCGCGTGTGGGTCTGTCTCTATATCTTCTTCTCGCGTATCTCCAAGATTCCTCGCGATGTCCACTTTCCGCTCCACCTCCTCACCTCCTCACCAGCGAGAGCCTTTTTCCACTGCGGCCTTTTGCGCAAAACGACGCGAGCGCGCGCAGCTGCCGTTTCACGCGGCGCATAGCAAAACCGCGCCGTTTTGCGGACTGGCGCTGCTGCACGTGCGCTAGGGTTCGCGCGGCACGCACTGTACATACCGTACTCAGTGTACTCAGTGTACCGTGGACGTTGGTGCGGTGTAAGCCGCTGCGGGTGCGGAATGCGTGCGCGCGCGCTGATGCGGGGGTGGAGGGGGGAGGGTGTGGCGGTGGCAGATGCGGGCGCGTGGTGGCGCGGCACCATGCAGGCCGACTTGAAGGACCAGGTGGCGTTCGTGACGGGCGCGAGTCGCGGCGTGGGCAGGCACATTGCGCTGGAGCTGGGCCGCAGCGGCTGCCGCTTGTTCTTGGTCGGGCGCGACGCCGCGGCGCTCGAGCGCGTGCGCGCCGAGATTGTGCAGCGCTTCGGCGTGCCGTGTCTGTTTGAAGCATGCGATGTGGTCGACGATGACGCGATGCAGGCCGCGCTGCGCCGCTGCGCCGAGGAGCTCGGCGGGATCAACATTCTCATCTGCGGCGCGGGGCAGAACCGGCGGCGCGAGATCACGCGCGTCGACGTGGCCGTGTGGGACCAGGTCATGAAGATCAATCTGCTGCATGGCGTGATGCATCTGACGCGATTTGCGGTGCCGTATATGATCCAAAACAAGGCGCGCAACCAGAGCAGCACGGTGGTGTACCTCGGCACCTTTGCCATCAGGGACGCGGTGAACCCTGCGTACGTCGGCATCGAGCCGTATCTTGCCAGCAAGGCCGGAGTGAACGCCTTTGCGAGTGTCATGTCCAACACGCTGCGCCCTTACGACATCAAAGTATCGGTGCTGAACTTTGGGTTGGCGGCCACGGAGCTCGGGCTGCGTTCGGGACCGTTGGGCACGGGCGATCCGAACACGCTCATCCAGCCGGAGGATGTTGCGGCGGCCGTGCTGTACATTTGCCGCACGGCACCCACCGTCGCCCCCCTTGAAATCACGCTCATTCCAAACCGACCCGTTGTGTGGCAGCAGCAACAGCGTGACGCCAAACTGTGACCAGGCTCTGATGGCTGACACACATACCCACACGTACACGTGACTGACACTGAGTCTGAGACTCGGCCGCGTGTGCGCGGGCGGGAGCTCTGCTGCAGCTTCTGTTCTGTGGGTGCATGCATGGAAGGTGCAGCTACAACCGATGCGGCTGGACATGGAGCATGCCGCTGTGGCTGCTGCTCTTTGCCAAGGACAAAGCCATACAACGCAGAACCGACCTCGACACGACCATGCGCCGTGAATCACGACCACCGCGACCGCCACCACGACCGCCACCACGACCACCACCACCTCGCACTTCAGCTCCTGCAGCTCACAGACGATCGCACGCACTGTACTTCAGCCGCAGCTGAGGTGTACCTGCACCGGATCGAGACGCCTTTGTTATGGTTTCTGTCACTACTGAGATGTTCGTCTAAGAAAAAACAAACAATTTATACTCGTCAGTGCAAAGTTACGCTTTTCACTCCCTAAATCCGTAGCCCTTCTTCTCCATTACGCCGCCGCCTGGTCGCTCGCCAGAGCACGCTTTTATACCCGCAAAGCCGCAATCTCGTCACTACCAAGTTCCCTGCTCGGGCACAGGAGCGCCTACCGCCGCAGGACGCGTGCATCAGCACCAGCATCTAGAATGTTCTGCGGTGCTACAACATGTCGGCAAACCCTAAAACCCACAACACACTCCCTCGCTCATTGCACGAGCATGGCTGTGCGCAGCGACACGCCATTCGATCCTTCCGTCACTCCGTGACACCCAACAACTTGTCTCTTAACCTCACAAAACGATCACCCTGGATCGGCTTCGTGAGTATATCTGCCACAAGGTCCTGGGACGGACAGTGCTCTATTCTCAGTTCGCCGCGCCTCAGGTAGTCGTGCACGAAATAATAACGGATATTCACGTGTCTGGTCCTCGCAGAATTCGACCTTCCGCGCTGCAACATGGCAATCGTGGACAGATTGTCTTGTAAAATCACGCTTTCCTTGACCTTGTACCCCTGCGACTTGAGAAAGTTTGCTGTCCACAACACTTGTCCGAGCGCTTCGCTGGCTCCGACTAGTTCCGCTTCTGTCGAACTTCTGGTCACCAGCCGCTGCTTTGCGCTTTTCGCAAATATGGTCCCGCGCCCGAGTGTCACTGCTGTGCCGCTGACACTTTTGCAGTCAGCATGCACCGCGAATGAAGCGTCCACCGCTCCTATTACTGCAAGCTCATCACTCGCGCCCAAAGTCAGATGCAGGCCGCGGGTACCGTTGAGGTACTTGAGAGCGCGGCTCAGCTTCATTTCATCATCTACGCTCGGCTTATCCGTCCTCGTCACCAACATTGCCACCGTTGTGAGCAAGTCTGGTCGTATGCGCTTGGCCAAATACAGAAGTTTGCAGACTAGGGTGTGGTACCTTCTGGCTCGCTCTGCACCGAGACCAACTGCATCGCTGCGCACTTCGTACAGAGAAGCGCCTGCTGGCGTTTTGGCGGTGCCTCTCGTGCCGCTCTCCTCAATGAGCGCATCAACATACCCCTGCATACTGATGGTCACGAATCCCTTTTTTCGAAAGTCAAACAGCATTCCGAGATAATCGATCTTGACTCCGGTTTCGCACGTCAGTCCCGGGTACTTGTCTCTAACTTCTTTCATGACACCTTTCACCGCAGCCTCCGACTTGCCGAATAGCATGACATCGTCCACGTGGAGAATCATCGACACGGACTCCCGATTAAACACACATGCATCATAAGGATTTACCACGAATCCCAGATCCTCGAACAGCCCCGCAACTTTCATGTACCATTGTCGTGCCGCGATCAAAGTGCCATACAACGCTTTCGTCAGCTTGACAACGAGTGACCCATCCTTTCGCAAATACTGTTCGTACTTTTGATCCAGTCGGACTAGCACGTCAGCCAGGAAGCTATCAATTCTCATATGAGTGGCCGGCACGTCGGCGGGCATCGGCGCGTGAAGGAACGCGCCGGGGAAATCCATTTTCCCAACGGATCTGCCTTCTCTCGCCGCAATGGCAGCCAAGATCAGAACGCTATCTGTGGCCGCGGTGGGCGCCGATCTGTCGGGGTACAGGACGGCGTCCTGTTTGTTGCCACCTGCCACAATACGCGCCTTCACCTTTTCCACAGCCCCAGTCGAGTCCAGTTTCTCCTTCACAAACATATGTGACGGTATAATGGACTTTCTCTCTTGTGGCGTCATGGTCTTGGTATCGACAGGCTCCACAACGCCGTACCCGTAGCGCTGATCCAACTGGGCCACCTCGCGCACTATTGCTTCCATTGCTTTGGACCCGAATTTCTTGACCGCCTTCTTCACAGATAAGTTCAGCGCCATGCCCGCGCGGACCGCCTTCACCACGAATGCCCTGGCGCGTTTTGTCGACGCCGCTTCTGCATCGTCCTCGGCGTGTTCATCGTTCCCCGCCTCCCGAGATTTTCGCTTCAGCCGTTTCTCCAGCCTCAGCTCTTCTTCCCTGGCATCGATTTCCTTCAATCGCTTCTCAATAGAGGCCAGTCTTATGGCCCTCAGCAGCTGACGCTCTCGAGTCTCGAGTTCAGCAAGCCGAGCATCGATTACAGCGCCCCTCAGCACAGCGTCGGCAGTCCCGGGATCAGTAGTAGGGCACTGTACCTCCAACTGTACCCCCGGCCGCAGGCTCCGCCTGGGGCCGTGGCGCGACGCTTTCCGACTCGCTGCGCTCGTTGGTCCCTCAGACTTAAACAACACCGTGTCTTGCGGAGCACCTAAACTTGCTTTTCGTGCCAGACCGGTCCGCTGTTCTGCGTGTCCAGCACTATCCGTTTCGTGCGGCATGCGCGCTGGCATAATGCGCGTGCGCAGGTTGCGCTCCCAATCGTCACCTGTGTTATCTTGTGTTCGTTTCCCAGCTATCTGCGCTCTCGGCTCATCTATGCCTGCCTTATCGGACGTCCGACCCGCAACACTGCGCAATTCCCCCGGTCGTTCGCCTCGAGGCTCATTGAGCTCACGCGTGCAGCCAATTTGATCTTCCAAAGCATTCTGAGCATTTGAGACTACCGTCATATTTCTTTGTTCGCGACGGTCCGCACTCACGAACGTATCCATGGACGGACTCTGTTGCAAAGCATTCTTAGGGTCCAGAGTTCCACCTTCTCGCGTCTCGTGTTCTGCATCAAGCCGCTCCATCACGGCTGGAAGGTCCGTGACGCTCGGAACGTCCCTCTGCTCAGCCACTTCAACTTCCACCTCACCATCCGGTGTCACAGATGCTTTGCTCGACTTCATCGCATGCTCTGGATCCCGTATCCCACCATCTTCCATCGACTCTTCCCAATCGCCCTCCAGCATGTCTGGGAGTTCGTTTTCCGACTGTTCTTCCAACTCTCCCTCTTCGCCTGCGCCCTCCGCGGGGAGCCCTTGCTGTTGCTCGTCCAGGCTGACGCTCGCATTTCCCTCGATGCCGACTTCCACTTGCCCTCTTGTCGCCGCGAGCTCGTTGAGCCTATCAAGTACAAAATCAGGCGTCGGCAAACTAGTCCAGCTTTGCCGCACAGTCATTGCTACTGTATTCAGATTCAAGAAGTTCCACGCCCCGGACAAGTTTTCAGTGGGATGTAGTGCGATGCACCCCACTGTGCGCTCTGCCATGCTATTGTCCACATGCGCGGCGTGCACTTGCACGTAGTCCCCGAACCCGAGGGCAAGGTCCCTTTTCGCGTCCAATACACGACCCGTCATCTCCTCTTTCGGGGACCTACCCGAAAGAGCGCCACTGGACACACTACTCTGCAGGCCATTTATGCGCTGAACGCAATATTCGACAAGGGCAGGCACGAGCAGGCGAGGCAACACAAACGGCAACCCGCTAATCACCGCGCGGGCACGTTCTTTCACCAGTCGAATGCCGCGCTCGGCTGCTTGAACCGCTTCCCCTGCCCCGGTCAACTCTGGCAATATCCCGTTCTCGTGCATCCAGTCAACCACGGCCTTTACGCCACTCTCTCGATCCGAGTGTATCATTCTCACGATCACTTGGTGCCCACGCAACGTCTTCAGCTGCTTCGTCAGGGCCGCGTGAATGTCCTCCGCTGATTTGTTCCTAATTGGCGTGGCCATGAAAAACTGAAATGGTTTGACTACTGAAATCAAAAACAGGTTTCGGTCCACGGCCATAATATCGCAACACATTTGTGCGTCCCTGAACGGCATCGTCAGAGGAGCTTCGGGCACGGCAGGTGTTTTGTGACCCGTCGTACGTCCTTTCAAGGCAGGAAGTGCAGGTCCCCAGAGCGCGATGCTTCTATCGATGTCGCGTACTGTCACATCGCAGTTCTTGATCGCACCGCTAATCATTCCTTGCCTCACCGCGCGAATAGAAGGATATCCTAGTTTCCGCACGAGTTCCAAAGCCTCTTTCGCCGCAGCCACCTGCCTCGGTGTGAATTGTGCCTCGCGCTCACCGACCGTGGTCAGTATGGCTGGGCACGCCGCCGCCCTTCGCGTGTTGGCAGAGTCAAGGGTGTTGTCTCTATTAGTATAAATGAAGTCGGGTCGCATTTGAAAGTAAGATGCAGATTTACTGTCGCTCACTCTAAAGCAATTAGAGTTCGCTAAGTAGTCTACTCTGTATCCATCCGCTCGCAACTTACCCAGCGAAACAACATTTCCTCCCACGCGATGCGACGTGTATGCGACGCCATACCTTCCCAATCCTTCTCGTTTCAGCAGCAGTCCAGACGACGAGTCTATCCCACTCACCAACAGGTGACAGTCAGACTCTTTCACGTCCGCCAGCAAACTACTGTCCCGATATATGTGGTCGCTCGAGCACGTGTCGAGTCCCACTTCTCCATGGTCAAACATGGCATTCTGCATCACTGTCGCACGGTGGGTCCGTTCAGGACCCAACGTGCCGCCCCGTCACTCATCGTTTTCAGACGTGCTTTCGTCGTCCAGCACGCTTAGCCCGCCAAGCAGTGCGGCCCCCGTCTTCTTCTTGTACTTACGGTGGGCGCGCACAGGCGCATCACGTTCGGCCATCAGCGAGGCAACTTGCTCCTTCAGCAGAGCTATGGTTTCCTCTTCCGGGTGCGCTCGGCGGCCGGCCGCAGGTGCGGCGACGTCGCAATTTGCAAACATGTGCCCGAACTGGCCGCAACCATAGCATTTGCCTTTAAATGCTCTGTCGGGCTTTGCCGCTTTTGCATCCTCGGTGTCGCTATCACTCTCCCGAGCACCACCCGCGGCGAATGTTGTGCCGGGGCGAGGGCGGTTTTGCCACATGGGCGACACGTACTCGCCTACCTCGAACACCGCCTCTTCAACCGTGTTCATGTCGGTCTGAGAGTTCTTCAACCACACTACCGGCTCTCGGTACTGCGTGCTCATCTGAAGCTTGCCCAGGAAGTCCACGGTCTGTCGCGCCTGATCGGGAGGTGCCTCCCCGACCACAATCATGGCTCGGATCGCTGCATAAAACCTGCCCTTGAACGCCGTCAACCCTTCGCCAACACCCACCGCGAGCGAATCGTATTGCTTCCTGGCGTGGCTCTGATTCTCAACCAAGCTTTTCGCTCCCTTCGTCAGATGTGTCGACAGTATGGCCTCCAGCAGCTTCTTCGGGTCGTTCCCGTCCACCATGACAGCTTCCATACCTGCAACCCTGACAATCGCTGCTTCCGACTCCAAGCTCAGTTGGCCTCTGATGAGCCCGAACACTTGCCTTTTGTGTTCTTCCAGCTCGTTCGTTTTCTTGTAGTAATGTGCTATCTGATGCTTGACCCTTTCTCGGGCCACGAAGGACTCAACGCTCGACGGATCCACAATCACGGCCTCATCCTGGCCAATGACGGAGATGTCTTCATACACTGGGTATGTCATTCCACCTTCCCCAAGATAGAAAAGACGCGCTACTTCGCCGTACTCTCGCTGCGAGTGCGTCTCCAGTGCTTTAAACCAAGTCACAACCTCAACCGCAGGAAGTTCGCCGCGCGGTAGGTAGCGCAAGGTCGGCAATTTGGCAACCCCCCCGGTCTGCTGCTTGCCTGTCCTCGTCGACGTAAGGATTCTGTGCCTCGCCGCGGCCCCGCCGCGCGCTCCTGCGCCGCCCCTTGCGGCCGCAGTTGGCTGTCCCTTGGGAGCCATCGCAAAGAGTAACTTTGTGTTATGGTTTCTGTCACTACTGAGATGTTCGTCTAAGAAAAAACAAACAACTTATACTCGTCAGTGCAAAGTTACGCTTTTCACTCCCTAAATCCGTAGCCCTTCTTCTCCATTACGCCGCCGCCGGGTCGCTCGCCAGAGCACGCTTTTATACCCGCAAAGCCGCAATCTCGTCACTACCAAATTCCCTGCTCGGGCACAGGAGCGCCTACCGCCGCAGGACGCGTGCATCAGCACCAGCATCTAGAATGTTCTGCGGTGCTACAACATGTCGGCAAACCCTAAAACCCACAACAGCCTTGCCGCAAAACGAAACGGTCCGCGCGCGCTCGTGCTGCGATCATCGGGAGCGCGCGTTTTAGTATGAAACGCGCACTGAACCCCCCGCAGCCGCACTGAACCCCCCCACAAATGCGCAAGTAAAAACCGCTACTGCCGCCTCACGTAAAAATAGACGGCGCCACGGCGTCTTGATAAGCAGGCGGTGTTGTTTTGATAGGAATCGGGGGGATGGGGAGGTACACGTTCACGTACTTTCAACCGAACGAAGGGAAAGAGCGGGAGAAGAGCTGTGCGTGCGTGATTGTTGTTCAGAGCGCGCGCGCGGGTCGGGGGGGGGCGGGGAAGGAGTGGGCGCGTGCACGCGGCGTTGGTGGGTAGGTGGGCTTGCATCTGCCTCGGAGACGGGCGGCGATTCGCGAGGGAGCGTAGGGAGCTCAGGGATCAAGGAGACGCAGAGGCACGATGGACGAGGACGCGATGCCCCCGCCGGGGTATGCCAAGTCGCTGTCGCAAAAGTTCGAGCAAGGATTTGCAAACGCGTCGCCAGACGCCGCGCGCGAGGTCGCGGCGGATGCGCCCGCCGTCAGCGTGTCTGAGGGCGTGCGCAGCCTGTCACAAAAGTTTGAGAGCAGCGGGTCGAAACCGGACGTCGCCACTGAGGCCGCCGCGGCGATCCCGAGCAGCAGCAGCATGTTCAAGAGCGCGTCGCAAAAGTTCGAGGCGGCGCCGGTCGAGGCCTCTGCTGCGACGCCCACGAGCAGCAGCAGTGGCGGCGGCGGCGTGCGCAGTCTTTCGCAGAAGTTTATGGTCCCAGAAACTGCGCAGGACACCCAGACGCCGCTGATCAAGAGCCTGTCGCAAAAGTACTCTGAGGGCTCCACGACGCCAGCGCAAGCCGACCCCATGCCAGAGCGCGTGGTCACAGGCGGCAGCTCGGATATGGTCAGGGGTCTGTCGCAAAAGTACTCCGAGGGCCCGCGAACGCCAGTGAACGACGATGATTCCATGCCGGAGCGGACGGTTACGACTGGCAGTACGGACATGGTAAAGAGTCTGTCGCAGAGGTTTGAGCAAGGCGCGGTGACCGATATGGCTTCAGAGCCAGAATCCGCGTCGGGAATGATGTCAGCGCCTGTCGAAGAGGAGCCCAAGTCGCAGAGCTCTGTCGGTGTGCGCAGCCTGTCACAGAGGTTTGAAGGGGGATCGGTGGAAGCGGCCGCCGTGGCGACGGCTGCTGCGGTGGAAGCCGATGAAGATGAGGACGAGGATGAAGATGGTGACGCAGTGCTAGCCGAGGCAGAACACGAAGAGCCCAAATCGCACGGATCTACGGTACGCAGTTTGTCGCAAAAGTTTGAAAGTAACGCAGTGAGCGCTGCCGTAGCGGAAGAGGAGGCCGAGGAGAATGCGGATGATCAAATGGATCAGGCACTTGATCCGGAAGACACAGCCGCCATGGCTGCCGACGTGGCCAATGAGGACTCCGATGTGGATTCCGATGCGGATTCTGACGCTGAGGTTGAGGCTGCTCGCGATAGCGTGAAGAGTCGAGAGGCCGCCGTGCCCCCTGTGCGTACCGAGTCTGCCAAGCTTCGGGCCTTTGAGCGAGATGAGTCGGCGCTTCCGTTCATGGACGATGAAGGCAACTTTTATGGTCCGGCCCCGGAAAGCGTGACCACCGTGCTGTCCGACGAGACGGTGAACGTGTCTACGGTAGGCCATACGGGCACACCACTCGAGTTTTGCTGGGTGAACGACAACTTGGCCTTCTCTGCGGGTGAGGACGGCAAAGTGGTACTGTGGGACGTAAACAGCTGCGAAGCGCTTTTGGCGTTTGTGCCGCATGCCGGCGAGCCGGTGGGTGTCATGGCTCTGCTGCCAACTCGCGAGGTGGACGGCGGGAAAGTGCTCAACCTGCTCACATTCTCGGAGGAGTCTCGCATTTTCAAAAAGTGGAAGGTATCAGCGCGCAACGCCCGGCTCATGCACTCGGTCCCGCTGCCGGAAAAGAACGGCACGCGCTCCATGATTTCGTTTGCTGAGCCGCTTGACGCCGTCGACATTTCTGATTTCTATGAGCTGGACGACGACGGTGAGCTTGCACCAGAGTATGACCCGGCCGTCGTCTTCGCGCCACAGGAAGATGAAGCCGACGTCGCGCAGCAAGATGATGAGGAGGCAGTGGATGGCGATGCAGCCTTGGAACCAGATTCGGAAATTCTGGAGGGTGAGGAGGCGGACGTGGAGGATGAACAGCCGGGCGATGCTGCCGCTAATGATTCAGAAGATGTTGCATTCGCAACGAGGGCACCGCCTATCGATACTGACAGTGGAGATGCTGCGACAGAAGATGCCCTGTCGAAGGGCACGGTGCGTGGTCTGTCCACCGGGTTTGAGGGCGGCGCTGGAGCAGACAACGAGTCCGCAGCTCTCGCACAAGACCAGGCGATGGCATCGGTGGCAGAAGAGGCGCCTCCGACCGAAGAAGAAGTCGCACCGGCACCCGCCAAGAATTCGCTGGCGTCAAGGTTCGCGATGTTTGAAAACAATATGGGGTCGCAAGTGGAAGAAAAGAAGACAATTCCAGTTGAGCACTCGGACGAGATGAAGTCGCGATTTGCGATGTTTAACGAAAAGGTCGCAATGCCTCTGTCTGACTCGGAAGATGTCGTAGAACCGGAAGCAGCAGCGACGGCTCCAAAGCTGACCGAGTCTATTGAGGAGGCGGTTCCAGAAGCGCCACGCACCAAGTCGATCAGGGATCTTATGGGTGCGTTTGACGGCTCATCGCCAAGCGCGCCGGAGGAGAGAGGCGTCGTGCCAGACCGTGAGATCTCGCGGGGTAAGTCAGTCAAGGACATGATGAGTGCGTTTGATGGCAGTGGGTCGGCGGTGAAAGAGCCAGAGGACATCGTTGAGAATGTGGCGGTAGCGGCGCCCGAAACAGTCCCCGTAGACGCACGGGCGGATCCACCAGCGGACGATGCAGGGTCCAGCTTTAAGAATGCTTTTGCGATGTTTGG
Organism: Porphyridium purpureum; assembly: GCA_008690995.1. Taxonomy (NCBI): domain Eukaryota; phylum Rhodophyta; class Bangiophyceae; order Porphyridiales; family Porphyridiaceae; genus Porphyridium; species Porphyridium purpureum. Next base: position 84,977 of record VRMN01000002.1, on the reverse strand, counting down.
AGGCAAATAGTGCTTTGCTCGGCTATGGTTGTGCTTTCCTTTCCCCCGCGGGACGTCTGCTTTTTCTCTTTTTTTCTTTTTTGGTTCTCTTTTGTATTTGAATCGCCGCGCTACCCGGTGTGTGACCGGAATCTTATACGTTTCTTGAACTCGTGGGAGGTAGCTGTAGCATCTTTCCGGCTCGGCTACTCATAACGGGGGCGATGTCCGCTTTCCTTGGATATCTGGAGTGACTTGGTAAAACCGCACATGACCCAACGAGCTTGAGATTGACAAATGACACCGCAGTATTCTGAGCACGAACCCCACGCCACTGACTATTGTATTGAACCTTGCTCGATTTGCGCCAGACCTGTGCCGTCAGGCGACGCGCACATCCCTCTTGCGACACAGCGTGCCACCTGATAGCGTCGCTCAGAGCACCTTTCGCTGCTTGAGGCGCGTGAGCAGGAAAGAGGCCGTATACAGACCTGTCGCGACGATGAGCGTGCAGCTGAGCGTGCCCAGTCCCATAACGAGCAGAGCATTGCTGCGCGCGCTGTCAGCAGTCTGCATCTCGGCGTCGCGGATGGCGTCGAGCTCCTTCACAATGACAACAAAGCGTTCGTGCAGAGTGTCAACCACGGTACGCAACTGCGTGAATTGCGCATCCTTGGCCAGTTCGCCGTGGCGGTCTTCGCCAGTCGGAATGGCTGCTTGCGTACGCCATGAGACAATGCGCTCCGTGTTCGGTGCCTTGGACAAATGAAGGTGCATTCCACGGCCTCCGCCACGTGATGCATCGCCGTTGGGCGAGCAGGTCGCGCGGAAGCAGACACGGAAATCACCTCCTAACCCGCTCGCAATGGTACGTTTTATGTGGTCCATGTCGTGCGCCTCGAAAACGGCCGCTTCGTGCGCTGAAGACAATTCAGAGCGCACGCTCAGGTCTACCTGGAAGTCACCCTTCCCATGCACCACCCATGCCTCCACTTGCACCTCAACGTCCGGCTCGAAGGCCTCTACGAAGCATTTTTCCGAGTTGGCCTCCAGGCTCAGCTCAAATGCCGCCACTACTGGCAGATGCGCCTCGATCGAGCTCAAACCAAGCCGTTCGGCACAGTCGCTCAGGGCAGAGAGCAGCCGCGCAAAAGCCCACAGAAGCGCAAGCGTCTGGAACACGCCGAATCTCCGCCTCCGTGATGACGAGTCGCAAGCAGCAAACGCCACCATGATCGGGTTAGCCCCCCGTCTAGGCGCGTGACTGGACGCAGTTTCCAGTTTCCTGTGCGTAGCCTGTTCACGCTGAGAGACAAACACGTGGCCAGTAGGCCTCAACGAACTGCCAGTGTCCGCTAGTGGCACCGTCCGCAACTTCACTGGAAAAAGAATGGTGCACGGGTCTGAGCGCGAGACAAGCGGCATGCGCGACTGGCATTCGCTGAAATTCCTGCCAGGACGCTCGCAAGGAAGTGGCGTCCAGGAAAGCCGCCCTCCGTGTTGCAACGACACCTTCTCACGCGCGGTGCAGCAGCTCAACTGTGTGAGACAAATTAGACATGGTGCGCGCGGCCACAAACAAGGCTGCTCGGCGAAGACTCAACATTTTTCATTTAGAGGGGGTCGGGAGCTGTCGTTCCCACAGTAACTTTTAATCGTAGATACTGCACAGCAGCTCCCACTTCTTTCATTGGATTATAAAAACTACAGAATGTGCAGCATCACCGGCGCGCTCGTTCTGCGCACGTCACTCGATGCGAGCGCACAGCACGCGCTTGCACAATACCTCTTTGGCATGACTGCAACTCTGATGCGCGGGGTTCTTTGCATAACGCACACAGCCATTCTGCTACGTGTCAGCGTGCAGGACCGCATACGCGCAGAATTGGCTTGTGTCTCCATCCAGAACACCATCCTTCCGAGCTGCGACGCAAATTGGCGCCTACGTATGCCATGCGCCTCCTTCACCATTCCTGCGTTCGTGCCTGCTCTGATGCACGCTTCGTCCTACGCGAGCTCGCCGTGAAGGCTGCCAGCCTCGAGTGCGCTGTCTTCGGGGGCGCCGTCGTCTTCGAGCTCGTGAAATTCGAGAATAAAAGAGTCCATGGCGTACAGAACGCCAAACATGCGCGAGTCGCCATAACACAGCAGCAAGGCCGGGCCCCACTCTGGATACTGGAAGCCATGCTGCGCGACGCGGCCCTGACAGCGGTGCACGTGCACAACGTGATGGGCCTCGTCATGAAAGTGAGCCAGTTCAACGAGCGCGGTGCGCAGCCCGCTGAACACGGCCTCATCATCCACGTACTCTGCGCGTGCAGCAAAGCTGGCGTGACCCGCGGGTACGTTCGGATCGCCTGTGACTTTTGTTCCAACAATGAACTCGCCATCTGCACCTTCAAAGCCAACACGCCGCGACAACTCGACAAATTCTGCACCATGCGGACCATACAGGCCCCAGCTAAGCCCAGCCCGCCGCGGACAGGGACATAGCGCGTTATCGAGCAAGCCCGTCCTCCAATTACGGTTGGAGCTTTCACCTCGCTGGCGGCGACCAGCGGCTGGCGGCGCGACACTTCGATATATCACTTGGCGCGGCCAATACTCGACGGGCACATGGCCGTGTTGCAGGTAGCGAACAAAGCGTTCCATCACTTGTGCGCGTGTCGCGCTCAAGTCCAGGTGCGCAGTGGTATACGGCCCGAGCTGCGTGGCGACTTGGATCGCCAGTAGATCAACATTCGACTGAGGTTGCTCCTGATTCAGAGATAGACTAGAGCCGTGAGTGCTGCCTTGCTCGTGGCCCTCACGTTGACTTACCTCATGTGCGGCCCGTGGTGATGACCACGGCCGCGTCACGGTGAACTTTCGACTTTCGCCATCTGTGTGACCGCCGCCATGTTCAATGACAAGCGGCAGGTTCGCTGGCGGTTCACTGGCCACAGCCCTCGCTTGTGCGACGGCAAGTGCGTTGATGTACGATGGCGGGGGAGGCGGGGAGTCGCAATAAAGTAAGTTGTTCTGCGCGTCGACGCCTTCGTGAGGACGCTCAAACCAAACCAGGCGCAAGTTCAGACGCACGGCTTCGGACATGAATGAGCTGTCTTGACTATTGCTTCCGGACTGGCTGGACTCGTAGGGTTCTACGGCAAACACCGGATCAAAAACGAGGTGCGGATTCATGGCACTGAGACCGGCAGCCTCTGCGCGGTCCGATGCGTCGTATCGGATGGCAGCTCGCTCCGCAACGAGGCGGCCTGTTTCATCGAGTCGCACGCGTAGCAGCTGACCACGCGGGGCCGTGCTGGCTCCCCACCAGCCTTCAAGAGGCTGCATGTACGCATGCACAAAGTGCGCGATGTTGCGCGCCCCGGCTATGCGGCGCGACAGTGCTGCCAAGGCGCGATCTGCGCCTCTCTCCGCTTGACGTCTGGCAGAGTGAATCTTCATGACCTGGGACGGATGAGCAGCATGCTCCTGGCCCAGTGGGAGAGCCTCCACTGCATCTGCGACACGGATGCCGCCGTCGAAGTTCTGAGCCGATGCAGAGCCGATGAGGCAAGAAGCGAGCGCATTGCGTGCAATCTTAATCCACAGCAAGCTCTCCGGGTGCAAAAGGTTGCTGAAAATTCGCGCTGTACACTGCAATTCGACCAGCGTTCGGAGAGGTAGTTGGGACGCAATGCGCGCGAGCGCGTCGTCGTCCAGATCCGCCAGCCCACGGGGCGCGTTCCTGTTCTCATTCGTGTTCATCGTGCTTCCGCTTCGCCATATGCCCGCATGGCACGACGACGTGACTGCCAGACCCTGCGTCCTTTGTTCGTCGAATCACAACCGCAGGAGACGTGCGAAGCTGTCGAACCAAGCGGTCTGATCAAATAAAAGCTCCAGCTTTTGCATCAGCAGCCAAGTCCCGCACACCGTGCTCTCCTATTCTTTTGGCCGCGCAGGACGACGCGCCGTGACTGCCAAGGTGCGGTACTTTCTCCGCGCGGCGTCCGTCTGGCAAAAGGGAGCCCGCGACCTCGTTCCGCAGGTCCGCGAGGCGGTACGATCAGCTCGTGAGCATGTCGGCTGCGCGTGACTCTCAAAGAAGCTTTATGGGGGTGTTTGAACAAATTTGCGTTTAATCCGTGGAGGCTGACGTTCAAGCGTGTGCACGTGACAAGCCGCGCTTGCCTTTGTGCGCGCGCTCCAAGGCAAGAACGCGGCGCCGAGGCCGTGCGCCTGGCTCTGCGGGAATGGCAGCCTTCAATTGCGGTTGGATTCCGTGCCGCCTGAACAGCAGCGTGGGCGACAATGTATCGCCTTTGCATATGCGTATCCGCGTTGCTGGCGCACAAGGGCGCTCCGTGACCGGAGGATGCGTGACAGAGACCGCTCACTGTCATGGCTGGATTCGCAGTGGGCCCAGATGTGCGCGCAAGCCAACACTTGGGAGATTGATGGCGCTGCGTCACCGTGTGAGACAGGTCACGCGATACAGCTGCAGCAGCATGGATATGGATGCAGATGGTAATGCGGCTGATGTCATAGCGGCCGGCGCCGATGAGCTGGGCACCACAGATAGGACGCCATCTCTGTCACCCTTGGCGATAACCAAAGAACATAGTGATTACGACGCAGCTCTGGATGCGGTTCCGCCACGACACGAGCAGGAGCGCGAATTTAGAAAGGCACTGATTGGTCTCGCGGTGCCAGCCATGGGTGCAGTGCTGGTGGACCCCTTTTTGTCCATTGTGGATACCATGTACGTCGCACGCCTTGGCACGCTTCAACTCGCGTCGCTAGGGCCGTGCACGTCGCTTTTCAACTTTATTTTCTCAGCGTGGATGCCGCTTTTCACCATCTCAACGTCTGTGGCGGTGAGCAGTTGTTTCAAGTGCGACATGGCAAGCAACCCCGAAGACAGTGATGGAGTGCCGGCAGATGGCCTGCTGTGTTCACCCGACGCGCGCAAAGCGGCTCAGATTGTGCTCTTTGCTGGTACCCTGGCAGTCTGTGTAGGCCTCGCGTTGCTTCTGGTGGCATGGCAGTTTGCAGAGCCGCTTCTTCGCGCTGTGAATGCGTCGGACGCCCTCATGCCGCACGCTCTAGGCTATTTGCGCGCGCGTCTGCTCGCGCTTCCATTTCTTTTTGTGCTCTTGGTGTGCGACGGTGCGCATCGAGGTGTCTCGGACACGCGCACTCCTCTCGTGATGTCGACATTGTGTGGGGCGATCAACTGCGTGCTCGACCCGTTACTTATGTTCCAGTTCGGCTGGGGCGTACCAGGCGCAGCCGCAGCCACCTCGGCAGCGCAGATTATTGTTGCACTCGCTTTTGCTCAGCGTGTGCTCGCACAGCCGCAGCGGTTTGATATTCGCGGCGCCATCCATGCTCGCATGCCTTTTCCGGCACGCGCCGACCGCATGGCGTTTTTCCGCGCGTCATCTGCCCTGCTGGTGCGCCAACTCACCAACGTGTCTGTGTGGACGCTGATGAGCGCCTTTGCAAGTCGCATGGGAGTGCTGCACACCGCCGCGCACCAGGTCGTAATCACGGCATTTGTCTTTTGCGGGTACTTGCACGACGGTGTCGCGGTGGCGGGTCAGATCCTTACATCCCGTTACCTACAACTGCGTCCGACTCGTGTTGCTCTGCGCGTGGCGCGCCGTTTTGTGTCCACCGCCGCGCGACTTAGTCTTGTGAGCTCCTTGGGAATTGCGCTCGCTGCACAAGCGTCACTGCACCTGTGGGTGCCTGCACTTGCGTCGGACACTGCGGTCCGTGCCATGGCCACGCGCACGTTGCGCGCGCTGCTGCTGCTCTATCCGGTTTTTACGCAGGTGTGGCTTCGCGACGCGCTTTCATTTGGTGCTCAAGATTATGCCTTTAATGCACGCGCACTCGTTGCCGCGACGCTTATGGTCGTACCGGTTTTTGCTCTAATCACCGCGGCGCGCCCCTCTACTGTGGGCCTGGCAATGGGCTTCGGCGCGGGCTTTGAGCCCTCTGTGACGGCGCTGTGGGCCGCGCTTGCGCTAGCCTATTTTCTACCTCGCCTTCTGATGCACTTACACCGCCTCTACGTGAGTCGCACGGGGCCCTTCGCGACAGCAACCGGCTGGAGGTAGTCCAGAGGCGTTGGCTCTTTCGGATAATATCCGCCTGTCTTTAGCAAGTTGATTCGGGTCTGCTGTATTATTCGTAAGTGCGGAATGTTGGTGAGGACGCCGACATCCGCACGAGAGCGTTGCATGTTCACGTCTGGATGACACAGCTGGACGCAATGTACATTGGTCCAAAGAAGCAACGGGAGAAAACCATGTCGGAAGAGAGGGACGACCGTGTCCGCTTGGATTTTGCGACGTGATGCTGCAAAAAGGAAGAAAAAAACTCCATTATTGTCTCTTCATGATGATACTTGACTTCTCACACGCTGAAGCGAGGCTGACCTAGCGTCCCTTGTCCTTCTACCAAAGCGACCCAGAAGATTGGGCAAATTGCGGAAAAAAAAACATGCGTACATCTGAAGTGTTGCCATATCTCGCAACCATGTCGAGTCGCCTTGCCGTGAAAATTTGAGCAGAAAGCTTTGTGATGCGCAGGGTCCGCTTCTCGTAACTTTGCCCTCTCTAGGTTGTTTCCGTGTCTGTTTCGCTTGGCTTTGAAGTTGTGATTGTGTTTGGAAGCATGCTCACGTCGTCGACAGAGTGAGGATCTGCTTGGTGACTCAGAAGCGCCCTAAGCTGCGCCACTTTCTGGTCCAGCTTTGTAAAGCCTTCGATCTTGTATTCCGCATCTTTCAACTCACGCTCAAGGCTCGCGCGCCACGGCGCGCCGACGGGAGCATCTGCCATTTGGTCGAGCAACTTTTCGTAGTGCGCGCGCATGTCAGGCATACTGCACAAATGCAGCTCCATCTGGCTCAGAATCTCTGCGGCGAGAGACACGTTCATAGCGCCTTGCGCAACCGCATTGGTCACGACCGAGCCAAGCGCGGAGAACACGACCACATCCAGCGACCCACCGTGCTTCGTTTGAAGAGCGTGGAACTGCGCAATTGCTTCCTCCGCACGCGGCGGCTGTGCCATACCAAGCGCGTACATGTAAGCCGTCGATACCTCCATGCTCAGCGCATCCTGTTCCACACATCTCGAGTAAACCTCATCGCAAAGGTCCAGCCGGCCCAGCCGGCTAAAAGTTTCAACAAGTTTGGCTGCCGCGCCGGCCTTTGCGTCAAGAGCATGCGATGCGGTATCCGGAACCTTCACCATGGCCCCGCTCAAGGCTGTTGAAGGCGCTTCTTGTTTTCCAAGCTCGCTTTCACCGGACGGGACTGCGCGGTCGTGCTGCTGCTCCCCGTCAAGGCTCGTCATGCTCGTAGGGTGTGGTTCGTGCGGATGAATCTCAATGCGCGCACTCTCGTCGCCACTGCCGCCACACGTGGGCTGCGTGCTTGACCCAAACAGCATGTGCAGCAAGTCCACAACGCGCGCGCTGTGCGCGCACTGCTCGGCTAGAGCGTCGTACGCAAAGGCATGCATCATGCCCATATTTGGTGCGTACTGTGTGTGACACCAGTTGGCAATTCGCAACGCGTCGTCAAGCCGCCCACCCGCAGCCGCTAGGTAGACGACGTAGCTGGCTGAGATGCTGTCATCGTACAGAAAGACGGCAAGGGCAGCCTCAGCGGCATGCGTCGCATCAAGCCGCTGCGGTTGCTCGCTCACGGCACAGTACAGGTGTTTGAGGTACGCACGCAGCAGCCGCATCGCTTCGCGTTCATCCGAGCCAAGCAACTGCAGTCGCATAGCGCGAGCAAGCTCGTGCGCAAGAGGCAGTAGCTCGTCATCAGCGCCTCGCCGCACACACTCTGGTATGTAATGCTGCACATGCCGCTCCTGTAGCCGGTAGCCAAATGTCTCGTATATTAAGCGCATGTGCTCGCGCGCCGCCTCGAACTCTCCTGCGTGCACGAACGATGACAGCAGGAGGTTTGCAACGCGAGGCGATGGCAGCGTTTGTAGCACACTGAACTGATCCAAAATCCAGCGCGCTTCGTCAGCGATCGGCAGTTCCGAACCACTCGAACACACCCAGGCACCGCAATTCAGGAGCGCGACATCCGGCTGGACCACGCTGCAAAACGGCGGTGCGCGAAGCACCTGCCACACCTGACGGGCAGACAGTGCGTCATGCACAGCAAGGAAGCCCAACAGCACTCGGGTAAAGGCGTCGGCGTCGACCTCTGCACCGTGGATGCGCAGCGAGTCGTAGAATGCATGCACCATGAGGTCCGGGCGGCCGCACATCGAGTAGAAGCTGATGAGTGCCTTGCTCGTAATGAGCGGAAGAACAAGCGCATCACGTCGTGGGACTAGGTTGAACGCCGCTAAAACGATATTCACCTTTCGCAAGGGCTTTGCGAGAGGCATTAAATGCGAAAGAACGTGTGAATTTGGCCGAACGCCGTGAAGGCGAGCACGCCGCAACGCACGCACGGCAAAAAGCAGACGCTGTCGCGAATCCATTTCGTCTGGTGGCACCTGTCGAAGCAGACGCACACAAAAGCCCAGCGTATAACTGTCGTATCGTGCTCGACTCGATTCCAGAGCCCGCAGCGATCCCATGACGCTCGCCTTGCCTCTCAAGGCGCTAAGAAGCACGTCATTCAGCACCCTCGTTTGCGAGCGTTCCTGTTCGAGCTTGCTATATATCGGCGACGCGGCTCTCGAGTCCGCGTTTGAGGAATATGACCGTGCTGAGCCGCAAACGCGCACATAATGCGTAGCGTCCCCTTCATTTTTGCGGTCCAATATGATCTCAGCGGCGTTTCGTCGGCAGCAACATGCGACGACCTTCTCGCAAGTGACAGAGTTGACATGTGCGCGCCATTTCCTCCACCCGCCATACCATCGCACCGCGCTTGTTTCGTACTTGAGAATCACGTGCATGCGAGCCTGCGCATACGCGCGTAGCATCGTAGTCGCACTCTTCCTTCGGCGTGACGACAAGCGCTGTGCTGAAATCAAAATAGAGGTAGCTTTGAAAGTGTGGTCGAAGAGTTGGGGACGAGCGTGAGTGCGCAGAACACGTTTTCCTTCTTCTAGTGCAAAAATGAACTGAACGGCGTCTGTCTGGACCTGCCATGGACACAGGAAAACACCTAATCTACATTCCTGTCGAAGACCGTTTGCAGTCGACTGTCAAATGACTAGTGCGATGGACGCATCATGCTGCACGCTGCGACTTGGAACCAAGCACACCACTTGAGTGTCGGACAGCAGTGCGTCTGGGTGGTTTGATCAGCTTGGCAAAACCCAGAAAGACCATTGGAAAGACCGCGCTCCGCTACGGCGTTCTCGCGGTGGATGGCTGACTCGCAGAGGATGCAACCAACGAGCCCTAGTCCCGTTGAATATCAGGCTCGTGCGCCCGCTGTCGCTTGCGGCCACGATCGCGGATACGCGACGCTACTTGCTGAATTGAGTGAGCCATCGGTAAGTGATCACTTACCTGCCAGCGCAAGAAAAGGCGCTGTAGGCTCTCAGACGCCGCAATAGGGTCCAGCTTCCTGTGCTCCACCACTTCATCCAGTACGTGCGCATACCGATGCAAAAAGGCGGTGCGGTCTTCGTCAGTCGAGCATAAGCGCTCAGCATCCATCAGAACACGGGACAGGGACAACAGTTCCTCTGACTGTTTGGATGAGACACACTCAGAAAGGAAAAGATTGAGCGAACGCTCGTGCACCACATACTGACAACGGATGGACCAGCGCATCAGTTCTCGCGCGTCATGGAACAATCCTGCACGGATGGCGGCTGTCGTGAGCAGGTCCACTTTGCGAGCAGTTGGGGTAATGCCGAGCTCCTCGTACTTGCGCACGATCCATTTCACGTCTTCGCCTGCATCCAGCCGCCTAGACAGAATCCACGCTCCGGTATCCAGCAGGGTCGGCGTAATCTCAACAAGGCCCGGGTCCGAGTGTGGAGGCGTCCGTAGCACCTTCCACACTTCCCACGCGGCATCAAAGTTTCTTTCCTCCAGGAGCCCATTCAAAACGCGCGTGAAAGCGTCGGCGTCCGCGACGCCGTGCACTTGCAACAACTCGTAGAATACATCCAACATGAGCTGCGGGCGCCAGCACGAGCGAAAGTGAGAGATGAGCGCCTTGTACGCGAGCAGATTCAGCTGCTGGTGGTGTTGATGTTGAATGATGTGCTTGACCGCAAGCAAGACGTTCACCTTCCCGAGCGAGACAGCGAGCGGCGTCAAGTGCATAATTCGGTACGAGTCAAAGATTACGCCATCTCTCCGGGCACGCTGGAGCACGCGCACTGCGCACGCGAGGCGCTGGTGACGAAGCATGACGTTCATGGCTGGCATCGACCGGAACAGACGAAACAGTAGGATCAGTGACATGGTATTCAGCGGCGCCAGTGCAGCAGATTCCAGCAATTGCCGTACGCGAGGCAGATCGGCGTTCTCATCGTGAGCAACTTGGAGCTGTTCGTTCAGCATACGCGTGTCTGGATGCAAGTTGCGTCGCGCAGCACTTGGGTCGAGTCGACTGGGCGAAACGGCCACAGCGCGTATCTCATGCAGCCGATCGAGCGGCTGCTGCTTCAGCTCGACCCACTTTTTCTCAATCCAGGTGGCCTCGTCAATATCATTGGCCAACGCAGCGACACGGGCCCCCAGCTCGAGCGCGCGTTGGTCAATCTGGACGGTGGATGCGAAGCGAGGAGAGCGCATAAGCTTCCACGTTGACATCGCGTTGCGCGCGTCCTTGCATGCCAAGTAGCCCATCATCATAAACCGGAAGACATCGGCATCAGCCGTGCGGTATATGCGGAGTAGATCAACAAATGCTTCTTCCATAAGCTTAGGGCGCTTGCAAGTCGAGAAAAGGGCAATGAGCCCGCCGTATGCGCGAGCGTCGAGTACCTCGTTGCACATATCACGAACGACCAGCGCCAAATTCACTTTGCGGGAAGGCATGGCCAAAGCCAATATATGCGACAGCGTAAAAGATGTGGCTGCGACGGAGTTCTCGCGAGCAAGTTGAAGCGCGCGCACGACAAAGCGCAGCCTTTGCCGGATCGTGGCGTCCTTCGCGCGCCTTGCTATGCGCAGGGAATAGTCAAGCGTCCAAAAATTGCAGGCGTCTCGATCTGCTTGGTTGATTATATCCTGCGCCTTGCGAAGGCTGCAATCATCGTGTAAAACCAAGTCTAGCTTGTTGTTAACAGCCAGAATTCTGTCGAGCATTTCATCTTGCTCCCATGCGCTAAGCTCTGGTGGGCGCATGGAGAAAGCCCTCACCTGTTCCCAATGATGTGCGCCGCGCATGAGTCTACGCGTGCACAAAGGTGCGCTCAAAGTCGCACGGAAAAAAGGGGCCATCCAGAGGCACGTAGGATGAGTCACCATTGTCGCTGACGGAACGTCAATTGTAGATTGCGGCAACAAGTGTCCACGGTTCGTGTGCAGACTCGCGGTGGTCCCATGGGACTTGAGACCCTCCAAGTAACCTCGGTTTATACTTTTGGCTGACGCTTCTGTGTTGTCCGCCTGCTGCGCAGCATGCTGCGTATGCGGCCTTGACGGGCGCTGCACGGTCGCGTACAGTGCGCCCACTTCCGCATGATGGACGGCAGAGACTCGCACGCGGAGCGCAGTACCTGTCAGACTCCATAATGCGCTCCGCCAAACGGACGGCCCTTTCGGTACGGTCGCGGCCGGATACACCAGTGCCATGCTATGCCTTTAGCACTCTGCGGGATTCAGCCTGGAGCGGAGATTCCCAGCGTGTACCGAATTTTCCAACGCAGGGGTTTGCGGTTCTGATCAGAAGTCGCGGCAGCAGCTGATCCAGCGGACGGGAGGCGAAACAGCCAACAACACGGTATCCAATTCTGCGTCGTCTGCCCTCACGCTCTCGAACTGTGCAGCCCGCGAGTTCCTGCTGCCCGCGTCCGCGACATGCCGCGGGCGGAAAAGTACAGTAGGACTGTACACTGAACGTGCAGGCGCACGCAGAAACGGGAACCGGGAGCGCGGAGCACAGTAATTGTTGGCGGCAAGCCAGTTGCACATGCGCGCCGCGCTGCACGCGTACGCGTCTTGCTCACGCTAGCAGCAAATCTCTCGCGGTCTTTCCTTCCTATTTTTATTTCCTGGGTTTTCCCCCACTGAGATCCGGCACAAGACCAGCGCGCATCCTGTAATCTTATCCGCGTGTTCGGCACGCGGCCACGGACACAATAAAGGCCAAACAGCGTTGGTTGGAGTGGTGCCCTTTCAGCAGGAAGGACACCATCCGACGCAAAAAGATCAACAATTTTTCCAATGCAACGGAAAAAGGCTAGGCGTCCTTGGCCTTTTGAGACATGGACGAGCGCTTTCGCGCTGACAAAAGGCGCACGGCGATGGCAAACGCGACGATAGGAGCCAGACCCGCCAACAGCAGCAGCAGATACACATCCGCAAACGATTGCTGAGTAAAAGACTGCGAGACCTCCGCGAGCTGAAGATGCGAGCTTCCCACAAGAAGTTCCTCCTCCATCACGTCCGCGCCTCGGGAAACGCCGTATTGGGGTAGCGAGTTGAGCTGGTACAGCCGGCGCACAGCCGCGGCGACTTCATCGCTGGATGAAATCGCCTCTAATTTGGCAGCCACTTCGGCAGCTGTAAAGCTGTGGCGATACAGTCGCTCGGCGACACCCAGCTCCACCAGGCGCCACGCATTGCTTGGCTGGTCGCCAAATGCAGGAAGTACTAGCATGGGCACGAGGCTCATCACACTCTCACCAATGGACGCAAGACCGCCATGGGTCACAAATGCTAGCGTGTTCCGGTGTGCGAGTACCATGCGCTGATTGAACCACGGCTCAAAGCGCACTCGCTCAAGAACATCGGCGCCAAGCGCACTCGTGTCCCAAGCAGCATCATTGCGCTTGGAGACGAGGATCTTGGCGCTAGGGCCTTTTCGCTGGGCAAATGCAGCACAGCCACGCATCAACTCGGCAAAGCGGTGCTGAGGCACGCGCGCCAGTGAGCCGAGAGCAACAAGCACCACGCCATCTGACGCCGCGTCTAGCCATTCCCACAGCGCCTGGTCATCTGGTGACATGGCGCCCGACTCGCACGGCCGTTCCCAACGCGAAGCCAAAAACCCAATCAAGTGCGTCGTCGGCAGAAGCTTTCGCACGGGATCAAAGCCAATGGGGATGGGGGATACAACCCGCCTTCCCAGGATGTTGGTGAGAGGATCCATGTATTGAGGCAAGCCGACACGAGCCCGTGCCTCATTCAAGCGAGTTGTACCCGCCGCCGTGGCCATGATCATGCGCGGCAGCATTGTTGCTCTCTTCAGGCGGCCGATGAACGACAGATGTTCCGCCATCGACACGTCCAGAAACGAGTTTGGAGTCGCCCTGGCTGCCTCATAGTCACCCAAGGACCCAAGTGGACAGGCGACCTGCACTACGTACTTGATCTCTTGTGCATGCGCGTAGTCGATCGTTCCCGTCGAAAAAAACGTCGTCACGATGAGGTCCGGAACACCAGTCTTTTCCAAGATGGACTTGAGGGAGGTGATTGTCGCTTCATACTGGAATGCAGTACTCTCGACGATCTTTCCAAACACTCGGAGGTAGTCCTGGTCGTTGTCCGTTTCCGACAGCTGGCCCGTAAGTTCGCTAATCGACCGCTGCGGATTATTGGACAGATTATCGGCCACTTCATACGTCTCGAATCCGTTTCGCTGTGCCATACTTACAAAGCGGCCCGGAAGCGCAAAGCGACAAGTATGGCCACGCTCCCGAAGCTCCTTGGCGTACGCGACAAAGTAATTGATCTCTGTCGCTGTGTCGAAATCGGATACAAATAATACATCACTTGGCGCCGGCCGCGTGAGAGGCGCTTCAATGGAGCTCGCCGCCGCGCGAATGCGCACCACGGCCGCGAGCACTACCACTTTCAGTAGCAGCCGCAAGCGTGATGGGGCACGGGTGGCGTGCGCGCCAGCCGCTGCCGCAGCTGCCGGACTAGCTAACATGCCGAATGAATGCTCACCACCACTCAGCACCTTGCGAGGTCCCTTGACGAAATCCAACACGGAAGTCGTGAGACGATTTTTCGCACGCAGGGGAGGCTAAAAGAGCGACCTGGAGCGCAGCGCCCTTTCCAAGGTTTGCTACGCCACTCCAAACCACGCTCCGTGTGCAGCTTGGCGGCTAAATACTCGCCGCCCATGCGCGAGCCGCGGCCCGATTCAGTCCCTTTCTCATAGCAACCGCGAACATCCGATTCGCGCAGTGCGCGCGAGACGGCTGGAGATTTTCCATAGGCGCAGACGCCCAATTTTGCCGCTGGCGACACACGCCATGTCAGGCCATGCACGCGCGGCCCCGTGTGAAAACAGCTCGCGAAGGCGATTCGCCGGTGATCCGGTCGATCGGTGATTTGTGCGCCCAATCAAGTCGCTGAACCATCAGGTTGCGCCACGTAACGCTCGCCACGTAACGCTCGCAAGCTGTACTGTAAACGCTGTACGGTACAGTCGAACGCTGCACCGCGCGTCGCGCCGCGCGCGTGGAAGCGGCTGGACTGCGCGCAAGCGGGGATTACGCGGCAGCCACTTTGCTTGAGAGAAGCGCGCGGATGGCGTCCGCTTTCCGCTGCAGCTTGTCCACGTGCTTGGCTCGTCTCCGCGCGCGGAATAGTTCCATCTGCACCAAGGATTGTGCTGGCGCTCGCGCTCGCGCAGAGCGTCGAGTCCGGCTCGTCGCGTCGCGGCGTCTGGAATGTTGCTCAAGTACCCGTCGATGTACTTGAGCAGCTGCGTCATGATGTCCACCGAAAGACGGTCCTCCCGTCCGTTCACCAGCACGACGGACGCAAGCGCAGAGTACGTGATGCCGTCTTTGGGTCGTCCGTGGGCTTCATGCATGCGTTTCAGAGTCACAATCGCTTCTGCGGGGCGCGATGCCATGCCCAGAACATACATGTAAGATGTCATCACGTGCGGGTTCAACTTGTACAAACGCACGTATTTCTCATACAGTGCTGTGCATAGGTCGAGTCGATGCAGCCGGCCAAGCTCATGCATAAACAAAACGGTGAGTTTCACGCGAAGACTCGCGTCGGTCTTTTCCTTGTGGCTTTCCCTGAAAATCAGGCGCATCGGAAACTTTGCGAGCGTGTTTCGTTTGATCTCTCTCTGTACACAACGTCGCACAAACGTTTTGTACGCAAACGTGTGAAGCATACCTTGCTTTCCAAACTTCATGTGGTGAATGTCGGCCGTGCGGACGGCATATTCTAAATTATTTCCAAGTGTATTCATGTACATGATGGCACTTGTCGTCGACTTGTCTTCCACCAAGCGCGGCCAACGGCTGAAAACTTCTTTCCCCGCAGAAGCGGCAGCCTTGGGCTCCAGTGCCCCCTTGATGACGCCCATGTAAATTGCGTCAATGATGGCATGCAGTATATCCAAACGCTGCTCATCAGATGAAGCGAACCTCCCGGGCTCACACATACTCAAGGTAATTGCTAGCTTCGGGAGATCGCGCAAGTCCATGTCGCGCACACAGGTGGCAACAAACTGGCGAACGATCCATGCATGTATTCTGTACTGTAGACTCTGCATCCTCTGCAAACAGCTCAGTGCGCGATCCCAATGAGTTCGCCTGATGAATGCGGAAGCAAGATTGTGGAGCGCATCATTGGTCGGCACGAACCTCACGCGCCGTCGTGCCTTTTCCCGATACATATCTGCAATGTATTCCGTGATATCATACAACCCGTCGGTCACTGTTGTTTCCCTGCACATGCGCGCACCTAGCTCGAGCTTGCCGGAATTCATTTGAATGCGTTGGAGAAAGGGTTCGTTCCGCATCATCTTCCAGACTTCCATGGCCGCATCGGGCTCTTCGTTCTTCAGGTAGCCTTCGAGGAGGTGTGAAAAGGCATCTGAGTCTACGCTGTCATGCCCATGCACGAGCACCAGCTCATCGAACGCGGCCCGCATCCACTTTGTACGATGCATGGCGGCAAACTGCTTGATGAGCAACTTCATCTCGAGTGCACTCACCACCGAATATTCGGGCTGTTTCTGGATCAGATTCTTCACAGCAACCGAAATATTGACCTTGCCGGCTCGCAGCGCAACAGGCACCAAGTGCTTTAGCACGATGGCATGAAAGCCGACACCGTCCCTGCGCGCGTTTTGAAGCGCGCGCACCATAAAGGGCAAGGTACGGCGCGCGTCATCCAGAGACGCGTTGCTCGCCGCGCGCATCAGAAACAGCAGCGTCCAATAGTCATACTTTGTCCCATGAGCTGCATCCAATACTTTCTGCGCGTCCTCAGGTCCAGCTTTACGGTGCTGCAACGCAAACTCGAGCTGCGTATTGAGAGACTCGGTGCTTCCCTCCTGGCGTACCGGCCGCGCGGCGCCTTGCGCACTCAGCACCAGGCTCGGTGCCGGCCGACTCACGAGGCGGCGGAACCGTCCAGATGTACACAGACCGCGCTCGCACGCTCAGGATACCGAGGTCACGGGCTCCGGACGCGGACATGCCGCTGCCGCTCCATAGTAGCCCATTCAGCAGCCCAGGAAGCCCAGAGGTGCTGCTGCCGCCGCATGTCCCAACCCTGCTCCGCGGAGACGGCTCGCAGAGCCGCGATAGTGAAAGGCCGAGGCGCACGCCCGAGCGCGCCATGAAACGTGTTTTGGCTGCGGCCGCCGCGAGCCGAAAACAGGGCCCTTCGATCAGACCGATGCTTCCTTCGATCGTGTGTGCCAGTACCGCGTGGCACCGCGTTGCACGTTCACACACACACACACACGTGGCTAACGCTGCGGCTTGTCAACCTCGACAAACGCAAAGCCACGGACGCTGGCCGGCTGTTCTGCCTTGTCGTCACAATCAATCGTCGCGGCCGCGGCAGTCGTCGCTCGTTTGCCCTTGATGTCGGAACCCGTACACGGTGCTGTGTATGTAGCTAGACCCCTGCACGCAGATCTGATCAGCCGCTCGTCCCGTCGGCCCGACTTTGTGCCGCGTGCGCTCGTGTTTAAGTGGCGGACAGACGACGGCACATGCTGTGGATGGCAAAGGAGAAGGGATGAGGCTGGTTTGTTGTGCGTTGGCAAAGCAGTACGGCTTTACGCGGTTGCGATCTCTTCGTGGGATGCGGCGGTACGCGGTAGATTCTTTGTTCGACGGGTAGGACGGGAAAAACTTTGGCGCACCGGTGCTTGGACGGGACGGCGTGCGCCGAACCTCCGCGCATCTCTCTTCCGGCCAGCACCACCGAGGAATGTCTTGACCTCGGTCGGGTATCACCGTGCTGATACCGACGCTGCATTGTTGGGGGAAACGGTGCTGTCGTAAATCACAGTCGGCTCGGCTCTCGCCCTTGCATCCATGAGAACGAGTCGAGGTCATTCACGGCACACTTCAGCATTCAACTTGCACGTGGAAATAACAATCGCGGCGGATCGTTGATGGCGTTTTGCCCGGAGCGCAACAAAAAGGACGAGCGTCTAGAGGTCGAAACACACACCCTCTTGTAGGTCGATTATTTACTGCACCACCCGCACGCTCATGCTCCGCCTTTGATTCGCCTAGTCGAGTGCATTCTTCGCCCGAGTCGTGTTGGACGACGGTCCCTCCGAGTAGCGCGGGACCGCCACCGAGTGGGCCAGATTTGGTCACCGATACAGCAATGAACAAGCAACGCATTTGCCCGCACGCACTCGCGCATGACGAGAGTGCCTTGTCCTTGAATCGCGGGTCGCGCCACTCAAAATATAGCGTCAAAACCGCGAACCGCTTGATCGGCCTGATTCCTTGCCACATGCCATGCGGTTCGCTGAACGAGGACCGCGGCTCGCTGCCACACAAGAATGATCAGTTCAAACACACTTTGCTTTCCGCGTCGCCGTCGCGGCTGTGCAGCCATGAACCAAACCAATTTTTGACGTCGGCGTCATCGACATTGTCATCATCATCGTCACCTTTTCTGAGCCATCCCTATTCAAGACTCCTACCCTACACATCCACGCAGAGACGACACGCACTTGGTACCGTTGCTTTTTTGAGCAGGCGAAATCTTGCCGTGCGCCGCGGCTCGGTCACGTTCACGCTTCACGGCAGCCGATCTGGACGGTCACTGAGAAACAGACTTGTCTGGCGTGGCTCTTCGAGCGCCCGTTCTACCAAATTTTAAAACTCGCCGCCAGCAGCAACTGGGGAATGCACATCTATGAGTCGACGACCATGTATTCGCGTATTCCACGTCGCTCAATGACGTCAATGTTGTCCAGATGCAATATCGAGTACCAGTGGAGGCGTTAGTTGAACGAACTGCAAGGTCCAGGAATTTCGCCCAAAGGCCGCGAAAAGTCGAGGTATTCTCGAAGGCGCCGATGGTTCCGAGTGGCTGTAAGTGTAAGCCATAGAACATGTAAATCAGGCTAGAGCTAGCCGTCACCCGAACATGTCTGTGCTTTGAAGGAGATTGTTGCTGAATCCGTCACTCGCTTGCGCACCCCGGCGCGTGTTGTGCGCAAACGAATACCGGCGCCCGCTTCACGCTCGAGTCCCTTGATGTCTCTGCTCTCCTCAGCGCCAGCGCTCAACTCTAAATTCTGAAAGCAACGATTCTACTGTTCACTGGCAACGAAGCTATGCATCCATGATTTACTCAGGAAGAAAGCACAGCTGATTTGGGAGAATCCGCACGAAAGGAAGCGGTACTTTTTTCCCGATAACAAAGCTGGAAAAAGTCGTACGTTTCGGCGCTTTTTGGATCGAACTCGAAAAGAGCGCGTACCCGCGAACGACAAAGTGGGGTGGGCCCAGGAAAAGAAATGGGCATCACGATACATGGAGCGGAACGTGTTGCGGTGTGCGCCACACTTTACGTGGGGATGTGTAGGAGTGATCAACAATGGGGAGCTGGGAGTGGCTGGAACGGTTCGTGTTCAGCCCGTCACGTCTGTGGCGTCCCAAATCTTTGACACTTGCTGAGACAAGTTGTGCGCTCAGCGCCAGTCGCTCCCGCGGTTGAACACGCACGTGCGCGATTTTGAGTGTCCTGACAGTCAGTTGCTTGAAAAAATGTGGAGATGAGGAGCGCACGATTCTTAACGCGTCCGCCCCCGCGCGGCCGTGGAGGAGGCTACGCGTCTGGCGAAGACTACTGCCCGTACTTTAGCAGAAGATAATATCTTTCAAAGTACACGGCTCGACGATCGTCCGGTATTGCGTCTGATGAGTCGTAACGCACCAAGTGTGCAAGAAATGCAATCACAATTTTTGTTTTGTCGATAATCCGAGCTGTCATGGTTTCCAGTCATCAATTCAATTACCCCGTGGTATCAGCTTACTTGGCGTAGCTTTTTGCCTGCGTGATACGCACGCCGTGTCTTCTTCTGTAAGCCGAGGACTCGAGCAAGGTGAGAGGACAGGCAAGACAGTCACCGCGTGCAGACACAACCAATTTTTGCGACATGCGAGTGAGCGCGTGAGGGTAGTACCTTACTACCGCATGCTCGTACGCGCCCACGCCCGTGGCCAAACGGCTGGCGGACGTGTCAATCCATTTGTCTCGGCGTGAGTTGAAGGCCTCCTTCGGGGAAGCAAGCCGTGATTTTTTTGCCACACGAGTGTCAGTTTGAGGGTGTTTGGAAAAAGATTTATCCGTCCGCCCCGCGGGACAGTCCCACGAGGAGTAAGGATGAACGACACAGAGGACCGTGGCCGCAAGGGTAGCGGCTGGGCTCATGACGCAGTGAGCCGACTAAGCATTTGGCTTTGGACCGCTAGTGTGCAAACAGGAAGTCCACGTCGACTGCCACGGAGACAACATCAAATCAGAAATCCGCAGCTGCATGCTTGAGTCGGATGCTACCAAACTCCCCTACGTCCAAGCCGACATGGGTATCCAGGACGGAATGCACAGATGGATGCTAGCCCCGTTCTCGCGCGGCGATGCCGGTCCCAGCTGCCGCACCAGACCCGATCGCTGTACTCCCGGACTGAACACCCGCAGAAACACGCGCGCTCGATTTTAGGATATTGCGAAAAGCGGTCACGCGAGACAGCCTGGTTTGAATGCCTCGCGCGTGGCAGTCGAAAAAGGGTGCGCGCTGCTCGCAAGCGGCAGGTGTGAATGAGCTGGCGGGTAAAATCCAGACGTGAAGGCGCCAGGTGGACAGAGGCCGGTTACAGTTGTGGGTGTGGGGTGGTGCAAGCGCAATAGGAGGCACGATGCATCCGCGAGTGTGGGTTGCGGCAAGAAAGATGGTGGTGGTGGTGGTGGGCGCAGCCGTGGTGCTGAGCGCCATGCTGGCGTCAGAGTGCGGGGCGCTTCCGTACCCGCACGCCAACCGCGTGAAGCCCGAAGAGATGTCTGACACGCAGATTCGTTCGTTGGGAACAGGGAATGTAAATCAAAGAGGCTTCCAGATGTTTTCCAAGTTGAGAAAGTACTATGGATGTGTGTACCCCAAGGCAGGATGCACCAGCTGGATGTACTATCTGCGCTACATGCACCAGGGCGAGGCGGCGCGGAGGAAAGACTACACCAAGCGTGATGATGAAGAGCACGACCTCTTCTTTTTGCGCGGAAACAAGCTGAAGGAGACGCGAGCGTTCATGATGAGCAAAAGTGATAAGTACTTCGGCTTTGCCGTCGTGCGGCATCCTTGATCTCGGCTCGTTTCTGCCTTTCGATCCAAGTACGAACTCGCGTGCGCGTGCATTCATGACTGCTTCAAATGCTTTTGGAAACTGTCTCCTATAGGACAGGGATCGGGCCCCATGACTTTTCACTTGTTTGTCCAAGTGGTGCATACGTTGGCAACGCAAGATGTGTTGTTGCTCAACGAGCATTTCTTGCCCGCTTACTTGCAGTGTGACTTTGATCAAGTGCCTTACGACCTTATGAAAGTGCGGCACAGGCGCGTGGCGGAAACGAGCAGAGACGGCAGCAAAATAGGTGTAATGGCGTATTCCTGGAGACGGCTCAAAGCGCCGGGAGTATGACGCGTGTCTAATGCCCAGTGGGTCTACTGGGAGTTTCGGTGTTCAATCATTGATTGCAAGCACTGGCTCTGTCCGGGACGGCATCCAAGCGGATGAGTTCGTGACGCGAGGCGGCATGTTGCTCGGTAGGTTTGTAGACGTTCGTGCTCGCGACGAGCCACAGGTTGAAGCGGTCACAGTTGTCCAGCTGCGGCGTCCGGACAACAAGCTCGAGAACGTGCAGATCTAGAAAGCAGCGCTCGAACTTTGTCTAAGCGAACTGAAGCAGAGTCCCGACGCCACTTCGCGGAATGCTTCCTTCTCCATGGCGACGCGCGCACGCAAAGGTAGTGTACGCTTTTCAGCGCCGCCGCTCCCGAGCCAAGATGTTTCCGGGAACAGCATGACCCACGCCGGCGTCACCGTTCGACGCACGTGTGTCCAATTGTCGTGCCGTCTCCGAAAGTGAATGGCTCAGGCTCCCCGCGCGGCGACAAGGGTCCTGATTAACCTACACGTGGCGCTCACCCGACGGCAGCGTCAAGCCAGCCTTCGATTTCCAGTCCCGCCGCCGGGTCTATGATCCAGGCGTGAATGCTTGACAGGCTGTGACTGTTGCAATTCTTGTCCGCTTCTGACGAATAGGCGATCGCGATGGCCCGTTCGTCTCGTTCTTAACTCCGATTACGATGGAAGTTTGAGAACGATGAGTTTCAGCATAAAACTCTTTTATCTTAACAACTTACCTTTTGTCTCTTCTTCTGTGCTTCTTCATTGTGTCTCTTCTACTTTGCTCCACCCCGCCACAGGCGTGCCGCATTTTATAGTCGCGTTCGCGGCAAATGGTCAGTGCATTGTGCCTGTGCCGCGACCCATTTGCTCCTGTGCGGCGACCCCTCGGGTGCGTGTTTTGAAATCTGCACAGTAATCAACTTGCGTCCCTTCGCGAGCATCTCGAAGAGGAACCCTGCTCGAGGTTGTCACAGTGGTGATGCATTGCATGGCCATTCTCGCATATGGGCTCGAACGAGCATAGTGAAAAAGCACCGTTTCTGTCAGAAAGTTCACTCTTTCAAGCCACTGTACTAAGAGATGCACCTCGCATCGCTTCTCCGGGCTGTCGACAGGCACGGGATTATGCCGAGCCTCGCAAGATCGTTCCCATGCAGGATCTCGTCCCACGCCAGCCCGGCGTACAGCGGTCACCTCGTGCGAAGTATATAAATTGGACCCCGTCTCCTGCGAGCGAGTGACGGGAGAAAAAGAGGACCAGAGATGAGCGTGGTGAAGAACATTCAGCTAAAAAGGGTTTGTTGTCCTCATAAGCAGCAAGGGATTCTGAAGATCACCTCCTGCAGACCGACCTCACATCCGTGGTGGCGGGCCCACTGCCTGACGTGTAGCAGTTCTTCCCTACGCCTTCGCGGTCTCTCCGGGGCACAAAACCCCGTAAAACCGGGTTTTGTGACAGTTTCGCGATTACGCAGCAGCGGCATCTTTAGAAAGCGCTGCGGTGTGATTTGCACCGCAGGGTTGCATTGCATCTCGGTCAACGTTGCGGTCGCATTTTTCGTGCTGCTGCGTCTCGTTATCGACTAGGCCCGAAGCGATCGGCACATCTGTGCGGACAATCGCTCGACGCGCTCAGATGCCCGCTTGTGCGGCACAAAGCACTGCGCGACAAGCGCCATCGGTATCCGATTCGCTTCGGCAATGTGGCTGAACGGCAGGTCGCGCTCATGCCCGTATGTCTGCGCCTTCGCGCTATATCTCATTAAGACCTGGGGGTGCAGCAGCGCGCTGCGTGACACGTGAAACAACGTCTGCGGTGGCTGAATGTCATACTGTTCTTGGATGCCAAGAACGCCCACCTCGACCGCGCCATACTGGAGCACGTCCGCGTTTCACTTTGTGCCGGCCTCGTGGCGCGCCCACTGTAGCAGCGGGTGGACCTTTTTGCTTGCCATTTCTCTGAGGCGCTGGTGCTCTGTCGAGCGCCCGTGCTCGTCAACGGTGCCTCGCACGCGGCGATCTGGGCTGGGCGCGTGCGTCTCTTGGAAAACAGGGCGCTTGTTTTGAACTGGCGTGGGGCAGTGGCCGGCGCGGCGGTGGTCGCCGTGGCGTTGGTGTCGCTATTGGTGCTGGATTCAAGCTGTGCGACGATATTTCTGCCGGTGGCTATGTTTACGAGACACGAATGGACTCTATTGGCAGTGACGCGGAAGACACAGCGGCCGCTCTTGCTCTGCTGCTTCAGCGCATTGAGCGTACAAGCAGCTGGGATCGCGCTAGTTTATTGTTGCTGCGAGCGGCGCGGCGCGCTGCGCATTGAGCACAGCATCGCGCACGGTTTAAAGTGACGCGTACGCTGCACCAAGCCGCGTGGTTGTCAAGTGCATAACAGGAGAGTTCGTAGTACACGTATAGGTACAGGCGTCCCACGTGCGCCGCGTCGCTCTTTGCGACTTTCTGGAACGACACTGCTATATCGTAATGCATCAATATATAGAGCGAGCTCAACTCTTGAGCAGTTTGGGCAAAGCGCCAAGCACGCTCGGTTGCTGCAGAGCGGCGTGAAAGGGTTGCAATTTGCGGATGGTGGAACGAGGCGCGTGCAATTCAAAGCGGTCGTCCCTGTAGCGTTTGCGCGCCAATGATTCGTCAGAGTGGACGTTGGGGGTACGCTTTGAGCTCGGCCTGCCCGCAGCGGGTCGTACGATCGAAGGACGAAACGCGCACTGCGAGTCATGCTCGAACCGGCTGGCCTCGTGGCTTTCGTTCCGGATGGCGCCATTTTGCCGCGTCTGCATGGTGCGAGTGAGCTTCCGATGCCTTCAGCGTCTGCGCTCCCCTTTTCCTCGCCAGACGCGCTGTGTGTCAGTATGACTCCGCCGCGCGGCAATACGCTGACCGGCATGGGCATTCGTAAGCGAGTCAATCTCATTGTCGGAGGTTGCTTTCACGGAAAACCGACGCTGTTGCAGGCGATTGAGCTGGGCATTGATGGCCGTGTGCCCGGTGACGGACGTGAAATAGTCTCATGCCTGGCTTTTGCGTCCAAATGCGCACCAAAGATGGTCGCGCAGTGACGACGCTCGACATCTCGCCATTCATTTCGAAGTTGCCGTTCGGGTGTGCCACAAATGGCTTTCGGACTGCCGACGCATCTGGCACTACGAGCCAAGCGGCGAATATCGCCGAGGCGCTGGGCATGGGATGTGAGCTGCTTATCTTTGACGAGGACACGTGCGCGACCAACTTTATGTATCGGGATGCGGTCATGTCGGTTCACGTAGGCAAGCACAAAGAGTTAATCACGCCCTTTTTGGAACGTGTCTGCGTGCTTTATAAATCGGACGGGATCTCGAGCCTTTTGGTGGTGGGCAGCTGCAGTGCCTTCTTTGATGTTGCTGATATCGTGATCATGATGGACTGATACAAAGCGTATGATGTCTTGGACGAAACGAAAAGCATATCGTGTGCGCAAGATCGCGGTGCGTGCACCAGGTGAGCACGGCCGTGTTAGACAATGACGCGGGACAATCGACCTCGCTGTTTTCGAACAGGAAGATCGACTTGCGCTCGCTGGTACCGGCCGGCGGTAGCAGGGTGTATGTGCGTGACACGGGGCGAATCCAGTTTGGCTCGGAGGAGTTTGGGATTAATCTTCGCGCGCTCGAGCAGCTCGCTGAATTGGGACAAACGCGCTTGATTGCGGACGCCATGCAATACGTGGAGATGGCGAGCAAGCAGACCGCACCGATGCAAGGCATGAGAACGCTGGTTGCGCGGGTCGAGGCTTTGCTGGACGGAAAGGGTTTGGACGCAGTGACTCCAATTGCGTGGAAAATGCATTGTCTACTACTCGCGGTCGCACCCCATCGAGCTCGCGGCCGCGATCAACTGGTGGCAGCTTTTGAAAGTGTCTATCGACGCGTCCGCGAAGGGCTAGACTGTGCTTAGGGGCATGTGAATATGAAAGGCGTTTGAAAAGGTTAGAGTGCACGCGTCTCTACTTCCGCCACGCTGCTTGCATGTGGCAAACCAAGATGCACCGTGTGTTCTTCGGGCTGGCCACTGAGGACCTTGCGCGACACGTGACTAGTGCCTTGTGTGGGACACGGTAGCCACCGCGCACGAGCGGTTCCGCTCGCGCCATGCGCGCGTCGCCCGTCAAACCATCTTGTCGCTCACCAGTGTACCCCCCCTAGCCCACACTGATTTTCGACGCGCGCCGTGGAATTTTAGGGTTCCGCCCCGAGAGACGCCGTAGGGTTTTGAGTACAAAACCCTAGAAAGTTCTATGATGAAAGATTGTTCGAGAAGCGTGATGATCTCGGACCTGCGAAATGTTTGTCATTGTCGTTTTGTGTGACCTTGTGCAAAGGTCAAAGGCCGGCCGAAGCTTCTGGATTCGTTCTTGACGCGCCTTCCCGGCCATTTTTCGGATACGTGGCCGGCTGTGGTTGCGAGTTGTGGAACGAATCAAAACCTGTGGTGGAAATTCGTCCTGTTGGAGAAATTTGTTCTCCCGTCCTTGCTGGAAAGAGCAAGGACGAAGGGTATAAAAGGACGAAGGGGCAAGCTGGTTCCCAGGAATTTCCAGGTCAAGGTAGAAGAAGAGGTAAGGGCAAACAGAATAAAAAGAGAATTGGTTAGTTGGATTGAGGCAGTCGTTGGAAGACTTGGGTTGGATTTGCGGGAGAGGCACGCTAGCGTGTTGTGCGAGCGGATATCGGTCTGGAGTGTTTTTAAAAAGGCAGCTGGGGTTTAAAAGTACCTTCCATCACCCTTCACTTGTCAAGACCGGTCCACTCCCTCTCGTAGTCCCCTATAAGTTGAATTTTCTGTCCTCTCTTCCTTTCTAGCCACTTTTCTCTGATTGTCCTGCTTGTCCTTCCGTTCGTTTCGGTGTGTCGGTTCGTCATCGGTTTGTCAGTTTCCGGGGTGTGGTGGTTTCCAGTTCCTGTTATCGGTGAAGCGGTCCGGTTTTGTTGATTCGGTTACAAAGCGGAGAGGGAGAAATTCCAAGTGGTATCATCGCCCGGTTGTTTGGAGAGAATGGAAAGCCATGAAATGGAAATGAATGTCCCGCAGGAGAATGCGGCATGGATTGAGGCAGCTAATCAGCTGCATGCGCGCATTGCGGGACAGGAGATGATGATGGCACAAGTGCAGGAAGCGAATCGTAACCTCCATGAAATGATGCAAGTTTTGTTGCGCCAGCAGACCGTGGCGTCTGGGTCTGGTGACAACGATCGTGCCATGGCCGCGTTAATTGGGCGCAGTTTGAGAAAGTTTGATGGTCAGCGTGACAAGCTCGTTGTCAATGAATGGCTGATGCGAATGAAGAGCGACCTGGATATCTGCATGCCCGCAGGTGCTTTGGACTCGCAGAAAGTGATTGTTGCAAGTCGCTTTTTCGAGAGGGACGCAGCGCTGCTTTGGGCAGCTCGTCCGGAGGAGCAGAGAAAGGGCCTTGCAGAGGCCGGATGGGATGCGTTCGCAAACTTCGTGCGCACAGCGTTTGAGCCGCCGCAGGCGCATTTGACAGCGCGCACCAATCTGTATCAGTTGAAGCAAGGGAAAATGACGGTCGCAGAATTTGAGCAGAATCTCAGGATGACAGCGTTGTCAGTTGAAGATGTGACAGATGCAGAACTGAACACCATCTTCACGCTGGGCTTGAAGGAGAAACTGCGTATTGAGGTGGCCCGTCAGGACACAAGGACCTTGGAAGAATCACTGAAAGTTGCGTTGGCAGCTGAGCAGGTTGCAAAGTTCGGAGGAGATATGAGTCAAGTGATCAAGAACTCGTCATCGACTCATAGCAGGGCGTTCTCGTCGCATTCTGGTAGCGCACCAATGGATTTGGGAGCCATGGACAAGCGGAAGTCTGGCAAGACCAAAGTGAAGTGTTACCATTGTGGAGAACGTGGACACATTAAGCCCAAATGCCCTAAATTGAAGGAGCGCTTGGCAGGTGGTCCGCCAGAGCCGGAAAACTAAGACCTCGAGAGCCAAGACAGGAGGAGATCTCGAGGGGAATGGAGCCTCCTGTAATGGGTGTTGTGGAAGGTGTTGCGCACGAGGGTGCGAGGTCAAGGCTCTTCTACAAACATGGGAAAGTGAGTGGTTCAAAAATCGACTTCTTGATTGACAGTGGAGCGTCGCATAATTTCCTGGGGTCCCGATTCTTGGACGCAAGCGTAAAGTCCAGTTGCGATGAATGCATGGTCGAGCTTGCGGGAGGACAGAGAATGAAGGTGCACGGCCCCATTGTGCTTGCGGTGGACCTCGGTTTCTGGATAGGGAACGTCGAGTTTTATATCGGTCCCATTCGTATGGATGCCATCTTAGGGTGGAAATGGCTCAAGATGGTGAATCCTAAGATTGATTGGCAGAAGGGACTGATGGAAACGAGGCC
Source organism: Porphyridium purpureum (assembly GCA_008690995.1). Classification (NCBI taxonomy): domain Eukaryota; phylum Rhodophyta; class Bangiophyceae; order Porphyridiales; family Porphyridiaceae; genus Porphyridium; species Porphyridium purpureum. The sequence goes on along the minus strand of VRMN01000002.1, from coordinate 57,536 downwards.
CGAGGGGAAGGAAATATGCACGTTGGAAAATGTTGAAGAAGTGGTTCCCGAGCTTGACGGGAAAAATCAGAGCGTGGCTGCTTCGGAACACGAGTTGACTCACATGCCTATGCAAAGAGACTGTGAGACGTGTGTCGTGGCGAAGATAAAGCGACGCCCGGCCCGAAGGCTGGAGAAAGATGTCAGTGCATTGTCATTCAATGATGAAGTCGGAATTGACTTGGTGGAGCCTGGGCGAAATGTGAAGTCGGTAGATGGTTCAAAGTTTATTTTGACGCATATCGACAGAGCCACAGGATGGGTGACATTGGCGGGGCTACGTGCGAAAACCCACACGGCGGTTGCGGACGCTTGGAAAAGTGTGCAAGCCGGGAGAGGATGGCCGAAGGTTTTGCGAACGGATGATGGGAATGAGTTCAAGGGAGATGTGGGGAGACTGGTGCGTGAACACCTCATAAAGCACGAGGTGGGGATTCCGTACAGGCCAAACAGTCATGCTGAACAGGAGCGGTTTCACCACACGCTGAATCAGGGAATCCGTGCGAATCTTGTGCAGGCCGGACTCGGGAAGCGTTGGTTCATGCACGCCGCGCAGCATTTTGCGTTCATGACGAATAGACTTCACGTGGGCAGGAAGTCTGGAAAGACGCCGTTTGAATTACGACGTGGTGAAAAATGGTCGCCGAGAAATCTTAGTTTGCCATTCGGGTGCAAGGTGGTCTACAAAGATGATCAGCCTGACAATAAGTATGCACCGCGAGGAAAAGTTGGCATTCTCGTCGGCGTTGGAGAGCATCCGATGGCAATTTTGGTGCTTCCTCGGGATGACTGGACGAGTGAGACCCCAAAAGTAATTCGCACTCAGGATTTTAAGGCATTTACCCATGAGTTCCCTTTAAAGGGAATTGAACGAGAGATGGTGAGCCTGAGCCAGCAGGAAGAGTTGCCAGAAGTGGACGAACCATCCGCGGTTGAAGCGGTGCAGGACTTGGATCGTCGTATCGATGCTCTCAGAGCTCGAGAAGCGGAGCTTGAGAAAGAGATCGAGGCATTGAAAGTGAGAGTGGTTGACGAGGAACGGGCAGCAGGCACGGGTGGTCCAGTGACGATCCCACAGTTGAACTTAACGACTTTGCTGAAAACTGGAGCGGCGTTAGCGTCTGAGCAAGGACGAGCCGCGATGGAAAAAGAAGTCAAATCCATGCTGAGATTTGGGGTATGGGATGAGAATCCCTTGACGCTGGAGGAGGCCCGGAGGCAACCTGGTGCTCGTTTCGTACGCACACATTTCATTTTCGGTCTGAAATTTGCTGAGATGCCGGAAGAATTTCGCAAGGTGAAGTGCCGCTTGGTGGCCGGGGGAAACAGGATATGGGGGTCCGATGGAGCTGCGACGAATGACATTTTTGATTATGAGACGCCTGCTGGTTTGTCAGCTATCCGAATGATAATAGCTGTGGCTGCAATTCTGGGCCTTCAGATTGTTAGTTTCGACATCAGCTCGGCATACCTCCATGCGGACCTGTCTGGGCCACCTACGTTTGCATACTTACCGCGTGAAATTTGTGATTCAAAAGACACAGTAGTCAGGCTGAGAAAGGCGCTGTATGGCTTGCCCAGGAGCGGCTCGGATTTCTCACAAGATGCTCGGAGGAGATTGCAAAAGTTCCAGTGGAAGCTCGTGCATGGTGAAAAGAATGTGTACGTCCGGAGAAATGCTGCAAGTTCGTCAGTTGCGTTGTTGGCTCTGTACGTGGATGATGGTCTATTAGCCTGTCGAGAGGAGGAACGCCCAGGAATCATCGAAGAATTGAAACAAGAGTTTCTCATAGAAAAAGCACCAGAACTATTGACGGAAGGAGGATCCTTGAGATTCCTGGGGACGAGCATTTCCCTCAAAAATGGGAGCGTGAGTTTGGCGAATCAAGAGTATCAAGATGTGGTCATTCGGGAATTTGAGCAGGATATTAGACGCGTATTGCGTGCCGTGAAGTCACCATCTGAGAAGCTAGATGGCGAGGAAGTTCTGAATTATCAAGTCATCTGGAAGACTTTGAAAGTAAGAGAACACGTCGGGAGGCTGATGTGGCTCGCCAGAACGGTTCGACCTGATATTGCGTATGCAGTCGGTATGATTGCCCGGTACGTTGACAAGTGGAATGTGGCAGCAGAAAGGCTGCTCGTACGAGTCGTGCAGTATTTGAAAACACCTCGGGAAGCATTGGAGTATCACGTGTTGGGGAATCTCAAGGAAGGCATCAGAGGGGTGAACATTCTTGGATACACGGATGCTGACTTTGCTGGTTGTCCAGAGAGTCGTGTGTCGACTTCTGGAAGAGCAACGTACTTAGTTGCTGGAGATTACAAGTACCTAGTGGATTGGTCTTCAAGAAAGCAGCGTTTCGTGAGCTCGTCGACTTCAGAGTCGGAGCTGGCCGCCCTAGAGGAAACTGTGCAACTCTCGTTGTTTCCTGCATTGTCTTTCTTGCGAAGTATACGTGACGGAGAGTTCTCGGTGATTTTGATGTGTGACAATCAAGCTGTGATGCGAGCAATAGAGATGGGGTACTCGCCAAAGTTGCATCATATGGCGATAACCCGAGCAACAGATTTGGCCTGGTTGCATCAGGTGTGCGAAAAGCAGAAACTTGTGAAACTGGCATTTGTGAAGACGGACGAAAATGTGGCGGACTTAATGACCAAGGCCTTATTTCCGGAGGGCCACATTAAGTGCTGGGAGAAGTTACGCGTCCCTCAGACCGGAAGGAGGAGCGTGGAATTTTAGGGTTCCGCCCCGAGAGACGCCGTAGGGTTTTGAGTACAAAACCCTAGAAAGTTCTATGATGAAAGATTGTTCGAGAAGCGTGATGATCTCGGACCTGCGAAATGTTTGTCATTGTCGTTTTGTGTGACCTTGTGCAAAGGTCAAAGGCCGGCCGAAGCTTCTGGATTCGTTCTTGACGCGCCTTCCCGGCCATTTTTCGGATACGTGGCCGGCTGTGGTTGCGAGTTGTGGAACGAATCAAAACCTGTGGTGGAAATTCGTCCTGTTGGAGAAATTTGTTCTCCCGTCCTTGCTGGAAAGAGCAAGGACGAAGGGTATAAAAGGACGAAGGGGCAAGCTGGTTCCCAGGAATTTCCAGGTCAAGGTAGAAGAAGAGGTAAGGGCAAATAGAATAAAAAGAGAATTGGTTAGTTGGATTGAGGCAGTCGTTGGAAGACTTGGGTTGGATTTGCGGGAGAGGCACGCTAGCGTGTTGTGCGAGCGGATATCGGTCTGGAGTGTTTTTAAAAAGGCAGCTGGGGTTTAAACGTACCTTCCATCACCCTTCACTTGTCAAGACCGGTCCACTCCCTCTCGTAGTCCCCTATAAGTTGAATTTTCTGTCCTCTCTTCCTTTCTAGCCACTTTTCTCTGATTGTCCTGCTTGTCCTTCCGTTCGTTTCGGTGTGTCGGTTCGTCATCGGTTTGTCAGTTTCCGGGGTGTGGTGGTTTCCAGTTCCTGTTATCGGTGAAGCGGTCCGGTTTTGTTGATTCGGTTACAAAGCGGAGAGGGAGAAATTCCAAGCGCGCGAAACCGCGCGGCGCTGATACGCAACCCTGAGGCGGCCGAATCACGTCGAAACGCGTTCGGCACGCAGCTGCTAACTCGGGTCGTTTATTCCCTCCCGCGCCTGGTGCGTTTTTGCGTGAGCGAGTGCGCGTCTTCTAAAGCGCCCGGCTTTGCCATACACCGCGGCGACTTCCGCCCTGGTGGCCACCGTTTCTACACGCGCCGTTGGCGCTTTGCCCTGAGCGGGGCCGTTTTGGGCACTGTTTGGACTAGCAGAATGCGATTTCTGTTGCGCGTGTCCGAGTTGCGCGTGTCCGAGTTGCGCGGCTGATTTGCATGCCGTTGTTTTGGTGGCATGCGTCTATGGCTACGCGCAGTGTGAACGGTGAGTAGAGCGCTGTGCCCCGAGCAGAGCATGAATCGCTTCGGCATCTCCCGTGACACCTGCGTCGCGGCTTGAATCAAGCAGCAAGTGCAAGCGGGGTTGAGACCGTTTGCCGCTGTCGATGCGAATGGTGATTGGGCATAGAGTGGACGGGGAAATCTATGTTGCACTGTCTTTGGAAAGCCGGGTTCACACGCTCGCAAGCGGCGAGAACAACGTCGAATTCTGTGCGGCTCGCTGCGGCTCGTCTACGGCGTCATGGCGGCAGGCCGCGCAGCGGAGCACGCGGCGTGTGAGGAAGCCCTCAAACTCGGAGGAACAATCGCCAAAGATGTGGGCGAGGTTTTGCCGTACGTTGCGGCGGCGTACGCGGTCATCAAGGTCATCGTGGAGCTGGCGCAGGCCGCGCGAGCCATGCACGACACATGTAAGCAGCTGGCAAAGCAGGCCGCCGGCATTGAGAGCGTGTTGCTTGATTATTTTGGTGGCCAAGGCGAAAAGATAAGGTCGGGTACAGACCAGGTGCAGCACGGTCGCCTGCTCGAGTGCCTGGCGGATCTGACGTCCGCGCTCGAATCCACCTGCTCGCTTCTGGAAAAGTTCTCGTCCGCAGACCGCTGGAATGAGAAGGTTTGGCGCGTGATGAGGGCGAAAAACTACCAGGCCGAATTTCAGACCTGCAGCGATACGCTGGACAAGCTCGAAGCTCAGTTGTCGCGCATCGTTTTGTTCAAGCTTGCGGACTCTCACAAACGAGGCAAACACGTGCAAGAACGCAGACACCAGCAAATACTTATGGCTCTGGAGAAGGATAAGGTCAATGATCGACCCAAGCTCGAAGAGCAACTTGGTTCCGAACCAGAGAAGAGCGCTATTCTTCAGATGCACAGTCTTCGTGTGGATATCCACAAGCCGTGTACAGACGCTTGCAATTCCGGCGGCTTGTCGACCGGACCCACGAAAACAGAGCCATGGTACGTCGACGTGTCGCATGTCCGAAAAGAGCGTGACGAATTCGACGAGTACGTTGTGCTGGGCTCTGGAGGTTTCGGAATTGTTTACAAAGGCACGTGCTTTGGGTCAACGGTGGCCATTAAGGAAGTACCGGCGGACACGATGGATGGGCTCTTTCAACTGAAGAACGAACTTGGGACCATGTGGCGGCTCACTCATACGAACATCATCCAAACGCGTGGTGGGTTCTATCCTCTCGAGAGCGGTGCACAGCGTCGCAGGAAGCCATTCATTCTTTTAGAATACGCAGCAAACGGCTCGCTGGACAAACATATGTTTCGAAATGGTATGCAAGGTGTGCTGCCTCGCGCGCAGCTTTTGGATATCTTTGGTGGTATCGTGAATGGTCTCAAGTACCTGCACTCTGCAAAAGTGATCCACCGAGACATCAAGCCTCAGAATATTCTGCTCACGGAGGAATACACAGCCAAGATCAGCGATTTTGGGTTGGCAACCGTGAAGAACACCGGGTCATGTGCGAAAGCAAGAGCTGGCACAGATGCTTACATGGCGCCAGAGGTCATGCGTGGTGACAAGCATGACCGGACTTGTGACGTGTGGTCGTTCGGAGTCATGTTGTATGAGATGGTGTTGGGCGAGCTCATGTTTGGCTCGGCGACATCGGCAGAAATCGACAGGACGCTCAGCGATCCGACGAAGGGAGTACCGTGGCACAGACTAAAGAAGAGTGCATACGCAAATGCCTGGCCGACGTGGTTAATAGACACTGCCAAAGCATGCTTAAGAATGCATGCTCGAGAACGCCCGAGCATGGCGGAAGTATTGGTAACATTTCGCAAGCAGCAGACCTATGTCTCTGCCATTGCATCCTCTTCCGGCGCGAGCACGGTAGAGATTGATGCATTGATTGCAAGCGTTTCACAGATTACGGTGGAATCTGGTCGGTCAGGAGCCCCATCATCAAGCAACGGAGGTTATTCGGTGGAGCCAAGTGGATCCCGGCCTGTGCAAGCGCAATCGCTGAGTGCTGATGATAAGCTCCACTACGCAGAAGGACGGGAGAAAGCAGCAAACATGGCGCACGTGTATGAGTATTTCAAGCTAGCAGCGGAAGCAGGTGCCGCGCAAGGCCAGTTCCGGCCGGGCGAGATTTTGCTTGAGGGCTCGCACGGCATGGGCCAGCAGGTGGAGCATGGCGCGCGTTGGGTTCGCGCAGCTGCTGAGCAAGAACACATGGATGCCACGATTGAGTATGGTCGCTACCACCGCTCTGGGCGGGGAATGCCGCAGAACTTGAGCCTTGCGAAGGAGCGGTATGCAAAGGCCGTGAAGCTCGGCAGCCCGGCGGGGCCCGAAAGGCTCAAGACGTTGGAGACCGAAGAGCGACAAGCACGCCGCGACGCCGCGGACTGGTCGCAACGTGGCCAGATTGAAGAGTTCAACAAGAACCTCACGGCAGCGCTGGAGTGGTACCGCAAGGCGGCGCACGTGGGAGACGCCCACTCGCAGTTCAAGCTGGGCTATTTTTATGACAAGGGTTTGGGCGGTGCGCGCAAGGACGATTCCGTGGCGGTCGAGTGGTACCGCAGGGCCGCGGAACAGGGAGACGCAGCGGCGCAGAATAATTTGGGAATTTGTTGCATGAAAGGGGCGGGCGGGCTGCCGCAGGACAAGCGTGCGGCGGTCGAGTGGTACACCAAGGCCGCGGAACAGAGACACGCAGAGGCGCAGTTTAATTTGGGTGTTTGCTACGACAACGGGTGGGGCGGGCTGCCGCAGACCAAGCGCGCGGCGGCCGAATGGTACCGCAGGGCCGCGGAACAGGGGCACGCAACGGCGCAGTTTAATTTGGGCGTTCGTTACGAGAACGGGGAGGGCGGGCTGCCGCAGGACAAGCGCGCGGCGGTCGAATGGTACCGGAAGGCCGCGGAGCAGAGATACGCTAGGGCACAGTGTAATTTAGGCCTTTGCTACGAAAACGGGTGGGGCGGGCTGCGCAAGGACAAGCGCGCGGCGGTCGAGTGGTACCGCAAGGCCGCGGAACAGGGATACGCAACTGCGCAGTATAATTTGGGCGTTTGTTACCAATACGGGGAGGGCGGGCTGGCGCAGGACAAGCGCGCGGCGGTCGAGTGGTACACCAAGGCTGCGAAGCAGGGACGAGCAGACGCCCAGTACAATTTGGGCTGGTGTTACGAGAACGGGTGGGGTGGGCTGAAGCAGGACAAGCGCGCGGCGGTCGACTGGTACACCAAGGCCGCCAAACAGGGACACGCAGCGGCGCAGTTTAATATTGGCCCGTGTTACAGCAACAGGGAGGGCGGACTGCCACAGTATACGGGCGCGGCGATCGAGTGGTACACCAAGGCCGCGGAGCAAGGACAAGCGGACGCGCAATAAATGTTGGCCCTTTATTTCGAGAACGCTTGGTGAGGGCTGCTGCAGGATCAGCGCGCAGCGATAGTGTGGTACATCAAGGCCGCGGAACAGGGACACGCAAAGGCGCAATTTAATTAGGGCTTTTGTCACGGAACCGGGCGGCGCGGGCTGCCGCGGGACAAGCGTGCGGCGTTCGAGTGGTGGCGCAACGTCGCGGAACAGCGAGACGCAGGAGCAAAAATTCGGTTGACATGACTAGATTCCTAGCGCTAACTTGTGGCTTAATGCGTCTAGAAAGACGCCCGCGTCCGCGTGTACATTCCAAACGTGAAGATCGAAGCGCTGACCAGACACAACTCTCCCGCCCTGCATCATCACCATATGGTAGCTTTGTGTTGGCGCAAACGTGTAGTACAGTGCGTCGAGCAGGTGTGCACGTGCGTGTTTGAGGTGCACCGCTGTCGGACGAGCGAGTGTGGCATGAGCAAAGGTCTATTTAAGAGCGGTTGTCATCGGTAGCGTTCGTCGCGGTTAAGTACGGTCGGGTAAGGAGTGGTCGTGGTTTGTTTGACGACAGGCTGATCAGTAAAAACTCGGTTGTGAACAAATAAGTCCTTGTGTGTGTGTGTGTGTGTGTGTGTGTGGTGGGATAAGGCAGTAGTCGCGGACGCCAGGTGCTCGGTGGAAAGCTTCTCATTTACATTTTGTAATGAGTATAACTTTGATGGGTGTACGAGATAGCGTGCACCCCAGCGCGCATTCCTTAGGTAGAACGGGGTAGCAAATGAGAGACGCAGTAAATGGCGAGAAACCCCTTGTTACACAACCCTGCAACGTCTCTACCTCGAACCTAGGTTCTACTCCACTCGCAGCGCCCGCGCTGCTCAGCCTTTTATGACCCGCTTCCCGGTCAAAGAGCATCACACCCGCATAGGTTCGAGATGTCGGCTGACCCTGGTCGCCGACCGCGAATGCACTCCAGGAGGCCTCGAAAGATCCTCATGGATCCAGTCACGGACATCCAATCCGTGCCACACTCGAAGACCTCGCTCCCCAATGTCGCGCTACCGTGACGCACTTACGCTGTACACCCGAACTCCTCGTGTACAGTGTACCGCTTGGTACAGTGCGACGTGGGTACACGAGATGTGTACAGTGTGCTTACAGTCCAAAACCGTATTTACTTCCACGTATGGCATGTAACAATCGGTTTAAAATGCACCTGTTGCGCATAGCGTGCCGCAAACGGCGTGAACGCGGCGCGGCTCGATTCAAAAGCTTGATCTCGACGCGCGGCGGCTGCTTATTGGACGAGTGGCCGGCTGGCCGAGTGTGCGCATCTGCTGGCGTTCCTGCGTGCGCCGACCTCGCGCGTTCCACGCAAACGGCCGTGCACGCACGAACGCAGTACAACGTGTGACGCTGGCTGGCGGTCCCACCGCGTTCCGCTTTTCCGGGCTGGTTTTGCCGATGCGCGCGGTGGACACGCGCGTTACCGGTGTGCGCGAGATGCATGTGTTTCGCAATGGATTCGATGCGCGCGTGGAGAGTTTGGCTGTATTCACCCTCATGCCTGACAGGTATGTTGCGCGCGCTCCGGCGCAGAGGTTTAAGAGGGCGTAGCTGGGCGCGAGCGGGCTGGCAAGGTGCTCACCAAGCGACGGGATTCCGTGGAGCGGTGCGGCGGAACATAACGAGCACGAAATAGATGTGGCGGCGCAGAAGAGCGTGTGTGGGTGGTCGCAACTGACGATATCGAGTGAATAATTTTATGGTCGTACGGGGAGGGGCATTCCGCGACGGGCGCACTGCTGCCCGCCGTGGTCGAAAGGCGCAGCACGCGATTGAAATGGCGCGAATGTTTCCTTTGGCTTGGGCTTTGGCCATCGCGCTGCTTGCGACCTGGTCTTCGTTGCCCACTGTGGTTGCTCAGGAGCTCTGCCATTGGGTTACGCAGATCGAACCGTGCTCGGCTGCGGGAATGCTGGCCCTGGTTCCAGACGCCGCAGGGGCGATTGCATGCGCGGCCGTCCCCGCGACATGTCTCAGCGGGTTCCCCAACTGCGCGTTCCAGCCCTGCCAGAAATTCGTCGAGTCTGAGGAAACCCAGCAGAAGATGGTGCTCGAGTATGAGGATGTTTCTGAGGTATCTTTGGAATTTTCTGAACCGCCCGTGGACGTTTCGGTCGATTATGGTGACGGAATGGTAAAGGCACACACGAGCATGGGAACGTTTGTGCACACATACCGACATCAGGGAAGCTATCAAGTCGCAATCTCCGGAAGTCTGGGTGGAATCAGGTTCACGGACGGCTTGGCTGCTGTAGCTTCGTGGGGCGAGCTCGGCCTGACCACTTTGAATGGGGCTTTCTCTGATTTGAGCTCACTGCAAAATGTTCCCGCCGACATACCGCGCACGGTCACAAATCTCAGCGCCATGTTTGCGGGGTCAAGCTTCAGCGGAGATATTGAATCATGGGACGTTTCCACGGTGACCACCATGAAAGCTATGTTTCAGAACTCATCTTTTAGTAGAGATATAGGCAGCTGGGACTTGTCCAGCGTGACAGACATGCACGGCATGTTCGCGTATTCTTCGTTCAATCAAGATATTGGCGCGTGGAACACGTCCAGCGTGACAGACATGGGCTATTTGTTCTTCAGTTCTTCGTTCAATCAAGAAATTGGCACGTGGAACACGTCTGGCGTGACAGACATGAATGGGATGTTCGCTTCTTCTTCTTTCAATCAAGATATTGGCACGTGGGACACGTCCAGCGTGACAGACATGGGCTATATGTTCTTTGGCTCTTCCTTCAATCGAGATATTGGCGCGTGGAAGACGTCCACCGTGACAGACATGGGCTATATGTTCTTTAATTCTTCGTTCAATCATGATATTGGCACATGGGACACGTCCAGCGTGACAGATATGTGCGCGATGTTCGCATTTTCGTCCTTTAATCGACAGATTATCGCATGGAATACGTCCAGCGTGACAAACATGGACTCCATGTTTGAAAATGCGAGTGCCTTTAACCAGTACCTCTATGGCTGGGATGTAAGGCGGGTCGAGTCATGTGAACTTTTCGACTTTGGAGCTGCCGTGAATTGTGCGTTTGCCCCTGGGCCCCTTGATGTGTGTGATGGAGGCTTGGCTTGTGGACTTTCGAACATGGTACTCGATTACGAAAACGTTTCTGCAGTATCTTTGGAGTTTTCTGCACAGCCTGTGGACGTTGTGGTCGACTATGGCGATGGAACGGCAATGACATACACGAGCATGGGGGAATTCAGGCACGAGTATAGCTCTGAGGGGAGCCATGTCGTCGTGATCACGGGACGTTTGGGTGGAATCAGGTTCAGGGACGGCTTGACTCGTGTGGGTTCATGGGGCGAGCTTGGCCTAGCCACATTGAGTCGGGCTTTCCAGAGCGTGAGGACGCTAAAGAGTGTTCCCGCGGACATACCTCGCACTGTCACAGATCTGAGCGGCATGTTTGAGCGAGCAGACTTTGACGGAGAGATTCATATGTGGGACGTGTCGAGGGTGACAGATATGAGCAGAATGTTTGCGTCGTCAAACTTCAATCGGAAGATTGGTGCGTGGGACGTTTCAAGGGTAACGGACATGAGCCGCATGTTCTACAATGTTAGTATCTTCAAGCAGGATATATCTGGCTGGAATGTGGGTAGTGTGCGAGGCATGAGCGGGACGTTCGCGTGTTCTTCGTACAATCAAGATCTTGGTGCATGGAACACATCCAGCGTGACAGACATGGGCGCTATGTTCTCGAGATCTTCGTTCAATCAAAATATTGGAGCATGGGACACGTCAAGTGTGGCAGATATGCGATTTATGTTCGCGGAGTCGTCGTTCAATCAAGAAATTGGCACATGGGACACGTCCAGCGTGACAAACATGCAATCTATGTTCTGGTATTCTTCGTTCAATCAGAGTATTGGCGCATGGAACACGTTCAGTGTGACAAACATGCGCGAGATTTTCTCATACTCTCCATTCAATGAAGATATTGGCGCGTGGGACACGTCCAGAGTGACAAATATGCGCTCCATGTTCGCCTACTCCCCATTTAATCAATATATTGGCGCATGGGACACGTCCAGCGTGACAGACATGGGCTCTGTATTCGCAAAGTCTCCGTTCAATCAAGATATTGGCGCCTGGAATACGTCCAGCGTGATATTCATGAGCAGAACATTCGAGGAGTCTCTATTCAACCAAGATATTGGGAAATGGGACGTGTCTCGCGTGACAAACATGCGCGAGATGTTCACGTCTTCTCCGTTCAATCATTTCATAGGTTCGTGGGACACGTCCAGGGTGACGAACATGCGCTCTATGTTCGCGTATTCTCCATTTAATCAATACATTGGCGCATGGAACACATCCGTCGTGACAGACATGGGCAATATGTTCTATAAGTCTTCGTTCAATCAGAATATTGGCGCATGGGACACGTCCGGCGTGGTATTCATGCGCAAAATGTTCTCAGATTCTTTGTTCAATCAAGATATTGGTACATGGAATACGTCCAACGTGAGAGACATGCGGATGATGTTCGCGAATTCTTTTTTCAATCAAGATATTGGCAATTGGGACACGTCTAGCGTGACGAGTATGCACTATATGTTTCAGAATTCTAGTGCTTTCAACTGGGACATATCTGGCTGGGAAGTGAGTCATGTGAGAAGTATGGATGGCATGTTTGAGAATGCTAGTGCTTTCGACCAGGACGTCTCCAACTGGGATGTAGGCAGTGTCAGAACGTGTTTCAATTTCAATGTCAGGGCTCCGATGAAGTGTTACTTTGTTTCAGGGCCTTTTAGTGCGTGTGATGGAGGTTTGACCTGCTAGCTCAGAAGTATGGTGCTCGATGACGAGGACGTTTCTGAGGTATTCTTGGAAGTTTCTTTACCGCCTGCGGACGTCATGGTCGATTCTGACTTATGACCGGTCACAGCAAACTCGAGAACAGGGAATTCAGACACATTTTTACTTCGCAGGGAAGCCATGCAGACATGATCACTGGAAGTCTGGGTGGAATGAGGTTCAGGGACAGCTTGACTACTGTAGCTTTGTGGTGGGAACTCGTTCTGAACACTTTGAATACGGTTTGCTGGGGTACGAGCTCATCGCAAAGTGTACCCACCGACATTCCGCGCACAGTCACAAATTGAGTGCCATGTTTGCGAGTTCAAACTCCAACGGAAACACTGGATCGTGAAGTGCCAACTGCGTGACAAGCATGAGCGGCAGGTTTGACTCCACTTTTTTCAACCGGGATACTTCTGGTTGGGATGTCAGCTGCGTGACAAGCATGATCGTTCTGTTTGCGTCTTCGAGCTTGAACGGAGGTACTGGCTCGCGCGATGTTCTTTCGTGCTCACATGAATCAGGATATTGATTCGTGGAACTTGTCCAGCGTGGCAGTCATGAGCTTCACGTTCGCAACAACGCACGTCCACCACGATGCATCTGACTGGGCAATGAGTGACGTAAAAGACAGAACCGTCGCGTTTTGTCAGGGCGGAACGCGCTTGACGCTCGATCATTGGGGGTACAGCGAGGGCGCTTCCACGACATCAGCTGCACTCAGCGTTGCTCAGCCCTGCGTTCGGGATGCGGTCACTGGGCGGGTTTGGGCCGGTGGAGGAGAACGGGGGATGATGGAGTTCAAGGCACGGCGTGCGCTGGTGGCTTGGGTAGCGGCGTGCGCACTGCTGCTGCCCGTGGTTGCGCCTCGCGACGCGGCGGGCGCCCCGGGATGTGATTTGTGCGCGGACAACTGGTTGTTTATTCTTGCGGCGGGCGGCCGCTCGGGAAGCACGACCGCGTTGTCCATGTTCAGAATGATTCCCGGCTTCGAGCTTATCGGTGAGCACGCGGGAGCTTTGGAACGGGAGCTGGAGCTCCATAAGCAGTACACAGACCTGTCACACCCTTCGCTCGCTTGGTCTCACCCAAAGATCGACATGCACGCTCTAAGCTGCAATACGCAGGAGCTCGTAAAGATCATGGTGTATGGCGCCGAGCGAGCAACGCGCGAGCCGCGAACAAGGGTCCTTGGCTTCAAGGAGATTCGCTATGTGTCTAGGCACATGCTTGAGTTCTTGTCCAAGGTATTTCCGTGTGCGCGCATAATCTTTACGGTTCGCGAGGTCGCGGATGCCGAAGTTCACGTGCGTAAATGGAACCAAACGCGGCTTCACCGAGAGTGGGCAGAACAAGCACAGATGGCGCAATCGGTACATAAACGCTTCCCGAAGACAACATCCATTATGGCCGTCGAGCATTTATCGGTGCAGCTGTACAATGATGTGCTGCATAACTTGCTTGGCGTGCGGAACTGCTCGTTTAACAGCATTCTCGGTGCAAATCTCCACGGATCATATACCGGAGAAAACCCCCACGATAATCATGCAAGAGATCTCCAGATTGAGCGGGACCGACAAACTCACCTTGATGGCGATTGTGATCTCTCCCACCTTGACTTTCGGCTCTAAGAAACGGAGCTGGTGGGACGAAAGGAGATCTGGCACTTGGTGGCCTCTGATCGCCATGAAAGGCCTAAAGTGCGAAAAATGAGCTTGTCAGAGGGCATTTGAAGCAGGTCACACCAACCTGCTCTATCGTGCATAGGATCAGCGTGGGGCATAAAACGTGATTCCGCAAAGACCGGCGCGCGTATTGAGCGTACTTTTAAACGTAGTTTCGCAACCTTTTTGATCGCTCCATGTGCTGACAAAACCGCCCACGATAGTAATAATCATGCTCCAAAGCCGAGAATGCGAGTCACTTTCTGCTTTTTTTGCGCCCATGCAGGTGCCAAAACGTGCAACGCATCGGTCTTCGGCTCATCTGTGCAGGATCAGGGAGAAGCAAGGGTGTTCGCTGCCGTTGGCGATATTTGCTGTTTTTGACAATGTGAGAACATGTCGTCTCGATTCTGGACTGGCCATAACATGTGACACAATAGGAGTGGTAAGAACTTGCAAGAAACCAAAATGTCCATTCGTCGCTGCCACATTGGACGCGCACTGGAAAGTAGCAACTGTTGGGCGCGTATCACCAGTCGAAGAACGCAAGGCCATGAGGCCTAAGGTATGGATGCGAACGCGTGACAAGCCGCAGTCGCGCGACAGAAAGGTGAAGAAAACGAATTGGCGAGGGCACAAGTTAAGCTGTAAAAAAAGAGAAAGAATCCGGTTGCCACCGGATCCCACACTCTCGACCAGTTCGAGAGATGACGCGCAAGAGCAACAAGCACAGACCGAAGACCAAACAAGGTCTCCTTGCCTCTCGTGCCGACGTGAGCAAAGCAACTGCTTTTTCATATCGCCCCCAATACGGCGGCTGGCTGCAACCACCGCTTGCCCCCAGAAAGACGCTGCGCACGCTGCTGGTTCGAGCGTGTTGGTTCCACCCTGCGCGTGGCCAAACCCACGTCGCCATAGTAGAGCCGTATCGTTTACCAAGAAGCATGCGCCGATTTTTATCGTGCGCCGAGCGCGTGCTTGCACATGAATCTCACCACTGGACGCGTGGCACACTGGACTCGTCGCCGATTCGCGGGCGTCCGGAGCGAGCGCGCGCCGTGGCCCTTCAGGAACCCCGCGGTTTGGTGGACACGCATCGGCGCTGCGATGAAAATCTCGAACGCTGCTGCGGCTGCGCGTGGCACCGTGATGGCGCGTTCTGCGCGCGAGCTGTGGAATCGCCGCGCGCACCGTGCGGCGATGTGCTCTGCTGGCGCATTTGCGTGAGGTCTGGGATGACGCGCTCGCGTGTTTATAAACGCGCCGCTGGCGCGCGGCAGTCGGTCGGTCGGTGCCGGGGAGGCGAGAGGAAGGTGGAGCAGCAGTGGTGCAAGGTCGTGGAGGGGTGGCAGTCGAACGCACGACAGGGCTAGGATCGGGGAACGGAACGGAAAGGGCTTCGGTGAAGGGCATAGAGGCGCAGCGTCGGTGTTGGTGTGGCGGCCGCGCACTACGGTGGTGTAGAGGATGGCTTTGTTGAGCAAGGTCGGCGCAGCCGCGTGCGCTCAGCATCCGCGGCGCGCAGCTCCGCGGGTCAGTGTGGCAGCCGTGCTTGTTGCTGCGCTTGCGGTGCTTGGTTTGTTCGCCAAGGCAACTGGTGCGAAAGCTGGCGACGACGCCAAGCGTGATGACCCGGCGCGTGCGCACACAGCAATCGAGCCGTCGTCGGATCGTACGGCTAAGATCAAGGTCCCGAATGCAGACTTGTTGACCAGGGACCTAGAAAAGGATTCGCTTCTCGACGTCACTGAGCGTCAATTTCCACGTGGCAGGCGCTGTGAATTCTGCTTTGAAGACGAATTTCCGTGTAATACTGGTCTCACATGTTTTGACAGCTTTTGCCTAGGGCCTTGGGACACTCCTCGAAGTTGCGAATCTGGGTGTTGCAGGTCCTGTGGATGCGCTGCTAGTTTCGACTGTCAAGTGAGTATTGGCAGTTTCTGCACTGATGATTGCGAGTGTGAAACGAGCTCTTTGTGCATCAACAGCTTCTGCGCCCGGACTGATTCAAGAGTCCGTTGTGAGTCGTGCGAATTCGATGAGAATTGCGCCGGCGAGCTCACTTGCATCTTTCGCAAGTGCGGGCTGCCCGCGGATTCGCGTGAAACATGCGAATCTGAGTGTTGCCAGTCCTGCGATTGCTCTTCCAATTCCGTTTGCGCGCAGAGCGAGGGCCAGTCGTGCTCTTCAGACTGCAACTGTCAGGGGGACCTGGTGTGCAATAATGGGATTTGCGGAGATTCGGTGCGGACTGAATGTGGGACGCCGCAGTGTGCTTGCATCGAAGAGACCGGGTCGCAATGCGCGCAACCCGTCAACGGAGCGGCGGAGGGACTCTGCGAGTTTCAGGACTGCGCGGCGTACAAGTGCCTGTGTGAACAGGATGTTGCCGGTGCGGCGGATGTGTGCGAGTATGTTGCGACTGCTGCATTTGTACCTACTGGAACACAGGACGAGCAGGGATTTGTGGAATGCTCGCTTGGATTTACGAGCGTTCTGAATCGTGTTGGAGGAAGTGGTGCTTCCCCCGTATAGTCGATGTCGCCCGAGTCCTAACCACCAGCAAGCCCCTGGCCGATGCTGACGCGATTCGTCGTGCAACTCACATGACGACGCTGATTGACGGCTACCTCTCATGATGCTCTCTGATGTATTCCGGTCCTTGAACGTGCACACACTTCCACGTCGCCCCTCATCCTGCAGAAAGCTGCGTGCTTCACCTTAAATGGACAGATGCGAAACAAGTTGTCAAACAAATTACGTGATCTTCTGGGTAACCCAATGCGAAAAGCCATTTCGAGTGCAGCCCTACGCCGAGGAATAGACCTTGGATCGAACGCCTGCGTATCCACGCCATCGCTACTCCAACCGAGGAAAGGCGTCCCAGAAATCGGAAGTTCTGTGCGTGGCGAGGGCCTCGTTTTCCGCCATCCTTTCTCCTCTTGCATAAAACGCCTCTGGACACTAGGACGACTCACTCGATCTCGTTTCTCATGAATGGATGAGCCCGATAAGCCCGATAAGCCCGCGAGCCCGGCGAGCCTGACGAGCATCGCACTGCGGCCAGCGGACGGACAGGATTCTAGTGAGAGGGAAATGGGGAGCGCGTGTGCTAGGTCAGTACGGAGCGACATCTGCGTGCTGATTTTTCACACACCAATGCGGCAATCATCGTGTTAGCTAGTGCATGAGCTTCGCGAATGGTGAAGAACTGAGCATGTCTGGCGACCAGTGCCAGGCGCATAAAAGTCGCGCTCAAGGATTATGGCACCGGCAACGTGCGGTCTTTGCGGGACGCACTGAAGTACATGGGAGTCTGGCCTTTTCTGGAGAGCTAGCAAGACATTCTGGACGCGGAAACGATCGTCTTGCTCAGTTTTGGGGTTTTAAGTGTCGCAACGCAATACCCCGAGGAGATCGCCTACGTCCAGACTCTCAAAGATTTTATGGTGCACTCTGATCAGCCATCCTCGTGGATCTACGCCGGGATGCACGGGCTCTTCGAAGCTTATCAAGAGTCACCTGGTATAAAAGAACTGGACGTATTCCATGGTGTGATTCTCAGGTTCAGTACAGGAAAGAGCATGCTCGGCGTGTCCCGCACGGGCTGAAACGCCATTCGGCTGGATCGCAGAGTTCCAAGCGAAGAGCAAGGCGGTCCATGTGCACGAATCCGGTCGCGCCTGTCGTGCAGCCGGACTTTTATTCCTTTGTGAACTCTGGTCGATTAGGCGACGCAGACAACGTGGGTCAAATGGCGGTAATCTATACTTTGCATGGTCAACGGCGGCTTGCTGCAGCTGTACTGCAAGATAATGTTCTCGCCCATACGTGTCAGTCGGAAAAGCCAGATGAAGCCGAACTAGAGCTGGTCTGTGTTTTTCTATGCCACTCTGTGCCGCCCTGTGCCGCTCTGTGCCGCCCTGTGCCGCTCTGTCATTGCAGCAGTTTGAGCGATAGCATCTGTTTTTGCCTCGCAACTACAGCAACTGGGAAAGCGGTGAGGCAAAACTCTAGTGTATCGGCGTAGAGCCTGTCTAAACACGCGGTGGCGTGCGGGGACTCGTGCGAAAATGACACGGGCAACCTGCTCGTGACCAAAGGTGACCATTATGGCGTTCGTGAAAAGCAAGGCATTATCGAGGTGCGTAACTCGGGACACCCTGTCATGGTAATCATGCGACATTATGATTTTTCTGCTGGCCACGGAGTATTTCTGAACGCCCCTTTTTTTCGCCGTGAGCGCTGAAAAGCTGCTTCCATGTCCAGCGCGCTCGAGAGTACAGCCGAAATTCTGTTTGTGCCACTTTGCATCGGCCGTGGCAGAGGGCTGGTTCGCAAAGCACCCACATGACACCAATCATTGTTTGTACTATCCATCGAATTTATCATGCTGCCAGGACGACTTGGATGACCATGTGTGGCGACGGTAGCCTTCAATTCCGTGGACGTTAAACAGCAGATCACTTGCGGAAGTGGAGATGTGGAGTGCGTACATGCACGTGACAGGCGCGACTGGACAGGCAAAGTCGGCATTGACGGTCTTTGGCAAGCTTCATGATCATCACGGTACTTCGCTCGACATGCCAAACTAACTGTTAGGAACAAATGTGCTGCGTTGCAGCAAATGGAACGCGCTTCCGCCAGGGCTCGTGGCTGAGATACTTGAGTACATCCACTAGCACTTGATCAAATCTGATGCAGAGCCGATTCTGCATCATCGACACGCCAAGTATGATGACCTGCTTGAGCGCCGCATCAAGAATGTGACCAGGCAAGGCGAGACCGGTCTTGGCCCCACGGTCATGGCGGGGCTATTTCAGGCCAATAGTTCGCGAATCAGGGTAATTGCTGATGAAATCCGCTGAACTCTTGAACTGCAAGAACGCGCCGATACGGCCGCACTTCAAGCCCGGAAGTCAGCATCGGATGCTCAGATGTTGCCTGGATTCTTTTCGATGTCCTTGTCTGTTTCTGACGTTGTGTCAAAATGTGAACCGGTATCAAAAGCACAGCGACGAGTGCAGGGGCACGCAAGTCACATCGGATGACCAGAATAATGGCAGGAACGCAATCGGCACAGCTCTAGAGGGAAATGGCCGGTTTCGTGTCGGCGGTAGCCACGCCGCCGCAGCATTATCGCTGGATTGCTTGTCCTGGTGCCCAGGGCTCAGACAGTCAGACGAACGGCTCGGATAAAGCTTGCAGTGGAAAGTCAAAATCCGAGCTCGCGAGCTGGCATTGAAGGGACCTGCATCTTCTTGTTCTGGTCTGGGACGATGAGGAAGGTTGGATTTGCAATTACCTTGTGCTTTGAGTCTTTGCTTCGCTACGCGGCAGTGCATATCTCGCGCTTCGAATAATTTGGACGTAGAACCTTGTAGGCGTTCTTGCGTGAGGTGGACCGATCTTCCTCACGAAGTCATTCAAAAGCACAGGAAGGCTGTCGCATCCGCTGTGTCTTTTCCGTGAGAAAAGTCACTACAAGCAGCTTCGCCCGGAATGCTTTTTTTCTTGCGCGCTGAATCTGCTCCCGCGCGCGGCTATCCAAAGTTCATTCGGCGTGGTGGAACTGTGGGCGCTTCCGAGTTGCAGATGCGCAAGTTTGAGTAGGCGGCTGTTGTACCCGCGAGGCTGCGGTCGCAGCGAGAGCGACGTTTCACCAGTTGGGTCCACCACATTCTCATGTTGTCACTTATCCTTCGTCTTTGCTCGCGGTGACAGTGGTCAATGCCTTTACATGATTGTTATGATGGCAAGTTAAGGCATGTATTGACTTGGCAATGTCTGCAGTCTGTAATCCGGGTTTTCAGGATTTAGTATTAGCTACTACAGTCCTGGCCAAAATGTTTGCAACACCCTCATAAAAAGTGAAATTCGTGTAAAAGTGAAGAATCTTGATAGACAAGGGTATGCTTTGAGCACGCCAATCGATCGCGCGTCCCAAGAAACACGGGATCGTCCAACCGGGAGGAAAAGGCAAGGAAAGAGCGCATGGGCAATGGAGACAGCAAAAAGGGGGTATTGGCGAGGGGCGCAGGTTTTGGAACGTAACAAAGAAACACGAAGATCAAGAAGGATGAGACTTTAGTACTTGGTGTGGTGGCCGCGCGCGTCTAGTACAGCTTGAAGACGGCGAGGCATGGACTCCAAAAGTGGAACTACGTACTTTTGGGCCTCGGTCGCCCACGCCGCAAGGACGGCAGCCTTAAGTTCTGCGACGCGCTGCGAACTGGCGGCCTTTTCGGTAAACCACGCGCGACAAGACGCCCCAAATGTTTTCAATTGGGTTAAGGTCCGGAGACCTTGCAGGCCACGGCAGCACAGTGACGCCGAGTGCGTCGAGCCACGCCTTGGTCGAGTTGGCCGTATGTGCCGGGGCATTGTCTTGCTGGAAAGTGAAATTGAAGTCATACATTTCCAGGCCGAACGGAAGCAAGGCTTCCAGCAAGACTTGTTGATACTTAACGGCATTCAAGCCACCCTCGACGAAGACGGCCATTGTTAGGCCGCGCAGGGACATACCGGCCCACATGTGAACCTTGCCACCTCCAGAGTGCTGGCGCCTGGCGTACGAACTTGACTTAGCGCGACAGTCGACCCATCGCTGCGAGGAGCCGAACGGACCATCGCAGCTCCAAATCTTCTCGTCTGAAAAGACCACTTGATGCCAGAAAGCCATTGGTTTCGCAATGAATGCAGTGGCAAACGCCAATCGCTTTCTGATGTTGTCAGACGACAGCGAAGGTTTCCGCGAGACTCGCTTGTAGCGAAGAAAGCCTGCTGCTTGAAGCGTCCGACGCACTGTCCTGGCCGAGCACTGCAAGTGCAGCTCGTGAACCACCTGTCCGGACGTCAGTGCATCAACAGATACGGCGCGAATGATGCGGCGTTCCGATTTGCGACTCAAAAGCCGTTTCGGACCTGGCTTCTTGCGGACAATTCGGCGACCCCTTAACGTCAGATAACGGCTCACAGTTGCATAGAACGGCCGCGAGCGATCTGGGCGAGGCTTCAGAGCCTTCGCAATGGCTCGTACCGACAGCTCCTGGCCCGCAAGGGCGTCGATCTGCCCTTTTTTGTGTTCCAACAGCCACGGCGCCATTGTCCGGCCGTTGCGCGCTCACTTTCGATCCGGAGACTCTCCACTTGCGCACGAGGAGATGGATCAGCCAGCGAAGATCCTTTGAGCACCTTCTGATGGTCTGGGGAAAACAAAAACGCGCGCGCCGCGCCTTGGTTCATCGTTATGCTTGATGTTCACAATGTTAAAAAAGAGTTAAAAGTAAACATTCAATCAAAATGAGCTCTTGTACTATAAGATCCAGTTCGTTGGACTAAAATGCAGATGTTGCAAAAATCTTTGCCAGGACTGTACATTTTAAAACTTAGGTACCGATGCATGTGATACTATCGCTGTACGCCCCAACGGCGAGACCGACAGCGGTTCGGTCCCTGTCACCAGGGCGCCGCAACCGGTCTGGCTAGATGGATACGCTCCGTTGAGGCAGCTAGTCCGCCCGACGGCGATGACGCGGGAGGGGGCGCGACCCCCTGACCTCCACTCGGGCGACCCCTCCGCAGGGCCGTGCCCGCACTGCAGACACGAAGAGCAGTGCAGAGGCTGTATTTAAGCGCCAGCCTCCTCTCACCTGGCGACTCGGCTCCACATGTATAGAGTCGAAAAGGAAAGGTCTTTGGGTTCAGTAAAAGGGTGGCCTCCTAAGGGGCGATCAAATCAGAAAGGGGACAGTACCATTTTCCAAGTTTTACCAGTAAAATGATCTGCTTTACTATAAAAGGGAAAGAGGTCCGGTGAAAAGGGAATGTGGAAGAGGTCAAAACGGATAGGGGACACGACACAGTTCCAGCCATTACTCAGCAATGAAAGGTCGGAATTGGTCGCCCTTTCCTTGTGCGTATGCGCCTTGAAGATACGCACAGTCAAATATGCGTTTCGGCAGCGACGCGTACAAATTGGCCATCACAGGCTGGTCCAAAGTCTCCCAAGCCAGTAAGATGGTATTTTTCAGCTCTAGCACCATCTGAAACTCCCTTGCACCCACGTAAACCTTGCGCGCTAGTATTCTCCACAGGTTCTCGATAATATTGAAGTCCGGCGAGTACGCTGGCCAGTCTAGAAGCTCCACATTCTTGTCATTCATGAAATTCTTAACCAGGCGACTTTTGTGCAGCAGCGCGATATCCTGCAGAAAAACCACGTTCGGGTCCACCATCTGGCGGCAGCGGTCCAGCATGCCGTCATTCTGAAGCATGGAAACAGAATTGGCAGCGGCGAAGATACCGTCAATGAGTTGAAATTGCATATCTCCTGCCACAAAAATGGCGCACCGAACCGTACACCGACCGCCGCCCAAATGTCACGACCAAACGTTTGAAAGATCCCATGTACGCTCATGCCATGTCTTGTGGAAAGCATCTGGCCCATCCAGATTGCAAATTATTTCGTCCGTGACCGCAACTGTTGCCCAATTCATTCGTTCCAGCACATGCCGTCTTTTCAAGGCGAGCCACGTGAGGTCGAATTTGAGTGTCACAGGTACTTCAGCTGGATTTCTCCCGCATGCATAGGTCAAACTCATTGCTGTCCTGATTTTCATTGAATTTAGGACCCGAATCAGACCGCAATTGCGCTGTGCAGCACGAATTTGACGGCCCTTATTTACGGGCCGAATCCTTTTGATATCAGAAGTCTTGATTTTTCATGCCTTTGTGCGGTTTGGAGCGTCCGCAGTAGAGGTACTACGTACGTGTACGATGGGAGCATCTACCTAGAACAAACCGCATTGCATGGAGCACCTAATTTGTGTCACAACAGCTCTCACTTTTTGTCCCACTCCCAAAGGCCCTGAAAACGTCATATCTTCTCATCTGAGCAGTCAATATTGCGATGTATGGTGTCGAAATGAAGCTCTTCGCGAGAGTCGCTCGATGCGCTTTTCTCCTCTTCCTTTCCATTATCCTTTCCCGAGATATAAGGCTTCCCTTGACTGTTCCCTATCCCATTTGTGCAACAAATTTCTTGCACTCCGGCACCATCCGCCCCGCCCCAAATATTGTCTTAGTAAAAGGTCAAAATGTAACATGAACTGTCTAATTTTTCTTAGAAATTCGACTTTCCCCTATCCGTTCTGGTCGCACCTTATTATATGAAGGCACACAGACCCGGACACGCCGACACGAGCGAAGGGCAAGCTGTAAATCGAGAAGGAGGACTGCGGTCAGGAGGGGAGATAGGGATATGGGGCCGCGAATTAGAAGGCGAAACAGCTGCGCGGCTGCCAGCAGGAGAAAACGAAAGTAGGGGTAAAGGGTGGGTTGCGCAAGAGTAGGAAATCAGCAGCAAAAACTCGGTCAGCATTGATACAGTTCCATGGACACTCGCAAGCAGGGTGTGCTGGCTTCGGGCCTGCTGCTCCCCTGCGTCCTCCATGTTTTCGTCGGAAGCACCCAGACCCAGGCAAGTGCAGGTATAGTCTACGGCATTGAGCACGATATCGCGGAGAAGAACATCTTTGCCCTGGACTTTTTCGCCGGCTTGGGCATTGAGCCCAGCATCACGCTAGTCGCAAACGTGACAACGGCGGCGGCCGAGGATCCAGATTACCCAGTACAGTGCATTGGATAGGTGAACAGGGTGACGCGCACAGGGCCTCTGTATGAATGTAGTCCGAGTGGACTGGCTTACGACGGCGACTCCCTTCTGTATTTCGCCTTATTTGACCGATTTGGCATGAAGGCATCACGATTGTGCTTGTCCTCATTCGAGACGGATTCGTTCGGGTTTGCTGCCACCCCTTGGCGGGACTGTGACGGGCGCCGCCTTCAACCCGAATACGTACCAGTATGTGTGGATAGACCAAGGCGCGCTACAATCTGAGGGCCGTATTCTGGTCCTCCAGTTCGAGCGACTGAACAGAACGACGGGCTAGATTATGGAGCGAGTCACAAACACTATGTTCCGCACCGTGACGACGGACCCGAATGCTCCAGCTGCCGAGCTGCCTTTCACTTATCGTGGCGGAGATATAGCGATTGACGCTACCGGTATGTTGCACGGCAGCAGCGTCGGAACGGGCGATGGCTTCAAGTATTTCTTTTCCATCGACTTGAACTATGCTGCTGGAGACCTCCGCACAACTCCCGGAACGCCGTACGCTTCCCGCCTGATCCACGCAGATCCAAAGGACTCCACTCAGGTGAGCACTTTGACCAGGTTTGCAACTGCAGATCGGGAGGCATTTGACGCGGATGGGAGATTGATCAGCCAAAAGAGCGAGCGAGGCATCTTTAGTGTCGTGGACACTGCGACAGGCGCGAATGGTGAAGTGGGCGTCGAGGGTGTGGATTACGTCAGGCTGTTCCAGATGGGCACGCTGCACACGTTTGCAGACCTTGCGTCGGCTCTGGTCTTTGAAGCGCCGATGCCGATGCCGATGCCGATGCCGATGCCGATGCCGATACCATCACCGCCGCCAGCGCCAGTGCCAGTGCCAACGCCAGCGCCAGAGTTTTGCTGCTCCCCAGATGACGAAGGTGCTGAGTGCGACGTGGTAACACAATTGCCGGAAAATTACCTCGGACAGTGACGATGGGAGCTCGGATAGTGACGATGAGAGCAAGAAGATGCCTACGAGCATTCACTACCTTTACGGTCGAGGTCGTGGCCTTGGTCACGGTCGCGGTGGACGTTCAAACTCAGGCTCCCAGTCGGACGCAGAGTCGACAGAGGTGCCATGCTGTCCGTGCACGTGCCTGAAACCGCGACCAAAGGCTCCAGCGCGTGGAAATGTAGGAAGCGTCAGGAGTGACAGGAG
Organism: Porphyridium purpureum; assembly: GCA_008690995.1. NCBI lineage: Eukaryota > Rhodophyta > Bangiophyceae > Porphyridiales > Porphyridiaceae > Porphyridium > Porphyridium purpureum. The sequence goes on along the minus strand of VRMN01000002.1, from coordinate 32,844 downwards.
TGACAGGAGTGACAGGAGTGCCAGGAGTGCCAGGAGTGCCAGGAGTGCCAGGAGTGCCAGGAGTGCCAGGAGTGACAGGAGTGACAGCAGTGGCAGCAGTGGCAGCAGTGGCAGCAGTGGCAGCAGTGACAGCAGTGGCAGCAGTGGCAGCAGTGGCAGCAGTGGTAGCGATTCGGAGTCCAACAGTAGTGGCTCGGAGAGTCACTAGAAGGATCAGTTTAACGCCAAGCTATTGAAAGTGAACCTGCAACAGTTGAAAAGACTGGAAACGTGAACGAGAAGTAAAGGATTAAGTATTCCTTTGCAGAAATCACGTTCTTTGGGCCTGGAGCGCCTTCCGGGCCGAATGACATCGCGTGCAATGGTCAGTCTCTATTCCTTTAAATGTGTGTGCATCAGTCACATCTGTCATCGGGTCCATGATTGAATGCCTGGTCCGATCTATGCTGTCGTTGAAGCTTTAATCTTTCCGATGTGTGGCCTCGTTTCCCATTCTGAGTTTCCCGCCAGTGCACCCAGGTCATCTGAAGAGCGGGTGCGGAAGCAAAACATGAAGGGAGAAAGATCACTTTCGTGCGAAAATGCCACACTGTGCTGCCTTGTCGAAACATCGACCAGCGCCGCGCATCACGATCTCGCGCCCGTCGCGCAAGAAATACATGGCACGAGTTCAGTTGGGTGTGTTCACCACATGGAAGCAGCTGACCAAGTTGCGCATTCGGCGAAGGGACGCCACACATGCATGCCGCAGCACACACACACACACACACACACAGACGCATACAGCACGATCGTTCCGCCTGCTGAGAACCAACGACCTTGAACAACACAACCGCTGCTTCCCTCAGCCGCATTCACGTGAACGTGGCGTTATTTGTACGGGATCGATGTACAGTCACTGTACATACTCCACGAAATGTACACACGCGCGCAGACACTGTACGTGCCGCACGTGCCGCGGGTGCGTGGCACGTCGCGGAATCGCGGCGAGGCGAGCGCACTTGTTGGCGTGCGCACAAGCGTGAGTCGCAGCGCGCGGAACGTCAACAGCACAACAGCGGTAAGGTGATGCCCACAATGACATGAATCACACACACACATACATTTACACGCATGTAAGAGCCAAAGGACAGAGGAGAAATGCCAGAGATTTTCAAACTCGTGGCACGCGCTTGCACTGCGATGTGTACGCGAGCCGTATTGGCTACAGAAAAAGCAGACGAAGGCGTGTGCAAACGAGCACGCGGCAAAAAAAATCCAGCAACGGAAAAATCTTCACGCTTACTCCTTGCGACACGTGGAACTGCGTGAATTGAGCACATTCCAGAGACGCCGGAAGCGTGACGACGCGTGCCGCCTGGTGCACGTGCGTATTGTGTGACGCTTTCGCTGTTGTTGTGGATTACGTGGCGCGCTTGGGAAAACAATGGTCATTGGTGTGAACAAGCTGCAGTCAGAGGATACTCAGAGCAGTGGAATGGATAGAACTCTGGCGGATACCTGGGTTGGTTGCGTGGTAGTTGGCGGAAGGGGAAAGACTTGTTGGCACCGTGGGAATGGTTGACTGACGATCTTTCAGCCAAATGCGATGAATCTAACTGACGTATCTATCCGCAGTTTGTACTGTGGAACGTCCCAAGATCACGAGTGTCGTGGCGCAAGTTGCGACCGTCTGAAGCCTGCTTCGCGCCGCGCATCGGGTATATAATGGGGACTGCGCGCGTGGATTAGTGCAAAAAGTCGAAGAGTGCTGGGCACAGAGCAGAGTCGGCAAGGAGCAGAAGAAGAAGGACAAGAAGAAGAGAGAAGAAGGAGAATTCGGGCATACGCAGGAAGGGACAGAGCCCGTGGTACCGGGATTGAAGCAGCAAGAGAAGCAACAGTAGAGGCTCCAGATGCATTCGCTTGACAGAATGGACAATTGCAAGCGTCGTGCAATGGCTTCGTGGTTGCTCCTCCTTTGTGTACTGCATGTCCTCGTCCGACGCACGCAGGCCCTGTCGAATGCAGGTATTGTTTACGCCATTGAGCGCGACAACGTGCAAAAGAATATTTTTGCGCTGGACTTTTCCGCCGGTGTAGGTATGGAGCAGACTACCACCCTGGTCGCAAACATGACAAAGGCCGCCGCCGATGATCCAGATGGGTTCCCTATGGATTGCTTTGGGTACGAGAATGGAGTGACGCGCACAGGACCGCTGTACGAATTCTCACCGAATGGACTGGCGTACGATGGCGACTCGCGCCTGTATTTCGTCGCATTTGACCAATATGGCATGACGACATCACGACTGTGCTTCTACTCAATTGTGACCGATTCGTTCGAGTTTGCTGTCAACCTTGGCGAGCCTGTGATGGGTGCCGCCTTTGACGCGAAAACCTACCAGTATGTGTGGATCGACCAAGGCGAGCAGCAAAACATGGGCGGTATTCTGGTCCTCCAGTTCGCGCGACTGGACAGAACGACGGGCCAGATCATGGAGCGGGTGACCAACACCATGTTCCGCAACGTGACAACGGACCCGAATGCACCGGCTGCCGAGTTGCCGTTCACGTTCCGAGGCGGCGATATGGCAATCAACTGCGACGGCATGCTGTACGGCAGCAGCGTCGGGACGGGCGGTGGCTTCAAATACTTCTTTACAATCGATTTGAACTATGCTGCCGGAGACCTCGGCGCAACTCCTGGTATGGCGTACGAGTACCGACTCATCCACGCAGACCCACCTGATGACCCCAGTCAGGTGAGCACATTGACCGGGTTTGCAACTGCAGATCAGCTGGCGTTTGACATGGCGGGGAGATTGATTAGCCAAGACAGCGAGCTTGGCGTCTTTAGTATCGTGGACCCTGCGACAGGAGCAAATGGTGAGCTGGGCGTCGAGGGTGTGGATTACATCCGGCTGTATGAGATGGGCATGCTGCGCACGTTTGCAGACCTTTCCTCCTCTCTGAGCTGCGAAGTGCCAACGCCAACGGCAATGCCAACTCCAACGCCAACGGCAATGCCAACTCCAACGCCAACGGCAATGCCAACGCCAACGCCAACGGCAATGCCAACTCCAACGCCAACGGCAATGCCAACGCCAACGCCAACGGCAATGCCAACGCCAACGCCAACGCCTCAATACTGTTGCTCGCCAGATGACGAAGGCGCAGTCTGCGAGATGGCGTCAGACATGCCGGAAGAAAGCTCGGACAGCGACTATGAGAGCATGAAAATGGGTGCGAGCATGCGCAAGCACAGCAACCGCGGCCACGGCCACGGCCATGGCCACGGCCATGGTCATGGTCAGCACTGCCGCTGCAGCTCATCCTCCGACTCGGACGAAGAGGTGCCATGTTGCCCATGCTTATGCCCGCGACCGCCGCCAAAGCCTCCAGTGTGTGAAAGCGAAAGTAGCGGCAAAAGCAGCAGCGAAAGTAGCGGCAAAAGCAGCAGCGAAAGTAGCGGCAAAGGCAGCGGCAAAGGCAGCGGCAAAGGCAGCGGCAAAGGCAGCGGCAAAGGCAGCGGCAAAGGCAGCGGCAAAGGCAGCGGCAAAGGCAGCGGCAAAGGCAGTGGGAGCGAATCGGAATCTGACGCCAAAGTGGCGAAGAGGAAGTAGATAAGAAAGCAGGACAGCAAGTCAGGACATATTTTACATGTGGAAGTGAAATGCATGATTGTGTGATTGGAGAATTAAAAAAGACAATGTGCCCTTACAAAACTTGCGTTCTCTGACAATGGGGTATGTTTCTGGAGTTAAGCATTTCGAATCGTTGCCTTGTATTCCCCTCCGACATTCTCGCGCGGATACGTTCTGTATCCGATGAGAACGTGCAAAAAGTAAAGGCAGTGCACTTTTGCACATTAGGTTCACGCGCATGATTCCTTCGCGAGACATTCATTAAACAGAGCACGACAGAAAGACATCGCGCCGCTCACGCACGAAATCTGTGGCTAGAGTCGCATATGATATAGCTGTTGCCATACTGAAGCAGCCAAGCATGTTGCTCCGGCGCAAGGACTCACAACTTCACCCTACAAACCCGCTTCTTTCGCAACGACGAAACGCATAGTAAAATATGCATTCTTGTGATAAACTATTTCTGCAGTAGAGCAGCGTGATTTGCACAGCCTGGCTCGTGATTTGGGGGTCAACCTGTACCTAGTATCGAGCGCGGGTGTTCTGCTCCGGTAAGCTGAGTGAGCCACTACATGCATGTCGAGGCAGACGATGCAGGCTCATGCTCATGCTCATGTGTGCCCGCATTGGGCGACAGCAGAGCTGTCGCGAGCCGTCGTCGACGGCGCCACACAGGTATATTGGAACACCACTTCACCCCTGCCGCAGGCGCAACCACTTCGCTTTAAGGTAGAGAGATCTAGAGTGTGGAGACTAAGCGGTTGCTTTGGGGAATCTGCATGGTTCGGTCTTTCGGCAGCGAACTTCGGTTTATTGTTCTTCCACATCACATAATAAGCCTATCCACTAAAGGCTTTCTTGTGGCCGCGCGTGCACTGTACTTTCACAGATCGTTTCCCCCCCGCCCCTTGTGAATGTTGGCGTGGGAATCAGTGGGTGCTGTACTTTCGGTAGAGTGTGCACGAAGCGTCCGGCGAATCATCGTCTACTTGCGTGACAAGGTGAAAGAAATGGGCGATTCGGTGGACCGAGTGATACTTAAGTATCACGGCAGACGGAGCGGCCGGCGTGAGGTAGGGGCAAAGAGGTAGATTTATATCTTTTTGCCGCCAGTGGGTGTAAAAGGACTACGTTCAACATTTTGAGGATAAAAGTGGCTCCTCCCGTGCGCGGAGTTTCAACACAAAAACATGCACAACTTCCTTCGACGTGGGACGCGCGGAAGTGAGCTTAACGGGTTAGCGTACCGGCGTGTGCGGAAACGATTGCGTGGGTGCGGCGCTAATCGAGACACGGGGCGGAAGCAACCAAGCACCATGGCGGGTCGCGTAAAGAGAAATCTGGTCGACGCAGAGGACAAGGGGGCCACGGAGGGCCTACCCTTGCTCAAGTACAACGCTGCCGACATGAGGCCGGCGGTGGAAGTCATCGATTGGTTGCGTGAAGTGGGAAATTTCGCACAAGTGGAATTTGGTCCATTGGGGACAATATTTGACATGAATAATGCTAGGTACCCGGATGGCCCCGGTGTACCTGAAGACGAGGAACCGTCCACCTGGCGAGCACGCGTGTTATGATACGCTCCACCTCACTGTCCCTTCCACTGCACCACTAAACAGTACCCACTACACCCCACCCTCGTTCTAATTGGGGCCTCCACTTATTCCAGGGTTTCCACAGTAGGGTAGGTTAAAGTATTTAAGCGCGTCGCCCACGGCGCGCTTGTTGTTTTGTAAAAGGAGGGCCGATTGGGCCAGTGGGAGAGGGGTATAACTTGGGTGCTCCGTAGCTGTGAGGCTGGGGGTGGGGGGCAAGTAGCGTCGTGGGTCGCGCGGGACCGTGACGTGGCACGCGATCTAGCAAAGTTGCAGCTGACCGCAGCGCTGAAGTGGAACTCGGACATAAAACTGGCCAGATCAAAGTTGTACGCTGTTATGAGAGGTCCGCTGTCAGTCTCGTCAGTGGAAGCTATGAGCGCGAGGGCCCAGTGGGAGCAGCTTGAAATTGGTCGTGATGATCCGCTAGGACTAAAAAACCTGAGCGTCGTAGTACACCTGACTCCGCCCGGGGCAACAGCAGACCGTTGCCGAGCATTCGCCCGCGAGCGTTTCCAGCTCGTTCGCATGGGAAACAACGAGGCCCTAGGGGCATTCAAGGGGCGCTTGGAAGCCGCGATGATGGGCATGACTTTGGTGGACGAACCAGAGTTGACCGCCTCTCGCCAGGCCGAGGAGTTTCTGCATCGACTTGAGAAAAGCCGATTCGCTCAGGCCGTGAGACAGGCGTTCAACAACCAGCGGATGTTTGGGAATGTCCGTGAGATTATGATCTATCTCAGCACGTACAAATATGCGGCGGCATCGGCCATCGCCCTGTCCACGCAGGTGTTGAGGGCTGGGACTGACGAGTACGAAGCTACACGGCTGGCAGAAGGACGCGGGACCATGCCTTCCGCTGTGAGGCGCACTGCAAACGGAGACCCAATACAGTGTCGCTATTGTGACGGCTTGGGTCATATTGCGAGGATATGCAAAGTTAAGGCTCGAGACGCGCAGATAAACGAGCTGGTAGGCAAGCTCGAAGAGTGTCGGCGGGAAATCAAGGGACTGAAGGAAGGCATGGATGCGAAGAAATGAGGGCGCGGCCCGTTGCACGTTCGCGTGCACCGGGCGACGGAAAGGCTGCTCGGTGGTGTCGGGCTGGACACAATGGCGTCCATACATGTGTTCGCAAACAAGGGTGTTCTGGTGCTACGATCAACTCGGGTCACACTAAGGACCACGCCAGCAAACCTCACAGACACAATACGAAAATCCCACTTCACTTCCTCTTTTCAAATTAGGCGCGCCGTCGAGAAGCGACGACGCTTATGCTAAAGTGGGACCTTGGAGGTCACTACAATCCCTCAGTTATATTGAAGGCTATCGCTGTACCTAATGCTACAGCGACCGGGTAGCAAACGGTTTATTGGTCCGACATAACACATCCCCCATACGGACCGAAAGACCTTCATAGGGTTTCCATTGGGTAACGAAATTAAGAAAAACATTAACAACGACAATCAAAAAGGCAACAACAAATGAAAAAACGGTTAAAATGAAAGCATTCCAGGGGCTGCACGGGGTCGGCCAGCGAGGAAGTACGTCACACGGTGCGCGCGGCCCTTGCAATGTTATCCGTTCGACCCCAGTGACCTAGAACGGTTCGGTTAATCTGAAAACGGTAAGCCGTTAAACCGGTAGACCGTTTAACCGTTTCTAGAAGCTTCTAGAGGTTCCAGAACCTTCTACACGTGCGCAGAAATGCCAATGATTTGTATTGTCATTTCTCTTGGCGCCTTGCTGTCCCTAGCGGAAGTAAGGGTATAAAAAGGCGACGCGCCTGCCCGGACTAGCCGGTCAGGTCTTACTCGGAGAGAGAAGAGATAGGCAGAGAAGCAGAGAGTAAAAGGCACAGCATTGGTAACACTCTGCATATGATGCACCGGAACCACGCACGAGCGGGCCTCATCCGCGAACAGGGTACAAAACGACATGCTCGTCGACGACGAGCTAGCTTGAGTAGTTTAAAAAAGTGGCAAAGATGATGAAAAGTACCAAATGAGAAATTGTATTGTTCTAGGATTGAGTTCATTGCACCAGTAGATTAAGTTCAACCGTGCAAACCCCGCACAGCTGGGATATCATTTCTCATCTCTAGCGTAATCCGTGATTCACAGCACGGGCACCTCTTTTTATACCTCAGTCTCGCGCCCCCGGAACGAGGCGGGCTGAGGCCCGCAAAGCGTGCGCTCGTGGTGGTCCGCTGCGCGCACTGATCGTCGCTTTGATGCCCCCCATTCGCGATGACCCCTCGGGTAATCGCGGGTTCAAGCGTGGCGCCCCCACAGGTCATCGTCGAGCTCGTCGCGAGGATTTGGAAGTTTTCTCCACACTCAGCGAGCACTTTGCTCAGAGTTGCGCTGACCCGACGCTCGCTCGAAGCAGAGCCTCTTGTGTAGGTGTCTTTGTTGCGTGCACTAGACGGGTCGCGTGGCACAAACGTGCGGTCGGTGCGCGTCAAAATTAGGGCACGCTGTCGGGAAATCCACACAACAGTATCATTCAGACTCGCGCAAGGTAATCGCAGTACCTCGAGCGACTAACGGCCAGGCGAGACACGCCAGCTCTGCCAGCTGGAGTTCGTGGCGAGACGTTGGCATCTTCGTAGGCCCGAAGGTCGTATAAATGCAGCGGAGTAACCACCGCCCAAGCGAGGAAAAAAGATAGGTAGCGAAATAGTCGATGGTGTTGACAACTATAAAGTTGACAATTTGTGGAGCTGAAACGGGAGTTTAAGCTATCTACTGCCTTGCGGGAGCCTGGCAGAGGACATAGCAAGGATTGGGATCCTTGCAGTGCACTGGGACTCGAGCGGGACGCTCTATCCCAACTTATTTCGCTCAGCCAAGTAACTGGGAGCTACCGCCCGAGACCCACGGGTGGTTGCTCTCGTCTAAAAACGAACCTGAGCACCCCGTTGTTCGGATACACGCGGATGCGCAGCGCCACAACGATTTTCTCTTTTTCTCTGTCAAAGGTAACCGGTTTTTGTTTTCCAACAGAGAGTAAATGATCCGCCGCTCACCCCTGGTCTGCGAGTCTCCCGACAAGCGTGCCAGTGAGGTGGGAAGCGTGAGGTGATATCTGTTCTCTCCCGAACAACAGAAGTCACAGAATGTATATTCTTTTACACACAAAACATTTACTCTACCTGTTCCGGTCTTCGCGAAGGTCTAGTTCCTCCGCCTTTAGGTACTCGCCTTTATACGTGACGCGAGGAGGTGTGGACGACACTGTAGGTGGGGGACACGGTGCAAAGAAGTTGGACACGCGACACGTGCACGGGTACGCGTGTCCAAGCTATTTTCCAAAAATAGCTGTTCCTTCCGGATTGTGCTGTGCTGTCCGCTCCAAATGCAGGATTGACAAAGTATTGCGCTGGAACTGCTTCGCGCCACTATCACACGTTTCGACATTGTCAGTTTGTTTGGCGATGGTGGCGGGGGACACGCGCCATCGGTGTTCGCAGCATCTATGTGTCGCGCGGTAGATTCGTTGAATGTCTTTGAAGACGTTCGCCGCACCCACGGCCCCGCCCAAGGTCTGCAATGTGTGGCACACACCGGCGCGCTTGGCTGGGGATGGGGATGCGCAGCTGAGCGCGAGCGGGCATCGTGAGCGCAAGCGGGCATAGTAGGCGCTCGCCGAGGGAATAAGGTGGCGTGGGGCAGTGCGGCGGAACGAGAGGAGCACGGCGCAGAACTGGCGGCGCAGAATAGTGTTCGTGGGAATTCGCGGCTGAACGGATGTGTCGGAAACGTATTGTAACCTGATTTTGAGGGGCTCCCCGGGACGCGCACGCCGCTGCTTATCTGGGTCGAAACGCAAAGTACGCATTTGAAATGACGCTCATGTTTCCTTTGGCTTGGTCTTTGGCTTTGACCATCGCGCTGCTAGCAAGGCTGTCTTTGTATTACAATGTGGTTGCCCGGGAGATCTGCCGAGTGGTCGAGCTCAGTGACCCGTGCTCGGTGGAAGGAACGCTGGGCCTGGTTCCAGACGCAGAAGGACCGGTCGCTTGCACGTCCATCTCCGCGACGTGTCTCAGTGGGTTCCCCGACTACGCGTTACAGCCCTGCCTGAAATACGTCGAGTCTGACGAAAGCCAGGAGAAGATGGTGCTCGAGTACGACGACGTTTCTGAGGTATCGTTGGATTTTTCTGCTTCGCCAGTGGACGTCGTGGTCGACAACGGCGATGGAACGGCAGCGACGTACGGGAGCATGGGGACATTCGTACATGCTTACAAATCTCAAGGAGAGCACGCAGTCGTGATCACGGGAAGTCTTGGTGGAATCAGGTTCATGGACGGCATTGCTCGTGTGGCTTCGTCGGGTAAGCTCGGCCTGACCACATTGGATGCAGCTTTCTTTGAAGTGCGTTCACTGCAGAGTCTTCCCGCCAACATTCCGCGCAGCGTCACCGATCTGAGCTGCATGTTTGCGGGGTCGAACTTCAACGGCGAGATTGGCTCGTGGGACGTAAGCCGTGTGGCAAACATGGGCTCCATGTTTTGCGGCGCCGCTTCTTTCAACCAGGAAATTTCTGGCTGGGACGTCAGCAGTGTGACAGACATGCGCTCCATGTTTCAGAAAGCCTCTTCTTTCAACCAGGAAATTTCTGGCTGGGACGTCAGCAGTGTGACAGACATGCGCTCCATGTTTCAGAAAGCCTCTTCTTTTGATCAGGATATTTCTGGCTGGAACATCAGCAGTGTGACAGACATGTCCTATATGTTTTACTGGGCCGTACATTTTAACCAGGATATTTCTGGTTGGGACGTCAGCAACGTGACTGACATGTCCGCCATGTTTTACAACGCCGCTTCTTTCAACCAAGATATTTTTGGTTGGGACGTGAGCAGAGTGACAAACATGGGCTTACTGTTTTCTGTGGCCGAATCTTTCAATCAGGACCTTGCGGCTTGGGACGTACGAAATGTCGTGAATTGCGATTACTTCAATAATTATTCTGCGCTGGCATGCTCTTTTTCCAATAATTGTGCGACACTAACGTGTGCGTGAGCACGCGGTGACAGGTCGGCTGCATTTCGCCTTGAGGGTTTGGTGGCACTTCCCGACAGACACGTCCTGCATGATTGTGGAGTTTTGGGATTTGTCAGTGTCCCAGAGTCCATCGTGAAGATGTGTTTGTTCTATGCGGCGACATGCGCGTGGCAAGTGGGTCGCGCCTGAAAGGTATGCCGAGCTGACACGCTCACATCGTCGCACAATTAATGCGCACTCGTGCCTCTTTCTCTTGCTAGAAGGAACACACCATGGAGATAGATGGCTACGATATGATATTCAAGCTGGCCAATAGAGACGACCAGAGTCCAGAAATACTGTGCATTTTTCTGTAGAGTTGGGCTGGTACATTACGGCGCGAGCGGTGTTTGCCAAGTTTGCGACGAACTGATGCGCTTCTCATAGGTGTGTGCGTATGTGTTTGTGTGGATCGAAACGTGGATCAACCTTGGAACGACGTATGAGATCACATGCGTTCCTGTGCATTCTGAACTGACCAAATAGGCGCAATGAAGGAGAGATTAAGTAGCTTCCACAAGAACACTGTGAAACAGGATTATGATCGCGGACACGAACGTAGATGAATGCCATGGTGCGTGCCGTCTCCTTACCGAGAGATGATGACTTTCTGGTTACAAAGGTACCTTTATACGTCAGTACCTATTCATCTCTGCCTCGCAGTCTAGACAAGCATCATGACAAGGACTCGGGCACCTCTTTTTATACCTCAGCCTCGCGCCCCCGGAACGAGGCGGGCTGAGGCTCGCAAAGCGCACGCTCGTGGTGGTCCGCTGCGCGTACCGATCGTCGCTTTGATGCCCCCCATTGGCGATGACCCCTCGGGTAATCGCAATCGCGGGTTCAAGCGTGGGCCCCGCCACGGGTCAACGTCGAGCTCGTCGCGAGGGTTTGGAAGTTCTCTTCACAGTCGCCCATGCTGCGCATCATTGTGATATGTCACGTGGTTGTGCTACGTGAGTGCAAGCACACGCTGGCTATGCGATAGTACAATCGATAATTTGCAGGCTGCGACGCATGAGCTGAGGAATTGCTCGCCAAAAAGAAGGCACTGGTCGACATGCTGAAGAGTTGGAGTGTACACACCGGGACGACGCAATTCCTTTGACTGCATGGCCATACGCCGAGCGCTAAGAAGGCGGCAGAGGCAATCGCCGCAGGCAAGCAGAGACGACAGCAAAGTGGTTGTAAGGACACATGCTTGGAGACGGCCCAAAGTGCAGCGCGCATGACGCTCATCTAGCACCCAGTAGGTGTACCGGGAGCTTCGCTTGTCGATCATTAGTTGGAAGCGCTGACTTTGACCGGGTCGAAATCCAAGCGGAAGACTTCAACGCGGGAGGTGGCATGTTGCCAGGCAAGTATGTAGACGTGCTTGTCGGCGACGAGTCAGAGGTGGAGGCGGAAAAAGTTGTCCAGATAAGATGTCCGGGAAACGAGCTCGAGAACGAGCATAGGTATCGCGCAGCGCTCGAGCTTTGTCTGGGCGAGGTGTAGCAGAGTCTCGACGCCACTTCGCGCAATGCTTTTTTCTACTTGGCGACACAAGCTCGCAAAGGTAATGTACGCCTTCCAGTGCCGCCGCTTCCGAGCCAAGGTGATTCCGAGAATAGCATGACCCACGTCGGCGTGAACTTTCGACGTACGTGTGTCCATGGTCTTGCAGCCACCGAAATGGCATGGCTTTGGTTTCCCGCGTGACGGCAAGAAATCTGCTTGGCCTACTTGTGACCCTCACTACAACAGAGATCCAACATGGCCTTCATTTTTTTAGCCCTGTCGCCTGGTTTCTCGTCCAGGCGTGAATGCAATGTACCTTGTAACATTGGCATTGGAATACTGTGGGTTGGCGACATGTCGATTGACATGCGGCCTCCAGGATAGGGCAAAGGAGAGAAGATGATAGTTGACTGGCATGAGCGTCACTTCAACAGTCAATGTTGAGAAGCGCACATGTCGTCATGGGCACCTAGATGGGTGAAGAAAGTGCGATCCTCGCGGCGTACATTGTGCGGCTGGCAAGTGAGGTGTAAGTTGGTGTGACTCCAGATGCATCCGCTTACAGGCAGATTGCGGTCCAGGAGACAGCGCGTCAGGCATGCCTTGTGGAACCGTAATCAGAGTCACGTCCAAGGGCGCCTTGTTAAGCAGCTTTAGCTCAGGTTTCCGCGTGAAATTATCCCGTGCGAACAAGACTGCTGTCTTGTGCCTCAGCAGCGAGCTCATGGCTAAGAGATGTCCGTGTCACGTGATTGCAACTGCCTTGAAAGTCCCCACATGCAAGTTGACAAGACGTACATGCTCCTCCAGATTCAATTGCAAGGCAACCCGAAATCCAGTTTCGGAGGCTACATGCTCTGGCAGCTGCAGCTTGACGAACCGATCGCACGGCCCAATGGGGGCCTCTTCCGACTCCATTCGAATATGCGTCACATGGTACGTATAAAAAGTAACAGCTGATGCGTCTGCTGCGCAACAATTGTCCACATGGAGTCAAGCTCTGCCCTTCGGAACTTCTAGAGGGTGTACGCAGTGTGGCTGTCCCACATGTGTGAATGTATCAAGGTGTGCTTTTAAGTCGGCAGCGTTCTATCGCGATGGTGCTTGCGCAAACCGCTCGAACCCAGCCACATTGTACAGCAGCATGCACGGCTTGAGCAGCTCCCTTGTGTGCCCCAGTTGCGCTGTGAGAAGCCTGCGAATGTCGGCTGTTCTTTGGACCCTTCCGAATTGTTCACTCGACACCCAGGCCTGTTTTCGGCATCGCAGCTGATGACCCACTCGCAAAAGGACCGATGTGTCGCCATAAACACATGCGCCGTGGCAGCGTGTCACGTGCAACCTAGTACACTACGTTGGGCGGTCGAGCTCGAGCGACGCAGATGCGTCGGGGAGGAATGATGCAAGACTGCGACACAGAATGCAGTGTCGCTGTGCCTCTGAAGGCAAACATGCACCCGACATTCGCGTGAGAACCCAGCGGCATGCAGTCGCGGCGCTGAGACGGCCGAAGAAGAGCGACCGTGTGCACATGCTTGGAAGCCGGCAAGCCATCCAGCTGGCCACCCACATCAGCGCACATTGTTAAACAACGCGAGTCCGCGCATTAATTAATATCTGATGTACAGCGTCCTGCAATTGAAGTGTACGCAAGCACTTAACGGATTCACTGTACTTATTCTTTTAATTCAGCCCACCGCTCGCGGTTTATCAAAACGGCGCGTTTTAACAACAACCGCGCGTGCCCCTTCCACGCGACTGCAACGGCGCCCCGAGCTGTACCGCACGCCGCCAGAAAACCGCGAAACGGGGCTGCTGAGGGATGAATTCAGCGCAAGTCCCCTCGAAACTCGCGGCAGCTGCGAAAAACAGGCGCTGAGCGCGCCGGCAAAACGCTCTCCGGTGTGCCTTGCTTTGGAACGGAGGAAACCGCACGAGGGAATAATGGTTTCTTTATTTCCGTATCAAGGAATGAGCATGGAGACGCAGACGCTCAATGTCGTTTGGGGTTTGCTACGAGAGCGGGTGGGGCGGGCTGCCGCAGGACGAGCGCGCCGCGGTCGAGTGGTACCGCACGGCCGCGGACCAGGGAGACGCAGAGGCGCAGTTCAATTTGGGCGTTAGTTACAAGAACGGGTGGGGCGGGCTGCCGCAGGACGAGGGCGCCGCGGTCGAGTGGTTTCGCAAGGCTGCAGACCAGGGATTCGCAGCGGCGCAGAATAATTTGGGCGTTGGTTACAAGAACGGGGAGGGCGGGCTGCCGCAGGACGAGCGCGCCGCGGTCGAGTGGTTTCGCAAGGCCGCGGAGCAGGGAAACGCACACGCGCAGTACAATTTGGGCGTTAGTTACAAGAACGGGGAGGGCGGGCTGCCGCAGGACACTCGCGCCGCGGTCGAGTGGTACCGCAAGGCCGCGGAGCAGGGAGACGCAGAGGCGCAGTTCAATTTGGGCGTTAGTTACAAGAACGGGAAGGGCGGGCTGCCGCAGGACGAGCGCGCCGCGGTCGAGTGGTTTCGCAAGGCCGCGGAGCAGGGAGACGCAGAAGCGCAGTTCAATTTGGGTGTTTGTTACAAGAACGGGGAGGGCGGGCTGCCGCAGGACGAGCGCGCCGCGGTCGAGTGGTACCGCAAGGCCGCAGACCAGGGATTCGCAGCGGCGCAGAATAATTTGGGCGTTTGTTACGAGGATGGGTCGGGCGGGCTGCCGCAGGACGAGCGCGCCGCGGTCGAGTGGTTTCGCAGGGAAGCGGCGCCGCAGAGGGCGGGCTGCCGCAGGACGAGCGCGCCGCGGTCGAGTGGTACCGCAAGGCCGCAGCGGCGCAGAATCAATTTGGGCGTTAGTTACAAGGACGGGAAGGGCGGGCTGCCGCAGGACGAGCGCGCCGCGGTCGAGTGGTACCGCAAGGCCGCGGAGCAGGGACTCGCAGCGGCGCAGTTTAATTTGGGTTACGAGAGGGCGGTCTGCCGCAGGACAGAGCGCGCGCGGTCGAGTGGTTTCGCAAGGCCGCGGAACAGGGGAGACGCAAACGCGCAGTTTCTTTTGGGCGTTTGTTACCTGAAGGGGAGGGCGGGCTGCAGGACAGGCGCGCCGCGGTCGAGTGGTTTCTGCAAGGCCGCGGAGCAGGGAAACGCACACGCGCAGTTCAATTTGGGCGTTTGTTACGAGAACGGATGGGGCGGGCTGCCGCAGGACGAGCGCGCCGCGGTCGAGTGGTTTCGCAAGGCCGCAGACCAGGGATTCGCAGCGGCGCAGTATAATTTGGGCGTTAGTTACGAGAACGGGGAGGGCGGGCTGCCGCAGGACGAGCGCGCCGCGGTCGAGTGGTTTCGCAAGGCCGCGGAGCAGGGACACGCAGCGGCGCAGAATAATTTGGGCGTTAGTTACAAGGACGGGAAGGGCGGGCTGCCGCAGGACACTCGCGCCGCGGTCGAGTGGTTTCGCAAGGCCGCGGAGCAGGGAAACGCACACGCGCAGTACAATTTGGGCGTTAGTTACAAGAACGGGGAGGGCGGGCTGCCGCAGGACACTCGCGCCGCGGTCGAGTGGTACCGCAAGGCCGCGGAGCAGGGAGACGCAGAGGCGCAGTTCAATTTGGGCGTTAGTTACAAGAACGGGAAGGGCGGGCTGCCGCAGGACGAGCGCGCCGCGGTCGAGTGGTTTCGCAAGGCCGCGGAGCAGGGAGACGCAGAAGCGCAGTTCAATTTGGGTGTTTGTTACAAGAACGGGGAGGGCGGGCTGCCGCAGGACGAGCGCGCCGCGGTCGAGTGGTACCGCAAGGCCGCAGACCAGGGATTCGCAGCGGCGCAGAATAATTTGGGCGTTTGTTACGAGGATGGGTCGGGCGGGCTGCCGCAGGACGAGCGCGCCGCGGTCGAGTGGTTTCGCAAGGCCGCAGACCAGGGATTCGCAGCGGCGCAGAATAATTTGGGCGTTAGTTACAAGGACGGGAAGGGCGGGCTGCCGCAGGACGAGCGCGCCGCGGTCGAGTGGTACCGCAAGGCCGCAGACCAGGGACTCGCAGCGGCGCAGAATAATTTGGGCGTTAGGTACAAGAACGGGGAGGGCGGGCTGCCGCAGGACGAGCGCGCCGCGGTCGAGTGGTTTCGCAAGGCCGCGGAACAGGGAGACGCAAACGCGCAGTTTCTTTTGGGCGTTTGTTACCTGAAAGGGGAGGGCGGGCTGCCGCAGGACGAGCGCGCCGCGGTCGAGTGGTTTCAGAAGGCCGCGGAGCAGAGGTACGCAGCGGCGCAGGTCTATTTGGGCTGTTATTACGAGAACGGGTGGGGCGGGCTGCCGCAGGACGAGCGCGCCGCGGTCGAGTGGTACCGCAAGGCCGCAGACCAGGGATTCGCAGCGGCGCAGAGTAGTTTGGAAAGACTAGGCTGCTAGCGTTGTTCAAAGGCGAAATGAAATTAGAATAACGTGACTGCTTTCGCGTTTCTGAACCAAACGTGAAGATCAAAGGGCTTTCCGGGCCGAAGTCTGCCGCTTTGCATGGTCATCCATGTGCGGAGGTGGCCAATCAACCATGACGCGTAAAGGGGTGAGCAGAACAGAGTCTTACGCTGCTCAGTCAGCGGTGTCCGTTGAGTCTGACGCACCTGCGCTGAAGCGAGACCTCAGTGAGCATTGGATGCGAAGATTGTCTAGCCATCTGCCGCACTGTTGCTTGTTCGCGCATGCGCCCTGATGAACCTGTTCTGGAGGGTTGTGTCGACGCGTTCGCAGCGAGTACATCGACAGCGGCTCTGCGCGATTTTCCTGTCGAGCACGTTGGTTACTCTAGGTTTATTACATTTCGTGCCATTTTAGACCATTTATTCAGGTTGAAGGTGCCGGTGAGACCGGAACATTTTGTGTTTATGCCAAGATTATGTTTGTACAACATACTAGCAAAAATGATTGGTCGCACGAGTTACCCAGTAATAAATGCAGACACGTGCCGCTTGTTCTGGCACCTTTTCTTGTACTGAAATGATCCCTTTTTACTTGCGCTCCTTGATAAACCACTGAACCGATTGCGCCGAACCGCGCTGGCGCTCGCATGCTCGCCGTCGAACAAGGTTCGAAAGATGGAGGGATTCGCGGAGGCTGTGCGGCGTGAGCGGGCGAGTGCAAGGGTTGCGGAGCTAGCGCGTGGCCATATTACCGCAGGGACACGCAAAACGTACCTGTCCAGTCAGTGCAAGTTTCTGAGGTATGTGCTTGCCCATTACAATGAAGACGTTGGAACTGGGTGGCCTTCGCATCCAACAGAGCTCTAGGGTTACTCTGAATTGAGTTTATTTTTAGAATTTAAACAATCCAGGAAATTGGTGACTCAGCCGGATCGGAGCTGAATTTGGATCAGCTCAGGAGCTGAATTAGAGGACGCCGACCTCGTGAATTGGGGCGCTCGGGTCAGAGGAGCTGAGCATTCGCGCCACATGGGGGAGCCAGCGCAGCCCGCTCGCCGTGAGGGCCGAGTGTCCCGCCGGGTACCGCAAAAGAATGCCATGTGCGGCGGCGCGGTACACAGCGAGGGACACAGCCCGCGAAAGGACGGTCAGCGCCCAAGCGGGGCGGACCTGGCGCACGCGAGCAAAGTCGCGCGCGAGCCGGAAAGAAGCGCACGTGCGGGCGCATCCACGTTGCCGTACGTGGTGACGATAAAGGCCACCATGTTGGCTGCGTGGCCCGAGCAGCCAACTGGTGCCGCAGCGCGAGCGGGCAAAGAGCCGCGCTTCCGAGCGCGAGCGGCGACCGTCTGGCGCGACCACGGCAACATCGACGACATTGTTGTCGAAGGAAAAGTCGCCGGTCGTGCTTCCCGTTGTGCCGGGGTGCGTCCTCGAGGCGAACCTCGCGGCGGACCTGTGCCCGCGGAGGTTTGCAAAGCGGACGAGCACGTCAATGACCGCGGCATGGCGGCCGTACCGGGTCGGCCCCATTGCGCAGTTTTGCGCATGGTGGCCGTGTGCGTCCAGTGGCGCGTTGCACGTGGCCGTTGTCCCACGGACAATGGCCGGGCAGCGGAGGCCCACAGCGCTCGTGACGCCAGCCACAGGAGGCCCAGGCAGTGGCGCACGGCTGCAAACCACGTGTCGCAGCCCAATGCTGGTGACCACGGAATGCCACCGAGCACTGTGCCGGACGGCATGCCCAGCCAGGCCGCTGCGTGCGGCGACGACAAGCTCTGGCGGCGGAGGCGTTCAGACGGCGTGGAGCCTGGCGCCGAGACCCAGTCTCTCTTCAGGAGTGAATAAAGCGACTGAGGCCTCGGGCCTGGGAATCCAGCAGGTCTTCGACTTCGGCGTCCGGGACGCCCGGCACCTGTTGCAGCCACGCCTCCTCGAGGTCGTGGAACTGTCGCCACCTGGCCAGGTGCGACGGACGAGCGCGGCGGCGGCGGGGCTCCCGCGGTTGCCGCGACAGAGGCGCCATCGGAGGCACGGCTTCCCGCTGAGCGCGTAGCACCTCACCCTCGTCCAGTGTGCGAGCAGCAGCGCGGCTGCCGGCAACGAAGCCTGGCAGGCTCATGTCGCGCAGGCTGGTCAGGCCCAGGCCGCCACACCGCAGCGGCAGGCGCCATTCTGCGCGCCAGGAGCCATCTGCGTTCTGGCCGTCGGCTGCCGTTACGCCGAGCGTACGCGCCACAATGTGCCGCCACGCGTCATCAAACGCGGCGAACCGGTCCAGCACCGCCTCTGGCGGGAGCGTGCGGGCCAGATGCACGACTCGCGCGGGCCCCACGCTTGCCCGGAGCAGGTGGTATGCCTCCTCGGGCTCGTGAATGCCGGCCACCTTGTCGGCCAGCTCGAGAGTCGCAGCCAGCGTCCTGTCCACGCAGCCCATGTCGCCGCTGGTGTCCAGGACAGTGCCAAGCAGAGTGGCACTGCACCACGGCACCACAGGTAAGCCATGCAGGCTCGACAGCGCCGTAATGTCTGTCTCACATCTACCCGGCGGCAGGACTAGCTCCGACTTGCGCCGATTAATCGACAAGTCGATTTCGCGCGCACAGTGGTCGAGCACCTCCAGGAACGCCACCAGGGAGTGGACTGGACCTGCAATGGCGCCGTCATCCAGGTACCAGCATTGCACCAGCGCCTGCCCGGGTGCGTGCGTGATGTCCCTGGTCTGACGGTGCAGCGCCAGCGAGAAGAGGAGTGGGGCCAGCGGGTCGCCTTGCTGCACCCCAGACTCGCTCTTCAGGACGTGTTTGCCTGCTCGCAGCGGCGCAGGACTCGCGTAGCACGTGCGGACCAGCGGCCACAGGTGCGGAAACTGGGCCTGCACGAGTCGCATAAAGGCGGGGCGGCGCACCGTATTAAAGGCGTTCGAAATGTCCACCTTGAGCACGCCCCACCCGGGGTTCTCCAGCACGGCGAGGCGGGTGCGCATCACCATAGCCTCGAGCCCGGCCATGCGGCCCACGCCATACTGGTCCGGGGCGAGCGTCTCCACTGCGTCATGTGCGAGGCTCGTCACGGCCAGGCGGCCCAGCACGCGGCGGAAGATCTCGCCGATGGCAATGGGCCGCACGCCCCCATCTGGCTTGCGCAGAGGAATGAGCCTGGCGTGCGCCCAAAGCGCGCCAGCCTGCGGCTCCAGGCCTCGATGCACCACGCGGTCGAACAGCCCACACATGGCCGTCAGCACTTCAGCACCCGCAGCTGGCAAGCTGAGCGCCTGGTGCAGGAGGCTCGGAGACCACCGTGAGGGTCCCGCTGCACTGGTGTGCGGGATACCCATCACTGCATTCTTCACCACTGCACGTTCGGCCAGCGGTGGCTGCGCATCGCGCGCCTGGGCTTGTGCGACGGGGCCTGCAAGCGGGCAGCCGCGTCGGTCGCTGGCGGGTGCAACTCCCGGAGCCGAGCGAGCACCGCGTCCGTGGTGTCGTGGACACCGGCAGACTCCACCAGCCGTGCCGCCGCACCGAGGTGTCGGGCGCGCACGTGCTTGACCACCTTGCTGCTGACCGTCTGCCACGGCAGGTCGGTGGGCTGCCCGCCAGTCAGCTCTGGCACGGACGCCAGCAGCGCGGGCAGCTCTCCCTGCCGCCACTGCTTGAGCCGCGCCATCGTGAATCGGACGCGCTCACGGGACGGCTGCTGGGCCCCCGGAAGGCAGAGCACAAGCGTCGGAAACGCCCACAGGCGTGCAATGGCGCGCACCTGGTCCTCCTCGGTCTCGGCCTCCTGCACGCCGGCCAGAAGACCAGCCAACTCCAGGGCCACGTGCGTCGCCAGAGCCGGCGCCATCCGCTTCCACAGGTGGACCCGCAGTGCAAGTATCCTGTCCAGGTACGCGTGCACTGTGGACACCGGCAGCCCGGCAAAAATGCGTTCTGCGTCGTCCGCTGCATCTTCGTCACCAAGAGGGGCGGGTGGAGTAGGTGCAGCATCTTGCTCGGCATGAAGCAGAGCGGGTGCATGCACACCGGGTCGCAGGTCCCACTCCAGCGGCGTGACTTCGACCTGCTCGGACGCGTGCCGCAGGCGCTCAGCAGCAAGCCTGCAGGCCTCCCGGTCGTCAGTGCACCGGGTCAAGTGCATGGTGGCTGCATTTGACCCCGTTTGCAGGCTCCGAAGCAACGCAAGCTTGCCGCACGGCCATCGCCACAGGCCCAGGCTCGTCCATGTGCTGGGGTCCACCGCGTCCCGTGCGGCAGAAGCATGTTGGTTCATGTGTAACAACAGGGGCTCTGCGGCCGGGAACGCCGCCGGGCATTCTGCCACCGGACACCGGCGCGCGCGTCGGGCGTCCACACACGATGCGCACGGGCACGGCGCATTGTGCACGTCACCTGCACTGCGTGGCCGTGCGCGTTCCTGACCAGGCCATGGCCTCCAGCTGCTCACGGCCCGCGGGCTCTGCCGAGTGCATGGCTGCCCAATGGCGACCCGGCTGCCCGCTGGCGTCGGCAAGATGTGAGAACAAGCAGTGGGCCAGCGGGCACGGAAGGCATTGTGGCCTGCTTTGCCGGCGTTGACCGCGCCTCGCGTGCTGGCGGCGACCTGCCGTTTCTGCGCGTACATGCACCGGGTCAGGGCCAGACGCTTCCTCGTCGGCCGCTTCGCCTGCGGCCCGGGTATCGTGACTCGCGGCCACCGCTGCAGCACCCCGGTCCACGGCCCTGGACCGTCTCCTGCTCGTGCAGCTCCGTGCACGAGTCGGCCTGGTCACTCTGCGCGCGACCCGGTCCACCGGCACATTGGCTGCCCGGTCCGCGTCTGCTTCGCGCGCGCAGCTGGGTCCGCGACCAAGCCGGGTTCGGAGACGGCCTGGCGGGCCTGCGTCTGTGACCGCGTCACGCGTCGCATGGACACCGCCTGCCCCTGCAGGCTTCCCACGCCTCCAGCCCGTGGCTGGTCCAATGTGCCATCCCTTGTGGAGGCCCCATTTTGCTCTGACTGCCCGGCGTGGGTGGCAGCAGAGTCATTTTCCCCTGAGTCCAACATTGTGCCCCAAACGGGCCGGACATGCAGGGTCTCACTGCGCGGCCGCGCCGCCCTGAGGCAGCACGGACTCCGCTGCAGTGGCAGCGGCGGTGTCGGGCTCTGCCTGTGAAGCAGGGGCTCCCGTCAAGCCCATGCACAGGTCGCACCGCCTGCGGTGGTTGCTGGCCACCTGGCTGGTCACAGTGGGGGGCCTTGGCCGTCCACAACTGTAGACGCCCAGTCCGCAGTCTGCATAGCAGTGGGCCGGCACCGCGGCCTGCTCCTGCTGCGAATGCGCCGTCCGCAGGTGCCACCCGAACTGCTTCGCGTCGAAGCAGGTGTGTGAGCACGCAGCCACTGGGCACGTGAAGCCCTGGCTCGGCTGCGAGAGCGGGACGTCCTCTTCAGACTCGTCCTCGCTCCCGCTGTGCTCCGTCACGGTGCACACGCGTTTGGGAGCCCGGACCGCTGCCGTTGGGCTCTGGGACTGCGACAGCGGCAAGGCAGCTGCTCGCTTCGGGTCTGTATTGGCCCGCAGCGTCCCATGCACCTGCTCCACCACGGGCATTGCCGGTTGCAGATGGGACGCACCTGCACCGGCCCCTGCTGCACTGGGCCCATCCCCAGTCCCCATTGCAGCAGTTTCCTCTGGAGCCACGTGCTCCCAAGCAGCATGCTCGGGGGTCTCCTGCTCTGCCAACCCGTGTCCTGCATTTTCAGGCTCTGCAGCCGCACGAACGGGGGCCTCGAGACCTGGATTCGCAGGCTCTGCTGCCGCGCGAATTGGAGTCGCAAGCTCTGCATTCTCCGGCTCTGCGTCCACACGCGCTGGAGCCGCGAGCTCTGGAGCCGCGTGCTTTCGGGTCTCAGCCTGGGCCACCCCTTGCGGCTCGGCCTCCATGGCGACCGCGCTCGCTCGAGGCACATGCACGAGCATAAGTCCGGCAGCAGCGCTCTCGGCACGGTCTGCCCCACTGCTGTTGTCCGTGGCCTGCAATGCAGCCAACAGACGGCCCAGGCGCGAGAGCACCGCCTGCTTGCTCGGGTAGCGGCGTGCCTCGAGCAGAGCAATGCGGCTCTGCAGCTTGGGGACACTGCTCACCAGCAGGCGGCGCTGGTCCGGGTGCACTCCGGCCAACCAGGAGCCGTCGGCTGCGAGACGCTCCATCACTGCAGGTGCTCTCGTGGCACCGCTCCACAGCGGGAGCGCGGCGTCCCGGCTCGTCAAGGTTAGCAGCACGTCGACCAGCTGGTGGACCGACGCAGCCGGCGCGAGCACCAAGAACGAGGTGGCCGTGAGGCTCAGCACCTCCACGGGAAACGGACCGCCCGGCACCAGTGTGCTGGGTCGCACCACCGCATTCAGCGCCTGGCGCACCGACTGCGGCCTCGCCGTGGGGTCGCAGTTGCGCACCACCACCCACTCGAATGCACTGGCGGGCAGTGCATTGGCCGGTCCTGCCGGGCCTGCTCGAGCAGCAGCTGGCCTGCGCTCCACCGCTCTGCGCTTGTCGGGCGTGCGCGTCTGCTGGCCTTTCGCGGCAGCCGGCTTGGCCTGCCGGGCCGTCCACCCGGTCCTGCCTTGCGCACCGCTTGATA
Organism: Porphyridium purpureum; assembly: GCA_008690995.1. Taxonomy (NCBI): domain Eukaryota; phylum Rhodophyta; class Bangiophyceae; order Porphyridiales; family Porphyridiaceae; genus Porphyridium; species Porphyridium purpureum. The sequence continues at coordinate 10,047 of VRMN01000002.1, read as the reverse complement.
TGGCTGCCGGCGCAGCCGGGTCAAGCAACCTCGGCTGCGCCGGCAGCCGGACCCGCACGCGGAGCACGGCGAGCCGTGGCCGGCCGCCACCACCGCCCAGCTGCGCGGTCGTGACGCTGTTGCTTGCGCCGCCACTACCGGGTCAGCCCACTGCACGGGACGGGCCGGCTGCGCGCCTGCCACTGTGGGCGCGTCTCAGCGCTGTTCCACTTCAGCCAGGAGACCGCAAGCATCTCCACCGCTTGGCTGCAGGCATACGACCACATGGCCGCGCGCATGCCGTCAGCGCGCGCCCCTCCCAGAGCGGCCATCCGTGCCACGCACTGCGTGACCGTGTCGACCAAGCCGCGGCATACCGCGGCCGCCTCTAGGTCCTGCTGCATCTGGTTCGCCTTATCGCGCTGTGCCACGATGCACCCAAGAGCCGGATGCGCACCAGCGCTACGGTCGTCGTCACCTGCCCTCTCCATAGCCGACACACCGCAAGAAATCCCCGCTGCGCCCGCGCCACGCTCGCCGCAAGTACCGAGACGACGCACAGCACAAAGCCAGTCGGCGCGCTCCTGTCGCAAGAGCCGCGCCACGCACGCCGCACGCACCGAGACGACGCACAGCACGAGCACCAGGACCCAGTCGGCGCGCTTCTGTCGCAGGAGCGCAGAGCTTCGCGCCACGCACGCCACGCACCGAGACGACGCACAGCACGAGCACCCAGTCGGCGCGCTCCTGTCGCAGGAGCCGCGCCACGCCGCCGCACGCACCGAGACGACGCACAGCACGAGCACCCAGTCGGCGCGCGCTCCTGTCGCAGGAGAGCCGCGCCACGCACGCCGCACCACCGGACGACGCACAGCACGAGCACCAGGACCCAGTCGGCGCGCTCCTGTCGGAGAGCCGCGCCACGCCACACACGCACCGAGAACCTGACCGACGCACAGTAATGACACCAGGACCCGTCGGCGCGCCCCGTCGCAGAGCCGCGCCGCGCGCACGCACGCACCGAGAACCTGACCGACGCGCCCGAGCTGCCAAAGAGCCACGCCACGTACGCCACACGTGCTGAGACGACGCACAGCGCGGTGAACAAATTGGCCGCCGTGAAGAAGGTCGGGGGAGAATGGCAACGGAAGAAACGCGAAGGTTTAATTTTGGGGCTGCGATACAAGATGGACGCAGAATTCTCTGCAGTCAGTACAATAAGCGGGCTCCTGGAGGTACCCGCTCGTTATACTCCTGAAGGTGGAGTCCATGCCGCGCGTTCTCGGGATGCTTTACGTATTCGATGAACCATGTGCATGGTCGCGCAGGCTGTGCAGTGGTGTAAACGTCAGTTTGGAGGGTGTGGTATAGGAACCAATGAAGTGCTTACGAAGAAGAAAGCGCATCTTGATAAGTTGAAGAAGTGAAGCATGTGCACCGAGTTATCGCGCTTGCTGTACCAGCATAATCGCGTGTTAGGCGCTGAAAGTGTGGCAAACGCGAGGCATGCAGGCCAGCAGAAGAGGCAGTCAAGTGATTCCAAAGGCACGCGCTTGGGAACGGCTAAACGCGCAGCTTGAATGAGGCGCGTCGAGCACCTTGCGGGTCTCGTGGGAGTTTCGGCGGCGGAGTATTGGTTGGAATCGGTGGCTGTGTCGGGGACGACTTCCAGGCGGGTGAGTACGCGACGCCAAGAGTGCGTGTTGCTAGACAGTTTGTAGGCGTGCTCGTCGGTGACGAGCTGCAGATCAAAGGTAGTCACAGATGTCCGAGATGCGGTGTGTGGAGAACAAGCTCGACGAGCGGAGGTAGCGCGCAGCGCTCGAACTTTATGTGGGCGAGTTGAAGCAGACTCTCGACGCCATTGCGGATGATTCTTTCTTCGATACGGCCACACGCGCGCACGAAGGCAATACTCGCTTTTCAGCGCCGTCGACTTCGAGCCAAAAAGATTCCGAAAACACCATGATCTTGTCAGTGTCACCGTTCCATGCACGTGTTTTCACTGTTCCGCGGTCTCCGGAAGTGTTTAGCTCGGGGTTCTCGCGAGAGGGCAAGAGCCGCATTGGGTGTACAGATAGTTCTGACCCGATCATAGTGCTGGGCTGAGCTTCAGTCTTCAGCCCCGCTGCCGGATCTCCGATCCAGCCGTGAGTGCACTTGAGACTGTGACCATATTTTTGTGATGCTTTGACTTTCTGAGATGCCGAGCAGCGTGCGGCCGCCAGGATACAGCAAAGAAGAGAAGGTGGAGGTTGGCCGTGACAGATGACACACATACCGGTTTCCCAGATCAAACCGGGTTACTCTAGGGTTACTCTGAAATCGTTTTACATTATAAATCTAAAGGGCCTAAGCTCTGTACCTATGTATCAGCAAAGTCAGTGCGACTCTGCTTCCGATTCCGAGAGTACCTCGCCTACAAAGAGGCGCCTGCCCGTCTCCAGCCAGTGCTGCGAGGCAACTGGCAGAGTCGGGCCCGGGTGCCGTAGAAGCACCGCCGCCGCCACCGAGCGGTACACCGCGAGCGACAGCGACCGGTGGAGCGCCGTGCTCGCCAGCATCTTGCTGACTCCACGGTGCCGCATGTACGCCGCCACCAGAGTCTCCAGAAACGCGGCTCCGCACTGTTCGCGCCGGCCGTACGTGTCCAGAATGACCGCCTGGAACGACACGCCAGCAGCGTCGCCGGTGCGCGCAGCAGCCTGGAAGGAGGCCTGCTTGCGACGCGCCGCTGCCGCGAGTGCCGCTCCGTCGGACCGCCTGGTGCCGGTGCGGTCGGGCACCACCACCGCCACATCGACCCACGTGCTGTCCACGCGCAGGTCGCCCGGCCGGCGTGCAGGTCTGCCGCGCCGGGAGGCGCCTCGCGCTCCCACCGAAGCCAGCGGCGCGCGCAAAGGCTGCCACGGCGTCGACCACCAGCGCGTGCCGACCGTACCGCGACGGCCCGAGATGGCACTTGGCGCGTGGTGACCGTGCTGGTCCAGCGCGCGGCCCCGCAGACGGCATCCAGGCTGCCCGATGCGCCAGGCACGGACGCTGCGCTGCGTGGCTCACAGACGGCTCCAGCATGTGCCGCACGTACGCGCCGCATCTGCGCTCAGCGGCGCGCTTCCGTGCGTGCCGGCCAGCTGCGTGGCAGACGGCATCCCGAGCCACGCCAGCGCGTGCGGCGAGCTGACGCTGCGACGTCGGTGAAAGTCTGGGTCGGACGGGGCCGGCGCGTGGGACCAATCTGAGCACCATTGTCGATAAAAGCGACGGCTCCCACGTGCCTGCGAGTCCAGCAGGGCTTCCACATCTTCGTCTGGCTCCAGGCGCCACTGCGCCACGGCGTGTGCGTCTCCGTCAAACCTTCGCCACCACTGCGCGAGCGACGGAGGGTACACGCGTGCGGGCGGGTTGTCCACCACGCGCGCGGCAGCACGACTGCCGGCGGCAAACGCAAACGGCGCAATGTCTGCCACTGCGGTCAGTCCCAAGCCGCCAAGCGAGCACGGCAGCCGCCACTCGGCCTTGCACGGCTCGCCGACCTCGTGTGCCATCACACCCAGCGCGCGCGCGACAATGCTGCGCCACGCGCGGTCAAACTCGGCAAAGATGCGAGTCACGACGGGCGGAGGCATGGTGCGCGCCAGGTGCATCAGGCGCTTTGGCCCGACGCTGCCCCGCAGGAGGTAGAACGCCTCTTCGGGGTGGCTGAGCTTGGCCACCTGCTCCGCCAGCTGGAGCACCTGCGCGCTCGCGTTGGTGATCGGCACGAGCGACTCGCCACTGCCGGTAAAGTCGAGCGGCACACCGAGCAGCTGTGCTTGGTCCCACGCCAGACGCGGCAGGTCGGCGAGCCCCGCGGGCACGACTGCCGGTTGCGTTCCTGGCGGAAGCACCAGCTGCGTCTTGGTGCGGTTCACGCGCATGCCGTACGCGGCCGCGTCGCTCGAAAAGGCGTCCAGGAAGCCTTCCAGCTGCGCGAGCGGCCCCACAATGCTGCCGTCGTCCAAGTACCAGAACGACGACAAGCCCGGCGACTCGGTGTCTGCCAGCACCTTGTGCAGCACCAGCGAGAACAGCAAGGGCCCCAGCGGGTCGCCTTGCTGCACGCCGCACGCGCTGGCCAGCACATGGGCGCCCACTCGCAGCGGAGCCGGATGCGCGTACGTTGAGCGCACCAGCGGCCACAGCGCGGGGAAACGGCCCTGCACGATGCGCATCAGCGTGGGCCGGTCGACGCAGCTGAACGCGTTCGCAATGTCGACGAGCAGCACGGCTGTGCCTGGACTCTGCGTCGCGGCAAGGCGCGTCCCAGCACCGCGCCTTCGAGCCCGGCCGGGCGTCCCACGCCGTACTGGTCGGGCCGGAGCGACTCGGCTGCGTCGCTGCCCAGGTGTGCCAGCACCAGCTTGCCCAGCACGCGCCGCAGCAGCTCGCCCACTGCAATCGGTCGGACGCCGCCGTCCTTCTTCTTGAGCGGGATGAGGCGTGCGTGGCTCCACAGCGCGCCAGCTTGCGGATGCAGACCAACACTGGCGATGCGCTTGAACGCGAGAGCCACGGCCCCGAGCGCCGTGTCACCCGCCACGGGCGTGCGGATGACCTGCTGCAGCACGCCTATGGACCACCGCGACGGTCCGCACCCGCTGGTGTGCGGAATGGCCAGAATGGACTTGCGCACCGCCTGCGCGTCCCACGGCACGCGCATGCACTGCAGCTGGTCGATACTGACCGACTCGACTGGTGCGACGAGCGCTGCGTCGTGGCTGCCGCTGCGAGCCCCTGCCTCTGGATGCAGCTCGCGCAAGCGCGCCAGCACCGAGTCCGTGACGTCGTGCACACCCGCCGACTCGACCAGTCGCGCCGCGGCGCCAATGTGGTTGGCGCGCACATGCTGCACGATGCGGTGCTCCACGGCCTCTGGTGGTATGGGTCTGAGGTGTTGACCGTCCACCACAGGCACCGAGTCGAGCAGTGGCTCGAGCGCATCGGAGCGCCACATCTTGAGCCGCGTCGCCAGGTATCTTGCCCGCGCGCGCGTGCTCTGGCGCTCCATGGGCAGGCACAGCACCAAAGTCGGAAACACCCACAGCTTTCCGAGCGCGCGGACTTGTGCGGCCTCGGACGCGGCTTCGGCCAGCTCCGTGAGCATGCTGCTGAACTCGAGCGCAACGTCCGGCGCAAACTTTGCCGGTACGCGCTTCCACGTGCGCACGCGCAGCCCCAGCACCCAATCTACCGTTTGAAGAATGGTGAGTATGGGGGCGTCGAGCAGCGGCGACGGCGGATGCGCAGCGGCGTGACGCGCCGTCGACACATGCGTGTCTGCGGCCGTGTCGGAGCCACTGCGAGTGTCATCGCATGCCCGCTTGCGCCCGCTCGCTGTGCAGACTGCACGCGACCACCCTGCCCTTCAAATGCCACAGCACAACGCGCAGGATCCGGCATCGACTGCGCTGGTGGCGCACGGACAGCGCAGGCAGCAAGCACATCGCGCCGCACGCCCGGCGTGCCAGCCCAACCGCTCTGAGCGCGTCCGGTGGCACTGCGGCAAGTGTTTCAGCCGAGTGATTACTGCCCGCCAAGTGCCGCAGCAGTCCAGCTGGCTCGGCCCACGAGGCCTCACAGCCTGCCACGGGGCACGCGTTCCACAGCGCTCGGCACGCTGGACACTGGCACGCGTCTTGGGGCTGCACGTCTCGCACCGCCCATCCGCACGCGTTTCGCCTCAAGTGCAGGCTGGACAGAAGCTCGGCACTCGCTGGCTCCGTCGGATGTGCCGCACGCCAGTGCTTGCCCAGCTGAGCCGCACTCTGGTAGCGTCGCATGCACTCGGCGGCCGGACATGCGTGCGGCGCTTCGAGCTGCGCCATCCGAGCCACGCTGCGTCGCGAAATGTCAAAGCCCGCCGGACGGAGCATGCGAGCAGAGCTGCGAACAGATGCGCTGTGGCCAAGCACGGCATCCCTGACCGCTATGTGTGCGGCAGGCCCCGCACGCTGGCGCGGTCGTCGTGCGGACCGACGTGTGGCGCGACCGTCTGCCGAGTCTGCGACACTGTGCGGAGATGCCACTGGCGCGTGCGTGGCTGCCAGCACCCTAGAGCTGGAGATGTGCGCATCCACCACCGCACTCTCTCGCGCAGGACCAGCACGCTCACGCAGTTCCACTGGTCCACCCGGCCGACTTTGTAGCCGGCCTCGCCCAGACGCTCGACGAGCGCGGGGGCGTGCGGGAGCCCATTCCGCGTCGCTTTCCTCACTTGAGGCTAGAAGACTTGCGCCGCGCGGACCGGGCCCTTCCCACGAGTCAGAAAGTGTCTCACTCATGAGCCCCGAAGGGCGAAGCCGCCGAGGGAGCCGGAGTCACAGCGTGGACCTCCGGAAGTGCGGGAGCGGCAAACTCTTGGCCGCTGGCACGGCCCACTGCGGAACGGTGGGCGTGGGCCGTCTTGCACTGCATGCAGCGTGCGCGGTGCTGGTCCCGAGAGTGCGCAGAGCCGCTGAGCGCATGCCATGCTCCACACGGGTCTGCAGCGAGTCCTGCCTCGGCAAGCGCGTCTGTCGAGACCGCGTGATGCCATGCGCGCCACAGTGGCGCGGACGCGTGGCGCACCATGCTTGCCTCGCGCGCCGCTCCGGAACAAACGGGCCGGAAACGGGCGGCACCAGCGCCTCGTCGAGCTTTCGGAACGGCTCGAGTCGCCGGCGTCAAGTTCCGGCGACTGGTGCATGCTGCACAGCGTCATTCAACAGACAGGCGGCAGTGCTCAGACCCGCACTGTTCTGCTGCGCCTGCGCGACGCCTCTGTCTGCTGCAGACTCTTGCTGCGCTGCTTCCGCCGTCACGCTAGGCACTTCTGCAGCCGCCCGGGAACGCTTGGGCAGAGTAGCCCGGGACGGAGACACCGTGCGCGATAACGCGGCAGCGGCGGGTCGCTTAGCGTGGGCCATCCCCGGAGCAGCATCATTCTTGCGTCCGGGGGCATCTGAAGCCTCTGCATCGCCGACCACAGACTCGGCGCTGCGTGAAAGGGCGGCATCTGGCTGAGCAGAGCCGCCTGCAGCGTCGACGAGCTGTCCTCCGTCCGGTTCGCCTTGCGAGTCTGACCCAGCTGACGGCATGGCCTCGTCACCGGTCGCGGCGTCACCGTCGTCACGGTCTTCCGGCGAGCCAAGCTGCTCAACTCCGGGAACGAATGCGGCTGCAGCGCTGAGCCCGTGTGCTCCGTCCGGCCCGTGCGGCTCTGCATGCTCGTCGACATTATCATCCGGACGGCGTCCTTGACTCCTTGTCCCATACCGTGGGTCGGAGACTGCAGCTCCATCCACCCCGGGCACGACAGGCGGCATGCATGCCGGCGCATTCAGCGGGCCCGAGCTGTGGGCCGCGCTGATTTCTGGGCGCGGCCGATGCTGGCGGACGCCCAGAAGCTCGTGCAGCATCGGGCACAGAAGCCACCTTGTCCGCAGGAGTTGGTCGGGCCACGCATGCTGCTGCTGCTGCTGCTGGCACGGCCACGCGCCATGCATCTGTGCAGCTCAGCGGCGCGCTTCCGTGCGTGCCGGCCAGCTGCGTGGCAGACGGCATCCCGAGCCACGCCAGCGCGTGCGGCGAGCTGACGCTGCGACGTCGGTGAAAGTCTGGGTCGGACGGGGCCGGCGCGTGGGACCAATCTGAGCACCATTGTCGATAAAAGCGACGGCTCCCACGTGCCTGCGAGTCCAGCAGGGCTTCCACATCTTCGTCTGGCTCCAGGCGCCACTGCGCCACGGCGTGTGCGTCTCCGTCAAACCTTCGCCACCACTGCGCGAGCGACGGAGGGTACACGCGTGCGGGCGGGTTGTCCACCACGCGCGCGGCAGCACGACTGCCGGCGGCAAACGCAAACGGCGCAATGTCTGCCACTGCGGTCAGTCCCAAGCCGCCAAGCGAGCACGGCAGCCGCCACTCGGCCTTGCACGGCTCGCCGACCTCGTGTGCCATCACACCCAGCGCGCGCGCGACAATGCTGCGCCACGCGCGGTCAAACTCGGCAAAGATGCGAGTCACGACGGGCGGAGGCATGGTGCGCGCCAGGTGCATCAGGCGCTTTGGCCCGACGCTGCCCCGCAGGAGGTAGAACGCCTCTTCGGGGTGGCTGAGCTTGGCCACCTGCTCCGCCAGCTGGAGCACCTGCGCGCTCGCGTTGGTGATCGGCACGAGCGACTCGCCACTGCCGGTAAAGTCGAGCGGCACACCGAGCAGCTGTGCTTGGTCCCACGCCAGACGCGGCAGGTCGGCGAGCCCCGCGGGCACGACTGCCGGTTGCGTTCCTGGCGGAAGCACCAGCTGCGTCTTGGTGCGGTTCACGCGCATGCCGTACGCGGCCGCGTCGCTCGAAAAGGCGTCCAGGAAGCCTTCCAGCTGCGCGAGCGGCCCCACAATGCTGCCGTCGTCCAAGTACCAGAACGACGACAGACCCGGCGACTCGGTGTCTGCCAGCACCTTGTGCAGCACCAGCGAGAACAGCAAGGGCCCCAGCGGGTCGCCCTGCTGCACGCCGCACGCGCTGGCCAGCACATGGGCGCCCACTCGCAGCGGAGCCGGATGCGCGTACGTTGAGCGCACCAGCGGCCACAGCGCGGGGAAACGGCCCTGCACGATGCGCATCAGCGTGGGCCGGTCGATCGCAGAAGTTGAATGCGTTCGCAATGTCGACGAGCAGCAATGGCTGTGCCTGACTCTGTACCGCGGCAAGGTCCCCAGCACCGCGCCTTCGAGCCCGGCCGGGCGTCCCACGCCGTACTGGTCGGGCCGGAGCGACTCGGCTGCGTCGCTGCCCAGGTGTGCCAGCACCAGCTTGCCCAGCACGCGCCGCAGCAGCTCGCCCACTGCAATCGGTCGGACGCCGCCGTCCTTCTTCTTGAGCGGGATGAGGCGTGCGTGGCTCCACAGCGCGCCAGCTTGCGGATGCAGACCAACACTGGCGATGCGCTTGAACGCGAGAGCCACGGCCCCGAGCGCCGTGTCACCCGCCACGGGCGTGCGGATGACCTGCTGCAGCACGCCTATGGACCACCGCGACGGTCCGCACCCGCTGGTGTGCGGAATGGCCAGAATGGACTTGCGCACCGCCTGCGCGTCCCACGGCACGCGCATGCACTGCAGCTGGTCGATACTGACCGACTCGACTGGTGCGACGAGCGCTGCGTCGTGGCTGCCGCTGCGAGCCCCTGCCTCTGGATGCAGCTCGCGCAAGCGCGCCAGCACCGAGTCCGTGACGTCGTGCACACCCGCCGACTCGACCAGTCGCGCCGCGGCGCCAATGTGGTTGGCGCGCACATGCTGCACGATGCGGTGCTCCACGGCCTCTGGTGGTATGGGTCTGAGGTGTTGACCGTCCACCACAGGCACCGAGTCGAGCAGTGGCTCGAGCGCATCGGAGCGCCACATCTTGAGCCGCGTCGCCAGGTATCTTGCCCGCGCGCGCGTGCTCTGGCGCTCCATGGGCAGGCACAGCACCAAAGTCGGAAACACCCACAGCTTTCCGAGCGCGCGGACTTGTGCGGCCTCGGACGCGGCTTCGGCCAGCTCCGTGAGCATGCTGCTGAACTCGAGCGCAACGTCCGGCGCAAACTTTGCCGGTACGCGCTTCCACGTGCGCACGCGCAGCCCCAGCACCCAATCTACCGTTTGAAGAATGGTGAGTATGGGGGCGTCGAGCAGCGGCGACGGCGGATGCGCAGCGGCGTGACGCGCCGTCGACACATGCGTGTCTGCGGCCGTGTCGGAGCCACTGCGAGTGTCATCGCACGCTCCGGCTTGCGCCCGTTTGCTGTGCAGACTGCACGCGACCACCCTGCCCGTCAAATGCCACAGCACAACGCGCAGGATCCCGGCATCGACTGCGCTGGTGGCGCACGGACAGCGCAGGCAGCAAGCACATCGCGCCGCACGCCCGGCGTGCCAGCCCAACCGCTCTGAGCGCGTCCGGTGGCACTGCGGCAAGTGTTTCAGCCGAGTGATTACTGCCCGCCAAGTGCCGCAGCAGCCCAGCTGGCTCGGCCCACGAGGCCTCACAGCCTGCCACGG